>JASDDO010000029.1:213575516-216179783 GCA_030015575.1 Agapanthus africanus
ATTTCCCCCGTAGATGTGTACATCTACTCACTGGACGTCTCCGCTAGTCTGATCCGATCACCGCCTTCCCTTTCTGCGCCGCGTCCGATGTCTCCGCAACCGATCCTATAATTACACAAAGCAACACACATAAGCTAAAATCCTGCAAAACGCGATATCAAGACCATACGAGAAACTAGCGTCGCAAGCTAAACGCGTGTGCACTCGAAGCACCAAAATGTGTGTGCTAACGTCTGAAACCACCTCGACATGCTGTGATACAAAGCAAACACCAAACCCAAACTCATAACGTACGTGTCGCGCAAGTTTAAAAGTACTAAAAACAAGGTAATTAGTTCCAGATTTTGATACGAGTTGAACTAGGAAAAGTTGCATGTACCAAAGACCTATAATATGTAGCAGACACCCACAGAAGAAGCCCCGACACCCAGCTCCACCCTCTGGCCACAATTTGCGGCCAGAACCCTTTAATTTGCGGCCATGAAGAGGAATGGTGGTCTCGTGCTTCGTGTGTGTGATCCTAGTCTAGTAAACATGCTCCAGTAATTGCAACTTTTGCCTGAAGCATCAGATTCAAAAGCAGATCCCAAAACGAACATAATTCTTAACTAAAACACTAATTAAGCACTAATCCAATACAATATGGTGTTTTAGTGTAAACTGGTACAAAGACTTGGATTAAACGACACTAATAACACTTAGTTAAGCTAATCAAGCCATAAAAATCTTAACTTAACCTAATCTCCACTTAAACCACATAATTAGCACAAAACCCCACTTAAACACTACTTTAAGCTAATTAAACTACAAGTTTAGCAAAGAGGTAATTAGGGTAAGCTTTATACCTCAAGTTGGTCTTAGGAGAGTTTAAACTTGCTGACCTTGCTTTCAAAGGCAAAGACTTGCCTCAAGAACCAACAAGGAAGTGTTTTGGAGTGTTAAACATGAGGTTTGTGTGATAAAAGATGGATTTTTAATGGAGTTGAGGCTTGGAAAGTGAAGAGAAGAAGAAGAAATGAAGGGGAAGGAGAGGGGGCTGTTGCTGGGCTGGGGCTGCTGCTGCTTGAGAGAGAAGGAGAGAGAGAGAGAGAAAGAGTGTGAGGGTGACAAAGTCAAGCCCCCCATGCCTAATTAAAGCCCCATACCTCTCTTTTCTTCATTTCTTTTCTATTTTTCATAAAGTTTGATTTTAAAAAAATGGAATTTGAGAACCATTAGAATAAAATGGATGGCATGCAACAATATTAACCTAGGGAAAATTATAGGATTTGTGCATACAAACTAAAATTTTTCCTTAGAAAAATAATAGTTAAGAAAATTGATAATTAAGTGAACAATAAATTAAATGATAATTAATAAAAAACAATTATATATATAATTACCTATTATCACAATTAAAAATAGATTTAGTCCAGTCTATGTGGAAATAGCTATTAACGAAGTTTAATGGAAAACACGCATTATCGCTAATTAACACGAAATTAACCTAAACGAATTTTCAAGGCGTTACAGTATTGCTGGATAAATGTTGTGAACATTTTCCTTAATCAAGAGTTGATTGGATCAGGCACGTTATGTAATGGCATAATACATTCTAAATCAAACCACAGTTCAAAATATATAGAACACACACAAGAGGAGTAGTTCAGAAATGAACGAATCCTTCTTGTGGCATTATAGACTACGTCATATCAATGCGACACGACCAGCTAAGTTACAAAAGGATGAATATGAGAATCTGTTCGAATTTTCATCTTATGATACTTGCCAGTCTTGTCTCAAAGGTAAAATGACCAATATTCCATTTACTGGAAACAGAGAAAGAGTTATTGAACTCTTGGGACGGATACATGATGATGTATACGGTCCAATGTCTACAAATGCCAAGTTTGGTTCTTCGTACTTCATTATATTCACTGATCATCTCTCAGGATTCGGACATATGTTCCTGTTGAAACACAAGTCTGAAACTTTTGAGAAATTCAAGGAATATAAGCTTGAAGTTGAGAATCAGACGGGTAGAAGTATTAAAGTCCTTCGATGAGATCGGGGAGGCGAATTCTTGGTCATGGAGTTCCTGGAGTTTCTAAAAGGAGAATGTGATTCTCTGTCATCTTACTCCTTCGTATACATTACAATACAATGGTGTATCGGGGCGGAGGTATCACACCCTATGAGATATGGCGCGCTCTATGATGAGTATTGCTGAGTTACCTATTTCCTTTTGGAGTTATGCACTTGAGAAGCTGCATACCTATTGAATGGGGTTCCGTCCAAATCAGTGCCTACCACTACATATGAGATATGGAATGGGAAGAGACTATCTCTTAAACGAGTTAAGATATGGGTTGTCCGGCCTATGTTGAAAAACAAAATACGAACAAGCTCGAGGCAAGGTCAGTTCTGTATAAGTTTGTTGGATATCCCGAACATTCGCGGGGGTTTATCTTCTACCCTACTGAGGAGCAAAAGGTGTTTTGTTTCTTAGCATGCCACCTTTTTAGAAAAAGGAATTTCTTGTGAAGAAATTAGTGGTTATGAGGTAGAACTGGAAGGAGTACCAGCTAGACAAACTAACAGCTGATGATTTGGTGAAACTAAAGGATTCAATAGTCTCCGACGAACCTCAACCTCTCCGCGAATCTGGTAGGGTTCCTCATCCACTTGAGAGATACTAAGGTTTCCTTGGTGACGGTGGGAGAGAGGATTGCATCATGGTAGATGATGACCCAACTAGGTTCAGACAGGCCATCATGAGTGGAGACTTTGTGAAATGGCTGTATGCTATGCAATCAAAGATGGAATCTATGTACACCAACAAAGTATGACTTTGAATGTTGCACCTAAAAGGGTAAAACCCATCGGGAGCAAGTGGATCTTGAGAAGATTCTTGGTGTAGATGGAAAAGTTGAGACTTTCAAAGCTATGCTTAAGTCCATCTGGATCAATGCGCGTATCGCGGAGTTGGAACATCTGTTTTGATGTGGCAGTCAAAGAGTTTGACTTCATCAAAAAGGTAGATGAACCTTGTATATACAAGAAGGTAGTAGAGAGTAAGGTTGTCTTCCACGTATTGTTCGTAGATGACATACTCTTGATAGGAAATGGTTTCTTATGCTACACTCAGTCAAGCTCCTCTTATCACGAGGATTCTCCATGGAAGATCTGGATGATACCTACTACATCTTGTGGATAATGATCTATGATGATAGATCTAAGTGGATGTTGGGAGTGTCCCAAATCCAGGTACATTAACACCGTACTAAAGGGGTTTAGTATGGAAGATTCTGAGCGTGGTGGTTCGCCCACTTACTCAGGAATCACTCTCTCCAAAAAGATGTCTTCCAAGACTGATTTGGAGAGAGCTCGCGTGCAAGGGATACCATATGTTTCAGCAGTAGGCTCTATGATGTATGCGATGTTATGTACCAGGCCAGATGTAGCTAACTCACTAGGTGTAGTGATCAGAAATCAATTGGATCTTAGGAGAATCACTGGACAGCTGCGAAGGACATTCTTAAGTACCTGAGAAGCACTGAAGAAATGTTCTTGGGGTTTGGTAACGGTAAACTCCAGTTGGAGTCCTTTACCAATTCCAGCTTCCAGAGTGATAAGGTCGACTGAAAGTCAGTCACGGTCTTTGTCTTTACCCTCAGTGGAGGGACGGTATGTTGGAAGAGTTCCAAGCTAAATACCGTGACAAACTAGACGATAAAAGCTGAATACATCGCTATCTACGATGCTACCAAAGTGGATGTCTGGATATTTCTTGTTCATGAGATGAACATGGTTCCTACTATTGAGCGTCCAATAACTGTTATTGTGACAACAATGGAGTTGTGGCTTTGTCCTAGGAACGTCGGTCCCATCAGCCATCCAGACATATTCTGAGGACAGTATCGTCTGATCAGGGAGATTGTTGATCTCCAAAGGATCGAGGTAAGGAGAGTTGACGCGAAGGATAACACGGCGGATCCACTCACAGAGGCCTTTCCCTAGAGAGACTTCTATAGGAAGTTGAGTATGAGATACTACAACAAATGGCCTTAGTGCAAGTGGGAGATTGTTAGTTATATGTATGCCCTAGAGGCCATTATTATACATGTGATGTATATTATAGTGGATGCTTGGACATATATAGGGAGGACTTTATTGCTCGACATGATAGTATACTATCTGGTTGCTCTTTATCTTAACATGTACACTCATTGTCTCTCTATTACATATTGATAAAGCCCTTTAGATGAGTACTTGACTACCAAGATTATGATGCAGATCATACTAATGGGGCAAAGGTAGTCGGTAAGTACATCCTTCAAATGTTCCTAGTCGTGGGAGTATCGAGACGGGGCATCGATATTCCAGAGTAGACTAGCATATACGCTTCTCGACCCATATGATGGGCGATGGATGATCCTATTTCCATTGGTGTTTGACATCATAGATGGTATACGGGTGCTCAGTGGAGACTGGGTACACTGAATGAACTCGCCGATAACTCCTAGATGGTATTATACCTATCTTAAGATAGCAGTTCTCTGGTGACACTGGTACAGGTTAGTCTGTCGACCCGAGATCGTCATAGAGTCTTGTGTGATTCCCACTGTGCTTTAATTTTCGCCTTACCACGTTCAAAAGATCATGCAAAACGGTGGTTTTTGGGTACAGTCCCGAGTCACGTGGAGGCAATGAGCGATAGGAGGGATTCGTCTCTCCCGGTATTGTGGGTTGATTTTGCGCTATGCTTGATTGGCCATAACAGAAAATCCCTGGCCAGGGTTGTTGAGATTTACTGGTAAGTGTTATCAGTAGTTTGTCGAACTGTTATGAGCCTTACATCGGCATGACTTATCAGGCTATTAGGGTCTGACGTTATACCACCCCCAGGCTGTGATATGCGACATATCAGACGAAGAGACCGGACTGTACGGTAGTGTTACTGATTGGATTCGCAGGAGTATGAGCAGGCTTGCTTGTTGATCTTCTGATCGCTCAATACCCGGGTGGCCGTTACGTTTAGCAGACCGCTTGCGGCTTGTGGGTGACTGATATGATCACCACCTACTGTCGGCGTACTGACGAGTCTTCAGAGTCCTACACAGAGGTTTCCTGGTTCAAGCGAAATGAAGTTGGAGCACATATGTGATATGTGCGGGACCGAGATTAATGCGCGTATGAGATACCGCATTCTATTCTCGTGATATATGATATCGGTCGGTTATATGTGATATAGCCGGGTTATCGGATCAAGTGTTGATTCGATAAGTTGATACATATGATATTAGTCGGTTATATGTGATATAGCCGGATTATTAAATCAAGTATTGATTTAATAATTTAATATATAATTATATATTTGATATATTGAATTATATTAACTAATATTAACTCACTTGTGTACACTTAATATATATGTGATATATATTAATGTACATTATTTTGTGTCATGCTAGATGCCACATGCTACATGGGTGTATGAGACTCACACCATGCTTATGATAATCCTAGGGTTTTCATTTATCAAAGTAAATCAAAATTGGTTGGAAATTTGTCATGGCTAGAAGCTTGGAGAAGCTTGTTGTGTCCATTGACATAGTCCACTAATTTGTTTTACTTAAGATATTTATTAACTTAATCATTATCCTTAGCTATAGTTTAGTCTCTACATGAGTTAGTATATGATACAAACTCACCCATGGTTGCTATTCTCACCTCATGAGTTTCATTCTTTCTCTACTTCATCTTCTTCCACATCCCCAAAAGCTTACTAGGGTTTGGAGAGGTGAAGAAATATTGTGAGAAAAATAAATCTAAAGTGAGCAAAATTCCTACTTTATCATCCTCTACTATATTAGCCATTTAGTTTAGGGTGTTTGCTTCACTAAACCCTAATTTAGTGAAGAGGTAGCTTGAGTTGGTGTCTCCTCGACGTGATCATCTTCGGCCTCGAAGACTTCAAGCAAGCTTGTTCCGTTCATCTTGTGAAGCCTTTCTAGAGTCCGGGAGTTCACTACTTGGAGCGAAGGGACTACTACACGGAGCTATTGAAGTGAAGGAACGGTCTACCAAGGTTGTATTCCTTGTTCACTTTGTATGTAAATGTCACGACCCATCACCCATGGTTGCTATTCTCACCTCATGAGTTTCATTCTTTCTCTACTTCATCTTCTTCCACATCCCCAAAAGCTTACTAGGGTTTGGAGAGGTGAAGAAATATTGTGAGAAAAATAAATCTAAAGTGAGCAAAATTCCTACTTTATCATCCTCTACTATATTAGCCATTTAGTTTAGGGTGTTTGCTTCACTAAACCCTAATTTAGTGAAGAGGTAGCTTGAGTTGGTGTCTCCTCGACGTGATCATCTTCGGCCTCGAAGACTTCAAGCAAGCTTGTTCCGTTCATCTTGTGAAGCCTTTCTAGAGTCCGGGAGTTCACTACTTGGAGCGAAGGGACTACTACACGGAGCTATTGAAGTGAAGGAACGGTCTACCAAGGTTGTATTTCTTGTTCACTTTGTATGTAAATGTCACGACCCATCCCCAAACACAGATGGTATTGTCCGCTCTGGCCGAAGCCGCATAGTTTTGTCCCTTTGAATGAACCCGGGGCTAGTTCCCAGTAGGTCACCCATCCCAGAATTTCTCTGGCTCAAGCACGCTTAACTACGGAGTTCTTCAAACTCCGGAGTTACGATTCATCCAAAAGGTGCCTCTGTATTGAAGAGTGGTATCATTCTATTTATAGTACAGATCTGTCCTCTTTCGGAATGTATTCTAAAGATTCCCTATTATTTTATAGTGGGTCCCCATGCTTATCTGGTATAAATGGGTATACCGTATAATACATGGGGTATTACATTCTCCCCCACTTAGAACAATGGTTCGTCCTCGAACCACAGACCTACTATTGAGGAACCAGCTCTGATACCAACTTTGTCACGACCCGAAATTTGGCCCGTTACCGGCACTTAATCTACGTAACGTCTACAGGCGTACGTAACTTAAGTAAGCCGAAACCCAAATCTAAACCACACTGGATCAACGGAGAAAAATATAGTTTAAAACATTCGGAAAATCACAAGTAAAATCTCTAACTCTAGTTTTCTTTCTTGAAAATTTCGGCAGCACTTCCTTTGTAAAAAGTAGCCCCGAAAACGGGTACAACATAGATAATATATAAAGCATCCCAAACGGGAGCAAATCACGCCCAACGGCGGAGACAACCACCACAAACATAAATACGACACCGAAGCGAAGAAATATAAAAGAAAACTGCATAAAGAAGTGAAACTTTTCACAAAACTGGCTCCCACGAGCACGGCCACCAAAATCACCAAAATAATAATACAACACCGAATCCTTACAACACGTCTCTAAGTCAAATACAAGAAGTGGTAGATGGAGAATACTAGATCCAACAAAAGATATACAATGTACAAACAGATAACCGCAAACCCACCTAAAAGCAAAGGCCTCAAAGCCAAACGTAGCAGTATCCGCAAAAGTAGAGATGATAATAAGCCCTGCCGTGACTAAACTGAGGGTGAGTCCTGCAAAACACTGTGGCACAACGGGGGTGAATTGTCAACTCATGAATAGTAAATAACATCATACTGAAATCGCAAGTATGCACTAACAGCAATGATCAATAGCATGTAAGCTGGTAGCATAAGTATGACAATATGAATCTGCAACTATCATGATCAAGGTACACCACCAGGTACTATATCTACATGAATCAAATGCATATCCACTGAATACTGAGTGCGGGATAATAAATAATCTTATGCACAAATCATAAGCTTGGAAAAAAACCAGGTGTAAATTAACAACACCCTAAATTCCAAAATACTCAGATCGGCCCTCAGATCGGCCCCCAAATCCTGTAAGTCTCATGGAACCTGAGTGTCAAACATCGACACTCTAAAACATCATGAAAACCAGTGTCTAACGTCGACACGTAAATACTCGTATCCATACGTTCCTCGAAACCCAAGTATCCCACTTCGACCCTTGTGTTCTACGTATCGGTCTTTCTGATATCCATACGTTTCTCAAAACCCAAGTATCCCACCTCAACACTTGTGTTCCACGTATCGGTCTCCAAAATACATGTATCTCTCGGAATATAAGTGCCTAACATCGACACTTGAAATTCCCATATCGCATGAAAACATATCTCAAATGCGTAAATCCATGTAAAATAACATATGCAACATAAAACATCAATATGAGCATATCACGGGAAAAGTCCGCTATTTAAATGCATCAAGTCATTAAATATATCTCGCGGTTCCCAAAAATCCAAATCCAAAATACATATATATACAGCGTCCCATTCCACCGATATATATGTTACAAGAAAAACTGATCATGTAACAATAGCAAAGTATATGTGCGAGCATGTAGGTATAGTATGGCATATGTATAAGCATGTAGGTATACAGGTATGCTATATGTCATATGCGCTATCGCACAAGAATAACTGTTTCTATGTCGCTAACCACTAGCAAGGTATATCAATGAATATTTATGTTGTGCGTATCATGGCAATTACCGACAGTGTGTGTGTAGCATATCATTGGTGCTCGTGCAACATGGACTGTCAATAATAGTGCAGTGTACAATAGATACAGGTTCAGGCATAACAAGTAACTATATGAAGTGAAACTCATGCATCATCTCTATATGAGCCTATAAACATACGACTAATATCATATCATATCTAGCCCTGACGCTTAACGCCATACGAGCGATTTCCCCGTAGATGTTAAATCTACTCACCGATGGTCTCGAGCTATGAAAATCCGATCACCTGCTTCCCCTTGTTCGCAGCGTCCGAAGTCCCCGCTTGCGATGCTATAATTTCACAAACACATACACAGTGCAAATCTCAGAAATCGACCAATATAACGTAAAACTACGTTTTAAACGACGCACCAACTCCAAACTAACTCACAAGCGTCCGTCTAGTGGCCAACGTGCGTGACGACACTACTAAACCAATCTAAGTGCAGCAACTGCACAAGACCACGATTCGTGTTGGATAACATAACACGCGGATTCAAAACACTAGATTATAGGAAACGATCCCAGATTTTGCATACTGTAAACAATAAAAAAGTAAACAGTACCAAACGCTCCTAACCCACAGCAGACAGCTACCCACAAAAAACCAACACCCAACACCCCTCAATAGCCGACGTCGCCGGAATTCTTGCATTGGTCGCCGGCCCAAGCCGGTGGGGTGGGTCTCGTATCTCACGTGGGATCCTAGGTTCACTAGTACATCACTACAATCTTGTTTGGTCACTCAGTAAAAATCCTAGGTAACAGCAGATCACAGAGGTTCTAAAAAGATACTAAAACACGATATTGCACTAATCGATACTTTAAGTGTTCTACGCTACAACCAACGAGCTAAACAACATAAAAACTCCTATTTATCAGTTTAGGGATTATACCTATCAATCTTTGCTCACAAGATCTAAGCTTTCCTAGCTCCAAGTGATCAAGAAGGCAAAAACAAGTCTTGATTTATTTTGGGAATTTTGAAGATTTATTGATTTGGAATTGTTGCAAATGGAAAAGAATTGATCAAGGGCAGAAGGAGGGAGAAGAGGCTCGGCCAAGTGGGAAGGATGAGGGAATTGTGGAGTGTTCTAGCTAATTCTTGCAATAAATGTACATTAATGCACATTCATGCACATGCCACCTCTCCCATTCATTTTTAATTCTTTTAAAACTTAATTCCTTTTTCTCAAACGATCTAGATATTAGTTAGAAGGTTTGTTTTACTCAAGTTTGATTTATTTGCCAAGATACAATTTTTGGAGAATTTTCCTAAACCCAAAATGTAAATACCACATTAAAATAATATTAAAATTGGGAAAAATTCTAATTGAACCAAAACTTCTCATATACTCCCAAAGCTTGCGCACTAGCTTTATTTTAGCTAAACTAGGTGCTGGCAAGTCTATATGGACGTTTGATCACAGTCGGGTTAAAACGGAAAATACCGACAATTTTACCCTAAAACGAAAAAATTCGCATAACGATTTCTAAAACGTTACAGTAAAGTTATTTGCATGCTTGTATCGTCTAAATCTCTAGTTAAGATTCTAGGATTAGGGTTGTTTAGCATGGCAAATATTTGAAATTGGCATGGACGATGCCTCCCGAAACCTTACTATCGTGCTACGCATCCCAACAGTAAAGACAATCCCTAATGTTCTAGCTTGGCTCTGATACCATGAAAGTGTTTACTAGCACCATGATAGGGTGAAAACGGGCATCGAGCATGCAGTTTTCAAAATTTTATGGTGCTAATCAACACTAACCTAGGATCAAACTAGATTATTAGGGTTAACATGATGATATAAAAAAACTACAATAAGAGAAAGAGTATGCGACCTTCGTAGACTAAGTCCTTCTCTTCAAATGCTCCTGGTAGAAGTCCACGCGACTTCTCAAGGCTCCACTTGAGAGAATGAACGAGCTTCCTCCGATGACCTTCGTGCCGAAAATGATCCACCCGAAGCTCCACTAATCCAAGCTATCTCTTCACTAAACTCTTTAGTGAAGGAAACACATTACACTTGATAGCTAATCAAGTGTAGGATGGTAAAATAGGGGTTTTGTTTGCTCACTAGGGTTCTCACAAACTCAAGATTTCACAACTCATGTGAGGGATTGAGCTTGGAGGTGGAGGTGAGGAAAATGTAGAGAGCAAGAGAGCAAGAGCTCAACTCAAGAAAAATGAACTCTAAAAATGGCTAAGTGTTAGAATGGCTCATTCTCTTGACCTCACTTATTCAAGTATGGAATAAAATTGCAATAAAAATTGCAACCATGCTTGAATAGTGAGTCAAGACCAATAAACAATAGATAAAAGCCATACTTCACCCATGCCCAAAATATCTCCACATTTTACACCTCATTTTCTATTTTCTAAAAATAGAAAATACATGCCATGCTTATATATATTAATATATATATATATCACATATATATTAATATATATCACATATATATTAATATATATATATATATATTATGAAGAATAATTAGTGAGCTAACAATATTAGTTAATATATAATTATATCAAATAGTATATATATCAAATTATTGATCAACACTTGATTTAATAATCCGGTTATATCACATATAACCGACTAATATCATTTATCTGTATATCACATTATCAAATCAACACTTGATTCGATAATTCGGTTATATCACATATAACCTAACTGATAACAAATAGCCGCCAGATTACAATACGGTATCCCATACTCGTATTTAATCAGGACCCCACACATATCAACATATGTGCCCTATTTCGTTTTGCTTGAACCAGAAAACGTCTATGTGGGACTCTAAAAACTCGTCAATACGCCAGCAGTAGGTGATGAGTCACCCACAAGCCACCAGCGGTACTAGCTGGACGTAACGGCTACCCAGGTATTGAACGAATAGAAGATCAACAAGCAAGCTTGTCCAAACTCCCATGAAGCCTATAAGTAACACTTACCATACAGTCCGGTCTCTTCATCTGATATGTCTCATATCGAGTCTGGGGGTGGAATCGTCAGACCCCAATAACTTGATAATTCATGCCGACGTAAGGCCTATAACGGTACGAGAAACTACTGATAACACTTACCAGTAAATCTCATCAACAGCCCTCGCCAGGGACTTCCTGTTATAGCCAATCGAGCATAGCGCAACATCAACTCCCTATACCGGAAGAGACGAAACCCCTCCTATCGCTCATTGCCTCCATATGACTTGGGACTGTACCCAAAATCCACTTGTTTGCATGACTCCTTTGAGCCGTGGTAGGGAGGAAATCAAAGCACAGTGGGAACCACACAAGACTCTATGAAGATTTCGGGTCTATAGACTAACCTGTACCAGTGTCACCAGAGAACTGCTATCTGACGATAGGTATAGTACCATCTAGGAGTTCTCGGCGAGTCCTGTTCGGTGTACCCATTCTCTAATGAGCACCTGTGTACAATTTTTGATGTCAAACACTAATGGATTGGGATCAACCATCGCCCCATATGGGGTCAAGAAACATACACACTAGTCTACTCTAGAATATCGATGCCCTATCTCGATATTCCCTCGACTAGGAACAATTGAAAGATGTGCTTATGGACTACCCAGGTCCCAGTAGTATGATCTGCATCATAGTCCTGGTAGTCAAGCCAACATACTAAGGGCTTTATCAACATGTATATGAGAGACAGTATAATAATACCAGTGAACATGTTAAGATAAAGGCAACCAGATAGCATACTATCATGTCGAGTATCTCTCTCTTGGGAAAGTCATCCAATTGCAAGAAAGTCCTCCATATATATGTCCAAGCATCCACTATATCATACAATAATGGCCTCTAGGGCATACATATCACTAAAAGAATCGTTTCGGTATAACCTCTTCATAGTAGATAAACTCCTACTAGTTGCTAGTTTAGGGTTATGGTTTGATCACTTGGGGATAAGTTGGTTCTGCTTGCTCAAAATTTGATTTTTGTGCATTCCGCCTCACTACTTCCATTGTAGAGTGAGCACAACTAAACAACATGTTATCAGAGCTACTATGAATTGGATGCCGACCCATGGGGGTTCTCACTGTGTGACATTGTGGCGAAGCATAGGTTGTTACCTCTAGGGTGTCCTGAGACCGGAAGGTTTTCCGACGGGTTATAGTCCACGTAGGGGGGCATGCGTAAAAAGTAGCTGCTGAGGGACCCGTAAGTGCCACGGCGACCCCGTTGGATGGGGTGGCTGCTTGACCAACAATGGTTTCAGAGCCACTCCATAAGCCTTAACTAACTTATTACGCCGCTTTAATTCCGCCATTTTTGTCGCGCAAAAACTGCCGACGAAAACAGTCCCAAAAATTCAAGTTTTTAGATGTTTGCACTCCCCGCAAGTTCATGGTTTAGACCGAGAAGCCACAGGGTGTTACATGAGTATCTGGCGGTCGTCTTGAGGGGACGAAGGCCGGGCCCACCCCCTGAGACCACCACAAGGTAGCCTTGGGTGTAGGGACCCGAGACTACCCCAAAAGGGTAGTCTCGGGTCTGCCCCCCTTATGGTGGCTCCCAGGGGTGGGTACCACCTAGCCCCTCTAGGAAACAGTTAATTTTGGGTACTTCACTATCGCGAAGGTTCGGGCTAGTTTTGAATTCGTTTCAACTCCCGGATTGTCTTTAAACAATGAAATTTTAGGACTTAGTGAACTGTTTTTTCCTGGTTTGGGAAAACTTGCTTTGTTTGCAATTTGTGCACGGAATTCTTTTGTCGTAGCCTTCGTTACTTGGTTATGTGATGCATATATGTGTTGTGAACATCTTCTAATCACTGTACGTCGATTAGAAGAGGTTACACGCATTTGGTTGTTGCAATATTTATTTCTGGGATATTTTGGATGGATAGCCTTTTATGCAATGTCAGTCGTACAGTTTTGAATTCATTTGTATATTCATTATTGCAGGACGAGCGCCCGACATGTATAATTCCGTTTCTGCCAGTTTGTATATTCTTTTATTAGGGCATAGCCGTCTTGAGGTCGATGTCACCATTGTATATATTTTTCTTTTCTGTACTAGGATTACCCCACGGAGGAGTGCTTGAATCGTCGGGTTCTAGAGTGCAACGGGCCTCCATCTCATGGTGTTGAGACCGGGGAGCCTTACTCTAGAATTGGCAGACTATTCACCGCACTTGTAAGGGGTATAGGTGTAGGGTTCCTAGGCACGCTAATGAGGTCTCACAAGGCATCGACCATGCCAAATTCAAAAAATTCCGGTGCCGAGAAACCCTAAACTAGATCGTTAACTAGAGAATAGGCGAAACATGCAAGTAGTAAACAACTTTACTGCTAAGTGAACGAAAATACAACCTTTGTAGATCCGGTCCTCCACCTCCACAGCTCCGTGTTGACGACCTTCCGCTGCAATCATCGGATCCCGGACTCTGGCTACGGCTTCGTCGGAGAAATGATCGGGCTAGGTCGTCGACTTCGATGCCGAAGATGATCTACGTCGAGGCAACTCAAGATCAAGCTCCAACTTCACCAAGTCATGAAAACTTGTGAAGAAAACACCCTATACTACTTGGCAAGTGGTAGAGGATGAAGAAATAGGAAGTGGGTTCACTTTTGATTTGGATTTCTCACTTGGAATTATCACTTAGAAATTTCAAGCAAAGGTTTTTCTTTTTCTCTCTTCATGAAGAAGATGAAGAAGAAGAATAATGAATAATCATTTAAAATAAAAATCCAAGTGAATACATATCATGTTGCAACCATGGTTAAGTGTAGAGAATAAACTAGGGTTAGGTGAATGGTTAGGGTTAAGGCAAAAGACAAAATGGTAGACTTATTCAAAGCTTCATGAAGCTTCAACAACAAAACAAACTAAGCCACCATTTCATTTTTGCCCAAAAATGAATTAATGAATAAATAAATAAATGAATAAGTAAATAAACAAAACCCTAACCATTCACTTAAACATGGTTTAAACTAAACATACACCCAAACTTGCATGTATCATCAAACATGATACAATCAAGTGCACAAAAATATATCACATATACAATGTGCACATCAAGTGAGAAAATAATCTTAAGTGAACCAATACTAGTTAATGTAAAGTAATATATCAAATATATAATTATACATTAAATCATTAAATCAACACTTGATTTAACGATCCGGTCATATCGCATATAACCGACTAATATCCAATGTATCGACTTATCGAATCAATCCTTGATTCGATAACTAGGTTATATCGCATACAACCAATCGATACAATCATCACGAGAATAAAATACGGTATCACATACACGCATTATTCTCGGTCCCGCACATATCTCATATGCGCTCCTATTTCGTTTCGCTTGAGCCAGGAAACCTCTGTGTAGGACTCTAAAGACTCGTCAATACGCCGGCAGCAGATGATGATCATATCAAGCACCCACAAGCCGCAAGCGGTTTGCTAAACGTAACGGCCACCCGGGTATTGAGCGATCAGAAGATCGACGAGCAAGCCCGCTCACACTCCTGTGAATCCAACCAGTAACACATACCGTACAGTCCGGTCTCGTCGTCTGATATGTCGCATATCTCGCCTAGGGGTGGTAAACGTCAGACCCCAGTAGCTCGATAAGTCGTGTCGATATGAGGTCTATAACAGTTCGAGAAACTACTGGTAACACTTACCAGTAAATCTCAGCAACCCTGGTTAGGGATTTCCGGTTATAGCCAATCGAACACAGCGCAACATCAACTCCCTATACCGGGAGAGACGAATCCCCTCCTATCGCTCATTGCCTCCATGTGATTCGGGACTGTACCCAAAAACCACCGTTTTGCACGCCCTCTTGGATGTGGTAAGGTGGAAATCAAATCACAGTAGGAATCACACAAGACTCTATGACGATCTCGGGTCTACAGACTAACCTGTACCAGTGTCACCAGAGAACTTCCATCTGACGTGAGGTATAATACCATCTGGGAGTTCTCGGCGAGTCCATCCAGTGTACCCAGTCTCCACTGAGCACCCGTATATCATCTTTGATGTCAAACACCAATGGATATGGGATCATCCATCGCCCATCTGTATGGGTCGAGAAGGTATACGCTAGTCTACTCTGGTATATCGATGCCCCGTCTTGATACATCCACGACTAGGGACCTTGAAGGATGTACTTATGGACTACCATATCCCCACTAGTATGATCCACATCATAGTCCAGGTAATCAAGTACACATCCTAAAGGCTTTACCAACATGTAACAGAGAGACAATCAGTGTACACGTTAAGGTAAAGAGCAACCAGATAGTATACTATCATGTCGAGCAAGAAAGTCCTCCCTATATATGTCCAAGCATCCACTACAATATACATCCTATGTATAGTAATGGCCTCTAGGGCATACATATAACTAACAATAGGATGACCCACGGAGGGGTGCTCAAGTTACCGAGTTCCGTGAAGTGCTGGGCGTCCCATTCACTTCGTTGATTGGGGTTGCCTCACTTCTGTGATTGGTGGGTAACTTGCCGCGCTTGTAGGGGCTTGGTTTTACATTGCACAGGCTATTCACACGACTGGGGAACGTCGAGTTTCATTTGTGGCTCAAAAGAAACCAGGGGCTCCTAAATTATCCGCTATTCCATTTTACTTATCGCTTTTCTATGATGTTTTTTATATCATGCCTTTGACGAATGGTTATACACATACACACACAAAACACACACACACGCACACACTAGTAGATGTTGTATATGTTTTGCATCCGCGCTAGTCTAGCCCCCGCTGCCGTTAGTTAAGTAACCTAACGGTGCATGACGGGGCCCCGTGGTAAATACGGGTGGCATATACGTACATTGTATTTTCGTTCTTTTCTGGTGTGATAGGAATTAATTGATGGGACCACATTAATTTTGATTAATGCAAGGAAACATAAACCTAAAAGATATTGTCGGAACAAATTTTGAAAAACCATAGTCATATTCTTTCGCTTTGCTTAGCGGTATTCGGTCATGAATATCCCGCACCTCATTCGAGAAGGCAAGAGCCAAGTTCCCTTCACGGAGAGTGATCTCTTGAGCAAAAGTTTATGTTGTTAGGAATATGTATTCCCTAGAGGCCATTATTGTATGATATAGTGGATGCTTGGACATATATATAGAGGACTTTTTTGCTCGACATGATAGTATGCTATGTAGTTGCTCTTTATCTTAACATGTACACTAGTATTATTATACTGTCTCTCTGATACATGTTGATAATGTCCTTAGGATGTTTGCTTGACTACCAGGACTATGATGCTGTTCATACTACTGGGACATGTGTAGTCCACATGCACATCCTTTAATTGTTCCTAGTCAAGGGAGTATCGAGATAGGGCATCGATATTCCAGAGTAGACTAGTGTGTACGTTTATTGACCTTGTATGGGGCGATGGTTGATCCCATAACCATTGGTGTTTGACATCAAAGATTTTACACATGTGCTCATTAGAGAATGGGTACACTGAACAGGACACGCCGAGAACGCCCAGTTGGTACTACACCTATCGTCAGATAGCAGTTCTCTGGTGACACTGGTACAGGTTAGTCTGTAGACCTAAGATCGTCATAGAGTCTTGTGTGCTTCTCACTGTGCTTTGATTTCCTCCCTACCACGGCTTAAAGGAGTCATGCAAACAGGTGGATTTTGGGTACAGTCCCGAGTCACACGGAGGCAATGAGCGATATGAAGGGTTTCGTCTCTCCCAGTATTGGGAGTTGATGTTGCGCTATGCTTGATTGGCTATAACAGTAAGTCCCTGGCAAGGGATGATGAGATTTACTGGTAAGTTTTATCAGTAGTTTCTCGAACCGTTATGAGCCATACAACGGCCTGACTTATCTAGTTATAGGGTCTGACGATTCCACCCCTAGAGTCGATATGCAACATATCAGACGAAGAGACTGGACTGTATGGTAAGTGTTACTTATACGCTTCATGGGAGTTTGGAAAAGCTTGCTTATTGATCTTCTATTCGCTCAATACCTGGGTAGTCGTTACGTCCAGCTAGTACCGCTGACGGCTTGTGGGTAACTGATGTGGTCATTACCTACTGCTGGCGTATTGACGAGTCTTTAGAGTCCTACACAGAAGTTTCCTAGTTCAAGCGAAATAAAGTAGGGCACATATGCTGATATGTGTGGGGGCCTGATTAAATACGAGTATGTGATACCGTATTCTAATCTGGCTGTTATTTGATATCAGTTAGGTTATATATGATATAACCGGATTATTGAATCAAGTGTTGATTTGATAATGTGATATATAGATAAATGATATTGGTCGGTTATATATGATATAACCGGATTATTAACTCAAGTGTTGATTTAATAATATGATATATATATATATTTATATTTGATATAATTATATATTAACTAATATTATTGCTCACTAATTATTTGCTTATCTTTATATATATTAATATATATGTGATATATATATATATATATATATATATATATTATGAAGCATGGTTGATTTTCTATTTTTAGAAAATAGAAAAAAGGTGGAAAATGGGGAGAGTTTTGTGGAATGGTGAAGCATGGCTTTGATGATTATTATATTGGTCTTGACTCTCTATTGAAGCATGGTTCCAATTGTTTATTTAGAAATTGTGGATGCTTCAATGAGTGAGGTATTTTGATGAGCCATTCTTCATATTTTCACAACACTTGTTCTTTTTCTTCACATGAGCTCTTGCTCTCTAGCTCTCCATCTTCTTCTTCACCTCCTCCAAGCTCAATCCCTCACATGAGTTATGAAACCTTGAGCTTATGAGAACCATAGTGAGTAAACAAAACCCCTACTTCACCATCCTATACTTGATTAGCAATTAAGTATAGTGTATTTCCTTCACCAAAGAGTTTAGTGAAGAGGTAGCTTGGATTAGCGGAGCTTCGGGTGGATCATCTTCGGCACGAAGATCGCAAAGGAAGCTCGATCCAACTTCAAGTAGAGCCTAGTAGAGTCGCGTGGACTACTACACGGAGCTTGAGAAGAGAATGACACGGTCTACAAAAGTTGTAGCCTCTTTCTCTTAGTATAGTTTTCTTTATATCAAGCTAAAACCCTAATCATCTAGTTTAGATTTAGGTTAGTGTTAATTAGCACCCCCAAAAATTTAAAAATGACATGCTTGATGCTAGTAAAACCCAGTGGTGGTGGTAATAGACACTTTCATATGTTACTATAGATCACTCGGTTTTCTTTAAAACTATTAGTTTTCAAAAGCGGAGCCTAAACCACTCTTTTTCAAAACTGCTCGGTTCCTTCAACGATATCAAGTTCATTACGTTAAAGGTTTTTTCGCTAAAAACCAGCAGTAGCCCTCCGTCATTTCCTATGAGTAGTGCTCAGTATTCGTGCTGCGTTTGTTGACCTTGTCAAGGTATAGTGTACAGTTGCAGAGTGGTGCTTGTTTGTAGCATACGATGCGATTAGCTAGGACAGTCATATAGCCTTGTTGACCTTGTCAAGAGCTTATGCGGGTGGGTCTAGGGTAATCAAGATAATGACGGGTTGAGCTTTACTAGCGACTTATGGTTTGTTGACCTTGTCAAGGTCATAGGTCGTTAGGGGAAAAAATCACATCGGGAGTTTCAAATATACATGAGACTTGCTAGTGTATACATACCTTCTGGAGTGTGGTAACTAGAGTGGCTTCCATCTAGGTTATCACGCAATGATAGTTGGGTCCTGATCCCGCCGATGAGCAGGATTACTCTGGGGAGAATGTCATGTTCAAAAACCCGTCTAAAAGACATATATCAATTAGACGAGTTATACCGCTCTAATGACATTCACGATCGCAGATAGTAATGTATGTACTGAAAACTTATAAACAGTGTTAAAAATATTGACTTCGGAACACCCTGAATTGCCCCCAAACAAAAGATAACATAATATCCTAACTAGTCAAAATAAATAATACTAAAAACCATATTTTCCAGAGACCAGGACACCTAAAAATTCCAAGTCCCAAACTTCCAAAACCGACCGGCCAGGCCGGGAAAATCCAAGATCTCGCCGGGCCAATTTTAGCATTTGGGTCTCGGGTTTTGAGGGTGTTCTAGTTGTCACAATAATAGTCTTCTGCAATTGTTTAAATAATTTTTGAAGACTAAACTAAAATCGACAGAAACTGGAATGTATGGTGTACTGTTTTGGAGTTGTTTCGGTTTCGATACTTTAAACATTGTTTAAACTGCTAGATTAGGGTTTATGGATTGGCTCTGATACCATGTTGGGTTATGGTACTGCCCTGTCCATCAAACCGTGGCCGATCGCGGAACAAAAATTTATCAAACTGGCGCTAACACAACCCCCGAATACGGATCGACCATAAACCCTAAACCTAGCAAACAAAATATAGAGTTAGGAATGTTATACCGAATGATCCGTGTCCTTCGGTCTTTAACAAGCTTCCCAAGCTCCTAGTGGCCACCATGATCAAGTTTGGTCGCCGGTCTCCCTCCATCGAAGATGATCCACCCGAGAGTCTATGAATTGAACTCCAACCCCATAACCGAGGTAACTAGGGTATCTAGTTTGCTAAAATAGTTAGCCTAGAAGATGTAGAGTCTAATGGAGGATTAATTTGTTTCTAAACACCCTAGGTTTCTCAACACATGAGACAATTAGGGTGGAGGAAGAAGAAGAACCCATGAGAGATGAGAGTGTGAAGCAAAGAGCAACTTAAGAAATTTGCTAAGTGTTGTGAGCAAGTGAGAGTGAAGCAACTAAAGAAAAATCACACCCCAACAAAATATCAAGTGTGGAAAATATCTCACAACTCTTAAAAATATTAAGCATGGCTCAATAGTGTTTCCATGAGTCACACCCATGAGTCACTACACGAGTCATGCTCCAATAAATGCTTAGCACACCCATCCCTCCACCACATTAACCATTAAACTAAATGTTTAAAACAAAATGAGGTGTAATATTCTAGAAAACAATCTTGTAATAAATTACAAGAATGCCCCTCATCCGTATATACATACCCGTATCCGTATCCCAAAAATACGAATATAATGAGACGAAAATAATCAAACAATATAATACTAGTATCCGATTTAAACCAAATCCACTAGTAAAATCCGTCCGAATCATGATACGTGCACAAGTGCACGTATATGATCGAACCCTGCCGTAAAACCATACGGCCTCTACATCGTTCGCCCGAAGTAGGGAAACCCTTTGTGTGGGACTCTAATGACTCGTCAATACGCTGGCAGTTGGTTTAACCACAAGTACGTCAGCGGTACTAGCTGTACGTAACGGCTTCCCAGGTATTGAGCAAAAAGAAGGATGATGAGCAAACTCATCCTGACCCCTGCTGAGCCTGTTTGTGACAATATTCGTACAATATGGTCTGTTCGTCTAAGAGTATCGCTTATCGAGTCTAGGGGGTGGATAAAGTCAGACCCCTAAAAATGCGACGTTTCGTGTCGGTATGAAGTCCATCACAAACTAAGAAACTACTGATCCAAATCAGCAATTCTCGATTACCTTGATCAAGGATTTCTGGTGATGGCCACTCGTGCACTGCGCGACATCAACCCCTTATACCGGGAGAGACGAATCCCCGACGATCTGCTCACTGCCTCCATGTGGCTCGGGACTGTACCCATCTAAAACCTATTTGCACGACTCCTTTGAGCCGTGGTAGGGTAGTAATCAAAGTACAGTAGGAACTCATACGAGACAAATGACAATCTCAGGTCAACGGACTAATCTGTACACATGTCACCAGGGAACTGCTATCTGAAAATAGGTATAATACCAACTAGCAGGTTCCCGGTGAGTCCGTCCAGTGTACTCATAACCCAATGAGCACATGTATACTATCTTAGGTTAACAAACTAACACCAATGGCTTGTGAGACCGGCCACCGCCCCTCGTCAGGGTCTCGATCAGTATACACTAGGCTTCTCTGGAGTATCGATGCCCAGTCTCGATACTCCCACTACTACTCACATTTGAGGATATGCTTATAGACCACCCAGCTCCCACGTATATGATCGCCATCATAATGCCATTAGTCAAGCAGGAATCCTATGGGCTCTATCAACTTGTAATAGTGAACTGTAATGCCACCTAAAGCATGTACATGATGATAAAGATAAACCAGATAGCATACTATCATCTTGAGTAAGACTGTTCTACCGGTATAGGTCCTCCCTCAATCATCGCAATCGTGTGCCTGCGATTCAATAATTGACTTGAGGGCCCTATAGCCAACAATCTCTCACTTGCACTTAAGGCTAATTATTGCGGTGTCGCATACGCACAGTCCGCGTGATACCGAACATCCAACTTCTCTACTAATCAGTCTCACAAAGCTCGTTTGTGAAACTATTGCGTTCGAGAAATAGTCTTAGTTAGTGGATCCGCTCCAGTGTTTCTTTCTACATCTCTCTATATCTCAACTTCACGGAGAAAGACTATCTCCCGAAATGAGCAATACCTGTCTTAGAACTTGTCTGGATATCTGATGGGACCTAGTTCACAAGTGAACTCTAAATCCAAAAAATTTCTTAGATCATATCATCCACTGAATTTAATCAGTATTCTGCACCATGCCTTCCTCAGTATCTGCTTGGACCACCTGTCCAACATACTGCCCCACAAAAGAGGAAAAACTATAACTCAGACAGACTCTCTGTCATCCAGGTCACCTTGGAAGCCTGGACTGATAACCGCTTCTCGAGGAGGCTGCCATTACCAATTACCAAAGAACATCCACTTATGTTCAAAACTGCTTCCCTCCGTTTCTCCAGGATTAGATCATATATACTTATTACAGCTAGTGCAAAAACAATATCTGGTGTGGTACTTGACATTACATGATTGACCCAATTGCCTAAGGAAGTGATATGCCAATCATGCAAATCCCTCTCCTCTTTAGTCTGTAAGACATCCTTTAGAGAGGGTGACTCCATCACCTGCAGGTACACCACCATGCCAGGACTCAACCATTTTAAAACACCTTTAGAATAATGTCAAAGTATCCAGATTGGGACACTTCCCAAATCTAGATCTAAAACCATAGATCTAGTGACCAGAATGCTGATATTTAATCTAGATCCTACATGGAGAAACACTTTATGACAACCACATTATATAACCGATCGTAGTATAGGAATTTCACTTCCTATCAAGTGTATGCCATCCAAATACCAGGACATCATTCCCTACTACCTTCTTACCAGATCCATCTCTTATTCTGATGAAGTCGAACTCTATGACTGTTACATCAAAAATAGATGATCTATCTCCGCAATACCTGCTTTAGTCTATAAATAGACATAAGCAACTTTCCCATTATGCTTTCGCTGCTCCCACTCACTACAACAACCCTCTGGCAGAGTCATATACACATGCACTTCTAAAGCTAGTTTAGAACGACGTTATACTCATCCTCCTGCCAGGTCTCAAAGTCTAGAACAGCAGCAATGGAAAGTCTGGGTAAACAAGAACTTCCCTATCACCGTCTCTGAGAAGACCGAAGTACCTCTTGGGTGCCTGAGGTTACTCACCAAATCTGCGGAGTGGCTAATGGAATGTAGAATCCAATTGAATCTTTATGTCCTACTAAATTTTCAGTAATCGTTTGTGGTTCTGGAATCACTTCCAGTTTTACCATACTCCCTTTAATGTTTTCTGAAAAGAATCCATTTTACTAAAACTGGTGGCGAGTCAAGAACAATATAACTATTGATCTTTCAGATGGTAGAATGTTAACCCTCGTCAAAGTTCGGGATAACCCACAAACTTCCATTACTGAAACGTGCCTTGAGTTTATCCGGATTATGGTTTTAAGCATAAGCCGGACAACCCCATATACCATAACATAGTTAAAATATGATCCATTCTATACCCACTATAGAAATAATGGCACTAATTTAATTGGAACCATTCAAAATCATGCAGCTGTCTCCAGTGCATATCAACCAAATAGAAGGAAGCCAATCATCATTATTCATCTAGGAGTGCATCCACATATGAGTAACCAGAAAGAGAAGCAAGTTCTCAAAACCATTACTATCAACGGAATACCTAGCACAAGTATCTACATCTTCAATCACCTTGAGGAATCCTGATACTTTGCAATATATGGTTCTCTACTTTATTCTTATACCTTTAACTTCTCAAAACTTGGACCTTTCATTTCTACGAAATACTTGTCTAAAACTAGAGAAGTCAAAATTAAACAGAATATAGTAAGAGTACCAACTCCTTTGTCCTAATGGACACTGGACAACATACAATACTTTGTATAAGTCCCCTGAGTTTAAAAACTCAAACCCAGTGCGTCGTAGGTTGAAAACTGTACTATGGTTAAGAAGAATTACACCTCTGTTGAATGCTCCTTACCTAATCATCAACTGATATAGGTAAATGCCACATACATAATTTCAAAAAGTTATATCTCACTTTATAAAATAAACATACAGATATATCAGTTTGAAATTGGTGCATAACATCGGATATACAAAACCAAATATTTGCCCTCAGGCAAAACCCAGGTGATTTCCTCAAATATCACTAATTACAAAGAATTCCGATATAATGAGGATATAATCACCTAATTCCCAATATTCTACTCCTACTCATCATCTGTAACACTATACAAATGTGAGAATCAAATCTGATAAATACATACCCTGGAGTCAGAATCTAAATGGGAAATCAATTTTCAATTAACACCGCACAGTATGACTGAAACATGAAAATATTTCGAAGGGGTATCCGGGTATTCCTAGTAATGCCTCTTCCACTATCCAAATTTATGACTGTAACCGTATATTTCCTTGCCCTCACTCCAATCCCTTTATATGTCTTTACTCATTACCTTCTGTACACCGCACTTAGGCTAAATGGTTTTCTTCCTTCTATATCTTTTGGCACCAGCCTAAGGTTTGGAAGAAGACTATCCAATAAGCATAACAGGTATACCCTCCTAATACTAGGAGCCCTCGCAACCTGAGAGAAGGTAAAGATAAAAGACAACCCGAATAATCCTATTCGGTTTCTCCTGAACTGGAAACCATCCTCGAACTGGAACAAGTTTCTTCGAGTTCGTATGTAACTATACGATGGTGTATCCAATAAATGTGGATCTTCGTAGTGATACAGAATGTTCCGGAGAAATGCAAAGGTGAAGTAGGAGTGGTGATGATATACGCGGCTTCGTCGTGAATGATAGCAGTCGCAATTTCCTTTGCCCTCTTTCTAATCCCTTTATATATCTTTACTTATTATCTTCTATACATCACACTTAGGCTAATTGGTTTTCTTCCTTCCCTACCTTTCGGCACCAGCCTATGGTTTGGAAGAAGACTATCCAATAAGCGTAATAGGTGTACTCTCTTAATCCACAGAATGAGGAATGCCAAAGGATAGGGTTGTATTTATAGGGTGGGATTAGGGTTTAGAGGGTTAAAGAATGCATTAAAATTTGTATTAAAAATTGGATTCAAGATGATTTAAGTTCTCTGGAAAATGTGCAGAGAAAATAAACAATATGAGAGAAGTGGGGTAGGCCAAGGGGTGCTCGGGTGAAAAGAGGGGGAGCATCCCCTACGGGGGGCCCGGCGGTGCCGGTTTTGGAGCCATCTCGCCGGTCCAATACCGGGGAGGGGTGCTCGGATCATCGCCACGTGTTGGTGTTGCTTGGTTTTCCCCAGTGAATGTGTTTGATTACTCTGTAACTTATCATATTACGTGTAGTGCACGTGCAAACCCTTGGGCTTCTAAAAGATTAAAAGAAAAATTTAATAAAAAGATAATGTGGCTGAGGGAAATCGATCACAGGGGCTACATCACAGCAGTGCAAGGCTTTACCAATGAGCTACAAGTGTTTTTTTGCTGTTCAAAAGTAAAACAAATTCTTATAGCATACACAGGATTGCAAAGACCCCAATTGTACATTAACTTTTAAACAATTTTCTGTACATTGAAATTGGAGTTGTTATAAAATAATACAACGGTGGTTACAACCTCAACCCGGATGTGTCCTGCAAAAATAATATTACATTAATTTACAAATTTACATGAATGAAAGAAAAGAAAACACTCTTCTCACATCCCCCCGGCTATTCATTCACGGCGATCCAATACTCTATATACACAAACCATCATCAAAATATAGATATGTGCAACCCTCACTAATCGACATATAGCAATTAGCAGACGTTTAGCAACACATATACAAACACAGAAAACCCAGATTAGACAAGTAACTTGGAATTTCGATCGAAATTTTTTTTCGTGTCTACCCCATATACAAATCAGTACACAAACAATTCTGGGTAGAAACCAAATATGCAAGAAATCATATTTCCAAGATTAAGAACCACAGAAAAAATGGAGTGAATCGGCCATGACTCGGCCGTGGATCCACGGCTAAACTATGTGTTTGGCCACGGTTCCGCGGTAGTCTTGGTGGATTACGAGCTCGTATTTTTTTCTTGTTCTTAGAAATTCTAGCATGTATTTTTAAGGCCACTGAAATAATTTTTTGAGCAGTTTTGAAAATCGACAGCAATCATAACATGAAAATTTGATTTCAGTTATTTTTTTCGACGATCGAAGTTCTAATTACTTGCTAACTAGCTAGTTAAGGTTTAAGTGGCTCTGATATCTGTATAAGACGATGTCGCACACCCCGCGGGTCCGCGGGGAGTTGTAATACACAAAAAACGATTTTTTCTTTTGAGAGACTTTGCAATATCGACCAAACAACCAAGATCTTTCGTAAACCATAACTAGATAAAACTAACTAGAAAGAGGTTCTAACTACTCGGTGAGAGATTATACCTCCTTGTTCAAGTCCTTCGGGTCTTCTTCTCCTCTTCTTAGCTCCTAGATGGCTTGAATCTTTTTCTCCTCTTCTTAGCTCCTAGGTGGCTTGAATGGAACTCGGCCGTCAGCCTCTTTTTTGTTGAAGACGATCCACCCGAGAATCTTTGGGTCAAGCTTCAACCTCTAGAGGGAGGTAACTAAGATGTCTAGTTTGCTAATTTAGACAACTTAGGAGATGTAGAGAGAGTTGATTAGAGTATTTTATCTCAAGAACCCTAGGATTTGTTAGTTATATGTATGCCCTAGAGGCCATTACTGTACATAGGATGTATATTGTAGTGGATGCTGGGACATATATAGGGAGGACTTTCTTGCTCGACATGATAGTATGCTATCTGGTTGACCTTTACCTTAACGTGTATGCTGATTGTCTCTCTGTTACATGTTGGTAAAGCCCTTAGGATCTGTACTTGACTACCTGGATTATGATGCGGATCATACTAGTGGGGACATGGTAGTCCATAAGTACATCCTTCAAAGTCCCTAGTCGTGGGTGTATCGAGACGGGGCATCGATATACCAGAGTAGACTAGCGTATACCTTCTCGACCCATACAGATGGGCGATGGATGATCCCATATCCATTGGTGTTTGACATCAGAGATGATATACGGGTGCTCAGTAGAGACTGGGTACACTGGACGGACTCGCCGAGAACTCCCAGATGGTATTATACCTCACGTCAGATGGCAGTTCTCTGGTGACACTGGTACAGAGTAGTCTGTTGACCCGAGATCGTCATAGAGTCTTGTGTGGTTCCCACTGTGCTTTGATTTCCATCTTACCACGTCCAAGAGGGCGTGCAAAACGGTGGTTTTTGGGTACAGTCCCGAGTCACATGGAGGCAATGAGCGATAGGAGGGGATTCGTCTCTCCCGGTATAGGGGGTTGGTGTTGTGCTGTGTTCGATTGGCTATAACAGGAAATCCCTGGCCAGGGTTGCTGAGATTTATTGGTAAGTGTTACCAGTAGTTTCTCGAACAGTTATAGACCTCATATCGACACGACTTATCGAGCTATTGGGGTCTGACGTTTACCACCCCTAGGCGAGATATGCGACATATCAGACGATCAGACCGGACTGTACGGTAGTGTTACTGGTCGGATTCACTGGAGTGTGAGCGGGCTTGCTCATCGATCTTCAGATCGCTCAATACCCGGGTGGCCGTTACGTTTAGCAGACCGCTTGCGGCTTGTGGGTGTTTGATATGATCATCATCTGCTGCCGGCGTATTGACGAGTCTTTAGAGTCCTACACAGAGGTTTCCTGGCTCAAGCGAAACGAAATAGGAGTGCATATGAGATATGTGCGGGACCGAGAATAATGCGTGTATGTGATACCGTATTCTATTCTCGCGATGATTGTATCGAATGGTTGTATGCGATATAACCTAGGTATCGAATCA
This sequence comes from Agapanthus africanus, assembly GCA_030015575.1. Classification (NCBI taxonomy): domain Eukaryota; kingdom Viridiplantae; phylum Streptophyta; class Magnoliopsida; order Asparagales; family Amaryllidaceae; genus Agapanthus; species Agapanthus africanus. The sequence goes on from JASDDO010000029.1 coordinate 213,603,390, forward strand.
AGTATTGATTCGATAAGCCGATACATTGAATACTAGTCGGTTGTGTGCGACATGACCGGATCATTGAATCAAGTGTTGATTTAATGATTTAATGCATAATTATATATTTGATATATTACTTTGCACTAACTAGTATTAGTTCACTTTAAACGGATTTTCTCACTTGGTTTGTGCACATTGTATATGTGATATACTTTTGTACACTTGATTGTATCATGTTTGATGATACATGTTTAACTATAGTTAAGTGTAATGAATTAAGCCATGGTTAAACTAATGATTAGGGTTTTCTTTTTATTACTTATTTATTTATTTATTTATTTTGAATAGATAAGAAAAGAATGGTTGCTAATTTTGGAGTTTAGTTGAAGCTTCATGAAGCTTTGACTTTGTAACCATTCTTGTCTTCATCTTAAACCCTAACCATTAATCTAACCTTGGTTAATTCTCTACACTTGACCATGGTTCTAATATGATAAGTATTCATTTTCTTTTCCAAATATAATTAACTTATCATATTTCTTTCTTCTTCTTCTTCATCTTCTTCACATGAAGAAAGTTCACTTCATCAATGGTGATTGATTGAAAACAAGTGAGAAATCCAATTCTAAAGTCTACCCACTTCCTATTTCTTCATCCTCTACCTCTTGCCAAGTAGTAGAGTGTGTTCTCTTCACAAGTTTTTGGACTTGGTGAAGTCGGAGCTTGATTTAGCGATGCCTCGACGTAGATCATCTTCGGCATGGACATCGACGACCTAGCTTGCCCATTCTCCGACGAAGCCGACGCTAGAGCCCGGATTTGATTTGGACAGCGGAGAGGACTTCGTTGCGGAGCTATGGAGGTGGAGCACCGGATCTACAAAGGTTGTATTTCCGTATTCCCTTAGTTAAGTGTTAACTAGTTATCTTTTCGCCTAGTTTTCTAGCAAACGATCCGTAGTCGGGTCTCTCGGCACCCGTAAAATTTTATAATGGCATGTTCGATGCCTTGTGAGACCTCATTAGGGTGCCTAGGAACCCTACAGTGGTATCAGAGCCTAGCTAGAGCCTTAGGCGAAATCCAGACGGAATTTGAAACCGGAACGAACCCGAAACCAACTCCAAAATGTGCTCTCTGTACTTTTTCTAAAAACAGTGATTTTTCATGATTAAAAATATGCAGAGAAATAAGCAGGAAAATATAAGGATTACTGTAAAATTCGTGTTTGTAATTCCTTCTTTTAGCCGCGGTTCCGCGGCACGAGCAAGGCTCGTGCGGCGGATCCGCGGCGATTTTGTCTTATTTGGAATCCTATTTTACACAGTAATTCATTGTTTTCTGTGCTAACTTCTCTGGTTATTTTTAAAATTTATTCAAGTGTTGGATAATCTGGGATGTTTTGGAGCTTTGATGATTCGATCGGGTTTATCAAATTTTGTCTGTTTGGCTTTCCGGATAAATTTTAGAATATGTTAAAAAGTTCGACCGGATATAAATACCCAATTTTTCCCCTGTCGGGAAATTTCCAAGTGTTGGATTTTTCCGAAGTTTAACGACGTTCTAAGTAGTGCAAGTAACGCGATGGTCCCTCTAGAAGACAACAAACCTTAACTCGATTATGTGACCGTCTTGAACTGCCCTTTGAACCTTCGGGTTTGGGGCAGTACGGCGTGCCACATGTGAGGCGTTGGCTTGACCCTTCTACGGCTGGACCGTCGGTACTGAGGCACGAACTGAATGTTGTTAGACTTATTTCATGTGTTGATCTGTTTCGGGAAAACTTGGGTGTTCGATTGTTCGATCGGAAAGTTTAACATTTTCTGTTTATCCGGAATAGGATACAATAATTGGAATTCACAATAGTTATGAGATAACTAAATGAATGTTATAAACATAGCAGTTTAGTCTCACTTGATCGGTTGCCACGGAATTTTGATGTGATCAAAAGTCCGTCGCAATCACGTAGCGTACGCGGATACTCGCCGGGTAAACTTAATAGACAGCCTCACTCCATAGCCCCGACCAAGTGACTGTAGCAGAACCCCGTAGCCGAAAGCATCCGTACGGGTGCTCGCGGTAGTGGTGTTCCGCCTTGGTGCACTTCGTCGACGGTATCAGGGGTGCGGCCGTCTACTGAAGTTTGCGACGAGCATTCGATCAGGATGTCGGGAATCTTGTTGAATTGCCCGACTTGATATTGAAAAGAGTTTTCGATAATGAGACTAAAATGCGGGGTTTATAATTGTTAGGCATGCGATGTCTAAGTAATTCATTTGGTCAGGCATGCGATGTCTGAGGTGGTTGCGGATTCCAACTGTTGTAGTTTTACACTTTCTTTTCTGTGACCGTAAGTGTAATATGTGATATCGCCGGTTTCGTTGCTATATGTCAACGACAATTGGGATGGACATATTTACTTACGTTGATGACATGTGATGTTATGTGTTGCTGGATATGTTATATTGGATCGTCGTGTTTGAATAGCCGGGGTTTTTTATGTGAGATGAGTGTTTTTCATTTTCATTCATGTAAAAACTTGTATGTAATATTCTTTTATTGGGGCGCTTCCAGGTAGCGGAAGTAGTCACCGTTTGTATATTATTTACTTTTCCGCACTAGGATAGACCCAAGGAGGGGAGCACAAGTAACCGGGTTCTGGAGTCCAGTGGGAGACCAACTCGAGGAGTCGAGTCCGGGTCTCCTAACTCCAGAATTGGTAGGGTTGCTTGCCGCTCTCGTAGGGGTCTAGGGGTGTGGGTTTGGCTATTCATCGCGACCGTGGAATCCGTGTTTTATACTGGCTCGTATTGAAAACACGGACGTCCTAGTATATCCAATATTTCATATAATTCTTCTGCTGCGATATCTGTGATGTGATCATGTGATGTTCTGTGATAGATACTTTATATAGTATATATGATATATTATATAGACGTTACTTATGTTTTACACCCGCGCTAGCCCTGCCCCGCTCTGCCGTTAGTTACCTAACCTAACGGTGCACGAGGGGACATCGAGGCGAATGCGGATGGCATAAGTGTACGTCGTATTTATCTGTGATGTTTAGGTACTTAAATGATGGGACTTCATTAATGTGATTAATGAAATAAAAGAAACCTAAGATGTTGTAGAATCGAATTTCAAAATAAAACAGGTAGCTACAGTTCTTGCTTTGCATAGCGGTATATGTGATATATCCTGCACCTTATTCGATGAGGAAAGGACCGAGATCCCTTCACCGGGAGTGACTCCTTTAGCAATAACTGGCAGATGCTACACACTCGGTTTGTCTTTTGATTGCTTTTAAGTGTTTTTGCTTTGCACAGTGATATATATGATATATCCAGCACCTCATTCGACGAGGAAAGGACCGACGATCCCTTCACCGGGAGTGACTCCTTTAGCAAAACTAGAAAAGCCTCAAAAACACTCCATTTCAAAATTCATTTGATTCTACAACGATATCAAGTTCATTACGCAATAGGTTTTCATAAAAACCTGTCGTAGCCCTCCGTCATTTCAGATAAGTGCTGTTTAGTATTCGTGCTGCGTTTGTTGACCTCCGTCAAGGCGCAGTGTGCGGTAGCTAACCAGTATTTATCTGCTTATGCATATGATGCAGATTGAGTTAGGGTAGTCGTGCGACCTTGTTGACCTCCGTCAAGGGTCGTGCGGGTGGGTTTAATTCGATCAAGAAATGACGGGTTGAACTTGACTAGTAGCCTATGGTTTGTTGACCTCCGTCAAGGTCATAGGGCGTTAGGGGCAAAAGATTATCGGGAATTTCAAGTGTTGAAATTTGCAATGAGATTGCATACCTTCTATGAGATAGTTGGATCCCGATACCTGCTGCGAGTAAGAGTTACTCCTGGGAGAGTTTTATACATTATAATTAGCCGATCAAGTAGGTGTCTAGAAAGGTGTCAACGGGGTTACGCCTCTGGGAAAACGAGGTTTACATTAATTAGGTTCGTGCGAAAGCACGGGGGACCTCCCTCAAAGTACCGACACTGGCCTGGCTGAAAGATTGGCGAACTTGTAGTGTGTAATTAATCCCGGCTAGTCTTTCCTTTTAGGGTTTGAAGGAAGATTTGATAAAAAGCAGTGGGAGCCATCCTGATTAGATAAAATAATAACCAATCTATTCTTGACAGAGCGCACGCTGAGTGTTTTCTTCTCTCTCTCTCCAGGTAGCGACCATATCACGCCTTAATCAAGATAATAAAACGGATTATTGACCGAACCCGCTTGTTATACTGAGCTGGGGAACGTTGGTCCCGCTCCAACTTATAAATGTTATAAGACAGAGCAGGAAATTGGGGAATACCAGATTTCCAGTGCCGCCCAAACGAAGAGAGTGCATGCTGATGCATCATCTTCGGGTGTGTTCATTACAGAGAACTGTTTCTCAGTATCCTTTACGTCCTGGGTATGTGATACCAGATCAGGATCCCAGATATGTAATCAGTTACATAGGGCTACAGATAGGTAGAGAACTGAGAACGGGTGATAAGTTTCATGAGGCAGAAAACGGGGCAAGAGTTGCAGCCAAGTCTGTTGGTCACTGTCACCCTGTATTATCAATACATTGATTCTGAATGAATGTTATTAGATACCGAACCTGATATACAAAATCATATCACTCTCTTTATTAGTAAAGAAATGATAAAATTTTGTATTGTTGGATAATGTTTTGAACATTTCCTATATCAAAAGTTGATCGGATCAGGCACGTTATCTAAAAGCATTGATGTTCTAAATCAAACTACAGTTCTTTGTATACGGATCACACACAAGAGGAAGAGTTCAGAAATGAACGAATTCTTCTTGAGGCATTGTAGACTAGGTCAGATCAATGTGACCCGACTAGCTAGAGTTACATATAGATGCATATTTAAATCAGTTTGAATTTACATCTTGTGAAACCCGCCAGTCATGTCACAGAGATATAATGACACCAGCTCTGTTTATTGGAAACAGAGAAAGAGTTGGTAAACTCTTGGATGATACATGTTGATGTATGTAGGTCCCCAGTCTACACATGCCAGGACTGGTTCTTTATACTTCATTACATTCTCTGATAATCTCTCAAGATTCAGACATATGTTCCTGTTGAAACACAAGTCCGAACCTTTTGAGATATTCATAGAATATAAGTAAGAAGTAGAGAACCGAAATACGGGTATAAGTATTATGTCCTTTGATGAGATCAAGGAGGAGAATACTTGAGCACGGAATTCCTGGATTATTCTAAAGGAGAATGAGATTCTCTCTCAGCATTACTCCTCCGTATACACCATAGCACGATGGTATATCGAGGTGGAGCAATAACACCCTAAGTGATAAGGTGTGCTCTGTGATGAGTACTACTGAGTTACCTATTTCCTTTTGGGAGTTATGCGCTTGAGAAGCTGCATACCTATTGAATAGGGTTCCAATCAAATCAGTTGCCTACCACTTCATATGTGATATGGAAAGGGAAGAGCCCATGTCTTAAGCTAGTTAAGATTTGGGGTTGTCCGGCCTATGTTTAAAAGCAAAATCCGGACAAGCTCGAGGCAAAGTCTGTAATGTAGAACTGGAAATGTTCCAGCTATACAAACTGCAGCTGATGATTTGAAAGAACCAAAGGATTCAATAGTTACCAACGAACCTCAGCCTCTCCGCCGATCTAGTAGGGTTCCTCACCCACCTGAGAGATAATTCGGTTTCTCTATGACAGTGGGAGCGAGGACTGCATCATGAGATGATGACCCAACTAGTTTCGAGCTGGCCATCAGGAGTAAGACTCTGTAAGAATGGCTGGATGCTTAGTGATCTGAGATGGAATCCTTATACACCAACAAAGTATGGACTTTGGTTGCTATATCTGAAGGGTTAAATCCCCATCAGGAGCAAGTATATCTTAAGAAGATTACTTGGTGTAGATGGAAAAGTTTGGACTTTCAAAGCTAGACTTGTTAAAGCTTTTCGTCATCGCCCAGGCGTGGATCATGATGAAACCTTTTCAAGTGACTATGCTTAAGTCCATCCAGATCCTACTTACCACGGCTACATACCATGACTACGATATCTGGTGGTTGGGTGTCTTGACTGCTTTTCTAAATGGTGATTTAGAAGAGAGCGTCTATAAGTACACAGCCAGAGGGCTTCGTAGACAGTGGGAGCAGCGGAAACGTGTGCAAGATGCTTTATAGGATAAAGCAGGCATCGCGGAGTTGGAACGTCTGTTTTGATGTGTTAGTCAAAGAAGTTGACATCATCAAAATGGTAGATGAACCTTGTATAAACAAGAAGGTAGTAGGGAGTATGGTGACGATCCTCGTAGAGTACGTGGATGACATACTCTTGATAGGGAAAGAGTTTCCTATGCTACGCTCGGTCAATCTCCGCTTATCACAATGATTCTCCATATAGGATCAAAGTGATACCTACTAAATCCTGGGTTTTGGATCTATGAGATAGATCTAAATGGATGTTAGAATTCTCACTAGATGTAGTGAGACGGTATCAACCGATCCTGGGGAGAATCACTGGAAGGGTTCCAGGGTGATAAAGACGACTGAATGTCAGTCACAGGCATTGTCTTTACCCTCAGTGGAGGAACGGTATGTTGGAAGAGTTCCAAGCTAGATACCGTGACATACTAGACGATAAAGGCTAGATACATCGCTACTTAAGATGCTACCAAAGAGGGTGTTTGGGTGTATATTGGTTCATGAGATGAACTATGTTCCTCCCATTGTGTGACAATGGAGTTGTGGCTTATGCCAAGGAACGCCGGTCCCATCAGTGATCCAGACATATTCTAAGGCAGTATCACTTGATCATGGAGATGATTGATCTCCAGGGTGATCGAGGTTTGGAGAGTAGACTCAGAGGACAACACAGCGGATCCACTCACAAAGGCTTGTTCCCAGAGAGAGACTTTTATGGGATGGTTGAGTATGAGATATTACAACCACTGCTATCAGATGGCCCTAGTGCAAGTGGGAGATTGTTAGTTATATGTATGCCCTAGAGGCCATTACTGTACATAGGATGTATATTGTAGTGGATGCTGGGACATATATAGGGAGGACTTTCTTGCTCGACATGATAGTATGCTATCTGGTTGACCTTTACCTTAACGTGTATGCTGATTGTCTCTCTGTTACATGTTGGTAAAGCCCTTAGGATCTGTACATGACTACCTGGATTATGATGCGGATCATACTAGTGGGGACATGGTAGTCCATAAGTACATCCTTCAAAGTCCCTAGTCGTGGGTGTATCGAGACGGGGCATCGATATACCAGAGTAGACTAGCGTATACCTTCTCGACCCATACAGATGGGCGATGGATGATCCCATATCCATTGGTGTTTGACATCAGAGATGATATACGGGTGCTCAGTAGAGACTGGGTACACTGGACGGACTCGCCGAGAACTCCCAGATGGTATTATACCTCACGTCAGATGGCAGTTCTCTGGTGACACTGGTACAGAGTAGTCTGTTGACCCGAGATCGTCATAGAGTCTTGTGTGGTTCCCACTGTGCTTTGATTTCCATCTTACCACGTCCAAGAGGGCGTGCAAAACGGTGGTTTTTGGGTACAGTCCCGAGTCACATGGAGGCAATGAGCGATAGGAGGGGATTCGTCTCTCCCGGTATAGGGGGTTGGTGTTGTGCTGTGTTCGATTGGCTATAACAGGAAATCCCTGGCCAGGGTTGCTGAGATTTACTGGTAAGTGTTACCAGTAGTTTCTCGAACAGTTATAGACCTCATATCGACACGACTTATCGAGCTATTGGGGTCTGACGTTTACCACCCCTAGGCGAGATATGCGACATATCAGACGATCAGACCGGACTGTACGGTAGTGTTACTGGTCGGATCACTGGAGTGTGAGCGGGCTTGCTCGTCGATCTTCAGATCGCTCAATACCCGGGTGGCCGTTACGTTTAGCAGACCGCTTGCGGCTTGTGGGTGTTTAATATGATCATCATCTGCTGCCGGCGTATTGACGAGTCTTTAGAGTCCTACACAGAGGTTTCCTGGCTCAAGCGAAACGAAATAGGAGTGCATATGAGATATGTGCGGGACCGAGAATAATGCGTGTATGTGATACCGTATTCTATTCTCGCGATGATTGTATCGAATGGTTGTATGCGATATAACCTAGGTATCGAATCAAGTATTGATTCGATAAGCCGATACATTGAATACTAGTCGGTTGTGTGCGACATGACCGGATCATTGAATCAAGTGTTGATTTAATGATTTAATGCATAATTATATATTTGATATATTACTTTGCACTAACTAGTATTGGTTCACTTTAAACGGATTTTCTCACTTGGTTTGTGCACATTGTATATGTGATATACTTTTGTACACTTGATTGTATCATGTTTGATGATACATGTTTAACTATAGTTAAGTGTAATGAATTAAGCCATGGTTAAACTAATGATTAGGGTTTTCTTTTTATTACTTATTTATTTATTTATTTATTTTGAATAGATAAGAAAAGAATGGTTGCTAATTTTGGAGTTTAGTTGAAGCTTCATGAAGCTTTGACTTTGTAACCATTCTTGTCTTCATCTTAAACCCTAACCATTAATCTAACCTTGGTTAATTCTCTACACTTGACCATGGTTCTAATATGATAAGTATTCATTTTCTTTTCCAAATATAATTAACTTATCATATTTCTTTCTTCTTCTTCTTCTTCATCTTCTTCACATGAAGAAAGTTCACTTCATCAATGGTGATTGATTGAAAACAAGTGAGAAATCCAATTCTAAAGTCTACCCACTTCCTATTTCTTCATCCTCTACCTCTTGCCAAGTAGTAGAGTGTGTTCTCTTCACAAGTTTTTGGACTTGGTGAAGTCGGAGCTTGATTTAGCGATGCCTCGACGTAGATCATCTTCGGCATGGACATCGACGACCTAGCTTGCCCATTCTCCGACGAAGCCGACGCTAGAGCCCGGATTTGATTTGGACAGCGGAGAGGACTTCGTTGCGGAGCTATGGAGGTGGAGCACCGGATCTACAAAGGTTGTATTTCCGTATTCCCTTAGTTAAGTGTTAACTAGTTATCTTTTCGCCTAGTTTTCTAGCAAACGATCCGTAGTCGGGTCTCTCGGCACCCGTAAAATTTTATAATGGCATGTTCGATGCCTTGTGAGACCTCATTAGGGTGCCTAGGAACCCTACAGGATTCACAACACATGTGAGGGTTATGGTTTGAGGAAGAAGGAGAGGAGAGAAAATGGAGAGAGAAAGAGCAAATGCAAATGAGCTAGGTTATGAGAGGCAAATGAAGAATGGCTAAGTCAAATAATCAAGCATGCATTATTTCCAATAGAAAATAAGCAACCTTGCTTGAATAGTGAAGTCAAAGGCAATAAACAAATGACTTTGCCATGCTTCAACCATGCCACAAATATCTCCATTTTCCACATCATTAATCTATTTGCAAAATAGATAAATTCAAATAACGAGGTGTCCCCTTCTAGAATCATGTCTTGTGAAATTACAAGAATGCCCTCACCGTATATACATACCCGTATTCGTACTGTAAAAAATACGAATACAATGAGATAATATTAATCTAATAATATAATACTAGAATCTGGCTTAAACCAAAGCCCACTAGTATTATTCGTCCGAATAACCAGAAAAGTCATGTCGGTGTGGCTCAAGACCATTCGAGAATCTACTGGTCCAACCACCAGTAATTCTCAATCCGCCATGGCCAGGGACTTATGGTGTTGACCAACTGATCACAGTGCAACATCGACTCCCTATACCGGGAGAGATGAATCCCCAACAGTCGCTCACTGCCTCCATGTTGTTCGGGACTGTACCCAACTAAAACCTGTTTGCACAACTCAGTAGAGCCGTGGTAGGGTAGTAATCAAAGAACAATGGGAACTCACACGAGACAAATGACGACCTTAGGCCGAAAGACTATCTGCACTCATGTCACCAGAGAACTGCTATCTGACGCTAGGTATAATACCATCTAGCCAGTCCTCGGCGAGTCCGTCCGGTGTACTCATCCCCAGTGAGCACCTGCATACAATCTTAGGTGCACCTCACCAATGGCTGCGGGACCAATCCATCGCCTCTCGTCAGGGTCTAGATATGTATACACTAGTCTACTCTGGAGTATCGATACCCAGTCTCGATACTCCCATGACTAGGGACACTTTAAGGATGTGCTTATCGACTACCCAGCAGTTGGCTATAGTGCCCTCAAGTCAATTATTGTAATCGCAGGCACGCGATTGTGATGATTGAGGGAGGACCTATACGGGTAGAACAGTCTTACTCAAAATGATAGTATGCTATCTGGTTTGTCTTTATCATCATGTACATGCTTTATGTGGTATTACAGATCACTATTACATGTTGATAGAGCCCATATGATTCTTTTTTGACCACCAGCATTATGATGACGATCATATACGTAGGAGCTGGGTGGTCTATAAGCACATCCTTAAATGTCCCTAGTCGAGGGAGTATCGAGACTGGGCATCGATACTCCGGAGTAAACTAATGTATACTTTTCGAGACCTCGACGAGGGCCGGTAGCTGGTCTCACAAGCCATTGGTGTCAGTTAGTCTCCTAAGATAGTATACAGGTGCTCATTGGGTTCTGAGTACACTGGACGGACTCGTCGGGAACATGCTAGTTAGTATTATACCTAATGTTAGATAACAATTCCCAGGTGACATGAGTACAGGTTAGTCTGTCGACCTCAGATCGTCATTTGTCTCGTGTGAGTTCCCACTGTGCTTTGATTACTACCCTACCACGGCTCAAAGGAGTCGTGCAAACAGGTTTTAGTTGGGTACGGTCCCGAGCCACATAGAGGCAGTGAGCGGATCGTCAGGGATTCGTCTCTCCCGGTATTGGGGGTTGATGTCACATTGTGCATAGGTGGCCATCACTAGAAATCCTTGTCCAAGGTAGTAGAGAATTACTGATTTGGATTAGTAATTTCTCAGTAGGTGATGTGCTTCATAACGACACGAAATATCGCGTAATTAGGGGTCTGGCTTTATCCACCCCTCTAGAACTGATATGCGATACTCTTAGAAGAACTGACCAGACTGTATGGAGATTGTCACGGACAAGTTCAGTAGGGGTTCAGATGAGTTTGCTCGTCGGCCTTCCTTTCGCTCAATACCTGGGTAGCCATTACGTACAGCTAGTGTCGCTGACGTGCTTGTGGTAAAACCCACTACCAGCGTATTGACGAGTCTTTAGAGTCCCACACAGAGGGTTTCCCTGGTTCAGGCGAAATGATGTAGTAGCCATATTGGATACGTGCAGGGTTCCGATCGATTGATTGTACTATGTATCCGGACTTTCGATCGGACAGTTGATAATACTAGCCGGCTCGGGATTGAGCTGGATTATTAAATCATGTGTTGATTAAATAATTTACATATATGTATTTCGATATGTATATTTTAGTATTATTTTCTTTGTGTTATTCTATCTCTTTGGGTATTCGTATTTCGGTACGAAAACAGGTATGTATATACAGTAGTGTGTAATCCGTATTTTTTACAGATAACATTCTAGAAGGTGGACACCTCATTTTGGATTTATCCATTTATCATAAATGGATAATGAGGTGGAAAAGGAAAAAGGAGAGTATAGTGAGAACCATGCTTGAATAGTGTTGACAAATGAATTGTTAATTCATTTGTGCTCACTATTCAAGTATGCTTGCATTTTAAAAATTGGAAAAATGAGTCTGATAAAACCATGCTTCATGGTTTGCTCTCATGGATTGTTGGTTCATTATTTTTGAGATGAGAAAAACACTCTCACCATTAGCTTCACTCTCCTCTTTCTTTTCTTGAGTTCCTCCACCTTCATTTTCAACCTCTTCTCTACAATCTCATGTGTTGAGAATCAAGAGAGGAGGTGAGGAAGAGATACACTTAGAACACTCCTCTACATCCTAGGCATTCTAGACTAGCCATCTAGAATCCCTCGTTGCTTCACTTGATCTTTTTTGTGGAGCTAGAGCCATGTGCTACATCCCTCGGGTGGATCATCTTCGACGGAGGAAGACCGGCGGCCAAGCTCGATCCAAAGGACCTCAAGGAGTTAAGGGAGATGGTGGAAGACTGAAGGACATGGTTCGTTCGGTATAACACTCTATCATAGTAGTTAGACTCCTTTAGATTACTAGTTTCAAGTTTGGATTCGATTCTAGGTAGTTGTTTCTAGCGCCAAGTTGTTTAAACGCCAAAAAATTTTGTTCCGCAATCGGCCACGGTAGATGGCCAGGGCGCTAGGAACCCCAACATGGTATCAGAGCTACTAGGCAAGGATGCGGACCCATGGGGGATTCTCACTATGGTGACAGTAGTGGTGAAGCACAGGCTCTTACCCTCAGGGTGCCCCGTGCGGTTATATGGTTCGGCGGGTTGTAGTCCGTTGCGAGGGGATTATATAAAAAGTAGCTGCTGAGGGACCTATGGGCGCCACGGCCAGTTTTCGCTGCGCTGACTGACCTAACATGGTATTAGAGAAACCCAAACATTAGAAACTAGTAGTAGACAATGCATTAGTTTCAAAACCGAAAAACTGCGATTTCAAAACCCACTCTCTGTTCTGGAATTTTTTTGATCTCTGAATTTTTTTTAAACAGTTGCAGAGTCTTAGTTAAGACATGAGAATGATACAGAATGAAAACGAGGAATTTTCATCCAAACTTGGCCGGCCACATTGCCCAAATTCCCGGCCTCACCTTTTTACTATTCACCAGTGGGCCCCATTTTCATTCTGTATCTTGGGTTTTGTAAATTGGTGTTTTTGGTCTTGTTTGTTTTCCCCAGATTTCACTTAGTGTTGTCTTTGCTTTGGGGGGGACTTGGAAAGTTTCAAAACTTGAAATTTTGCATCGTTGATATCTGTGGTGTATGTGTTTTTCAAACGTCGTCTATTTGCTATATGTCGTTTAAACGGGGATGCACATATTTGCTTATACTGCTGTGATGTTGATATCTGTGATGGCTATGTTTGGATTGTCGTGTGGGATAGCCTCTTGTGCAATGGTAGTTGTACAGTTTAGATTCATTTGTATGTTCAGTATTGCGGGGCGAGCGTCCGACATGTGGACTGCTGTTTCTTCCAGATTGTATATTCTTTTATTGGGGCACGACCGGGTTGAGGTCGATGTCACCATTGTATATATATTTTTCTTTTCTGTACTAGGATTACCCCGTGGTGGAGTGCTCGAATAGCCGGGTTCTAGAGGGCAACATGCCCGCATCTCATGGCATTGAGACGGAGGGGGCCTTACTCTAGAATTAGCGGGCTATTCGCAGCATTCGTAGGGGGTATAGGATGACCCACGGAGGGGTGCTCATGTTACCGGATTCCTGTTGCGCCACGGCAGCGCCCCGGCCGTCTATCCGAGGCCAAAATGCGGAATCAAAAATTTTTCCTTACTTGGAAACTGGCGCTACCGCGGACAATAAAACCCGGATCGTTAACCATTAACCTATACTAGCAAACAAGAGATGGGAAGGAGATATACCGAGTGATCCGAGTCCTCCGGTCTTCTCGTCATCGTCCCGATCTCCCGCGGAAACTTCGGTCGTCGCCTCCTTGCCGGAAGGGCACCACATCGTCTGCATCTTTTACGGGCTCCCACCTCAATACCGAGGCAACTCGGGCACGAAGCTGGCTAGTCGACGTGCCCAAGGTTTGCTGTAGAATGTGTAGTGTAGAAACTTTGTCTCTTGAAGTTTATGTAGTTGCCATTGATGGATGGAGGAAGAGGTAAAGAAAATTGGTGCTTTCAATTTTCTAGCAAGAAGAAGATGAGATGAAGAATTTCTCACATAACAAAAATGAACTCTCTCATTCTTTCTCTCTCAAGTGAAGCCTCTCTCTTGAAGTGAGAATGGTGGAGGAATGAATATCAAACCATAACAAGAAGGGAGGTGAGTGTAGTAAAAGCAAGGGGGTGACCACAACCCTAAAGAAATGATAACCATCTCAAATCAATATCAAATCCACTCTAATCACCATAAAGCAAGTGATAAGAAGGAAAAAGAATCTCATCATGAAAAACTATCATGATGACACCAAAATGCAAGATACCCCCTCCACAAATGTTATTTGCAAACTTGCAAATAACCCCTTCCATCGGAAAAGTCCGGCCGGGAAAGAACAAAGAAAAACCGACAGGAACGGAATGCAAACTGGCAACTCCAGAAAAATGGTCCCGTAATTAATTACAGGAAAACCCCGATACTGTGCATACACACCCGCATCTGTATTCCGACCGGATACAAATGCAAAGAGACAAAATCTACACTGTACTAAACTAGGATCCGGCTTAAACCAAAGCCGGCTAGTAATATCCGTCCGATCCTGATCCGTGCAATACCGCACGTATCTGATCGAACCCTGCCATATATCCATACGGCCACTAGTACAAACCGTCCGATCCTGATCCGTGCAATACCGCACGTATCTGATCGGACTCTGCCATATCTCCATACGGCCTCTACAGCGTTTCGCCCGAAAGCATGAGTAACTGAAAGTGTGGTGGACTCTAAAGACTCGTCAATACTATGGCTGTGGATTTAACCACTAGCACGTCAGAGGTATAAGCCAATACGTGACGGGCCACCAGCTATTGACCAAAAAGGGAGGTCGATGAGCGAACTCATCCTGATACCCTACTGAGCCTGTCAGTGACAATATCCGTACAGTCCGGTCCGTTCGTCTATGAGCATCGCATGGCGGGCCTAGGGGGTTGGTAAAAGTCAGACCCCCAAAAGCGGTACAAGTCGTGTCGGAGCGTAGCCCAGAACATCCTGAGATACTACTGGAATACCTACCAGTAAATCTCCTGCCTCGGCCGAGGGCTTTGTGTAATGGCTCTCCTAGACACAGCGCGACCTCACCCCCAATACCGGGAGAGACGAACCCCTGCAGACCCGCTCACTGCCTCCATGTGGCTCGGGACTGTACCCAACTAAAACCTGTTTGCACGACTCCTTTGAGCCGTGGTAGGGTAGTAATCAAAGCACAGTGGGAACTCACACGAGACAAATGACGATCTCAGGTCGATGAACTAACCTGTACACATGTCACCAGGGAACTGCTATCTGACATCTGGTATAATCCCAACTAGCAGGTTCCCGACGAGTCCTGTCCGGTGTACTCATAACCCAATGAGCACCTGTATACATCTTAGGTGAACCAACTGACACCAGTGGCTTGTGAGACCGGCCACCGCCCCTCGTCAGGGTCTCGACTGTATACACTAGTCTACTAATGGAGTATCGATGCCCTGTCTCGAAACTCCCACGACTAGGGACCTTTTAAGGATGTGCTTATAGACTACCAGCTCCCACGTATATGATCGCCATCATACTGCTGGTAGTCAAGCAAGAATCCTAGGGGCTCTATCAACGTGTAATAGCGACATGTCAGGTCACCTAAAGCAGTACACGATGATAAAGATAAACCAGATAGCATACTATCATCTCGAGTAAGACTGTCCTACCGGGATAGGTCCTCCCTCAATCATTGCAATCACGTGCCTATGATCCAATAATTGACTCTGAGGGCACTATCTCCAACAATCTCCCACTTGCACTCAAGGCTAATTATTGCGATGTCGCATACTCACAGCCCGTGTGATACCGAACACCCAACTCCTCTACTAGTCAGTCTCACAAAGCTCGTTTGCGAGACTATTGCATTCGAGGAATAGCCTCAGTGAGTGGATCCGCTGTGATGTTTCTTTCTATGTCTCTCTATATCTCAAGTTCGCGGAGAAAACCATCTCCCGAAATGAGCAATACCTGTCTTAGAGTATGTCTGGATATCTGATGGGACCTAGCTCATAAATGAACTCCAAATCCAAACTTCTTAGACTGTATCGACAACTGAACTTAATCAGTACCCAGCGCCATGCCTCCCTCAGTATTGCCTTGGACCACCTGTCCAAAATACTGCCCCTCGTCAGAAGGAGAAACTATAACTCTGACAGCCACTCTGCCATCTATGTCACCTTGGAAGCCTGGAGTGACAACCGTCTCCTAAAAGAGGCTGTCGTTATCACATCCCTAAAACATCAACTTATGTTCTAAAACTGCTTCCGACTGTTTCTCCAGGATTGGATTAATATCAACTTATTGCAGCTACTGCAAGAACAACATCTGGTGTGGTACTTGACATCTCATGATTGACTCAATTGCCTAAGCAAGTGATCTGTCAATTATGCGTATCCCTCTCCCCTTTAGTCTGCAAGACACCTTTAGAGAGGGTGACTCCATTACCTGCAGGTGTACTACCGTGCCAGGAGTCGTCCATTCTAAATACTCATAGAATGCTGTCAAGGTACCCAGATTAGGAAACCACCCAAATCTAGATCTAAAACCATAGATCTAGTAACCAGAATGTCTGATATAATATCCAAGTCCTGTGTGGAGAAACCACTGTGTGACAACCAAAGTATAACCGATCGTATTATAGGAGTTTCCTTTCCTACTCTGTGTATGTCATCCAAAACCAGGACATCACACCCTACTACCTTCTTAACAGATCCATCCCCTATTCTGATGACGTCAAACCTATGACTGTCACATCAGAAATGGATGATCTATCTCCGCTATATCTGCTTTAGTCTATAAATAGACATAAGCCTGATGTCCACCAATGCTTCCGCTGCTCCCACTGACTACGACAACCCTCTGGCAGAGTCATATAGACGCGCACTTCTAAAGCTAGTTTAGAACGACGCTATACTCATCCTCCTGCCGGGTCTCACAGCCTGGAACAACAACAATGGCAAGTGTGGGTAAACAAGAACTTCCCTGTCACCGTCCTTGAGGCTACCGGAGTGCCTCTCGGGTGCCTGAAGTTACCCACCTTATCTGCGGAGTGGCCAATGGAATGTCAAACCAGATTGAATCTTTAGGTTCCTTATCAAATCTTCAGTAATCGTTTGCGGTTCTGGAATTGCTTCCAGTTCTACCATACTCCCACTACTTTTTTTTTGAAAAATAACCATTTCTTTTTAAAATGTGGCGAGTTAAGAACAATATCACTATTGATCTTCCAGATGGTAGAAAGTCAACCCTCGTCATAGCCTGGGTCAACCCACAAACAGCCATTACAGAAACGCGCCTTGAGTTGTCCAGTGTCTGGTTTTAATCATAAGCCGGACAACTCCCCGTACCTTAACATCGTTAAGATATGAAAAATAAACCTAAATGATGTTGTTGGAACCAAATTTTGAAAAACTGTTATTACAAGACGTTTCCTTTTGTTTTGCACAGCGTTATTCGGTTTAGAATATCCAGCACCTCATTCGACGAGGCAAGAGCCGAGATCCCTTCATCGGGAGTGACCTCTTGGGCAAAAGTTTGCGTCATCGTAATAACTTCACTATAGTCGATTCTTTTGCTTTGCATCATGGTATTCAGTTTGGAATATCCTGCACCTCATTCGATGAGGAAAGAGCCGAGATCCTTTCATAGGGAGTGATCTCTTTAGTAAAAGTTTATGCCACTATATATTTGTAAAACCACTCGAGTTCCTTTAACGATATCAAGTTCATTACATTAAAGGTTTTTCACCAAAAACTAGCCGTAGCCCTCCGTCATTTCGGATGAGTAGTACCTAGTATTCGTGCTGCGTTTGTTAGCCTTTGTCAAGGCGTAGTGTACGGTAGCTAGATATTGCTTGTCTGTTGCATAGAGTTGCGATTATCTAGGACAGTCGTATTGCCTTGTTGGCCTTTGTTAAGGGCTTGAATTTGAGTAATGGTTTATGATTTATTGGCCTTTGTCATGATCATAAACCGTTAGGGGCAAAAACCACATCGGGAGTTTCAAACATACAGGAAACTTGCCAGACATGCGCATACCTTCTGGAGCGTGGTGACTTGAGTGGGTTCTATCAAGTTATCATGCGATGATAGTTGGATCTCGATTCCCACTGATGAGTAGGTGTTACTCCTTGGGTGATTTTCAGATGATCCCGACTAATTCTCCTTTTAGGGTTTAAAGGAGAATTCGAGGAAACAGTAGGAGCCATCCTGATTAGATAAAGTGATTAACTAATCTAATCTAGGTTAGAGTGCACGCTGAGTGTTTTTTTCTCTCTCTCTTTGGCAGCGACCATGGCTTGACCTTAAAAACTCATGAACCAAGTTAACCGAACCTTCTTAAAACACTTTGGCTATTGGATTGTCATTTAGTCGCATATATCATTGCCACTCCTATTTTTCCTGTTGCATTTTTCCAGAACACTCTGTATCACTATGAAGATCCACATTTCTTGGATATTCCATCGTATAGTTACATACGAACTCGAAGGAACTTGTTCCAGTTCGATGATGGATTCCGGTTCTGGAGAAATTGACTAGGATTATTTGGTTGTCTTTTCCCTTTACCTTCTCTCAGGTTGCGAGGGCTCCTAGTATTAGGAGAGTACACCTATTGCGCTTATTGGATAGTCTTCTTCCAAACCATAGGCATGTGCCGAAAGGTAGGGAAGTGTCACGATCCAAAATTGGGCACATGACCGGCACTTAAACTACGTAACGTCAACAGGCGTAACGCAATTATGTAAGCCGAAAAACCTAGCAATCTAAACCATTACAAGAAAGAAAGATAGATCACTTTTAAAAATCTTGAAGCAAAACTTTAAACTTAAGTTTGTGTTTTCAAAAAAATTCGGCAGCACCTCCTTTGTAAAAACTAGCCCCGAAACGGGTACAATATAAGATAAAAGTAAATCATCCCCAAACGAGAGCACATCTCGCCCAACGGCGGAAACAACCACCACAACAGATATACGATGCTGTAGCGAAGAAATGAGGTAATCCACATATATAAAATAAAAGGCCGGCTCACACGAGCCCGACACCCAGAGTCAAAAGAATATACAACATCTATCCTCATAACTCGTCTCTAAGTCAATACATGAAGGTGGTAGATGGAGAGTACTAGATACAAGAAATATACAATGTATATCATCGGATAACCGCAACCCACCTAAAGCAAACGGCCTCACAACCAACCGTAGCGGTATCCGCAATAGTAGAGATAAGAAGGCGTCCTGCCGCGACCACTCTGATAATCAGACCTGAAAAACCCTGTGGCACAACGGGGGGTGAGTTGCCAACTCGTGAATAGTAAATAACATCATACTGTAATCGCAAGTATGCGCTAATAGAAATAATCAATCTCATGTAAGCTGGTAGCATAAGTATGACAATATGAATATGCAACTATCATGAAAGGTACTTTATCAGGTACTACTAATACATGAAGTAAAGCATATAGAATAAATGCGGAGTATGGGGTAAAACATGTCATCCTCACGGAATCCTCATCGTGGCGGACCAGTGTCCATCAAGACAATCTAAATTCCTAATTTCCCTCACATCGGCCCCCACATCGGCCCTCGTATCGGGCACATCGGCCCCTCACATCGGGCACATCGGCCCCTCATATCTCAATGAGTAAGAATACAAGCACAGCTCATTATGATGATACATATATTATATAGGTGTACATATATATAACAGCGTCCCATACCACTGATATATATATATATATACATGTATATATATCAGCGTCCCATACCACTGATATATATACCCAGGAGAAAAACATCCAGGAAACATCATATGAAATCTATATATATCAATCCGAAATCTATGAAATATAATATATGTAACATGAAACAGTAATATGAGCATATAAAGGATAAACCGCTATTTAACTGCAACAAGTTATTAAATATATCATGCGGTTCCTAATTTCTCCGAAACCAAACGCAACATCATGTAAAGGTGAACATGTAGCTATAGCCAGGTATACGTAACCATGTCGGTATAGCAAGGTATGTATATCTACCTATCAGTAATGATGTAATACCCTCCAGGTATATGTGTGGCTATACCAAGGAATACGGTGTACATGTAAATATGTATGCAAGATGTACATGTAGTTATGTCTCAAATGTGTATATACCTATCTCTAATGGTACAATACCATATAGGTATATGGGTAACAAACATATAGGCATGTCAAGGCATATGTGTAAGCATGTAGGTGTACAGGTATGCTATATGTCATATGCATAATGGAATATACGGATCACGTCTCAATGTCCCTAACCAATACAATCTCACGTATGCATAAGTGTTGTGCGTGTCATGGCAATTAGTGACGGTGTGAGTGGCATACGATCAGTGCTCGTGCAACATGAGCCGTCAATAATAGTGCAGTGTCCAATGGGTACAAGTCCAAGCACAACAAGTAATAATATGCAAAGAGGTTTTATGCACAATCTATACGTGCAATATAAACATGCTGCTAATATCATATCATAACTAGCCCTGACGCATAACGCCATGCGGGCGAATTCCCCGTAGATGTTAAATCAACTCACCGACAATCATAAGCCAGGTCAATCCAATCACCTGCTTGCCTTTTGTCGCAGCGCTCGAAGTCCCCGCCTGCGATCCTATTAACACAAAACATAACAGGTGCAAATCTCAGAAATCGATCAACGTCATGTACACACTACGTTTGACCAACGCACCAACTCCAATCCAACTCATAAGTGTTCGTCTAACGGCTAACGTGTGTGGCGACACACCCAAACCAGCCTACGTGCAACAGCACACCAGATCACGAACCGTGTCGGATAACGTAACACGCGTACTCAAAACACTAGAATATAGCAAAGTGGTCCCAGATTTTGATAAACTAAAAATTAGTGAAAGTTGCAAGTGCCACGAGACTACATACAATCCCAGAGACCCTACGCCCAAACCCCAACACCCCAGCCCCCACTCTGGCCGCAATTTGCGGCCAGAACCATTAAATTTGCGGCCCAAACATTAAGGCGTGGTCTCAGGTTTTTATGGTGGGTTCTATACCTCAACACTATGTCACTGTGATGGGAACTTTTCCAGAAAACACCTGGTTCTATAGAAGATCTGTCACGACCCGAAATAGCACGTGTCTGGCACTTGAATCATATGAAGTCTATAGGACCCCATCTAATTCAAGTAAGCCAAAAGCCCAGAAATCTAAAACCATTTTAAACAATAAATGTAGGAAAACTAGTTTTAAAGAAGTGAAGAAAATATGTTTTAAAAACAAGGTTTTTAAATAAGTAAGCCGAATATGCATTTTTAAAACCTCAAGTCTTTTCTGAAAATTTCGGCAGAGTTTCTTTTGTAAAAACTGGCCCCAAACGGGGTACAACAAGACTAATATATGCATAATGATAAAAGGCATCCCCAAGCGGGAGCTAGCTCTTCGTCAATCGACGGTCACGACCACACAAGAAATAATATACAACACCTAAGGGCGAGGATCAAAACTCAAAAAAGAAACTCGAAATCACCAAGAAAACCATAATACTACAACGCACGACTCTAAGGTCGAAATAATAAACAACTGGTTTCTAAGTCTGAAACAATTTACAAATCTGGTTGATAGAATTTCTAGATACAACAACGAAAATAAATAAGTACAATGGTGGTCACGATGCGAGTGAACCCACCCACCAAAGCAATCGCCCAGAAAGGAAGCAGTGTACCAGCAAGCCGTAACGAAACCTATACGGCAAAACCTGCAAGAAACTGTGGCACAACGGGGGTGAGTTGCCAACTCGTGAGTAGAAAACATCACAGAGCAGAAATTGTATGTATGACTAAATCCTAGGTCAATACGATCAATAATAAAGTATATCTTCAATATGATAAAGTCTGAAGCATGAAAAGGTGACAAGAGCAAACATCTATAACTAAGTGTAATCCCATGTGCTCGTGTCATTGCCTCAGGTAGCAACATATCAAAAATATGAGGTATGATCAATGTAATCAACATGAATCAATGTCAACTATATCATGAAGTTTATAGGTATGTGGATATCATCCAACTACGAAATCAATGTCTGTATGCATGTGGATCCCGTCCACGTGTCAACCAATGATGCAAAACATCATGCATGTAAATATCATAAAGCATATGCATGAAGGTATGAGGATATAAATCAACGTGTATCCCTCCTGACACATCAAATCATGGAACCTGAGTGTCTATCATCGACACTCGAAAATATCATGAAACTTGTGCCCAACATTGGCACGTAAATTCTCATATATTTAGGGCTCCATCAGTCCGGATCGGCCCACGGGCTCTGTCTGCGGAATCGGCCCTCGGCCCTGCCAGTACGGGTCGGCCCGTATCCATCTCTCAACTCCGGTCGGTATCCTCCGGATATCCGCCGAGCTTAAATACAATCACCGGTAGGTAGTAGTCCCTTTGCCAGGCTCACCGTTTACTGCACAGCGACCTGTCTCGCCCCGGGATACCATACCGGGTCAACCATGTACCCGCAATCGGCCTCATCCGCCTCCTCGAATCGGGTTTCACATGTCACACTCAGAACCGAGAAAACATATGGTGGACGCACTGAAATATCATATCAAGAGGAACCGGGTTTTTTAAACAGTACTTACTTTCTTTTGAAATAGCCACGGTTCTCAAATCCAGAAATCTCATGAAAACAACATATCTCAATGCGTATAATCATAAAGCATAATGTATGCTACATATAATGGAAATGTAAGTATATCCGTATGTCATATAACATGGAACAATACTATGCATGTATCAAGGAAAAACCGCTCTTTTAAATGAATCCAGTTTTGAAATATATCCTGCGGTTCCTAATTTCCTCCAAGTCAAATGCAATAGCATATAAAGGTGCATGCAACTATAGCAGACAAATCATGCAAGGTATCATATCAAAATATAGCAATTCTACTGTGTAGTGACATGGCAATTATCGATGATGAAGTGTGTGAGCCGGCAAGTAAGTGTGTGAAACATACGCATCATCGATAATGGTGCTGGTGTCCTGACAGCATGGTTTTAAAATAACAATAAACACATGTAAACATGCAATGCATTGCGAATAGCAAGAATATGCGAAAAATGAATAATAAACGCAACAGTGCATAATCTACATCAATATATATATATATATATATATATATATCATACAGTTTTGCCATTTGAAATAAGACGAATCGTGGGGTTTAGAAAATAAATAAGGGCTACGGTGTTTTTAAGAAAAAAGATGCGTCTTTTGAAAATATCCGTAGAATCCCTTGGCCGGTCTTTAAAATACTCACGATTTGTTAGTTTTGAAATAAGCATGACTCTGGTCTAGTCTAACATCTACTAAGTAAGCTACATATCTGACTAACAAGCTAAACGAAAGGGTAAGGGAAACCACCTAAAACTGAGTCGATATACATATAAATATAATGGTCGGTGATCCAACCTCAATAGTATCACATGCGATACACAATATGACATCCTCGAGTCAAGAGTGTGGATTTATCATCAGTATATAGCTCGTACGTAAATCCGTCGTACGGCATCCCAAATCTGGGTACGGGTCGTATCTCACATTTATCTCATCAATTATCTGGTATGCCTATCATCATATCTCATGAACTGGGGTACTGATCTACGTCTAGTACAACCGATACCATCTATATAAAAATGCGTGTATGAAAACACACGCCTAAAGGCCCGCTAACATCTCATGTCGTATCTCCTAATACGAACCACATCATATCACCGATCTCGTGGCACCATGTCCAAACTCATCGACTCATCTCCAAGTATCATCCACTATCCTCATCATCCAAATATAGGTATACGTGTGTGTATACACACACACACACACACAGTCCCATACCTAAGTGTGTGTGTGTGTAAATATATATATATATATATATATATATATATATATATATATATATATATATCCCCATATACGCACAAGCATAACAAAGTAAGCATGTGTGTAAACCTCATTCTAGGGTTCGCGACTAAGAAGCTAAACCAAGTTACTTCTAACTACCCTAAGCTAAACTATGAACACAAATCATATCTAGATAATCATCCACGTAACATAAACACATATATATAACCATATATATATATATATATAAGCTATACTACGAACTGCGGGGGTGCTATACGCCATCCACCCGACTTCCCCCGTAGATATAATCTACTCACCTTGCGTCTTGCTTGCCGATGTCGATGTCGCTATCATCTTCTTCATCGTCTTGAATCATCGTGTGGGTACCTACATGTCGCACGTATCGCATCGCATTAAAACCAAATCGAAACCAAAATGACACGCGGAACTCACATAGGTCAAAACCTATGGTTTTCCCTCGCAACTTAACCAAATAACATCCGATAGAGACGTAAAAACGTCAAGTGATCGAATACAACACAAATCAAAAAAATCCAGAATTCTAAATACTTAAAACCATATCTGAATCAAAACAGCAAATCAAGTATTTAGTCCCAGATTTTGTATAGGGTGAAAACAATGTGAGCAAACAACACTAGGGTGATATATAGGGTGTATGTGACCTACAGAAGAAACTTGGACCCTACCCCTCACCAAGTGGTCGGGCCCCATCCCCTGAAATCCGATCTCGCCGGTCCTGCATGCTCCAACGGGGTTCGTCTTGATACAGTGGGTTCCTATGGTCTCAAATTGGTCTCTGGAGTTGTTTATTTTTCCAGTAAAAATCCCAGTTCATTCCAGATTTCCCTGCACCCACAAAGTCGTCACAAACCGACATGAAAAGTTCTGTAATTCTGTATTTTGGGTTTCAGGTTTGGTTAGGTCTTGGTTTCTATCACTAGGGGGTTTGTGTGGCCTCTACTAAGCCCAATTTCATCTTTGGGTTCAACTAAAACCCTAATCCTCAACTCTAAGTTTTCAATGTTCCCAAAACCACACCATATCGGTTCTAATTTAACATGGATGCTAAAGGAATGGAAATTCTATACTAATTATGGAATAATTATCTCATTTTGCACTCATGAATCCTCTATAGCGCCAAAACTCCAACTTTCTTGGTCCAAAGGGTTGCTTGAGAGCTTGTGCACATTTTTTGTGAAGTGGGAGTGGGGTTTTAATGGGTTTACATTGACTTAACCGAACCAAAACCAGCTATACTCGATATGATTTGAGGAGGTAGAAAGGCAAGGGGAGAGAGGAGGCAACAACAGCAGCAAGTGAGTGAGGAGAGGAGAGAAAATGGTGAAGAGTGAAGTGTGAATGGGAGCTTGGTCCAAGGTTTGACCCCTTACCCTCTCATTCTCTCTCATGCCCATCCCTCCATTCTTTAATCCTTTTCTTTTTCTTTTCTTTTATTTTATTCCTTCTCTTTGCAATAGTAAACCCAGAACAATAACCATACACCCAAAATCATGTAGGAAAAATGTAACAAGTGTGAATAAAAATGACATGTGCACAAAACACGCTTAAAGTCCAATTAGCGATTTTTAATCGCGATTAGCACTAAAATAGTGTCAAATAAATCATAAATTCTCATAATTTGCATAATTCACATAAAGCATCATCTTTTTAGTAATTTCCAAAATTTTCAAAAATTTTCCCAATTTATCGGTATTTAATTATACCGCTCTATTAAAATATTCAATGTTTTATTATTTAATTATAAAAATTTCCAAAAATAATATTTTATTTTTCTGAAATGTTACAATCTTCCACCCTTAAAGAAATTCGGTCCCTGAATTTAAATTAAATCTCTCAAATACTAAAACATTTCAGTAAAAAGTCCAAGTCGTCGGGATTTCGAAATCATCAATACATAAAACGCATCATAGCGTAATGCATGCACATGAACAATGAGCAGATAACTCAAAATCAAAACTCCGTCAAGCATCTCGCAATCATCGGAGTCATGGTGAAGACACAAATGTCAAATCCAATACGAAAACCAATATGATATAAATCAAAACTATACATGTAAACATCAAATTTATACATGTAGATATCTGAAGGAAATACATGCCAAACCTTTTTAAGTCGCTGTGCGATGCGCATAACACTGCACAGTGGCAGACGTCAATTGCAAGAAAATAACTATGTATATCTGTATATCATTTGTTTATTATGTACGTCCCGCCGTTTTGAAAATAATTTAGAAGGGTTTCCTTTATAAAAGTTTCGTGTCATCTCTGACACGTAGGTAAATACTGAGACTATAACTCCCTTTTTGGAAATCCACTCGATATCTATCAATGCATGCAAAATATATCCTGGTACTGTCCTTTGACTAGTCTTGCTCAGTACGAAAACAAATAGTAAATATCATGAAAACGTACTGCTCTATAAGAAATTAATCCCAAAATATGCATACGAATTCTACGTGCGTCTGGTGCGCACGGAAATCAAATCCATGAATGTGCCCTACATGTGCACAAAAACAACATCTAAGTGCAACATGTATGCACGAAACACCTGTCAGAGGCAACGTATGTGCCTGACAGCAAAATCAGGTGCATCTGATATGCACGAAAAATCTCGATTTAGTGCATCTGGCGTGCACCAAAATCGTATCTCATATCATGCGCCCAACATGCGCGAAAATCCAAATCAGGTGCATCCATCATGCACGAAATCACGAAATCCAATATCAAGCGCCGAACATGCGCAAAATCCAATCAGGTGCACAAGGTACACAAAACAAATATCGAGTATCACAATCGAAATCGACGGTATACAACACATTTCAATCCAAATCCAAATCAGGTATACCGTGGTATCAAATCTCACAACCATGTGCATCAACGTGCACAAAATCTAATCAAAACATTAAGAGTGCATGAAAACTATGCTGTAGGCATAAGTCAAATCATATGCATGCCCTAGGCATGAAGTCAAAATCAATACCTCAAATAACATCAAATCGAAGCCCCGTGCAACTCTAGTGCACAAATACGTATCAATGCACTGCAAGCATATGTGAACTATACCGAGTGCAAAAACCAAATCGTGTGCGTACCATGCACAAAATCAACCCAACTGTATAAAATCCATGAAATCACAAACACGTGCAGCCAAGGCACAAAACGATATCAGTGTAATATCTGTGCACAACCTATAAATACCAAGTAGGTGCAACCATGGTGCACGAAAACAAATATCATGAAACTTAATCATCAAAACTCAATCATGGGAATAGATCGCCCAAAATACCGAAATCAAGTATGGCGGAATAGTCCCGCTCAAGCATATCCTCTAAGAATCTCTGGCCAACTGTCATGGTCACTCATAACATGTCTCGTCGCCGAACTTTGGCCTGCTGGGTGTGCATAATATGACCTCCCCTGGGTCCAAGTCTTCTCGTAATTTATTCCAGAAGGTCCTGTCGAGGTCTCTCCCAAATCTCGTTTCTGCCGAACTGCCCGGAGGTTATCACCCTTTTACTATATCTGTTTCTTGTTCCGGAACGGCTGCATACTCATCGCGACTCCCTCTGGAAGATATATCCATATACAACGCCTCTGCATGAATGTCATCTCTGATGTCGGCGGAGTGGAACGTCATCTCATCAAGATCTCGTACGAACCTTTTACTCCACTTCTCTCTGCTGTCGACTGCTTTGGACTCGTCTCATCGTGGCTGCATGGACTGTGCTTCAACGGCCATACTCGTATCTGGAGTCTCCCTAGAATTGCATCCCATCACATGATATCCGAATGACGTCGAACCATTCGATCGATTCGTCAAAACCTCATAATCCCCCAAGAGCTCTACATCTTGAGTACAATTTAATAGTATTCCAGTACATGCCACAACACCTGTGGACCAACCGTAGAAGGGCAAACCCAAGCCTCACAAATGGCACCGCTGAACTGCCGCAAACCCTAAGGTTCAATGGCGTTCCATGGTCATTATGTCGAGTTAGGGTTTCATTCTTCCAAAGGGTCCATAGAGTTACTTGCATGTTGTCTTCAAATACTTTAAACTTAGAAAATGGGTTTCTGACATTCGATCGTCTCTATCGACTCCCAACGTATCTGCGTGAAGTCGTCTCTAGCTGGAATCAATCAATCTGATGACCTCGCATCGGGGTAAGCGAACGAACCACATGTCCTAGTCTTTCATCCTCGGGTGACTAGCGACCTTCTATCATATCTCTGAGTGTAACTCGTACTGCAATAGCTCCAACATCTGGGCGATATCTCATCGTTCGCAGCAACAACTGGCTCATTTGTCCACACGCTGAACAGTGCCTCAATCATCAATTAATAGGTGCATCGACGGTCATCACATTCTGGCTGGCCTCTAGCAGTAGCCTGATCCTCTGGTGCTGATCTGCATGTCCGAGAAATCCCGTAAAAGCGATCCATCAAACGCTCATGGCGCTAAAACACAATAAAACGACGCCTCCATACAATCATATGTCTTTGGAATCATACCCTGGTCAGTCCTTGTTCATGACGAGCTCGTGCTGACCGCAACTCTAGCCATAGCTCTCTCTGCCCGTGTAATCATGGCAGCAAAACCATAAACCGATAATGATGAGGATAGATCATAGGAATGAATATAATATTGTGCAAGAAAATGTACATCCTAAGGCCCATTAAGCGGAGTGGCGTATCGTAAGTATGCCGCGGAACATACACACGGTATGTCACTCTCCTTAAGTTACCTGCTCCATCAACCAAGGTCAACTTATGCGACGAAAGTTCGGGTGTAATACCCCCTCGACTAAGTCTAAGTTCCGTAAGGTCAAGCCTAAGTTCCGAATATATACAAACGCTCTAGGCTCCGCATAGTCAAACTTAGACTCGAACCAAGGTTAACCTAGCGCTCTGATACCCACTTTGTCACGACCCGAAATAGCATGTGACTGGCACTTGAATCATATGAAATATATAGGACCCCATCTAATTCAAGTAAGCCAAAAGCCCAGAAATCTAAAACCATTTTAAATAATAAATAAAGGAAAACTAGTTTTAAAGAAGTGTAGAAAACATGTTTTAAAAACAAGGTTTTTAAATAAGTAAGCCGAATATGCATTTTTAAAATCTCAAGTCTTTTCTGAAAATTTCAGCAGAGTTTCCTTTGTAAAAACTGGCCCCAAACGGGGTACAACAAGAATAATATATGCACAATGATAAAAGGCATCCCCAAGCAGGAGCTTGCTCTTCGTCAATCGACGATCATGACCACACAAGCAATAATATACAACGCCGAAGGGCGAGGATCAAAACTCAAAAAAGAAACTCGAAATCACCAAGAAAACCATAATACTACAACGCGCGACTCTAAGGTCGAAATAATAAACAACCGGTTTCTAAGTCTGAAACAATATACAAGTCTGGTTGATGGAATTTCTAGATACAACAATGAAAATAAATAAGTACAATGGTGGTCACGATGCGAGTGAACCCACCTACTAAAGCAATCACCCAGAAAGGAAGCAATATGCCAACAAGCCGTAACAAAACCTGTACGGCAAAACCTGCAAGAAACTGTGGCACAACGGGGGTGAGTTGCCAACTCGTGAGTAGAAAACATTACAGAGCAAAAATCGTATGTATGACTCAATCCTAGGTCAATACGATCAATAATAATGTATATCCTCAATATGATAAAGTCTGAAGCATGAAAAGGTGACAAGGGTAAACATCTATACCTAAATGTAATCCTATGTGCTCGTGTCAGTGCCCCAGGTAGCAACATATCAAAAATATGAGGTATGATCAATGTAATCAACATGAATCAATGTCAACTATATCATGAAGTCTATAAGTATGTGGATATCATCCAACTACGAAATCAATGTCTGTATGCATGTGGATCCCGTCCACATGTCAACCAATGACGCAAAACATCATGCATGTAAATATCATAAAGCATATGCATGAAGGTATGAGGATATAAATCAACGTGTGTCCCTCGTGACACATCAAATCATGGAACCTGAGTATAAGACTCACACCATGTTTATATATATGGATAATTATTTCTATTTAAGTTAAAACAAAAGAAAAAGGGAAAAGATGAATGAATGGTTATATTCTACACTCTTCTTTTGACCTAACCATATTCACCTACCATTTAACCATGATTTATCTTCCTCTTATGTTTTAACTAAAATGAAATAAATATCCATATTATTTAACCATGGTTTGAGATGAGAAATGGAAAATATATATACATATATTTTTCTTTTTCTCATTAGAGTTTTTCTTTTCACTCTTGTTCAAAAGCCATCATCTTCTTCCTCCTTCACCTTTTGCTCTCTAGATTTTTGTAGTGAGCAAATTACTCATCAAGTTAGGATTTTGAAGTGAGAAAAGCCACCAGAACATCATTCTACACAAGTCTTGCCCACTTGTTTAGAGTGTTAGCTTCCATTTTCATTCTTGATCTTGTGAAGTTGCAAGCTTGGACAAAGCAGACTCCGGGTGGATCATCGTGGACCTAGAGAAGTTCAAGCGGACCTTTTCCAAACCCCAAGTAGGCGAGGAGTCTAGCGTAGGGAGCTACAAAGGTTGTACTCTCAAAACCCTAGCTTTTCTTACTTGAGATGATGTGTTGTTTTTGTAACCCTAATTTTCTAGGAATGATTCTTTGTGTGTTCACTTAGCACCATAAAATTTTAATCTTTGGTACATGTGATGTTTCCAAACCCTTCATGAGGTGCTAGGTTAACCCAACATTGGTATCAGAGCCGACCTAGAACATTGGGCGACACTTTAACGAAGTTAAAACTCCGATCGAACCGAAAAATACGGATTTTTAGCACTCTCTGGACATTTTTTCAAAACTGTTGTTTTTCAGAATTAAAAATACTTAAAAAATTCAGCAGGCAAATATAAGCAATACTGTGAAAAACGAACCTATGAACAGTACTTTCCACCGTGGAACCGCAGCAATAGCCTGCTTGGGCCGCGGTTCCGCGGCCGTACTGATGAATCTCTGTGTCGTTTTTGTACAGTAATTATTTTGTCTTCTTGTATAATTTTTGGGGTATTTTTAATCTAAATTTAGTGTTGTATGTTCTGGAGATTGTTTTGGAGTCAGTGATTCGATCGGAATTTTGATTTCGTGTTTCTTTCCGGGTAATTTAGAAAGTGTTGAATTGTTCGAACGAGTATCATTTACTCACTCTTTCACGGGGTTTAAATCATTCGGAAATACGTGCAAGTTTGTTTGTGGTGGACCCTCTAGAAGATAACAAACCTTAATTCGATTATGTGACCATCTTGAACTGCCTTTTGAACCTTAGGGTTTGGGGCAGTACGACGTGCCATATGTAAGGTGTTGGCTTGACCCTTCTACGGGTGGACCGCTACTACTGTGTCACACTCCGGGTTTTTGAACTCCGCTCAAGTGTTGAGCTTTAGGAAATTTTTAGTATTTGATCATTCGTTCGAAAACTTTAATACCGTCTATTTATCTGGAATGTGATGCAATGTGTGGAATTCATATAGCTAGATATGAAATACGAAATATGTGATATTTCGCATTTACGATGTCTAAAGAGAATGTGGATTCCAGATATTGCAGTTTTACACTTTCTTTTCTGTGACCGTAAGTGTAGTATGTCGATATCGCCGATTTTGTTGCTATACATCAATGACAATTGGGGTACGCATACTTACTTACGTTGATGATATATGATATTATGTGTTGCTGAGATATGATGTGCAGGATTGTCGCAATTGAATAGCCGGGGGTTTTATGTGAGATGAGAGTTTTATATTTTCATTCATGTAAATTCAAATGTAATGTAATATTCTTTTATTTGGGGCACTTCCGGGTTGAGGTCGATGCCACCAGTGTTGTATATTATTTACTTTTCCGCATTAGGATGGACCCAAGGAGGGGAGCACAGGTGACCGGGTTCTGGGGTTCAGTGGGAGGCCATCTCGAGGAGTCGAGACCGGGTCTCCTAAACTCCAGAATTGGTAGGGTCGTTTGCCGCTCTCGTAGGGGTCCAGGGTGTGGGCTTGGCTATTCATCGCGACTGTGGAATCCGTATTTTCTATTGTTGGCTAAATACTAAATACGGACGTCCTAGTATATCCCATATTATATCTATGTTTCTGCTGCGATATCTGTGACGTGATCATTTGATATATTCTGTGATAAATACTGTATATAGTATATATGATATATTATATAGGCGTTACTTATGTTTTACACCCGCGCTAGCCCTGTCCTGCTCTGCCGTTAGTTACCTAACCTAACGGTGCACGAGGGGACATGGAGATGAATGCGGATGGCATAAGTGTACGTCGTATTTATCTGTGATGTTTAGGTGACTTAAATGATGGGACTTCATTAATGTGATTAATGAAATAAAAGAAACCTAAAAGATGTTGTAGAATCAATTTTTTTCAAAAAGGGTAGCTACAGTCTTGCTTTGCATAGCGGTATATATGATATACCCTGCACCTTATTCGATGGGAAAAGAGCCGAGATCCCTTCACCGGGAGTGACCTCTTTAGCAAAACTGGCAGATACTACAAAACTCGGTTTGGTTTTTGATTGCTTTTGGAGTTTTGCTTTGCACAGTGATATATATGATATATCCCGCACCTTATTCGATGAGGAAAGAGCCGAGATCCCTTCACCGGGAGTGACCTCTTTAGCAAAACTAATGAAAGCCTTAAAATCACTCCATTTCAAAATTCACATGATTCTACAACGATATCAAGTTCATTACGTAATAGGTTTTCAGAAAAACCTGTCGTAGCCCTCCGTCATTTCAGATAAGTCCTGCTTAGTATTCGTGCTGCGTTTGTTGACCTTGTCAAGGCGTAGTGTGCGGTAGCTGACCAGTATTTATCTGCTTATGCATATGATGCAGATTGGATTAGGGTAGTCGTATGGCCTTGTTGACCTTGACTTAACTTACGGTCTATGGTTTGTTGACCTTGTCAAGGTCATAGATCGTTTGGGGAAAAATATTATCGGGAATTTCAAGTGTTGAAATTTGTAATGAGATTGCATACCTTCTATGAGATAGTTGGATCCTGATACCCACTGCGAGTAATTGTTACTCCCGGGAAAGTTTTACACAGGACAATTAGCCGATCAAGTAGGTGTAGAAAGGTGTCAACGGGGTTACGCCTCTGGGAAAACGAGGTTTACTTTAATTAGGTCCGTGCGAAAGCACGGGGAACCTCCCTCAAAGTACCGACACTGGCCTGGCTGAAAGATCGGTGAAGTTGTAGGGTGTAATTAATCCCGGCTAGTCTTTCCTTTTAGGGTTTGAAGGAAGATTTGATAAAAAACAGTAGGAGCCATCCTGATTAGATAAGATAATAACCAATCTGATCTTGCAAGAGCATACGCTAAAGTGTTTTCTTCTCTCTCTCTCCAGGTAGAGACCATGTCATGCCTTAATCAAGATAATAATATTTTGACTGAACCCGCATGTTATACTGTGCTGGGGAACATTGGTTCCGTTCTATCTTATAAGAGTAATAGGACTGAACAGGACATAGGGGAATACCAGGATTCCTATGCCACCGGAATGAAGAAAGTACATGTTGATGCATTTTCTTCGAGTGTGTTCGTTACAGAGAACTGTTTCTCCATTTGCCCTACGTCCTGGGTATTAGATACCGGGTCAGGATCCCATATATGTAATCAGTTACATAGGCTTAAGAAAGGTAGAGAACTTGGAGAAGGTGATAAAGACATAAGGGTTGGAAATGGTGCAATTGTTGTAGCTAAAACCGTCGGGGAATATCACCTTGGATTGCCAACTGGTAATACATTGATTCTGAACGAATGCTATTACATGCCGAACCTGATATGCAACATTATATCGGTTTCTTTGTTGAGTAAAGAGGGATATAATTTTGTATTACAGGATAATGTTATGAACATTTTCCGTAACCAAAAGTTGGTTGGATCAGGCACGTTGTGCAATGGCATTTATGTTCTAAATCAATCAACAGTTCTGAGTATAACAAACACACACAAGAGGAAGAGTTCAGAACTGAACGAATCCTTCTTGTGGAATTGTAGACTGGGTCACATCAATGCGACACGACTAGCTAAGTTGCATAAGGATGGATATTTGAAACCGTTCGAATTTTCATCTTATGACACTTGCCAGTCATGTCTCAAAGGCAAGATGACCAAAACTCCGTTTACGGGACACAGAGAAAGAGTTACTGAACTCTTGGGACTGATACATAGTGATGTATGCGGTCCCATGTCTACACATGCCAGAGATGGTTCTTCGTACTTCATTACATTCACTGACGATCTCTCTAGATTCGGATATGTGTTCCTGATGAAACACAAATCAGAAGCTTTTGAGAAATTTAGAGAATATAAACAAGAAGTCGAGAACCAAACCGGAAAAAGTATTAAAATCCTTCGATCTGATCGAGGAGGTGAATACTTGAGCAATGAATTCCTGGACTTCCTAAAAGAGAATGGGATTCTCTCTCAGCTGACTCCTCCATATACACCACAGCACAACGGTGTATCGGAACGGAGGAACCGCACCCTATTAGATATGGTGCGCTCTATGATGAGCACAGCTGAGTTACTTATTTCCTTCTGGGGATATGCGCTGGAGACAGCAGTATACCTATTGAATCAAGTTCCATCTAAATCTGTACCTACCACACCATATGAGATATGGAGTGGGAAGAGGCCATATCTTAAACGAGTTAAGATATGGGGTTGTCCGGCCTATGTCAAAAGACAAAATCTGGACAAACTCGAGGCACAGTCAGTTCTTTGCAAGTTTGTGGGACATCCAAAGAACCCATATAGGTATTTTTTCTACCACAGTGAGGAACAAAAAGTGTTTGTTGCTCAACATGCCACCTTTTTAGAAAAGGAATTTCTTGTAAAAGAAATTAGTGGCAAAGTGGTGGAGCTGGAAGAGGTTCCAGATACACAAACCGCGACTGAAGATTTAGTGGAACCAGAGGATTCAGTAGCTCCCAACGAACCTCAGCCTCTCCGCCGATCTAGTAGGCTTTCTCACCCACCTGAGAGATACTACGGTTTTCTCATGGATGGTGGGAGCGAGGATTGCATTATGGAGGATGATGACCCAACTAGCTTCGAGCAGGCCATCACGAGTAGGGACTCAGTGAAATGGCTGGATGCAATGCGGTCCGAGATGGAATCCATGTACACAAACAAAGTATGGACTTTGGAAGTTGCTCCTGAAGGGGTAAAACCCATCGGGAGCAAGTGGATCTTCAAGAAAAAACTTGGTGTAGATGGGAAAGTGGAGACTTTCAAAGCTAGACTTGTTGCAAAGGGTTTTCGTCAAAGACCAGGTGTGGACTATGACGAAACCTTTTCTCCAGTGGCTATGCTTAAATCCATCCGAATCATGCTTGCCATCGCTGCATATCATGATTACGAAATCTGGCAAATAGATGTTAAGACCGCCTTTCTAAACGGTGATTTAGAAGAGTGCGTGTACATGACTCAACCAGAGGGTTTCGTAGATAGTGGGAGCAGCGGGAAGGTGTGCAAGCTGCTTGAATCCATTTATGGATTAAAGCAAGCATCGCGGAGTTGGAACATCTGCTTTGACGTCGTTATCAAAGAGTTTGATTTCGTCAAAAACGTAGATGAACCTCGCATCTACAAGAAGGTGGCAGAGAGTAAGGTTGTCTTCCTCGTATTGTACGTCGACGACATACTCTTGAAAGGAAATGACATTCCTATGCTGCAATCGGTAAAGCTCTTCTTATCACAAAGATTCTCAATGAAAGATCTTGGTGATGACTCCTGCATATTGGGAATCAGGATCTATAAAGATAGATCTAAACGGATACTGGGATTGTCCCAATCCAGGTACATTGACACTATACTAAAGCGGTTTAGTATGGAAGAATCCAAGCGTGGGAACTTACCCACGATCTCTGGAGTCACTCTCTCCAAAGAGATGTCTCCCAAGACTGATTTGGAGAGAGCTCGCATGCAAGGGATACCCTAAGCGTAGTGAGCAGGTATCAAGCTGATCCTGGAGAGAGTCACTGGACAGCTGTGAAGAGCATTCTCAAGTACTTACGAAGGACTAAAGAGATGCTCTTGGTGTATGGTAATGGAGAACTCCAAGTGGAGTCCTTTTCCGATTCGAGCTTCCAGAGTGATAAGGACGACTCTAAGTCGCAGTCGGGATCTGTCTTTACCCTTTACGGAGGGGCGGTTAGCTGGAAGAGTTCCAAGCAGGAAACCGTAGCAGACTCGACGATGGAGGCTGAATACATCGCTGCCAACGATGCTGCCAAAGAGGCTGTCTGGATCAAGAAGTTCATTTCTGAACTTGGAGTGGTTCCATCCATTGAGCATCCAATACCTTTGTATTGCGATAACAATGGAGCGGTGGCTTTGGCCAAGGAACCCAGGTCCCATCAGCGATCCAGGCATATTCTGAGGCGGTATCACCTGATCCGGGAGATAGTTGATCGCCGGGAGATCGAGGTCAGGAGGGTTGACACGAAGAATAACACAGCGGATCCACTCACGAAGGCCATTCCCCAGATACATTTTGAGAGACTCTTCGGGATGCTCGGTATGCGATACTACAGCAGCTGGCCCTAGTGCAAGTGGGAGATTGTTAGTTGTATGTATGCCCTAGAGGCCAGTATTGTACAGATGATGTATATTATATTGGATGCTTGGACATATATAGAGATGACTTTCTTGCTCGATATGATAGTATGCTATCTGGTTGCTCTTTATCTTAACATGTATACTTGTCTCATTATACTGTCTTATGGTTACATGTTGGTAAAGCCCTTAGGATGTGTACTTGACTACCTGGAATATGATGCGGATCATACTAGTAGGGACATGGTAGTCCATAAGTACATCCTTCAAGGTCCCTAGTCGTGGGTGTATCGAGATGGGGTATCGATATACCAGTGTAGACTAGCGTATACGCTTCTCGACCCATGAGATGGGCGATGGATGATCTCATATCCATTGGTGTTTGACATCAGAGATGGTATACGGGTGCTCAGTGGAGACTGGGTACACTGGACGGACTCGTCGAGAACTCCCAGTTGGTATTATACCTCACATCAGATGGCAGTTCTCTGGTGACACTTGTACAGGTTAGTCTGTAGACCCGAGATCG
Source organism: Agapanthus africanus (assembly GCA_030015575.1). Taxonomy (NCBI): domain Eukaryota; kingdom Viridiplantae; phylum Streptophyta; class Magnoliopsida; order Asparagales; family Amaryllidaceae; genus Agapanthus; species Agapanthus africanus. The sequence continues at coordinate 213,640,400 of JASDDO010000029.1, forward strand.
TCATAGAGTCTTGTGTGATTCCCACTGTACTTTGATTTCCACCTTACCACGTCCATGAGGGCGTGCAAAACGGTGGTTTTTAGGTACAGTCCCGAGTCACATGGAGGCGATGAGCGATAGGAGGGGTTTCGTCTCTCCCGGTATTGGGGGTTGATGTTGCGCTGTACTCGATTGGCCGTAACAGGGAAGTCCCTGGCCATGGCTGATTCAGAGATTTGCTGGTAAGTGTTACCAGTAGTTTCTCGACCCGTTATGAGCCTCACATCGGCACGACTTATCGGTTATTGGGGTCTGACGTTTACCACCCCTAGACTTGATATGTGACATATAAGACGAGGAGACCGGACTGTACGGGAAGTGTTGCCGGTTGGCTCGACGGGAGTTGTAGCAGGTTCGCTTGTTTTCTTCTGATCGCTCAATACCCGGGTAGCCGTTACGTTTAGTTGACCGCTTGCGGCTTGGGGGTGCTTGATATGATCATCACCCACTGCCGGCGTATTGACGAGTCTTAGAGTCCCACAAAGGAGTTACCTAGTCCAGGCGAAACATTGTGGTGCGCGTATGCGATATGCGCATCGACCCGGTTAGAATGCGCGTATAGGAGACCGTATATTAATCGGGCGGCTTGCTTTTGGTGGGGTCGTATGTGATATGACCGGATTGATAAATCAAGTGTTGATTTATCATTTAACCATTAGTTTCTCACTAGAAATCTTTTCTTGTGTTTGATGGATGTATGCATGCATGTATGCTTTCTTTATAGATTCATGCACATATGGATGTGCATACACACATACATACATACATCATCCTTCATGGTTGCTTATACATTGAAAATGGTGGCATTATAAGACTCACACCATGTTTATATATATGGATAATTATTTCTATTTAAGTTAAAACAAAAGAAAAAGAGAAAAGATGAATGAATGGTTATATTCTACACTCTTCTTTTGACCTAACCATATTCACCTACCATTTAACCATGATTTATCTTCCTCTTGTGTTTTAACTAAAATGAAATAAATATCCATATTATTTAACCATGGTTTGAGATGAGAAATGGAAAATATATATACATATATTTTTCTTTTTCTCAGTAGAGTTTTTCTTTTCACTCTTGTTCAAAAGCCATCATCTTCTTCCTCCTTCACCTTTTGCTCTCTAGATTTTTGTAGTGAGCAAATTACTCATCAAGTTAGGATTTTGAAGTGAGAAAAGCCACCAGAGCATCATTCTACACAAGTCTTGCCCACTTGTTTAGAGTGTTAGCTTCCATTTTCATTCTTGATCTTGTGAAGTTGCAAGCATGGACAAAGCGGACTCCGGGTGGATCATCGTGGACCTAGAGGAGTTCAAGCGGACCTTTTCCAAACCCCAAGTAGCCGAGGAGTCTAGCGTAGGGAGCTACAAAGGTTGTACTCTCAAAACCCTAGCTTTTCTTACTTGAGATGATGTGTTGTTTTTGTAACCCTAATTTTCTAGGAATGATTCTTTGTGTGTTCACTTAGCACCCTAAAATTTTAATCTTTGGTACATGTGATGTTTCCAAACCCTTCATGAGGTGCTAGGTTAACCCAACACTGAGTGTCTAGCATCGACACTCGAAAACATCATGAAACTTATGCCCAGCATCGGCACGTAAATCCTCATATATATAGGGCTCCGTCAGTCCGGATCGGCCTACGGGCTCCGTCTGTGGGATCGGCCCTCGGCCCCGGCAGTACGGATCGGCCCGTATCCATCTCTCAACTCCGGTCGGTATCCTCCGGATATCCGCCGAGCTTAAATAAAATCACCGGTAGGTAGTAGTCCCTCTGCCAGGCTCACCGTCTACTGCACAGCGATCCGTTCTCGCCCCGGGGTACCATACCGGGTCCACCATGTACCCGCAATCGGCCTCATCCGCCTCCTCGAAACGGGTTTCACATGTCACACTCAGAACCGAGAAAACACATAGTGGACGCACTGAAATATCATATCAAGAGGAACCGGGTTTTTAAAACAGTACTTACTTTCTTTTGAAATAGCCACGGTTCTCAAATCCAGAAATCCCATGAAAACAGCATATCTCAATGCGTATAATCATAAAGCATAATATATGCTACATATAACGAAAATGTAAGCATATCCATATGTCATATAACATGGAACAATACTATGCACGTATCAAGGGAAAACCGCTCTTTTAAATGAATCCAGTTTTGAAATATATCCCGCGGTTCCCAATTTCCTCCAAGTTAAATGCAACATCATATAAAGGTGCATGCAACTATAGCGGACAAATCATGCAAGGTATCATATCAAAATGCAGCAATTCTACTGTGTAGTGACAAGGCAATTATCGATGATGAAGTATGTGAGCCGTTAAGTAAGTGTATGTGAAACATATGCATCATCGATAATGGTGTTGGTGTCCTGAAAACATGGTTTTAACATAACAATAAACACATGTAAACATGCAATGAAATGAGAATAGGAAGAATATGCGGAAAATGAATAATAAACGCAACAGTGCAGAATCTACAACAATATATATATCATACAGTTTTGCCATTTGAAATAACACGAATCGTGGCGTTTAGAAAATAAATAAGGGCTACGGTGTTTTTAAGAGAAGATGCGTCTTTTGAAAATATCTGTAGAATCCCTTGGCCGGTCTTTAAAATACTCACGATTCGTTAGTTTTGAAATAGGTATGACTCGGGTCTAGTCTAACATCTACTAAGTAAGCTACAGATCTGACTAACAAGCTAAACGAAAGGGTAAGGGAAACCACCAAAAACTGAGTCGATATAAATATAAATATAATAGTCGGTGATCCCGCCTCAATAGTATCACATACGATACACAATATGACATCCTCGAGTCAAGAGTGCGGATCTATCATCAGTATATAGCTCGTACGTAAATCCGTCATACAACATCCCAAATCTAGGTACGGGTCGAATCTCACATTTATCTGGTATCCCTATCATCATATCTCATGAATTGGGGTACTGATCTACGTCTAGTACAACCGATACCATCTATATAAAATGCTTGTATGAAAACACATGCCTAAAGGCCCGCTAACATCTCATGTCGTATCTCCTAATACGAACCACATTATATCACCGATCTCGTGGCACCATGCCCAAACTCATCGACTCATCTCCAAATATCATCCACTATCCTCATCATCCAAATGTAGGTATACGTGTATATATATATATACACACACACAATCCCATACCTAAGTGTGTGTGTGTGTGTGTGTGTGTGTGTGTGTGTATCCCCATATGCGCACAAGTATAACAAAGTAAGCATGTGTGTGCATGTGGGTGTAAACCTCATTCTAGGGTTCGCGACTAAGAAGCTAAACCAAGTTACTTCTAACTACCCTAAGCTAAACTATGAACACAAATCATATCTTGATAATCATCCACGTAACATAAACACATATATATAACCACACACACATATATATATATAAGCTATACTACGAATTGCGGGGGTGCTATACGCCATCCACCCGACTTCCCCCGTAGATATAATCTACTCACCTTGCGTCTTTCTTGCCGATGTCGATGTCACCATCATCTTCTTCATCGTCTCGAATCGTCGTGGGGGTACCTACATGTCACACGTATCGTATCGCATTAAAACCAAATCGAAATCAAAACGACACGCGGAACTCACATAGGTCAAAACCTATGGTTTGCCCTCGAAACATAACCAAATAACACCCGATAGAGACGTACAAACGTCAAGTGATCGAATACAACACAAATCATAAAAATCCAGAATTCTAAATACTTAAAACCATATCCGAATCAAAACAGCAAATCAAGTATTTAGTCCCAGATTTTGTATAGGGTGAAAACAATGTGAGCAAACAACACTAAGGTGATATATAGGGTGTATGTGACCTACAGAAGAAACCTGGACCCTACCCCTCACCAAGTGGCAGGCCCCATCCCCTGAAATCCGATCTCGCTGGCCCTGCATGCTCCAACGGGGTTCGTCTTGATACAGTGGGTTCCTATGGTCTCAAATTGGTCTCTGGAGTTGTTTATTTTTCCAGTAAAAATCCCAGTTCATTCCAGATTTCCCTGCACCCACAAAGTCGTCACAAACAGACATGAAAAGTTCTGTAATTCCGTATTTTGGGTTTTAGGTTTGGTTAGGTCTGGGTTTCTATCACTAGCGGGTATGATGGAATTTCTAGATACAACAATGAAAATAAATAAGTACAATGGTGGTCACGATGCGAGTGAACCCACCCACTAAAGCAATCACCCAGAAAGGAAGCAATGTGCCAACAAGCCGTAACAAAACCTGTACGGCAAAACCTGCAAGAAACTGTGGCACAACGGGGGTGAGTTGCTAACTCGTGAGTAGAAAACATCACAGAGAAAAAATCGTATGTATGACTCAATCCTAGGTCAATACGATCAATAATAATGTATATCCTCAATATGATAAAGTCTGAAGCATGAAAAGGTGACAAGGGTAAACATCTATACCTAAATGTAATCCTATGTGCTCATGTCAGTGCCCCAGGTAGCAACATATCAAAAATATAAGGTATGATCAATGTAATCAACATGAATCAATGTCAACTATATCATGAAGTCTATAAGTATGTGGATATCATCCAACTACGAAATCAATGTCTGTATGCATGTGGATCCCGTCCACATGTCAACCAATGACGCAAAACATCATGCATGTAAATATCATAAAGCATATGCATGAAGGTATGAGGATATAAATCAACGTGTGTCCCTCGTGACACATCAAATCATGGAACCTGAGTATAAGACTCACACCATGTTTATATATATGGATAATTATTTCTATTTAAGTTAAAACAAAAGAAAAAGAGAAAAGATGAATGAATGGTTATATTCTACACTCTTCTTTTGACCTAACCATATTCACCTACCATTTAACCATGATTTATCTTCCTCTTATGTTTTAACTAAAATGAAATAAATATCCATATTATTTAACCATGGTTTGAGATGAGAAATGGAAAATATATATACCTATATTTTTCTTTTTCTCATTAGAGTTTTTCTTTTCACTCTTGTTCAAAAGCCATCATCTTCTTCCTCCTTCACCTTTTGCTCTCTAGATTTTTGTAGTGAGCAAATTACTCATCAAGTTAGGATTTTGAAGTGAGAAAAGCCACCAGAACATCATTCTACACAAGTCTTGCCCACTTGTTTAGAGTGTTAGGTTCCATTTTCATTCTTGATCTTGTGAAGTTTCAAGCTTGGACAAAGCAGACTCCGGGTGGATCATCGTGGACCTAGAGGAGTTCAAGCGGACCTTTTCCAAACCCCAAGTAGGTGAGGAGTCTAGCGTAGGGAGCTACAAAGGTTGTACTCTCAAAACCCTAGCTTTTCTTACTTGAGATGATGTGTTGTTTTTGTAACCCTAATTTTCTAGGAATGATTCTTTGTGTGTTCACTTAGCACCATAAAATTTTAATCTTTGGTACATGTGATGTTTCCAAACCCTTCATGAGGTGCTAGGTTAACCCAACATTGGTATCAGAGCCGACCTAGAACATTGGGCGACACTTTAACGAAGTTAAAACTCCGATCGAACCGAAAAATACGGATTTTTAGCACTCTCTGGACATTTTTTCAAAACTGTTGTTTTTCAGAATTAAAAATACTTAAAAAATTCAGCAGGCAAATATAAGCAATACTGTGAAAAACGAACCTATGAACAGTACTTTCCACCGCGGAACCGCAGCAATAGCCTGCTTGGGCCGCGGTTCCGCGGCCGTACTGATGAATCTCTGTGTCGTTTTTGTACAGTAATTATTTTGTCTTCTTGTATAATTTTTGGGGTATTTTTAATCTAAATTTAGTGCTGTATGTTCTGGAGATTGTTTTGGAGTCAGTGATTCGATCGGAATTTTGATTTCGTGTTTCTTTCCGGGTAATTTAGAAAGTGTTGAATTGTTCGAACGAGTATCATTTACTCACTCTTTCACGGGGTTTAAATCATTCGGAAATACGTGCAAGTTTGTTTGTGGTGGACCCTCTAGAAGACAACAAACCTTAATTCGATTATGTGACCATCTTGAACTGCCTTTTGAATCTTAGGGTTTGGGGCAGTAAGACGTGCCACATGTAAGGTGTTGGCTTGACCCTTCTACGGGTGGACCGCTACTACTGTGTCACACTCCGGGTTTTTGAACTCCGCTCAAGTGTTGAGCTTTAGGAAATTTTTAGTATTTGATCATTCGTTCGAAAACTTTAATACCGTCTATTTATCTGGAATGTGATGCAATGTGTGGAATTCATATAGCTAGATATGAAATACGAAATATGTGATATTTCGCATTTACGATGTCTAAAGAGAATGTGGATTCCAGATATTGCAGTTTTACACTTTCTTTTCTGTGACCGTAAGTGTAGTATGTCGATATCGCCGATTTTGTTGCTATACATCAATGACAATTGGGGTACGCATACTTACTTACGCTGATGATATATGATATTATGTGTTGCTGAGATATGATGTGCAGGATTGTCGCAATTGAATAGCCGGGGGTTTTATGTGAGATGAGAGTTTTATATTTTCATTCATGTAAATTCAAATGTAATGTAATATTCTTTTATTTGGGGCACTTCCGGGTTGAGGTCGATGCCACCAGTGTTGTATATTATTTACTTTTCCGCATTAGGATGGACCCAAGGAGGGGAGCACAGGTGACCGGGTTCTGGGGTTCAGTGGGAGGCCATCTCGAGGAGTCGAGACCGGGTCTCCTAAACTCCAGAATTGGTAGGGTCGTTTGCCGCTCTCGTAGGGGTCCAGGGTGTGGGCTTGGCTATTCATCGCGACTGTGGAATCCGTATTTTCTATTGTTGGCTAAATACTAAATACGGACGTCCTAGTATATCCCATATTATATCTATGTTTCTGCCGCGATATCTGTGACGTGATCATTAGATATATTCTGTGATAAATACTGTATATAGTATATATGATATATTATATAGGCGTTACTTATGTTTTACACCCGCGCTAGCCCTGCCCTGCTCTGCCGTTAGTTACCTAACCTAACGGTGCACGAGGGGACATGGAGACGAATGCGGATGGCATAAGTGTACGTCGTATTTATCTGTGATGTTTAGGTGACTTAAATGATGGGACTTCATTAATGTGAGTAATGAAAGAAAAGAAACCTAAAAGATGTTGTAGAATCAATTTTTTTCAAAAAGGGTAGCTACAGTCTTGCTTTGCATAGCGGTATATATGATATACCCTGCACCTTATTCGATGGGAAAAGAGCCGAAATCCCTTCACCGGGAGTGACCTCTTTAGCAAAACTGGCAGATGCTACAAAACTCGGTTTGGTTTTTGATTGCTTTTGGAGTTTTGCTTTGCACAGTGATATATATGATATATCCCGCACCTTATTCGATGAGGAAAGAGCCGAGATCCCTTCACCGGGAGTGACCTCTTTAGCAAAACTAATGAAAGCCTCAAAATCACTCCATTTCAAAATTCACATGATTCTACAACGATATCAAGTTCATTACGTAATAGGTTTTCAGAAAAACCTGTCGTAGCCCTCCGTCATTTCAGATAAGTCCTGCTTAGTATTCGTGCTGCGTTTGTTGACCTTGTCAAGGCGTAGTGTGTGGTAGCTGACCAGTATTTATCTGCTTATGCATATGATGCAGATTGGATTAGGGTAGTCGTACGGCCTTGTTGACCTTGTCAAGGGTCGTACGGGTGGGTTTAATTCAATCAAGAAGTGAAAGGGTTGAACTTGACTTACGGTCTATGGTTTGTTGACCTTGTCAAGGTCATAGATCGATTGGGGAAAAATATTATCGGGAATTTCAAGTGTTGAAATTTGTAATGAGATTGCATACCTTCTATGAGATAGTTGGATCCTGATACCCACTGCGAGTAATTGTTACTCCCGGGAAAGTTTTACACAGGACAATTAGCCGATCAAGTAGGTGTAGAAAGGTGTCAACGGGGTTACGCCTCTGGGAAAACGAGGTTTACTTTAATTAGGTCCGTGCGAAAGCACGGGGAACCTCCCTCAAAGTACCGACACTGGCCTGGCTGAAAGATCGGTGAAGTTGTAGGGTGTAATTAATCCCGGCTAGTCTTTCCTTTTAGGGTTTGAAGGAAGATTTGATAAAAAACAGTAGGATCCATCCTGATTAGATAAGATAATAACCAATCTGATCTTGCAAGAGCATACGCTAAAGTGTTTTCTTCTCTCTCTCTCCAGGTAGCGACCATGTCATGCCTTAATCAAGATAATAATATTTTGACTGAACCCGCATGTTATACTGTGCTGGGGAACGTTGGTTCCGTTCTATCTTATAAGAGTAATAGGACTGAACAGGACATAGGGGAATACCAGGATTCTTATGCCACCCGAATGAAGAAAGTACATGTTGATGCATTTTCTTCGAGTGTGTTCGTTACAGAGAACTGTTTCTCCATTTGCCCTACGTCCTGGGTATTAGATACCGGGTCAGGATCCCATATATGTAATCAGTTACATAGGCTTAAGAAAGGTAGAGAACTTGGAGAAGGTGATAAAGACATAAGGGTTGGAAATGGGGCAATTGTTGTAGCTAAAACCGTCGGGGAATATCACCTTGGATTGCCAACTGGTAATACATTGATTCTGAACGAATGCTATTACATGCCGAACCTGATATGCAACATTATATCGGTTTCTTTGTTGAGTAAAGAGGGATATAATTTTGTATTACAGGATAATGTTATGAACATTTTCCGTAACCAAAAGTTGGTTGGATCAGGCACGTTGTGCAATGGCATTTATGTTCTAAATCAATCAACAGTTCTGAGTATAACAAACACACACAAGAGGAAGAGTTCAGAACTGAACGAATCCTTCTTGTGGCATTGTAGACTGGGTCACATCAATGCGACACGACTAGCTAAGTTGCATAAGGATGGATATTTGAAACCGTTCGAATTTTCATCTTATGACACTTGCCAGTCATGTCTCAAAGGCAAGATGACCAAAACTCCGTTTACGGGACACAGAGAAAGAGTTACTGAACTCTTGGGACTGATACATAGTGATGTATGCGGTCCCATGTCTACACATGCCAGAGATGGTTCTTCGTACTTCATTACATTCACTGACGATCTCTCTAGATTCGGATATGTGTTCCTGATGAAACACAAATCAGAAGCTTTTGAGAAATTTAGAGAATATAAACAAGAAGTCGAGAACCAAACCGGAAAAAGTATTAAAATCCTTCGATCTGATCGAGGAGGTGAATACTTGAGCAATGAATTCCTGGACTTCCTAAAAGAGAATGGGATTCTCTCTCAGCTGACTCCTCCATATACACCACAGCACAACGGTGTATCGGAACGGAGGAACCGCACCCTATTAGATATGGTGCGCTCTATGATGAGCACAGCTGAGTTACTTATTTCCTTCTGGGGATATGCGCTGGAGACAGCAGTATACCAATTGAATCAAGTTCCATCTAAATCTATACCTACCACACCATATGAGATATGGAGTGGGAAGAGGCCATATCTTAAACGAGTTAAGATATGGGGTTGTCCGGCCTATGTCAAAAGACAAAATCTGGACAAACTCGAGGCACAGTCAGTTCTTTGCAAGTTTGTGGGATATCCAAAGAACTCATATAGGTATTTTTTCTACCACAGTGAGGAACAAAAAGTGTTTGTTGCTCAACATGCCACCTTTTTAGAAAAGGAATTTCTTGTAAAAGAAATTAGTGGCAAAGTGGTGGAGCTGGAAGAGGTTCCAGATACACAAACCGCGACTGAAGATTTAGTGGAACCAGAGGATTCAGTAGCTCCCAACGAACCTCAGCCTCTCCGCTGATCTAGTAGGTTTTCTCACCCACCTGAGAGATACTACGGTTTTCTCATGGATGGTGGGAGCGAGGATTGCATCATGGAGGATGATGACCCAACTAGCTTCGAGCAGGCCATCACGAGTGGGGACTCAGTGAAATGGCTGGATGCAATGCGGTCCGAGATGGAATCCATGTACACCAACAAAGTATGGACTTTGGAAGTTTCTCCTGAAGGGGTAAAACCCATCGGGAGCAAGTGGATCTTCAAGAAAAAACTTGGTGTAGATGGGAAAGTGGAGACTTTCAAAGCCAGACTTGTTGCAAAGGGTTTTCGTCAAAGACCAGGTGTGGACTATGACGAAACCTTTTCTCCAGTGGCTATGCTTAAATCCATCCGGATCATGCTTGCCATCGCTGCATATCATGATTACGAAATCTGGCAAATAGATGTTTAGACCGCCTTTCTAAACGGTGATTTAGAAGAGTGCGTGTACATGACTCAACCAGAGGGCTTCGTAGATAGTGGGAGCAGCGGGAAGGTGTGCAAGCTGCTTAAATCCATTTATGGATTAAAGCAAGCATCGCGGAGTTGGAACATCTGCTTTGACGTCATTATCAAAGAGTTTGATTTCGTCAAAAACGTAGATGAACCTCGCATCTACAAGAAGGTGGCAGAGAGTAAGGTTGTCTTCCTCGTATTGTACGTCGACGACATACTCTTGATAGGAAATGACATTCCTATGCTGCAATCGGTAAAGCTCTTCTTATCACAAAGATTCTCAATGAAAGATCTTGGTGATGCCTCCTGCATATTGGGAATCAGGATCTATAGAGATAGATCTAAACGGATACTGGGATTGTCCCAATCCAGGTACATTGACACTATACTAATGCGGTTTAGTATGGAAGAATCCAAGCGTGGGAACTTACCCACGATCTCTGGAGTCACTCTCTCCAAAGAGATGTCTCCCAAGACTGATTTGGAGAGAGCTCGCATGCAAGGGATACCCTAAGTGTAGTGAGCAGGTATCAAGCTGATCCTGGAGAGAGTCACTGGACAGTTGTGAAGAGCATTCTCAAGTACTTACGAAGGACTAAAGAGATGCTCTTGGTGTATGGTAATGGAGAACTCCAAGTGGAGTCCTTTACCGATTCGAGCTTCCAGAGTGATAAGGACGACTCTAAGTCGCAGTCGGGATTTGTCTTTACCCTTTACGGAGGGGCGGTTAGCTGGAAGAGTTCCAAGCACGAAACCGTGGCAGACTCGACGATGGAGGCTGAATACATTGCTGCCAACGATGCTGCCAAAGAGGCTGTCTGGATCAAGAAGTTCATTTCTGAACTTGGAGTGGTTCCATCCATTGAGCATCCAATACCTTTGTATTGCGATAACAATGGAGCGGTGGCTTTGGCCAAGGAACCCAGGTCCCATCAGCGATCCAGGCATATTCTGAGGCGGTATCACCTGATCCGGGAGATAGTTGATCGCCGGGAGATCGAGGTCAGGAGGGTTGACACGAAGAATAACACAGCGGATCCACTCACGAAGGCCATTCCCCAGATACATTTTGAGAGACTCTTCGGGATGCTCGGTATGCGATACTACAGCAGCTGGCCCTAGTGCAAGTGGGAGATTGTTAGTTGTATGTATGCCCTAGAGGCCAGTATTGTACAGATGATGTATATTATATTGGATGCTTGGACATATATAGAGATGACTTTCTTGCTCGATATGATAGTATGCTATCTGGTTGCTCTTTATCTTAACATGTATACTTGTCTCTTTATACTGTCTTATGGTTACATGTTGGTAAAGCCCTTAGGATGTGTACTTGACTACCTGGACTATGATGCGGATCATACTAGTAGGGACATGGTAGTCCATAAGTACATCCTTCAAGGTCCCTAGTCGTGGGTGTATCGAGATGGGGTATCGATATACCAGTGTAGACTAGCGTATACGCTTCTCGACCCATGAGATGGGCGATGGATGATCTCATATCCATTGGTGTTTGACATCAGAGATGGTATACGGGTGCTCAGTGGAGACTGGGTACACTGGACGGACTCGCCGAGAACTCCCAGTTGGTATTATACCTCACGTCAGATGGCAGTTCTCTGGTGACACTTGTACAGGTTAGTCTGTAGACCCGAGATCGTCATAGAGTCTTGTGTGATTCCCACTGTACTTTGATTTCCACCTTACCACGTCCATGAGGGTGTGCAAAACGGTGGTTTTTAGGTACAGTCCCGAGTCACATGGAGGCGATGAGCGATAGGAGGGGTTTCGTCTCTCCCGGTATTGGGGGTTGATGTTGCGCTGTACTCGATTGGCCGTAACAGGGAAGTCCCTGGCCATGGCTGATTCAGAGATTTGCTGGTAAGTGTTACCAGTAGTTTCTCGACCCGTTATGAGCCTCACATCGGCACGACTTATCGGTTATTGGGGTCTGACGTTTACCACCCCTAGACTTGATATGTGACATATAAGACGAGGAGACCGGACTGTACGGGAAGTGTTGCCGGTTGGCTCGACAGGAGTTGTAGCAGGTTCGCTTGTTTTCTTCTGATCGCTCAATACCCGGGTAGCCGTTACGTTTAGTTGACCGCTTGCGGCTTGGGGGTGCTTGATATGATCATCACCCACTGCCGGCGTATTGACGAGTCTTAGAGTCCCACAAAGGAGTTACCTAGTCCAGGCGAAACATTGTGGTGCGCGTATGCGATATGCGCATCGACCCGGTTAGAATGCGCGTATAGGATACCGTATATTAATCGGGCGGCTTGCTTTTGGTGGGGTCGTATGTGATATGACCGGATTGATAAATCAAGTGTTGATTTATCATTTAACCATTAGTTTCTCACTAGAAATCTTTTCTTGTGTTTGATGGATGTATGCATGCATGTATGCTTTCTTTATAGATTCATGCACATATGGATGTGCATACACACATACATACATACATCATCCTTCATGGTTGCTTATACATTGAAAATGGTGGCATTATAAGACTCACACCATGTTTATATATATGGATAATTATTTCTATTTAAGTTAAAACAAAAGAAAAAGAGAAAAGATGAATGAATGGTTATATTCTACACTCTTCTTTTGACCTAACCATATTCACCTACCATTTAACCATGATTTATCTTCCTCTTGTGTTTTAACTAAAATGAAATAAATATCCATATTATTTAACCATGGTTTGAGATGAGAAATGGAAAATATATATACATATATTTTTCTTTTTCTCAGTAGAGTTTTTCTTTTCACTCTTGTTCAAAAGCCATCATCTTCTTCCTCCTTCACCTTTTGCTCTCTAGATTTTTGTAGTGAGCAAATTACTCATCAAGTTAGGATTTTGAAGTGAGAAAAGCCACCAGAGCATCATTCTACACAAGTCTTGTCCACTTGTTTAGAGTGTTAGCTTCCATTTTCATTCTTGATCTTGTGAAGTTGCAAGCATGGACAAAGCGGACTCCGGGTGGATCATCGTGGACCTAGAGGAGTTCAAGCGGACCTTTTCCAAACCCCAAGTAGCCGAGGAGTCTAGCGTCGGGAGCTACAAAGGTTGTACTCTCAAAACCCTAGCTTTTCTTACTTGAGATGATGTGTTGTTTTTGTAACCCTAATTTTCTAGGAATGATTCTTTGTGTGTTCACTTAGCACCCTAAAATTTTAATCTTTGGTACATGTGATGTTTCCAAACCCTTCATGAGGTGCTAGGTTAACCCAACACTGAGTGTCTAGCATCGATACTCGAAAACATCATGAAACTTATGCCCAGCATCGGCACGTAAATCCTCATATATATAGGGCTCCGTCAGTCCGGATCGGCCGACGGGCTCCGTCTGTGGAATCGGCCCTCGGCCCCGGCAGTACGGATCGGCCCGTATCCATCTCTCAACTCCGGTCGGTATCCTCCGGATATCCGCCGAGCTTAAATAAAATCACCGGTAGGTAGTAGTCCCTCTGCCAGGCTCACCGTCTACTGCACAGCGATCCGTTCTCGCCCCGGGGTACCATACCGGGTCCACCATGTACCCGCAATCGGCCTCATCCGCCTCCTCGAATCGGGTTTCACATGTCACACTCAGAACCGAGAAAACACATAGTGGACGCACTGAAATATCATATCAAGAGGAACCGGGTTTTAAAACAGTACTTACTTTCTTTTGAAATAGCCACGGTTCTCAAATCCAGAAATCCCATGAAAACAGCATATCTCAATGAGTATAATCATAAAGCATAATATATGCTACATATAACGAAAATGTAAGCATATCCATATGTCATATAACATGGAACAATACTATGCACGTATCAAGGGAAAACCGCTCTTTTAAATGAATCCAGTTTTGAAATATATCTCGCGGTTCCCAATTTCCTCCAAGTTAAATGCAACATCATATAAAGGTGCATGCAACTATAGCGGACAAATCATGCAAGGTATCATATCAAAATGCAGCAATTCTACTGTGTAGTGACAAGGCAATTATCGATGATGAAGTATGTGAGCCGTTAAGTAAGTGTATGTGAAACATACGCATCATCGATAATGGTGTTGGTGTCCTGAAAACATGGTTTTAACATAACAATAAACACATGTAAACATGCAATGAAATGCGAATAGGAAGAATATGCGGAAAATGAATAATAAACGCAACAGTGCAGAATCTACATCAATATATATATCATACAGTTTTGCCATTTGAAATAACACGAATCGTGGCGTTTAGAAAATAAATAAGGGCTACGGTGTTTTTAAGAGAAGATGCGTCTTTTGAAAATATCTGTAGAATCCCTTGGCCGGTCTTTAAAATACTCACGATTCGTTAGTTTTGAAATAGGTATGACTCGGGTCTAGTCTAACATCTACTAAGTAAGCTACAGATCTGACTAGCAAGCTAAACGAAAGGGTAAGGGAAACCACCAAAAACTGAGTCGATATAAATATAAATATAATAGTCGGTGATCCCGCCTCAATAGTATCACATACGATACACAATATGACATCCTCGAGTCAAGAGTGCGGATCTATCATCAGTATATAGCTCGTACGTAAATCCGTCATACGACATTCCAAATCTAGGTACGGGTCGAATCTCACATTTATCTGGTATCCCTATCATCATATCTTATGAACTGGGGTACTGATCTACGTCTCGTACAACCGATACCATCTATATAAAATGCGTGTATGAAAACACATGCCTAAAGGCCCGCTAACATCTCATGTCGTATCTCCTAATACGAACCACATCATATCACCGATCTCGTGGCACCATGCCCAAACTCATCGACTCATCTCCAAATATCATCCACTATCCTCATCATCCAAATGTAGGTATACGTGTATATATATATATACACACACACAATCCCATACCTAAGTGTGTGTGTGTGTGTGTGTGTGTGTGTGTGTGTATCCCCATATACGCATAAGTATAACAAAGTAAGCATGTGTGTGCATGTGGGTGTAAACCTCATTCTAGGGTTCGCGACTAAGAAGCTAAACCAAGTTACTTCTAACTACCCTAAGCTAAACTATGAACACAAATCATATCTTGATAATCATCCACGTAACATAAACACATATATATAACCACACATATATATATATAAGCTATACTACGAACTGCGGGGGTGCTATACGCCATCCACCCGACTTCCCCCATAGATATAATCTACTCACCTTGCGTCTTTCTTGCCGATGTCGATGTCGCCATCATCTTCTTCATCGTCTCGAATCGTCGTGGGAGTACCTACATGTCACACGTATCGTATCGCATTAAAACCAAATCGAAATCAAAACGACACGCGGAACTCACATAGGTCAAAACCTATGGTTTGCCCTCGAAACATAACCAAATAACACCCGATAGAGACGTACAAACGTCAAGTGATCGAATACAACACAAATCATAAAAATCCAGAATTCTAAATACTTAAAACCATATCCGAATCAAAACAGCAAATCAAGTATTTAGTCCCAGATTTTGTATAGGGTGAAAACAATGTGAGCAAACAACACTAAGGTGATATATATGGTGTATGTGACCTACAGAAGAAACCTGGACCCTACCCCTCACCAAGTGGCCAGACCCCATCCCCTGAAATCCGATCTCGCTGGCCCTGCATGCTCCAACGGGGTTCGTCTTGATACAGTGGGTTCCTATGGTCTCAAATTGGTCTCTGGAGTTGTTTATTTTTCCAGTAAAAATCCCAGTTCATTCCAGATTTTCCTGCACCCACAAAGTCGTCACAAACAGACATGAAAAGTTCTGTAATTCCGTATTTTGGGTTTTAGGTTTGGTTAGGTCTGGGTTTCTATCACTAGCGGGTTTGTGTGGCCTCTACTAAGCTCAATTTCACCTTTGGGTTCAACTAAAACCCTAATCCTCAACTCTAACTTTTGAAAGTTCCCAAAACCACACCATATGTTGGAGATAGTGCCCTCAGAGTCAATTATTTGATCGCAGGTACGTGATTGCAATGATTGCGGAGGACCTATACCGGTAGGACAGTCTTACTCGAGATGATAGTATGCTATCTGGTTTGCCTTTATCAGTCGTGTTCAGGTTCAGGTGACTGATCACTGTTACACTTTGATAGAGCCCTTAGGATCTTGCTTTACTACCAACAGTATGATGGCGATCATATACGTGAGAGTTGGGTGGTTTATACGCATATCCTTAATTGTGATCCCTAGTCGTGGGAGTTTCGAGACATGGCATCGATACTCCGGAGTAGACTAGTGTATACAGTCGAGACCCCGACGAGGGGCGGTGGCCGGTCTCACAAGCCACTGGTGTCTGTTGGATCACCTAAGATGTATACAGGTGCTCATTGGGTTATGAGTACACCGGACAGGACTCGCCGGGAACCTGCTAGTTGGTATTATACATATCGTCAGATAGCAGTACCCTGGTGACATGTGTACAGGTTAGTTCATCGACCTGAGGTCGTCATTTGTCTCGTGTGAGTTCCCACTGTGCTTTGATTTCTACCCTATCACGGCTCAAAGGAGTCGTGCAAACAGGTAGTTTTTGGGTACAGTCCCGAGCCACATGGAGGCACATGAGCGGATCGGCAGGGGATTCGTCTCTCCCGGTATTGGGGGTGAGGTCGTGGTGTGTCTAGGAGAGCCATTACACAAAGCCCACGGTCGTGGCAGGAGATTTACTGGTAGGTACTCCAGTAGTATCTCAGGGTGTTATTGGGATACACTCCGACACGACTTATACTGCTATTGGGGGTCTGACGTTACTAGCCCCCTAGGCAGATATGCGATACTCATAGACGAACGGACCGGACTATATAAACATTGTTACTGTTAGGCTCAGTAGGGTTTCCGGATGAGTTCGCTCATCGGCTTCCCTTGAGGTCAGTCTATGGGCAGCCGTTACGCATAGCTAGTGCCGCTGACGACTTGTGGTTAAACCCACTGCCAGGGTAGGGACGAGTCATTAGAGTCCCCCATAGACAGTTTCCTAAGTTCGGCCGAAACGTTGTATAGGCCGTATGGTTTTATGGCAGGGTTCGGAAAATGCACGCGCGTTTACGCACGTGTCGTATTTCGGGCAGATAATACTTGTGGGCTTTGGTTTAAGCCGGATCCGAGTATTATATTGAGTAGATATAATATCTTTGTCTCAGTTGCATTTGTATTCGGTCGTAATACAAATGCGAGTATATTTATACAGTTACGGGGTTGTCCTGAAATTCGTTTCAGGATCGCTTTTGGAAGTTGCCAGTTTCCAGTTTTCTATCTGCCGTCTTTTAACATTCGGTTAAAGACGGATTTATCTTTTCTTTGGAAGAGTGTGGATGCTTCTAGAAGGTTCTAGAAGTGGTGAGGTGTTTTGTGACTCATGGCTGCATTTAATGATTCAATTAAATGCATGATGACTTGGTTAGTGATTCATCATTTTCATTAATTGTGTTCATACTTTGTGTTCATACTTTGTGTTCACACTAGATATTTCTCTTATTGTCACCTCCCCCTCTCCTACCATCACCCCCCCACCTCTATAAGTGTGGCCAGCCCCTCCCCTCTCTCTCACACACTTGATGTATTATGGTTGTTGAAAAAAAGACTATGGTTTTGGATGTATGGAAATTAACATATTCATATCTTATTTTCATATCAATCCAAAAGGCAACTTCATTAACCGTTAGTCCATAGCTTTGGACGTAACGAGACATAGTATTCTACTCATTCTCTACATTAATCTTGGTCATTTCTTTTAGCAAACTTGACGACCGAGTTGCCTCGAGTCAGAGGCAGGAGCCGGTTTAAAGAATCGTTGACGTGGTGCCACCTGGACGAGCAGATCGGAGATCGACGAGATCGGAGCAGCCGCAACGGTGTGTGGGATGATGGTTAAAGAACGAAGGACTCGGATCGTTCGGTATAACTTTTCTACTCTCTTTACAGTTTGTTAGTTTAGCAATAATGGCAGATCCGGGTTATAGTATACGATAGCGCCAGTTAAAAAGTTTTTGTTCCGCATTTGGCGTCAGTGTGACGGCCGGGGCGCTACCGTAGACTTACAGTGGTATCAGAGACTCACCATTTTGCTTTACTAACTTGTGCTAACACGTTTAAAACATCGATCGGACCGAATATCAAAAACTACAAATTCCCAATTCTGAGTTTCTGTCGATTTTAAAATGGTTCTAAAATTAATTTTACACATCACAGAAAATTCATCAGGCTTTTCTAAGCACGTGGTACAAATTTAGGCACGTGATCATTCAAGAGCGCCGTGGAATCGCGGTCAAACCTAGGGTTTGACCGCGCATCCGCGGCCATTCTATAGGATCACTGCTCCAAATTTGCACAGTGACTTCTTGACTGGAAATTGTGGTTTTTGGGATATATGTTTTGGGCCCAGATTTTGTTACTGTACAACAGATGTTCATGGGGCCCACTTCGTGTTTTTTAGTCGATCGAAATTTAAACATGTTAGTTTACAGTACTTACATTATATCTCCGACCGTGAATGTCATTTGATCGGTAAACCACGTCTGATTACTATAGTTCTTTTAGACGGGTTTGCGAACGTGACATTCGCGTTGATGTTCTGTGTTGTGCTGTGATGTTGCGGATTTGTCATGGTGGATAGCAGTGTGCAATGGCAGTGCAGTTTGGATTTATTTGTACATTTGATATTGCGGGGCGAGCGTCCAACATGTGGACTGCCGTCACTGCCTGTTGTATAATATTCTTTTGGGGCACAACCGGGTTGAGGTCGATGTACCCGTTGTACATATTTTTCATTTCTGTACTAGGTTTTACCCCGCGACGGGGTACACGGATAGTCGGGTTCTGGAGGGCAACGGGTCCGCATCTCATGGCTTTGAGAGGCATATGGGCCTCACTCTAAAATTGACAGACTATTCGCCGCACTCGTAGGGGGTACAGGTTGACCCAAGGAGGGGTGCTCAAGCTACCGGATTCCGTGAAGTGCAAGGTGGTCCATTCACTTTGCTGTAGGGGGCTGCCTCGCTTCAGGTTTTGGCGGGTAACTTGCCGCACCCGTAGGGATCTAGGTTTCATTGCACAGGCTATCCACACGACCAGGGGAACGTCGGGTTTCAGCAGCGGCTCTGTGAAACCCGGGGATCCCAGATTATCTGTATTGTTCTGTGATGCTTATTACTTTTCTGTAATGTTGCATATTATCACGCCTGGAGCGATTATTGTATATTGGTATATATACTATTAGATGTTGTATATGTTTTACACCCGCGCTAGTCCAGTCCCCGCTCTGTCATTAGTTAAGTAACCTAACGGGTGATGACGGGACCCAGTGACGAATGCGGATGGCATATACGTACATTTTATTTTCGTTCTTTTCTGGTGTGATTGATGATGGGACTGCGTTGATTTTGATCAATGCAAAGGAAAGCAAACCTGTTTGGCTGTTGTTGGAACAAATTTAAAAAGTGTTATTACAAAGACGTTTCCTTTTGTTTTGCATAGCGGTATTCAGTGTGAATATCCAGCACCTCATTCGACGAGGCAAGGGCCGATATCCCTTCACAGGGAATGACCCCTTGGGTAGAAGTTTGCGCCAGGGTAGTAACTTAACTATAGTCGATTACAAGTTGCTTTGCATCGCGGTATTCGGTTGGAATATCCTGCACCTCATTCCATGAGGAAAGAGCCGAGATCCCTTCACCGGGAGTGACCTCTTTAGCAAAAGGTTTTCGCCACTATATTTTAAAAAGCTATCAGGTTCCTTCAGCGATATCAAGTTCACTACGTTAAATGTTTTTCGCCAAAAACCAGCCGTAGCCCTCCGTCATTTTTTTTGGGTATTCAGTAGTATTCAAGCTATGTATTTTGACCTAACGCCAAGGCATAGTGTTTAGTAGCTGCTGGGTATTCATTTGTTGCATAGATAGATGAGTTGGTTTGGGACAGCCGTTCTGCCATTTTGACCTAACGCCAAGGGCATGTACGGGTGGGTTCAAATTAACAAGATAGTGACGGGTAGAACTTGGCATGTGACTTATGACATTTTGACCTAACGCCAAGGTCATAAGAGCATGGGGCAAAAATCTTATCGGGAGTTTCTAATTGAAACTTGCCAAGTATGCGCATACCTTCTGGAGTATGAGTAATGTGAGTGGATTCCGTCACGTTATCATACGATGAGAGTTGGATCCCGATTCCCACTGATGAGTTGGTTTACTCTTCGGGTGATCCCGATTGATTCTTCTTTCAGGTTTGGAGGAGAATTTGACAGTACAGTGGGAGGTTTCCGGATTAGATAAAGTGATAACCATTCTGATCTAGGTTAGAGTGCACGCAGAGTGTTTCTTTTCTCTCTCTCTTTGGAAGCGACCTTCGACCAACCCTAGACTATGACTCAGTGACCAAGTTGACCGAACCTTCTTAACATACTGGCTTTTGGATTGTCCTAGTTGCATAAGTCATTGCCACTCCTTGTTTTACCCTTTGAATTTCTCAGAACACCCCGTATTACTACGGACATCCACTTCCATTGGATAGATCCATCGTATGGTTATATACGAACTTGAGGGGACTTCTTCGAGGATGGATCAAGGTTCAGGAGAAAAAGAATTGGTTTATTCAGTTGACTTTTATTATCACCTTCTCTCAGGTTGCGAGGGCTCCTTGGTTTAGGAGAGTACACCTATTACGCTTATTGGATAGTCTTCTTCCAAACCATAGGCAGGTGCCGAAAGGTAGGGAATGAAGAAAACCAATTAGCCTAAGAAGGGTGTACAGAAGATAATATGTAAAGACAAATAAAGGGATTAGAAAGAGGGCAAAGTAAATTGCGACTTCTATCATTCACGACCAAACCGCGTACTTTATCGCCACTCCTATTTCACCTTTAAAAGAATAAGGTATTATTCAGTTGTCTTTTATCATCACCTTCTCTCAAGATGCGAATACTCCTTGGTTTAGGAGGGTACACCTATTATGCTTACTGGATAGTCTTCTTCCAAACCATAGGCTAGTGCCGAACGGTAGGGAAGGAAGAAAACCATTTAGCCTAACGATGGTGTACAGAAGGTAATGACTAAAGAAAAATAAAGGGATTTGGAAAGATGGAAATAAAATATACGGTTGAAGTCATGAATTGGATTATGGAAGAGGCATTGCTAGGAATACCAGGATACCCCTACGAAACATTTTTATGTTTCAGTGCATTGTTAAAAGAAAACTGTTTTCCCGATTAGATACTTACTCCAAGGGTATGTATTTACCAGGTTTCATTCTCATATCTGTATGGTTTTACAGATGATGGGTGGGAGTAAGTTATTGGGAATTAGGTGATTATCCTCATTATATCGGAATTCGTTGTAATTGGTGATATTTGAGGAAATCGCCAGGGTACAGTTTTCAACCTACGACGCACAGGTTTTGAGTTGTTCGACTCAGCGGACTTATACAGAGTATTGTATGCTGTTCATTGTCCATCAGGACAAAGGGGTAGGTCATCGTACTATGTTCTGTTTACTTATGACTTCTCTAGTTTTTTGACAAGTGTTTCGTAGAAATACAAGGTCAAGTTTTGAGAAGTTGTGGGTATAAGAATAAAGTAGAGAACCAGGTATCACAAGTATCGGGATTCTTCAAAGAGATCGAAGATGTAGATTCTTGTGATTGGTATTCAAATGAAAGTAATGGTTTTGAGAAACGTGTTTCTCTTTCAGGTTGCTCATAATTGGATGGATTCCTAAGTTGAGTAATGCTGGTTAGCCTCTTTTCCATTAAGTTGATATGCACTGGAGACAGCTGCATGATTTGAATCTGGTTCCAATTAAATAAGTGCCAAAGTTTCTATATTGGATATAGAATGGTTCATACCCTAAAAGATGTTAAGGTACGGGGAGTTTTCCAGCTTATGCTTAAAACCAGACTCAGGACAACTCAGGGCACGTTTCTGTGATGGCTGTTTATGGGTTGACCCTGGCTATGGCGAGGGTTGATATTCTACCATTTGAAAGATCAATAGTGATATTATTCTTGACTCGCCACAGTTTTAGTAAAATGGATTTTTTCAGAAAATAGTAGTG
This sequence comes from Agapanthus africanus, assembly GCA_030015575.1. Lineage (NCBI taxonomy): Eukaryota > Viridiplantae > Streptophyta > Magnoliopsida > Asparagales > Amaryllidaceae > Agapanthus > Agapanthus africanus. Next base: position 213,662,816 of record JASDDO010000029.1, read on the forward strand.
GGAGTATGGTAGAACTGGAAGTGATTCCAGAACCGCAAACGATTACGGAAAATTTAATAAGACCTAAAGATTCAATCAGGTTTGATATTCCATTAGCCACTCCGCAGATATGGTGGGTAACCTCAGACACCCGAAAGGTACTCCGGTAGCCTTAAAGACGGTGACAGGGAGGTTCTTATCTACCCAGACTTGACACTACCGTTGTTCCAGGCTATAAGACCCGGTAGGAGGGTTGTTGTAGTCAGTGGGAGCAGCGGAAGCATAGTGGGCAAGTTTTTTATGTCTATTTATAGACTTGAGCAATTATAGCGGAGAATGATCATCTAATTTTGATGTGACAGTCAAGGGTTTGACTTCATCAGAATAGGGGATGGATCAGTTAAGAAGGTAGTAGGGTGTGATGTCCTAGTATTTGGATATCATACACAGAGTACGAAGTAAAATTCCTATACTACGATCGGTTGTACTTTGGTCGTCACACAGTTGTTTCTTCAGACAGGATATGGATATAATATTTGAAATTCTGGTTTCTAGATCTATGGTTTTAGATCTGGATTTGGGTAGTTTCCCAATGTGGGTACTTTGACAGTATTATAATTGTTTTTAGAATAGATGACTCCTGGCATGGTGGTGTACCTGCAGGTGATGGAGTCACCCTCTCTAAAAGTGCCTTACAGACTAAAGGGGAGAGAGCTGTGCATGATTGGCAGATCACTTGCTTAGGCAATTGAGTCAATCATGAGATGTCAAGTACCACACCAGATGTTGTTTTTGCACTAGATGCAATAAGTTTGTATTAATCCAATCCTGGAGAAACATAAGGAGCAGTTTTAGAACATAAGTGCATGTTCTACGGATTTGATGACGGCAGCCTCCTTCGGGAGACGGTTATCATTCCAGGCTTCAAAGGTGATATGGATGACAGAGTGATTGTCAGAGTTATAGTTTTCCCTCTGACGAGGGACAGTATTATGGACAGGTGGTCCAAGAGGATACTGTGGGAGGCTTGGTGCGGGATACTGATTAGGTTCAGTGATCGATACAGTCTAAGAATTTTGGATTTGGAGTTCATTTATGAACTAGGTCCCATCAGATATCCAGACATATTCTAAGACAGGTATTACTCAATTCGGGAGATGGTATTCTCCGCGAACTTGAGATTAAGAGAGATATAGAAAGAAATATCAGGCCGGATCCACTCACTGAGGCTATTTCTCGAACACAATAGTTTTACAAACGGGCTTTGTGAAACTGATTAGTAGAGGAGTTGGATGTTCGGTTTCACACGGGCCGTGAGTAGTCGACATCGCAACAATTAGCCTTAAGTGTTAGTGTATATGCCCTAGAGGCCATTACTGTATCATACTAGTTTGTATATTACTTGATGGAAGCTTGGGATATTCACAGTTGTATATACAATCTTGCTCGAAATGGTAGTATGCTACTTGGTTTGTCTCTGCTTTAATATGTGCATGTGTTTCTTTTAGCATATCGCTGATATACATATTAGTAGAGCCCTTAGGATCTTTGCTTGATTACCAGCGTTGTGATGGCGCTCACACTCGTGGGAGCTAGGTAATCCATAAGCACATCCTTATACAGGTCTCTGGTCGTTGGACTATCGAGACAGGGCATCGATACTTCGGAGTAGACTAGCGTATGCGCTTCTCATCCCAGCGTGGGAGACGGTCTGTCCCACAGCCGTCAGTACGTCGTACTTGAGATAGTATGCGGGTGCTCGTTAGGTTACGAGTACACTGGACAGGACTCGTCGAGGACTGTTGGTTGGTATTATACCTATCGTCAGTTATCAGTCCCCAGGTGACATGAGTACAGCTTAGTCCGCTGACTTGACACTGTCACTTCGCCTCGAGTGTGTTCCCACTGCACTTTGATTGCTACCCTACCACGGCTCAAAAAAGTCGTGCAAACAGGTAGTTTTTGGGTGCAGTCCCGAACCACTTGGAGGCAGTGACGGTTAGACAGGATTCGTCTCTCCTGGTGTTGGGGGTAGACATCGCGCTGTGTCCAGGAGAGCCATTACACGAGTAGTCCCTGGCCAGGGCAAGCGAGATATACTGGTAGGTTTCCAGTGTTATCTCAGGGTGTTCTGGGCTACACTCCGACACGACTTGTACCGCTATTAGGGGAATGATGTTCACCGCCCCCTAGGCCCGCCATGCGATGTATCAGACGAACAGACTGGACTGTACGGAGACTGTCACATACAGGCTCAGTAGGAGTTCAGATGGGGTTCACCTCGTCAGTCTTCTTATCGGCATCTACCTGGGGACCGTTACGTACATCTAGTGCCGCTTATGGTCTGTGGTTAAACCCACTGCCAGTGTAGTGTCGAGTCTTTAGAGTCCCACACAGAGAGCTATTCGCCTTTAGGCAAAATGAGTAGAGGTCGCATGGTTTTGCGACAGGGTTCGTTCACATCCGCGCACTTGTGCACGTTTGCTGTCCGGACAGCTTATACTACCGGGCTTTGGTTTAAGCCAGATCCTAGTATATGATTTGGTATTGGTTTTTCTCATTGTATTCGTGTTCCTCGGATCACGAATACGGGTGCGTATGCACAGTTGCTTGAGACAGAAAGAGAGGACTTTGATTAGGGTTAATGACTATTGTCATTTTATTAACCCTAATGCTTATGTGTGAATTATGGTTAATTGATATTAGTTTAATATAATTGTGCATGGTTATGGCTGTTGTCCATTTGACTATCTTGACTTGTTGACCTTAGTTGACATGTTGACCATCATCATTCCATATAAAAGATGCTCTTTGATCCTTGCAATTAGTATTAAATATGAAATGATAATGGTCATGTCATGATTAACCATGACAATTATCTAGCTAATTATCAATTTAAAGTAATTCACACATATATGTGAGAATGGTTATTATTCTCTCATTCTATCATTCACTTTCTCTCTCTTGTTCTTCCTCTCCCTCAAGCTCTCCCCTATCATGTGTTGAGAAACACTTGAGCTTAAGAAAAACCCCTTCTTGATAATCTCTACTCTCATCTAGGGTTTAAGGATTAACACTTCTTGCACCCTAGTTACTTCTAGCTTGGAGTTGAAGCCAAAGGTTGAGGCTTTCGGGTGGATCTTTCTTCGACGTGAGAAGACGACAAAGGTGTCCTCTTTCCACTACTCCAAGGAGCAAGGAGAGAAGGACATAAAGCCCTAGGTATAACCTTTCTAACACTTAGCTATTTTCTAGTTAGCTTTAGCTTGTTTTTGTTTAGCAAAGATCCTTCTTTGTCTAGTCCATGTTGCCTAAGTTGATAAAAATTTGAATTTTATTCCGTTTTCTGCCTCCCCGTAAGTACCGGGGTGGGCAACGTGGACTTACAGTGGTATCAGAGCCTTACTAAACATAAACTAGCTAGGTAGTAAAGTGTATGGAAGTTCGAATCGGAAAAATCGAAAAACCGAGTTTTCAAAACCCTAACTTTCTGTTAAATTTTTTCCTGATCAAAATAAAATTTATCATACTCCAAAAATCGTCTCAGGGTTTTATGAAGAAAGCCACCAAACCCGGTCCAGTGAATCGACCAAAGCGCCGCGGTTCCGCGGCAATAGCAAGCTATTGCCGCGCAACCGCGGCCGAGTTGACTCGGTTCTGGATCGAGTTTGGTGCAGTGTCTTTCTGGCTTGGTTTTGGGAATTTTAAGATGGTTTATATGTGCCCAGATTTTCCAGAATAGAAATTTGTTTTTGGGGGCCTGTAAATCCGTATTTTTTATCGAACTTCACTACACTTTGACTAAAAGGTTATATCTGTGATGTTTATATGTATTGAACGTCGGCTAATCGCTATATGTCGATTAGTCGGGGTTATACATATCTGTGATCTGTGTATGATGATGGTATGTGTATATGAATGCGTTGGATCGTCGCGGGTGAATAGCCGGGGTGGATGTGAGATGAGTGTTTCTTTTTCTTTCTTTCATTGTAACATGTAAATTGATGTAATATTATTTGTATGGCCGCACAACCGGGTCGGGGTTGTAGCCTTCATTGTATAATTCTTTTTACTGTTTTTGCTCCTAGGATAGACCCATGGAGGGGTGCACAAACTACCGGGTATCTCGAAGTGCCGAGTGGCCTACTCATGGTGGTGAGGGAGGTTGCTTCGCTTCGGGTACTTAGCGGGTAGTTTGCCGTACCCGTAGGGGTCTTGGGTGGGGTATTGGCAATTCACCGCGACCGTGTAGTCCGCTTTTCATTGCAGGCTCGAACGTATTGCGGATTCCTAGTATATCCAATGTATTCATCTGTGATCTGTAATGTCTATCATTGCAATATATTTATATATGATAACTATTTAGGCGTTGCTTATGTTTTACAGCCGCGCTAGCCCAGCCCCCGCTCTGTCGTTAGTTAAGTAACCTAACGGGTGATGACGGGGCCCCGTGGCGAATGCGAATGGCATAAGCGTACGTCATATTTTGGTTGTTTTCTGCAATGGTAGGATTAAATGATGGGATGCATTAAAAGAACTAATGCAAGAAAATAAACCAAGTAAAAGTCGATTGGAACACTTTGAAAACCACTCGGTTCTTTTCAAAACTAAACTTTTAAACGCGGAGCTTGAACCACTCCTTTTAAAAGCTATCTCGTTCCATCGATTATATCAAGTTCACTACGTTCACGGTTTCGCCAAAACCATTCGTAGCCCTCCGTCGTTTCGTATGGATATTCAATAGTATTCAAGCTATGTTTGTTGACCTTCGTCAAGGCATAGTGATTGGTAGCTGTTGGGTGTTCATATGTTGCATAGATAGATGCGTTGGTTTGGGACAGTCGTACTACCTTGTTGACCTTCGTCAAGGGTATGTACGGGTGGGTTCAAATTAACCTGGATAATGACGGGTAGAACTTGACATGTGACTTATGATTTGTTGACCTTCGTCAAGGTCATAAGAGCATGGGGCAAAAATCCACATCGGGAGTTTCATAAGTACTGAAACTTGCTAGCGCTGCATACCATTTGGAGTGTGATGATTCTGGTAGGATTCCTTCGGTTTTATCACGCGATGATATTTGGATCCCGATCCTACTGTGAGTTTATGCTACTCCTCAGGAAAACTCTCACATAACGATCAATGCTATAAACCTAGTAGGTGTTTAGAAAGGTGTTAGCGGGGCTACGCCCACAGGGAAAAGAGGTTACTTATTTAAGGAACTTCGCGAAAGCGTTGGAAAACCTCCCTCGAAGTACCGACACTGGCCTGGCTGAACGGTTAAGCAAGTATTGTACGGTGAGATTGATCCTGACTAATCCTTCCTTTATGGTTTGGGGAGGGATTCGAGAGACAGTGGGAGCCATCCTGTTTAGATAAATTAAAAACCAATCTAAACTTGAAAGAGCATCATGCTAAGTGTTTTCTTCTCTCTCTCTTAATTGCAGCGACCCAATGACCGCACCTAGGTTACATCTAGATAATAAAATGATTGAATCTGACTGTTTTGACTGGCAAGGGTTTGTCCAGATGTCCATTGCCCAGGACAAGCTGGGACACCTCTTGACTGATCCAACCCCTGCCGTCTCAGGTCCAGTTTCCCCTGTCACGGATATTGATATCCGTAGGACATCGGAAGAAGACTGTGCGAAAGCCAAGTGCCTCGTGTTAGCCTCAGTTGATGGTATATACCAGAGGCAGCACGAGAAGATGGACTCAGCTTCTATCTTCCTCCATAACAAAGTTTTATATGGAGAGCAATCTCGTATCGCAAGATATGAGACCTCAAACGAATTGCTTCCAGCGAGGTTGGCTATCGGGTCATCTGTAGGGGACAACGTCCTTACAGAGACCAGCTCTTTTGACCTCTCGGACCTGAAGACCACGTTGAAGAACGGGTCAGATGCTGACTTAGTTCAACAGTCTCTACCTATTACCCTGAAGGAAACCAGGGAAGTAGAAAGAAAGAGAAGGGCAGAAGTTTCGGGAATGGATGCAGTAAAAGTGGGATGTTCCTATTGTTACGGGAATGAACATGGACAGAAGGATTGCAGGGCTTGCAAAGCCAGTAGCCAGAATTCGAAGCATGTTGTGGCTTCGGCTTCGGGTGTGTTTGTAATAGAGAACTGTATGTCAGTTAACCCTAATTCCTGGGTATTGGATACCGGATCAGGATCTCATATCTGTAATTCGTTACAGGCTCTGAGAAACCGTAGGGTTATCAGGAAAGGTGATATGACTCTCAGGGTTGCTAACGGAATGAGCATGTATGCTGAATCCGTAGGAGAATATCATCTAGGACTGACAACTGGGCAGATATTGATTCTGCGTAACTGTTTTTATGTACCAGGTGCGACTTGTAATATCATATCTGTATCCTTAGTTTCTAAGGAAGGATATGATTTTACTTTTGTAAGCGATGTAGTTAACATCCACCTAAATCAAGTTCTGATTGGGTCAGGTACATTACAAAACGGGATATACGTATTGAATCAAGCTCAGATCTTCAGTGTCCAGAACACACTTAAAAGAAAGTCTCCGGAAACAAATCAGGCTTTCTTATGGCATTGTAGACTGGGTCACATTAATGAGACACGGTTAAAAAAGTTACATAAAGAGGGATACTTGAATCCGTTTGAGTATCAGTCTTATGCCACTTGTGAATCTTGTCTCATGGGAAAGATGACAAAGACTCCGTTCACTGGACACGGAGAAAGAGCGAGTGAGCTCTTGGGACTCATACACAGTGATGTGTGTGGTCCAATGTCTACACATGCGCGAAGTGGTTATTCATACTTCATTACTTTCACAGATGATTTCTCTAGGTATGGGCATGTCTTCTTGATGAAGCACAAATCCGAGGCCTTTGAGAAATTTCATGAATACAAGAATGAAGTTGAAAAACAAACAGGTAAAAGTATCAAGACACTGAGATCTGATCGAGGTGGTGAATACTTGAGTGCCGAGTTTCTGGGCTACTTAAAAGAGAATGGAATTCTCTCTCAGCTTACTCCTCCATACACACCACAACACAACGGTGTATCGGAAAGGCGGAATCGAACCCTATTGGATATGCTTCGTTCCATGATGAGTAAGGCTGAGTTGCCGCGATCCTTCTGGGGTTATGCGCTAGAAACAGCTGCATATCTCTTGAACAAGGCTCCAACCAAGACTGTGCCTACCACCCCATATCAGATGTGGAGTGGGAAGAAACCCTGTCTCAAGTACCTTAAGACATGGGGATGTCCAGCTTTTGTAAAAAAGCAGCATGCGGACAAGCTCGAGGCACGTTCAGTACTGTGTAAGTTTGTGGGATACCCAAAGAACTCTAGGGTGTATCTTTTCTATTCCGCAGAGGAACAAAAGGTTTTTGTTTCTCAGCATGCCCACTTCTTGGAAACTGAATTTTTAGAAAATCAGATAAGTGGGAGCGCAATAGAACTGGAAGAAATTCCAGAACCACAAGCTATTACTGAAAGCTTGGAAGAATCAGAAGTCTCAAGAGAACCGGACATCCCAGCGCCACTCCGCAGGAGTAGTAGGCAGTCTCATCCGCCCGAGAGATACTACGGTTTTCTCATAGACGGGGATAGAGAGGATTGCACCATGGATTATGGTGAGCCTACTAGCTTCCAGCAAGCCATCCAGAGCGGCGACTCGGTAAAATGGCTGGATGCAATGCGGGCCGAGATGGAGTCCATGTACACCAACAAAGTTTGGACTTTGGACTTTGCTCCAGAAGGGGTAAAACCCGTAGGTTGCAAATGGATCTTCAGAAAGAAGATTGGTGTAAATGGGCAGGTTGAGACCTATAAAGCTAGACTTGTTGCAAAGGGTTTTCGTCAAAGACCTGGCTTGGACTATGACTAGACCTTTTCTCCAGTGGCTATGCTGAAATCCATTCGGATCCTTCTTGCCATTGCTGCCTTCCACGATTATGAAATCTGGCAGATGGACGTAAAGACGGCTTTCCTAAATGGAAATTTAGAAGAGTGCGTCTATATGGATCAGCCGGAGGGATTCATTCAGAGTGGGAGCAGCGGTAGAGTGTGCAAGTTGCTAAAGTCCATCTATGGACTTAAGCAGGCATCGTGGAGTTGGAACATCTGCTTTGATGATACTGTCAAATAAATCGACTTTATCAAAAACCCAGATGAACCATGCATTTACAGTAAGATTGTAGGGAGAACTGTAGTTTTCCTCGTCTTGTACGTGGATGACATTCTCCTAATAGGAAATGATATTCCTATGCTACAGTCAGTCAAAGGATTCTTGTCGCAGAGGTTCTCCATGAAGGACCTGGGCGATACCAACTACATTCTGGGGATCCAGATCTATCGTGATAGATCTAAGAGGATGTTGGGACTTTCACAGTCAAGGTACATCGACACCATACTGAAAAGATTCAGTATGGAAGATTCCAAGCGCGGTAATCTACCGGCTTGTCACGGGATCACCCTCTCCAAAGAGATGTCTCCCAAGACTGATTTGGAAAGGGATCGCATGTCTATTATACCCTACGCTTCTGCGGTAGGCTCTATAATGTATGCGATGTTGTGTACCAGACCAGATGTAGCATATGCATTGAGCGTTGTAAGCCGGTATCAATCAAACTCAGGGGAGAAACACTGGATAGCGGTAAAGAACATTCTCAAGTACCTGAGAAGGACTAAGGAGATGTTCTTGGTGTATGGCGGAAAAGACCTCCAGCTCGAGGCCTTTGCTGACTCCAGCTTCCAGAGTGACAAGGATGACTCCAAGTCCATGTCGGGTTATGTCTTTACCCTCAATGGAGGGGCGGTTTGCTGGAAGAGTTCCAAGCAGGAGACCGTTGCTGACTCAACTATGGAAGCGGAGTACATAGTTGCTTGCGATGCCGCAAAGGAAGCTGTCTGGATGAAGAAGTTCCTCATGGAGCTTCAGGTGGTTCCTACCATTGTTGATCCAATACCGCTGTATTGCGACAACAACGGTGCTATAGCTTTAGCGAAGGAACCCAGGTCCCATCAGAAGTCCAGGCACATTTTGAGGCGGTACCACCTGATCAGGGAGATCATAGATCGCTAGGAGATCGAGGTGAAGAGAGTAAATACGGAGAACAACACTGCAGATCCACTCACGAAGGCCCTACCCCTGACTCGGTTCGAGCGGCTGATCGAGATGATAGGTCTTCGATACGCCAGTACATGGCCTTAGTGCAAGTGGGAGATTGTTAGTGTATATGCCCTAGAGGCCATTACTGTATCATACTAGTTTGTATATTACTTGATGGAAGCTTGGGATATTCACAGTTGTATATACAATCTTGCTCGAAATGGTAGTATGCTACTTGGTTTGTCTCTGCTTTAATATGTGCATGTGTTTCTTTTAGCATATCGCTGATATACATATTAGTAGAGCCCTTAGGATCTTTGCTTGATTACCAGCGTTGTGATGGCGCTCACACTCGTGGGAGCTGGGTAATCCATAAGCACATCCTTATACAGGTCCCTGGTCGTTGGACTATCGAGACAGGGCATCGATACTCTGGAGTAGGCTAGCGTATGCGCTTCTCATCCCAGCGTGGGAGACGGTCTGTCCCACAGCCGTCAGTACGTTGTACTTGAGATAGTATGCGGGTGCTCGTTAGGTTACGAGTACACTGGACAGGACTCGTCGGGGACTGTTGGTTGGTATTATACCTATCGTCAGTTATCAGTCCCCAGGTGACATGAGTACAGCTTAGTCCGCTGACTTGACACTGTCACTTCGCCTCGAGTGTGTTCCCACTGCAATTTGATTGCTACCCTACCACGGCTCAAAGGAGTCGTGCAAACAGGTAGTTTTTGGGTGCAGTCCCGAAGCACTTGGAGGCAGTGACGGTTAGACAGGATTCGTCTTTCCCGGTATTGGGGGTAGACATCACGCTGTGTCCAGGAGAGCCATTACACGAGTAGTCCCTGGCAAGGGCAAGCGAGATATACTGGTAGGTTTCCAATGTTATCTCAGGGTGTTCTGGGCTACACTCCGACACGACTTGTACCGCTATTAGGGGACTGACGTTCACCGCCCCCTAGGCCCGCCATGCGATGTATCAGACGAACAGACCGGACTGTACGGAGACTGTCACATACAGGCTCAGTAGGAGTTCAGATGGGGTTCACCTCGTCAGTCTTCTTATCGGCATCTACCTGGGGACCGTTACGTACAGCTAGTGCCGCTTGCGGTCTGTGGTTAAACCCACTGCCAGCATAGTATCGAGTCTTTAGAGTCCCACACAGAGAGCTATTCGCCTTTAGGCAAAATGAGTAGAGGTCGCATGGTTTTGCGACAGGGTTCGTTCACATCCGCGCACTTGTGCACGTTTGCTGTCCGGACAGCTTATACTAGCGGGCTTTGGTTTAAGCCAGATCCTAGTATATGATTTGGGATTGGTTTTTCTCATTGTATTTGTGTTCCTCGGATCACGAATACGGGTGCGTATGCATAGTTGCTTGAGACAGAAGGAGAGGACTTTGATTAGGGTTAATGACTATTGTCATTTTATTAACCCTAATGCTTATGTGTGAATTATGGTTAATTGATATTAGTTTAATATAATTGTGCATGGTTATGGTTGTTGACCATTTGACTATCTTGACTTGTTGACCTTAGTTGACATGTTGACCATCATCATTCCATATAAAAGATGCTCTTTGATCCTTGCAATTAGCATTAAATATGAAATGATAATGGTCATGTCATAATTAACCATGACAATTATCTAGCTAATTATCAATTTAAAGTAATTCACACATATATGTGAGAATGGTTTTTATTCTCTCATTCTATCATTCACTTTCTCTCTCTTGTTCTTCCTCTCCCTCAAGCTTTCCCCTCTCATGTGTTGAGAAACACTTGAGCTTGAGAAAAACCCCTTCTTGATAATCTCTACTCTCATCTAGGGTTTAAGGATTAGCACTTCTTGCACCCTAGTTACTTCTAGCTTGGAGTTGAAGCCAAAGGTTGAGGCTTTCGGGTGGATCTTTCTTCGACGTGAGAAGACGACAAAGGTGACCTCTTTCCACTACTCCAAGGAGCAAGGAGAGAAGGACATAAAGCCCTAGGTATAACCTTTCTAACACTTAGCTAGTTTCTAGTTAGCTTTAGCTTGTTTTTGTTTAGCAAAGATCCTTCTTTGTCTAGTCCATGTTGCCTAAGTTGATAAAATTTTGATTTTTATTCCGTTTTCCGCCTCCCCGTAAGTACCGGGGTGGGCAACGTGGGCTTACATTAAGTGCAAGTGGGAGATTGTTGGAGATAGTGCCCTCAGAGTCAATTATTGGATCGCAGGTACGTGATTGCAATGATTGCGGATGACCTATACCGGTAGGACAGTCTTACTCGAGATGATAGTATGCTATCTGGTTTACCTTTATCAGTCGTGTACAGGTTCAGGTGACTGATCACTGTTACACTTTGATAGAGCCTTTAGGATCTTGCTTTACTACCAACAGTATGATGGCGATCATATACGTGAGAGTTGGGTGGTTTATACGCATATCCTTAATTGTGGTCCCTAGTCGTGGGAGTTTTGAGACAGGGCATCGATACTCCGGAGTAGACTAGTGTATCCAGTCGAGACCCCGACGAGGGGCGGTGGCCGGTCTCACAAGCCACTGGTGTCTATTGGATCACCTAAGATGTATACAGGTGCTCATTGGGTTATGAGTACACCGGACAGGACTCGCCGGGAACTTGCTAGTTGGTATTATACGTATCGTCAGATAGCAGTTCCCTGGTGACATGTGTACAGGTTAGTTCATCGACCTGAGGTCGTCATTTGTCTCGTGTGAGTTCCAACTGTGCTTTGATTTCTACCCTACCACGGCTCAAAGGAGTCGTGCAAACAGGTAGTTTTTGGGTACAGTCCCGAGCCACATGGAGGCACATGAGCAGATCGGCCGGGGATTCGTCTCTCCCGGTATTGGGGGTGAGGTCGTGGTGTGTCTAGGAGAGCCATTACACAAAGCCCACGGCCGTGGCAGGAGATTTACTGGTAGGTACTCCAGTAGTATCTCAGGGTGTTATTGGGCTACACTCCGACACGACTTATACTGCTATTGGGGGTCTGACGTTACTAGCCCCCTGGGCAGATATGCGATACTCATAGACGAACGGACCGGACTGTATATACATTGTCACTGTTAGGCTCAGTAGGGTTTCCGGATGAGTTCGCTCATCGGCCTCCCTTGAGGTCAGTCCATGGGCAGCCGTTACGCATAGCTAGTGCCGCTGACGGCTTGTGGCTAAACCCACTACCAGGGTACTGACGAGTCATTAGAGTCCCCCACAGACAGTTTCCCAAGTTCGGGCGAAACGTTGTAGAGGCCGTATGGTTTTATGGCAGGGTTCGGAAAATGCACGTGCGTTTACGTACGTGTCATATTTCGGGCAGATAATACTGGTGGGCTTTGGTTTAAGCCGGATCCGAGTATTATATTGTGTAGATATAATATCTTTGTCTCAGTTGCATTTGTATTCGGTCGTAATACAAATGCGGGTATATTTATACAGTTACGGGGTTGTCCTGAAATTCGTTTCAGGATCGCTTTTGGAAGTTGCCAGTTTCCAGTTTTCTATCTGCCGTCTTTTAACATTCAGTTAAAGACGGATTTATCTTTTCTTTGGAAGAGTGTGGATGCTTCTAGAAGGTTCTAGAAGTGGTGAGGTGTTTTGTGACTAATGGTTTCATTTAATGATTCAATTAAATGCATGATGACTTGGTTAGTGATTCATCATTTTCATTAATTGTGTTCATACTTTGTGTTCACACTAGATATTTCTCTTATTGTCACCTCCCCCTCTCCTACCATCACCCCCCACCTCTATAAGTGTGGCCGGCCCCTCCCCTCTCTCTCACACACTTGATGTATTATGGTTGTTGAAAAAAAGACTATGGTTTTGGATGTATGGAAATTAACATATTCATATCTCATTTTCATATCAGTCCAATAGGCAACTTCATTAACCGTTCGTCCATAGCTTTGGACGTAACGAGACATAGTATTCTACTCATTCTCTACATCAATCTTGGTCATCTCTTTTAGCAAACTTGACGACCGAGTTGCCTCGACTCAGAGGCGGGAGCCCGTTTAAAGAATCGTTGACGTGGTGCCACCTGGACGAGCAGATCGGAGATCGATGAGATCGGAGCAGCCGCAACAGAGCGTGGAATGATGGTTAAAGAACGAAGGACTCGGATCGTTCGGTATAACTTTTCTACTCTCTTTACAGTTTGTTAGTTTAGCAATAATGGCAGATCCGCGTTATAGTATACGATAGCGCCAGTTAAAAAGTTTTTGTTCCGCATTTGGCGTCAGTGTGACGGCCGGGGCGCTACCGTAGACTTACACCATATCGGTTCTAATTTAACATGGATGCTAAATGAATGAAAATTCTACACTAATGATGGAATAATTACCTCATTTTGCACTCATGAATCCTCTACAGTGCCAAAACTCCAACTTTCTTGGTCCAAAGGGTTGCTTGAGAGCTTGTGCACATTTTTTGTGAAGTGGGAGTGGGGTTTTAATGGGTTTATTGTGATGATTTGAGGAGGTCGGGAGGCAAGGGGAGAGAGGAGGCAGCAGCAGCAGCAAGTGAGTGAGGAGAGGATAGAAAATGGTGAAGAATGAAGTGTGAATGGGAGCTTGGTCCAAGGTTTGACCCCTTACCCTCTCATTCTTTCTCATGCCCATCCCTCCATTCTTTAATCCTTTTCTTTTTCTTTTCTTTTCTTTTCTTTTATTCCTTCTCTTTGCAATAGTAAACCCAGAACAATAACCATACACCCAAAATCATGAAGGAAAAATGTAACACGTGTGAAAAAATGGCATATGCACAAAACACGCTTAAAGTCCGATTAGCAATTTTTAATCGTGATTAGCGCTAAAATAGTGTCAAATAAATCATAAATTCTCATTATTTTCATAATTCACATAAAGCATCATCTTTTTAGTAATTTCCAAAATTTTCAAAATTTTTCCCAATTTATCCTTATACCGCTCTATTAAAATATTCAATGTTTTATTATTTAATTATAAAAATTCCTAAAAATAATATTTTATTTTTCTGAAATGTTACAATCTTCCCCCCTTAAAGAAATTCGGCTCCCGAATTTAAATTTAAATCCCTCAAATACTAAAACATTTCAGTAAAAAGTCCAAGTCGTCGGGGTTCCGAAATCATCAATACATAAAACGCATTATAGCGCAATGCATGCGCATGAACAATGAGCAGATAACTCAAAATCAAAACTCCGTCAAGTATCTCGCAATCATCGGAGTCATGGTGAAGACACAAATGTCAAATCCAATAAGAAAACCAATATGATATAAATCAGAACTATACATGTAAACATCAAATTTATACATGTAGATATTTGAAGGAAATGCATGCCAAACCTTTTTAAGTCGCTGTGCGATGCGCATAACACTGCACAGTGGCGGACATCAATTGTAAGAAAATAAATATGTATTTCTATATATCATTTGTTTATTATGTACGTCCCGCCGTTTTGAAAATAATTTAGAGGGGATTTCTTTATAAAAGTTTCGTGTCATCTCCGACACGTAGGTAAATACTGAGACTATAGCTCCCTTTTTGGAAATCCCCTCGATATCTATCAATGCATGAAAAATATATCCTGGTACTGTCCTTTGACTAGTCCTGCTCAGTACGAAAACAAATAGTAAATATCATGAAAACGTACTGCTCCATAAGAAATCAATCCCAAAATGTGCATACGAATGTTACGTGCGTCTGGTGCGCATGGAAATCAAATCTATGAATGTGCCATACAAGTGCACAGAAATAACATCTAAGTACAACAGGTATGCACGAAACACCTGTCAGAGGCAACGTGTGTGCCTGACAGCAAAATCAGGTGCATCTGATATGCATGAAGAATCTCGATTTAGTGCATCTGACGTGCACCAAAATTGTATCTCATATCATGCGCCCAACATGCGCGAAAATCCAAATCAGGTGCATCCATCATGCACGAAATCACGAAATCCAATATCAAGCGCCGAACATGCGCAAAATCCAATCAGGTGCACAAGGTTCACAAAACAAATATCGAGTATCACAATCGAAATCGACGGTATACAACACATTTCAATCCAAATCCAAATCAGGTATACCGTGGTATCAAATCTCAAAAGCATGTGCATCAGCGTGCACAAAATCTAATCAAAATACTAGGAGTGCATGAAAACTATGCCATAAGCATAAGTCAAATCATATGCATGCCCTAGGCATGAAGTCAAAATCAATACCTCAAATAACATCAAATCGAATCCCCGTGCTGTAGGGTTACTGGGCACTATCATAAGGGTCTACAAGGCATCAACCATGCCCGATTTAAATTTTAGACGTGCCGAACAACCTAACCAAGATCTTAGACTAGAGATTAGGCGAAACAAAGCAAGTAAACAACTTTACTTCTAAGAGTTAGGGATTACAACCTTTGTAGTCCGTTCCTTCACTTCTAAATATCCGTGTTGAGGTCCCTTCGCTGAGATCATCGAGTACCCGGACTCTAGAGAGGATCTATGAAGAGAAAGACGTAAGCTTGCTTCCGATCTTCAATAACAAGGATGATCTAACTTGAAGAAACTCAAACCCAAGCTCTTGCTTTGCTAATCAAGTATTAGCAAGGCAAACACCCTAATTTAAGTGGCAAGAATAGATGAGGATGATGAAGTAGGAATTTACCTCTCATTTGTTTTAAATTTCTCACTCATTTTCATCACATATGAAAAAACTAGTGAGGCTTTTCATCAAGCAAGAAAGAAGAAGAAGAAGATCAAATCCTTTTGTGATGAATAATGAAATCAAGTGTGAGGTTAGAAATGCAACCACGGGTTAAGAATGATAACTTAACCCATGTAGAGAAATAACCATGGTAAAGGGTTTGGGTTTGGTTAAGAAATATCAACCAAAATATCTTTGCTTAAAACAAAAGCAAAGCTTCTAGAAGCTTCAAGAAAGTTTAACCCTAATCCAAACCCTAACCATGTTTAAACTCCACAAAACATGTTGCATTTGTAACCTTAACTTGTTACAATATTATATATCACATATACAATATTTATTGTAACAAAATAAAATAATACATTTAACATATATCACATATATATCAATGTATTACCCGAGTGAGAAAAAGAATCTTTAAGTGAGCTTATATTAGTTAATGTAATTTAATATATCAAATATATAATTATACATTAAATTATCGAATCAACACTTGATCTGATAATCCGGCTATTTCACAAATAACTGACTAATATAATCTGTATCAGTTCATCGAATCAACACTTGATCCGATGACCCGGCTATATCACATATACTCGGCCGATATCTCATATCGCGAGAATCTAATACGGTATCACATACACCAATTGTTCTCGGTCCCGCACATATCATATATGTGCTCCTACTCCGTTTTGCCTGAGCCAGGAAACCTCTGTGTAGGACTCTAAAGAATCGTCAATACGCCGACAGTAGGTGATGATCATATCAAATACCCACAAGCTGCAAGCGTTCAGCTAAACGTAACAGCCACCCAGGTATTGAGCAATCAGAAGATCAACAAGCAAGCCTGTACATTCTCCCGTGAATCCAACCAGTAACACTCCCGTACAGTCCGGTCTCTTCGTCTGATATGTCGCATATCTCGCCTAGGGGTGGTAAACGTCAGACCCCAGTAGCTTGATAAGTCGTGTCGATATGAGGTCTATAACAGTTCGAGAAACTACTGATAACACTTACCAGTAAATCTCAACAACCCTGGCTAAGGATTTCCAGTTATAGCCAATCGAACACAGCGCAACATCAACTCCTTATAACGGGAGAGACGAAACCCCTCCTATCGCTCATTGCCTCCATGTGATTCGGGACTGTACCCAAAAGCCACCTTTTTGCATGCCCCCTTGGACGTGGTATGATGGAAATCAAAGCACAGTGGGAATCACACAAGACTCTATGACGATCTCGGGTCTACAGACTAACCTGTACCAGTGTCACCAGAGAACTGCCATCTGACGTGAGGTATAATACCATCTGGGAGTTCTCGACGAGTCCGTCCAGTGTACCCAGTCTCCACTGAGCACCCGTATACCTTCTCTGATGTCAAACACCAATGGATATGAGATCATCCATCGCCCATCATATGGGTCAAGAAGCGTATACGCTAGTCTACTCTGGAGTATCGATGCCCTGCCTCGGTACTCCCACGACTAGGAACATTTGAAGGATGTACTTGGCGAATACACTGTCCTCACTAGTATGATCTGCATCATAGTCCTGGTAGTCAAGTACTCATCCTAAGGACTTTATCAACATGTGACATTGAGACAATCAGAGTACATGTTAAGATAAAGAGTAACCAAATAGCATACTATCATGTCGAGCAAGAAAGTCCTCCCTATATATGTCCAAACATCCACTACAATATACAACGTATGTACAGTAATGGCCTCTAGGGCATACATATAACTAACAATCTCCCACTTGCACTAGGGCCATATGTTGTGGTATCGCATACCCAACAATCAGCTGTGGTTGAAGTATCTTCTGGGAAATAGGCCTTTGTGAGTGGATCCGCGCTGTTGTCCTTTGTGTCTACTCTCCTAACCTCGATCTACCTGGAGATCAAACATCTCCATGATCAGATGATACTGCCTAAGAATATGTCTGGATCTCTGATGCGACGGGCGTTCCTAGGTCAAAGCCATAACTCCATTGTCACACAATGGTTGGAACGAAGTTCATCTCATGAACTAATATATATCCAGACTGCCTCTTTGGTAGCATCCTTGGTAACTATGTATCTTGCCTTTAATCGTCTAGTAAGTCACGGTATCTAGCTTAGAACTCTTCCAACATACCGTCCCTCCACTGAAGGTAAAGAAAATGCCTGCGACTGACATTCAGTCGTTTTTATCACCCTGGAACCTTTCCAGTGATTCTCCCCAGGATGGATTGATACCATCTCACTACAACTAGTGAGAATCCTAACATCCAATTAGATCTATTTCATAGATCCAAAACCCAGGATTTAGGAGGTATCACCTTGATCCTATATGGAGAATCTTTATGATAAGAGGAGATTGACCGAGCGTAGCATAGGAAACTCCTTCCGTATCAAGAGTATGTCATCCACGTACTCTACGAGGATCACCACCATACTCTCTACTACCTTTTTGTATATACAAGGTTCATCTACCATTTTGATGAAGTCAAACTCTTTGACTACTACATCAAAACAAACATTCCAACTCCGTGATGCCTGATTTATCCCATAAAACATCATGCTCACGTTTCCGCTGCTCCCACTGTCTATGAAGCCCTCTGGCTGTGTACTTATAGACGCTCTCTTCCAAATCATCACTTAGAAAAGCAGTCATGGCACCCAACCACCAGATATCGTAGTTATGGTATGTAGCAGTGGCAAGTAGGATCTGGATGGACTTAAGCATAGCTTTGAAAGTCTCAACTTTTCCATGTACACCTAGTAATCTTCTCAAGATATACTTGCTCCTGATGGGGATTTAACCCTTCAGATAAAGCAACCAAAGTCCATACTTTGTTGGTGTATAAGGATTCCTTCTCAGATCTCTAAGCATCCAGCCATTCTTACAGAGTCCCCACTCTTGATGGCCTGCTCGAAACTAGTTGGGTCATCATCTCATGATGCAATCCTCGCTCCCACTGTCATAGAGAAACCGAAGTATCTCTCAGGTGGGTGAGGAACCCTACAAGATTGGCGGAGAGGCTGAGGTTCGTTGGAAACTATTGAATCCTTTGATTCTACCAAATCATCAGCTGCAGTCTGTTTTAGCTAGAACTCCTTCCAGTTCTACCTCATGACCACTAATTTCTTCATAAGAAATTCCCTTTCACAAAGGTGGCATGTTGAGAAACAAAACATCTTTTGTTCCTCAGTTTGGTAGAAGATATTCCCTTGCGAATGCTCGGGATATCCAACAAACTTCCACAGAATTGACCTTGCCTCGAGCTTGTCCGGATTTTTCTTTTAGACATAGGCCGGACAACCCCAAATCTTAACATCCTTAAGAGATGGGCTCTTCCCATACCATATCACATATGGAGTGGTAGGCATCTGATTTGATTGGAACCCTATTCAATAGGTATGCGGCTTCTCAAGTGTATAACTCCCAAAAGGAAAATAGGAAACTCAGTAGTACTCATCATAGAGCGCACCATATCAAATAGGGTGTGATTGCTCCACCCCGATACTCCGACATGCTGTGGTGTATACGGAGGAGTAATGCTGAGAGAGAATCTCATTCTCCTTTAGAATAGTCCAGGAATCCCGTGCTCAAGTATTCTCCTCATTGAACTCATCAAAGGACATAATACTTATACCCGTTTTTGGTTCTCTACTTCTAACTTATATTCTGTGATTATCTCAAAAGTTTCGGACTTGTGTTTCAACAGTAACATATGTCTGAATCTTGAGAGATCATCAGTGAATGTAATGAAGTACAAAGAACCGGTCCTGGCATATGTAGACAGGGGACTTTCATACATCAGCATGTATCAATTCCAAGAGTTCACTAACTCTTTCTCTGTTTCCAATAAACGGAGCTGTGGTCATCTTATCATTATGACATGACTAGCAAGTTTTACAAGATGTAAATCCAAACTTATTTAAATATGCATCTTTATGTAACTTCAGCTAGTCGGGTCGCTTTGATATGACCTAGTCTACAATGCCTCAAGAAGGATTCGTTCATTTCTGAACTCTTCCTCTTGTGTGTGCTCTGTACGTTAAGAACTGTGGTTTGATTTAGAACGTCTATGCTTTTAGATAACATGCCTGAACCGATCAACTCTTGATATAGGAAATGTTCAAAACATTATCCAACAATACAAAATTATATCCTTCTTTATTAAATAAAGAGACTGATATGATGTTGTATATCAGGTTCGGTATCTAATAACATTCGTTCAGAATCAATGTATTATGGAAATACAGGGTGATAACTGCCAACAGACTTGGCTGCAACACTTGCACTGTTTCCAACTCTTGAAACTTATCACCTGTTCTCAGTTCTCTACCTATCTGTAGCCCATGTAAAAAATTACATTTGCGGGATCCCGATCAGGTATCTCATACCCAGGATGTAAAGGATACCGAGAAACAGTTCTCGGTAATGAACACACCCGAAGAAGATGCATCAACATGTACTTTTTTCGTTTGGGCGGCACGGGAATTCTGGTAATCCCCTATTTCCTTCTCTGTCTTATAACAATTATAAGTTGGAGCGGGACCAATGTTCCTTAGCGTAGTATAACAAGCGGGTTCGGTCAATACATCCGTATTATTATCTTGATTAAGGCGTGACATAGTCGCAACCAGGAGAGAGAGAGAAGAAAACACTCAGCGTATGCTCTTGCAAGATTAGATTGGTTATTAATATATCTAATCAGGATGTCTCCCACTGTTTTAGTCAAATCTTTTTTCAAACCCTAAAAGGAAAGACTAGCCGGGATTAATTGCACTCTACAAGTTCGCCAATCTTTCAGCCAGGCCAGTGCCGGTACTTTGAGGGAGGTTCCCCGTGTTTTCGCACTGACCTAATTTAAAAAATATACCTCGTTTTCCCAGGGGCGTAACCCCGTTAACACCTTTCTAGACACCTACTTGATCGGCTAATTGTAATGTGTAAAACTCTCCCAGGAGTAACTCTTACTCGCAGCGGGTATTGGGATCCAACTATCTCATAGAAGGTATGCAATCTCATTGCAAATTTCAACACATGAAATTCCCAATAATATTTTGCCCCTAGCATGCTATGACCTTGACGAATGCCAAACAACCCATAGTTCGCCAGTCAAGTTCCACCCGTACATTTCCTGATTGAATTAAACCCATCCGCACGACCCTTGACGAATGCCAAACAACGCCGTACGAATACCCTAATCCAATCGCATCGTATGCTAGCAGATACGCACTAGTTAGCTACCGTACACTACGCCTTGACGAATGCCAAACTACCGCAGCACGAATACTAAGTAGCACTTATCTGAAATGACGGAGGGCTACGACAGGTTTCTAAGAAAACCCTTTGCGTAATGAACTTGATATCGTTGTAAAATCGAGTGATTTTAAATGGAATGTTTTTGAGGCCTTTTCTAGTTTTGCTAAAGAGGTCACTCCCGGTGAAGGGATCTCGGCTCTTTCCTCATCGAATAAGGTGCAGGATATTTCACAAATATCACTGTGCAAAGCAAAAACTATAAAAACAATCAAAAAACAATCCGAGTGTGTAGCATCTGCCAGTTTCGCTAAAGAGGTCACTCCCGGTGAAGGGATCTCGGCTCTTTCCTTATCGAATAAGGTGCTGGATATTCTACAAGGAATACCGCTATGCAAAGCAAGAACTAGAGCTACCAGTTTTTAAATAAGTTTCTACAACATCTTTAGGTTTCTTTTAGTTTCATTAATCTCATTAATGATGTCCCATTTTATTATGCTTCACAAGCATCACATTTGAAACGAAATCTGCAATATAACATATATCTCATATATATAATATAAACATTCGTCTCAGACAGTAATATGATCTCATCACAGAACATTCCAGCAGAAGAACATATATGAAATATTGGATATACTATGATTTCCGTGTTTTATGCGAGCCTGTATAAAACGCGGATTCCACGGTCGTGATGAATAGCCAAACCCACATCCCTAGACCCCTACGAGAGCGGCAAGTAACCCTGCCAGTTCTAGAGTTAGGAGACCCGGTCTTGACTCCTCGAGATAGTCTCCCACTGGACCCTAGAACCCGGTTACTTGTGCTCCCCGCCTTGGGTTTATCCTAATGCGAAAAAGTAAATAATATACAATGGTGACATCATCCTCAGCTCGGAAGTGCCCCAATAAAAGAATATTACATACAAAGAATTTTACATGAATGAAAAAGAAAAACTCTTATCTCACATAAAACCCCCGGCTATTCAAACACGACGATCCAATATAACATATCACAGCAACACATAATATCACATATCATCAACGTAAGTATGCGTATCCCAGTTGTCGTTGATGTATAGCAACGAAACCAGCGATACACCACATATTACACTTACGGTCGCAGAAAAAAAGTGTAAAAATACAACAGTTGGAATCCGCAACCTCCTTAGACATCGCATGTCTAACCAAATGAAATCCTTAGACATCTCATGCCTAACAATTATAAACCCCGCATTTTAGTCTCTATATCGAAAACACTTTTCAACATCTAGTCGGGCAATTCAACAAGATTCCCGAAAACCTGATCGAATGCTCGTCGAAAACTTACTACACGGCCGGACCCTCGATGCCGTCGACGAAGTGCACTAAGGCGGAACACCGCTGCCGCGAGCACCCGAACGGATGCTTTTGGCGATGGGGTTCTCCTACAGTCACTTGGTCGGGGCTATGGGGCGTGGCTGTCTATTAAGTTTACCCGGCGAGTATCCGCGTACGCTACGTGATTGCGACGGACTTTTGATCGCATCAAAATCCCGTGGCAACCGATCATCTAGGACTAAACTGCTAGATTTATAACATTCAAATTAATTATCTCATAACTACTTGTGGATTCCAAATATTGTATCACATTCCAGATAAATAAAGAATGTTAAACTTTCCGATCGAATAAACAAACACCCAAGATTTCCCCAATAGCTCAACTCTTGAGCGGAGTTCAAAAAGTATCCATCACATGCCACAGTACCAATGGTCCAGCCGTAGAAGGGTCAAATCAACGCCTCACATGTGGCAACGCCGTACTGCACCAAACCCTAAGATTTAGAGGCGGTTCAGACGGTCACATAATCGAGTTAAGGTTTGTGTTCTTCTAGAGGGTCCACCGCGTTACTTGCACGACTTAGAACGTTCTTTAACCGAGGAAAAAATACAACACTTGGAAATTTTCCAACAGGGGAAAAAGTGAGTTAATGAAATCCGTTCGAACTTTTTAACACGTTCTAAATTACCCGGAAAAACTTAAACGAAGTTAAACTTTCCGATCGAATCAACGAATACAAATGATCTCCAGAAAACTCAACACTTGAGTAATATTAAAAATTCCCAGAAGCATAAAAAATTAACCAAGAATAAACTCCAGAAGAATTAGCACCTGAAACCCTAAGATGGCCACGGAACCACCGCCAAACGCATGGTTTGGCCGTGGTTCCGCGGTCTCTTGAAGGGATCATTGCTCCGTACTTCACAGTAATTCTTACAATTCCCTGCTTAATTTTCTGAGTATTTTTAATACAGAAAAAATCAACATTTTAAAAAATTTCCAGAGAGGGGGTGTATATTGATGTTTCAAGGTTCGATCGGACTTTAAACTTCGTCTAGACTTCGTCTAAGACTCTAGCTTGGCTCTGATACCACTGTAGGGTTACTAGGCACTGTCATAAGGGTCTATAAGGTATCAACCATGCCCGATTTAAATTTTAGACTTGCCGAACAACCCTAACCAAGATCTTAGACTAGAGATTAGGCGAAACAAAGTAAGTAAACAACTTTACTTCTAAGAGTTAGGGATTACAACCTTTGTAGTCTGTTCCTTCACTTCTAAAGCTCCGTGTTGAGGTCCCTTCGCTGCGATCATCGAGTACCCGAACTCTAGAGAGGCTCCATGAAGAGAAAGACGCAAGCTTATTTCCGATCTTCAATAACAAAGATGATCTACCTTGAAGAAACTCAAACCCAAGCTCTTGCGTTGCTAATCAAGTATTAGCAAGGCAAACACCCTAATCTAAGTGGCAAGAATAGATGAGGATGATGAAGTAGGAATTTAGCTCTCATTTGTTTTCAATTTCTCACTCATTTTCATCACATATGAAAAGGCTAGTGAAGCTTTTCATCAAGCAAGAAAGAAGAAGAAGATGATCAAATCCTTTTGTGATGAATAATGAAATCAAGTGTGAGATTAGAAATGCAACCATGGGTTAAGAATGATAACTTAACCCATGTAGAGAAATAACCATGGTAAAGGGTTTTGGTTTGGTTAAGAAATATCAACCAAAATATCTTTACAAAATATCTTTGCTAAAAACAAAAGCAAAGCTTCAAGAAGCTTCAAGAAAGTTTAACCCTAATCCAAACCCTAACCATATTTAAACTCCACAAAACATGTTGCATTTGTAATCTTAACTTGTTACAATATTATATATCATATATACAATATTTATTGTAACAAAATAAAATAATACATTTAACATATATCAATGTATTACCCGAGTGAGAAAAAGAATCTTTAAGTGAGCTTATATTAGTTAATGTAATTTAATATATCAAATATATAATTATACATTAAATTATCGAATCAACACTTGATCCGATAATCCGGCTATTTCATAAATAACCGACTAATATAATCTGTATCAGTTCATCGAATCAACACTCGATCCGATGACCCGGCTATATCACATATACCCGGCCGATATCTCATATCGCGAGAATCTAATACGGTATCACATACACGTATTGTTCTCGGTCCCGCATATATCATATATGTGCTCCTACTCCGTTTTGCCTGAGCTAGGAAACCTCTGTGTAGGACTTTAAAGAATCGTCAATACGCCGGCAGTAGGTGATGATCATATCAAACACCCACAAGCTGCAAGTGGTCAGCTAAACGTAACAGCCACCCAGGTATTGAGCAATCAGAAGATCAACAAGCAAGTGTTGGAGATAGTGCCCTCAGAGTCAATTATTGGGTCACAGGCACGTGATTGCAATGATCGAGGGAGGACCTATCCCGGTAGGACAGTCTTACTCGAGATGATAGTTTGCTATCTGGTTTACCTTTATCATCGTGTACTGCTTTAGGTGACCTGACAGGTCGCTATTGCACGTTGATAGAGCCCTTAGGATTCTTGCTTGACTGCCAGCAGTATGAGGGCGATCATATACGTGGGAGCTGGTAGTCTATAAGCACATCTTTAAAAGGTCCCTAGTCGTAGGAGTTTCGAGACAGGGCATCGATTCTCCAGAGTAGACTAGTGTATACAGTCGAGACCCCGACGAGGGGCGGTGGCCGGTCTCACAAGCCACTGGTGTCAGTTGGTTCACCTAAGATGTATACAGGTGCTCATTGGGTTATGAGTACACCGGACAGGACTCGCCGGGAACATGCTAGTTGGTCTTATACCTGACGTCAGATAGCAGTTCCCAGGTGACATGTGTACAGGTTAGTTCATCGACCTGGGGATCGTCATTTGTCTCGTGTGAGTTCCCACTGTGCTTTGATTACTACCCTACCACGGCTCAAAGGAGTCGTGCAAACAGGTTTTAGTTGGGTACAGTCCCGAGCCACATAGAGGCAGTGAGCGAATCTTCAGGGGTTCGTCTCTCCCGGTATTGGGGGTGAGGTCGCGCTGTGTCTAGGAGAGCCATTACACGAAGTCCTTGGCCAAGGCAGGAGATTTACTGGTAGGTATTCCAATAGTATCTCAGGGTGTTCTGGGCTACACTCCGACACGACTTGTACCGCTTTTGGGGGTCTGACTTTTACCAACCCCCTAGGCCCGACATGAGATGCTCATAGACGAACGGACCGGACTGTACGGACATTGTCACTGACAGGCTCAGTAGGGTGTCAGGATGAGTTCGCTCATCGACGTCCCGTTTGGTCAATAGCTGGTGGCCCGTCACGTATTGGCTTATACCTCTGACGTGCTGGTGGTTAAATCCACAGCCATAGTATTGACGAGTCTTTATAGTCCACCACACTTTCAGTTACTCAAGCTTTCGGGCGAAACGCTGTAGAGGCCGTATGGAGATATGGCAGGGTCCGATCAGATACGTGCGGTATTGCACGGATCAGGATCGGACGGTTAGTACTAGTGGCCGTATAGATATATGGCAAGGTTCTATCGGATACGTGCGGTATTGCACGGATCAGGATCGAACGGATATTACTAGCCGGCTTTGGTTTAAGCCGGATCCTAGTATAGTACAGTGTAGATTTTGTCTCATTGCATTTGTATCCGGTCGGAATACAGATGCGTGTGTGTATGCACAGTATCGGGGTTTTCCTGTAATTTATTACGGGACCAGTTTTCTGGAGTTGCCAGTTTGCATTCCGTTCCGGCCGGTTTTCCTTTGTTCTTTCCCGGCCGGACTTTTCCAATGGAGGGTGTTATTTGCAAGTTTGCAAATAACACATTGTGGAGGGTTTTCTTGCAAATGTATTAATTATGAAAGCATCTTTTGATACCATTCTTTTCTATCATCATCACTTGCTTTTTGGTGATTTGAGGTGATTAGAGTTTGATGTGAATTTGTTATGATGATGTTTAGGTTATGGTCACCCTTTCACTTTTACTACCCTTACCTCCCTTCTTGGTTTTGGAATTTGGATTCCCTCCACCATTCTAATATGAGGCCGGCCACTTGAGTGAGGATGATGAGGGTTTTTCATTTTAGAGAGTGTGGCATTTTGATCTCATTTCATATTAAGAAAAATGCAAGCACCATTTTTTTTCATCTTGATTTCTCTATCATCCTCAAAGGCTACATAAACCCCAAATGAGATATAGACTCTACACTACACATTCTACAGCAAATCTTGGGCACGTCGACTTGCCAGCTTCGTGCCCGAGTTGCCTCGGTATTGAGGTGGGAGCCCGTAAAAGATGCAGGCGATGTGGTGCCCTTCCGGCGAGGAGGTGACGACCGGAGTTTCCGCAAGAGATCGGGATGACGACGAGAAGACCGGAGGACTCGGATCACTCGGTATATCTCTTCCCCATCTTGTAGTTAGCTAGAACTAGTTTAATGGTCCGATCCGGATGTTTAGTGCGCGGTGGTGCCGGTTTGCTAAGTTCGCAAAATTAAAGTTTATCACCGCTTCCGCATTTGGCCGTCGGATTGACGGCCGGGGCGCCGCCGTGCACTTACAGTGGTATCAGAGCCTCGCCATTAACATAGTCTAGCTTGGTTTAATGTGTTTTACGTTTCCTATCAAACAAAATCCCGAAACCGCGTTTTCAAGCACTATCAGTTTCTGTCGAAATTTTTTGGAGTCCAAAAATTTTTCAGGTTGTCTCAGAATGATGTGCAGGGAGTTCTAAGAACACTGGAAAAAATTGATGCCACGATCCCTCCGTACGACCGCGGAACCGTGGCTATAACTTCTCTTTGGCCGCGGTTCCGCCGCAGGAATGTGGGTTCATGTCATCATTTCTTTGCAGTGGGCTTGTGGGCTGAAAATAGGGGTTTTGGAATATTAAAATTGGGCCCAGAATTTCTGTGAGTGCTACAGTATTGCTTGGGGGTCCACTTGTTAATTATTTGATCGATCGGATATTTTAAACACCTTATTTCACAGTATTTACATTATATCTGCGACCGTGAATGTCACTTGATCGGTAAATCCAGTCTAACTGCTATAGCCCGGTTAGACGGATTTGCGAACGTGACTTTCACGTTGATGTTCTGTGTTTTGCTGTGATGTTGCGGATCGGTCGGTGGGGATAGCCTGGATGCAATGCTAGTACAGTTGTGGTTGTATTATGTACATTTGATATTGCGGGGCGAGCGTCCGACATGTGGACTGCCGTCACTGCCTGTTTGTATTATTCTTTTGGGGCACGACCTGGTTGCGGTCGATGTACCCGTTGTATGTATATTTTACTTTCTGTACTAGGATTACCCCACGGAGGGGTGCACGGATAGCCGGGTTCTAGAGGGCAACAAGCCCGCATCTCATGGCATTGAGACGGAGGGGGCTTCACTCTAGGATTGGCGGGCTATTCGCCGCACTCGTAGGGGGTACAGGTTGACCCAGGAGGGGTGCCCAAGTTACCGGATTCCGTGAAGTGCCGGGTGGTCCATTCACGTTGCTGAAGGGGCTGCCTCGCTTCAGGTTTTGGCGGGTAACTTGCCGCGCCCGTAGGGGTCTAGGATTTCATTGCACAGGCTATCCACACGACCAGGGGAACGTCGGGTTTCAGTAGTGGCTCTGTGAAACCCGGGGATCCCAGATATCTGTATTGTTCTGTGATGTTGCATTTTTATCACGCCTTGAGCGAATATATATATTGGTATATATATTAGTAGATGTTGTATATGTTTTACATCCGCGCTAGTCCAGTCCCCGCTCTGTCGTTAGTTAGCTAACCTAACGGGTAATGACGGGACCCAGTGGCGAATGCGGATGGCATATACGTACATCAGTATATTTTCGTTCTTTGTGGTGTGATCAATTGATGGGACTGCGTTGATTCGGATCAATGCAAGTTAAAACAAACCTATTCTGATGTTGTTGGAACACTTTTCAAAAAGCTGTTATTGCAAGGACGTTCACTTTTGTTTTGCATCGTGGTATTCATTTGGAATATCCTGCTCCTCAGTCGACGAGGCAAGGGCCGAGATCCCTTCACCGGGAGTGACCCCTTGGACAGAAGTTTGCGTCAGGGCATTAACTTCACTATAGCCGATTACTTTTGCTTTGCATCGTGGTATTCATTTGGAATATCCTGCACCCTATTCTACGGGGAAAGAGCCGAGATCCCTTCACCGGGAGTGACCTCTTTAGTAAAGGTTTTCGTCACTATATTCTCTAAAAAGCTATCAGTTCCTTCAACGATATCAAGTTCATTACGTTAAAGGTTTTCGCCAGAAACCATTCGTAGCCCTCCGTCGTTTCATATGGATAGTCAATAGTATTCAAGCTGTGTTTGTTGGCCAAAGTCAAGGCACAGTGTTTGGTAGCTGTTGGTTATTCATATGCAGCATAGATAGATGCGTTGGTTTGGGGCAGTCGTATAGCCTTGTTGGCCAAAGTCAAGGGCTTGTACGGGTGGGCTCAAATTAACTTGGAGAATGACGGGTAGAACTTGACATGTGACTTATGATTTGTTGGCCAAAGTCAAGGTCATAAGAGCATGGGGTGAAAATCACATCGGGAGTTTCAAAAGAACTGAAACTTGCCAGATATGCGCATACCTTCTGGAGTGTGATGACGTGAGCGGATTCCGTCACGTTATCATGCGATGAGAGTTGGATCCCGATTCCCACTAATGAGTTGGTTTACTCCTCGGGTGACCCCGACTAATTCTTCTTTCAGGTTTGGAGGAGAATTTGAGGTACAGTGGGAGGTTTCCAGATTACATAAAGTGATAACCATTCTGATCTAGGTTAGAGTGCACGCTGAGTGTTTCTTTTCTCTCTCTCTCTGGCAGCGACCATTGACCCGACCCTAAGACTATGACTCAGTGACCAAGTTGACCGAACCTTCTTAACACTGGCTTTTGGATTGTCAGAGTTGCAGACCTCATTGCCACTCCTACTTTTACCCCTTTCTCCAGGACACCCCGTATTGTTACGAACGTCCACTTCCATTGGACAAAACCATCGTATGGTTAGATACGAACTTGAAGGAATTCGAGGATGGTTTCCGGTTCTGGAGAAAACGGATAAGGTTTATTCAGTTGTCTTTTCCTTTTTGCCTTTTCTCAAGTTACGAGTACTCCTTAGTTTAGGAGATAGTACACCTATTACGCAAATTGGATAGTCTTCTTCCAAATCTTAGGCTGGTGCCGACCGGTAGGGAATGAAGAAAACCAATTAGCCTAAACGGTGTGCAGAAGGTATTAAGATTAAGACAAAGCAAGGGATTAGTAAGAGGGCAAAGTAAATTGCGACTGATATTCACGACCAAACCAAGTATTTCTTCGCCAATCCTAAATCACCTTTGTATTTCTCCAGGACACTCCGTATCACTACGAAGATCCACAGTTTATTGGATACTCCATCGTATGGTTATATACGAACTCGAAAGGAACTTGTTCCAGTTCGGGGATGGATTCTGGTCCAGGAGAAATAGGAATAAGGTTTATTCGGTTGTCTTTTATCTTCACCTTCTCTCGCATTGCGAGTGCTCCTAGGATTAGGACAGTACACCCATTATGCTTATTGGATAGTCTTCTTCCAAACCATAGGCTGGTGCCGAACGGTAGGGAAGGAAGAAAACCATTTGGCCTAAGGGGTGTGCAGAAGGTAATGACTAAAGACATATAAAGGGATTTGGAGAGGTGGCAAAGAATTATACGGTTATAGTTGTGAATCTGGATAATGGTAGAGGCATTACTAGGAATACCAGGATACCCCATCGAAACATTTCAATGTTTCAGTTCAACTGTGTACTGTTAAAAGGAAACTGATTTCCCGATTAGACACTTGCTCCAGGGTATGTATTTACCAGGTTTGATTCTCACATCTGTATGGTTTTACAGATGATGAGTGGGAGTAAGTCATTGGGAATTGGGTGATCATCCTCATTATATCGGGATTCGTTGTAATCGGTGATATTTGAGGAGATCACCTGGGCTGTTTGCCGGTCGGCAAATATTTGGTTTTGAATATCCGCTGTTGTGCACCAATTTCAAATTGATATATCTGTACGTCTATTTTCATAGAGTGAGATATACCTTTTGATATTATATCGATGACATTTACCTATATCATTGGATGGTTAGGTAAGGAGCATTAAACAGCGGTGTAATTCTTCTTAACCATAAGTACAGTTTTCAACCTACGACACACAGCGAAAGAGTTGTTAGACTCAGCGGACTTATACAGAGTATTGTATGTTGTCCAGTGTCCATTAGGACAGAGGGGTTGGTCCTCATACTATATTCTGTTTACTTTTAACTTCTCTAGTTCTTAGACATGTGTTTCGCAGAAACACAGGGTCTAAGTTTTGAGGAGTTATAGGTATTTGAATAGAGTAGAGAACCAGGTGTAGCAAGTATCGGGATTCTTCAAAGTGATCGAAGATGTAGATACTTGTGTATGGTATTCAGTTGATAGTAATGATAAAGAGAAATTGCTTCTCTTTCAGGTTACTCATAATTGGAAGCATTCCTAAGTTGAGTAACGCTGATCGGCCTCCTTCCATTTAGTTGACATGCACTGGAGATAGCTGCATGATTTGAATCTGGTTCAATTAAATCAGTGCCTCTGGTTCTATATTGGATATAGAACGGTTCATATCTTAACGATGTTAAGGTACGGGGAGTTGTCCGGCTTATGATTAAAACCAGACACTGGACAACTCAAGGCACGTTTCTGTAATGGCTGTTTGTGGGTTGACCCAGGCTATAACGAGGGTTGACTTTCTACCATCTTGGAGATCAATAGTAATATTGTTCTAGACTCGCCACAGTTTTAATAAAAAAATGGATTTTTTCAAAAACAGTAGTGGGAGTATGGTAGAACTGGAAGTGATTCCAGAACCGCAAACGATTACTGAAGATTTGATAAGGAACCTAAAGATTCAATCTGGTTTGACATTCCATTGGCCACTCCGCAGATACGGTGGGTAACTTCAAGCACCCGAGAGGTACTCCGGTAGCCTCAAGGACGGTGACAGGGAAGTTCTTGTTTACCCACACTTGCCATTGCTGTTGTTCCAGGCTGCGAGACCCGGTGGGAGGATGAGTATAGCGTCGTTCTAAACTAGCTTTAGAAGTGCACATTTATATGACTCTGCCAGAGGGTTGTCGGAGTCAGTGGGAGCAGCGGAAGCATTGGTGGACATCAGGCTTATGTCTATTTATAGACTAAAGCAGATAGAGCGGAGATAGATCATCTATTTCTGATATGACAGTCATAGGTTTAACGTCATCAGAATAGGGGATGGATCTGTTGAGAAGGTAGTAGGGTGTGATATCCGGGTTTTGGATGACATACACAAAGTAGGAAGTGATATTCCTATACTACGATCGGTTATACTTTGGTCGTCACACAGTGGTTTCTCCACAAAGAAAATGGATTTTGTATCAGACATACTGGTTACTAGATCTATGGTTTTAGATCTAGATTTGGGTGGTTTCCCTATCAGGGTATTTTGACAGCATTCTAAGAGTATTTAGAATGGACGACTCCTGGCACGGTAGTGTACCTGCAGGTGATGGAGTCACCCTCTCTAAAGGTGTCTTATAGACTAAAGTAGAGAGGGATGTGCATGATTGGCAGATCACTTGCTTAGGCAATTGAGTCAATCATGAGATGTCAAGTACCACACCAGATGTTGTTCTTGCACTAGATGCAATAAGTTGATATTAATCTAATCCTGGAGAAACAGTCGGAAGCAACTTTAGAAAATAAGTAGATATTCTAGGGAAATGATAACGACAGCCTTATTAAGGAGACAGTTATCATTCCAGGCTTCCAAGGTGACATGGACGATAAGGAGGTTGTCAGAGTTATAGTTTTCCTTCTGACGAGGGGCAGTATTCTGGACAGGTGATCCAGGCAGATACTGAGGGAGGCATGGCGCAGGATACTGATTAAGTTCAGTTGACGATACAGTCTAAGAAGTTTGGATTTGGAGTTCATTTATGAGCTAGGTCCCATCATACATCCAGACACATTCTAAGACAGGTATTGCTCATTTCGGGAGATGGCTTTCTCCGCGAACTTGAGATATAGAGAGACATAGAAAGAAACATCTAGGCGGATCCACTCACTGAGGCTATTCCTCGACCGCAATAGTTTCACAAACGGGTTTTGTGAGACTGACTAGTAGAGGAGTTGGGTGTTCGGTATCACACAGGCTGTGAGTATGCGACATCGCAATAATTAGCCTTGAGTGCAAGTGGGAGATTGTTGGAGATAGTGCCCTCAGAGTCAATTATTGGGTCACAGGCACGTGATTGCAATGATCGAGGGAGGACCTATCCCGGTAGGACAGTCTTACTCGAGATGATAGTCTGCTATCTGGTTTACCTTTATCATCGTGTACTGCTTTAGGTGACCTGACAGGTCGCTATTGCATGTTGATAGAGCCCTTAGGATTCTTGCTTGACTGCCAGCAGTATGAGGGCGATCATATACGTGGGAGCTGGTAGTCTATAAGCACATCCTTAAAAGGTCCCTAGTCGTAGGAGTTTCGAGATAGGGCATCGATTCTCCAGAGTAGACTAGTGTATACAGTCGAGACCCCGACGAGGGGCGGTGGCCGGTCTCACAAGCCACTGGTGTCAGTTGGTTCACCTAAGATGTATACAGGTGCTCATTGGGTTATGAGTACACCGGATAGGACTCGCCGGGAACATGCTAGTTGGTCTTATACCTGACGTCAGATAGCAGTTCCCAGGTGACATGTGTACAGGTTAGTTCATCGACCTGGGGATCGTCATTTGTCTCGTGTGAGTTCCCACTGTGCTTTGATTACTACCCTACCACGGCTCAAAGGAGTCGTGCAAATAGGTTTTAGTTGGGTACAGTCCCGAGCCACATGGAGGCAGTGAGCGAATCTTCAGGGGTTCGTCTCTCCCGATATTGGGGGTGAGGTCGCGCTGTGTCTAGGAGAGCCATTACACGAAGTCCTTGGCCAAGGCAGGAGATTTACTGGTAGGTATTCCAGTAGTATCTCAGGGTGTTCTGGGCTACACTCCGACACGACTTGTACCGCTTTTGGGGGTCTGACTTTTACCAACCCCCTAGGCCCGACATGCGATGCTCATAGACGAACGGACCAGACTGTACGGACATTGTCACTGACAGGCTCAGTAGGATGTTAGGATGAGTTCGCTCATCGACGTCCCGTTTGGTCAATAGCTGGTGGCCCGTCACGTATTGGCTTATACCTCTGACGTGCTGGTGGTTAAATCCATAGCCATAGTATTGACGAGTCTTTAGAGTCCACCACACTTTCAGTTACTCAAGCTTTCGGGCGAAACGCTGTAGAGGCCGTATGGAGATATGGCAGGGTCCGATCAGATACGTGCGGTATTGCACGGATCAGGATCGGACGGTTAGTACTAGTGGCCGTATAGATATATGGCAAGGTTCGATCGGATACGTGCGGTATTGCACGGATCAGGATCGAACGGATATTACTAGCCGGCTTTGGTTTAAGCCGGATCCTAGTATAGTACAGTGTAGATTTTGTCTCATTGCATTTGTATCCGGTCGGAATACAGATGCGTGTGTGTATGCACAGTATCGGGGTTTTCCTGTAATTTATTACGGGACCAGTTTTCTGGAGTTGCCAGTTTGCATTCCGTTCCGGCCGGTTTTCCTTTGTTCTTTCCCGGCCGGACTTTTCCGATGGAGGGTGTTATTTGCAAGTTTGCAAATAACACATTGTGGAGGGTTTTCTTGCAAATGTATTAATTATGAATGCATCTTTTGATACCATTCTTTTCTATCATCATCCCTTGCTTTTTGGTGATTTGAGGTGATTAGAGTTTGATGTGAATTTGTTATGATGATGTTTAGGTTATGGTCACCCTTTCACTTTTACTACCCTTACCTCCCTTCTTGGTTTTGGAATTTGGATTCCCTCCACCATTCTAATATGAGGCCGGCCACTTGAGTGAGGATGATGAGGGTTTTTCATTTTAGAGAGTGTGGCATTTTGATCTCATTTCATATTAAGAAAAATGCAAGCACCATTTTTTTTCATCTTGATTTCTCCATCATCCTCAAAGGTTACATAAACCCCAAATGAGATATAGACTCTACACTACACATTCTACAGCAAATCTTGGGCACGTCGACTTGCCAGCTTCGTGCCCGAGTTGCCTCGGTATTGAGGTGGGAGCCTGTAAAAGATGCAGGCGATGTGGTGCGCTTCCGGCGAGGAGGTGACGACCGGAGTTTCCGCAAGAGATCGGGATGACGACGAGAAGACCGGAGGACTCGGATCACTCGGTATATCTCTTCCCCATCTTGTAGTTAGCTAGAACTAGTTTAATGGTCCGATCCGGATGTTTAGTGCGCGGTGGTGCCGGTTTGCTAAGTTCTCAAAATTAAAGTTTATCACCGCTTCCGCATTTGGCCGTCGGATTGACGGCCGGGGCGCCGCCGTGCACTTACAGCAAGCCTGTATATTCTCCCGTGAATCCAACCAGTAACACTCCCGTACAGTCCGGTCTCTTCGTCTGATATGTCGCATATCTCGCCTAGGGGCGGTAAACGTCAGACCCCAGTATCTTGATAAGTTGTGTCGATATGAGGTCTATAACAGTTCGAGAAACTACTGATAACACTTACCAGTAAATCCCAGCAACCTTGGCCAGGGATTTCCTGTTATAGCCAATCGAACACAGCGCAACATCAACTCCCTATACCGGGAGAGACGAAACCCCTCCTATCGCGCCTCCAAGTGATTCGGGAATGTACCCAAAAACAACCTTTTTGCATGCCCTCTTGGACATGGTATGATGGAAATCAAAGCACAGTAGGAATCACACAAGACTCTATGACGATTTCGGGTCTACAAACTAACCTATACCAGTGCCACCAGAGAACTGCCATCTGACGTGAGGTGTAATACCATCTGGGAGTTCTCGGTGAGTCCGTCCAGTGTACCCAGTCTCCACTGAGCACCCGTATACCTTCTCTGATGTCAAACACCAATGGATATGAGATCATCCATCACCCATCATATGGGTCAAGAAGCGCATATGCTAGTCTACTCTGGAGTATCGATGCCCTGTCTCGGTACTCCCATGACTAGGAACATTTGAAGGATGTACTTGGCGACTACACTTTCCTCACTAGTATGATCTGCATCATAGTTTTGGTAGTCAAGTACTCATCCTAAGGGCTTTATCAACATGTGGCATTGAGGCAATCAGAGTACATGTTAAGATAAAGAGTAACTAGATAGCATACTATCATGTCGAGCAAGAAAGTCCTCCCTATATATGTCCAAGCATCCACTACAATATACAACGTATGTACAGTAATGGCCTCTAGGGCATAAATATAACTAATACGTGCAACTGTAGTGCACAAATACGTATCAATGCACTGCAAGCATATGTGAATTATAACGAGTGCAAAAACCAAATCGTGTGCGTACCATGCACAAAATCAACCCAACTGTATAAAATCCATGAAATCACAAACACGTGCAGCCAAGGCACAAAACGATATCAGTGCAATATCTGTGCATAACCTATAAATACCAAGTAGGTGTAACCATGGTGTAGGGTTACTAGGCACTAGTACAAGGTTCTACAAGGCATCAACCATGCTAAAATCAAATTTTACATATGCCGAACAACCCTAACCAAGATCTTAGACTAGAGATTAGGCGAAACAATAAGCAAGTAAACAACGTTACTTCTAAGAGAAAGGGATTACAAGCTTTGTAGTCCGGTCCTTCACTTCAAAATGCTCCGAGTTGAAGTCCCTTCGCTGCGATCATCAAGTACCCAGACTCTAGAGAGGCTCCATGAAGAGAAAGATACATGCTTGCTTCCGATCTTCAATAACAAAGATGATCTACCTTGAAGAAACTCAAACCCAAGCTTTTGCTTTTCTAATCAAGTATTAGCAAAGAAAACACCCTAATCTAAGCGGCTAGAATAGATAAGGATGATGAAGTAGGAATTTAGCTCTCATTTATTTTTAATTTCTCACTCATTTTCATCACAAGCCCAAAAGCTAGAAAGCTTATTCAAGAGGAAGAAGAAGATGAAAACCATTTGTGATGAATAATGAAATCAAGTGTGAGGTTAGAAATGCAACCATGTGTTAAGAAAGAAAACTTAACCCTTATAGAGAATAAACCATAGGTTAAGGGTTTGGGTTGGGTTAACAATGACTCCACAAAAATCCAAAGAGAAAAGATAAAGTCAAAGCTTCATGAAGCTTCATGAAAGCTCATAAAAAGGCTAACCCAAAAGCTAACCCTAATCCAAACCCTAACTAGGTTTAAACTCAACAAATCATGTTGTATTTGTAACCCTAACATATTACAATATTATATATCACATATATAATATTTATTGTTAAAAAATAAAATAATACAATTAACATATATCACATATATATCAATGTATTATCCAAGTGAGAAAAAGAATCTTTAAGTGAGCTAATATTAGTTAATGTAATATAATATATCAAATATATAATTATACATTAAATTATCGAATCAACACTTGATCTGATAATCCGGCTATTTCACAAATAACCGACTAATATAATCTGTATCAGTTCATCGAATCAAAACCTGATCCGATGACCGGGCTATATCATATATACCCGACCGATATCACATATCGCGAGAATCTAATACGGTATCGCATACACGTATTATTCTCGGTCCCGCACATATCACATATATGCTCCTACTTCGTTTGCCTAAGCCAGGAAACCTCTGTGTAGGACTTTAAAGAATCGTCAATACGCCGGCAGTAGGTGATGATCATATCAAACACTCACAAGCTGCAAGCGGTCAGCTAAACGTAACAGCCACCCAGGTATTGAGCGATCAGAAGATCAACAAGCAAGCCTGTACATTCTCCTGCGAATCCAATCAGTAGCACTCCCGTACAGTCCGGTCTCTTTGTCTGATATGTCGCATATCTCGCCTAGGGGTGGTAAACGTCAGACCCCAGTAGCTTGATAAGTCGTGTCTATATGAGGTCCATAACAGTTCGAGAAACTACTGATAACACTTACCAGTAAATCTCAGCAACCCTGGCCAGGGATTTCCAGTTATAGCCAATCGAACACATCGCAACATCAACTCCCTATACCGAGAGAGAAGAAACCCCTCCTATCGCTCATTGCCTCCATGTGATTCGGGACTGTACCCAAAAGCCACCGTTTTCCTCTTGGATGTGGTATGATGGAAATCAAAGCACAGTGGGAATCACACAAGACTCTATGACGATCTCGGGTCTACAGACTAACCTGTACCAGTGTCACCAGAGAACTGCCATCTGACGTGAGGTATAATACCATCTGGGAGTTCTCGGCGAGTCCGTCCAGTGTACCCAGTCTCCACTGAGCACCCGTATATCATCTCTGATGTCAAACACCAATGGATATGGGATCATCCATCGCCTATCATATGGGTCAAGAAGCGCAGACGCTAGTCTACTCTGGTATATCGATGCCCTGTCTCGATACACCTACGACTAGGAACTTTTGAAGGATGTACTTAGCGACTACCCAGTCCCCACTAGTATGATATGCATCATAGTCCTGGTAGTTAAGTACTCATCCTAAGGGCTTTATTAACATGTAACATAGAGACAATCAGAGTGCATGTTAAGATAAAGATCAACCAGACAGCATACTATCATGTCGAGCAAGAAAGTCCTACCTATATATGTCCAAGCATCCACTACAATATACATCGTATGGACAGTAATGTCCTCTAGGGCATACATATAACTGACAATCTCCCACTTGCACTAGGGCCATCTGTTGTGGTATCGCATACCCAACAATCAGCTGTGGTTGAAGTATCTCATACTCAACCATCCTATAAAAGTCTCTACTGGGAAATAGGCCTTTGTGAGTGGATCCGTGCTGTTGTCCTCTGTGTCTACTCTCCTAACCTTGATCTCCCTGGAGATCAACCATTTCCATGATCAGGCGATACTGCCTAAGAATATGTCTGGATCTTAGATGGGACGGGGGTTCCTTGGCATAAGCCAAAACTCCATTGTCACACAATGGTAGGAACGAAGTTAATCTCATGAACTTACATTTATATCCAGACTGCCTCTTTGGTAGAATCCTTGGTAACGATGTATCTTAGCCTTTAATCGTCTAGTATGTCACGGTATCTAGCTTGGAACTCATCCAATATACCGTCCCTCCACTGAGGGTAAAGAAAATGCCTGTGACTGACATTCAGTCGTCTTTATCACCCTGGAACCTTTCCAGTGATTCTCCCCAGGATCGATTGATACCATCTCACTACAACTAGTGAGAATCCTAATATCCAATTAGATCTATCACATAGATCCAAAACGCAGGATTTAGGAGGTATCACCTTGTTCCTATATGGAGAATCTTGTGATAAGAGGAGATTGACCGAGCGTAGCATAGGAAACTCCTTCCCTATCAAGAGTATGTCATCCACATACTCTACGAGGATCACCACCATACTCCCTACTACCTTTTTGTATATACTAAGTTCATCTACCATTTTGATGAAGTCAAACTTTTTGACTACCACATCAAAACAGATGTTCCTACTCCGCGATGCCTGATTTATCTCATAAAACATCTTGCACACGTTTCCGCTGCTCCCACTGTCTACGAAGCCCTCTGGCTATGTACTTATAGACGCTCTCTTCTAAATCATCATTTAGAACAGCAGTCATGACACCCAACCGCTAAATATCGTAGTCATGGTATGTAGCAATGGCAAGTAGGATCTGGATGGACTTAAGCATAGCTTTGAAAGTCTCAACTTTTCCATATACACCAAGTAATCTTCTCAAGATATACTTGCTCCTGATGGGGATTTAACCCTTCAGATAAAGAAATCAAAGTCCATACTTTGTTGGTGTATAAGGATTCCATCTCAGATCTCTAAGCATCCAGCCATTCTTACAGAGTCACATTCCTGATGGCCTACTCGAAAATAGTTAGGTCATCATCTTATGATGCAATCCTCGCTCCCACTGTCATAGAGAAACTGAAGTATCTCTCAGGTGGGTGAGGGACCCTACTAGATCGGCGGAGAGGCTGAGGTTCGTTGGAAACTATTGAATCCTTTGGTTCTACCAAATCATCAGCTGCAGTTTGTATAGCTGGAACTCTTTCCAGTTCTACCTCATGACCACTAATATCTTCACAAGAAATTCCCTTTCACAAAGGTGGCATGCTGAGAAACAAAACATCTTTTGTTTCTCGATGTGGTAGAAGATATTCCCTTGCTAATGCTTGGGATATCCAACAAACTTCCACAGAACTGACTTTGCCTCGAGCTTGTCCGGATTATGCTTTTAGACATAGGCCGGATAACCCCAAATCTTAATATCCTTAAGAGATGGGCTCTTCCCATACCATATCACATATGGACTGGTAGGCATCTGATTTGTTTGGAACCCTATTCAATATGTATGCAGCTTCACAAGTGCATAACTCCCAAAAGGAAATAGGTAACTCAGTAGTACTTATTATAGATCACACCATATCACATAGGGTGTGATTGCTCTGGCCCGATGCACCGACGTGCTGTGGTGTATTCGGAGGAGTAATGCTGAGAGAGAGAATCTCATTCTCCTTTAAAATAGTCCAGGATCTCCGTGCTCAAGTATTCTCCTCCCCGATCTCATCAAAGGACATAATACTCATACCCTTTTTGGTTCTCTACTTCTGACTTATATTCATTGAATTTCTGAAAAGGTTCAGACTTGTGTTTCAACAGGAACATATGTCCGAACCTTGAGAGATAATCAGTGAATGTAATGAAGTGTAAAGAACCTGTCCTGGCATGTGTAGACAGGGGACCTTACATACATCATCATGTATCAATCCCAAGAGTTCACTAACTCTTTCTCTGTTTCCAATAAACAGAGCTGAGATCATTTTATCTTTGTGACATGACTGGAAAGTTTCACAAGATGTAAATTCAAACAGATTTAAATATGCATCTTGATGTAACTTCGGCTAGTCGGGTCACATTGACAAGACCTAGTCTACAATACCTCAAGAAGGATTTGTTCATTTCTGAACTCTTCCTCTTGTGTGTGTTCTGTACTTTAAGAACTGTGGTTTGATTTAGAACGTATATGCTTTTAGATAACGTGCCTGAACCGATCAACTCTTGATATAGGAAATGTTCAAAATATTATCCAACAATACAAAATTATATCCTTCTTTATCTTAATAAAGATACTTGCACCGTTTCCAACTATTGAAACTTATCACCCGTTCTCAGTTCTCTACCTATCTGTAGCCCATGTAACAGATTACATATGCGGAATCCTGATCCGGTATCTCATACCGAGAACGTAAAGGATACTGAGAAACAGTTCTCTGTAATGAACACACCTGAAGAAGATGCATCAGCATGCACTTTCTTTGTTTGGGTGGCACGGGAATTCTGGTAATCCCCTATTTCCTGCTCGTTCTTATAACATTTATAAGTTGGAGCGGGACCAACGTTCCCTAGCGCAGTATAACAAGCGGGTTCAGTCAATACATCCGTATTATTATCTTGATTAAGGCGTGACATGGTCGCTACCTGGAGAGAGAGAGAGAAGAAAACACTCAACGTATGCTCTTGCAAGATTAGATTGGTTATTAATAAATCTAATCAGGATGTCTCCCACTGTTTTTAGTCAAATCTTCCTTCAAACCCTAAAAGGAAAGACTAGCCGGGATTAATTATACCTTACAAGTTTGCCAATCTTTCAGCCAGGCCAGTGCCGGTACTTTGAGGGAGGTTCGCCGTGCTTTCGCACGGACCTAATTAAAATAAACCTCATTTTCCCAGGGGCGTAACCCCGTTGACACCTTTCAAGACACCTACTTGATCGGCTAATTGTAATGTGTAAAACTCTCCCAGGAGTAACTCTTACTCGCAGCGGGTATCGGGATCATAGAAGCTATGCAATCTCATTGCAAATTCCAACATTAGAAATTCCCAATAATATTTTACCCCTAATGTCCTATGATCTTGACGGAGGTCAACAAACCATAGGCTACTAGTCAAGTTCAACCCGTCATTTCCTGATTGAATTAAACCCACCCGCACGACCCTTGACGGAGGTCAACAAGGTCGCACGACTACCCTAATCCAATCTGCATCATATGCATAAGCAGATAAATACTAGTCAGCTACCGCACACTACGCCTTGACGGAGGTCAACAAACGCAGCACGAATACTAAGTAGGGCTTATCTGAAATGACGGAGGGCTATGACAGGTTTTTAAGAAAACCCTTTGCGTAACGAACTTAATATCGTTGTAGTATCGAGTGATTTTAAGTGGAGTGTTTTTGAGGCTTTTCTAGTTTTGCTAAAGAGGCCACTCCCGGTGAAGGGATCGTCGGCTCTTTCCTTATCGAATAAGGTGCAGGATATTTCACAAATACCGCTATGCAAAGAAAATACTATAGAAGCAATCAAAAGGCAAACCGAGTGTGTAGCATCTGCTAGTTTCGCTAAAGAGGTCATTCCCGGTGAAGGGATCTCGGCTCTTTCCTTATCGAATAAGGTGCTGGATGTTCTACAAGGAACACCGCTATGCAAAGCAAGAACTAGAGCTACCAGTTTTTAAACAAGTTTCTACAACATTTTTTGGTTTCTTTTTAGTTTCATTAATCTCATTAATGAAGTCCCATTTTATTATGCTTCACAAGTATCAGATATGAAACGAAATCATCAATATATAATATATATCACATATATATAATATAAACATTCGTCTCAGGCAGTAATAT
The DNA here is from genome assembly GCA_030015575.1 of Agapanthus africanus. NCBI lineage: Eukaryota > Viridiplantae > Streptophyta > Magnoliopsida > Asparagales > Amaryllidaceae > Agapanthus > Agapanthus africanus. The sequence continues at coordinate 213,705,017 of JASDDO010000029.1, forward strand.
GATCTCATCACAGAACATTGCAGCAGAAGAATATATATGAAATATTTGATATACTAGGAGGTCCGTGTTTTAATACGAGCCTGTATAAAACACGGATTCCACGGTCGCGATGAATAGCCAAACCCACATTCCTAGACCCCTACGAGAGCGGCAAGTAACCCTGCCAATTCTAGAGTTAGGAGATCCGATCTCGAATCTTCGAGATAGTCTCCCACTGGACCCTAGAACCCGGTTACTTGTGCTCCCCGCCTTGGGTCTATCCTAATGCGGAAAAGTAAATAATATACAATGGTGACATCATCCTCATCCCGGAAGTGCCCCACTAAAAGAATATTACATACAAAGAATTTTACATGAATGAAAAAGAAAAACTCTTATCTCACATAAAACCCCCGGCTATTCAAACACAATGATCCAATATAACATATCATAGCAACACATAATATCACATATCATCAACTTAAGTAAATATGCGTATCCCAGTTGTCGTTGATGTATAGCAACGAAACCGGCGATACACCACATATTACATTTACGGTCGCAGAAAAGAAAGTGTAAAACTACAACAGTTGGAATCCACAACTTCCTTAGACATCGCATGCCTTACCAAATGAATTCCTTAGACATCGCATGTCTAACAAACCCCGTATTTTACTTTCATTATCGAAAACACTTTTCAATATCTAGTCGGGCAATTCAACAAGATTCCCGGCATCCTGATCGAAAGTGCTCTAAGGCGGAACACCGCTGCCGCGAGCACCCGAACGGATGCTTTCGGCGACGGGGTTCTCCTACAGTCATTGGTCGGGGCTATGGGGCGTGGCTGTCTATTAAGTTTACCCGGTGAGTATCTGCGTACGCTACGTGATCGCGACGGACTTTTGATCGCATCAAAATCCCGTGGCAACCGATCATCTGAGACTAAATTGCTACATTTATAACATTCAAATTAGTTATCTCATAACTACTTGTGGATTCTAAATATTGTATCACAATCCAGATAAATAGACAATGTTAAACTTTCCGATCGAATAAACAAACACCCAAGATTTCCCATATAGCTCAACACTTGAGCGGAGTTCAAAAATCCCAGAACATGTCACAGCCCTAATGAACCAGTCGTAGAAGGGTCAAACCAATGCCTCACATGTGGCAATGCTAAACTACCACAAACCCTAGGGTTCAAGTGGCAGTTTTGACGGTAACATAATCGAGTTAAGGTTACGTTCTTCTAGAGAGTCCACAGATACGCTTTCATGATTTTCCGAAAGTTTCAAACTCGAGAAAAAATCCAACACTTGAAAGTTTTCCGATAGGGGAAAAAGTGAGTTATTGATATCCGTTCGAACTTTTTAACATGTTCTAAATTACCCGGACAAAACTTAAATGAAGTTAAACTTTTCGATCGAATCAACGAATACAAAAGATCTTCAGAAAACTCAACATTTGAGTAGAATTAAAAATTCCCAGAAGCATGCAAATTTAACCAAGAATATACCCCAGAAGTATGAGCCCCTAACTCCCTACGTTGTCGCGGAACCGCTGCCAAACACATGGTTTGGCCGCGGTTCCGCGGTCACGTGGTGGAGTGTAACACCTGAGATTAGGGTTAGCAGTAAGTATGTGTTAATGTGGGGGTTTTGGTAAAAAGTTTACCAAAACGGGTTCCTAGTAATTTTTCTGGATTTATGGTTATTTTTGTGGAATTTTATCTCGACCACACACACTTGTGCACGTTAACTTGGGTTAAGACTAGGGTTGCCACACATTTGAGCTTGTAGGTTAGCTATGTTTAAGTTGACCATGTAGGTTAGGTCCATGGTTAAGATAATTGTGTTGTTTTGAGCTAATTAGTTTAATTAGGGATGGTTGGCTTTGACCATGGGGTTTTGGAGAGTTTAAGGTTGACTTAGAGAGAGGGTGAGGGATGTGATGTGTCATGATGATTTAAGATTAAGTCTCCTCACCTCATTTCAAAACTTTTCACCTCTCACTCACTCACTCACTCACATCATCCAAGCCACTAAAAACAACAGCACATCAGCCGCATTTATCATCATTTCAGCCACATTTCAACACCACAAAACAGCCCCAACTCAGCTCTATTTCCAGCACCAGCAACATCAGCTTTTCAGCCACCCCAACCCCTATTTGATCATCAGCTGCTGCACTACAGCCCCCTCCCAACTTCCAAACCCCAAACACACAACACTTCACCACACCCAACAGCCTCAAACGCAAACCCTGCTGCTGCTACTGCAGCCCATAGCCCACTAAATAAAAACAACACCAGCAACACCATCACAACATTCTGCATCAGCATCAGCAGTTGCAGCATCAGCCTTGGACTGCAGCAGCTCCAGTTCAACACAGCAACACCCACTCCCCTCTTCTCCTCCTTCTCCTTGGTTGCAAGGGTCCTAGGGGGTATAACTCCTAAACTTTTCCCATATTGTGTAGATTATGTGCTTGATTAGCTAGTTTAGTGATAAATGGAATTTTAGTGCTAGAATTGTGTAGTAATGCTAAATCTAGTTCCTTGGAGTGTTTGTAGCTTAATAGAACCTTTTTAGTGTTAATTAGTCTGTTTAAGCCTAGTAGTGTCATTAAAATTAGATGGTTAGCCTTAAATTGCTAAAATTTCGGTAATCTAGCTTAATTAGTGTCCATATCATGCTTTAGTAGTGATTTTGGGTGATTTATGAGGATTTTGGGCAAAGTGAAAGTTGTGTTAGTTAGAATAACCCTTTTAGGTGCTAATGAGGCCAGTCAACCAGAGGATTTCCCCAGATCTCACCAAGACACCCGATTTACCCGACCTGGCGTAATTTAGCAGTTTTAGCGACTTTTTAGCCTCTGTTGGATCTGCTGTTGACCCGAGACCTTCAGAATAAAATTGAGAAGACTGTAGCATGGTGAGATGAGTAGGAACACACACACAGAGCACGGGGACCCACCTCCCCATCTAGGCCGCAGATATATTATATCTGGCCGCAAATTGCGGCCAGGAAGGGGGTGGGGGTGTTGGGTTTTGGTGTGTGGGTTTACTCTGGGTAGTTAGGGTTGTTGGTATCTGTAACTTTTCAAGTTTGGCCCAGAGGCAAAATCTGGAGCTAGTTGCTTGTTTCCGATGTTTTAAACTTGTGCGACACGCGCGTGATACGCCTGGTTCTGTGGCGCGCTGCACGACACAGCGTGTCAGTTCTGATTCTGGTGGGTTTGTGCGCGTCGCGTCGTGTCGTGTGCACGCGCGTTTAGTTTCACGCACGCGTATCCCTTTTTATCGATATATCGCGTTTTGCAGGATTTTTCCTTATATGGTGACTTTTGTAAATTCTAGGTTCGCCGGCGGGAACTTCGAGCGCAGCGGAGAAAGGCAAGCAGGTGGTCGGACACACTTAGCACGGGATCACGGGTGAATAGATTTAACATCTACGAGGGACGATCGTTTGGATGGCGCAAGTCGCCCGTTAGATTTAATAAACTCGTAATTAGTAAACTTGATATTACTTATGACATTATGATAAAAATACTTGCATGATAACTGCAGTAGTTAGTATCTATATGATGTTCCTTATACACAGATTCATTACAGGACACATGCACCATTACCGGGTTTTATATGCAGCACGAGCACTATTCATGTGGACACACACACCCTGGTAATTGCTATGTCACGACACTAGATAACCTTTAATCGGAAACATGTTAATTGCCTAGAAATGTGATATTGCAATAAGTATTATAAATGAAACCATAAGAATTACCATACTCGTGCATATGTATTATCATATCATCTGCTCATGCCTAGTGTAAATCATACATTGCAAATTGATACCATAAGCATTCATAATCATCGACATATGCATTTATGACGATTTCATGAGATTTATGATATTTCTGGATTTCGGGGGAAAACCGCAAGATTGCAAACTTATAACCTTTTTAAAATATAAAAGTTGCGGTTTCTAGTGATGTAAAGTGTCGTCCACCATGAGTTTTACTGTGGTTTTCGAGACCCGTTTCGAGGAGGTGGATGAACCGTCTCGGGTACATGATGGGCTCGGTACGGTACCCTAGGGCAAGAAGATCGCAGGAGATGGCGTTGAGCCTGGCAGGGGACGGATTATCTATCGGTGACTTCATTTGGCACGGCGGATATCCAGAGGATACCGACCGGGGCCGCTGGATTGAGATATGGATATTTGACATGGATCAGCCGGATGGCTTAGGCCAGAGATACCTGACACGGAAACATGAGATTTAGACTGTTTTGAGGTGTCGTTGCTGGACACGGATTTATTGATTCCATGGACATTTTACCGATATTTTATATAGAGTTTCAAAAACAGAAGAAAGAATAAATCTTATACATACATGATAATATCTCGAGTTGGCTCATATAGCATTTACATATGACAGTATATTCATGTGGCATACATACCTATTATCGCATCCATGTGACATATATACTTGCTAGTATACTGTTGGTGCATACATACCTGCTAGTACATGTAGCCATACCTGTTTTAGGGATGCCCGGACACTTGTGTGCATACATACGATAGCCTTAGTAGATGTTATTTATTACTCATGAGTTGGCAACTCACCCCCGTTGTGCCACAGCTTTTCTGCAGGTCCATTCCGTCAGCACTGTAGCGGCGGATACCTTTGCTTCTTTTGCACTTTCTGCCTGGACTCGAGGCTTTTGCTCATAGGTGGGTTATTATCATTTTGTGCCACCTTATATATTTGTTGTATCTAGAACACTCCATCTACTGCTTCTATCATTTCAGCTGTACCTGTTTTATTTGGATTACTGTATATTGACCTAGATGTGAGATTATGAGACTTGGGGATTTGTTATATGATATATCTGGGTCGAGCTCACTTGAGTCGACATGCTATTTCTTATGTACACTGTAATTTTATATTGCGTGGGATTTGTGACCGCCCTGAGGCGAAGAGCTAGCTCCCTCTTGGGGATGCCATTTTCATGTTGTTCATTTATATTCTGCTTGCACCCGTTGGGGCTGATTTTATAAATGAAACTCTGCTGGAATTTTGAAATAAAAGAGAAGTGATTTTTAAAAAGAAACTTGATGTGGTTTAATGGAGTAAAATGTTGTAAATAAATTGGTTTTCCTTCACTCTAAAATTTTAATTTGGTTTTGTGTTCTGGGTTTCGGCTCACTTATTTTACGAACGCCTTGAGACGTTTCGTAATCTAAGTGCCGGCCGCGTTCCGTACTTTGCGGGTCATGACAAAGTTGGTATCGGAGCGATCGGTTTCACCTTTCCGAGTGTAGGATGACCCTGAGTAGATGGAGTAAGTGACTTAAGCAGGGTAACGTAGCGTACGTATGTCCGCGGCATACTTGCGATGCGGTACTCCGCCTATGTGACTTTAGGATATATTTGCTTAGAAATTCCTTCTTCAATTCCATGTATCCTTCGATTCTATTGCACCGTTCTTATTGCCCTGTTTCCTGTACCAGTCACTATGCCACAGAGGGCTACCAGAGCACAGAGGGCTGCCGTCCGAGACGAGATTCGAGCTGGCTCATCCGAGACTAGGACTGAGCAGGGTGGCATGCCTACGCCGCAGGGACAGACTGATCCACCTTCCCCAGGCCGTATGGATAGGCTTGAGACTGGTATGGAGGAGTTGCGACAGATGATGGGGAGTATGCAGGAGCTACATCAGATGGTAGGATCCCTAGTTGCAGCCGGTCATGCACCGAGGCCGGAGGACGCACCTACCACCTCCCAGACTACTATGATACCTGCTCCTACTACTACCGCTGTGACCATCCCGGTTTCACTACAGGAGTTCATGAGGCTGAAACCTCCAGTCTTTACGGGTACCGATGCAGCGGAGGACCCGCAGACGTTCCTTGACAGCTTGGCCAGGATCTGCCGTTCGCTGAGATGTTCCGATGATCGCTGGGTAGAGCTTGCGAGTTTCCGACTAGAGGGTCTCGCACAGATATGGTGGGAGTCGGTTCTGAGAGGTCGAGCTGCAGGTCTACCGCCCATGACCTGGACCGAGTTCACAGCAGTTTTCCTTGCCCGTTTCCTCCCGGAGAGCGTTCGCGACGCCAGAGCTCGTAGTTTCGAGGCCTTGGTCAAGACACCTGGGATGACGGTGTCTGAGTATGACGTCCAGTTTACACAGTTGTCCCGATATGCTCCGTATCTGGTGGATACCGAAGCGAAGAGGGTGAAGAGGTTCATACAGGGACTGGTTGCCCAGCTATATCTTGCCATTGGCGCCCAGCATTTCGATACCTATTCAGCAGCTATGGATACGGCGTTGTGGATGGAGGCACGTATTTCAGCGACTTCGGCCGTTCCCGGGCCGAAGAGGATTCGTACCGGCACCCCAGACCAGAGACAGCATGCCAGATTCATTCCGAGAGATATGACCGGCAGAGGGTTCGGACGAGGTCATCTGTATGGATCGTATACACAGGGACAGCAGTCGTCGCTAGGGTGCTTTAGGTGCGGGAGTCTGCACCATCGTATTAGAGATTGTCCAGTGAGACGACAGGGAGCGGCGGCAGTTCCGCATGTGACTCTACCTCCATCACCGCCCCCTCCTCAGAGAGCTCTACTACCTGCCATAGGCGATGCTCCATGCCAGTTAGGTGCACCCAGAGGCTGTCGACGCGGCGCACCGATCCAGAGAGGACGAGGAGGCAGAGGCCAAGGCCGAGGTTAGCCCGCTATCGGAGGAGGTCAGGCCCGAGTTTTTGCATTGACACCCCAGGATGCGCAGGCATCCAATGCTGTCGTTACAGGTACCCTATCAGTTTGCTCTGTTGATGCACACGTGTTGTTTGATCCCGGATCCATGCACTCGTACGTTTCCACACACTTCGTGCCGAGTTTGGGTAGAGAGTCCGGTTTGCTTGATCAGCCGCTTGTTGTGACCACTCCTGTGGGAGAGTCTTTTGTTGCTAGGCACGTGTTCCGATCCTGTACCGTTCGTATTGGCGAGCGAGAGCTGCCCGTCGACCTGATCCTTCTTGAGATGTTGGACTTCGATGTTCTTTTGGGTATGGATTGGCTAGCCACGTGCTATGCGTCGGTGGACTGCCGCGAGAAGACAGTTAGATTTTGTTTTCCCGGCGAGTCGGCTTTTGTTGTGCAGGGGGACCGTGGTGCCGCCCCTCACATTTTGATTTCTTCCCTTCGCGTTGATCAGCTGTTGAGGAAGGGATGTCGGGGATTTCTAGCCTGTGTATGCGATACTAGAGCTACGGATGTTCCATTGGACCAGGTTCCTATTGCATGCGAGTTCCCCGATGTTTTCCCTGACGAGCTGCCAGGACTGCCACCTGAGCGCGATGTCGAGTTCTGTATTGATTTGGTCCCTGGCTCGGGGCCTATTTTTCTACCGCCTTATCGGATGGCCCCGGCGGAGCTTAGAGAGTTGAAGGTTCAGCTGCAAGATTTGCTAGATAAGGGACTTATTCGACCCAGTGTTTCTCCATGGGGTGCTCCAGTCCTGTTTGTCGAGAAGAAGGACGGAAGTTTGCGCTTATGTATCGACTACCGCCAGCTGAACAAGGTTACCGTGCGGAACAGATATCCGTTGCCGCGTATTGATGACTTGTTCGACCAGCTCCAGGGTGCGGGTTATTTTTCAAGGATCGACTTACGATCAGGATACCACCAGCTGCGAGTCCGACAGGAGGATGTACCGAAGACAGCTTTCCGTACACGCTATGGCCACTATGAGTTTCTGGTGATGTCGTTCGGACTCACCAACGCCCCCGCAGCATTTATAGATTTGATGAACCGTACATTCAGGCCGTACCTCGACTTGTTCATCATAGTGTTCATTGATGATATTTTGGTGTACTCCCGGAGCCGAGAGGAGAACGAGCAGCACCTGCGGATTACGTTACAGACTCTGAGGGAGCACCAGTTGTTCGCAAAGTTCTCCAAGTGTGCATTCTGGCTGGACAGCGTCGGATTCTTGGGTCACGTGATTACGAGAGATGGCATATGTGTGGACCCGAAGAAGATTGAGGCCGTTCAGCAGTGGCCCAGACCTACATCGGTCACTGAGATCCGTAGTTTTCTAGGCCTGGCGGGTTACTACAGGAGTTTTGTTCAGGACTTTTCCCGTATAGCTGCACCTTTGACCGGTTTGACCCGGAAGGGAGTTCCTTTCGTTTGGACGGAGGAGTGCGAGCGCAGTTTTCAGCAGCTACGGACTTGTTTGACTACGGCGCCGGTATTGTCATTGCCTTCAGGATCAGGCGGATTTGTGGTCTACTGTGACGCTTCACGAGTGGGGTTAGGATGCGTATTGATGCAGCATGACCGGGTGATCTCTTATGCTTCTCGGCAGTTGAAGAAGCATGAACAGAACTACCCCACTCATGATTTGGAGATAGCTGCTGTGGTCTTTGCACTAAAGATATGGCGACATTACCTATACGGCGAGTCGTGCCAGATATTCACAGACCATAAGAGTTTAAAATATATATTTCAGTAGCGGGACCTAAACCTCAGACAGCGTCGTTGGATGGAGCTGGTGAAAGACTATGACTGCGAGATCCTGTACCACCCGGGCAAGGCAAATGTAGTGGCAGATGCTTTGAGCAGGAGGCCCGGGGGTAGTCTCTCCTGTTTGCACGCAGTGCAGAGGCAGTCGTCAGCAGATTGGAAGATTTTATGCGACAGCCGAGTTGAGTTCGAGTTCACTCCGACAGGGGGACAGCTCGCGCATGTTCGTGCACGCCCACAGTTGCTTGACCGTATATATGAGGCACAGCGCATCGATGACCGTTGTTCAGAGATCATGGCACAGATGAGACAGGGCAGATTTTTCGAGTTCGTGATTGATGATCAGGGGATATTACGATTTGGATCCTGACTGTGCGTACCAGAAGCTGATGGATTGCGGCGCGATATTCTTGAGGAGGCACACCGATCGGTGTATAGTGTCCACCCTGGTTCCACCAAGATGTACCATGATATGAGAGAGACCTACTGGTGGGACGGAATGAAGAGGGACATCGCGGAGTTCGTATCGAGATGCCTGACTTGTCAGCAAGTCAAGGCCGAGCACCAGAGGCCTGCAGGAGAGCTACAGCCGTTACCTATTCCGGAGTGGAAATGGGAGCGGATTTCGATGGATTTCGTTGTGGGTGTACCCAGGACCAGTCGAGGGTATGACTCTATCTGGGTGATCGTAGATCGATTGATGAAAGCGGCCCACTTCCTACCAGTAAAGACCACTTTCAGTTTCGCTCAGTATGCCCAGCTTTACATCGACGAGATCGTGCGGTTGCATAGCGTACCGACTTGTATCGTGTCAGATCGAGGCACCCAGTTTACCAGCCGACTTTGGCAGAGACTGCAGGAGGCTTTGGGCACTCGTTTGAGCTTCAGCACAGCATTTCATCCGCAGACCGACGGACAGTCAGAGCGGACCATTCAGACTCTCGAGGACATGCTCAGAGCGTGCGTTTTAGACTTCGGCGGTAGCTGGGATCGTCATTTACCTCTAGTGGAGTTCTCCTATAACAACAGCTTCCAGGATACTATTCAGATGGCACCTTTCGAGGCGTTGTATGGGAGGAGATGTAGATCGCCCGTCTGTTGGACGGAGCTGAGCGAGAGCAGTATTTTTGGGCCGCAGATCGTGCAGGAAACGACCGAGAAAGTGCAGTTGATTCGAGGCCGGATGAGAGCAGCTCAGAGCAGACAGAAATCGTATGCAGATAGGCGCCGTCGCAGATTAGAGTTCGCAGTTGGCGACCATGTTTTTCTGAGAGTCTCTCCGATGAAGGGCGTGATGCGTTTTGGGCGAAAGGGGAAGCTTAGCCCTAGATTCGTAGGTCCCTTCGGGGTCCTCGAGCGTGTCGGCGCTGTTGCATATCGTTTGGCCCTTCCACCCAGCCTTTCCGATGTTCATCCCGTCTTCCACGTGTCGATGCTACGCCGTTATCTTCATGACCCTACCCACATGATCCAGCATCAGACCGTTCAGCTCGAGCCCGACCTTTCGTTCACCGTGCAGCCAGTTGAGATTTTAGATTGGTAAGTGAAGAAACTTCGATCAAAGGTCCTGCCGTCCGTGAAAGTTCTTTGGCGCAGCCCGAGCAGCGAGGAGATCACTTGGGAGGCCGAGGGAGAGATGCGGAAGAAATTCCCTCATCTTTTTGAACGTACGCGTAGTTGCATATTTCAAAATTCGGGGACGAATTTTCTTAAGGGGGGAAGACTGTAACACCTAAGATTAGGGTTAGTAGTAAGTATATGTTAATGTGGGGGTTTTGGTAAAAAATTTACCAAAACGGGTTCCTAGTAATTTTTCTGGATTTATGGTTATTTTTGTGGAATTTTATCTCGACCACACACACTTGTGCACGTTAACTAGGGTTAAGACTAGGGTTGCCACACATTTGAGCTTGTAGGTTAGCTATGTTTAAGTTGACCATGTGGGTTAGGTCCATGGTTAAGATAATTGTGTTTTTTTGAGCTAATTAGTTTAATTAGGGATGGTTGGCTTTGACCATGGGGTTTTGGAGAGTTTAAGGTTGACATAGAGAGAGGGTGAGGGATGTGATGTGTCATGATGATTTAAGGTTAAGTCTCCTCACCTCATTTCAAAACTTTTCACCTCTCTCTCACTCACTCACTCACATCAGCCTAGCCACCAAAAACAACAGCACATCAGCCCCATTTATCATCATTTCAGCCACATTTCAACACCACAAAACAGCCCCAGCTCAGCTCTATTTCCAGCACCAGCAACATCAGCTTCACCCCAGCCCCTATTTGATCATCAGCTGCTGCATTACAGCCGCCTCCCAACTTCCAAACCCTAAACACACAACACTTCACCACACCTAACAGCCTCAAACACAAACCCTGTTGCTGCTACTGCAGCCCATACCTCACTAAACAAAAACAACACCAGCAACACCATCACAACATTCTGCATCAGCATCAGCATCAGCAGTTGCAGCATCAGCCTTGGACTGCAGCAGCTCCAGTTCAACACAGCAGCACCCACTCCCTTCTTCTCCTCCTTCTCCTTGGTTGCAAGGGTCCTAGGGGGTATAACTCCTAAACTTTTCCCATATTGTGTAGATTATGTGCTTGATTAGCTAGTTTAGTGATAAATGGAATTTTAGTGCTAGAATTGTGTAGTAATGCTAAATCTAGTTCCTTGGAGTGTTTGTAGCTTAATAGAATATTTTTAGTGTTAATTAGTCTGTTTAAGCCTAGTAGTGTCATTAAAATTAGATGGTTAGCCTTAAATTGCTAAAATTTCGGTAATCTAGCTTAATTAGTGTCCATATCATGCTTTAGTAGTGATTTTGGGTGATTTATGAGGATTTTGGGTAAAGTGAAAGTTGTGTTAGTTAGAATAACCCTTTTAGGTGCTAGTGAGGCCAGTCAACCAGAGGATTTCCCCAGATCTCACCAAGACACCCGATTTACCCGACCTGGCGTAATTTAGCAGTTTTAGCGACTTTTTAGCCTCTGTTGGATCTGCTGTTGACCCGAGACCTTCAGAATAAAATTGAGAAGACTGTAGCATGGTGAGATGAGTAGGAACACACACATAGAGCACGGGGACCCACCTCCCCATCTTTGCCGCAGATATATTATATCTGGCCGCAAATTGCGGTCAGGAAGGGGGTGGGGGTGTTGGGTTTTGGTGTGTGGGTTTACTCTGGGCAGCTAGGGTTGTTGGTATCTGTAACTTTTCAAGTTTGGTCCAGAGGCAAAATCTGGAGCTAATTGCGTGTTTCCGATGTTTTAAACTTGTGCGACACGCGCGTGATACGCCTGGTTCTGTGGCGCGCTGCGCGACACAGTGTGTCAGTTCTGGTTCTGGTGGGTTTGTGCGCGTCGCGTCGTGTCGTGTGAACGCGCGTTTAGTTTCACGCACGCGTATCCCTTTTTATCGATATATCGCGTTTTGCAGGATTTTTCCTTATATGGTGACTTTTGTAAATTCTAGGTTCGCCGGCGGGAACTTCGAGCGCAGCGGAGTAAGGCAAGCAGGTGGTCGGACACACTTAGCACGAGATCACGGGTGAGTAGATTTAACATCTACGGGGGACGATCGTTTGGATGGCGCAAGTCGCCCGTTAGATTTAATAAACTCGTAATTAGTAAACTTGATATTACTTGTGACATTATGATAAAAATACTTGCATGATAACTGCTGTAGTTAGTATCTATATGATGTTCCTTATACACAGATTCATTACAGGACACATGCACAATTACCAGGTTTTATATGCAGCACGAGCACTATTCATGTGGACACACACACCCTGGTAATTGCTATATCATGACACTAGATAACCTTTAATTGGAAACATGTTAATTGCCTAGAAATGTGATATTGCAATAAGTATTATAAATGAAACCATAAGAATTACCATACTCGTGCATATGTATTATCATATCATCTGCTCATGCCTAGTGTAAATCATACATTGCAAATTGATACCATAAGCATTCATAATCATCGACATATGCATTTATGACGATTTCATGAGATTTATGACATTTCTGGATTTCGGGGGAAAACCGCAAGATTGCAAACTTATAACCTTTTTAAAATATAAAAGTTGCGGTTTCTAGTGATGTAAAGTGTCGTCCACCATGAGTTTTGCTGTGGTTTTCGAGACCCGTTTCGAGGAGGTGGATGAACCGTCTCGGGTACATGGTGGGCCCGGTACGGTATCCCGGGGCAAGAAGACCGCAGGAGATGGCGTTGAGCCTGGCAGGGGACGGATTACCTACCGGTGACTTCATTTGGCATGGCGGATATTCAGAGGATACCGACCGGGGCCGCTGGATTGAGATATGGATATTTGACATGGATCAGCCGGATGGCTGAGGCCAGAGATACCTGACACGGAAACATGAGATTTAGACAGTTTTGAGGTGTCGTTGCTGGACACGGATTTATTGATTCCATGGACATTTTACTGATATTTTATATAGAGTTTCAAAAATAGAAGAAAGAATAAATCTTATACATACATGATATTATCTCGAGTTGGCTCATATAGCATTTACATATGACAGTATATTTATGTGGCATACATACCTGTTATCGCATCCATGTGACATATATACTTGCTAGTATACTGTTGGTGCATACATACCTGCTAGTACATGTAGCCATACCTGTTTTAGGGATGCCCGGACACTTGTGTGCATACATACGATAGCCTTAGTAGATGTTATTTATTACTTACGAGTTGGCAACTCACCCTCGTTGTGCCATAGCTTTTCTGCAGGTCCATTCCGTCAGCACTGTAGCGGCGGATACCTTTGCTTCTTTTGCACTTTCTTCCTGGACTCGAGGCTTTTGCTCATAGGTGGGTTATTATCATTTTGTGCCACCTTATATATTTGTTGTATCTTGAACACTCCATCTACTGCTTCTATCATTTCAGCTGTACCTGTTTTATTTGGATTACTGTATATTGACCTAGATGTGAGATTATGAGACTTGGGGATTTGTTATATAATATATCTGGGTCGAGCTCACTTGAGTCGACATGCTATTTCTTATGCACACTGTTATTTTATATTGCGTGGGATTTGTGACCGCCCTGAGGCGAAGAGCTAGCTCCCGCTTGGGGATGCCATTTTCATGTTATTCATTTATATTCTGCTTGCACCCGTTGGGGCTGATTTTATAAATGAAACTCTGCTGGAATTTTGAAATAAAAGAGAAGTGGTTTCTAAAAGGAAACTTGATGTGGTTTAATGGAGTAAAATGTTGTAAATAAATTGGTTTTCCTTCACTCTAAAATTTTAATTGGGTTTTGTGTTCTGGGCTTCGGCTCACTTATTTTACGAACGCTTTGAGACGTTTCGTAATCTAAGTGCCGGTCGCGTTCCGTACTTTGCGGGTCGTGACATGGAGTCAGGGCTTCGTACTTCACAGCAATTCTTAGAATTCCCTGCATGATTTTCTGAGTATTTTTAATAAGAAAAAAATCAACATTTTGAAAAATTTCCAGAGAAGGTGTTCATGACGGGGTTTCGGGGTTCGATCGGACTTTCAACTTCGTCTACACTTAGCCTAATGCTCTAGCTTGGCTCTGATACCACTGTAGGGTTACTAGGCACTAGTACAAGGTTCTACAAGGCATCAACTATGCCAAAATCGAATTTTACATATGCCGAACAACCGTAACCAAGATCTTAGACTAGAGATTAGGCGAAACAATAAGCAAGTAAACAACTTTACTTCTAAGAGAAAGGGATTACAACCTTTGTAGTCCGGTCCTTCACTTTAAAATGCTCCGAGTTGAAGTCCCTTCGCTGCGATCATCAAGTACCCGGACTCTAGAGAGGCTCCATGAAGAGAAATATGCATGCTTGCTTCCGATCTTCAATAACAAAGAAGATCTAGCTTGAAGAAACTCAAACCCAAGCTCTTTCTTTGCTAATCAAGTATTAGCAAAGCAAACACCCTAATCTAAGCAGCTAGAATAGATGAGAATGATGAAGTAGGAATTTAGCTCTCATTTTTTTTCAATTTCTCACTCATTTTCATCATATGCCCAAAAGCTAGAAAGCTTATTCAAGAGGAAGAAGATGAAAACCATTTGTGATGAATAATGAAATCAAGTGTGAGGTTAGAAATACAACCATGGGTTAAGAAAGAAAACTTAACCCTTGTAGAGAATAAATCATAGATTAAGGGTTTGGGTTGGGTTAACAATGACTCCACAAAAATCCAAAGAGAAAAGATAAAGTCAAAGCTTCATGAAGTTTAGCTAACCCAAAAGCTAACCCTAATCCAAACCCTAACTAGGTTTAAACTCAACAAATCATGTTGCATTTGTAACCCTAACATGTTACAATATTATATATCACATATATAATATTTATTGTGACAAAATAAAATAATACAATTAACATATATCACATATATATCAATGTACAATCCAAGTGAGAAAAAGAATCTTTAAGTGAGCTAATATTAGTTAATGTAATATAATATATCAAATATATAATTATACATTAAATTATCGAATCAACACTTGATCCGATAATCTGGCTACTTCATAAATAACCGACTAATATAATCTGTATCAGTTCATCGAATCAACACTTGATCTGATGACCCGGCTATATCACATATACCCGGCCGATATCACATATCACGAGAATCTAATACGGTATCGCATACACGTATTATTCTCGGTCCTGCACATATCACATATGTGCTCCTACTCCGTTTTTCCTGAGCCAGGAAACCTCTGTGTAGGACTCTAAAGAATCGTCAATACGCCAGCAGTAGGTGATGATTATATCAAACACCCACAAGCTGCAAGCGGTCAGCTAAACGTAACAGCCACCCAGGTATTGAGCGATCAGAAGATCAACAAGCAAGCCTGTACATTCTCCTGCGAATCCAATCAGTAACACTCCCGTACAGTTCGGTCTCTTCGTCTGATATGTCGCATATCTCGCCTAGGGGTGGTAAACGTCAGACCCCAGTAGCTTGATAAGTCGTGTCGATATGAGGTCCATAAAAGTTCGAGAAACTACTGATAACACTTACCAGTAAATCGCAGTAACCCTGGCCAGGGATTTACAGTTATAGCCAATCGAACACAGCGCAACATCAACTCCCTATACCGGAAGAGACGAAACCCCTCCTATCGCTCATTGCCTCCATGTGATTCGGGACTGTACCCAAAAGCCATCGTTTTTCACGCCCTCTTGGATGTGGTATGATAGAAATCAAAGCACAGTGGGAATCACACAAGACTCTATGACGATCTCGGGTTTACAGACTAACCTGTACCAGTTTCACCAGAGAACTGCCATCTGACGTGAGGCATAATACCATCTGGGAGTTCTCGGCGAGTCCGTCCAGTGTACCTAGTCTCCACTGAGCACCCGTATACCTTCTCTGATGTCAAACACCAATGGATATGGGATCATTCATCGTCCATCATATGGGTCAAGAAGCGCATACGCTAGTCTACTCTGGTATATCGATGCCCTGTCTCGATACACCTATGACTAGGAACTTTTGAAGGATGTACTTAGCGACTACCCTGTCCTCACTAGTATGATATGCATCATAGTCCTGGTAGTCAAGTACTCATCCTAAGGGCTCTATCAACATGTAACATAGAGACAATCAGAGTACATGTTAAGATAAAGATCAACCAGATAGCATACTATCATGTCGAGCAAGAAAGTTCTACATATATATGTCCAAGCATCCACTACAATACACATCGTATGTACAGTAATGGCCTCTAGGGCATACATATAACTAACACATGGTGCACGAAAACAAATATCATGAAACTTAATCATCAAAACTTAATCATGCGATTACGGATGTATTTACCAGATTTGATTCTCACATCTGTATGGCGTTACGGATGCTGAGTGAGAGTAAGATATTGGGAATTGGGTGATTAAATCCTCTATATATCGGAATTCTTTGTAATTAGTGATATTTGAGGAAATCACCTGGGTTTTGCCTGACAGCAAATATTTTGTTTTGAATATCCGTTGTTATGCACCAATTTCAAACTGGTATATCTGTACGTTTATTTTATAAAGTGAGATATAACTTTTTGAAATTATGTCTATAACATTTACCTATATCAGTTGATGGTTAGATAAGGAGCATTCAATAGCGGTGTAATTCTTCTTAACCATAGTACATTTTTTAGCCTACGACGCACAAGGTTTGAGTTATTAAACTCAGTGTACTTATAGAAAGTATTGTATGTTTTCCGGTGTCCGTTAGGACAAAGGGGTTACTACTCGTACTATATTTTGATTACTCATGACTTCTCTAGTTTTAGACAAGTATTTCATTGAATTACAAGGTCCAGATTTTGAGAAGATATAAGTATAAGAATAAAGTAGAGAACCATATGTTGCAAGTATCAGGATTCTTCAAGCTGATCGAAGATGTAGATACTTGTGTTAGGTATTCCTTTGTAAGTAATAGTTTTGAGAACTTGCTTCTCTTTCAGGTTACTCATGTGTGGGTGCGCTCCTTGATGAGTAATGCTACTTGGCCTCATTCCATCTAGTTGATATGCACTGGAAACGGCTGCATGTATTTTTTGAATCTGGTTCAAATTAAATTAGTGCCTTTGTTTCTATATTGGATATATAGAATGGATTCATATCTGTAGGGTTCCTAGGCACACTAATGAGGTCTCACAAGGCATCAACCATGCCAATTTCAAAAAATTCCGGTGCCGAGAAACCCTAATGCTAGATCGTTCACTAGAGATTAGGCGAAACATGCAACTACTTAACATCTTAACTATGAGTGAATGGAAAATACAACCTTTGTAGATCCGGTCCACCACTTCTCTAGCTCCATGAAGACGTCCCCTCGCTGCGATCATCGGATCCCGGACTCTAGCGTCGGCTTCATCGGAGAAATGGTCGGGCTAGGTCATCGACTTCGATGCCGAAGATGATCTACGTCGAGGCAACACAAGATCAAGCTCCAACTTCACCAAGTCATGAAACTTGTGAAGAAAACACCCTATACTACTTGGCAAGTGGTAGAGAATGAAGAAATAGGAAGTGGGTTCACTTTAGAATTGAATTTCTCACTCTTTTTCTCAAGTCACCATTGAAGCTAGCAAGCTTCTTTCTTCTTCAAGAAGAAGAAGAAGAAGAAGATAATATGATAAGAATAATAATAATAGAAAATAATGTGTTTCTTATCATATTAGCAACCATGGTTAAGTGTAGAGAATAAACTAGGGTTAGGTGAATGGTTAGGTTTAGGAAAGAAACAAAATGGTCAAAGCTTCATGAAGTTTCAAGTAAATCCAAAGAAAGCCACCATTTTATTTCATGCCAAAGAAATAAATAAATAAAAACCCTAACCATTTACTTAACCAAGGTTTAAATCAAATATACACCCAAGTTTGCATGTATCATCAATCATGATACAATCTTGTGCACAAAAATATATCACATATACAATGCACATAAACAAGTGAGAAAAACATCTTAAGTGAACCAATATTAGTTAATGTAAAGTAATATATCAAATATATAATTATACAATAAATCATTAAATCAACGCTTGATTTAACGATCCGGTCACATCACATATGACCGACTAATATCCAATGTATCGACTTATCGAATCAATCCTCGATTCGATAACTAGGTTATATCGCATACAACCAATCGATACATTCATGCGAGAATAGAATACGGTATCACATACACGCATTATTCTCGGTCCCGCACATATCTCATATATGCTCCTATTTCGTTTCGCTTGAGCCAAGAAACCTCTGTGTAGGACTCTAAAGACTCGTCAATACGCCGGCAGTAGGTGATGATCATATCAGACACCCAAAAGCCGCAAGCGGTCTGCTAAACGTAACGGCCACCCGGATATTGAGCGATCAGAAGATCGACGAGCAAGCCCGCTCACACTCCTGTGAATCCAACCAGTAACACTTACCGTACAGTCCGGTCTAGTCGTCTGATATGTCGCATATCTCGCCTAGGGGTGGTAAACGTCAGACCCCAATAGCTCGATAAGTCGTGTCGATATGAGGTCTATAACAGTTCGAGAAACTACTGGTAACACTTACCAGTAAATCTCAGCAACCCTGGCCAGGGATTTCCGGTTATAGCCAATCGAACACAGTGCAACATCAACTCCCTATACCGGGAGAGACGAATCCCCTCCTATCGCTCATTGCCTCCATGTGATTCGGGACTGTACCCAAAAACCATCGTTTTGCACGCCCTCTTGGACGTGGTAAGGTGGAAATCAAAGCACAGTGAGAATCACACAAGACTCTATGACGATCTCGAGTCTACAGACTAACCCGTACCAGTGTCACCAGAGAACTGCCATCTGACGTAAGGTATAATACCATCTGGGAGTTCTCGACGAGTCCGTCCAGTGTACCCAGTCTCCACTGAGCACCTACATATCATCTCTGATGTCAAACACCAATGGATATGGGATCATCCATCGCCCATCTGTATGGGTCGAGAAGGTATACGCTAGTCTACTCTGGTATATCGATGCCCCGTCTCGGTATACCCACGACTAGGGACCTTGAAGGATGTACTTATGGACTACCGTGTCCCCACTAGTATGATCCGCATCATAGTCCAGGTAGTCAAGTACACATCCTAAGGGCTTTACCAACATATAACAGAGAGACAATCAGTGTACACGTTAAGGTAAAGAGCAACCAGATAGCATACTATCATGTCGAGCAAGAAAGTCCTCCCTATATATGTCCAAGCATCCATTACAATATACATCCTATGTATAGTAATGGCCTCTAGGGCATACATATAACTAACAATATCTTAACGATGTTAAGGTATATGGAGTTGTCCGGCTTATGCTTAAAACCAGAATCCGGATAAACTCTAGGCACGTTTCAGTAATGGTAGTTTGTGGGTTATCCCAGGCTTTGACGAGGGTTAACATTCTACCATCTGGAAGATCAATAGTTATATTGTTCTTGACTCGCCACAGTTTTAGTAAAATAGATTCTTTTCAGAAAACATTAGTGGGAGTATGGTAGAACTAGAATTGAATCTAGAACCGCAAATGATTACTGAAAATTTTGTAGAACTTAAAGATTCAATTGGATTCGACAATCCATTAGCCACTCCACAGATTTGGTGGGTAACCTCAGGCACCCGAGAGGTACATCGGTCTCCTCAAAGACGGTGACAGGGATGTTTTTGATTACCCAAACTTGACACTACTGCTGTTTTAGACCATGGGATCTGGCAGGAGGATGAGTATAACGTCGTTCTAAATTAGCTTTAGAAGTGCACGTGTATATGACTCTGCCAGAGGGTTGTTGTAGTCAGTGGGAGCAGCGTAAGCATAGTGGGCAAGTAGCTTATGTCTATTTATAGACTAAAGCAGGTATAACTGAGATAGATCATCTATTTTTAATGTGACAGTCATAGAGTTTGACTTCATCAGAATAATAGATGGACATGGTAAGAAGGTAGTAGGGTGTGATGTTCTGGTTTTGGAATGTCATGCTCTTTATAGGAAGTGATATTCCTATACTACGATCAACTATGGTTGTCACAAGGTGTTTCTCCACATAAGATCTGAATAAAATATCAGGGATTCTGGTAACTAGATTTATGGTTTTAGATCTAGATTTGGAAAGTGTCCCAATTCGGGTACTTGATACTATTCTAAAGTGTTTTAGAATGGACGACTCCTGGCGTAGGTGGTGTACCCGCAGATGATGGAGTCACCCTCTCTAAACAGATGTCTTCTAGACCGATGAGGAGAGGGATTTGCATGATTGGTATATCTCTTGCTTAGGCAATTGAGTCAATCATGAGATGTTAAGTACCACACCAGATATTGCTTTTGCACTAGATGCAATAAGCGTATATATTAATCCAATCCTAAAGAAACGTTGGGATGCAGTTATGAACATAAGGGGATGTTCTTGGTATAAGGTAACGGCAGCTTCCTTTGGGAGGCGGTTATCATTTACAGCTTCCTAGGTGACCTGGATGGCAGAGTGGCTGTTAGATTTATATTTTTCCCTCTTTTTGAGGGGTAGTATGTTGGACAGGTAGTCCAAGCGGATACTGAGGAAGGCATGGCGCAGAATACTGATTAAATTCAGTGGATGATACAGTCTAAGAAGTTTGCTGGATTTGAAGTTCATTTGTGAACTGGGTCCTATCAGATATCCAAACAAATTCTAAGACAGGTATCGCTCATTTCGGGTGATGGTATTGATCCGCAAAGTTAAGATATAGAGAGATAAAGAAAGAAACGTTGGAGCGGATCCACTCACTGAGGCTATTTCTAGAAAGAAATAGTTTCACAAACAGTCTTTGCGAGACTGATTAGTAGAGAAGTTGGGTGTTCGGTATCACACGGGTTGTGAGTATGCAACACCGCAATAATTAGCCTTAAGTGCAAGTGGGAGATTGTTGGCTATAGTGCCTTCAAGTCAATTATTGTAATCGCAGGCACGCGATTGTGATGATTGAGGGAGGACCTATACGGGTAGAACAGTCTTACTCAAAATGATAGTATGCTATCTAGTTTGTCTTTATCATCATGTACATGCTTTATGTGGTATTACAAATCACTATTACATGTTGATAGAGCCCATAGGATTCTTGCTTGACAACTAGAATTATGATGACGATCATATACGTGGGAGCTAGGTGGTCTATAAGCACATCCTTAAATGTCCCTAGTCGAGGGAGTATAGAGACGGGCATCGATACTCCGGAGTAAACTAGTGTATACTTTTCGAGACCCCGATGAAGGGCGGTGGCCGGTCTCACAAGCCATTGGTGTCAGTTTGTCACCTAAGATAGTATACAGGTGCTCATTGGGTTATGAGTACACTGGACGAACTCGTCGGGAACATGCTTGTTGGTATTATACCTATTGTCAGATAACAGTTCCCAGGTGACATGAGTACAGGTTAGTCTGTCGACCTGAGATCGTCATTTGTCTCATGTGAGTTCCCACTGTGCATTGATTACTACCCTACCAAGGCTCAAAGGAGTCATGCAATTAGCTTTTAGTTCGGTACAGTCCCGAGCCAAATGGAGGCAGTGAGCGGATCGTCAGGGATTCGACTCTCCCGGTATTGGGGGTTGATGTCGCATTGTGCACGGGTGGCCATCACCAGAAATCCTTGGCCAAGCTAGTCGAGAATTACTGATTTGGATCAGCAGTTTCTCAGTAGGTGATGGGCTTCATACCGACACGAAATATCGCGTTTGTAACGTTTCAGAAATCGTTATGCGAATTTTTCCGTTTTAGGATAAAATAGTCGGTGTTTTCCGTTTTAACCCGTTTGTGATCAAACTTCTGTAAAGACTTGACTGCGCCTTGTTTAACTAGAATAGTGCTAGTTTGCGGGCTTTGTGGGTCAATTGGAAGTTTTGGTTCATATTGAAAATTTTCCCTAATTTAATATTATTTTAAGTTTCTAATTATGCACTTAATTAGTGGTAATTACAATTTTGGTTTGGGTTAATTACTTCTAGTGTGAATCTATGCTAAACTAATCACTAGAATTAGTCTTAATCCATCATTGCCAAATATCTAGATATTTTGTGTTAAAGGAAATTATTTTTAAAAGAAAAGAAAAGAAAAGGTGGCATAAGACTTAATGAGCATTTATTGCAACTTTAAGCTAGAAAACTCCACACACTTCACAAAAATTCCCCCATTTCCTTGCTTCGGCCGAGCCTTTTCCTTGTGCTGCCCGCTTTTTCCCTTGCTCAATTTCTTCATCTCCAAGATCAATAAATCATCAAAATTCCCTAAATAATTCCACAAAACTCTTAAACAAATCATAACCCATCTTTCTTCATCACAAATCTTGCTTAGATCTTCAAGAAAAACATGATTTTGGAGGCTAAGGTGATGGATCTAGTTGATTTTTTGTGTTCTTGAAGAGGTATAATTTCAAACCCTAATCCTTAATTGTTAGGTTTAAATCATTATGCTATTATTTAATTGTTTAAATATAGCTTTAAATTCATGTATAATTCATTCATGATAATTGTGTAAAAATCAAGTTAGGGTTTGTGTTGGATAATGGTTAAAGTGAAGACTTTGAAAACTTAATCTAGTGGAAGGAAGTTGTTGTTAATTCCTAATTTGTCTAATTAAGATTATTAGCAAGCTAGGTTTTACTAAAACACATTTGGGTGAGATTAAAATTATGGAAATAGTTTGGATAACTTAGTTAAGCCGCTTTGCGATGTTTGTAATCGCTAGAATTGTGTGCTTTAGACTTGTGCAAAATTATGCGATAAGTTGCTTATTGGATTTTGGTGTATTTTGGACGTGGGTTCAATTGGTCATTATGAGGTTATATATATTATCTTTCTCGTATTTTATTGTGTTGTGTTTGCGCGATCGGCACGATCGGAGTCTAGACTTGGTGGTTGCGTAGTTTAGCGACCCTAGCTAGGGTTTTTGCCGATGTCGTGCGCGTTTTGTGCACTAGATGCGCAGTGTAATTTTCTGGGCGTTATCCTTGCATTTCGTTATCTTTGTATCGGCGTAGGATATTTAGCTTAAGTGATGTGTTTGTGAAATTTTAGGGTCGCAAGAGGGGACTTCGGACGGTGCGAATAAAGGGAAGCATGTGGTCGGATTTTCGTAGCTTGAGATCATCGGTGAGTGTTCATATCAGATTTTTGCATTTTCATAACGCCCAATTTTTATCACATTGCATATCGGTAGATACTCTTGAGCCGTGTTTGCTAGTCAATTGCAGGATACAGGTTCTCGGTTCTAAAACGGTGAAATTCATGGAAAACACGACAAAATCCGGGTTCCTGCCAACCACAGATAAAACACGGTCTCTGCTCTTCATCCGTATGTTGCCAGATACCAGTTTAGGAAGACAAAATGTCAAATCAATGTCATTCTCATGCACAAGACTCAATGGTAGCACAAAATCCAAGAGATCTACGCGGAGCTCGAGGCAATCATGACAAAATCTTGACAAAAAGTCCACCTTTCCCTCAACAGAAATTCTGGAGAAATCGTGGAGCCAAATTGAGAAAACACATGTACCAGAGAGAAGAGTACATCAAAACAGGGTGCCACCAAAAATACCAAGTTCCAATTCATCAAGAAGGCCGCGGATCCACGGCCAAAGTGGGGTCCAGGCCGCGGATCCGCGGCCGTACTGGCGCCGCACCTGCAGAATTTTGGAGGGTATATTGGTCATTCTGTTTGGGTTCTGGTGGTTGCCCTAGGGTTTCATTTTTTGGCCTATAAATAGCCCAGAACTTTGTGAAGGAAAGGGTCAATTCTTGTATTTTCATTTTGCCTAGTTTTAGTGTTTCTCTTCTTCCTCTTCTCACCTCTTCTCCATTAAACTTGTAGTGAGCTTTTGAGTGAAGAGTGATGAATAAAGAAGACCATTTTTATTATCATGCTTGTCTCCTTATCTTTATGCTTGTTGTAATTTTAATTTGTTAAGTAGTTGTTGTTATTTCCTTGTTGTTCTTTCTTCTCTCTTTTTCTTTATCATTCATACGACAATGATACTTACGCTCGATCCTCGCCAAGGTGAGGTCGCAAATAGTTAGTCGTATTCTTCTAATCTCCTTCTTTCTATCTTCCTCTTTTGTTTTGTTTTGTTTTTTCCTTATAATGAAGTGTGAGTAGTTAATACTTGTTAGGGTAGGATAAGGGAAGTTTGAGAGAAGGAAATCTCTCTCACTCTTTCCTTGCCCAACAGCTTAAATCAACTCCCGTTAATTGAACCACAATCCGCTCCTTACGGCACCCTATCCTACATGATAGCGGTGATTCCGTAGTGAGACCGGTTGTGGTTGAATTAACCGGAGGTTATGGCTAAGAGCCAAGAACGGACGGACAAGCACCAAAAGGAAGACTTATGCGTTGGAAAGCCTAGCTTATACTCGCAAAGTCCTTCCTAGTCGTGCTAATCCCCGTTGTTGCCGATTACCGTAACACCGATATTAAGAGGGGCAAAGAAAGATGTGGAGACTCCTAACTCAAACTAACCTAATCCTAACCCTAACATGCTCTCTTTAAATATCAACTCAACACTTAGATAATCCAACAAAATCTGAAAACCGGACTTAACTCGTTAAAACACTTTGAAAAAGACTCCCATCTCCCTGCGGACGACCCGTACTCAACCGGCTAGCTACAAGCGAAACCGTCTTGATTGCGGTATTTAAACTAGAACTTGAACACGCACGAACATAACAATCAAATGGCGCCGTTGCCGGGGAGACGGTAGTTTATTTCTTTGTGTAATTTCGGGTTAATTTGTAAGTATAAAAAAAAACGAAAAAAATATATACTTTGTAAAAAAATCATCTTGTTATTTTTGATTAGCTTTTGTGCAAGTGTGCAGGAAAATACAAGGTTCAAGTTCCGTGGCCAAGACGTTGAAAATACGGAGTTCAAGTACAGTGCCAAAGACGTGGGAAGATAGACCCGCATTTCGCGGCTACACCGCGACGGACCAAAACGGAGGAGACGGTCTACTGTCAAAATCTGGAGCAGATACAGTGAGCAAATAAAAATTCCACAAATCCAGACAAGCAGAGGACCACCACAGCAGCACACCCAGAAAATTTGGAAGCTCAATACCTCCACATAGCCGCGGATCCGCGGCCATTGCATGCGTTTGGCCGCGGAAACGCGGCCATCTGTTGGCTTCAGAGCCCCAAAATCTCTCTGTAAGTCCCTCTGCCTCTCTCCACTCCTCTGAACTCCACTGAACTGTGTTTTCTGCAGCTTTCTTTGCGCAAATTCTTCTCCCCCTTCCAATAAACTGTTCTTGTGCAGGATTCTTTGCGCCGCAAAATAAAAATTGTTTGCACTTGATTTGTTACTGCTTTGCATTTCTTTAATACGGACTTAAGGGGCTTGAAACCAATCCAGATTGGGTGGGGATTTCATCACCCTTCCTAGGACCCCAAAAATCACTAAAGCATATGCATTGTCCATTGTAAATTAAAAAATACTAGACTTCAGCCCTAAGGACTTCGCGCTCATTAGGAGAAGATAAACCTTGTTTAGAACCTCGCTTAACCGTATATTGTTTACGGGGTGTCTAGGAAAGTGTTAAAGGCGCAACCGCCGAAAGAGAAAGGGTTATTTAATTAAGGAACTTCGCGAAAGCGTTGGACAACCTCCCCTTATCTCTGCACTTACCTGGCCTCGTGATCAGTGTATTTTTAAGCCCGTTTCTCGACATTGTTTAACTTCGACAATCAAGTTCAGGAGCAGGTCTAGTAGACCTAGGTTACCCTAGATCTAGGTGTGATTGTGCATATCTTGTTTGTGATTGCTTAAGCCGTATTTCCGTACATACTTCTGTAAATCTCTTTCTAAAAACAAAAAGAAAAGAAAAAATCAAAAACTTTTATAAAAACTTGCCCTTTTGTCGCCAAATCCATTTTCACCCACCACTCATCGCCTTTCTCCATTGACGTTTTCTTACCCTCACCTTCTCCGCTTTGACTATACTAAACTCGTTTAGTGTATGTCCGCTTGGACTCGGGACACTAGCGCCTGTCTAGTCCGCGTTACGTTAGTCGCGACCGACTACGCGATCGACTCCGAAGTCGATACTCCGTCCACTCCTCTTTCACCCCTTCCTTTGCCGGCCAACTCTGACGTTGACCGGAATTCTGTTCATACATCTTCACCTTCACCTTCACCTTCACCAACCTCTTCTTCCGCGATGTCAGGATTTAATCCGAACATCTCTTTGACCACCGCTGGATTGGCTCCACCTCCTACGGAGACCAATCTTCCACCACCTCCGCCTGTTGTAGCGCCGCAGCGAATCGCGCTCCAGGATCGTTTCTACCCCACCCGTTCTGCACTTCCCACCTGCCTTTCTCTTCCTCCGGCCAATGGGGACAACTTTGAAATTAAGCCCCATTTCATCAACATGCTTCCACGTTTTCATGGGCTTGAATCTGAAGATGCCTATATCTTCATCAACAAATTTCAAAATGTCTGTGCCATGATGAAAACCACCCAGCTGTCGGACGATGCTATACGTCTACGGGTCATTCCGTTCACTTTATGCGACCTCGCTGAAAAATGGCTGTATAGCACCGCTTCCCACTCAATCACCAGCTGGGACGAGTTTGTTAAAGCGTTTCTGAAAAAATTCTATCCTAATCATAAGACCGCAAGAATTCGAAATGAAATCAACCAATTCTCCCAGCTTCCTTCTGAACCCTTCTGGAAGTGCTTTGACCGGTACAAAGACCTTTTTGTTCAGTGTCCTCACCACGGTATAGAGAAATGGCAACTCTGCCAAACCTTATACGAGGGACTGAACCCAGCAACGAAGCAGTTGCTGGAAACCATCTGTCAGGGCCACTTCCTATCAAAATCTGATAAGGAAGCGTGGCAGTTCTTTGACGATCTTGCGGAGCAAACGCTACAGTGGGAGAGCACCAGACCGACCTCTTCTTCTTCTACCTCCACTTCTACCGGTCAGTCTAGGGTAGGAATCCACCTACTCGATGTCTCTATTGCGATGAAAGCTGAAATGGCTGCAATAACAAGGAAGCTTGAAGCGATAGAGAGCAAATTCTCTGCTCCTGCTCCTGCCCCTGTTCTCCCCCTTCGTACCATCTGCGCTTGTTGTTCCGATCCTTCCCACTTGACCGAAGAGTGTCCTTACAATCCACCCTCGCAAGGACAGGATCAGGTTAATGCTGCCTTCCAGCAAAGACCGAGGAATGATCCATACTCTTCCACCTACAATCCCGGTTGGAGGAACCACCCCAATTTCGCCTGGAATCAGAATCAGAATCAATTCCAGGGCAACAATTTCCAAAGGGCCCCTCCGCCGCAACAACAAGCGCAACAACAAACTCAGTATCAGCAGCCCTTCCAACCCCAACCTTTCCAAAACCAGACGAACAACTTTGCACCCAACAACTCTTTTCCACCAAACAACTTTGTTCCGTCAAACAACGATAAGGTTTCCTCGCTCGAGCGAAGTCTGGAGGCGTTTGTTAAACAATCGACTCAATCCACCGCCAACATCCAGTCTTCGATTCAATCCTTAGTACAACACACTGCCGCACACGGGCAAAGCATCAAGACCATCGAGGCCCAGATTGCACAGCTGAACGCGGCCTTGAGCGAGCGAGAGAAGGGGAAGCTCCCGTCCCAGCCACTTCCAAATCCCGGTCACCCACATAATGCACATGTTGCTCTTGAACAACAAAACCATAATGTGAGTGCCGTGACTACACTGAGATCGGGAAGGATGCTGCAAAACAACATTGGCAAGCGAATCAACGATGACACCCCGGCTGCTTCTTCTTCTTCTTCTTCTTCTTCTTCGTCTTCTAAGCCTATTCTCCATTCTTCAACAGGCTCTCCTTCCTCTTCTTCTGCTCTGAACAGACCCACTTCTCACTCCACGAAAACACCTATTCTGGGATCCGTTCCAACTCCAAAATCTCCTCCTCCAGCATTAGACTCAACCAATTTTCAAAATGTTCCATTTCCAAACCGGTTGAGGTCTAACAAACAAAATCCACAAATGGAGAAGATTTTGGAGTTATTCAAGCAAGTTAACATTAACATTCCTCTTTTAGATGCTGTCCAACAAGTCCCATCTTACGCGAAAATCTTAAAGGACTTGTGCACGAAAAAGAGGAAGTCTCAGGTACCCAAGAAAGTTTTCTTGGCTAGTGCTGTGAGTGATGCCCTTACCCAATCATTACCACAAAAACGGAAGGACCCTGGCTGTCCTACGATTTCAATTACTATTGGGGATAAGAACATCAACCGCGCACTATTAGATCTTGGTGCCAGTGTTAACTTGCTTCCGTATTCAGTATACAAGCAATTAGGCGTCGGAGAGCTGAAACCCACACACTGCACTCTCCAGATGGCCGACCGATCGATCACCCATCCTAGGGGTGAGCTAGAGGATGTGTTAATAAGAGTCGGGGACTTCATATTCCCCGTCGACTTCATTGTCTTAGATACACAGCCTGTAGCTAACCCCCGGAATCAAATTCCGGTGATACTCGGTCGCCCATTTCTCGCAACCTCAAATGCTGTGATCAATTGTCGCAATGGTTCAATGAACCTCTCTTTTGGAAATATGACGATTGAACTCAACATTTTTAGGTTGGGGAATCAGCCCGCCGAACCTAATGCTCATATACTGGATGTCTGCTCGATCCAGGAGATCACCCCAGAAGAGTGTGAATTCGAGGAGTTTCTGTTTGAACACGATAATCTTGACGCCACTAATGCGTTTCTCTTCGAACCTGCTGCTGCTTCTGCGCCCGACAACGAATACGAGTGTTTCACGTTCTTGAACGATCTTAGCCGCGCACAACCCGAGTTTGAATCTTTCGACTTTCCGGATGAGTTACCTGAACCATCCAACTCGGTTGCCTACACTCGCTTTGAACCTTTGCTGGAGTCCTTTGAGTTCGAGACCTTTGCACCAGTCTTGCCTTCCATCATTTCACCTCCAACGCTCGAACTCAAGCCTTTGCCGTCTCACCTTAAGTACGCCTACTTAGGTGAGAACGAGACCCTTCCTGTCATCATCTCGGCTTCTCTAGCTCCCGAGCAAGAGAAAGCCCTTCTCGCGGTCTTGCACAGCAACAGGCAAGCTTTTGGCTGGTCCATGGCGGACATCAAGGGGATTAGTCCCCTGATCGTTGAGCATCACATTCATCTGATGGATGATGCCAAACCAGCCCGGGATCCACAAAGACGTCTTAATCCAGTCATGAAGGAGGCTGTGAAGAAGGAGATCGTCAAATGTCTAGATAGCGGTATCATTTACCCTATCTCTGATAGCCAGTGGGTTAGCCCCATTCATGTTGTCCCCAAGAAGTCGGGCATCACGGTCATAACCAACGAGGCGAACGAGTTAATCCCTACTCGCACCCAAACTGGGTGGCGAGTTTGCATTGATTACAGAAAACTCAACCCCGCAACGCGGAAAGACCACTTTCCGCTACCTTTCATTGACCAGATGCTTGAACGATTGGCCGGACACGAGTACTACTACTTTCTTGATGGCTACTCCGGCTATAATCAAATTCCCATCGCCGAAAAAGACCAGGACAAGACCACTTTCACTTGTCCTTTCGGCACGTTTGCATATCGACGCATGCCCTTTGGGTTATGCAATGCGCCCGCTACCTTCCAGCGGTGTATGATGGGAATTTTCTCAGACATGGTGGAAAAATTTCTGGAGATTTTCATGGATGACTTCTCCATCTTCGGCGATTCCTTCAACGGGTGTTTGCTGCATCTTGACGCTGTCCTTACCCGATGTAAGGACAAGAATCTCACTTTGAACTGGGAGAAATGCCACTTCATGGTGCGCGAAGGTATTGTCTTAGGACATATCATCTCGCAAAATGTCATAGAGGTTGACAAAGCAAAGATTGAGGTCATTTCCAATCTGCCTCCTCCCCGATGCGTCAGAGATATCCGAGCCTTCCTTGGCCATGCCGGTTTCTATAGACGGTTTATCAAGGACTTTAGCAAGATTGCTAGGCCCTTGACGCTTTTGCTGGCCAAGGACACGCCTTTCGACTTCAACTCGAGCTGTGTGACTGCATTCGAGTCACTGAAACGCTCACTCACTTCTGCTCCCGTTCTTTCTTCACCTGACTGGACGCACCCATTCGAGATTATGTGCGATGCATCCGACTTTGCCATCGGTGCTGTCCTTGGACAGCACATCAACAAGATGCCGCACGTAATCTATTACGCGAGCCGAACTCTGAACGACGCCCAACTCAATTATACAACAACTGAGAAGGAATTCTTGGCTGTTGTATTTGCTTTAGAAAAGTTCAGGCCCTACCTCATCGGCTCTCCAGTCATTGTCTACACGGACCATTCAGCTCTGCGCCATCTTTTTGCGAAGAAAGATGCAAAATCTCGGTTAATACGTTGGATCCTCTTGCTTCAAGAGTTTGACCTTGTCATTAAGGACAAACGAGGATGTGAAAACGTAGTTGCCGACCATCTCTCACGACTTCCTTCTTCGCCTTCGCTTCCAATTCCAATCAACGACTTTTTCCCGGATGAACAGCTCTTGACAGTATCGTGCGAACCCTGGTTCGCAGATATTGTGAACTATTTGGCCACAGGATTACTACCGACTGAATGGACGAGTCAGGACAGACTTCGCTTCTTATCCCAAGTAAAACACTTTTACTGGGACGAACCCTACTTGTTCAAGTACTGTCCCGACCAGATTATTCGTCGGTGTGTCCCTGATGAGGAATTCAAGAGTGTGCTGTCATTTTGCCACGATCAAGCGTGTGGCGGGCATTTTGGGCCCAGAAAGACAGCTGAGAAGATCTTGCAATGTGGTTTCTACTGGCCACAACTTTTCAAAGACGCTCATGACTATTGCAAGACTTGCTCCCGGTGCCAACACATGGGCCGGATATCCCGGAGGAACGAGATGCCGCTCCAACCGATCTTGGTTGTGGAGATTTTTGATGTTTGGGGGATAGACTTCATGGGGCCGTTTCCCAGCTCTTTTGGGAACTTGTACATTCTTCTAGCTGTTGATTACGTCTCTAAATGGGTCGAGGCTGTGCCCAGCCGGACTAACGACAACAAGGTTGTCGTTAGGTTCCTTAAAGAAAACATTTTCTCCCGGTTTGGGCACCCCCGAGCGATCATTAGCGACAATGGAAGTCATTTCTGCAATAAAACTTTCGAAGCCTTAATGCGGAAATACTCCATTAATCATAAGCTTTCTACGCCCTACCACCCCCAAACCTGCGGGCAGGCCGAAGTTTCAAATCGGCAAATCAAGCAGATACTGGAGAAGACAGTTTCCAAGAACCGTAAGGATTGGTCTCTGAAACTCACTGATGCCCTTTGGGCATTTAGAACCGCTTATAAGACCGACCTTGGCATGTCTCCCTATCGGCTTGTGTACGGAAAAGCCTGCCACCTTCCTGTCGAAATCGAGCATCGCGCATTTTGGGCAATAAAGGAGCTGAATCTGTCTCTTGATGATGCGGGCAGCCATCGGAAGCTGCAGTTGAACGAACTGAACGAGCTTAGGGATGAGGCTTACGATAACGCGGTTGTCGTTAAGAATCGAACGAAGGTGTTTCACGATAAACACCTTTTGCGCAAAACCTTCGTACCTGGTCAACAGGTACTGCTTTATGACACCCAACTTCACTTCCATCCAGGAAAGCTCA
Organism: Agapanthus africanus; assembly: GCA_030015575.1. NCBI lineage: Eukaryota > Viridiplantae > Streptophyta > Magnoliopsida > Asparagales > Amaryllidaceae > Agapanthus > Agapanthus africanus. Next base: position 213,736,781 of record JASDDO010000029.1, read on the forward strand.
GATCTCGCTGGAAAGGGCCGTATTTTGTGCGGAATGTGTATCCGCAGGGCGCTGTGGATTTGGAGAATCCAAAGGACGGTTCACTTTTCAAAGTAAATGGACATCGATGCAAACCGTTCCTTAGCGCCGAACCAACAGAGGAGCTCCTGTTCTTACAGGAGCCGGTTTACCCTGCTTGATCTTCCTCTGCCTACCTCCAAACTTCGGTTATCCAGCCTAGAACAGCGGACACTGTTCCAAATAAGTTTGGGGGTATGTGCAAACCATTTTGTATATATTTGTGTATATTCTTTTTCTTTAAAAACAAAAACAAATAAAAATTTGTGTATCGCTAACCGACAATTTTGACCCTTCAAATGATCTCTTCATGCAACGACAGTGAGGACACTGTCCAGTTTAAGTTTGGGGGTACGCTCGGTATGCATTTCTTACCTTCGCATTCATATGTATATTTTGCATCTGCATATTAATATCCATAAAATCCATAAAAATTTGAAAATTTTCTTAAAAAATATAAAAACTTTATTGTCAAGTTAGCTTGTGGAAGAACTCTGATTCAACATTCGACGGTTTTTTTTTAAAAATAGGAATAACTAAATCTTATGTTTGGATTTTGAAAACTTGAAAGATAACTCTCCTTTGAAGTTAACTATAGCTGATATACGGCTTTACATCACACTACACGTGTCGTAAGATTTTGGGAATTAGATGACAAGTCTTTCATGTTTAAACTTTTAAACAGATAAATGATTTTCTGAGGATCAAATAGGTTTGTTCTGAAATAAGTAATGTCAAGAATAGTTTATGAAGTAAAGTGAATATGAAGGAATGTTATTGATACCGTAATTGGAGCTAAGTCTGAAAAATAACCCATCTGAAACTTGATTGGAATGATTACACACCAAACCCACTAGACACGTCTTTTATCCAAAAAAAAAATAATTGAACTGCCGGTTATATCTCCGTTCGTATTAAATCATCTGATTTTCACGCCAAACTGTCTTTTGTTTTTGGACCTAGGTAACTTGAGTAATTAAGTCCGCTGGGGTGTTTCTACACCTAATGCCCTAAAACCAACTGGTTTGGGTGCATTGGCCCAAAGCTCGCTAAGAAGCCTAGAAAGTCCAGTTTTAAAACAAAGTCAAGCAAGTGTTCTCTCCGAGTTAAAATTCCTAACGGTTCTTTGTGTGAGAATAATCTTGATAAAAGACAGGCTTTTATAAAAATTTTAACGGAGATATGAAGGTTTTATTCTATGATAAAGACTATTGCACGTTCACAGAGGTGTGTATGAAATGAAAACAAGAAAAAGGTGGAGTGAAAAATACGACTTAGTTTCCTGTTATGGAAGATAGAAATTCTGAAGTTGAAACCTTACTGGAAGACGAAACTTGAAAAATGCTTAACTCTTTATAAAACTTATGTGATCCTTTTAAAATTGTTATCTGGGCTTTATTGTGCGACATGATGACTTTATTCGACCTTTCGGGAACTTAACGACACTATACGCACTGCACGTAAAGACATATAAAATCTGTAGTTAAATAAGAAGCGAGGTGTGAAAAATAAAGGTTCGATGGTCTAGACTTAGGATTATAGAATTGTTATTTTCTAAAACAAAACTTTAGGGTTTGAAGCTTAGTTATTTTACAAAACCAACTTGACCGGATTTTGTGGGTAGTATCCGCTGAAAACCCTCAGGAGACAACACTCCTCCTACTAGGGACACCTAGAGGTTTAACGGCTTGTTGCACATGCTCAGTGCAATCGCGTTCCCTGAGAAAGTGAGGTTAGGAAAATTTTTTGTGAATAAATGGGCTTTCCTCGGGACGAGCAAATGATAAGTTTGGGGGTATTTGTTCATATCAGATTTTTGCATTTTCATACCGCCCAATTTTTATCACATTGCATAACGGTAGATACTCTTGAGCCGTGTTTGCTAGTCAATTGCAGGATACAGGTTCTCGGTTCTAAAACGGTGAAATTCATGGAAAACACGACAAAATCCGGGTTCCTGCCAACCACAGATAAAACACGGTCTCTGCTCTTCATCCGTATGTTGCCAGATACCAGTTTAGGAAGACAAAATGTCAAATCAATGTCATTCTCATGCACAAGGCTCAATGGTAGCACAAAATCCAAGAGATCTACGCGGAGCTCAAGGCAATCATGACAAAATCTTGACAAAAAGTCCACCTTTCCCTCAACAGAAATTCTGGAGAAATCGTGGAGCCAAATTGAGAAAACACATGTACCAGAGAGAAGAGTACATCAAAACAGGGTGCCACCAAAAATACCAAGTTCCAATTCATCAAGAAGGCCGCGGATCCGCGGCCAAAGTGGGGTCCAGGCCACGGATCCGCGGCCGTACTGGCGCCGCACCTGCAGAATTTTGGGGGGTATATTGGTCATTCTGTTTGGGTTCTGGTGGTTGCCCTAGGGTTTCATTTTTTGGCCTATAAATAGCCCAGAACTTTGTGAAGGAAAGGGTCAATTCTTGTATTTTCATTTTGCCTAGTTTTAGTGTTTCTCTTCTTCCTCTTCTCACCTCTTCTCCATTAAACTTGTAGTGAGCTTTTGAGTGAAGAGTGATGAATAAAGAAGACCATTTTTATTATCATGCTTGTCTCCTTATCTTTATGCTTGTTGTAATTTTAATTTGTTAAGTAGTTGTTGTTATTTCCTTGTCGTTCTTTCTTCTTTCTTTTTCTTTATCATTCATACGACAATGATACTTACGCTCGATCCTCGCCAAGGTGAGGTCGCAAATAGTTAGTCGTATTCTTCTAATCTCCTTCTTTCTATCTTCCTCTTTTGTTTTGTTTTGTTTTTCCTTATAATGAAGTGTGAGTAGTTAATACTTGTTAGGGTAGGATAAGGGAAGTTTGAGAGAAGGAAATCTCTCTCACTCTTTCCTTGCCCAACAGCTTAAATCAACTCCCGTTAATTGAACCACAATCCGCTCCTTACGGCACCCTATCCTACATGATAGCGGTGATTCCGTAGTGAGACCGGTTGTGGTTGAATTAACCGGAGGTTATGGCTAAGAGCCAAGAACGGATGGACAAGCACTAAAAGGAAGACTTATGCGTTGGAAAGCCTAGCTTATACTCGCAAAGTCCTTCCTAGTCGTGCTAATCCCCGTTGTTGCCGATTACCGTAACACCGATATTAAGAGGGGCAACGAAAGATGTGGAGAATCCTAACTCAAACTAACCTAATCCTAACCCTAACATGCTCTCTTTAAATATCAACTCAACACTTAGATAATCCAACAAAATCTGAAAACCGGACTTAACTCGTTAAAACACTTTGAAAAAGACTCCCATCTCCCTGCGGACGACCCGTACTCAACCGGCTAGCTACAAGCGAAACCGTCTTGATTGCGGTATTTAAACTAGAACTTGAACACGCACGAACATAACAATCAGTGAGTAGATTTAACATCTACGGGGAAATCGCCCGTATGGCATTATGCGTCAGGGCTGGATATGATATGATAGCTGCATGTTATTCGCATATGAGTTGATTGCATATGAACTTCATTGCATATAGTTACTTGTTGTGCCTGAACCTGTACCTATTATACACTGCACTATTATTGACAGTCCATGTTGCACGAGCACCTATTGTATGCTACACACATACTGTCGGTAATTGCCATGATACGCACAACACATATATTCATATGATATACCTTGCTATTGGTTCGTGACATAGAGTCATTTATTTTTGTGCGATGGCGCATATGACATATAGTATGCCTTGCTATACCTACATGCTTACACATATGCCTTGCTATACCTACATGCTCACACATATACTTTTCTATTGTTACATGTTCAGTTTTATACGATATATATCGGTGGTATGGGATGCTGTTATATATGTATATGGGATTCAGATACATGGGAATCGCGTGATATATTTAATGACTTGATGCATTTAAATAGCGGAGTTTTCCCGTGATATGCTCGTATTGTTGTTCTATGTTGCATATGTTATATTACATGGGTTTACGCATTTGTGATATGTTTTCATGCGATTTGGGGATTTCTAGTGTCGATGTTAGGCACTTATATTCCGAGAGATTTATGGATATTGGAACCCGATACGTGGAAAACGAGTGTCAAGGTTGGACACTTGGGTTTCGAGGAACGTATGTATATCAGAGCAACCGATACGTGTAATACGAGTGTCGAGGTTGGACACTTGGGTTTCGAGGAACGTATGGATATCAGGAAACCGATACGTGGAATACAAGTGTAGAGGTTGGACACTTGGGTTTCGAGGAACGTATGGATACGAGTATTTATGTGTTGATGCTGGGCACCAGTTTTCATGATATTTCGGGTGTCGATGTTTGACACTCAGGTTACATGAGATTTATAGGGCCGATCTGAGGGCCGATCTGAGGATTTTGGGATTTGGGGTGTTGTTGATTTACACCGGGTTTTTCCATGCTTATGATTTGTGCATGAGATTATTTATTATATCATCCCACACTCAGGATTGTTTTGATAAGCATTGCTTCATGTAGTTGTAGTACCTTGATGATGTACCTTTACATGACTATTGCATATTCATATTACCATACTTATGCTATCAGATTTCATGTGATAGATTTATCGCTGTTCGTGCATACTTGCGATTACAGTATGATGTTAATTACTATTCACGAGTTGGCAACTCACCCCCGTTGTGCCACAGTGTTTTGCTGGACTTACCCTCAGAGTAGTCGCGGCAGGGCGCCTTATTATCTCTACTTTTGCGGATACCGCTACGTTTGGCTGTGAGGCCTTTTGCTATAGGTGGGTTTTGCGGTTATCCGACGATGTTCATTATTTACCTTTTGTATCTAGTACTCTCCATCTACCACTTCATGTATTTGACTTAGAGACGAGTTGTGAGGTTTCGGTGTTTTATATATTTTGATGACTTTGGGTGCCGTGCTCGTGGGAGCCGGTCTTGTTGTTAAATTTTACCTCCTTATGCTGTTTTCATCTATATTTCTTCGCTACGGCGTTGTATATATGCTTGTGGTGGTTTTCTCCGCCGTTGGGCTTGAGTTGCTCCCGTTTGGGATGCTTTATTTATTTTCTATGTTGTACCCGTTTTCGGGGCTAGTTTTTACAAAGGAGGTGCTGCCGAAATTTTCAAGAACGAAAACTAAAGTTAAAGATTTTTACTTCAGAATTTCCGAATGTTTTAAACTATGTTTTTCTCCGCTTATCCAGTTTTGGGTGGTTTAGATTTCTGGGTTTCCGCTTACTTAAGTTGCGTACGCCTGTTGACGTTATGTAGTTTAAGTGCCGGTTATGGGCCTAATTTTTGGGTCGTGACAAAATTGGTATCAAAGCGCTAGGTTTTACCTTTCGGAGTGTAGGATGACCTTGGTATGATGGAGTAGGTAGCTTAAGCAGAGTGACGTAGCGTGTGTATGTTCCGTGGCATACTTAAGACACGGTACTCCGCCTAAGTGACCTTAGGACTTATTGATTGAAATTCCTTCCGTGGTTATATACATCCTTGTGATTCGATTTCCCTGTCCTTATCGAATCTTGTTTCACTTTCCAGCCTATATGACGCCGAAGACTACGAGGGCACAGAGAGTGGCCGCGAGGGCCGAGGTCAGAGTTGACTCGTCTGAGATGAGGACTGACCAGGGCGGTTTGCCTGTTGTACCAAAGCAGATTGCTATGCTTGGGGCTGGTATGCAGGACTTGTGCCAGATGATGGGGTCGTTAGTTGAGGCCATTCGAGTGCAGGGGCAGGCGGTTGTTCCATCCGTTGCGCGGCCACGATGGTACCTACTGTTCCGACAGTCGTAGCTACAGCTCCGGAGGTTATCACCATGTCATTGTCAGAGTTCATGAGGCTGAGGCCTCCGGTTTTCACTGTCACAGATGCATCCGAGGATCCGTAGTCGTTTATCGACCGGATGGCCAGGATTTGTCGTTCGCTCCGATGCTCCAACGCTAGATTGGTGGAGTTTGCGAGCTTTCGTCTGGAGGGTCTTGCCCAGAAGTGGTGTGAGACCTTAGAGAGGGGCAGAGCCGCAGGTCTTGCTCCTATGACCTGGGCTGAGTTTGTGACGGTGTTTCTCGCCCATTTTCTTCCACCGAGTGTCAGGGATGCACGAGTGTGCAGATTTGAGTCGTTACGCCAGACTCCGGGGATGACGGTGGCTGAGTACGATGTACCGTTTACCAAGCTATCTATGTATGCTCCGTACTTGGTAGCGACTGAGGAGATGAGGGTGAAGAGGTTTGTTCGAGGCCTGCTTACCCAGTTGTTCCTAGCCATCAACATACAACATTGTGACACGTATGCAGCAGCGGTGGACGCGGCCCTATTGGTAGAGGAGCGTCTTTCTGAGTCGTCGGTTGCTCCGGAACTGAAGATGGTTCGTACTGATGATTCAGTGGGGAGGCGGGCATTTAGACGTCGTGACAGTTCCCGTTCAGATACTTGGGGTACTGGAGGTTCGGGACGAGGTCGGCTTTTTAGCTCTTATCCTCAGGAGAGTCAGCAGTTTTCTTCTGGATGTTACCGGTGCGGGTTTCGGGGTCATCGGGCTCGAGATTGTGCTGAGTCACGTGTGAGTGAGGCAGCTGTACCGCAGGTTACCTTACCACCTTCTCCACCTCAGAGGGTGTTTCCCCTTATGCCTGTTGTTGCTCCGTGTCAGACTCCTGCTCAGAAAGGTCGTGGTCACGGTGGTTTTGTTCCAAGTAAGAGGTGGCTGAAGCAGAGGACAACCAGTCGCAGGTAGAGAGCAGGCTCAGGTGTTTGCCTTGACTCATCAGGACACGCAGGCATCCAATGCAGTGGTTTCAGGTATCCTTTCTGTATGTTCTTTTGATGTACATGTTCTTTTTGATCCGGGATCTACGCATTCATATGTTTCTACGCACTTCGTGCCGAGGTTAGGCCGAGAGTCGTGTTTGCTAGATCAGCCGCTTGTCGTGACTACTCCTGTTGGAAAGTCGTTTGTTGCGCGACATGTGTTCCGGTCGTGTGCTGTCCGTTTAGGAGATAGAGATTTATCCGTCGACTTGATCCTTTTTGAGATGTTGGTCTTCGACGTTCTCCTGGGCATAGACTGGTTAGCTACTTTCTATGCGTCCATGGACTGCCGCGAGAAGACAGTTAGGTTTTGTTTTCCCGGAGAGTTAGTGTTTGTAGTGTAGGGGGAACGTGGTGCCGCTCTTCACAGTTTGATTTCTGTCCTTTGCGCTAGTCGTCTTTTGAGGAGAGGATGTCGGGGATTCTTGGCTTCCATTCATGATACTGGAGCCACAGTGGGGTCGTTTGACCGGGTTCCTACCGTGCGAGAGTTTCCCGACGTCTTTCCCGATGATTTACCTGGGTTGCTTCCAGAGCGCGATATTGAGTTTTGCATTGATCTGATTCCCGGCGCGGGGCCTATTTCTATACCACCTTATCGGATGGCTCCGGCGGAGCTTAGAGAGCTTAAAGATCAATTGCAAGAGTTGCTTGATAGGGGAATTGTGCGTCCGAGTGTTTTGCCGTGGGGAACTCCTGTTCTGTTCGTCAAGAAGAAGGACGGCAGCTTGAGGTTGTGTATGGATTATTGTCAATTAAACCAAGTTACGGTGCGGAATAGGTATCCTTTATCTCGCATTGACGATTTATTTGATCAGCTCCTGGGTGCGAAACATTTTTCTAAGATTGATTTGCGTTCGGGTTATCATCAGTTGCGGGTTCGGAATGATGACATTCCGAAGACTGCTTTTCGTACGCTCTATGGGCATTATGAGTTTTTGGTGATGTCGTTCAGACTCACTAATGCGCCAGCAGCGTTCATGGATCTGATGAACCGGATTTTCAGGCCGTTCCTCGACCAGTTCATTATTGTGTTTATTGATGACATTCTGGTCTACTCTAGGAGTTGTGAGGAGCATGAGCAGCACTTGAGGATTGCTTTGCAGACATTGAGAGAGCACCAGCTGTATGCTAAATTCTCAAAGTGCGCATTTTGGCTTGATAGAGTTGATTTCGTGGGTCATGTGGTGACTGGAGATGGTATTCTTGTAGACCCGAGGAAGATCAAGGCTGTGCAGTTTTGGCCAAGACCTGTATCTGTGACTGAGGTCTGTAGCTTTTTGGGCTTAGCTGGTTATTATCGCCGTTTCGTGCAGGATTTTTCGAGTATCGCTGCACCGCTGACCGGACTGACCCGGAAAGGGGGTTCCTTTTCTTTGGACTGATGCGTGCGAGCAGAGTTTTCAGCAGTTGAAGACTCGGTTGACGACGGCACCAGTTTTATATTTGCCTTCTGGATCGGGCGGCTATGTTGTTTACTGTGATGCTTCTCGAGTGGGGCTCGGTTGTGTATTGATGCTGCATGATAGAGTGATTGCTTATGCTTCTAAGAAGCTGAAGAAGCACGAGCAGAATTACCCCACTCCTGATCTTGAGATGGCCGCGGTGGTCTTTGCGTTGAAGATTTGGAGACACTACTTGTATGGGGAGTCGTGTCAGATCTTCATGGATCATAAGAGCTTGAAGTATATTTTCTAGCAGCGGGATCTGAATCTGAGACAGCGCCGTTGGATGGAGCTTGTGAAGGATTATGATTGTGAGATCCTTTATCATCCGGGCAAGGCGAATGTGGTAGCTGATGCTTTGAGTCGTAGTCCCGGGGGTAGCTTATCCCAGTTGAGCGCAGTTCAGCGACAGTCTTCTGCAGATTGGCAGCTCTTGTGCGATGGTAGAGTACAGTTTGAGTTCACTTCCGCTGGGAGACAGCTTGCTTATGTCCGCGCCCGTCCACTACTTTTTGATCGTATCCGTGACGCGCAGCCCAGTGATTCCCGTTTGTCTGAGATTCTTGAGCTTGTTCGGCAGGGTACAGTTTTGGAGTTCATGATTGATGACCTGGGTGTGCTACGATGCGGGACTCGCTTGTGTGTATCAGATGCTGATGGGTTGAGACGCGAGATCCTAGAGCAGGCATATCAGCCAACCTTTAGCGTTCATCCAGGTTCCACCAAGATGTACCGTGACTTAAGAGAATTTTACTGGTGGGAAGGGATGAAGCGCGATATTTCGGACTTCGTTTCGAGGTGCCTGACTTGTCAGCAAGTCAAGGCTGAGCATCAGAGGCCGGTAGGAGAGTTGCAGCCTTTACCCGTTCCGGAGTGGAAATGGGAGCAAATTTCCATGGACTTCATTGTGGGTCTACCCAGGACCAGTCGAGGGTATGACCCCATTTGGGTGATTGTTGACCGGTTGACGACAGCAGCTCACTTCCTTCCAGTGAAGACCACTTTTGGTTATGCTCAGTATGCTCAGTTGTACATAGATGAGATTTTGCGTTTGCACGGTGTTCCAAAATGCATCGTATCGGACAGAGGCACCCAGTTCACTAGCCGTCTTTGGCAGAAGCTTCAGGAAGCTTTAGGTACCCAGTTGAGTTTTAGCACCGCTTTTCATCCACAGACCGATGGTCAGTCGAAGCGGACTATACAGACTCTGGAGGATATGCTTCGTGTGTGTGTGCTTTTTTTTGTGGCAGTTGGGATCGTCACTTGCCGTTGATTGAATTCTCCTACAATAACAGTTATCATGAGACGATTCAGATGGCGCCTTTTGAGGCTTTGTATGGTAGGAAGTGTTGATCGTCAGTCTGTTAGACCAAACTCAGCGAGAGTAGGGTTTTAGGACCCCAGCTAGTTCAGGAGACTACGGAGAAGATCCAGTTGATTCAGGGCAGGATGAGAGCCGCCCAGTGCAGGCAGAAGTCTTATTCCGACCGTCGTCGTCGCAGACTCAAGTTCGTAGTGGGGGATCATGTATTCCTGCGGATTTCTCCGATGAAGGGTGTTATGAGATTTGGGAAGAGGGGGAAGCTCAGTCCCAGATTTGTAGGTCCTTTCGAGATCCTAGAGCGAGTGGGTTCTGTTGCTTATCGTTTGGCGCTCCAACCTAGTTTTCCGGATGTTCACCCCGTTTTCCATGTATCGATGCTTCGTAGATACCTTCATGATCCTTCTCACATGATTCAGCACCAGACCGTTCAGTTTGAGCGCGATCTTTTATTCACCGAGCAGCCGGTAGTTATTTTGGATCGGCAGGTGAAGAAACTTCGGTCAAAGGTCTTGCCATCTGTGAAGGTTCTTTGGCATAGCCCTACTAGTGAGGAGATCACTTGGGAGGCCGAGAGCGAGATGCGGAAGAAATTCCCTCATCTCTTCGAAGGTACGCGCAGTTAAATTTTAATTCGGGGACCGGATTTGTTTAAGGGGGGAGATTGTAACGTTTTAGAAATCGTTATGCGAATTTTTCAGTTTTAGGGTAAAATAGTCGTTGTTTTCCGTTTTAACCCGTTTGTGATCAAACTTCTGTATAGACTTGACTGCGCCTTGTTTAACTAGAATAGTGCTAGTCTGCGGGCTTTGGTGGTCAATTGGATGTTTTGGTTTACATTGAAATTTTTCCCTAATTTAATATTATTTTAAGTTGTTAATTATTCACTTAATTAGTGGTAATTACAATTTTGGTTTGGGTTAATTACTTCTAGTGTGAATCTATGCTAAACTAATCACTAGAATTAGTCTTAATCCATTCTTGCCAAATATCTAGATATTTTGTGTTAAAGGAAATTATTTTTAAAAGAAAAGAAAAGAAAAGGTGGCATAAGACTTAATGAGCATTTATTGCAACTTTAAGCTAGAAAACTCCACACACTTCACAAAAATTCCCCCATTTCCTTGCTTTGGCCGAGCCTTTTCCTTGTGCTGCCCTCTTTTTCCCTTGCTCAATTTCTTCATCTCCAAGATCAATAAATCATCAAAATTCCCTAAATAATTCCACAAAACTCTTAAAAAAATCATAACCCATCTTTCTTCATCACAAATCTTGCTTAGATCTTCAAGAAAAACATGATTTTGGAGGCTAAGGTGATGGATCTAGTTGATCTTTTGTGTTCTTGAAGAGTTATAATTTCAAACCCTAATCCTTAATTGTTAGATTTAAATCATTATGCTAGCTATTTAATTGTTTAAATATAGCTTTAAATTCATGTTTAATTCATTCATGATAATTGTGTAAAAATCAAGTTAGGGTTTGTGTTGGATAATGGTTAAAGTGAAGACTTTGAAAACTTAATCTAGTGGATGAAAGTTGTTGTTATTCCTAATTTGTCTAATTAAGATTATTAGCAAGCTAGGTTTTACTGAAACACATTTGGGTGAGATTAAAATTATGGAAATAGTTTGGATAACTTAGTTAAGACGCTTTGCGATGTTTGTAATCGCTAGAATTGTGTTAGCTTTAGACTTGTGCAAAATTATGCGATAATTTGCTTACTAGATTTCGGTGTATTTTGGACGTGGGTTCAATTGGTCGTTGCGAGGTTATATATATTATCTTCCTCGTATTTTATTTTGTTGTGTTTGCGCGATCGGTACGATCGGAGTCTAGACTTGGTGGTTGCGTAGTTTAGCGACCCTAGCTAGGGTTTTTGCCGATGTCGTGCGCGTTTTGTGCACTAGGTGCGCAGTGTAATTTTCTGGGCGTTATCCTTGCGTTTCGTTATCTTTGTGTCGGCGTAGGATATTTAGCTTATGTGATGTGTTTGTGAAATTTTAGGGTCGCAAGCGGGGACTTCGGACGCTGCGAATAAAGGGAAGCTGGTCTTTGGATTTTCGTAGCTCGAGATCATCGGCGAGTAGATTTAACATTTACGGGAAAATCGCCCGTATGGCGTTATGCATCAGGGCTGGATATGATATGATAGCTGCATGTTATTCGCATATAAGTTGATTGCATATGAACTTCATTGCATATAGTTACTTGTTGTTCCTGAACCTGTACCTATTGTACACTGCACTATTATTGACAGTCCATGTTGCACGAGCACCTATTGTATGCTACACACACACTGTCGGTAATTGCCATGATACGCACAACACAGATATTCATATGATATACCATGCTATTGGTTGGCGACATAGAGTCATTTATTTTTGTGCGATGGCGCATATGACATATAGTATGCCTTGCTATACCTACATGCTTACACATATGCCTTGCTATACCTACATGCTCACACATATACTTTGCTTTTGTTACATGTTCAGTTTTATACGATATATATCGGTGGTATAGGACGCTGTTATATATGTATATTGGATTCAGATACTTGGGAACCGCGTGATATATTTAATGTCTTGATGCATTTAAATAGCGGACTTTTCCCTTGATATGCTCGTATTGTTGTTCTATGTTGCATATGTTATATTACATGGATTTACACATTTGAGATATGTTTTCATGCGATTTGGGGATTTCAAGTGTCGATGTTAGGCACTTATATTCCGAGAGATTTATGGATATTGCAACCCGATACGTGGAACACGAGTGTCGAGGTTGGACACTTGGGTTTCGAGGAACGTTTGTATATCAGAGCAACTGATATGTGGAACACGAGTGTCGAGGTTGGACACTTGGGTTTCGAGGAACGTATGGATATCAGGAAACCGATACGTGGAACACAAGTGTAGAGGTTGGACACTTGGGTTTCGAGGAACGTATGGATACGAGTATTTATGTGTCGATGCTGGCCACCAGTTTTCATGATATTTCGGGTATCGATATTTGACACTCAGGTTACATGAGATTTACAGGGCCGATCTGAGGATTTTGGAATTTGGGGTGTTATTGATTTACACCTGGTTTTTCCATGCTTATGATTTGTGCATGAGATTATTTATTATATCATCCCATACTCAGGATTATTTTTATATGCATTGCTTCATGTAGTTGTAGTACCCTGATGATGTACCTTTACATGACTGCTGCATATTCATATTGCCATACTTATGCTATCAGATTTCATGTGATAGATTTATCGCTGTTCGTGCATACTTGCGATTACAGTATGATGTTAATTACTATTCACGAGTTGACAACTCACCCCCGTTGTGCCACAGTGTTTTGCAGGACTTACCCTCAGAGTAGTCGCGGCAGGGCGCCTTATTATCTCTACTTTTGCGGATACCGCTACGTTTGGCTGTGATGCCTTTTGCTATAGGTGGGTTTTGCGGTTATCCGACGATGTTCATTATTTACCTTTGTATCTAGTACTCTCCATCTACCACTTCATGTATTTGACTTAGAGACGAGTTGTGAGGTTTCGGTGTTGTATATATTTTTGTGACTTTAGGTGCCGTGCTCATGGGAGCCGGTCTTGTTGTTAAGTTTACCTCCTTATGCTGTTTTCATTTATATTTCTTCGCTACGGCGTCGTATATATGCTTGTGGTGGTTGTCTCCTCCGTTGGGCGTGAGTTACTCCCGTTTGGGATGCTTTATTTATTTTCTATTTTTTAACCGTTTTCGGGGCTAGTTTTTACAAAGGAGGTGCTGCCGAAATTTTCAAGAAAGAAAACTAAAGTTAAAGATTTTTACTTGAGAATTTCCGAATGTTTTAAACTATGTTTTTCTCCGCTTATCCAGTTTTGGGTGGTTTAGATTTCTGGGTTTCGGCTTATTTAAGTTGCGTATGCCTGTTGACGTTATATAGTTTATGTGCCGGTTACGGGCCTAATTTTTGGGTCGTGACAGCGTTATTAGGGGTCTGACATTATCCACCCCTTAGACCCGATATGCGATACTCTTAGATGAACAGACCGGACTGTATGGAGATTGTCACGGACATGCTCAGTAGGGGTTCAGATGATTTTTCTCGTCGGCCTTCCTTTCGCTCAATACCTGGATAGCCGTTACGTACCGCTAGTACCGCTGACGTGCTTGAGGTTAAACCTACTGCCAGCATATTGACGAGTCTTTAGAGTCCCACACAGAGAGTTTTCCTTGTTCAGGCGAAACGATGTAGTAGCCATATTGGATACGTGCACGGTTCTGATCGATTGATTGTACTATGTACCCGTACTTTCGATCGGACAGTTGATAATACTAGCCGGCTCGGGATTGAGCCGGATTATTAAATCAGGTGTTGATTTAATAATTTACGAATATATATATTTCGATATGTATATTATATTATTATGTTCTTTATGTTATTCTATCTCTTTGGGTATTCATATTTCGGTACGAATACAGGTATGTATATACAGTAGTGTGTAATCCGTATTTTTTACAGATAACATTCTAGAAGGTGGACACCTCATTTTGGATTTATCCATTTATCATAAATGGATAATGAGGTGGAAAAGGAAAAAGGAGAGTATGGTGAGAACCATGCTTGAATAGTGTTGACAAATGAATTGTTAATTCATTTGTGCTCACTATTCAAGTATAGTTGCATTTTAAAAATTAGAAAAATGTGTTTGATAAAAACATGCTTCATGGATGGTTGGTTCATTATTTTTGAGATGTGAAAAACACTCTCACCATTAGTTTCACTCTCCTTTTTCTTTTCTTGAGTTCCTCCACTATCATCTTCAACATCCTCTCTACTATCTCATGTGTTGAGAATCAAGAGAGGAGGTGAGGAAGAGATACACTTAGAACACTCCACTACATCCTAGACATTCTACACTAGCCATCTAGAATCTGTAGTTGCTTCACTTGATCTTTTATGTGGAGCTAGAGCCATGAGCTACATCCCTCGGGTGGATCATCTTCGACGGAGGAAGATCGGCGGCCAAGCTCGATCCAAAGGTCCTCAAGGAGCTAAGGGAGATGGTGGAAGACCGAAGGACATAGTTCGTTCGGTATAACACTCTATCACAGTAGTTAGACTCGTTTAGATTACTAGTTTCTTATTTGGATTCGATTCTAGGTAGTTGTTTCTAGCACTAAGTTCTTTAAACGCCAAAATTTTTTGTTCCGCAATCGGCCACGGTAGATGGCCAGGGCGCTAGAAACGCCAACGCCAGCTCCCACAAGTATGATTGCCATCACAACGCTGGTAGTCAAGCAAGGATCCTACGGGCTTTATCAATATGTATACTAGATATGAAATACTAAGTAAAACACATCACATGTTAAGATAAAGACAAACCAGATAGCATACTATCATATCGAGCAAGATTGTCCTGTATATACATATCCCTAGAATCCTATACAATGAAGGCCTCTAGGGCATACATATCCAACAGTTTCCAGATCATGAGTAGTAAATAACATCATACGTGTAATCGCAAGCATGCACGAAATAGCGAAAAATCCTAAGCATGAGGTTATGATGGCATATGTATGACAGTGTGAATGCAACATAATCATGAGCAAGGTACAACATCAAGATGCAACAACTATATGAACAGAGCATGTCAGAATAAGTCATGAATATGAAATAAAACAGCGATACCATCGATAAATCATCATAAAAACCGGTGTCAATCAACGACACTCAAATTCCCATATCTCAGGCGCTGTCACTCTGCTCGTCCCTCATATCCATCTCAACATATAACTTTGATTGGTATCCTTCGGATATCAGCCGTGTTTCCATACAATCGCCGGTAGGTAAAGCTCTCCTGCCTGGCTCAACGCCTTTTTATACGATCTTCTTGCCCTGGGGTACCATATCGGGCCCACCATATCCTCACAGATGGTTCCTCCTCACTCATCGAATCGGGCATACTCATCACTCAGAACTGAGAAAACCCATGATGGACATCAAATATCATGTTAAGGAAACCGCAAATCTCATGAAACATCATATGAGAACATGGTACTAATAGCAATGTATGTATGATGCTGACATGATGTGTACTAGTACAATGAACAATGTCTAACTGTCAATTACGAATCTAGTACAATGTAGTTATTCATGGCCAATTCTATAGTGTGCATGCCATGGCAATTACCAACGGTGTGTGTGGGCATATGAATCAGTGCTCGTGCGGCATGAACCGTTGGTAATGGTGCAGTGTCCTACTAAGGATATGTCAATGCATTACAGGTAATGTGGTGCACACTATGATACTCATGCAGAATCACAAATGTATAAGCATGCGGTATAAAGTTTGTAACTAGAATCTCGCCATCGGCACTTAACGCCATACAAGCGATTCCCTCGTAGATATCAAATCTACTCACCGAAACGGTCTCGAGCTATAGGAATCTGACCACCTCCTTCCCCTTCCAAGCTGCGTCCGAAGTCCCCGCAAATGATCCTAGCATCGCACAAAACCATAACACGTGAGGCTAACAAAATCTTCGATAAAAACACAAACACATACGCAAAATGAACGAACCAACTCCCACAAGATACCGTGTGAGCTAAGCGTGCAAAACATGTGCAGTAGCATCCAAGACTACCCCTAAGGCTGCTAACTACACAAGACCCTAAACAAGAGTCGGATAATGTAACGTTTTGAAAATCGTTTCGGTGAAATTTCGGAAAATCGGTAAAATAAGGGGGGTTTCCGTAAAAAGTCAAAATATAAATATCTTTTAATATAAAATTAAATATACATATTCTAGCTATGTAATTGCTAGTATTTGGTATTTATTGAGCCACTGGTAAAATTTCAAAATTTCTGAAAAATTTTCCGAAATAAATTATTTTAATATTATTTTAAGCCGTTAAAAATACATTAAATTAGCGATAAATACAAATTTGAATGGGCTAATTATAAACTTTAGAATCATGACAACTAAAATCTAGTTAGTAATATAAATTTTTAGCAAATTATTTCATGTTCTAATTGGTAATAATTAAGGGAAAACTAAAATTTAAATAATTAAACTAAAACTTGCAATTTTTGAGCTTGTGGGTGGTCTTTTTGCATAGAATTTCTTTGTTCACTCTCTCACATCCTCACCCCTCAATCTTGGCCGGCCCTACCACTTGGCAGCAGCCCACTCCCTTCCCCCTCTTGTTTTTCTTCATTCATGTGAAAAGTAAAGTTAAAATAAAGGTTTTATATATATATTAAGTAGGTGGGGGTATTATGGTAATATGTGAAGGGTTGACTTGGACAAATTCCCACAACACCCACACCTTTCCCCCACTTCCTCCCTGCTGGCCAAGAGCAGCTCCCCCTTTCCCCCCTCCTTGTTCCATCTCTTCTCACTTCAATTTCATCACAAAATTCAACAAAAATCTACAAATTTCTTCTCAAATTCAAAGCAAATCCTCATGCTATTCCCTTCTTAAGCCAAAATTTGTTTAAAGTATGGAGAAATGAGTTGTCTTGGAGGCTAATGCAACCTAGGATTCCAAACTTGTGAGGTATAATTTCAATCTAATGGTTAAATTGTAATTTGTATATGCTAAAATTTAAATTTAAAGTGTGAAATTAGTTGTTGCTGCTTGTTTTAGAAAAATCACGAGAAGGGTTGATTTTGGAAATAAGGATTGAAGCATTGTAAATGGGTTAATTGAGTGTTGTAGCTAGCTAGTAGTGTGGATTGGGTGATTATGCGATGTTGTGACCATTTGGTCGCAAATCCGCTATATTTGCGCCAATTTTCTATTTTCATGCTTACTAGATTTTTGAAATTGAATTAGAATGTGGGATTAAAATTATGGTTAGGGTTTTTATCACCTCATTAACAATATAATGTGTAGTTTAACACTTTAGGGTTATGCAAAACCTAGCTTAATTGTTAAATTGTGAATTTTGCTTTAAAAAGTGTTAAAATCGGTTATTTTTGCAAACTAGGAATTTTGAATTAATACAAATTGATGCGATTAAATTGTGGAAATGGTTTGTATGGCTTATTTAAGGTGTTTAATGAGCATTTTGGCCATTTGAATCGTTAAAATATGTATATTGGTTAAAATATGTAGATTTGTTTAATTTTATGGTTTTGATGAATTAAACCCTATTTCTTATACAGTTAGTGAGTTTTGAAACCATGATTGGTATGTTTGGTGTTTTTCTCGATCAATCGGCGTTTGTACGCTGATGTCGAGGGTTTTTGGGTTGATTTGTGAAAGCAAACCATAGGTTTGACCTTTGTGAGATTCGTGTGTCGTTTTGGTCATGAGTCGGATTTTAATGCAATACGGTGCGTTATGATATGTAGGTACCCCATGTGTACTTCGAGACGACAAGCAAGCGCGTGGCGACGTCGGCACCGGCGAGCGAAGATCAGGTGAGTAGATTTATATCTACGGGGAGAAGTCGGGTGGATGGCGTATAGCACCACCGCAAAGTTGTGAGGAATGAGGTGATGTGGTAACGATATACTTTTATATGTTAATGCGAGATATGTACACCTAGTAAGAGAAGCCTTAGGAGCTTATGGGTTTAGGGTTAGCGAGAATTGAAGGAAGGACTTTAGCGGATTTCTTAGTCACGAAAACCTAGAGTAAGGATTTGCATACACGCACACATATACACTTGCATATTTCTTTTTCTTGTGCGTATATGGGAATGTGTATATATGTATATACGCATGTTTATGGGACTATGCATATATACATTCATATACACATGCATGAATGTTGAGGATATTGTATGATATTTGGAGATGAGTCGATGAGATTGGGCTTGAGGCCATGAGATCGATGATGTGATATGGTCCGTATTTGAGATACGACATGATATTTTAGCGGGTTCTTTAGGCGTGGTGTTTTCATACACACGCATGCATTTCATAGATGGTATCAGTATTGTACTAGACGTAGATCAGTACCCCGATCATGATATTTGATAAAGAGGATACCGAATGATTAATGTGATAGATGTGACATTTGACCCGTACCCAGATTTGGGAGGCCGTACGACGGATTTACCGTACGAGCTATATATTGACGATAGATCTGCACTCTTGATTGGAGGATGTCATATCAGATGGTGTATCATATGGGATACTATTGAGGCGGGATCACCGACTATTATATAGATAGATATATATCGACACAGATGTAGGTGGTTTTCGTACCCCTTTCGATTGGTTGTTAGTTAGACCTGCAGTTTACCTAGTAGATGTCAGACTGGACCCGAGTCATACCTATTTCCAAAACTGACGAATCATGAGAATTTTAAAGATATACCAAGGGATACTACGGATATTTTAAAAGACGTATCTTTTCTTTAAAACATCATAGTCCTTATTTTCAAACACCACGATTCGTACTATTTCAAACGGCAAAACAGTATATCACATGTATAGTAAGGTAGATTCCTTGTTGTTACATTATTATTCATGTTCCGCATATTATTGTTGTATTTACTATTCATTTTCCTTATTATGTTGTAATCGCCTCATTGCATGTTATTGTGTACATAGTAATTATGAAACCATGTTGTTAGGACACCAGCACCATTATCGATGACGCGTATGCTTCACGTACACTTGCTTGCCGGCTCACACACATCTTCATCGGTAATTGCCATGTCATGTACACTTTAGAAAATACTATTTCAGTGACATAGCTTGCTAGCTGATAGTTGTAATATGTTATAGTTTCCATATACTAGTTTAATTATTGCATTCATTGCATGCTATTATATGCATCCATATAGTCATTGGTTATGCAGTATTACGAAGATTTATGCCGGTATTCACTGTTTATTGGTATCATGATTTGATGATTTCGGATTTACATGAAATTTCTGGATTTGGGGGAAAACCACAAGAATTTAATAAAAGCTTAGTATCATCATTTTAAAATGCAAATTACGGTTTTCTCGTGATGTATGAGTGTCTACCATGATGTTTTCTCGGTTCTGAGATGGTTTTCGAGACCCGATTCGAGGAGTTGGATGAACTGTCTGCGGGTACATGGTGGACCCGGTATGGTACCCCAGGGAAATAAGTTCGAGGAGTAGACGATGAGCCTGGCAGGGGCAGACTACCTACCGGTGATTTTACCTGGCGCGGCGGATATCCGGAGGATATCGTTCATGGCTGTGAGATTGATGATATGGGCTGATCCGTTCAGCCGGAGCCTGCGGGCCGATCCCGCAGATGATACGGATGCCTGAAGTATTGATATTTGAGGCTTGATTTGAGATTTGAGATATTGAGATTTGATACTGAGATACTGAGACTTATGTTTTGTGTCGATACTTGACACTGATTTCTCTGTTGCATTCATTAATGATACGTGATTGACATACATATAGAAATCTCATTGATTGAAGAAAACAGTTGTCGCACTCATGGTATATTCTGTTTCCATTCGTAATGCATTCATACATCATATATCTGATATGTTGCTATCTGAGGCACTGACACGAGCATGTAGTATTATATTATTCATAGATGGACCGGGATTTTTATTGAGGATATTACCTGATACGACCTAGGATAGCGTTATGCATGCGATTTCTACTCGTAGTTGTTTTCTACTCACGAGTTGGCAACTCACCCCTGTTGTGCCATAGTTCCTTGCAGGTTTTTCCGTACAAGTTCTTTGCGGCTTTGCTGGCACATTGTTCTTTCCGGGTGATTGCTTTGGCAGGTGGGTTCTTTGCATCAGGACCACCATTGTTTATTATTATTTCAATTGTATCTAGAAACTCCATCAACCAGATTGTATATTTGAGAGGGATAGAAGACCAGATTTATTATTCTTTCAACCTTAGAGTCGCGTGTTGTATTATTTTGGGTTTTCTTGTTGATTTTGGGTTCTCTTTTGAGTTTTCATCCTCGCCCTTGGCGTTGTATATTATATTGCTTGCATGGTTGTGACCGTCGATTGACGAAGAGCTAGCTCCCGCTTGGGGATGCTTTTTTATTGATTTCGTATACTATTCATGTTGTATCCCATTTGGGGCCAGTATTTACAAAGGAGACTCTGCCGAAAATTTCAGAAAATACTTGGATTTTAAAAATACATACTTCGGCCTATGTTGATTAAAACTACTTGCTTTAAATTGGTTTTTCCTTCACTCTACTGCTTCTTTGGTTTTTATTTCTGAGTTTTGGCTTACTTAGATTACGTACGCCTCGAGACGTTCGTAATTTAAGTGCCGGTCATGTTCCGTACTTTTCGGGTCGTGATAGATAAATCCGTATCACATGTTAACGAAACACTTGAAATATAGTAAAACAGTCCCAGATTTTCCTATACAAGCAATTAAGGAAAGTTGCACATGCCATAAGCCTACATGTAGTTCCAGAGAACCCATGACTAAGACTCACACCCAACGTCCCCATACTGGCCGCAATTTGCGGCCAGATCAATTAAATCTGTGGCTGAGAAGAAGAGGGGAGGGCTTAGGTTTTGCGGTTATGTTCTTGGCTCTAAGGCCAGCTCTCAGTAGTGGCAACTTCTCAAAAAGGTCTCGGTGTTGATAGCAGATTCAAACAGAAACCCTAACCTTAAACAAATACGATATTTAACACTAAACCCAAAACATTAAGGTAGTTTAGTGAAACTAGTTAACATAAAAACTTTCCTTAGAGCCAAATTAAGAGTTTTAGATCATTACCTCACCAAAACTTGGAAGAAACCCTAGCCATGCAAGCTCTAAGACTCCAAGAGAGACTAAACATGCTTAATTGAGGTTTGGTGGTGATTTAGGCTCAAGGTTGAGATGGGAAAATTCGCAAGAGGAAATTTTTGGAAGAGGAAGAAGAAGAATGAGAGAGAGAGATGAGGGGAGAGGGATGGCTCTTGAGAGCCATGCTCTCTCTATCTTCATTAAGTGCTCCCCTTACTTCCATGTCTCCCCCATGCCTTCATTTCTTTTCTTTTTCTATTAAAACCTTTTTTTAAAAATTATTAATAAGAACATAAAGATATGGTTAATGTGACATGACTAACCAAACATGTTTAGCATATCCTTAATGCTAGATTATCATGTGTTGGGTTATGCAAGCGCCCCGGTCATCAAACCGTCGCCAGTGCGGATCAAAAAATTTCAAAAACCGGTGCTAGAACAACCCGATAACCCGGATCGACCCACAAGCCCTAGATAACATAAACATGCATAGGAGATAAAATAAAGGGTTAGAGTGATTATACCGAATTGATCCGTTTCCTTCGGTCTTCAACCGCCTTCCCAAGCTACTAGAGGCTTCCTTGATCAAGCTTGATCTTCGTTCTCCCTCCATTGAAGATGATCCACCCGAGAGTCTATGAATCGAGCTCCAACCTCATATCCGAGTTAACTAGGGTACCTAGATCGCTACACTAGACACCGTAGAAGAAATAGAGAATGATGAAGGATTAATTTGTCTCAAGACACCCAAGGTTTCAACACATGAAAGGGTTTGGGTGGAGGTAGAAGAAGATGCCATGAGGATGAGAGTGACGCAACTCAAGAAAGAAAATGGCTAAGTCTTTTTCTTTGTTGTGAGATTTCTTTTTGTGTTAATTCATTTCAATAATTGAAGCCATCCACATAAATATCCCATGGCTCCAAAATATCTAGAGTCAACCAAAAATATCTCAAGTCAACAAAATCTCACAACAAACAAAAACTTAATCATAATTAGAAAAGTAACCATGGGTCACTAATAAGCCATGCTACAATAATGCAATAAACACCTCATCCTCCACCTTAATAACTCTTTAATCCAAAAAGGTCTAAACCATAATGATGTGTAATCTTCTAAAAGTAATCTTATAAGAAATTACAAGAATACCTCTCATTCGTATATACATACCCCCATCCATATTCCGAAGAATACGAATAAAATGAGACAAAAATAATCCAACAATATAATACTAGGATCCGGTTTAAACCAAAGCCCACTAGTATTATCCGTCCAAACATCATCCGTGCACAAGTACACGTATGTGATCGAACCCTGCCATAAAACCATACGACCTTTACATCGTTTCGCCTGAAGTAGGGAAACCCTCTGTGTGGGACTATAAAGACTCGTCAATACGCCGGCAGTAGGTTTAACCACAAGCACGTCAGTGGCACTAGCTGTATGTAATGGCTACCCAGGTATTGAGCAGAAGGGAGGCCGACGAGCAAACTCATCCTGAAACCCCTACTGAGCCTGACAGTGACAATATCCGTACAGTCCGGTCCGTTCGTCTATGAGTATCGCATATCGAGTCTAGGATGTGAATAAAGTCAGACCCTTAATAACGCGACATTTAGTGTCGGCATGAAGCCTATCACCCACTGAGAAACTACTGATCCGAATCGGTAATTCTCGACTACCTTGGCCAAGGATTTCTGGTGATGGCCACCCATGCAAATCGCGACATCAACCCCCAAATACCGGGAGAGACGAATCCCCTGACGATCCGCTCACTGCCTCCATGTGGCTCGGGACTGTACCCAACTAAAACCTGTTTGCACGAATCCTTTGAGCCATGGTAGGGTAGTAATCAAAGCACAGTGGGAACTCACACGAGACAAATGATGATCTCAGGTCGATAGACCAACCTGTACACATGTCACCAGAGAACTGCTATCTGACAATAGGTATAATACCATGTTCCCGGTGAGTCCGTCCGGTGTACTCATAACCCAATGAGCACCTGTATACTATCTTAGGTGAACAAACTGACACCAATGGCTTGTGAGACCGGCCACCGCCCCTCGTCGGGGTCTCGATCAGTATACACTAGTCTATTCTAGAGTATCGATGCCCAGTCTCGAAACTCCCACGACTAGGGACATTTAAGGATGTGCCTATAGACCACCTAGCTCCCACGTATATGATCTCCATCGTAATGCTGGTAGTCAAGCAAGAATCCTATGGGCTCTATCAATATGTAATAGTGATCTGTAATGCCACCTAATGCTGTACATGATGATAATGAAAAACCAGATAGCATACTATCATCTCGAATAAGACTGTTCTACCGGTATAGGTTCTCCCTCAATCATCATAATCACCAGCCTACGACTATGATAATTGTCTTGAGGGCACTATAGCCAACAATCCCCCACTTGCATTTAAAGATAATTATTGTGGTGTCGCATACTCACAGCCCGTGTGATACCGAACATCCAACTCCTCTACTAATCAGTCTCGGAAAGCTCGTTTGCGAAACTATTGTGTTCGAGAAATAGCCTCAGTGAGTGGATCCGCTGCAATGTTTCTTTCTGTATCTCTCTATATCTTAACTTCGCGGAGAAAGCTATCTCCCGAAATGAGCAATACCTGTCTTAGAATATGTCTGGATATCTGATGGGACCCAGTTCACAAATGAACTCCAAATCCAGCAAATTTCTTAGACTGTATCGTCCACTGAATTTAATCAGTATCCTGGGCCATACCTTCCTCAGTATCCGCTTAGATCACCTGTCCAACATACTGTCCTTCAAAAGAGGGAAAACAAAAACTCTGACAGTCACTCTGTCATCCAGGTTACCTTGGAAGCCTGAATGATAACCGTCTCCCGAAGAAGGCTGCCATTACCATATCCCAAGAACATCTACTTATGTTCTTAACTACTTCCCTATGTTTCTCCAGGATTGGATTAATATATATGCTTATTGCAGCTAGTGCAAAAACGACATCTGGTGTGGTACTTGACATCGTATGATTTGACTCAATTGCCTAAGCAAGTGATATACCAATCATGCAAATCCCTCTACCCTTTAGTCTGAAAGAAATCTTTTAGAGAGGGTGACTCCATCACCTATAGGTACACCACCATGCCAGGAGGCAACCATTCTAAAACACCTTTATAATAATGTCAAAGTACCCAGATTGGGGCACTTCCTAAATCTAGATCTAGTAACCAGAAAACCTGATATTATATCCATATTCTTTGTGGAGAAACAACTTTGTGACAACCACAGTATAACCGATCGTAGTATAGGAATTTCACTTCCTATAAAGTGCATGTCATCCAAATACTAGGACATCACACCTTACTACCTTCTTACCAGATCCATCTCCTATTCTGATGAGGTCAAAGCCTATGACTGTCACATAAAAAATAGATGATCTAGCTCCGCTATATCTGCTTTAGTCTATAAATAGAAACAAGCTACTTGTCCACTATACTTCCGCTGCTCCCACTGACTACAACAACCCTCTTGCAGAGTCATATTGTCACGACCTGAAAATGGCACTTGACGGACCTTAAACTACGCAATGTCCATAGGCGTAACACAATCTAAGTAAACCGAAAACCCAGCAATCTAAACCATCAAAAGTAGTAAGTGATAAGAACATTGTTAAAACTTTTGAAAATCTCAAGTGCAAATTCTTTAAAAGTCCAACTTTACTTTCTCAAAAATTTTGGCAGCACCTCCTTTGTAAAAACTTATCCCAAAAATGGGTACAACATAAATGTAAGTAAAGCATCCCCAACGGGAGCAAATACATGCCCAACGGCGGAAAACAACCACCACAACAGATTTACGACGCCGTAGCGAAGAAAAAGACGACATAAATAAAACTACATTAAAGACCTCCAAGTCACCAAAAATATACAATATCGTCCTCACATCAGTCTCTAAGTCAATACATGATAGTGGTAGATGGAGAGTACAGGATACAACGAATATACAATAAACAACATCGGATAGCCGCAAAACCCACCTATAGCAAAACTGCGCACAGTCAGCCGAAGCGGTATCCGCTGCAAAAGATGATACGAAAGATGAAAAGCCTACCGGGACTGCCCTGAGGGACTACCTGCAAAACACTGTGGCACAACAGGGGTGAGTTGCCAGCTCGTGAATAGTAAATAACATATGCAGGTAATCGCAAGTATGCACGTACAACGCGAATCTAATGCATGCAAGCTGATAGCAATAAATGGCAATATATGTGCAACAGTATGAAAGGTACTCTATCAGGTCCTACTAATACATGAAGCAATAAAGAGCAATATGTATGCGACAGTCATGTAAGGTACTCTATCAGGTACTACTAATACATGAACAACAAATGCATCTAAAATAGCAGTATGTAAATGCAACAGTCATGTAAGGTACTCTATCAGGTACTACTAATACATGAAGCAATGCAAATACAATAAATGCGGAGTATGGGATAAAACATGTCATTCCCACGGAATCCTGACCTCGTGGTATGACCAAAATCCATCAAGACAATCCAAATCCCAACTTTCCACAAATCAGCCCCCAAATTGGCCCTCATATCCTGTAAGTCTCATAGATCCTGAGTGTCCAATATCAAGTAAAACTCATATATCCAGTATCCAATATCAAGTAATCTCATATATCCTGTATCCAACATCAAGTGAATCTCATATATCTTGAGTGAGTATATTTGCAAGATTATTATGATGATGTATATAAATTAGATATGTATACATATATATTAGCGTCCCACTCCACTAATATATATATATATATATGCATATATAACAGCGTCCCATTCCACTGTTATATATACTTAGGAGTAAGAATATCAGGAAAACAATGTGTCAAACATTGACACATAAATACTGATCTATAAGGTGCTGTCACCACGACTGGCCCCCTGATAGGTACGTATCATATGCTATCCCGAAAACCCGAGTGCCCATCTTCGACCCTCGCCTTTCGATGTATCCATACGTACATGACTCCTGTCGGTATCCCCATGATAACCGCCGAGTCATAGGTACTGTCACCGGTAGGTACTTGCCCACCTTCCAGGCTCATCGGCTTGTACCGTCGATCATCTTGCTGAGAGAAACCGTACCGGGCTCCACCATGTACCCGCACACGGTCTCGTCTACTCCTCGTATCGGGTAATAATACAAAGCTCAGAACCGAGAAATCTCATGGTGGACGCTGAAATTGTTAGTTATATGTATGCCCTAGACGCCATTACTGTACATAGGATGTATATTGTAGTAGATGCTGGGACATATATAGGGAGGACTTTCTTGCTCGACATGATAGTATGCTATCTGGTTGCTCTTTATCTTAACGTGTACACTGATTGTCTCTCTGTTACATGTTGGTAAAGCCCTTAGGATGTGTACTTGACTACCTGGACTATGATGCGGATCATACTAGTGGGGACATGGTAGTCCATAAGTACATCCTTCAAGGTCCCTAGTCGTGGGTGTATCGAGTGTAAGTCCATGCTACCTCTCCCGGTACTTTCGGGCATGCGGAATTTGGTGAAAAACAATTTTCTTAGAGGTGGTAACATGGACTAAAAACCGGATCTTTGTTAAACATCTAACTAACAACCTAACTACGAGTTGCTAACTACTCGGTTAGGGGGTTATACCTTTCTTTTTCTCGAACTCCTTCGTCTTCAAGCTTCGATGGTCGTCCGAATCGGCTTCTCCCCGTCGTCTCCTTGCGCCGAAGATAGATCCACCTGAAAGCTTCAACCTTTGGCTCCTTCTTCGAACTTTGAAGAAACTAGTTCACTCGGTTTGCTAAACCTTGTGAACTAGAGTGAGTAGAGAAGAGTTTGTATGGGATTTTATCTATGGTTCTTGGTTCTCAACTCATGAGACAAGTGAACCATAGAGTCAAGAGAGGGAGAGCATGAGGAGGAAGATGAGAGCTCAAGAACAAGAGAGAGAATGAGCATGAAAGAATAAAATGAAGACTTTTCTCATTTGGCTCTCATAATCCAAAACAATCATAACACCTCATATCAATCAAGTATTATGTGATGGTTTAAGCAACCATGGCCATATCATTTCATGCACTCATTTTGCACAAAAGAGCAAGCAAGCAAAAGTCTTTGCCATGAAATGATAGCTATAGTTATCATGATGGTCAACTAGTCAAGCCTAGTCAACCGGTCAACAAAGTCAACAAGTCAACAAAAGTCAACAAGTCAACAAAGTCAATCCCTCAACAACCATGTCACCATAATACTTAATTAATATAATTGTTAATCATATATCATATTCTCATTAGGGTTGAGCAAAAAGTCAATAGTCAACGGTCAACGGTCAACAACCCTAATGAGAATTCTCTGCCTCTGTCTCTCCGTCAACTGTGCATACACACCCGCATCCGCGTTCCGAGGAACACGAATGCACACTGGATAAATCCAATCCCAAAAGGTACACTAGGATCTGGCTTAAACCAAAGCCCGCTAGTGTAAACTGTCCGGACACTGTACGTGCACAAGTGCACGGATGTGACCGAACCCTGTCGCAAAACCATGCGACCTCTACTCTTTTGCCTAAAGGCGAATAGCTTTCTGTATGGGACTCTAAAGACTCGACACTACGCTGGCAGTGGGTTTAACCACAGACCGCAAGCGGCACTAGCTGTGCGTAACGGTCCCCAGGTAGATGCCGACAAGAAGACCTACGAGGCGAAACCCATCTGAACTCCTACTGAGCCTGAATGTGACATTCTCCGTACAGTCCGGTCTGTTCGTCTGATACATCGCATGGTGGGCCTAGGGGGCGGTAAACGTCAGTCCCCCAATAGCGGTACAAGTCGTGTCGGAGTGAAGCCCAAAACACCCTGAGATAACACTGGAAGCCTACCAGTATATCTCGTTTGCCCTGGCCAGGGACTACTCGTGTAATGGCTCTCCTAGACACAGCGCGATGTCAACCCCCAATACCGGGAGAGACGAATCCTGTCTAACCGTCACTGCCTCCAAGTGCTTTGGGACTGCACCCAACTACCACCTGTTTGCACGACTCCTTTGAGCCGTGGTAGGGTAGTAATCAAAGTACAGTGGGAACACACTCGAGGCGAAGTGACAGTGTCAATTCAGCGGACTAAGCTGTACTCATGTCACCTGGGAACTGATAACCGACGATAGGCATAATACCAACTAGTCAGTTCCCGACGAGTCCTGTCCAGTGTACTCGTAACCCAACGAGCACCCGCATACTATCTCAAGTACGACGTACCGATGGCTGTGGGACAGACCGTCTCCCACACTGGGATGAGAAGCGCATGCGCTAGTCTACTACGGAGTATCGATGCCCTGTCTCGTTAGTCCTGCGACTAGGGACCTGCATAAGGATGTGCTTATAGATTACCCAGCCCCATTAGTGTGACTGCCATCACAACGCTGGTAATCAAGCAAAGATCCTAAGGGCTCCACTAATGTGTATAGGCTATATACTAAAATAAACACATGTACACATTGAAGTAGAAACAAACCAAGTAGCATACTACCATTTTGAGCAAGATTGTCAATACAAGGTGAATATCCCAAGCTTCCATTAAGTAATATACATACTAGTATGATACAGTAATGGCCTCTAGGGTATATACACTAACAATCTCCCACTTGCACTAAGGCCATGTACTGGCGTATCGAAGACCTATCATCTCGATCAGCCGCTCGAACTGAGTCTGGGGTAAGGCCTTCGTGAGTGGATCAGCAGTGTTATCTTCCATATTTACTCTCTTCACCTCGATCTCCTGGCGATCAACGATCTCCCTGATCAGGTGGTACCGCCTCAAAATATGCCTGGACTTCTGATGGGACCTGGGTTCCTTCGCTAAAGCTATAGCGCCGTTGTTGTCACAATACAGTGGTATTGGATCAACACTGGTAGGAACCACCTGAAGTTCCGTGAGGAACTTCTTCATCCAGACAGCTTCCTTTGCGGCATCGCAAGCAGTTATGTACTCCTCTTCCATAGTTGAGTCAGCAACGGTTTCCTGCTTGGAACTCTTCCAGCAAACCGCCCCTCCATTGAGGGTAAAGACATAACCCGACATGGACTTGGAGTCATCCTTATCACTCTGGAAGCTGGAGTCAGCAAAGGCCTCAATCTGGAGGTCTTTTCTGCCATACACCAAGAACATCTCCTTAGTCCTTCTCAGGTACTTGAGAATGTTCTTTACTGCTTTCCAGTGTTTCTCCCCTGGGTTCAACTGATACCGGCTTACAACGCTCAATGCGTATGCTACATCTGGTCTGGTACATAACATCGCATACATAATAGAGCCTACCGCAGATGCGTAGGGTATTGATGACATGCGAGCCCTATCCAAATCAGTCTTGGGAGACATCTCTTTGGAGAGGGTGATTCCGTGACAAGCCGGTAGATTACCGCGCTTGGAATCTTCCATACTGAATCGTTTCAGTATGGTGTCGATGTACCTCGACTGTGAAAGTCCCAACATCCTTTTAGATCTATCACGATAGATCTGGATCCCCAGAATGTAGTTGGCATCGCCCAAGTCCTTCATGGAGAACCTCTGTGACAAGAATCCTTTGACTGACTGTAGCATAGGAATATCATTTCCTATTAGGAGAATGTCATCGACGTACAAGACGAGGAATACCACATTTCTCCCTACAATCTTACTGTAAATGCATGGTTCATATGGGTTTTTGACAAAGTCGAATTCTTTGACAGTATCATCAAAGCAGATGTTCCAACTCCGCGATGCCTGCTTAAGTCCATAGATGGACTTGAGCAACTTGCACACTTTACCGCTGCTCCCACTCTGAATGAATCCCTCTGGCTGATCCATATAGACGCACTCTTCCAAATTTCCATTTAGGAAAGCCGTCTTTACGTCCATCTACCAGATCTCATAATCGTGGAAGGCAGCAATGGCAAGAAGGATCCGAATGGATTTAAGCATGGCTACCGGAGAAAAGGTCTCGTCATAGTCCAAACCAGGTCTTTGACGAAAACCCTTTGCAACGAGCCTAGCTTTATAGGTTTCAACCTGCCCATCTACACCAATCTTCTTTCTGAAGATCCATTTGCAGCCTACGGGTTTTACCCCTTCTGGAGCAAAGTCCAAAGTCCAAACTTTGTTGGTGTACATAGACTCCATCTCGGTCCGCATTGCATCCAGCCATTTTACTGAGTCACCGCTCTGAATGGCTTGCTGGAAGCTAGTAGGCTCACCATAATCCATGGTGCAATCCTCTCTATCCCCGTCTATGAGAAAACCGTAGTATCTCTCGGGCGGATGAGACTGCCTACTACTCTTGCGGAGTGGCGCAGGAATGTCCGGTTCTCCTGAAACTACTGGCTCTTCCAAGCTTTCAGTAATAACTTGTGGTTCTGGAATTTCTTCCAGTTCTATTGCGCTCCCACTTTTCCCTTTTTCTAAAAACTGATGTTCCAGAAAGTGGGCATGACGAGAAACAAAAACCTTTTGTTCCTCTGCGTAATAGAAAAAATACCCCCTGGAGTTCTTTGGGTATACCACAAACTTACACAGTACTGAGCGTGCCTCGAGTTTGTCCGCATGCTTCTTTTTAACAAAAGCTGGACATCCCCATGTCTTTAGGTACTTAAGACAGGGTTTCTGCCCACTCCACATTTGATATGGGGTGGTAGGCACTGTCTTGGTTGGAGCCTTGTTCAAGAGATATGCAGCTGTTTCTAGTGCATAACCCCAGAAAGATCGCGGTAACTCAGCCTTACTCATCATGGAACGAACCATATCCAATAGGGTCCGATTCCGCCTTTCCGATACACCGTTGTGTTGTGGTGTGTATGGAGGAGTAAGTTGAGAGAGAATTCCATTCTCTTTTAAGTAGTCCAGAAACTCGGCACTCAAGTATTCACCACCTCGATCCGATCTTAGAATCTTGATACTTTTGCCGGTTTGTTTTTCAACTTCATTCTTGTATTCTTGAAATTTCCCAAAGGCCTCGGATTTGTGCTTCATTAAGAAGACATGTCCATACCTAGAGAAATCATCTGTGAAAGTAATGAAGTATGAATAACCACTTCGTGCATGTGTAGACATTGGACCACACACATCACTGTGTATGAGTCCCAAGAGCTCGCTCGCTCTTACTCCGTGTTTAGTGAACGGAGTCTTTGTCATCTTTCCCATGAGACAAGATTCACAAGTGGCATAAGACTGGTACTCGAACGGATCCAAGTATCCTTCTTTATGTAACTTAGTCAACCGTGTCTCATTGATGTGACCCAGTTTACAATGCCATAAGAAAGCCTGATTTAATTCTGGAGACTTTCTTTTAAGTGTGTTCTGGACACTGAATATCTGAGCTTGATTCAATACGTATATACCGTTATTTAATGTACCTGACCCAATCAGTACTTGATTTAGGTGGATGTTTACTACATCGCTTACAAAAGCAAAATCATATCCTTCCTTAGAAAGTAAGGATACAGATATGATATTACAAGTCGCACCTGGTACATACAAACAGTTACGCAGAATCAATATCTGCCCAGTTGTCAGTCCTAGGTGATATTCCCCTACGGATACAGCATCCATGCTCATTCCGTTAGCAACCCTGAGAGTCATATCACCTTTCCTGATAACCCTACGGTTTCTCAGAGCCTGTAACGAATTACAGATATGAGATCCTGATCCGGTATCCAATACCCAGGAAGTAGGGTTAACTGACAAACAGTTCTCTATTACAAACACACTCGAAGCCGAAGCCACAACATGCTTCGAATTCTGGCTACTGGCTTTGCAAGCCCTGCAATCTTTCTGCCATTGTTCATTCCTGTTACAATAGGAACGTCCCTCTTTTACTATATCCAGTCCTGAAGCTTTTGCCCTTGCTTTTCCTTTTTCTTCCCTGGTTTCTTTCAGGGTATAAGCAGAGGGCAAGGACTGTAGAATTAAGTCAGTACTTGACCCATTCTTCAACGTGGTCTCCAGGTCCGTGAGCTTAAAATAGCTGGTCTCTGTAAGGACGCTGTCCCTTACAGATGACCCGACAGCCAACCTCGCTTGAAGCAATTCGTTCGAGGTCTCATATCTTGCGATACGAGATTGCTCTCCATATAAATCTTTGTTATGGAGGAAGATAGAAACTGAGTCCATCTTCTCGTGCTGCACTTGGTTTGTACCATCAACTGAGGCTAACACGAGGCACTTGGCTTTCGCACAATCCTTTTCCGATGTCCTTTGGATGTAAACATCCGTGACAGGGGAAACTGGACCTGAGACAGCAAGGGTTTGATTAGTTAAGAGGTGTCCCAGCTTGTCATGGGTAATGGACATCTGGACAGACCTTTGCCAGTCATAACAGTCAGGTTCAGTCATATTATTATCTAGATGTAACCTAGGTGCGGTCACTTGGTCGCTGCAATTAAGAGAGAGAGAAGAAAACACTCAGCATGATGCTCTTGCAAGTTTAGAGTGGTTTTTAATTTGTCTAAACAGGATGGCTCCCACTGTCTCTCGAATCCCTCCTCTAAACCAAAAAGGAAGAATTAGTCGGGATCAATCTCACCGTACAATACTTGCTTAACCGTTCAGCCAGGCTAGTGTCGGTACTTCGAGGGAGGTTTTCCAACGCTTTCGCGAAGTTCCTTAATTCAAGAACCTCTTTTCCCTGGGGGCGTAGCCCCGCTAACACCTTTCTAGGCACCTACTTGGTTTATAGCATTGATCGTTAAGTGAGAAATTTCCTAAGGAGTAGCATATACTCACAGTAGGATCGAGATCCAAATATCATCGCGTGACGAAACTGAAGGAATCCTACGAGAATCATCACACTCCAAATGGTATGCAACACTAGCAAGTTTCAGTTCTTATGAAACTCCCGATGTGGATTTTTGCCCCATGCTCTTATGACCTTGACGAAGGACAAAATATCATAAGTCACATGTCAAGTTCTACCCGTCATTATCCAGGTTAATTTGAACCCACCCGTACATACCCTTGACGAAGGCCAAAATGGTAGTACGACTGTCCCAAACCAACGCATCTATCTATGCTACAGATAAACATTCAGCAGCTACCAATCACTATGCCTTGGCGAAGGTCAAAATACATAGCTTGAATACTACTGAATATTTAACTGAAACGACGGAGGGCTACGAATGGTTTTGGCGAAACCATGAACGTAGTGAACTTGATATAATCGATGGAACCATGATAGCTTTTAAAAGGAGTGGCTCAAACTCCGCATTTAAAAGTTGGTTTTGAAAATAACCGAGTGGTTTTTCGAAAGTGTTCCAACGATTTTAACTTGGTTTATTTTCTTGCATTAGATCTTTTAATGCGTGATATTCTTGCATTAGTTCTTTTAATGCGTCCCGTCATTTAACCCTACCATTGCAGAAAACAACCAAAATATGACGTACGCTTATGCCATTCGCATTCGCCACGAGGCCCCGTCATTACCCGTTAGGTTACTTAACTAACGACAGAGCGGGGGCTGGGCTAGCGCGGCTGTAAAATATAAGCAATGCCTAAATAATATCATATATAGATATACTGCAATGATAGCCATTTCAGATCACAGATGAACACATTGGATATACTAGGAATCCGCAATTCGTACGAGCCTGTAACGAAAAGCAGATTACACGGTCGTGGTGAATAGCCAATACCCCACCCAAGACCCCTACGGGTGCGGCAAACTACCCGCCAAGTACCCGAAGCGAAGCAACCTCCCTCAACTCCGTGAGTAGGCCACTCGGCATTTCGGCATACCCGGTAGTTTGTGCACCCCCTCCATGGGTCTATCCTAGGAGCAAAAACAGTAAAAAGAAATTATACAATGACGGCTACAACCCCGACCCGGTTGTGCGGCCATACAAATAATTATTACATCAATTTACAAATTTACATGAATTGAAAGAAAAAAAAACTCTCGTCTCACAACCCCCGGCTATTCACCCGCGACAATCCAATGAATTCATATACACATTCCAATAACATTACAGATCACAAATTTGTATAACCCCCACTAATCGACATATAGCGATTAGCAGACGTTCAATACAAATATCACATCACAGAAAAACCAGTCAGCTTAAGTCTTTTACAAGTTCGATCAAAAATACGGATTTTCAGGACCCCAAAAATAAAATTTTCGATCTGGAAAATCTGGGCAGAAAATATATATTCCAAAAATCCCAAAATACCCCTATGAGCAAACTGCAAAGAAGAAACCCCATGACCGAGTCAACTCGGCCGCGGTTCCGCGGCGGGAGCAAGCTCCCGCCGCGGAACCACGGCTCTTTGATCGAGTTAGGGGGTCAAATTTTTGCAGTTTCTTCAGAAAACCCTGAGTCGATTTTTGGTGTATCTCAAAAAAAATTTCCAGCACTTTTAAAATCGACAGAAAGTTTAAAAAACGGGGTTCGTTTTGCGACTTTTTCTTTGATCGATCTTCTAGCTACTTTGCTAACATGTTAGATAGAGTTTAACTTGGCTCTGATACCACTGTAAGTCCATGATACCTCTCCCAGTACTTTCAGGCATGCGGAATTTGGTGAAAAACAATTTTCTTAGAGGTGGTAACATGGACTAAAAACCGGATCTTTGTTAAACATCTAACTAACAACCTAACTACGAGTTGCTAACTACTCGGTTAGGGGGTTATACCTTTCTTTTTCTCGAACTTCTTCGTCTTCAAGCTTCGATGGTCGTCCGAATCGGCTTCTCCCCGTCGTCTCCTTGCGCCGAAGATAGATCCACCTGAAAGCTTCAACCTTTGGCTCCTTCTTCGAACTTTGAAGAAACTAGTTCACTCGGTTTGCTAAACCTTGTGAACTAGAGTGAGTAGAGAAGAGTTTGTATGGGATTTTATCTATGGTTCTTGGTTCTCAACTCATGAGACAAGTGAACCATAGAGTCAAGAGAGGGAGAGCAAGAGGAGGAAGATGAGAGCTCAAGAACAAGAGAGAGAATGAGCATGAAAGAATAAAATGAAGACTTTTTTCATTTGGCTCTCATAATCCAAAACAATCATAACACCTCATATCAATCAAGTATTATGTGATGGTTTAAGCAACCATAGCCATATCATTTCATGCACTCATTTTGCACAAAAGAGCAAGCAAGCAAAAGTCTTTGCCATGAAATGATAGCTATAGTTATCATGATAGTCAACTAGTCAAGCCTAGTCAACCGGTCAACAAAGTCAACAAGTCAACAAAAGTCAACAAAGTCAATCCCTCAACAACCATGTCACCATAATACTTAATTAATATAATTGTTAATCATATATCATATTCTCATTAGGGTTGAGCAAAAAGTCAATAGTCAACGGTCAACGGTCAACAACCCTAATGAGAATCCTCTGCCTCTGTCTCTCCGTCAACTGTGCATACACACCCGCATCTGCATTCCGAGGAACACGAATGCACACTGGATAAATCCAATCCCAAAAGGTACACTAGGATCTGGCTTAAACCAAAGCCCGCTAGTGTAAACTGTCCGGACACTGTACGTGCACAAGTGCACGGATGTGACCGAACCCTGTCGCAAAACCATGCGACCTGTCGCAAAACCATGCGACCTCTACTCTTTTGCCTAAAGGCGAATAGCTTTCTGTGTGGGACTCTAAAGACTCGACACTACGCTGGCAGTGGGTTTAACCACAGACCGCAAGCGGCACTAGCTGTGCGTAACGGTCCCCAGGTAGATGCCGACAAGAAGACCGACGAGGCGAAACCCATCTGAACTCCTACTGAGCCTGAATGTGACATTCTCCGTACAGTCCGGTCTGTTCGTCTGATACATCGCATGGCGGGCCTAGGGGGCGGTAAACGTCAGTCCCCCAATAGCGGTACAAGTCGTGTCGGAGTGAAGCCCAAAACACCCTGATATAACACTGGAAGCCTACCAGTATATCTCGTTTGCCCTGGCCAGGGACTACTCGTGTAATGGCTCTCCTAGACACAGCGCGATGTCAACCCCCAATACCGGGAGAGACGAATCCTGTCTAACCGTCACTTCCTCCAAGTGCTTCGGGACTGCACCCAACTACCACCTGTTTGCATGACTCCTTTGAGCCGTGGTAGGGTAGTAATCAAAGTACAGTGGGAACACACTCGAGGCGAAGTGACAGTGTCAAGTCAGCGGACTAAGCTGTACTCATGTCACCTGGGAACTGATAACTGACGATAGGCATAATACCAACTAGTCAGTTCCCGACGAGTCCTGTCCAGTGTACTCGTAACCCAACGAGCACCCGCATACTATCTCAAGTACGACGTACCGACGGCTGTGGGACAGACCGTCTCCCACACAGGGATGAGAAGCGCATGCGCTAGTCTACTCCGGAGTATCGATGCCCTGTCTCGATAGTCCTGCGACTAGGGACCTGCATAAGGATGTGCTTATAGATTACCCAGCCCCACTTGTGTGACTGCCATCACAACGCTGGTAATCAAGCAAAGATCCTAAGTGCTCCACTAATGTGTATAGGCGATATACTAAAATAAACACATGTACACATTGAAGTAGAAACAAACCAAGTAGCATACTACCATTTTGAGCAAGATTGTCAATACAAGGTGAATATCCCAAGCTTCCATTAAGTAATATACATACTAGTATGATACAGTAATGGCCTCTAGGGCATATACACTAACATCGAGACGGGGCATCGATATACCAGAGTAGACTAGCGTATACCTTCTCGACCCATACAGATGGGCGATGGATGATCCCATATCCATTGGTGTTTGACATCAGAGATGATATAAGGGTGCTCAGTGGAGACTGGGTACACTGGACGGACTCGCCGAGAACTCCCAGATGGTATAATACCTTACGTCAGATGGCAGTTCTTTGGTGACACTGGTACAGGTTAGTCTGTAGACCCGAGATCGTCATAGAGTCTTGTGTGATTCCCACTGTGCTTTGATTTCCACCTTACCATGTTCAAGAGAGCGTGCAAAACGGTGGTTTTTGGGTACAGTCCCGAATCATATGGAGGCAATGAGCGATAGGAGGGGATTCGTCTCTCCCGGTATAGGGAGTTGATGTTGCACTGTGTTCGATTGGCTATAACCGGAAATCCCTGGCCAGGGTTGCTGAGATTTACTGGAAAGTGTTACCAGTAGTTTCTCGAACTGTTATAGACCTCATATCGACACGACTTATCGAGCTATTGGGGTCTGACGTTTACCACCCCTAGACGAGATATGCGACATATCAGACGAACAGACCGGACTGTACGGTAAGTGTTACTGGGTGGATTCACAGGAGTGTGAGCGGGCTTGCTCGTTGAACTTCTGATCGCTCAATATCCGGGTGGCCGTTACGTTTAGCAGACCGCTTGCGGCTTGTGGGTGTTTGATATGATCATCACCTACTGCCGGCGTATTGACGAGTCTTTAGAGTCCTACACAGAGCTTTCCTTGCTCAAGCGAAAAGAAATAGGAGCGCATATGAGATATGTGCGGGACCGAGAATAATACCAGTATGTGATACTGTATTCTATTCTCGCAATTTGTATCATCGGACGGTTATATGAGATATAGCCGTGTTACCGAATCAAGTGTTGATTCGATACATTGATACACTTGATATTAGTCAGTTATATGCAGTATGACAGGATCATTAAATCAAGTGTTGATTTAATGATTTAATGTATAATTATATATTAGATATATTACTTTACATTAACTAGTATTTGTTCACTTAAGATGGATTTTCTCACTTGATGTGCACAAGTAGTATATGTGATATATTTTTGTGCACTTGATTGTATCATGTTTGATGATACATGCAAACTTGGGTGTATGTTTACTTTAAACCATGTTTAAGTGAATGGTTAGGGTTTTGTTATCTTTTCTTGATTATTTGTTTTATTTATTTAATTTAAGGCAAGAAACAAAATGGTAGCTTCTTTTGTTTTTACCTTGAAGCTTCATGAAGCTTTGACCACTTTGTTTCTTTCCTTAACCTAACCATTCACCTAAACCCTAGTTTAGTCTCTACACTTGTTAAACTAACCCAAGGTTGCATTATGATAAGATCAAATTGATTTTATTATTATGATGATTTTTCATTTTTCTTCTTCTTCATCTTCTTCTTCAAGTGAAGAAAAGAAAAGCTTTCTAGCAAAATTTCAAGTGATGAATCCAAGTGAGAAATCCAAATCCAAAGTGAACCCACTTCCTATTTCTTCATCCTCTACCACTTGCCATGTAGTATAGGGTGTTTTCTTCACAAGTTTCATGACATGGTGAAGATGGAGCTCGAGTTAGAGTCGCCTCGACGTAGATCCTCTTCGGCATCGAAGTCATCGACCTAGCCCGATCATTTCTTCGATGAAACCACCGCAAGAGTCCAGGATTCCGATGGTTGCAGTGGAGGGACGTCATCACGGAGCTAAAGGAGTGGTGGACCGGATCTACAAAGGTTGTATTTCCATTCACTTAGCAATAAAGTTGTTTAATTGCATGTTTCTCCTTTGCCTCTAGTTAACGATCTAACATTAGGGTTTCTGGGCACTCGGAAAATTTGAATTTGGCATGGTCGATGCCTTGTGGACCTCTTGAGTGTGCCTAGGAACCCTACAGTGGTATCATAGCCTAGCTAGTGCCTTAGGCGAAGTGTAGACGAAGTTAGAAACCCGATCGAACCCGAAACCCTAGCTTTCACCCTTCTCTGTACATTTTTGCAAACAGTGGATTTTTCCATATTAAAAATAGCCAAAAAATTCAGCAGGGTTTTTGAGAAGTTACTGTTAAGCACGTGCGCCTAAATCGACTAAAGCGCCATGGAAGCGCGGCACGAGCATGGCTCGTACGGCGGTTCTGCGGCCATACAGTCACATTAGCTTTTCAAAATTGCACAGTAATTCCTATCTTTTAGTGCTGTATTTTCTGGGAATTTTTAACTTCTACTCAAGAGTTGAGTTTTCTGGGTTGTATTGGGAGTTCGTAGATTCGATCGGATTGTCAAACTTTGTCTATGTGTTTTTCCGGGTAATTTTAGAACATGTTAAAAAGTTCGACCGGATATAAATACCCACTTTTTCCCCCTGCCGGGAAATTTCCAATTGTTGGATTTTTTTCGTAGTTTAATGACGTTCTAAGTAGTGCAAGTAACGCGATGGACCCTCTAGAAGACAACAAACCTTAACTCGATTATGTGAACGTCTTGAACTGCCTTTTGAACCTGAGGGTTTGGGGCAGTACGGCGTGCCACATGTGAGGCGTTGGCTTGACCCTTCTACGGCTGGACCGTTGGTATTGAGGCATGAAGTGAATGTTTTTAAACCTATTTCATGTGTTGATCTGTTTCAGGAAAACTTGGGTGTTTGATTGTTCTATCGGAAAGTTTAATATTTTCTATTTATCTGGAATGTGATACAATATTTGGAATTCACAAGTAGTTATAAGATAACTAATATGAATGTTATAAACATAGCACTTTAGTCTCACTTGATCGGTTGCCACGGGATTTTGATGTGATCAAAAGTCCGTCGCAATCACGTAGCGTACGCGGATACTCGCCGGATAAACTTAATAGACAGCTACACCCCTTAGCCCCGACCAAGTGACTGTAGGAGAACCCCGTCGCCGAAAGCATCCGTTCGGGTGCTCGCGGTAGCGGTGTTCCGCCTTGGTGCACTTCGTCGACGGTATCGGGGGTGCGGCCGTCTACTAAAGTTTGCGACGAGTATTCGATCAG
Source organism: Agapanthus africanus (assembly GCA_030015575.1). NCBI lineage: Eukaryota > Viridiplantae > Streptophyta > Magnoliopsida > Asparagales > Amaryllidaceae > Agapanthus > Agapanthus africanus. The sequence continues at coordinate 213,776,859 of JASDDO010000029.1, forward strand.
GATGTCGGGAATCTTGTTGAATTGCCCGACTTGATATTGAAAAGAGTTTTCGATGATGAGACTAAAATGCGGGGTTTATAAATGTTAGGCATGTGATGTCTAAGGAATTCAGATGGTTAGGCATGTGATGTCTAAAGAGGTTGCGGATTCCAACTGTTGTAGCTTTACACTTTCTTTTCTGTGACCGTAAGTGTAATATGTGATATCGCCGGTTTCGTTGCTATATGTCAACGACAATTGGGATGCACATATTTACTTACGTTGATGACGTGTGATGTTATGTGTTGCTGGATATGTTATATTGGATCGTTGTGTTTGAATAGCCGGGGGTTTTTTATGTGAGATGAGTGTTTTTCATTTTCATTCATGTAAAAACTTGTATGTGATATTCTTTTATTGGGGCACTTCCAGGTAGTGGAAGATGTCACCTTTTGTATATTATTTACTTTTCCACACTAGGATAGACCCAAGGAGGGGAGCATAAGTAACCGGGTTCTAGGGTCCAGTGGGAGACCATCTCGAGGAGTCGAGTCCGGGTCTCCTAACCCTAGAATTGGTAGGGTTGCTTGCCGCTCTCGTAGGGGTCTAGGGGATGGGTTTGGCTATTCATCGCGACCGTGGAATCCGTGTTTTATACTGGCTCGTATTAAAATCACGGACGTCCTAGTATATCCAATATTTCATATGATATTTTCTGCTGCGTTATCTGTGATGTGATCATGTGATGTTCTGTGATAGATACTGTATATAGTATATATGATATATTATATAGGCGTTACTTATGTTTTACACCCGCGCTAGCCCTGCCCCGCTCTGCCGTTAGTTACCTAACCTAACGGTGCACAAGGAGACATCAAGGCGAATGCGGATGGCATAAGTGTACGTCGTATTTATCTGTGATGTTTAGGTGTTTAAATGATGGGACTTCATTAATGTGATTAATGAAAGAAAAGAAACCTAAAAGATGTTGTGGAATCGAATTTTCAAAAACAGGTAGCTACAGTTCTTGCTTTGCATCGCGGTGTTCTTTGTAGAACATCCTGCACCTTATTCGATGAGGAAAGGGCCGAGATCCCTTCACCGGGAGTGACCCCTTTAGCAATAACTGGCAGATGCTACATACTCGGTTTGTCTTTTGATTGCTTCTATATTTTATGCTTTGCACAGTGATATATATGATATATCCCGCACCTCATTCGACGAGGAAAGGGCCGACGATCTCTTCACCGGGAGTGACCCCTTTAGCGAAACTAGAAAAGCCTAAAAAACACTCCATTTCAAAATCATTTGATTCTACAACGATATCAAGTTCATTACGCAATAGGTTTTCAGAAAAACCTGGCGTAGCCCTCCGTCATTTCAGATAAGTCCTACTTAGTATTCGTGCTACGTTTGTTGACCTCCGTCAAGGCGTAGTGTGCGGTAGCTAACTAGTATTTATCTGCTTATGCATATGATGCAGATTGGGTTAGGGTAGTCGTACGGCCTTGTTGACCTCCGTCAAGGGTCGTGCGGGTGGGTTGATTCAATCAAGAAATGACGGGTTGAACTTGAATAGTACCCTATGGTTTGTTGACCTCCGTCAAGGTCATAGGGTGCTAGGGGCAAAATTATCGGGAATTTCAAGTGTTGAAATTTGCAATGAGATTGCATACCTTCTATGAGATAGTTGGATCCCGATACCCGCTGCGAGTAAGAGTTACTCCTGGGAGAGTATTACACATTACAATTAGCCGATCTAGTAGGTGTCTAGAAAGGTGTCAACAGGGTTACACCTCTGGGAAAACGAGGTTTACTGTAATTAGGTCCGTGCGAAAGCACGGGGCACCTCCCTCAAAGTACCGACACTGGCCTGGCTGAAAGATTGGCGAACTTGTAGCGTGTAATTAATCCCGGCTAGTCTTTCCTTTTAAGGTTTGAAGGAAGATTTGATAAAAACAGTGGGAGCTGTTAGTTATATGTATGCCCTAGAGGCAATTACTATACATACGCTGTATATTGTAATGGATGCTTGGACATATATAAGGAGGACTTTCTTGCTCGACATGATAGTATGCTATCTGGTTGTACTTTATCTTAACATGTACTTTGATTGTCTCTATATTATATGTTGATAAAGCCCTTAGGATATGTACTCGACTACTGGGACTATGATGAGATCATACTAGTGGGGCCACGGTAGTCGACGAGTACATCCTATAATTGTTCCTAGTCGAGGGTGTATCGAGACAGGGCATCGATGCACCAGAGTAGAGTAGCGTATACGCATCTTGACCCATATGATGGGCGATGGATGATCCCATATCCATCGGTTTTTGACATCAAGGATGGTGTACGGGTGCTCAGTAGAGACTGGGTACACTGGACGGACTCGCCGAGAACTCCCAGATGGTATTATACCTCACGTCAGATGGCAGTTTTCCGGTGACACTGATACAGAGTAGTCTGTTGACCCGAGATCGTCATAGAGTCTTGTGTGATTCCCACTGTGCTTTGATTTCCATCATACCACGTCCAAGAGGGCATGCAAAAAGGTGGCTTTTGGGTACAGTCCCGAATCACATGGAGGCAATGAGCAATAGGAGGGGATTCGTCTCTCCCGGTATAGGGAGTTGATGTTGTGCTGTGTTCGATTGGCTATAACCAGAAATCCCTGGCCAGGGTTGCTGAGATTTATTGGTAAGTGTTATCAGTAGTTTCTCAAACTGTTATAGACCTCATATCGACACGACTTATCGAGCTACTGGGGTCTGACGTTTACCACCCCTAGAAGAGATATGCGACATATCAGACGACGAGACCGGACTGTACGGGAGTGTTACTGTTTGGATTCACAGGAGAATGTACAGGCTTTCTTGTTGATCTTCTGAGCGCTCAATACCTGGGTGGCTGTTACGTTTAGCTGACCGCTTGCAGTTTGTGGGTGTTTGATATGATCATCACCTACTGCCGGCGTATTGACGATTCTTTAGAGTCCTACACAGAGGTTTCTTGGCTCAGGCGAAACGGAGTAGGGGCACATATGTGATATGTGCGGGACCGAGGATAATGCGATATGAGATACCGTATTTTATTCTCGCGATATTTGATATCAGCCGGGTCATCGGATCAAGTGTTGATTCGATGAATCGGTACGGATAAATATTAGTCGGTTATATGCGATATAGCCGGATTGTCGGATCAAGTGTTGATTCGATAATTTAATGTATAATAATATATATGATATATTAAATTACATTAACTAATATTAGCTCACTAAAAGATTCTTTTTCTCACTCGGGTAATACATTGATATATATGCGATATATGTTAAATGTATTATTTTATTTTGCTACGATAAATATTATATATGTGATATATAATATTGTAACATGATATGATTACTAATGCAACATGTTTTGTAGAGATTAAACACGGTTAGGGTTTGATTAGGGTTAAACCTTTCTAGATGTTTCTAGAAGATTTCTTTTTGTTTTGTGCAAAGATATTTGTTTAGATATTTTTGCATGATATTTCTTAACCCAACCACACCCCTTAACCCTAGTTCAATCTCTACAATGGTTACTTGACCATGGTTGCATAATTGATCATTATCATCTTTTCATTTTTCATCACAAAAAGAATTCTATCATTATTCATCTTCTTCTTCTTTCTTCTTTCTTCATGGAAAAAGCTTTCTAGCTTTTTCTAAGTGATGAAAAATATGTGAGAAATAGAAAATAAAAGAGAGCAAAAATCCTACTTCATCATTCTCATCTATCCTTGCACTTTAGATGAGAGTGTTCACTTCATATTATGAGTGTTAGCTTGTGTTAACGAAACTTCAAGGGAGATCATCTTTGTATCGAAGATCGGAAGCAAGACTGCATGTTTCTCTTCGTGGAGCCTCTCGAGAGTCCGGAGCATGATGATCGCAGCGAAGGGAGTTCAACACGGAGCTTTAGAAGTGAAGGACCGGATCTACAAAGGTTGTAATCGCTCTCACTTAATGTTAAAGTGTTTAGCATGTTAGTTTTCGCCTAATCTCTAGTTTAAAGATCCGGCTTCGGGTTGTTCGGCACGGCTAATTTTTTAATCGGGCATGGTTGATGCCTCATAGACCCTTGTGCGCATTCCTAGCAACCCTACAGGAGCCATCCTGATTAGATAAAATAATAACCAATTTGATCTTGCAAGAACGCACGCAGAGTGTTTTCTTCTCTCTCTCTCCTGGTAGCGACCATGTCACGCCTTAATCAAGATAATAATACGGATATTTGACCGAACCCGCTTGTTATACTGAGCTGGGGAACGTTGGTCCCGCTCCAACTTATAATTGTTATAAGACAGAGTAGGAAATAGGGGAATACCAGAATTCCTATGCCGCCCAAACGAAGAAAGTGCATATGATGCATCTCCTTCGGGTGTGTTCATTATAAAGAACTGTTTCTCTGTATCCTCTACGTCCTGGGTATTTGATACCGGATCAGGATCCTAGATATATAATCTGTTACATAGGGCTACAGAAAGGTAGAGAACTGAGAACGGGTGATAAGTTTCATGAGACAGAAAACAGGGCAAGTGTTGCATCCAAGTCTGTTGGTCACTGTCACCCTGTATTACCAATACATTGATTTTGAACGAATGTTATCAGATACCGAACCTGATATACAAAATCATATCAGTCTCTTTATTAGTAAAGAAAGGATATAATTTTGTATTGTTGGATAATGTTTTGAACATTTCCTATATCAAGAGTTGATCGGTTCAGGCACGTTATCTAAAAGCATTGACGTTCTAAATCAAACTACAGTTCATAGTATACAGAACACACACAAGGGGAAGAGTTCAGAAATGAACGGATCCTTCTTGAGGTTTTGTAGACTAGGTCATATCAATGTGACCCGACTAGCTTAAGTTACATAGTAGATGTATATTTAAATCAGTTTGAATTTACATCTTATGAAACTTGCCAGTCATGTCACAAAGATAAGATGACCATAGCTCTGTTTATTTGAAACAGAGAAAGAGTTAGTGAACTCTTGGAATTGATACATGCTGATGTATGAAAATCCCCTGTCTATACATACCAAGATCGGTCCTTTGTACTTCATTACATTCTCTGATAATCTCTCAAGATTCAGACATATGTTCCGGTTGAAACACAAGTCCGAACCTTTTGAGATATTCACAGAATATAAGTTAGAAGTAGAGAACCGAAAACCGTGTATAAGTATTATGTCCTTTGATATGATCAAGGAGGAGAATACTTGAGCACAGAATTCCTGGACTATTCTAAAGGAGAATGAGATTCTCTCTCAGCATTACTCCTCCGTATACACCATAGCACGATGGTATATCGGGGCGGAGCAATAGCACCCTATGTGATATGGTGTGCTCTGTGATGAGTACTGCTGAGTTTCCTATTTCCTTTTGGGAATTATGCGCTTGAGAAGATGCATACCTATTGAATATGGTTCAAATCAAAACAGTTGCCTACCGCTTCATATGTGATATGGAAAGGGAAGAGCCCATATCTTAAGTTGGTTAAGATTTGGGGTTGTCTGGCCTATGTCTAAAAGCATAATATGGACAAGCTCGAGGCAAGGCCTGTTATGTAGAACTGGAAAGGTTCCAGCTATACAAGCTGCAGCAGATGATTTGGTAGAACTGAAGGATTCAATAGCTACCAACGAACCTCAGCCTCTCCGCCGATCTAGTAGGGTTTCTCACCCACCTGAGAGATACTTCTGTTTCTCTATGACAGTGGGAGCGAGGATTGCATCATGAGATGATGACCCAACTATTTTCGAGCTGGCCATCAGGAGTGGGACTCTAGAAGAATGGCTGGATGCTTAGTGATCTGAGATGAAATCCTTATACACCAACAAAGTATGGACTTTGGTTGCTTTAGCTGAAGGGTTAAATCCCCATCAGGAGCAAGTATATCTTGAGAAGATTACTTGGTGTACATGGAAAAGTTGAGACTTTCTAAGCTAGACTTGTTAAAGGTTTACATCATTGACAAGGTATGGATCATGATGAAACTTTTTTCTAAGGAGCTATGCTTAAGTCCATCCAGATCCTACTTGCCACAGCTACATACCATGACTACAATATCTGGCAGTTGGGTGTCATGACTGCTTTTCTAAATGATGTTTTAGAAGAGAAAGTCTATAAGTACACAGTCAGAAGGCTTCATAGACAGTGGGAGCAGCGGAAACGTGTGCAAGATGTTTTATGTGATGAAGCAGGCATCGCGGAGTTGGAACATCTGTTTTGATGAGTTAGTCAAACAGTTTGACATCATCAAAATGGTAGATGAACCTTGTATATACAAAAAAGGTAGTAGGGAGTATGGTAGTGATCCTCGTAGAGTACGTGGATACCATACTCTTGATAGGGAAGGAGTTTCCTATGCTACGCTCGGTCAATCTCTGCTTGTCACAAGGATTCTCCATATAGGACCAAAGTGATACCTCCTAAATCCTGAGTTTTCATCTATGAGATAGATGTAATTGGATGTTAGGATACTCACTAGATGTAGTGAGATGGTATCAATCGATCCTGGGGAGAATCACTGGAAGGGTTCCAGGGTGATAAAGACGACTGAATGTTAGTTACAGGCATTGTCTTTACCCTCAGTAAAGGGACGGTATGTTGGAAGAGTTCCAAGCTAGATACCGTGGCATACTAGATGATAAAGGCTGGATATATCGCTACTTAAGATGCTACCAAAGAGGCTGTCTGGGTGTATATCAGTTCATGAGATGAACTTAGTTCCTCCCATTGTGTGACAATGGAGTTGTGGCTTATGCCAAGGAACGTCCGTCCCATCAGTGATCCAGACATATTCTAAGGCAGTATCACCTGATCATGGAGATGGTTGATCTCCAAGGAGATCAAGGTTAGGAGAGCAGACTCAGAGGACAACACGGCGGATGCACTCACAAAGGCCTTTTCCCAGAGAGAGACTTTCATGGGATGGTTGAGTATGAGATACTACAACCACTGCTACAGATGGCCCTAGTGCAAGTGGGAGATTGTTAGTTATATGTATACCCTAGAGGCCATTGTTGTACATAGGATGTATATTGTAGTGGTTGCTGGGACATATATAGGGAGGACTTTCTTGCTCGACATGATTGTATGCTATCTGGTTGCTCTTTATCTTAACGTGTACACTGATTGTCTCTCTGTTACATGTTGGTAAAGCCCTTAGGATGTGTACTTGACTACCTGGACTATGATGCGGATCATACTAGTGGGGACATGGTAGTCCATAAGTACATCCTACAAGGTCCCTAGTCATGGGTGTATCGAGACGGGGCATCGATATACCAAAGTAGACTAGCGTATACCTTCTCGACCCATACAGATGGGCGATGGATGATCCCATATCCATTGGTGTTTGACATCAGAGATGATATATGGGTGCTCAGTGGAGACTGGGTACACTGGACGGACTCGCCGAGAACTCCCAGATGGTATTATACCTTACATCAGATGGCAGTTCTTTGGTGACACTAGTACAGGTTAGTCTGTAGACCCGAGATCGTCATAGAGTCTTATGTGATTCCCACTGTGCTTTGATTTCCACCTTACCACATCCAAGAGGGCGTGCAAAACGGTGGTTTTTGGGTACAGTCCCGAATCACATGGAGGCAATGAGCGATAGGAGGGGATTCGTCTCTCCCGGTATAGGGAGTTGATGTTGCACTGTGTTCGATTGGCTATAACCGGAAATCCCTGGCCAGGGTTGCTGAGATTTACTGGTAAGTGTTACCAGTAGTTTCTCGAACTGTTATAGACCTCATATCGACACGAATTATCGAGCTATTGTGGTCTGACGTTTACCACCCCTAGGCGAGATATGCGACATATCAGACGAACAGACCGGACTGTACGGTAAGTGTTACTGGGTGGATTCACAGGAGTGTGAGCGGGCTTGCTCGTTGATCTTCTGATCGCTCAATACCCGGGTGGCCGTTACGTTTAGCAGACTGCTTGCGGCTTGTGGGTGTTTGATATGATCATCACCTGCTGCCAGCGTATTGACGAGTCTTTAGAGTCCTACATAGTGCTTTCCTGGCTCAAGCGAAACGAAATAGGAGCGCATATGAGATATGTGCGGGACCGAGAATAATACCATTATGTGATACTGTATTCTATTCTCGCGATTTGTATCATCGGACGGTTATATGAGATATAGCCGGGTTACCGAATCAAGTGTTGATTCGATATATTGATACACTTGATATTAGTCGGTTATATGCAGTATGACCGGATCATTAAATCAAGTGTTGATTTAATAATTTAATGTATAATTATATATTAGATATATTACTTTACATTAACTAGTATTTGTTCACTTAAGATGGATTTTCTCACTTGATGTGCATAAGTTGTATATGTGATATATTTTTGTGCACTTGATTGTATCATGTTTGATGATACATGCAAACTTGGGTGTATGTTTACTTTATACCATGTTTAAGTGAATGGTTAGGGTTTTGTTATCTTTTCTTGATTATTTGTTTTATTTATTTATTTTATGGCAAGAAACAAAATGGTAGCTTCTTTTGTTTTTACCTTGAAGCTTCATGAAGCTTTGACCACTTTGTTTCTTTCCTTAACCTAACCATTCACCTAAACCCTAGTTTAGTCTCTACACTTGTTAAACTAACCCAAGGTTGCATTATGATAAGATCAAATTGATTTTATTATTATAATGATTTTTCAATTTTCTTCTTCTTCATCTTCTTCTTCAAGTGAAGAAAAGAAAAGCTTTCTAGCAAAATTTCAAGTGATGAATCCAAGTGAGAAATCCAAATCCAAAGTGAACCCACTTCCTATTTCTTCATCCTCTACCACTTGCCATGTAGTATAGGATATTTTCTTCACAAGTTTCATGACTTGGTGAAGATGGAGCTCGAGTTAGAGTCGCTTCGACGTAGATCATCTTCGGCATCGAAGTCATCGACCTAGCCCGATCATTTCTTCGATGAAACCACCGCGAGAGTCCAGGATTCTGATGGTTGCAGCGGAGGGACGTCATCACGGAGCTAAAGGAGTGGTGGACCGGATCTACAAAGGTTGTATTTCCATTCACTTAGCAATAAAGTTGTTTAATTGCATGCTTCGCCTTTGGCTCTAGTTAACGATCTAGCATTAGGGTTTCTCGGCACTCGGAAAATTTGAATTTGGCATGGTCGATACCTTGTGGAACCTCTTGAGTGTGCCTAGGAACCCTACAGAAATATCATATCAAGAGAAACTGGGTTTTTCAAATAATGCATAATTTCATGAAACTACCACGGTCCTCAAATCCAGAAAACATCATGAAACATCTATATCTCAATGCGAAAATCCATGAATATAATATATGCAACATAAAACTGTAATGTGAGCATATATAAAAGAAAAGCCACTATTTAACTGCAACAAGTTAATATATATATCATGCGGTTCCTAATCTCTCCAAGTCCATATAACATCAAATAAAGGTGAACATGTAGCTATAGCCAGATATATGTGTAAACACGTAGGTATAGAAAGGTATATGTATCTACCTATCAGTAATGATGTAATACCCTCCAGGTATAAGTGTAAATGTGTATGCAAGATGTACATGCGGCTATGTCTCATATGTGTATATACCTATCACTAATGGTACAATACCATATAGGTATATGGATAACTAGCATGTATGCATGTCAACGCATATGTGTAAGCATGTAGGTATACAGGTACGCTATGTATCATATGCACAAGGGAATATAAATCAATGTCTCAATGCCCCTAACTGATACTATATCCCATAAGTATAGGTGTTGTGCGTGTCATGGCAATTATCGATAGTGTGTGTGTAGCATACAATTAGTGCTCGTGAAACATGAACCGTCAATAATGTAAGTCTACGGTAGCGCCCCGGCCAATTATTTGAGGCCAAACGCGGAACAAAAACTTTTACAACTGGCGCTATCGCATGCTATAACCCGGATCATGCCATTAACGCTAAACTAGCTAACTTTAAAGAGGGTAGAAAGGCTATATCGATTGATCCGTGTCCTTCGGTCTTTAGCCATCATCCCACGCTCCTCGCGGCATCTCCGATCTCCTGTCTTCTCCTCGAGGTGGCACCACGTCATCGGATCTTTATACGGGCTCCCGCCTCTATACCGAGGCAACTCGGACATCAAGTCTGCTAAAAGAGATGACCAAGATGAATTAGAGAATGAGTAGAATACTTTGTCTCAAACACCCTAGGGTTCTCAACACATGAGAGGGTTAGGGCGGAGGTTGAAGAAGATGCAAAGAGATGAAGAGTGTGAGCTCAAGAAAACTCTAGTGAGCAAAAATAACTAAGCATCAAAAATTGCCTTGGCTGTCCAAATATTTTGTGTGTGATATATATAAGGTTTTGTGTTGGAGAAACAAAGAAATTATCATCCCAAAATATCTCCAACTCAACCCTCAAATATCTTACCCAAAACAAACATCATTAATTCTTTAATGACTCACTAGATGACTCATTACATGAGTCATTAGTGAACATTCTAGAATTAATGAGTCACACCAATGAGTCAAACTTTCCATTAATCATTTAAACCAAAATGATTAATCCAAAAAGAAATGCATCTTCTAAAGTAATCTCGTAACGAATTACGAGAATACCCTTCACCTGTAAATACATACTTGTATCCGTATTCCGACCGAATACGAATACGATGAGACTAAAATATTCCGACTCAATATAATAATTGGATCCGGCTTAAACCAAAGCCCACCAGTATTATCTGTCCGAACCTCGACACGTGCACAAGGGCACGTGCATATTCGAACCCTGCCATAAAACCATACGGCCTCTACAACGTTTCGCCCAAACTTGGGAAACTATCTGTGGGGGACTCTAAAGACTCGTCAATACTCTGGCAGTGGGTTTAACCACAAGCCGTTAGTGGTACTAGCTGTACATAACGGCTGCCCATGTATTGACAGAAAGGGAAGCTGATGAGCGAACTCATCCTGAAACCCTACCGAGCCTATCAGTGACAATATCCGTACAGTCCGGTCCGTTCGTCTATGAGCATCGCATATCGGGCCTAGGGGGCTGGTAACGTCAGACCCCCAATAGCGGTATAAGTCGTGTCAGAGTGTAGCGTAGAACACCTTGAGATACTACTGGAGTACCTACCAGTAAATCTCCTGCCTCGGCCGAGGGCATTGTGTAATGGCTCTCCTAGACACAGCGCGATCTCACCCCCAATACCGGGAGAGACGAATCCCCTGCCGATCCGCTCACTTGCCTCCATGTGGCTCGGGACTGTACCCAACTAAAACCTGTTTGCACGACTCCTTTGAGCCGTTGTAGGGTAATAATCAAAGCACAGTGGGAACTCACACGAGACAAATGACGATCTCAGGTTGATGAACTAACCTGTACACATGTCACCAGGGAACTGCTATCTGACGCTAGGCATAATACCAACTAGCAGGTTCCCGGCGAGTCCTGTCCGGTGCACTCATAACCCAATGAGCACCTGTATACATCTTAGGTGATCCAACTGACACCAGTGGCTTGTGAGACCGGCCACCGCCCCTCGTCGGGGTCTCGACTGTATACACTAGTCTACTCCGGAGTATCGATGCCCTGTCTCGAAACTCCCTCAACTAGGGACCACTTTTAAGGATGTGCTTATAGACTACCCAACTCTCACGTATATGATCGCCATCATACTGTTGGTAGTCAAGCAGGATCCTAAGGGCTCTATCAACGTGTAATAGTGAACAGTAATGTCACCTAAAGCTGTACACGACTGATAAAGGCAAACCAGATAGCATACTATCATCTCGAGTAAGATTGTTCTATCGGTATAGGTATTCCCTCAATCATTGCAATCACGTACCTGCGATCCAATAATTGACTTTGAGGGCACTATAACCAACAATCTCCCACTTGCACTTAAGGCTAATTATTGCGATGTCGCATATTCACAGTCCGTGTGATACCGAACACCCAACTCCTCTACTAATCAGTTTCACAAAGCTCGTTTGCAAAACTCTTGTGTTCAAGAAATAGCCTCAGTGATTGGATCCGCCCTGATGTTTCTTTCTATGTCTCTCTTTATCTCAAGTTCGCGGAGAAAGCCATCTCCCGAATTGTGCAATACATGTCTTAGAATATGTCTGGATATCTGATGGGACCTAGTTCATATATGAACTCCAAATCCAAACTTCTTAGATTGTATTGTCAACTGAACCTAATCAGTATCCTGCGCCATGCCTCCCTCAGTATCCGCCTAGACCACCTGTCCAAACTACTGCCCCTCGTCAGAGGGAAAACTATAACTCTGACAATCACTCTGTCATCCATGTCACCTTGGAAGCCAGGAATGATAACCGTCTCCCGAAGGATGCTGCCGTCATCAAATCCCTAGAACATTCACTTATGTTCTAAAACTACTTCCGAATGTTTCTCCAGGATTGGATTAATATAAACTTATTGCATCTAATGCAAAAACAACATCTGGCTTGGTACTTGACATCTCATGATCAACTCAATTGCCTAAGCAAGTGATATGTTAATCATGCACATCCCTCTTCCCTTTAGTCTGTAAGACACCTTTAGAGAGGGTGGCTCCATCACCTGCAGGGACACCACCATGCCAGGAGTCATCTATTCTAAATACCTTTAGAATTCTGTCAAAGTACCCAGATTGGGAAACTACCCAAATCTAGATCTAAAACCATAGATCTAGTAACCAGAATGTCTGATATTATATCCATATCCTGTGTGGAGAAACAACTGTGTGACAACCACAATATAACTGATCGTAGTATAGGAATTTTACTTCCTACTCTGTGTATGTCATACAAATACCAGGACATCACACCCTACTACCTTCTTAACAGATCCATCTCCTATTCTGATGAAGTCAAACCCATGACCGTTACATCAAAAATAGATGATCTATCTCCGCTATATCTACTTTAGTCTATAAATAGACATAAGCTACTTGTCCACTATGCTTTCGCTGCTCCCACTGACCACAACAACCCTCTGGCAGAGTCATATACACGTGCTTCTAAAGCTAGTTTAGAACGACAACTATATTCATCCTCCTGCTGGGTTTCATAGTCTGGAAAAACAGCAATGGCAAGTTTGGGTAAACAAGAACCTCCCTGTCACCGTCCTTGAGGCTACCGGAGTACCTCTCGGGTGTCTGAGGTTACCCACCATATCTGCGGAGTAGCTAATGGAATGTCAAACCTGATTGAATCTTTAGGTTCTTATTAAATTTTCAGTAATCGTTTACGGTTCTGGAATCACTTCCAGTTCTACCATACTCCCACTACTGTTTTCTGAAAAAGTCAATTTTACTAAAACTGTGGCGAGTCAAGAACAATATCTCTATTGATCTTCCAGATGGTAGAAAGTCAAATCTCGTAATAGCCTGGGCCAACCTACAAACTGCTATTACAGAAATGTGCCTTGAGTTATCCAGAGTCTGGTTTTAAGCATAAGCCGGACAACTCCCAGTACCTTAACATCGTTAAGATATGAACCATTCTATATCCAATATAGAAACTTTGGCACTTATTTAATTGGAACCAGATTCAAATCATGCAGCTGTCTCCAGTGCATATCAACTTAATGGAAAGAGGCCGATCAACATTACTCAACTTAGGAGTGCATCCAATTATGAGTAACCTGTAAGAGAAACAAGTTTCTCAAAACAATTACTATCGACTGAATACCCAACACAAGTATCTACATTTTCGATCTCTTTGAAGAATCCCGATACTTGCGACACCAGGTTCTCTACTTTATTCTTATACCTATAACTTCTCAAAACTTAGACCTTGTATTTCTACGAAACACTTGTCTAAAAACTAGAGAAGTCATAAGTAAACAGAACATAGTACGAGGACCAACCCCTTTGTCCTGATGGACACTGGATAGCATACAATACTCTGTATGAGTCCCCTGAGTCGAATAACTCAAACCCTGTACATCGTAGGTTGAAAACTGTACTGATGGTTAAGAACTACTCCGCTGTTCAATTCTCCTTACCCAATCGTCAACTGATATAGGTAAATTTCACGGACATAATTTCAAAAAGTTATATCTCACTTTATAAAAATAAACGTACAGATATATCAGTTTGAAATTGGTGCACAACAACGGATACTCAAAACCAAAAACTTGTCGTCCGGCAAAAACCCAGGCGATTTCCTCAAATATCACCAATTACAACGAATTCCGATATAATGTGGATGATCACCTAATTCCCAATAACTTACTCCCACTCATCATCTGTAAAACCATACAGATGTGAGAATCATACCTGGTAAATACATACCCTGGAGTAAGTATCTAATTGGGAAATCAGTTTTCCTTTAACAATGCACAGTGAAACTGAAACATGAAAATGTTTCGTACGGGTATCCTGGTATTCCTAGTAATGCATTTTCCATAATCCAGATTCATGACTATAACCGTATATTTCGTTGCCATCTCTCCAAATCCCTTTATTTGTCTTTAGTCGTTACCTTCTGTACACCATCGTTAGGTTTAATGGTTTTCTTCCTTCCCTACCGTTCGACACCAGCCTATGGTTTGGAAGAAGACTATCCAATAAGCGTAATAGGTGTACTCTCCTAAACCAAGGAGTACTTGCAACCTGAGAGAAGGTGATGATAAAAGACAACTGAATATACCTTATTCAATTCCTCCTCAACTGGAGAAAAGCAAAGGTGAAATAGGAGTGACGATGATCTATGCGGTTTGGTCGTGAATGATACCTGTCGTATTTTACTTTGCTCTCTTTCTAATCCCTTCATATGGCTTTACTTATTACCTTATGTACACCCTACTTAGGCTAATTGGTTTTCTCCTTTCCCTACCTTTCGGCACCTGCCTATGGTTTGGAAGAAGACTATCCAATAAGCGAAATAGGTGTACTCTCCTAAACCAAGGAGCCGTTGCAACCTGAGAGAAGGTGATGATAAAAGACAACTGAATAAACCAATTCAATTTCTCCTGAACCTGAATCCATCCCTGAAGAAGTCCCTTCGAGTTCGTATATAACCATACGATAGATTTATCCAATGGAAGTGGATGTTCGTAGTGATATGATGTGTTCTGGAGAAATGCAAAGGGTAAAAGAAGGAGCGGCAATGATGTATGCAACTCAGACAATCCAAAAGCCAGTATTTTAAGAAAGTTCGGTCAACTTGGTTACTGAGTCAAAGTCTAGGGTCGGTCAAAGGTCGCTGCCAAAGAGAGAGAGAAAAGAAACACTCTGCGTGCACTCTGACCTAGATCAGAATGGTTATCACTTTATCTAGTCAAGAAACCTCCCACTGTATCGTCAAATTCTCCCCCAAACCTGAAAGAAGAATTAGTCGGGATCACCCGAAGAGTAAACCAACTCATCAGTGGGAATCGGGATCCAACTCTCATCGCATGATAACGTGAAGGAATCCACTCACGTTATCACACTCCAAAAGGTATGTGCATGCCTGGCAAGTTTCAGTTTCTTTAGAAACTCCCGATATGGATTTTTACCCCATACTCTCATGACCATGACGAAGGCCAACAAATAATAAGTCACATGTCAAGTTCTCCCCGTTATTATCGTGTTAATTTGAACCCACCCGTACATACCCCTGATGTTGGCCAAATGGCAGTACGACTGTCCCAAACCAACTCATCTATCTATGCAACAGAAAGGTAACAAGCAGCTACCATCCACTATGCCTTGATGAAAGCCAACAAACATAGCATGAATACTACGTGCTACCCGACTGAAACGACGGAGGGCTACGGCTGGTTTTTGGCGAAAAACCTTTAACGTAATGAACTTGATCTCGTTGAAGGAACCTGATAGCTTTTTATCAATATATAGTATCGAAAACCTTTGCTAAAGAGGTCACTCCCGGTGAAGGGATCTTGGCTCTTTCCTCGTGGAATGAGGTGCAGTATATTCCAACTGAATACCGCGATGCAAAGCAACAAGTAATCGACTATAGTGAAGTTATTACCCTGACGCAAACTTCTGCCCAAAGGGTCACTCCCGGTGAAGGGATCTCGGCCCTTACCTCGTCGAATGAGGTGTTGGATATTCCAATTGAATACCACTGTGCAAAACAAAAGAAAGTATCCTTGTAATAACACTTTTTGAAAACTGTTCCAACAACATCAAACAGATTTGTTTTCCTTTGCATTGATCAAAATCAACGCAGTCCCATAAATTAAACACACCAGAAAAGAACGAAAATAAAATGTACGTATATGCCATCCGCATTCATCACTGGGTCCCGTCATCACCCGTTAGGTTACTTAACTAACGACAGAGCGGGGACTAGACTAGCGCGGGTGTAAAACATATACAACATCTACTAGTATATATAACAATATACAATAATCGCTCCATGCATGATAAATGCAATATTACAGAAAAGTAATAAGCATCACAGAACAATACAGATAATCTGGGATCCCCGGGTTTCACAGAGCCGCTGCTGAAACCCGACGTTCCCCTGGTCGTGTGGATAGCCTGTGCAATGAAACCTAGACCCCTACGGGTGCGGCAAGTTACCCGCCAAAACCTGAAGCGAGGCAGCCCCCTACATCAAAGTGAATGGACCACCCTGCACTTCACGGAATCCGGTAACTTGAGCACCCCTCCTTGGGTCAACCTGTACCCCCTACGAGTGCGGCGAATAGTCTGCTAATTCTAGAGTGAAGCCCCTTGCCTCTCAAAGCCAAGAGATGCGGACCCGTTTCCTTCCAGAACCCGGCTATCCATGCACTCCGTCGTGGGGTAACCCTAGTACAGAAATGAAAAATATGTACAACGAATATATCGACCTCAGCCCGGTCGTGCCCCAAAAGAATATTATACAAACAGGCAGTGACGGCAGTCCACATATTGGACGCTCGCCCCGCAATATCAAATGTACAAATAAATCCAAACTGTACTACCATTGCACACAGCTATCCACCACGACAAATCCGCAACATCACAGCACAACACAGAACATCAACGCGAATGTCACGTTCGCAAACCCGTCTAAAAGGACTATAGCAATTAGACACGATTTACCGCTCGAATGACATTCACGGTCGGAGATATAATGTAAGTACTGTAAACTGACACGTTTAAAATTCCGATTGACAAAACTTCCCGATGTGGGCCCCAAGTACAACTCCAGTACTCAAACAAAATCTGGGCCCAAACAAAATATTCCAGAAACCACAATTCCACAAGAAAAACACCCAGAAGAAAAATGGTACACCGTTGCTCCAAAACGGCGGCGGAATCGTGGCCAATACATGGCTTGTGCGGTGGTTCCACGGCGTTCTTGAGGGAACAGTCGACCAACTTTCTTCCAGATTCTTAAAAAAGCCAGCACGATTTTCGGAGATACCCAAAATAATTTTTAGATGACAAATAAAATTCGACAGAAACTTTAACATTGAAAATTCGGTTTTGGAAATTTCGTTCGATCGATATTTTAAACATGTTAGAACAAGCTAGTAAACGTTAATGACGTGGCTCTGATACCATGTAAGTCTACGGTAGCGCCCCGGCCAATTATCTGAGGCCAAACGCAGAACAAAAACTTTTACAACTGGCGCTATGGCATACTATAACCCAGATCTTGCCATTAACGCTAAACTAGCTAACTTTAAAGAGGGTAGAAAGGCTATACCGATCGATCCGTGTCCTTCGGTCTTTAGCCATCATCCTACGCTCCTCGAGGCATCTCCGATCTCCTGTCTCCTCCTCGAGGTGGCACCACGTCATCGGATCTTTATACGGGCTCCCGCCTCTATACCGAGGCAATTCGGACATCAAGTCTGCTAAAAGAGATGACCAAGATGAAGTAGAGAATGAGTAGAATACTTTGTCTCAAACACCGTAGGGTTCTCATCACATGAGAGGGTTCGGGTGGAGGTTGAAGAAGATGCAAAGAGATAAAGAGTGTGAGCTCAAGAAAACTCTAGTGAGCAAAAATAACCAAACACCAAAAATTGCCTTGGCTGTCCAAATATTTTGTGTGTGATATATATAAGGTTTTGTGTTGGAGAAACATGTTAGTTATATGTATGCCCTAGAGGCCATTACTGTACATTGGATGTATATTGTAGTGGATGCTGGGACATATATAGGGAGGACTTTCTTGCTCGACATGATAGTATGCTATCTGGTTGATCTTTACCTTAACGTGTATACTGATTGTCTCTATGTTACATGTTGGTAAAGCCCTTAGGATGTGTACTTGACTACCTGGACTATGATGAGGATCATACTAGTGGGGACATGGTAGTCCATAAGTACATCCTTCAAAGTCCCTAGTCGTGGGTGTATCAAGACGGGGCATCGATATACCAGAGTAGACTAGCGTGTACCTTCTCGACCCATACAGATGGGCGATGGATGATCCCATATCCATTGGTGTTTGACATCGGTGATGATATACGGGTGCTCAGTAGAGACTGGGTACACTGGACAGACTAGCCGAGAACTCCCAGATGGTATTATACCTCACGTCAGATGGCAGTTCTCTAGTGACACTGGTACAGAGTAGTCTGTTGACCCGAGATCGTCATAGAGTCTTGTGTGGTTCCCACAGTGCTTTGATTTCCATCTTACCACATCCAAGAGGGCGTGCAAAACGGTGGTTTTTGGGTACAGTCCCGAGTCACATGGAGGCAATGAGCGATAGGAGGGGATTCGTCTCTCCCGGTATAGGGGGTTGATGTTGCACTGTGTTCGATTGGCTATAACAGGAAATCCCTGGCCAGGGTTGCTGAGATTTACTGGTAAGTGTTACCAGTAGTTTCTCGAATTGTTATAGACCTCATATCGACACGACTTATCGAGCTATTGGGGTCTGACGTTTACCACCCCTAGGCAAGATATGCGACATATCAGACGACGAGACCGGACTGTAAGGTAGTGTTACTGGTTGGATTCACTGGAGTGTGAGCGGGCTTGCTCGTCGATCTTCTGATCGCTCAATACCCGGGTAGCCGTTACGTTTAGCAGACTTCTTGCGGCTTGTGGGTGTTTGATATGATCATCACCTGCTGCCGGCGTATTGACGAGTCTTTAGAGTCTTACACAGAGGTTTCCTGGCTCAAGCGAAACGAAATAGGAGCGCATATGAGATATGTGCGGGACCGAGAATGATACCAGTATGTGATACTGTATTCGATTCTCGCGATATGTGATATTGATCGGTTATATGTGATATAGCCGGGTTATCGGATCAAGTGTTGATTCGATAAGTTGTTACTGTTGATATTAGTCGGTTATATGCGATATGACCGGGTCGTTAAATCAAGTGTTGATTTAATGATTTAATGCATAATTATATATTTGATATATTACTTTGCATTAACTAGTATCGGTTCACTTTAAATGGATTTTCTCACTCGGATGTGCGCATTGCATATGCGATATGATTTTGTGCACTTGCTTGTATCATGTTTGATGATACATGCCTTTTGGTTAAGTGTAAAGAATTAAACCTTGGTTAATGAAATGGTTAGGGTTTACTATTTCCTTATTCATTTTATTCATTTATTTATTCTTTTGGAAAAAGAAAAGTAAATGAGAAAATGGTGGCATGTTTTGTTTTGTTCATGAAGTTTCATGAACACTTTGACTTTGTAACCATTTTGTCTCATGCTTAACCCTAACCATTCCACTTAACCCTAATCAATTCTCTACACTAAACCATGGTTCAATTATGATAAGTATTCTTTTTACTTTTCATTTTAAGATTCTTATCATAACAATTTCTTCTTCTTCTTCTTCTTCAAGATGAAGAAGCATGACTTCATCAATGGTGGATTGGTGAAATGAGTGAGAAATCCAATTCTAAAGTCTACCCACTTCCTATTTCTTCATCCCCTACCTCTTGCCAAGTAGTAGAGTGTGTTTCCTTCACAAGTTTTCATGGCTTGGTGAAGGTGGAGCTTGATCTAGTGATGCTTCGACGTAGATCATCTTCGGTACGTCGTCGATGACCTAGCCCGTCTATTCTCCGATGAAGCCGACGCTAGAGCCCGGGGTTCGACTTGGACAGCAAGGAGACTTCATCGCGGAGCCGTGGAGGTGGAGCAACGGATCTACAAAGGTTGTATTTCCGTTTACTTATAGTTTAGTTGTAAACTAGCTCGCTTTATCGCCTAAACTTCTAGCCAACGATCCGTATTAGGGTTTCTCGGCACCTCTAATTTTTGAAATTGGCATGGTTGATGCCTTGTGAGACTTCTATAGTATGCCTAGGAACCCTACAGTGGTATCAGAGCCTAGCTAGAGCCTTAGGCGAAGTCTAGACGGAGTTTGAAAGCCGGACGAACCGAAAACCTAACCCCAAAATAGCTCTCTGGACATTTTCTAAAATCATGGTTTTTTCCATATTAAAAATATTCAGAAAAATAAGCAGGAAGATATAAGGGTTACTGCAAAATTCGAGATCCTGATTCCATAAGATCGCCGCGGATCCACGGCATTAGCATGCTCATGCGGCGGTTCCGCGGCCAATTTGTCTTTTTGTGCATCGAATTTTGCACCTTAATTCTTAGTTATCAGTTCTGGTTTTCCTGGGTATTTTTAATATTTTTTCCAGAGTTTTAATTTTCAGGGTTGTTTTGGGGATTCGAATGTTCGATCAGATTATCAAATTTTGTCTGTGTGGCTTTCCGGATAAATTTTAGAATATGTTAAAAAGTTCGACCGGATATAAATACCCAATTTTTCCTCTGTCGGGAAATTTCCAAGTGTTGGATTTTTCCGTGGTTTAAAGACGTTCTAAGTAGTGCAAGTAACTCGATGGACCCTCTAGAAGACAACAAACCTTAACTCGATTATGTGACCGTCTTGAACTGCCCTTTGAACCTTCGGGTTTGGGGCAGTACGGCGTGCCACATGTGAGGCGTTGGCTTGACCCTTCTACGGCTGGACCGTTGGTACTGAGGCACGAACTGAATGTTTTTAGACTTGTTTCATGTGTTGATCAGTATCGGGAAAACATGGGTGTTCGATTGTTCGATCGGAAAGTTTGACATTTTCTATTTATCCGGAATGGGATACAATAATTGGAATTCACAATAAGTTATGAGATAACTGAATGAATGTTATAAACATAGCAGTTTAGTCTCACTTGATCGGTTGCCACAGAATTTTGATGTGATCAAAAGTCCGTTGCAATCACGTAGCGTACGCGGATACTCGCCGGGTAAACTTAATAGACAGCCTCACTCCATAGCCCCGACCAAGTGACTGTAGGAGAACCCCGTCGCCGAAAGCATCCGTTCGGGTGCTCGCGGTAGCGGTGTTCCGCCTTGGTGCACTTCGTCGACGGCGTCGGGGGTGCGGCCGCCTACTGAAGTTTGCGATGAGTATTCGATCAGGGTGTCGGGAATCTTGTTGAATTGCCCGACTTGATATTGAAAAGTGTTTTCGATAAAGAGACTAAAATGCGGGGTTTATAATTGTTAGGCATGCGATGTCTAAGTAACTCATTTGATTAGGCATGCGATGTCTATACAGGTTGCGGATTCCAACTGTTGTAATTTTACACTTTCTTTTCTGTGACCGTAAGTGTAATATGTGATATCGCCGGTTTCGTTGCTATATGTCAACGACAATTGGGATGCACATATTTACTTACGTTGATGACATGTGATGTTATGTGTTGCTGGATATGTTATATTGGATCGTCGTGTTTGAATAGCCGGGGGTTTTTATGTGAGATGAGTGTTTTTCATTTTCATTCATGTAAAAACTTGTATGTAATATTCTTTTATTGGGGCACTTCCAGGTTGCGGAAGTTGTCACCGTTGATGTATATTATTTACTTTTCCGCACTAGGATAGACCCAAGGAGGGGAGCACAAGTAACCGGGTTCTGGAGTCCAGTGGGAGACCAACTCGAGGAGTCGAGTTCGGGTCTCCTAACTCTAGAATTGGTAGGGTTGCTTGCCGCTCTCGTAGGGGTCTAGGGGTGTGGGTTTGGCTATTCATCACGACCGTGGAATCCGTGTTTTATACTGGCTCGTATTGAAAACACGGACGTCCTAGTATATCCAATATTTCATATGATTCTTCTGCTGCGATATCTGTGGTGTGATCATGTGATATTCTATGATAGATACAGTAAATAGTATATATGATATATTATATAGACGTTACTTATGTTTTACACCCGTGCTAGCCCTGCCCCGCTCTGCCGTTAGTTACCTAACCTAACGGTGCACGAGGGGACATCGAGGCGAATGCGGATGGCATAAGTGTACGTCGTATTTATCTGTGATGTTTAGGTATTTAAATGATGGGACTTCATTAATGTGATTAATGAAATAATAGAAACCTAAGATGTTGTAGAATCGGATTTCAAAATAAAACAGGTAGCTACAGTTCTTGCTTTGCACAGCGGTATATGTGATATATCCTGCACGTTATTCGATGAGGAAAGGACCGAGATCCCTTCACCGGGAGTGACTCCTTTAGCAATAACTGGCAGATGCTACACATTCGGTTTGTCTTTTGATTGCTTTTAAGTGTTTTTGCTTTGCACAGTGATATATATGATATATCCCGCACCTCATTCGACGAGGAAAGGACCGACGATCCCTTCACCGGGAGTGACTCCTTTAGCAAAACTAGAAAAGCCTCAAAAACACTCCATTTCAAAATCATTTGATTCTACAACGATATCAAGTTCATTACGCAATAGGTTTTCAGAAAAACCTGTCGTAGCCCTCCGTCATTTCAGATAAGTCCTATTTAGTATTCGTGCTACGTTTGTTGACCTCTGTCAAGGCGTAGTGTGCGGTAGCTAACTAGTATTTATCTGCTTATGCATATAATGCAGATTGGATCAGGGTAGTCATGCGGCCTTGTTGACCTCCGTCAAGGGTCGTGCGGGTGGGTTTGATTCAATCAAGAAATGACGGGTTGAACTTGACTAGTAGCCTATGGTTTGTTGACCTCCGTCAAGGTCATAGGGTGCTAGGGGCAAAATATTATCGGGAATTTCAAGTGTTGAAATTTGCAATGAGATTGCATACCTTCTATGAGATAGTTGGATCCCGATACCCGCTGCGAGTAATTGTTACTCCTGGGAGAGTTTTACACATTACAATTAGCCGATCAAGTAGGTGTCTAGAAAGGTGTCAACGAGGTTACGCCTCTGGGAAAATGAGGTTTACATTAATTAGGTTCGTGCGAAAGCACGGGGAACCTCCCTCAAAGTACCGACACTGGCCTGGCTGAAAGATTGGCGAACTTGTAGTGTGTAATTAATCCCGGCTAGTTTTTCCTTTTAGGGTTTGAAGGAAGATTTGATAAAAAGCAGTGGGAGCCATCCTGATTAGATAAAATAAAAACCAATCTATTCTTGACAGAGCGCACGCTGAGTGTTTTCTTCTCTCTCTCTCCTGGTAGCGACCATATCACGCCTTAATCAAGATAATAATACGGATTATTTGACCGAACCCGCTTGTTATACTGAGCTGGGGAACGTTGGTCCCGCTCCAACTTATAAATGTTATAAGACAGAGCAGGAAATTGGGGAATACCAGATTTCCCGTGCCGCCCAAACGAAGAGAGTGCATGCTGATGCATCATCTTCGGGTATGTTCATTATACAGAACTGTTTCTCAGTATCCTCCGCATCCTTGGTATATGATACCGGATCAGGATCCCAGATATGTAATCTGTTACATAGGGCTACAAAAAGGTAGAAAAACTGAGAACGGGTGATAAGTTTCATGAGGCAGAAAACAGGGCAAGTGTTGCAGCCAAGTCTGTCGGTCACTGTCACCCTGTATTACCAATACATTGATTCTGAACAAATGCTATTAGATACCGAACCTGATATACAAAATCATATCAGTCTCTTTATTAGTAAAGAAATGATAAAATTTTGTATTGATGGATAATGTTTTGAACATTTCCTATATCAAAAGTTGATCGGTTCAGGCACGTTATCTAAAAGCATTGATGTTCTAAATCAAACTACAGTTCTTGGTATACAGAACACACACAAGAGGAAGAGTTCAGAAATGAACGAATCCTTCTTGAGGCATTATAGACTAGGTCATATCAATGCGACCCGACAAGCTGAAGTTACATGTAGATGCATATTTAAATCAGTTTGAATTTACATCTGGTGAAACTTGCCAGTCATGTCACAGAGATAAGATGACCGTAGCTCTGTTTACTGGAAACAGAGAAAGAGTTAGTGAACTCTTGGGATGATACATGTTGATGTATGTAAGGTCCTCTGTCTATACATGCCAAGACCGGTTCTTTGTACTTCATTACATTCTCTGATAATCTCTTAAGATTCAGACATATGTTCCTGATGAAACACAAGTCAGAACCTTTTGAGATATTCACAGAATATAAGCTAGAAGTAGAGAACCAATACGGGTATAAGTATTATGTCCTTTGATGTGATCGAGGAGGAGAATACTTGAGCACGGAAATCCTGGACTATTCTAAAGGAGAATGAGATTCTCTCTCAGAATTACTCCTCCGTATATACCATAGCACGATGGTATAACGGGGCGGAGCAATCACACCCTATATGATATGGTGTGCTCTATGATGAGTACTACTGAGTTACCTATTTCCTTTTTGGGTGTTATGCACTTGAGAAGTTGCATACCTATTGAATAGGGTTTCAATCAAATCAGTAGCCTACCACTTCATAAGTGATATGGAAAGGGAAGAGCCCATCTCTTAAGTCAGTTAAGATTTGGGGTTGTCCGGCCTATGTCTAAAAGCAAAATCCGGACAAGCTCGAGGCAAATACTGTTACGTAGAACTGGAATAGTTCCAGCTGTACAAACTACAGATGATGATTTGATAGAACCAAAGGATTCAATAGTAACCAACGAATCTCAGCCTCTCCGCCGATCTAGTAGGGTTCCTCATCCGCCTGAGAGATACTTTAGTTTCTCGATGACAGTGGGAGCGAGGATTGCATCATGAGATGATGACCCAACTAGTTTCGAGCTGGCCATCAGGAGTGAGACTCTGTAAGAATGGCTGGATGTTTATCGATCTGAGATGGAATCCTTATACACCAGCAAAGTATGGACTTTGGCTGCTAAATCTGAAGGGTTAAATCCCCATCAGGAGCAAGTATATCTTGAGAAGATTACTTGGTGTAGATGGAAAAGTTGAGACTTTCAAAGCTAGACTTGTTAAAGGTTTGCATCATTGACCAGGTATGGATTATGATGAAACCTTTTCAAGGATCTATGCTTAAGTCCATCCAGATCCTACTTGCCACGGCTACATACCATGACTACGATATCTGGTGGTTGGGTGCCATGACTGCTTTTCTAGATGGTGTTTTAGAAGAGTGTGTCTATAAGTACACAGCCAGAGGGCTTCGTAGACAGTGGGAGCAGCGGAAACATGTGCAAGATGTTTTATATGATAAAGCAGGCATCGCGGAGTTGGAACGTCTGTTTTGATGTAGTAGTCAAAGAAGTTGACATCATCAAAATGGTAGATGAACCTTGTATAAACAAAAAGGTAGTAGGGAGTATGGTGACAATCCTCGTAGAGTACGTGGATGACATACTCTTGATAGGGAAGGAGTTTCCTATGCTACTCTCGGTCAATCTCCGCTTATCACAATGATTCTCCACATAGGATCAAAATGATACCTACTGAATCCTGGATTTTGGATCTATGAGATAGATCTAAATGGATGTTAGGATATTCACTAGTTGTAGTGAGATGGTATCAATTGATCCTGGAGAGAATCACTGGAAAGGTTCCAGGGTGATAAAGACGACTGAGTGTCAGTCACAGGCATTGTCTTTACCCTCAGTGGAGGGACGGTATGTTGGAAGAGTTCCAAGCTAGATACCGTGGCATACTAGACGATAAAGGCTGGATACATCGCTACTTAAGATGCTACCAAAGAGGCTGTTTGGGTGTATATTGGTTCATGAGATGAACCTAGTTCCTCCCATTGTGTGACAATGGAGTTGTGGCTTATGCCAAGGAACGTCCGTCCCATCAGTGATCCAGACATATTCTAAGGCTGTATCACCTGATCGTGGAGATGGTTGATCTCCAGGGTGATCGAGGTAAGGAGAGCAGACTCAGAGGATAACACGGCGGATCCACTCACGAAGGCCTATTCCCAGAGAGAGACTTTTATGGGATGGTTGAGTATGAGATACTACAACCACTGCTACAGATGGACTTAGTGCAAGTGGGAGATTGTTAGTTATATGTATGCCCTAGAGGCCATTACTGTACATTGGATGTATATTGTAGTGGATGCTGGGACATATATAGGGAGGACTTTCTTGCTCGACATGATAGTATGCTATCTGGTTGATCTTTACCTTAACGTGTATACTGATTGTCTCTCTGTTACATGTTGGTAAAGCCCTTAGGATGTGTACTTGACTACCTGGACTATGATGAGGATCATACTAGTGGGGACATGGTAGTCCATAAGTACATCCTTCAAAGTCCCTAGTCGTGGGTGTATCGAGACGGGGCATCGATATACCAGAGTAGACTAGCGTGTACCTTCTCGACCCATACAGATGGGCGATGGATGATCCCATATCCATTGGTGTTTGACATCGGAGATGATATACGGGTGCTCAGTAGAGACTGGGTACATTGGACGGACTCGCCGAGAACTCCCAGATGGTATTATACCTCACGTTAGATGGCAGTTCTCTAGTGACACTGGTACAGAGTAGTCTGTTGACCCGAGATCGTCATAGAGTCTTGTGTGGTTCCCACTGTTCTTTGATTTCCATCTTACCACGTCCAAGAGGGCATGCAAAACGGTGGTTTTTGGGTACAGTCCCGAGTCACATGGAGGCAATGAGCGATAGGAGGGGATTCGTCTCTCCCGGTATAGTGGGTTGATGTTGCACTGTGTTCGATTGGCTATAACAGGAAATCCCTGGCCAGGGTTGCTGAGATTTACTGGTAAGTGTTACCAGTAGTTTCTCAAATTGTTATAGACCTCATATCGACACGACTTATCGAGCTATTGGGGTCTGACGTTTACCACCCCTAGGCAAGATATGCGACATATCAGACGACGAGACCGGACTGTACGGTAGTGTTACTGGTTGGATTCACTGGAGTGTGAGCGGGCTTGCTCGTCGATCTTCTGATCGCTCAATACCCGGGTAGCCGTTACGTTTAGCAGACCGCTTGCGGCTTGTGGGTGTTTGATATGATCATCACCTGCTGCCGGCGTATTGACGAGTCTTTAGAGTCCTACACAGAGGTTTCCTGGCTCAAGCGAAACGAAATAGGAGCGCATATGAGATATGTGCGGGACCGAGAATGATACCAGTATGTGATACTGTATTCGATTCTCACGATATGTGACATTGATCGGTTATATGTGATATAGCCGGGTTATCGGATCAAGTGTTGATTCGATAAGTTGTTACTGTTGATATTAGTCGGTTATATGCGATATGACCGGGTCGTTAAATCTAGTGTTGATTTAATGATTTAATGCATAATTATATATTTGATATATTACTTTGCATTAACTAGTATCGGTTCACTTTAAATGGATTTTCTCACTCGGATGTGCGCATTGCATATGCGATATGATTTTGTGCACTTGCTTGTATCATGTTTGATGATACATGCCTTTTGGTTAAGTGTAAAGAATTAAACCTTGGTTAATGAAATGGTTAGGGTTTACTATTTCCTTATTCATTTTATTCATTTATTTATTCTTTTGGAAAAAGAAAAGCAAATGAGAAAATGGTGGCATGTTTTGTTTTGTTCATGAAGTTTCATGAACACTTTGACTTTGTAACCATTTTGTCTCATGCTTAACCCTAACCATTCCACTTAACCCTAATCAATTCTCTACACTAAACCATGGTTCAATTATGATAAGTATTCTTTTTACTTTTCATTTTAAGATTCTTATCATAACAATTTCTTCTTCTTCTTCTTCTTCAAGATGAAGAAGCATGACTTCATCAATGGTGGATTGGTGAAATGAGTGAGAAATCCAATTCTAAAGTCTACCCACTTCCTATTTCTTCATCCTCTACCTCTTGCCAAGTAGTAGAGTGTGTTTCCTTCACAAGTTTTCATGGCTTGGTGAAGGTGGAGCTTGATCTAGTGATGCTTCGACATAGATCATCTTCGGCACGTCGTCGATGACCTAGCCCGTCTATTCTCCGATGAAGCCGACGCTAGAGCCCGGGGTTCGACTTGGACAGCGAGGAGACTTCACCGCGGAGCCGTGGAGGTGGAGCAACGGATCTACAAAGGTTGTATTTCCGTTTACTTATAGTTTAGTTGTAAACTAGCTCGCTTTATCGCCTAAACTTCTAGCCAACGATCCGTATTAGGGTTTCTCGGCACCTCTAATTTTTGAAATTAGCATGGTTGATGCCTTGTGAGACTTCTATAGTGTGCCTAGGAACCCTACAAAACAAAGAAAATATCATCCCAAAATATATCCAACTCAACCCTAAAATATCTCACCCAAAACAAACATCATTAATTCTTTAATGACTCACTAGATGACTCATTACATGAGTCATTAGTGAACATTCTAGAATTAATGAGTCACACCAATGAGTCAAACTTTCCATTAATCATTTAAACCAAAATGATTAATCCAAAAAGAAATGCATCTTCTAAAGTAATCTCGTAACGAATTACGAGAATACCCTTCACCTGTAAATACATACCTGTATCCGTATTCCGACCGAATACGAATACGATGAGACTAAAATATTCTGACTCAATATAATACTTGGATCCGGCTAAAACCAAAGCCCACCAGTATTATCTGTCCGAACCTCGACACGTGCACAAGTGCACGTGCATGTTCGAACCTTGCCATAAAACCATACGGCCTCTACAACGTTTCGCCCGAACATGGGAAACTATCTGTGGGGGACTCTAAAGACTCGTCAATACTCTGGCAGTGGGTTTAACCATAAGCCGTTAGTGGTACTAGCTGTACATAACGGCTGCCCATGTATTGACAGAAAGGGAAGCTGATGAGCGAACTCATCCTGAAACCCTACCGAGCCTATCAGTGACAATATCCATACAGTCCGGTCCGTTCGTCTATGAGCATCGCATATCGGGCCTAGGGGGCTGGTAACGTCAAACCCCCAATAGCGGTATAAGTCGTGTCAGAGTGTAGCCCAGAACACCTTGAGATACTACTGGAGTACCTACCAGTAAATCTCCTGCCTCGGCCGAGGGATTTGTGTAATGGCTCTCCTAGACACAGTGTGATCTCACCCCCAATACCGGGAGAGACGAATCCCCTGCCGATCCGCTCACTTGCCTCCATATGGCTAGGGACTGTACCCAACTAAAACCTATTTGCACGACTCCTTTGAGCCTTGGTAGGGTAATAATCAAAGCACAGTGGGAACTCACACGAGACAAATGACGATCTCAGGTCGATGAACTAACCTGTACACATGTCACCAAAGAACTGCTATCTGACGCTAGGCATAATACCAACTAGCAGGCTCCCGGCGAGTCCTGTCCGGTGCACTCATAACCCAATGAGCACCTGTATACATCTTAGGTGATCCAACTGACACCAGTGGCTTGTGAGACCGGCCACCACCCCTCGTCTTGGTCTCGACTGTATACACTAGTCTACTCCGGAGTATCGATGCCCAGTCTCGAAACTCCCTCGACTAGGGACCACTTTTAAGGATGTGCTTCTAGACTACCCAACTCTCACGTATATGATCGCCATCATACTGTTGGTAGTCAAGAAGGATCCTAAGGGCTCTATCAACGTGTAATAGTGAACAGTAATGTCACCTAAATCTGTACACGACTGATAAAGGAAAACCAGATAGCATACTATCATCTCGAGTAAGACTGTTCTACCGGTATAGGTCCCCCCTCAATCATTGAAATCACATACCTGCGATCCAATAATTGACTTTAAGGGCACTATAACCAATAAATAATGGTGTTGTGTCTCATTAATACTAAGTCCATACGCAATAGGAATGAGATATGCAACAAAGGTACACATGCACAAATAATGTCCATATACTTCTAACTAATAGTCATATTATAAAATCTAGCCCAGACTCATAACGCCATGCGGGCGATCCCCCTGTAGATGTTAAATCTACTCACAACAATCCTGGCTAAGTAAAGCCAACCACTCGCTTTTCCTTCTTCGCAGCGCCCGAAGTCCCCGCCTGCGATCCTGAAAGCAAATAACAATATAACAAGTATATATAAGCAAACGATAAAAAAACTCGTACAAACTATGTTTAACCGACGCACCAACTACATATATACTCTCAAGTATTCGTATTGTAGCTAACGTGCGTAGCAACACTACGAAACCAACCCAAGAGCAAAACCAGCACAAAGTGCACGGACCGTGTCGGATAACGTATCGCGCGTGGTCGTAACACTAGAAACTACCTATGTGATCCCAGATTTTGTATACAGAGAAAACCCAAAAATCAATCAAGACCAAATACATTTAAACCACTGCAGACACCTACCGACAAAAACCCACACCCAAACTCCAACACAAATCCGGCGTCGCCAGAATTCTCCTTCTCGTCGCCGGTCGAGATCCGAGCAAGGGGGTTCATGCTCCAGGTGATGTCCTATGGTCTCAGGTACAACACAACCACATTGTTTGAATTTCTAGTATACACCCCGGGTCACAGCAGATCACAGATATCTAAAATGACACTAAAAATACGATATTTGCACGAAACTTAACTTTAAACATTCAAAACTGAAACAATAAGGCTGCACAACATAAAAAGCACTTACTTAACAGATAGAGATCATTACCTATCTAGAAGAACTCAAAGATTGTAGCTTTCCAAGCTCCAAGGCATCCAAGAGGCAAAAGAAGTGATTTTTGTGAGGTTTGATGAAGTTTTGTGATGGATTAGTGAAGATTTGTGAAGAGAATGGTAAGTGTTCAGATTATATAAGAGAAGGATAAAGAAAATGATAAGGGAATAAGTGAGTGAGAATGAGAGAATGGATGATAAAGAGAGAGAGAGAGAGAGAGAGAGAGAGAGGTGAGCATAGGGTGAGTGCACCATTGCATTAACTCACCATCAATGCAAGCCATCAAGTATCCATGACACACCTTGCCACCTCCTCTTCACTCCAAAACAAGAAGAAATATCTCACAACAAATATCAAGGGTTAGGGTTAAGGTTTAGTCAAAGGATTGATTAGGTTAAGTTGTCATGGTCGCTAAAACTAGATTACAAAAACAAACCCTCATATTAACGTGCACACGTGTGTGCAAGCCCATAACAAATAATATTAAAATAATAATTAAATGTTATAAAATGTGAGGAACCCGAATTAGCAAACTTTTTACAGTAAATCCGTATTACCGCTTAATTAACACTACTCGAAATCCTAAGGCGTTACAATCTCCCCCTTATAGAAATTCGTCCCCGAATTTAAAATTCTCACTAAGCGTATCTTCAAAGAGATGAGTACAAAACTCCCAAATCTCGCTCGCAGCCTCGCAAGTGATCACCTCACTATACGGCTACGCCAAAGAAACCTCCACAAATGGCAAGACCCTTGACCGAAGTTTCTCCACCTGCCGATCAACTAACACAATCGGCCTTTGGTGAACGAAAAGATCGCGTCAAAGCTAAATGGTCTGGTGCTGAATCATGTGAGAAAGGTTATGAAGGTATTGGCGAAGTATCAACACAAGGAATACGGGGTGAATACTCAATAATCTGGGCGGAAGTGCCAAATTATAGGCAACGGAACTAACTCGCTTTAAGGATCGCAAAAGGACTTACAATCTGGGACCAAGCTTCCCAAAACTCAATATGTCACTCATCGGAAAAATCCGTAGGAATATATGATCTCCCACCGCGACTCAAGTCTGCGACCACTACGGTCGGCATAAGACTTCTGTCTGCACTGGGCTGCTCTCATCCTGACCTGAATCAATTGGATCATCTCCGAAGTCTCATGACTATCTGGGGTCCAAAATCCTACTCACGCAGAGTCAGAAAAACGGATTGGCGATCGACACCACCTAACAACAAGCCTAAAGGTTGCCAATTAGGATCTCTCCTGATAACAGCTATCGAAGGAGAACCCTAACAATTGCAAGTGACGATCCCAACAGCCAACAAACACATAGTACGTACGCACAAGCATATCCTCCAGAGTCTATATAGTCCACTCTAACTGACCATTGTCCTACAGATGGAAAAGCGGAGCTAAAGCTCAACCAGTACCCAAGGCTTCCTGAAGCTTCTGCCAAAGACGGAAAGCGAACTGGGTGCCTCCATTGGATACAACACATGAAGCAACTCCGTACAAACGCACAAACTTAATGAAGAACAACTGAGCAAACTGAGCATAACCGGACAACAACACCTAAATGGAGTCACACCCTGTCTAGACCTGGGTAGACACCACAACGAAATACATGGAGATCTGCTCCCATTCCCACTCCGGATAAAAATTGCTGAACCTCCTTGGGATGAGAGCTACACCACTGTCCTCGTCCTATGCCTCTGCTACTCCCGCGACGTGCACGAAACCTGTCATGGCGACTGAACCTCTGTCTCTGGGCTGGTACTCCTGCACGAGCCCTCCACTGTCCTCAGACTCCCAAAGTCTTGGAAAGACGCTCCTCATCGAATAGGGCTGAATCCACTGGTGCTGTATACGTAACATTATACTGTGTGCTGATCGCAAGGAACAACTGGGTAACATGGGTGGCAACCTCCTATCGCTGCGCTCGACCGGCCTCAACCAAAGACCTCATCGTCTGGCGCAAGTCCTGCATCTCAGCCACAAGCCAAGCGATACGATCTGTCGAAGGCGGATTCATCTGCTCCTGTGCAACGAGCATGCCATCCTGGTCAGTCCTCGTCCCACACAAGTCAACTCTGACCTCGTCCCTCGCTGCACCTCTCTGAGTCCTCATAGTTATCGGCGGCAAAGGCTATGAAAAGAAATAGGATTCGATGAGAACACGGAAATTGAATTACAAGGATATGTATCATCAAGGAAGGAATTTCAAGCAATTAGTACTTAGGTCACTTTAGGCGGAGTACCGTGATCGTGAGTATGCCGCGGACATACACACACTACGTTACTCTGCTTAAGCTACCTACTCCATCATACCAAGGTCATCCTACACTCCGAAAGGTAAAACCTAATGTTCTGATACCAACTTTGTCACGACCCAAAAATGGCACGTGACGGCCTTTAAACTACGCAACGTCCACAGGCGTAACGCAATCTAAGTAAGCCGAAAACCCAGCAATCTAAACAATCAAAAGTAGTAAGTGATAAGAACATTGTTAAAACTTTTGAAAATCTCAAGTGCAAATTCTTTAAAAGTCCAACTTTACTGTCTCAAAAATTTTGGCAGCACCTCCTTTGTAAAAACTAACCCCAAAAATGGGTACAACATAAATATAAGTAAAGCATCCCCAACGGGAGCAAATCCACGCCCAACGGCGGAAAACAACTACCATAACAGATATACGACGCCGTAGCGAAGAAAAAGACGATATAAATAAAACTGCATAAAAGACCTCCAAGTCACCAAAAATATACAATATCGTCCTCACATCAGTCTCTAAGTCAATACATGATAGTAGTAGATGGAGAGTACATGATACAATGAATATACAATAAACAACATCGGATAGCCGCAAAACCCACCTATAGCAAAACTGCGCATAGTCAGCCGAAGCGGTATCCGCTGCAAAAGATGATACGAAAGGTGAAAAGCCTGCCGCGACTGCCCTGAAAGACTACCTGCAAAACACTGTGGCACAACGGGGGTGAGTTGCCAACTCGTGAATAGTAAATAACATATGTAGGTAATCGCAAGTATGCACGTAGAGCGCGAATCAAATGCATGCAAGCTGATAGCTATAAATGTCAATATATGTGCAACAGTATGAAAGGTACTCTATCAGGTCCTACTAATACATGAAGCAATAAAGGGCAATATGTATGCGACAGTCATGTAAGGTACTCTATCAGGTACTACTAATACATGAACAACAAATGCATCTAAAATAGCAGTATGTAAATGCAACAGTCATGTAAGGTACTCTATCAGGTACTACTAATACATGAAGCAATGCAAATACAATAAATGCGGAGTATGGGATAAAACATGTCATTCCCATGGAATCCCGACCTCGTGGTAGGACCAAAGTCCATCAAGACAATCCAAATCCCAACTTTCCACAAATCAGCCCCCAAATTGGCCCTCATATCCTGTAAGTCTCATATATCCTGAGTGTCCAATATCAAGTAAAACTCATATATCCAGTATCCAATATCAAGTAATCTCATATATCCTGTATCCAACATCAAGTGAATCTCATATATCCTGAGTGAGTATATTTGCAAGATTATTATGATGATGTATATAAATTAGATATGTATACATATATATTAGCGTCCCACTCAACTAATATATATATATATATATATGCATATATAATAGCGTCCCATTCCACTACTATATATACTTAGGAGTAAGAATATCATGAAAACAATGTGTCAAACATCGACACATAAATACTGATCTATCAGGTGCTTTCACCATGACTGGCCCCCTGATAGGTATGTATCATACGCTATCCTGAAAACCCGAGTGCCCAGGTTCGACCCTCGCCTTTCGACGTATCCATACGTACATGACTCCGGTCGGTATCCCCACGATAACCGCCGAGTCATAGGAACTGTCACCGGTAGGTACTTGCCCACCTTCCAGGCTCATCGTTATGTACCGTCGATCATCTTGCCGAGGGGAAACGCACCGGGCTCCACCATGTACCCGCACACGGCCTCGTCTACTCCTCGTATCGGGTAATAATACAAAGCTAAGAATCGAGAAATCTCATGGTGGACGCTGAAATATCATATCAAGAGAAATCGGGTTTTTCAAATAATGCATAATTTCATGAAACTACCACGGTCCTCAAATCCAGAAAACATCATGAAAAATCCATATCTCAATGCGAAAATCCATGAATATAATATATGCAACATAAAACTGCAATGTGAGTATATATAAAAGAAATGCCGCTATTTAACTGCAACAAGTTAATATATATATCATGCGGTTCCTAATCTCTCCAAGTCCATATAACATCAAATAAAGGTGAACATGTAGCTATAGCCAGATATATATGTAAACACGTAGGTATAGCAAGGTATATATATCTACCTATCAGTAATGATGTAATACCCTCCTGGTATAAGTGTAAGTATGTATGCAAGATGTACATGCAGCTATGTCTCATATGTGTATATACCTATCACTAATGGCACAATACCATATAGGTATATGGGTAACTAGTATGTATGCATGTCAAGGCATATGTGTAAGCATGCAGGTATACAGGTATGCTATGTATCATATGCACAAGGGAATATAAATCAATGTCTCAATGCCCCTAACCGATACTATATCCCATAAGTATAGGTGTTGTGCGTGTCAAGGCAATTATCGATGGTGTGTGTGTAGCATACAATTAGTGCTCGTGAAACATAAACCGTCAATAATGGTTGTGTGTCTCATTAATACTAAGTACATACGCAATAGGAATGAGATATGCTACAAAGGTACACATGCACAAATAATATCCATATACTTCTAACTAATAGTCATATCATTAAATCTAGCCCAGACACATAACGCCATGCGGGCGATTCCCCTGTAGATGTTAAATCTACTCACAACAATCCTGGCTAAGTAATGGCAACCACTCGCTTTTCCTTTTTCGCAGCGCCCGAAGTCCCCGCCTGCGATCCTGAAAGCAAATAACAATATAACAAGTATATATTAGCAAACGATAAAAAAAAACATGTACACACTACGCACCAACTACAAACATACTCTCAAGTGTTCGTATTGTGGCTAACGTGCGTAGCAACACTACAAAACCAACCCAAGAGCAAAACCAGCACAAAGTGCACGGACTGTGTCCGATAACGTATCGCGCGTAGTCATAACACTAGAACTACCTATGTGATCCCAGATTTTGTATACAGAGAAAACCCAAAAATCAAATAAGACCAAACACATTTAAACCACTACAGACTGTTGGGGTAAAAATTTACACACCCGTTGACCGAGTCAAAGTCAAGGTCAACCCCAAGCCAGGTGGGCCCAAGCCCAGGTCATGCGGGCCCATGCCCAAGTCGAGCCCGCGGCCAGCCTCCTCCATGCTAAAATATAAATCATGTAATAAATAATTTTTATGTAATTTTTTATACATGAATGTATGAAAAATGGGCATAAAGCCAATATTTTGTAAGCCCATGGCTTATGTGCAAAAAATGAAATGGCACATGAGCCATGGGATGGCAAAATGCCATTTTGTGAAGCCCAAGGGGCTATATGTAAATGTGTAAGCCTATATAAGGCAACATGATGATGAATAAAGCATACACTTTTTCATTCCCTCAAAAAACTAGGGCTTGTGCCTCTTTCTCCTTCTTCAAGGTTCTAAAAACCTTTTTCTTTCTTTTGAATTAAATCAAGAGTTTAACTCTTCCTTTTCTCAAAATAAATAGCTTTCCACCACAAAACCTACGAAGGGGAACTTAGATCTCCCACCAGATCTCGAAAAAGAGAGATCTTTAAAATCTCACACCTCTTGGTCTTCGAGATCCGGCCGAAAGAAAAAGAAGAAGGAGACCCATCTTTAAGAATCTAACTTTGGACAGATCCAAGGCTCAGAAGAAGGGCCAAAGATTCCTAGGAGTTTAACTCCTTTCTAGATCTTTTGGAGTTTAACTCCATAAATTAATTTTCTGTCAGGAGTTTAACTCCAAAAATCCCTTAAGAGTTCAACTCCCCAACCTAAGGGCTAGGCCCCCCCTTCAGCGGGTGTTTTCCCGTGGTCACGTGCGCCCACGTGACCCAGGGCGCTGAGGCGCCCAATGGTCATGTGCGCCCACGTGATCCCGGGCGCTGAGACGCCCGAAGGTCACGTGCGAGCCACGTGACCCCGGGGCGCTGAGGCGCCCAACGGTCACGTGCGCCCACATGACCCCGGGCGCTGAAGCGCCCGAAGGTCACGTGCGCCCATGTGACCCCGGGCGCTGAAGCGCCCAAGCGGTCACGTGTGCGCCACGTGACCCTGGGCGCTGAGGCGCCCAAAGGTCAGGTGTGCGCCACGTGACCCCGGGCGCTGAGGCGCCCAATGGTCACGTGTGCGCCACGTGACCCCGGGCACCTTGCGCCCACATGCTACGCACGCGTCTTTAAGACGCTTTCCCCCCCTTTTTTTTATGCACTCCACACTAAATTTGCTTCCCCCGTTAGAAAAAATTTCTAACGGGGCGCTGCCCCGCACCCCGCAAGGGGGCTGCTAGCCCCCTTGACCCCCAGCCTGCTATCCGGGTAGCGGGACCCCCGTAAAAACTCTGCGGGGCCCCCAGTATATCCAAAACCCCCCCTTTCAAGACACAACACACGCACACTGCACATTGAGTTCGCATGACCAGTTTAACCCGTCAATCGGAGGTTCCCTCGCTCCAAAGGCGAGGGGTAATTAACGGCAGCTTAGTCCGCGGCTGCCGGAGATTCGGATCCCCACAATCATTAAACCCCGGCCTACCCTAGGCAGGGGGAATCTGTAGTACGCCTGACA
The DNA here is from genome assembly GCA_030015575.1 of Agapanthus africanus. Classification (NCBI taxonomy): domain Eukaryota; kingdom Viridiplantae; phylum Streptophyta; class Magnoliopsida; order Asparagales; family Amaryllidaceae; genus Agapanthus; species Agapanthus africanus. The sequence continues at coordinate 213,814,548 of JASDDO010000029.1, forward strand.
AGCGCGCGCGTATTCCTATCTCAATGGGGTGACGAAAAACACCCTACACAGACACCTACCCACAAAAACCCACACCCAAACTCCAACACAAATCCGGCATTGCCGGAATTCTCCTTCTCGTCACCGGCCGAGATCCGAGCAAGGGGATTCGTGCTCCAGGTGATGTCCTATGGTCTCAGGTACAACACAACTACATTGTTTGAATTTCTAGTATACACCCCGGGTCACAGCATATCACAAATATCTCAAATGACACTAAAAATACGATATTTGCATGAAACTTAACTTTAAACGTTCAAAACTGAAACAACAAGGCTACATAACATAAAATGCACCTACTTAACAGATAGAGATCATTACCTATCCACAGAAACTCAAAGATCCTAGCTTTCCAAGCTCCAAGGCATCATGAGGCAAAAGAAGTGATTTTTGTGAGATTTAATGAAGTTTTGTGATGGATTAGTGAAGATTTGTGAGGGGAATGATAAGTGTTCAGTTTATATGAGAGTGGGATAAAGAAAATGATAAGGGAATAAGTAAGAGAGAATGAGAGAATGAATGATAGAGAGATAGAGAGAGAGGTGAGCATAGGGTGAGTGCACTATTGCATTAACTCACCATCAATGCAAGCCATCAAGTCTCCACGACTCACCTTGCCACCTCCTCTTCACTCTAAAACAAGAAGAAATATCTCACAACAAATATCAAGGGTTAGGGTTAAGGTTTAATCAAAGGATTGGATTAGGTTAAGTTGTCATGGTCGCTAAAACTATATTATAAAAACAAACCCTCACATTAACGTGCACACGTGTGTGCAAGCCCATAACAAATAATATTAAAATAATAATTAAATGTTATAAAATGTGAGGAACCCAAATTGGTAAACTTTTTACTGTAAACCCGCATTACCGCTTAATTAACACTAATCGAAATCCTAAGGCGTTACAATCTCCCCCCTTGTAGAAATTCGTCCCCGAATTTAAAATTCTCACTAAGTGTACCTTCAAAGAGACGAGTACAAAACTTCCAAATCTCGCTCGCAGCCTCCCAAGTGATCACCTCACTATACGGCTACGCCAAAGAAACCTCCACAGATGGCAAGACCCTTGACCGAAGTTTCTCCACCTGCCGATCCACTAACACAATCGGCCTTTGGTGAACGAAAAGATCGCGTCAAAGCTAAATGGTCTGGTGCTGAATCATATAAGAAAGGTCATGAAGGTATTGGAGAAGTATCAACACAAGGAATACGGGGTGAATACTCAATAATCTGGGCGGAAGTGCCAAATTATAGGCAACGAAACTAACTCGCTTTAAGGATCTCAGAAGGACCTACAATCTGGGACCAAGCTTCCCAAAACTCAATATGTCACTCATCGAAAAAATCCGTAGGAATACATGATCTCCCACCGCGAGTATATCGAAAAAATCCGTAGGATAGCGGGACCCCCGTAAAAACTCTGCGGGGCCCCCAGTATATCCAAAACCCCCCTTTCAAGACACAACACACGCACACTGCACATTGAGTTCGCATGACCAGTTTAACCAGTCAATCGGAGGTTCCCTCGCTCCAAAGGCGAGGGGTAATTAACGGCAGCTTAGTCCGCGGCTGCCGGAGATTCGGATCCCCACAATCATTAAACCCCGGCCTACCCTAGGCAGGGGGAATCTGTAGTACGCCTGACAAGCGCGCGCGTATTCCCATCTCAATGGGGTGACGAAAAACACCCTACAGGTTCTGGCACGCCCGGTGGGACCAATCTCTCCTCCCATATTTCGGGTTAAACGTTCATGCGAACTCAATCAATTTACATGTCTATATTTATACTAAAATAATGCTCTTTCATGCAGGTTTTCAAGCAATCACCTTCCGACGATGTCTTCGATGATGAACTCGGCTCCTGTCTCCTACACGATGAAGATAGACTCCAGGACGGTCCTTCCGGCCAGTCTCGGGCGACAATGGGAGGAGCCGCTGCTACCATTCGGCTTTATTATGTTCATGCCTGTTGGCACCATCCCGGCTCCTCAAGCCCCGGTGGCAGACAAACCGGTCTCGAAAGGCAGGAGACCAAATGTGGTGGTCGCGAGGGCACCTCAGCCCAAGCGCAAGTCCGTTTCCGAACGACTCTCCATGGCCCCAGCTGGGGGCAAGGCCACCAACACCAACAAAGCTACAATGCTTCCCGAGCAAGCTCCAGCGGTGCCCTCGACCACTGCTCGATCGGGTGTCTTCTCTAAGCCCCCCTCTGATCAACTCACAATGGCTTCCCGGATAGCGGATGCCCGCCAAACCTTCAAAATCGAGAAGCTGAGGGAGAAAAGGCTCAGATATAGAGCCAACAAAAGGGCTAGAGCTCCTGCCAGGCTGAACCTCATGAGGTTCGAAGAACAGGGTTACCCCGCCGAAGATGAGGAAATGGCTGGGTATGTGGTCCACACTGTCTACACGGTAGGCACGCGCAGCAAGAGCAAGGACGGGGCTACCACATCTCAAACCCAATCTGGCTTGAATGTGGTGGCCGCTTCCCAAGAACAGCCGCCTCTGCTGGGTGATGAAAACCCTCTCGATGAGGATGATAGGCAGAAAGACCTTTCGGTCCATGAGGAGTCGGGCTCGGAAAGCGAAGAAGAGCCGACTTTCCGCCCCAGGACCGCGGAGCAAGAGCTGCTTCAAGAGCTCCGAAAGCAGCTCAGAAACAAAGACAAGGAGATGGCCAAACTCTACTCCAAAATCGATGACTTGACGAATGTCGTGATGCAGCTCACGGCCCGACTTGCCTCTCAGCCGCCCAATCAAGCGGAGGGCTCTGCTCGTGAACCGGGAAGTGGTGTGCCAAAGCAGCCGACGCCTATTCCCTCAAATCCAAAAGTGGGCGAACTACATGAAAATCAGTCGCATCTTATCTCGGGAAATGTCTTGGCTACCGATGACAGTAGCCCGCTAACTCAAGATCAAATCATGGATTTGGTTGCCAGCAAAGTCAAAACATTGGTGGCCGAAGACGAAGCGCAAAAAGATATCAGCAGTAGTGGGAGACCATATCCTGCTCAGTATGATCTGGTGGAATTCCCTAGCGGCTATGTCATCCCCAAATTCGGAAGATTCGATGGGACGGGAAACGCGAATCAGCACATCGCACACTTCAAAGCCTCATGCGGGAATACTGGGGGCGACGATGCGCTTCTCCTCCGCCAGTTCATTAATAGCTTGACCGATGTTGCTTTCGACTGGTACGCGAGCATACCGGATGGCTCCGTTACTACTTTCGTCCAAATGGAATCTTTGTTTCGACAAAGGTTCATGAGCGTCAGCGATAAGATCACCATTGCCGAGCTCGTAAGGACCAAGCCCAAGAACAACGAAAGCAACATGGATTTTATAACCCGATGGCGCAATCTCTCCGTCAAATATGAACCACCGATAGAGCAGGACCAATCTGTCAGTCTCCTTGTCGGAAATTTCAACAATTGGATGGCCCCGTTTCTATGCATCGCGGGTCTTAAAACATTCTAAGAACTGACCAGAAAAGTTCAAATGCTGGAGCGCTCAAAGCAGGAGTCCTCCTCGGATTCCCAAAATAACAATAGGTCATGGAGAAACCGAAAGGACGATAATCGGAAAGGCGGAAATTCCGACGATTCTGAGTCTTTCAATTCCTCGGCCAACCGAAATAAGCAAGGGTTGAGCGGGCCTAGCGCCAACCAGCCTCGGAAGCCAATGTTCGGAGAGGGTGGAGAATCTCCACTGAAAGAGAAGCTGGATAAGGTCTATTCCTTCAGAAGGGACAAAATCCGTAAAATATTCAAAGACGCCCTGAAGAACGGTCTACAACTGCCAGAGTCAAAAATACCGCAGGAATCGAATAGGACTGACGACCCCAAATACTGCCCCTATCACAGAGTGATAGGTCATGCCATTGAGGACTGCTTCGTCTTCAAAGATTGGGTCGAAAAGCAATACAAGGCAGGAGAGATAGAACTGTCCAAAGGCGTGTTAGTAAACAGTCAAGATGCGACCGCCAATTTCATACAAACGGAGACCGAAGTTCTTCGTGAAACTAATTCTCTCAGACATCTGCCTTTCTCTGAACACAGTCGACCACCACGTCATTAAACTGGGAACAATCGACCTCTAAGTCGTTAAACTGGGGAATGTAAAAAAAAAATGTAAATAAAAAATGTGTAAATAAAAGAAACATAAAGAAAAGCCGAAATGATGGGGCAACTCGCAATAAAAATCAGCGAGCAAAAATAAAAATGAAAATAAAGCCGAAATGATGGGACAACCGCGAATAAAAAGCCGAAATGATAGGGCAATCGCGATCTTCGCGATAAGAAAAGCTGAAATGATAGAGCAATCGCGGTACAGAAACAAAAAAAAACAAAAAAAAAATGGCGAATGATGAGTCGCTCCTGGTACCATATTCCAGTGCAGCGATGCAGACGCCAACAAAAATTCAAATTTTCAAAATTCGCCGGCCCTACGGCTAGTCCCCAAATTGACTACCGTATACAATCCACGGACTCAAAAAAAATTCTCATCATACCCATATCCCACTGCAATCACCAGTCCAGCGGTTGGTCTCCGCCCTCGGAATTATGCTCCATTGGGAAGACCCACTCATGTGTCCTCACGATACATGAGGAGAACAAACCTTTGTGGGATCCTTACGACTCACGAAGTAAAAACACACTTAGGAGTCCTCACGACTCCTAAGGAGAAAATACACCTGCGGGATCCTTACGACTCGCAGGGAGAAAATGATTTTATGGGACCCTCACGGCCCATAAAATTGAAAAGCCTTAGGTGATAGGGATCTAAACCTGTCTCCTAAGCCATCGCTCCCCATACCCCAAAACGGCGAATGATGAGTCGCTCCTGGTACCATATTCCAGTGTAGCGATGCAGACGCCAACCAAATTCCAAATCCCATACCCCAACGGCGAATGATGAGTCGCTCCTGGTACCATATTCCAGTGCAGCGATGCAGACGCCAACAAAGTCCCGAAATTTTGCCGGCCCTACGGTCTGGATCATACATCCTGCAAAACCGTATACAATCCATGGGCGTAAAACGATCCCAATCTCTCCCAAGTCCTACCGGCGAGACCACATTCAAAGTCCACCGGCAGGGAAGATTCAAAAAAAAAAGAAAAAAAAAAGAAAAAAAAAAGAAAAAAAAAGAAGGGTATGTCCACAAGCAAAATGGGCACGGATTAAAACCCGAAAGGGCTCCGTGAGTAAAAACAGCAGGACTGCCGGCGAGTTTGTGAAAACCCGAAAGGGCGCAAACTCGTGAAAAAGAGATGAAATGCAAAGTCCTCTCGACTTTGTGAGGAGAAAATTCCCGCGTGAGATCCTTACGACTCACAAAGGAGCAACACACTTAGGAGTCCCCACGACTCTTAAGGAGAAAATACACTTACGGGATCCTTACGACCCGTAGGGAGAAAATTCTTTGTGAAACCCTTACGGCTCACAAAATTGAAAAGTCTTAGGCGATAGGGACCTAAAACCTGTCTCCTAAGCCATCGTTTCCTAATAAGCAAACGCAAATGATGATTCGCTCCTGGTACCATATTCCAGTGTAGCGATGCTGATGTCAACCCAAATCAAATCAAACCAACCTCTGTGGCGGAATCATGCTCCGTCCCAGAATTTACCCCGTATCAAAATCATGCTTTGCCTCGGGATATCTACCTTCCCTGCCGGAATTATGCTCCGCCTCGAAATCAAATCAACCAACAAGCTCTGCGTCGGAATCATGCTTCGTCTCAGAATATGCACCCCGTGTCGAAATGATGCTTCGCCTCGGTATATCTGCCTTCCCTATCGGAATTATGCTTCGGATCGGAATCAACCAACGACCTCCTCGTCGGAATTATGCTCCACCTCGGAATCAAGTCAACCAGCAAGCTCTGCGTCGGAATTATGCTTCGTCTCAGAATGCACCCCGTGTTGAAATGATGCTTCGCCTCGGTGTACCTGCCTTCCCTATCGAAATTATGCTTCGTCTCGGAATCAAGTCAGCCAACAAGCTCTGTGCCGGAATCATGCTCCGTCTCAGAATGTATCCCGTGTCGAAATTAATACTTCACCTCGGAATATCTGACTTCCTTGTCGAAATTACGCTTCGCCTGGGAATCAACCTCTGCATCGAAATTATGCTTCGGTCAAAATGTCTGCCGCTCTTCGGAATGAGGCTCCGATCCCCTGGAATCATGCTCCGCTCATCGGAATGATGCTCCGATCCCCTGGAATCATGCTCCGCTCTTCGGAATGATGCTCCGATCCTTGGAATCATGCTCCGCTCTTCGGAACGATGCTCCGATCCTTGGAATCATGCTCCGCCCTTCGGAATGATGCTCCGAATCATGGAATTATGCTCCGCTCTTCGGAATGATGCTCCGATCCCATGGAATCATGCTCCGCTCATCGGAATGATGCTCCGATCCTTGGAATCATGCTCCGCCCATCGGAATGATGATCCGATCCCCTGGAATGATGCTCCGCCCATCGGAATGATGCTCCGATCCCTGGAATGATGCTCCGCAAATTGGAATGATGCTCTGATCCTTGGAATCATGCTCCGCCCATCGGAATGATGCTCCGATCCCTGGAATCATGCTCCGCCCTTCGAATCCAAATTAGCCACCATTTTCCTTTTGCCAAAAATGAATAAATAAACAAATAAATGAATAAGTAAAAACCCTAATTATCCACTTAACCATAGTTTAATACTTTACACTTAACTAAAAAGCATGTATCATCAAACATGATACAATCATGTGCACAAAATCATATCGCATATGCAATGCGCACACCCGAGTGAGAATATCCATTTAAAGTGAACCGATACTAGTTAATGCAAAGTAATATATCAAATATATAATTATACATTAAATCATTAAATCAACACTTGATTTAACGATCCGGTCATATCGCATATAACCGACTAATATCCAATGTATCGGCTTATCGAATCAACCCTCGATTCGATAACTAGGTTATATCGCATATAACCATTCGATACATTCATCGCGAGAATGGAATACGGTATCACATACACGCATTATTCTCGGTCCCGCACATATCTCATATGCGCTCCTATTTCGTTTCGCTTGAGCCAGGAAACCTCTGTGTAGGACTCTAAAGACTCGTCAATACGCCGGCAGCAGGTGATGATCATATCAAACACCCACAAGCCGCAAGCGGTCTGCTAAACGTAACGGCCACCCGGGTATTGAGCGATCAGAAGATCGACGAGCAAGCCCGCTCACACTCCTGTGAATCCAACCAGTAACACTACCGTACAGTCCGGTCTGATCGTCTGATATGTCGCATATCTTGCCTAGGGATGGTAAACGTCAGACCCCAATAGCTCGATAAGTCGTGTCGATATGAGGTCTATAACAACTCGAGAAACTACTGGTAACACTTACCAGTAAATCTCAGCAACCCTGGCCAGGGATTTCCTGTTATAGCCAATCGAACACAGCGCAACATCAACCCCCTATACCGGGAGAGACGAATCCCCTCCTATCGCTCATTGCCTCCATGTGACTCGGGACTGTACCCAAAAACCACCGTTTTGCACGCCCTCTTGGACGTGGTAAGATGGAAATCAAAGCACAGTGGGAACCACACAAGACTCTATGACGATCTCTGGTCAACAGACTACTCTATACCAGTGTCACCAGAGAACTGCCATCTGACGTAAGGTATAATACCATCTGGGAGTTCTCGGCGAGTCCGTCCAGTGTACCCAGTCTCTACTGAGCACCCGTATATCATCTCCGATGTCAAACACCAATGGATATGGGATCATCCATCGCCCATCTGTATGGGTCGAGAAGGTATACGCTAGTCTACTCTGGTATATCGATGCCCCGTCTCGATACACCCACGACTAGGGACTTTGAAGGATGTACATATAGACTACCATGTCCCCACTAGTATGATCCGCATCATAGTCCAGGTAGTCAAGTACACATCCTAAGGGCTTTACCAACATGTAACAGAGAGACAATCAGTATACACGTTAAGGTAAAGATCAACCAGATAGCATACTATCATGTCGAGCAAGAAAGTCCTCCCTATATATGTCCCAGCATCCACTACAATATACATCCAATGTACAGTAATGGCCTCTAGGGCATACATATAACTAACACCTTGCGCCCACATGCTACGCACGCGTCTTTAAGACGCTTTCCCCCCTTTTTTTTTATGCACTCCACACTAAATTTTCTTCCCCCGTTAGAAAAAATTTCTAACGGGGCGCTGCCCCGCACCCTGCAAGGGGGCTGCTAGCCCCCTTGACCCCCAGCCCGCTATCCGGGTAGCGGGACCCCCGTAAAAACTCTGCGGGGCCCCCAGTATATCCAAAACCCCCCTTTCAAGACACAACACACGCACACTGCACATTGAGTTCGCATGACCAGTTTAACCCGTCAATCGGAGGTTCCCTCGCTCCAAAGGCGAGGGGTAATTAACGGCAGCTTAGTCCGCGGCTGCCGGAGATTCGGATCCCCACAATCATTAAACCCCGGCCTATCCTAGGCAGAGGGAATCTGTAGTACGCCTGACAAGCGCGCGCGTATTCCCATCTCAATGGGGTGATGAAAAACACCCTACACAGACACCTACCCACAAAAACCCATACCCAAACTCCAACACAAATCCGGCGTTGCCGGAATTCTCCTTCTCGTCGCCGGCCGAGATCCGAGCAAGGGGGTTCGTGCTCCAGGTGATGTCCTATGGTCTCAGGTACAACACAACTACATTGTTTGAATTTCTAGTATACACCCCGGGTCACAGCATATCATAAATATCTCAAATGACACTAAAAATACGATATTTGCATGAAACTTAACTTTAAACGTTCAAAACTGAAACAACAAGGCTACATAACATAAAAAGCACCTACTTAACAGATAGAGATCATTACCTATCCACAGAAACTCAAAGATCCTAGCTTTCCAAGCTCCAAGGCATCATGAGGCAAAAGAAGTGATTTTTGTGAGGTTTGATGAAGTTTTGTGATGGATTAGTGAAGATTTGTGAGGGGAATGATAAGTGTTCAGTTTATATGAGAGTGGGATAAAGAAAATGATAAGGGAATAAGTAAGAGAGAATGAGAGAATGAATGATAGAGAGATAGAGAGAGGTGAGCATAGGGTGAGTGCACTATTGCATTAACTCACCATCAATGCAAGCCATCAAGTCTCCATGACTCACCTTGCCACCTCCTCTTCACTCTAAAACAAGAAGAAATATCTCACAACAAATATCAAGGGTTAGGGTTAAGGTTTAATCAAAGGATTGGATTAGGTTAAGTTGTCATGGTCGCTAAAACTAGATTATAAAAACAAACCCTCACATTAACATGCACACGTGTGTGCAAGCCCATAACAAATAATATTAAAATAATAATTAAATGTTATAAAATGTGAGGAACCCAAATTGGTAAACTTTTTACTGTAAACCCGCAATACCCGTTAATTAACACTAATCGAAATCCTAAGGCGTTACAATCTCCCCCCTTGTAGAAATTCGTCCCCGAATTTAAAATTCTCACTAAGCGTACCTTCAAAGAGACGAGTACAAAACTTCCAAATCTCGCTCGCAGCCTCCCAAGTGATCACTTCACTATACGGCTACGCCAAAGAAACCTCCACAGATGGCAAGACCCTTGACCGAAGTTTCTCCACCTGCCGATCCACTAACACAATCGGCCTTTGGTGAACGAAAAGATCGCGTCAAAGCTAAATGGTCTGGTGCTGAATCATATGAGAAAGGTCATGAAGGTATTGGCGAAGTATCAACACAAGGAATACGGGGTGAATACTCAATAATCTGGGCGGAAGTGCCAAATTATAAGCAACGAAACTAACTCGCTTTAAGGATCTCAGAAGGACCTACAATCTGGGACCAAGCTTCCCAAAACTCAACATGTCACTCATCGAAAAAATCTGTAGGAATACATGATCTCCCACCGCGAGTCAAGTCTGCGACCACCACGGTCGGCATAAGACTTCTGTCTGCACTGGGCTGCTCTCATCTTGACCTGAATCAACTGGATCATCTCCGAAGTCTTATGACTAGCTGGGGTCCAAAATCCTACTTACGCAGAGTCAGAAAAATGGACTGGCCATCGACACCACCTAACAACAAGCCTAAAGGTTGCTAATTGGGATGTCTCCTGATAACAGCTATCGAAGGAGAACCCTAACAATGGCAAGTGACGATCCCAACAGCCAACAAACACATAGTACGTACGCACAAGCATATCCTCCAGAGTCTGTATAGTCCGCTCTAACTGACCATCGTCCTACAGATGGAAAAGCGGAGCTAAAGCTCAACCAGTACCCAAGGCTTCCTGAAGCTTCTGCCAAAGACGGCAAGCGAACTGGGTGCCTCCATTGGATACAACACATGAAGGAACTCCGTGCAAACGCACAAACTTAACGAAGAACAACTGAGCAAACTGAGCATAACCGGACAACAACACCCAAATGGAGTCACACCCTGTCTAGACATGGGTAGACACCACAACGAAATTCATGGAGATCTGCTCCCATTCCCACTCTGGAACGGTTAAAAGTTGCAACTCTCCAGCCGGTCTCAAATGCTCAACCTTAGCTCGCAACAAGGCAGACACCTCAAAACGAAATCCGAAACTTCACTCTTCATCCCTGCCCACCCGTAACTATCTCACAAGTCACGCTACATATTGGTGGACTTGAATGAACACAGAAAGCTGACTGATGTGTCTGCTCTAGGATTTCGCGTCTCTACCTATCAGTATTAGGTACACACAACGCGTACCTAAACGTAGCACACCCTGGTCACAAATCAAGGACTCCGAATCTTTACCCTGCCGAACATGCTCAAGTATCACAGACAACGAGCATCGGTGGGCTGTGCCTCATGGAAACTGATAGTTATATGTATGCCCTAGAGGCCATTACTGTACATTGGATGTATACTGTAGTGGATGCTGGGACATATATAGGTAGGACTTTCTTGCTCGACATGATAGTACGCTATCTGGTTGCTCTTTATCTTAACATGTATACTTTCTGTCTTTCTGTTACATGTTGATAAAGCCCTTAGGATGTGTACTCGACTTCCAGGACTATGATGCAGATCATACTAGTGGGGCCTGGGTAGTCAATGAGTACATCCTTCAATGTTCCTAGTCGTGGGAATATCGAGACGGGGCATCGATATTCCAGAGTAGACTAGCGTATATCTTCTCGACCCATGTGACGGGCGATGGATGATCCCATATCCATTGGTGTTTGACATCAGAGATGGTATGCGGGTGCTCAGTGGAGACTGGGTACACTGAACGGACTCGCGGAGAACTCCCAGATGGTATTATACCTCACGTCAGATGGCAGTTCTCAGGTGACACTGGTACAGCTTAGCCTGTTGACCCGAGATCGTTATAGAGTCTTGTGTGTCTCCCACTGTGCTTTGATTTCCACCCTACCATGGCTCTACTGAGTCATGCAAACAGGTGGTTTTTGGGTACAGTCCCGATTCACATGGAGGCAATGAGCGATAGGAGGGGATTCGTCTCTCCCGGTATTGGGGGTTGATGTTGCGCTATGCTCGACTGGACATAACAGGAAATCCCTGGCCAGGGTTGCAGTGATATACTGGTAAGAGTTATCAGTAGTTTCACCAATGTTATGGACCTCACGTCGGCATGACTTATCAAGCTACTGGGGTCTGACGTTTACCACCCCTAGGCGAGATATGCGACATATCAGACGAACAGACCGGACTGTACGGTAAGTGTTACTGGTTGGATTCACAGGAGTGTGAGCGGGCTTGCTCGTCGATCTTCTGATCGCTCAATACCCGGGTGGCCGTTATGTTTAGCAGACCGCTTGCGGCTTGTGGGTGTTTGATATGATTATCATCTGCTGCCGGCGTATTGACGAGTCTTTAGAGTCCTACACAGAGGTTTCCTGGCTCAAGCGAAACGAAATAGGAGCGCATATGAGATCTGTGCGGGACCGAGAATAATGCGTGTATGTGATACCGTATTCCATTCTCGCGATGAATGTATCGATTGGTTGTATGCGATATAACCTAGTTATCGAATCGAAGATTGATTCGATAAGTCGATACATTGGATACTAGTCGGTTATATGCGACATGACCGGATCATTGAATCAAGTGTTGATTTAATAATTTAATGTATAATTATATATTTGATATATTACTTTGCATTAACTAGTATTGGTTCACTATAAAAGGATTTTCTCACTTGATGTACACAAGTTGTATATGTGATATACTTTTGTGCACTTGTTTGTATCATGTTTGATGATACATGCTCACTTGGGTTTGTGTAAAGAATTAAACCATGGTTATATGAATGGTTAGGGTTTTGTTTATTTACTTACTTATTTTGGAAAAGATAAATGAGACATGGTGGCTTTCTTTGTTTGTTTGTTGAAGCTTCATGAAGCTTTGAACAAGTCCACCATTTTTGTCTCATGCTTAACCCTAACCATTCCACCTAACCATAGTCTATTCTCTACACCTAACCAAGGTTGGATTATGATAAGAATGAGTTGGATTTTCATTTTTGAGAAGAATCCTTTTTATTCTATCATATTCTTTCTTCTTCTTCTTCATCTTCCACAATGAAGAAAGCTTGCCTCCATCAATGGCAACTAGTGAAAATGAGTGAGAAATCCAATTCTAAAGTGAACCCACTTCCTATTTCTTCATCCTCTACCACTTTCCAAGTAGTATAGGGTGTTTTATTCACAAGTTTCATGACTTGGTGAAGTTGGAGTTTGATCTTGAGTTGCCTCGACGTAGATCATCTTCGGCATCGAAGCCGATGACCAAGCCCGCCCATTTCTCCGATGAAGCCGACGCTAGAGCCCGGGATCCGATGATCGCAGCGAGGAGACTTCATCACGGAGCTATGGAGGTGGAGGACCGGATCTACAAAGGTTGTAGCCCCTTTCCTTTAGCGTTAAATTCGTTTACTCGCATTGCATCGCCTCATTATCTAGTTAACGATCCGTATTAGGGTTTGTAGGCACATGAAATTTTTCAATTGGGCATGTTTGATCACTTGTGAGACTTCATTAGTGTGCCTAGGAACCCTACAGTGGTATCAGAGACTAGCTAGAGCTTTAGGCGATGTGTAGACGAAGCTAGAAGTCCGATCGAACCCGATATTCCCCGATTTCAACCCTCTCTGTACAATTTTTCAAAAAGTGGATTTTTGTGAATTAAAAATTCTGAGAAAAACATGCAGGAAAAACTAAGAATTACTGTGAAGTACGGACCCCTAATTCAACAATTTGACTGCGGAACCGCGGCCAAACCAGGGGTTTTGCGGCGGTTCCACGGCCAAAATTGTGACTTAGTCCCTGAAATTTCATGTAATTATTCTTAGATCCTTTCTTGTTAATTTTTTCTGTGAATATTTTAATTCCACTCAAGTGTTGAGTTTTCTAGGGTTGTATTGGGGACTCGTTGATTCGATCGGATAATTTATCTTCGTTTATGTTTTTCCGGATATTTTAGAAACTATTAAAAAGTTCGACCGGATATAAATACCCACTTTTTCCCCTGCCGGGAAATTTCCAACTGTTGGATTTTCCATAGTTTAATGACGTTCCAAGTAGTGCAAGTAACGCGATGGTCCCTCTAGAAGACAACAAACCTTAACTCGATTATGTGACCGTCTTGAACTGGCCTTTGAACCTTAGGGTTTGGGGCAGTACGGCGTGCCACATATGAGGCGTTGGCTTGACCCTTCTACGGCTGGACCGTTGGTACTGAGGCATAAAGTGAATGTCTTTGAACTTATTTCATGTGTTGAGCTGTTTCGGGAAAACTTGGGTGTTCGATTGTTCGATCGGAAAGTTTAACATTTTCTATCTTATCCGGAATGTGATACAATAATTGAAATTCACAAGTAGTTATGAGATAACTGAATGAATATTATAAATCTAGCGGTTTAGTCTCACTTGATCGGTTGCCACGGAATTTTGATGTGATCAAAAGTCCGTCGCAATCACGTAGCGTACGCGGATACTCGCCGGGTAAACTTAATAGACAGCCTCACCCCAAAGCCCCGACCAAGTGACTGTAGGAGAACCCCGCCGCCGAAAGCATCCGTTCGGGTGCTCGCGATAGCGGTGTTCCGCCTTAGTGCACTTCGTCGACGGTATCGGGGGTGCGGCCGCCTACTAAAGTTTGCGACGAGCATTCGATCAGAATGTCGGGAATCCTGTTGAATTCCCCGACTTGATATTGAAAAGAGTTTTCGATAATGAGGCTAAAATGCGGGGTTTATAATTGTTAGGCATGTGATGTCTAAGTATTTCATTTGATTAGGCATGCGATGTCTAAAGAGGATGCGGATTCCAACTGTTGTAGTTTTACACTTTCTTTTCTGTGACCGTAAGTGTAATATGTGATATCGCCGGTTTCGTTGCTATATGTCAACGACAATTGGGATGCGCATATTTACTTACGTTGATAACATGTGATGTTATGTGTTGCTGGATATGTTATATTGGATCGTCGTGTTTGAATAGCCGGGGTTTTTTTTATGTGAGATGAGTGTTTTTCATTTTCATTCATGTAAAAACTTGTATGTAATATTCTTTTATTGGGGCACTTCCAGGTTGCGGATGATGTCACCATTTGTATATTATTTACTTTTCCGCACTAGGATAGACCCAAGGAGGCGAGCACAAGTGACCGGGTTCTAGGGTCCAGTGGGAGACCAACTCGAGGAGTCGAGTCCGGGTCTCCTAACTCTAGGATTGGTAGGGTTGCTTGCCGCTCTCGTAGGGGTCTAAGGGTGTGGGTTTGGCTATTCATCGCGACCGTGGAATCCGTGTTTTATATTGGCTCGTATTGAAAACACGGACGTCCTAGTATATCCAATGTTTCATATGATTCTTCTGCTGCGATATCTGTGATGTGATCATGTGATATGTTCTGTGATAAATGCTGTATATAGTATATATAATATATTATATAGACGTTACTTATGTTTTACACCCGCGCTAGCCCTTCCCCGCTCTGCCGTTAGTTACCTAACCTAACGGTGCACGAGGGGACATCGAGGCGAATGTGGATGGCATAAGTGTACGTCGTATTTATCTGTGATGTTTTGGTACTTAAATGATGGGATATTCATTAATGAGATTAATGAAAGAAAATAAACCTAATTGATGTTGTGGAATCGAATTTCAAAATAAAACAGGTAGCTACAGTTCTTGCTTTGCATCGCGGTGTTCATTATAGAACATCCTACACCTTATTCGATGAGGAAAGGACCGAGATCCCTTCACCGGGAGTGACTCCTTTAGCAATAACTGGCAGATGCTACATCCCTCGGTTTGTCTTTTGATTGCTTCTATAGTTTCTGCTTTGCACAGTGATATATATGATATATCCCGCACCTCATTCGACGAGGAAAGGGCCGACGATCCCTTCACCGGGAGTGACCCCTTTAGCAAAACTAGAAAAGCTTCAAAAACATTCCATTTAAAAACCATTTAATTCCGCAACGAGATCAAGTTCAAAGCGTTAAAGGTTTTCTTAAGAACCATTCGCAACCCTCCGTCATTTTAGGAAGTGGAGTACTTAGTATTCGTGCTACGTTTGTCGACCATAGCCGAGGCGTAGTGTGCGGTAGCTAAGTGATGTCTTCCTATACAGCATATGATGCGATTAGTTAGGACAGTCATGTGGCTTTGTTGACCTTAGCCAAGGGTCATGTGGGTGGGTCTAATTAATCATGAAATTGACGGGTAGAACTTGACTAGTACCTATGATTTGTTGACCTTAGCCAAGGTCATAGGTGCTAGGGGTAAAAACCATTATCGGGAGTTTCAAGTGTTGAAATTTGCAATGAGATTGCATACCTTCTATATGATAGTTGGATCCCGATACCCACTGCGAGTAATTGTTACTCCTGGGAGAGTTTTGCACTTTACAATTAGCTGATCAAGTAGGTGTCTAGAAAGATGTCAACGGGGTTACGCCTCTGTGAAAACGAGGTTTACTGTAATTAGGTCCGTGCGAAAGCATGGGGAACCTCCCTCAAAGTACCGACACTAGCCTGGCTGAAAGATTGGCGAACTTGTAGAGTGTAATTAATCCCGGCTAGTCTTTCCTTTTAAGGTTTGAAGGAAGATTTGATAGAAAAAGTGGGAGCCATCCTGATTAGATAAATTATATAACCAATCTAATCTTGCAAGAGCGCATGCAGAGTGTTTTCTTCTCTCTCTCTCCAGGTAGCGACCATATCACGCCTTAATCAAGATAATAATATGGATGTATTGACCGAACCCGCTTGTTATACTAAGCTGGGGAACGTTGGTCCCGCTCCAACTTATAATTGTTATAAGACAAAGCAGGAAATAGGGAAATACCAGAATTCCTATGCCGCCCAAACGAAGAAAGTGCATATGATGCATCTCCTTCGGGTGTGTTCATTATAAAGAACTGTTTCTCAGTATCCTCTGAATCCGGGGTATTTGATACCGGATCAGGATCCCAGATATGTAATCTGTTACATAGGGCTACAAAAAGGTAAAAAACTGAGAACGGGTGATAAGTTTCATGAGACAGAAAACGGGGCAAGTGTTGCAGCCAAGTCTGTTGGTCACTGTCACCCTGTATTACCAGTACATTGATTCTGAACAAATGCTATTAGATACCGAACCTGATATACAAAATCATATCAGTTTCTTTATTAGTAAAGAAGGATATAATTTTGTATTGTTGGATATTGTTTTGAATATTTCCTATTTCAAAAGTTGATCAGTTCAGGCACGTTATCTAAAAGCATTGACGTTCTAAATCAAACTACAGTTCCTCGTATACAGAACACACACAAGAGGAAGAGTTCAGAAATGAACGAATCATTCTTGAGGCATTGTAGATTAGGTCATATCAATGCGACCCGACTGGCTGAAGTTACATTTTAGATGCATATTTAAATCAGTTTGAATTTACATTTTGTGAAACTTGCCAGTCATGTCACAGAGATAAGATGACCATAGCTCTGTATATTGGAAACAGAGAAAGAGTTAGTAAACTCTTGGGACTGATACATTATGATGTATGTAAGGTCTCCTGTCTACACATGCCAGGACTGGTTCTTTATACTTCATTACGTTCTCTGATAATCTCTCAAGATTCAGACATATGTTCCTGTTGAAACACAAGTCCGAACCTTTTGAGATATTCACAGAATATAAGTTAGAAGTAGAGAACCAATACGGGTATAAGTATTATGTCCTATGATAAGATCAGGGAGGAGAATACTTGTGCATGGAATTCCTGGACTATTCTAAAGGAGAATGAGATTCTCTCTCAGCATTACTCCTCCGTATACACCATAGCACGATGGTATATCGGGGCGGAGCAATCACACCCTATGTGATATGGTGTGTTCTATGATAAGTACTACTGAGTTTCCTATTTCCTTTTAGGGAGTTATGCACTTATGAAGTTGCATACCTATTGAATAGGGTTCGATTCAAATCAGTGCCTACCACTCCATATAAGATATGGTATGGGAAGAGCCTATCTCTTAAGTAAGTTAAGATTTGGGATTGTCCGGCCTGTGTCAAAAGCAAAATCCGGACAAGATCGAGGCAAGGTTAGTTCTGTAGAACTGGAAAGGTTCCAGCTATACAAAACTGCAGCTGATGATTTGACAGAACCAGAGGATTCAATAGTCCCCGACGAACCTCAGCCTCTCAGCCGAACTAGCAGGGTTCCTCATCCGCTTGAGAGATACTTCGGTTTCTCGATGACAGTGGGAGCAAGGATTGCATCATGAGATGATGACCCAACTAGATTTGAGTAGGCCATCGAGAGTAGGGACTCTGTAAGAATGGCTGGATGCTTAGCGATCTGAGATGGAATCCATGTACACCAACAAAGTATGGACTTTTGGTGCTATATCGGAAGGGTTAAATTCCCATCAGGAGAAAGTATATCTTGAGAGGATTACTTGGTGTAGATGGAAAAGTTGAGACTTTCAAAGCTAGACTTGTTAAAGGTTTTAGTCATCAACCAGGTGTGGATAATGATGAAACCTTTTCTAGGGACTATGCTTAAGTCCATCCAGATCCTACTTGCCATTGCTACATACTATGACTACGATATCTGGTGGTTGGGTGCCATGACTACTTTTCTAAATAGTGATTTAGAAGAGAACGTCTATAAGAACACAGCCAGAGGGCTTCGTAAACAGTGGGAGCAGCGGAAACATGTGCAAGTTACTTTACAAGATGAAGCAGGCATCGCGGAGTTGGAACATCTGTTTTGATGTGGTAGTCAAAGAGTTTGACTTCATCAAAATGGTAGATGAACCTTGTATATACAAAAAGGTAGTAGAGAGTAAGGTGGTCATCCTCGTATTGTACGTGGACAACATACTCTTGATAAGAAAAGAGTTTCCTATGCTACGCTCGGTCAATCTCCGCTTATCACAAGGATTCTCCAATAGGATCAAGGTGATACCTCCTAAATCCTGAGTTTTCATCTATGAGATAGATGTAATTGGATGCTAGGATTCTCACTAGATGTAGTGAGATGGTATCAATCGATCCTGGGGAGAATCACTAGAAGTGTTCCAGGGTGATAAGGACGACTGAATGTCAGTCACAGGCATTGTCTTTACCTTCATGAAAGGGACGGTATGTTAGAAGAGTTCCAAGGTAGATACCGTGGCAAACTAGACGATAAAGGCTGGTAACATCGATATTAAAAGATACTACCAAAGAGGCAGTTTGGGTGTATATTGGTTCATAAGATGAACTAGGTTCCTACCATTGTGTGACAATGGAAGTGTGGCTTTGGCCCGTGAACCCTGGTCCCATCAGTGACCCAGACATATTCTGAGGAAGCATCACCTGATCATGGAGATAGTTGATCTCCAGGGTGATCGAGGTTAGGAGAGTAGACTCAGAGGACAACACGGCGGATCCACTCACAAAGGCTTTTTCCCAGAGAGAGACTTATATGGGATGGTTGAGTATGAGATACTGCAACCACTGCTACAGATGGCCCTAGTGCAAGTGGGAGATTGTTAGTTATATGTATGCCCTAGAGGCCATTACTGTACATTGGATGTATACTGTAGTGGATGCTGGGACATATATAGGTAGGACTTTCTTGCTCGACATGATAGTACGCTATCTCGTTGCTCTTTATCTTAACATGTATACTTTCTGTCTCTCTGTTACATGTTGATAAAGCCCTTAGGATGTGTACTCGACTTCCAGGACTATGATGCAGATCATACTAGTGGGGCCTGGGTAGTCAATGAGTACATCCTTCAATGTTCCTAGTCGTGGGAATATCGAGACGGGGCATCAATATTCCAGAGTAGACTAGCGTATATCTTCTCGACCCATGTGATGGGCGATGGATGATCCCATATCCATTGGTGTTTGACATCAGAGATGGTATGCGGGTGCTCAGTGGAGACTGGGTACACTGAACGGACTCGCCGAGAACTCCCAGATGGTATTATACCTCACGTCAGATGGCAGTTCTCAGGTGACACTGGTACAGCTTAGCCTGTTGACCCGAGATCGTTATAGAGTCTTGTGTGTCTCCCACTGTCCTTTGATTTCCACCCTACCATGGCTCTACTGAGTCATGCAAAAAGGTGGTTTTTGGGTACAGTCCCGATTCACATGGAGGCAATGAGCGATAGGAGGGGATTCGTCTCTCCCGGTATTGGGGGTTGATGTTGCGCTATGCTCGACTGGACATAACAGGAAATCCCTGGACAGGGTTGCAGTGATATACTGGTAAGAGTTATCAGTAGTTTCACGATCGTTATGGACCTCACGTCGGCATGACTTATCAAGCTACTGGGGTCTGACGTTTACCACCCCTAGGCGAGATATGCGACATATCAGACGAACAGACCGGACTGTACGGTAAGTGTTACTGGTTGGATTCACAGGAGTGTGAGCGGGCTTGCTCGTCGATCTTCTGATCGCTCAATACCCGGGTGGCCGTTATGTTTAGCAGACCGCTTGCGGCTTGTGGATGTTTGATATGATTATCATCTGCTGCCGGCGTATTGACGAGTCTTTAGAGTCCGACACATAGGTTTCCTAGCTCAAGAGAAACGAAATAGGAGCGCATATGAGATCTGTGCGGGACCGAGAATAATGCGTGTATGTGATACCGTATTCCATTCTCGCGATGAATGTATCGATTGGTTGTATGCGATATAACCTAGTTATCGAATCGAAGATTGATTCGATAAGTCGATACATTGGATACTAGACGGTTATATGCGACATGACCGGATCATTGAATCAAGTGTTGATTTAATGATTTAATGTATAATTATATATTTGATATATTACTTTGCATTAACTAGTATTGGTTCACTTTAAAAGGATTTTCTCACTTGATGTATACAAGTTGTATATGTGATATACTTTTGTGCACTTGTTTGTATCATGTTTGATGATACATGCTCACTTGGGTTTGTGTAAAGAATTAAACCATGGTTATATGAATGGTTAGGGTTTTGTTTATTTACTTACTTATTTATTTATTTATTTTGGAAAAGATAAATGAGACATGGTGGCTTTCTTTGTTTGTTTGTTGAAGCTTCATGAAGCTTTGAACAAGTCCACCATTTTTGTCTCATGCTTAACCCTAACCATTCCACCTAACCATAGTCTATTATCTACACCTAACCAAGGTTGGATTATGATAAGAATGAGTTGGATTTTCATTTTTGAGAATAATCCTTTTTATTCTATCATATTCTTTCTTCTTCTTCTTCATCTTCCACAATGAAGAAAGCTTGCCTCCATCAATGGCAACTAGTGAAAATGAGTGAGAAATCCAATTCTAAAGTGAACCCACTTCCTATTTCTTCATCCTCTACCACTTTCCAAGTAGTATAGGGTATTTTCTTCACAAGTTTCATGACTTGGTGAAGTTGGAGTTTGATCTTGAGTTGCCTCGACGTAGATCATCTTCGGCATCGAAGCCGATGACCAAGCCCGCCCATTTCTCCGATGAAGCCGACGCTAGAGCCCGGGATCCGATGATCGCAGCGAGGAGACTTCATCACGGAGCTATGGAGGTGGAGGACCGGATCTACAAAGGTTGTAGCCCCTTTCCTTTAGCGTTAAATTCGTTTACTCGCATTGCATCGCCTCATTATCTAGTTAACGATCCGTATTAGGGTTTGTAGGCACATGAAAATTTTCAATTGGGCATGTTTGATCACTTGTGAGACTTCATTAGTGTGCCTAGGAACCCTACAGAAACGATTAAGTAAAAATGGATGGGCGCGGACATGAGCAAGCTATCCCCTCAGTAGAGGCGAATTTAAGCTGTACTCAACGATCGCACAAGAACTGTAAATCTGCAGAAAACAGTCTCAGAACTGCGCACAACTTAGACAAGCTAACCCCGGGCCTACGACTCCAACATCAGCTACCACAATTGCCTTGCCACGGGTAACGAGGATCTCACAAACACAATCCTACACAAGCTCCATCCAACGACGCTGTCTCAACATGTTGGCTATAGTGCCCTCAAGTCAATTATTGGATCACAGGCACGTGATTGCAATGATTGAAGGAGGACCTATACCGGTAGAACAGTCTTTGTAACATTTCAGAAAATATAAAATATTATTTTTGAAATTTAATATTAAAATAATATATTCCCCGAAAACTGCCCGATTTGCGAAATTGTGGTTTTCGAAAAAGGGTATAAATATATACCGATAATTGTGAAATAATTGGAAATTAAAATGATTTATTTAATTAATAGTATAACTAAAGGATTTGGCATTTTTAAAATTTATTATATGCAGTTTCGATAAAAACACGATTAGTGCACTGCTAATCGCGATTAAGCCAAATCCGTGTTTCTACAGTTTTCATGGTTAGTGCACCATGACATGTTACATGTTATTTCATTTGTGTTGTTTTTATTAGGGTGTATGTGTTATTGGCGAGAAAAGAATGGAAAAATGTGTAATGATGACTTGGAGAGAGAGAGGGGACACAATGATGAGAATAAGCATGCTAGGAGAGAGAATGAGAGTGAGAAAGTGAGAGAGAGGGAGAGAGTGCTGCCTCATTGTTCCTCCACCATTTCCTTCTTCTTCTTCCTCATCTCCCTCCATCTTCTACCTTCTTGACCCACCCCAGAAACTTTGCCAGAACCCTAAACCCCTTTCACAAAAATTGATCTCCTCTTCACCCTCTACAATTGGACCAAGCAAAATAGGATTTTGACAACTTTGGGGAGCTAGGGCTATCTAGAGTGGCCTAAATGAGGTATAGCTTCTTCCATTTTGTTAGTTTTAAGCTTCTTTCTATTATAGTTTAGTTAGAAGTCGTTTTAGCGTGGAATTGTTATGTTGGAAAATTCTAGTGAAGGGTTTGGGTGTTTGTGTAGATTTGAGGTGTGTAGTGGCTGTTACTGTAAGTGCACGGCGGCGCTCCGGCCGTCAATCCGACGGCCAAATGCGGAAGCGGTGAATAACTTAAATTTTTGCGGACTTAGCAAACCGGCACCACCGCGCACTATACCCGGGATCGAACCATTAACTAGTCCTAGCTATCAACAAGATGAGAAAGAGATATACCGACGATCCAAGTCCTCCGGTCTTCTCATCATCGTCCGGATCTCCTGCGGAATGTCCCGTCTCCTCCTCGTCGCCGGAAGTGCACCACATCGCCTACATCGTTTACGGGCTCCCACCTCAATGCCGAGGCAACGCGGGCACGAAGCCGGCTACTCGACGTGCCCAAGATTTGCTGTAGAATATAATGTGGATTACATGTCTCATTTGGGATTATGGAGTTGCCTTTTGTGGTGGAGGAAGAAGAACTTGGAGAGAGGTGAAGGAAAAATGTGATAGACCAAGAAGAAGGAGAGTATCATATTTATCCCACTTAAAAGAGAAGCATTTTTCTCATGCTCACAAAAGTGGCCGGCCCCCCCATAAGTGTGATTGGAGAGAGAGAGTAAGGTCAAGGGGGTGGGTGGAATGCAATGATGCAAGGAAGTGATGATGAAAGAATCCAATGATCACAACCATAACCCACACTCCAAAACAAGTAATCTACAACCATGATTGCTACAAAAAGTCAAGCAATCATGAAGCATGGAAGGTCAAGGGATGGGCTCCATCATGAAACCATCATGATAAAACAAAAATGCAAAGAACCCCCTCCACAAATACTCATTTGCAACAATGCAAATAAGCCCTCCTCCACCAATCTTCGGCCAATGAACGGAACAAAGGAAATTGGCCGAAACGGAAAGCAAACCGGCAACTCCAGAAAACTGGTCCCGTAATAAATTACGGGAAAACCCCGATACTGTGCATACACACCCGCATCTGTATTTCGACCGAAATACAAATGCAATGAGACAAAATCTACACTGTACTATACTAGGATCCGGCTTAAACCAAAGCCGGCTAGTAATATCCGTTCGATCCTGATCCGTGCAATACTGCACGTATCTGATCGAACCCTGCCATATATCCATACGGCCTATAGTACTAACTGTCCGATCCTGATCCGTGCAATACCGCACGTATCTGATCGGACCTTGCCATATCTCCATACGGCCTCTACAACCTTTCGCCCGAAAGCTGAGTAACTGAATGTGGGGGACTCTAAAGACTCGTCAACACCTCGGTTGTGGATTTAACCACTAGCACGTCAGAGGTATAAGCCAATACGTAACGGGCTACCAAGTATTGACTAAAAGGGACGTCTGTGAGTGAACTCAGCCTGACAACCCTACTGAGCCTGTCAGTGACAATATCCGTACAGTCCGGTCCGTTCGTCTATGAGTATCGCATGGCGGGCCTAGGGGGTTGGTAAAAGTCAGACCCCCAAAAGCGGTACAAGTCGTGTCGGAGTGTAGCCCAGAACACCCTAAGATACTACTGGAATACCTACCAGTAAATCTCCTTGCCTTGGCCAAGGACTTTGTGTAATGGCTCTCCTAGACACAGCACGACCTCACCCCCAATACCGGGAGAGACGAACCCCTGAAGATACGCTCACTGCCTCCATGTGGCTCGGGACTGTACCCAACTAAAACCTGTTTGCACGACTCCTTTGAGCCGTGGTAGGGTAGTAATCAAAGTACAGTGGGAACTCACACGAGACAAATGACGATCCCCAGGTCGATGAACTAACCTGCACACATGTCACCAGGGAACTGCCATCTGACGTCTGGTATATGACCAACTAGCATGTTCCCGGCGAGTCCTGTCCGGTGTACTCATAACCCAATGAGCACCTGTATACATCTTAGGTGATCCAACTTACACCAGTGGCTTGTGAGACCGGCCACCGCCCCTCGTCGGGGTCTCGACTGTATACACTAGTCTACTCTGGAGTATCGATGCCCTGTCTCGAAACTCCCACGACTAGGGACCTTTTAAGGATATGCTTGTAGACCCCCAGCTTCCACTTATATGATCGCCCTCATACTGCTGGTGGTCAAGCAAGAATCCTAGGGGCTCTATCAACGTGTAATAGCAACTTGTCAGGTCACCTAAAGCAGTACACGATGATAAAGGTAAACCAGATAGCTTACTATCATCTCGAGTAAGACTGTCCTACCGGGATAGGTCCTCCCTCAATCATTACAATCACGTACCTGTGACCTAATAATTGACTCTGAGGGCACTATCTCCAACAATCTCCCACTTGCACTCAAGGCTAATTATTGCGATGTCGCATACTCACAGCCCGTGTGATACCGAACATCCAACTCCTCTACTAGTCAGTCTCACAAAGCTCGTTTGCGGAACTATTGCGTTCGAGGAATAGCCTCAGTGAGTGGATCCGCTTAGTTGTTTCTTTCTATGTCTCTCTATATCTCAAGTTCATGGAGAAAGCCATCTCCCGAAAAGAGCAATACCTGTCTTAGAATACGTCTGGATGTCTGATGGGACCTAGCTCATAAATGAACTCCAAATCCAAACTTCTTAGACTGTATCGTCAACTGAACTTAATCAGTATCCTGCGCGCCATGCCTCCCTCAGTATTGCCTTGGACCACCTGTCCAAAATACTGCCCCTCATCAGAAGGAAAACTATAACTCTGACAACCTCCTTGTCGTCCATGTCACCTTGGAAGCCTGGAATGATAACTGTCTCCCGAATAAGGCTGTCGTTATCATATCCCTAGAACATCCACTTATGTTCTAAAACTGCTTCCGACTGTTTCTCCAGGATTGGATTAATGTCAACTTATTGCATCTAGTGCAAGAACAACATCTGGTGTGGTACTTGACATATCACGATTGACTCAATTGCCTGAGCAAGTGATCTGCCAATCATGCACATCCCTCTCCCCTTTAGTCTGTAAGACACCTTTAGAGAGGGTGACTCCGTCTTCTGCAGGTACACTACCGTGCATGGAGTCGTCCATTCTAAATACTCTTAGAATGCTGTCTAAGTACCCTGATTGGGAGACTACCCAAATCTAGATCTAAAACCATAGATCTAGTAACCAGTATGTCTGATATAAAATCCATTTCCTTTGTGGAGAAACAACTGTGTGACGACCAAAGTATAACCGATCGTAGTATAGGAATATCTCTTCCTACTCTGTGTATGTCATCCAAATACCAGGACATCACACCCTACTACCTTCTCAACAGATCCATCCCCTATTCTGATGAAGTCAAACCCATGACTGTCACGTCAGAAATAGATGATCTATCTCCGCTATATCTGCTTTAGTCTATAAATAGACATAAGCTTCCTGTCCACCAATGCTTCCGCTGCTCCCACTGACTACGACAACCCTCTGGCAGAGTCATATACACGTACACTTCTGAAGCGAGTTCAGAACGACGCTATACTCATCCTCCTGCCGGGTCTCACAGTCTGGAACAACAGCAATGGCAAGTGTGGGTAAACAAGAACTTCCTTGTCACCGTCCTTGAGGCTACCGGAGTACCTCTCGGGTGCCTGAAGTTACCCACCTAATCTGCGGAGTGGCCAATGGAATGTCAATCCAGATTGAATCTTTAGGTTCCTTATCAAATCTTCAGTAATCGTTTGTGGTTCTGGAATCACTTCCAGTTCTACCATACTCCCACTACTGTTTTCTGAAAAAATCCATTTTTAATAAAACTGTGGCGAGTCTAGAACAATATCGCTATTGTTCATCCAGATGGTAGAAAGTCAACCCTCATCATAGCCTGGGTCAACCCAAAAATAGCCATTACAGAAACGTGCCTTGAGTTGTCCAGTGTCTGGTTTTAAGCATAAGCCGGACAACTCCCCGTACCTTAACATCGTTAAGATATGAACTGTTCTATATCCCATATAGGACCAGAGGCACTGATTTAATTGAACCAGATCCAAAACATGCAACTGTCTCCAGTGCATGTCAACTAAATGGAAGGAGGCCGATCAGCGTTACTCAACTTAGGAATACTTCCAATTATGAGTAACCTGAAAGAGAAGCAAGATCTCTTTATCATTACTATCAACTGAATACCATACACAAGTATCTACATCTTCGATCTCTTTGAAGAATCCCGATACTTGCTATACCTGGTTCTCTACTCTATTCAAATTCCTGTAACTTCTCCAAATTCGGACCCTGTGTTTCCTACGAAACACTTGTCTAAAAACTAGAGAAGTCATACGTAAACCGAATATAGTACGAGGACCAACCCCTCTGTCCTGATGGACCCTGGACAACATACAATACTCTGTATAAGTCCCTTGAGTCTGATAACTCATTCACTGTGTGTCGTAGGTTGAAAACTGTACTTATGGTTAAGAAGAATTACACCGCTGTTTAATGCTCCTTACCTAACCATCCACTGATATAGGTAAATGTCGTAGACATAATTTCAGAAAGGTATATCTCACTCTATGAAAATAGACATACAGATATATCAATTTGAAATTGGTGCATAACAGCGGATATTCAAAACCAAATATTTGCCGACCGGCAAACAGCCCAGGTGATTTCCTCAAATATCACCGATTACAACGAATCCCGATATAATGAGGATAATCACCCAATTCCCAATAACTTACTCCCACTCATCATCTGTAAAACCATACAGATGTGAGAATCGTACCTGGTAAATACATACCCTGGAGTAAGTATCTAATCGGGAAATCAGTTTTCCTTTAACATTACACAGTGAAACTGAAACATTGAAATGTTCCGATGGGGTATTCTGGTATTCCTAGTAATGCCTCTTCCAGATTCACGACTGTAACCGTATAGTTCTTTGCCACCTCTCCAAATCCCTTCATATGTCTTTAGTCTTTACCTTCTGCACACCCTTTTAGGCCAAATGGTTTTCTTCCTTCCCTACCGTTCGGCACCAGCCTATGGTTTGGAAGAAGACTATCCAACAAGCATAATGGGTGTACTGTCCCAATCCTAGGAACACTCGCAATGAGAGAGGGTGAAGATAAAAGACAACCGAATAAACCTTATTCCTATTTCTCCTGAACCAGAATCCATCCCCGAACTGGAACAAGTTCCATTCGAGTTCGTATATAACCATACGATGGAGTATCCAAATAAACTGTGGATCTTCGTAGTGATACGGAGTGTCCTGGAGAAATACAAAGGTGATGTGGGAGTGGTAACGAAATATTTGGTTTGGTCGTGAATATCTGTTGCAATTTACTTTGCCCTCTTACTAATCCCTTGCTTTGTCTGAACTTAATACCTTCTGCACACCATCGTTATGCTAATTGGTTTTCTTCATTCCCTACCGGTCGGCACCAGCCTAAGGTTTGGAAGAAGACAATCCAATTTGCGTAATAGGTGTACTACCCCTAAACCAAGGAGTACTCGTAACCTGAGAGAGGGTAAAAGG
Organism: Agapanthus africanus; assembly: GCA_030015575.1. Taxonomy (NCBI): domain Eukaryota; kingdom Viridiplantae; phylum Streptophyta; class Magnoliopsida; order Asparagales; family Amaryllidaceae; genus Agapanthus; species Agapanthus africanus. Next base: position 213,842,464 of record JASDDO010000029.1, read on the forward strand.
AAAAGACAACTGAATAATCCTATCCGTTTTCTCCAGAACCGGAAACCATCCTCGAATAAATTCTTTCGAGTTCGTATCTAACCATACGATGGTTTGGTCCAATGGAAGTGGACGTTCGTAGTAAAATGGGGTGTCCTGGAGAAAAGGGTAAAAGTAGGAGTGGCAATGAGGTTTGCAACTCTGACAATCCAAAAGCCGGTGTTTAAGAAGGTTCGGTCAACTTGGTCACTGAGTCAAAGTCTTAGGGTCGGGTCAATGGTCGCTGCCAAAGAGAGAGAGAAAAGAAACACTCAGCGTGCACTCTAACCTAGATCAGAATGGTCACCAATTTATCTAATCTGGAAACCTCCCACTGTACCTCAAATTCTCCTCCAAACCTGAAAGAAGAATTAGTCGGGGTTACCCGAGGAGTAAACTAACTCATCAGTGGGAATCGGGATCCAACTATCATTGCATGATAACGTGACGGAATCCGCTCACGCTATCACACTCCAGAAGGTATGCGCATATCTGGCAAGTTTCAGTTCTTTTGAAACTCCCGATGTGATTTCTGCCCCATGCTCTTATGACCTTAGCGAAGGTCAACAAATCATAAGTCACATGTCAAGTTCTACCCGTCATTATCCAGGTTAATTTGAATCCACCCGTACAAGCCCTTGACGAAGGTCAACAAGGCTATACGACTGTCCCAAACCAACGCATCTATCTATGCAACAGAAAGGTAACAAGCAGCTACCATACACTATGCCTTGACGAAGGTCAACAAACATAGCATGAATACTACGTGCTACCCGTCTGAAACGACGGAGGGCTACGAATGGTTTCTGGCGAAAACCTTTAACGTAATGAACTTGATATCGTCGAAGGAACGGATAGCTTTTAAAAATATAGTGACGAAAACCGTTGCTAAAGAGGTCACTCCCGGTGAAGGGATCTCGGCTCTTTCCCCGTAGAATGGGGTGCAGGATATTCCAAATGAATACCACGGTGCAAAGCAAAAGTAATCGGCTATAGTGAAGTTAATGCCCTGACGCAAACTTCTGTCCAAGGGGTCACTCCCGGTGAAGGGATCTCGGCCCTTGCCTCGTCGACTGAGGAGCAGGATATTCCAACTGAATACCACGATGCAAAACAAAAGTGAACGTCCTTGCAATAACAGCTTTTTGAAAAGTGTTCCAACAACATCAGATTAGGTTTGTTTTTAACTTGCATTGATCCGAATCAATGCAGTCCCATCAATTGATCACACCAAAAAGAACGAAAATATACTGATGTGCGTATATGCCATCCGCATTCGCCACTGGGTCTCGTCATTACCCGTTAGGTTAGCTTACTAACGACAGAGCGGGGACTGGACTAGCGCGGATGCAAAACATATACAACATCTACTAATATATATACCAATATATTATATTTCGCTCAAGGCGTGAAAGAAATGCAACATCACAGATAATGTACAGCATCACAGAACAATACAGATATTTGGGATCCCCGGGTTTCACAGAGCCACTACTGAAACCCGACGTTCCCTTGGTCGTGTGGATAGCCTGTGCAATGTAATCCTAGACCCCTACGGGCGCGGCAAGTCACCCGCCAAAACCTGAAGCGAGGCAGCCCCCTTCAGCGCCGTGAATGGACCACCCAGCACTTCACGGAATCCGGTAACTTGGGCACCCCTCCTGGGTCAATCCTGTACCCCCTATGAGTGCGGCGAATAGCCTGCCAGTTCTAGAGTGAAGCCCCCTCCGTCTCAATGCCATGAGATGCGGGCCCGATGCCCTCTAGAACCCGGCTACCCGTGCACCCCTCCGCGGGGTAATCCTAGTACAGAAAGTAAAATATACATACACCGGGTACATCGACCGCAACCTGGTCGTGCCCCAAAATAATAATACAAACAGGCAGTGACGGCAGTCCACATGTCGGACGCTCGCCCCGCAATATCAAATATACATAATACAACAGAAACTGTACTAGCATTGCATCCAGGCTATCCCCCACGACCGATCCGCAACATCACAGCAAAACACAGAACATCAACGTGAAAGTCACGTTCGCAAATCCGTCTAACCGGGATATAGCAGTTAGACCAGATTTACCGATCGAGTGACATTCACGGTCGCAGATATAATGTAAATACTGTGAAAAATGTGTTTAAAATATCCGACCGATCGAAATTTAACAAGTGGGCCCCAAAATAATACTGTAGCAGTTAAAGAAATTCTGGGCCCAATGTTAATGTTCCAGAAACCCAAATTTATCCCCAGAAGCCCACTGTAGAAATCTAACACCCTGATTCCTTTACTCAGCGGCGGAACCGCGGCCACAAGCAGGGATTGGCCGCGGTTCCGCGCTCTAGTTGAAAGATTAGTGCGTCGTATTTCTACAGTAGTCTTAGGTATCCCTGTACAGTACTTTTATACAACCTGAAAAATTTTTGGGGACCAAAAAATTTCAACAGAAAACTGTCGTGGGCAAATACGGGTTTTTGGACATTACGATTGATCGGAACTGAAAAACACATTACACAAAGCTAGACTAAGTTAATGGGGAGGCTCTGATACCACTGTAAGTGCACGGCGGCGCTCCGGCCGTCAATCCGACGGCCAAATGCGGAAGCGGTGAATAACTTAAATTTTTGCGGACTTAGCAAACCGGCACCACCGCGCGCTATACCCGGGATCGAACCATTAACTAGTCCTAGCTATCAACAAGATGAGAAAGAGATATACCGACGATCCAAGTCCTCCGGTCTTCTCATCATCGTCCGGATCTCCTGCGGAATGTCCCGTCTCCTCCTCGTCGCCGGAAGTGCACCACATCGCCTACATCGTTTACGGGCTCCCACCTCAATGCCGAGGCAACTCGGGCACGAAGCCGGCTACTCGACGTGCCCAAGATTTGCTGTAGAATATAATGTGGATTACATGTCTCATTTGGGATTATGGAGTTGCCTTTTGTGGTGGAGGAAGAAGAACTTGGAGAGAGGTGAAGGAAAAATGTGATAGACCAAGAAGAAGGAGAGTATCATATTTATCCCACTTAAAAGAGAAGCATTTTTCTCATGCTCACAAAAGTGGCCGGCCCCCCCATAAGTGTGATTGGAGAGAGAGAGTAAGGTCAAGGGGGTGGGTGGAATGCAATGATGCAAGCAAGTGATGATGAAAGAATCCAATGATCACAACCATAACCCACACTCCAAAACAAGTAATCTACAACCATGATTGCTACAAAAAGTCAAGCAATCATGAAGCATGGAAGGTCAAGGGATGGGCTCCATCATGAAACCATCATGATAAAACAAAAATGCAAAGAACCCCCTCCACAAACACTCATTTGCAACAATGCAAATAAGCCCTCCTCCACCAATCTTCGGCCAATGAACGGAACAAAGGAAATTGGCCGAAACGGAAAGCAAACTGGCAACTCCAGAAAACTGGTCCCGTAATAAATTACGGGAAAACCCCGATACTGTGCATACACACCCGCATCTGTATTTCGACCGAAATACAAATGCAATGAGACAAAATCTACACTGTACTATACTAGGATCCGGCTTAAACCAAAGCCGGCTAGTAATATCCGTTCGATCCTGATCCGTGCAATACTGCACGTATTTGATCGAACCCTGCCATATATCCATACGGCCTATAGTACTAACTGTCCGATCCTGATCCGTGCAATACCGCACGTATCTGATCGGACCTTGCTATATCTCCATACGGCCTCTACAACCTTTCGCCCGAAAGCTGAGTAACTGAATGTGGGGGACTCTAAAGACTCGTCAACACCTCGGTTGTGGATTTAACCACTAGCACGTCAGAGGTATAAGCCAATACGTAACGGGCTACCAAGTATTGACTAAAAGGGACGTCTGTGAGTGAACTCAGCCTGACAACCCTACTGAGCCTGTCAGTGACAATATCCGTACAGTCCGGTCCGTTCGTCTATGAGTATCGCATGGCGGGCCTAGGGGGTTGGAAAAAGTCAGACCCCCAAAAGCGGTACAAGTCGTGTCGGAGTGTAGCCCAGAACACCCTGAGATACTACTGGAATACCTACCAGTAAATCTCCTTGCCTTGGCCAAAGACTTTGTGTAATGGCTCTCCTAGACACAGCACGACCTCACCCCCAATACCGGGAGAGACGAACCCCTGAAGATACGCTCACTGCCTCCATGTGGCTCGGGACTGTACCCAACTAAAACCTGTTTGCACGACTCCTTTGAGCCGTGGTAGGGTAGTAATCAAAGTACAGTGGGAACTCACACGAGACAAATGACGATCCCCAGGTCGATGAACTAACCTGCACACATGTCACCAGGGAACTGCCATCTGACGTCTGGTATATGACCAACTAGCATGTTCCCGGTGAGTCCTGTCCGGTGTACTCATAACCCAATGAGCACCTGTATACATCTTAGGTGATCCAACTTACACCAGTGGCTTATGAGACCGGCCACCGCCCCTCGTCGGGGTCTCGACTGTATACACTAGTCTACTCTGGAGTATCGATGCCCTGTCTCGAAACTCCCACGACTAGGGACCTTTTAAGGATATGCTTGTAGACCCCCAGCTCCCACTTATATGATCGCCCTCATACTGCTGGTGGTCAAGCAAGAATCCTAGGGTCTCTATCAGCGTGTAATAGCAACTTGTCAGGTCACCTAAAGCAGTACACGATGATAAAGGTAAACCAGATAGCTTACTATCATCTCGAGTAAGACTGTCCTACCGGGATAGGTCATCCCTCAATCATTACAATCACGTACCTGTGACCTAATAATTGACTCTGAGGGCACTATCTCCAACAGTTACAAACCTTAGGGATTGAATTCAAGAGCTGGAATTGAGTGTAGTAACCAAAATACAAACTTTAGAATTGATCCATGTCAGTTTTGTGAGGATATAGGGTGTGCAGGGAAATCTGGAGCAACCCGGGGAATTTCTGAGCTTAGCAAACAACTCCAGGGACCAAATTAGGGTACTAGGAGACTACCTTGAGGAGATGAAGCCCATTGGAGCCTAGGGGGCAGAGGAGGCCAGTTTTTCTACTGATGTGGCCAACCACTTGGTGGAAATTGGTGTCGGGGTTGATCCGGTAGGTCATATACATCATATACAGCACCCTAGACTTGTTTGTGCAACTACTTTTGGTCTGAGTCAAAATCTGGGAGCATTTTAGTGTGATTTTGGCTATGGTTTTCTGTATTTTGTAATGCTAAGTTTTGATATTTGAATTTGACATTGGTTGTTGGGTGTTCGTATATCAACAACAAGGGGTGTTTGGTTGATTTTGTACGCGTAGGCCATAGGTTCTGACCTATGAGCAATACGCGTACCGTTTTGGATTTCAGAACTTGATTTTAATAGCGTTGCGATATGTGTTGTTATTGTAGGTACGCTTGCGTGGATTCCGAGGAGATGGATCATGGCGTCATTGACTTCAGCAAGCGAAGACCAAGGTGAGTAGATCTATATCTACCGTGGAAGTCGGGTGGATGGCGTATAGCACCCCCACAAAGTTTTGATGGAAATTTATTTATAGAATATGGATAAGGAAACCTAGATTTGGAAACTAGAGTTAAAGTTAAATGATAGTTAGTGAAACCATATTAGAAACTAAGGATAGTTAGAAGTGATATAATACGGCTAATATGTAATGACGGTATTTGAGGATGATGTTTGACGATATTGCCGTTTAGGATACTATAGGACTAGATAGTCGACGTAGATGTGTCATCCGAACCATACATATTTCCTAAACTAAAGAATCGTATGCATCTTTTAAACAGATACTTTGAGGGACGTTACAGAATTTCAAATGATATATTTTCCTTAAAAACACCGTAACCCCTATTTTCAAAACTACGATTCGCTTCTTTAAAAATCTGATTGTATGGTTCGGGTGTGTATGTTAGATTAGATACTTATACTTATAGTAGAGATAGAATGTTTATGTAAACTCGATTTGATGTGAGATATAAATGCGATGACAAGAATATAAGACGAATATGATGATCTGATGATATGTTGGTATACGGATGCGAGTCGATTGAGATGATGGATACCTTGTCGGTCCCCTAATATGAGATCGTTATGGATGTGACCTGGGACATAGGTATATATATATATATATATATAATGTTGTGAATCATGGATGATAGGCCGTACGTAATATTAGGCCGTACCCTCATTGTCTTATAGGTTGATAGGATCCCTATTAGCTTAATACCGCTGTACGATGAATTTCCGTACGTGATGAGTTCGACTTGAGGTTTGATCCATACCCTTGACTAGAGGATGCCGTACGATGGATTATACCGTACGTGATGTTGTGAGGCTAGTTGCCGATTGATAGATTCACCGACTCGGTCATGTTAGATACGTATACCCGTCAGCATTTGCATATGATTTACCTTATGCTGCATTCATGTTATTGGCATCGCATTACTTATACTTGTGCTCGTACACCTGCACCATTATCGATGATGCGTATGTTACACTTACACAGATTTGCCGGCCCACACACTTCATCATCGATAATTGCCATGTCACTACACAGTAGGATTGCTGCATCTTGATATGACTCTTCGCATAACATACTTGGGTATATATATCTTTGTGCATTCATGCCTACATACATACTTATTGCACATACATAGACGATGTTGCATTTGATTTTGGAGAAATTGGGAACCGCGGGATATATTTAAAAACTGGAATCATTTTAAAAGAGCGGTTTTCCCTTAATATGTCATATTACTGTCCCATGTTGCATGATATACGGAGATGCTTACATTTCTATCATGTGTCGCATACATCATGCTTTATGATTTTACGCATTGAGATATGCTGTTTTCATGAGATTTCTGGATTTGAGAACCGTGGCGATTTCAAAAGAAAGCATGTACTGTTTTAAAAACCTGGTTCCTCTTGATATGATATTTCAGTGCGTTCACCATGTGTTTTCTCGGTTCTGAGAGCGACATGTGAAACCCGATTCGAGGAGGCGGATGAGGCCGACTGCTGGTACATGGTGGACCCGGTAAGGTACCCCGGGGCAAGAATCTCGAGGTGTAGACGATGAGCGTGGCAGGGAAGCACTACCTACCGGTGATTGTATTTGGACTCGGCAGTTATCCGAGGATACCGACCGGAGTAGGGAGATGGATATGAGGGCCGACCAGGGTGTGCGGCGCCTGAAACATATGAGGATTTACCTGTCGATGCTGGACACGGGTTTCATGATGTTTTCGAGTGTCGAGGTTGGACACTCCAGTTCCATGATTTTGATGTGTCGCGAGGGACACACGTTGATTTATATCCTCATATTTTCATGCATATGTTTTTATGATATTTACATGCATGATATTGTTGTGTTATTGGTTGACAAGTGGACGAGATCCACATGCATACATACATTGATCATATGGTTGGACGAGATCCACATACATATAGACATTGATTATCTGATTGGATGATATTAGCATACTTATAGACTTGAGTTATTGTTGGCATATATACGACCCGGTCACCCTAGATATCATAGTATTACCTTCATGATATAGTTGATTTAGGAGTCGTTGTTTATTCGATTTCTACTTGTTGATATATTTCTATTCACGAGTTGGCAACTCACCCTCGTTGTGCCACAGTTCTTACAGGTAGACCGCATGGATCAGTAGCGGCTTCGCTGGCACACAGTTGCATTCGGGTGTTTTGCATTGGTAGGTGGGACATTTATATCGTACCCACTCTTGTATTTTCTATTTCATATTGTATCTAGTCAACTCCATCAATCAAAATTAGTAAATTGTATAAGTAATGAGACTTAGTGGGATTGTGGTTGCGAGACTTAGGGCGAGGGGTTTTCCGCTACTTGTGGTTTTTATGTCTTGCTTTTCTTTATCTTTTGTGTTGATCTTCGCCGTTGGGCGTCGTGTACTTATTTATATTGTCTTGCATGGTTGTGATCCGCCGTTTGGCGAAGAGCTAGCTCCCGCTTGGGGATCCCTTTTTATCATCTTGCATTGTGGTTTTGGATCAAAATATACAAAGGAGGTGCTGCCCAAATTTTTAAAAGACGAAACATGTTTTCAAACTAGTAAATTCCACTTGCATTTTCATGTCCCTTTTCTATGCATTTTAAGAAAACTTGATCTCATTATACTTTTATTTCAAAACTTCACCTCATTTATTTTCTTAAAAAGGTTTAGATTTCTGGGTTTCAGCTTACTTGAATTACGTTACGCCTTTAGACGTTGCGTGATTTAAGTGCTGGTCACGAGTTAATATTTTGGGTCATGACAAAGTTGGTATCAGAGCGCTAGGTTTAACCTTGGTTCGAGTCTATGTTTGACTATGTGGAGTCTAGGGCGGGTATGTATTTCGGAACATAGGCTTGACCTTACGGTACTTAGACTTAGACGGGGGGTTATTAGACCTGAACTTTCGTTTCATAGGTTGACCCTGATTGATGGAGTAGGTAGCTTGAGTAGAGTGACGTACCGTACGTATGTTCCGCGGCATATTTACGATACGATACTCCACTTAAGAAACCTTAGGATGTACATATTTTTGAGATCTATGATTCTCTTCATACCCATGATTATACATCCATTTGAGATCCTTGATTCTATTCGTTTCCATGATCATACTCTCATTGATGCTGTTCCTTCTTATGATCATGTATACATTTTGGATCTGTCGTTTCCTTTCATGCCGTTGATCTGCTTCTTCGATAATCGATTGAGGTTCCTGTCACCATGATTTGAGCATAGATTGAGCTGCTGCTAGTGATGCGGTCAGGGCGAGCTCGTCTGGTACGAGGACTGACCATCGTGTTTTCTGGTGACACCGGAACGTCTCGAGTTAGTTTTTATGTTGTGACCTCTCGGATGAGGCGAGTGTTTGGCGTTGCACCGGATAATCGGGCCTTTGATAGAGCTGCCAGTTTCTAGAGGACTGTTGATGTACATCGTACCTCAGAGATTGTGATGTCACCTACCGTGCAAACAGATGACCCATCTGTTGCTGAGATTGATAGGATGTCGCTTCCAGAGCTTACGAGCTGCGATCGCCGGAGCTTCCAGGCAGAGATGCGACAGATGATAGCTAGTCTATCCCGAGTTGAGAGACGAAGGTGATACGTCAGATTGATGCGCCGACGCAAGCCCAGTTGAGTTAAAAATTTTCAGTGTAGAGAGTCTTACTCAGATCTAGAGCAGACCGATCTAGAGATGACCGTTGATGTATCGTCTTTCCTGGAGGATTGAGGCATTGTTTAGCTTGCGGATGAAGGGTATTCGCATGTTGCCAAGAAAAAGGTAAAAAGTTCGAACGAGTGTCAGAAACCCATTTTTCCCAAGTTTAAAGTGTTCGGAGGAACATGCAGGTAATTCTGTGGACCCTCTAGAAGAATGAAACCCTAACTCGACATGATGACCATGGAGCCGCTTTTGAACCTTTGGGTTTACGGCAGTTTAGCGGTGCCATCAGTGAGGCTTGGGTTTGCCTTTCTACGGCTGGTCCAGAGGTACTGTGGTATGTACCAGATATTTTAGATTGTGCTCAGGTATTGAGCTTTCGGGAAATTTCGGGACCTTGATGACTCAATCAAAATGTTTGACGTCGTCTGGATATCACGTGATAAGAGACCAGTAAGCTGACCAGCTTCGGATCGAAGACCTCACCCAGATGCGTTGTGAGTTGATCAAGGACGGACGAGTATTGAGTATTCCTCCGATGGTTGGGACGAGTTCCCGGGGACGTGTTCGGCCAGATATCTTCTACAGAGTGATGAAGATACCGAGTTCGTGATTTCGAGTCCGTGTGAAAGACTCCGGATTGACCGTGGCCGAGGACAGTTGCAGCGCACAGATAGCATAACGTGATGTCAAGATGGACGATGATAAAGGCGAGCGGAACCAGAGTTTCGTGCGAGATGCTGGCGAGCTTTTGTTACACCCCGTTGATGCCGGAGGATCTGATATACATACAGAGGCGTTGGGATGCGGCCAATTCCCAAGGAAATGTTGTGGTGAGGACGCAGATGTACAGAGAATGAGGAAGGATTATGTAAGGGTACCAGCCTTCGTACAGTTCGGCATAGGCGAGATCGGAAGAGACCTTGAGCAGGATTCCTTCCAGGACACCGCTGTAATGAGATTTGCACCCAGGATCAGTTGTGTCGCGAGTATTCAGAGGGCCAGAGGTCGACGCCAGTGACGTGTTGCCTTACGAGTGGTCATGATGATTGTCCGAGAGATGACCAGAGAAGTGCCAGAACGGAATCGTCCCCGTTAGCACACCTGACTGGGCCGATGAGCCGATGAATTGCGAGATTGGTAAATCCACAGAGGAATGAAGACCCAGAGACAGAAGACGCCAGACCGTGAGCAGGAGGCAAGCGGATATTCTTGTTCTGCCGGTTTTAGGCACACTGATTTATTCTTCGACATTGTAGGAGGTGTACCTCGATGTCATTTGTTGCGAATTGCATTTATGATCCAAGTATCACGCTTATATCGCTTGGGTTTCAGTTTTGATGATTGAGTTTTATGATTTTGTTTTCGTGCACCATGGCTGCACATGCTGGGTATGTACATTTTTGGGCATAATTATTGCACTGGATATATATTTTATACACCGTTGTGTCGAATTGCGATTTGTGCATACCTATTGCATTTTATGTCGATTTTGTGCCTTCGTAGCATGTGTTTATGATTTCGTGGATTTCATACGGATGATGTGATTTTTGCACTCGATATAGCTCGCATGTACTTGTAGTGCATTGATACGGATTTGTGCTCATAGTTGCACACGTTTTTGATTTATACGCCTTGGTACACTCTGAAGGGTTACCCTAGTGCCCCGGCCAACTTCCGTGGCCAAATGCGGAACAAAAATTTTCTAACGAACAAAAACTTGGCACTAGTTTAACTCTAAACTTGGATCTTTCCATAAAACTAACTAGCTACACTAGGAGAGCTATCTACTATGATGAGGAATTCTTACCAAACGAACCAAGTCCTTCGGTCTTCGTTCTTCATCCTTAGCTCCTACTAGCCATCTTGAATTTTCTTGATCTTCTTTCTTGCTCCGTCGGACCTCCAGGATCGAGCTAGTTCTCCGGCCTTCCTTGATCCTTGATGATCCACCTGGGGAATATGATCCATGGCTCTAGCTCTTTGCTAAGTGTCAAAAGAGCAACTAGAGAACTTGGGATGCTAGTCCAAGTAATCTAGGATGTATTTTGGGGTGCCTAAGTGTTTACTATATCTTTTCTAACCTCTTCACTTGTTTCTCAGCACATGAGAATGTTAGTGAAGAGGAAGAAGATGAAGATGGAGGAAAGCAAGAGGAGGCAGGAGCTTGGAGAGAAAATGGAGCTCAAGAAAATAATGATCAAGCATGAGAGAGAAATTCACACACAAGAGTTTTGTATGTTCATTTCTTTCATTAAACAATAGCAACCATGCTTTAATAGTAAACCCAAAATGAATTATAAATTCATATGTAAACTATTGAAGCATGGTCAACTCCATGCCTCCCTCACCTCTCACTTTACATCTCATTTCCATTTATCAAATAAATGGAAAATCCAAAATGAGGTGGCCACCTTCTAGAAGGAAATCTGTAATAATTACGGATTTCAATCTACTGTACATATATACCGGCAATCAGATAAAAATCCGAACGCCCAAAGAGATAGAATAACACGAAGAACGTAATACTAGAATATATATATCGAAATACATATACGTAAATTATTAAATCAATACCTGATTTAATAATCCGGCTCAAACCCGAGCCTGCTAGTATTACCAACTGTCCGATCGAAAATCCGAGTACAAAGTACATCAATCGATCGAACCCTGCATGTATGCAATACGGCTACTACATCATTTCGCCTGAATCAGGGAAACCCTCTGTGCGGGACTCTAAAGACTCGACAGTACTCTGGCAGTGGGTTTAACCACAAGCACGTCAGCGGCACTAGCTGTACGTAACGGCTACCCAGGTACCTGTCGAAAGGAAGGCCGATGAGCAAACTCATCCGGATCTCCTACTGAGCCTATCCGTGACAATATCCGTACAGTCCGGTCTCTTCGTCAAAGAGTATCGCATACCGGGTCTAGGAGATGGTAAACGTCAGACCCTAATAACCTGATAAGTCGTGCCGATGTGGCTCAGGACCAATCGGGGAAACTACTGATCAATCTATCAGTAAATCCCAAGTGCCTTAGCCAAGGTCTTATGGTCCTGACCAATCGAATCACAGTGCGATATCGACTCCCTATACCGGGAGAGACGAATCCCTGACAATCGCTCACTGCCTCCATGTGGCTCGGGACTGAACCCAACCAAAACCTGTTTGCACGACTCAGTAGAGCCGTGGTAGGGTAGTGATCAAAGTTCAATGGGAAATCACACGAGAAAAATGCCGATCTCGGGTCCAAAGAATAACCTGTACACATGTCACCTGAGAACTTCCATCTGACGATGGGTATGGTACCACATGGAAGTTCTCAGCGAGTCCGTCTAGTGTACTCACACCCAGTGAGCACCTGTATACGATCTTAGGTGAATCAGACCAATGGCTGCGGGACCAACCATCCCCCGACGGAGCTAGAAACGTACACACCAGTCTACTCTGGAGTATCAGTGCCCAGTCTCGATACTCACGTGACTAGGGACCATTTAAGGATGTGTTTATGGACTACCCTGCTCCCACAAGTATGATCGCCATCACAACGCAGGTAGTCAAGCAAGATCCTAGAGGCTTTATCAACATGTAACCGCAATATGTAATAACGAGTATGACATATGCCATGTTAAGATAAAGACAAACCACACCGTATCGAGTCTTTATCAATATTTGCAAACCAGATATAACAACAATACAAATAAATACACATATCTCGATAAAGACAAGTCAAATAATATACTATAAAACTGAGAAAGATTGTTCTGTACATACATATCCCTAGTATCCATATGTATACATATACAATACTGGCCTCTAGGGCATATACATCCAATAATCTCCCACTTGCACTAAAGGCCAGTGATTGGCGTACCGAATACCCAACGTCTGCTCTAAGGCCAGCTGCTGGCATACCGCATACCCAGCATCCCAAAAAGTTGCTCGAACTGTGCTTGAGAGAGGGCCTTTGTAAATGGATCCACCGTGTTGTCTTTTGTATCCACTCTCGATCTACGATCTCCCTTATCAGGTGATACCGCCTTAAGATGTGCCTGGATTTCTGATGGGACCATGGTTCCTTCGCTAAAGCTATAGCCCCATTGTTATCACAATACACTGTTATCGGATCAACAATGGACGGAACCACCTGAAGTTCAGCTATGAACTTCTTTATCCAGACCGCCTCTTTTGCGACATCGCTTGCAGCAATGTATCCAGCCTCCATTGTCGAGTCTGCAACGGTATCCTGTTTGGAACTCTTCCAACATACCGCCCCTCCGTTGAGGGTAAACACAAAACCTGAGACAGACTTGCTGTCATCTTTGTCACTCTGGAAGCTTGAGTCGGTAAAGGACTCGAGCCTGAGGTCTCCATTACCGTAAATCAGGAACATCTCCTTAGTCCTTCTCAGGTACTTGAGAATGTTCTTTACTGCTGTCCAGTGGTTCTCACCTATGTCTGACTGATACCGGCTCACCACGCTTAGCGCGTAAGCTACATCTGGTCTTGTACATAGCATCGCATACATTATAGATCCTACTGCTGAAGCGTAGGGTATAATGCTCATGCGAACCCTCTCCTCGTCAGTCTTGGGACACATCTCCTTGGAAAGGGTGATTCCGTGCAATGCGGGTATGTTACCGCGCTTGGAATCTTCTATACTAAATCTCTTTAGTACGGTCTCTATGTACCTGGACTGTGAAAGTACCATTAGTCTCTTGGATCTATCTCTGTAGATCTTGATCCCCAGAATGTACGAGGCATCACCTAGGTCTTTCATAGAGAACCTTTGTGATAAGAATAGCTTGACCAATTGTAGCATTGGAATGTCATTTCCTATCAAAAGAATGTCGTCCACGTACAAGACTAGGAATACGGTAGTTCGTCCTACAATCTTCTTATATATACATGGCTCATCTTCGTTCTTGATGAAGTCAAAATCCTTGACTGTCTCATCAAAACAGATGTTCTAGCTCCGCGATGCTTGCTTCAATCCATAAATGGATTTGAGCAGCTTGCACACCTTCCCGCTGCTCTCACTGTCTACAAAACCTTCTGGCTGATCCATGTAAACGCACTCCTCTAAACTTCCGTTTAGAAAAGCCGTTTTTATATCCATCTGCCAGATCTCATAGTCATGGAAGGCAGCAATTGCTAGCAGGATCCTAATGGATTTGAGCATAGCCACTAGAGAAAAGGTTTCGTCATAGTCCACTCCTGGTCTTTGACGAAAACCTTTTGCAACGAGTCTAACCTTATAGGTTTCCACTTGCCCATCTACACCATGTTTCTTCTTGTAGATCCATTTGCATCCAATGGGTTTTACCCCAGGTGGAGCAACTTCCAGGGTCCACACTTTATTGGTGTGCATGGACTCCATTTTAGATTGCATAGCATCTATCCACTTATCAGAGTCCCTACTGATAATGGCTTACCTGAAACTAGTTGGATCATCTTCTTCCAAGATGCAATCCTCTTGATCCCCATCTATAAGAAAACCGTAGTATCTCTCGGGCGGATGAGAAATCCTACTAGATCTGCGGAGTTGCTGAGGTTCATCCGGGACTATTGAATCTTCTGGTTCCATTAAATCCTCAGTTTGAATTTGTGGATCTGATGTTTCATCCAGTTCTACCATGCTCCCACTTATTTCTTTTGCAAGAAATTGCTACTCTAAACAGGTGGCGCGACGAGAAACGAACACCTTCTGTTGCTCAGTGTAGTAGAACAGATATCCCAGAGAATTTCTAGAATATCCCACAAATTTGCACAAAACTGATCGTGCCTTAAGCTTGTCCGGATTTTGTACCTTTACATAAGCCGGACAACCCCATATCTTAATACGTTCAAGATATGGTGTTTTACCACTCCATATTTCATATGGAGTCCTAGGCACAGATTTAGAAGGAACCTGATTCAGCAGGTACACTGTTGTTTCTAGCGCAAGTCCCCAAATCAATGAGGTAACTCAGCATTACTCATCATGGAGCGAACCATGTCCAAAAGGGTACGGTTCCTCAGCTCTGATACGCCGTTGTGCTGTAGAGTATACGGAGGAGTAAGCTGAGAGAGAATACCATTCTCTTTTAGAAAGTCCCTGAATTCCGTACTTAAGTACCCCCTCTATCAGATCGGAGGATCTTAATACTTTTTCCAATCTGGTTTTCTACTTCCTTTCTAAATTCTTTGAATTTCTCAAAAGCTTCAGATTTGTGTTTCATGAGGTACACATATCCGAACCTAGAGAGATCGTCAGTGAATGTGATGAAGTACGAGAACCCACCCCTTGCATGTATAGACATCGGACCACATACATCGCTGTGTATGAGTCCCAAGAGCTCTACTGCTCTTTCTCCATGCCCGGTGAACGGAGATTTGGTCATATTTCCTTTGAGACAAGACCGAAAAGTTTCATAAGATGAAAATTCGAACGTATTCAAGAGTCCATCTGTAAGTGCACGGCGGCGCCCCGGCCGTCAATCCGACGCCGGAATGCGGAAGCGGTGATAAACTTAAATTTTTTGCGGACTTTGCAAACCGGCACCACCGCGCACTAAACTCCGGATCGTAACCATTAACAAGTCTAAGCTAACTAGAATACGGGTTAGAGATGTATACCGACGATCCAAGTCCTCCGGTCTTCATCTCCACTCCGATCTCCTCGCGGGATCTCCGTCCGTCTCCTCCTCGTCGGAAAGGGCACCACATCGCCTGTAGCTTTTACGGGCTCCCACCTCAATACCGAGGCAACTCGGGCGCGAAGCTGGCGAATCGACGCGTCCAAGATTTGCTGTAGGAAGTGTAGTGTAGAGGCTACTTGTCTCTTTGGGGTTTGTTGCCTTTGGATGGAGGAATGTAGATTGAACTTTGGAGGGAAATGAAGCAACCATTTTTGCAAGCCAAATGAGATGAACAAAAATGAAGCACAAAATGAATCTCTCATTTTTCTCTCCTCATCATGAAGTGGCCGGCCATTGCAACTAGGAATGGTGGAGGGAAAAGAATGGATATCTATGATGAAGGGAGGTGAGTGTAGGAGTGAAGAAGGGGTGACCACATCAAGGGACATAGAAACAAACAAGCATGCTACACATTAAACCCACCCATACCTTCATCAAATCAACATAAATGCAAGCATGGTGCAAAAGATAATGAAAACTATCATAATCAATGGTTTTGCAAGAAACCCCCTCCACAAAGATTATTTGCACAATTGCAAATAACCCCCTCCATCGAAAAAGTCCGGCCGGGAAAGAACAAAGGAAAACCGGCCGGAACGGAATGCAAACTGGCAACTCCAGAAAACTGGTCCCGTAATAAATTACAGGAAAACCCCGACACTGTGCATACACACCCGCATCTGTATTCCGACCGGATACAAATGCAATGAGACAAAATCTACACTGTACTAAACTAGGACCGGCTTAAACCAAAGCCGGCTAGTAAAATCCGTTCGATCCTGATCCATGCAATACCGCACGTATCTGATCGAACCCTGCCATATACCTATACGGCTACTAGTACAAACCGTCCGATCCTGATCCGTGCAATACCGCATGTATCTGATCGGACCCTGCCATATCTCCATACGGCCTCTACAGCGTTTCGCCCGAAACTTGAGTAACTGAAAGTGTGGTGGACTCTAAAGACTCGTCAACACCTTGGTTGTGGATTTAACCACTAGCACGTCAGAGGTATAAGCCAATACGTGACGGGCTACCAGGTACTGACCAAATGGGACGTCGATGAGGAAGCTCACCCCGACACCCAACTGAGCCTGTCAGTGACAATATCCGTGCAGTCCGGTCCGTTCGTCTATGAGTATCGCATGGCGGGCCTAGTGGGTTGGTAAAAGTCAGACCCCCAAAAGCGGTACAAGTCGTGTCGGAGTGTAGCCCAGAACACCCTGAGATACTACTGGAATACCTACCAGTAAATCTCCTTGCCTTGGCCAAGGACTTCGTGTAATGGCTCTCCTAGACACAGCGCGACCTCACCCCCAATACCGGGAGAGACGAAACCCCCGAAGATCCGCTCACTGCCTCCATGTGGCTCGGGACTGTACCCAACTAAAACCTGTTTGCACGACTCCTTTGAGCCGTGGTAGGGTAGTAATCAAAGCACAGTGGGAACTCACACGAGACAAATGACGATCCCCAGGTCGATGAACTAACCTGTACACATGTCACCTGGGTACTGCTATCTGACGTCAGGTATAAGACCAACTAGCATGTTCCCGGCGAGTCCTGTCCGGTGTACTCATAACCCAATGAGCACCTGTATACATCTTAGGTGATCCAACTGACACCAGTGGCTTGTGAGACCGGCCACCGCCCCTCGTCGGGGTCTCGACTGTATACACTAGTCTACTCTGGAGAATCGATGCCCTGTCTCGAAACTCCCACGACTAGGGACCTTTTAAGGATGTGCTTGTAGACTCCAGCTCTCACGTATATGATCGCCCTCATACTGCCGGTAGTCAAGCAAGAATCCTAGGGGCTCTATCAACGTGCAATAGTGACATGTCATGTCACCTAAAGCAGTACACGATGATAAAGGTAAACCTGATAGCATACTATCATCTCGAGTAAGACTGTTCTACCGGGATAGGTCCTCCCTCAATCATTGCAATCACGTGCCTGTGATCCAATAATTGACTCTGAGGGCACTATCTCCAACAATCTCCCACTTGCACTCAAGGCTAATTATTGCGATGTCGCATACTCACAGCCCGTGTGATACCGAACACCCAACTCCTCTACTAGTCAGTCGCACAAAACCTGTTTGCGAAACTATTGCGTTCGAGGAATAGCCTCAGTGAGTGGATCCGCTCTGAAGTTTCTTTCTATGTCTCTCTATATCTCAAGTTCGTGGAGAATGCCATCTCCCGAAATGAGCAATACCTGTCTTAGAGTGTCTGGATGTCTGATGGGACTCAGCTCATAAATGAACTCCAAATCCAAACTTCTTAGACTGTATCGTCAACTGAACTTAATCAGTATCCTGCGCCATGCCTCCCTCAGTATTGCCTTGGACCACCTGTCCAAAATACTGCCCCTCGTCAGAAGGAAAACTGTAACTCTGACAACCTCCTTGTCGTCCATGTCACCTTGGAAGCCTGGAATGATAACTGTCTCCCAAATTAGGCTGTCGTTATCATATCCCTAGAACATCCACTTATGTTCTAAAACTGCTTCCGACTGTTTCTCCAGGATTGGATTAATGTCCACTTATTGCATCTAGTGCAAGAACAACATCTGGTGTGGTACTTGACATCTCATGATTGACTCAATTGCCTAAGCAAGTGATCTGCCAATCATGCACATCCCTCTCTACTTTAGTCTATAAGACACCTTTAGAGAGGGTGACTCCATTACCTGCAGGTACACTACCTTGCCAGGAGTCATCCATTCTAAATACTCTTAGAATGCTGTCAAAGTACCCTGATTGGGAAACCACCCAAATCTAGATCTAACACCATAGATCTAGTAACCAGTATGTCTGATATAATGTCCAAGTCCCATGTGGAGAAACCATTGTGTGACGACCAAAGTATAACCGATCGTAGTATAGGAATGTCACTTCCTACTTTGTGTATGTCATCCAAAACCCGGATATCACACCCTACTACCTTCTCAACAGATCCATCCCCTATTCTGATGACGTCAAACCCATGACTGTCACATCAGAATTAGATGATCTATCTCCGCTATATCTGCTTTAGTCTATAAACAGACATAAGCCTGATGTCCACCAATGCTTCCGCTGCTCCCACTGACTACGACAACCCTCTGGCAGAGTCATATAGACGTGCACTTCTAAAGCTAGTTTAGAACGACGCTATACTCATCCTCCTGCCGGGTCTCGCAGCCTGGAACAACAACAATGGCAAGTGTGGGTAAACAAGAACTTCCCTGTCACCGTCCTTGAGGCTACCGGAGTACCTCTCGGGTGCCTGAAGTTACCACCTTTTCTGCGGAGTGGCCAATGGAATGTCAAATCAGATTGAATCTTTAGGTTCCTTATCAAATCTCCAGTAATCGTTTGCGGTTCTGGAATCGTTTCCAGTTCTACCATACTCCCACTACTGTTTTCTGAAAAATAACCATTTCTTTTAAAATGTGGCGAGTTAAGAACAATATCACTATTGATCTTCCAGATGGTAGAAAATCAACCCTCGTCATAGCCTGGGTCAACCCACAAACAGCCATTACAGAAACGTGCCTTGAGTTATCCAGAGTCTGGTTTTAATTATAAGCCGGACAACTCCCCGTACCTTAACAATGTTAAGATATGAACTGTACTATATCCAATATAGAACCAGAGGCACTGATTTAATTGAACCAGATTCAAATCATGCAGCTGTCCCCAGCGCATGTCAACTAAATGGAAGGAGGCCGACCAGCGTTACTCAACTTAGGAATACTTCCAATTATGAGTAATCTGAAAGAGAAGCAAGATCTCTTTATCATTACTATCAACTGAATACCATACACAAGTATCTACATCTTCGATCTCTTTGAAGAATCCCGATACTTGCGACACCTGGTTCTCCACTCTATTCAAATACCAATAATTTCTCCAAATTCGGACCCTGTGTTTCCACGAAACACCTGTCTAAAAACTAGAGAAGTCATAAGTAAACTGAATGTAGTACGAGGACCAACCCCTCTGTCCCGATGGACCCTGGACAACATACAATACTTTGTATAAGTCCCTTGAGTCTGATAACTCATTCACTGTGTGTCGTAGGTCGAAAACTGTACTTATGGTTAAGAAGAATTACACCGCTGTTTAATGCTCCTTACCTAACCATCCACTGATATAGGTAAATGTCGTAGACATAATTTCAGAAAGGTATATCTCACTCTATGAAAATAGACGTACAGATATATCAATTTGAAATTGGTGCATAACAGCGGATATTCAAAACCAAATATTTGCCGACCGGCAAACAGCCCAGGTGATTTCCTCAAATATCACCGATTACAACGAATCCCGATATAATGAGGATAATCACCCAATTCCCAATAACTTACTCCCACTCATCATCTATAAAACCATACAGATGTGAGAATCGTACCTGGTAAATACATACCCTGGAGTAAGTATCTAATCAGGAAATCAGTTTTCCTTTAACATTACACAGTGAAACTGAAACATTGAAATGTTTCGTGGGGTATCCCGGTATTCATAGTAATGCCTCTTCCATTATCCAGATTCACAACTACAACCGTATAATTCATTGCCATCTCTCCACATCCCTTCATATGTCTTTAGTCATTACCTTCTGCACACCCCTTTATGCCAAATGGTTTTCTTCCTTCCCTACCGTTCGGCACCAGCCTATGGTTTGGAAGAAGACTATCCAATAAGCATAATGGGTGTACTGTCCCAATCCTAGGAACACTCGCAATGAGAGAGGGTGAAGATAAAAGACAACCGAATAAACCTTATTCCTATTTCTCCTGAACCAGAATCCATCCCCGAACTGGAACAAGTTCCATTCGAGTTCGTATATAACCATACGATGGAGTATCCAAATAAACTGTGGATCTTCGTAGTGATACGGAGTGTCCTGGAGAAATACAAAGGTGATGTGGGAGTGGTAACGAAATATTTGGTTTGGTCGTGAATATCTGTTGCAATTTACTTTGCCCTCTTACTAATCCCTTGCTTTGTCTGAACTTAATACCTTCTGCACACCATCGTTATGCTAATTGGTTTTCTTCATTCCCTACCGGTCGGCACCAGCCTAAGGTTTGGAAGAAGACAATCCAATTTGCGTAATAGGTGTACTACCCCTAAACCAAGGAGTACTCGTAACCTGAGAGAGGGTTAAAAGAAAAGACAACTGAATAATCCTATCCGTTTTCTCCAGAACCGGAAACCATCCTCGAATAAATTCTTTCGAGTTCGTATCTAACCATACGATGGTTTTGTCCAATGGAAGTGGACGTTCGCAGTAATACGGGGTGTCCTGGAGAAAAGGGTAAAAGTAGGAGTGGCAATGAGGTCTGCAACTCTGACAATCCAAAAGCCAGTGTTAAGAAGGTTCGGTCAACTTGGTCACTGAGTCAAAGTCTTAGGGTCGGGTCAATGGTCGCTGCCAAAGAGAGAGAGAAAAGAAACACTCAGCGTGCACTCTAACCTAGATCAGAATGGTTACCAATTTATCTAATCTGGAATCCTCCCACTGTACCTCAAATTCTCCTCCAAACCTGAAAGAAGAATTAGTCGGGGTTACCCGAGGAGTAAACTAACTCATCAGTGGGAATCGGGATCCAACTCTCATCGCATGATAACGTGACGGAATCCGCTCACGGTATCACACTCCAGAAGGTATGCGCATATCTGGCAAGTTTCAGTTCTTTTGAAACTCCCGATGTGATTTCTGCCCCATGCTCTTATGACCTTGACGAAGGTCAACAAATCATAAGTCACATGTCAAGTTCCACCCGTCATTTTCCAGGTTAATTTGAACCCACCCGTACAAGCCCTTGACGAAGGTCAACAAGGCTGTACGACTGTCCCAAACCAACGCATCTATCTATGCAACAGAAAGGTAACAAGCAGCTACCATACACTATGCCTTGACGAAGGTCAACAAACATAGCATGAATACTACGTGCTACCCGTCTGAAACGACGGAGGGCTACGAATGGTTTCTGGCGAAAACCTTTAACGTAAAGAACTTGATATCGTTGAAGGAACTGATAGCTTTTTAGAAAATATAGTGACGAAAACCTTTACTAAAGAGGTCACTCCCGGTGAAGGGATCTCGGCTCTTTCCCCGTAGAATGAGGTGCAGGATATTCCAACTGAATACCACGGTGCAAAGCAAAAGTAATCGGCTATAGTGAAGTTAATGCCCTGACGCAAACTTCTGTCCAAGGGGTCACTCCCGGTGAAGGGATCTCGGCCCTTGCCTCGTCGACTGAGGAGCAGGATATTCTAAATGAATACCGCGATGCAAAACAAAAGTGAACGTCCTTGCAATAACAGCTTTTTGAAAAGTGTTCCAACAACATCTGATTAGGTTTGTTTTTAACTTGCATTGATCCGAATCAATGCAGTCCCATCAATTGATCACACCAAAAAGAACGAAAATATACTGATGTACGTATATGCCATCCGCATTCGCCACTGGGTCCCGTCATTACCCGTTAGGTTAGCTAACTAACGACAGAGCGGGGACTGGACTAGCGCGGATGTAAAACATATACAACATCTACTAATATATATACCAATATATTATATTTCGCTCAAGGCGTGAATAAAATGCAACATCACAGATAAGTACAGCATCACAGAAACAATACAGATATCTGGGATCCCCGGGTTTCACAGAGCCACTGCTGAAACCCGACGTTCCCCTGGTCGTGTGGATAGCCTGTGCAATGAAATCCTAGACCCCTACGGGCGCGGCAAGTTACCCGCCAAAACCTGAAACGAGGCAGCGCCCTTCAGCGCCGTGAATGGACCACCCAGCACTTCACGGAATCCGGCAACTTGGGCACCCCTCCTGGGTCAACCTGTACCCCCTACGAGTGCGGCGAATAGCCCGTCAATCCTGGAATGAAGCCCCTTCCGTCCCAATGCCATGAGATGCGGGCTTGTTGCCTTCTAGAACCCGGCCATCCGTGCACCCCACCGCGGGGTAATCCTAGTACAGAAAGTAAAATATACATACACCGGGTACATCGACCGCAACCAGGTCGTGCCCCAAAATAATAATACAAACAGGCAGTGACGGCAGTCCACATGTCGGACGCTCGCCCCGCAATATCAAATGTACATAATACGACAACACAGTACTAGCATTGCATCCAGGCTATCCCCACGACCGATCCGCAACATCACAGCAAATACATAGAACATCAACGTGAAAGTCACGTTCGCAAATCCGTCTAACCGGGCTATAGCAGTTAGACCGGATTTACCGATCGAGTGACATTCACGGTCGCAGATATAATGTAAATACTGTGAAAAATGTGTTTAAAAAATTTCCGATTGATCAAACAATTAACAAGTGGGCCCCAAAGAAAACTGTAGCACTCACAGAAACAATTGGCCCAACTTTAATATTCCAAAGCCCATATTTTAAGCCCAGAAGGCCTCTGTAAAAAAATGGTGAAGTGATGTGAATAGTGCGCGGCGGAAGGGCCGCACAAAGGGGGTTTTCGCGGCGGTTCCGCGCTCCAACTGTGGAGTTACTTCGTCAAATTTTTACAGAACTCTTATATTTTCCAGTACATCAATATTTTACAACCTGAAAAATTTTTCGAGACTGAAAAATTTCAACAGAAACTGTCGTGGGTAAAATGCAGTTTTGGAACTTTTTGATCGATCGGAAATGCAAACACATTACATAAAGCTAGACTAAGTTAATGGGGAGGCTCTGATACCACTGTAAGTGCACGGCGGCGCCCCGGCCGTCAATCCGACGCCGGAATGCGGAAGCGGTGATAAACTTAAATTTTTTGCGGACTTTGCAAACCGGCACCACCGCGCACTAAACTCCGGATTGTAACCATTAACAAGTATAAGCTAACTAGAATACGGGTTAGAGATGTATACCGACGATCCAAGTCCTCCGGTCTTCATCTCCACTCTGATCTCCTCGCGGGATCTCCGTCCGTCTCCTCCTCGTCGGAAAGGGCACCACATCGCCTGTAGCTTTTACGGGCTCCCACCTCAATACCGAGGCAACTCGGGCGCGAAGCTGGCGAATCGACGCGTCCAAGATTTGCTGTAGGAAGTGTAGTGTAGAGGCTACTTGTCTCTTTGGGGTTTGTTGCCTTTGGATGGAGGAATGTAGATTGAACTTTGGAGGGAAATGAAGCAACCATTTTTGCAAGCCAAATGAGATGAACAAAAATGAAGCACAAAATGAATCTCTCATTTTTCTCTCCTCATCATGAAGTGGCCGGCCATTGCAACTAGGAATGGTGGAGGGAAAAGAATGGATATCTATGATGAAGGGAGGTGAGTGTAGGAGTGAAGAAGGGGTGACCACATCAAGGGACATAGAAACAAACAAGCATGCTACACATTAAACCCACCCATACCTTCATCAAATCAACATAAATGCAAGCATGGTGCAAAAGATAATGAAAACTATCATAATCAATGGTTTTGCAAGAAACCCCCTCCACAAAGATTATTTGCACAATTGCAAATAACCCCCTCCATCGAAAAAGTCCGGCCGGGAAAGAACAAAGGAAAACCGGCCGGAACGGAATGCAAACTGGCAACTCCAGAAAACTGGTCCCGTAATAAATTACAGGAAAACCCCGACACTGTGCATACACACCCGCATCTGTATTCCGACCGGATACAAATGCAATGAGACAAAATCTACACTGTACTAAACTAGGACCGGCTTAAACCAAAGCCGGCTAGTAAAATCCGTTCGATCCTGATCCATGCAATACCGCACGTATCTGATCGAACCCTGCCATATACCTATACGGCTACTAGTACAAACCGTCCGATCCTGATCCGTGCAATACCGCATGTATCTGATCGGACCCTGCCATATCTCCATACGGCCTCTACAGCGTTTCGCCCGAAACTTGAGTAACTGAAAGTGTGGTGGACTCTAAAGACTCGTCAACACCTTGGTTGTGGATTTAACCACTAGCACGTCAGAGGTATAAGCCAATACGTGACGGGCTACCAGGTACTGACCAAATGGGACGTCGATGAGGAAGCTCACCCCGACACCCAACTGAGCCTGTCAGTGACAATATCCGTGCAGTCCGGTCCGTTCGTCTATGAGTATCGCATGGCGGGCCTAGGGGGTTGGTAAAAGTCAGACCCCCAAAAGCGGTACAAGTCGTGTCGGAGTGTAGCCCAGAACACCCTGAGATACTACTGGAATACCTACCAGTAAATCTCCTTGCCTTGGCCAAGGACTTCGTGTAATGGCTCTCCTAGACACAGCGCGACCTCACCCCCAATACCGGGAGAGACGAAACCCCCGAAGATCCGCTCACTGCCTCCATGTGGCTCGGGACTGTACCCAACTAAAACCTGTTTGCACGACTCCTTTGAGCCGTGGTAGGGTAGTAATCAAAGCACAGTGGGAACTCACACGAGACAAATGACGATCCCCAGGTCGATGAACTAACCTGTACACATGTCACCTGGGTACTGCTATCTGACGTCAGGTATAAGACCAACTAGCATGTTCCCGGCGAGTCCTGTCCGGTGTACTCATAACCCAATGAGCACCTGTATACATCTTAGGTGATCCAACTGACACCAGTGGCTTGTGAGACCGGCCACCGCCCCTCGTCGGGGTCTCGACTGTATACACTAGTCTACTCTGGAGAATCGATGCCCTGTCTCGAAACTCCCACGACTAGGGACCTTTTAAGGATGTGCTTGTAGACTCCAGCTCTCACGTATATGATCGCCCTCATACTGCCGGTAGTCAAGCAAGAATCCTAGGGGCTCTATCAACGTGCAATAGTGACATGTCATGTCACCTAAAGCAGTACACGATGATAAAGGTAAACCTGATAGCATACTATCATCTCGAGTAAGACTGTTCTACCGGGATAGGTCCTCCCTCAATCATTGCAATCACGTGCCTGTGATCCAATAATTGACTCTGAGGGCACTATCTCCAACACCATCTTTATGCAACTTACTTAGTCTTTTCTCTCCAATATGTCCAAGTCTACATTGCCACAAGTAGGATTCGTTCGTAACTGAACTCTTCCTCTTGCGTGTGTTTTGTATATTGAGAACTGTGTTTTGATTGAGAACATAGATACCATTATACAGTGTACCTTCTACAACCAATACCTTATCAAGGTAAATGTTTATGATATTTCTATCAAGAAAAAAGTTATATCCATCTTTATCAAGTAAAGAAACTGATATGATGTTGCATAACATGGAAGGCACATAGTAGCAATTGTTCAAAATCATAGTACTGCCATTTGGCAACACTAGGTGATATTCACCGACGGCCGCAGCATTAACTTGTGCTCCATTCCTTACTCTGAGGGACATATCACCAGGTCCAACTATCCTACTTTTTCTCAGTCCCTGCAATAAATTACAGATATGATATCCTGATCCGGTATCGAGTACCCAGGAGGTAGGACTGACCGAAAAACAGTTCTCAATAACAGGAACACCTGAAGAAGACGCAACAGTGTGTTTCTTCTTCGATGGGGTTATCAAGGAATTCAAACTTTCCTCTTTCCCTTGCTCATACTTATGACAGTTGTCGTAAGTTAGAGCTGAACCGATGTTCCCCAGCCCCGAATAAGAATTCGGATCGGTCAAGCAATACATTTTATTATCTTGATTAGGGCGTGAAATGGTTGCTACCTGGAGAGAGTAGGAAAACACTCAGCGTGTGCTCTTGCAAGATTAGATTGGTTATTAATTTATCTAATCAGAATGGCTCCCACTGTTTCCTCAAATTCTTCTTCAAACCCTAAAAGAAGAACTAGTCAGGATTAATTGTGTTGGAGATAGTGCCCTCAGAGTCAATTATTGGATCACAGGCACATGATTGCAATGATTGAGGGATGACCTATTCCGGTAGGACAGTCTTACTCAAGATGATATTATGCTATCTGGTTTATCTTTATCATCGTGTACTGCTTTAAGTGACCTGACAGGTCGCTATTACACGTTGATAGAGCCCCTAGGATTCTTGCTTGACTGCCAGCAGTATGAGGGCGATCATATACGTGGGAGCTGGTAGTCTATAAGCACATCCTTAAAAGGTCCCTAGTCGTGGGAGTTTCGAGACAGGGCATCGATACTCCAGAGTAGACTAGTGTATACAGTCGAGACCCCAACGAGGGGCGGTGGCCGGTCTCACAAGCCACTGGTGTCAGTTGGTTCACCTAAGATGTATACAGGTGCTCATTGGGTTATGAGTACACCGGACAGGACTCGCCGGGAACATGCTAGTTGGTCTTATACTTGACGTCGGATAGCAGTTCCCTGGTGACATGTGTACAGGTTAGTTCATTGACCTGATGATCGTCATTTGTCTCGTGTGAGTTCCCACTGTACTTTGATTACTACCCTACCACGCTCAAAGGAGACGTGCAAACAGGTTTTAGTTGGGTACAGTCCCGAGCCACATGGAGGCAGTGAGCGGATCTTCAGGGGTTCGTATCTCCCGGTATTGGGGGTGAGGTCGCGCTGTGTCTAGGAGAGCCATTACACAAAGCCCTCGGCCGAGGCAGGAGATTTACTGGTAGGTATTCCAGTAGTATCTCAGGGTGTTCTGGGCTACACTCCGACACGACTTGTACCGCTTTTGGGGGTCTGACTTTTACCAACCCCCTAGGCTCGCCATGCGATGCTCATAGACGAACGGACCGGACTGTACGGATATTGTCACTGACAGGCTCAGTAGGGTGTCAGGATGAGTTCGCTCATCGACGTCCCTTTTGGTCAATAGCTGGTAGCCCGTCACGTATGGATAATACCTCTGACGTGCTAGTGGTTAAATCCACAGCCATAGTATTGACGAGTCTTTAGAGTCCCCCACAGACAGTTACTCAAGTTTCGAGCGAAACGCTGTAGAGGCCGTATGGAGATATGGCAGGGTTCGATCAGATACGTGCGGTATTGCACGGATCATGATCGGACGGAATATACTAGCGGGCTTTGGTTTAAGCCAGATCCTAGTATAGTACAGTGTAGATTTTGTCTCATTGCATTTGTATTTCGGTCGGAATACAAATGCGGGTATGTATATACAGTAGCGGGGTTTTCCTGTAATTTATTACGGGATCAGTTTTCCGAAGTTGCCAGTTTGTTTTCCGTTTCGGCCATTTTCTTTGTATCTTTCATTGGCCGAAAAATGGTGGAGGAGGGCTTATTTGCAATTGTGCAAATAAGCATTGTGGGAGGTGGTCTTTTGCATATTGTTGTGTCATGATGATTGCACCATCCCTTGACTTCTTGACTTCTTCATGATTGCTTGACTTTGTGATGAGATGATTGGTTGATGGAGTGTGGGTTTTAGTAGGTGACCATTTCTTTTTCATGATGGCCCTTTCTCTCTCTTGCATTATTCTTGTGGCTCCCTCATCCATAGACCTCTCTCTCATTCTCACTCCCTTCACCATGTTTTGGCCGGCAATAGAGGGAGGGGGCTGCCCAAATTTTTGGTGGGGATTTTTTGTTCTCTTATGCTTGCAAAAATCCCCAACTTCATCTCCAAAATGTTATCATATCATTCCTCCATCTTCTCAAAAGGCAACTTCCTACAACCCCAAATGAGACATAGCACTACACTATTCTACAGCAAATCTTGGGCACGTTGACTAGCCAACTTCGTACCCGAGTTGCCTCGGTCCAGAGGTGGGAGCCCGTAAAAGAAGCCGGCGATGTGGTGCCCTTCCGGCGAGGAGGAGAAGACCGGAGATTCCGCGGGAGATCGGGACGACGACGAGAAGACCGAAGGATATGGATCGCTCGGTATATCTCTCTACCCCTTTCTTTAGTAGCTAGAATTAGTTTAATGGCCCGATCCGGGATTTTTGTGCCCGGTGGTGCCGGTTCAAAAGTTAAAGAAAATTATCGCTTCCGCATTTTGGCCTCGGAAAGACGGCCGGGGCGCCGCCGTGCACTTACACATCGCACGTCACAATACTTGCTTAACTTTTCAGCCAGGCTGGTTTTGGTACTTCGAGGGAGGTTTTCCAACGCTTTCGCGAAGTTCCTTAATTACATAACCTCTTTTCCCTGGAGGCGTAGCCCCGCTAGCATCTTTCTAGACACCTACTTGGTTTAGCATTGATTGTTAAGTGAAAAAATCTCCCAAGAGTAATCCTACTCATCAGTGGGACCGCGATCCAACTATTATTGTGTGATGTACTAGATGGATCCACTCTAGTCACCACACTCCAGAAGGTATGCTAAATCTGCAAGTTTCCTGTATGTTTGAAACTCCCGATGTGATTTTTACCCCTAACGGCTTTATGACCTTGACAATGCCAACATATCATAAACCGCTAGTCAAGTTCGGCCCGTCATTATCTTGATTAACTTAGACCCACCCGCATATCTATTGACAATGCCAACATAGCTATGCGACTGTCCTAAATAATCTGAAACAAAGCTACAAACAAGCAATACTCAGCTACCGATCACTACGCCTTGACAATGCCAAAATACGCAGCTCGAATACTAAGTAGTACTTGTTGGAAATGACGGAGGGCTATGGCTGGGATTTTGGCGAAAAACCCGTTAACGTAATGAACTTGATTTCGTTGAAGGAACCTGAGTAGTTTTGTAAATATATAGTGGCGAAAACATTTGCTAAAGAGGTCACTCCCTATGAAGGGATCTCGGCTCTTTCCTCCTCGAATGAGGTGCAGGATATTCCAAAACGAATACCATGATGCAAAACAAAAAATAGTCGACTATATTAAAGTTATTACCCTGACGCAAACTTTTACTCAAGGGGTCACTCCCGGTGAAGGGATCTCGGCCCTTACCTCATCGAATGAGGTGCATGATATTCTAAACTGAATACCACTATGCAAAGCAAAAGAGAACGTCTGTAATGTCAGTTTTAAAATCTGTTTCCAACAACATCTTTTAGGTTTTTAATATTGCATTAATTAAAATTAATGCGGCCCCATCAATTTGTAACCTATCACACCAGAAAAGAATGAAAATAAAATATACGTATATACCATCCGCATTCGCCACGGGGCCCCATCATCACCCGTTAGGTTACTTAACTAACGACAGAGCGGGGGCTGGACTAGCGCGGGTGCAAAACATATACAACATCTACTAGTA
The DNA here is from genome assembly GCA_030015575.1 of Agapanthus africanus. NCBI lineage: Eukaryota > Viridiplantae > Streptophyta > Magnoliopsida > Asparagales > Amaryllidaceae > Agapanthus > Agapanthus africanus. The sequence continues at coordinate 213,872,476 of JASDDO010000029.1, forward strand.
TATATATAAGTATATATAACATTCGTCCCAAGCATGATAATAAACAACATCACAGATAACATTACACAATGGTGGATAATCTTGGAGCCCCGGGTTTCATTTGAGCCGCAAATAAAACCCGACGTTCTGGTCGTGTGGATAGCATGTGCAATGAAAACCTGTACCCCCTACGAGTGCGGCGAATATCCTGCCAGTTCTAGAATGAAGCCCCCTCCGTCTCAGCTCCATGAGAATGAAGCCTCCTCCGTCTCGATGCAATGAGATGCGGGCTTGTCGCCTTCTAGAACCCGGCTATCCGTGCACTCCACCATGGGGTAATCCTAGTACAGAATATTAAAAAAATATATATACAACCGGTGACATCGACCTCAGCCTGGTCGTGCCCCAAAATAATATACAATCTGGCAAAGACGGCAGTCCACATGTCGGACGCTCGCCCCGCAATAACAAATGTACAAATGAATATAAAACTGTATTCTAACATTGCACCACATGCTATCCACCACGACAATCCAACCACAATCACAGCACAAGCACACAACATCAACGCGGATGTCACATTCGCAAAACCCGTCTAAAGGAACATATAGCAATCAGATGAGTTTTACCGATCGAGTGACATTCCCGGTCGCAGATAAAAGTGAATGTACTGATAATAAAACACGTAACTTAAAATTACGACCGACAAAACTTTCCAAGTGGGCCCCAAGAATTTAAACCAACACTGTAACAAATCTGGGCCCAAAAATAATTATTCCAGAAACCACAATTTCAAAACTAAGAGGCCCAGAAGAAATTTGGTTCACGTGAGCCCCAAAATGGCCGCGGAACTGCCGCCAATAGGGGGTTTACGCGGCGGTTCCGCGGCAGTTTGGAAGGATCACGTGACCAAATTTCTTCAGGGGTCTTAAAAAAGCCTGCATGATTTTCTGAGACCATAAAATTGATTTTTCGAGCACGTTTAAAAACCGACAGAAACTACATGAATTGAAATGTGGATTTTGGAATTTTCGGTCGATCGTTATTCTAAACACGTTTGAACTAGCTAGTATAGGTTTTATGGGTGGCTCTGATACCATGAAGGGTTACCCTAGTGCCCCGGCCAACTTCCATGGCCAAATGCGGAACAAAAATTTTCTAACGAACAAAAACTTGGCACTAGTTTAACTCTAAACCCGGATCTTTCCATAAAACTAACTAGCTACACTAGGAAAGCTATCTACTATGATGAGGAATTCTTACCAAACGAACCAAGTCCTTCGGTCTTCGTTCTTCATCCTTAGCTCCTACTAGCCACCTTGAACTTGCTTAATCTTCTTTCTTTGCTCCGTCGGTCCTCCGGGATCGAGCTTGTTCTCCGACCATCCTTGATCCTTGATGATCCACCTGGGGAATATGATCCATGGCTCTAGCTCTTTTCTAAGTGTCAAAAGAGCAACTAGAGAACTTGGGATGCTGGTCCAAGTAATTTAGGATGTATTTTGTGGTGTCTAAGTGTTTACTATCTCTTTTCTAATCTCTTCACTTGTTTCTCAACACATAAGAATGTTAGTGAAGAGGAAGAAGATGAAGATGGAGGAAAGCAAGAGGAGGGAGGAGCTTGGAGACAAAATGGAGCTCAAGAAAATAATGATCAAGCATGAGAGAGAAATTCACACACAAGAGTTTTGTATGTTCATTTCTTTCATTAAACAATAGCAACCATGCTTTAATAGTAAACCCAAAATGAATTATAAATTCATATGTAAACTATTGAAGCATGGTCAACTCCATACCTCCCTCACCTCTCACTTTACACCTCATTTCCATTTATCAAATAAATGGAAAATCCAAAATGAGGTGGCCACCTTCTAGAAGGAAATCTGTAATAAATACGGATTTCAGTCTACTGTACATATATACCGGCAATCAGATAAAAATCCAAACGCCCAAAGAGATAGAATAACACGAAGAACATAATACTAGAATATATATATCGAAATACATATACGTAAATTATTAAATCAATACCTGATTTAATAATCCGGCTCAAACCCGAGCCGGCTAGTATTACCAACTGTCCGATCGAAAATCCAAGTATAAAGTACATCAATCGATTGAACCCTGCACGTATCCAATACGGCTACTACATCATTTCGCCTGAATCAGGAAAACCCTCTGTGCGGGACTCTAAAGACTCGACAGTACTCTGGCAGTGGGTTTAACCACAAGCACGTCAGCGGCACTAGCTGTACGTAACGGCTACCCAGGTACCTGTTGAAAGGAAGGCCGATGAGCAAACTCATCCGGATCTCCTACTGAGCCTATCCGTGACAATATCCGTACAGTCCGGTCTCTTCGTCAAAGAGTATCGCATACCGGGTCTAGGGGATGGTAAACGTCAGACCCTAATAACCTGATAAGTCGTGCCGATGTGGCTCAGGACCAATCCGGGAAACTACAGATCAATCTATCAGTAAATCCCAAGTGCATTGGCCAAGGTCTTATGGTCCTGACCAATAGAATCACAGTGCAATATCGACTCCCTATACCGGGAAAGACGAATCCCCGACAATCGCTCACTGCCTCCATGTGGCTTGGGACTGAACCCAACCAAAACCTGTTTGCACGACTCAGTAGATCCGTGGTAGGGTAGTGATCAAAGTTCAATGGGAACTCACACGAGACAAATGCCGATCTCGGGTCCAAAGACTAACCTGTACACATGTCACCTGAGAACTTCCATCTGACGATGGTTATGGTACCACATGGAAGTTCTCAGCGAGTCCGTCCAGTGTACTCACACCCAGTGAGCACCTATATACGATCTTAGGTGCATCAGACCAATGGCTGCGGGAACAACCATCCCCCGACGGGGCTAGAAACGTACACACCAGTCTACTCTGGAGTATCAGTGCCCAATCTCGATACTCACGCGACTAGGGACCATTTAAGGATGTGCTTATGGACTACCCTGCTCCCACAAGTATGATCTCCATCACAACGCAGGTAGTCAAGCAAGATCCTAGGGGCTTTATCAACATGTAACCGCAATATGTAATAACGAGTATGACATATGCCATGTTAAGATAAAGACAAACCACACCGTATCGAGTCTTTATCAATATTTGCAAACCAGATATAACAATAATACAAATAAATACACATATCCCGATAAAGACAAGTCAAATAATATACTATAAAACTGAGCAAGATTGTTCTGTACATACATATCTCTAATATCCATATGTATACATATACAATACTGGCCTCTAGGGCATATACATCCAACACACTCGGTGTCGTTCTTATACGTATTTGAGTTATTCATGTGATTTTCGTGCCTTGGTTGCACCCGATTTATATCTTTGAGCATTTGTGTTACCAGGTTTTTGTTTTCGTGGGCGTTGGCACTGGCTGTTCGTTTTCGTGCATGCTACTGCACTATATGCTTTTACGGACCGACGCGCTTTTGGTTGGAATTTTGTGCATATTAGGCGCATGATATGAGATGTGGTTTTGTGCACACCGGATGCACTGAATTGGGATTTTCATTCGTGCATGTTAGTTGCACCGGATGCACTCTAGATGCACTTGATATCGTTGTCGTGCACACCCGTTGCACTGGACAGATGTTTTCGTGCACACCCGTTACACTGAGTTTTGCTTTTGTGCATATTGTGGCATTTGTATTTGGATTTGATTTTCGTGCGCACCAGACGCACGTGATTGTTGGATACGCCTTTTGAGGCTGATTTTGCTTTTGAGCACCTTGTTTTCATATTGGGCACTATAGTGTGTAGTAGCCAAACATGACTGATCAGAGGACAGTACCTGAGTACTTTGCATGCATTAAAAGATTACCAAGTGGGTTTTCAAAAGGAGCTATAGTCTCGCTATTTCCTACGTGTCCGTGAGCGACACGAACGTTTATAAAGGAAAACCTTTTGGAATATTTTGAAAACGGCGGGACGTGTATTTAGGAAAACATATATGGACATATATTATTATTTTAAAATGAGCATCCGTCACTTATGCCGTGAGTTACGCATTCACGCGACGATTTAGAAAAGATTTTTGCATGAGTTTTATTTAGTTCTTGAAAGTTTTCCAAAGATGCGTACTATACACGTATTATAGTATTTGACAAGTGTATATTGGATTTCAGTAGTGGATTTTGAGATCTGTATCTCTATTGTAACTCCGAGGATATGCGTGCAAATCCGATGATTTGCGTGACGCTTGACGGAGTTCGATTTTGAGTTTTGTACTCGTTTTCATGCGCACTTGACACGCTATGTGTTTCTGCATCTTCCGTGATTTCGGAGCCCCGTTGATTTGAGCTGATTATTGTAATGTTTTCGATTTTGGGGGTTTAAATTTAAATTCGGGGACCGAATTTCTTTAAGGGGGGATGATTCTAACATTTCAGAAAATATAAAATATTATTTTTGGAATTTAATATTAAAATAATATATTCCCCGAAAACTGCCCGATTTGCGAAATTGTGGTTTTCGAAAAAGGGTATAAATATATACCGATAATTGTGAAATAATTGGAAATTAAAATGATTTATTTAATTAATAATATAACTAAAGGATTTGACATTTTTAAAATTTATTATATGCAGTTTCGATAAAAACCCGATTAGTGCACTGCTAATCGCGATTAAACCAAATCCGTGTTTCTACAGTTTTCATGGTTAGTGCACCATGACATGTTACATGTTATTTCATTTGTGTTGTTTTTATTAGGGTGTATGTGTTATTGGTGAGAAAAGAATGGAAAAAGGTGTAATGATGACTTGGAGAGAGAGAGGGGACACAATGATGAGAATAAGCATGCTAGGAGAGAGAATGAGAGTGAGAAAGTGAGAGAGAGGGAGAGAGTGCTGCCTCATTGTTCCTCCACTATTTCCATCTTCTTCTTCTTCCTCATCTCCCTCCATCTTCTACCCTCTTGACCCACCCCAAAAACCTTGCCAAAACCCTAAACCCCTTTCACAAAAGTTGATCTCCTCTTCACCCTCTACACATTGGACCAAGCAAAATGGGATTTTGACAACTTTGGGGAGCTAGGGCTGTCTAGAGTGGCCTAAATGAGGTATAGCTTCTTCCATTTTGTTAGTTTTAAGCTTCTTTCTATTCTAGTTTAGTTAGAAGTCGTTTTAGCGTGGAATTGTGATGTTGGAAAATTCTAGTGAAGGGTTTGGGTGTTTGGGTGTTTGTGTAGATTTGAGGTGTGTAGTGGCTGTTACAAACCTTAGGGATTGAATTCAAGAGCTGGAATTGAGTGTAGTAATCAAAATACAAACTTTAGAATTGATCCATGTCGGTTTTGTGAGGATATAGGGTGTGCAGGGAAATCTGGAGCAACCCGGAGAATTTCTGAGCTTAGCAAACAACTCCAGGGACCAAATTAGGGTACTAGGAGACTACCTTGAGGAGATGAACCCTATTGGAGCCTAGGGGGCAGAGGAGGTCAGTTTTTCTAGTGATGTGGCCGACCACTTGGTGGAAATTGGTGTCGAGGTTGATCCAGTAGGTCATATACATCATATACAGCACCCTAGACTTGTTTGTGCAACTACTTTTGGTCCGAGTCAAAATCTAGGAGAATTTTAGTATGATTTTGGCTATGGTTTTCCGTATTTTGTAATGCTAAGTTTTGATATTTGTAGTTGACATTGGTTGTTGGGTGTTCGTACATCAACAACAAGGGTTGTTTGGTTGATTTTGTACGCGTAGGCCATAGGTTCTGACCTATGAGAAATGCGCGTACCGTTTTGGATTTCAGAACTTGATTTTAATAGCGTTGCGATATGTGTTGTTATTGTAGGTACCCTCGCGTGGATTCCGAGGAGATGGATCATGGCGTCATTGACTTCGGCAAGCGAAAACCAAGGTGAGTAGATCTATATCTACCGGGGAAGTCGGGTGGATGGCATATAGCACCCTCGCAAAGTTTTGATGGAAACTGATTTATAGAATATGGTTAAGGAAACCTAGATTTAGAAACTAGAGTTAGAGTTAAATGATAGTTAGTGAAACCATATTAGAAACTAAGGATAGTTAGAAGTGATATAATACGGCTAATATGTAATGACGGTATTTGAGGATGATGTTTGACGATATTGCTGTTTAGGATACTATAGGACTAGATCGTCGACGTAGATGTGTCATCCGAACCATACATATTTCCTAAACTAAAGAATCGTATGCATCTTTTAAACAGATACCTTGGGGACGTTACGGAATTTCAAATGATATATTTTCCTTAAAAACACCGTAACCCCTATTTTCAAAACTACGATTCGCTTCTTTAAAAATCTGATTGTATGGTTTGGGTGTGTATGTTAGATTAGATACTTATACTTATAGTAGAGAAAGAATGTTTGTGTAAACTCAACTTGATGTGTGATATAAATGCGATGACAAGAATATAAGACGAATATGATGATCTGATGATATGTTGGTATACGGATGCGAGTCGATTGAGATGATGGATACCTTGTCGGTCCCCTGATATGAGATCGTTATGGATGTGACCTGGGACATAGGTATATAGATATATATATAATGTTGTGAATCATGGATGATAGGCCGTACGTGATATTAGGCCGTACCCTCATTGTCTTATAGGTTGAGAGGATCCCTATTAGCTTAATGCCGCCGTACGATGATTTTCCATACGTGATGAGTTTGACTTGAGGTTTGATCCATACCCTTGACTAGAGGGTGCCGTACGATGGATTATACCGTAAGTGATGTTGTGAGGCTAGATGCCGATTGATAGATTCACCGACTCGGTCATGTTAGATACGTATACCAGTCAGCATTTGCATATGATTTACCTTATACTGCATTCATGTTATTCGCATCGCATTACTTATACTTGTGCTAGTACACCTGCACCATTATCGATGATGCGTATGTTACACTTACACAGATTTGCCGGCCCACACACTTCATCATCGATAATTGCCATGTCACTACACAGTAGGATTGCTGCATCATGATATGACTCTTCGTATAACTGAAAGGTTTGCCTAGCACCCTATGTAGAGTTTTGAAGCATCACATGTCTCAAAGTTTAGATTTTTATGGTGCTAAACAAGCATACAAAGGAATCGATCCTAGAAAATTAGGGTTTCGAAAGTTAAAGCGAATAAAAACTAGGGTTTCGAGACTACAACCTTTGTAGCTCCCTTTCGCTGGACTCTTTGGTCTCTTGGGTGTTGGAAGAAGGTCCTCTTGAAGTCCTCTCACGTCCACGACGATCCACCCGGAGTTCCTCGTCCAAGCTCGCAGCTTCGATTATCAAGATGAGAATCGAAGAGAACACTCTAAACAAGTTGGCTAAACTTGTGTAGAATGATGTTGTGGTTTAGATTCTCACTTCAAAAACCTTTCTTTATGTGTGTTTTACTCACTAGAAAAAAACTAGAGAGCAAATGGTGAAGGAGGAAGAAGATGGAGGCTTTCTTTTAACAAGAGTAAAATGATGACCATGAAAAGAAATGAAATATATCTGTAAATATTTTATTTCTTCTCACTACAAACCATGGTTAAATGATGGATACATTATTTAACTTGAGTTTTATAACACAAAGAGAAGGATAACTCAAGGTTAGAGGTAGGTGAGAATGGTTAGGTTAAAGAAGAGTGTAGAAACAACTCAAGAATTATCCTTTCCTTTTCTATTTTGTTTTAAACATAAAATTAAATAATAATCCATATATTTATCCATGGTGTGAGTCTTATATTGCCACCATTTCCATGTGTAAACAACCATGATAGATGGGTGTATGTATGTATGTATGTATGTATGCACATCCATATGTGCAAGAAACTAGTAAGAAAGAAAGAAAGAAAAACATACATGCATGCACACATCCATCATCCAAGAAAAGGTTTTAAGTGAGAAAACTTATGGTTAAATGATAAATCAACACTTGATTTATCAATCTGGCCATATCACATATGACCCTACCAAAAGCAAGCCGCCCGATCAATGTACGGTATCATATACGCGCATTTTAATCGGGTCCATGCACATATCGCATACGCGCACCACAACGTTTCGCCTGGACTAGGTAACTCCTGTGTGGGACTCTAAGACTCGTCAATACACCGGCAGAGGGTGATGATCATATCAAGTACCCTCAAGCCGCAAGCGGTCAGCTAAACGTAACGGCCACCCGGGTATTGAGCGATCAGAAGAAAAAAAGCGAACCTGCTACAACTCCCGTCGAGCCAACCGGCAACACTACCGTACAGTCCGGTCTCTTCGTCAGATATGCTGCATATCGAGCCTAGGGATGGTCACGTAGACCCCAATAACTCAATAAGTCGTGCCGATGAATGGTCTATAACAGATCGAGAAACTACTGATAACACTTATCAGCAAATCTCAGCAGCCCTGGCCAGGGACTTACTGATATAACCAGTCGGGCACAGCATGGCATCAACTCCCAATACCGGGAGAGACGAAACCCCTCCTATCACTCATTGCCTTCGTGTGTCTCGGGACTGTACCCAACGGCCACCTTTTTGCACGACTCAGTAGAGCCGTGGCAGGGTGGCAATCAAAGTACAGTGGGAGAACACAGAAGACTCTATAACGATCTCGGGTCTACAGACTAACCTGTACCAGTGTCACCTGAGAACTGCTATCCGACGATAGATATAATTCCATATAGGAGTTCTCGGTGAGTCTGTCCAGTGTACCCAGTCACCACTAAGCACCCGTATACGATCTTGATGTCAAACATCGATGAATGTGGGAACATTCATCGCCATCGTATGGGTCTAGTATTATATACGCTAGTCTACTCTGGTATATCAATGCCCCGTCTCGATATACCTACGACTAGGGACTTTCCAGGATATGCTTATAAACTACAGAGGTCCCACTAGTATGATCTCTATCATAATCAGAGCAATCAAGCCGATATCCTCAGGGCTTTATCAGCATGTATGAATGAATAAAAGCATGATCAAATCAACATGTCAGATAAAGAAGAACCAGATAGCATACTATCATGTTGAGCAAGAATGCATACTGAATATATATATATATACATGTATAGATACATCCACTATCATATAATGGCCTCTAGGGCATACATATATCGAACAATCTCCCACTTGCACTAAGGCCAGTTATTGGCGTATCTCATACCCAACATCTCAAAAAGTTGCTCATGCTGCGGCTGAGGGAGGACCTTGGTGAATGGATCCGCGGCATTATTCTTTGTGTCTACCCTCCTAATCTCGATCTCGCGGCGATCTACAATCTCCCGGATCAAATGAAAACGCCTCAGGATGTGTCTGGACCGCTGATGGGATCTGGGCTCCTTGGCTAGCGCCATAGCCCCATTATTATCACAATACAAAGGTATTGGATCAATAATGGTTGGAACTACTCCTAGCTCCGAGGCGAACTTCTTCATCCAGACGGCTTCCTTGGCGGCATCCTTTGTAGTAATATACTCAGCTTCCATCGTGGAGTCTGCAACAGTATCTTGTTTGGAACTCTTCCAACTCACCGCCCCTCCATTGAGGGTAAATACAAACCCAGAGATAGATTTGTTGTCGTCCTTATCGCTCTGGAAGCTCGAATCGGTAAAGGCCTCCATTTGGAGATCTTCATTACCATACACCAAGAACAATTCTTTAGTCCTTCGCAAGTACTTAAGAATGTTCTTCACAGCTGTCTAGTGATTCTCCCCTGGGTTGGATTGATACCTTCTTACAACACTAAGTGCATAAGCTACATCTGGGCGTGTACATAACATCACATACATTATAGATCCTACTGCCGAAGCATAGGGTATAATACTCATGCGAGCTCTCTCTTCATCGGTCTTTGGACAAGAGTCCTTGGAGAGAGTGACCCCATGGCAAGCGGGTAAGGCACCCCGCTTGGAGTCTTCCATACTAAACCTTTTTAGGATGGTGTCAATGTACCTGGTTTGGGACAATCCGAATAACCTTTTGGATCTATCCCTACAGATCCTTATGCCCAGGATGTATATGGCATCACCCAGGTCCTTCATGGAGAACCTTAGTGATAAGAATGATTTGACCGACTGTAGCATAGGAATATCATTTCCTATCAGAAGAATGTCATCCACGTACAATACGAGGAATGTGACAGCTCTTCCTACAGCCTTCTTATAAACACAAGGTTCATCTGGATTTTTGATGAAATCAAACTCTTTGATGACTTCATCGAAACAGATGTTCCAACTCCGTGATGCCTGCTTTAACCCATATATGGATTTAAGCAATTTACTTGCTTTCACGTTGCTCCCACTGTCAATGAAGCCCTCTGGCTGATCCATATAAACGCATTCTTCTAAATTTCCATTTAGAAATGCGGTTTTAACGTCCATCTGCCAGATTTCATAGTCGTAGTGAGCAGCAATAGCAAGTAGGATCCGAATGGATTTAAGCATGGCTACGGGAGAAAAAGTCTCGTCATAGTCCAAACCTGGTCTTTGACGAAAACCCTTCGCCACAAGTCTTGCCTTATAGGTCTCCACCTGCCCATCAACACCAATATTTCTTTTAAAGATCCATTTGCAGCCCACAGGTTTTATCCCAGGGGGTACAACGTCCAAAGTCCATACTTTGTTAGTGTACATAGACTCCATTTCGGATCTCATGGCATCCAGCCACTTCACAGAGTCTCTACTCGTGATAGCTTGCTGAAAACTGGTAGGATCATCATCATCCATGATGCAGTCTTCTCCGTCACCATCAATGAGGAAACCGTAGTACCTCTCCGGTGGGCGAGAAGTCCTACCAGACCTACGGAGTGGCCGAGGTTCTTCAGTTTCTGTTGCAACAGCCGGTTCAACCAAATCGTCATTTGTAGTTTGTGTCTCCAGAACCTCTTCTAGATCCACCACCTTGCCATTATCTTTATCTGTGAAAAACTCCTTTTCCAAGAATGTGGCATACTGAGAAACAAACACTTTTTGTTCCTCTTTGTGGTAGAACAGATATCCATAAGAATTCTTTGGATATCCCACAAAGTTACACATGACTGACCGTGTCTCGAGTTTGTCCGGATTCTGCTTTTTAACATAGGCCGGGCAACCCCAAATCTTAATTCTCTTAAGAGATGGTCTCTTCCCATGCCATATCTCCGGTAGACACGGTTTTGGTTGGAACCCTGTTTAGCAGAAACGCTGCAGTCTCCAATGCATGCCCCCAAAACGAGACTGGTAACTCAGCGTCACTCATCATGGACCGGACCATATCTAATAGGGTCCTATTCCGTCGTTCTGACACACCGTTGTGCTGTGGTGTGTAAGGAGGAGTGAGCTGAGAGAGAATCCCATTCTCTTTTAGGATGTTTGCAAATTCTATACTGAGATACTCACCACCTCGATCAGATCGAAGCATCTTGATACTCAAGTCGGTTTGTTTTTCTACTTCTTGTTTATATTCAATGAATTTCTCAAAAGCTTCGGACTTGTGCTTTAATAAAAATACATGACCGAATCTTGAGAAATCATCAGTGAATGTAATGAAGTATGAAAAACCGCCTCTAGCCTGTGTAGACATTGGCCCACATACATCACTATGTATGAGGCCTAGGAGCTGAGTAGCTCTTTCTCCGTGTCTGGTAAACGGAGTTTTGGTCATTTTACCCTCGATACAAGACTGGCAAGTCGCATAAGATTTATATTCAAAAGAGTTTAAATATCCATCTTTATGTAACTTGTTTAGTCTTGTTTCGTTAATATGACCAAGTCTACAGTGCCAAAGAAAAGCTTCATTTAATTCTGAAAGTTTTCTTTTATTAGTGTGTTGTATACTGAAAACTGTGTGTTGATTTAGGACATATATTCCGTTATTAAGCGTACCATACCCAACCAACATTTGATTCAGGTGAATGTTCATAACATTGTTCTGCAATACAAAATTATATCCTTCATTGTCCAACAAAGAAACGGATATTATATTACATAGCATACTTGGTACAAAATAACATGGATTCAAAACCAAAATACATCCAGATGGCAACCCCAAGTGATACTCTCCCACTGCGACTGTATGTACATTGGAACCATTTCCAATGCGGAGAGTATGGTCACCTGTCTTCAAAACCTTGCTATTTCTCAGCCCCTGCATAGAATTGCAAATGTGAGAACCTGAACAGGTATCCAATACCCAGGAAGCAGAGTTTATTGAAAAACAGTTTTCTGTCATAAACGCACCTGAAGCAGAAGCATCACCATGCTTCTTCTTGAGACTTAAGTACTCCGTGCAGTTGCGCTTCCAATGTCCTGTCTTGTGGCAATGAAAACATTCGCCCTTCCCCGAGTCTCCAGCCTTAGACTTTTCCTTTCCCTTCACCTTTTTAACTCCACCGTTAGGATTGGTGGGCTTCTTCTTTTTTTTTCCTTTGGCCTTAGCTTTCGGGCGAGAAGAAGAAGATTGTCCAACAGTCATAACGGGAGTTCTTGCTGACTTCATAGTGCTCTCTGCACTCCTTAACATATTAAGGAGTTCTGGGAGTTCCTTCTCCATGCCATGCATGTTGAAGTTCACTATGAACTGAGCAAAGGTGGAGGGGAGGGACTGTAGAATAATATCTATATATTGTTCATTGTCCATCGTCCATCCAAGGTCTTCAAGCTCTTCTATAGGAGCTATCATCTTCAGAACATGGTCTCCTACTGGTGTGCCAGGGGCCATTCTCATCCGAAACAATTTCTTTGATGCTTCGTATGGTAATACGCGGGATTGCTCTCCATACAACTCCTTTGTATGGAGCAATATATCGTGAATGTCCATATCCTCGTGCTGCTTTTGATGTGTGTTATCCATCGATGCAAGCGCGAGGCATTTTGCCGTGGCACAGTCAGCGTCCCATGTCTTGCGGACTTCAATGTCCGCAACTGAGGATTTTGGACCTGGGATGGGCGGGGCTGAAGCCGTGAGGACATATGATACTTTATCATAAGTCAAGGCGATTTTCAGATTCCTCAGCCAGTCTTTATAGTTGGTCCCATTCAGTTTGTTTTTATCTAGTAAAAGCTTGAGTCCAGTCATGGGTATCTGCCATTAAGAGAGAGAAAAGAATACACTCAGCGAAAGCTCTTGCATAGATCAGATTGGTTATTATCTTGTCTAATCGATGTTTCCCACTGCTTTTATCGAGTTTTTCTTTCAAACCTTAAAAAGAAAAACTAGCCAGGATTAATTACAGTCTACAACTTCGCTAACCGTTCAGCCAGGCCAGTGTCGGTACTTGAGGGAGGTTCCCCGTGCTTTCGCACGGACCTAATTAGAGTAAACCTCGTTTTCCCAGAGGCGGAGCCCCGTTAACACCTTTCTAGAAACCTAATGAGTTAGCTAATTGTAAACTGTAAAACTCTCCTAGGAGAAACTATTGCTCACAGTGGGATTGGGATCCAACCATCACATGGAAGGTATGCAATCTCATTGCAAATTTCAACTATTGAAATTCCCGATGTGGTTTTTACCCCTAGCACTTATGACCTTAACTAAGGTCAACAAATCATAAGCACCAGTCAAGTTCTACCCGTCATTTCTTGATTAATTAGACCCACTCATATGACCCTTAACTATGGTCAACAAAGTCATAAGAATGTCATAATTAATCTGCATCATATGCAATGTAGGAAGACATCACTTAGCTACCGTACACTACGCCTTAACTATAGTCAACAAACGTAGCACGAATACTAAGTACTCTACTTCCTAAAATGACGGAGGGTTGCGGATGATTTTTAAGAAAATCTTTAACGCTTTGAACTTGATATCGTTGTAGAATCAAATGGTTTTCAAAAGGAGTGGCTTAAGCTCCGCAGTTTTGAAATATAGCTTTTTCATAAATAGCCGAGTGGTTTTCAAATCCGATTCTACAACATCTTTTTAGGTTTATTTTCTTTATATTAATCACATTAATGAAATCCCATCATTTAAGTCCTTAAGCCAATCACAGAAAAGAAACGAAAATAACACGTACGCTTATGCTATCCGCATTCGCCGCAATGTTCCGTTATGCACCGTTAGGTTACTTAACTAACGGCATACCGGGACCGGACTAGCGCGGGTGTAAAACATAAGCAAGGTCTACTATATATCATATATATAATATGTCATTCGTCTCAGATATCACAGAACACAGGCAGCAGAAACATAGATATAAAGTGGGATATACTAGGACGTCCGTATTTAGTATTTAGCCAGAATAGAAAATACGGATTCCACAGTCACGATGAATAGCCAAGCCCACACCCTAGACCCCTACGAGAGCGGCAAGTGACCCTACCAATTCTGGAGTTTAGGAGACCCGGTCTCGACTCCTCGAGATGGCCTCCCACTGAACCCCAGAACCCGGTCACCTGTGCTCCCTTCCTTGGGTCCATCCTAATGCGGAAAAGTAAATAATATACAACACTGGTGACACAACCTCAACCCGGAAGTGCCCCAAATAAAAGAATATTACATTACATTTGAATTTACATGAATGAAAATATAAAACTCTCATCTCACATAAAAAAAAACCCGGCTATTCAATCGCGACAATCCTGCACATCATATCTCAGCAACACATAATATCTCATATCATCAACGTAAGTAAGTATGCATACCCCAATTGCCGTTGATGTATAGCAACGAAATCGGCGATATCGTACATACTGCACTTACGGTCACAGAAAAGAAAGTGTAAAACTACAATATTTGGAATCCACATTCTCTTTAGACATCATAAATGCGAAATATCACATATTTCGTATTTCATGCCTAAACTATATGAATTCCACATATTGTATCACATTCCAGATAAACAGACAGTATTAAAGTTTTCGAACGAACGATCAAGTACCCAAGATTCACTAAAGCTCAACACTTGAGCAGGGTTCAAAAAATCCGGAGTGTGACACAGTAGTAGCGGTCCAGCCGTATAAGGGTCAAGCCAACGCCTCACATGTGGCACGCCGTACTGCCCCAAACCCTAAGGTTCAAAGGGCAGTTCAAGACGGTCACATAATCGAGTTAAGGTTTGTTGTCTTCTAGAGGGACCACCACAAAAAAGACTTGCACGTATCTCCAAAGTATTTAAACCCCGTGAATAGTGAGCAAATGATACTCGTTCAAACACTTCAATACTTTCTAATTTACCCGGAAAAGCAACGAAATGAAAATTCCGATCGAACTTACGCGTCCAAAACCATCTCCAGAAAATACAGTGCTATTTTCAGATTAAACATACCTAAAACACTGTACAAGAAGATATAAGAATTACAGTGGAAAAATTATCCAATGATGCCTCTGTACGGCCGCGGAACCGCGGCCTAAGCCAGGAAATGCGGCGGTTCCGCGGCGGTTTATGGTCTTCAGGTCATAGAATTTCACTGTTATTCTTATAATTTCCTGCTGTATTTTTTAAGTATTTTTAATTATGAAAAATGTCAGATTTTAAAATTTGTCCAAAGAGGGTATCAAAATGTCGTATTTTTGTCCGATCAGGATTTTTACTTCGTAAAAGCGTCGCCTAATGTTCTAGGTCGGCTCTGATACCAACGAAAGGTTTGCCTAGCACCCTATGTAGAGTTTTGAAGCATCACATGTCTCAAAGTTTAGATTTTTTTGGTGCTAAACAAGCATACAAAGGAATCGATCCTAGAAAATTAGGGTTTCGAAAGTTAAAGCGAATAAAAACTAGGGTTTCGAGACTACAACCTTTGTAGCTCCCTTTCGCTGGACTCTTTGGTCTCTTTGGTGTTGGAAGAAGGTCCTCTTGAAGTCCTCTCACGTCCACGACGATCCACCCCGAGTTCCTCGTCCAAGCTCGCAACTTCGATTATCAAGATGAGAATCGAAGAGAACACTCTAAACAAGTTGGCTAAACTTGTGTAGAATGATGTTGTGGTTTAGATTCTCACTTCAAAAACCTTTCTTTATGTGTGTTTTACTCACTAGAAAAAAACTAGAGAGCAAATGGTGAAGGAGGAAGAAGATGGAGGCTTTCTTTTAACAAGAGTAAAATGATGACCATGAAAAGAAATGAAATATATCTTTATATGTTTTATTTCTTCTCACTACAAACCATGGTTAAATGATGGAGACATTATTTAACTTGAGTTTTAGAACACAAAGAGAAGGATAACTCAAGGTTAGAGGTAGGTGAGAATGGTTAGGTTAAAGAAGAGTGTAGAAACAACTCAAGAATTATCATTTCCTTTTCTATTTTGTTTTAAACATAAAATTAAATAATAATCCATATATTTATCTATGGTGTGAGTCTTATATTGCCACCATTTTCATGTGTAAACAACCATGATAGATGGGTGTATGTATGTATGTATGTATGCACATCCATATTTTAATGAAACTAGTAAGAAAGAAAGAAAGAAAAACATACATGCATGCACACATCCAACATCCAAGAAAAGGTTTTAAGTGAGAAAACTAATGGTTAAATGATAAATCAACACTTGATTTATCAATCCGGCCATATCACATATGACCCTACCAAAAGCAAGCCGCCCGATCAATGTACGGTATCATATACGCGCATTTTAATCGGGTCCATGCGCATATCGCATACGCGCACCACAACGTTTCGCCTGGACCAGGTAACTCCTGTGTGGGACTCTAAACTCGTCAATACGCCGGCAGAGGGTGATGATCATATCAAGTACCCCCAAGCCGCAAGCGGTCAGCTAAACGTAACGGCCACCCGGGTATTGAGCGATCAGAAGAAAACAAGCGAACCTGCTACAACTCCCGTCGAGCCAACCGGCAACACTACCGTACAGTCCGGTCTCTTCGTCAGATATGCTGCATATCGAGCCTAGGGATGGTCACGTCGACCCCAATAACTCAATAAGTCATGCCGGTGAATGGTCTATAACATATCGAGAAACTACTGATAACACTTATCAGCAAATCTCAGCAGCCCTGGCCAGGGACTTACTGTTATAACCAGTCGGGCACAGCACAGCATCAACTCCCAATACCGGGAGAGACGAAACCCCTCCTATCGCTCATTGCCTTCGTGTGTCTCGGGACTGTACCCAACGGCCACCTGTTTGCACGACTCAGTAGAGCCGTGGCAGGGTGGCAATCAAAGTACAGTGGGAGAACACACAAGACTCTATGACGATCTCGGGTCTACAGACTAACCTGTACCAGTGTCACCTGAGAACTGCTATCCGACGATAGATATAATTCTATATAGGAGTTCCCGGTGAGTCAGTCCATTGTACCCAGTCACCACTGAGCACCCGTATACGATCTTTATGTCAAACATCGATGAATGTGGGAACATTCATCGCCCATCGTATGGGTCTAGTATCATATACGCTAGTCTACTCTGGTATATCAATGCCCCGTATCGATATACCTACGACTAGGGACTTTCCAGGATATGTTTATAGACTACAGATGTCCCACTAGTATGATCTCTATCATAATCAGAGCAGTCAAGCCGATATCCTCAGGGCTTTATCAGCATTTATGAATGAATAAAATCATGATCAAATCAACATGTCAGATAAAGAAGAACCAGATAGCATACTATCATGTCGAGCAAGAATGCATACTGAATATATATATAAATGTATAGATACATCCACTATCATATAATGGCCTCTAGGGCATACATATATCCAACAATAACATACTTGGGTATATATATCTTTGTGCATTCATGCCTACATACATACTTATTGCACATACATAGACGATGTTGCATTTGACTTTGGAGAAATTGGGAACCGCGGGATATATTTAAATACTTGAATCATTTTAAAAGAGCGGTTTCCCTTAATATGTCATATTACTGTCCCATGTTGCATGATATACGGAGATGCTTACATTTCTATCATGTGTCGCATACATCATGCTTTATGATTTTATGCATTGAGATATGCTGTTTTCATGAGATTTCTGGATTTGAGAACCGTGGCGATTTCAAAAGAAAGCATGTACTGTTTTAAAAACCCGGTTTCTCTTGATATGATATTTCAGTGCGTCCACCATGTGTTTTCTCGGTTCTGAGAGCGACATGTGAAACCCGATTCGAGGAGGCGGATGTGGCCGATTGCGGGTACATGGTGGACCCGGTAAGGTACCCCGGGGCAAGAATCTCGAGGTGTAGACGATGAGCCTGGCAGGGGAGCACTACCTACTGGTGATTGTATTTAGACTCGGCGGTTATCCAGAGGATACCGACCGGAGTAGAGAGATGGATATGAGGGCCGACCAGGGTGTGTGGTGCCTGAGACATATGAGGATTTACGTGTCGATGCTAGACACGGGTTTCATGATGTTTTCGAGTGTCGAGGTTGGACACTCCAGTTCCTTGATTTTGATGTGTCGCGAGGGACACACGTTGATTTATATCCTCATATTTTCATGCATATGTTTTTATGATATTTACATGCATGATATTGTTGTGTCATTGGTTGACACGTGGACGAGATCCACATGCATACATACATTGATCATATAGGTGGACGGGATCCACATGCATACAGACATTGATGTAGGGATCCTAGGCACACTAATGAGGTTCCACAACAGATCAAACTTGACAAAATCAAAAAATTTCTATGTGCCAAGTAACCCTAAGCAAGATCGTAACTAGAGGATAAGGCGAAAACGATATAAGTTAACAACTTAACTAAGAGTGAACGGAAAATACAACCTTTGTAGATCCGGTCCTCCAATTCCTTGGCTCCGTGATGACGTCCCTCCGCTGGAACCATCGGAATCCTGGACTCTCGCGGTGGTTTCATCGGAGAAAAGATCGGGCTAGGTCGTTGACTTCGATGCCGAAGATGATCTACGTCGAGGCAACTCAAGATCAAGCTCTAACTTTACCAAGTCATGAAACTTGTGAAGAAAACACCCTATACTACATGGCAAGTGGTAGAGGATGAAGAAATTGGAAGTGGGTTCACCTTGGATTTGGATTTCTCACTTGAAATCATCACTTGGAAATTTTCAAGAGAACTTTCTTCTCTTCATCAAGAGGAAGAAGAAGAAGAAAAGAAAAGGAATTATCAAAAAATAAAATCCAAGTGATTCTTATCATTTTTTCAACCATGGTTAAGTGTAGAGAAAAAACTAGGGTTTAGTTAAATGGTTAGGGTTAAGGCAAAAGACAAAATGGCTAGACTTTTCAAACCTTCAAGAAGCTTCAAGTATCAAACAAAGAAAGCCACCATGTTATATTTTGCCAAAAATAAATAAAAAGAATAAATAAACAAGTAAAAACCCTAAACCATTAACTAAACCTGGTTTAAGTCTTACGCACACCCATGTTTGCATGTATCATCAAACATGATACAAACTAGTGCACAAACATATATCATATATATACAATGTGCACATTCAAGTGAGAAAATAATCTTAAGTGAACAAATACTAGTTAATGTAAAGTAATATATTAAATATATAATTATACATCAAATCATTAAATCAACACTTGATTTAATGATCCGGTCATATCGCATATAACCGACTAATATCAAGTGTATCAATGTATCGAATCAACAATTGATTCGGTAATCCGGCTATATCATATATAACCGTCCAATGATACAAATCGCGAGAATAGAATACAGTATCACATACTGGTATTATTCTCGGTCCCGCACATATCTCATATGCGCTCCTATTTCGTTTCGCTTGAGCTAGGAAACTTCTGTGTAGGACTCTAAAGACTCGTCAATACGCCGGCAGCAGGTGATGATCATATCAAACACCCACAAGCTGCAAGCGGTCTGCTAAACGTAACGGCCACCCGGGTATTGAGCAATCAGAAGATCAACGAGCAAGCCCACTCACACTCCTGTGAATCCAACCAGTAACACTTACCGTACAGTCCGGTCTGTTCGTCTGATATGTCGCATATCTCGCCTAGGGGTGGTAAACGTCAGACCCCAGTAGCTTGATAAGTCGTGCCGATATGAGGTCTATAACAGTTCGAGAAAATACTGATAACACTTACCAGTAAATCTCAGCAACCCTGGCCAGGGATTTCCGGTTATAGCCAATCGAACACAGCGCAACATCAACTCCCTATACTGGGAGAGACGAATCCCCTCCTATCGCTCCTTGCCTCCATGTGATTCGGGACTGTACCCAAAAACCACCGTTTTGCACGCCCTCTTGGACGTGGTAAGGTAGAAATCAAAGCACAATGGGAATCACCCAAGACTCTATGACGATCTCGGGTCAACAGACTACTCTGTACCAGTGTCACCAGAGAACTGCCATCTGACATAAGGTATAGTACCATCTGGGAGTTCTCGGCGAGTCCGTCCAGTGTACCCAGTCTCCACTGAGCACCCGTATATCATCTCTGATGTCAAACACCAATGGATGTGGGATCATCCATCGCCCATCTGTATGGGTCGAGAAGGTATACGCTAGTCTACTCTGGTATATCGATGCCCCGTCTCGATACACCCACGACTAGAGACCTTGAAGGATGTACTTATGGACTACCATGTCCCTACTAGTATGATCTGCATCATAGTCCAGGTAGTCAAGTACACATCCTAAGGGCTTTACCAACATGTAACAGAGAGACAATCAGTGTACACGTTAAGGTAAAGAGCAACCAGATAGCATACTATCATGTCGAGTAAGAAAGTCCTCCCTATATATGTCCAAGCATCCACTACAATATACATCCAATGTACAGTAATGGCCTCTAGGGCATACATATAACTAACAATCTCCCACTTGCACTAGGGCCATCTGTCGCAGTGGTTGCAGTACCTCATACTCAACCATCCCATAAAAGTCTCTCTCTGGGAAAAGGCCTTTGTGAGTGGATCCGCCGTGTTGTCCTCTGAGTCTACTCTCCTAACCTCGATCTCCTTGGAGATCAACCATCTCCATGATCATGTGATACTGCCTTAGAATATGTCTGGATCACTGATGGGACGGACGTTCCTTGGCCTAAGCCACAACTCCATTGTCACACAATGGGAGGAACCTAGTTCATCTCATGAACCAATATACACCCAAACTTCCTCTTCGGTAGTATCTTTGGTAATGATGTATCTTGCCTTTAATCGTCTAGTATGTCACGGTATATAGCTTGGAACTCTTCTAACATACCGTCCCTTTACCAAGGGTAAAGACAATGCCTGTGACTGACATTCAGTCGTCCTTATCACCCTGGAACCTTTCCAGTGATTCTCCTCAGGATCGATTGATACCATCTCACTACAACTAGTGAGAATCCTAACATCCAATTAGATCTATCTCATAGATCCAAAACCCAGGATTTAGTAGGTATCACTTTGATCCTATATGGCTAATCATTGTGATAAGCGGGGATTGACCGAGCGTAGCATGGGAAACTCCTTCCCTATCAAGAGTATGTCATCCACGTACTCTACTAGGATCACTACCATACTCCCTACTATCTTTTTGTATATACAAGGTTCATCTACCATTTTGATGATGTCAAACTCTTTGACTATATCATCAAAACAGATGTTCCAACTCCGTGATGCCTGCTTTAATCTTATAAAGCATCTTGTACACGTTTCCGCTGCTCCCACTGTCTATGAAGCCTTATGGCTGTGTACTTACAGACGCTCTCTTCTAAAACATCATTTTAGAAAAGCAGTCATGACACCCAACCGCCAGATATCGTAGTCATGGTATGTAGCCGTGGCAAGTAGGATCTGGATGGACTTAAGCATAGCCGCTGAAAAAGGATTCATCATTATCCACGCCTGGTCGATGATGAAAACCTTTAACATGTCTAGCTTTGAAAGTCTCAACCTTTCCATCTACACCAAGTAATCTTCTTAAGATATACTTGCTCCTGATGGGGATTTAACCCTTCAGATATAGCAGCCAAAGTCCATACTTTGCTGGTGTATAAGGATTCCATCTCAGATCGCTAAGCATCCAGCCATTCTTATAGAGTCCAACTCCTGATGGCCAGCTCGAAACTAGTTGGGTCATCATCTCATGATGCAATCCTCACTCCCACTGTCATAGAGAAACAGAAGTATCTCTCAGGTGGGTGAGAAACCCTACTAGATCGGCGGAGAGGCCGAGGTTCGTTGGTATCTACTGAATCTTTTGGTTCTACCAAATCAGTTGCTGTAGTTTGTATAGCTGGAACCTTTCCAGTTCTACATAACTGACCTTGCCTCGAGCTTGTCCGGATTTTGCTTTTAGACATAGGCTGGACAACCCTAAATCTTAACAAACATAAGATATGGACTCTTCCCTTTCCATATCATATATGAAGTGGTAGGCAATTGATTTGATTGGGACCCTATTCAATAGGTATGCATCTTCTCAAGCGCATAACTCCCAAAAGGAAATAGGTAACTTAGTAGTACTCATCATAGAGCATACCTTATCATATAGGGTGTGATTGCTCCGCCCCGATACACCGACGTGCTGCGGTGTATACAGAGGAGTAATGCTGAGAGAGAATCTCATTCTCCTTTAGAAAAGTCCAAGAATTCCGTGCTCAAGTATTCTTCTCCTTGATCACATCAAAGGACATAATACTTATACCCGTTTTGGTTCTCTACTTCTAACTTATATTCTGTGAATATCTCAAAAGTTTCGGACTTGTGTTTCAACAGGAACATATGTATGAATCTTGAGAGATTATCAGAGAATGTAATGAAGTACAAAGAATCGGTCTTGGCATGTGTAGACAGGGGACCTTACATACATCATCATATATCAATCCCAAGAGTTTGCTAACTCTTTCTCTGTTTCCAATAAACAGAGCTATGGTCATCTTATCTCTGTGACATGACTGGCAAGTTCCACAAGATGTAAATTCAAATTAATTTAAATATGCATCTAAATGTAACTTCAGCCAGTCGGGTCGCATTGATATGACCTAGTCTACAATGCCTCAAGAAGGATTTGTTCATTTCCGAACTCTTCCTCTTGTGTGTGTTCCATATACTAAGAACTGTAGTTTGATTTAGAACATCAATGCTTTTAGATAACGTGCCTGAACCGATCAACTTTTGATATAGGAAATGTTCAAAACATTATCCAACAATACAAAATTTTATCATTTCTTTACTAATAAAGAGACTGATATGATTTTGTATATCAGGTTCGGTATCTAATAACATTCGTTCAGAATCAGTGTACCGGTAATACAGGGTGACAATGACTAACAGACTTGGCTGCAACACTTGCACCGTTTTCTATCTCATGAAACTTATCACCCGTTCTCAGTTCTCTACCTATCTGTAGCCCATGTAACAGATTACATATGCGGGATCCTGATCCGGTATCACATACCCAGGACGTAAAGGATACTGAGAAACAGTTCTTTATAATGAACACACCCGAAGGAGATGCATCATATGCACTTTCTTCGTTTGGGCGGCATAGGAATTCTGGTATTCCCCTAATTCCTGCTCTGTCTTATAACAATTATAAGTTGGAGTGGGACCAACGTTCCCCAGCTCAGTATAACAAGCGGGTTCGGTCAATACATCCGTAATATTATCTTGATTAAGGCGTGACATGGTCGCTACCAGGAGAGAGAGAGAAGAAAACACTCAGCGTGCGCTCTTGCAAGAATAGATTGGTTATTATTTTTATCTAATCAGGATGGCTCCCACTGTTTTTATCAAATCTTCTTTCAAACCCTAAAAGGAAAGACTAGCCGGGATTAATTACACACTACAAGTTCGCCAATCTTTCAGCCAGGCCAGTGTCGGTACTTTAAGGGAGGTTCCCCGTGCTTTCGCACGGACCTAATTACAGTAAACCTCATTTTCCCAGAGACGTAACCCCGTTGACACCTTTCTAGACACCTACTAGATCGGCTAATTGTAATGTGTAAAACTCTCCCAGGAGTAACTCTTACTCGCAGCGGGTATCGGGATCCAACTATCTCATAGAAGGTATGCAATCTCATTACAAATTTCAACACTTGAAATTCCCGATAATTTTGCCCCCAGCACCCTATGACCTTGACGGAGGTCAACAAACCATAGGCTACTAGTCAAGTTCAACCCGTCATTTCTTGATTGAATAAAACCCACCCGCACGACCCTTGACGGAGGTCAACAAGGTCGCACGACTACCCTAATCCAATCTGCATCATATGCATAAGCAGATAAATACTAGTTAGCTACCGCACACTACGCCTTGACGGAGGTCAACAAACGTAGCACGAATACTAAGTAGGACTTATCTGAAATGACGGAAGGCTATGACAGGTTTTTCTGAAAACCTATTGCGTAATGAACTTGATATCGTTGTAGAATCCAATGATTTTAAAATGGAGTGTTTTTGAGGCTTTTCTAGTTTTGCTAAAGGGGTCACTCCCGGTGAAGGGATCGTCGCTCTTTCCTTATCGAATAAGGTGCAGGATGTTCTACAAGGAACACCTCGATGCAGAGCAAGAACTGTAGCTACCTGTTTTTGAAAATTCGATTCCCCAACATCTTTAGGTTTATTTTTCTTTCATTAATCATATTAATGAAGTCCCATCATTTAAGTTACCTAAACATCACAGATAAATACGACGTAGACTTATGCCATCCGCATTCGCATCGATGTCCCCTCATGCACCGTTAGGTTAGGTAACTAACGGCAGAGCGGGGCAGGGCTAGCGCGGGTGTAAAACATAAGTAACGTCTATATAATATATCATATATACTGTATCTATCACAGAACATCACATGATCACATCACAGATAACGCAGCAGAAAATATAATATGAAATATTAGATATACTAGGACGTCCGTGTTTTTAATACGAGCCAGTATAAAACACGGATTCCATGGTCGCGATGAATAGCCAAACCCACACCCCTAGACCCCTACGAGAGCGGCAAACAACCCTACCAATTCTAGGGTTAGGAGACCCGGACTCGACTCCTCGAGATGGTCTCCCACTGGACCCTAGAACCCGGTTACTTGTGCTCCCCTCCTTGGGTCTATCCTAGTGCGGAAAAGTAAATAATATACAAATGGTGACAACATCCGCAACCTGGAAGTGCCCCAATAAAAGAATATTACTTACAAGTTTTTTACATGAATGAAAATGAAAAACACTCATCTCACATAAAAAACCCCGGCTATTCAAACACGACGATCCAATATAACATCCAGCAACACATAACATCACATGTCATCAACGTAAGTAAATATGCGCATCCCAATTGTCGTTGACATATAGCAACGAAATCGGCGATATCACATATTACACTTATGGTCGCAGAAAAGAAAGTGTAAAACTACAACAGTTGGAATCCGCAAACGCTTTAGACATCGCATGCCTAAACAAATGAATTCCTTAGACATCGCATGCCTAACAATTATAAACGCCGCATTTTAGTCTCTATATCGAAAACACTTTTCAATATCTAGTCGGGCAATTCAACAAGATTCCCGATATACTGATCGAATGCTCGTCGCAAACTTTAGTAGACGGCCGCACCCCCGGATGCCGTCGACGAAGTGCACTAAGGCGGAACTTCGCTGCCGCGAGCACCCAAACGGATGCTTTTGGCTACGGGGTTCTCCTACAGTCACTTGGTCGGGGCTATGGGGCATGGCTGTCTATTAAGTTTTCCCGCCGAGTATCCGCGTACGCTACGTGATTGCGACGAACTTTTGATCGCATCAAAATTCCGTGGCAACCGATCAATCGAGACTAAACTGCTACGTTTATAACATTCATTCTGTTATCTCATAACTTCTTGTGGATTCCAAATATTGTATCACATTCCAGATAAATAGAAAATGTTAAACTTTTTGATCGAACAATCAAACACCCAAGTTTTCCCGGAACAGCTCAACTCATGAAATAAGTTTAAAAACATCCACTTCATGCCTCAGTACCAACGGTCCAGCCGTAGAAGGGTCAAGCCAACGCCTCACATGTGGCACGCCGTACTGCCCCAAACCCGAAGGTTCAAAGGGCAGTTCAAGACGGTCACATAATCGAGTTAAGGTTTGTTGTCTTCTAGAGGGTCCATCGCGTTACTTGCACTACTTAGAACATTCTTAAACCACGGAAAAATCCAACTCTTGGAAATTTCCCGGCAGGGGAAAAAGTGGGTATTTATATCCGGTCGAACTTTTTAACATATTCAAAAATTATCCGGAAAAAACACAGACAAAGTTAAAGATTCCGATCGAATCGTCGAGTCCCCAATACACCCCAGAAAACTCAACTCTTGAGTATAAATTAAAAATTCCCATAAAATACAGCAACTCCAGTTAGGGATTACTGTGCAAACAGAAGTGAAAAAGGCCACTGTATTGCCGCGGAACCGCCGCCCAACCTAGGGTACGGCCGCGGTTCCGCTGTGGTTTAATGGATTTGGGCCCACGAATTTCACAGTAATTCCTAGAAAACCCTGCTGAATTTTTTGGCTATTTTTAATTTGGAAAAATCCACATTTTCAGAAAATGTACAGAGAAGGGTTTGAATTAGGGTTTCGGGGTTCGATCGGGTTTCTAACTTCATCTACACTTTGCCTAAGGCTCTAGCTAGGCTCTGATACCACTGTAGGGATCCTAGGCACACTAATAAGGTTCAACAACAGATCAAACTTGCCAAAATCAAAAAATTTCTATGTGCCAAGTAACCCTAAGCAAGATCGTAACTAGAGGATAAGGCGAAAACGATATAAGTTAACAACTTAACTAAGAGTGAACGGAAAATAAAACCTTTGTAGATCCGGTCCTCTACTTCCTTGGCTCCGTGATGACGTCCCTCCGCTGGAACCATCGGAATCCTGGACTCTCGCGGTGGTTTCATCGGAGAAAAGATCGGGCTAGTTCGTTGACTTCGATGCCGAAGATGATCTACATCGAGGCAACTCAAGATCAAGCTCTAACTTCACCAAGTCATGAAACTTGTGAAGAAAACACCCTATACTACATGGCAAGTGGTAGAAGATGAAGAAATAGGAAGTGGGTTCACCTTGGATTTGGATTTCTCACTTGAAATCATCACTTGGAAATTTTCAAGAGAACTTTCTTCTCTTCATCAAGAGGAAGAAGAAGAAGAAAAGAAAAGGAATTATCAAAAAATAAAATCCAAGTGATTCTTATCATTTTTGCAACCATGGTTAAGTGTAGAGAATAAACTAGGGTTTAGTTAAGTGGTTAGGGTTAAGACAAAGACAAAATGGCTAGACTTTTCAAAGCTTCAAGAAGCTTCAAGTATCAAACAAAGAAAGCCACCATGTTATATTTTGCCAAAAATAAATAAAAAGAATAAATAAACAAGTAAAAACCCTTAACCATTAACTAAACATGGTTTAAGTCTTACACACACCCATGTTTTCATGTTTCATCAAACATGATACAAACTAGTGCACAAACATATATCATATATATACAATGTGCACATTCAAGTGAGAAAATAATCTTAAGTGAACAAATACTAGTTAATGTAAAGTAATATATCAAATATATAATTATACATCAAATCATTAAATCAACACTTGATTTAATGATCCGGTCATATCGCATATAACCGACTAATATCAAGTGTATCAATGTATCGAATCAACACTTGATTCGGTAATCCGGCTATATCATATATAACCGTCCAATGATACAAATCGCGAGAATAGAATACAGTATCACATACTGGTATTATTCTCGGTCCCGCACATATCTCATATGCACTCCTATTTCGTTTCGCTTGAGCCAGGAAACCTTTGTGTAGGACTCTAAAGACTCGTCAATATGCCGGCAGCAGGTGATGATCATATCAAACACCCACAAGCCGCAAGAGGTCTGCTAAACGTAACGGCCACCCGGGTATTGAGCAATCAGAAGATCAACGAGCAAGCCCGCTCACACTCCTGTGAATCCAACCAGTAACACTTACCGTACAGTCTGGTCTGTTCGTCTGATATGTCGCATATCTCGCCTAGGGGTGGTAAACGTCAGACCCCAGTAGCTCGATAAGTTGTGTCGATATGAGGACTATAACAGTTCGAGAAACTACTGATAACACTTACCAGTAAATCTCAGCAACCCTGGCTAGGGATTTTCGGTTATAGCCAATCGAACACAGCGCAACATCAGCTCCCTATACCGGGAGAGACGAATCCCCTCCTATCGCTCATTGCCTCCATGTGATTCGGGACTGTACCTAAAAACCACCGTTTTGCACGCCCTCTTGGACGTGGTAAGGTGGAAATCAAAGCACAGTGGTAATCACACAAGACTCTATGACGATCTCGGGTCAACAGACTACTCTGTACCAGTGTCACCAGAGAACTGACATCTGACGTAAGGTATAGTACCATCTGGAAGTTCTCGGCGAGTCCGTCCAGTGTACCCAGTCTCCACTGAGCACCCGTATATCATCTCTGATGTCAAACACCAATGGTTGTGGGATCATCCATCGCCCATCTGTATGGGTCGAGAAGGTATACGCTAGTCTACTCTGGTATATCGATGCCCCGTCTCGATACACCCACGACTAGGGACCTTGAAGGATGTACTAATGGACTACCATGTCCCTACTAGTATGATCTGCATCATAGTCCAGGTAGTCAAGTACACATCCTAAGGGCTTTACCAACATGTAACAGAGAGACAATCAGTGTACACGTTAAGGTAAAGAGCAACCAGATAGCATACTATCATGTCGAGCAAGAAAGTCCTCCCTATATATGTCCAAGCATCCACTACTATATACATCCAATGTACAGTAATGGCCTCTAGGACATACATATAACTAACAATTGATTATCTGATTGGATGATATTAGTATACTTATAGACTTGAGTAATTGTTGGCACATATATGACCTGGTCACCCTAAATATCATAGTATTACCTTCATGATATAGTTGACCTAGGAGTCATTGTTTATTCGATTTCTACTTGTTAATATATTTCTATTCACGAGTTAGCAACTCACCCCCGTTGTGCCACAGTTCTTGCAGATAGACCGCATGGAACAGTAGCGGCTTTGCTGGCACACAGTTGCATTCGGGTGTTTTGCATTGGTAGGTGGGACATTTGTATCGTACCCACACTTGTATTTTCTATTTCATATTGTATCTAGTCAACTCTATCAATCAAAATTAGTAAATTGTATAAGTAATGAGACTTAGTGGGATTGTGGTTGCGAGACTTAGGGCGAGGGGTTTTCCACTACTTGTGGTTTTTATGTCTTGCTTTTCTTTATCTTTTGTGTTGATCTTCGCCGTTGGGCATCGTATACTTATTTATATTTTCTTGCGTGGTTGTGATCCGCCGTTTGGCGAAGAGCTAGCTCCCGCTTGGGGATGCCTTTTTATCATCTTGCATTGTGGTTTTGGATCAAAATATACAAAGGAGGTGCTGCCCAAATTTTTAAAAGACGAAACATGGTTTCAAACTAGTAAATTCCACCTGCATTTTCATGTCCCTTTTCTATGCATTTTAAGAAAACTTGAACTCATTATACCTTTATTTCAAAACTTCACCTCCTTTATTTTCTTAAAAAGGTTAAGATTTCTAGGTTTCAGCTTACTTGAATTACGTTACGCCTTTAGACGTTGCATGATTTAACTGCTGGTCATGAGCTAATATTTCGGGTCGTGACAGTCTTACACGAGATGATAGTATGCTATCTGGTTTGTCTTTATCATCGTGTACATGCTTCAGGTGACATTACAGATCACTATTACACACTGATAGAGCCCATAGGATTCTTCCTTGACTACCAGCAGTATGATGGCGATCATATACATGAGAGTTGGGTAGTCTATGAGCACATCCTTTAAGTGTCCCTAGTCGTGGGAGTTTCGAGACTGGGCATCGATACTCCGATAGTAGACTAGTGTATACGGTCGAGACCCCGACGAGGGGCGGTGGCTGGTCTCACAAGCCATTGGTGTCAGTTGGTTCACCTAAGATAGTATACATGTGCTCATTGGGTTATGAGTACATCGGACGGACTCGCAGGGGCACTGCTGATTGGTACTATACCTATCGTCAGGAGCAGTTCCTAGGTGACATGAGTAGAGCTTAGTCCGTTGACTTGACACTGTTACATTGCTTCAAGTGTGTTCCCACTGTTCTTTGATTGCTACTCTACCACGGCTCAAAGGAGTCATGCAAACAGGTAGTAGTTGGGTGCAGTCCCGAAGCACTTGGAGGCAGTGGCGGTTAGACAGGATTCGTCTTTCCCGATATTGGGGGTTGATATCGCGCTGTGTCTGGAGAGCCATTACACAAAGTCCTTGGCCAAGGCAAGTGAGATTTACTGGTAGGTATTCCAGTGGTTTCTGAAGGTGTTCTGAGCTACACTCCGACACGACTTATACCGCTATTGGGGGTCTGACGTTTACCATCCCCCTAGGCCCGATATGCGATACTCATAGACGAACAGACCGGACTGTACGGAGATTGTCACAGATAGGCTCAGTAGGGTTTCAGGATGAGTTCGCTCGTCAGCTTCCCATTCGCTCAATACATGGGCAGCTGTTATGTACAGCTAGTACCACTGACGTGCTTGTGGTTAAACCCACTGCCAGCGTATTGACGAGTCTTTAGAGCCCCCTACAGAAAGTTTCTCAGTTTCAGGCGAAACGTTGTAGAGGCCTATGGTATTATGGCAGGGTTCGATCATATACGTGCACTTGTGCACGGATCATCGGACGGATCATACTACTGGGCTTTGGTTTAATCTGGATCCTAGTATTAGATTTGTTGGATTACTTTCGTCTCATCGCATTTGCATTCAGTCGGAATGCGGATGCAGGTATGTATGTCACGTCCCGAAAGTACGGAACATGACCGGCACTAAGACTACGAACGTCTCGAGGCATACGTTTTCTAAGTAAGCCGAAAACCCAGAAATCCAAACCAAGAAAAGTAGTAGAGTGAAGGAAAAACAACTTAAAACAAGTAGTTTTAATAGCATAAGCCGAATTATGCGTTTTAAAAACATCAAGTATTTTCTGAAAATTTCGGCAGAGTCTCCTTTGTAAATACTGGCCCCCAAACTATATACAACATGAATAGTATACGAAATCAATAAAAAGGCATCCCCAAGCGGGAGCTAGCTCTTCGTTAATCGACGGTCACAACCACACAAGCAATATAATATACAACGCCAAAGGCGAGGATCAAAACTAAAAAAAAAACTCAAAATAACAATAAATCCACAGAAATATAACGCGCGGCTCTAAGGTCGAAAGAATAACATCACTGGTCTCTATCTCAAAAATAAATACATGTTTGGTTGATGGAATTTCTAGATACAACTGAATAATAACATACAAAATATAATGATGGGTACGATACAAATAAACCCACCTACTAGCAAGTCACCCGAAAAGAAGCAGAGCCAGCAAAACCGTAATGAAACCTGTACGGCAAAACCTGCAAGAAACCGTGGCACAACGGGGGTGAGTTGCCAACTCGTGAATAGATTATATCTACGAACAAGAATCGCATGTATGACGCAATCCTAGGTCATACGATCATAATATATCCTCAAATATATATAACATGCAGCCTATAATAATGGCTAGGGTAAATATCTAACCCAAGTGTAATCTATGTGCCCATGTCAGTGCCTCAGGTAGAAAAATATCATATGGATGATGTATGAATGCATGAAAACAGAATACATGTACTAAAGAAACTGCTTTCATAATTTAGTGAGATTTCCTTTGTATTCTTAAAATGAGGTATCATAAATGAAATCAACATAAACAGTGTTTAGTATCGACACAAAACATAAATCTTAATGTTTCAAAATCTCAGGCTCCGGCTATCCGGACTGGCCTGTATCATCAAATCTCAGTACCTCAATATCTCGAAATCTCAATGTCTCAATCTCAATATCTAGGGCGCTGTCAGTCCAGACCGGCCCCTACCATCCATCTCAAGACCACGACGGTATCCTCCGGATATCCGACGCGTCGGGTAAAATCACCGGTCGGTAGTGCTCCCTTGCCAGGCTCAATGCCATCATCTGCGATCCTCTTGCCCCGGGGTACCGCACCGGGTCCACCATGTACCCGAAACGGTTCCTCCACTCCTCGAACTCGGGTCTTGAAATCCATCAGCAAACTCATGGTGGACGACTCATACATCATGGGAAAACCGCACTTTTTATTTTAAAGGGAGAAAAGAAGTTTATATAAGTTTTGCGGTTTCCCCCAAATCCAGAAAATCTCATGGAAATCCGAATCCAAATCCTCAATAGCATGTAAACAGTGAATATAGGCATAAAAATCCATGAATGTGGCATAACAATAGATAATAACATGCATGAAGTAACAAGTAATAACTACAATGTCTAATCTAGCATATAAGGCAAGTACACTAATATCCTGTCTAAATTATTAGCTGACAACCTATGTCAATGCAATAGTATTTCTAAAGTGTACGTGGCATGGTAATTACCGATGAAGATGTGTGTGAGCCGGCAAGTAAGTGTACGTGGTACATACACATCATCGGTAATGGTGCTGGTGTCCTAACAGCATGATATCAATAATGGAATATGAATCACAATAAGTATGCGATGCGGAGCGAACATCAATAATATGCGGGAGCTGAATACTAAACACAATGATAACTAATCTGCATTTAATAAAATATGAGTTCCACAGTGGTGCCATTTGAAATAACACGAATCGTGGGGTTTTATAAATAAGGGCTACAGTGTTTTTAAGAAAAGATACGTCTTTTGAAATATCTGTAGAATCCCTTGACCTGCCTTTTAAAATACACACGATCCGTTAGTTTTGAAATAAGTAGGAATCTAACCTAGTCTAACAACTACACTAAACTATACGGCTGAACTAACAAGCTAACTGAAGGTAAGGAAACCGCCTAACATCTGAGTCGATACATATACATACATACATATATATATATATATATATATATATATTAGTCGGTGATCTCGCCTCGATAATATCACATCCGATACCATATCTATAATCAGATATTCCCAAGTCAAGAGTGCGGATCAAACATCAATATATAGCTCGTACGTAAATCCATCGTACGACATCCCAAACCTGGGTACGGTTCAATATCACATTCATCATACTATTCATCTGGTATCCCCTTTATCAAAGATCATAATCCGGGTACTGATCTATGTCTAGTACAATACTGATACCACCTACGTATGCATGCACGTGTGTGAAACACTACGTCAAAGGACCCGCTACAACGTCATGTCGTATCTCAAATACGAACCCTGCCAAATCACCGATCTCTCGGCCTCAAATCAAATCTCATCGACTTATCTCAGATCCCAAGTACTATCCTCAAATCCAGTATATGAACACATAGTCCCATACCCATGTGAACACATAAATATATAATCCCATATACGCACATGTAAAAGAAAGGATGTATGCAAGTATGTGCGTGTGTGCGTATAGGTGCAACCCCTACTCTAGGGTTTCGCAACTACACTAAACCAATCACAGAACACCAAAAGTCTATCTTTATCATCAATAATATCAATTCAAAATATATTAAATATATGTGTGTATACGTATTCGTATACATCACCACGAACTGCGGGGGTGCTATACGCCATCCACCCGACTTCTCCCCGTAGATATAAATCTACTCACCTGGTCTTCGGTCGCCGGTGCCGATGTCGCCACGCGCTTGCTTGTCATCTCGAAGTCCACATGGGGTACCTACATGTCATAACGCACCGTATCGCATTATAAACCAAATTTGAAATTGAAATGGCATGCGAAAATCAAATTGGCACGCGTATCACGCATAGGTCAAAACTTATCGCCTACGCATGCAAGAATAGCCAAACCAACTCTCGATGTCGATGTACAAACATCAAACCATCGAGAAAAACCTAAAACACTCATTTGCACATTCACGAACACTAATTATAATATAAAATAGGTTAAAATTCACAAAACCCCAAACTCACTTTAAAAGCCATTTTTCCGAAAATCTAGCAAGCAAAAATTTACCGTTTTAGTACAAAACTTGATATTTTAACAATTCTAATGGCCATAATACTTATTAAACATCTTAAATAAGTCATAAAAACCATTTCCATAATTTAATCTCATTAAATTTCATTAGCCCCAAAATTCTAGTTTACAAATTAACCAATTTTAACAATTTTATTGCAAAAATGCACATACAACAATCTAGCTTGGATTTGCATGATCTAAAGCATTAAACTATATTTTATAATGTTAATGAAGTCATGAAAAACCTAATTACATTTTTCTTTTAATCAAATTCATGGTTTACAAAAACCTAGTTTACAATTTAAGCAATTTGGACAATTGAAATGTACCAATCTAGCAATATAGCAAGTAGCTTAGCTTTAGCATTCCTAAAAATGTTAAACTATACCTTGCAAACCTTTACACATGATAAAAACCATAACTTACTCTCAATTCCCTTTTCTTTAGATTTCAAACTTGAAATTTAGAACCCTAATTAAACACATAATAGCTAGATTCAAGTAATTAAACAATAACTTAAGTAAAATGCTAAGATTATACCTCACTTAATTAGAGATCTAGCATGAAAATCTTGGCCTCAAATTTGCTCTCTTTTCACCACAGTCCATGCTAGAATAGGCAAAAAAGAAATGGGCAGAGATTGAATTTTGATTTTGTGAGGTTATACTTTGATTTTTGATGAATTTGTGAGGATTTTTTTGAAGAGAATGAGGGGAGAAACAAAGGGGAGGGCTGCTGATTTGGACTGCAGAAATGGGGAAAGGGAGAGAGAGAGTGGGTGTGGGTGCATGTGGAATTGTCAAAGTCAACCCAATATCCATACCTCATTATAAAACAATTTCCTCACATGAATTAAAGTCAAAAAAGGGGGCAAAAGTGACTGTCCAGCAGAGGTGGGGCCGGCCAAAAGTGAGGGGTGAGGTTGTGAGAGAGTGAACAAAAAAATTCTATGCAAAAAGACCCCCCACAAAATCATATTTGCAAGTTTTAGTTCAAATAATTAAAATTTTAGTTTCCTTCGATTATAACTAAATAGAACTTGAAATAAAATACTAAAAATTTATATTACTAACTAGATTTTAGTTTTCATGGTTCTATAGATTAAAATTAGCCCATTCAAATTTGTATTTATCGTTAATTAAATGTATTAGTGACGGCTTAAAATAATATTAAAATAATTAATTTCAGAATATTTTTTAGAAAATTAGAAATTTTACCAGTGGCTCAATAAACACCAAATACTAGCAATTATATAGCTAGAACATCTATATTTAATTTTATAATAAAGATATTTGTATTTTGACTTTTTACAGAAAATCCCATTATTTTACCGATTTTCCAAAATTTCATCAAAACGATTTTGAAAACGTTACAATCTTTCCCCCTTAAAGAAATTCGGTCCCCGAATTTAATTTAAAACTCCCCCCAAATACTTAAACATTTCTGCAAAACCATCAAGTCGTCGGGGCTCCGAAATCATAAATACATAAAACAAATCGTAGCGCAATGTATGCGCATGAAAAATGAGCATATAACTCAAAATCAAAACTCCGTCAAGCATTCCACAATCATCGGAGTCATGGGGAAGACATCAATGTCAAGATCCAATATGAAAACCAACATGATATACATCATTCAAGCATCTAGAAGCATTGCATGAGAAACCTTTTTCAAATCGTCGTGCGATGTTCGCAACACTGCACAGTGGCGGACGTCTATTGTAAGAAAATAACTACATATATATATATATATCCTTTGTTTAATATGCACGTCCCGCCGTTTTGAAAGCAATTTAGAAGGGTTCCTTGTTTTAAACGTTTCGTGTCATGTCAGACACGTATGTAAATACTGAGACTATAGCTCTTCTTTGGAAATCCCTTCGATAACTATCAATGCATGCAAAAATACATTCAGGTACTGTCCTCTGACTAGTCCTGCTCAGTACGAAAACACATAGTAAATATCATAAAAACGTACTGCTCTATAAGAAGTCAATCCCAAAATATGGATATGAATACTACGTGCGTCTGGTGCGCACGGAAATCAAAATCCATGTATGTGCCATACATGCGCAAATAAACAACATCTAAGTGCATCGGATATGCACACAACATCTGTCATAGGCAACATATGTGCTTGAAAGCAAAGACAGGTGCATCTGACACGCACGAAGAATCTCGATTTAGTGCATCTGCTGTGCACCAAAATCGCATCTCAAAACATGCGCTCAACATGCGCGAAAATCCAAATCAGGTGCATCCATCATGCACGAAATCATGAAATCCAATATCAAGCGCCGAACATGCGCAAAATCAAATCAGGTGCACAAGGTGCACAAAACAAACATCGAGAATCATAATCGAAATCGAAGTCCAGTGCATCTAAGTGCACAAAATGCGTATCACTGCACTGCAAGCATATGTGAATCATACTGAGTGCAAAAACCAAATCGTGTGCGTATATACGCACAAAATCAACTCAACTGTATGAAACCCATAAAATCATAAATGTGAGAAACCAAGGACGAAAATGATATCAAGTGCAACAATTGTGCAAAAATCGCAAATACTCAGCAGGTACAACCATGGTCCATGAAAACAAATATCATGAAACTCAATCATCAAAATCAATCATGTGAATAGATCCCCCAAAATACCCAAAATCAAGTATGGCGGAATAGTCCCGCTCAAGCACATCCTCCAAGAATCTCTGGCCAACTGTCGTGGTCACTCATAGCATGTCTCGTCGACGATCCTGAACTCTGGCCTGCCGGTGTGCGTAACATGACCACTCCTGGGTCCAAGTCTTCTCGTAATTCGTCCTAGAAAGGTCCTGTCGGGATCTCTCCCAAATCTCGTCTCTGCCGAACTGTCCGGAAGTCATCATCCCTTACTAGATATGTTCTCGTTCCGGAACGGCTGCATACTCATCGCGACTCCTTCTGGAAGGTATATCCAAGAACAATACCTCGGCATGCGTATCGCATTTCTGATGTCGGCGGAGTGGAACGTCGTCTCATCAAGATCTCGTACGAACCTCTTACTCCACTTTCTCTAATGTCGACTTCTTCGGATTCGTCTCGTCGTGGCTGCAAGGACTGGGCTCTAATGGCTATCCTCGTATCTGGAGTCTCCGAAGAAATGCATCTCACCACCTAGCATCCGAATGAAGTCGAACCATCCGATCGATTCGTCAAAACCTCATAATCCCCCAAGAGCTCAACATCTTGGGTACAGTTTAATGGTATCGAGTACGTACCACAGCATCGATAGTCCTGCTGTAGAAGGGCAAACCCAAGCCTCACTAATGGCGCCTCGGAACTGCTGCAAACCCTAAGGTTCAAAGGCTTTCACACGGTCATTAAGTCGAGTTAGGGTTTCATTCTTCTAGAGGGTCCATAGAATTGCCTGCATGCTCTTCCGAATACTTTAAACTTGGATTAATAGATTTCTGACATTCGATCGTCTCTGTCGACTCTCAACGTCTCCGCGTGAAGTCGTCTCTAGATGGAATCAATCTATCTGATGACCTCGCATCGGGGTAGCGAACGAACCACTTGTCCTAGTCATTAATCCTCGGTGACTAGAAACCTTCTATCATCTCTTAGTACACTCGTACTGCAATAGCTCCAACATCTGGGGCGATATCTCGTCGTTCGCAGCAATAACTGGCTCGCTCGTTTGCACGCTGAACAGTGCCTCAATCATCATGAACAAGCAATACGCCAACGGTCATCAAAATATGGCTGGCCTCTATCATTGGCTCGACCCTCTGGTGCTGATCTGCACATCCGAGTAATCTCATACAGCGATCCATCAAACGCTCGTGGCGCGAAAACATAATAAAAAGACACGTCTCTACAATCGTGTGTCGCCGGAATTATGTGTTAGTTGTATGTATGCCCTATAGGCCAGTATTGTACAGATGATGTATATTATATTGGATGCTTGGACATATATAGAGATGACTTTCTTGCTCGATATGATAGTATGCTATCTAGTTACTCTTTATCATAACATGCACACTTGTCTCTTTAAACTATCTTATAGTTACATGTTGATAAAGCCCTTAGGATGTGTACTTGACTACCTGGACTATGATGCAGATCATACTAGTGGGGACATGGTAGTCCATAAGTACATCCTTCAAGGTCCCTAGTCGTGGGTGTATCGAGACAGGGCATCGATATACCAGTGTAGACTAGCGTATACGCTTCTCGACCCATGAGATGGGCGATGGATGATCCCATATCCATTGGTATTTGACATCAGAGATGGTATACGGGTGCTCAGTGGAGACTGGGTACACTGGACGGACTCGCCGAGAACTCCCAGATGGTATTATACCTCACGTCAGATGGCAGTTCTCAGGTGACACTTGTGCAGGTTAGTCTGTAGACCCGAGATCGTCATAGAGTCTTGTGTGATTCCCACTGTGCTTTGATCTCCACCTTACCACGTCCATGAGGGCGTGCAAAACGGTGG
This sequence comes from Agapanthus africanus, assembly GCA_030015575.1. NCBI lineage: Eukaryota > Viridiplantae > Streptophyta > Magnoliopsida > Asparagales > Amaryllidaceae > Agapanthus > Agapanthus africanus. The sequence continues at coordinate 213,910,914 of JASDDO010000029.1, forward strand.
TCTTTAGGTACAGTCCTGAGTCACATGGAGGCAATGAGCGATAGGAGGGGTTTCGTCTCTCCCGGTATTGGGGGTTGATGTTGCGCTGTGCTCGATTGGCCGTAACAGGGAAGTCCCTGGCCAGGGCTGATCAGAGATTTGCTGGTAAGTGTTACCAGTAGTTTCTCGACCCGTTATGAGCCTCACATCGGCACGACTTATCGGTTATTGGGGTCTGACGTATACCACCCCTAGACTTGATATGCGACATATCAGACGAACAGACCGGACTGTACGGTAAGTGTTACTGGTTGGATTCACAGGAGTGTGAGCGGGCTAGCTCGTCGATCTTCTGATCGCTCAATACCCGGATGGCCGTTACGTTTAGCAGACCGCTTGCGGCTTGTGGGTGCTTGATATGATCATCATCTGCTACCGGCGTATTGACGAGTCTTTAGAGTCCTACACAGAGGTTTCCTGGCTCAAGCGAAACGAAATAGGAGCGCATATGAGATATGTGAGGGACCGAGAATAATGCGTGTATGTGATACCGCATTTCATTCTCGCGATGAATGTTTCGATTGGTTGTATGCGATATGACCTAGTTATCGAATCATTGATTCGATAAATCGATACATTCGATACTAGTCGGTTATGTGCGACATGACCGGATCATTGAATCAAATGTTGATTTAATGATTTAATGTATAATTATATTTGATATATTACTTTGCATTAACTAGTATTGGTTCACTTTAAATGGATTTTCTCACTTGAAGTTCACACATTGTATATGTGATATATTTTGTGTGCACTTGATTGTATCATGTTTGATGTTGCATGCTAACTTGTGTTTTGTGTAAAGATTAAACCATGGTTGTGTAATGATTAGGGTTTTGATTTATTCACTCATTTATTTATCCATTCTTTATTTATATTTAATTAGATAAAAGAAAACAAAATGGTTTTCTTTATCATGAAGCTTGTTGAAGCTTCATGAAGCTTTGACTAAAGAGACCATTTTGTCTTCATGCTTAACCCTAACCATTCGCACTTACCATGGTCTATTCTCTACACTTAACCTTAGTTAGGATATGATAAGTATTGATTTATTTTCTTTTATGGAAATACTTTGATCATATTCTATCTTCATTCTCTCCTTCTTCTTCAAGAAAGAAAATAAGACTCCATCAATGGCAACTTGAGTTCTAAAGTAAGAAATCCAATTCTGAAGTGAACCCACCTCCTATTTCTTCATCCTCCACCTCTTGCCAAGTTGTTTTGGGTGTTTTCTTCACAAGTTTCACAACTTGGTGAAGTTGGAGCTTGAACTTGTGATGCCTCGACGTAGATCTTCTTCGGCACGAAGCCGACGACCTTGCCCGCCCATTTCTCCGATGAAGCCGATGCTTGAGTCCGGGATTCGAGACGGACAGCGAGAGGACGACTACATGGAGCTAAGGAAGTGGATAACCGGATCTACAAAGGTTGTAGCTCTCTTCTTTTAGTTAAGATGTTAACTAGTTTACTGTTTCGCCTAAATTTCTAGTCGACGATCCGTATTAGGGTTTCTCGGTACCCATAAAATTTGAAATTGGCATGGTTGATGCCTTATAAGACCTCTATAGTGTGCCTAGGAACCCTACAGTGGTATCAGAGCCTAGCTAGAGCCTTAGGCGAAGTCTAGACGACGTTTTAAACCCGATCGAACCGAAACCCTAAATTCCATGATGCTCTCTGGAAATTTTCTGAAAATTTGGTTTTTTGTGAATTAAAAATATGCAGAAAAATAAGCAGGAATTTCTAAGAGTTACAGTGAAGTACGATCTCATGATTCCACAAATGTGCGGCGGAACCGCGGCATTAGCATGCTAATGCGGCGGTTCCGCGGCCATCTTGTCCCTTCTCCTCTTGATTTCTGCACGGTAATTCTTATATTTGAATGCTATATTTTCTGGGTATTTTTATTATGACTCAAGAGTTGAGTATTCTGGAGTTGTATTGGGAATCGAAGATTCGATCGGATTATCAAATTTCGTCTATGTGTTTTTCCGGATATTTTAGAATATGTTAAAAAGTTCAACCGGATGTAAATACCCAATCTTTCCCCTGCCGGGAAATTTCCAATTGTTGGACTTTTCCGTAGTTTAATGACGTTCTAAGTAGTGCAAGTAACGCGATGGTCCCTCTAGAAGACAACAAACCTTAACTCGATTATGTGACCGTCTTGAACTGCCCTTTGAACCTTCGGGTTTGGGGCAGTACAGCATGCCACATGTGAGGCGTTGGCTTGACCCTTCTACGGCTAGACCGTTGGTACTGAGGCATGAATTGAATGTCTTTGAACTTATTTCATGTGTTGATCGGTTTCGGGAAAACATGGGTGTTCGAATGTTCGATCGAAAAGTTTAATATTCTCTATTTATCCGGAATGGGATACAATAATTGGAATTCACAAACAGTTATGAGATAACTGAATGAATGTTATAAATCTAGCAGTTTAGTCTCACTTGATATTGAAAAGAGTTTTCGATAATGAGACTAAAATGCGGGGTTTATAATTGTTAGGCATGTGATGTCTAAGTATTTCATTTGATTAGGCATGCGATGTCTAAAGAGGTTGCGGATTCCAACTATTGTAGTTTTACACTTTCTGTTCTGTGACCGTAAGTGTAATATGTGATATCGCCGGTTTCGTTGCTATATGTCAACGACAATTGGGATGCGCATATTTACTTACGTTGATGACATGTGATGTTATGTGTTGCTGGATATGTTATATTGGATCGTCGTGTTTGAATAGCCGGGTTTTTTTTTGTGAGATGAGTGTTTTTCATTTTCATTCATGTAAAAGCTTGTATGTAATATTCTTTTATTGGGGCACTTCCAGGTTGCGGAAGATGTCACCCTTTGTATATTATTTACTTTTCCGCCTTAGGATAGACCCAAGGAGGGGAGCACAAGTAACCGGGTTCTAGGGTCCAGTGGGAGACCATCTCGAGGAGTCGAGTCCGGGTCTCCTCACCCTAGAATTGGTAGGGTTGCTTGCCGCTCTCGTAGGGGTCTAGGGGTGTGGGATTGGCTATTCATCACGACCGTGGAATCCGTGTTTTATACTGGCTCGTATTGAAAACACGGTCGTCCTAGTATATCCAATGTTTCATATGTTTCTTCTGCTGCGATATCTGTGATGTGATCTTATGATGTTCTGTGATGGATACAGTATATAGTATATATGATATATTATATAGACGTTACTTATGTTTTGCACCCGTACTAGCCCTGCCCTGCTCTGTCGTTAGTTACCTAACCTAACGGTGCACGAGGGGACATCGAGGCGAATGCGGATGGCATAAGTGTACATCGTATTTATCTGTGATGTTTAGGTATTTAAATGATGGGACTTCATTAATGTGATTAATGAATGAAAAGAAACCTAAGATGTTGTAGAATCAAATTTTAAACACAACAGGTAGCTATAGTTCTTGCTTTGCATAGCGGTATATATGATATACCCTGCACCTTATTCGATGAGGAAAGGACCGAGATCCCTTCACCGGGAGTGACTCCTTTAGCAATAACTGGCAGATGCTACACACTCGGTTTGACTTTTGATTGCTTCTATAGTTTATGCTTTGCACAGCGATATATATGATATATCCCGCACCTCATTCGACGAGGAAAGGGCCGACGATCCCTTCACCAGGAGTGACCCCTTTAGCAAAACTAGAAAAGCCTCAAAATCACTCCATTTCAAAACTTCATTTGATTCTACAACGATATCAAGTTCATTACGCAATAGGTTTTCAGAAAAACCTGTCGTAGCCCTCCGTCATTTCAGATAAGTACTAGTTAGTATTCGTGCTACGTTTGTTGACTATGTTAAGGCGTAGTGTGCGGTAGCTGATTGGTGCTTATCTGTATAAGCATATGATGCGATTGGATTAGGGTAGTCGTGCGACTTTGTTGACTATGTTAAGGGTCGTGCGGGTGGGTTTAATTCAATCAGGAAATGACGGGTTGAACTTGACTAGCACTTATGATTTGTTGACTATGTTAAGGTCATATAGCTGCTAGGGGCAAAATATTATCGGGAATTTCAAGTGTTGAAATTTGCAATGAGATTGCATACCTTCTATGAGATAGTTGGATCCCGATACCCACTGCGAGTAAGAGTTACTCCTGGGAGAGTTTTACACATTGCAATTAGCTGATCAAGTAGGTGTCTAGAAAGGTGTCGACGGGGTTACGCCTCTGGGAAAACGAGGTTTACATTAATTAGGTTCGTGCGAAAGCATGGGGGGCCTCCCTCAAAGTACCGACACTGGCCTGGCTGAAAGATTGGCGAACTTGTAGTGTGTAATTAATCCCGGCTAGTCTTTCCTTTTAGGGTTTGAAGGAAGATTTGATAAAAACCAGTGGGAGCCATCCTGATTAGATAAGATAAAAACCAATCTGAACTTGCAAGAGCATACGCTAAAAGTGTTTTCTTCTCTCTCTCTCCAGGTAGCGACCATTTCATGCCCTAATAAAGATAATAATATGGATGTATTGACCGAACCCGCATGTTATACTGTGCTGGGGAACGTTGGTTCCGTTCTTTCTTATAAGAGTTATAGGAATGAACAGGATATAGGGGAATACCAGGATTCCCATGCCACCCGATTGAAGAAAGTACATGATGATGCATTTTCTTCGGGTGTGTTCGTTACAGAGAACTGTTTCTCCATTTGCCCTACGTCCTGGGTATTAGATACCGGGTCAGGATCCCATATATGTAATCAGTTACATGGGCTTAGAAAAGGTAAAGAACTTGGAGAAGGTGATAAAGACATTAGAGTTGGAAATGGTGCAATTGTTGCAGCTAAGACTGTCGGGGAATATCACCTTGTATTACCAACTGGTAATACATTGGTTCTGAACGAATGCTATTACATGCCGAACCTGATATGCAATATTATATCGGTTTCTTTATTGAGTAAAGAGGGATATAATTTTGTACTACAGGACAATGTTATGAACATTTTCCGTAACCAAAAGTTGGTTGGATCAGGCACGTTGTGCAATGGCATTTATGTTCTAAACCAATCAACAGTTCTGAGCATAACAAACACACACAAGAGGAAGAGTTCAGAACTGAACGAATCTTTCTTGTGGCATTGTAGACTGGTTCACATCAATGCGACACGACTGGCTAAGTTGCATAAGGATGGATATTTGAAACCTTTCGAATTTTCATCTTATGACACTTGCCAGTCATGTCTCAAAGGCAAGATGACCAAAACTCCGTTTACGGGACACGGAGAAAGAGGTACCGAACTCTTAGGACTGATACATAGTGATGTTTGCGGTCCCATGTCTACACATGCCAGGGATGGTTCTTCGTACTTCATTACATTCACTGACGATCTCTCTAGATTCGGATATGTGTTCCTGATGAAACACAAATCAGAAGCTTTTGAGAAATTTAGAGAATATAAACAAGAAGTCGAGAACCAAACCGGAAAAAGTATTAAAATCCTTCGATCTGATCGAGGAGGAGAATACTTAAGCAATGAATTCCTGGACTTCCTAAAAGAGAATGGGATTCTCTCTCAGCTGACTCCTCCATATACACCACAGCACAACGGTGTATCAGAACGGAGGAACCGCACCCTATTAGATATGGTGCGCTCTATGATGAGCACAGCTGAGTTACCAATTTCCTTCTGGGGATATGCGCTGGAGACAGCAACATACCTATTGAATCAAGTTCCATCTAAATCTGTACCTACCACACCATATGAGATATGGAGTGGGAAGAGACCATATTTTAAACGAGTTAAGATATGGGGTTGTCCGGCCTATGTCAAAAGGCAAAATCCAGACAAACTCGAGGCACGGTCAGTTCTCTGCAAGTTTGTGGGATATCCTAAGAATTCATAAGGATATTTTTTCTACCATGCTGAAGAACAAAAGGTGTTTGTTTCTCAATATGCCACCTTTTTAGAAAAGGAATTCCTTGAAAAAGAAATTAGTGGCAAAGTGGTAGAGCTGGAAGAAGTTCCAGATACACAAACCGTAACTGAAGATTTAGTGGAACCAGAAGATTCAGTAGCTCCAAATGAACCTCTGCCTCTCCGCCGATCTAGTAGGGTTCCTCGCCAACCTGAGAGATACTATGGTTTTCTCATGGATGGTGGGAGCGAGGATTGCATCATGGAGGATGATGACCCAACTAGCTTCGAGCAGGCCATCACGAGTAGGGACTCAGTGAAATGGCTGGATGCTATGCGGTCCGAGATGGAATCCATGTACACCAACAAAGTATGGACTTTGGAAGTTGCTCCTGAAGGGGTAAAACCCATTGGGAGTAAGTGGATCTTCAAGAAGAAACTTGGTGTAGATGGGAAAGTGGAGACTTTCAAAGCTAGACTTGTTGCAAAGTGTTTTCGTCAAAGACCAGGTGTGGACTATGACGAAACCTTTTCTCCAGTGGCTATGCTTAAATCCATCCGGATCATGCTTGCCATCGCTGCATATCATGACTACGAAATCTGGCAAATGGATGTTAAGACCGCCTTTCTAAATGGTGATTTAGAAGAGTGCGTGTACATGACTCAGCCAGAGGGCTTCGTAGACAGTGGGAGCAGCGGGAAGGTGTGCAAGCTGCTTAAATCCATTTATGGATTAAAACAAGCATCGCGGAGTTGGAACATCTGCTTTGACGTCGTTATCAAAGAGTTTGATTTCGTCAAAAACCCAGATGAACCTTGTATCTACAAGAAGGTAGCAGAGAGAAAGGTTGTCTTCCTCGTATTGTACGTGGACGACATACTCTTGATAGGAAATGATATTCCTATGCTGCAATCGGTCAAGCTCTTCTTATCACAAAGATTCTCAATGAAAGATCTTGGTGATGCCTCCTGCATATTGGGAAAAAGGATCTATAGAGATAGATCCAAACGAATATTGGGATTGTCCCAATCCAGGTACATTGACACCATACTAAAGAGGTTTAGTATAGAAGAATCCAAGCGTGGGAACTTGCCCACGATCTCTGGAGTCACTCTCTCCAAAGAGATGTCTCCCAAGACTGATTTGGAGAGAGCTCGCATGCAAGGGATATCCTATGCTTCAGCTGTAGGCTCTATCATGTACGCGATGCTATGTACCAGACCCGATGTAGCATACTCACTAAGTGTAGTGAGCAGGTATCAAGCTGATCTTGGAGAGAGTCACTGGACAGCTGTGAAGAGCATTCTCAAGTACTTGCGAAGGACTAAAGAGATGCTCTTGGTGTATGGTAACGGAGAACTCCAAGTGGAGTCCTTTACCGATTCGAGCTTCCAGAGTGATAAGGACGACTCTAAGTCGCAGTCGGGATTTGTCTTTACCTTTTACGGAGGGGCGGTTAGCTGGAAGAGTTCCAAGCAGGAAACCGTGGCAGACTCGACGATGGAGGCTGAATACATCGCTGCCAACGATGCTGCTAAAGAGGCTGTCTGGATCAAGAAGTTCATTATTGAACTTGGAGTGGTTCCATCCATTGAGCATCCAATACCTTTGTATTGCGATAACAATGGAGCGGTGGCTTTGGCCAAGGAACCTAGGTCCCATCAGCGATCCAGGCACATTCTGAGGCGGTATCACTTGATCCGGGAGATAGTTGATCGCCGGGAGATCGAGGTCAGGAGGGTTGACACGAAGAACAACACGGCGGATCCACTCACGAAGGCCATTCCCCAGATACAGTTTGAGAAACTCTTCGGGATGCTCGGTATGCGATACTACAGCAGCTGGCCCTAGTGCAAGTGGGAGATTGTTAGTTGTATGTATGCCCTAGAGGCCGGTATTGTACAGATGATGTATATTATATTGGATGCTTGGACATATATAGAGATGACTTTCTTGCTCGATATGATAGTATGCTATCTGGTTACTCTTTATCTTAACATGCACACTTGTCTCTTTAAACTGTCTTATAGTTACATGTTGATAAAGCCCTTAGGATGTGTACTTGACTACCTGGACTATGATGCAGATCATACTAGTGGGGACATGGTAGTCCATAAGTACATCCTTCAAGGTCCCTAGTCGTGGGTGTATCGAGACAGGGCATCGATATACCAGTGTAGACTAGCGTATACGCTTCTCGACCCATGAGATGGGCGATGGATGATCCCATATCCATTGGTATTTGACATCAGAGATGGTATACGGGTGCTCAGTGGAGACTGGGTACACTGGACGGACTCGCCGAGAACTCCCAGATGGTATTATACCTCACGTCAGATGGCAGTTCTCAGGTGACACTTGTGCAGGTTAGTCTGTAGACCCGAGATCGTCATAGAGTCTTGTGTGATTCCCACTGTGCTTTGATCTCCACCTTACCACGTCCATGAGGGCATGCAAAACGGTGGTCTTTGGGTACAGTCCCGAGTCACATGGAGGCAATGAGCGATAGGAGGGGTTTCGTCTCTCCCGGTATTGGGGGTTGATGTTGCGCTGTGCTCGATTGGCCGTAACAGGGAATTCCCTGGCCAGGGCTGATCAGAGATTTGCTGGTAAGTGTTACCAGTAGTTTCTCGACCCGTTATGAGCCTCGCATCGGCACGACTTATCGGTTATTGGGGTCTGACGTACCACCCCTAGACTTGATATGCGACATATCAGACGAACAGACCGGACTGTACGGTAAGTGTTACTGGTTGGATTCACAGGAGTGTGAGCGGGCTAGCTCGTCGATCTTCTGATCGCTCAATACCCGGATGGCCGTTACGTTTAGCAGACCGCTTGCGGCTTGTGGGTGCTTGATATGATCATCATCTGCTACCGGCGTATTGACGAGTCTTTAGAGTCCTACACAGAGGTTTCCTGGCTCAAGCGAAACGAAATAGGAGCGCATATGAGATATGTGCGGGATCGAGAATAATGCGTGTATGTGATACCGCATTTCATTCTCGCGATGAATGTTTCGATTGGTTGTATGCGATATGACCTAGTTATCGAATCATTGATTCGATAAATAGATACATTCGATACTAGTCGGTTATGTGCGACATGACCGGATCATTAAATCAAATGTTGATTTAATGATTTAATGTATAATTATATTTGATATATTACTTTGCATTAACTAGTATTGGTTCACTTTAAATGGATTTTCTCACTTGAAGTTCACACATTGTATATGTGATATATTTTGTGTGCACTTGATTGTATCATGTTTGATGTTGCATGCTAACTTGTGTTTTGTGTAAAGATTAAACCATGGTTGTGTAATGATTAGGGTTTTGATTTATTCACTCATTTATTTATCCATTCTTTATTTATATTTAATTAGATAAAAGAAAACAAAATGGTTTTCTTTATCATGAAGCTTGTTGAAGCTTCATGAAGCTTTGACTAAAGAGACCATTTTGTCTTCATGCTTAACCCTAACCATTCGCACTTACCATGGTCTATTCTCTACACTTAACCTTAGTTAGGATATGATAAGTATTGATTTATTTTCTTTTATGGAAATACTTTGATCATATTCTATCTTCATTCTCTCCTTCTTCTTCAAGAAAGAAAATAAGACTCCATTAATGGCAACTTGAGTTCTAAAGTGAGAAATCCAATTCTGAAGTGAACCCACCTCCTATTTCTTCATCCTCTAACTCTTGCCAAGTTGTTTTGGGTGTTTTCTTCACAAGTTTCACAACTTGGTGAAGTTGGAGCTTGAACTTGTGATGCCTCGACGTAGATCTTCTTCGGCACGAAGCCGACGACCTTGCCCGCCCATTTCTCCGATGAAGCCGATACTTGAGTCCGGGATTCGAGACGGACAGCGAGAGGATGACTACATGGAGCTAAGGAAGTGGATAACCGGATCTACAAAGGTTGTAGCTCTCTTCTTTTAGTTAAGATGTTAACTAGTTTACTGTTTCGCCTAAATTTCTAGTCGACGATCCGTATTAGGGTTTCTCGACACCCATAAAATTTGAAATTGGCATGGTTGATGCCTTATAAGACCTCTATAGTATGCCTAGGAACCTTACATTATGCCCTGGTCAGTCCTCGTCCGTAACGAGCTTGTGCTGACCGCAACTTTAGCCGTAGCTCTCCCTGCCCGTAATCGTGGCAGCAAAACCATAACTGGTACCGATAAGGCTAGATCATAGGAAGGAATATAATACTGAACAAGAAAATGTAAATCCTAAGGCTTCTTAAGTGGAGTAGCGTATCGTAAGTATGCCGCGGAACATACCCATGGTACGCCACTCTACTTTAGTCACCTATTCTATCAACGAAGGGTCATCCTACGCTCCGAAGGTAAAACCTAACGCTCTGATACCAACTTGTCACGTCGCGAAAGTACGGAACATGACAAGCACTAAGACCACGAACGTCTCGAGGCGTACGTACTTTAAGTAAGCCGAAAACCCAGAAATCCAAACCAAGAAAAGTAGTAAAGTGAAGGAAAACCAACTTAAAACAAGTAGTTTTAATAGCATAAGCCGAATTATGCGTTTTAAAAACATCAAGTATTTTCTGAAAATTTCGGCAGAGTCTCCTTTATAAATACTGGCCCCCAAACGGGATACAACATGAATAGTATACGAAATCAATAAAAAGGCATCCCAAGCGGGAGCTAGCTCTTCGTCAATCAACGGTCACAACCACACAAGCAATATAATATACAACGCCAAGGGCAAGGATCAAAACTCAAAAAAAAACTCAAAACAACATGAAATCCACAGAAATATAACGCGCGGTTCTAAGGTCGAAAGAATAACATCACTGGTCCCTATCTCAAAAATAAATACATGTTTGGTTGATGGAACTTCTAGATACAACTGAATAATAACATACAAAATATAATGATGGGTACGATACAAATAAACCCACCTACTAGCAAGTCACTCAAAAAGAAGTAGTGCCAGCAAAGCCGTAATGAAACCTGTACGGCAAAACCTGCAAGAAACTGTGGCACAACGGGGGTGAGTTGCCAACTCGTGAATAGAATACATTTACGAACAGGAATCGCATGTATGACGCAATCCTAGGTCATACGATCATAATATATTCTCAAATATATTTAACATGCAGCCTATAACAATGGCTAGGGTAAATATCTAACCCAAGTGTAATCCATGTGCCTGTGTCAGTGCCTCAGGTAGAAATATATCATATGGATGATGTATGAATGCACGAAAACAAAATACATGTACTAAAGAAACTGCTTTCATAATTTAGTGAGATTTCCTTTGTATTCTTAAAATGAGGTATCATAAATGAAATCAATATAAACAGTGTCTAGCATCGACACAAAACATAAATCTCAATGTCTCAAAATCTTAGGCTCCGGCTATCCGGACTGGCCTGTATCATCAAATCTCAGTACCTCAATATCTCGAAATCTCAATGTCTCAATCTCAATATCTAGGGCGCCGTCAGTCCAGACCGGCCCCTACCATCCATCTCACGGCCACGACGGTATCCTCCGGATATCCGACGCGTCGGGTAAAATCATCGGTCGGTAGTGCTCCCCTGCCAGGCTCAACGCCATCATCTGCGATCCTCTTGCCCCGGGGTACCGCACCGGGTCCACCATGTACCTGAAACGGTTCCTGCACTCCTCGAACTCGGGTCTCGAAATCCATCAGCAAACTCATGGTGGACGACTCATACATCATGGGAAAACCGCACTTTTTATTTTAAAGGGAGAAAAGAAGTTTATATATGTTTTGCGGTTTTCCCCCAAATCCAGAAAATCTCATGGAAATCCGAATCTAAATCCTCAATAGCATGTAAACAGTGAATATAGGCATAAAAATTCATGAATGCGGCATAACAATGAATAATAACATGCATGAAGTAACAAATAATAACTACAATGTCTAATCTAGCATATAAGGCAAGTACACTAATATCATGTCTAAATTATTAGCTAACAACCTATGTCAATGCAATAGTATTTCTAAAATACGTGGCATGGCAATTACCGATGAAGATGTATGTGAGCCGGCAAGTAAGTGTACGTGGTACATACGCATCATCGGTAATGGTGCCGGTGTCCTAACAGCATGATATCAATAATGGAATTTGAATCACAATAAGTATGCGATGCGGAGCGAACAACAATAATATACGGGAGCTGAATACTAAACACAATGATAACTAATCTGCATTTAATAAAATATGAGTTCCACAGTGGTGCCATTTGAAATAACACGAATCATGGGGTTTTGAAAATAAGGGCTACGGTGTTTTTAAGAAAAGATACGTCTTTTAAAAAATCTGTAGAATCCCTTGACCTGCCTTTTAAAATACCCACGATCCGTTAGTTTTGAAATGGGTAGGAATCTAACCTAGTCTAACAACTACACTAAACTATACGGCTGAACTAAAAAGCTAACTGAAGGTAAGGAAACCGCCTAACATCTGAGTCGATACATACACACGCACACATATATATATATAAGTCGGTGATCCCACTTCGATAATATCACATCCGATACCATATCTATAATCAGATATTCCCAAGTCAAGAGTGCGGATCAAACATCAATATATAGCTCGTACGTAAATCCGTCGTACGGCATCCCAAATCTGGGTACGGGTCAATATCACATTCATCATACTATTCATCTGGTATCCCCTTTATCAAAGATCATAATCCGGGTACTGATCTATGTCTAGTACAAACTGATACCACCTACGTATGCATGCACGTGTGTGAAACACTACGTCAAAGGACCGACTACAACGTCATGTCGTATCTCAAATACGAACCCTGCCAAATCACCGATCTCTCGGCCTCAAATCAAATCTCATCGACTCATCTCAGATCCCAAGTACTATCCTCAAATCCAGTATATGAACACATAGTCCCATACCCATGTGAACACATAAATATATAATCCCATATACGCACATGTAAAAGAAAGGATGTATGCAAGTATGTGCGTGTGTGTGTATAGGTGCAACCCCTACTCTAGGGTTTCGCAACTACACTAAACCAATCACAGAACACTAAAAGTCCATCTTTATCATCAATAATATCAATTCAACATATACTAAATATATGTGTGTATACGTATTCGTATACATCACCACGAACTGTGGGGGTGCTATACGCCATCTACCCTACTTTTCCCCGTAGATAAAAATCTACTCACCTGGTCTTCGCTCGCCGGTGCCGATATCGCCACGCGCTTTCTTGTCATCTCAAAGTCCACATGGGGTACCTACATGTCATAACGCACCGTATCGCATTAAAAACCAAATTCGAAATCGAAACGGCATGCGAAAATCAAATCGGCACGCGTATCACGCATAGGTCAAAACCTATCGCCTACGCATGCAAGAATAGCCAAACCAACCCTCGATGTCGATGTACAAACGTCAAACCATCGAGAAAAACCCAAACACACTCATTTGCACATTCACAAACACTAATTATAATATAAAATAAGTTAAAATTCACAAAACCCCAAACTCACATTAAAAGCCATTTTTCCGAAAATCTAGCAAGCAAAAATTTACCGTTTAAGTATAAAACTTGATATTTTAACAATTATAATGGCCATAATACTTATTAAACATCATAAATAAGTCATAAAAACCATTTCCATAATTTAATCTCATTAAATTTCATTAGCCCCAAAATTCTAGTTTACAAATTAACCAATTTTAACAATTTTATTGCAAAAATGCACATACAACAATCTAGCTTGGATTTGCATGATCTAAAGCATTAAACTATATTTTATAATGTTAATGAACTCATGAAAAACCTAATTACATTTTTCTCTTAATCAAATTCATGGTTTACAAAAACCTAGTTTGCAATTTAAGCAATTTGGACAATTGAAATGTACCAATCTAGCAATATAGCAAGTAGCTTAGCTTTAGCATTCCTATAAATGTTAAACTACACCTTGCAAACCTTTACATATGATAAAAACCCTAACTTACTCTCAATTCCCTTTTCTTTAGATTTCAAACTTGAAATTTAGAACCCTAATTAAACACATAATAGCTAGATTCAAGTAATTAAACAATAACTTAAGTAAAATGCTAAGATTATACCTCACTTAATTAGAGATCTAGCATGAAAATCTTGGCCTCCAATTTGCTCTCTTTTCACCACAATCCATGCTAGAATAGGCCAAAAAGAAATGGGTAGAGATTGGATTTTGATTTTGTGAGGTTATACTTTTATTTTTGATGAATTTGTGAGGATTTTTTTGAAGAGAATGAGGGGAGAAACAAAAGGGAGGGCTGCTGAATTTGGACTGCAGAAATGGAGAAAGGGAGAGAGAGAGAGTGGGTGTAGGTGCATGTGGAATTGTTAAAGTCAACCCAATATCCATAGCTCTTTATAAAACAATTTCCTCACATGAATTAATGCCAATAGAGGGGGGAAAAGTGACTGTCCAGTAGAGGTGGGGCCGGCCAAAAGTGAAGGGTGAGGTTGTGAGAGAGTGAACAAAAAAATTCTATGCAAAAAGACCCCCCACAAAAACATATTTGCAAGTTTTAGTTCAAATAATTAAAATTTTAGTTTCCTTCGATTATAACTAAATAGAACTTGAAATAAAATACTAAAAATTTATATTACTAACTAGATTTTAGTTGTCATGGTTCTATAGATTAAAATTAGCCCATTCAAATTTGTATTTATCGCTAATTAAATGTATTAGTGACGGCTTAAAATAATATTAAAATAATTAATTTCAGAAAATTTTTCAGAAAATTAGAAATTTTACCAGTGGCTCAATAAACACCAAATACTAGCAAATACGAAGCTAGAACATGTATATTTAATTTTATAATAAAGAAATTTGTATTTTGACTTTTTACAGAAACCACCCTTATTTTACCGATTTTCCGAAATTTCACCAAAACGATTTTCAAAACGTTACAATGTACATACAGGTGAGGGGTATCCTTGTGATCCGTCACGAGTTTATTTTAGATGTTGCCATATATTTTTGTTGGACTAAACATTTTGGATTAATGTTTGGATGGTAGAAATTTATGAGTGGAAATAATCATGAGGAGCAATTAATGTGGCAAGTTCAATTTGGTGACTCATGGTCTCTTTTTTTGTGAACATGTCATGTTAATTGGTGGATGGTTATGTTGAAATAAGAGGTGGAGAGAGGGAGGGCAGCCATATGCGGGTTGTTTGCTCTTGAGATTATGATGCTAACTCTCATTCTTTTATTCCAACACAACAACAGAAGTGCATCTTCTTCTTCTTCTTCTCTAGCTCACAAATTCCACCATGGCTTCATCTTCAACCTCCATCCATACACACTCATGTGTTGAGAATCAATGGATGTTTGAGACAAAGTTATCACACACATTCTCTACATCACCTTGGACATGTCGGCTAGCAAAGTTCATGTCCGAGTTGCTTCGGTTTGAAGCGGGAGCCCGTAAAAAGACTTCTAGATGTAGTGCCCTTCCGACGAGAAGACCGGAGATCGAAGATGCCGCGAGGAGCTAGGGATGGTGGCTACTTTAGTGTTAATGGTATGATCGTACCATTAACACTAAACTAGCTAACTACAAAATGCGTATCACAAACCAAGGACACAGATCGATCGGTATAGCCATTCTAATTTCTTGTAGTTCGCTAGTTTAGTGTTAATGGTATGATCCGGGTGAATGGTTATGGTAGCGCCAAGTTTGAAAAGTTTTTGTTCCGTATTTGGCCTCGGATTGACGGCCGGGGCGCTGCTGTAATCCTACATGGTATCAGAGACACGCCATTAACCTTTACTAGCTTGTTCTAACATGTTTAAAACATCGATTGATCGAAATTTCCGAATCGTATTTTCATTTCAGTGTGCTTGCTGTCGAATTTCAAAGTTGTTCAAAAAATTATTTTAGGCATCTTAAAAATACATTCAGGCATAACTAAAGCTACAGAAACAGTTTGGAGACCTAAATCCAAAATTCCACCGCGGAACAGCCGCGAAATGTCGCATTTGGCGGCCCTTCCGCGGCCCTTTTTAGGCTACGGTGCACCAAATTTTTTCTGGGGCTTTAGTTCATCGAAATATGATTTTTGTGATATATAGTTTTGTCCCAGATTCATTTGAGTGCTGGATTTGCACTTGGGGCCCACTTCGAGAAGTTTTGTCGATCGGAATTTTAAATACGTTAATTTACAGTATTTACATTATATCTGCGATCGTGAATGTCATTAGAGCGGTATAACTCGTCTGATTGCTATATGTTCTTTTAGACGAATTTGCGAACGTGACATTCGCGTTGATGTTCTGTGTTTTGCTGTGATGTTGCGGATTTGTCGTGGTGGATAGCTTGGGTGCAATGTTAGTACAGTTTAGTTTCATTTGTACATTTGATATCGCGAGGCGAGCGTCCGACCTGTGGACTGCCGTCACTGCCTGTTTGTATATTATTCTTTTGGGGCACGACCGGGTTGAGCTCGATGTACCCGTTGTACATATATTTTCTTTTCTGTACTTGGATTACCCCGCGGTGGAGTGGATAGATAGCTGGGTTCTAGAGGGCAACGGGCCCGCATCTCATGGCTTTGAGACGGATGGGGCTTCACTCTAGAATTGGCGGGCTATTCGCCGCATTCGTAGGGGGTACAGGTTGATCCAAGGAGGGGTGCTCAAGTTACCGGATTCCGTGAAGTGCTGGGTGGCCCATTCACTTTGCTGAAGGGGGCTGCCTCGCTTCTGGTTTTGTCGGGTAACTTGCCGCGCCCGTAGGGGTCTAGGTTTTCATTGCACAGGCTATCCACACGACCAGGGGAACGTCGGGTTTCACTTGCGGCTTAAAGGAAACCCGGGGCTCCCAGATTATTTGTATTGCTCTGTGATGCTTATTATTTTTCTGTGATGTTGCATTTATCATGCCTGGAGCGATTATTATATATCGATATATATACTAGTAGATGTTGTATATGTTTTACACCCGCGCTAGTCCAGTCCCCGCTCTGTCGTTAGTTAAGTAACCTAACGGGTGATGACGGGACCCAGTGGCAAATGCGGATGGCATATACGTACATTTTATTTTCGTTCTTTATTGGTGTGATTAATTGATGGGACTGCGTTGAGTCGGATCAATGCAAGGAAAACAAACCTATTCGAGAATTTTCAAAAAGTTGTTATTACAAGGACGTTCTCTTTTGTTTTGCACAGAGGTATTCGGTTATGAATATCCAGCACCTCATTCGACGAGGCAAGGGCCGAGATCCCTTCATCGGGAGTGACCCCTTGGGCAAAAGTTTGCATCAGGGTAATAACTTCACTATAGTCGATTACTTTTTGCTTTACATCGTGGTATTCAGTTGTAATGTCCTGCACCTCATTCTACGGGGAAAGAGCCGAGATCCCTTTATCGGGAGTGACCTCTTTAGCAAAGGTTTTCGCCACTATATATTTGTAAAAAGCTATCCGGTTCCTTCAACGATATCAAGTTCATTACGTTAATGGTTTTTTGCCAAAAAAATGCCGTAGCCTTCCGTCATTTCAGATTAGTATTGCTTAGTATTCGCGCTACGTATGTCGTGCTCAGCCGAGGCATAGTGTGCGGTAGCTCTGTAATGCTTTTCTGTCTCATAGATATGTGATTGGTTAGGACAGTCGTACGGTCATTTTGGCTCAGTCAAGGACTCGTGCGGGTGGGTCTAATGCAATCAAGATAATGACGGGTTGAACTTGGCTAGGTTCCTTTGATATGTTGGCTCAGTCAAGGTTACTTGGGTCCTATAGGTAAAAATAACATCGGGAGTTTCTAAAGAAACTGAAACTTGCCAGGCATGCGCATACCTTCTGGAGTGTGGTGACTTGAGTGGATTCCATCAAGTTATCATGCGATGATAGTTGGATCCCCATTCCCACTGATGAGTTGGTTTATTCCTCGGGTGATCCCGACTAATTCTTCTTTCAGGTTTGGAGGAAAATTTGAGGAAACAGTGGGAGACATCCTGATTAGATAAAGTGATTAACCATTCTGATCTAGGTTAGAGTGCACGCAGAGTGTTTCTTTTCTCTCTCTCTTTGGCTGCGACCATGGCCCGACCCTAGACTATAACTCAGTAACTAAGTTGACCGAACTTTCTTAAAACACTGGCTTTTCGATTGTCTGAGTTGCATACATCATTGCCACTTCTTTTACCCTTTGCATTTCTCCAGAACACCCCGTATCACTACGAACATCCACTTCCATTGGATAAATCCATCGTATGGTTATATACGAACTTGAAAGAACTTGTTCCAGATTCGAGGATGGATTCTGGTTCTGGAGAAAATGAATAGGACTATTCAGTTGTCTTTTTCTTTTACCTTCTCTCAGGTTGTGAGGGCTCCTAAGATTAGGAAAGGGTACACCTATTACGTTTATTGGATAGTCTTCTTCCAAACCATAGGCAGGTGCCGAAAGGTAGGGAAAGGAGAAAACCAATTAGCCTGAGTTGAGTGTACAGAAGGTAATAAGTAAAGACAAAATAAAAAGATTAGAAAGAGGGCAAAGTAAATTGCGACTGCTATAATTCACGACCAAACCGTGTATTTCATCGCCACTCCTACTTCACCTTTTGTCCGGTTCAGGAGAAATAGAATAAGGTTTATTCAGTTGTCTTTTATCATCACCTTCTCTCAGGTTGCAAGTACTCCTAGGATTAGGAGAGTACACCTATTATGCTTATTGGATAGTCTTCTTCCAAACCATAGGCTGGTGCCGAACGGTAGGGAAGGAAGAAAACCAATTAGCCTAAGTGTGGTGTACAGAAGATAATGAGTAAAGACAAATAAAGGGATCTGGAGAGATGGCAAGGAAATATATGGTTACAGTCATGAATCTGGATAGTGGAAGAGGCATTACTAGAAATACCCGGATACCTCTTCGAAACATCTTCATTTTTCAGTTTCACTGTGCGTTGTTAATAGAAAACTGATTTCCCAATTAGGTCCTTACTCCAGGGTATGTATTTACCAGGTATGCTTCTCATATCTGTATGGTTTTACAGCTGAAGAGTGGAACTATGCTATTAGGAATTGGGTGATCATCCTCATTATATCAGGATTCGTTGTAATTGGTGATATTCGAGGAAATCGCCTGGGATTTTGCCGGACGACAAATATTTGGTTTTGAATATCTGTTGTTATGCACCAATTTAAAACTGATATATCTGTATGTTTATTTTATAAAGTGAGATATAACTTTTTGAAATTATGTCCATGACATTTACCTATATCAGTTGATGGTTAGGTAAGGAGCATTCAACAGCGGTGTAATTCTTCATAACCATGGTACAGTTTTCAACCTACGACGCACAGGGTTTGAGTTATTCAACTCCGGGGACTTATACAAAGTATTGTATGTTGTCTAGTATCCATTAGGACAGAGGGGTTGGTACTATATTCTGTTTACTTATGACTTCTCAAGTTTTAGACACGTGTTTCGTAGAAATATAAATTCCAAGTTTTGAGAAGTTATAGGTATAAGAATAAAGTAGAGAACCACGTGATGCAAGTATCAGGATTCTTCAAGGTGATCGAAGATGTAGATACTTGTGTTTGGCATTCAGTCGATAGTAATGATTTTGAGAACTAGCTTCTCTTTCAGGTTACTCATAATTGGATGCACTCCTAAGTTGAGTAATGCTGATCGGCCTCTCTCCATTTAGTTGTCATGCACCAGAGACAGCTGCATGATTTGAATCCGGTTCCAATCAAATCAGTGTATCTATTTCTATATTGGATATAAAATAGTTCATATCTTAACGATGTTAAGGTATTTGGAGTTCTCCGGCTTATTCTTAAAACCAGATTCTGGATAACTCAAGGCACGTTTCTGTAATGACAGTTTGTAGGTTATCCAAGGCTATAACGAGGGGTGACTTTCTACAATCTGGAAGATCAATAGTGATATTGTTCTTGACTCTCCACAGTTTTAGTAAAATGGACTTTTTCAGAAAACAGTAGTGGGAGTATGGTAGAACTGGAAGTGATTCTAGAACCGCAAATGATTACTGAAAATTTGATATGAACCTAAAGATTCAATCAGGTTTGACATTCCATTAGCCACTCCACAGATATGGTGGGTAACCTCAGGCACCTGAGAGGTACTCAGGTATCCTCAAGGACGGTGACAGGGAGGTTCTTGTTTACCCAGACTTGACACTACTGTTGTTCCAGACTATGATACCCGGCAGAAGGATGTGAAAGGTTCCTAGGCACCCTAATGAGGTCTCACAAGGCATCGAACATGCCAATATTTAAAAAATACGGTGCCGAGAAACCCTAGAACGGATCGTCGGCTAGATTTCTAGGCGAAAAATGAACTAGTTAACAATTAACTAAGGGAATACGGAAATACAACCTTTGTAGATCCGTTTGTCCACCTCCATAGCTCCGCAACGAAGTCTCCTCGCTGTCCATAACAAGTCCCGGGCTCTAGCGTCGGCTTCATCGGAGAATGGACGGGCTAGGTCATCGACGACGTGCCGAAGATGATCTACGTCGAGGCATCGCTAAATCAAGCTCCGACTTCACCAAGTCAAGAATCTTGTGAAGTAAACACACTCTACTACTTGGCAAGAGGTAGAGGATGAAGAAATAGGAAGTGGGTAAACTTTAGAATTGGATTTCTCACTCTAATTCATCACTTGCCATTGATGGAGGCAAGCTTTCTTCACTTGAAGAAATGAAGAAGAAGAAGAATAATGATATGATAAGTTTTTTTCTAAAAGAAAAATAAAAGAATACTTATCATAACTAAACCATGGTCAAGTGTAGAGAATAAATCATGGTTAGTGGGATGGTTAGGGTTAAGCATGAGACAAAATGGTCACTTGGTCAAAGTCTTCATGAAGCTTCATGAACAAAATAAAAACAAGCCACCATTTTCTCATTTTCTTTTCTATTTCCAAAAGAATAAATGAATGAATAAATGAATAAGGAAATAGTAAACCCTAACCATTTCATTAACCAAGGTTTAATTCTTCACACTTAACCAAAAGGCATGTATCATCAAACATGATACAAGCAAGTGCACAAAATCATATCGCATATGCAATGCGCACATCCGAGTGAGAAAATCCATTTAAAGTGAACCGATACTAGTTAATGCAAAGTAATATATCAAATATATAAATATGCATTAAATCATTAAATCAACACTTGATTCAATGATCCGGTCATGTCGCACACAACCGACTAGTATGCAATGTATCGGCTTATCGAATCAACGCTTGAATCGATAACTAGGTTATATCGCATACAACCATTCGATACATTCATCGCGAGAATGGAATACGGTATCACATACACGCATTATTCTCGGTCCCGTACATATCTCATATGCGCTCCTATTTCGTTTCGCTTGAGCCAGGAAACCTCTGTGTAGGACTCTAAAGACTCGTCAATACGCCGGCAGCAGGTGATGATCATATCAAACACCCACAAGCCGCAAGCGGTCTGCTAAACGTAACGGCCACCCGGGTATTGAGCGATCTGAAGATCGACGAGCAAGCCCGCTCACACTCCAGTGAATCCAACCAGTAACACTACCGTACAGTCCGGTCTGATCGTCTGATATGTCGCATATCTCGCCTAGGGGTGGTAAACGTCAGACCCCAATAGCTTGATAAGTCGTGTCGATATGAGGTCTATAACAATTCGAGAAACTACTGGTAACACTTACCAGTAAATCTCAGCAACCCTGGCCAGGGATTTCCTGTTATAGCCAATCGAACACAGCACAACATCAACTCCCTATACCGGGAGAGACGAATCCCCTCCTATCGCTCATTGCCTCCATGTGACTCGGGACTGTACCCAAAAACCACCGTTTTGCACGCCCTCTTGGACGTGGTAAGATGGAAATCAAAGCACAGTGGGAACCACACAAGACTCTATGACGATCTCGGGTCAACAGGCTACTCTGTACCAGTGTCACCAGAGAACTGCCATCTGACGTGAGGTATAATACCATCTGGGAGTTCTCGGCGAGTCCGTCCAGTGTACCCAGTCTCTACTGAGCACCCGTATATCTCCTCTGATGTCAAACACCAATGGATATGGGATCATCCATCGCCCATCTGTATGGGTCGAGAAGGTACACGCTAGTCTACTCTGGTATATCGATGCCCCGTCTCGATACACCTACGACTAGGGACTTTGAAGGATGTACTTATGGACTACCATGTCCCCACTAGTATGATCCGCATCACAGTCCAGGTAGTCAAGTACACATCCTAAGGGCTTTACCAACATGTAACAGAGAGACAATCAGTGTACACTTCAAGGTAAAGGTCAACCAGATAGCATACTATCATGTCGAGCAAGAAAGTCCTCCCTATATATGTCCCAGCATCCATTACAATATACATCCTATGTACAGTAATGGCCTCTAGGGCATACATATAACTAACAATCTCCCACTTGCACTAGGGCCATCTGTAGCAGTGGTCAAAGTATTTCATACTCAACCATCCCTTAAAAGTCTCTCTCTGGGAATAGGCCTTCGTGAGTGGATCCGCTGCGTTATCCTCTAAGTCTGCTCTCCTTGCCTCGATCACCCTGGAGATCATC
The DNA here is from genome assembly GCA_030015575.1 of Agapanthus africanus. NCBI lineage: Eukaryota > Viridiplantae > Streptophyta > Magnoliopsida > Asparagales > Amaryllidaceae > Agapanthus > Agapanthus africanus. The sequence goes on from JASDDO010000029.1 coordinate 213,933,449, forward strand.
TATCTCCATGATCAGGTGATACTGCCTTAGAATAAGTCTGGATCACTGATGGGACCGGCGTTCCTTGGCGTAAGCCACAACTCCATTGTCTCACAATGGTAGGAACATAGTTCATCTCATGAACCAGTATACATCCAAACATCCTCTTTGGTAGCATCTTAAGTAGCGATGTATCCTTCCTTTATCGTCTAGTATGTCACGGTATCTAGCTTGTAACTCTTCCAACATACCGTCCCTTTACTGAGGGTAAAGACAATGCCTGCGACTGACATTCAGTCGTCTTTATCACTCTGGAACCCTTCCAGTGATTCTCCCCAGGATCGATTGATACCATCTCACTACTACTAGTGAGTATTCTAACATCCAATTAGATCTATCTCATAGATCCAAAACTCAGGATTTAGGAGGTATCATTTTGATCCTATATGGAGAATCTTAGTGATAAGCGGAGATTGATCGAGCGTATCATAGGAAACTCCTTCCCTATCAAGAGTATGTCATCCACGTACTCTACGAGGATCGTCACCATACTCCCTACTACCTTCTTGTTTATACAAGGTTCATCTACCATTTTGATGATGTCAACTTCTTTGACTGCTTCATCAAAACAGATGTTCCAACTCCGCGATGCCTGCTTTATCCTATAAAGCATCTTGCACACGTTTCCGCTGCTCCCACTGTCTACGAAGCCCTCTGGCTGTGTACTTATAGACACTCTCTTCTAAACATCATTTAGAAAAGCTGTCATGACACCCAACCACCAGATATCGTAGTCATGGTATGTAGCCGTGGCAAGTAGGATCTGGATAGACTTAAGCATAGCTACTTAGAAAAGGTTTCATCATCATCCATACCTGGTCAATGATGTAGACCTTTAACAAGTCTAGCTTTGAAAGTCTCAACTCTTCTAAGTACACCAAGTAATCTTCTCAAGATATACTTGCTCCTGATGGGGATTTAACCCTTCAGATATAGCAACCAAAGTCCATACTTTGCTGGTGTATAAGGATTCCATCTCAGATCGCTAAACATCCAGCCGTTCTTACAGAGTCATACTCCTGATGGCCTGCTCGAAACTAGTTGGGTCATTATCTCATGATGCAATCCTCGCTCCCACTGTCATAGAGAAACCGGAGTAACTCTCAGGTGGGTGAGGAACCCTACTAGATCGGCGGAGAGGCTGAGGTTCGTTGGAAACTACTGAATTCTTTGGTTCTGTCAAATCATCAGCTGCAGTTTGTATAGCTGGAACCTTTCCAGTTCTACATTACAGACTTTGCCTCGAGCTTGTCCAGATTTTGCTTTTAGGCATAGGCCGGACAACCCCAAATCTTAACTAGCTTAAGACATGGGCTCTTCCCTTTCCATATCATATATGAAGTGGTAGGCAACTGATTTGATTCGAACCCTATTCAATAGGTATGCAGCTTCTCAAGTGCATAACTCCCAAAAGGAAATAGGTAACTCAGTATTACTCATCATAGAGCACACCATATCAAATAGGGTGTATCTGTTCCGCCCCGATATACCATCGTGCTATGGTGTATACGGAAGAGTAATGCCGAGAGAGAATCTCATTCTCCTTTAGAATAATCCAGGAATTCCGTGCTCAAGTATTCTCCTCCTCGATCACATCAAAGGACATAATACTTATACCCATATTGGTTCTCTACTTCTAACTTATATTCTGTGAATATCTCAAAAGGTTCGGACTTATGTTTCAACAGGAACATATGTCTGAATCTTGAGAGATTATCAGAGAATGTAACAAAGTACAAAGAACCAGTCTTGGCATGTGTAGACAGGGGACCTATATACATCAACATGTATCATCCCAAGAGTTCACTTACTCTCTCTCTGTTTCCAGTAAACAGAGCTATGGTCATCTTATCTTTGTGACATGACTGGCGAGTTTCAAAAGATGTAAATTCAAACTGATTTAAATATGCATCTATATGTAACTCTAGCTAGTCGGGTCACATTGATATGACCTAGTCTACAATGCCTCAAGAAGGATTCGTTCATTTCTGAACTCTTCCTCTTGTGTGTGTTCCATATAATAAGAACTGTAGTTTGATTTAGAACATCAACGCTTTTAGATAACGTGCCTGATGCGATCAACTTTTGATATAGGAAATGTTCAAAACATTATCCAACAATACAAAATTTTATCATTTCTTTACTAATAAAGAGACTGATATGATTTTGTATATCAGGTTCGGTATCTAATAACATTCGTTCAGAATCAATGTATTGGTAATACAGGGTGACAGTGACCGACAGACTTGGCTGCAACACTTGCCCCGTTTTCTGCCTCATGAAACTTATCACCCGTTCTCAGTTCTCTACCCATCTGTAGCCCTATGTAACAGATTACATATCTGGGATCCTGATCTGGTATCACATACCTAGGACGTAGAGGATACAGAGAAACAGTTCTTTATAATGAACACACCCGAAGGAGATGCATCTCATGCACTTTCTTCGTTTGGGGGGCACGGGAATTCTGGTAATCCCCAATTTCCTGCTCTGTCTTATAACAATTATAAGTTGGAGCGGGACCAACGTTCCCCAGCTCAGTATAACAAGCGGGTTCGGTCAATTAATCCGTTTTATTATCTTGATTAAGGCGTGATATGGTCGCTACCAGGAGAGAGAGAGAAGAAAACACTCAGCGTGCGCTCTGTCAAGAATAGATTGGTTTATTATTTTATCTAATCAGGATGGCTCCCACTGATTTTTATCAAATCTTCCTTCAAACCCTAAAAGGAAAGACTAGCCGGAATTAATTACACACTACAAGTTCGCCAATCTTTCAGCCAGGCCAGTGTCGGTACTTTGAGGGAGGTCCCCCGTGCTTTCGCACGAACCTAATTAATGTAAACCTCGTTTTCCCAGAGGCGTAACCCCGTTGACACCTTTCTAGACACCTACTTGATCGGCTAATTGTAATGTATAAAACTCTCCCAGGAGTAACTCTTACTCGCAGCGGGTATCGGGATCCAACTATCTCATAGAAGGTATGCAATCTCATTGCAAATTTCAACACTTGAAATTCCCGATAATATTTTGCCCCTAACGTGCTATGACCTTGACGAAAGCCAACAAACCATAGCCCGCTAGTCAAGTTCAACCCGTACATTTCTTGATCGAATTAAACCCACCCGCACGACCCTTGACGAAAGCCAACAAAGCCGCACGACTACCCTAATCCAATCGCATCGTATGCTGACAGATAAGCAGCATATAGCTACCGCACACTGCACCTTGACGAAAGCCAACAAATGCAGCACGAATACTATATACAACTTATCTGAAATGATGGAGGGCTACGACAGGTTTTTCTGAAAACCTATTGCGTAATGAACTTGATATCGTTGTAGGATCAAATGAATTTTGAAATGGAGTGTTTTTGAGGCTTTACTAGTTTTGATAAAGGAGTCACTCCCGGTGAAGGGATCGTCGGTCCTTTCCTCATCGAATGAGGTGCGGGATATATCATATATATCACTGTGCAAAGCAAAAACACTTAAAAGCAACCAAAAGACAAACCGAGTGTGTAGCATCTGCCAGTTATTGCTAAAGGAGTCACTCCCGGTGAAGGGATCTCGGTCCTTTCCCTATTGAATAAGGTGCAGGATATATCGCATATACCGCTGTGCAAAGCAAGAACTGTAGCTACCTGTTTTATTTTGAAATTCGATTCTACAACATCTTAGGTTTCTTTTATTTCATTAATCACATTAATGAAGTCCCATCATTTAAATACCTAAACATCACAGATAGATATGACGTACACTTATGCCATCCGCATTCGCCTCGATGTCCCCTCGTGCACCGTTAGGTTAGGTAACTAACGACAGAGCAGGGCAGGGCTAGCGCGGGTGTAAAACATAAGTAACGTCTATATAATATATCATATATACTATATACTGTATCTATCAAAGAACATCACATGATCACATCACAGATATCGCAGCAGAAGAATCATATGAAATATTGGATATACTAGGACGTCCGTGTTTTGAATACGAGCCAGTATAAAACACGGATTCCACGGTCGCGATGAATAGCCAAACCCACACCCTTAGACCCCTACGAGAGCGGCAAGCAACCCTACCAATTCTGGAGTTAGGAGACCCGGACTCGACTCCTCGAGTTGGTCTCCCACTGGACTCCAGAACCCGGTTACTTGTGCTCCCCTCCTTGGGTCTATCCTAGTGCGGAAAAGTAAATAATATACAAACGGTGACATCTTCCGCAACCTGGAAGTGCCCCAATAAAAGAATATTACATACAAGTTTTTACATGAATGAAAATGAAAAAACACTCATCTCACATAAAAACCCCCGGCTATTCAAACACGACGATCCAATATAACATATCCAGCAACACATAACATCACATGTCATCAACGTAAGTAAATATGCACATCCCAATTGTCGTTGACATATAGCAACGAAACCGGCGATATTACATATTACACTTACGGTCACAGAAAAGAAAGTGTAAAACTACAACAGTTGGAATCCACAACCATCTCAGACATCGCATGCCTGACCAAATGAATTCCTTAGACATCGCATGCCTAACAATTATAAACCGCGCATTTTAGTCTCAAAATCGAAAACACTTTTCAATATCAAGTCGGGCAATTCAACAAGATTCCCGACATCCTGATCGAATGCTCGTCGCAAACTTCAGTAGACGGCCGCACCCCCGATACCGTCGACGAAGTGCACCAAGGCGGAACACCGCTACCGCGAGCACCCGGACGGATGCTTTCGGCGACGGGGTTCTCCTACAGTCACTTGGTCGGGGCTATGGAGTGAGGCTGTCTATTAAGTTTACCCGGCGAGTATCCGCGTACGCTACGTGATTGCGACGGACTTTTGATCGCATCAAAATTCCGTGGCAACCGATCAAGTGAGACTAAACTGCTATGTTTATAACATTCATTCAGTTATCACATAACTACTTGTGAATTCCAATTATTGTATCCCATTCCGGATAAATAGAAAATGTTAAACTTTCCGATCGAACAATCGAACACCCAAGTTTTCCCGATACAGATCAACACATGAAATAAGTCTAACAACATTCAGTTCGTGCCTCAGTACCAACGGTCCAGCCGTAGAAGGGTCAAGCCAACGCCTCACATGTGGCACGCCGTACTGCCCCAAACCCGAAGGTTCAAAGGGCAGTTCAAGACGGTCACATAATCGAATTAAGGTTTGTTGTCTTCTAGAGGGTCCATCGAGTTACTTGCACTACTTAGAACGTCGTTAAACTACGGAAAGATCCAACACTTGGAAATTTCCCGACAGGGGAAAAATTGGGTATTTATATCCGGTCGAACTTTTTAACATATTCTAAAATTTATCCGGAAAGCCACACAGACAAAATTTGATACTCCGATCGAAAACACCGAATCCCCAAAACAACTCCAGAAAATTCAACTCTTGAAAAAATATTAAAAATACCCAGAGAACTCAGCATAGTTAAATAGGAGTTACTGTGAAAATAGGTATTGCTGACGTCATCAAGTGGCGGCGGAACCGCCGCACGAGCCATGCTCGTGCCGCGGTTCCACGGCTGTTTATACTCCAAACAGTGTCGTATTTGCACAGTAATTCATACAATTTCCTGCTGATATTTCTACATATTTTTAATACTGAAAAATCCCTGTTTTTAGAAAAAGTACAGAGAGCACATTTGAGTTGGGGTTTCGGGTTCGTTCGGGTTTCAAACTTCGTCTGGACTTCGCCTAAGGCTCTAGCTAGGCTCTGATACCACTGAAAGGTTCCTAGGCACCCTAATGAGGTCTCACAAGGCATCGAACATGCCAATATTTAAAAAATACGGTGCCGAGAAACCCTAGAACGGATCGTCGGCTAGATTTCTAGGCGAAAAATGAACTAGTTAACAATTAACTAAGGGAATACGGAAATACAACCTTTGTAGATCCGTTTGTCCACCTCCATAGCTCCGCAACGAAGTCTCCTCGCTGTCCATAACAAGTCCCGGGCTCTAGCGTCGGCTTCATCGGAGAATGGACGGGCTAGGTCATCGACGACGTGCCGAAGATGATCTACGTCGAGGCATCGCTAAATCAAGCTCCGACTTCACCAAGTCAAGAATCTTGTGAAGTAAACACACTCTACTACTTGGCAAGAGGTAGAGGATGAAGAAATAGGAAGTGGGTAAACTTTAGAATTGGATTTCTCACTCTAATTCATCACTTGCCATTGATGGAGGCAAGCTTTCTTCACTTGAAGAAATGAAGAAGAAGAAGAATAATGATATGATAAGTTTTTTTCTAAAAGAAAAATAAAAGAATACTTATCATAACTAAACCATGGTCAAGTGTAGAGAATAAATCATGGTTAGTGGGATGGTTAGGGTTAAGCATGAGACAAAATGGTCACTTGGTCAAAGTCTTCATGAAGCTTCATGAACAAAATAAAAACAAGCCACCATTTTCTCATTTTCTTTTCTATTTCCAAAAGAATAAATGAATGAATAAATGAATAAGGAAATAGTAAACCCTAACCATTTCATTAACCAAGGTTTAATTCTTCACACTTAACCAAAAGGCATGTATCATCAAACATGATACAAGCAAGTGCACAAAATCATATCGCATATGCAATGCGCACATCCGAGTGAGAAAATCCATTTAAAGTCAACCGATACTAGTTAATGCAAAGTAATATATCAAATATATAAATATGCATTAAATCATTAAATCAACACTTGATTCAATGATCCGGTCATGTCGCACACAACCGACTAGTATGCAATGTATCGGCTTATCGAATCAACGCTTGAATCGATAACTAGGTTATATCGCATACAACCATTCGATACATTCATCACGAGAATGGAATACGGTATCACATACAGGCATTATTCTCGGTCCCGCACATATCTCATATGCGCTCCTATTTCGTTTCGCTTGAGCCAGGAAACCTCTGTGTAGGACTCTAAAGACTCGTCAATACGCCGGCAGCAGGTGATGATCATATCAAACACCCACAAGCCGCAAGCGGTCTGCTAAACGTAACGGCCACCCGGGTATTGAGCGATCTGAAGATCGACGAGCAAGCCCGCTCACACTACAGTGAATCCAACCAGTAACACTACCGTACAGTCCGGTCTGATCGTCTGATATGTCGCATATCTCGCATAGGGGTGGTAAACGTCAGACCCCAATAACTTGATAAGTCGTGTCGATATGAGGTCTATAACAATTCGAGAAACTACTGGTAACACTTACCAGTAAATCTCAGCAACCCTGGCCAGGGATTTCCTGTTATAGCCAATCGAACACAGCACAACATCAACTCCCTATACCGGGAGAGACGAATCCCCTCCTATCGCTCATTGCCTCCATGTGACTCGGGACTGTACCCAAAAACCACCGTTTTGCACGCCCTCTTGGACGTGGTAAGATGGAAATCAAAGCACAGTGGGAACCACACAAGACTCTATGACGATCTCGGGTCAACAGACTACTCTGTACCAGTGTCACCAGAGAACTGCCATCTGACGTGAGGTATAATACCATCTGGGAGTTCTCGGCGAGTCCGTCCAGTGTACCCAGTCTCTACTGAGCACCCGTATATCTCCTCTGATGTCAAACACCAATGGATATGGGATCATCCATCGCCCATCTGTATGGGTCGAGAAGGTACACGCTAGTCTACTCTGGTATATCGATGCCCCGTCTCGATACATCCACGACTAGGGACTTTGAAGGATGTACTTATGGACTACCATGTCCCCACTAGTATGATCCGCATCACAGTCCAGGTAGTCAAGTACACATCCTAAGGGCTTTACCAACATGTAACAGAGAGACAATCAGTGTACACGTCAAGGTAAAGGTCAACCAGATAGCATACTATCATGTCGAGCAAGAAAGTCCTCCCTATATATGTCCCAGCATCCACTACAATATACATCCTATGTACAGTAATGGCCTCTAGGTCATACATATAACTAACAGGATGAGTATAGTGTCGTTCTAAACTAGTTTTAGAAGTGAACGTGTATATGACTCTGCCAGAGGGTTGTTGTAGTTAGTGGGAGCAGCGGAAGCATAGTGGACAAGTAGCTTATATCTATTTATAGACTAAAGCAGATATAGCGGAGATAAATCATCTATTTTTGATGTGAAAGTCATAGGCTTTGACTTCATCAGAATAGGAGATGGATCTGTTAAGAAGGTAGTAGGGTGTGATGTCCTGGTATTTGGATGACATACACAGAGTAGGAAGTGAAATTCCTATACTACGATCGGTTATACTTTGGTTGTCACATAGTGGTTTCTCCATATAGGATATAAATATAATATCAGACATTCTGGTTACTAGATCTATGGTTTTAGATCTAGATTTGGGTAATTTCCCAATTCGGGTACTTAGACAGTATTCTAAAGGTGTTTTAGAATGGACGACTCCTGGCATGGTGGTGTACCTGCAGGTGATGGAGTCACCCTCTCTAAAGGTGTCTTACAGACTAAAGGGGAGAGGGATATGCATGATTGTCATATCACTTGCTTAGGCGATTGAGTCAATCATGAGATGTCAAGTACCATACCAGATGTTGTTTTTGTACGAGATGCAATAAGATGATATATTAATCTAATCCTGGAGAAATGTTCGGAAGCAGTTTATGAACATAAGTATATGTTCTAGGGATTTGATAACGGCAGCCTCCTTCGGGAGACGGTTATCATTCTAGGCTTCCAAGGCGACCTGGATGACAGAGTGACTGTCAGAGTTATAGTTTTCTCTCTGACAAGGGGCAGTAGTTTGGATAGGTGGTCTAAGCGGATACTGAGGGAGGCATGGCACAGGATACTGATTAAATTCAGTTGACGATACAGTCTAAGAAGTTGGCTGGATTTGGAGTTCATTTGTGAACTAGATCCCATCAGATATCCCGACATATTCTAAGACAGGTATTGCTCATTTCGGGAGATGGTTTTCTCCGTGAACCTGAGATTAAGAGAGACAAAGAAAGAAACATCAGAGTGGATCCACTCATTGAGGCTATTTCTTGAAAGCAATAGTTTCACAAACGAGCTTTGTGAAACTGACTAGTAGAGGAGTTGGGTGTTCGGTATCACACGGGCTGTGAGTATGCGACACCGCAATAATTAGCCTTAAGTGCAAGTAGGAGATTGTTGGCTATAGTGCCCTCAAGTCAATTATTGGATCACAGGCACATAATTTCAATGATTGAAGGAGGACCTATACCGGTAGAACAGTCTTACTCGAGATGATAGTATGCTATCCGGTTTGTCTTTATTATCGTGTACATGCTTCAGGTGACATTACAGATCACTATTACACGCTGATAGAGCCCATAGGATTCTTGCTTGACTACCAGCAGTATGATGGCGATCATATACGTGAGAGTTGGGTAGTCTATGAGCACATCCTTAAAGTGTCCCTAGTCGTGGGAGTTTCGAGACTGGGCATCGATACTCCGATAGTAGACTAGTGTATACGGATCGAGACCCTGACGAGGGGCGGTGGCTGGTCTCACAAGCCATTGGTGTCAGTTGGTTCACCTAAGATAGTATACAGGTGCTCATTGGGTTATGAGTACACCGGACGGACTCGCATGGGCACTACTGATTGGTACTATACCTATCGTCAGGAGCAGTTCCCAGGTGACATGAATACAGCTTAGTCTGTTGACTTGACACTGCTACATTGCCTCAAGTGTGTTCCCACTGTTCTTTGATTGCTACCCTACCACGGCTCAAAAGAGTCGTGCAAACAGGTAGTAGTTGGGTGCAGTCCCGAAGCACTTGGAGGCAGTAGCGGTTAGACAGGATTCGTCTCTCCTGGTATTGGGGGTTGATATCGCACTGTGTCTGGAGAGCCATTGGCCAAGGCAAGTGAGATTTACTGGTAGGTATTCCAGTGGTTTCTCAAGGTGTTCTGGGCTACACTCCAACACGACTTATACCGCTATTGGGGGTCTGACGTTTACCATCCCCCTAGGCCCGATATGCGATACTCATAGACTAACAGACCGGACTGTACGGAGATTGTCATAGATAGGCTCAGTAGGGTTTCTGGTTGAGTTCGCTCGTCAGCTTCCCTTTCGCTTAATACATGGGCAGCCGTTATGTACAGCTAGTACCACTGACGTGATTGTGGTTAAACCCACTGCCAGCATATTGACGAGTCTTTAGAGTCCCCCACAGAAAGTTTCCAGTGTCAGGCGAAACGTTGTAGAGGCCGTATGGTATTATGGCAGGGTTCGATCATATACGTGCACTTGTGCACGGATCATGATCGAACGGATCATACTAGTGGGTTTTGGTTTAAGCCGGATCCTAGTATTAGATTTGTCGGATTACTTTCATCTCATCGCATTTGCATTCAGTCGGAATGCGGATGCTGGTATGTACATACAGGTGAGGGGTATCCTTATGATCCTTCACGAGTTTACTTTAGATGTTGCCATATTTTTTTGGTGGACTAAACATTTTGTATTAATGTTTGGATGGTAGAAATTTGTGAGTGGAAATAATCATGAGGAGCAATTAATATGGCCTGTTCAATTTGGTGACTCATGGTCTCTTTTTTTATGAACATGTCATGTTAATTGATGGATGGTTGTGTTGAAATGAGAGGTGGAGAGAGGGAGGGCAGCCATATGAGGGTTGTTTGCTCTTGAGATTATGATGCTATCTCTTATTCTTTTATTCCAACACAACAACAAAAGTGCCTCTTCTTCTTCTTATTCTCTAGCTCACAAATTCCACCATGGCTTCATCTTCAACCTCCATCCATACACTCTCATGTGTTGTGAATCAATGGATGCTTGAGACAAAGTTATCACACACATTCTCTATATCACCTTGGACATGTCGGCTAGCAAACTTCATGTCCGAGTTGCTTCGGTTTGAAGCGGGAGCCCGTAAAAAGACTTCTAGATGTGGTGCCCTTCCGACGAGAAGACCGGTGATCGAAGATGCCGCGAGGAGCTAGGGATGGTGGCTAAAGACCGAAGGACACAGATTGATTGGTATAGCCATTCTAATTTCTTGTAGTTACCTAGTTTAGTGTTAATGGTACGATCCCGGTGAATGGTTGCGTTAGCGCCAAGTTTGAAAAGTTTTTGTTCCGCATTTGGCCTCGGATTAACGGCCGGGGTGCTGCCGTAACCCAACATAACAATCAAAACCCGCTGCAGGAAGATCTACATTATGCTCTGGTGGTCCGTGAAAATCTGACACGACTCTCCGCATAAGTAGTGTCCTCAGTGTTGCGCCACGGCAGCGCCCCGGCCTCGTACTCGAGGCTAAAATGCGGAATCAAAGTTTTCCTTACTCGGAAACCGGCGCTACCGCGGACAAAGAAAAACCCGGATCGTTTACCATTAACCTAATGCTAGCAATCAAGAGATAGGGTGAGAAGTATACCGAGTGATCCGAGTCCTCCGGTCTTCTCGTCATCGTCCCGATCTCCCGCGAAAAGTCTTTCCTCCACATCGTCGCCTCCTCGCCGGAAAGGGCACCACAACGCCTGCGTCTTTTACGGGCTCCCGCCTCAATACCGAGGCAACTCGGGCATGAAGCCGGCAACTCGACATGCTCAAGATATGCTGTAGAATGAAGTGTAGAAGATGCTAGTCTCATTTGGGGTTTGTTGTTGCCATGATGGAGGAATGAGGTTAGGAAAAATGGTGCTTGCATTTTTCCGAAACAAGAAGAAGAAGGAGATGAAGAATTCCTCCCATAACAAAGATGAACTCTCTCATTCTTTTTCTTTCTCTCAAGTATGAAAAAACTTCTCATCTAAATGAGAATGGTGGAGGAGGTAATATGAAGCAAGAAGGGAGGTGAGTGTAGGGTAAAGAGAAGAGGTGACCACATCAAAGACATCATGATAACAAAACTTACATCAAACCATACCCTTTCTTTTCTCATTAAATGCAAGTGATGGTGCAAGATATCATAATCAAAACAATTGCAATAAACCCCTCCACAAGGTGTTATTTGCAAAACTGCAAATAACCCCCTCCATCGGAAAAGTCCGGCCGGGAAAGAACAAACGAAAACCGGCCGGAACGGAATGCAAACTGGCAACTCCAGAAAACTGGTCCCGTAATAAATTACAGGAAAACCCCGATACTGTGCATACACACCCGCATCTGTATTCCGACCGGATACAAATGCAATGAGACAAAATCTACACTGTACTAAACTAGGACCGGCTTAAGCCAAAGCCGGCTAGTAATATCCGTCCGATCCTGATCCGTGCAATACCGCACGTATCAGATCGAACCCTGCCATATAACTATACGGCAACTAGTACAAAACTGTCCAATCCTGATCCGTGCAATACCGCACGTATCTGATCGGACCCTGCCATATCTCCATACGGCCTCTACAGCGTTTTGCCCGAAAGCTTGAGTAACTGAAAGTGTGGTGGACTCTAAAGACTCGTCAATACTATGGCTGTGGATTTAACCACTAGCACGTCAGAGGTATAAGCCAATACGTGACGGGCCACCAGCTATTGACCAAAACGGACGTCGATGAGCGAACTCATCCTGACACCCTACTGAGCCTGTCAGTGACAATATCCATACAGTCCGGTCCGTTCGTCTATGAGGATCGCATGTCGGGCCTAGGGGGTTGGTAAAAGTCAGACCCCCAAAGACGGTACAAGTCGTGTCGGAGTGTAGCCCAGAACGCCCTGAGATACTACTGGAATACCTACCAGTAAATCTCCTGCCTCGGCCGAGGGCTTTGCGTAATGGCTCTCCTAGACACAGCGCGACCTCACCCCCAATACCGGGAGAGACGAACCCCTGCAGATCCGCTCACTGCCTCCATGTGGCTCGGGACTGTACCCAACTAAAACCTGTTTGCACGACTCCTTTGAGCCGTGGTTGGGTAGTAATCAAAGCACAGTGGGAACTCACACGAGACAAATGACGATCTCAGGTCGATGAACTAACCTGTACACATGTCACCTGGGAACTGCTATCTGATGTCTGGTATAATCCCAACTAGCAGGTTCCTGGCGAGTCCTGTCCGGTGTACTCATAACCCAATGAGCACCTGTATACATCTTAGGTGAACCAACTGACACCAGTGGCTTGTGAGACCGGCCACCGCCCCTCGTCGGGGTCTCGACTGTATACACTAGTCTACTAATGGAGTATCGATGCCCTGTCTCGAAACTCCTACGACTAGGGACCTTTTAAGGATGTGCTTATAGACTACCATCTCCCACGTATATGATCGCCATCATACTGCTGGTAGTCAAGCAAGAATCCTAGGGGCTCTATCAACGTGTAATAGCGACATGTCAGGTCACCTAAAGCAGTACACGATGATAAAAATAAACCAGATAGCATACTATCATCTCGAGTAAGACTGTCCTACCGGGATAGGTCCTCCCTCAATCATTGCAATCACGTGCCTGTGATCCAATAATTGACTCTGAGGGCACTATCTCCAACAATCTCCCACTTGCACTCAAGGCTAATTATTGCGATGTCGCATACTCACAGCCCGTGTGATACCGAACACCCACCTCCTCTACTAGTCAGTCTCACAAAACCCGTTTGCGAAACTATTGCGTTCGAGGAATAGCCTCAGTGAGTGGATCCGCAGGGATGTTTCTTTCTATGTCTCTCTATATCTCATGTTCGCGGAGAAAGCCATCTCCCGTAATGAGCAATACCTGTCTTAGAATATGTCTGGATGTCTGATGGGACCTAGCTCATAAATGAACTCCAAATCCAAACTTCTTAGACTGTATCATCAACTGAACTTAATCAGTATCCTGCGCCATGCCTCCCTCAGTATTGCCTTGGACCACCTGTCCAAAATACAGTCCCTCATCAGAGGGAGAACTATAACTCTGACAACCTCCTTGTCGTCCATGTCACCTTGGAAGCCTGGAATGATAACTGTCTCCCAAATGAGGCTGTCGTTATCATATCCCTAGAACATCCACTCATGTTCTAAAACTGCTTCCGACTGTTTCTCCAGGATTGGATCAATGTCAACTTATTGCATCTAGTGCAAGAACAACATCTGGTGTGGTACTTGACATCTCATGATTGACTCAATTGCCTAAGCAAGTGATCTGCCAATCATGCACACCCCTCTCTACTTTAGTCTATAAGACACCTTTAGAGAGGGTGACTCCATTACCTGCAGGTACACTACCATGCCAGGAGTCGTCCATTCTAAATACTCTTAGAATGCTGTCAAAGTACCCTGATTGGGAAACCACCCAAATCTAGATCTAAAACCATAGATCTAGTAACCAGTATGTCTGATATAATGTCCAAGTCCCTTGTGGAGGAACCACTGTGTGACGACCAAAGTATAACCGATCGTAGTATAGGAATATCACTTCCTACTACCTTCTCAACAGATCCATCCCCTATTCTGATGACGTCAAACCTATGACTGTCACATCAGAAATAGATGATCTAACTCCGCTACATCTGCTTTAGTCTATAAATAGACATAAGCCTGATGTCCACCAATGCTTCCGCTGCTCCCACTGACTACGACAACCCTCTGGCAGAGTCATATAGACGTGCACTTCTAAAGCTAGTTTAGAACGACGCTATACTCATCCTCCGACCGGGTCTCGCAGCCTGGAACAACAACAATGGCAAGTGTGGGTAAACAAGAACTTCCCTGTCACCGTCCTTGAGGCTACCGGAGTACCTCTCGGGTGCCTGAAGTTACCCACCGTATCTGCGGAGTGGCCAATGGAATGTCAAATCAGATTGAATCTTTAGGTTCCTTATTAAATCTTCAGTAATCGTTTGCGGTTCTGGAATCACTTCCAGTTCTACCATACTCCCACTACTGTTTTTGAAAAAATCCATTTTTAATAAAACTGTGGCGAGTCTAGAACAATATTTCTATTGATCTGCCAGATGGTAGAAAGTCAACCCTCGTCATAGCCTGGGTCAACCCACAAACAGCCATTACAGAAACGTGCCTTGAGTTATCCGGAGTCTGGTTTTAAGCATAAGCCGGACAACTCCCCGTACCTTAACATCGTTAAGATATGAACTGTTCTATATCCAATATAGAACCAGAGGCACTGATTTAATTGAACCAGATTCAAATCATGCAGCTGTCTCCAGTGCATGTCAACTAAATGGAAGGAGGCCGATCAGCGTTACCCAACTTAGGAATGCTTCCAATTATGAGTAACCTGAAAGAGAAGCAAGTTCTCATTACTATCAACTGAATACCATACACAAGTATCTACATCTTCGATCACCTTGAAGAATCCCGATACTTGCTACACCTGGTTCTCTACTCTATTCAAATACCTATAACTCCTCAAAACTTAGACTCTGTGTTTCCACGAAACACTTGTCTAAAAAACTAGAGAAGTCATAAGTAAACCGAATATAGTACGAGGACCAACCCCTCTGTCCTGATGGACCCTGGACGACATACAATACTCTGTATAAGTCCGATGAGTCTAACAACTCTTTCACTGTACGTCGTAGGTTGAAAACTGTACTTATGGTTAAGAAGAATTACACCGCTGTCTAATACTCCTTACCTAACCATCCACTGATATAGGTAAATGTCATCGACATAATATCAAAAGGTATATCTCACTCTATGAAAATAGACGTACAGATATATCGATTTGAAAATGGTGCACAACAGCGGATATTCAAAACCAAATATTTGCCGACCGGCAAACAACCCAGGTGACTTCCTCAAATATCACCGATTGCAATGAATCCCGATATAGTGAGGATGATCACCCAATTCCTAATAACTTACTCCCACTCATCATCTGTAAAACCATACAGATGTGAGAATCATACTTGGTAAATACATACCCTGGAGCAAGTGTCTAACTGGGAAATCAGTTTTCCATTAACAGTACACAGTGAAACTGAAACATTGAAATGTTTCGTCGGGGTATCCTGGTATTCCTAGTAATGCCACTTCCATCATCCAGATTCACAACTGTAACCGTATAATTCTTTGCCATCTTTCTAAATCCCTTTCTATGTCTTTAGTCATTACCTTCTGTATACCCCTTTAGGCCAATTGGTTTTCTTCCTTCCCTACCGTTCGGCACCAGCCTACGGTTTGGAAGAAGACTATCCAATAAGCATAAAGGGTGTACTGTCCTAATCCTAGGAGCACTCGCAAAACGAGAGAAGGTGAAGATAAAAGACAACCGAATAAACCTTATTCCTATTTCTCCTGAACCGGAATCCATCCCCGAACTGGAACAAGTTCCTTTCGAGTTCGTATATAACCATACGATGGAGTATCCAATAAGCTGTGGATCTTCGTAGTGACACGGAGTGTCCTGGAGAAATACAAAGGTGATTTAGGATTGGCGAAGAAATACTTGGTTTGGTCGTGAATATCAGTCGCAATTTACTTTGCCCTCCTACTAATCCCTTGCTTTGTCTTAACTTAATACCTTCTGCACACCATCGTTATGCTAATTGTTTTTCTTCATTCCCTACTGGTCGGCACCAGCCTAAGGTTTGGAAGAAGACTATCCAATTTGCGTAATAGGTGTACTACTCCTAAACCAAGGAGTACTCGCAACCTGAGAGAAGGTGAAAAGAAAAGACAACTGAATAGTCCTATCCGTTTTCTCCAGAACCAGAAACCATCCTCGAAGTCCTTCGAGTTCGTATCTAACCATACGATGGTTTTGTCCAATGGAAGTGGACGTTCGCAGTAATACGGGGTGTCCTGGAGAAAAGGGTAAAAGTAGGGGTGGCAATGAGGTTTGCAACTCTGACAATCCAAAAGCCAGTGTTAAGAAGATTCGGTCAACTTGGTCACTGAGTCATAGTCCAGGGTCGGGTCAATGGTCGCTGCCAGAGAGAGAGAAAAGAAACACTCAGCGTGCACTCTAGCCTAGATCAGAATGGTTACCACTTTGTCTAATCTGGAAACCTCCCACTGTACCTCAAATTCTCCTCCAAACCTGAAAGAAGAATTAGTCGGGATCACCCGAGGAGTAAACCAACTCATCAGTGGGAATCGGGATCCAACTATCATCGCATGATAACGTGACGGAATCCACTCACGTCACCACACTCCAGAAGGTATGCGCATACCTGGCAAGTTTCAGTTCTTTTGAAACTCCCGATGTGATTTTTACCCCTAGGACCCAAGTGACCTTGACACAGTCAACAAATCAAAGTGTCCTAGTCAAGTTCAGCCCGTCATTATCCTGGATTGCATTAAACCCACCCGTACGAACCCTTGACACAGTCAACAAGGCCGCACGACTGTCCTAACCAATCCCATTAATATGCTGCAAACAAACACTACTTAGCTACCGCACACTACGCCTTGACACAGTCAACAAACGCAGCACGAATACTAAGTAATACTTGTAAGAAATGACGGAGGGCTACGACTGGTTTTTGGCGAAAAACCTTTAACGTAATGAACTTGATATCGTTGAAGGAACTGCATAACTTTTTATAAAAATATAGTGACGAAAACCTTTACTAAAGAGGTCACTCCCGGTGAAGGGATCTCGGCTCTTTCCCCGTAGAATGAGGTGCAGGATATTCCAACTGAATACCACGATGCAAAGCAAAAGTAATCGGCTATAGTGAAGTTATTGCCCTGACGCAAACTTCTGTCCAAGGGGTCACTCCCGGTGAAGGGATCTCGGCCCTTGCCTCGTCGACTGAGGAGCAGGATATTCCAACTGAATACCACGATGCAAAACAAAAGTGAACGTCCTTGCAATAACAGCTTTTTGAAAAGCGTTCCAACAACATCAGATAAGGTTTGTTTAGCTTGCATTGATCCGAATCAACGCACTCCCATCAATTGATCACACCACAAAGAACGAAAATATACTGACGTACGTATATGCCATCCGCATTCGCCACTGGGTCCCGTCATCACCCGTTAGGTTAGCTAACTAACGGCAGAGCGGGGACTGGACTAGCGCGGATGAAAAACATATACAACATCTACTAATATATATACCAATATATATAGTATTTCGCTCAAGGCGTGAATAAAATGCAACATCACAGAAATGTATAGCATCACAGAACAATACAGATATCTGGAAGCCCCGGGTTTCACAGAGCCGCTGCTGAAACCCGACGTTCCCCTGGTCGTGTGGATAGCCTGTGCAATGAAACCCTAGACCCCTACGGGCGCGGCAAGTCACCCGCCAAAACCTGAAGCGAGGCAGCCCCCTTCAGCAACGTGAATGGACCACCCAGCACTTCACGGAATCCGGTAACTCGGGCACCCCTCCTGGGTCAACCTGTACCCCCTACGAGTGCGGCGAATAGCCCGCCAATCCTGGGGTGAAGCCCCCTCCGTCTCAATGCCCTGAGATGCGGGCCCGTTGCCCTCTAGAACCTGGCTATCCGTGCACCCCACCGCGGGGTAATCCTAGTACAGAAAGTAAAATATACATACACCGGGTACATCGACCGCAACCAGGTCGTGCCCCAAAAGAATAATACAAACAGGCAGTGACGGAAATCCACATGTCGGACGCTCGCCCCGCAATATCAAATGTACATAATACAACAAAACTATACTAGCATTACATCCAGGCTATCCCCACGACCGATCCGCAACAACATAGCATAAACATAGAACATCAACGTGAAAGTCACGTTCGCAAATCCGTCTAACCGGGCTATAGCAGTTAGACGGGATTTACCGATCAAGTGACATTCACGGTCGCAGATATAATGTAAATACTGTGAAAAAATGTGTTTAAAATTTTCCGATTGACCAAAAATTAACAAGTGGGCCCCCAATCAAAACTGTAGCAGTCACAGAAAACCTGGGCCCAAATTTAATATCCCAAAACCCCTAAAATTATCCCACAAGCCCATTGGAAAAATTGGGCACAGTAATGACACCAGAGTGCGGCGGAAGCGCGGCCCAAGGTAGGGTTTGGCCGCGCTTCCGCGCTCAGGTAGTAGACTAAAGTTGTCGAATTTTTACAGTGGTCTTATAACTCCCTGCACATCATTCTGAGACAACCTGAAAAATTTTTAGACTTCAAAAAATTTCAACAGAAACTGATGTGAAGGAAAAATACGGTTTTTGGAATTTCGGTCGATCGGATAAGCAAAACACATTAGAACAAGCTAGACAAGGTTAATGGCGTGGCTCTGATACCATGTTCCGCCACGGCAGCGCCCCGGCCTCGTACTCGAGGCCAAAATGCGGAATCAAAGTTTTCCTTACTCGGAAACCGGCGCTACCGCGGACAAAGAAAAACCCGGATCGTTTACCATTAACCTAATGCTAGCAATCAAGAGATAGGGTGAGAAGTATACCGAGTGATCCGAGTCCTCCGGTCTTCTCGTCATCGTCCCGATCTCCCGCGAAAAGTCTTGCCTCCACATCGTCGCCTCCTCGCCGGAAAGGGCACCACAACGCCTGCGTCTTTTACGGGCTCCCACCTCAATACCGAGGCAACTCGGGCATTAAGCCGGCAACTCGACATGCTCAAGATATGCTATAGAATGAAGTGTAGAAGATGCTAGTCTCATTTGGGGTTTGTTGTTGCCATGATGGAGGAATGGGGTTAGGAAAAATGGTGCTTGCATTTTTCCGAAACAAGAAGAAGAAGGAGATGAAGAATTCCTCCCATAACAAAGATGAACTCTCTCATTCTTTTTCTTTCTCTCAAGTATGAAAAAACTTCTCATCTAAATGAGAATGGTGGAGGAGGTAATATGAAGCAAGAAGGGAGGTGGGTGTAGGGTAAAGAGAAGAGGTGACCACATCAAAGACATCATGATAACAAAACTTACATCAAACCATACCCTTTCTTTTCTCATTAAATGCAAGTGATGGTGCAAGATATCATAATCAAAACAATTGCAATAAACCCCTCCACAAGGTGTTATTTGCAAAACTGCAAATAACCCCCTCCATCGGAAAAGTCCGGCCGGGAAAGAACAAAGGAAAACCGGCCGGAACGGAATACAAACTGGCAACTCCAGAAAACTGGTCCCGTAATAAATTACAGGAAAACCCCGATACTGTGCATACACACCCGCATCTGTATTCCGACCGGATACAAATGCAATGAGACAAAATCTACACTGTACTAAACTAGGACCGGCTTAAGCCAAAGCCGGCTAGTAATATCCGTCCGATCCTGATCCGTGCAATACCGCACGTATCAGATCGAACCCTGCCATATAACTATACGGCAACTAGTATAAAACTATCCAATCCTGATCCGTGCAATACCGCACGTATCTGATCGGACCCTGCCATATCTCCATACGGCCTCTACAGCGTTTTGCCCGAAAGCTTGAGTAACTAAAAGTGTGGTGGACTCTAAAGACTCGTCAATACTATGGCTGTGGATTTAACCACTAGCACATCAGAGGTATAAGCCAATACGTGACGGGCCACCAGCTATTGACCAAAAGGGACGTCGATGAGCGAACTCATCCTGACACCCTACTGAGCCTGTCAGTGACAATATCCGTACAGTCCGGTCCGTTCGTCTATGAGGATCGCATGTCGGGCCTAGGGGGTTGGTAAAAGTCAGACCCCCAAAGACGGTACAAGTCGTGTCGGAGTGTAGCCCAGAACGCCCTGAGATACTACTGGAATACCTACCAGTAAATCTCCTGCCTCGGCCGAGGGCTTTGCGTAATGGCTCTCCTAGACACAGCGCGACCTCACCCCCAATATCGGGAGAGACGAACCCCTGCAGATCCGCTCACTGCCTCCATGTGGCTCGGGACTGTACCCAACTAAAACCTGTTTGCACGACTCCTTTGAGCCGTGGTTGGGTAGTAATCAAAGCACAGTGGGAACTCACACGAGACAAATGACGATCTCAGGTCGATGAACTAACCTGTACACATGTCACCTGGGAACTGCTATCTGACGTCTGGTATAATCCCAACTAGCAGGTTCCTGGCGAGTCCTGTCCGGTGTACTCATAACCCAATGAGCACCTGTATACATCTTAGGTGAACCAACTGACACCAGTGGCTTGTGAGACCGGCCACCGCCCCTCGTCGGGGTCTCGACTGTATACACTAGTCTACTAATGGAGTATCGATGCCCTGTCTCGAAACTCCTACGACTAGGGACCTTTTAAGGATGTGCTTATAGACTACCATCTCCCACGTATATGATCGCCATCATACTGCTGGTAGTCAAGCAAGAATCCTAGGGGCTCTATCAACGTGTAATAGCGACATGTCAGGTCACCTAAAGCAGTACACGATGATAAAGATAAACCAGATAGCATACTATCATCTCGAGTAAGACTGTCCTACCGGGATAGGTCCTCCCTCAATCATTGCAATCACGTGCCTGTGATCCAATAATTGACTCTGAGGGCACTATCTCCAACACTCAGATCTTCAACGCACGACCACCGCGGCCATCTCCAGATCATGAGTGGGATATCCTGCTAGTACTTCCTCCAACTGTTGGGAAGCAAAAGCGATAACTGTATAATTCCACATCAACGCAAAATCGAGCCCCACTCGCGAAACATCACAGTTAAACAACAATGTCGCCCGATCCAGAAAACAAAGAAAGAACTGGTGCAGTTGTCAATCGAGTGTTTAACTGCTGAAAACTCCGCACGCATGCCTCAGTCCAAGAAAAAGAACTCCCTTCCTGGTCAACCTGGTCAACGGTGCAGCGCTACACAAGCAATCCTGCACAAAACAGCGGTAAAAACCGGCTAAGCCCAAAAGCTGTGAACCTCCGTCCCTGCTACAAGTCTGCGCCAAAGCTGTACGGCCTCGATTTCCTTCGGGTCCGTACAAAAACCGTCTCCCGTAACCACATGACCTTAGGAAGTCAACACAATCAAGTCTGAAGGAACACTCCGAGAGTTTAGCAAACCGCTGGGGCTCTCCCAATGTCTGCAAAGCAAATCCTTAAGTGTTGCACATATTCCTCACGACTTTTGGAAAAGACCAGAATGTCATCAATAACACAACAATCAACTGGTCGAGGAACGGCCTAAAGAAATCTGGTTCATCATATCCACGAATGCTGCTAGGGCATTGGTGAGTCCAACGACACCACCAAAACTCATACTGCCCGTAGCGCGCACAAAGTAGTCTTCGAAATGCCATCACTCCGAACCCGCAACCAATGATGACCTGATCCCAAACAAACTTAGAAAATGTCTCGCACTCTGAAGCAAATCGAACAAATCGTCAATGCGAAGTAAAGGATACCCATCCGCACCGTAACTCGGTTCAGTTGACGATCAATCAACACACAACCTCAAATTGCCGTATTTCTCCTGACGAACAGAATAGGAGCTCCCTAAAGCGAAACATAAGGACGGACAAGTCCCCCTATCTAGCAACTCTGCAGCTGATCCTTAAGCTCCCTAAGCTCTGCCGGCTCATCTGGAACAACGTCGGAAACCCTCGCACGATAGGAACCCGGTCCAACAAACCCGCTTAGGCTCCGGTATCACGAATGAAAGCAAGAATCCTCGACATCCTCTCCTCAAAAGCCGACTAGCGAAAAAGGCCGAATTCAAGCTGTGAGAGGCGGCACAACTGTCCCCCTGCACAACAAGAACTGACGCGCCGGGAAAACAAAACCTGACTGTTTCCTCGCGGCAGTCTACAGACGCATAGCACGTAGCTAACCAGTTCATGCTCAGGAGAACATCAAATCCAACATCTCTAGAAGGATCAAAACGACGGACGAATCTCTATCTCCTATCTGATTGGCACACGACCGAAATACGTGTCGCGCAACAAAAGAATCGCTGACAGAAGTTAACACAACAAACGGCTGATCCAGCATACACGTCTCTCGGCCCAACCACGACACTAAGTGTGTAGAACAAACGAGTGCATTGATCCTGAATTAAACAAACATGCGCAACAAAAGAACATGCGAAAAGATTACCAGAAAACTCTGCACTGGATGGCCGCATGTCCCGTTGAGTAGAAGCAAACGCTCGTGTCTACCCTCTACCCACAACAGGCTGAACTCCTCCTCTGCCATCCTTACACTCAGAATGAATCCTCTGTGACCACGACCTCTCTGCGGTACAGCTGCCTCGCGCTCACGTGGCTCTGTACAATCTCGAACCCGACGACCAAAACTCCCACACCGGTAGCATCCAGATAAAAACTGCTGACCCTCTTGGGATGAAAGCTATACCACTGTCCTTGTCCCATGCCTCTGCTATTCCCGCGACGTGCACGAAACCCGTCACGGCGACTGAACCTCTGTGTCTGGGCTGGTACTCCTGCACGAGCCCTCCTCTATCCTCGGACTCCTAAAGTCTCGGAAAGACGCTCCTCATCGAATAGGGCTGCATCTACTGGTGCTGTATACGTAACACTATACTGTGTGCTGATCGCAAGGAACAACTGGGTAACAGGGGTGGCAAACTCCTGTCGCTGCGCTCGACTGGCCTCAACCAAAGACCTCATCGTCTGGTGCAAGTCATGCATCTCAGCCACAAGCCTGGCGATACGATCTGTCGAAGGCGGATCCATCTGCTCCTGTGCAACGAGCGTGCCATCCTGGTCAGTCCCGTCCCACACGAGTCAACTCTGATCTCGACCCTCGCTGCACCTCTCTGAGTCTTCATAGTCATCGGCGGCAAAGGCTATGAAAAGAAATAGGATTCGATGAGAACACGGAAATTGAATCACAAGGATATGTATCATCAAGGAAGGAATTTCAAGCAATTAGTACTTTGGTCACTTTAGGCGGAGTACCGTGATCATGAGTATGCCGCGGACATACAAACACTATGTTACTCTGCTTAAGCTACCTACTCTATCATACCAAGGTCATCCTACACTCCGAAAGGTAAAACCTAGCGCTCTGATACCAACTTTGTCATGACCCGAAAATGGCACATAACGGCCCTTAAACTACGCAACGTCCACAGGCGTAACGCAATCTAAGTAAGCCGAAAACCCAGCAATCTAAACCATCAAAAGTAGTAAGTGATAAGAACATTGTTAAAACTTTTGAAAATCTCAAGTGCAAATTCTTTAAAAGTCCAACTTTACTTTCTCAAAAATTTTGGCAGCACCTCCTTTTAAAAACTAACCCCAAAAATGGGTACAACATAAGTATAAGTAAAGCATCCCCAACGGGAGCAAATCCACGCCCAACGGCGGAAAACAACCACCACAACAGATATACGACGCCGTAGCGAAGAAAAAGACGATATAAATAAAACTGCATAAAAGACCTCCAAATCACCAAAAATATACAATATCGTCATCACATCAGTCTCTAAGTCAATACATGATAGTGGTAGATGGAGAGTATAGGATACAACGAATATACAATAAACAACATCGGATGGCCGCAAAACCCACCTATAGCAAAACTGCGCACAGTCAGCCGAAGCGGTATCCGCTGCAAAAGATGATACGAAAGATGAAAAGCCTGCCGCGACTGCCCTGAGAGACTGCCTGCAAAACACTGTGGCACAACGGGGGTGAGTTGCCAACTCGTGAATAGTAAATAACATATGCAGGTAATCGCAAGTATGCACGCACAACGCGAATCTAATGCATGCAAGCCGATAGCAATAAAGGGCAATATATGTGCAACAGTATGATATAGCAATAAATGGCAATATATGTGCAACAGTATGATAGGTACTCTATCAGGTCCTACTAATACATGAAGCAATAAAGGGCAATATGTATGCGACAGTCATGTAAGGTACTCTATCAGGTACTACTAATACATGAACAACAAATGCATCTAAAATAGCAGTATGTAAATGCAACAGTCATGTAAGGTACTCTATCAGGTACTACGAATACATGAAGGAATGCAAATACAATAAATGCGGAGTATGGGATAAAACATGTCATTCCCACGGAATCCTGACCCCATGGTAGGACCGAAGTCCATCAAGACAATCCAAATCCCAACTTTCCACAAATCAGCCCCCAAATTGGCCCTCATATCATGTAAGTCTTATAAATCCTGAGTGTCTAATATCAAGTAAAACTTATATATCCAGTATCCATCAAGTAATCTTATATATCCTGTGTCCAACATCAAGTGAATCTCATATATCCTGAGTGAGTATATTTGCAAGATTATTATGATGATGTATATAAATTAGATATGTATACATATATATTAGCGTCCCACTCTACTAATATATATATATATATATATATATGCATATATAACAGCGTCCTATTTCACCGTTATATCTCATCAACATATATGTACGTGTGTCTGAAACATATCGCCTAAAGATCCTCTATACTATCATGTCGTATCTCCTAGTACGAACCAAATCACACCACCGATCCCATGGCACCATGCCCAATCCTTATCGACTCATCTCCAAATACCATATACTATCCTCATCAACCGAATATAAGTGTATGTATACACACACACACACACACACACCCCAACGCATCCATATATATACATACATATAAACATATGCACCCAAACCATATCCCGTGTATGCACGTGTGTGTTTGTCAACCTTACTCTAGGGTTCACGACTAAGAACTCAACTAAATCCTTTTCTTCAAATCTCGCTAACACTATCCCATGATCTCATAATGCTTTTCTTGCTAAGGTTCATAACTCGCAATAACCTATATATGTATATCTATACCACGTCACATCAAAATATTTTGAAATTGCGGGGGTGCTATACGCCATCCACCCGACTTCCCCCGTAGATATAAATCTACTCACCTTATCTTCGCTTGCCGTTGCCGACGTCGCCACGCGCTTTCTTGTCATCCCGAAGTCCACATGGGGGTACCTACATGTCACAACGTATCGTATCGCATTAAACTCCAAATCAAAACCAAAACGATACGCTAAAAGCCTATAGATTAGAACCTACGGACTACGCCTTTCAAACCACCAAACAACCCTCGATATCGTCATACAAACATCAAGTGATCGAGGTAAACACAAATAGTAAAATCCAGAATCCAAAATACGAAAAGTATAACCCCGAAACAAAACAACTCATGAAATTAGTCCCAGATTTTACCCTAAGAGAAATTAGCCAATTTTTCATATGGGAGGGGTCTAGATTACAGATACTGGAGCCATGAAACAAACACGAGCCCACAAGTCCCTAGTCTGGCCGCAATTTGCAGCCAGAATGAATATAACTGCGGCCAAAAGGTGGAGGTGGGGTCTCGGGTCTTCAGGGTAGCATCCAGGTCACCTGCACTACTCTCAGTCTTCGCTAAATAATTTTCCAGGTCCCCGGGTGTTAGCAGATTTCATTTCCCCAACACAATTTCCACAAAATACGATATCGGGGAGTTCTAAGTTCTCTAATTGGGGTTCTAGTCTCAGGTTTAGGTCTTTAATCAATCACCACAGGGGTTGTAAGGGCTTTACTAAACTCAATTACACAATCCCAACTAAAGAATCTCTCAAACCCTAACTAGGAATTTTCTAACCTCACTAAATCATACTTAAACACTTCTAAACAGGCAAGGATACTATAGTAAAAGTAATACTATGCTAATGGTGATGAAATTAGCTCATTTGGCAACTCAAGAAAATTCTTAAGTTACCCTAAGTGTCCAAAATCCTTGCTTTCTTGGTCCAAAGTGTAGCTAGAAGGCTTGTGCACATTTTTAATGAAGTGGGGATGATGTTTTGGGGTGTTTTTGATGGTGTTTAGAGGGTTTAGAGGTGGAGGGAGAGGGAGTGCTGCCATGGGAGTTGAGGGGAGAGAGAATGAAGAAGAGAAAATGAGAGAGGAATGAGACACCCAATTTATCGGTATTAATGCGAGATTGGCGATATTTAATGCGAGATTGGCGATATTTAATTGCGATTAGCACTTAAATAGTATGTAATAAATCTCAAATAACTTAAAATTGGTTAAATCCAATAAAACACCCTCATTTCAGTAATTTCAGTAATTTTCCAAATTTTTCCCAATTTATCGGTATTTAATTATACCGTCTTATTAAAATATTCAATACATTATTATTTAATTATAAAAATTTCGAAAAATAATATTTTATTTTTCTGAAATGTTACAGTCTTCCCCCCTTAAAGAAATTCGGTCCCCGAATTTAAATTTAACCCCTCAAATACTAAAACATTTCAGTAAAAAGTCCAAGTCGTCGGGGCTCTGAAATCATCAATACATAAAACGCATCGTAGCGCAATACATGTGCATGAACAATGAGCAGATAACTCAAAAACAAAACTCCGTCAAGCATCCCGCAATCATCGGAGTCATGGTGAAGACACAAATGTCAAATTCAAAACGAAACCAATATGATATACATCAAAACTATACATGTAAACATCAAATCTATACATGTAAACATCTGAAGGAAATGCATGCCAAACCTTTCATGTTGTTGTGTGATGCACATAACACTGCACGGTGGCGGACGTCTATTGTAAGAAAATAATCATATATGTATATATCTTTTGTTTAATATGCACGTCCCGCCGTTTTGAAAACAACTTAGAAGGGTTTCCTTGTTTTAAACGTTTCGTGTCATATCAGACACGTAGGTAAATGCTGAGACTATAGCTCTCTTTTCGGAAATCCCTTCGATGACTATCAATGCATGCAAAATATATCCAGGTACTGTCCTCTGACTAGTCCTGCTCAGTACGAAAACAAATAGTAACTATCATAAAAACGTACTGCTCCATAAGAAATCAATCCCAAAATATGCATATGAATGCTACGTGCGTCTGGTGCGCACGGAAATCAAAATCTATGAATGTGTCATACATGTGTATAGAAACAACATATAAGTGCATCGGGTGTGCACGAAACATCTGTCAAGGGCAACTGGCGTGCCTGACAGCAACATCAGGTGCATCTGATATGCACAAAGAAATCCCGTTTTAGTGCATCTGGTGTACACCAAAATCGCATCTCATAACATGCGCCCAACATGCGCGAAAATCCAAATCAGGTGCATCCATCATGCACGAATAAAATCTAAATCATGTGCATCCAACAGGCACGAAATCCAATATCAAGCGTCGAACATGCGCAAAATCCAATCCAAGCGCGTCAAATATATGCAAGAATCCAATCAGGTGCACAAAGTGCACAAAACAAATATCGAGTATCACTATCGAAATCGACAGTATACAACACATTTCAATCCAAATCCAAGTCAAGTATATCGTGGTATATAATCTCACTACCATGTGCATCAGCGTGCACAAAAGCAAATCAAAATACTAAAAGTGCATGAAAACTATGTCGGAAGCATAAGTCAAATCATATGCATGCCCTAGGCATCAAATCAAAATCAACCTCTCGAATGACATCAAATCGAAGTCAAGTGCAACCGTAGTGTACAAAAATCTCAATCATGCAACAAATCACCAAAAATACCGAAATCCCAAAAATGACGGATACGTGATATTCGAATCACCAACTCCCAGATCGTAAACACTGTCGTCGATAGGTCCTTCCTTCACAGTCAAGAAGGTGTCGGTGCATCCAAAGCTAGCAGAGCAAGATATCTACTTGCCTCCTGTTCATGGTCTGGCGCCTGGTACCTTTAGGCTCCTGTCTCTCACTGTGAATTGCTAGATATATAGCTCCCCGGCTCAACGGCCCAATATGGAATGATGACGGAAACAGTCCCGCTTGGACGCATCCTCTAAAGATCTCTGGCCAACCATCTCGTCGACGAATGCCGAACTCTGTCCTGCTGGGTGTGCACAATATGACCTCTCCTGGGTCTAAGTCTTCTCGTAAATTATTTCAGGAAGGTCCTGTCGAGGTCTCTCCCAAATCTCGTCTCTGTCGAACTGTCCGGAGGTTATCACCCTTTACTATATTTGTTTCCTTGTTCCAGAACAGCTGCATACTCATCGTGACTCCTTCAGGAAGATATATCCATATACAACGCATCTGCATGCGTATCACATCTCTGATGTCGGCGGAGTGGAACGTCATCTCATCAAGATCTCGTACGAACCTCTTACTCCACTTGTCTCTACTGTCGACTGCTTCAGACTCGTCTCTTCGTGGCTGCATGGACTGTGCTCCAACGGCTATACTCGTATCTGGAGTCTCCCAATCAATGCATCCCATCACATGATATCCGAATGAAGTCGGACCTTTCGATCGATTCGTCAAAACCTCATAATCCCCCAAGAGCTCAACATCTTGAGTATAGTTTAATAATATCGAGTACATGCCACAGCACCTATGGACCAACCGTAGAAGGGCAAACCTAACCCTCACTAATGGCACCGCGGAACTGCCGTAAACCCTAAGGTTCAAAGGCTTTCACATGGTCATTATGTTGAGTTAGGGTTTTCATTCTTCTAGAGGGTCTATAGAATTGCTTGCATGTCTTTTCGAATACTTTAAATTTGGAAAATGGGTTCCTGACATTCAATCGCCTTTATCGACACTCAACATACCTTTATGAACTCGTCTCTAGCTAGAATCAATCTATCTGATGACCTCGCATCGAGGTAAGCGAACGAACCACATGTCATTAATCCTCGGGTGACTAGCGACCTTCTATCATATCTCTAAATATAACTCGTGCTGCATTAGCTCCAACATCTAGGGCGATATCTCGTCATTCGCAGCAACAACTAAATTTGTCGTCCGCACGCTGAACAGTGCCATCAATCATCATGAATGGTCGGTGCATCGACGGTCATCACATTCTGGCTGGCCTCTATCAGTGGCCCAATCCTCTGGTGCTGATCTGCACGTCCGAGTAATCTTGTAAAAGAATTCCGTCAACGCTCATGGCACAAAAACACAATAAAACGGCGCCTCTCTATGCAATCGTATGTTCCTGAAATCATGCCCTGGCCAGTCCTCATTCGTGACAAGCTCATGCTGACCGCAACTCTAGCTGTAGCTCTCTCTGCCCGTGTAATCATGGCAGCGAAATTCAAAAACCGAAATCGATGAGGATAGATCATAGGAATGAATATAATGTTGTGCAAGGAAATGTACATCCTAAGGCTTCTTAAGCGGAGTATCGTATCGTAAGTATGCCGCGGAACATACGCACGGTACGTCACTCTACTTTAGTCACCTGCTCCATCAACCAAGGGTCATCCTACACTCAGAAGGTAAAACCTAACGCTTTGATACCAACTTTGTCACGACCCGAAAAGTACGGAACATGACCGGCACTTAAATTACGAAACGTCTCGAGGCGTACGTAATCTAAGTAAGCCAAAACCCAGAAATCCAAACCAAGTAAGCAGTAGAGTGAAGGAAAAACCAATTTTAAGCAAGAAGTTTAACAACATAAGCCGAAGTATGCATTTTTAAAATCTCAAGTCTTTTCTGAAAATTTCGGCAGAGTTTCCTTTGTAAATACTGACCCCAAATGGGTACAAAATCTGATAAAGCATATATAATGAAAAAGGCATCCCCAAGCGGGAGCTAGCTCTTCGCCAAAAGGGCGGACAAAACCACACAAGCAATATAATATACAACGCCGAAGGGCGGGGATCAAAACTCAAAAGAAAAGCCCATATCCACCAGAAAACCATAATAATACAAGCGCGACTCTAAAGTCGAAAGAATAAACACTGGTCTTCTAGTTCTATCAAAATACAAGTCTGAAATAAATATACAAGTTTGGGTTGATGGAGTTTACTAGATACAATTGAAAATAAAGTACAAGGGTGGTCACGATGCTGTTAGTGTATATGCCCTAGAGGCCATTACTGTATCATACTGGTTTGTATATTACTTAATGGATGCTTGGGATATTCACCTTGTATATATAATCTTACTCAAAATAGTAGTATGCTACTTGGTTTGTTTCTACTTCAATGTGTACATGTGTTTATATTTTGTATATCACCTATACACATTAGTGGAGCCCTTAGGATCTTTGCTTGATTACCAGCGATGTGATGGCCGTCACACTAGTGGGGCTGGGTAATCTATAAGCACATCCTTATGCAGGTCCCTGGTCGCAGGACTATCGAGACAGGGCATCGATACTCCGGAGTAGACCAGCGCATGCGCTTCTCATCCCAGTGTGGGAGACGGTCTGTCCCACAGCCGTCAGTACGTCGTACTTGAGATAGTATGTGGGTGCTCGTTAGGTTACGGGTACACTGGACAGGACTCGTCGGGAACTGACTAGTTGGTATTATACCTATCGTCAGTTATCAGTTCCCAGGTGACATGAGTACAGCTTAGTCCGCTGACTTGACACTGTCACTTCGCCTCGGGTGTGTTCCCACTGTACTTTGATCACTACCCTACCACGGCTCAAAAGAGTCGTGCAAACAGGTAGTGGTTGGGTGCAGTCCCGAAGCACTTGGAGGCAGTGACGGTTAGACAGGATTCGTCTCTCCCGGTATTGGGGGTTGACATCGCGCTGTGTCTAGGAGAGCCATTACACGAGTAGTCCCTGGCCAGGGCAAACGAGATATACTGGTAGGTTTCCAGTGTTATCTCAGGGTGTTTTGGGCTTCGCTCCGGCACGACTTGTACCGCTATTGGGGGACTGACGTTTACCGCCCCCTAGGCCCGCCATGCGATGTATCAGACGAACAGACCGGACTGTACGGAGAATGTCACACTCAGGCTCAGTAGGAGTTCAGATGGGTTTCGCCTCGTCGGTCTTCTTGTCGGCATTACCTGGGGACCGTTACGCACAGCTAGTGCCGCTTGCGGTCTGTGGTTAAACCCACTGCCAGCGTAGTGTCGAGTCTTTAGAGTCCCACACAGAAAGCTTTTCGCCTTTAGGCAAAAGAGTAGAGGTCGCATGGTATTGCGACAGGTCGCATGGTTTTGCGACAGGGTTCGGTCACATCCGTGCACTTGTGCACGTACAGTGTCCGGACAGTTTACACTAGCGGGCTTTGGTTTAAGCCAGATCCTAGTGTACCTTATGGGATTGGATTTATCCAGTTTGCATTCGTGTTCCTCGGAACGCGGATGCGGGTGTGTATGCACAGTTGACAGGGAGGCAGAGGCAGCGGATTCTCATTAGGGTTGTTGACAGTTGACCGTTGACTTTTTGACTTTTTGCTCAACCCTAATGAGAATATGATATGCGATTAACTATTATATTAATTAAGTATTATGGTGACTTGGTTGTTGACTTTTGTTGACCTTGTTGACTTGTTGACTTTTGTTGACTTGTTGACTTTGTTGACCGGTTGACTAGGCTTGACTAGTTGACCATCATGATAACCATGGTTATCATTTCATGCCAAAGACTTTTACTTGCTTGTTCATTTGAGTAAAATGAGTGCATGACATGATAAGGTTATGGTTGCTTCAACCATCACATAAGACTTTTGTTGATATGATGAGTTATCATTGCTTTGGATTATGAGAGGGTGAGAGACAAAATACTTGCTCATTCTTTCTTGCTCATTCTCTCTCTTGTTCTTGAGCTCTCCTCTTGCTCTCACCCTCAACCTCTTGCTCTCTCTCTTGATCCATGGTTCTCTTGTCTCATGAGTTGAGAATCAAGAACCATAGATAAAATCCCATTCTATTTCTTCTCTACTCATTCTAGTTCACTAGGTTTAGCAAACCAAGTGAACTAGTTTCTTCAAAGAACGAAGAAGGAGCTAAAGGTTGGAGCTTTCAGGTGGATCTATCTTCGGCGTACGGAGACGACGAGAAGGAGCCATCGGACCACCATCGGAGCTCGGAGACGAAGGAGTTCAAGTTTAGGTATAACCATCTCCATCCGAGTAGCTAACTCTCTTTAGCTAAGTATGCTAGTTTTAGTTTAGTTAAAGATCCCGACTTTGCTTAGTCCATGTTGCCCCTTGCGCTAAAAATTTGATTTTTATACCGTTTCCGCCTCCCCGTAAGAACCGGGGGTCGCAACGTGGACTTACAGTTGTATCAGAGCCTAACTAAACTTAAACTAGCTTGGTAGTAAAGTGTAACGAAGTTCGGAACCGGAAAAATCCAAAAACCTAACTTTTACAAAACCTGAGTTTCTGTTGAAATTTTTTCTGGTCAAAATGAAAAACTTTATACTCCTAAATTCGGCTCAGGGTTTTGTGTGAACACCCATGAAAAACGGTCCACTGTTTCATTCAAACCGCCGCGCTTCCGCCGCACGAGGTAGGCATTTGCCGCGGAAGCGCCGCGGTTTGTCGTCTTCTCTGCATCGTTTTTCGTGCAGTGTGTGTCTGTGTTGGTTTTGGGATTTTTGGAATATATTATATGTGCCCAGATTTTCCAGAAAAGAAATTTCCTTTTGGGGTCCTATAATTCCGTATTTTTTCCGAACTTCACTGCACTTTGACTATGATGGTTATATCTGTGATGTTTGCATGTATTGAACGTCGGCTAATCGCTATAAGTCGATTGGTCGGGGTTATACATGATCTGTAATGTGCTGAAATGTGTATATAAATATGTTGGATTGTCGCGGGTGAATAGCCGGGGGTTGTGAGACGAGAGTTTTCTTTTCTTGCAATTCATGTAAATTTGTAAATTGATGTAATAATTATTTGTATGGCCGCACAACCGGGTCGGGGTTGTAGCCGTCATTGTATAATTTCTTTTTACTGTTTTTGCTCCTAGGATAGACCCATGGAGGGGTGCACAAACTACCGGGTATGCCGAAGTGTCGAGTGGCCTACTCATGGAGATGAGGGAGGTTGCTACGCTTCGGGTACTTGGCGGGTAGTTTGCCGCACCCGTAGGGGTCTTGGGTGGGGTATTGGCTATTCACCGCGACCGTGTTATCTGTTTTTGTTACAGGCTCGTACAAATTACAGATTGCTAGTATATCCAATGTATTTATCTGTGATCTGAAATGTTTATCATTGCAGTATATCTATATATGATATTATTTAGGCGTTGCTTATGTTTTACAGACACGCTAGCCCAGCCCCCGCTCTGTCGTTAGTTAAGTAACCTAACGGGTAATGACGGGGCCCCGTGGCGAATGCGAATGGCATAAGCGTACGTCATATTTTGGTTGTTTTCTGCAATGGTAGGATTAAATGATGGGACGCATTAAAAGAACTAATGCAAGAATATCACGCATTAAAAGAACTAATGCAAGATAATAAACCAAGTTAAAGTCGTTGGAACACTTTCGAAAAACCACTCGGTTCTTTTCAAAAACAACTTTTAAATGCGGTGCTTGAGCCACTCTTTTTAAAAGCTATCTCGTTCCATCGACCAAATCAAGTTCACTACGTTCACGGTTTTGCCAAAACCATTCGTAGCCCTCCGTCGTTTCGTATGAATATTCAATAGTATTCAAGCTGTGTTTGTTGACCTTCGTCAAGGCATAGTGATTGGTAGCTATTGGGTATTCATATGTAGCATAGATAGATGCGTTGGTTTGGGACATTCGCATTACCTTGTTGACCTTCGTCAAGGGTATATACGGGTGGATTCAAATTAACCTGGATAATGACGGGCAGAACTTGACATGTGACTTATGATTTGTTGACCTTCGTCAAGGTCATAAGAGCATGGGGCAAAAATCCACATCGGGAGTTTCATAAGTACTGAAACTTGCTAGATTTGCATACCATTTGGAGTGTGATGATTCTGGTAGGATTCCTTCAGTTTCGTCACGCGATGATATTTGGATCCCGATCCTACTGTGAGTATATGCTACTCCTCGGGAAATTTCTCACTTAACGATCAATGCTATAAACCTAGTAGGTGCCTAGAAAGGTGTTAGCGGGGCTACGCCCCCAGGGAAAAGAGGTTCTCTAATTAAGGAACTTCGCGAAAGCGTTGGAAAACCTCCCTCGAAGTACCGACACCGGCCTGGTTGAACGGTTAAGCAAGTATTGTACGGTGGGATTGATCCTGACTAATTCTTCCTTTATGGTTTGAGGAGGGATTCGAGAAACAGTGGGAGCCATCCTGTTTAGACAAACTAAAAACCACTCTAAACTTGCAAGAGCATCATGCTGAGTGTTTCTTCTTCTCTCTCCTAATTGCAGCGACCAATCAACATGACTGGACTTAAGTTACTCCTAGATAAAAACAAACTGACAGGGCCAAACTACAAAGATTGGCTCAGGAATGTCAAGATAGCAATCACTTATGACAAGCTGGGGTATCTTCTTACCACCAAAGCTCTCCCTGTCCCTGGTCCAACTTCCAGTGTCGCGGATAAGGAAATCCGCAAGACTTGGGAGATTGATAGCGCGAAGGCCAAATGCCTCCTGCTTGCCTCGATGGACAACGAACATCAGAGGAGGCATGAGAATATGGACATGGAATCCATATTGCTTCATACAAAAGAACTGCTTGGAGAGCAATCTCGTATCGCAAGATACGAAGCGTCGAAGAAGTTATTTTCGACAAGAATGGCCGTCGGATCATCAGTAGCCGAGCACGTGCTAAAGATGATCGGCTACATTGAGGAGCTCGCTGACCTAGGGATCACATTGGAGAGTGAGCTATATACGGATATAGTTCTCCAGTCCCTTCCTTCCACTTACGCCCAGTTTATACTGAACTTCAACTTACAAGAAAAAGAGGTTGAACTTTCAGAGCTCCTCAACATGCTGAGGAGCGCAGAGGGCACCCTACAGAAAGGTAGGGATACATCCACTTTGTTTGTAGGAGGATCATCTTCTTCTAGGTCCAAGGCGAAAGCCAAGGGAAAGAAGAAGAAGGCCCCCGCCAAACCAAGGGGCGGTGTTAGTAAAGTGGATACGAAGGGAAAAGGTAAAGCAACAAAGATAGCGGGGAAGCTTGTGGATAAGGAAGAATGCTTCTATTGTCATAAGAAAGGACACTGGAAGAATGATTGCAGGGCCTGGAAGGCCAGAACACAGGAATTGAAGCAGGTTGCAGCTTCAGCTTCAGGTGTGTATGTTATTGAAAACTGTCTTTCAATAAACTCTACTTCCTGGGTATTGGATACCGGATCAGGATCTCATATCTGTAATTCTTTGCAGGCGTTGAGAAACCGTAGGTTTTTGAAGGCAGGTGACATGACCCTCAAAGTTGCGAACGGAGCTAGCATGGATGCTAAAGCCGTGGGGGACTATCACCTAGGAATGTCAGATGGACATGTTTTGGTTTTGCGTAATTGCTTTTTTGTACCCAACGCAACTTGTAATATCATTTCTGTATCTTTAGTTTCTAAAGAAGGTTATGAATTTGCGTTTGTAAGTAATGTTGTAAACATTCACCTTAATCAAGTTTTGATTGGGTCAGGTACATTGAGTAATGGTATATACGTGTTAAACCAACCACAGATTTTCAACGTCCAGAATACACACAAAAGAAAGTCTCCGGAAATGAATCAGACTTTCTTATGGCATTGTAGATTGGGTCACATCAATGAGAGAAGGTTGACTAAGTTACATACAGAAGGGTATTTGAATGCGTTCGAATATCAGTCGTATGCCACTTGTCAATCCTGTCTCAAAGGAAAGATGACAAAGACTCCGTTTACTGGACATGGAGTAAGAGCGAGCGAGCTCTTGGGACTCGTACACTGTGACGTGTGCGGTCCAATGTCTACACATGCCCGAAGCGGACATTCTTACTTCATTACTTTTACGGATGACTTCTCAAGGTACGGTTATGTCTTCTTAATGAAACATAAGTCCGAGGCCTTTGGAAAATTCCAGGAGTATAAGAATGAAGTAGAGAAACAGACCGGCAAAAGTATTAAGATTCTAAGATCGGATCGAGGTGGAGAATACTTAAGTGCCGAATTCCTGAATTACTTAAAAGAGAATGGTATTCTCTCTCAGCTTACTCCTCCATACACTCCGCAACATAACGGTGTATCGGAGAGACGGAACCGAACCCTATTGGATATGGTTCGGTCCATGATGAGTAACGCTGAGTTACCGCGATCATTCTGGGGATATGCACTAGAAGCAGCTGCGTATCTCTTGAACAAGGCTCCCACCAAGACTGTGCCTACCACCCCATATGAGATGTGGACTGGGAAGAAACCCTGTCTTAAGTATCTTAAGGTATGGGGATGTCCAGCTTTTGTAAAAAAGCAGCATGCGGACAAACTTGAGGCACGTTCAGTACAGTATAAGTTTGTGGGATACCCAAGGAACTCCAGGGGGTATCTTTTCTATTCCGCTGAGGAGCAAAAGGTCTTTGTTTCTCAGCATGCCCGCTTCTTGGAAACTGAGTTTTTAGAAACCCAGATAAGTGGGAACACAATAGAACTGGAAGAAGTTCCAGAACCACAGACTGTTACTGAAAGCTTAGTGGAACCAGAGGGTTCAACAGAACAGGACATTCCTGCGCCGCTCCGCAGGAGTAGTAGGCAGTCTCATCCGCCCGAGAGATACTACGGTTTTCTCATAGACGGGGATAGAGAGGATTGCATCATAGATTATGATGAGCCTACTAGCTTCCAGCAGGCCGTTCAGAGCGTTGACTCAGTGAAATGGCTGGATGCAATGCGGACCGAAATGGAGTCCATGTACACCAACAAGGTATGGACGTTGGACATTGCTCCAGACGGGGTAAAACCCGTAGGATGCAAGTGGATCTTCAAAAGGAAGATTGGTGTAGATGGACAGGTTGAGACCTATAAAGCTAGGCTGGTAGCAAAGGGTTTCCGTCAAAGACCTGGCTTGGACTACGACGAAACCTTTTCTCCAGTAGCCATGCTGAAATCCATTCGGATCCTTCTTGCCATTGCTGCCTTCCACGATTATGAGATCTGGCAAATGGACGTAAAGACAGCTTTTCTAAATGGAAATTTAGAGGAGTGTGTCTATATGGACCAACCAGAGGGTTTCATTCAGAGTGGGAGCAGCGGAAAGGTGTGCAAGTTGCTTAAGTCCATCTATGGACTAAAGCAGGCGTCGCGGAGTTGGAACATCTGCTTTGATGAAACGGTCAAAGAATTTGGCTTTATCAAAAATCCAGATGAACCATGCATCTATAGTAGATTTGTAGCGAGAACTGTAGTATTCCTCGTTTTATACGTGGATGACATTCTCTTAATAGGAAATGACATTCCTATGCTACAATCTGTCAAGGGGTTCTTGTCACACAGGTTCTCCATGAAAGACCTGGGTGATGCCTCGTACATTCTGGGTATCCGGATCTACCGTGACAGATCCAAGAGGATATTAGGACTATCACAGTCCAGGTACATCGACACCATACTGAAGAGATTCAGTATGGAAGATTCCAAGCGCGGTAACCTACCGGCTTGTCACGGGATCACCCTCTCTAAAGAGATGTCTCCCAAGACTGATTTGGAGAGGGATCGCATGTCTATTATACCCTACGCTTCTGCGGTAGCCTCTATAATGTATGCGATGTTGTGTACCAGACCGGATGTAGCTTATGCACTGAGTGTGGTAAGCCGGTATCAGTCAAACCCTGGGGAGAAACACTGGATAGCGGTAAAGAACATTCTCAAGTACTTGAGAAGGACTAAGGAGATGTTCTTGGTGTATGGCGGAAAAGACCTCCAGATCGAGGCCTTTGCTGACTCCAGCTTCCAGAGTGACAAGGATGATTCCAAGTCCATGTCGGGCTTTGTCTTTACCCTCAATGGAGGGGCGGTGTGTTGGAAGAGTTCCAAACAAGAAACCGTTGCAGACTCGACGATGGAAGCGGAATACATCGCTGCATCTGATGCCGCAAAAGAAGCTGTCTGGATGAGGAAGTTCTTGAAAGAACTTCAGGTGGTTCCGTCCATTGTTGATCCAATACCTCTGTATTGCGACAACAACGGGGCTATAGCTTTAGCGAAGGAACCCAGGTCCCATCAGAGATCCAGGCACATCTTGAGGCGGTATCACCTGATCAGGGAGATCGTGGATCGCCAGGAGATCGAGGTTCGGAGAGTCGCTTCAGAAGATAACACTGCAGATCTATTCACCAAGGCCCTGCCCCAGACTCAGTTCGAGCGGCTGATCGAGATGATAGGTCTTCGATACGCCAGTACATGGCCTTAGTGCAAGTGGGAGATTGTTAGTGTATATGCCCTAGAGGCCATTACTGTATCATACTGGTTTGTATATTACTTAATGGATGCTTGGGATATTCACCTTGTATATACAATCTTGCTCAAAATAGTAGTATGCTACTTGGTTTGTTTCTACTTCAATGTGTACATGTGTTTATATTTTGTATATCACCTATACACATTAGTGGAGCCCTTAGGATCTTTGCTTGATTACCAACGATGTGATGGCCGTCACACTAGTGGGGCTGGGTAATCTATAAGCACATCCTTATGCAGGTCCCTGGTCGCAGGACTATCGAGACAGGGCATCGATACTCCGGAGTAGACCAGCGCATGCGCTTCTCATCCCAGTATGGGAGACGGTCTGTCCCACAGCCGTCAGTACGTCGTACTTGAGATAGTATGTGGGTGCTCGTTAGGTTACGGGTACACTGGACAGGACTCATCGGGAACTGACTAGTTGGTATTATAACTATCGTCAGTTATCAGTTCCCAGGTGACATGAGTACAGCTTAGTCCGCTGACTTGACACTGTCACTTCGCCTCGGGTGTGTTCCCACTGTACTTTGATCACTACCCTACCACGGCTCAAAAGAGTCGTGCAAACAGGTAGTGGTTGGGTGCAGTCCCGAAGCACTTGGAGGCAGTGACGGTTAGACAGGATTCGTCTCTCCCGGTATTGGGGGTTGACATCGCGCTGTGTCTAGGAGAGCCATTACACGAGTAGTCCCTGGCCAGGGCAAACGAGATATACTGGTAGGTTTCCAGTGTTATCTCAGGGTGTTTTGGGCTTCGCTCCGGCACGACTTGTACCGCTATTGGGGGACTGACGTTTACCGCCCCCTAGGCCCGCCATGCGATGTATCAGACGAACAGACCGGACTGTACGGAGAATGTCACACTCAGGCTCAGTAGGAGTTCAGATGGGTTTCCCCTCGTCGGTCTTCTTGTCGGCATTACCTGGGGACCGTTACGCACAGCTAGTGCCGCTTGCGGTCTGTGGTTAAACCCACTGCCAGCGTAGTGTCGAGTCTTTAGAGTCCCACACAGAAAGCTTTTCGCCTTTAGGCAAAAGAGTAGAGGTCGCATGGTATTACGACAGGTCGCATGGTTTTGCGACAGGGTTCGGTCACATCCGTGCACTTGTGCACGTACAGTGTCCGGACAGTTTACACTAGCGGGCTTTGGTTTAAGCCAGATCCTAGTGTACCTTATGGGATTGGATTTATCCAGTTTGCATTCGTGTTCCTCGGAACGCGGATGCGGGTGTGTATGCACAGTTGACAGGGAGGCAGAGGCAGCGGATTCTCATTAGGGTTGTTGACAGTTGACCGTTGACTTTTTGACTTTTTGCTCAACCCTAATGAGAATATGATATGCGATTAACTATTATATTAATTAAGTATTATGGTGACTTGGTTGTTGACTTTTGTTGACCTTGTTGACTTGTTGACTTTTGTTGACTTGTTGACTTTGTTGACCGGTTGACTAGGCTTGACTAGTTGACCATCATGATAACCATGGTTATCATTTCATGCCAAAGACTTTTACTTGCTTGTTCATTTGAGTAAAATGAGTGCATGACATGATAAGGTTATGGTTTCTTCAACCATCACATAAGACTTTTGTTGATATGATGAGTTATCATTGCTTTGGATTATGAGAGGGTGAGAGACAAAATACTTGCTCATTCTTTCTTGCTCATTCTCTCTCTTGTTCTTGAGCTCTCCTCTTGCTCTCACCCTCAACCTCTTGCTCTCTCTCTTGATCCATGGTTCTCTTGTCTCATGAGTTGAGAATCAAGAACCATAGATAAAATCCCATTCTATTTCTTCTCTACTCATTCTAGTTCACTAGGTTTAGCAAACCAAGTGAACTAGTTTCTTCAAAGAACGAAGAAGGAGCTAAAGGTTGGAGCTTTCAGGTGGATCTATCTTCGGCGTACGGAGACGACGAGAAGGAGCCATCGGACCACCATCGGAGCTCGGAGACGAAGGAGTTCAAGTTTAGGTATAACCATCTCCATCCGAGTAGCTAACTCTCTTTAGCTAAGTATGCTAGTTTTAGTTTAGTTAAAGATCCCGACTTTGCTTAGTCTATGTTGCCCCTTGCGCTAAAAATTTGATTTTTATACCGTTTCCGCCTCCCCGTAAGAACCGGGGGTCGCAACGTGGACTTACAGATGCGAATGAACCCACCTACCAAAGCAATCACCCATAATGGATGTAGTGTGCCAGAAATCCGCAATGAGACCTGTACGGCAAGACCTGCAAGAAACTGTGGCACAACGGGGGTGAGTTGCTAACTCGTGAGTAGAAAATATCACAGAGCAAAAATCGCATGTATGACGCTATCCTAGGTAATATCAAGTAATATCCTCAAATAATATCCTGATCCATCTACACATTAGTGCAATACTATGTGCTCGTGTCAGTGCCCCAGATAGCAACATATCAGATATATGATGTATGAATGCATTACTAATGGAAACAGAATACATCATGAATGAGACAACTGTTTTCTTTATTTAATGAGATTTCTGTATGTATATAAATCGAGTATCATCAATGAAATCAATAGAGAAATCGGTGTCAAGCATCGACAAAAAACATAAATCACAATATCTCAATATCTCAATATCATCAAATCTCAATATCTCGGTGTCTCAAATCTCAATATCTCAATACCTCGGGCTGCGTCAGTCCGGATCGGCCCATATCATCAATCACACGACCACGAACGGTATCCTGCGGATATCCGCCGCGCCAGACATGTTAGTTATATGTATGCCCTAGAGGCCATTACTATACATAAGATGTATATTGTAGTGGATGCTTGGACATATATAGGGGGGACTTTCTTGCTCGACATGATAGTATGCTACCTGGTTGCACTTTACCTTAACGTGTACACTGATTGTCTCTCTGTTACATGTTGGTAAAGCCCTTAGGATGTGTACTTGACTACTTGGACTATGATGCAGATCATACTAGTGGGGACATGGTAGTCCATAAGTACATCCTTCAAGGTCCCTAGTCGTGGGTGTATCGAGACGGGGCATCGATATACCAGAGTAGACTAGCGTATACCTTCTCGACCCATACAGATGGGCGATGGATGATCCCATATCCATTGGTGTTCGACATCAGAGATGATATACGGGTGCTCAGTGGAGACTGGGTACACTGGTCGGACTCGCCGAGAACTCCCAGATGGTATTATACCTTACGTCAGATGGCAGTTCTCTGGTGACACTGGTACAGAGTAGTCTGTTGACCCGAGATCGTCATAGAGTCTTGTGTGATTCCCATTGTGCTTTGATTTCCACCTTACCACGTCCAAGAGGGCGTGCAAAACGGTGGTTTTTGGGTACAGTCCCGAATCACATGGAGGCAATGAGCGATAGGAGGGGATTCGTCTCTCCCGGTATAGGGAGTTGATGTTGCGCTGTGTTCGATTGGCTATAACCGGAAATCCCTGGCCAGGGTTGCTGAGATTTACTGGTAAGTGTTACCAGTAGTTTCTCGAACTGTTATAGACCTCATATCGACATGACTTATCGAGCTACTGGGGTCTGACGTTTACCACCCCTAGGCGAGATATGCGACATATCAGACGATCAGACCGGACTGTACGGTATGTGTTACTGGTTGGATTCACAGGAGTGTGAGCGGGCTTGCTCGTTCATCTTCTGATCGCTCAATACCCAGGTGGCCGTTACGTTTAGCAGACCGCTTGCGGCTTGCGGGTGTTTGATATGATCATCACCTACTGCCGGCGTATTGACGAGTCTTTAGAGTCCTACACAGAGGTTTCCTGGCTCAAGCGAAACGAAATAGGAGCGCATATGAGATATGTGCGGGACCGAGAATAATGCGTGTATGTGATACCGTATTCTATTCTCGCGATGAATGTATCGATTGGTTGTATGCGATATAACCTAGTTATCGAATCGAGGATTGATTCGATAAGTCGATACATTGGATATTAGTCGGTCATATGCGATATGACCGGGTCGTTAAATCAAGTGTTGACTTAATGATTTAATGTATAATTATATATATTTGATATATTACTTTACATTTACTAGTATTTGTTCACTTAAAGATGGATTTTCTCACTTGATGTGCACATTGTATATATGATATAGTTTTGTGCACTAGTTTGTATCATGTTTGATGATACATGCAAACTTGGGTGTATGTTTGATTTAAACCATGTTTAGTTAATGGTTAGGGTTTCATTTGCTTTATTTACTTATTCATTTATTTATGGAAAGGAAAATGAAATGGTGGCTTGCTTTGTCTTTTGTTGAAGCTTCATGAAGCTTTGAACAAGTAACCATTTTGTTTCTTTCCTTTAACCTAACCATTCAACTAAACCCTAGTTTATTCTCTACACTCACCCATGGTTACTAAATGATAACCATCACTTGATTTTATTTTTATTCATAATTCTTTTTCATTCTTCTTCTTCATCTTCTTCAAGAGGAAAAAGAAAACCTTTGCTTGAAAATGATCAAGTGATGATTCCAAGTGAGAATTCCAAATCCGAAGTGAACCCACTTCCTATTTCTTCATCCTCTACCACTTGCCATGTAGTATAGGGTGTTTTCTTCACAAGTATCATGACTTGGTGAAGTTGGAGCTCGAGTTAGAGTCGCCTCGACATAGATCATCTTCGGCATCGAAGTCATCGACCTAGCCCGATCATTTCTTCGATGAAACCACCGCGAGAGTCCGGGATCCGATGATCGCAGCGGAGGGACATCATCACGAAGCTAAGGAAGTGGAGGACCGGATCTACAAAGGTTGTATTTCCATTCACTTAGCAATAAAGTTGTTTACTTGCTTGCTTTTCGCCTTTACCTCTAGTTAACGATCTAGAATTAGGGTTTCTCGGCATATAATTTTTGAATTTGGCATGGTTGATGCCTTGTGGAACCTCTTGAGTGTGCCTAGGAACCCTACAAGACAATCACCGGTAGGTAGTCTGCCCCTGCCGGGCTCATCGTCTACAACTCGAGCTTCTTGCCCCGGGTTACCATACCGGGTCCACCATGTACCCGCAGATGGTTCATCCAGCTCCTCGAATCGGGTCTCGAAAACCATCTCAGAACCGAGAAAACATCATGGTGGACGACTCATACATCACGAGAAAACCGCAACTTGCGTTTTAAAAAGAGGAAGAGAGAGAGAAGTTTATATATATATTCTTGCGTTTTTCCCCCAAATCCAGAAATCTCATGGAAGTCCGAAATCCAAGAATCAAGAGTAAGTAAACAGTGAATATCGGCATAAATCTCCATAATACTGCATGACCAATGAATATATGAATGCC
The DNA here is from genome assembly GCA_030015575.1 of Agapanthus africanus. Taxonomy (NCBI): domain Eukaryota; kingdom Viridiplantae; phylum Streptophyta; class Magnoliopsida; order Asparagales; family Amaryllidaceae; genus Agapanthus; species Agapanthus africanus. Next base: position 213,977,705 of record JASDDO010000029.1, read on the forward strand.
TCTAATATCATGCAATGAGTGCAATAGTTAAGCTAGCATATGAAAGTGATAACATATTACAACGATCAGCTAGCAAGCTATGCAATGAAATAATATTCTCTAAAGTGTACGTGACATGGAAATTACCGATGATGATGTGTGTGAGCCGGCAAGCAGGTGTACGTGGAACATACGCATCATCGGTAATGGTGTTGGTGTCCTGACAGCAGGGTTTCATAATAATTACAGATAACATATGCATAAGCATTCAATGCGATGAAATATCATGAATATACAGAAAGTGATATAGCGACAGCAACACTGAAGAATAAACCTACCCAATATCCGAGTCATACAGTTGGTATATTAAAGTACTCACGATTCACTGCATTTGAAAACAGTATGACTCGAGCCCGGTCAAAAGGGTAAGGAAATCCACCTAGTTCTGAGTCAACCTATATATCTATATATATCTAGTAGTCGGTGATCTCACCTCAATAGTATCACGTACGATACAATATATATATATATATATAACATCCTTGAGTCAAGAGTGAGGATCTAACATCATAATTATATCTCGTCCGGTTAATCTATCGTACGGCATCCCAAATCCGGGTACGGGTCGAACATCATATTTATCTCATCAATTTTCTGGTATCCTTTTCATCATATCTCATGAACTGGGGTACTGATCTAAGTCTAGTACAATACTAATATCATCAACATATATGCACGTGTGTCTGAAACATATCGCCTAAAGATCCTCTATACTATCATGCCGTATCTCCTAGTACGAATCAAATCACACCACCGATCTCATGGCACCATGCCCAATCCTCATCGACTCATCTCCAAATACCATATATTATCCTCATCAACCGAATATAAGTGTGTATATATATATATACACACACCAACGCATCCATATATATACATACATATAAACATATGCACCCAAACCATATCCCGTGTATGCACTTGTGTGTTTGTCAACCTTACTCTAGGGTTCATGACTAAGAACCCAACTAAATCCTTTTCTTCAAATCTCGCTAACACTATCTCAAGATCTCCTAATGCTTTTCTTACTAAGGTTCATATCTCGCAATAACCCATATATGTATATCTATACCATGTCACATCAAAATCTTATGATATTGCGGGGGTGCTATACGCCATCTATCCGACTTCCCCCATAGATATAAATCTACTCACCTTATCTTCTCTTGCCGTTGCCGACGTCGCCACGCGCTTTCTTGTCGTCCCGAAGTCCACATAGGGGTACCTTGTCACAACGTATCGTATCGTATTAAACTCCAAATCAAAACCAAAACGACACGCTAAAAGCCTATAGGTTAGAACCTACGGACTACGCCTTTCAAACCACCAAACAACCCTCGATATCGTCGTACAAACGTCAAGTGATCGAGGTAAACACAAATACTAAAATCCAGAATCCAAACTACGAAAAGTATAACCCAGAAAAAAACAACAACTCATGAAATTAGTCACAGATTTTACCCTAAGAGAAATTAGCCAATTTTGCATATGGGAGGGGTTTAGATTACAGATACTGGAGCCGTGAAACAAACACGAGCCCACAAGTCCCTATTCTGGCCGCAATTTGTGGCCAGAATGAATATAACTGTGGCCAAAAGGTGGAGGTGGGGTCTCGGGTCTTCAGGGTAGCATCTAGGTCACCTGCACTACTCTCAGTCTTCGCTAAATAATTTTCCAGGTCCCCGGGTGTTAGCAGATTTCATTTCCCCTACACAATTTCCACAAAATACGATATCGGGGATTTCTAAGTTCTCTAATTGGGGTTCTAGTATCGGGTTTAGGTCTTTAATCAATCACCGCAGAGGTTGTAAGGCTTTTACTAAACTCAATTAGACAATCCCAACTCAAGAATCTCTCAAACCCTAACTAGGAATTTTCTAACCTCACTAAATCAAACTTAAACACTTCTAAACATGCAAGGATACTAAAGTAAAAGTAATACTATGCTAATGGTGATGAAATTACCTCATTTGGCAACTCAAGAAAATTCTTGAGTTGTCCTAAGTGTCCAAAATCCTTGCTTTCTTGGTCCAAAGTGTAGCTAGAAGGCTTGTGCACATTTTTAATGAAGTGGGGATGATGTTTTGGGGGTGTTTTTGATGGTGTTTTGAGGGTTAAAGGTGGAGGGAGAGGGAGTGCTCCCATGGGAGTTGAGGGGAGAGAGAATGAAGAAGAGAAAATGAGAGAGGAATGACACCTAGACCAAGGTTGACCCCCTCACCACTCTCTCTCATGCCCATACCTGCTTATTTTATCATTTTCCTTTTTCTTTTCTTTTCTTTTCTTTTCTCTTCTCTTTAAATTTTAGAACCATGCATGATAATAAGAAGAAAGCATGAAAGAAAAATGTAACAAGTGCTAAAAACGACTTAGTGCAAGTCATGTGCACACAACCGGATTAATGCGAGATTAGCGATATTTAATCGCGATTAGCACTAAAATAGTGTGTAATAAATCACAATTAACTTAAAATTGCTAAAATCCAATAAAACACCCTCATTTCAGTAATTTTTGTAATTTTCCAAAATTTTCCCAATTTATCGGTATTTAATTATACCGCCTTATTAAAATATTCAATATATTATTATTTAAATATAAAAATTTCCAAAAATAATATTTTATTTTTATGAAATGTTACACTCCATCCAACGGTGCTGTCTCAACTTCAGATCCCGCTGCAGGAAGTTGTACATTAAGCTCTGGTGATTCGTAAAAATCTGACACGACTCTCCGTACAAGTAGTGTCTCCAAATCTCTAGTGCAAGACCACCACGGCCATCTCCAGATCATGAGTGGGATAAATCCTGCTCATACTTCCTCCAACTGTCGGGAAGCATAAGCGATAACTCTATAATGCTACATCAGTACACAATCGAGCCCTACCCGCGAAACATCACAAAAAAACGACAAAGTCGCCCGATCCAAAAGGCAAAGATAGAACTGGTGCAGTCGTCAACCGAGTCTTTAACTGCTGAAAACTCAGCTCTCATGCCTCAGTCAAAAGAAAAGGAACCCCCTTCCTTGTCAGTATGGTCAACGGTGTAACGACACTCAAGAAATTCTGTACGAAATGGCGGTAAAAACTGGCTAAGCCCAAAAAGCTGCGGACCTCTGTCACTGAACATGTCTGGGCCAAACCTGTATGGCCTCGATCTTCCTCGGGCCCATACGAATACCGTCTCCCGTAACTACATGACCAAGGAAGTCAACACTATCTAGCCTGAAGGAACACTTCTAGAATTTAGAAAACTGCTGGTACTCTCTCAACATCTGCAAAGAAATCCTCAAGTGCTACTTATGTTCCTCATGACTCTTGGAATAGACCAGAATGTCATCGATAGCACAACAATAAACTGGTCGAGGAACGGCCTGAAAAAAAATTTGGTTCATCACATCCATGAATGCTGCTAGGGCATTGGTGAGTCCAACGACACCACCAAAAACTCATAAAGCCCGTAGCGCGCACAAAAGCAGTCTTCGGAATGTCATCACTCCGAACCCGCAACTAATGATGACCTGATCCCAAATCAAACTTAGAAAAAGGTCCCGCACCCTGGAGCTGATCAAGAAATCGTCAATGCGAGTTAAAGGATACCAAATCCGCACCGTAACTTGGTTCAATTGACGGAAATCAAAACACAACCTCAAACTGCCGTCCTTCTCCTTAACGAACAGAATAGGAGCTCCCTAAAGCGAAACACTTGGACGTACAAGTCTCCCTATTTAGCAACTCTACAGCTGAGCCTTAAGCTCCCTAAGCCCCGCCGGCTCATCTGGAACAACGTCAGAAAACTCTCGCACGATAGGAACCCTGTCCAATGAATCCACTATGGCTCCGGTATCATAAATGAAAGCCAAGAATCCTCGACATCCTCTCCTCAAAAGCCGACTAGCGTAAAAGGCTGAAATCAAGCGGTGAGGGGCGGCACCATGGTCCCCCTGCACAACAAGAACTGACTCACCGGGAAAACAAAATCTGACTATTTTCTCGCGGCAGTCCGCAGACGCATAGCACGTAGCTAACCAGTCCGTGCCCAGGAGAACGTCAAAGTCCAACATCTCCAGAAGGATCAAATCGATGGACGAATCTCTATCTCCTATCCGATTGGCATACGACCAAAACACGTGTCGCGCAACAAAAGAATCGCTAACAGGAGTAAACACAACAAACGGTTGATCTAGCATACACGACTCTCGGCCCAACCTCGGCACGAAGTGTGTAGAACAAATGAGTTCATAGATCCCGAATTAAATAAACATGCGCATCAGAAGATCATACGAAAATGAATACCATCAAACTCTGCATTGGACGCCCGCGCGTCCCGATGAGTCGAAACAAAAGCTCATGCCTATGCTCTACCTGCAACAGGCTGTCCTCCTCCTCTGCCATCCTGTACTCTCTGAACAAACCCTCCGCGACCACGACCTCTCTGAACATAAGTCTGACACGGATCAACAACAGGCGCAAAAAGGCGACTCTCCCTGAGGTGAAGGTGATAAGGTATCATATAGTACTTCTGCCCTCCTCTGACGTACCAAGGTACAATTTCTGACGAGGTGATGGAAACTCCCGCACCGGAAACATCCATACGATGGTGCTAACCCTCCTGGGGATAAGAGCTAAACAATTTTCCTCGTCCCAAGCCTCTGCTACTCCCGTGACGTATATGAAATCTGTCGCGGCAACTAAGCATCTGTCTCTGGGCAGATACACCTGTATGAGCCCTCCTCGGTTCTGGAACTTCCAAAGTCTCGGGAAGACGCTCCTCATCTAGTAGGGATGCGTCCACTGCTGCTGTATACATGACACAATGCTGTATGCTGATAGCAAGGAATAACTGGGTAACAGGGGTGGCCACCTCCTGTCGCTGCGCTCGGCTGGCCTCAACCAACGATCCCATCATCTGGCGCAAGTCCTGCATCTCTGCCTCAAGCCTAGCGATACGATCTATCGAAGGCGGATCAATCTGCTCTTGTATAGCGAGCATACCATCCTGGTCAGTCCTCATCCCAAACGAGTCAACTCTGACCTCGGCTCTCGCTGCCTCTCTCTGAGCCCTCGTAGTCATCGGCGGCAAATGGCTAGAAATGGAAATAGGATTCGATACGAAAACGGAAATCGAATCACAAGGATATGTATAATCATGGAAGGAATTTCAAGCAATTAGTACTAAGGTCATTTAGGCGGAGTACCGTGTCGTAAGTATGCCGCGGACATACGCACACTACGTCACTCTGCTTAAGCTACCTACTCAATCATACCAAGGTCATCCTACACTCCGAAAGGTAAAACCTAGCGCTCTGATACAAACTTTGTCATGACCCAAAATTTGGCACGTGACGGCCCTTAAACCACGTAACGTCCAGAGAAGTAACACAATCTAAGTAAGCCGAAAACCCAGCAAATCTAAATCATCAAAAGTAGTAAGAACATTGTTAAAAGCTTTTGGGAATCTCAAGTAAAAATCTTTAAAGTCCAAATTTACTTTCTTTAAAATTTGGCAGCACCTCCTTTGTAAAACAAGCCCCGAAAAGGGTACAACATAAAATATAAGTAAAGCATCCCCAACGGGAGGAAATCCACGCCCCAAGGCGGAAACAACACCACAACAGATATACGACGCCGTAGCGAAGAAAATGGACGATATAAAGTGACATCAGCATAAAAGACATCCAAGTCACAAAATAATATATAATATCGTCCTCACATCTCGTTTCTAAGTCAATACATAAAAGTGGTAGATGGAGAGTACTAGATACAACGAATATACAATGAGCAACATCGGATAACCGCAAAACCCACCTATAGCAAAACTGCACACAGTCAGCCGTAGCGGTATCCGCTGCGAAAGATGATACGATAAGAAGAAGAAGCCCTGCCGTGACTGCTCTGAGGGACTACCTGCAAAACACTGTGGCACAACGGGGGTGAGTTGCCAACTCGTGAATAGTAAATAATATATGCAGGTAATCGCAGGTATGCACGTACTGCGATAATCTATCACATGCAAGCTGATAGTATAATATTGCAATATGTATATGCAACAGTCATGAAAGATACTCTATCAGGTACTACTAATGAAGCAATGCATATCAAATATCTGCTGAGTATGGGATAAAACATGTCATCCTCACGGAATCCTCATCGTGGCAGGACCAGTGTCCATCAAGACAATCTAAATCCCAATACCAAAGGCATCGCATCCTCAGATCGGCCCTCGTATCCTGTAAGTCTCATGGAACCTGAGTGTCCAACACCGACACCCGAAACCTCATGAAAACATATGCCTGTGTATATATATGTATATATGTGTGTCCCTCAACAACACATCAAAATCATGGAACCTGAGTGTCCAACATCGACACTCGAAACATCATGAAAACTAGTGTCCAGCATCGACACGTAAATACTCATCTGTCAGGAGCCGTCACCACGACTGGCCCTGATGTCATGTCCGTACATAACTCCAGTCGATATCCCCACGATAACCGCTGAGTCCAAATACTATCACCGGTAGGTACTAGCCCTCCTGTCAGGCTCATCGTCTATACCACGAAAATCACCTCTTGTCCCGGGGAACCATACCGGGTCCACCATGTACCCGCAGACGGTGTCTACCGCTCCTCGAATCGGGTATCTAACACAAGTCTCAGAACCGAGAAAACTCATGGTGGACGCACTGAAATATCATATCAAGAGAAACCGGGTTTTCAAACAATACATAATTTCTTGAAATACCCCCACGGTTCTCAAATCCATAAATCACATGAAATCCATATCTCAATGCGTAAATCAATGAAATATAATATATGCAACATAAAACAGTAATATGAGCATATCAAGGAAAAACCGCTATTTAAATGCATCAAGTTATTAAATATATCATGCGGTTCCTAATTCTCCAAAATCCAAGCAACATCATATAAAGGTGAACATGTGGCTATAGCAAGATATGTGTATCTACATGTAAGCAGGTATGTATGATGCATTTCATAAGCAAAATAGCACAATAATCAACGTCTCAATGTCAATGACAATACAATACCACATAGGGGTATATGTAGCTATAGCAAGATATGTGGGTATACATGTAAGTATGTTTGCATGATGTACATGTAGCTATAGCAAGATATGTGGGTATACATGTAAGTATGTTTGCATGATGTACATGTAGCTATAGCAAGATATGTGAGTGTACTGTAAGTATGTATGCATGATGTACATGTAGCTATATCTCATATGTGTATATACATGTCAATAATGATGCAATACCATACATGTATATGTGTAGCTGTAGCAAGGTATGTGTATATACATGTCAATAATGATGCAATACCATGCAGGTATATGTGTAGCTGTTGCAAGGTATGTGTATATACATGTCAATAATGATGCAATACCATGCAGGTATATGTGTAGCTGTAGCAAGGTATGTGTATATACATGTCAATAATGATGCAATACCATGCAGGTATATATGCAGCTGTAGCAAGGTATGCGTATATACATGTCAATAATGATGCAATACCATACAGGTATATGTGTAGCTGTAGCAAGTTATGTGTACATACATGTCAATAATGATGCAATACCATGCAGGTATATGTGTATGCTATCTTTCTTATACACAATGGAAATAAGGATCATGTCTCAATGTCCCTGATCAATACAATATCACATATGTATAGGTGTTGTGCGTGTCATGGCAATTACCGACGATGTGTGTGTAGCATACAATTTGTGCTCGTGCAACATAAACCGTCAGTAATAGTGTTGTGTCTCATTAATACTATGTCCATATGCAATAGGAAAATGAGGTATGCAACAATGGTACACATGCAAAATCAATGTCCATATACTTGTAACTAATAATCATGTCATATAATCTATCCCAGACGCATAACGCCATGCGGGCGATTCCCCTGTAGATCTTAAATCTACTCACAGATGATCTTGGGATAAGTAAAGCCAACCACTCGCTTTCCTTTCTTCGCAGCATCCGAAGGCCCCGCCTGCGACCCTAAGATCATATAACAAAATAACAAGTTCACATTAGCAATCGACCAATAATACGTACAACCTACGTTTGACCGACTCACCAACTCCAAACATACTCCCAAGTGTTCGTCTAGTGGCTAACGTGCGTAGCGACACTACGAAACCAACCCAAGAGCTAAAGCTACACAAGGTATACGTACCGTGTCGGATAACGTAACACGCGTAGTCGAAACACTAGAAACAAGCAAAGTGATCCCAGATTTTGCTACACGAACAATTTGTAAAAGTTGCAAGTTCCAGAAGACCACACACAACCCCAGTGACCCCTAGACCAAAACTCAACCCAACACACCCCAGTCTGGCCGCAAATTGCGGCCAGAAGCAATAAAATTGCGGGCACTTAGAAAGGGAATGGGCTCAGGTTTTTAGGGTAGCTTCTAGGTCACCACACTAGGTCACTGTGATGGGAACTTTTCCAACAAACACCTGCTTTGATAGAAGATTCATTCGAGACCTAAAACTACACTAAAATACGATATGTGCACAAAAACGATATCTTTAATGTTCTAAACTGAGACTAACAAGCTACACAACATTAAAAACACCTACTTAACAGATAGAGATCATTACCTAACCACACAAGCTCAAAGGTCCTAGCTTTCCAAGCTTCAAGTGATCTTAGAGGCAAAACAAGACATGAGAAGTGATTTGGGTAAGATTTGATCAAGTTTGGTGAAGGAAGTGGTGAGGGTTTAGTTGAGGGAAGGAAAGATGAAAGATAATTAAGAAAGAGATAGAGTGAGAGGGAATGCGAGTGTGTGAGGCGAGATAAAGATGAGAGAGTGAGTGTAGGGTAAGTGCACCCTTCCATTAACTCTCTCCCTCTCCATCATAAATGCAAGCCATAACTCCTCATGAGTCACCTTGCCACCTCCTCTTCAATCCAAAACACAAAAGAAAATATCTCCTCTTACAACAAATATCTAGGGCAAGGTTAACAAGGCATGGATTAGCTTAAGGTTGTCATGGTCACAAAACGAGATTAACACTAACAAACCCTCACATTAATATGCACAAGTGTGTGCAAGCCATAACAACTAATAATAAAATATTAATTAATTGTTATAAAATGTGAGAAAATAAATTTGGTAAACTTTTTACAGAAAACCCGTATTATCGCTTAATTAACACTAATCGCATTCTAAGGTGTTACATTCGGTCAATACATCCATATTATTAACTTGATTAAGGCCTGACAAGGTCGCTACCTGGAGAGAGAGAGAGAAGAAAACACTTAGCGTATGCTCTTTCAAGATTAGATTGGTTTATTATCTTATCTAATCGGGATGGCTCCCACTGTTTTTATCAAATCTTACTTCAAACCCTAAAAGGTAAGACTAATCGGGATTAATTACACCTTACAAGTTCGCCAATTTTTCGGCCAGGCCAGTGTTGGTACTTTGAGGGAGGTTCCCCGTGCTTTCGCACGGACCTAATTAAAATAAACCTCGTTTTCCCAGTGGCATAACCCCGTTAACACCTTTCTAGACACCTACTTGTTGGCTAATTGTGATGTGTAAAACTCTCCCAAGAGTAACTCTTACTCGCAGTGGGTATCGGGATCCAACTATCTCATAGAAAGTATGCAATCTCATTGCAAATTTCAACACTTGAAATTCCCGATAATATTTTGCCCCTAGCAACTTATGACCTTAACATAGTCAACAAATCATAAGCGCTAGCCAAATTCAACCCGTCATTTCCTGATTGAATTAAACCCACCCGCACGACCCTTAACATAGTCAACAAAGTCGTACGACAATCCTAATCCAGTCGCATCTCATGCTTTAGCAGATAAGCACTAATTAGCTACCGCACACTATGCCTTAACATAGTCAACAAACGTAGCACGAATACTAAGTAGTACTTATCTGAAATGACGGAGGGATACGTCAGGTTTTTAAGAAAACCTTATGCGTAATGAACTTGATATCGTTGTAGAAACAAGTGATGTTTGAAAAGGAATGTTTTTGAGGCTTTTTACTAGTTTTGCTAAAGAGGTCACTTCCTGTGAAGGGATCTCGGCTCTTTCCTTATCGAATAAGGTGCAAGATATTTCACAAATACCGCTATGTAAAGCAAGAACTAAAAGAAGCAATCAAAAGACAAAACCGAGTGGGTTGTAGCATCAGCTAGTTTCGCTAATGAGGCCACTCCCGGTGAAGGGATCTCGGCTCTTTTCTCATCGAATGAGGTGCTGGATATTCTACAAGGAATACCGCTATGCAAAGAAAAAACTAGAGCTACCATTTTTGAAAATTTTATTCTACAACATCTTTTAGGTTTCTTTTCTTTTCATTAATCTTATTAATGAATTCCCATCATTCATGCTTCCTAAGCATCACAGAAGAAACGAAAATACAATGTATGCTTATGCCATCCGCATTCGCCACAGTGTCCCGTTATGCACCGTTAGGTTACTTAACTAACGGCATAGCGGGGCGGGACTAGCGCGGGTGCAAAACATAAGCAACGTTTATTATATATCATATATACAATAATAAAGCATTCGTCTCAGACATATAAAGTGATCACATCACAGAATATCAGCAGCAGAAGATAACATATGAAATATTGGATATACTAGGAATTCCGTGTTTTAAATTAAGCCAGTATAAAACACGGATTCCACGGTCGCGATGAATAGCCAAACCCACATCCTTAGACCCCCATGAGAGTGGCAAGCAACCCTACCAATTCTAGAGTTAGGAGACCCGGACACGACTCCTCGAGATGGTCTCCCACTGGACTCTAGAACCCGGTTACTTATGCTCCCCTCCTTGGGTCTATCCTAATACGGAAAAGTAAATAATATACAACAATAGTGACATCATCCTCAACCCGGAAGTGCCCCAATAAAAGAATATTACATACAATGAATTTTACATGAATGAAAATAAAAACTCTCATCCCACATAAAACCCCCGGCTATTCAAAATACGACGATCCATTATAACATATCACAGCAACACATAACATCACATGTCATCAACGTAAGTAAATATGCGTATCATAATTGTCGTTGACATATAGCAACGAAAATGGTGATACACCACATATTTCACTTACGGATGCAGAAAAGAAAATGTCAAACTACAACATTTGGAATCCACAATCAGCTTAGACATCATAAACCAAAAATATCACATACTTAGGATTTCATGCCTAACTATATGAATTCCACATATTGTATCACATTCCACATATAGCTAGACGATATTAAACATTCCGATCGAATCAACAAACACCCAAAATTTCCCTTAAAGCTCAACACTTGAGCGCATTTTAAAAATATTCAGAACATGCCACAGTACCTACGGACCAACTGTAGAAGGGTCAATGTAACAGTTCAGAAAATATAAAATATTATTTTTGGAATTTAATATTAAAATAATATATTTCCCGGAAACTGCCCGATTTGCGAAATTGGGGTTTTCGAAATAGGGTATAAATATATACCTATAATTGTGAAATAATTGGAAATTAAAATGATTTATTCATTTAAAAATATATTTAAAAGATTTGGCATTTTTAAAATTTATTATATGCAGTTTTGATAAAAACCCGATTAGTGCACCGCTAATCGCGATTAAAGCCAAATCCGTGTTTCTACAGTTTGCATGGCTAGTGCACCATGACACGTTACATGTTGTTTCATTTCATTTGTGTTATGTATATGGTTCTATTGTGATGAGAAAGAAAAATAATGGAAAAAGGGTGTAATGATGACTTGAGGAAAGAGAAAAGGGGACATAATCATGAGAGGAGACCATGCTTGAGAGAGAGGGGGGGTGCTGTCTCATTTCCTCATTGTTTCTCCACCATATTCTTCTTCATCTTCCTCCTCCTCATCTCTCTCCACCTACACTCCATTGATCCATCTCAATTTCCTCACCAAAACCCTATACCCCTTTCACAAAAAATGACCACCTCTTCACCCTCTATACATTGGACCAAGCAAAATAGGATTTTGACAACATTGGGACTTCTAGGGTTTTGTTCTGGAGTAACCATGAGGTATATCTCTTTTCATTTAGGGTAGTTTGATTTCCTAGCTTGTTGTTTAAGTTTAGAAGTCGTTTAGTGTTGGTTTTGTGAACTTTGAAATCCTAAGTGAAGGGTTTGGGAATTAGTAATGTATGATGGCTGTACAAGACCCTAGGGATCAAATCCTAGACCTAGAACAGAGTTTAGAATAGAGAATACAAACTTTAGAATTGATCCATGTCGGTTTTGTGAGGATATAGGGTGTGCAGGGAAATCTGGAGCAACCTGGGGACTTTTTGAGCTTCGCAAACAATACCAGAGACCCATTTTTGACCCTAGGAACCCCTTGTAGCAACACGAACCCCATTAGAGCACCCAGGGCCGGTGAGCTCAGAATTTTATGGGTAGGGGCTGGCCACATGGTGGGGTAGGGTGTCGGGGTTGGTCCAGTAGCTCATATACATCATATACAACACCCTAGACTTGTTTTGGAAACTACATTTGACCTGAGTCAAAATCTGGGAGCATTCTAGTGTGATTTTAGCCATGTTTTCCGTATTTTGAAATGTTAATTCTTGATATTTGGATTTGTATTGGGTTGTTGCATGTTTGTACATCAACAACAAGGGTTGTTTAGATATTTTTGCACGCGTGGGCTATAGGTTTTGACCCATAGGCAATTTGTGTGCCGTTTTGGTTTCTGGACTTGATGTTAATAGCAATTGCAATTGTTTATTATATGTAGGTACCCTCGTGAAGACTTAGAGGCGACAAGCAAGCGCGTGGCGACATCTGCATCGGAAAGCAAAGGTGAGTAGATATATATCTACAGGGGAAGTCGGGTGGATGGCGTATAGCACCCCCGCAGTTCGATGTATATTATGCTATATATATACTATATATATATGATATCTCTTATGTAAATCGTGGATGTTCGTGATAGGGTTACATGTTCATGGATTAGTAGTGTTACTTGCGAAACCCTAGAGTAGTTGTTGCACCCACACACGCACACACACTTGCATGCATTCATTCTTTTACCTGTGCGTATATGGGGATATATACACACGCACACACACATGGGTATGGGACTATGTGTACATATACTGGATTATGAGGATAGTACTTGGTGTTAGTTATATGTATGCCCTAGAGGCCATTACTGTACATAGGATGTATATTGTAGTGGATGCTGGGACATATATAGGGAGGACTTTCTTGCTCGACATGATAGTATGCTATCTGGTTGCTCTTTACCTTAACGTGTATACCGATTGTCTCTCTGTTACATGTTGGTAAAGCCCTTAGGATGTGTACTTGACTACCTGGACTATGATGCGGATCATACTAGTAGGGACATGGTAGTCCATAAGTACATCCTTCAAGGTCCCTAGTCGTGGGTGTATCGAGACGGGGCATCGATATACCAGAGTAGATTAGCGTATACCTTCTCGACCCATACAGATGGGCGATGGATGATCCCATATCCATTGGTGTTTGACATCAGAGATGATATACGGGTGCTCAGTAGAGACTGGGTACACTGGACGGACTCGCCGAGAACTCCCAGATGGTATTATACCTCACGTCAGATGGCAGTTCTCTGGTGACACTGGTACAGGTTAGTCTGTAGGCCCGAGATCGTCATAGAGTCTTGTGTGATTCCTACTGTGCTTTGATTTCCACCTTACCACGTCCAAGAGGGCGTGCAAAACGGTGGTTTTTGGGTATAGTCCCGATTCACATGGAGGTGATGAGCAATAGGAGGGGATTCGTCTCTCCCGGTATAGGGAGTTGATGTTGCACTGTGTTCGATTGGCTATAACCGGAAATCCCTGGCCAGGGTTGCTGAGATTTACTGGTAAGTGTTACCTGTAGTTTCTCGAACTGTTATAGACCTCAGATCGACACGACTTATCGAGCTATTGGGGTCTGACGTTTACCACCCCTAGGCGAGATATGCGACATATCAGACGATCAGACCGGACTGTACGGCAAGTGTTACTGGTTGGATTCACAGGAGTGTGAGCGGGCTTGCTCGTCGATCTTCTGATCGCTCAATACCCGGGTGGCCGTTACGTTTAGCAGACCGCTTGCGGCTTGTGGGTGCTTGATATGATCATCACCTGCTGCCGGCGTATTGACGAGTCTTTAGAGTCCTACACAGAGGTTTCCTGGCTCAAGCGAAACGAAATAGGAGCGCATATGAGATATGTGCGGGACCGAGAATGATACCAGTATGTGATACTGTATTCGATTCTCGCGATTTGTGACATTGATCGGTTATATGCGATATAGCCGGGTTATCGGATCAAGTGTTGATTCGATAAGTTGTTACTGTTAATATTAGTCGGTTATATGCGATATGACCGGATCATTAAATCAAGTGTTGATTTAATGATTTAATGCATAATTATATATTTGATATATTACTTTGATCGGTTAATAACTAGTATTGGTTCACTTTAAATGGATTTTCTCACTTGGATTGTGCACATTGTACATGTGATATACTTTTGTACACAAGTTTGTATCATGTTTGATGATACATGCTAACTTGAGCATGTGTAAAGATTAAACCATGGTTGTGTAATGGTTAGGGTTTTCCTTTCATTTTCTTATTCATTTATTTATTGATTTATTCTTTATGGAAAATGAAAAGCATAAAGAGAAAAATGGTTGCTAACTTTGTTTGTATTATGAAGCTTCATGAAGCTTTGACTTAGTGACCATTTTGTCTAATGCTTAACCCTAACCCTTCCACTTAACCCTAGTCTATTCTCTACACCTAACTAAGGTTAGCATATGATAAGTATTGAATTTATTATTCATTTTAGATATACTTATCATAATATTATCATCTTCTTCTTCTTCTTCTTCAAGATGAAGAACCTTGATTCCATCAATGGTGATTGATGAAAATGAGTGAGAAATCCAATTCTAAAGTGAACCCACTTCCTATTTCTTCATCCTCTACCTCTTGCCAAGTAGTATAGGGTGTTTCCTTCACAAGTTTTCATGGCTTGGTGAAGGTGGAGCTTGATCTTGTGATGCCTCGACGTAGATCATCTTCGGCATCGTCGTCGATGACCTAGCTCGCTTTTTCTCCGATGAAGCCGACGCTAGAGCCCGGGATCCGATGATCGCAGCGAGGAGACATCATCACGGAGCTATGGAGGTGGAGCACCGGATCTACAAAGGTTGTATTTCCGTTCAACTCTTAGTTAAGTTGCGTTTCGCCTAAAATTCTAGTTAACGATCTAGTCTAGGGTTTCTCGGCACCGTAAAATTTGAAATTGGCATGTGATTGATAGGATTTGTGCGTGTCAAGTTTAGTTCTAAATACCGCAATCAAGACGGTTTTGCATGTAGCTAGCCGGTTGAGTACGGGTCGTCCGCAGGGAGATGGGAATCTTTTTCTATGTGTTTTTCGACGAGTTAAGTCCGGTTGTTCAGATTTTGTTTGTAGTTATCTATGTGTTGAGTTGATATTTAAAGAGAGCATGTTAGGGTTAGGATTAGGTTAGTTTGAGTTAGGAGTCTCCACATCTTTCGTTGCCCCTCTTAAAGTCGTGTTACGGTAATCGGCAACAACGGGGATTAGCACGACTAGGAAGTACTTTGCGAGTATAAGCTAGGCTTTCCAACGCATAAGTCTTCCTTTTGGTGCTTGTCCGTCCGTTCTTGGCTCTTAGCCATAACCTCCGGTTAATCCAACCACAACCGGTCTCACTACGGAATCACCGCTATCATGTAGGATAGGGTGCCGTAAGGAGCGGATTGTGGTTGGGTTAACGGGAGTCGATTTAAGCTGTTGGGCAAGGAAAGAGTGAGAGAGATTTCCTTCTCTCAAACTTCCCTTATCCTACCCTAACAAGAATGAACTACTCACACATCATAATACGGAAAAATAAAACAACACAAAAGAGGAAGATAGAAAGAAGGAGATTAGAAGAATACGACTAACTGTTTGCGACCTCACCTTGGCGAGGATCGAGCGTAAGTATCATTGTCGTATGTAAGGATAAAGAAAAAAGAGAAGAAAGAAATAACAAGGAAATAACAACAACTACTTAACAATTGAAATTACAACACATTACAACAAGTAAAAGAAAGAGACTAGCATGATATAAAATGGTCTTCTTTATTCATCACTCTTCACTCAAAAGCTCACTTACAAGTTTAATGGAGAAGAGGTGAGAAGAGGAAGAAGAACATGTAACTAAAACCTAGCAAAAGAAATACAAGAATTGGACCCCTTCCTTCACAAACTTCTGGGGTATTTATAGGCTGAAAGATGAGAAACTAGGGCAACAATACGGGCCCTTATGAAAAGACCAAAGAGCCCCTGAAAACCCTAACAGTTTGGCGCCAATATGGCCGCGGAAGGGCGGCCAAAACCCCCCTTTGGCCGCGCTTCCGCGGCCGTTTAGAGGAGTTAGGCCTATATCTTTTTGGTCCTGGCCTGTTTTGGTGTGTACTGCATTCTGATATATGTATTTTCTCATAATTTCTTCACGAATTTTCCAGAATTTCTGTTGAAGGAAAGGTGGACTTTTTGTCAAGATTTTGTCATGATTGTCTCGAGCTCCGCGTAGATCTCTTGGATCTTGTGCCACCATTGAGCCTTGTGCATAGATTTGACATTTTGTCTTCCTACTGGTATCTGGTAACAAGCGGATGAGGGACGGAGACCGTGTTTTATCTGTGGTTGGCAGGAACCGGATTTTTGTCGTGTTTTCCATGAATTTCTCCGTTTGAGAACCGGGAACCTGTATCCTGCAATTGACTAGCAAACACGGCTCAAGAGTATCTACCGACATGCAATCTGATAAAAATTGGGCGGTATGAAAATGCAAAAATCTGATATGAACAAATACCCCCAAACTTATCATTTGCTCGTCCCGAGCAAAGTCCATTTATTCACAAAAAAAATTTCCTAACCTCACTTTCGCAGGGAACGCGATTGCACTGAGCCTGTGCAACAAGCCGTTAAACCTCTAGGTGTCCCTAGTAGGAGGAGTGTTGTCTCCTGAGGGTTTTCAGCGGATACTACCCACAAAATCCGGTCAAGTTGGTTTGTAAAAATGACTAAGTTTCAAACCCTAAAGTTTTGTTTTAGAAAATAAAAATTCTATAATCCTAAGTCTAGACCATCGAACCTTTATTTTTCACACCTCGCTTCTCATTTAACTACAGATTTTATATGTCTTTACGTGCAGTGTAAATAGTGTCGTTAAGTTCCAGAAGGATCGATTAGAGTCATCATGTCGCACAATAAAGCCCAGATAATAATTTTAAAAGGATCACATAAGTTTTATAACGAGTTAAGCATTTTTCAAGTTTCGTTTTCCAGTAAGGTTTCAACTTCAGAATTTCTATCTTCCTTAACAGGAAACTAAGTCGTATTTTTCACTCCACCTTTTTCTTGTTTTCATTTCATACACACCACTGTGAACGTGCAATAGTCTTTATCATAGAATAAAACCTTCACATCTCCGTTAAAATTTTTTATAAAAGTCTGTCTTTTATCAAGATTATTCTCACACAAAGAACCGTTAGGAATTTTAACCCGGAGAGAACACTTGCTTGACTTTGTTTTAAACTGGACTTTCTAGGCTTCTTAGCGAGCTTTGGGCCAATGCACCCAAACCAGTTGGTTTTAGGGCATTAGGTGTAGAAACACCCCGGCGGACTTAATTACTCAAGTTACCTAGGTCCAGAAAACAAAAGACAATATGGCGTGAAAATCAGCTGATTTAATACGAACGGAGATATAACCGGCAGTTCAAATATTTTTTGGATAAAAGACGTGCCTAGTGGGTTTGGTGTGTAATCATTCCAATCAAGTTTTAGATGGGTTATTTTTCAGACTTAGCTCCTATTACGGCATCAATAACATTCCTTCATATTCGCTTTACTTCATAAACTATTCTTGACATTACTTATTTCAGAACAAACATATTTGATCCTCAGAAAATCATTTATCTGTTTAAAAGTTCAAACATGAAAGACTTGTCATCTAATTCCCAAAATCTTACGACACGTGTAGTGTGATGTAAAGACGTATATCAGCTATAGTTAACTTCAAGGGAGAGTTATCTTTCAGGTTTTCAAAATCCAAACATAAGATCTAGTTATTCCTATTTTTCAAACAAAAACCGTCGAATGTTGAATCGGAGTTCTTCCACAAGCTAACTTGACAAAAAAGTTTTTATATTTTTGGAAAATTTTCAAATTTTTATGGTTTTTATGGATTTAATATGCAGATGCAAAATATACATATGAATGCGAAGGTAAGAAATGCGTACCGAGCGTACCCCCAAACTTAAACTGGACAGTGTCCTCACTGTCATAGCATGAAGAGATCAGTTGGAAGGTTCAAAATTGCCGGTTAGCGATATACAATTTTTATGTGTTTTTGGTTTTAAAGAAAAGAAAAAGAATATACACAAATATAAACAAAATGGTTTGTACATACCCCCAAACTTATTTGGAACAGTGCCCACTGTTCTTGGCTGGATAACCGAAGTTTGGAGGTAGGCAGAGGAAGATCAAGCAAGGTAAACCGGCTCCTGTAAGAACAGGAGCTCCTCTGTTGGTTCGGCGCTAAGGTACGGTTTGCATCGGTGTCCGTTCACTTTGAAGAGTGAACCGTCCTTTGGATTTTCCAAATCCACAACGCCCTGCGGATACACAGTCCGTACAAAATACGGCCCTTTCCAGCGAGATCGGAGCTTTCCAGGATGGAAGTGAAGTCGGGTGTCGTAAAGAAGTACCTGCTGACCAGGTACGAAGGTTTTGCGCACAAGGTGTTTATCATGAAACACCTTCGTTCGATTCTTAACGACAACCGCATTGTCGTAAGCCTCATCCCTAAGCTCGCTCAGTTCGTTCAGCTGCAGCTTCCGATGGCTGCCCGCGTCCTCCAGAGACAGATTCAGCTCCTTTATCGCCCAAAATGCGCGATGCTCGATTTCGACAGGAAGGTGGCAGGCTTTTCCGTACACAAGCCGATAGGGAGACATGCCAAGGTCGGTCTTATAAGCGGTTCTAAATGCCCAAAGGGCATCAGTGAGTTTCAAAGACCAATCCTTACGGTTCTTGGAAACCGTTTTCTCCAGTATCTGCTTGATTTGCCGATTTGAAACTTCGGCCTGCCCACAGGTTTGGGGGTGGTAGGGCGTAGAAAGCTTATGATTGATGGAGTATTTCCGCATCAAGGCCTCGAAAGTCCTATTGCAGAAATGACTTCCATTGTCGCTAATGATCGCTCGGGGGTGCCCAAACCGTGAGAAAATGTTTTCTTTAAGGAACCTAACGACAACCTTGTTGTCGTTAGTTCGGCTGGGCACAGCCTCGACCCATTTAGAGACGTAATCAACAGCTAGAAGAATGTACAAGTTCCCAAAAGAGCTGGGAAACGGCCCCATGAAGTCTATCCCCCAAACATCGAAAATCTCCACAACCAAGATCGGTTGGAGCGGCATCTCATTCCTCCGGGATATCCGGCCCATGTGTTGGCACCGGGAGCAAGTCTTGCAATAGTCGTGAGCGTCTTTGAAAAGTTGTGGCCAGTAGAAACCACATTGCAAGATCTTCTCAGCTGTCTTTCTGGGCCCAAAATGCCCGCCACATGCTTGGTCGTGGCAAAATGACAGCACACTCTTGAATTCCTCATCAGGGACACACCGACGAATAATCTGGTCGGGACAGTACTTGAACAAGTAGGGTTCGTCCCAGTAAAAATGTTTTACTTGGGATAAGAAGCGAAGTCTGTCCTGACTCGACCATTCGGTCGGTAGTAATCCCGTGGCCAAATAGTTCACAATATCTGCGAACCAGGGTTCGCAAGATACTGTCAAGAGTTGTTCATCCGGGAAAACGTCGTTTATCGGAATTGGAAGCGAAGGCGAAGAAGGAAGTCGTGAGAGATGGTCGGCAACCACGTTTTCACATCCCCGTTTGTCCTTAATGACAAGGTCAAACTCTTGAAGCAAGAGGATCCAACGGATTAGCCGAGATTTGGCATCTTTCTTCGCAAAAAGATGGCGCAGAGCTGAGTGGTCAGTGTAGACAATGACTGGAGAGCCGATGAGGTAGGGCCTGAACTTTTCTAAAGCAAATACAACAGCTAAGAATTCCTTCTCAGTTGTTGTATAGTTAAGTTGGGCGTCGTTCAGGGTCCGGCTCGCGTAATAGATCACGTGCGGCATCTTGTTGATGTGCTGTCCAAGGACAGCACCGATGGCAAAGTCGGATGCATCGCACATAATCTCGAATGGGTGCGTCCAGTCAGGAGAAGAAAGAACGGGAGCAGAAGTGAGTGAGCGTTTTAGTGACTCGAATGCAGTCACACAGCTCGAGTTGAAGTCAAAAGGCGTGTCCTTGGCCAGCAAAAGCGTCAAGGGCCTAGCAATCTTGCTAAAGTCCTTGATAAACCGTCTATAGAAACCGGCATGGCCAAGGAAGGCTCGGATATCTCTGACGCATCGGGGAGGAGGCAGATTGGAAATGACCTCAATCTTTGCTTTGTCAACCTCTATGCCATTTTGCGAGATGATATGTCCTAAGACAATACCTTCGCGCACCATGAAGTGGCATTTCTCCCAGTTCAAAGTGAGATTCTTGTCCTTACATCTGGTAAGGACAGCGTCGAGATGCAGCAGACACTCGTCAAAAGAATCGCCAAAGATGGAGAAGTCGTCCATGAAGATCTCCAGAAATTTCTCCACCATGTCTGAGAAAATTCCCATCATACACCGCTGGAAGGTAGCGGGCGCATTGCATAACCCAAAGGGCATGCGTCGATATGCAAACGTGCCGAAAGGACAAGTGAAAGTGGTCTTGTCCTGGTCTTTTTTGGCGATGGGAATTTGATTATAACCAGAGTAGCCATCAAGAAAACAATAGTACTCATGTCCGGCCAATCGTTCCAGCATCTGGTCAATGAAAGGTAGCGGAAAGTGGTCTTTCCGCGTTGCAGCGTTGAGTTTTCTGTAATCAATGCAAACTCGCCACCCAGTTTGGGTGCGAGTAGGGATTAACTCATTCGCCTCGTTGGTTATGACCGTGATGCCCGACTTCTTGGGGACAACGTGAATGGGGCTAACCCACTGGCTATCAGAGATAGGATAAATGATACCACTATCTAGACATTTGACGATCTCCTTCTTCACAGCCTCCTTCATGACTGGATTAAGACGTCTTTGTGGATCCCGGGCTGGTTTGGCATCATCCATCAGATGAATGTGATGCTCAACGATGAGGGGACTAATCCCCTTGATGTCCGCCATGGACCAGCCAAAAGCTTGCCTGTTGCCGTGCAAGACCGTGAGAAGGGCTTTCTCTTGCTCGGGAGCTAGAGAAGCCGAGATTATGACAGGGAGGGTCTCGTTCTCACCTAAGTAAGCATACTTAAGGTGAGACGGCAACGGCTTGAGTTCGAGCGTTGGAGGTGAAATGATGGAAGGCAAGACTGGTGCAAAGGTCTCGAACTCAAAGGACTCCAGCAAAGGTTCAAAACGAGTGTAGGCAACCGAGTCGGATGGTTCAGGTAACTCATCCGAAAAGTCGAAAGATTCAAACTCGGGTTGTGCGCGGCTAAGATCGTTCGTGAACGTGAAACACTCGTAGTCGTTATCGGGCGCAGAAACAGCAGCAGGTTCGAAGAGACACGCACTAGTGGCGTCAAGATTATCGTATTCAAACAAAAACTCCTCGAATTCACACTCTTCGGGGGTGATCTCCTGGATCGAGCAAACATCCAGTATATGAGCATTAGGTTCGGCGGGCTGATTTCCCAACCTAAAAATGTTGAGTTCAATTGTCATATTTCCAAAAGAGAGGTTCATTGAACCATTGCGACAATTGATCACAGCATTTGAGGTTGCGAGAAATGGGCGACCGAGTATCACCGGAATTTGATTCCGGGGGTTAGCTACAGGCTGTGTATCTAAGACAATGAAGTCGACGGGGAATATGAAGTCCCCGACTTTGATTAACACATCCTCTAGCTCACCCCTAGGATGGGTGATCGATCGGTCGGCCATCTGGAGAGTGCAGTGTGTGGGTTTCAGCTCTCCGACGCCTAATTGCTCGTATACTGAATACGGAAGCAAGTTAACACTGGCACCAAGATCTAATAGTGCGCGGTTGATGTTCTTATCCCCAATAGTAATTGAAATCGTAGGACAGCCAGGGTCCTTCCGTTTTTGTGGTAAAGATTGGGTAAGGGCATCACTCACAGCACTAGCCAAGAAAACTTTCTTGGGTACCTGAGACTTCCTCTTTTTCGTGCACAAGTCCTTTAAGATTTTCGCGTAAGAAGGGACTTGTTGGACAGCATCTAAAAGAGGAATGTTAATGTTAACTTGCTTGAATAACTCCAAAATCTTCTCCATTTGTGGATTTTGTTTGTTAGACCTCAACCGGTTTGGAAATGGAATATTTTGAAAATTGGTTGAGTCTAATGCTGGAGGAGGAGATTTTGGAGTTGGAACGGATCCCAGAATAGGTGTTTTCGTGGAGTGAGAAGCGGGTCCGTTTAGAGAAGAAGAGGAAGGAGAGCCTTGTGAAGAACGGAGAATAGGCTCGGAAGACGAAGAAGAAGAAGCAGGAGAAGAAGAAGATGAAGCGGCCGGGGTGTCATCGTTGATTTGCTTGCCAATGTTGTTTTGCAGCACCCTCCCTGATCTCAGTGTGGTCACGGCACTCACATTATGGTTTTGTTGTTCAAGAGCAACATGTGCATTATGTGGGTGGCCGGGATTTGGAAGTGGCTGGGAAGGGAGCTTCCCCTTCTCTCGCTCGCTCAAGGCCGCGTTCAGCTGTGCAATCTGGGCCTCGATGGTCTTGATGCTCTGCCCGTGTGCGGCGGTGTGTTGTACTAAAGATTGGATTGAAGACTGGATGTTGGCGGTGGATTGAGTCGATTGTTTAACAAACGCATCCAGACTTCGCTCGAGCGAGGAAACCTTATCGTTGTTCGACGGAACAAAGTTGTTTGGTGGAAAGGAATTGTTCGGTGCAAAGTTGTTCGTCTGGTTTTGGTAAGGCTGGGGTTGGAAGGGCTGCTGATACTGAGTTTGTTGTTGCGCTTGTTGTTGCGGTGGAGGGGCCCTTTGGAAATTGTTGCCCTGGAATTGATTCTGATTCTGATTCCAGGCGAAATTGGGGTGGTTCCTCCAACCGGGATTGAAGGTGGAAGAGGATGGATCATTCCTCGGTCTTTGCTGGAATGCATTAACCTGATCCTGTCCTTGCGAGGGTGGATTGTAAGGACACTCTTCAGTCAAGTGGGACGGATCGGAACAACAAGCGCAGATGGTACGAAGGGGGAGAACAGGGGCAGGAGTAGGAGAAGAAAATTTGCTCTCTATTGCTTCAAGCTTTTTTGTGATAGCAGCCATTTCAGCTCTCATCGCAATAGAGACATCAAGCTGGTGAATTCCTACCCTAGACTGACCGGTAGAAGTGGAGGGAGAAGAAGAAGAAGGAGTCGGTCTGGTGCTCTCCCACTGTAGCGTTTGCTCCGCAAGATCGTCAAAGAACTGCCACGCTTCCTCGTCAGATTTGGATAGGAAGTGGCCCTGACAGATGGTTTCCAGCAACTGCTTCGTTGCTGGGTTCAGTCCCTCGTATAAGGTTTGGCAGAGTTGCCATTTCTCTATACCGTGGTGAGGACACTGAACAAGAAGGTCTTTGTATCGGTCAAAGCACTTCCAAAAGGGTTCAGAAGGAAGCTGGGAGAATTGGTTGATCTCATTTCGAATTCTTGCGGTCTTATGATTTGGGTAGAATTTTTTTAGAAACGCTTTAACAAACTCGTCCCAGCTGGTGATTGAGTGGGAAGCGGTGCTATACAGCCATTTTTCTGCGAGATCGCATAAAGTGAACGGAATGACCCGTAGACGTATAGCATCGTCCGACAGCTGGGTTGTTTTCATCATGGCACAGACGTTTTGAAATTTGTTAATGAAGATATAGGCATCTTCAGATTCAAGCCCATGAAAACGTGGAAGCATGTTGATGAAATGGGGCTTAATTTCAAAGTTGTCCCCATTGGCCGGAGGAAGAGAAAGGCAGGTTGGAAGTGCAGAACGGGTAGGGTAGAAACGATCCTGGAGCGCAATTCGCTGCGGCGCTACAACAGGCGGAGGTGGTGGGAGATTGGTCTCCATAGGAGGTGGAGCCAATCCAGGGGTGGTCAAGGAGATGTTCGGAATAAATCCCGACATCGCGGAAGAAGAGGTTGGTGAAGGTGAAGGTGAAGATGTATGAACAGAATTCCGGTCAACGTCGGAGTTGGCCGGCAAAGGAAGGGGTGAAAGAGGAGTGGACGGAGTATCGACTTCGGAGTCAATCGCGTAGTCGGTCGCGACTAACGTAACGCGGACTAGACGGGCGCTAGTGTCCCGAGTCCAAGCGGACATACACTAAACGAGTTTAGTATAGTCAAAGCGAAGAAGGTGAGGGTAAGAAAACGTCAATGAAGAAAGGCGATGGGTGTTGGGTGAAAATGGATTTGGCGACAAAAGGGCAAGTTTTTGTAAAAGTTTTTGATTTTTTCTTTTTTTTTTTTTTAGAAAAAGATTTACAGAAGTATGTACGGGAATACGGCTTAAGCAATCACAAACAAGATATGCACAATCACACCTAGATCTAGGGTAACCTAGGTCTACTAGACCTGCTCCTGAACTTGATTGTCGAAGTTAAACAGTGTCGAGAAACAAGCTTAAAAATACACTGATCACGAGGCCAGGTAAGTGCAGAGATAAGGGGAGGTTGTCCAACGCTTTCGCGAAGTTCCTTAATTAAATAACCCTTTCTCTTTCGGCGGTTGCGCCTTTAACACTTTCCTAGACACCCCGTAAACAATATACGGTTAAGCGAGGTTCTAAACAAAGTTTATCTTCTCCTAATGAGCGCGAAGTCCTTAGGGCTGAAGTCTAGTATTTTTTTTTAATTACAATGGACAATGCATATGCTTTAGTGATTTCCGGGGTCCTGGGAAGGGTGATGAAATCCCCACCCAATCTGGATTGGTTTCAAGCCCCTTAAGTCCGTATTAAAGAATGCAAAACAGTAACAATATCAACAGCAAACAATTTTTATTTGCGGCGCAAAGAATCCTGCACAAGAACAGTTTATTGGAAGGGGGAGAAGAATTTGCGCAAAGAAGCCTGCAGAAAATACAATTCAGTGGAGTCCAGAGGAGTGGAGAGAGGAGAGAGACTCACCAGAAAAAAATGCACCCCTGAAGCCACCAATTGGCCGCGGTTCCGCGGCCAAACAGGTGCTAAGGCCGCGGTTCCGCGGCAAGATGGTAGTCTTGGGGTTTGAAATTTTGTGGAGATGCTGGTGTGTTTCTCTTCTGGTTGTCTCGATGTCCTGAATTTGGATTTGCTCACTGGAACAGCTCCAGATTTGTACAGTAGACCGGGTGCTTCGTTTTCGTCCGTCGCGGTGTAGCCGCGAAAAATGTGGGTCTATCTTCCCACGTCTTTGGCACTGTACTTGAACTCCGTATTTTCCCCGTCTTTGGCGCCGATCTTGAACTTCGTATTTTCCTGCGCACTTGCACAAAAACTAATCAAGAATAACAAGATGGTTTTTTTACAAAGTATATATATATTTTTTTTTTTGTTTTTTCGGTTAGAGTTATACTTACAAATTAACCCGAAATTTCACAAAGAAACAAACTACCGTCTCCCCGGCAACGGCGCCATTTGATTGATAGGATTTGTGCGTGTCAAGTTTAGTTCTAAATACCGCAATCAAGACGGTTTTGCATGTAGCTAGCCGGTTGAGTACGGGTCGTCCGCAGGGAGATGGGAATCTTTTTCTATGTGTTTTTCGACGAGTTAAGTCCGGTTGTTCAGATTTTGTTTGTAGTTATCTATGTGTTGAGTTGATATTTAAAGAGAGCATGTTAGGGTTAGGATTAGGTTAGTTTGAGTTAGGAGTCTCCACATCTTTCGTTGCCCCTCTTAAAGTCGTGTTACGGTAATCGGCAACAACGGGGATTAGCACGACTAGGAAGTACTTTGCGAGTATAAGCTAGGCTTTCCAACGCATAAGTCTTCCTTTTGGTGCTTGTCCGTCCGTTCTTGGCTCTTAGCCATAA
Source organism: Agapanthus africanus (assembly GCA_030015575.1). Taxonomy (NCBI): domain Eukaryota; kingdom Viridiplantae; phylum Streptophyta; class Magnoliopsida; order Asparagales; family Amaryllidaceae; genus Agapanthus; species Agapanthus africanus. The sequence goes on from JASDDO010000029.1 coordinate 214,003,918, forward strand.
CCTCCGGTTAATCCAACCACAACCGGTCTCACTACGGAATCACCGCTATCATGTAGGATAGGGTGCCGTAAGGAGTGGATTGTGGTTGGGTTAACGGGAGTCGATTTAAGCTGTTGGGCAAGGAAAGAGTGAGAGAGATTTCCTTCTCTCAAACTTCCCTTATCCTACCCTAACAAGAATGAACTACTCACACATCATAATACGGAAAAATAAAACAACACAAAAGAGGAAGATAGAAAGAAGGAGATTAGAAGAATACGACTAACTGTTTGCGACCTCACCTTGGCGAGGATCGAGCGTAAGTATCATTGTCGTATGTAAGGATAAAGAAAAAAGAGAAGAAAGAAATAACAAGGAAATAACAACAACTACTTAACAATTGAAATTACAACACATTACAACAAGTAAAAGAAAGAGACTAGCATGATATAAAATGGTCTTCTTTATTCATCACTCTTCACTCAAAAGCTCACTTACAAGTTTAATGGAGAAGAGGTGAGAAGAGGAAGAAGAACATGTAACTAAAACCTAGCAAAAGAAATACAAGAATTGGACCCCTTCCTTCACAAACTTCTGGGGTATTTATAGGCTGAAAGATGAGAAACTAGGGCAACAATACGGGCCCTTATGAAAAGACCAAAGAGCCCCTGAAAACCCTAACAGTTTGGCGCCAATATGGCCGCGGAAGGGCGGCCAAAACCCCCCTTTGGCCGCGCTTCCGCGGCCGTTTAGAGGAGTTAGGCCTATATCCTTTTGGTCCTGGCCTGTTTTGGTGTGTACTGCATTCTGATATATGTATTTTCTCATAATTTCTTCACGAATTTTCCAGAATTTCTGTTGAAGGAAAGGTGGACTTTTTGTCAAGATTTTGTCATGATTGTCTCGAGCTCCGCGTAGATCTCTTGGATCTTGTGCCACCATTGAGCCTTGTGCATAGATTTGACATTTTGTCTTCCTACTGGTATCTGGTAACAAGCGGATGAGGGACGGAGACCGTGTTTTATCTGTGGTTGGCAGGAACCGGATTTTTGTCGTGTTTTCCATGAATTTCTCCGTTTGAGAACCGGGAACCTGTATCCTGCAATTGACTAGCAAACACGGCTCAAGAGTATCTACCGACATGCAATCTGATAAAAATTGGGCGGTATGAAAATGCAAAAATCTGATATGAACAGCATGGTTGATGCCTTGTGAGACCTCTTGTGAGTGCCTAGGAACCCTACAGTGGTATCAGAGCCTAGCTAGAGCCTTAGGCGAATCGTAGACGGAGTTTGAAGTCCGATCGAACCGAAACCCTAATTGGAATTTGCTCTCTGGACATTTTTGAAATTCGGGGATTTTTCAGAATTAAAAATATGCAGAAAAACCAGCAAGAAATTATAAGAATTACTGTGAAGTTCGATGACCAAATTCCATAAAAGTGCGGCGGAACCGCGGCATTAGCATGCTAATGCGGCGGTTCCGCGGCCCTTTTGTCTCTTCTCCCATTAAATTTTGCACAGTAATTCCTATTTGGCAGTGCTGGTGTTCCTGGGAATTTTTAATCTGAAATCAAGAGTTGAGTTTTTTGGGTTGTATTGGGAGTTCGTACATTCGATCGGATTGTCAAACTTTGTCTATGTGTCTTTCCGGATAATTTTTTGAATATGTTAAAAAGTTCGACCGGATATAAATACCCAATTTTTCCCCTGTCGGGAAATTTCCAAGTGTTGGATATTTCTGTAGTTTAATCACGTTCTAAGTAGTGCAAGTAACACGATGGTCCCTCTAGAAGACAACAAACCTTAACTCGATTATGTGACCGTCTTGAACTATCCTTTGAACCTTAAGGTTTGGGGCAGTACGGCGTGCCACATGTGAGGCGTTGGCTTGACCCTTTTACGGCTGGACCGTTGGTACTGAGGCACGAACTGAATGTCGTTAGACTTATTTCATGTGTTGAGCTGTATTGGGAAAACTTGGGTGTTCGATTTTTCGATCGGAAAGTTTAACATTTTCTATTTATCCGGAATGTGATACAATAATTGGAATTCACAAGCAGTTATGAGATAACTGAATGAATGTTATAAACATAGCAGTTTAGTCTCACTTGATCGGTTGCCACGGAATTTTGATGTGATCAAAAGTCCGTCGCAATCACGTAGCGTACGCGGATACTCGCCGGGTAAACTTAATAGACAGCCTCACTCCATAGCCCCGACCAAGTGACTGTAGGAGAACCCCATCGCCGAAAGCATCCGTTCAGGTGCTCATGGTAGCGGTGTTCCGCCTTGGTGCACTTCGTCGACGGTATCGGGGGTGCAGCCGCCAACTAAAGTTTACGACGAGCATTCGATCAGTTTTTCGGGAATCTTGTTGAATTGCCCGACTTGATATTGAAAAGTGTTTTCGATAATGAGACTAAAATGCGGGGTTTATAATTGTTAGGCATGCGATGTCTAAGGAATTCATTGGCTTAGGCATGCGATGTCTAAAGAGGTTGCGGATTCCAACTGTTGTAGTTTTACACTTTCTTTTCTGTGACCGTAAGTGCAATATGTGATATCGCCGGTTTCGTTGCTATATGTCAACGACAATTGGGATACGCAAGTTTACTTACGTTGATGACATGTGATGTTATGTGTTGCTGGATATGTTATATTAGATTGTCGTGTTTGAATAGCCGGGGGGTTTTATGTGAGATGAGTGTTTTTCATTTTTCATTCATGTAAAAACTTATATGTAATATTCTTTTATTGGGGCGCTTCCAGGTTGCGGAAGTTGTCACCGTTGATGTATATTATTTACTTTTCCGCACTAGGATAGACCCAAGGAGGAGGGCACAAGTAACCAGGTTCTGGAGTCCAGTGGGAGACCAACTCGAGGAGTCGAGTCCGGGTCTCCTAACTCTAGAATTGGTAGGGTTGCTTGCCGCTCTCGTAGGGGTCTAGGGGTGTGGGTTTGGCTATTCATCACGACCGTGGAATCCGTGTTTTATACTGGCTCGTATTCAAAACACGGACGTCCTAGTATATCCAATATTTCATATGATTCTTCTGCTGCGATATCTGTGATGTGATCATATGATGTTCTATGATAGATACAGTATATAGTATATATGATATATTATATAGACGTTACTTATGTTTTACACCCGTGCTAGCCCTGCCCCGCTCTGCCGTTAGTTACCTAACCTAACGGTGCACGAGGGGACATCGAGACGAATGCGGATGGCATAAGTGTACGTCGTATTTATCTGTAATGTTTAGGTAACTTAAATGATGGGACTTCATTAATATGATTAATGAAATAAAAGAAACCTAAGATGTCGTAGAATCGAATTTCAAAATAAAACTAGTAGCTACAGTTCTTGCTTTGCACAGCGGTATATATGATATATCCTGCACCTTATTCGATAAGGAAAGGACCGAGATCCCTTCACCGGGAGTGACTCCTTTAGCAATAACTGGCAGATGCTACACACTCGGTTTGTATTTTGATTGCTTTTAAGAGTTTTTTCTTTGCACAGTAATATATATGATATATCCCGCACCTCATTCGACGAGGAAAGGACCGACGATCCCTTCACCGGGAGTGACTCCTTTAGCAAAACTAGAAAATCCACAAAAACACTCCATTTCAAAATTCATTCGATCCTACAACGATATCAAGTTCATTACGCAATAGGTTTTCAGAAAAACCTGTCGTAGCCCTCCGTCATTTCAGATAAGTAGTAGTTAGTATTCGTGCTGCGTTTGTTGGCCTTTGTCAAGGCGCAGTGTGCGGTAGCTGGCTGGTGCTTATCTGCTTATGCATATGATGCAGATTGGGTTAGGGTAGTCGTGCGACCTTGTTGGCCTTTGTCAAGGGTCGTGCGGGTGGGTTTAATTCAATCAGGAAATGACGGGTTGAACTTGACTAGCATCCTATGGTTTGTTGGCCTTTGTCAAGGTCATAGGACGTTAGGGGCAAAATATTATCGGGAATTTCAAGTGTTGAAATTTGCAATGAGATTGCATACCTTCTATGAGATAGTTGGATCCCGATACCCGCTGCGAGTAAGAGTTACTCCTGGGAGAGTTTTACACATTACAATTAGCCGATCAAGTAGGTGTCTAGAAAGGTGTTAACGAGGTTACGCCTCTGGGAAAACGAGGTTTACATTAATTAGGTTCGTGCGAAAGCACGGGGGACCTCCCTCAAAGTACCGACACTGGCCTGGCTGAAAGATTGGCGAACTTGTAGTGTGTAATTAATCCCGGCTAGTCTTTCCTTTTAGGGTTTGAAGGAAGATTTGATAAAAAGCAGTGGGAGCCATCCTGATTAGATAAAATAAAAATCAATCTGATCTTGCAAGAGCGCACGCTGAGTGTTTTCTTCTCTCTCTCTCCAGGTAGCGACCATATCACGCCTTAATCAAGATAATAATACGGATAATTGACCGAACCCGCTTGTTATACTGAGCTGGGGAACGTTGGTCCCGCTCCAACTTATAATTTTTATAAGACAGAGCAGGAAATAGGGGAATACCAAGATTCCCATGCCGTCCAAATGAAGAGAGTGCATGCTGATGCATCATCTTCGGGTGTGTTCATTATACAGAAATGTTTCTCAGTATCCTCCGTATCCTGGGTATATGATACCGGATCAGGATCCCAGATATGTAATCTGTTACATAGGGCTACAAAAAGATAGAAAAACTGAGAACGGGTGATAAGTTTCATGAGGCAGAAAACGGGGCAAGAGTTGCAGCCAAGTCTGTTGGTCACTGTCACCCTGTATTACCAATACATTGATTCTGAACGAATGTTGTTAGATACCGAACCTGATATACAAAATCATATCAGTCTCTTTATTAGTAAAGAAAGGATATAATTTTGTATTGTTGGATAATGTTTTGAACATTTCCTATATCAAAAGTTGATCGGTTCAGGCACGTTATCTAAAAGCATTGATGTTCTAAATCAAACTACAGTTCTTAGTATACAGAACACACACAAGAGGAAGAGTTCAGAAATGAACGAATTCTTCTTGAGGCATTGTAGACTAGGTCATATCAATGCGACCCGACTGGCTGAAGTTACATTTAGATGTATATTTAAATCAGTTTGAATTTACATCTTGTGAAACTTGCCAGTCATGTCACAAAGATAAGATGACCATAGCTCCGTTTACTAGAAACAGAGAAAGAGTTAGTAAACTCTTGGGATTGATACATGTTGATGTATGTAAGGTCCCCAGTCTACACATGCCAAGACCGGTTCTTTGTACTTCATTACATTCTCTGATGATCTTTTTAGATTCAGACATATGTTCCTGTTGAAACACAAGTCCGAACCTTTTGAGATATTCACATAATATAAGTCAGAAGTAGAGAACCAATATGGGTATAAGTATTATGTCCTTTGATGTGATCGAAGAGGAGAATACTTGAGCACGGAAATCCTGGACTATTCTAAAGGAGAATGAGATTCTCTCTCAGCATTACTCCTCCGTATATGCCACAGCACGTCGGTGTATCGGGGCGGAGCAGATACACCCTATATGATATGGTGCGCTCTATGATGAGTACTACTGAGTTACCTATTTCCTTTTAGGAGTTATGCACTTGAGAAGCTGCATACCAATTGAATTGGGTTCCAATCAAATCAGTTGCCTACCACTTCATATGTGATATGGAAAGGGAAGAGCCCATATCTTAAGTTGGTTAAGATTTGGGGTTGTCCGGCCTATGTCTAAAAGCAAAATCCGGACAAGCTCGAGGCAAATACTGTTATGTAGAACTGGAATCGTTCCAGATGTACAAACTACAGATGATAATTTGATAGAACCAAAGGATTCAATAGTAACCAACGAACCTCAGCCTCTCCGCCGATCTAGTAGGGTTCCATACCCACCTGAGAGATACTTCAGTTTCTCTATGACAGTGGGAGCGAGGATTGCGTCATGAAATGATGACCCAACTAGTTTCGAGCAGGCCATCAGGAGTGGGACTCTGTAAGAATGGCTGGATGCTTAGCGATCTGAGATGGAATCCTTATACACCAACAAAGTATGGACTTTGGTTGCTATATCTGAAGGGTTAAATCCCCATCAGGAGCAAGTATATCTTGAGAAGATTACTTGGTGTAGATGGAAAAGTTGAGACTTTCAAAGCTAGACTTGTTAAAGATTTGCATCATTGACCAGGCGTGGATAATGATGAAACCTTTTCTAAGTAGCTATGCTTAAGTCCATCCAGATCCTACTTGCCACGGCTACATACCATGACTACGATATCTGGTGGTTGGGTGTCATGACTGCTTTTCTAAATAATGATTTAGAAGAGAAGGTCTATAAGAACACAGCCAGAGGGCTTTGTAGACAGTGGGAGCAGCAGAAACGTGTGCAAGATGTTTTATGTGATAAAGCAGGCATCGCGGAGTTGGAACATCTGTTTTGATGTGATAGTCAAACAGTTTGACATCATCAAAATGGTAGATGAACCTTGTATATACAAAAAGGTAATTAGGGAGTATGGTAGTGATCCTCGTAGAGTACGCGGATGACATACTCTTGATAGGGAAGGAGTTTCCTATGCTACGCTCGGTCAACTCCGCTTATCACAATGATTCTCCATATAGGATCAAAATGATACCTCCTCCATCCTGAGCTTTCATCTATGAGATAGATGTTATTTGGGTATTAGCATACTCACTAGTTGTAGTGAGATGGTATCAATCGATCCTGGGGAGAATCACTGGAATGGTTCCAGGGTGATAAGTACGACTGAATGTCAGTCACAGGCATTGTCTTTACCCTCAGTAAAGGGACGGTATGTTGGAAGAGTTCCAAGCTAGATACCGTGGCATACTAGATGATAAAGGCTGGATACATCTCTACTTAAGATGCTACCAAGGAGGAAGTCTGGGTGTATATTAGTTCATGAGATGAACTTAGTTCCTCCCATTGTGTGATAATGGAGTTGTGGCTTATGCCAGGAACGTCCGTCCCATCGGTGATCCAGACATATTCTAAGGCAGTATCACCTGATCATGGAGATGGTTGATCTCCAGGGGATCGAGGTTAGGAGAGAAGACTCAGAGGATAACGCGGCGGATCCACTCACGAAGGCCTATTCCCAGAGAGAGACTATTATGGGATGGTTGAGTATGAGATGCTGCAACCACTGCTACAGATGGCCCTAGTGCAAGTGGGAGATTGTTAGTTATATGTATGCCCTAGAGGCCATTACTGTACATAGGATGTATATTGTAGTGGATGCTGGGACATATATAGGGAGGACTTTCTTGCTCGACATGATAGTATGCTATCTGGTTGCTCTTTACCTTAACGTGTATACCGATTGTCTCTCTGTTACATGTTGGTAAAGCCCTTAGGATGTGTACTTGACTACCTGGACTATGATGCGGATCATACTACTGGGGACATGGTAGTCCATAAGTACATCCTTCAAGGTCCCTAGTCGTGGGTGTATCGAGACGGGGCATCGATATACCAGAGTAGACTAGCGTATACCTTCTCGACCCATACAGATGGGCGATGGATGATCCCATATCCATTGGTGTTTGACATCAGAGATGATATACGGGTGCTCAGTAGAGACTGGGTACACTGGACGGACTCGCCGAGAACTCCCAGATGGTATTATACCTCACGTCAGATGGCAGTTCTCTGGTGACACTGGTACAGGTTAGTCTGTAGACCCGAGATCGTCATAGAGTCTTGTGTGATTCCCACTGTGCTTTGATTTCCACCTTACCACGTCCAAGAGGGCGTGCAAAACGGTGGTTTTTAGGTACAGTCCCGATTCACATGGAGGCAATGAGCGATAGGAGGGGATTCGTCTCTCCCGGTATAGGGAGTTGATGTTGCACTGTGTTCGATTGGCTATAACCGGAAATCCCTGGCCAGGGTTGCTGAGATTTACTGGTAAGTGTTACCTGTAGTTTCTCGAACTGTTATAGACCTCAGATCGACACGACTTATCGAGCTATTGTGGTCTGACGTTTACCACCCCTAGGCGAGATATGCGACATATCAGACGATCAGACCGGACTGTACGGCAAGTGTTACTGGTTGGATTCACAGGAGTGTGAGCGGGATTGCTCGTCGATCTTCTGATCGCTCAATACCCGGGTGGCCGTTACGTTTAGCAGACCGCTTGCGGCTTGTCGGTGCTTGATATGATCATCACCTGCTGCTGGCGTATTGACGAGTCTTTAGAGTCCTTCACAGAGGTTTCCTGGCTCAATCGAAACGAAATAGGAGCGCATATGAGATATGTGCGGGACCGAGAATGATACCAGTATGAGATACTGTATTCAATTCTCGCGATTTGTGACATTGATCGGTTATATGCGATATAGCCGGGTTATCGGATCAAGTGTTGATTCGATAAGTTGTTACTGTTAATATTAGTCGGTTATATGCGATATGACCGGATCATTAAATCAAGTGTTGATTTAATGATTTAATGCATAATTATATATTTGATATATTACTTTGCATTAACTAGTATTGGTTCACTTTAAATGGATTTTCTCACTTGGATTGTGCACATTGTATATGTGATATACTTTTGTACACAAGTTTGTATCATGTTTGATGATACATGCTAACTTGAGCATGTGTAAAGATTAAACCATGGTTGTGTAATGGTTAGGGTTTTCCTTTCATTTTCTTATTCATTTATTTATTGATTTATTCTTTATGGAAAATGAAAAGCATAAAGAGAAAAATGGTTGCTAACTTTGTTTGTATTATGAAGCTTCATGAAGCTTTGACTTAGTGACCATTTTGTCTCATGCTTAACCCTAACCCTTCCACTTAACCCTAGTCTATTCTCTACACCTAACTAAGGTTAGCATATGATAAGTATTGAATTTATTATTCATTTTAGATATACTTATCATAATATTATCATCTTCTTCTTCTTCTTCTTCAAGATGAAGAACCTTGATTCCATCAATGGTGATTGATGAAAATGAGTGAGAAATCCAATTCTAAAGTGAACCCACTTCCTATTTCTTCATCCTCTACCTCTTGCCAAGTAGTATAGGGTGTTTCCTTCACAAGTTTTCATGGCTTGGTGAAGGTGGAGCTTGATCTAGTGATGCCTCGACGTAGATCATCTTCGGCATCGTCGTCAATGACCTAGCCCGCTTTTTCTCCGATGAAGCCGACGCTAGAGTCCGGGATCCGATGATCGCAGCGAGTAGACATCATCACGGAGCTATGGAGGTGGAGCACCGGATCTACAAAGGTTGTATTTCCGTTCAACTCTTAGTTAAGTTGCGTTTCGCCTAAAATTCTAGTTAACGATCTAGTCTAGGGTTTCTCGGCACCGTCAAATTTGAAATTGGCATGGTTGATGCCTTGTGAGACCTCTTGTGAGTGCCTAGGAACCCTACACTTGGGATTTGAAATGATTCGATGAGATTGGGCTTGAGGCCGTAAGATCGGTGATGTGACATGGTTCGTATTCGAGATACGACTTGGTGTTTTAGCGGGTCCTTTAAACGTGATGTTTTCATACACACGCATGTATATACATAGATGGTATCAGTAGTGTACTAGACATAGATCAGTACCCCGGATCATGATATTTGATAAAGAGGATACCAGATGAATAATGTGATAGATGCGACATTTGACCCGTACCCAGATTTGGGAGGCCGTACGACGGATTTACCGTACGAGCTATATATTAATGATAGATCCGCACTCTTGACTCGAGGATGTCATATTATATTAGGGTATCGTATGGGATACTATTGAGGCAGGATCACCGACTATTATATATACATATACATGTATCGACTCAGATGTTAGGCGGTTTCCTTACCTTTCGATCAACCTGTTTAGTTTAGTCCGGCAGTTTACTTGTAAATGATAGATTAGACTCGAGTCATACCTGTTTCAAAACTAACGAATCGTGAGTATTTTAAAGACAGGCCAAGGGATTCTACGGATATTTCAAAGGACGTATCTTTTCTTAAAAACACCGTAGCCCTTATTTTCAAAACACCACGATTCGTATTATTTCAAATGGGAAAACTGTATGACTTATATTTAGACGTATACAGATTCGTTATCATGGTATTTGATATTCACCTTCCGCATATTCATGCTGCTCGCATCGCATTGCATGTATATATTGCGATTTCATATGTTAATATTGAATTCATGTTGTCAGGACACTAGCACCATTACCAATGATGCGTATGTTCCACATACACTTACTTGCCGGCTCACACACATCATCATCGGTAATTGCCATGTCACGCACACTTTAGAGAATATTATTTCATTGACATAGTTTGTTAGCTGATAGTTTCGACATGGTAGCGTACTTGTTCTTATATGCTAGTCTAGATATTGCATTCATTACTTGCTATCGCATGCGTTCATATATTCATTGATTATTGCAGTATTATGGAGTTTTATGCCGATATTCACTGTTTACTTGCTATTGATGATTTGATTTCGGATTTTCATGAGATTTCCTGGATTTGGGAGAAAACCGCAAGTATATATATATATATACTTCTCTCTCTCTCTTTTTAAAATGAAAAGTATGGTTTTCTCGTGATGTATGAGTCGTCCACCATGATGTTTTCTTGGTTCTGAGATGGTTTTCGAGACCCGATTCGAGGAGTTGGATGAACCGTCTGCGGGTACATGGTGGACCCGGTATGGTACCCCGGGGCAAGAAGCTCGAGTTGTATTCGATGAGCCTGGCAGGGGAGCACTACCTACCGGTGATATTATTTGGACTCGTCGGTTATCCGGAGGATACCGGCCGGAGTCATAAGATGGATACAGGCTGATCCGTTCTGCCGGAGCCCGCGGGCCGATCCCGCAGATGATACGGATGCCTGAGATATATGAGGACTTACGTGCCGATGCTGGGCACAGGTTTCATGATGTTTTCGAGTGTCGAGGCTGGACACGGATTCTATGTTGATTTCATTGATGATATCTCGATTTATATACATACTGAAATCTCATTAAATAAAGAAAAACAGTTCTTATTTTATAATGTACTTTGTTCTCATTCTATGCATTTGCACATCATTTTAGTGACATATTGCTACCTGACATTTGTACATCATATTATTGACATGTTGTTACCTGAGGCACTGACACGAATACTTGGTATTACACTTAGGGATAGATGTTTACCCTTACCATTTTATTGCTCCAGGCCATATTATTATTTGAGGATATTACTGATCGTATGACATAGGATTGCGTTATGCATGCGATTTCTGCTTGTAGATGTTTTCTACTCACGAGTTGGCAACTCATCCCCGTTGTGCCACAGTTCCTTGCAGGTTTTGCTGTGCAGGTTTTTCCGTACAGGTTTTGTTGCGGCCTTGCTGGCACACTGTCCCTTCCGGGTGATTGCTTTGGTAGGTGGTTTCATTTGCTTCATGACCACCCTTGTATCAAAATTCATATTCTTTTGTATCTAGTAAACTCCATCAACCAGACATGTATATTTTATTGACTTCGCAGACCAGTGTTGTATTCTTTCGACCTTAGAGTCGCGTGATGTATTATTATGGTTTTCATTTTGGATTTGAATTTACTTTCTCAGTTTTGATCCTCTCCTTTCTGCGTTGTATATTATATTGCATTGTGTGGTTTTGTCCGTCGACTGACGAAGAGCTAGCTCCCGCTTGGGGATGCCTTTATTCATTATATATGCTTTTATCTTGTTGTACCCCATTCGGGACCAGTTTTTACAAAGGAAACTCTGCCGAAATTTTCAGAAATGACTTGATGTTTTCAAAACGCATAATTCGGCTTATGCTATTAAAACTACTTGCTTTAAATTGGTTTTCCTTCACTCTACTGCTTTAATTGGTTTTGATTTCTGGGTTTTGGCTTACTTAGATTACGTACGCCTCGAGACGTTTCATAATTTAAGTGCCGGTCATATTCCGTACTTATCGGGTCGTGACAAAGTTGGTATCAGAGCGTTAGGTTTTACCTTCGGAGTGTAGGATGACCCTTGGTTGATCGAGTAGGTGACTCAAGTAGAGTGACGTACCTTGTGTATGTTCCGCGGCATATTTACGATACGATACTCCACTTAAGAAGCCTTAGGATGTACATTTCTTTGCACAACATTATATTCATTCCTATGATCTAGCCTCATCAGTACCAGTTTATGGTTTTGTTATCACGATTACACGGGCAGAGAGAGCTACGGCTAGAGTTGTGTCAGCACGAGCTCGTCACGGACGAGGACTGACCATGTAACATTTCAAAAAAATAGAATATTATTTTTTGGAATTTTCATAATTTAATATTAATTTTTAATGAATATTTTAATAGTCGGTATAATTAAATACCGATAAATAGGGAAAATTTTGGGAAAAACATATGCAAATTCTAAAATAGCTTATTTTGTAGAAATATGTCATTTTGCAGTTTTTATGTTGGATTATATGTTATTTTGGTGTTAATCGCAATTAAAAATCGCTAAGTGGATTTTTAGCTTTTTGTGCAAAAATGTGCATATGACATTTTCTACACTTGTTACACTTGTTTCTTGTTTTGGTCATGGTAGCCTAGGGTTGAACCATGTACATGATCATGATAGGTTAACCTTTTGGTTAAGATAATTAGTTTAATTAAGGGTATGGTTTGGTTTAAAGTTGATTAGGGTAAAGGTTGACTTATAGGTAGGTGAGAGAGAAAGAGGAGGTTAAGGTGAGCCATGATCCATTCCATTCTATAATCTCTTGTGTTCTTTCACCCCCTCTCACTCATACCATTCCCTCTCATTTATCACATCTTTCCTCACTTCACTCACATTCAAAGACCATTAAAACAACACCATCATGAGCTGCAACAGCACCCCCCCCAATCTGGCCTCAGCCACCCTACACAGCTACATACACACCATCAGCCCCAAATTCTCCAACTTCAGCCCCCATATCAACACTTCAGCCCCAATTGCGATCACATCAGCTGATACACAACATCAGCCCTATTCCCTCACATCAACACCCTACATCTGCAGCTACATCAGCTGCTGAAACCATGCATCAGCTCATCACATTTCATCCCAAGCATCAGCAGACTTCAGCAATATCAGCTGCTGCTCAGCAGTAACATCAATGCCACCCCATCAACAACTTCAACACAACATCAGATACTTCACTCCACCACAAACTAACACCCCACAACCAAACCACCAACACTCCACAACACAAAACAAACAGCAGGTTAGCTTCAGCATCAGCAGCTGAAGCAACATCAGCCACCAAAACAACTACATCTGCAACAACACCATAACATGAACCCCATCAGCCCCAATCCTGCAACAGCATCAGAAACAGCCCCTAGCATCATACAACAACTCCACACCATCATACCACTCAACCACAACCCCAACAACACAAAAACAACAACAGCAGTAGCTGTGCTCAACAAAAGGGAAAGAAGAAAATTGCAAGCAGCAACAGCAGCACCAAGCCAAAACATCAGCTGCAGCAGCTACAGATCCAACTTCAGCTCAGCCACTTCAGCACTAACCCACTTCTCCTCCTCTTCTCCTTCACCCTAGGACTTTTCTTGAGGTATAATGTTGCAACCCAACTCCTATGTTGCCAAGTTCTTATATTAGCTGAAGTTTAGTATTAGTTTTGTGATATAGTGCTAGTTTTAGTGAATTTGAGTGAGACTTTACCAAGTGTTGGTTTTGATGATTGGTATAACCCTGTTAGGTGTATTTGAGACTAGTTTAACCCAGAATACCCCAGATTTCCAGTTAAATACCAGATTTGTTATACTTGGTGTAAATTAGCGTTTTTGTCGATTTTGTGACCTTTCTGAGACCTGCTTTCACCCGGGACCTCCTAGAGTAAAATTGACTTGGCAGTAGGCTGTGTAGGCACCCTGGAACCACTACCCAAAGCCCTAGCCACCATCTTAAATTCCCGGCCGTAAATTTAATCCCCCTGGCCGCAATTTGCGGCCAGAGCAGGGTAAAACTGCCTCGTTTTGCGTGCACAGCCCTATTTCATGTAAACTTGACCCCCGGTATGTCTAGTTTTGACTGTTTCCTGTTAGGGTAAAATCTGGGTTGAATTTCATGAGTTGGTGTATGATTTACGACTCGTTTTCGTATGGATTTTGATATTCGATGATTCGTATCTGTCGGGTGGCGTTTGGACGTCAACGACAGTGGATATTGGCTGCGTTTGCATACAAGGTCATAGGTTTTTACCTATGGGCGTAGTGTGCACCATTTTTGTTTCCGACATGGTTTTCATGTGTTTTAGCGTGTGATATTCTTGTAGGTACTCACGTGACGTTGAAGCATTGGAGATGCAGATGGCGACATCGACACCGGCACGCTGAATGAAAGGTGAGTAGATTTATATCTACGGGGAGAAGTCGGGTGGATGGCGTATAGCACCCCCGCAGTCCGTGGTGATGTATACGGATGCGTATACACACCTATAATTATTATATGTTGTTTGGGAAATTATTGATATTTAGGATGGATAATTGGTGGACTTGGATGACTTAGTGTCATGAAACCCTAGAGTAGTGGGTGCACTACACATACACACACATACATACTTGCATACATCCTTACTTCATATGTGCATAGACGGGATTCTATATAGATATGTGTACACATGGGTATGGGACCACGTGTTCACATACGGATTTGAGGATGATAGATGGGATTGAGATGAGTCGATGGGTTTGATATGAGGCTATGATATCGGTGATGTGATAAAATGCATAATTGAGATACGTCTTGATGCTTTAGAGGATTTTGGGGAATAATGATGCCATAGGAATTGTGACCTATATATAATGATCGACATGTGATTATGATACGAGATATGATATGATATGATATAATAGTGACAAGATATTTATGATAGGCCGCCTTGGGCGTTGTTTACTCCTTGAGATGATATATGCTGATGATATCGTTTTTGCTAGAGGCTGTCAATCGGAAGCCGTATTATGATTACATTGATGACATATGATGATAATACCGATTTATACTAGACTGTCGATCAGTAGTCAGATCTTGATTATAGTGATGATGTTAGCATTGTACTAGACATAGGTCAGTACCCCTGATAATGATCTTGATAAAGAGAATACTAGATGAATGATATGACGAATGTGATATTGACCCGTACCCAGATTTGGGGATGCCGTACGACGGATTTACGTACGAGCTATAATTTGATGTTTGATCCGCACTCTTGATTTGGGAATAACTGATTATAGAGATATGGTATCGGATGTGATATTATCGAGGCGGGATCGCCTACTATATATATATATATATATATATATATATGTATCGACTCAGAGATTAGGCGGTTTCCCTTACCTACTGTTAGCTTTAGCTCAGCCTTATAGTGGTGTAGCTATATGACTCTTATGACATTAGGTGCAGTTCAGCTATCATGGTGTTTAGTATTCAGCTCCCGCATATTATTATTGCTGCTCCACAATGCATACTGTTGTGATTCATATTCCATTATTGATATCCTGCTGTTAGGACACCAGCACCATTACCGATGATGCGTATGTATCACGTACACTTATTTGCCGGCTCACACACATCTTCATCGGTAACTGCCATGTCACGGACACTTAGAAAATATTATTGCTTGACTTAGCTTGTTAGCTAGTAGTGACATGATATTAGTATGCTTGCCTTATATGCCAGCTCGACATTGTAGGTATTACTTGTCATTTCATGCATACTGTTATTCATTATATGCTGCATTCATGGATTCTCATGCTTATATTCATGATTTCACATGCTATTGATGATTTGGATTCGGGTTTCCATGAGATTTTTTGGATTTGGAGGAAAACCGCAAAACATACATATAAACTGCTTTCTCTTTTTAATAAAATACGGTTTTCCCATGATGTATGAGTCGTCCACCATGAGTTTTGCTGATGGATTTCGAGACCCGATTCGAGGAGGCGGATGAACCGTTTCGGGTACATGGTGGGCCCGGTGCGGTACCCCGGGGCAAGAAGATCGCAGGAGATGGCGTTGAGCCTGGCAGGGGAGCACGACCGACCGGTGATTTTACCCGACACGTCGGATATCCGGAGGATACCGTCGTAGTCATGAGATGGATGGTAGGGGCCGATCTGGACTGACGGCGCCCTGGATATTATGATTGAGACAATGAGATTTGAGATATTGAGGTACAGAGATTGTGATACAGAGATATCGAGATATTGAGATTTATGTTTTGTACCGATGCTAGGCAGTGTTTTATGCTGATTTCATTATGATACCTCATTTTAAAATACAGAAATCTCACAAATTTATGAAAGCAGTTTTCTTCAGTACATGCATTCTGTTTCATGCATTCATACATCATTCATATGATGTATATTGCCACCTGATGCACTGGCACAGACACATGGGTTTACACTTGGGTTAGATATTTACACTAGCCATGGTTAGAGATTGCTGGTTATATATTTGAGGATTATATATATTGATTGTATGACCTAGGATTGCGTCATACATGCGATTTTCTGTTCGTAGATCTTTTTCTACTCACGAGTTGGCAACTCACCCCCGTTGTGCCCCAGTTTCTTGCAGGTGTTGCCGTACGGATTTCATTACGGTTTTACGGGCACGGTTCCTTTCGGGTGACTTGCTAGTAGGTGGGTTATTGTATCGTACCCATCATTATACATTGTATATTATATTTCAGTTGTATCTAGAAGTTCCATCAACCAAACTTGTTCTTATTTGAGATAGAGACCAGTGTTGTTTATTCTTCGACCTTAGAGTCGCACGTTATATTTCTCTGGGTTTCTTGCTGGTTGAGTTTCATTTCTGTGTGATCCTCGCCTTTAGGCGTTGTATATTATGTTGCATACAGGTTGATTTGATATGGTTCTTCCTACACTCTCTACTTCTTTTCTTGGTTTGGATTTCTGGGTTCGGCTTACTTAGAGTACGTACGCCTCGAGACGTTCGTAGTCTAAGTGCCGGTCACGCTCCGTACTTTCGGGTCGTGACAAAGTTGGTATCAGAGCGTTAGGTTTTACCTTCGGAGCGTAAGATGACCCTTGGTTGATGGAACAGGTGACTAAAGTAGAGTGACTATCGTGGGTATGTCCGCGGCATATTTACGATATGCCACTCCACTTAAGAAGCCTTAGGATGTACATTTCCTTGTTCAGTATCATATTCCATCTTGATCTAGCCTCATCGGTACCAGTTATGGTTTTGCTGCCACGATTACGGGCAGGGAGAGCTACGGCTAGAGTTGCGGTCAGCATGAGCTCGTCACGAACGAGGACTGACCAGTGCGTGATTCCGGCGACACACGATTGTAGAGATGTCTTTTTACTGTGTCTTCGCGCCACGAGCGTTGGATGGATCGCTGAATGAGATTACTCGGACATGCAGATCAGCACCAGAGGATTGAGCCACTGACAGAGGCTAGCCAGATTTTGATGACCGTTGGTGTATTGCTGTTCTTGATGATTGAGGCATGGTTCAGCGCGCAGACGAGTGAGCCAGTTATTGCTGCGAACGACGAGATATCGTCCCAGATGATTGGAGCTATTGCAGTACAAGATTGTACTAAGAGATTATAGAAGGTCGCTAGCCACTGAGGATGAATGACTAGGACATGTGGTTTGTTCGCTACCCCGATGCGAGGTCATCAGATAGATTGATTCCAGCTAGAGACGACTTCACGCGGAGACGTTGAGAGTCGACAGAGACGATCGAATGTCAGAAACCTATTATTCCAAGTTTAAGGTATTCGGAAAGACATGCAGGCAATTCTATGGTCCCTCTAGAAGAATGAAACCCTAACTCGACTTAATGACCGTGTGAAAGCCTTTGAACCTTAGGGTTTACGGCAGTTCTGCGGCGCCATTAGTGAGGCTTGGGTTTGCCCTTCTACGGCTGGACCACCAATGCTGAGGTATGTACTCGATACTATTATACTGTACCCAAGATGTTGAGCTCTTGGGGGATTATGAGGTTTTGACGACTCGATCGGATCGCTCGACTTAATTCGGATGCTAGGTGGTGAGATACATTTCTTGGGAGACTCCAGATACGAGTATAGCCAGTGGAGCTCAGTCCATGAAGCCACGACGAGACGAGTCCGAAGCAGTCGACATTAGAGAAAAGTGGAGTAAGAGGTTCGTACAAGATCTGGATATGACGACGTTCCACTCCGCCGACATTAGAGATGCGAAGCGCATGCCGAGGCATAATACTTGGATATACCTGCCAGAAGAAGCCGCGATGAGTATGCAACCGTTCCAGAACAAGGAGCAGATATAGTAAGGGACGATGACTTACGGACAGTTAAGCAGAGACGAGACTTGGAAGAGACCGTGAGCAGGATTCCTTCCAGGACACTGCTGCAACGATATTTTGCACCCAGGATCAGGTGTGTCCCGTGCGTTCAGAGAACCAGAGGCCGACGCCAGTAACATGCTGCTTTACGAGTGATCGCGATGATTGATCGAGAGATGACCAGAGAAGTGCCGAAACGGAATCGTCCCCGTTAGCACACCTGACAGGGCCGATGAGCCGATGGATCGTGAAATTGGTAATCCACATAGAAGACTTGGACCCAGGAGTGGTCATGTTACGCACACCAGCAGGCCAGAGTTCAGGATCGTCGACGAGATATGCTATGAGTAATCACGACAGTTAGCCAGAGATTCTTGGAGGATGCGCTTGAGCGGAACTACTCCGCCATACCTGTTTTCAGTATTTTGGGCGATTTATTCGCATGATTTGATTTTGATGATTGGGTTTCATGACATTTGTTTTCATGTACCATGGTTACACCTGTTGAGTTTTTACGATTTTGCACAGCGTTGCATTTGATATTGTTTTCGTGCTTTGGTTTCACATGTTTGTGATTTTATGGGTTTCATACATTTGAGTTGATTTTGTGTGTATGCACGCACACGATTTGGTTTTTGCACTCGGTATAGTTCACATATGCTTGCAGTGCAGTGACATGTATTTTGTGCACTTGAATGCACTGGACTTCGATTTTGATGGTGATGCTCGATATTTGTTTTGTGCATTTTATGCAGCTGATTGGATTTGCGCATGTTCGGCGCTTGATATTGGATTTCATGATTTCGTGCATGATGGATGCACCGGATTTGGATTTTTAGCGCATGTTGGGCGCAGGTTATGAGGTACGATTCGGTGCACACCAGATGCACCAAATCGAGATTTTTCGTGCATGTCAGACGCACCTGTTTTGCTGTCAGGCACACACGTTGCCCTTGACAGATGCTTCGTGCACACCCGTTGCACCTTGATGTCGTTTTTGTGCACCTGCTTGGCACATATTTGGATTTTGATTTCCGTGCGCACCAGACGCACGTAGTATTTATATGCACATTTTTGGGATTGATTTCTTTTGGAGCAGTACGTTTTATGATATTTGCTATGTGTTTTCGTACTGAGCAGGACTAGTCGGAGGATAGTGCCTGGATATATCTTGCATGCACTGATAGATATCAAAGGGATTTCCAAAAGCGAGCTATAGTCTCATTATTTACATGCGTGTCCTATACGACACGAAACGTTTAAAACGAGGAAACCTTTCTAAATTATATTCAAAACGGCGGATCGTGCATATTAAACAAAAGATACATACATATATGGCTATTTTCTTATAAAGACGTTCGCCACTGTGCAGTGCTATGCGCATTGTACATAGACTTTAAAGAATTTTGGCATGCATTTCCTTCATATATTTACATGTATAGTTCCGATTTCAAGCATATCGGTTTTTGCCTTGGATTTGGCATTCGTGTTTCCACCTTGACTCCGATGATTGCGAGACGCTTGACGGAGTTTTGATTTCGGGTTATCTGCTCGTTGCCCATGCGCATGTATTGCGCTATGATGCCTTTTATGTATTGATGATTTCGGAGCCGCGTTGGTTGGACATTTTATTGAAATGTTTTAGAATTTGGGGGTTTTAAATTTAAATTCGGGGACCGAATTTCTTTAAGGGGGGAAGACAGTAACATTTCAAAAAAATAGAATATTATTTTTGGGAATTTTCATAATTTAATATTAATTTTTAATGAATATTTTAATAGTCGGTATAATTAAATACCGATAAATAGGGAAAATTTTGGGGAAAACTTATGCAAATTCTAAAATAGCTTATTTTGTGGAAATATGTCATTTTGCAGTTTTTATGTTGGATTATATGTTATTTTGGTGTTAATCGCGATTAAAAATCGCTAAGTGGATTTTTGGCTTTTTATGCAAAAATGTGCACATGACATTTTCTACACTTGTTACACTTGTTTCTTGTTTTGGTCATGGTAGCCTAAGGTTGAACCATGTACATGATCATGATAGGTTAACCTTTTGGTTAAGATAATTAGTTTAATTAAGGGTATGGTTTGGTTTAAAGTTGATTAGGGTAAAGGTTGACTTATAGGTAGGTGAGAGAGAAAGAGGAGGTTAAGGTGAGCCATGATCCATTCCCTTCTATAATCTCTTGTGTTCTTTCACCCCCTCTCACTCATACCATTCCCTCTCATTTATCACATCTTTCCTCACTTCACTCACATTCAAAGACCATTAAAACAACACCATCATGAGCTGCAACAGCACCCCCCCCCAATCTGGCCTCAGCCACCCTACACAGCTACATACACACCATCAGCCCTAAATTCTCCAACTTCAGCCCCCATATCAACACTTCAGCCCCAATTGCGATCACATCAGCTGATACACAACATCAGCCCTATTCCCTCACATCAACACCCTACATCTGCAGCTACATCAGCTGCTGAAACCATGCATCAGCTCATCACATTTCATCCCAAGCATCAGCAGACTTCAGCAATATCAGCTGCTGCTCAGCAGTAACATCAATGCCACCCCATCAACAACTTCAACACAACATCGGATACTTCACTCCACCACAAACTAACACCCCACAACCAAACCACCAACACTCCACAACACAAAACAAACAGCAGGTTAGCTTCAGCATCAGCAGCTGAAGCAACATCAGCCACCAAAACAACTACATCTGCAACAACACCATAACATGAACCCCATCAGCCCTAATCCTGCAACAGCATCAGAAACAGCCCCTAGCATCATACAACAACTCCACACCATCATACCACTCAACCACAACCCCAACAACACAAAAACAACAACAGCAGTAGCTGTGCTCAACAAAAGGGAAAGAAGAAAATTGCAAGCAGCAACAGCAGCACCAAGCCAAAACATCAGCTGCAGCAGCTACAGATCCAACTTCAGCTCAGCCACTTCAGCACTAACCCACTTCTCCTCCTCTTCTCCTTCACCCTAGGACTTCTCTTGAGGTATAATCTTGCAACCCAACTCCTATGTTGCCAAGTTCTTATATTAGCTGAAGTTTAGTATTAGTTTTGTGATATAGTGCTAGTTTTAGTGAATTTGAGTGAGACTTTACCAAGTGTTGGTTTTGATGATTGGTATAACCCTGTTAGGTGTATTTTAGACTAGTTTAACCCAGAATACCCCAGATTTCCAGTTAAATACCAGATTTGTTATACTTGGTGTAAATTAGCGTTTTTGTCGATTTTATGACCTTTGTGAGACCTGCTTTAACCCGGGACCTCCTAGAGTAAAATTGACTTGGCAGTAGGCTGTGCAGGCACCCTGGAACCACTACCCAAAGCCCTAGCCACCATCTCAAATTCCCGGCCGTAAATTTAATCCCCCTGGCCGCAATTTGCGGCCAAAGCAGGGTAAAACTGCCTCGTTTTGCATGCACAGCCCTATTTCATGTAAACTTGACCCCCGGTATGTCTAGTTTTGACTGTTTCCTGTTAGGGTAAAATCTGGGTTGAATTTCATGAGTTGGCGTATGATTTACGACTCGTTTTCGTATGGATTTTGATATTCGATGATTCGTATCTGTCGGGTGGCGTTTGGACGTCAACGACAGTGGATATTGGCTGCGTTTGCATACAAGGTCACAGGTTTTTACCTATGGGCGTAGTGTGCACCATTTTGGTTTCCGACATGGTTTTCATGTGTTTTAGCGTGTGATATTCTTGTAGGTACTCACGTGACGTCGAAGCGTTGGAGATGCAGATGGCGACATCGACACCGGCACGCTTAATGAAAGGTGAGTAGATTTATATCTACGGGGAGAAGTCGGGTGGATGGCGTATAGCACCCCCGCAGTCCGTGGTGATGTATACGGATGCGTATACACACCTATAATTATTATAAGTTGTTTGGGAAATTATTGATATTTAGGATGGATAATTGGTGCACTTGGATGACTTAGTGTCGCGAAACCCTAGAGTAGTGGGTGCACTACACATACACACACATACATACTTGCATACATCCTTACTTCATATGTGCATAGACGGGATTCTATATAGATATGTGTACACATGGGTATGGGACCACGTGTTCACATACGGATTTGAGGATGATAGATGGGATTGAGATGAGTCGATGGGTTTGATATGAGGCTATGATATCGGTGATGTGATAAAATGCATAATTGAGATACGTCTTGATGCTTTAGAGGATTTTGGGGAATAATGATGCCATAGGAATTGTGACCTATATATAATGATCGACATGTGATTATGATACGAGATATGATATGATATGATATAATAGTGACAAGATATTTATGATAGGCCGCCTTGGGCGTTGTTTACTCGTTGAGATGATATATGCTGATGATATCGTTTTTGCTAGAGGCTGTCAATCGGAAGCCGTATTATGATTACATTGATGACATATGATGATAATACCGATTTATACTAGACTGTCGATCAGTAGTCAGATCTTGATTATAGTGATGATGTTAGCATTGTACTAGACATAGGTCAGTACCCCTGATAATGATCTTGATAAAGAGAATACTAGATGAATGATATGACGAATGTGATATTGACCCATACCCAGATTTGGGGATGCCGTACGACGGATTTACGTACGAGCTATAATTTGATGTTTGATCCGCACTCTTGATTTGGGAATAACTGATTATAGAGATATGGTATCGGATGTGATATTATCGAGGCGGGATCGCCGACTATATATATATATATATATATATATATATATGTATCGACTCAGAGGTTAGGCGGTTTCCCTTACCTACTGTTAGCTTTAGCTCAGCCTTATAGTGGTGTAGCTATATGACTCTTATGACATTAGGTGCAGTTCAGCTATCATGGTGTTTAGTATTCAGCTCCCGCATATTATTATTGCTGCTCCGCAATGCATACTGTTGTGATTCATATTCCATTATTGATATCCTGCTGTTAGGACACCAGCACCATTACCGATGATGCGTATGTATCACGTACACTTATTTGCCGGCTCACACACATCTTCATCGGTAACTGCCATGTCACGGACACTTAGAAAATATTATTGCTTGACTTAGCTTGTTAGCTAGTAGTGACATGATATTAGTATGCTTGCCTTATATGCCAGCTCGACATTGTAGTTATTACTTGTCATTTCATGCATACTGTTATTCATTATATGCTGCATTCATGGATTCTCATGCTTATATTCATGATTTCACATGCTATTGATGATTTGGATTCGGGTTTCCATGAGATTTTCTGTATTTGGAGGAAAACCGCAAAACATACATATAAACTGCTTTCTCTTTTTAATAAAATGCGGTTTTCCCATGATGTATGAGTCGTCCACCATGAGTTTTGCTGATGGATTTCGAGACCCGATTCGAGGAGGCGGATGAACCGTTTCGGGTACATGGTGGGCCCGGTGCGGTACCCCGGGGCAAGAAGATCGTAGGAGATGGCGTTGAGCCTGGCAGGGGAGCACGACCGACCGGTGATTTTAACCGACACGTCGGATATCCGGAGGATACCGTCGTAGTCATGAGATGGATGGTAGGGGCCGATCTGGACTGACGGCGCTCTGGATATTATGATTGAGACATTGAGATTTGAGATATTGAGGTACAGAGATTGTGATACAGAGATATCGAGATATTGAGATTTATGTTTTGTGCCGATGCTAGGCACTGTTTTATGCTGATTTCATTATGATACCTCATTTTAAAATACAGAAATCTCATAAATTTATGAAAGCAGTTTTCTTCAGTACATGCATTCTGTTTCATGCATTCATACATCATTCATATGATGTATATTGCCACCTGATGCACCGGCACAGACACATGGGTTTACACTTGGGTTAGATATTTACACTAGCCATGGTTAGAGATTGCTGGTTATATATTTGAGGATTATATATATTGATTGTATGACCTAGGATTGCGTCATACATGCGATTTTCTGTTCGTAGATCTTTTTCTACTCATAAGTTGGCAACTCACCCCCGTTGTGCCCCAGTTTCTTGCAGGTGTTGCCGTACGGAATTCATTACGGCTTTGCGGGCACGGTTCCTTTCGGGTGACTTGCTAGTAGGTGGGTTATTGTATCGTACCCATCATTATACATTGTATATTATATTTCAGTTGTATCTAGAAGTTCCATCAACCAAACATGTTCTTATTTGAGATAGAGACCAGTGTTGTTTATTCTTCGACCTTAGAGTCGCACGTTATATTTCTCTGGGTTTCTTGCTGGTTGAGTTTCATTTTTGTATGATCCTCGCCTTTAGGCGTTGTATATTATGTTGCATACAGGTTGATTTGATATGGTTCTTCCTACACTCTCTACTTCTTTTCTTGGTTTGGATTTCTGGGTTCGGCTTACTTAAAGTACGTACGCCTCGAGACGTTCGTAGTCTAAGTGCCGGTCACGCTCCGTACTTTCGGGTCGTGACAGACCAGGACGTGATTCCAGGGACATACGATTGCATAAGGAGGCGTCGTTTTATTGTGTTTTCACGTCATGAGCGTTTGATGGATCGCTGTAACGAGATTTCGTGGATGTGCAGATCAGCACAAGAAGATTGGGCCATTGATAGAGGCCAACCAGATTTAGATGACCATAAATGCCCAGTTTATTCTTGATGATTGATGCACTGTTCAGCGTGCAGACGAGTGAGCCAGTTGTTGCTGCGAACGACGAGATATCGCCCCAGATGTTGGAGCTACTGCAGCATTAGTATATATTTAGAGATATGATAGAAGGTCGCTAGTCCCCTGAGGATGAATGACTAGGACAAGTGGTTCGTTCGCATACCCCGATGCGAGGTCACCAGATTGATTGATTCCAGCTAGAGACAACTTCACGCAGATACGTTGGGAGTCGATAGAGGCGATCGAATGTTAGAAACCCATTTTCCAAGTTTAAAGTGTTTGAAGACCACCTGCAAGTAATTCTACGGACCCTCTAGAAGAATGAAATCCTAACTCGACATAATGACCATAGAACGCCAGTGAACCTTAGGGTTTGCGGCAGTTCAGCGGTGCCATAAGTGAGGCTTGGGCTTGCCCTTCTACGGTTGGTCCATAGGTGCTGTGACATATATTCGATACTATTAAACTGTACCCAAGATGTTGAGCTCTTGGGGGATTATGGAGCCTTGACGAATCGATCGAAAAGTTCGACATCATTCGGATATCATGTGACGGGATACATTGCTTGGGAGACTCCAGATACGAGTATAGCCGTTGGAGCGCAGTCCATGCAGCCACAAAGGGACCAGTCCGAAGCAGTCGACATTAGAGAAAAGTGGAGTAAGAGGTTCGTACGAGATCTTGATGAGATGATGTTCCACTCCGCCGACATCAGAGATGTGATACGCATGCAGAGGCGTTATATATGGATATATCTTTCAGAAGGAGTCATGATGAGTATGCAGCCGTTTCGGAACCAGAAACAGATTTAGTAAAGGACGATGACTTCTGGACAGTTCGGCAGAGACGAGATTTGGGAGAGACCTCGACAGGACCTTTCTGGAATAATTTACGACAAGACGGGATCCAGGAGCTGTCCTATTATGCACACCCAGCAAGCCAGAGTTGGCACCGTCGACGAGACATGTTATTCGTGACCATGACACTTGGCTAGAGATTCTTAGAGGATGTGTTGAGCGGGACTATTCCGCCATACTTGATTTCGGTATTCTGAACGATCTATTCGCATGATTGAGTTTTGATGACCGAGTTACATGATATTTGTTTTCGTGCACCATGGTTGCACCTACTGGGTATTTATATTTTGTGCACAGTTATTGCACTACATATCGTTTTTGTGCCTTGGCTGCACATGTTTATGATTTCATGGATTTCATACAGTTGGGTTGATATTGTGCATATCGCACACGATTTGGTTTTTGCACTCGGTATAGTTCACATATGCTTGCAGTGCATTGATACGTATTTTGTGCACGCGATTGCACACGGTTATGAGATTACATACCACGGTATACTGGATTTGGATTCGAGATGTGTTGTATACGGTCGATTTCGATTTTGATACTCGATATTTGTTTTGTGCACCTTGTGCACCTGATTGGATTCTTGCGCATATTTGACACGCTTGGATTGGATTTTGTGCATGTGCGGCGCTTGTTATTGGATTTTGTGATTTCGTGCATGATGGATGCACCAGATTTGGATTTTTGCGCATGTTGGGCGCGTGATGTGAGATGCGATTTTGGTGCACGCCAGATGCACTAAATCGAGATTCTTTGTGCATTGCAGAGCCACCTGATATTGCTGTCCGGCACACCTGTTGCCTATGACAGGTGTTTCATGAACACCTGTTGCACGTAGATGTTGTATCTGTGCACATGTATGGCACATTCATGGATTTTGATTTCCGTGCACACCAGACGCACGCGACATTCTTATGCACATTTTGGGATTGGTTTCTTATGGAGCAGTACGTTTTTATGATATTTACTAATTGTTTTCGTACTGAGCAAGACTAGTCAGAGGACAGTACCTGGATATATTTTGCATGCATTGATAGATATCGAAGGGATTTCCAAAAAGGAGCTATAGTCTCAGTATTTACCTATGTGTCTGAGATGACACGAAACGTTTAAAACAAGGAAACCCTTCTAAATTGTTTTCCAAAACGGCGGTACGTGCATATTAAACAAAGGATATATATAGAGAGAGTTATTTTCTTATACTAGACGTCCGCCACTGTGCCACGATACGCGCGTCGCGCAGTGATTCGAAAAAGAGTTTGGCATGCATATCTTTTTATTGTTTTAATGATATTTACATGTATAGTTTGATGTATATCATGTTGGTTTCGTTTGGGCTTTGACATTGATGTCTTCGCCATGACTCCGATGATATGCGTGCGAATCTGATGATTTGCGAGACGCTTGACGGAGTTCGATTTTGAGTTTTGTACTCGTCTTCCAGGCGCACGCGATGCGCTGTACTGTTTCTATATCTTCCGTGATTTCGGAGCCCCGTTGATTTGATCTGATTATTGAAATGTTTTAGAATTTGGGGGTTTAAATTTAAATCGGGGACCGAATTTCTTTAAGGGGGGAAGATTGTAACATTTCTGTAACGTTTTGAAAATCGTTTCGGTGAAATTTCGAAAAAATCGGTAAAATAAGGGGGTTTTCTGTAAAAACTCAAAATACAAATATCTTATTATAAAAATTAAATATACATATTCTAGCTATGTAATTGCTATTATTTGGTGTTTATTGAGCCGCTGGTGAAATTTCAAATTTTCTGAAAAAAATATTATTTTATTATTATTTTAAGCCGTCACTAATATATTTAATTAGGGAAAATTACAAATCGGAATGAGTTGAAACAAATTTTGTGCATCATAAAACATTAAATAAAATTTTATCATGTGGTTTTTGGAACGAAATCATTTGCCAAAACGGTTTAGAAATTATTGAAGAAAAAAGGCTTTTTTTAGCGTAAATGGATGTTTGGGGTATTGTATTTATCATTTTTCATCACCCCACACCCGTACCCACACCCACACACCCCCACTTACTCCTCCCCATGGCTGAATTCAGCACCCACCATAATTTTTCCCCACTTGATTTCAAAGGAAAAGAAATGAAAGAAAAGAAAAGAAAATGGGTGAATTAGGTGGACTTTTGACCTTACCTTGACCTTGACTTTCCTCCCTTGCATTTTCTCTACCTCCCTCTCTCTCCTCACTCCCATTTCTGGCCTCCCAACAGCAGCAGCCCTCCCCCTCAAATCCCACTCTTTCTTCATCAAAAAAAATCCACAAATCACTTCAAAATCCATGCAAATTCAAATCTAAATCCAAATCCGACTCCTACCCATTTTAGCTTAGCCCGTATAGCATGTATCCTTGTGAAAAGAGAGCATTTTGGAGGGCCATGGATGCTTGTGGATCTTCATATGTTTTTGGGTATAATTTTAAACTTTTTGTTGCTTAATTTGTTACTAATTTCTTAAGCTAATTTACTTAAGTGTTAATTTGGTTATGTGAGTTTAATTGCAAGTTTTGGAATTCAAGTTGTGAATTTGATTGCAAGTTAGGGTTTTATAAAATTGGTGTATGGTTGTGTGTTATATTTAGGCTTTGTTGTCATGATAATACAAGGTTAGTAGCTAGTGTGAATGGTTAGTTTTAAAATTGTGTTAATTTGCTAAATTGCTTACTAGGTTTTTGAAATTTGTTAAATTCTTGGGATTAAAAATGTGTTTAGGGTTTTCATGACTTCATTAACTTTATTAAGTGTGGTTTAATGCTTTAGATCATGCAAATCTAAGCTAGATTGTAGTTTGTACATTTTTGCTTTGAAATTGTTAAAAAGGGTATTTTTGTAAACTAGAATATTATGATTTTTGGAATTTAATGAGATTAAATTCTGGAAATTGTTTATACGACTTATTTAAGATATTTAATAAATATATTGGCCGCTAAATTCATTTAAACATCGTGTTTTGTACAAAAACGGCGAATTGTGCTTGCTAGATTTTCGGAAAAATGACTTTTTAAGTGAAATTGGCGTTTTTGTGAGTTTTAACCTAGTTTATATTAAAATTAGTGTTCGTGAATGTGCAAATGAGTGTGATTGGATTTTTCTCGATGGTTTGACGTTTTTACATCGACATCGAGGGTTGGTTTGACTATTCTTGCATGCGTAGGCGATAGGTTTGGACCTATGCGTGATACGCGTGCCGATTTGATTTTCGTATGCCGTTTCGATCTCGAATTTAGTTTTAATACGATATGGTGCGTTATGATATGTAGGTACCCCCATGTGGACTTCGAGACGACAAGCAGGCGCGTGGCGACGTCGACACCGGCTAGCGAGGACCAGGTGAGTAGATTTATATCTACGGGGAGAAGTCGGGTGGATGGCGTATAGCACCCCCGCAGTCCGTGGTGGTGTATACGGATGCGTATACACACCAAAAATTAGTATAAGGTATTTGGGATTAATAACGATGCTTAGGATGGATATTGGTGTGTTGGATTATTTTAGCGTTGCGAACCCTAGGGTAGTGTTGCACTACACATGCACACACACATACACACATACATACTTGCATACATTCCTATTGATATGTGCTCATGGGATTCTTTATAGTTATGTGTTCACATGGGTATGGGACTATGTGTTCACATACGGATTGAGGATGATACTTGGGATTGAGCTGAGTCGATGAGATTTGATTTGAGGCCGTGAGATCGGTGATATAGCAGGGTTCGTATTTGAGATACGACATGACGTTGTAGCGGGTCCTTGACGTAGTGTTTCACACACGTCCATGCATACGTAGGCGGTATCAATATGGTACTAGACGTAGATCAGTACCCCGATCTTGATATTTGATAAAGAGGATACCAGGTGAATAGTATGATGAATGTGATATTGACCCGTACCCAGATTTAGGAGGCCGTACGACGGATTTACGTACGAGCTATATTGATGATTGATCCGCACTCTTGACTTGGGATGCCTGATTATAGATATGGTATCAGCTATGATATTATTGAGGCGGGATCACCGACTATACATATACAGGTAGGTATATGTATCGACTCAGATGTTAGGCGGTTTCCTTACCTGTAGTTCAGCTTGTTAGTTCAGCCGTATAGTTTAGTGTAGTTGTTAGATTAGATTAGACTTCTTACCTATTTCAAAAACTAACGAATCGTGGGTATTTTAAAAGACAGCCCAAGGGATCCTACGGATATTTCAAAAGACGTATCTTTTCATAAAAACACCGTAGCCCCTATTTTCAAAAACCCCATGATTCGTGTTATTTCAAAAGGCACCATTTGTAGGACTTATATTAGATTAATACTGATTAGTTATCGTTGTGTCTAGTATTCTGCTCCCGCACATTATTGCTGTTCGCTCCGCCCCGCATACTTATTTTGCTGCATACTCCATTATTGATATCATGCTGTTAGGACACCAGCACCATTACCGATGATGCGTATGTACCACATACACTTACTTGCCGGCTCACACACATCTTCATCGGTAATTGCCATGTCACGTACACTTAGAAAATACTATTGCTTGACTTAGGTTGTTAGTTAGTAGTTGATACGATATTAGTGTACCTGCCTTATATGCCAGTTTAGACATTGTAGTTATTACTTGTCACTTCATGCATACTGTTATTCCATTGTTCATGACTAGTTATTAATCACACATTGCAACTTGGTTATTGATACCATATACATTCATTATCATTGACATATGCACTTGTGATGATTTCTTGAGATTTATGATATTTCTGGATTTCAGGGGAAAGCCGCAAAATTTCTAAACTTATTATATTTTTAAAATATGTAAATTGCGGTTTTCTAGTGATGTAAGTGTCGTCCACCATGAGTTTGCTGTGGTTTTCGAGATCCGTGTCGAGGAGTGGAGGAACCGTCACGGGTACATGGTGGGCCCGGTATGGTACCCCGGGGCAAGAGGAATGTGGTGTTGACGTTGAGCCTGGCTGGGGAGCACTACCTACCGGTGATATTACCCGACGCGTCGGATATCCGGAGGATACCGTCATGGTCTTGAGATGGATGGTAGGGGCCGGTCTGGACTGACGGCGCCCTAGATATTGAGATTGAGACATTGATATTTCGAGACAGTGAGATTTATGTTTTGTGTCGATGCTAGACACTGTTGATACTGATTTCATTATGATACCTCAGTTTAAAAACCAGAAGGAAATCTCACTAATTTATGAAAACAGTTTCTTCATTTACATGTATTCTGTTTTCATGCATTCATACCTCATTCATATGATATATTGCTACCTGAGGCACTGACACGGGCACATGAGATTACACTCGGTTAGATATTACCCTAGCAATTGTTATAGGCTGCATGTTATACATATTTTTGAGGATATATTATGATCAATGACCTAGGATTGCGTTATTTATGCGATTTCTGTGCGTAGATGTTTTTCTATTCACGAGTTGGCAACTCACCCCCGTTGTGCCCCAGTTTCTTGCAGGTTTGCCGTACAGGTTTCATTACGGCTTTGCGGGCATAGTTTCATTCGGGTGATTTGCTAGTAGGTGGGTTTACTTGTATCATACCCCCATTATATATCTTGTATATCATTATTCTGTTGTATCTAGAATCTCCATCAACCAAACATGTATTTTTGAGATAGAGACCAGTGTTGTTTATTCTTTCGACCTTAGAGTCGCTCGTTATATTTCTGGTGGTTTTGAGTTTCCTTTTGAGTTTTGATCCTCGCCGTTGGCGTTGTATATTATATTGCTTGTGTGGTTGTGACCGTCGATTGACGAAGAGCTAGCTCCCGCTTGGGGATGCCTTTTTCTTAATTTCGTATACTATTCATGTTGTATCCCGTTTGGGGGCCAGTATTTACAAAGGAGACTCTGCCGAAATTTTCAGTAAATTTTTGATGTTTTTAAAAACCGCATAATTCGGCTTATGCTATTGAAACTACTTGCTTTAATTTGGTTTTTCCTGCACTCTACTTCTTTTCTTGGTTTGGATTTCTGGGTTTTCGGTTTACTTAGATTACGTACGCCTCGAGACGTTCGTAGTTTAAGTGCCGGTCATGTTCCGTACTTTCGGGTCGTGACAATTTCAGAAAATATAAAATATTAATTTTGGAATTTAATATTAAAATAATATATTTCCCGGAAACTGCCCGATTTGCGAAATTGGGGTTTTCGAAAAAGGGTATAAATATATACCTATAATTGTGAAATAATTGGAAATTAAAATGATTTATTCATTTAAAAATATATTTAAAGGATTTGGCATTTTTAAAATTTATTATATGCAGTTTTGATAAAAACCCGATTAGTACACCGCTAATCGCGATTAAAGCCAAATCCGTGTTTCTACAGTTTTCATGGCTAGTGCACCATGGCACGTTACATGTTATTTCATTTCATTTGTGTTATGTATTTGGTTCTATTGTGGTGAGAAAGAAAAATAATGGAAAAAATGTGTAATGATGACTTGAGGAGAGAGAAAAGGGGACATAATCATGAGAGGAGACCATGCTTAAGAGTGAGGGGGGGTGCTGCCTCATTTCCTCATTGTTCCTCACCATATTCTTGTTAGTTGTATGTATGCCCTAGAGGCCAGTACTATACGGATGATGTATATTATATTGGATGCTTGGACATTTATAGAGATGACTTTCTTGCTCGATATGATAGTATGTTATCTGGTTGCTCTTTATCTTAACATGTATACCAGTCTCTTTAAACT
This sequence comes from Agapanthus africanus, assembly GCA_030015575.1. NCBI lineage: Eukaryota > Viridiplantae > Streptophyta > Magnoliopsida > Asparagales > Amaryllidaceae > Agapanthus > Agapanthus africanus. Next base: position 214,036,568 of record JASDDO010000029.1, read on the forward strand.
GTCTTATAGTTACATGTTGGTAAAGCCCTTAGGATGTGTACTTGACTACCTGGACTATGATGCAGATCATACTAGTGGGGACATGGTAGTCCATAAGTACATCCTTCAAGGTCCCTAGTCTTAGGTGTATCGAGACGGGGCATCGATATACCAGTGTAGACTAGCGTATACGCTTCTCGACCCATGAGATGGGCAATGGATGATCCCATATCCATTGGTTTTTGACATCAGAGATGGTATACGGGTGCTCAGTGGAGACTGGGTACACTGGACGGACTCGCCGAGAACTCCCAGATGGTATTATACCTCACGTCAGATGGCAGTTCTCAGGTGACACTTGTGCAGGTTAGTCTGTAGACCCGAGATCGTCATAGAGTCTTGTGTGATTCCCACTGTGCTTTGATCTCCACCTTACCACGTCCATGAGGGCGTGCAAAACGGTGGTTTTTGGGTACAGTCCCGAGTCACATGGAGGCAATGAGCGATAGGAGGGGTTTCGTCTCTCCCGGTATTGGGGGTTGATGTTGCGCTGTGCTCGATTGGCCGCAACAGGGAAGTCCCTGGCCAGGTCTGATCAGAGATTTGCTGGTAAGTGTTACCAGTAGTTTCTCGACCCGTTATGAGCCTCACATCGGCACGACTTATCGGTTATTGGGGTCTGACGTTTACCACCCCTAGACTTGATATGCGACATATCAGACGAGGAGACCGGACTGTACGGGAAGTGTTGCCGGTTGGCTCGATGGGAGTTGTAGCAGGTTCGCTTGTTCTCTTCTGATCGCTCAATACCCGGGTGGCCGTTACGTTTAGTTGACCGCTTGCGGCTTGGGGGTGTTTGATATGATTATCACCCACTGCCGGCGTATTGACGAGTCTTAGAGTCCCACAATGGAGTTTCCTAGTCCAGGCGAAACGTTGTGGTGCGCGTATGCGATATGCGCATGGACCCGATTAAAATACGCGTATAGGATACCGTTTATTGATCGGGCGGCTTGCTTTTGGTTTGGGTCATATGTGATATGACCGGATTGATAAATCAAGTGTTGATTTATCATTTAACCATTAGTTTCTCACTAGAAATCCTTTCTTGTGATGGATGGATGTATGCATGCATGTATGTTTTTCTTCCTTTCTAGTTTCATGCACATATGGATGTGCATGCACACATGCATACATACATCATTCTATCATGGTTGATTATACAAGGAAATGGTGGCAATATAAGACTCACACCATGGGTTTTTATTTGGATTATTATTTGATTTTTAGTTAAAACAAAATGGATAAAGGAAAGGATAATTCATGGAAGCTTTCTACACTCTTCTTGACCTAACCATGCTCACCCACCATTTAACCATGGATTACTTTTCCTTTTGGGTTTTAACTCAAATTCAATAATGATTCAACCATGGTTTGAGATGAGAGATAAGAAATATATATTGATATATTTCTATTTTTCTTTCAAGATTATTCTTATCTTCTTTCAAAAATAGCCATCATCTTCTTCCTCCTTCTTCATTTGCTCTCTAGATTTTTGTAGTGAGCAAATTAAATAACAAGATTGGATTTTGAAGTGAGAATAAGAACCACAACATCATTCTACACAAGTTTAGCCAACTTGTTTAGAGTGTTAGCTTTATTTCGTTCACTTGATCGGATAAAGTTGCAAGCTTGGACAAAGCGGACTCCGGGTAGATCATCGGTGACCTCGAGGAGTTCAAGCGGAGCTTTAACAAACTCTAAGTAGCCGAGGAGTCTAGCATAGGGAGCTACAAAGGTTGTACTCTCTAAACCCTAGCTTTTCTTTTCATATGTTGATGTGAAAAATTTGAAACCCTAAATTTTCTAGGATAGATCCTTTGTATGTTAACTTAGCACCCTAAAAATTTGATCTTTGGTACATGTGATGCTTCCAAACCCCTCATAGGGTGCTAGGCTAACCTTTCATTGGTATCAGAGCCGACCTAGAACTTTAGGCGCCATTTTTACGAAGTTAAAACTCTGATCGAACCGGAAAATACGATTTTTGGGTGCTCTCTGGACTTTTTTCAAAATCTGGTTATTTTCAAAATTAAAAATATGTAAAAAATTCAGCAGGTAAAACTAAGAATTACGGTATAAAACTTTTTCTATGAACAGTAATTTCCGCCGCCGAACCGCGGCCTAAGCTTGCTTATGCCGCGGTTCCGCGGCCGTACACATCAATCAATGAATATATTTTATACTGTAATTTTGGAATCTGCTTGTATATTTTTTAGGGTATTTTTAATCTGATTTTAGTTCTGAAAAATTCTGGAGATGGTTTTGGACTCGTCGATTCGATCGGAATTTGGATTTGGTGACTTTTCCGGGTAAATTAGAAAGTAGTGAAGTGTTTGAACGAGTATCATTTGCTCACTTTTCACGGGGTTTAAATCCTTCGGTGGTTCGTGCAAGTTTGTTTGTGGTGGACCCTCTAGAAGACAACAAACCTTAACTCGATTATGTGACCGTCTTGAACTGCCATTTGAACCTTAGGGTTTGGGGCAGTACGGCGTGCCACATGTGAGGCGTTGGCTTGACCCTTCTACGGCTGGACCGCTACCACTGTGTCACACTCTGGGTTTTTTTGAACTCCGCTCAAGTGTTGAGCTTTAGTGAATCTTGGGTATTTGATCGTTCGTTCGAAAACTTTAATACTGTCTAATTATCTGGAATGTGATGCAATATGTGGAATTCATATTATAAGACATGAAATACGAGGTATGTGATACTTCGCATTTACGATGTTTAAAGAGAATGTGGATTCCAAATATTGCAGTTTTACACTTTCTTTTCTGTGACCGTAAGTGTAGTATGTATTTACCGATTGTCGTTGCTATACGTCGACGACAATCGGTGTATGCATACTTACTTACGTTGATGATATGAGATATTATGTGTTGCTGAGATATGATGTGCAGGATTGTCGCAATTGAATAGCCGGGGGTTTTATGTGAGATGAGAGTTTTATATTTTCATTCATGTAAATTCAAATGTAATGTAATATTCTTTTATTTGGGGCACTTCCGGGTTGAGGTCGATGTCACCTGTGTTGTATATTATTTACTTTTCCGCATTAGGATGGACCCAAGGAGGGGAGCACGGGTGACCGGGTTCTGGGGTTCAGTGGGAGGCCATATCGAGGAGTCGAGACCGGGTCTCCTAAACTCCAGAATTGGTAGGGTCGCTTGCCGCTCTCGTAGGGGTCCAGGGTGTGGGCTTGGCTATTCATCGCGACTGTAGAATCCGTATTTTCTATTATTGGCTAAATACTAAATACGGACGTCCTAGTATATCCCACATTATATCTATGTTTTTGCTGCGATATCTGTGATGTGATCATTTGATATGTTCTGATGGATACAGTATATAGTATATATGATATATTATATAGACGTTACTTATGTTTTACACCCGCACTAGCCCTGCCCTGCTCTGTCATTAGTTACCTAACCTAACGGTGCACGAGGGGACATCGAGGCGAATGTGGATGGCATAAGTGTACGTCGTATTTATCTGTGATGTTTAGGTGACTTAAATGATGGGACTTCATTAATGTGATTAATGAAAGAAAAGAAACCTAAAAGATGTTGTAGAATCAAATTTTTAATAAAAAGGGTAGCTACAGTTTTGCTTTGCATAGCGGTATATATGATATACCCTGCACCTTATTCGATGAGGAAAGGGCCGAGATCCCTTCACCGGGAGTGACCCCTTTAGCAAAACTGGCAGATGCTACAACACTCGGTTTGACTTTTGACTGCTTTTGGAGTTTTGCTTTGCACAGTGATATATATGATATATCCCGCACCTTATTCGATGAGGAAAGAGCCGAGATCCCTTCACCGGGAGTGACCTCTTTAGCAAAACTAATGAAAGCCTCAAAATCACTCCATTTCAAAATTTCACTTGATTCTACAACGATATCAAGTTCATTACGCTCATGGTTTTTCTGTAAAAACCTGCGTAGCCCTCCGACATTTCAGATAGATATTACTTAGTATTCGTGCTACGGTTGTTTGGCATTCGTCAAGGCGTAGTGTACGGTAGCTATTTACTATTTATCTGTAGCATATGATGCGATTAGATTAGGGTATTCGTACGGCGTTGTTTGGCATTCATCAAGGGTCGTGCGAGTAGGTTTAATTCAATCAAGAAATGTACGGGTTGAACTTGACTAGCGCACTATGGGTTGTTTGGCATTCGTCAAGGTCATAGTACGTTAGGGGCAAAAGTATTATCGGGAATTTTAAGAGTTGAAATTTGCAATGAGATTGCATACCTTCTATGAGATAGTTGGATCCCGATACCCACTGCGAGTAATTGTTACTCCTGGGAGAGTTTTACACAGGACAATTAGCCGATCAAGTAGGTGTCTAGAAAGGTGTCAACGGGGTTACGCCTCTGGGAAAACGAGGTTTACTTTAATTAGGTCCGTGTGAAAGCACGGGGAACCTCCCTCAAAGTACCGACAGTGGCCTGGCTGAAAGATCGGCGAAGTTGTAGGGTGTAACTAATCCCGGCTAGTCTTTCCTTTTAGGGTTTGAAGGAAGATTTGATAAAAACAGTGGGAGCCATCCTGATTAGATAAGATAATAACCAATCTGATCTTGCAAGAGCATACGCTAAAGTGTTTTCTTCTCTCTCTCTCCAGGTAGCGACCATGTCATGCCTTAATAAAGATAATAATATGGATGTATTGACCGAACCCGCATGTTATACTGTGCAGGGGAACGTTGGACCCGTTCTATCTTATAAGTGTTATAAGACTGAATAGGAAAAAGAAGAATATCTGGATTCTCTCTCCGTCCAAACGGAGGACATGCATGTTGATGCACCTTCTTCGGGTGTGTTTGTCATTGAGAACTGTTTTTCAGTTCACCCTACGTCCTGGGTATTAGATACCGGATCAGGATCCCACGTATGTAAACAATTACATGGGCTACGGAAAGGTAGAGAACTGGGAAAGGGTGATCATTCCGTTCAAGTAGGGAATGGTGCAAGTGTTGCAGCCAAAGCAGTTGGCGAATATTACCTTGTATTACCAAGTCGTAATACACTGGTTCTGAATGAGTGCTATTATATACCGAACATGATGTGCAACATTATATCGGTTTCTTTACTGAATAAAGAAGGATATAATTTTGTAGTACAGGATAATGTTATGAACATCTTCCTAGATCAAAAGTTGATTGCATCAAGCTCGTTATATAATGGCATATTCATTCTCAATCAAAATACAGTCCTCAATTTACAAAACACACACAAAAGGAAGAGTTCAGAACTGAACAAATTCTTCTTATGGCATTGTAGACTAGGTCACATAAATGCGACACGACTAGCTAAGTTGCATAAAGATGGATATTTGAATCCGTTTGAATTTTCATCTTATGACACTTGCCAGTCATGTCTCAAAGGTAAAATGACCAAAACTCCGTTTACGGGACACGGAGAAAGAGTTACGGAACTCTTAGGGCTGATACATAGTGATGTATGTGGTCCCATGTCTACACATACCAGGAACGGTTCTTCCTACTTCATTACATTCACTGACGATCTCTCTAGATACGGACATGTGTTCCTGATAAAACACAAGTCTGAAGCTTTTGAGAAATTCAAAGAATATAAGCACGAAGTAGAGAACCAAACGGGCAAAAGGATTAAGATCCTTCGATTTGATCGAGGAGGAGAATACTTGAGCAACGATTTTCTGGATTATTTAAAAGAGAATGGGATTCACTCTCAGCTCACTCCTCCTTATACACCACAGCACAACGGTGTATCGGAACGGAGGAATCGCACGCTATTAGATATGGTGCGCTCCATGATGAGCACTGCTGAGTTGCCTATTTCCTTCTGGGGGTATGCGCTTGAGACAGCCATGCACCTATTGAATATGGTTCCTACCAAATCAGTGCCTACTACTCCATATGAGATATGGAAAGGGAAGAGACCATCTCTTAAATATGTTAAGATATGGGGTTGTCCGGCCTATGTCAAAAGACAAAATCCGGACAAACTCGAGGCAAGATCTGTCTTATGTAAGTTTGTAGGATACCCCAAAAATCCACAAGGGTATATCTTCTACCACCCCGAGGAACAAAAGGTGTTTGTTTCTCGACATGCCACCTTCTTAGAAAAAGGTTTTCTTATGAAACAGATAAGTGGCATTGAGGTAGAACTGGAAGAGGTTCCAGCGACACAAACTATAATAGAAGACTTGGTAGAACCAGAGAATTCAGTAGTACCTGACGAACCCCAGCCACTCCGCCGATCTAGCAGGGTTTCTCACCCACCTGAGAGATACTACGGTTTTCTCATTGATGGTGGCAGTGAGGATTGCATCATGGAGGATGATGACCCAACTAGCTTCGAGCAGGCCATCACGAGTGGGGACTCAGTGAAATGGCTGGATGCAATGCGGTCCGAGATAGAATCCATGTACACCAACAAAGTATGGACTTTGGAAGATGCTCCTGAAGGGGTAAAACCCATTGGGAGCAAGTGGATCTTCAAGAAAAAACTTGGTGTAGATGGGAAAGTGGAGACTTTCAAAGCTAGACTTGTAGCAAAGGGTTTTCGTCAAAGACCAGGTGTGGACTATGACGAGACCTTTTCTCCAGTAGCTATGCTTAAATCCATCCGGATCATGCTTGCCATCGCTGCATATCATGATTACGAAATCTGGCAAATGGATGTTAAGACCGCCTTTCTAAACGGTGATTTAGAAGAGTGCGTGTACATGACTCAGCCAGAGGGCTTCGTAGATAGTGGGAGCAGCGGGAAGGTGTGCAAGCTGCTTAAATCCATTTATGGATTAAAGCAAGCATCGCGGAGTTGGAACATCTGCTTTGACGTCGTTATCAAAGAGTTTGATTTCGTCAAAAATCCAGATGAACCTTGTATCTATAAGAAGGTGGCAGGGAGTAAGGTTGTCTTTCTCGTATTGTACGTGGATGACATACTCTTGATAGGAAATGACATTCCTATGCTGCAATCGGTCAAGCTCTTCTTATCATAAAGATTCTCAATGAAAGATCTTGGTGATGCCTCCTGCATATTGGGAATCAGGATCTATAGAGATAGATCCAAACGGATATTGGGATTGTCCCAATCCAGGTACATTGACACCATACTAAAGAGGATTAGTATGGAAGAATCCAAGCGTGGGAACTTACCCACGATCTCTGGAGTCACTCTCTCCAAAGAGATGTCTCCTAAGACTGATTTGGAGAGAGCTCGCATACAAGGGATACCATATGCTTCGGCTGTAGGTTCTATCATGTACGCGATGCTATGTACCAGACCCGATGTAGCATATTCACTAAGTGTAGTGAGCAGGTATCAAGCTGATCCTGGAGAGAGTCACTGGACAGCTGTGAAGAGCATTCTCAAGTACTTACGAAGGACTAAAGAGATGCTCTTGGTGTATGGTAACGGAGAACTCCAAGTGGAGTCCTTTACCGATTCGAGCTTCCAGAGTGATAAGGACGACTCTAAGTCGCAGTCGGGATTTGTCTTTACCCTTTACGGAGGGGCGGTTAGCTGGAAGAGTTCCAAGCAGGAAACCGTGGCAGACTCGACGATGGAGGCTGAATACATCGCTGCCAACGATGCTGCCAAAGAGGCTGTCTGGATCAAGAAGTTCATTATTGAACTTGGAGTGGTTCCATCCATTGAGCATCCAATACCTTTGTATTGCGATAACAATGGAGCGGTGGATTTGGCCAAGGAACCCAGGTCCCATCAGCGATCCAGGCATATTCTGAGGCGGTATCACCTGATCCGGGAGATAGTTGATCGCCGGGAGATCGAGGTCAGGAGGGTTGACACGAAGAACAACACGGCGGATCCACTCACGAAGTCCATTCCCCAGATACAGTTTGAGAGACTCTTCGGGATGCTCGGTATGCGATACAACAGCAGCTGGCCCTAGTGCAAGTGGGAGATTGTTAGTTGTATGTATGCCCTAGAGGCCAGTACTGTACGGATGATGTATATTATATTGGATGCTTGGACATATATAGAGATGACTTTCTTGCTCGATATGATAGTATGCTATCTGGTTGCTCTTTATCTTAACATGTATACCAGTCTCTTTAAACTGTCTTATAGTTACATGTTGGTAAAGCCCTTAGGATGTGTACTTGACTACCTGGACTATGATGTAGATCATACTAGTGGGGACATGGTATTCCATAAGTACATCCTTCAAGGTCCCTAGTCTTAGGTGTATCGAGACGGGGCATCGATATACCAGTGTAGACTAGCGTATACGCTTCTCGACCCATGAGATGGGCAATGGATGATCCCATATCCATTGGTGTTTGACATCAGAGATGGTATACGGGTGCTCAGTGGAGACTGGATACACTGAACGGACTCGCCGAGAACTCCCAGATGGTATTATACCTCACGTCAGATGGCAGTTCTCAGGTGACACTTGTGCAGGTTAGTCTGTAGACCCGAGATCGTCATAGAGTCTTGTGTGATTCCCACTGTGCTTTGATCTCCACCTTACCACATCCATGAGGGCGTGCAAAACGGTGGTTTTTGGGTACAGTCCCGAGTCACATGGAGGCAATGAGCGATAGGAGGGGTTTCGTCTCTCCCGGTATTGGGGGTTGATGTTGCGCTGTGCTCGATTGGCCGCAACAGGGAAGTCCCTGGCCAGGGCTGATCAGAGATTTGCTGGTAAGTGTTACCAGTAGTTTCTCGACCCGTTATGAGCCTCACATCGGCACGACTTATCGATTATTGGGGTCTGACGTTTACCACCCCTAGACTTGATATGCGACATATCAGACGAGGAGAACGGACTGTACGGGAAGTGTTGCCGGTTGGCTCGACGGGAGTTGTAGCAGGTTCGCTTGTTCTCTTCTGATCGCTCAATACCCGGGTGGCCGTTACGTTTAGCTGACCGCTTGCGGCTTGGGGGTGTTTGATATGATCATCACCCACTGCCGGCGTATTGACGAGTCTTAGAGTCCCACAATGGAGTTTACTAGTCCAGGCGAAACGTTGTGGTGCGCGTATGCGATATGCGCATGGACCCGATTAAAATACGCGTATAGGATACTGTTTATTGATCGGGCGGCTTGCTTTTGGTTTGGGTCATATGTGATATGACCGGATTGATAAATCAAGTGTTGATTTATCATTTAACCATTAGTTTCACACTAGAAATCCTTTCTTGTGATGGATGGATGTATGCATGCATGTATGTTTTTCTTCCTTTCTAGTTTCATGCACATATGGATGTGCATGCACACATGCATACATACATCATTCTATCATGGTTGATTATACAAGGAAATGGTGGCAATATAAGACTCACACCATGGGTTTTTATTTGGATTATTATTTGATTTTTAGTTAAAACAAAATGGATAAAGGAAAGGATAATTCATGGAAGCTTTCTACACTCTTCTTGACCTAACCATGCTCACCCACCATTTAACCATGGATTACTTTTCCTTTTGGGTTTTAACTCAAGTTCAATAATGATTCAACCATGGTTTGAGATGAGAGATAAGAAATATATATTGATATATTTCTATTTTTCTTTCAAGATTATTCTTATCTTCTTTCAAAAATAGCCATCATCTTCTTCCTCCTTCTTCACTTGCTCTCTAGATTTTTGTAGTGAGCAAATTACATAACAAGATTGGATTTTGAAGTGAGAATAAGAACCACAACATCATTCTACACAAGTTTAGCCAACTTGTTTAGAGTGTTAGCTTTATTTCGTTCACTTGATCGGATAAAGTTGCAAGCTTGGACAAAGCGGACTCCGGGTGCATCATCGGTGACCTCGAGGAGTTCAAGCGGAGCTTTAACAAACCCTAAGTAGCCGAGGAGTCTAGCGTAGGGAGCTACAAAGGTTGTACTCTCTAAACCCTAGCTTTTCTTTTCATATGTTGATGTGAAAAATTTGAAACCCTAAATTTTCTAGGATAGATCCTTTGTATGTTAACTTAGCACCCTAAAAATTCAATCTTTGGTACATGTGATGCTTCCAAACCCCTCATAGGGTTCTAGGCTAACCTTTCAATTCTTCTTCATCTTCCTCCTCCTCATATCCCTCCACTTTCACTCCATGGATCCATCTCAATTCCCTAATCAAAACCCTCTACCCCTTTCACAAAAAATGACCACCTCTTCACCCTCTACATATTGGACCGAGCAAAATGGGATTTTGACAACATTGGGACTTCTAGGGTTTTGTTTGGGAGTAACCATAAGGTCTATCTCTTTTCATTTAGGGTAGTTTGATTTCCTAGCTTGTTGTTTAAGTTTAGGAGTCGTTTAGTGTTGGTTTTGTGAACTTTGAAATCCTAAGTGAAGGGTTTGGGAATTAATGATGTATGATGGCTGTACAAGACCCTAGAGATCAAATCCTAGACCTAGAACTGAGTTTAGAATAGAGAATACAAACATTAGAATTGATCCATGTCGGTTTTGTGAGGATATAAGGTGTGCAGGGAAATCTGGAGCAACCCGGGGACTTTCTGAGCTTCGCAAACAATACCAGAGACCCATTTTTGACCCTAGGAACCCCCTGTAGCAAGACGAACCCCATTGGATCACCCAGGGCTGGCGAGAATTTTAGGGGTAGGGGCCGGCCACTTGGTGGGGTTGGGTGTCGGGGTTGGTCCAGTAGCTCATATACATCATATACAACGCCCTAGACTTGTTTTGGAAACTACTTTTGACTTGAGTCAAAATCTGGGAGCATTCTAGTGTGATTTTAGCTATGTTTTCCATATTTTGAAATGTTAATTCTTGATATTTAGATTCGTATTGGGTTGTTGCATGTTTATACATCAACAACAAGGGTTGTTTAGTCGTTTTTGCACGCGTGGGCTATAGGTTTTGACCTATAGGCAATCCGTGTGCCGTTTTGGTTTCTGGACTTGATGTTAATAGCAATTGCGATTATTTATTATATGTAGGTACCCTCATGAAGACTTAGAAGCGACAAGCAAGCGCGTGGCGACATCGGTATCGGAAAGCAAAGGTGAGTAGATATATATCTACGGGGGAAGTCAGGTGGATGGCGTATAGCACCCCCGCAGTTCGATGTATAGTATGCTATATATATATATATATATGATATCTCTTATGTAAATCGTGGATGTTCGTGATAGGGTTACATGTTCATGGATTGGTAGTGTTACTTGCGAAACCCTAGAGTAGTTGTTGCACCCACATACGCACACACACTTGCATGCATTCATTCTTTTACCTGTGCGTATATGGGGATATATATATATATACACACATGGGTATAGGACTATGTGTACATATACTGGATTATGAGGATAGTACTTAGGATTTGAGATGAGTCGATGAGATTGGGCTTGAGGCCGTGAGATTGGTGATGTGACATGGTTCGTATTCGAGATACGACTTGATGTTTTAGCGGGTCCTTTAGACGTGGTGTTTTCATACACACGCATGCATATACATAGATGGTATCAGTAGTGTACTAGACGTAGATCAGTACCCTGGATCATGATATTTGATAAAGAGGATACCAGATGAATAATGTGATAGATGTGACATTTGACCCGTACCCAGATTTGGGAGGCCGTACGACGGATTTACCGTACGAGCTATATATTGATGATAGATCAGCACTCTTGACTCGAGGATGTCATATTATATTAGGGTATCGTATGGGATACTATTGAGGTGGGATCACCGACTATTATATATATATATACATGTATCGACTCAGATGTTAGGCGGTTTCCTTACCTTTCGATCAGCCTGTTTAGTTTAGTTCGGCAGTTTACTTGTAAATGATAGATTAGACTCGAGTCATACCTGTTTCAAAACTAACGAATCGTGAGTATTTTAAAGACAGGCCAAGGGATTCTACGGATATTTCAAAGGACGTATCTTTTCTTAAAAACGCCGTAGCCTTTATTTTCAAAACACCACGATTCGTATTATTTCAAATGGCAAAACTATACGACTCATATTTAGACATATACAGATTCGTTATCATGGTATTTGATATTCAGCTTTCACATATTCATGCTGCTCGCATCGCATTGCATGTATATATTGTGTTTTCATATGTTAATATTGAATTCATGCTGTCAGGAAACTAGCACCATTACCGAGCATATGTTCCACATACACTTACTTGCCGGCTCACACACATCATCATCAGTAATTGCCATGTCACGTACACTTTAGAGAATATTATTTCATTGACATAGTTTGTTAGCTGATAGTTTCAACACGGTAGCGTACTTGTTCTTATATGCTAGTTTAGACATTGGATTCATTACTTTCTATCTCATGCGTTCATATATTCATTGATTATTGCAGTATTATGGAGTTTTATGCCGATATTTACTGTTTACTTGTTATTGATGATTTGATTTCGTATTTTCATGAGATTTCCTGGATTTGGGAGAAAACCGCAACTATATATATAAACTTCTCTCTCTCTCTCTTTAAAATGAAAAGTGCGGTTTTCTCGTGATGTTTGAGTCGTCCACCAAGATGTTTTCTCGGTTTTGAGATAGTTTTCGAGACCCGATTCGAGGAGTTGGATGAACCGTCTGCGGGTACATGGTAGACCCGGGATGGTACCCCGGGGCTAGAAGCTCGAGTTGTATTCGATGAGCCTGGCAGGGGAGCACTACCTACCGGTTATATTATTTGGATTCATCGGTTATCCGGAGGATACAGGCCGGAGTCATGAGATGGATACAGGCTGATCCATTCTGCCGGAGCCCGCGGGCCGATCCCACAGACGATACGGATGCCTGAGATATATGAGGATTTTGGTGCCGATGCTGGGCACAGGTTTCATGATGTTTTCGAGTGTCGAGGCTGGACACGGATTCTATGTTGATTTCATTGATGATATCTCGATTTATATACATACTGAAATCTCATTAAATAAAGAAAAACAGTTCTTGTTTCATGATGTACTTTGTTCTCATTCTATGCATTTGCACATCATTTTAGTGACATATTGCTACCTGACATTTGTACATCATATTATTGACATGTTTTTACCTGAGGCATTGACACGAGTACTTGGTATTACACTTAGGGATAGATGTTTACCCTTACCATTTTATTGCTCCAGGCCATATTATTATTTGAGGATATTACTGATCGTATGATCTAGGATTGCGTTATGCATGCGATTTCTGCTTCTAGATGTTTTCTACTCACGAGTTGGAAACTCAACCCCGTTGTGCCACAGTTCCTTGCAGGTTTTGCCATACAGGTTTCGTTGCGGCCTTGCTGGCACACTGTCCCTTCCGGATGATTGCTTTGGTAGGTGGTTTCATTTGCTTCATGACCACCCTTGTATCTAAATTCATATTCTGTTGTATCTAGTAAACTCCATCAACCAGACATGTATATTTTATTGACTTCGCAGACCAGTGTTGTATTCTTTCGACCTTAGAGTCGCGCGATGTATTATTATGGTTTTCATTGTGGATTTGAATTTCCTTTCTCAGTTTTGATCCTCTCCTTTCGGCGTTGTATATTATATTGCATTGTGTGGTTTTGTCCGTCGATTGATGAAGCGCTAGCTCCCGCTTGGGGATTCCTTTATTCATTATATATGCTTTTATCTTGTTGTACCCCGTTCGGGGCCAGTTTTTACAAAGGAAACTCTGCCGAAATTTTCAGAAATGACTTGATGTTTTCAAAACGCATAATTCGGCTTATGCTACTAAAACTACTTGCTTTAAATTGGTTTTCCATCACTCTACTGCTTTAATTGGTTTTGATTTCTGGGTTTTTGCTTACTTAGATTATGTACGTCTCGAGACGTTTCGTAATTTAAGTGTCGGTCATGTTCCATACTTTTCGGGTCATGACAGTCAACCCTTGCCTCACCTATGGCGCCGCGGAACTACCGCAAACACTATGGTTTGGCGGCGGTTCTAACGGTCATAGAATCGAGTTAGGGTTTCTGTCACGACCCGAAATATTAGCTCGTGACCAGCACTTAAATCACGCAACGTCTAAAGGCGTAACGTAATCCAAGTAAGCCGAAACCCAGAAATCTAAACCTTTTAAAGAAACAAAAGAGGTGAAGTTTTGAAATAAGGTATAATGAAGAGAAAGGTTTTCTTAAATCCATAGAAAAGGGAACATGAAAAATACAAGTTTATCTTACTAGTTGTAAAACATGTTCGTCTTTTAAAAATTTGGGCAGCACCTCCTTTGTATATTTTGATCCAAAACCACAAATACAAGATAATATAAAAGGCAACCCCAAGCGGGAGCTAGCTCTTCGCCAAACGGCGGATTCACAACCACGCAAGTAATAAAACAAGTATACGATACCCAATCGGCGAAGATCAACACAAAAGATAATAAATAAAGCAAGACATCAACCCAAAAAGCGAACAGAAAACCCATCGCTCAAATCTCGCAACTACGAGTCTCACTAAGTCTTACTATTTATACAAATACTATTTTTAATTGATGGAGTTGACTAGATACAAAATGAATAATAAATACAAGAGTAGGCGCGATACAAATGCCCCACCTACCAAAGCAAATCACCGAGGTGCAGCTGTGTGCCAACGATGCCGCTACCGATCCATGCGGTCAACCTGCAAGAACTGTGGCACAACCGGAGTGAGTTGCCAACTCATGAGTAGAAAACATCATCAGGTAGAAATCGAATAAAATAACGATTTCCTAGGTCAACTATATCATAAAGGTAAAACTATGATATCTAGGGTGACCGTATGTGTAAATATGTGACAATAATATAGTTAATGCAGTATGCATGTGGATATCATCCAATAATATAATGAATGTCTGTATGCATGTGGATCTCGTCCACTCGAAACATCATAAAAGCATATGCATGTAAATATATGAGGATATCAAAGAATGTGTGTCCATCAATGGCACATCAAATCATGGAATCTGAGCATCCAACACCGACACTCGAAATATCATGAAACCCGTGTCCAGCATCGACATGTAAATCCTCATATCTCAGGCGCCACATCCTCAGATCGGCCCTCATATCCATCTCACTACTCCGGTCGGTATCCTCCAGATAACTGCTGAGTCCAAATACTATCACCGGTAGGTAGTGCTCTCCTGCCAGGCTCAACGCCATCATCTGCGACCATCTTGCCCCGGGATACCTCACCGGGTCCACTATGCACTCGCAGACGGTTCCTCCTCCTCCTCGAATCGGGTGAAACATGCCAATCTCAGAACCGAGAAAACACATTGTGGACGCACTGAAATATCATATCAAGATAAACCGGCTTTTTAAAACAATACGTACTTTCCTTTGAAATAACCACGGTTCTCAAATCCAGAAATCTTATGAAAGCAGCATATCTCAATGCGTAAAAATCGTAAAGCATGATGTATGCGAGATATAAAAGAATGTAAGCATATCCGTAAATCATGCAACATGGAACAGTAACATGCAAATATCAAGGGAAAACCGCTCTTTAAAATGAATCCAGTTTTAAAATATATCCTGTGGTTCCCAATTCCTCCAAGGTCAAATGCAACATCGTATAAAGGTGTATATGTAACTATAGAAAGTAAGTTATGCAAAGAGTCATATCATGATGCAGCAATTCTACTGTGTAGTGACATGGCAATTATCGATGTGAAGTGTGTGAGCCGGCCAATCTGTGTAAGTGTGACATACGCATCATCAATAATGGTGCAGGTGTACTAGCACAGGTATATGAAATTCAATGGTAATGACATGAACGTAGCATAAAGTTAATCGGCAGCTAAAAGGTATATGGTATACGTATTTAACATGACCGAGTTGGTGAATCTATCAATCGGCCTCCTCTACTCAATGGTATGGATCAATCATCCATAAACTCATCATGTACGGTAACTCATCGTACGTCGTCATTAAACAATTTAGGATCCTAAGAACCTATGTGATAAGGAGGGTACAGACCTCACGTCTCGTACGGCTTATCATTCGAGACTCACAACATTATCCATATATATACCTATCTCTCAGGTTGCATCCGTATCAATCTCAGATCATGGGACCGGCAAAGGTATCAATTATCACACATCGACTCGTATCCATATAACGACATATCACACCAAGTCGTCATATCATAATGTAAACTCTTTTCCATCACATTAATATCTCATATCAAGTCAATTTTATATAAACAATCTACCTTAAACATCAATTGTCATGCTATCCTAAATCTCATACCTACTATATTGCAACTACATGTTTATAAGTCATATCACTAATATCATCTCTAACTATCCTTTAAACCATATTCCAAGTTTCCTAATCTAGGTTTCTACGACTGTATCCTAGAGATCGGTTTCCATTTAATAATTTGCGGGGGTGCTATACGCCATCCACCCGACTTCCCCCGTAGATATAGATCTACTCACCTGATCCTTGCTTGCCGAAATCGATGACGCCATGATCCGTCGCCTCGGAATCCACGCGAGGGTACCTACAATGATACACAATCGAAATCGCCATTAACAACAAGTCCGGAAAATCAAAACGGCACACGGTGTGCTCATAGGTTAGAACCTATGGCCTACGCATGCAAAACAATCAAACAACCCTTGTTGTTGACGTACAAACGCCCAACAACCAAATACAAATCCAAATTTCAAAACCAAGCATTCCAAAATACGGAAAACATAACCAAAAGCACCCCAATGTGCTCCCAGATTTCACCCTAGGCCAAACTAGGGAATTTTGCAAATAGGGTTGCTCTAGATATTACCTAAGGGACTCACCAACCAAAATTCAATGTATTTCCTCCCGACATGGCCGCAATTTGCGGCCCATACCAATAAATCTGCGGCCAGAAAGTGAGGGGAGGGGCTCAGGTTTCAAGGAGTGATACATGGTTGCCTGCACGTCTCACTATCAAGGGAATTTCTTTTACGGTTGTCTCGGGTCACTCCAGGTCCCCAAATACACTCACAAACTGTCAAATTTACCAATGTCGGAAAGTTCTAAGTTCTTCTTTGGGTTCTATTTTCTGTTCTAGGTCAGCAAAAACACCACTCAAGTCTAGTTAACAGCCTCTACACATCATCAATTCCTCACAATTACTCAAACCCTTCTCTAGGATTTTCTATACAACACATAACTTAACCCAAATCAACTTCTAACTAAACTAGAATGCAAGAAACTAGAAACTAAACTAAAGGAAATGAATTATACCTTATGGATGTAGCCAAGCAAAACCTAGCTCCCCAAAGTCCACAAAATCCAACATTGATGGGTCCAAAGTGTAGAGGGTGAAGAGGGGATCAACTTTAATGAAAGGATTTTAGGGTTTTGATGAAGCTTTTGAGGTGATTTCTTAGGGTGAAGGTGGACGGAGTGTGAAGATGAAGAAGGAGAAGAAGAAAATGATGGGGAAAGATAAATGAGGCAGCCCCCCTCGCTCTCTCTCACTTATTCTCACTCTCTCACACTTATTTACCTTTCTACCCTTCTCATTTTCTTTTCTTTTTATTTTAAGACCTAATCACATAATACCCTAAAAGCCACACAAGGAAACAACATGTAACCAAAACGTTACATGACATGGTGCACTAGCCATGAAAAACTGTAGAAACACGGATTTGGCCTAATCGCGATTAGCAGTGCACTAATCGGGTTTTATCCAAACTGCATATAATAAATTTTTAAAATGCCAAATCCGATAAATATATTTTTAAATGAATAAATCATTTTAATCCCCAATTATTTCACAATTATTGGCATATATTTATACCTTTTTACGAAAACTCCAATTTCGCAAATCGGGTAGTTTTCGAGAAATATAAATATTTTATATTTTCTGAAATGTTACAATCTTTCCTCAAAGAAATTTGGTCCCCGAATTTAAATTTAAACTCCCAAATACTAAAACATTTCAATAATCAACTCAATCAACGGGGTTCCGAAATCATGGAAGATATAGAAAGCCACAGCACATCGCATGCGACTGAAAACGAATATAAAACTCAAAATCGAACTCCGTCAAGCATCACGCAAATCATCGGATTTGCACGGATATCATCGGATTTACAATGGAGATACAGATCTCAAAATCCACTACTGAAATCCAATATGCACTACTCAAATACTATAATACGTATATAATACGCATTTATGGAAAAATCATAAAACTGAATAAAACACATGCAAAAATCTTTTCTGAATTGCCGTGTGATGTGTAACTCACGGCACAAGGGGCGGGCGCTCATTATAAAGTAGTAAACATACTTATATATGTTTTTGCTCAAATTATACGTTCCGCCGTCTTGAAATATCCCAAAAGCTTTTCCTTTATAAATGTTCGTGCCGCTCGCGGATATGTAGGAAATAGTGAGACTATAGCTCCTTTTTTTTGAAAACCTCTTGTCAACTTTTTAGTGCATGCAAAATACTCAGGTACTGTCCCCAGATCAGTCCTGTTTAGCTACTACATAATATAGTGCCCAACTGTCATGACCCGCAGGGTACGGAACGTGACTGGCACTTAAGTTACGAAACGTCTCAAGACGACCATAAAATAAGTAAGCCAAAGCCCAGAAATCAAAACCAAATAAGCAGAAGAGTGAAGGAAAACCAATCAATTGAAAGCGAGTTTATCAAATAAGTCATAACAAGCCTTTTTTAAAACACCATCAATTTTTCCGAAAATTTCGGCAGAGTCTCCTTTGTAAATACTGGCCCCCAAAATGGGTACAACAAGAATACATATGAATACAACAAATAAGGCATCCCCAAGCAGGAGCTAGCTCTTCGCCACAAGGCGGTCATAAATCCCACGCAATGTAATTCAGCAATGTGCATAAATAAACATAAGAAGCACAAGTAAAACATCATGTCGACTCAAGTGAGCTCGACCATAAAATACAGCAAAAAAAGCCCACAAATCTCACAGTCTCGTCTCTAGGTCAATATACAACAATACTGGTAGATACAGTAGATGGAGTACTCTAGATACAAAGAATATACAAGGTGGTACAAAATAATAATATAACCCACCTACGAGCAAAAGCCTCGAGTCCAGGCAAAAGAAGCAAGTGCGCCCGCCGCTACTATGCTGACGGAGCGGACCTCCAAAAGACTGTGGCACAACGGGGGTGAGTTGCCAACTCGTGAGTAATAAATAACATCTACAGAGGCTATCGCAAGCATGGACACAAGCATCCTAGCATCTATAATACAGGTATGGCAGGATATACTAGCAGGTATGTATGCAACATGAATGTACTAGCAGGTATGTATGCAATATGAATCAACTCGTGATCTGAATGTGTAAGTATAAGAAATCATATTTTTCCTTTAGGAATCTCATTTGAAATATCAGCACAATACCAATAGAATCAACAAGAATCTGTGTCCAGCATCGACACCTCAAAACTATCTCAATCTCATGTATCCATGTCATAGTATCTCTGGCCTCAGCCGTCCGGCTGACCCATCTCAAATATCAATATCTCATCATCTCGCGGCCACGTTCAGTATCCTCTGGATATCCGCCGTGCTAAAAAGTCACCGGTAGGTAGTCTATCCCCTGCCAGGCTCAACGTCAGCAACATGACCTTCTTGCCCCGGGTACCTTACCGGGCCCACCATGTACCCGAGACGGTTCATCCAACTCCTCGAAACGGGTCTTGAAAACCACAGCAAACTCATGGTGGACGACACTTACATCACTAGAAAACCGCAATTTTGCATATTTTAAAAAGGGTAATAAGTTTTAGAAATTTTGCGGCTTTCCCCCGAATTCCAGAACTATCATAAAATCTCAAGAAATCATCACGAGTGCATACGTCAATGATAATGAATGCATATGGTATCAATGTTCAAGTTACGATGTATGATTAATAGACTAGGCATGAACAAATGATGTAATGAGGTACATGCACATGAATAGCAATCCTACGATTTCATTTTAAGGATTTAAAGGCAATAGCACAGGTTTAAGAATCAATTATAGTAAAAATGTTTTCAAATTATAAGTTATCTAGTGTGGTGGCATGGCAATTACCAGGGCGTGTGTGTACGCATGAATAGTGCTCGTGCTACATATAAAAACCCTGGCAATGGTGCATGTGTCCTATAGAATGGGTTCGCATATATATGTCAAAATAAAGCATGGATGTAGTTACTAATATCACTAGAAATCTTTAACTACTTAAACTATCGGGTGACTTGCGCCATCCAAACAATAGTCCCCCGTAGATGTTACATCTACTCACCGGAATCCCCAGCTAGCTATGTCCAATCACCGCTTTCCCTTTTCTTGCCGCGTCCGAAGTCTCCGCGACCGAACTTGGAATTTGCACCAATACAAAACATAAGGTTACATATCATGAAATGACGCAATCCCAAACGAAAATATCAACGTTCATGAGTTAGGCACAACGTACACAAGGTGCGCGGAACACACGCGAAAATCACAAAAACTAACTATAATCGTCGTTTTGGGGCGCCCGGCAAAGCTAAAACCCGATAAAACCAAAAATCCGCATTCACACACCCTAAAAGTCGCAGGAGATGCCAATACAATCATCAAGATATCACAAATAATTCATCACATAATTTTATAAAAAAACTAGTACGCATTTGCATTCCAAAATCGGTGCAAACACCGTCGCTTTGCGACAAAAGACTACTATCAATCTTGAACAACCAACCACACTACAATAAATCTACAACCCTCACATAACCCATATGCAATGCTTCAAATCCCCTTTTTTCCATAAACAAAACCTTTCTTGATTTTTCATAACTAACAAAATCCAACCCAAACTATACATGAAACCCTAAATTAACACTAATTTGAAGCCCAATAAGCAAGTTAAACTCTTAGATTTGGTTTGTATAAAACACTAGAAAGAAAAATAAATTAATTAACCTAATAATGGTTTTCTAAACCCTAGTTTAAACTCAAGCCATGAACTTTAACAACCTAGAATGAAAATAGCTCTAATATTAACACTAATACAACTCAATTAAAGAAATCTAACCATAAGAATTTAAATGGGTAGAAATTATACCACAAGATCTAGAGATCTAGCAAGAAGTTTGTGCCTCCAATGATGGCTTCATAGCACCAAGATTCAAGCTAGAATGGCTAAGGAGAAAGGATAGCATAAGGATTTGGTTTGAATTTTTGAATAAATTGTGGATTTTGATGGAATTTGAGATGAGTTTTGACATAAAAAAGAGAAGGGAAATTGGGGACAGCAGCAGGTCATGGTCGGGCAGCAGGAGGGAGGTGGGGAGTTGTGAGGGAATGGTGGAAAAAAGTCAAAGGTCAAAGCCCATACCAATCACCCAAAGCCCATTCCCAATTTAATATACTAAAACCCCATTTTAAAACACTTTAAAAGAGTCAAAGAACACATATTGGAGGGGGGGAAATTTATGGGCTGCTGCCATGGGATGGGGCCGGCCAATATGAGGGGTGAGGTTGTGAGAGAGTGCACAAAAAAATTCTATGCAAAAAGACCCTCCACAAGTCCAAAATTGCAAGTTTTAGTTCAAATAATTAAAATTTTAGTTTCCTTCGATTATAACTAAATAGAACTTAAAATAAAATACTAAAAATTTATATTACTAAGTAGATTTTAGTTAACATGATTTTAAAGATTAAAGTTGGCCCATTTAAATTTGTATTTATCGCTAAATTAATGTATTTTTAACAGCTTAAAATAATATTCAAAATTGAAAAATAGGGAAAATTTTTTAAACGACTAGAATGTTATAAGTAACTCATTAGCTACTAAAAACTAGCAATTACCTATCCAAATTAGATATAATTAGGCCTAAACTGCAAAATTACTATAATGACGATTTACGGAAAAATACCAAATTTTCACCGATTTTCGGGAAAACACCAAAACGATTTTTCAAGGTATTACAATCTTCCCCCCTTAAAGAAATTCGGTCCCCGAATTTAAAAATCTAGCTACGCGTACCTTCAAAGAGATGGGAATACTTCTTCCTCATCTCGTCCTCGGTCTCCCAGGTGACCTCCTCGCTGCTCGGGCCACGCCAAAGGACCTTTACGGTCGGTATAACTTTCGATCTCAATTTCTTCACCTGCCGATCCAGGATGACCACGGCTGCTCTGTAAAAGAAAGGTCGCGCTCTAGCTGGACTGTCGGGTGCTGAATCACATGCGAAGGGTCGTGAAGGTACTTGTGGAGCATCGAAATATGGAAGACGGGGTGAACATCGGGAAAGCTGGGTGGAAGAGCCAAACGATACGCAACTGTGCCGACACGCTCGAGGATCTCGAAGGGACCTACAAATCTGGGACTAAGCTTTCCTTTTCGCCCAAATCGCATCACGCCCTTCATCGGAGAGACCCTCAGAAAAAAAAGATCGCCAACTGCGAACTCTAGTCTGCGACGGCGTCTGTCTGCATACGATTTCTTCCTGCTCTGAGCCGCTCTCATCCGATCTCGAATCAACTGTATCTTTGCGGTCGTCTCCTCAACAAGCTGCGGCCCCAAAATACTGCTCTCGCTGAGCTCTGTCCAACAGATGGGCGATCTGCATCTCCTCCCATACAATGCCTTGAAAGGTGCCATCTGAATAGTATCCTGGAAGCTGTTGTTGTAGGAGAACTCCACTAAGGGTAAATGATGATCCCAGCTACCACCAAAGTGCAAGACGCACGCTCAGAGCATGTCCTCGAGAGTCTGAATAGTCCGCTCTGACTGGCCGTCGGTCTGCTGATGAAATGCTGTGATGAAACTCAAACGGGTGCCCAATACCTCCTGAAGTCTCTGCCATAGTCGTCTGGTAAACTGGGTGCCTCTGTCGGACACGATACACGTCCGGACTCCATGCAGTCGTACAATCTCGTCGATGTATATCTGGGCATACTGAGCAAAACCGAATGTCGTCTTCACTGGCAGGAAGTGAGCCGCTTTCGTCAATCGATCCACAATCACCCAAATGGAGTCGTACCCTCGACTGGTCCTAGGTAGACCCACAATGAAGTCCATAGAAATCTGCTCCCATTTCCACTCCGGAATGGGCAAAGGCTGCAACTCTCCCGCGGCCCTTTGGTGCTCGGCCTTGACTTGCTGGCAAGTCAGGCATCTTGATACGAAGTCTGTGACGTCCCTCTTAATCCCGTCCCACCAAAAGACATCTCTCAAATCGCGGTACATCTTGGTGGAATCCGGATGAACGCTGTATGTCAATCTATGCGCCTCCTCAAGAATCTCACGCCGCAGTCCCTCAGAATCTGGTACGCACAGTCGAGTCCCAAATCGCAGTACTCCTTGATCATCGATCACGAACTCGGAAACTCTGCCCTGCCGCACATGCCTTATGATCTCTGAAAGACGGTCATCGCTAGGCTGTGCCTCTCGAATACGATCAAGTAACTGCGGACGTGCACGAACATGCGCAAGCTGTCCCCCTGTCGGAGTGAACTCGAACTCAACCCGGCTGTCGCATAAAATCTGCCAATCTACCGACGACTACCTCTGTACTGCGCGCAAACAAGATAGACTACCCCCAGGCCTCCTGCTCAAAGCATCCGCCACTACATTAGCCTTGCCCGGGTGATACAAAATCTCGCAATCGTAGTCCTTTACTAGTTCCATCCAACGACGCTGTCTGAGATTCAGGTGTCGCTGCTGAAATATATACTTTAAGCTCTTGTGATCAGTGAATATCTGACACGACTCGCCATATAGGTAATGTCGCCAGATCTTAAGTGCAAAGACCACTGAAGCCATCTCCAAATCGTGAGTGGGGTAGTTCTGTTCATGTTTCTTCAACTGCCGCGAAGCATACGCGATCACCCTGTCCTGCTGCATCAATACGCACCCTAGCCCCACTCGTGAAGCGTCACAATAAACCACGAATCCGCCTGATCCTGAACGCAGAGATAATACCGGCGCCGTAATCAAACAAGTCCGTAGCTGCTGGAAACTATGCTCGCACTCCTCCGTCCAATCGAAAGGGACTCCCTTCTGGGTCAATCCGGTCAAAGGTGCAGCAATACGGGAGAAATCCTGAACGAATCGCCTGTAGTAGCCAGCCAGGCTTAGGAAGCTGCGGATCTCCGTAACTGATGTCGGTCTGGGCCACTGCTGAATGGCCTCGATCTTCTTCGGGTCCACACATATGCCATCTCTCATAATCACATGACCCAAGAAACCAACACTATCCAACCAGAATGCACACTTGGAAAATTTTGTGAAAAGCTGGTGCTCCCACAAAGTCTGCAACGTGATCCGCAAGTGCTGCTCGTGCTCCTCTTGGCTCTTGGAATACACCAAAATATCATCAATGAACACTATGATGAACAAGTCGAGATACGGCCGGAATATACGGTTCATCAAATCCATGAATGCTGCTGGGGCGTTGGTGAGTCCGAACAACATCACCAAAAACTCATAGTGGCCGTAGCGCGTGCAGAAAGTTGTCCTCGGTATATCCTCCTGTCGAACTCGTAGCTGATGGTATCCTAATCACAAATCGATCCTCGAGAAATATCCTGCCCCCTAAAGCTGGTCGAACAAATCGTCGATACGTGGTAAGGGATACCGGTTCCATACGGTAACTTTGTTCAGCTGGCGGTAGTCGATACACAAACGCAAACTGCCGTCCTTCTTCTTGACAAACAGGACCAGAGCACCCCATGGAGAAACGCTAGGTCGAATAAGCCCTTTATCCAACAAATCCTGCAACTGATCCTTCAGCTCTCTAAGCTCTGTCGGGGCCATCCGATAAGGCGGTATAGAAATAGGCCCCGAGCCGGGAATCAAGTCAATGCAGAACTCAACATTGCGCTCAGGCGGTAACCCAGGCAGCTCGTCAGGGAAAATATCAGGGAACTCACATACAATCGGGACCCGGTCCAAAGGAACCTTTGCAGCTCGAGTATCACAAATATACGATAAGAATCCCTGACATCCCTTCCGCAAGAGCTGACCAGCGCGAAGAGACGAAATCAAGCTGGGAAGGGTGACGTTGCGGTCTTCCTGAATAACAAGGACTGGCTCTCCCGAAAAGCTAAATCTGACTGCCTTCTCACGGCAGCCCACCGAAGCATAACAAGTGACCAGCCAGTCCATGCCCAGAAGCACATCAAAGTCCAACATATCAAGGAGAATCAAATCAACCGACGAATCCCTCTTCTCGATACGAACGGAACACAATCGAAACACAAAACGAGCGACAAACTACTCGCCTACCGGGGTAATAACAACAAGCGGCTGATCTAACGATGACGACTCACGGCCCAACATCGGTGCAAAGTGTGTAGATATGTACGAATGTGTGGAACTTGGGTCGAATAATACTCGAGCGTCGAAAGAACATACTGGCAAGGTACCTGTCACAACGGCATTGGATGTCTGCGCATCCTGCGGTGTCAAGGCGAAAACTCAGGCCTGTCCCCCACCAATAGCTGGCTGTCCTCGGCCTCGGCCTCGGCCTCCACGTCCTCTCTGGATCGGACCGCCACGTCCACGGCCTCTTGGTGCATCGAACTGTCGTGGAGCATCGCCTGTGGTAGGAAGTAGGGCTCTTTGAGGAGGAGGTGGTGATGGTGGTAGGGTCACATATGGAACTGTCGCCACCCCCTGTCGTCTCACCGGACAGTATCTGATATGGTGGTGTGGACTCCCGCACCCAAAACATCCTGGCGACGGCTGCTGTCCCTGTGGATATGAACCATATAACTTACCCCATCCGATTCCTCTGCCAGGCCCATCTCTCGGAAAGAGTCTGGCGCGCTGCCTCTGCGACGGCACATCGGTGCGAATCCTCTTCGGCCCAGAAATGGCCGAAGTCTGTAAAATGCGTGCCTCCATCCGCAATGCCGTGTCCATAATAGCTGAATAAGTGTCGAAGTGCTGGGCGCCAATAGCAAGAAATTGCTGGGTGTCAAGTCCCTGCACGAACCTCTTCACTCTCTTTTCTTCAGTATCCACCAAATACGGAGCATATCTGGACAACTGCGTGAACTGGACATCGTACTCAGACACCGTCATCCCTGGAGTCTTGATCAAGGCCTCAAAACTACGAGCTCTGGCGTCATGAACGCTCTCTGGGAGGAAACGAGCTAGAAAGACTCCTGTAAACTCGGCCCAAGTCATAGGCGGTAGACCTGTACCTCGACCTCTCAAGACTGACTCCCACCATGTCTGCGCGAGGCCCTCTACACGGAAACTCGCGAGCTCTACCCATCGATCGTCTGAACATCGGAGCGCACGGCAGATCCTGGCTAAACTGTCAAGGAATGTCTGCGGATCCTCTAATGCATCGGTGCCCGTGAAGACTGGAGGTCTCTGTAAGTCCGTGTTGCCCACCCCGGTGCTTACGGGGAGGCGGAAAACATAATAAAAATCGGATTTTTAATGACTTAGGCAACATGGACTATGCTTGTGAGGATCTTTGCTAAACATAAACTAGCTAACCCTAACTACAAAGTAGCTAAGTGAAGAAAGGTTATACCTTTGGTCTTTAGTCCTTCTCTCCTTGCTCCTAGGTATGGTAGAAAAGGATCACCTTGCTTGTCTTCTCCCGTCAAAGAAGGATCCACCCGAAAGCCACCACCTTTAGCTTCAACTCCAAGCTAGGAGTAACTAGAGTGCATGAAATGCTAAGACTTGAACCCTAGAAGTGAGAAGAGGAGATCAAGAGAGGGTTTTTCTCAACACATGAGAGGGAGAGAGCTTGAGGGAGAGGATGAGCAAGAGAGAGAAAAGAAATGAGAGAGTGAGAAAATTAGTGAGCCATTCTCACTAATATGTGAGGATAAGTTTAATTAGATAATTAGCTTGAAAATTGTCATGATAAATCATGAATTGACCATTATCATTTCATTTTTGCAAAGATCAAAGAGCATCTTCCAAATGAAATGATTATGGTCAAGTTGTCAACAACAACCATGCACAATAATTAAGCTAATTATCAATTAACAATAATCCACACAAAATCAATAGGGTTAATAAAATGACAAAGGCCATTAACCCTAAACAAGGTCCTCTCCCCAATCTCAAGCAACCGTGCATACGCACCCGCATTCGTGATCCGAGGAACACGAACACAATGAGAAAAACCAATCTCAAATCATATACTAGGATCCGGCTTAAACCAAAGCCCGCTAGTATAAACTGTCCGGACAGCAAACGTGCACAAGTGCGCGGATGCGAACGAACCCTGTCGCAAAACCATGCGACCTCTACTCGTTTTGCCTAAAGGCGAATAGCTCTCTGTGTGGGACTCTAAAGACTCGACACTACGCTGGCAGTGGGTTTAACCACAGACCGCAAGCGGCACTAGCTGTACGTAACGGTCCCCAGGTAGATGTCGATAAGAAGACTGACGAGGTGAACCCCATCTGCACTCCTACTGAGCCTGTATGTGACAGTCTCCGTACAGTCCGGTCTGTTCGTCTGATACATCGCATGGCGGGCCTAGGGGGCGGTGAACGTCAGTCCCCTAATAGCGGTACAAGTCGTGTCGGAGTGTAGCCCAGAACACCCTGAGATAACACTGGAAACCTACCAGTATATCTCGCTTGCCCTGGCCAGGGACTACTCGTGTAATGGCTCTCCTAGACACAGCGCGATGTCAACCCCCAATACCGGGAGAGACGAATCCTGTCTAACCGTCACTGCCTCCAAGTGCTTCGGGACTGCACCCAAAAACTACCTGTTTGCACAGCTCCTTTGAGCCGTGGTAGGGTAGTAATCAAAGTGCAGTGGGAACATACTCGAGGCGAAGTGACAGTGTCAAGTCAGCGGACTAAGCTGTACTCATGTCACCTGGGAACTGATAACTGACGATAGGTATATTACCAACCAACAGTTCCCAACGAGTCCTGTCCAGTGTACTCGTAACCTAACGAGCACCCGCATACTATCCCAAGTACGACGTACTAACGGCTGTGGGACAGACCGTCTCCCACACTGGGATGAGAAGCGCATACGCTAGTCTACTCCGGAGTATCGATGCCCTGTCTCGATAGTCCAACGACCAGGGACCTGTATAAGGATGTGCTTATAGATTACCCAGCTCCCACGAGTGCGAGCGCCATCACAACGCTGGTAATCAAGCAAAGATCCTAAGGGCTCTACTAATATGTATACCAGCAATATGCTAAAAGAAACACATGCACATATTAAAGCAGAGACAAACCAAGTAGCATACTACCATTTCGAGCAAGATTGTATATACAACTGTGAATATCCCAAGCTTCCATTAAGTAATATACAAGCTAGTATGATACAGTAATGGCCTCTAGGGCATATACACTAACAATCTCCCACTTGCACTAAGGCCATGTACTGGCGTATCGAAGACCTATCATCTCGATCAGCCGCTCGAACTGAGTCTGGGGCAAGGCCTTGGTGAATGGATCTGCTGTGTTATCCTCTGATGCAACTCTCCGGACCTCGATCTCCTGGCGATCCACGATCTCCCTGATCAGGTGATACCGCCTTAAGATGTGTCTGGATTTCTGATGGGACCTGGGTTCCTTCGCTAAAGCTATAGCCCCGTTGTTGTCGCAATACAGAGGTATTGGGTCAACAATGGACGGAACCACCTGAAGTTCTTTCAAGAACTTCCTCATCCAGACAGCTTCTTTTGCGGCATCAGATGCAGCGATGTATTCCGCTTCCATAGTCGAGTCAGCAACGGTTTCCTGTTTGGAGCTCTTCCAACACACCGCCCCTCCATTGAGGGTAAAGACAAAACCCGACATGGACTTGGAATCATCCTTGTCACTCTGGAAGCTGGAGTCAGCAAAGGCCTCAACCTGCAGGTCTTTTCCGCCATACACCAAGAACATCTCCTTAGTCCTTCTCAGGTACTTGAGAATGTTCTTTACTGCTATCCAATGTTTCTCCCCTGGGTTTGACTGATACCTGCTTACCACACTCAGTGCATAAGCCACATCTGGTCTGGTACATAACATCGCATACATTATAGAGCCTACCGCAGAAGCGTAGGGTATAATAGACATGCGATCCCTCTCCAAATCAGTCTTGGGAGACATCTCTTTGGAGAGGGTGATCCCGTGACAAGCCGGTAGATTACCGCGCTTGGAATCTTCCATACTGAATCTCTTCAGTATGGTGTCGATGTACCTGGACTGCGAGAGTCCTAATATCCTCTTGGATCTGTCACGGTAGATCCGGATACCCAGAATGTAGGAGGCATCACCCAGGTCTTTCATGGAGAACCTGTGTGACAAGAACCCCTTGACAGATTGTAGCATAGGAATGTCATTTCCTATTAAGAGAATGTCATCCACGTATAACACGAGGAATACTACAGTTCTCGCTACAAATCTACAATAGATGCATGGTTCATCTGGATTTTTGATAAAGCCAAATTCTTTGACCGTCTCATCAAAACAGATGTTCCAACTCCGCGATGCCTGCTTGAGTCCATAAATGGACTTGAGCAACTTGCACACCTTTCCGCTGCTCCCACCCTGAATGAAACCCTCTGGCTGGTCCATATAGACACACTCCTCTAAATGACCATTTAGAAAAGCTGTCTTTACGTCCATCTGCCAAATCTCATAATCGTGGAAAGCAGCGATGGCAAGAAGGATCCGAATGGATTTCAGCATAGCTACTGGAGAAAAGGTTTCGTCATAGTCCAAACCAGGTCGCTGACGAAAACCCTTTGCTACCAGTCTAGCTTTATAGGTCTCAACCTGTCCATCTACACCAATCTTCCTTTTGAAGATCCACTTGCATCCTACGGGTTTTACCCCGTCTGGAGCAATGTCCAACGTCCATACTTTGTTGGTGTACATGGACTCCATCTCGGTCCGCATTGCATCCAGCCATTTTACCGAGTCGACGCTCTGAATGGCTTGCTGGAAGCTAGTAGGCTCATCACAATCTAGGATGCAGTCCTCTCTATCCCCGTCAATGAGAAAACCGTAGTATCTCTCGGGCGGATGAGACTGCCTACTACTCCTGCGGAGCGGCGTAGGAATGTCCTGTTCTTTTGAACCTTCTGGTTCCACTAAACTTTCAGTAATAGTTTGTGGTTCTGGAATTTCTTCCAGTTCTATTGCGCTCCCACTTATTTCTTTTTCCAAAAACTGATGTTCCAGAAAGTGGGCATTGCGAGAAACAAGGACTTTTTGTTCCTCTGCGTAATAGAAAAGATACCCCCTGGAGTTCTTTGGGTATCCCACAAACTTGCACAGTACTGAGCGTGCCTCGAGCTTGTCCGTATGCTGCTTTTTGACATAAGCTGGACATCCCCAAATCTTCAAGTATTGAAGATAGGGTTTCTTCCCACTCCATAACTCATATGGTGTGGTAGGCACAGTCTTAGTGGGAACACGGTTCAAAAGATATGCAGCTGTTTCTAGCGCATATCCCCAGAAAGATCGCGGTAACTCAGCATTACTCATCATGGACCGTACCATATCCAATAGGGTTCGGTTCCGTCTCTCCGATACACCGTTATGTTGCGGGGTGTATGGAGGAGTAAGCTGAGAGAGAATTCCATTCTCTTTTAAGTAATTCAGGAATTCGGCACTTAAGTATTCTCCTCCTCGATCCGATCTTAGGATCTTGATACTTTTGCCGGTCTGTTTTTCTACTTCATTCTTATATTCCTGGAACTTATCAAAAGCTTCGGATTTATGCTTTATTAAGAAGACATGTCCGAATCTTGAGAAATCATCCGTAAAAGTTATGAAGTAAGAAAAACCGCTTCGCGCATGTGTAGACATTGGACCGCACACGTCGCTGTGTACGAGTCCCAAGAGCTCGCTCGCTCTTTCTCCGTGTCCAGAAAACGGAGCCTTTGTCATCTTTCCTTTGAGACAGGATTGACAAGTTGCATACGATTGATATTCGAACGAATCTAAATATCCTTCAGTATGTAACTTAGTCAATCTTCTCTCGTTGATGTGACCCAGTCTACAATGCCATAAGAAAGTTTTATTAATTTCTGGAGACTTTCTTTTGTGTGTATTCTGGATATTGAAAACCTGTGGTTGGTTTAAAACGTAAATACCGTTGTTCAATGTACCTGACCCAATCAACACTTGATTAAGGTGAATGTTCACTACATTACTTACAAATGCAAATTCATAACCTTCTTTAGATAATAAAGATACAGAAATGATATTACAGGTTGCATTTGGTACATAATAACAACTACGCAAAACCAAAAAGTGTCCATCTGATAATCCCAGGTGATAGTCCCCCACGGCCTCAGCATCCATGCTAGCACCGTTCGCAACTCTGAGGGTCATGTCACCTACCTTCAAAACTCTACGCTTTCTCAACGCCTGCAAAGAATTACAGATATGAGATCCTGATCCGGTATCCAATACCCAGGAAGTAGAGTTTATTGATAGACAATTTTCAATAACATACACACCTGAAGCTGAAGCTGGAACTCGCTTCAAATCCTGTGTTCTGGCTTTCCAAGCCTTGCAATCTTGTTTCCAGTGACCACTTTTGTGACAATAGAAGCATTCTTCCTTCCCCACCAGCTTCCCCGCTACTTTTGTTGCTTTACCCTTTCCCTTCGTATCCACTTTACCGACACCGCCTCTTGGTTTGGCGGGGGCTTTCTTCTTCTTGCCCTTGGCTTTCGCCCTGGACCTAGAAGAGGAAGATCCTCCTACAAACAAAGTGGATGTCTCCCTACCCTTCTGTAGGGTGCCCTCAGCAGTCCTCAACATGTTCAGAAGCTCGGCAAGTTCAACCTCCTTTCCTTGCATGTTGAAGTTAAGAATGAACTGGGCGTAAGTGGAAGGAAGGGACTGGAGAATCAGATCAGTATAGAGTTCATTCTCCAACGTGGTCCCAAGGTCCGCGAGCTCCTCTATGTAGCCGATCATCTTAAGCACGTGGTCCGCTACCGATGATCCGACGGCCAACCTTGCCGAAAAGAGCTTCTTCGACACTTCGTATCTTGCGATACGAGACTGCTCTCCATACAGTTCTTTTGTATGGAGAAATATGGACTCTAGGTCCATATTCTCGTGCCTCCTCTGATGGTCATTGTCCATCGAGGCTAGTACGAGGCATTTGGCCCTCGCGCAATCTATCTCCCATGTCTTACGGATTTCTACATCCGCGACGCTGGAGGTGGGACCTGGGACGGGGGGAGCTTTGGTGGTAAGTATATACCCCAGCTTGTCATAAGTGATAGCCATCTTGACATTCCTGAGCCAATCTTTGTAGTTTGGCCCTGTCAATATGTTTTTATCTAATAGTAACTTAAGTCCGGTCATCTTGAATGGTCGCTGCAATTAGGAGAGAGAAAAGAAACACTTTAGCATGATGCTCTTGCAAGTTTAGAGTGGTTTTTAGTTTTTCTAAACTGGATGGCTCCCACTGTCTCTCGAATCCCTTCTCAAACCATAAAGAAAAGGATTAGCCGGGATCATTCTCACCGTACAATACTTGCTTAACCGTTCAGCCAGGCCAGTGTTGGTACTTCGAGGGAGGTTTTCCAACGCTTTCGCGAAGTTCCTTAATTAAGTAACCTCTTTTCCCTGTGGGCGTAGCCCCGCTAACACCTTTCTAGGCACCTACTAGGTTTATAGCATTGATCGTTAAGTGAGAGTTTTCCCGAGGAGTAGCATATACTCAC
Organism: Agapanthus africanus; assembly: GCA_030015575.1. Classification (NCBI taxonomy): domain Eukaryota; kingdom Viridiplantae; phylum Streptophyta; class Magnoliopsida; order Asparagales; family Amaryllidaceae; genus Agapanthus; species Agapanthus africanus. The sequence continues at coordinate 214,069,209 of JASDDO010000029.1, forward strand.
AGTAGGATCGGGATCCAAATATCATCGCGTGATAAAACCGAAGGAATCCTACCAGAATTATCACACTCCAAATGGTATGCAACGCTAGCAAGTTTCAGTACTTATGAAACTCCCGATGTGGATTTTTGCCCCATGCTCTTATGACCTTGGCGTGAGGTCAAAATGTCATAAGTCACATGTCAAGTTCTTCCCATCATTATCCTGGTTAATTTGAACCCACCCGTACCTACCCTTGACGTAGGCCAAAACGGCAGTACGACTGTTTCAAATCAACGCATTCTATCTATGCAACGGATAAATATCCGGCAGCTACCAATCACTATGCCTTGGCGTGAGGTCAAAATACATAGCTTGAATACTACCGAATATTTAACCGAAATGATGGAGGGCTACGGATGGTTTTGGCGAAACCGTGAACGTAGTGAACTTGATATAATCGATGGAACGAGATAGCTTTTAAAAGGAGTGGTTCAAGCTCCGCGTTTAAAAGTTTTAGTTTTGAAAAGAACCGAGTGGTTTTCAAAGTGTTCCAATCGACTTTTACTTGGTTTATTTCTTGCATTAGTTCTTTTAATGCGTCCCATCATTTAATCCTACCATTGCAGAAAACAACCAAAATATGACGTACGCTTATGCCATTCGCATTCGCCACGGGGCCCCGTCATCACCCGTTAGGTTACTTAACTAACGACAGAGCGGGGGCTGGGCTAGCGCGGCTGTAAAACATAAGCAACGCCTAAATAGTTATTATATATAAATATATAGCAATGATAGACATTACAGATCACAGATGAATACATTGGATATACTAGGAATCCGCAATGCGTTCGAGCCTGCAACGCAAAGCGGATTACACGGTCGCGGTGAATAGCCAATACCCCACCCAAGACCCCTACGGGTGCGGCAAACTACCCGCCAAGCACCCGAAGCGAAGCAACCTCCCTCACCACCGTGAGTAGGCCACTCGGCGCTTCGAGATACCCGGTAGTTTGTGCACCCCCTCCATGGGTCTATCCTAGGAGCAAAAACAGTAAAAAGAATTATACAATGACGGCTACAACCCCGACCCGGTTGTGCGGCCATACAAAGAATATTATTACATCAATTTACATGTTACAAATGAATGAAAGAAAATAACGCTCATCTCACATCCAACCCGGCTATTCACCCGCGACAATCCAATCCATTCATATCCACAAACCAACAATCACAGATCACAGAGATGTATAACCCCGACTAATCGACTTATAGCGATTAGCCGACGTTCAATACATACAAGCATCACAGATATAACCGATATAGTTAAAGTGTAGTGAAGTTCCGAAAAATACGGATTTATAGGCCCCCAAAAGTAAATTTTAGTTCTGGAAAATCTGGGCACATATAACATATCCTAAAAATCCTAAAACCAACTCAGAAACAAACTGCAGCAAAAACGATACAGAGAGTTGACAAGACGGCCGCGCTTCCGCGGCAAGAGCTTCCTTATGCCGCGGAAGCGCGGTCCTCTTGGCTCCTCTCTGGTTCGTATTTGGTGGTGTTTCACACAAAACCCTGAGACAATTTTACAAGTATACAGTTTTTCATTTTAACCAGGAAAAATTTTAACAGAAAGTTGGATTTTGAAAAAGTTTGGTTTTAGGGTTTTTTCGATTTCGAAACTTCGTTACACTTAACTACTTAGCTAGTTTGAGTTTAGTTAGGCTCTGATACCACTGTAAGTCCGTGTTGCCCACCCCGGTGCTTACGGGGAGGCGGAAAACATAATAAAAATCGGATTTTTAATGACTTAGGCAACATGGACTATGCTTGTGAGGATCTTTGCTAAACATAAACTAGCTAACCCTAACTACAAAGTAGCTAAGTGAAGAAAGGTTATACCTTTGGTCTTTAGTCCTTCTCTCCTTGCTCCTAGGTATGGTAGAAAAGGATCACCTTGCTTGTCTTCTCCCGTCAAAGAAGGATCCACCCGAAAGCCACCACCTTTAGCTTCAACTCCAAGCTAGGAGTAACTAGAGTGCAAGAAATGCTAAGACTTGAACCCTAGAAGTGAGAAGAGGAGATCAAGAGAGGGTTTTTCTCAACACATGAGAGGGAGAGAGCTTGAGGGAGAGGATGAGCAAGAGAGAGAAAAGAAATGAGAGAGTGAGAAAATTAGTGAGCCATTCTCACTAATATGTGAGGATAAGTTTAATTAGATAATTAGCTTGAAAATTGTCATGATAAATCATGAATTGACCATTATCATTTCATTTTTGCAAAGATCAAAGAGCATCTTCCAAATGAAATGATTATGGTCAAGTTGTCAACAACAACCATGCACAATAATTAAGCTAATTATCAATTAACAATAATCCACACAAAATCAATAGGGTTAATAAAATGACAAAGGCCATTAACCCTAAACAAGGTCCTCTCCCCAATCTCAAGCAACCGTGCATACGCACCCGCATTCGTGATCCGAGGAACACGAACACAATGAGAAAAACCAATCTCAAATCATATACTAGGATCCGGCTTAAACCAAAGCCCGCTAGTATAAACTGTCCGGACAGCAAACGTGCACAAGTGCGCGGATGCGAACGAACCCTGTCGCAAAACCATGCGACCTCTACTCGTTTTGCCTAAAGGCGAATAGCTCTCTGTGTGGGACTCTAAAGACTCGACACTACGCTGGCAGTGGGTTTAACCACAGACCGCAAGCGGCACTAGCTGTACGTAACGGTCCCCAGGTAGATGTCGATAAGAAGACTGACGAGGTGAACCCCATCTGCACTCCTACTGAGCCTGTATGTGACAGTCTCCGTACAGTCCGGTCTGTTCGTCTGATACATCGCATGGCGGGCCTAGGGGGCGGTGAACGTCAGTCCCCTAATAGCGGTACAAGTCGTGTCGGAGTGTAGCCCAGAACACCCTGAGATAACACTGGAAACCTACCAGTATATCTCGCTTGCCCTGGCCAGGGACTACTCGTGTAATGGCTCTCCTAGACACAGCGCGATGTCAACCCCCAATACCGGGAGAGACGAATCCTGTCTAACCGTCACTGCCTCCAAGTGCTTCGGGACTGCACCCAAAAACTACCTGTTTGCACAGCTCCTTTGAGCCGTGGTAGGGTAGTAATCAAAGTGCAGTGGGAACATACTCGAGGCGAAGTGACAGTGTCAAGTCAGCGGACTAAGCTGTACTCATGTCACCTGGGAACTGATAACTGACGATAGGTATATTACCAACCAACAGTTCCCAACGAGTCCTGTCCAGTGTACTCGTAACCTAACGAGCACCCGCATACTATCCCAAGTACGACGTACTAACGGCTGTGGGACAGACCGTCTCCCACACTGGGATGAGAAGCGCATACGCTAGTCTACTCCGGAGTATCGATGCCCTGTCTCGATAGTCCAACGACCAGGGACCTGTATAAGGATGTGCTTATAGATTACCCAGCTCCCACGAGTGCGAGCGCCATCACAACGCTGGTAATCAAGCAAAGATCCTAAGGGCTCTACTAATATGTATACCAGCAATATGCTAAAAGAAACACATGCACATATTAAAGCAGAGACAAACCAAGTAGCATACTACCATTTCGAGCAAGATTGTATATACAACTGTGAATATCCCAAGCTTCCATTAAGTAATATACAAGCTAGTATGATACAGTAATGGCCTCTAGGGCATATACACTAACAGTCTCAGCCTCATGAAATCCTGTAGCGATACTAGGATAGCCACGGTAGTAGTAGTAGGAGCAACTGCCTGGGCAGCAGGCACCATGGTAGTCTGTGATGTGGTAGGTACGTCCTCCGATCTCGGTGCATGACTGGCCGCTACTAAGGATCCCACCATCTGTCGTAACTCCTGCATACCTCCCATCATCTGTCGTAGCTCCTCCATACCAGACTCTAGCCTATCCATGCGGCCTGGGGAATGCGGATCAGTCTGTCCCTGAGGCGTAGGTATACCACCCTGCTCGGTCCTCATCTCGGACGAGCCTGCTTGGATCTCATCTCGGGCGGCAGCCCTCTGCGCTCTCATAGCCTTCGGCGGCATAGTGGCTGGTACAGGAAACAGGATAATAAGAACTGTGCAATAGATTCATAAGATACACGGAATTGAAGAAGGAATTTCAAGCAAGTATATCCTAAAGTCACCTAGGCGGAGTACCGTATCGCAAGTATGCCGCGGACATACGCACGCTACGTTACCCTGCTTAAATCACTTACTCCATCTACCAAGGGTCATCCTACACTCAGAAAGGTAAAACCTATCGCTCTGATACCAATTTTGTCACGACCCGCAGGGTACGGAACATGACTGGCACTTAAGTTATGAAACGTCTCAAAGCGACCGTAAAATAAGTAAGCCAAAGCCCAGAAATCAAAACCAAATAAGCAGAAGAGTGAAGGAAAACCAATCAATTGAAAGCGAGTTTATCAAATAAGTCATATAAAGCTTTTTTTAAAACACCACCAATTTTTCTGAAAATTTCGGCAGAGTCTCCTTTGTAAATACTGGCCCCCAAAATGGGTACAACAAGAATATATATGAATACAACAAATAAGGCATCCCCAAGCGGGAGCTAGCTCTTCGCCACAAGGCGGTCACAAATCCCACGCAATGTAATTCAGCAATGTGCATAAATAAACATAAGAAGCACAAGTAAAACATCATGTCGACTCAAGTGAGCTCGACCCCAAAATACAGCATAAAAAGCTCACGAATCTCACAGTCTCGTCTCTAGGTCAATATACAACAATACTGGTAGATACAGTAGATGGAGTACTCTAGATACAAAGAATATACAAGGTGGTACAAAATAATAATACAACCCACCTACGAGCAAAAGCCTCGAGTCCAGGCAAAAGAGGCAAAAGAAGCAAGTGCGCCCCCCGCTACTATGCTGAGGGAGCGGACCTTCAAAAGACTGCGGCACAACGGGGGTGAGTTTCCAACTCGTGAGTAATAAATAACATCTATAGAGGCTATCGCAAGCATGCACACAAGCATCCTAGCATCTATAATACAGGTATGGCAGGATATACTAGCAGGTATGTATGCAACATGAATGTACTAGCAGGTATGTATGCAATATGAATCAACTCGTGATCTGAATGTGTAAGTATAAGAAATCATATTTCCTTTAGGAATCTCATTTGAAATATCAGCACAATACCAATAGAATCAACAAGAATTTGTGTCCAGTATCGACACCTCAAAACTGTCTCAATCTCATGTATCCATGTCATAGTATCTCTGATCTCAGCCGTCCGGCTGACCCATCTCAAATATCAATATCTCATCATCTCGCGGCCACGGTCGGTATCCTCTGGATATCCGCCGTGCCAAAAAGTCACCAGTACGTAGTCTATCCCCTGCCAGGCTCAACGTCAGCAACACGACCTTCTTGCCCCGCGGTACCTTATCGGGTCCACCATGTACCCGAGACGGTTCATCCAACTCCTCGAAACGGGTCTCGAAAACCACAGCAAACTCATGGTGGACGACACTTTTATCACTAGAAAACCGCAATTTTGCATATTTTAAAAAGGGTAATAAGTTTTAGAAATTTTGCGGCTTTCCCCCTAAATCCAGATATATCTTAAAATCTCAAGAAATCATCATGAGTGCATACGTCAATGATAATGAATGTATATGGTATCAATGTTCAAGTTACGATGTATGATTAACAGACTAGGCATGAACAAATGATGTAATGAGGTACATGCACATGAATAGCAATCCTATGATTTCATTTTAAGGATTTAAAGGCAATAGCACAGGTTTAAGTATCAATTATAGTAAAAAGGTTTTCAAATTATAAGTTATCTAGTGTGGTGGCATGGCAATTACCAGGGTGTGTGTGTACGCATGAATAGTGCTCGTGCTACATATAAAAACCCTGGCAATGGTGCATGTGTCGTATAGAATGGGTATATATGTCAAAATAAAGCATGGATGTAGTTACTAATATCACTAGAAATCTTTAACTACTTAAACTATCGGGCGACTTGCGCCATCCAAATGATAGTCCCCCATAAATGTTACATCTACGCACCGGAATCCCCAGCTAGCTATGTCCAATCACCGCTTTCCCTTTTCGTGCCGCGTCCGAAGTCTCCGCGACCGAACCTGGAATTTGCACCAATACAAAACATAAGATTACATATCATGAAACGACGCAATCCCAAACAAAAATATCAACGTTCACGAGTTAGGCACAACGTGCACAAGGTGCGCGGAACACACGCGAAAATCACAAAAACTAACTATAATCGTCGTTTTGGGGCGCCCGGCAAAGCTAAAACCCGATAAAAACAAAAATCCACATTCACACACCCTAAAAGTCGTAGGAGACGCCAATACAATCATCAGGATATCACAAATAATTCATCACATAATTTTATAAAAAAAACCAGTAAGCATTTGCATTCCAAAATCGGTGCAAACACCGTCGCTTTGCGACAAAAGACTACTATCAATCTTGAACAACCAACCATACTACAATAAATCTACAACCCTCACATAACGCACATGCAATGCTTCAAATCCCTTTTTTTTTTGCATAAACAAAACCTTTCTTGATTTTTCATAACTAACAAAATCCAACCCAAACTATACATGAAACCCTAAATTAACACTAATTTGAAGCCCAATAAGCAAGTTAAACTCTTAGATTTGGTTTGTATAAAACACTAGAAAGCAAAATAAATTAATTAACCTAATAATGGTTTTCTAAACCCTAGCCATGAACTTTAACAACCTAGAATGAAAATAGCTCTAATATTAACACTAATACAACTCAATTAAAGAAATCTAACCATAAGAATTTAAATGGGTAGAAATTATACCTCAAGATCTAGAGATCTAGCAAGAAGTTTGTGCCTCCAATGATGGCTTCATAGCACCAAGATTCAAGCTAGAATGGCTAAGGAGAAAGGATAGCATAAGGATTTGGTTTGAATTTTTGAATAAATTGTGGATTTTGATGGAATTTGAGATGAGTTCTGACAAAAAAAAAAAGAGAAGGGAAATTGGGGACAGCAGCAGGTCAAGGTCGGCCAGCAGGAGGGAGGTGGGGAGTTGTGAGGGAATGGTGGAAAAAAGTCAAAGGTCAAAGCCCATACCAATCACCCAAAGCCCATACCCAATTTAATATACTAAAACCCCATTTTAAAACACTTTAAAAGAGTCAAAGAACACATATTGGAGGGGGGAAAATTTATGGGCTGCTGCCATGGGATAGGGCCAGCCAATATGAGGGGTGAGGTTGTGAGAGAATGCACAAAAAAATTTTATGCAAAAAGCCCCCCCACAAGTCCAAAATTGCATGTTTTAGTTCAAATAATTAAAATTTTAGTTTCCTTCGATTATAACTAAATAGAACTTAAAATAAAATACTAAAAATTTATATTACTAACTAGATTTTAGTTAACATGATTTTAAAGATTAAAGTTGGCCCATTTAAATTTGTATTTATCGCTAAATTAATGTATTTTTAACAGCTTAAAATAATATTCAAAATTGAAAAATAGGGAAAAAATTTTAAACGACCGGAATTTTATAAGTAACTCATTAGCTATTAAAAACTAGAAATTACCTGTCCAAATTAGGTATAATGAGGCCTAAACTGCAAAATTACTATAATGACGATTTACGGAAAAATACCAAATTTTCACCGATTTTCGGGAAAACACCAAAACGACTTTACAAGGCGTTACACCAACGTGAAAACAAGGTGCTCAAAAGCAAAATCAGCCTTAAAAGGCGTATCCAACAATCACGTGTGTCTAGTGCGCACGGAAATCAAATCCAAGCACAGGTGCCACAATATGCACAAAGAAAAACTAAGTGCAACGGGTGTGCACGAAAGCATCTGTCAACTGCAACGGGTGTGCACGACAACAATATCTGGTGCATCTATTGTGCACGGAAATCTCAATTGGGTGCATCCGGTGTGCACAAAATCACATCTCATGTCATGCGCGAAAATCCAAATCAAACGCGTCAGGTCCGTAAAAAAATAACAAAAATACAAATCTGGTGCATCAATGCACAAAATACAAACAATAACTCCAATGCGCAAAAAGCAATACCGAGTGTACCAAGGTGTATAAAATCATAAACGTGTGCAACTAATGCACTGAAAGCACATATAAGCTATACCGAGTACAAAATCAAATCGAGTGCGTACCCCACGCACAAAATCAAATCAACTGTATGAAGTCCAGGAAATCATAAACATGTGCAGCCAAGGCACAAAATCAATATCAAGTGCAATAGATATGCACAAATCATAAACCAATACAACAGTGTGTAAATAGTATATTAAGTGCGACAACTATCCATAAAAATATAAATACCCAGTATGTGCAGCCATGGTGCATGAAATCAATATCATAAAACTCAATCATAAAAACTCAAATCCAAGCGATATAAGCGTGATACTCGGATCACAACGCAAATCGCAGCAAATGACATTGAGGTACACCTCCTACAATGTCGAAAAAATATTGGTGCGCCCAAAACTGGCAGAGCAAGAACATCCGCTTGCCTCCTGCTCATGGTCTGGCGTCCTCTGTCTCTAGGTCCTCATTTCTCTATGGATTACCAATCTCGCAATCCATCGGCTCATCGGTCCGTCCGGTGTGCTAACGGAAACGATTCCGCTCTGGCACTTCTCTGGCCATCTCTTGGTCAATTAGTATGACTACTCATAAAGCAGCACGTCACTGGCGTCAGCCTCTGGTCTTCTGAACACTCATCACACGTCTGATCATCGGTGCAAATCTTATTGCAGCAGTGTCCTGGAAGGAACCTGCTCGGGGTCTCTTCCGATCTTGCCTATGCCGAACTGTACGAAGGATGGTACTCTTGCCTAATCTTTTCTCGCTTTCTGGACATTTGCGTTCTCAGCACAGCTTTTCCACGGGAACTGGTCGTATCTCACGCCTCTGTATACATATCAGATATCTGATCTCAATGGGGAGTAACAACAGCTCGTTGACATCTCGCACGAACCACTTGTTCCACTCGTCTTTATTATCGTCTGCTTCGACGTCACGTCACTCTATCTGCGTACCGCAATTGTTCTCGGCTATAGTCAATCCGGAATCTCTCACACGGACTCGAAATCACGAACTTGGTATCTTCATCACTCTGTAGAAGATCTCTAGCCGAACACGTCCTCGGGAACTCGTCCATACCATCGGAGGAATACTCAATACTCGTCCGTTCTCGATCAACTCACAACGCATCTGGGTGAGGTCCTCTATCTGAAGCTGGTCCACTTACTGGTCTCCTATCACATGATATTCGGACGACGTTAAACTTTTCGCTCGATTTTTCAAAGTCCCATGATTCCTCGAAAGCTCAACTCTGAGCACAGTTTAATAATATCTAGTACACGCCACAATACCTATGGACCAACCGTAGAAGGGCAAACCCAAGCCTCACCGATGGCACCGCTAAACTGCCGTAAACCCTAAGGTTCAAAAGCGGTTCCATGGTCATCATGTCGAGTTAGGGTTTCATTCTTCTAGAGGGTCCACATAATTACTTGCATGTTCCTCCGAATACTTTAAACTTGGAAAAATGGGTTTCTGACATTCGTTCGAACTTTTAACTTCGCCTAGACAACATGTGAATACCTTTCGTCACTCGACTCAAGATAGACTAGCTATCATCTGTCGAATCTTTTCCTGAAAGCTCCAGGGATCTCAGCTCATAAGCTCTGGAAGCGACATCACATCAATCTCAGCAACAGCTAGGTCATCTGTCCATACGGTAGACGACATCACAATCTCTGAGGTATGCTGTACATCAACAGTCCTCACACAACTGGCAGCCTCTATCAACTGCCCGATCATACGGTGCAACACCGAACACTCGCCTCAAACGAGAAGTCACAACACCAATACAAAATGGAGACGTTCTTGTGTCACCATAAAACACGATGGTCAGTTCTCGTCCATGACGAGCTCGCTCTGACCGCATCACTAGCAGCAGCTCAATCTGTGCTCAAACCATGGTGACAGGAACCTCTAGCATGTATCGATGAAACCATATCAATGGAATGAAAGGAATCAACATATCCCAAAATGGATACATGATCATAAGGACGAACGGAATCAATAAGAGTATGATCATGGAAATAAATAGAGTCAAAGATCTCAATATAGGTACATCCTAAGGTTTCTTAAGTGGAGTATCGTATCGTAAATATACCGCGGAACATACGTATGGTACGTTACTCTACTCAAGAAACCTACTCAATCAATCAGGGTCAGCCTATGTAATGAAAGTACGGGTCTAATACCTCCCTGTCCAAGTCTAAGTCCGTAAGGTCAAGCCTAGGTTCCGAAATAATTACGCCTCAGACTCCACATAGTCAAACCTAAACTCTAACAGTGGTTAAACCTAGCGCTCTGAAACCAACTTTGTCACGACCTGAAATATTAGCTCGTGACCAGCACTTAAATCACGCAACGTCTAAAGGCGTAACGTAATACAAGTATGCCGAAACCCAGAAATCTAAACCTTTTAAAGAAACAAAAGAGGTGAAGTTTTGAAATAAGGTATAATGAAGAGAAAGGTTTTCTTAAATGCATAGAAAAGAGAACATGAAAAATGCAAGTTTATCTTAATAGTTGTAAAACATGTTCGTCTTTTAAAAATTTGGGCAGCACATCCTTTGTATATTTTGATCCAAAACCACAAATACAAGATAATATAAAAGGCATCCCCAAGCGGGAGCTAGCACTTTGCCAAACGGCGGATTCACAACTACGCAAGTAATAAAACAAGTATACGACGCCCAATCGGTGAAGATCAATACAAAAGGTAATAAATAAAGCAAGACATCAACCCAAAAAGCGAACATTAAACCCATCGCTCAAATCTCGCAACTACAAGTCTTACTATTTATACAAATACTAGTTTTGATTGATAGAGTTGATTAGATACAAAATGAATAATAAATACAAGAGTAGGCGCGATACAAATGCCCCACCTACCAAAGCAAATCACCCAGGTGCAGCAGTGTGCCAACGATACCGCTACCGATCCATGCGGTCAACCTGCAAGAACTGTGGCACAACGGGAGTGAGTTGCCAACTCGTGAGTAGAAAACATCATCAGGTAGAAATCGAATAAAATAACGATTTCCTAGGTCAACTTTATCATAAAGGTAAAACTATGATATCTAGGGTGACCGTATGTGTAAATATGTGCCAACAATATAGTGAATTCAGTATGCATGTGGATATCATCCAACAATATAATGAATGCCTGTATGCATGTGGATCTCGTCCACTCGAAACAACATAAAAGCATATACATGTAAATATATGAGGATATCAAAGAATGTGTGTCCATCAATGATACATCAAATCATGGAACCTGAGTGTCCAACACCGACACTCGAAATATCATGAAACCCGTGTCTAGCATCGACACGTAAATCCTCATATCTCAGGCGCCGCATTCTCAGATCGGCCCTCATATCCATCTTACTACTCCGGTTGGTATCCTCCAGATAACCGTCGAGTCCAAATACTATCACCGGTAGGTAGTGCTCCCCTGCCAGGCTCAACGCCATCATCTAAGACCATCTTGCCCCGGGGTACCTCACCGGGTCCACCATGCACTCGCAGACGGTTCCTCCTCCTCCTCGAATCGGGTGAAACATGCCAATCTCAGAACCGAGAAAACACATGGTGGACGCACTGAAATATCATATCAAGAGAAACCGGGTTTTTAAAACAATACGTACTTTCCTTTGAAATAACCACGGTTCTCAAATCCAGAAATCTCATGAAAGCAGCATATCTCAATGCGTAAAAATCGTAAACCATGATGTATGCGACATATAACAGAATGTAAGCATATCCGTAAATCATGCAACATGGAACAGTAATATGCATATATCAAGGGAAAACCGCTCTTTAAAATGAATCCAGTTTTAAAATATATCCTGCGGTTCCTAATTCCTCCAAGGTCAAATGCAACATCGTATAAAGGTGTATATGTAAATATAGCAAGTAAGTTATGCAAAGAGTCATATCATGATGCAGCAATTCTACTGTGTAGTGACATGGCAATTATCGATGATGAAGTGTGTGAGCCGGCCAATCTGTGTAAGTGTGACATACGCATCATCGATAATGGTGCAGGTGTACTAGCATAGGTATATGAAATGGAATAGTAATGACATGAACGTAGCATAATGTGAATTGGCAGCTAAAAGGTATAAGGTATACGTATCTAACATGACCAAGTCGGTGAATCTATCAATCGGCCTCCTCTAGTCAAGGGTATGGATCAATCATCAATAAACTCATCACGTACGGTAACTCATCGTACGGCATCATTAAACAATTTAGGATCCTAACAACCTATGTGACAAGGAGGGTACGGACCTCACGTCTCATACGGCTTATCATTCGAGATTCACAACATTATCCATATATATACCTATCTCTCAGGTCGCATCCGTATCAATCTCAGATCATGGGACCGTCAAAGGTATCAGTTATCATACATCGACTCGTATCCATATAACGACATATCACACCAAGTCGTCATATCACAACGCAAACTCTTTTCCATCACATTAATATCTCATATCAAGTCAATTTTATATAAACAATCTACATTAAACATCAAGTGTCATGCTATCCTAAATCTCATACCTATTATATTGCAACTACATGTTTATAAGTCATATCACTAAAATCATCTCTAACTATCCTTTAAACCATATTCCTAGTTTCCTAATCAAGGTTTCTACGACTGTATCCTAGAGATCAGTTTCCATTTAATAATTTGCGGGGGTGCTATACGCCATCCACCCGACTTCCTCCGTAGATATAGATCTACTCACCTGATCCTTGCTCGTCGAAGTCGATGACGCCACACTCCGTCTCCTCGGAATCCACGCGAGGGTACCTACAATGATACACAATCGAAATCGCCATTAACATCAAGTCCGGAATACCAAAACGGCACACGGTGCGTTCATAGGTTAGAACCTATGGCCTACGCATGCAAAACAATCAAACAACCCTTGTTGTTGACGTACAAACGTCCAACAACAAAATACAAATCCAAATTTCAAAACCAAGCATTCCAAAATACGGAAATCATAACCAAAAGCACCCCAATGTGCTCCCAGATTTCACCCTAGGCCAAACTAGGGAATTTTGCAAATAGGGTTGCTCTAGATATTACCTAAGGAACTCACCAACCAAAAATCAATGTATTTCCTTCCGACATGGCCGCAATTTGCGGCCCATACCAATAAATCTGCGGCCAGAAAGTGAGGGGAGGGGCTCAGGTTTCAAGGAGTGATACATGGTTGCCTGCACGTCTCACTATCAAGGGAACTTCTTTTATGGTTGTCTCGGGTCACTCCAGGTCCCCAATTACATTCAAAAACTGTCAAATTTACCAATGTCGGAAAGTTCTAAGTTCGTGTTTGGGTTTATTTTCTATTCTAGGTCAGTAAAAACACCACTCAAGTCTGGTTAACATCCCCTACACATCATCAATTCCTCACAATTACCCAAACCCTTCTTTAGGATTTTCTATACAACACATAACTTAACCCAAATCAACTTCTAACTAAACTAGAATGCAAGAAACTAGAAACTAAACTAAAGGAAATGAATTATACCTCATGGATGTAGCCAAGCAAAACCCTAGCTCCCCAATGTCCTCAAAATCCAACATTGATGGGTCCAAAGTGTAGAGGGTGAAGAGGGGATCAACTTTAATGAAAGGGTTTTAGGGTTCTGATGAAGCTTTTGAGGTGATTTCTTGGGGTGAAGGTGGAGGGAGTTTGAAGATGAAGAAGGAGAAGAAGAAAATGATGGGGGAAGAGAAATGAGGAAGCCCCCCTCTCTCTCTCACTTATTCTCACTCTCTCACACTTATTTACCCTTCTACCCTTCTCATTTTCTTTTCTTTTTATTTTAAGACCAAATCACATAATATCCTAAAAACCATACAAGGATACAACATGTAACCAAAACGTAACATGACATGGTGCACTAACCATGGAAAACTGTAGAAACACGGATTTGGCCAAATCGCGATTAGCAGTGCACTAATCGGGTTTTATCCAAACTGCATATAATAAATTTTAAAAATGCCAAATCCGATAAATATATTTTTAAATGAATAATCATTTTAATCTCCAATTATTTCACAATTATTGTTATATATTTATACATTTTTACGAAAACTCCAATTTCGCAAATCGGGTAATTTTCGCGAAATATATTATTTTAATATTAAATTCTAAAAATAATATTTTATATTTTCTAAAATGTTACAGTTTCGTTCTTCTGGAGGGTCCATCGCATTACTTGCATGTCATGTTCTTTAACTTGGAAAAAATCCAACTCTTGGAAAATTTTCCGGCAAAGGTTAAAGTGGGTATTTGATATCCGTTCAAACTTTTTAACGCCTACTAAATAACCCAAAATATGGTTAGAATTACGACTACGAAATACTCCGAATTGCCTTTGCAAAAAGATAATATCACATGCAAATTTAGCAAAAACAAGTAACACCTGAAACACCAAAACCCAGAGACCAGAACACCAGACAAATACGAACTCCAGAAGCCACATCAGGGCCGACCAGATCGGTTTTTAGGGGGATTTGCTCGGGTCAAATCCGTCCAATTGAGTTCGTATTTGTTCAGTGTTCATGTAACATCTCATATAACATTCTGCAGTTGCTTAAAATTTTTTTTGACGACTTTAAAAATTTACAGAAACTGGGTTTTTAGTTTTGAGTGTTTCGGAGTTGTTTAGGTTTTTTAATTCTACAAATATCGTCTAAATCTCTAGCTTAGCTCTGATACCACTGTAGGATTACTTAGCACGACAGCAAGGTTTCGGGAGGCATCGTCCATGCCATTTTCAAAAATTTTCCGTACAAAAGAATCCTAACCTTAAAATCTTAACCTAAGATTTAGACAATCCAACATGTAAACTACTTTACATCTAAGTGAACTAGAAATACGACCTTTGTAGACCGGTCCTTCACTTTAATAGCTCCGTGTAGTTGTCCATTCGCTCCAAGTAGTGATCTTGCGGACTCTAGAGTGGCTCCATAAGAAGAAAGCAACGAGCTTGCACGAAGTCTTCGAGGCCGAAGATGATCAACGTCGGGGAGACACTAACCCAAGCTATCTCTTCACTAATGTGGGATTACTGAAGATAACACCCTAAACTAAATTGCTAATCTAGTAGAGGATGATGAATTAGGATTTTTGCTCACTTTAGAATTACTTTTCTTACTAATTTTATGCTCCTCGCAAAAACCAAAAGAGCTCTCTCTTGAGATTGAGGAAGATGAAGCAAATAATGGATGAGAGAGTGAATGGCAACCATGGGTGAGAAATATCTCATATAACTCATATAGAGACTTAACCATGGGTTTAGATTATGGTTGGGTTAATAAATATCTAGTGTAAGACAAAACTAGTGGACCAAGTCAATGGATCTCCAAGTTTCTACAAGCTTCATGCCATGTGACCAATTTCCAATTAATAATTGATTTACTCTAAATAAATAAACCCTTCATTATCATTAGCATGGTGTAAGTCTCATACACCCATGTTGCATGTGGCATCAAGCATGACACATAAAGAAAACACAATTAATATATATCACATATATATTAAGTGTGCACATGTGAGAAAAAGAAATGCTTAAGTGAGCTAATATTAGTTAATGTAAATTGATATATCATATATATAATTATACATTAAATCATTAAATCAACACTTGATTTAATAATCCGGTTATATCTCATATGACCGACTAATATTATTTGTATCAACTTATCGAATCAACACTTGATTCGATAACCCGGTTATATATATCTCATATAACTGGGCGTTACTGTATCGACTTATCGAATCAACATTTGATTCGATAATTCGGCTATATCTCATATAACCGATTGATACCTTATATCGCGAGAATAGAATACGGTACCACATATTCATATTAATCTCGGTCCCGCACATATCACATATATACTCCTATTTCGTTTTGTCTAAGCCAGTGAAACCTCTGTGTAGGACTCTAAAGACTCGTCAATACGCCGGCAGTAGGTGATGATCACATCAAGCACCCACAAGCCGTCAGCGGTACTAGCTGGACGTAACGGCTACCCGGGTATTGAGCGATCAGAAGATCAACAAGCAAGCCTGCTTGTCACGACCCGAAAGTACGGAACATGACCGGCACTTAAACTACGAACGTCTCGAGGCGTACGTAATCTAAGTAAACCAAAAACCCAGAAATCTAAACCAAGAAAAGATGTAGAGTGCAGGAAAAACCAACTTAAAGTAAGTAGTTTCAATAGCATAAGCCGAATTATGCGGTTTTTAAAAACATCAAAAATTTCCTGAAAATTTCGGCAGAGTCTCCTTTGTAAATACTAGCCCCCAAACGGGATACAACATGAATAGTATACGAAATCAATAAAAAGGCATCCCCAAGCGGGAGCTAGCTCTTCGTCAATCGACGGCCACAACCACACAAGCAATATAATATACAACGCCAACGGCGAGGATCAAAATTCAAAAGGAAACTCAAAACCACAAGAAAACCACAGGAATAAAACGCGCGACTCTAAGGTCGAAGGAATAACATCACTGGTCTCTATCTCAAAATAAATACATGTTTGGTTGATGGAACTTCTAGATACAACTGAATAATAATATACAAGATATATAATGGGGGTACGATACAAGTAAACCCACCTACTAGCAAGTCACCCGGAAATGGAAATAGTGCCAGCAAAGCCGTAAAGAAACCTGTACGGCGAACCTACAAGAAACTGGGGCACAACGGGGGTGAGTTGCCAACTCGTGAATAGAAAAACATCCACGAAAAGAAATCGCATAAATAACGCAACCTAGGTCAATGATCATAATATATCCTCAATTATATATATAACATGCAACCTATAACAAGGCTAGGGTAAACATCTAACCCGAGTGTAATCTCATGTGCCCGTGTCAGTGCCTCAGGTAGCAATATATCATATGAATGAGGTATGAATGCATGAAAACAGAATACTTGTAAATGAAGAACTGTTTTCATAATTTAGTGAGATTTCCTTGTATTTTTAAAATGAGGTATCATAATGAAATCAGCATAAAACAGTGCCTAGCATCGGCACAAAACGAAATCCCAATATCTTGATATCTCTGTATCACAGTCTCTGTACCTCAATATCTCGAAATCTCAATGTCTCAATCATAATATCTAGGGCGCCGTCAGTCCAGACCGGCCCCTGCCATCCATTTCAAGACCACGACGGTATCCTCCGGATATCTGGCGCGTCGGTAAAATCACCGGTAGGTAGTGCTCCCCTGCCAGGCTCACATCGTCATCATCACGCGCTTCTTGCCCCGGGGTACCTTACCGGGTCCACCATGTACCTGAAACGGTTCATCCGTCTCCTCGAATCGGGTCTCGAAATCCATCAGCAAACTCATGGTGGACGACTATTACATCATGGGAAAAACCGCACTTTGTATTTTTAAAAGAGAGAAAAGGTTTATTTATGTTTTTGCGGTTTTCCTCCAAATCCAGAAAATCTCATGGAAATCCGAATCCAAAACCTCAATAACACGTAAAATAGTGAATATATGCATGAGAATCCATGAATGCGGCATATCAATGAATAACGGTATGCATGAAGCGACAAGTAGTAACTACAATATCTAAGCTGGCATATAAAGTATGTACACTAATATTATGTCAAACTACTGGCTATCAAGCTAAGTTAAGCAATAATATTTTCTAAGGTGTACGTGACATGGCAATTACCGATGAAGATGTATGTGAGCCGGCAAGTAAGTGTATGTGGTACATACACATCATCGGTAATGGTGCTGGTGTCCTAACAGCATAATGTCAACAATGCAATAGGAAAAAAAACAATGTAAGTATGCGATGCGGAGCGAGCAACCAAAATGAGCGGGAACTAAATATTGAACAATGGTGCCATTTGAAATAACACGAATCGTGGGGTTTTGAAAATAGGGCTACGGTAGTTTTAAGAAGAGATACGTCTTTTGAAATATCCGTAGATCCCTTGACCTGTCTTTTAAAATACCCACGATCCGCTAGTTTTGAAATAGGTAGGAGTCTAATCTAATCTAACAACTACACTAAACTATACGGCTGAACTACAGGTAAGGAAACCGCCTATCATCTGAGTCAATACATATACATACATGTATATGTATAGTCGGCGATCCTGCCTCAATAATATCATATCCGATACCATATCTATAATCAGACATCCCAAGTCAAGAGTGCGGATCAATCATCAATATATAGCTCGTATGTAAATCCGTCGTACGGCATCCCAAATCTGGGTACGGGTCAAATCATATTCATCACACTATTCATCCGGTATCCTCTTTATCAAAGATCATAGTCTAAGGTACGGACCTATGTCTAGTACAATACTAATATCATCAATATAGTCATGATCTGACTACTGATCGACAGTCTCGTACAAACCGATATCATCAGCACATATCATCATCAAGGGGTATACATCGCCCAATACAGCCTAGGATCAATATCCTAGCATATCATATCTCATATCATGATCATATGTCGACCACCTATTTATAACACTATTCACCCATATCGTCGCCCCAAGATCCGCTATAACACCAGGACGTACCTCAAGTACGAATCCTGCCATATCACCGATATCACAATCTCAACACAAATCTCATCGACTCATCTCAATCCTAAGTATCATCCCCAAATCCGTATGTGAACACATAGTCCCATACCTATGTGAACACATAACTAAATATTCCCGTATGAGCACAAAAGAAAGAAGAAAGTATGCAAGTATGGGTGGGTGTGTGCAAGTGTGTGCGACCGCTACTCTAGGGTTTCGCGGCACTCAATCATCCAAGAACACCAAATATCCATATTTATTATCAATAACTCAACAATATATAAACAATATATATATATATATATGTGTGTATACGTATTCGTATACATCACCACGAACTGCGGGGGTGCTATACGCCATCCACCCTACTTCTCCCCGTAGATATAAATCTACTCACCTGGTCCTCGCTCGCCGGTGCCGACGTCGCCACGCGCTTGCTTGTCGTCTCGAAGTCCACATGGGGTACCTACATATCATAACGCACCATATCGCATTAAAATCTGACTCATGACCAAAACGACGCACGAATCCCACATAGGTCAAAACCTAAGGTTGCTTTCACAAATCGACCCAAAAACCCTCGACGTCGGCGTACAAACGCCAAACCATCGAGAAAGCTCCCAACGCACTCATTTGTACAATTACAAGCACTAATTATAATATAAAATAGCTTAAAATTCACAAAAACCCCTATTTCACTTAAAAAGTCATTTTTCCGAAAATCTAGCAAGCACAAATCACCGTTTTAGTACAAAACTCGATGTATAAATGAATCTAGCGGCCACAATATTCACTATATATCTTAAATAAGTCATAAAAACCATTTCCATAATTTAATCTCATAAATTTGCATAATTTCCAAAATCCTAGTTTGCAAAAATATCAATTTTTAACACCTTTTACAGCAAAATTCACAATTCATCAATTAAGCTTGGTTTTGCATGAACCAAAGTCATTAAACCGCTCATTATAATATTAATAATGACATGAAACTTTAATTTAGATTTTAATCCCACATTGTAGTTTAATTTCAAAAACCTAGTTTGCTTAAAAAACTTGATTTGGACAAATTAAATGCAACAATTTACATAATAGCAACAAGATTAGGTTTTCCAAACCTTAAGAGGTTCAACTACACAATTAAAGCATGAACAATTTATCAAAACCCTTATCTTGATCCAAACCCAATTCCTTACAATTTCAACTTGAAGGGTAAACCAAGTTAACACCTAATTAAACACTTAATTAAGCTAACATAACCAATAATCAACAATTAACTATAAGGTTAAAATTATACCTCCATAATTTTATTGATCTCACATGAAATCTAGCCTCCCAAAATGCTCTCTCTTCACCAAGATCCAAGCTTGAATGGCAAAGGAATAATGGGTAGGGATTAGATTTTTGAGTTTGCTTTGATTTGTGTTGATTTTGGTTGATTTTTGAATGAATTTGGAGGTGAAGGAAGATGAAGACTTGAAGAAAATGGGGGGGCTGCCAAGAGATCAGTTTCGGCCAAGAGAGGAGAGGGGTGAGGTGTGGTGTGGGGGTGGGTGAAGTCAAGGGGAGAAAAGAAGACCAAGTCAACAAAAGACCATACTCTTTTTACTATTTTCTTATTTCCTTTCTTTTCTTTTCTTTCTTTTCTTTTCTTTGAAATTCAAGTGGGGAGAAGGGTGGGGGCTGCTGAATTTAGCCAAGGGGAGAAGTAAATGGGGGTGTGTGAGTGTGGGTATGGGTGTGGGGTGATGAAAAATGATAAATATAACACCCCAAACATCCATTTACACTAAAAAAAAGCCTTTTTTTCTTCGATATTTTCTAAACCGTTTTGGCAAACGATTTCTTTTCAAAAACCACTTGATAAAATTTTATTTAAAGTTTTATGATGCACAAAATTTGTTTCAACTCATTCCAATTTGTAATTTTCCCTAATTAAATATATTAGTGACGGCTTAAAATAATATTAAAATAATTAATTTCGGAAAATTTTTCAGAAAATTTGAAATTTCACCAGTGGGTCAATAAACACCAAATACTAGCAATTACATGGCTAGAATATGTATATTTAATTTTTATAATAAGATATTTGCATTTTGACTTTTTTACAGAAAACCCCTTTATTTTACCGATTTTCCGGAATTTCACCGAAACGATTTTCAAAACGCTACAATCTTCTCCCCTTAAAAAAATTCGGTCCCCGAATTAAAAGTAAAACTCCCCCCAAATACTAAAACATCTGAACCAAAACCATCAAGTCGTCGGGGCTCCGAAATTGTAAATACATAAAACAAATCGTAGCGCAGCGCATGCGCATGAAAAATGAGCATATAACTCAAATCAAAACTCCGTCAAGCATCCCGCAATCATCGGAGTCATGGGGAAGACATCAATACTAAATCCAAAGCAAAACCAATATGATATAACTCAAAACTATACATGTAAAATATATTCAGGTACTGTCCTCTGACTAGTCCTGCTCAGTACGAAAACACATAGCAATATTATAAAAACGTACTGCTCTATAAGAAAAAAATCAATCCCAAAATACGCGTATGAATACTACGTGCGTCTGGTGCGCACGGAAATCAAAATCCAAATATGTGCTATACATATGCACAGAAACAACATCTAAGTGCATCGGGTGTGCACGAAACATCTGTCGTAGGCAACATGTGTGCCTGACAGCAAAATCAGGTGCATCTGACATGCACGAAAAATCTCGATTTAGTGCTTCTGGTGTGCACCAAAATCACACTTCAAAACATGCGCCCAACATGCGCGAAAATCCAATTCAGGTGCATCCATCGTGCACGAAATCATGAAATCCAATATCAAGTGCCGAATATACGCAAAATCCAGTCAGGTGCACAAGGTGCACAACATACGTAACACTGCACTGCAAGCATATATGAACTATACCGAGTGCAAAAACCAAATCGTGTGCATGCATACGCACAAAATCAACTCAAATGTCTAAAATCGTAAAATCACAAACATGTGAAACCAAAGCACGAAAACTATATCAAGGGCAACACTGTGCAAAGATCGTACATCCTCAATCATCAAAATCAAATCATAAGAATAAATCACCCAAAACATCGAAATCAATAATGACGGAATAGTACCGCTCAAGTGCATCCTCTAAGAATCTCGGGCCAACTGTCGCGGTCACTAGTGGGATGTCTCGTCGATGATCATGAACTCTGGCCTGCTGGTGTGCGTAACATGACCACTACTGGGTCCAAGTCTTCTCGTAATTTATTCCAGAAAGGTCCTATCGAGATCTCCCCCAAATCTCGTCTCTGCCGAACTGTCCGGAAGTCATCGTCCCTTACTAGATCTGTTCTCGTTCTGGAACGGCTGCATACTCAACGCGACTCCTTCTGGAAGGTATATCCAAGTACAATGCCTCGACATACGTATCGCATCTCTGATGTCGGCGGAGTGGAACGTCGTTTCATCTAGATCTGGTACAAACCTCTTACTTCACCTTTCTCTAATGTCGACCGCTTCGGACTCGTCTCGTCGTGGCTGCATGGACTGAGCTCCAACGGCTATCCTCGTATCGGGAGTCTCCTAAGAAATGTATCTCACCACCTAGCATCCGAATTAAGTCGAGCCATCCGATCGAGTCGTCAAAACCTCATAATCCCCCAAGAGCTCAACATCTTGGGCACAGTTTAATAGTATCGAGTACATACCA
Organism: Agapanthus africanus; assembly: GCA_030015575.1. NCBI lineage: Eukaryota > Viridiplantae > Streptophyta > Magnoliopsida > Asparagales > Amaryllidaceae > Agapanthus > Agapanthus africanus. Next base: position 214,091,653 of record JASDDO010000029.1, read on the forward strand.
CAGCATCGGTGGTCCAGCCGTAGAAGGGCAAACCCAAGCCTCACTAATGGCGCCGTAGAACTGCCGCAAACCCAAAGGTTCAAAGGCTTTCACACGGTCATTAAGTCGAGTTAGGGTTTCATTCTTCTAGAGGGACCATAGAATTGCCTGCATGTCTTACCGACTACTTTAAACTTGGAATAATAGGTTTCTGACATTCGATCGTCTCTGTCGACTCCCAACGTCTCCGCGTGAAGTCGTCTCTAGCTGGAATCAATCTATCTGATGACCTCTCATCGGGTAGGCGAACGAACCACATGTCCTAGTCATTCATCATCGGGTGACTAGCGACCTTCTATCATCTATTAGTACAACTCATACTGCATTAGCTCCAGCGTCTGGGGCAATATCCCGTCGCTCGCAGCAACAACTGGCTCACTCGTCTGCACGCTGAACAGTGCCTCAATCATCATGAGTGAGCAATACACCAACGGTCATCAAAATCTGGCTGGCCTCTATCATTGGCTCAATCCTCTAGTGTCGATCAGCACATCCGAGTAACCTCATAAAGGCGATCGCCAAACGCTCGTGGCACGGAAACACAGTAAAAAGACACATCTCCGCAATCGTGTGTCGCCGGAATTTCGCCCTGGTCAGTCCTCGTTCGTGACGAGCTCATGCTGACCGCAACTCTAGCCGTAGCTCTCCCTGCCCGTAATCGTGGCAGCAAAACCATAACTGGTACTGATGAGGCTAGATCGGAATGAATATAATACTGAGCAAAGAAATGTACATCCTAAGGCTTCTTAAGTGGAGTAGCGTATCGTAAATATGCCGCGGAACATACCTACGGTACGTCACTCTACTTTAGTCACCTATTTCATCAACCAAGGGTCATCCTACGCTCCGAAGGTAAAACCTAACGCTTTGATACCAACTTTGTCACGACCCGAAAGTACGGAACATGACCGGCACTTAAACTACGAACGTCTCGAGGCGTACGTAATCTAAGTAAACCAAAAACCCAGAAATCCAAACCAAGAAAAGATGTAGAGTGCAGGAAAAACCAACTTTAAGCAAGTAGTTTCAATAGCATAAGCCGAATTATGCGGTTTTTAAAAACATCAAAAATTTCCTGAAAATTTCGGCAGAGTCTCCTTTGTAAATACTGGCCCCCAAACGGGATACAACAAGAATAGTATACGAAATCAATAAAAAGGCTTCCCCAAGCGGGAGCTAGCTCTTCGTCAATCGACGGCCACAACCACACAAGCAATATAATATACAACGCCAACGGCGAGGATCAAAATTCAAAAGGAAACTCAAAACCACAAGAAAACCACAGGAATAAAACGCGCGACTCTATGGTCGAAGGAATAACATCACTGGTCTCTATCTCAAAATAAATACATGTTTGGTTGATGGAACTTCTAGATACAACTGAATAATAATATACAAGATATATAATGGGGGTACGATACAAGTAAACCCACCTACTAGCAAGTCACCCGGAAATGGAAATAGTGCAAGCAAAGCCGTAAAGAAACCTGTACGGCGAACCTGCAAGAAACCGGGGCACAACGGGGGTGAGTTGCCAACTCGTGAATAGAAAAACATCCACGAAAAGAAATCGCATAAATAACGCAACCTAGGTCAATGATCATAATATATCCTCAATTATATATATAACATGCAACCTATAACAAGGCTAGGGTAAACATCTAACCCGAGTGTAATCTCATATGCCCGTGTCAGTGCCTCAGGTAGCAATATATCATATGAATGATGTATGAATGCATGAAAACAGAATACATGTAAATGAAGAACTGTTTTCATAATTTAGTGAGATTTCCTTTGTATTTTTAAAATGAGGTATCATAATGAAATCAGCATAAAACAGTGCCTAGCATCGGCACAAAACGAAATCCCAATATCTCGATATCTCTGTATCACAGTCTCTGTACCTCAATATCTCGAAATCTCAATGTCTCAATCATAATATCTAGGGCGCCGTCAGTCCAGACCGGCCCCTACCATCCATCTCAAGACCACGACGGTATCCTCCGGATATCCGGCGCGTCGGTAAAATCACCGGTAGGTAGTGCTCCCCTGCCAGGCTCACATCGTCATCATCACGCGCTTCTTGCCCCGGGGTACCTTACCGGGTCCACCATGTACCTGAAACGGTTCATCCGTCTCCTCGAATCGGGTCTCGAAATCCACCAGCAAACTCATGGTGGACGACTCATACATCATGGGAAAAACAGCACTTTGTATTTTTAAAAGAGAGAAAAGGTTTATTTATGTTTTTGCGGTTTTCCTCCAAATCCAGAAAATCTCATGGAAATCCGAATCCAAAACCTCAATAACACGTAAAATAGTGAATATATGCATGAGAATCCATGAATGCGGCATATCAATGAATAACGGTATGCATGAAGCGACAAGTAATAACTACAATATCTAAGCTGGCATATAAAGTATGTACACTAATATTATGTCAAACTACTGGCTATCAAGCTAAGTTAAGCAATAATATTTTCTAAGGTGTACGTGACATGGCAATTACCGATGAAGATGTGTGTGAGCCGGCAAGTAAGTGTATGTGGTACATACGCATCATCGGTAATGGTGCTGGTGTCCTAACAGCATAATGTCAACAATGCAATAGGAAAAAAAACAATGTAAGTATGCGATGCGGAGCGAGCAACCAAAATGAGCGGGAACTAAATATTGAACAATGGTGCCATTTGAAATAACACGAATCGTGGGGTTTTGAAAATAGGGCTACGGTAGTTTTAAGAAGGGATACGTCTTTTGAAATATCCGTAGATCCTTTGATCTGTCTTTTAAAATACCCACGATCCGCTAGTTTTGAAATAGGTAGGAGTCTAATCTAACCTAACAACTACACTAAACTATACGGCTGAACTACAGGTAAGGAAACCGCCTATCATCTGAGTCAATACATATACATACCTGTATATGTATAGTCGGCGATCCTGCCTCAATAATATCATATCCGATACCATATCTATAATCAGACATCCCAAGTCAAGAGTGCGGATCAATCATCAATATATAGCTCGTACGTAAATCCGTCGTACGGCATCCCGAATCTGGGTACGGGTCAAATCATATTCATCACACTATTCATCCGGTATCCTCTTTATCAAAGATCATAGTCTAAGGTACGGACCTATGTCTAGTACAATACTAATATCATCAATATAGTCATGATCTGACTACTGATCGACAGTCTCGTACAAACCGATATCATCAGCACATATCATCATCAAGGGGTATACATCGCCCAATACAGCCTAGGATCAATATCCTAGCATATCATATCTCATATCACGATCATATGTCGACCACCTATTTATAACACTATTCACCCGTATCGTCGCCCCAAGATCCGCTATAACACCAGGACGTACCTCAAGTACGAATCCTGCCATATCACCGATATCACAATCTCAACACAAATCTCATCGACTCATCTCAATCCTAAGTATCATCACCAAATCCGTATGTGAACACATAGTCCCATACCTATGTGAACACATAACTAAATATTCCCGTATGAGCACAAAAGAAAGAAGAAAGTATGCAAGTATGGGTGGGTGTGTGCAAGTGTGTGCGACCGCTACTCTAGGGTTTCGCGGCACTCAATCATCCAAGAACACCAAATATCCATATTTATCATCAATAACTCAACAATATATAAACAATATATATATGTGTGTGTATACGTATTCGTATACATCACCACGAACTGCGGGGGTGCTATACGCCATCCACCCGACTTCTCCCCGTAGATATAAATCTACTCACCTGGTCCTCGCTCGCCGGTGCCGACGTCGCCACGCGCTTGCTTGTCGTCTCGAAGTCCACATGGGGTACCTACATATCATAACGCACCATATCGCATTAAAATCTGACTCATGACCAAAACGACGCACGAATCCCACATAGGTCAAAACCTAAGGTTGCTTTCACAAATCGACCCAAAAACCCTCGACGTCGGCGTACAAACGCCAAACCATCGAGAAAGCTCCCAACGCACTCATTTGTACAATTACAAGCACTAATTATAATATAAAATAGCTTAAAATTCACAAAAACCCCAATTTCACTTAAAAAGTCATTTTTCCGAAAATCTAGCAAGCACAAATCACCGTTTTAGTACAAAACTCGATGTATAAACGAATCTAGCGGCCACAATATTCACTATATATCTTAAATAAGTCATAAAAACCATTTCCATAATTTAATCTCATAAATTTGCATAATTTCCAAAATCCTAGTTTGCAAAAATATCAATTTTTAACACCTTTTACAGCAAAATTCACAATTCATCAATTAAGCTTGGTTTTGCATGAACCAAAGTCATTAAACCGCTCATTATAATATTAATAATGACATGAAACCTTAATTTAGATTTTAATCCCACATTGTAGTTTAATTTCAAAAACCTAGTTTGCTTAAAAAACTTGATTTGGACAAATTAAATGCAACAATTTACATAATAGCAACAAGATTAGGTTTTCCAAACCTTAAGAGGTTCAACTACACAATTAAAGCATGAACAATTTATCAAAACCCTTATCTTGATCCAAACCCAATTCCTTATAATTTCAACTTGAAGGGTAAACCAAGTTAACACCTAATTAAACACTTAATTAAGCTAACATAACCAATAATCAACAATTAACTATAAGGTTAAAATTATACCTCCATAATTTTATTGATCTCACATGAAATCTAGCCTCCCAAAATGCTCTCTCTTCACCAAGATCCAAGCTTGAATGGCAAAGGAATAATGGGTAGGGATTAGATTTTTGAGTTTGCTTTGATTTGTGTTGATTTTGGTTGATTTTTGAATGAATTTGGAGGTGAAGGAAGATGAAGACTTGAAGAAAATGGGGGGGGCTGCCAAGAGATCAGTTTCGGCCAAGAGAGGAGAGGGGTGAGGTGTGGTGTGGGGGTGGGTGAAGTCAAGGGGAGAAAAGAAGACCAAGTCAACAAAAGACCATACTCTTTTTACTATTTTCTTATTTCCTTTCTTTTCTTTTCTTTCTTTTCTTTTTTTTGAAATTCAAGTGGGGAGAAGGGTGGGGGCTGCTGAATTCAGCCAAGGGGAGAAGTAAATGGGGGTGTGTGAGTGTGGGTATGGGTGTGGGGTGATGAAAAATGATAAATATAACACCCCAAACATCCATTTACACTAAAAAAAAGCCTTTTTTCTTCGATATTTTCTAAACCGTTTTGGCAAACGATTTCGTTTCAAAAACCACATGATAAAATTTTATTTAAAGTTTTATGTTGCACAAAATTTGTTTCAACTCATTCCAGTTTGTAATTTTCCCTAATTAAATATATTAGTGACGGCTTAAAATAATATTAAAATAATTAATTTCGGAAAAATTTTCAGAAAATTTGAAATTTCACCAGTGGGTCAATAAACACCAAATACTAGCAATTACATAGCTAGAATATGTATATTTAATTTTTATAATAAGATATTTGCATTTTGACTTTTTTACAGAAAACCCCCTTATTTTACCGATTTTCCGGAATTTCACCGAAACGATTTTCAAAACGCTACACTGCTCCTACTCCTGAAAATCCTGTCTGTAACACTACCGTACAGTCCGGTCTTTTCGTCTGATATGTCGCATATCTAGTCTCGGGATGGTAAACGTCAGACCCCAGTAACCGATAATTCATGCCGATGTAAGGCTCATAACGGGTCGAGAAACTACTGATAACACTTATCAGTAAATCTCCATAGCATCCCTGGCCAGGGACTTCTAGTTATGGCCAATCGAGCACAGCGCAATATCAACCCCCAATACCGGGAGAGACGAATCCCCTCCTATCGCTCATTGCCTCCATGTGATTCGGGACTGTACCCAAAAGCCACCATTTTGCACGTTCTCTTGAACGTGGTAAGGTAGAAATCAAAGTACAGTGGGAATCACACAAGACTCTATGACAATCTCGGGTCTACAGACTAACCTGTACCAGTGTCACCAGAGAACTGCTATCTGACGATAGGTATAATACCAGCTAGGAGTTCTCGGCGAGTCTGTTCAGTGTACTCAGTCTCCAGTGAGCACCCGTATACCATCTTTGATGTCAAACACCAATGGATGTGGGATCATCCATCGCCCATCATATGGGTCAAGATGCGTATACGCTAGTCTACTCTGGAATATCGATGCCCTGTCTCGATACACCCTCGACTAGGAACAATTATAGGGTGTACCTGTGGACTACCATTGGCCCCACTAGTATTATCTCCATCATAGTTCTGGTAGTCAAGTACACATCCTCAGGGCTTTATCAACATGTGAGAGAAAGACAGCATCACTTATACAGGTCAACATGTTAAGACAAAGAGCAACAAGATAGCATACTATCATGCCGAGCAAGAAATTCCTCTCTATATATATCCAAGCATCCACTAGAATATACATCACATGTACAATAATGGCCTCTAGGGCATACATATAACCAACAATCTCCCACTTGCACTAAGGCCAGTTGTTGTAGTATCTCATACCCAACATCCCGAAGAGTCTCTCAAATTGTATCTGGGGTATGGCCATTGTGAGTGGATCCGCCGTGTTGTCCTTCGTGTCAACTCTCCTGATCTCGATCTCCCGGCGATCAACTATCTCCTGGATCAGGTGATACCGCCTCAGAATATGGCTGGATCGCTGATGGGACCTGGGTTCCTTGGCCAATACCACTGCTCTATTGTTATCGCAATACAAAGGTATTGGATAATTGATCAGTCGAAAATATTGCATATTTTAACCGGCAATTTCCTTATCATTTGCATCCATATAGAAGTGTACGGTATTCATAATTCACATATTAGCAAATCGGTCGCAAAATATCAGATTACATGTATTCGACCTTAAAACCGGCATTTCTAGGGAAATTGACTGCGTTACATTACATAGCATATTTTCCATATCTTGCAACCCCTGTTTCGAAGTCTATGCAGGAAAAGAGATGCTTGCTCGATCATTACATCGCTCGACCATTACAATTGCTCGTAAACTCACTCAACTCAAATCTGGTATCAACACAGAAGGGAAACTGAAATTCTAAACATCAGAGAAAATCCCAAACAGAAGTACCAAGCAGCAGAAGAAGGCACAGATCCCAAGGCCAACAATGCGCGGCGGAAGCGCGGCATATAGGCACATTGTGCGGCGGTTGCGCGGCGGGCCCAGTAACTCAGCTCCTCAAATTTCACCAAAACTCCTGTTTCAGTTCCCACTGCTCAGAAATGCTCACAAACTTCCAGAATATCCCAGATACTTCCTCCAGATCAGCAAACACCTAAACTAGCCTAATACTTCTAGAACTTTCCCTAAACCCTAGCTTAAACCCTAAGCTAACTCCTAACAAACTCCTTCTAGAAACCCTTCAACAAACTTTGGGAGGGAAAGTTCTAATTCAAATCTAACCTAGGGTTTGGGAGCTCTATAAATAAGACCCTAGGCTCATCATTTGATTATTATTCAACCTTGGGAAAGCTTAGAAAAATCAATCCCATTCTTCATCTTCCTCTTCCTCAAGTTTAGTGAGAGAGCTTGTAGGAAACCCTAACCCTAAATCCAACAACAATTCAAGATCTTGAGTGCAAGCCAAGCAAGATGCCTTCAACCCTTTTATGAGCCGAGCCGATCTTCAATCGGGCAAGAGATCAAAGTAGATCCACGATCCACGGAGACGAGCGAAGCCGAGTCAACGATCGATTTCTTCTTCTTGTAGATTCTTGAAAGAATGTATTGAAATTGTTGATTAAATAAAAGGTGATATTCTTTTATCTTGTTTTCTTTAAATTCCGCATCATGTTATCATTACTATTCTTGAATATTGTCTTTGTGGTGATGTGTGAATAAAACTCCGCTCGTCGGGGAGTCGAAACGATCTTTAGTATGATGATGTAACAAATTTGTAATCGATTCTTGAATCCCACGAGTTTGTAAACCCTAGCAAGTTCAAGAATCGACGACCCAATTCGTTGCGATGCTTTCTTGATCGACATCGCTCGAGATTGGGGAGTTCCGATCGTTTCTTGAAATTGCTAGAGGCTAGAATATAAATGGTATCCTCGAAAGAACAAGGGTTAAGAGATGAAACCCTAATTTCATCAAGAAAACCCTAACTCTCGTCGATCACCATTGATCTAGTATCAATTCTTCGAAAGACAAGAACACGAAACCCTTTAGATTGCATCACGTCTAAAGATCCGATCGATTCCTACGAGCCTTTCTTATATTCTTGATTGTTGATTGGAAATATTATCAAAACAACCGATTCTTGAGTGTTTATAGTTTCTTGATTCTTGAGTAAAGATTAGTGACACTCGAATACAAATCACATCTTGAATCATGTTTTCGTTTATTGTTGCCTAACATTTCATTTCAAACGTATCATAATACAATTGAATTGCACAATCCCTGTGGACGATCCGCACTCATTCATTAACTACATCCGACACCGTGGTTTGATTGCGGTCAATATAATTTTTTTGATTGTGATATCTTTACAAGTTTATTTTACACATCAGAAAACATTTCAATCAAAATGGCGCCGTTGCCGGGGATCGCGCTAATTCATTTGCATTTATAGTTTGAAGTGAAAGAATTATTACGTTCTACTTCTTGAATTCAAAATTCGTACAAACTCTTACACGTGTGTTGTGATTTGATTGCAAGGTGATCTGGAGCATTCTGTTCTGTGGAAAAAAAAATTTGAAAATACCAGAGAGCTGTAGACAGCAACAGGAGCTTGCTGAAGAAAACTTGTACACTGTTCCCATCATCCAGCCGCGGAAGAGCCGCATATACATGCATTTTGCGGCGGAAGCGCCGCAGTATTGGGAGTTCTCTGTGGTATTTTTCTGCAGGTGATTTCTGTCTCTCTCCTCTCACCCTTTTTAGCTCCAATTAACCCTTTGCTGCAGGATTCTTTGCAAATAAATCGCAGCGCGCAAAAGCAAAAATAAAATTGTGTGTGATTTTGATTTCTTGGTTGTTTGCATTCTAATACGGAAATTTAAGGGGCACGGCCAAATCCAAATTAGGTGGGGATTTCATTACCCTTCCTAGGCCCCAAAAATCGTCAAACTTGCATCCGCATTACCTCCATTAACTAAAAGAAATCTAGAGAAGACTCTAAGGACTGTCGCGCTCAATAGGACAAGAGAAGGTCGTGGGTAATTCATTGCTTATCCGCGTTTTCTTGTGGTGCCTAAGGCGAGTGTGTCTAAGGCTAGTGGTTATTAATTAGGTCCACTGTAGTGGTGGTTCCTTCCCACTTACCTGGCACTTATCCGGCCACAGGGGGACAAAGAGGCAGTGGAGGATTCTATCCTGCGGCTTGTCTTTTGGCAGTTAGGAGCGGTCTAGAGATCGGACCTAGGTGACCACTAGATTCTAGGGTTGTGTGCTGCATTTGTTTTGTCGCATCATTTTTTCAAAATCCGTCCCTTTTTAAAGCAAACACCGCATTCATTTTGCCCCTAATTATAAGTCAACGCTGCCACTTGTACTAACCCTTTTTAGTGCAAGATAGGCTGGACACGGGATTCTAGTGCCCGTTTAGTCCGCGTACCTCCTATCGACTCCGAAGTCGATAATTCTCCATTTACCTTTTCTTTACCCACTACCACACCCACACCGATGGATCCGAATCCATCAAATTTCTTTAACCCTAATCTGCCACCGTCCGTTGGTGCGCAGAATCCTACTCCACCCCACATTTCTCTCCAGGAAAGATGCTATCCACATAGAGGTCCTCTTTCGACCTGCTTATCCACACCACCAGCCAATGGGGATAATTTTGAGATTAAGCCCCAGTATATCAATCTTTTACCCAAATACCACGGACTCGAGACCGAGGACGCTTACGTTTTCATTACCAAATTTGAAAACGTTTGCGCAATGATGGGTACGTCTCAACTTTCAGTGGATGCGATGCGTTTACGACTTCTTCCATTTACTTTGTGCGATATAGCCGAGAAGTGGCTATATAACACCACCGCACACTCTATTACGAATTGGGAAGAATTCGTCGCTGCATTCCTTAAGAAATTTTACCCAGTCCAAAAGACGGCTCGAATCCGTAGCGAACTGAACCAATTTGCCCAGCTCCCCGCCGAACCATTTTCAAAATACTTTGAACGTTTCAAGGATCTATTGGTTCAATGTCCTCATCACGGCATCCCGAGATGGGAGCTTTGCCGAATCATATATGAGGGTAGTAACCCTAGCACTAAACAAAGCCTTGAAAACATGTGTCAAGGTACATTTATGACCAAAGATGACGGGGAAGCCTGGCGATACTTAGAAGAGTTCGCTGAAAAGTCACTAATTTGGGAGAGTGGAACACAACCATTGAATAGGGGTGGCGTACACCAAATAGATGTGTCCATAGGTGTCCGAGCTGAAATGGCAGCAATGCAAAAGAAGCTCGACGCTATGGAACACAAATTTGCAGCAGCCTCCCTAAACCCAATGTCGCTCCCCAAAACTGTTTGCGGGTGCTGTTCTGATCCGTCACATTTAACGGAAGAATGTCCATTAAACTCTGCGTTTCAAGGTCACGAGCATTCTAATGCCGCATTTCAAAGACCTCGAAACGATCCATATTCTTCCAGTTACAATCAGGGTTGGAGGAACCACCCGAATTTTGCTTGGAACCAATCACAATCTCAAAACACGGTTCCAAACACGAATCAATTTCAACGGGCTCTTCCTCCACCACAACAGCAACCCCTACAACTCACTCAGCACCCCTACCAGTCACAAAATTTCCAAAACCAGGGCAACACTCCTGCACAGTCTAATCCTATGCAGCCCTGTTCTGACGAGTTCTCTCAATTCACTCAAACCATGAAATCACTTTTATCAAATTTCATGGATGTTTCGACTAAGGTTAGATCTTCCGTCAGTGAAATAAAGAAAAACTCAGCATCCCAAGCTGAGAGTATTCGCACGATGGAAGCTGAAATCGCACGCTTAAAAGCCGAAATGAGTGCGAGAGAAAAAGGGAAACTTCCCTCTCAACCCCTACAGAATCCTGGGCATTACAATGTAAATGCCATTACCACGTTGAGATCGGGAAGAGTGCTGAACAATCATGTCGGGGAAGGTATTGATGATGCTGAAAATCATATCAACGCCCCGGCTGAGTCTTTCCCACATACACACACTTCACCTTCTGATCCTTCTTCTTCTACCAAACCACCTTCGCACGAGCCTATTCTCCATTTCCCCTTAGGCTCAACACCTTCACCCAACCCTTATAGTTCTCCACAGACGGTCCCCACACCTCCTTTGGGACCTCGTCTACCCCCCTTTCCTTCTCCTGTGATGGACCCCGCGCTTATTGCGAAAGCACCTTACCCGAACCGGCTAAGGGCTAATAGAACGAGTCCTCATATGGAGAAAATTTTAGAGATGTTCAAACAGGTTAACATCAATATCCCTCTCTTAGATGCGATTCAGCAAGTCCCCGCTTATGCGAAGATTCTAAAGGACTTGTGCACTAGGAAGAGGAAGACCCAAGTGCCGAAGAAGGTCTTTATGTCTAATAACATTAGCACTGCTTTTATACCCCAGCTTCCAAAGAAAAGAAAGGACCCAGGTTGTCCTACAATTTCGATTTCGATTGGGGGTAAAAACATAAATCGTGCTCTGTTAGACCTTGGCGCGAGTGTTAACCTGTTACCTTATTCTGTCTATGAGCAATTAGGGATTGGAGAGCTGAAACCTGCTCATTGCACTCTCCAGATGGCAGACCGATCTATCACCAAACCAAGGGGTGAATTAGAGGATGTGCTGATAAAGGTCGGGGAATTTGTTTTCCCCGTAGACTTCATTGTACTCGACACACATCCTGTAGCAAACCCCCGGGGCCAAATTCCGGTGATTCTAGGTCGTCCTTTCCTTGCCACTTCCAACGCTGTTATAAACTGTAGAAATGGTTCAATGAACTTATCATTTGGAAATATGACCATTGAACTAAACATTTATAAAGTTGGAAGTCAGCCGTCAGAACCCTCTGCTCATATTTTAGATGTGTGCTCTGTCCATGAGATCGCTCCCGATAGTTGTGGAGTTGAGGATCTTTGCTTTACTGATCTCGATGACATTAGCACATCTCTGCTTGACTTTGCACTAGATCTTAGTGAGGACACTTTAGCTACACATGAGTCCTGCACTTATGACTTTTCTCCACCCGAGTCTGTATCTTTCACAGGCTCTGAGCTTCTTTGTAGATCCAAAAATCAATCTATGACCCTTCCTTCTATCATTTCTCCGCCTGAGTTAGATCTCAAAATTTTACCTTCTCACCTAAAATATGCTTATCTTGGTGAGAACGAGTCATTACCGGTTATCATTTCCGCTTCTCTTGCATCAGAGCAAGAGAATGCCCTTTTATCGGTATTGAGATCTAACAAAGAGGCGTTTGGTTGGAGTATGGCGGACATCAAAGGGATTAGTCCCTTGATAGTTGAACATCATATACATGTGATGGATGATGCCAGACCGACCCGAGAACCACAGAGACGGTTGAATCCCGTCATGAAGGAAGCTGTCATGAAAGAAATCGTCAAGTGCTTAGATAATGGTATTATCTACCCCATCTCCGATAGCCAGTGGGTGAGTCCTATACATGTCGTTCCTAAGAAATCCGGCATCACAGTTATCACAAATGAAGCGAATGAGTTGATTCAGACACGCGCCCAAACTGGGTGGCGTGTATGCATCGATTATAGAAAACTCAACGCTGCTACGAGGAAAGATCATTTTCCTCTACCATTTATTGATCAGATGCTGGAACGCTTAGCGGGACGAGAGTTTTATTGTTTTATGGACGGATACTCAGGCTACAATCAGGTCCCCATTGCCAAAAAGGATCAAGATAAAACCACTTTTACTTGTCCTTTTGGTACCTTTGCTTACAGTCGCATGCCCTTTGGGTTATGCAATGCTCCCGCTACCTTTCAGCGGTGTATGATGGGGATATTCTCTGATATGGTAGAGAATTTTTTGGAGATCTTTATGGATGACTTCTCGATTTTTGGAGACTCTTTTTCTGATTGCCTAGCGAATCTGGACGCTGTTCTTACTCGTTGCAAAGAGAAGAACTTGACTTTGAACTGGGAAAAATGCCATTTTATGGTCCAAGAAGGAATAGTCCTTGGACATGTCATTTCACAGAAAGGCATTGAGGTTGACAGAGCTAAAGTAGATGTCATTCAAAACCTGCCTCATCCCAAAAGCGTCAAAGATATTCGCTCTTTCCTTAGCCATGCAGGCTTTTATAGGAGATTCATAAAGGACTTTAGCAAAATTGCTAGACCTTTAACACTACTCCTGGCCAAGGATACGACCTTCCACTTTGACTCGGATTGCGAGACAGCTTTCGACTCACTTAAACACTCACTCACCACAGCCCCCGTTTTATCATCACCAAATTGGGACTACCCCTTTGAGCTGATGTGTGACGCATCTGATTTTGCAGTAGGTGCAGTCTTAGGACAGCACATCGATAAGATGCCACACGTGATTTACTATGCTAGTAAGACCCTGAATGATGCGCAAATCAATTATACAACCACCGAGAAAGAGCTTTTAGCAGTTGTATTCGCATTAGAAAAGTTCAGGCCTTACTTAATCGGCTCACCTATAGTTGTATATACTGACCATTCCGCTTTAAAACATCTTCTGGCGAAGAAAGATGCAAAAGGTCGACTAATACGTTGGATCCTACTGTTACAAGAATTTGATCTTGTTATCAAAGATAAGAAAGGATGTGAAAACGTAGTAGCCGACCACCTTTCACGCATCGTTTCTTCCCCTGTGACCCTGCCGATTAATGACTCATTCCCTGATGAACAACTCTTGAGCATATCCGCTGAACCATGGTTCAGGGATATTGTGAACTATCATGCCACGGGACTTATACCAAGCAATTGGTCAAAACAGGACAAATATCGTTTTCTTTCCCAAGTAAAACACTTTTACTGGGACGAGCCCTATTTGTTTAAATATTGTCCTGATCAGATCATTCGCCGGTGCGTCCCAAATGAAGAGTTCAAGAGTGTTCTTTCATTTTGTCATGATCAGGCTTGTGGGGGTCACTTTGGTCCTAGAAAGACAGCGGAAAAGGTTTTGCAATGTGGATTTTATTGGCCGACCTTATTCAAGGACGCATTTGAGTATTGCAAAACCTGTACACAATGTCAGTATACGGGTAGAATATCCCAGAGGAATGAAATGCCTCAGCAACCCATCTTGGTTGTTGAAATGTTTGATGTTTGGGGCATTGATTTTATGGGTCCTTTTCCCAACTCCTTTGGGAATCTGTACATTTTGCTGGCAGTTGATTATGTCTCCAAGTGGGTAGAAGCCATTCCATGTCGCACTAATGACAGGAAAGTTGTCATTAAGTTCTTGAAAGAGAATATCTTTTCGCGATTTGGACACCCACGTGCTATCATTAGCGATAATGGGACACACTTCTGCAACAGATCTTTCGAGACTCTGATGCGAAAATACTCAATCAACCACCGTCTTTCTACACCCTATCATCCCCAAACAAGCGGGCAGGCTGAGATCTCAAACAGACAAATCAAACTTATCCTGGAGAAAACTGTTGCTAAAAATAGAAAAGACTGGTCGACCAAATTGACGGATGCTCTTTGGGCATTCAGGACTGCATATAAGACCGACCTAGGAATGTCTCCATATAGGATAGTGTTTGGAAAAGCATGTCATCTACCTGTTGAGATAGAGCATAAAGCATTGTGGGCTATAAAGGAAATAAATTTTGATCTAAACCTTGCTTGCAACTTTCGGAAGCTGCAACTTAACGAGCTAAGCGAACTCCGCGATGAAGCTTATGATAATGCTGTAATCACAAAGAATAGGACTAAGGTTTTTCACGATAAAAGCATTTTAAGGAAAACATTTTTACCTGGTCAACAAGTCCTTCTTTATGATTCACGTTTACACCTTCATGCGGGTAAGCTCCGATCTCGTTGGAAGGGACCTTTTGTTGTGCGGTCTGTATTCCCGCACGGGGCAGTAGAAGTAGAAAATGTTAAAAACGGCACAGTTTTCAAAGTAAATGGACATAGACTAAAGCCGTATTTTTCCACTGACCCCACGGAGGAGCTCTTGTTCTTACAAGAGCCAGTTTATTTGGATTAAAATTCCTCCGTCTCACCTTCATATCCTGTATATCATTGCATCATCTTTTGAATGAAGGTGAGTGAAAGATAAGTTTGGGGGAAGTTCTTCACTTATATATTTTGCCCCCACTAATAATTCCCCCCAGATTTACAGGTTTTGTAGATATAGCTGTCGGCAACAGTGAGGACACTGTTGAAAACAAGTTTGGGGGAGGTTTGTGCTTATTTTCGCATCATTTGCATATCATCTGCATAAGCACAAAAACATTTCTTTTAAAAATCTATAAAAATTGAAAAAATTTCAAAACCCATAAAAATTTAAAAATTTTCAAATATAAAAATAATTTTAATATTTACACCTTTTTTGTATATAAATAAGATAATGAAAGTTTAGATAGTGAAAAATTGCATACATGAGATTAGAAAAATTTTAGAAAACTAAGAAAATTAGAAGTTTTCTTATACGAACTAGTAATAAGTAGTTATGAGCCGTTGTCCCAAGGGTTAGTAAGATGAAGGACGTCACTAATCTGAGGATAAAAATAAGTCTGAAAAATAGTTTTTATTCTGGAAGCCAAACATTTTGAACGTGGCTACCCTGCTATTCGCACTTACACACGTCTTGAAGCCTGGGATAGTAGAGGATACCTTGAAATGCTCTTGTCTTAAAGCCAAAAGTATGGAAAAAAAAAAAATATGTGTTCTAAAGTGGTGAGAAAAATGGATACTGGTTTTGTTATCACCAAGGGCAATAAAAATATATAGCAAAAGGGTGCTTCTTCACCTAGTGCCCCAAGGTCAACTGGTCTGGGAGTCACTGCTATGCCTGAGGTGGTGCAAGATGAGGAAAATACACCAAGCATGCAAGCACATTAGTAATCGGTCGGTTAGTACCTCAAGAAGTATTAACGGTCGCATGAAAGTGTGTAAGCAATCTCGTTTGCCAAGAAGTACTGAGGCCGATGGGCAAGGGTATGATAGCTTGAATTGAATTCTCCGGGTGTAGGGATGTCTTTACACACACGCAGGGTGATATGATCGATGTTTGGAATACAGATAGGAATGAAGAATAAGACGATGTTTTATTGAGGGAGGACGTGATTTCTAACATTTTTTCATGACCATTAAGATAGGGCTCATGACAACCGAAAAGCTAGCTTAGTTGGAAACCCTAATTTTCAAAGCTTTTCTTTTACGATTCTCTTCTTTAAATGTAATATTCATGATCTTGCTTTTATTATTGGATTTTGTGGGTGCAATCCGCTGAAAACCCTCAGGAGACAACACTCCTCCTACTAGGGACACCTAGAGGTTTAAAGGCTTGTTGCACATGCTCAGTGCAATCGTGTTGCCTACGAAAGTGTGCTAGTTAGTTTTTCTCTTTCTTTATTTTCTCCTTCTCTCTTTTTAATAAAACATTCTCTCGAGACGATCGAAATTAAGTTTGGGGGTATTTGATCAGTCGAAAATATTGCATATTTTAACCGGCAATTTCCTTATCATTTGCATCCATATAGAAGTGTACGGTATTCATAATTCACATATTAGCAAATCGGTCGCAAAATATCAGATTACATGTATTCGACCTTAAAACCGGCATTTCTAGGGAAATTGACTGCGTTACATTACATAGCAT
This sequence comes from Agapanthus africanus, assembly GCA_030015575.1. NCBI lineage: Eukaryota > Viridiplantae > Streptophyta > Magnoliopsida > Asparagales > Amaryllidaceae > Agapanthus > Agapanthus africanus. The sequence continues at coordinate 214,108,503 of JASDDO010000029.1, forward strand.
ATTTTCCATATCTTGCAACCCCTGTTTCGAAGTCTATGCAGGAAAAGAGATGCTTGCTCGATCATTACATCGCTCGACCATTACAATTGCTCGTAAACTCACTCAACTCAAATCTGGTATCAACACAGAAGGGAAACTGAAATTCTAAACATCAGAGAAAATCCCAAACAGAAGTACCAAGCAGCAGAAGAAGGCACAGATCCCAAGGCCAACAATGCGCGGCGGAAGCGCGGCATATAGGCACATTGTGCGGCGGTTGCGCGGCGGGCCCAGTAACTCAGCTCCTCAAATTTCACCAAAACTCCTGTTTCAGTTCCCACTGCTCAGAAATGCTCACAAACTTCCAGAATATCCCAGATACTTCCTCCAGATCAGCAAACACCTAAACTAGCCTAATACTTCTAGAACTTTCCCTAAACCCTAGCTTAAACCCTAAGCTAACTCCTAACAAACTCCTTCTAGAAACCCTTCAACAAACTTTGGGAGGGAAAGTTCTAATTCAAATCTAACCTAGGGTTTGGGAGCTCTATAAATAAGACCCTAGGCTCATCATTTGATTATTATTCAACCTTGGGAAAGCTTAGAAAAATCAATCCCATTCTTCATCTTCCTCTTCCTCAAGTTTAGTGAGAGAGCTTGTAGGAAACCCTAACCCTAAATCCAACAACAATTCAAGATCTTGAGTGCAAGCCAAGCAAGATGCCTTCAACCCTTTTATGAGCCGAGCCGATCTTCAATCGGGCAAGAGATCAAAGTAGATCCACGATCCACGGAGACGAGCGAAGCCGAGTCAACGATCGATTTCTTCTTCTTGTAGATTCTTGAAAGAATGTATTGAAATTGTTGATTAAATAAAAGGTGATATTCTTTTATCTTGTTTTCTTTAAATTCCGCATCATGTTATCATTACTATTCTTGAATATTGTCTTTGTGGTGATGTGTGAATAAAACTCCGCTCGTCGGGGAGTCGAAACGATCTTTAGTATGATGATGTAACAAATTTGTAATCGATTCTTGAATCCCACGAGTTTGTAAACCCTAGCAAGTTCAAGAATCGACGACCCAATTCATTGCGATGCTTTCTTGATCGACATCGCTCGAGATTGGGGAGTTCCGATCGTTTCTTGAAATTGCTAGAGGCTAGAATATAAATGGTATCCTCGAAAGAACAAGGGTTAAGAGATGAAACCCTAATTTCATCAAGAAAACCCTAACTCTCGTCGATCACCATTGATCTAGTATCAATTCTTCGAAAGACAAGAACACGAAACCCTTTAGATTGCATCACGTCTAAAGATCCGATCGATTCCTACGAGCCTTTCTTATATTCTTGATTGTTGATTGGAAATATTATCAAAACAACCGATTCTTGAGTGTTTATAGTTTCTTGATTCTTGAGTAAAGATTAGTGACACTCGAATACAAATCACATCTTGAATCATGTTTTCGTTTATTGTTGCCTAACATTTCATTTCAAACGTATCATAATACAATTGAATTGCACAATCCCTGTAGACGATCCGCACTCATTCATTAACTACATCCGACACCGTGGTTTGATTGCGGTCAATATAATTTTTTTGATTGTGATATCTTTACAAGTTTATTTTACACATCAGAAAACATTTCAATCAATAATCAATAAATGGAACCACTCCAAGTTCAGTTATGAACTTCTTCATCCAGACAGCCTCTTTGGCAGCATCGTTGGCAGCGATGTATTCAGCCTCTATCGTCGAGTCTTCTATGGTTTCCTGCTTGGAACTCTTCCAACAAACCGCCCCTCCATTGAGGGTAAAGAAAAATCCCGAGACTGACTTAGAGTCGTCCTTATCACTCTGCAAGCTCGAATCGGTAAAGGACTCCACTTGGAGTTCACCGTTACCATACACCAAGAACATCTCCTTAGTCCTTCTCAAGTACTTGAGAATGTTCTTCACAGATGTCCAGTGCCTCTCTTCTGGCTCTTCTTGATACCTACTCACTACACTTATTGAGTATGCTACATCGGGTCTGGTACATAACATCGCATACATGATAGAGCCTACTGTCGAAGCATAGGGTATCCCTTGCATGCGAGCTCTCTCCAAATCAGTCTTGGGAGACATCTCTTTCGAGAGAGTGAGTCCTGTGATCGTGGGTAAATTCCCACACTTGGATTCTTCCATACTAAACCTCTTTAGTATGGTGTCTATGTACCTGGATTGGGACAATCCCAGTATCCGTTTAGATCTATCTCTATAGATCTTAATTTCCAAGATGTAGGAGGCATCACCTAAATCTTTTATTAAGAATCTTTGTGATAAGAAGAGCTTGACCGAGTGCAGCATAGGAACAACATTTCCTATCAAGAGTATGTCTTCCACGTACAATACGAGGAAGATGACCTTACTCTCTGCCACCTTTTTGTATATACAAGGTTCATCTATGTTTTTGATAAAGTCAAACTCTTTGACTACCATATCAAAACAGATGTTCCAACTCCGCGATGTCTGCTTTAACCCGTAGATGAATTTAAGCAGCTTGCACACCTTCCCGCTGCTCCCACTGTCCACGAAGCCCTCTGGCTGAGTCATGTACACGCACTCTTCTAAATCACCATTTAGAAAGGCGGTCTTAACATCCATTTGCCAGATTTCGCAGTCATGGTATGCATTAATGGCAAGTAGGATCCGGATGGACTTAAGCATAGCCATTGGAGAAAAGGTTTCATCATAGTCCACACCTGGTCGTTGACGAAATCTTTTTGCGACAATTCTAGCTTTGAAAGTCTCAAATTTTCCATCTACACCAAGTTTCTTCTTAAAGATCCATTTGCTTCCGATGGGTTTTACCCCTTCAGGAGCAACTTCCAAAGTCCATACTTTGTTGGTGTACATGGATTCTATCTTAGATCGCATTGCATCCATCCATTTCACAGAGTCCCCACTCGTGATAGCCTGCTCGAAGCTAGTTGGATCATCATCAACCATGATGCAATCCTCGCTCCCACCGTCAATGAGAAACCTGTAGTATCTCTCAGGTGGATGAGGAACCCTACTAGATCGGCGGAGAGGCTAAGGTTCGTTGGGAACTATCGAATCCTATGGTTCTACCAATTGCAGTTTGTATTGCTGGAACTTCTTCCAGCTCTACCTCTTCGCCACTAATTTCTTTTACAAGAAATTCCTTTTCTAAAAAGGTGGCATATTGAGAAACAAACTCCTTTTGTTCCTCAGTGTGGTAGAATATATATCCTTGTGAATTCTTTGGATATCCCATAAACTTGCAAAGAACTGAACGTGCCTCGAGTTTGTCCGAATTTTGCCTTTTGACATAGGCCGGACAACCCCATATCTTAACACGTTTAAAATATGGTCTCTTCCCACTCCATATCTCATATGGTGTGGTAGGTACAGATTTAGATGGAACTTGATTCAATAGGTATGCTGTTGTTTCAAGCGCATAACCCCAAAAGGAAATAGGCAACTCAGCGGTGCTCATCTTAGAGCGCACCATATCCAATAGGGTGCGATTCCTCCGTTCCGATACACCGTTGTGCTGTGGTGTATACGGAGGAGTAAGCTGAGAAAGAATCTCATTCTCTTTTAGATAGTCACGGAATTCCGTGCACAACCATTCTCTTCCCCGATCAGATCGTAGGATTTTAATACTTTTACCTGTTTGGTTCTCAACTTCATGCTTATATTCTTTGAATTTCTCAAAAGTTTTAGACTTGTGTTTCAACAAGAACACATGTCCGTATCTTAAGAGATCGTCAGTGAATGTAATGAAGTATGAGGAACCAATCCTGGTATGTGTAGACATGGGACCCCATACATCACTATGTATTAGTCCCAAGAGTTCCGTAACTCTTTCTCCGTGTCCAGTAAACGGAGTTTTGGTCATTTTACCTTTGAGACATGAATGGAAAGTGTCATAAGATGAAAATTCGAACGGTTTCAAATATCCATTTTTATGTAACTTAGCTAGTCGTGTCGCATTGATATGACCTAGACAATGCCACAAGGAAGATTCGTTCAGTTCTTAACTCTTCCTCTTGTGTGTGTTTTGCACGTTAAGAACCGTGGTTTGATTTAGAATGTATATGCCATTATTTAGCGAGCCTGATCTAATCAACTTTTGTTCCAGGAAGATGTTCATAACATTATCCTGTACTGCAAAATTATATCCTTCTTTACATAATAAAGAAACTGATATAAGATGGCATACCAGGGTCGGTATGTAATAGCATTCGTTCAGAATCAATGTATTACTATTTAGTAATACAAGGTGATATTCGACAACTGCTTTGGCTGCAACTATTGCACCATTCCCTACTTGTACAGAATGATCATCTATTCCCAGTTCTCTACCCTTCTTCAGCCCATATAACATGTTACATATGTGGGATCCCGATCCAGTATCTAATACCCAGGACGTAGAGTGTATTGAGAAATAGTTCTGAGTGACTAACAAACCCGAAAAAGATACATCAACATGCTCATTCTTCGTTTGGGTGGCATGGAAATCCGGATATTTTCCTATTTCCTGCTCGGACTTATAACAATTATAAGTTGGAGCGGAACCAACGTTCCCCTGGACAGCATAACAAGCGGGTTCGGTAAATACATCCATATTATTATCTTGATTATGGCCTGACATGGTCGCTACGTGGAGAGAGAGAGAGAAGAAAACACTTAGCGTATACTTTTGCAAGATTAGATTGGTTTATTATCTTATCTAATCAGGATGGCTCCCGTTGTTTTTATCAAATCTTCCTTCAAACCCTATAAGGTAAGACTGATCGGGATTAATTACACCTTACAAGTTCGCCAATCTTTCGGCCAGGCCAGTGTTAGTACTTTGAGGGAGGTTCCCCATGCTTTCGCACGGACCTAATTAAAATAAACCTTGTTTTCCCAGGGGCGTAACCCCGTTAACATCTTTCTAGACACCTACTTGATTGGCTAATTGTGATGTGTAAAACTCTCTCAGGAGTAACTCTTACTTGCAGTGGGTATCGGGATCCAACTATCTCATAGAAGGTATAATCACTTAATTCCCAATATTCTACTCCCACTCATCATATGTAACACTATACAGATGTGAGAATCAAAGCTGGTAAATATATACCCTGGAGTCAGAATCTAATTGGGAAATCAGTTTTCAATTGACACTGCACAGTGAAACCGAAACATAAAAATGTTTCGAAGGGGTATCCAGGTATTCCTAGTAATGCCTCTTCCACTATCCAGATTCATAACAGTAACCGTATATTTCCTTGCCATCTCTCCAATCCCTTTATTTGTGTTTACTTATTACCTTATATACACCACCTTTAGGCTAAATTGTTTTCTTCCTTCCCTACCTTTCGGCACCAGCCTATGGTTTGGAAGAAGACTATCCAATAAGCGTAATAGGTGTACCCTCCTAATCCTTGTAGTCCTCGCAACCTGAGAGAAGATAAAAATAAAAGACAACCCGAATAATCCTATTCAATTTCTCCTGAACTGGAATCCATCCTCGAACTGGACCAAGTTCCTTCGAGTTCGTATGTAACTATACGATGGCTTATCCATTAAAAGTGGATCTTCATAGTGATACATAATGTTCTGGAGAAACGTAAAGGTGAAGTAGGAGTGGCGATGATATATGATTTAGTGTAATTCTCGGATGTGTTTGTAAAAAGCAAGTATCGAATCAATTGTTTGCACGAAAATTGTATAAAGAACTCACTATCAAAGAATTAGATTTGACCGCAATCAACTACGGTGTCAGTTGTAGATCGTAAGCGAGTGCGGATCGTCCACAGGGATTGTGCGATTCGTTTCTATGTTTAATTTGTTTGAATCGAAAAGTTAATCGAAAAGAAAAGAAAACATGATTCAAGAATTTATTGATTGATTTAGGTGTCACGATGTTTAATCAAGAATCAAAAACTTATAAACAACTCAAGAATCGGTGTTTCGATGATATTTCCAACCAAAATGCCAAGAATCTAAATGAGGCTCGTAGGAATCGATCGGATCTATAGATGTGATGTAATTTCAAGATTTCGTGTTCTTGTCCTTCGAAGGATTGATACTAGATTGATGATGATCGACGAGAGTTAGGGCTTTCTTGATGAAACTAGGGTTTCATCTTTTAAACCCTTGTTCTTTCATTGATATCATTTGCATTCTAGCCGCTAACAATTTCAAGAAACGATCGTAACTCCCCAATCTCGAGCGATATCAATCAAGAAAGCATCGCAACGAATTGGGTTGTCGATTCTTGAACTTGCTAGGGTTTACAAAACTCGTAGGATTCAAGAATCGATTTAAGATATATTACATCATCATTCTATTGATCGTCTCGACTCCTCGACAAGCGGAGTATTACTCAAACATCATCTTACAGAAAGTCTTCAAGAATTGAAAAGATATCATGATGCGAGAATTTAAAGAAAACAAGATAACAGAATATCACCTTTTATTTATATCAACAATTTGATTACAGTCGCTCAAGAACTACAAGAGGAAGAACTAAATTGTTGAATTGGCGTCGCTCGGCTCCTTGAGTCGCGGATCGGCTTTGACCACTTGCTCCGTTGAAGATCGGCTCGGCTCATAAAAGGTTGCAAGGCTTCTTGCTTGATGGGTACTCGGGATCTTGGCTTTTGATTGGTATTAGGGTTAGGGTTTCACACAAATCCTCTCACTAGATTTGTGGAAGAAGAAGATGAAGAGAGAGATAGAATGGCTCTAAATTGACTAAATGAACTAGTCAAGGATCAAGTCCTCCAAGATTGAATAATCTTTTTACAAGTGAGCCTAGGGTCTTATTTATAGAACACCCAAACCCTAAGCCTTTGAGTTCCCTCCAAAAGTTTGTTGAAAGACTTCTAGAAGTAGTTTGTTAGGCTTAGCTTAGGGTTTAAGCTAGGGTTTAGGAAGAAGTTTCTAGAATGATAGGCTAGTTTAGTGTTGATCCCAAAGCTTGCTGATCTGGCAGAAGTATCTGGAGTCTTCTGGAATTTGAGGTACATTTCTGAACTGTAGCCACTATGAGAAGCATTGTGCACTAAAATTGAGAGGATGACGTGGCAAGATGGCCGCGGAACCGCGGCGCAAGCAGGCTCCGGCTGCGGTTCCGCGGCCATGTTGGAGGCTTGGGATTTGATCTTTTTGCAATGGTCTTTGGCTCATATTTTGGGCTTCCTCTGATATGTTGATTTGTAGTTTCCCTTTTTGATTGATACCAGATCTGAAATCATTGAGTTGACGTAACGTTTTAGCTGTACCCTGTAAGTTTTTGTCCTTTCTGCTGGATTTTCCTGCACTAATCTCAAAACAAGTGTTGCGCAAATGTAGGGATGATGCGATGCCATAAAATGTGGTCAATTTCCTTTATAGTGCCGGTTTTAGAGTCTAACACATGCAATCTGATATTTTGCGTCAGTTTTGCTAATATGTGAATTATGAATGCCGAACACTTCTATATGAATGCAAATGATGAGGAAATTGTCGTGTAAAATATGCATTATTTTCGACTAATCAAATTCCCCCAAACTTAATTTCGATCGTCTCGAGCGAACTGTTTTATTAAAAAGAGAAGGAGAGAATAAAGAAAGAGAAAAACTATCTAGCACACTTTCGTAGGCAACACGATTGCACTGAGCACGTGCAACAAGCCTTTAAACCTCTAGGTGTCCCTAGTAGGAGGAGTATTGTCTCCTGAGGGTTTTCAGCGGATTGCACCTAAAAAATCCAATAATAAAAGGAAGATCATGAATATTACATTTAAAGAAAAGAATTGTAAAAGAAAAGCCTTGAAAATTAGGGTTTCCAACTAAGCTAGCTTTTCGGTTGTCATGAGCCCTATCTTAATGGTCATGAAAAGATGTTAGAAATCACGTCCTCCCTCAATAAAACATCGTCTTATTCTTCATTCCTATCTTTCTTCCAAATATCGATCATATAACCCTGCGTGTGTGTAAAGACATCCCTACACCCGGAGAATTCAATTCAAGCTATCATACTCTTGCCCATCAGCCTCAGTACTTTTTAATTAATGAATATTTTGATGAGATTGCTCACACACTTTCATGCGACCGTTAATACTTCTTGAGGTACTAACCGACCGATTACTCCTGTGCTTGCTTACTTGGTGTATTTTCCTCGTCTTGCACCACCTCAGGCATAGCAGTGACTCCCAGACCAGTTGGCCTTAGGGCACTAGGTGAAGAAGCACCCTCGCTATATATTTTTTTATTTGCCCTCGGCGATAACAAAACCAGTGTTCATTTTTCTCACCACTTTATATATATATATATTTTTTTACTCATTTTTTTTTCTTTTTATTTCCTTCATACATCGGCTTAAAGACAAGAGTATTTCAAGGTATCCTCTACTATCCCAGGATTTAAGACGTGTGTAAGTGCAAATAGCAGGGTATCAACGTTCAAAATGTTTGGCTTCCAGAATAGAAACTATTTTTCAGACTTATTTTTATCCTCAGATTAGTGACGTCCTTCATCTTACTAACCCTTGGGACAACGGCTCATAACTACTTATTACTAGTTCGTATAAGAAAACTTCTAATTTTCTTAGTTTTCTTAAATTTTTCTAATCTCATGGATGTAATTTTTCACTATCTAAACTTTTATTATCTTATTTATGTACAAAAAGTGTAAATATTAAAATTATTTTTATACTTGAAAATTTTTAAATTTTTATGGGTTTTGAAATTTTTTAAATTTTTATAGATTTTTAAAGAAATGTTTTTGTGCTTATGCAGATGATATGCAAATGATGCAAAAATAAGCACAAACCTCCCCCAAACTTGTTTTCAACAGTGTCCTCACTGTTGCCAAACGCTATACCTACAAAAACTGTAAGCCTGGGGGGAATTATTAGTGGGGGCAAAATATATAAGTGAAGAACTTCCCCCAAACTTACTCTTTTCACTCACCTTCATTCAAAAATGATGCAATGATATACTGGACATGAAGGTGAGACGGAGGAATTTTAATCCAAATAAACTGGCTCTTGTAAGAACAAGAGCTCCTCCGTGGGGTCAGTGGAGAAATACGGCTTTAGTCTATGTCCATTCACTTTGAAAAAGGTGCCGTTTTTAACATTTTCTAATTCTACTGCCCCGTGCGGGTATACAGACCGCACAACAAAAGGTCCCTTCCATCGAGATCGGAGCTTACCCGCGTGAAGGTGTAATCGTGAATCATAAAGAATGACTTGTTGACCAGGTGAAAATGTTTTCCTCAAAATGTTTTTATCGTGAAAAACCTTAGTCCTATTCTTTATGATTACAGCGTTATCATAAGCTTCATCGCGGAGTTCGCTTAGCTCATTAAGTTGCAGCTTCCGAAAGTTGCAAGCAAGGTTTAGATCAAAATTTATTTCTTTAATGGCCCACAATGCTTTATGCTCTATCTCGACGGGTAAATGACATGCTTTCCCAAACACTATCCTATATGGAGACATTCCTAGGTCGGTCTTAAATGCAGTTCTGAATGCCCAAAGAGCATCCGTCAGTTTGGTCGACCAGTCTTTTCTATTTTTAGCAACAGTTTTCTCCAGGATAAGTTTGATTTGTCTGTTTGAGATTTCAGCCTGCCCGCTTGTTTGGGGATGATAGGGTGTAGAAAGTCGGTGGTTGATTGAGTATTTTCGCATCAGAGTCTCGAAAGACCTGTTGCAGAAGTGTGTCCCATTATCACTAATAATAGCGCGTGGGTGTCCAAATCGCGAGAAAACATTCTCTTTTAAGAACTTAATGACAACTTTCTTGTCATTAGTGCGACATGGAATGGCTTCTACCCACTTTGAGACATAATCAACCGCCAGCAAAATGTAGAAATTCCCAAAGGAGTTGGGAAAAGGACCCATAAAATCAATGCCCCAAACATCAAATATTTCAACAAACAAGATGGGTTGCTGAGGCATTTCATTCCTCTGGGATATTCTACCCGTATACTGACATTGTGTACAGGTTTTGCAATGCTCAAATGCGTCCTTGAATAAGGTCGGCCAATAAAATCCACATTGCAAAACCATCTCCGCTGTCTTTCTAGGACCAAAGTGACCCCCACAGGCCTGATTATAACAAAATGAAAGAACACTCTTGAACTCTTCATTCGGGACACACCGGCGAATGATCTGATCAGGACAATATTTAAACAAATAGGGCTCGTCCCAGTAAAAGTGTTTTACTTGGGAAAGAAAACGGTATTTGTCCTGTTTTGACCAATCGCTCGGTATAAGTCCTGTGGCATGATAGTTCACAATATCCCTGAACCATGGTTCAGCGGATATGCTCAAGAGTTGTTCATCAGGGAATGCATCATTGATCGGCAGGGTCACAGGGGAAGAAATGATGCGTGAAAGATGGTCAGCTACTACGTTTTCACATCCTTTCTTATCTTTGATAACAAGATCGAATTTTTGTAACAGAAGGATCCAACGTATTAGTCGACCTTTTGCATCTTTCTTCGCCAGAAGATATTTTAAAGCGGAATGGTCAGTATACACAACTATAGGTAAGCAAATTAAGTAAGACCTAAATTTTTCTAATGCAAATACAACCGCTAAGAGTTCTTTTTCTGTGGTTGTATAATTGATTTGCGCATCATTCAGGGTCTTACTTGCATAGTAAATCACGTATGGTATCTTTTCGATGTGCTGTCCTAAGACTGCACCTACTGCAAAATCAGATGCGTCACACATCAGCTCAAAGGGCTAGTCCCAATTTGGTGATGATAGCACGGGGGCTGAAGTGAGTGAGTGTTTAAGTGAGTCGAAAGCTGTCTCACAGTCCGAGTCAAAATGGAAGGTCGTATTCTTGGCCAGGAGAAGAGTTAAAGGTCTAGCAATTTTGCTAAAGTCCTTAATGAATCTGCTATAAAAGCCCGCATGGCCAAGGAAAGATCGAATATCTTTGACGCTTTTGGGATGAGGTAGGTTTTGAATGACATCAATCTTAGCTCTGTCAACCTCAATGCCTTTCTGTGAAATGACATGTCCAAGGACTATTCCTTCTTGGACCATAAAATGGCATTTTTCCCAGTTCAAAGTCAAGTTCTTCTCTTTGCAACGAGTAAGAACAGCGTCAAGATTTGCTAGGCAATCAGAAAAAGAGTCTCCAAAAATCGAGAAATCGTCCATAAAGATCTCCAGAAAATTCTCTACCATATCAGAGAATATCCCCATCATACACCGCTGAAAGGTAGCGGGAGCATTGCATAGCCCAAAGGGCATGCGACTGTAAGCAAAGGTACCAAAAGGACAAGTAAAAGTGATTTTATCTTGATCCTTTTTGGCGATGGGGACCTGATTGTAGCCTGAGTATCCGTCCATAAAACAATAATACTCTCGTCCCGCTAAGCGTTCCAGCATCTGATCAATGAATGGTAGAGGAAAGTGGTCTTTCCTCGTGCCAGCATTGAGTTTTCGATAATCAATACATACACGCCACCCAGTTTGGGCGCGTGTCTGAATCAACTCATTTGCCTCATTGGTTATAACTGTGATGCCGGATTTCTTAGGAACAACATGTATAGGACTCACCCACTAGCTATCGGAGATGGGGTATATAATACCATTATCTAAGCATTTGACGATTTCTTTCATGACAGCCTCCTTCATGACGGGATTCAACCGTCTCTGTGGTTCTCGGGTTGGTCTGGCATCATCCATCACATGTATATGACGTTCAACTATCAAGGGACTAATCCCTTTGATGTCCGCCATACTCCAACCAAACGCCTCTTTGTTAGATCTCAATACCGATAAAAGTGCATTCTTTTGCTCTGATGCAAGAGAAGAGGATATGATAACCGGTAAAGACTCATTCTCACCTATATATGCATATTTAAGGTGAGAAGGTAAAATTTTGAGATCTAACTCAGGCGGAGAAATGATAGAAGGAGGGATCATTGAGTGATTTTTGGATTTACAAAGAAGCTCAGAGCCTGTGAAAGATACAGACTCGGGTGGAGAAAAGTCAGAAGTGCAGTACTCAAGTGTAGAGAAAGTGTCCTCACTAAGATCATGTGTGAAATCAAACAGAGATGTGGTAATGTCATCGAGATCTAGCAAGCAAAGATCCTCAGCTCCACAACTATCGGGAGCGATCTCATGGACAGAGCACACATCTAAAATGTGAGCAGAGGGTTCTAATGGCTGACTTCCAACTTTGTAGATATTTAGTTCAATGGTCATATTTCCAAATGATAAGTTCATTGAACCATTTCTACAGTTTATAACAGCGTTGGAAGTAGCAAGGAAAGGACGACCCAGAATCACCGGAATTTGGCCCCAGGGGTTTGCTACAGGATGTGTGTCGAGCACAATGAAGTCTACAGGGAAAACAAATTCCCCGACCTTTATCAATACATCCTCTAATTCACCCCTTGGTTTGGTGATAGATCGGTCTGCCATCTGGAGAGTGCAATGAGCAGGTTTCAGTTCTCCAATCCCTAATTGCTCATAGACAGAATAAGGGAGCAGGTTAACACTTGCGCCAAGGTCTAAAAGAGCACGATTTATGTTTTTACCCCCAATCGAAATCGATATTGTAGGACATCCTGGGTCCTTTCTTTTCTTTGGTAGCTGGGGAATAAAATGAAAGGTTCCTAGGCACCCTATAGTGGTCTCACAAGGCATCGAACATGCCAAATTTAAAAATTATGGTGCCGAGAAACCCTAGTTAACGGATCGTCGCTAGAATTCTAGGCGAAACTATAAACTAGTTAACTATTTAACTAAAGTTGAGATGCTACAACCTTTGTAGATCCGGATTTCCGCCTCCTTAGCTCCACGTGGTCATGTCCTCACTGTCCATCATGAATCCTCGACTCGATCATCGGCTTCATCGGGAAAACAAGCGGAATAGGTCGTCGGCTTTGTGTCAAAGACGATCTACGTCGAGGTTGCACAAACTCAACCTCCGACTTCACAAACTTGTGAAACTTGTGAAGTAAACACCCAAAACAACTTGGCAAGAGGTAGAGGGTGAAGAAATAGGAGGTGGGTTCACTTTAGAATTGGATTTATCTCACTAGATCTCAAGTTGCCATTGTTGTAGCAAGCTTGAAGAAGAAGAAGAAGATGAGCTCAAGAAAAGAATATGATAAGTCTTGTGATAAAAATAAATTTAAATCAAATACTTATCATAACTTGAACTAGGGTTAAGTGTAGAGAATTAACCATGGTCACTTGGATGGGTTAGGGTTAAGCATGAAGATAAGGATGGTTAGCAAAGTCAAAGCTTCATGAAGCTTCAATATAAAACAAACTTAGCCACCATTCTTATCATAACTCATTTCAAATAAGTAAATAAACAAATAAATAAATAAATGAATATGCAAAACCCTAATTATCAAATTAACCATGGATTAATTCTATACACTTAACTAAATCATCAAGTATCATCAAACATGATACAAAAAAGTGCACGAAAGCATATCACATATACAATGTGCATCAAGTGAGAAAAATCCGTTTAAAGTGAACCAATACTAGTTAATGCAAAGTAATATATCAAATATATAATTATACATTAAATCATTAAATCAACACTTGATTCAATGATCCGGTCATGTCGCACATAACCGACTAGTATTTAATGCATCGATTTATCGAATCAATGATTCGATAACTAGGTCATATCGAATATAACCAATCGAAACATATATCGCGAGAATGAAATGCGGTATCACATACACGCATTATTCTTGGTCCTGCACATATCTCATATGCGCTCCTATTTCGTTTCGCTTGAGCCAGGAAACCTCTGTGTAGGACTCTAAAGACTCGTCAATACGCCGGTAGCAGATGATGATCATATCAAGCACCCACATGCCGCAAGCGGTCTGCTAAACGTAATGGCCACCCGGGTATTGAGCGATCAGAAGATCGACGAGCTAGCCCGCTCACACTCCTGCGAATCCGACCAGTAACACTTACCATACAGTCCAGTCTCTTCGTCAGATACGTCGCATATCAAGTCTAGGGGTGGTAAACGTCAGACCCCAATAACCCGATAAGTCGTGCCGATGTGAGGCTCGTAACGGGTCGAGAAACTACTGGTAACACTTACCAGCAAATCTCTGATCAGCCCTGGCCAGGGACTTCCCTGTTACGGCCAATCGAGCACAGCGCAACATCAACCCCCAATACCGGGAGTGACGAAACCCCTCCTATCGCTCATTGCCTCCATGTGACTCGGGACTGTACCCAAAGACCACCGTTTTGCACGCCCTCATGGACGTGGTAAGGTGGAGATCAAAGCACAGTGGGAATCACAAAAGACTCTATGACGATCTCGGGTCCACAGACTAACCTGTACAAGTGTCACCTGAGAACTGCCATCTGACGTGAGGTATAATACCATCTGGGAGTTCTCGGCGAGTCCGTCCAGTGTACCCAGTCTCCACTGAGTACCCGTATACCATCTCTGATGTCAAACACCAATGGATATGGGATCATCCATCGCCCATCACATGGGTCGAGAAGCGTATACGCTAGTCTACTCTGGTATATCGATGCCCCGTCTCGATACACCTACGACTAGGGACCTTGAAGGATGTACTTATGGACTACCATGTCCCCACTAGTATGATCTGCATCATAGTCCAGGTAGTCAAGTACAAATCCTAAGGGCTTTACCAACATGTAACTATAAGACAGTATAAAGAGACTAGTGTACATGTTAAGATAAAGAGCAACCAGATAGCATACTATCATGTCGAGCAAGAAAGTCATCTCTATATATGTCCAAGCATCCAATATAATATACATAATCTGTACAATACTGGCCTCTAGGGCATACATACAACTAACAATCTCCTACTTGCACTAGGGCCAGCTGCTGTAGTATCTCATACCGAGCATCCCGAAGAGTCTCTCAAACTGTATCTGGGGAATGGCCTTCGTGAGTGGATCCGCCGTGTTGTTCTTCGTGTCAACTCTCCTGACCTCGATCTCCCGGCGATCAACTATCTCCCGGATCAGGTGATACCGCCTCAGAATATGCCTGGACCGCTGATGGGACCTGGGTTCCTTGGCCAAAGCCACCGCTCCATTGTTATCGCAATACAAAGGTATTGGATGCTCAATGGATGGAACCACTCCAAGTTCATAAATGAACTTCTTGATCCAGACAGCTTCTTTAGCAGCATCGTTGGCAGCGATGTATTCAGCCTCCATCGTCGAGTCTGCCACGGTTTCCTGCTTGGAACTCTTCCAGCTAACCGCCCCTCCGTAAAGGGTAAAGACAAAGCCCGACTGCGACTTTGAGTCGTCCTTATCACTCTGGAAGCTGGAATCGGTAAAGGACTCCACTTGGAGTTCTCCGTTACCATACACCAAGAACATATCTCTAGTCCTTCGCAAGTACTTGAGAATGCTCTTCACAGCTGTCCAGTGACTCTCTCCAGGATCAGCTTGATACCTACTCACTACACTTAGTGAGTATGCTACATCGGGTCTGGTACATAGCATCGCATACATGATAGAGCCTACTGCCGAAGCATAGGGTATCCCTTGCATGCGAGCTCTCTCCAAATCAGTCTTGGGAGACATCTCTTTGGAGAGAGTGACTCCAGCGATCGTGGGCAAGTTCCCACGCTTGGACTCTTCCATACTAAACCTCTTTAGTATGGTGTCAATGTACCTGGATTGGGACAATCCCAAAATCCGTTTGGATCTATCTCTATAGATCCTAATTCCCAATATGCAGGAGGCATCACCAAGATCTTTCATCGAGAATCTTTGTGATAAGAAGAGCTTGACCGATTGCAGCATAGGAATATCATTTCCTATCAAGAGTATGTCGTCCACGTACAATACGAGGAAGACAACCTTACTCTCTGCCACCTTCTTGTAGATACAAGGTTCATCTGGATTTTTGACGAAATCAAACTCTTTGATAACGACGTCAAAGCAGATGTTCCAACTCCGCGATGCTTGCTTTAATCCATAAATGGATTTAAGCAGCTTGCACACCTTCCCGCTGCTCCCACTGTCTACGAAGCCCTCTGGCTGAGTCATGTACACGCACTCTTCTAAATCACCATTTAGAAAGGCGGTCTTAACATCCATTTGCCAGATTTCGTAGTCATGAAAGGCAGCAATGGCAAGCATGATTCGGATGGATTTAAGCATAGCCACTGGAGAAAAGGTCTCGTCATAGTCCACACCTGGTCTTTGACGAAAACCCTTTGCTACAAGTCTAGCTTTGAAAGTCTCCACTTTCCCATCTACACCAAGTTTCTTCTTGAAGATCCACTTGCTCCCAATGGGTTTTACCCCTTCAGGAGCAACTTCCAAAGTCCATACTTTGTTGGTGTACATGGAATCCATCTCGGACCGCATAGCATCCAGCCATTTCACTGAGTCCCCACTAGTGATGGCCTGCTCGAAGCTAGTTGGGTCATCATCCTCCATGATGCAATCCTCACTGCCACCATCAATGAGAAAACCGTAGTATCTCTCAGGTTGGCGAGGAACCCTACTAGATCGGCGGAGAGGCTGGGGTTCATCGGGAACTACGGAATCCTCTGGTTCAACCAAATCTTCTGTTGTAGTCTGTATTGCTGGAACCTCTTCCAGTTCTACCTCAATGCCACTTATCTGTTTCATAAGAAAACTTTTTTCTAAGAAAGTGGCATGTCGAGAAACAAACACTTTTTGTTCCTCGGAGTGGTAGAAGATATACCCTCGCGAATGTTTGGGATATCCAACAAACTTACATAGAACAGACCTTGCCTCGAGCTTGTCCGGATTTTGTGTTTTAACATAGGCCGGACAACCCCATATCTGAATAAAATTAAGACATGGTCTCTTTCCATTCCATATCTCATATGGAGTGGTAGGCACTGATTTGGTCGGAACTCTATTCAGTAGGTATGCAGCAGTCTCCAGTGCATATCCCCAGAAGGAAATAGGTAACTCAGCTGTACTCATCATAGAGCGCACCATATCTAATAGGGTGCGGTTCCTCCGTTCTGATACACCGTTGTGCTGTGGTGTATATGGAGGAGTCAGCTGAGAGAGAATCCCATTCTCTTTTGGGAAGCCCAGGAATTCATTGCTTAAGTATTCTCTTCCTCGATCAGATCGAAGGATTTTAATACTTTTTCCGGTTTGGTTCTCAACTTCTTGTTTATATTCCCTAAATTTCTCAAAAGCTTCTGATTTGTGTTTCATCAGGAACACATACCCAAACCTAGAGAGATCGTCAGTGAATGTAATGAAGTATGAAGAACCATCCCTGGCATGTGTAGACATGGGACCGCATACATCACTATGTATCAGTCCCAAGAGTTCGGTAACTCTTTCTCCGTGTCCCGTAAACGGAGTCTTGGTCATCTTGCCTTTGAGACATGACTGGCAAGTGTCATAGGATGAAAATTCAAACGGATTTAAATATCCATCCTTATGCAACTTAGCTAGTCGTGTCGCATTGATGTGACCCAGTCTACAATGCCACAAGAAGGATTCGTTGAGTTCAGAACTCTTCCTCTTGTGTGTGTTTGTTATGCTCAGAACTGTTGATTGATTTAGAACATAAATGCCATTGCACAACGTGCCTGATCCAACCAACTTTTGGTTACGGAAAATGTTCATAACATTGTCCTGTAATACAAAATTATATCCTTCTTTGCTTAATAAAGAAACCGATATAATGTTGCATATCAGGTTCGGCATGTAATAGCATTCGTTCAGAACCAATGTATTACCAGTTGGTAATACAAGGTGATATTCCCCGACAGTCTTAGCTGCAACAATTGCACCATTTCCAACTCTAATGTCTTTATCACCTTCTCCAAGTTCTCTACCTTTCCTAAGCCCATGTAACTGATTACATATATGGGATCCTGACCCGGTATCTAATACCCAGGACGTAGAGCAAATGGAGAAACAGTTCTCAGTAACGAACACACCCGAAGAAAATGCATCAACATGTACTTTCTTCATTCGGGTGGCATGGGAATCCTGGTATTCCCCTATATCCTGTTCATTCCTATAACTCTTATAAGAAAGAACGGAACCAACGTTCTCCAGCACAGTATAACATGCGGGTTCGGTCAATACATCCATATTATTATCTTTATTAAGGCATGAAATGGTCGCTACCTGGAGAGAGAGAGAAGAAAACACTTTAGCGTAAGCTCGTGCAAGATCAGATTGGTTATTATCTTATCTAATCAGGATGGCTCCCACTGCTTTTTATCAAATCTTCCTCCAAACCCTAAAAGGAAAGACTAGCCGGGATTAATTACACACTACAAGTTCGCCAATCTTTCAGCCAGGCCAGTGTCGGTACTTTGAGGGAGGTCCCCCGTGCTTTCGCACGAACCTAATTACTGTAAACCTCGTTTTCCCAGAGGCGTAACCTCGTTAACACCTTTCTAGACACCTACTTGATCGGCTAATTGCAATGTGTAAAACTCTCCCAGGAGTAACTCTTACTCGCAGCGGGTATCGGGATCCAACTATCTCATAGAAGGTATGCAATCTCATTGCAAATTTCAACACTTGAAATTCCCGATAATATTTTGCCCCTAGCGTCCTATGACCTTGACGGAGGCCAAACAACCCATAGTTCGCTAGTCAAGTTCAACCCGTCATTTCCTGATTGAATTAAACCCACCCGCACGACCCTTGACGGAGGCCAAACAACGCCGTACGAATACCCTAATCCAATCGCATCATATGCTAGCAGATAAGCACTAGTTAGCTACCGTACACTGCGCCTTGACGGAGGCCAAACTACCGCAGCACGAATACTAACTAATACTTATTTGAAATGACGGAGGGCTACGCAGGTTTTTCATAAAAACCATGAGCGTAATGAACTTGATATCGTTGTAGAATCAAATGATGTTTTGAAATGGAGTGATTTTGAGGCTTTTCTAGTTTTGCTAAAGGAGTCACTCCCGGTGAAGGGATCTCGGTCCTTTCCTCGTCGAATGAGGTGCGGGATATATCATATATATCGCTGTGCAAAGCAAAAACCCAAAAGCAGTCAAAAGCAAACCGAATGTGTAGCATCTGCCAGTTATTGCTAAAGGAGTCACTCCCGGTGAAGGGATCTCGGTCCTTTCCTCATCGAATAAGGTGCGGGGTATATCATATATACCGCTGTGCAAAGCAAGAACTGTAGCTACCTGTTTTATTTTAAAATCTGATTCTACAACATCTTAGGTTTCTTTTCTTTCATTAATCACATTAATGAAGTCCCATCATTTAATACCTAAACATCACAGATAGATATGACGTACACTTATGCCATCCGCATTCGCCTCGATGTCCCCTCGTGCACCGTTAGGTTAGGTAACTAACGACAGAGCAGGGCAGGGCTAGCGCGGGTGTAAAACATAAGTAACGTCTATATAATATATCATATATACTATATACTATATCCATCACAGAACATCTCATGATCACATCACAGATATCGCAGCAGAATAATCATATGAAATATTGGATATACTAGGACGTCCGTGTTTTCAATACGAGCCAGTATAAAACACGGATTCCACGGTCGTGATGAATAGCCAATCCCACACCCCTAGACCCCTACGAGAGCGGCAAGCAACCCTGCCAATTCTAAGGTTAGGAGACCCGGACTCGACTCCTCGAGTTGGTCTCCCACTGGATCCCAGAACCCGGTTACTTGTGCTCCCCTCCTTGGGTCTATCCTAATGCGGAAAAGTAAATAATATACAAAAGGTGACATCTTCCGCTACCTGGAAGTGCCCCAAATAAAAGAATATTACATACAAGTTTTTACATGAATGAAAATGAAAAACACTCATCTCACATAAAAACCCCCGGCTATTCGAATACGACGATCCAATATAACATATCCAGCAACACATAACATCACATGTCATCAACGTAAGTAAGTATGCATACCCCAATTGTCGTTGACGTATAGCAACGAAACCGGCGATATGAACATACTACACTTACGGTCACAGAAAAGAAAGTGTAAAACTACAACAATTGGAATCCGCAACCTCTTTAGACATCACATGCCTAACAGTTACAAACCCCGCATTTTAGTCTCATTATCGAAAACTCTTTTCAATATCGTATGGGACTAAACTGCTAGATTTATAACAATCATTCAGTTATCACATAACTGTTTGTGAATTCCAATTATTGTATCCAATTCCGGATAAATAGAATATATCAAACTTTCCGATCGAACATTCGAACACCCAAGTTTTCCCGACACCGATCAACACATGAAATAAGTCTAACAACATTCAGTTCGTACCTCAGTACCAACGGTCCAGCCGTAGAAGGGTCAAGCCAACGCCTCACATGTGGCACGCCGTACTGCCCCAAACCCGAAGGTTCAAAGGGCAGTTCAAGACGGTCACATAATCGAGTTAAGGTTTGTTGTCTTCTAGAGGGACCATCGAGTTACTTGCACTGCTTAGAACGTCGTTAAACAACGGAAAAATCCAACACTTGGAAATTTCCCGACAGGGGAAAAATTGGGTATTTATATCCGCTCGAACTTTTTAACATATTCTAAAATTAATCCGGAAAGCCAAATAGACAAAATTTGATACCCCGATCGAAACACCGAATCCCCAAAACAATTGCAGAAAATTCAACTCTTGAATCAATATTAAAAATTCCCAGAAAACTCAGCAGAATTTATCAGGAGTTACTGTGCAAACAAAGTGGGCTGACGTCACCAATTGGCCGCTGATCAGCCGCAGAAGCCATGCTTCTGCCGCTGATCCGCCGCGAAAAACACTGTTCACCAGAAACTTTTTGCACCGTAATTCTTATTTTTTCCTGCTGAATTTTTTAGCAATTTTTAATTTGGAAAAATCCACTGTTTTCAAAAAAGTACAGAGAGCATATTTTGGGTTTCGGTTTTGGGTCGTTCGGACATCAAATTCCGTCTACGCTTCGCCTAAGGCTCTAGCTAGGCTCTGATACCAGTGAAAGGTTCCTAGGCACCCTATAGTGGTCTCACAAGGCATCGAACATGCCAAATTTAAAAATTATGGTGCCGAGAAACCCTAGTTAACGGATCGTCGCTAGAATTCTAGGCGAAACTATAAACTAGTTAACTATTTAACTAAAGTTGAGATGCTACAACCTTTGTAGATCCGGATTTCCGCCTCCTTAGCTCCACGTGGTCATGTCCTCGCTGTCCATCATGAATCCTCGACTCGATCATCGGCTTCATCGGGAAAACAAGCGGAATAGGTCGTCGGCTTTGTGTCAAAGACGATCTACGTCGAGGTTGCACAAACTCAAGCTCCGACTTCACAAACTTGTGAAACTTGTGAAGTAAACACCCAAAACAACTTGGCAAGAGGTAGAGGGTGAAGAAATAGGAGGTGGGTTCACTTTAGAATTGGATTTATCTCACTAGATCTCAAGTTGCCATTGTTGTAGCAAGCTTGAAGAAGAAGAAGAAGATGAGCTCAAGAAAAGAATATGATAAGTCTTGTGATAAAAATAAATTTAAATCAAATACTTATCATAACTTGAACTAGGGTTAAGTGTAGAGAATTAACCATGGTCACTTGGATGGGTTAGGGTTAAGCATGAAGATAAGGATGGTTAGCAAAGTCAAAGCTTCATGAAGCTTCAATATAAAACAAACTTAGCCACCATTCTTATCATAACTCATTTCAAATAAGTAAATAAACAAATAAATAAATAAATGAATATGCAAAACCCTAATTATCAAATTAACCATGGATTAATTCTATACACTTAACGAAATGATCAAGTATCATCAAACATGATACAAAAAAGTGCACGAAAGCATATCACATATACAATGTGCATCAAGTGAGAAAAATCCGTTTAAAGTGAACCAATACTAGTTAATGCAAAGTAATATATCAAATATATAATTATACATTAAATCATTAAATCAACACTTGATTCAATGATCCAGTCATGTCGCACATAACCGACTAGTATTCAATGCATCGATTTATCGAATCAATGATTCGATAACTAGGTCATATCGAATATAACCAATCGAAACATATATCGCGAGAATGAAATGCGGTATCACATACACGCATTATTCTCGGTCCTGCACATATCTCATATGCGCTCCTATTTCGTTTCGCTTGAGCCAGGAAACCTCTGTGTAGGACTCTAAAGACTCGTCAATACACCGGTAGCAGATGATGATCATATCAAGCACCCAAAAGCCGCAAGCGGTCTGCTAAACGTAACGGCCACCCGGGTATTGAGCGATCAGAAGATCGACGAGCTAGCCCGCTCACACTCCTGCGAATCCGACCAGTAACACTTACCATACAGTCCAGTCTCTTCGTCAGATACGTCGCATATCAAGTCTAGGGGTGGTAAACGTCAGACCCCAATAACCCGATAAGTCGTGCCGATGTGAGGCTCGTAACGGGTCGAGAAACTACTGGTAACACTTACCAGCGAATCTCTGATCAGCCCTGGCCAGGGACTTCCCTGTTACGGCCAATCGAGCTCAGCGCAACATCAACCCCCAATACCGGGAGAGACGAAACCCCTCCTATCGCTCATTTCCTCCATGTGACTCGGGACTGTACCCAAAGACCACCGTTTTGCACGCCCTCATGGACGTGGTAAGGTGGAGATCAAAGCACAGTGGGAATCACAAAAGACTCTATGACGATCTCGGGTCTACAGACTAACCTGTACAAGTGTCACCTGAGAACTGCCATCTGACGTGAGGTATAATACCATCTGGGAGTTCTCGGCGAGTCCGTCCAGTGTACCCAGTCTCCACTGAGCACCCGTATACCATCTCTGATGTCAAACACCAATGGATATGGGATCATCCATCGCCCATCACATGGGTCGAGAAGCGTATACGCTAGTCTACTCTGGTATATCGATGCCCCGTCTCGATACACCCATGACTAGGGACCTTGAAGGATGTACTTATGGACTACCATGTCCCTACTAGTATGATCTGCATCATAGTCCAGGTAGTCAAGTACAAATCCTAAGGGCTTTACCAACATGTAACTATAAGACAGTATAAAGAGACTAGTGTACATGTTAAGATAAAGAGCAACCAGATAGCATACTATCATGTCGAGCAAGAAAGTCATCTCTATATATGTCCAAGCATCCAATATAATATACATAATCTGTACAATACTGGCCTCTAGGGCATACATACAACTAACATAAAAGCAGTGCTGATATTATTAGACATGAAGACCTTCTTAGGCACTTGAGTCTTCCTCTTCCTAGTGCACAAGTCCTTAAGAATTTTCGCATAAGCGGGGACTTGCTAAATAGCATCTAGGTGAGGGATATTGATGTTAACCTGTTTGAACATTTCTAAAATTTTCTCCATATGAGGACTCGTTCTGTTTGCCCTTAACCGGTTCGGGTAAGGAGCTTTCGCAATAAGCGCAGGGTCCATCACAGGAGAAGGAAGAGGAGGTAGACGAGGTCCCAAAAGAGGTGTGGGGACCGTCTGTGGAGAACTATAAGGGTTGGGAGAAGGTGTCGAGCCTAGTGGGAAATGGAGAATTGGCTCGCTAGAAGGTGGTGTGGTAGAAGAAGAAGGATTAGAAGGAGAAGTGTGTGTGTGTGTGGAAAGGACTCAGCCGGGGTGTTGATATGATTTTCAGTATCATCAATACCTTCCCCGACATGACTGTTCAGCACTCTTCCCGATCTCAACGTTGTGACGGCATTTACATTGTAATGCCCAGGATTCTGTAGGGGTTGAGAGGGAAGTTTCCCTTTTTCTCTCGCACTCATTTCGGCTTTAAGGCGTGCGATTTCAGCTTCCATCGATTTGATACTCTCAGCTTGGGACGCTGAGTTTTTCTTTATCTCACTGACGGAAGATCTAACCTCAGTCGAAACCTCTATGAAATTTGACAAAAGTGATTTCATGGTTTGAGTGAATTGAGAGAACTCGTCAGAACAGGACTGCATAGGATTAGACTGTGCAGGAGTGTTGCCCTGGTTTTGGAAATTTTGTGACTGATAGGGGTGCTGAGTGAGTTGAAGGGGTTGCTGTTGTGGTGGAGGAAGAGCCCTTTGAAAATTATTCGTGTTTGGAACCGTGTTTTGAGATTGGTTTTGGTTCCAAGCGAAATTCGGGTGATTCCTCCAACCCTGATTGTACGTGGAAGAATAAGGATCGTTTCGAGGTCTTTGAAATGCGGCATTAGAATGCTCGTGACCTTGAAATGCAGAGTTTAATGGACATTCTTTCGTTAAATGAGACGGATCAGAACAGCACCCACAAACAGTTTTGGGGAGCGACACTGGGTTTAGGGAGGCTGCTGCAAATTTGTGTTCCATAGCGTCGAGCTTCTTTTGCATTGCTGCCATTTCAGCTCGAACACCTATGGACACATCTATTTGGTGTACGCCACCCCTATTCAATGGTTGGGTTCCACTCTCCCACTGTAGTGATTTTTCAGCGAACTCTTCTAAGTACTTCCAAGCTTCCCCATCATCTTTGGTCATAAAAGTACCTTGACACATGTTTTCAAGGCTCTGTTTAGTGTTTGGGTTAATGCCCTCATAAATGATTCGGCACAATTCCCATCTCGGGATGCCGTGATGAGGACACTGAACCAATAGATCCTTGAAACGTTCAAAGCATTTTGAAAATGGTTTAGCAGGGAGCTGGGCAAATTGATTCAGTTCGCTACGGATTCGAGCTGTCTTTTATATTGGGTAAAATTTCTTAAGGAATACCGCGACGAATTCTTCCCAATTCGTAATAGAGTGTGCGGTAGTGTTATATAGCCACTTCTCGGCTATATCGCACAAAGTTAATGGAAGAAGTCGTAGACGCATAGCATCCACTGAAAGTTGTGACGTACCCATCATTGCGCATACGTTTTCAAATTTGGTAATGAAAACGTAAGCGTCCTCAGTCTCGAGTCCGTGGAATTTGGGTAAAAGATTGATATACTGGGGCTTAATCTCAAAGTTATCCCCATTGGCTGGTGGTGTGGATAAGCAGGTCGAAAGAGGACCTCGAATTGGGTAGCACCTCTCCTGGAGAGAGATGCGGGGTGGATTCTGCGCACCAACGGACGGCGGCAGATTAGGGTTAAAGAAGTTTGATGGATTCGGATCCATCGGTGTGGGTGTGGTAGTGGGTAAAGAAAAGGTAAATGGAGAAATATCGACTTCGGAGTCGATAAAGGGTACGCGGACTAAACGGGCACTAGAATCCCGTGTCCAGCCTATCTTGCACTAAAAAGGGTTAGTACAAGTGGCAGCGTTGACTTATAATTAGGGGTAATGAATGCGGTGTTTGCTTTTGAAAAAGGGACGGATTTTTGAAAAAATGATGCGACAAAACAAATGCAGCACACAAACCCTAGAATCTAGTGGTCACCTAGGTCCGGCTCTAGACCGCTCCTAACTGCCAAAAGACAAGTCGCAGGATAGAATCCTCCACTGCCTCTTTGTCCCCCTGTAGCCAGATAAGTGCCAGGTAAGTGGGAAGATACTCCACTACGTAAGTAGTGGGCCTAATTAAAAACCACTAGCCTTAGACACACTCGCCTTAGGCACCACAAGAAAACGCGGATAAGCAATGAATTACCCACGGCCTTCTCTTGTCCTAATTGAGCGCGACAGTCCTTAGAGTCTTCTCTAGATTTCTTTTAGTTAATATGGGTCAATGCGGATGCAAGTTTTGTGGTTTTCAGGGCCTAGGAAGGGTAATGAAATCCCCACCTAATTTGGATTTGGCCGTGCCCCTTAATATCCGTATTAGAATGCAAACAACCAAGAACTCAAAATCACGCACAAATTTAATTTTGCTTTTGCGGCACTGCGATTATTTGCAAAGAATCCTGCAGCAAAGTATTAGTTGGAGCTAAAAAGAGGAGAGAGGAGAAGGTAAGAAATCACCTGAGAGAAAATTTTTGCAGAGAACCCTCAAGGTAACCGCGGTTCCACCGCAATAGCCCTCAAAAACCGCGCTTCCGCGGTCTCTTGATGAGATCACCCCTCCAAAATTCTTCAGGGAGTTTCTGTTGACTCCCACCGCTCTTTGGTATTTTCCAAAAATTTTCTTCAATTGCCAAACAGCTCCAGATTTCCTTGCAATGAACCACAATAAATCGTTTTAGGGTTTGCACGAATTTTGATCTCAAAATAACAATGGAATAATTCTTTCAATTCAAACTATAATATGAAACGAATTAGCGCGCGATCCCCGGCAACGGCGCCATTTGATTTAGTGTAATTCTCGGATGTGTTTGTAAAAAGCATGTATCGAATCAATTGTTTGCACGAAAATTGTATAAAGAACTCACTATCAAAGAATTAGATTTGACCGCAATCAACTACGGTGTCAGTTGTAGATCGTAAGCGAGTGTGGATCGTCCACAGGGATTGTGCGATTCGTTTCTATGTTTAATTTGTTTGAATCGAAAAGTTAATCGAAAAGAAAAGAAAACATGATTCAAGAATTTATTGATTGATTTAGGTGTTACGATGTTTAATCAAGAATCAAAAACTTATAAACAACTCAAGAATCGGTGTTTCGATGATATTTCCAACCAAAATGCCAAGAATCTAAATGAGGCTCGTAGGAATCGATCGGATCTATAGATGTGATGTAATTTCAAGATTTCGTGTTCTTGTCCTTCGAAGGATTGATACTAGATTGATGATGATCGACGAGAGTTAGGGCTTTCTTGATGAAACTAGGGTTTCATCTTTTAAACCCTTGTTCTTTCGTTGATATCATTTGCATTCTAGCCGCTAACAATTTCAAGAAACGATCGTAACTCCCCAATCTCGAGCGATATCAATCAAGAAAGCATCGCAACGAATTGGGTTGTCGATTCTTGAACTTGCTAGGGTTTACAAAACTCGTAGGATTCAAGAATCGATTTAAGATATATTACATCATCATTCTATTGATCGTCTCGACTCCTCGACGAGCGGAGTATTACTCAAACATCATCATACAGAAAGTATTCATGAATTGAAAAGATATCATGATGCGAGAATTTAAAGAAAACAAGATAAAAGAATATCACCTTTTATTTATATCAACAATTTGATTACAGTCGCTCAAGAACTACAAGAGGAAGAACTAAATTGTTGAATTGGCGTCGCTCGGCTCCTTGAGTCGCGGATCGGCTTTGACCACTTACTCCGTTGATGATCGGCTCGGCTCATAAAAGGTTGCAAGGCTTCTTGCTTGATGGGTACTCAGGATCTTGGCTTTTGATTGGAATTAGGGTTAGGGTTTCACACAAATCCTCTCACTAGATTTGTGGAAGAAGAAGATGAAGAGAGAGATAGAATGGCTCTAAATTGACTAAATGAACTAGTCAAGGATCAAGTCCTCCAAGATTGAATAATCTTTTTACAAGTGAGCCTAGGGTCTTATTTATAGAACACCCAAACCCTAAGCCTTTGAGTTCCCTCCAAAAGTTTGTTGAAAGACTTCTAGAAGTAGTTTGTTAGGCTTAGCTTAGGGTTTAAGCTAGGGTTTAGGAAGAAGTTTCTAGAATGATAGGCTAGTTTAGTGTTGATCCCAAAGCTTGCTGATCTGGCAGAAGTATCTGGAGTCTTCTGGAATTTGAGGTACATTTCTGAACTGTAGCCACTATGAGAAGCATTGTGCACTAAAATTGAGAGGATGACGTGGCAAGATGGCCGCGGAACCGCGGCGCAAGCAGGCTCCGGCCGCGGTTCCGCGGCCATGTTGGAGGCTTGGGATTTGATCTTTTTGCAATGGTCTTTGGCTCATATTTTGGGCTTCCTCTGATATGTTGATTTGTAGTTTCCCTTTTTGATTGATACCAGATCTGAAATCATTGAGTTGACGTAACGTTTTAGCTGTACCCTGTAAGTTTTTGTCCTTTCTGCTGGATTTTCCTGCACTGATCTCAAAACAAGTGTTGCGCAAATGTAGGGATGATGCGATGCCATAAAATGTGGTCAATTTCCTTTATAGTGCCGGTTTTAGAGTCTAACACATGCAATCTGATATTTTGCGACAGTTTTGCTAATATGTGAATTATGAATGCCGAACACTTCTATATGAATGCAAATGATGAGGAAATTGCCGTGTAAAATATGCATTATTTTCGACTAATCAATATACGTGGTTTCGTCGTGAATGATAGCAGTCGCATTTTACTTTGCCCTCTTTCTAATCCCTTTATTTGTCTTTACTTATTACCTTATGTACACCACAATTAGGCTAATTGGTTTTCTTCCTTCCCTACCCTTCGGTACCAGCTTGAGGTTTGGAAGAAGACTATCCAATGAGCACAATAGGTGTACTTTCCTAAATACCAGGAGCCCTCGCAACCTGAGAGAAGGTAAAAATAAAAGACTACCCGAATAATCCTATTCGATTTTTCCTGAACCAGAATCCATCCTCGAACTGGAACAAGTTCATTCGAGTTCGTATGTAACTATACGATGTCTTATCCAATAAATGTGGATCTTCGTAGTGATACGGAATGTTCTGAAGAAATGCAAAGGGTAAAAGGAGGAGTGGCAATGATATATGCAACTATGACAATCCAAAAGCCAATGTGTTTTAAGAAGGTTCGGTTAACTTGGTTCATGAGTTCTAGTCTAGAGTCGGGCCATGGTCGCTGCCAAAGAGAGAGAGAAAAGAAACACTCAGTGTGCACTCTAACCTAGATCAGAATGGTTAATCACTTTATCTAATCACGATGTCTCCCACTGTTTCCTCGAATTCTCTACCAAACCCAAAAGAAGAAATAGTCGGGATCATCTAAAATCACCCGAGGAGTAAACCTACTCATCAGTGGGAATCGGGATCCAACTATCATCGCATGATAACTTGATGGAAGCCACTCAAGTTATCACACTCCAGAAGGTATGCGCATAACTGGTAAGTTTCTTGAATGTTTGAAACTCACGATGTGATTTTTACCCCTAGGACCCAAGTGACCTTGACGAATAATCAACAAATCAAAAGGTCCTAGTCAAGTTCAACATTATCTTGATTGCGTTAAACCCACCCGCACGACCCTTGACGAATAATCAACAAAGTCATACGACTGTCCTAACCAATCCACATGTCCATGCGACAGAAGCATTACAGAGCTACCGCACACTACGTCTCGGTGAATAGCAACGACAAACGTAGCATGAATACTAAGCAATACTAATCTGAAATGACGGAGGGCTACGGCTGGTTTTTGGCGAAAAACCTTTAACGTAATGAACTTGATATCCTTGATGGAATCCAAATGGTTTTATAAATATATAGTGGCGCAAACTTTTGCTAAAGAGGACACTCCCGGTGAAGGGATCTCGGCTCCTTCTTCATAGAATGAGGTGTAGGATATTCCAAACTGAATACCTCGATGCAAAGCAAAAGAATCGGCTATAGTAAAGTTATTACGATGATGCAAACTATTGCCCAAAGGGTCACTCCCGATGAAGGGATCTCGGCCCTTGCCTCGTCGAAGGAGGTGCAAGATATTCCCAATCGAATACCACTGTGCAAAACAAAAGAAAACGTTTGTAATGTCTATTTTTTTAAAAACTTGCTTCCAACAAAATCAAATAGGTTTGTTTTGTCTTTGCATTGATCAGAATCAACGCAGTCCCATCAATTAATCAAACCAGAAAAGAACGAAAAATATGATGTACGTATATGCCACCTGCATTCGCCACTGGGCCCCGTCATCACCCGTTAGGTTACTTAACTAACGACAGAGGGGGGGAGGGGGCTGGACTAGCGCGGGTGCAAAACAACAACATCTACTAGTATATATATATATATATATATATAAATATATATAACATTCGTCCCTGGCATGATATAAAGTAACATCACAGAATCTCAGCCAAGCAACAAAGAGTGGTGGATAATCCTGGAGCCTCGGGTTTCATTGAGCCGCAAATGAGACCCGACGTTCCCCTGTCGTGTGGTTAGTCCATGCAATGAAAACTTAGACCCCTACGAGTGCGGCAAGTTACCCGCCAATCCCAAAAGAGAGGCAACCCCAATCAACAAAGTGAATGGGCCACCCGGCACTTCACGGAATCCGGTAACTTGAGCACCCCTCTGTAGGTCAACCTGTACCCCCTACGAGTGCGGCAAATAGCCCGCCAATTCTAGAGTAAGGCCCCGTCCGTATCAACGCCATGAGATGCGAGCCTCTTGCCCTCTAGAACCCCGCTAACCATGCACTCCACCGCGGGGTAATCCTAGTACAGAAAAGAAAAGAATATATACAACGGTGACATCGATCTCAACCCGGTCATGCCCCAAAAAAATAATATACAAACTGGCAGTGACGGCAGTCCATATGTCGGACGCTCGTCCCGTAATATCAAATGTACAAATAAATCCAAACTGTACTACCATTTGTTGGGTTACGGCAGCGCCAAATGCGGAACAAAAATTTATAAAACTTGGCGCTACCACAACCAATTACCCGGATCTACCCATAAGCCGTAGATAACAAAACATGCAAAGGAGTTAGAATGGTTATACCGAATAGATCCGTGTCCTTCGGTCTTCAACCATCATCCCAAGCTCCTAGGGGCTTCCTTGATCAAGCTTGATCTTTGGTCTCCCTCTATCGAAGATGATCTACCCGAGATTCTATGCAACGAGCTCCAACCTCATATCCGAGGCAATTAGGGCACCTAAATCGCTACTCTAGATACCGTAGATGAAGTAGAGAGTGACGAAGGATTAATTTGTCTCAAGACACCCAAGGATTCTCAACTCATGAGAGGGTTTGGATGGAGCTAGAGGAAGAAGAAGATGCTATGAGAATGAGGTGTTGAGAGCAACTCAAGAAAAAGAAAAAGATATGAATAATGGCTTGTGTTTTTTGTGTGTTGTGAGTGTTGATTAGAAATAATGGAGCCATCACAATAAATATGTCAAGTCTCCAAAATATCTAGAGTCAACAAAAATATCTCAAGTCAACAAACAATCTCACAACATGTAAGTCGATGTCGCGCACCCCACGTGTTCGCGGGGAGGCGGAATTTGCAAAAAAATGATTTTTACGAGCTTCGCAACACCGACTAGAACCAAGGATCGTTCATAAACTTTAGCTAGTAAACTACTTGAGGTTTAATTACTCGAATACGAAGTTATACCGCATGATACATGTCCTTCGGGTCTTCATCGATGTCCTCCTCGTTGTCGTAGGCTCCAAGGATCGATCCGGATCGTAGCTTCTTCGACGGCCTCCTCGAGTCAAAGATGATCCACCCGAGAGTCTATAGTCCGAGTTCCACCTCAAAACCGAGGTAACTAGGGCAGCAAGCTTGCTAAACTTGATGGCCTAGGTGATGTAGAGTATGAAGATGGATTTATTTGTCTCTTGAAACCCTAGGATTCTCAACACATGAGAGCTTTTAGGGTTTTGTAGTGAGGAAGAAGAAGAGAGCTAGCATGAGAGCTCACTTGAGGAAAGAGAAAGCCTTTTGATAAATGATAATGATCAATGAAAAATGAGATAGCTACCTGACATGACCACTAGCATGGCATGAAAATATCTCACAAAAATATCTAGGTCAAATAGTCAAACCAAGTCAAGTGGTCAAGCCATGTCAAATGGTCAAGTAAAGTCAAGTAGTCAAAACAAGTAGCCATGCCTCAATTATCATTTACAAAAAATAACAAATACTTTCCTCCACCTCATAATTATTTTAATCAAGTAAATGGTCAAAACCCTAATGAGGTGTCTCCTTCTGTGCTCCTCTCATCCGTATATACATACCTGCATTCGTGTTCTGAGAAACATGAATACAAAGAGAAGAAACCGATCCATCAATATAATACTAGGATCCGGCTTAAACCAAAGCCCACTAGTATTATCCGCCCGAACATCATACGTTCACAAGTGCACGTAAGTGATCGAAGCCCTGTCGTAAAACCATACAGCCTCTACACCTTTTGCCCAGTGCAGGGAAACTCTCTAAGTGGGACTCTAAAGACTCGACACTACACTGGCAGTGGGTTTAACCACAGGCCGCAAACGGTACTAGCTGCACGTAACGGTCCCCAGGTAGATGTCGATAAGAAGGTCGATGAGGAAAACCCATCTGAACTCCTACTGAGCCTGAATGTGACAATCTCTGTACAGTCCGGTCTGTTCGTCTAAGAGTATCGCATATCGAGCCTAGGGGGCGGTAATCGTCAGACCCCTAATAGCGCAATAAGTCATGTCGGAGAGTAGCCCAATACACCCTGAGAAATTACTGGAATACCTACCAGTAAATCTCGCTTGCCTTGGCCATGGACTTTGTGTAATGGCCTTCCGAACACAGCGCAATATCAACCCCCAATACCGGGAAAGACGAATCCTATATAACCGCCACTGCCTCCAAGTGCTTCGGGACTGCACCCAACTACTACCTGTTTGCATGACTCTATTGAGCCATGGTATGGTAGTAATCAAAGTACAGTGGGAACACACTTGAGGCGAAGTAGCAGTGTCAAGTCGACGGAATAGGTTGTGTAAGTCCACGTTGCCCACCCCGGTGCTTACGGGGAGGCGGAAAACGGAATAAAAATCAAATTTTTATCAACTTTAGGCAACATGGACTAGACAATGAAGGATCTTTGCTAAACAAAAACAAGCTAAAGCTAACTAGAAACTAGCTAAGGGTTAGAACGGTTATACCTAGGGCTTTATGTCCTTCTCTCCTTGCTCCTTGGAGTAGTAGAAAGGGATCACCTTTGTCGTCTTCTCACGTCGAAGAAGGATCCACCCGAAAGCCTCAACCTTTGGCTTCAACTCCAAGCTAGAAGTAACTAGAGTGCTAGAAGTGCTAATCCTAGAACCCTAGATGAGAGTAGAGATTATCAAGAAGAGGTTTTTCTCAAGTTCAAGTGTTTCTCAACACATGAGAGGGGAGAGCTTGAGGGAGAGGAAGAACAAGAGAGAGAAAGTAAATGATAGAATGAGAGAAAAATAAACCATTCTCACATATATGTGTGAATTATTATAAATTGATAATTAGCTAGATAATTGTCATGGTTAATCAAGACATGACCATTATCATTTCATTTTTAATGCAAATTGCAAGGATCAAAGAGCATTTTCCAAATGAAATGATGATGGTCAAAGTGTCAACCTAGGTCAACAAGTCAAGAAGGTCAAATGGTCAACAACCATAACCATGCACAATTATATTAAACTAATATCAATCAACCATAATACACACATAAGCATTAGGGTTAATAAAATGACAATAGTCATTAACCCTAATCAAAGTTCTCTCCCTCTGTCTCAAGCAACTGTGCATACGCACCCGTATTCGTGATCCGAGGAACACGAATACAAAGAGAAAAACCCAATCCCAAATCTATACTAGGATCTGGCTTAAACCAAAGCCCGCTAGTATAAGCTGTCCGGACAGCAAACGTGCACAAGTGCGCGGATGTGAACGAACCCTGTCGCAAAACCATGCGACCTCTACTCATTTTGCCTAAAGGCGAATAGCTCTCTGTGTGGGACTCTAAAGACTCGACACTACGCTGGCAGTGGGTTTAACCACAGACCGCAAGCGGCACTAGCTGTACGTAACGGTCCCCAGGTAGATGTCGATAAGAAGACTGACGAGGTGAACCCCATCTGAACTCCTACTGAGCCTGTATGTGACAGTCTCCGTACAGTCCGGTCTGTTCGTCTGATACATCGCATGGCGGGCCTAGGGGGCGGTGAACGTCAGTCCCCTAATAGCGGTACAAGTCGTGTCGGAGTGTAGCCCAGAACACCCTGAGATAACACTGGAAACCTACCAGTATATCTCCCTTGCCCTGGCCAGGGACTACTCGTGTAATGGCTCTCCTAGACACAGCGCGATGTCAACCCCCAATACCGGGAGAGACGAATCCTGTCTAACCGTCACTGCCTCCAAGTGCTTCGGGACTGCACCCAAAAACTACCTGTTTGCACGACTCCTTTGAGCCGTGGTAGGGTAGTAATCAAAGTGCAGTCGGAACACACCCGAGGCGAAGTGACAGTTTCAAGTCAGCGGACTTAGCTGTACTCATGTCACCTGGGAACTGATAACTGACGATAGGTATAATACCAACCAACAGTTCCCGACGAGTCCTGTCCAGTGTACTCGTAACCTAACGAGCACCCGCATACTATCTCAAGTACGACGTACTGATGGCTGTGGGACAGACCGTCTCCTACGCTGGGATGAGAAGCGCATACGCTATTCTACTCCGGAGTATCGATGCCCTGTCTCGATAGTCCAACGACCAGGGACCTGTATGAGGATGTGCTTATGGATTACCCAGCTCCCACGAGTGTGAGCGCCATCACAACGCTGGTAATCAAGCAAAGATCCTAAGGGCTCTACTAATATGTATATCAGCGATATGCTAAAAGAAACACATGCACATATTAAAGCAGAGAAAAACCAAGTAGCATACTACCATTTCGAGCAAGATTTTATATACAACTGTGAATATCCCAAGCTTCCATCAAGTAATATACAAACTAGTATGATACAGTAATGGCCTCTAGGGCATATACACTAACAATCTCCCACTTGCACTAAGGCCATGTACTGGCGTATCGAAGACCTATCATCTCGATCAGCCGCTCGAACTGAGTCTGGGGCAAGGCCTTAGTGAATGGATCTGCTGTGTTATCTTCTGAAGCAACCCTCCGAACCTCGATCTCCTGGCGATCCACGATCTCCCTGATCAGGTGATACCGCCTCAAGATGTGTCTGGATTTCTGATGGGACCTGGGTTCCTTCGCTAAAGCTATATCCCCGTTGTTGTCGCAATACAGAGATATTGGGTCAACAATGGACGGAACCACCTGAAGTTCTTTCAAGAACTTCCTCATCCAGACAGCTTCTTTTGCGGCATCAGATGCAGCGATGTATTCCGCTTCCATAGTCGAGTCGGCAACGGTTTCCTGTTTGGAGCTCTTCCAGCACCCCGCCCCTCCATTGAGGGTAAACACAAAACCCGACATGGACTTGGAATCATCCTTGTCACTCTGGAAGCTGGAGTCAGCAAAGGCCTCAATCTGGAGGTCTTTTCCGCCATACACCAAGAACATCTCCTTAGTCCTTCTCAGGTACTTGAGAATGTTCTTTACTGCTATCCAATGTTTCTCCCCAGGGTTTGACTGATACTTGCTTACCACACTCAGTGCATAAGCCACATCCGGTCTGGTACACAACATCGCATACATTATAGAGCCTATAGCAGAAGCGTAGGGTATAATAGACATGCGATCCTTCTCCAAATCAGTCTTGGGAGACATCCCTTTGGAGAGGGTGATCCCGTGACAAGCCGGTAGATTACCGCGCTTGGAATCTTCCATACTGAATCTCTTCAGTATGGTGTCGATGTACCTGGACTGCGAAAGTCCTAATATCCTTTTGGATCTGTCACGGTAGATCCGGATACCCAGAATGTATGAGGCATCACCCAGGTCTTTCATGGAGAACCTGTGTGACAAGAACCCCTTGACAGATTGTAAAACGAGGAATACTACAGTTCTCGCTACAAATCTACAATAGATGCATGGTTCATCTGGATTTTTGATAAAGCCAAATTCCTTGACCGTCTCATAAAAACAGATGTTCCAACTCCGCGATGCCTGCTTTAGTCCATAAATGGACTTAAGCAACTTGCACACCTTTCCGCTGCTCCCACTCTGAATGAAACCCTCTGGCTGGTCCATATAGACACACTCCTCTAAATGTCCATTTAGAAAAGCTGTCTTTACGTCCATCTGCCAAATCTCATAATCGTGGAAGGCAGCAATGGCAAGAAGGATCCGAATGGATTTCAGCATAGCTACTGGAGAAAAGGTTTCGTCATAGTCCAAACCAGGTCGCTGACGAAAACCCTTTGCTACCAGTCTAGCTTTATAGGTCTCAACCTGTCCATCTACACCAATCTTCCTTTTGAAGATCCACTTGCATCCTACGGGTTTTACCCCATCTGGAGCAATGTCCAACGTCCATACTTTGTTGGTGTACATGGACTCCATCTCGGTCCGCATTGCATCCAGCCATTTTACCGAGTCGACGCTCTGAATGGCTTGCTGGAAGCTAGTAGGCTCATCACAATCTATGATGCAATCCTCTCTATCCCCGTCAATGAGAAAACCGTAGTATCTCTCGGGCGGATGAGACTGCCTACTACTCCTGCGGAGTGGCGTAGGAATGTCCTGATCATTCGAACCCTCTGGTTCTACTAAGCTTTCAGTAATAGCTTGTGGTTCTGGAATTTCTTCCAGTTCTATTGCGCTCCCACTTATTTCTTTTTCTATGAACTGGTGTTCTAGAAAGTGGGCATGGCGAGAAACAAAAACCTTTTGTTCCTCTTCGCAATAGAAGAAATATCCCTTGGAGTTCTTTGGATATCCCATAAACTTGCACTGTACTGAGCGTGCCTCGAGCTTGTCCGCATGCTGCTTTTTTACAAAAGCTGGACATCCCCATGTCTTAATGTGATTAAGATAGGGTCTCTTCCCACACCACATCTGATATGGTGTAGTAGGCACAGTCTTAGTTGGAACTCGGTTCAAAAGGTATGCAGCTGATTCTAGCGCATATCCCCAGAACGATCGCGGCAACTCAGCGTTACTCATCATGGACCGTACCATATCCAGTAGGGTTCGGTTCCGTCTCTCCGATACACCGTTATGTTGCGGAGTGTATGGAGGAGTAAGCTGAGAGAGAATTCCATTCTCTTTTAAGTAACCCAGGAACTCGGCACTCAAGTATTCACCACCTCGATCAGATCTCAGTGCCTTGATACTTTTGCCTGTTTGTTTTTCTACTCATTCTTATATTCCTGGAATTTTTTCAAAAGCCTCGGATTTATGTTTCATTAAGAAGACATAACCGTACCTTGAAAAGTCATCCGTAAAAGTAATGAAGTAAGAATAACCGCTTCGTGCATGTGTAGACATTGGACCGCACACGTCGCTGTGTATGAGTCCCAAGAACTCGCTCGCTCTTACTCCGTGTCCAGTGAACGGAGTCTTTGTCATCTTTCCCTTGAGACAGGATTGACAAGTTGCATACGATTGATATTCGAACGGATCCAAATATCCTTCTGTATGTAACTTAGTCAACCTTCTCTCATTGATGTGACCCAGTCTACAATGCCATAAGAAAGTTTTATTGATTTCTGGAGACTTTCTTTTGTGTGTATTCTGGACATTGAAAATCTGTGGTTGGTTTAATACGTATATACCGTTGTTCAATGTACCTGACCCAATCAAAACTTGATTAAGGTGAATGTTCACTACATTACTTACAAATGCAAATTCATAACCTTCTTTAGATAATAAAGATACAGAAATGATATTACAGGTTGCATTTGGTACATAATAACAACTACGCAAAACCAAAAAGTGTCCATCCGACAATCCCAGGTGATAGTCCCCGACGGCCTCAGCATCCATGCTAGCACCGTTTGCAACTCTGAGGGTCATGTCACCTGCCTTCAAAACTCTACGCTTTCTCAACGCCTGCAAAGAATTACAGATATGAGATCCTGATCCGGTATCCAATACCCAGGATGTAGAGTTTATTGATAGACAGTTTTCAATAACATACACACCTGAAGCTGAAGCCGCAACTCGCTTCAAATCCTGTGTTCTGGCCTTCCAAGCCTTGCAATCCTATTTCCAGTGACCACTTTTGTGACAATAGAAGCATTCTTCCTTCCCCACCAATTTTCCCGCTACCTTTGTTGCTTTTCTTTTTCCCTTCGTATCCACTTTACTGACACCGCCTCTTGGTTTGGCGGGGGCTTTCTTCTTCTCGCCCTTGGCTTTCGCCCTGGACCTAGAAGAGGAAGATCCTCCTACAAACAAAGTGGATGTCTCCCTACTCTTCTGTAGGGTGCCCTCAGCACTCCTCAACATGTTCAGAAGTTCGGAAAGTTCAACCTCCTTTCCTTGCATGTTGAAGTTAAGGATAAACTGGGCGTAAGTGGAAGGAAGGGACTGGAGAATCAAATCAGTATAGAGTTCATTCTCCAACGTGGTCCCAAAGTCCGCGAGCTCCTCTATGTAGCCAATCATCTTAAGCACGTGTTCCGCTACCGATGATCCGACGGCCAACCTTGCCGAAAATAACTTCTTCGACACTTCGTATCTGGCGATACGAGACTGCTCTCCATACAGTTCTTTTGTATGAAGAAATATGGACTGTAGGTCCATATTCTCGTGCCTCCTCTGATGTTCGTTGTCCATCGAGGCAAGTACGGGGCATTTGGCCTTCGCGCAATCTATTTCCCATGTCCTACGGATTTCCCTATCCGCGACACTGGTTTTGGGACCTGGGACAGGGGGAGCTTTGGTGGTAAGGACATACCCCAACTTGTCGTAAGTGATTGCCATCTTGACATTCCTGAGTCAATCTTTGTAGTTTGGCCCTGTCAATATGTTTTTATCTAGTAATAACTTAAGTCCGGTCATGTTGAATGGTCGCTGCAATTAGGAGAGAGAAAAGAAACACTTTAGCATGATGCTCTTGCAAGTTTAGAGTGGTTTTTAGTTTGTCTAAACAGGATGGCTCCCACTGTCTCTCGAATCCCTTCTCAAACCGTAAAGAAAGGATTAGTCGGGATCAATCTCACCGTACAATACTTGCTTAACCGTTCAGCCAGGCCAGTGTCGGTACTTCGAGGGAAGTTTTCCAACGCTTTCGCGAAGTTCCTTAATTATGTAACCTCTTTTCCCTGTGGGCGTAGCCCCGCTAACACCTTTCTAGACACCTACTAGGTTTATAGCATTGATCGTTAAGTGAGAGTTTTCCCGAGGAGTAGCATATACTCACAGTAGGATCGGGATACAAATATCATCGCGTGATAAAACCGAAGGAATCCTACCAGAATTATCACACTCCAAATGGTATGCAGCGCTAGCAAGTTTCAGTACTTATGAAACTCCCGATGTGGATTTTTGCCCCATGCTCTTATGACCTTGACTTTGGCCAAAATATCATAAGTCACATGTCAAGTTCTACCCGTCATTCTCCTGGTTAATTTGGACCCACCCGTACCTACCCTTGACTTTGGCCAAAATGGCAGCACGACTGTCCCAAACCAACGCATCTATCTATGCTGCACATGAATACCCAATAGCTCCCAATCACTATGCCTTGACTTTGGCCAAAATACATAGCTTGAATACTTTTTGACCATTCATGTGGAATGACGGAGGGCTACGAATGGTTTTGGCGAAACCGTGAACGTAGTAAACTTGATATAATCGATGGAACGAGATAGCTTTTAAAAGGAGTGGTTCAAGCTCCGCGTTTAAAAGTTTAGTTTTGAAAAGAACCGAGTGGTTTTCAAAGTGTTCCAATCGACTTTTACTTGGTTTATTTTCTTGCATTAGTTCTTTCAATGCGTCCCATCAATTAATCCTACCATTGCAGAAAACAACCAAAATATGACGTACGCTTATGCCATTCGCATTCGCCACGGGGCCCCGTCATCACCCGTTAGGTTACTTAACTAACGACAGAGCGGGGGCTGGGCTAGCGCGGCTGTAAAACATAAGCAACGCCTAAATAGTTATCATATATAAATATATAGCAATGATAGACATTACAGATCACAGATGAATACATTGGATATACTAGGAATCAGCAATACGTTCGAGCCTGCAACGAAAAGCGGATTACACGGTCGCGGTGAATAGCCAATACCCCACCCAAGACCCCTACGGGTGCGGCAAACTACCCGCTAAGTACCCGAAGCGAAGCAACCTCCCTCACCACCGTGAGTAGGCCACTCGG
Source organism: Agapanthus africanus (assembly GCA_030015575.1). Lineage (NCBI taxonomy): Eukaryota > Viridiplantae > Streptophyta > Magnoliopsida > Asparagales > Amaryllidaceae > Agapanthus > Agapanthus africanus. The sequence goes on from JASDDO010000029.1 coordinate 214,148,261, forward strand.
CACTTCAAGATACCCGGTAGTTTGTGCATCCCTCCATGGGTCTATCCTAGGAGAAAAAACAGTAAAAAGAATTATACAATGACGGCTACAACCCCGACCCGGTTGTGCGGCCATACAAATAATATTTCATCAATTTACATGTTACAATGAATGAAAGAAAAAGAAACACTCATCTCACATCCACCCCGGCTATTCACCCGCGACGATCCAACGCATTCATATACACATACCATCATCAAACACATATCACAGATATGTATAACCCCGACTAATCGACATATAGCGATTAGCCGACGTTCAATACATATAAACATCACAGATATAACCCTTTAGTCAAAGTGTAGTGAAGTTCGATCAAAAATACGGATTTATAGGCCCCCAAAAACAAATTTCTTTTCTGGAAAACCTGGGCACATATAAACCATCTTAAAAATCCCAAAACCATGCCAGAAGAACACTGCACCAAACTCGACCCAGAGCCAAGCCAAAACGGCCGCGGTTGCGCGGCAATAGCTTGCAATTGCCGCGGAACCGCGGCGCTTTGAGCGAATCTCTGGATCGTTTTTGGTGGCTTTCTTCACAAAACCCTGAGATGATTTTTGACGTACGATTTATTTTATTTTGAACAGAAAAAATTTTAACAGAAACTTGGGTTTTTGTAAACTCGGTTTTGCGATTTTTTCCGATTGAACTTCCATACACTTTACTACCTAGCTAGTTTATGTTTAGTTAGGCTCTGATACCACTGTAAGTCCACGTTGCCCACCCCGGTGCTTACGTGGAGGTGGAAAACGGAATAAAAATCAAATTTTTATCAACTTTAGGCAACATGGACTAGACAAAGAAGGATCTTTGCTAAACAAAAACAAGCTAAAGCTAACTAGAAACTAGCTAAGGGTTAGAACGGTTATACCTAGGGTTTTATGTCCTTCTCTCCTTGCTCCTTGGAGTAGTAGAAAGGGATCACCTTTGTCGTCTTCTCACGTCGAAGAAGGATCCACCCGAAAGCCTCAACCTTTGGCTTCAACTCCAAGCTAGAAGAAACTAGAGTGCTAGAAGTGCTAATCCTAGAACCCTAGATGAGAGTAGAGATTATCAAGAAGAGGTTTTTCTCAAGCTCAAGTGTTTCTCAACACATGAGAGGGGAGAGCTTGAGGGAGAGGAAGAACAAGAGAGAGAAAGTAAATGATAGAATGAGAGAAAAATAAACCATTCTCACATATATGTGTGAATTATTATAAATTGATAATTAGCTAGATAATTTTCATGGTTAATCAAGACATGACCATTATCATTTCATTTTTAATGCAAATTGCAAGGATCAAAGAGCATCTTCCAAATGAAATGATGATGGTCAAAGTGTCAACCTAGGTCAACAAGTCAAGAAGGTCAAATGGTCAACAACCATAACCATGCACAATTATATTAAACTAATATCAATCAACCATAATACACACATAAGCATTAGGGTTAATAAAATGACAATAGTCATTAACCCTAATCAAAGTCCTCTCCCTCTGTCTCAAGCAACTGTGCATACGCACCCGTATTCGTGATCCGAGGAACACGAATACAAAGAGAAAAACCCAATCCCAAATCTATACTAGGATCTGGCTTAAACCAAAGCCCGCTAGTATAAGCTGTCCGGACAGCAAACGTGCACAAATGCGTGGATGTGAACGAACCCTGTCGCAAAACTATGCGACCTTTACTCATTTTGCCTAAAGGCGAATAGCTCTCTGTGTGGGACTGTAAAGACTCGACACTACGCTGGCAGTGGGTTTAACCACAGACCGCAAGCGGCACTAGCTGTACGTAACGGTCCCCAGGTAGATGTCGATAAGAAGACTGACGAGGTGAATCCCATCTAAACTTCTACTGAGCCTGTATGTGACAGTCTCCGTACAGTCCGGTCTGTTCGTCTGATACATCGCATGGCGGGCCTAGGGGGGCGGTGAACGTCAGTCCCCTAATAGCGGTACAAGTCGTGTCGGAGTGTAGCCCAGAACACCCTGAGATAACACTGGAAACCTACCAGTATATCTCGCTTACCCTGGCCAGGGACTACTCGTGTAATGGCTCTCCTAGACACAGCGCGATGTCAACCCCCAATACCGGGAGAGACGAATCCTGTCTAACCGTCCCTGCCTCCAAGTGCTTCGGGACTGCACCCAAAAACTACTTGTTTGCACGACTCCTTTGAGCCGTGGTAGGGTAGTAATCAAAGTGCAGTGGGAACACACCCGAGGCGAAGTGACAGTGTCAAGTCAGCGGACTAAGCTGTACTCATGTCACCTGGGAACTTATAACTGACGATAGGTATAATACCAACCAACAGTTCCCGACGAGTCCTGTCCAGTGTACTCGTAACCTAATGAGCACCCGCATACTATCTCAAGTACGATGTACTGACGGCTGTGGGACAGACCGTCTCCCACGCTGGGATAAGAAGCACATACGCTAGTCTACTCCGGAGTATCGATGCCATGTCTCGATAGTCCAACGACCAGGGACCTGTATAAGGATGTGCTTATGGATTACCCAGCTCCCACGAGTGTGAGCTCCATCACAACGCTGGTAATCAAGCAAAGATCCTAAGGGCTCTACTAATATGTATATCAGCGATATGCTAAAAGAAACACATGCACATATTAAAGCAGAGACAAACCAAGTAGCATACTACCATTTCGAGCAAGATTGTATATACAACTGTGAATATCCCAAGCTTCCATCAAGTAATATACAAACTAGTATGATACAGTAATGGCCTCTAGGGCATATACACTAACAAGTTGTACTCATGTCACCTGGGAACTGCTTCCCGACGACTGGTATAATACCTACCAACAGTTCCCGACGAGTCCTTTCCAGTGTACTCATAACCTAATGAGCACCTGCATACTATCTCCAGTATGATGTACTATGGCTGTGGGACAGGCCATCTCTCATGCTGGGATGAGAAGCATATACACCAGTCTACTGTGGAGTATCGATGCCCCGTCTCAATAATCCTACGACTAGGGACCTGCATAAGATGTGCTTATAAACTACCCATCCCCCACTAGTGTGACTGCCATCACAACGCTGGTAATCAAGCAAAGATCTTAAGAGCTCTACCAATTTGTATAAGCGATATGATATGAAAACACATGTACATATTGAAGTAGAAACAAACCAGGTAGCATACTACGATTTCGAGCAAGATTGTTACTATATCCGTGTATATCCCAAGCTCCCATTAAGTAATATACAATCCAGTATGATAAAATAATGGCCTTTAGGGCATATATCACTAAAAATCTCCCACTTGCACTAAGGCCATATACTGGCATATCGCAGACCGAAGATCTCGAATAGCCTCTCGAACACTGTCTAAGGGATGGCCTCTGTGAGTGGATCTGCAGTGTTGTTCTCCGTATCTACTCTCCTCACCTCGATCCCTTGGGGATCAACGATCTCCCTGATCAAGTGGTACCGCCTCAAGATATGTCTGGATCTCTGATTGGACCTGGGTTCCTTCCCTAAAGCTATAGCACCGTTGTTGTCACAATACTAAAGTATTGGACTAACAATGGAAGGAACCTCCTGATGTTCAGTTAAGAACTTCCATATCTAGACTGCCTCTTTTGCGGCGTCTCATGCAGTGAACTACTCTGTTTCCAACGTCGAGTTTGCAACGGTGTCCTGCTTGGAGCTCTTCCAACAGACCGCCCCTCTACTGAGGGTAAAGCCATAACCTGACATAGACTTGGAGTCATTCTTATCACTCTGGAAGCTGGAGTTAGCAAAGGCCTCGATGTGGAGGTCCTTTTCCGCCATACACCAAGAACATCTCCTTAGTCCTTCTCAGGTACATGAGAATGTTCTTTACTTCTTCCCAGTGCTTCTCCCCTGGGTTTGACTGATACCGGCTTACCACGCTTAGTGCGTAAGCTACATTTGGTCTGGTACACAACATCGCATACATTATAGATCCTACCGCAGAAACGAGCCCTTTCCAAATCAGTCTTGGAAGACATCTCTTTGGAGAGGGTGATTCCGTGACAAGCCGGTAGACCACCGCGCTTAGAATCGTCCATACTAAATATTTTCAGTATGGTGTTGTTGTGCCTTGACTGTAAAAATCCCACCATCCTTTTTGATCTATCACGATAGATCTGTGTTCATACCAGAATATTGCATTTTAATACCGCTCATTCATTATCTGTTTTGTTATATATTGGTACTATTAACCAGTGTCTGCTCAGTAATACAGATTACAGGTATCCGTGACAAAATACAGAAAATACATTTAAAATCATGGATATATCATTTGTGAGCCGACACTGCAAACAGAACTGGAAACAGACCGATATCCCAAGAGTTATTTTGCAACAAAATGTACACACTTTTTTGTCCAACACATAGCATGTATGAACACAACTCTTGGAGCATGGACCATGGACCATGATGGGGCAGCCAAGAATCATGGCACAAGTGGTCATGGTGTGATGTGCATTAATGGTGCAATAAATGCAATAAAGTGTTGATGTGAGTTAATACATCTAGTTTCCCTCCAAACTCTGAAGACAAACCAAGTTATTTTAGACCAAGAAAATAACACCAAAGTGATACTGGGGACAACACATGACCACACGCCAAATACGAGCCAGAGTGCTCAAATTTGGGCCGAGCACAACACCTATGTGGCCGACCAAACAGTGTCGAGTGAGCCCCAGGTTTTTACAGTGCATCCCTTGCTTCCACGTGGTCTTAGTTTTATTGTTTGTTCATTTTGCTTTGGTGCCTATAAAAGCATACCAGTGGGCAAGTGATGAGGGGTCCAAGTTTTGTTAAACATTTCATACATTGTGTAACTCTTTTTGTTTCTTTAGCTCTTGTAAATAGCTTCCCCTTGAGTTCCTAACCTTCTCTTGATCTTGCAAGCTCTTCATTGAGCTTGCAAGTTTAAGGGTTGGTTATTGATTTCAAGGGTTGTATCATTCTTCAAGTTGAATAAAGCTCTCATTTGTGCTATCATTTTGCCTTGGGTTTTTATCTCTCTCTTGATCTTGCAACCTCATAATTGAGCTTGCAAGTTTAAGTTTGGGTTATTAAACACATGGTTTGTAACTTGTTCCATGGTTCCTAGTCCTTTCTTTCTTGCTCTTTTATTACTTGCATTTTCTTTCTTGCAACTTTAATTCCATGCTTTACTTACTTGCTCATTTTCATTCCATGCAATTTACTTACCAGTGTGTTGCTATTTTCTTTTCTTTGTTTATCTTTTCTTTTGCTCTTTTTGGTTTGTTCTTGAGATGATTGTAAATATGTGTTGTTAGTAAAAGAATACGATATTGTAAGTTAAGGATTTCGTTTTCCATTCATTTTCCCATTATTTTCCATTGAACTCCGTCCAAACCCTATGCAAGCGCTCCGTTAGGCACCCTACCCTACCAAGGTATCGGTGATCCCTAACCGCGACCGGTTGCGTTCGGTTTCGCCGGAGGCGAAAGTCAAGCGACAAGAACGGACGAACAAAGGGTCAATAAGCCGGATTCCACGAATACCGTGCTTAAGCACCCTAATCCATGTTGTTGCCGATTGCTCTAGCTTCAATTGGTCAAGTCTCGGCTCAAAGGTTTGGGTACGAATTCACTAGCTTACACTATTGTATCTTTCCTAACAACTTTATACTTTGCATATAACATATAGGATAGATACGAACAAATCCACCTCGCGCATTAACTCATCAAAACAAGAACTTAAAATGCTCCGTCTCCCTGTGGATCGACCCGTGCTCATCGCGGCTAGCTGCAAAGCGACACCGTCCTGATCGCGGTTAATCTTTAGAACTCTTAAAACTCGACACGCCAAAAGCGTGCGATCAAATGGAGCCGTTGCCGGGAATACGGTAACATTTTAATTCTTTTTATTTCGGGTTAATCATTGTACATCTCATTTATACAACTAACCCTATTTTCAAAACAAACTAAAAATTTCAAAAAACCAAAACAAAAAACTAAATAAACTAACTTTTTTGTTCTCTGGAATTCTTACCTTCTTGCACTCTGTAAGTAAAAAAAAAAAAAACAATACCAGTGAGATATTACTTGAACATTATGAACACAGAAGAAGTTTGGAACCCCAATTCCAAAGTTGGACCGGTGACAATCCCTCAAAATCCGAGCTCGCCGGCCTTGTCCCCTCCTTTTGCCTCTAAATTTTCCTCTGTGCTCCTGTGTTCTGTTTTTGTCCCATTTTTATTGTTTGTTTTTTATAATTTTTGGTGTGCAGTTATTTGGGCATTCGTATCGCTTTTTCGCACTAAAATCCGTTTTACCGACATTTGTAGATTTTTGCGGATTTGCAAACTGTGATTGTGGGAAGCAAAGTGTACATTCCAAGCTAAGGTGATTACAAAATACAGTGCCAAAGATCCGGGTAGTTTGACCTGCGCAAGCGAACTTTTCAAGCATACCGGATTTTATTCAATGGGGGTTTCCTAACCCAAAAACTTAACGGTACGTACTTTACTAACACCTTCTTCTCAAATCCGACGCACCCAATATAATATCTTTGCAGGATTCTTTGCAAGTTCACTAGCAAACGCTAAACTTGACTAACCCGTATTTGTTGCAGTGCCGAGCTTAAAAGTAAAAAACGATTGTTTGATTCTTTGAATATTTTTTTATTGAATTACGCATTGCATAAATTAATACGGACTTAAGGGCAAGCGAACCCCACAACATACGGTAAAGGATTTGATCCCTTTTTCTGTGGCCCACAAATCATGAATTGAGCATAATGTTTACCCGCACAAATTTTAAAAGAAACTAGACTTTAAGTCTTAAGGACTTCGCACTCACTAGGAGAGGTTAACTGTGTTTAGAACACCGCTTAATGGTATATCATTTACAGGGTGTCTAGGAAAGTGTTCACGGCGAAACCGCCAAAAGAGAAAGGGTTATTTAAATAAGGACCTTCGCAAAAGCGTCGGAAAACCTCCTCTTATCTCTGCACTTACCTGGCCTCGTGATTAGTATATCTTGAGCCAGTTTCTCGACACAGTTTTACTTCAATAATCAAGTTCTTAAGCAGGTCTAGTTGACCTAGGTGAACCCTAGACCGATTAGGTGTGTGGTATTTTGTGTCGTGATTATTTCTTTCCAGATTCTTTTTTGAGTGTATATTTCATTCTTTTGTTAATAACTAACAAAAAAAACCACATTCTTTTTCCCCTCCTTTTCTCTTCTTCTTCTTCTTCATCTCTTCATATCATGGGTACCCCACCTAGAAAAACTCTTGCCGAACTTTGGTACCCACAACCAGACATCACTTCTTACGGTTCTTGCTTTGGTCGAACGTCGAATGTGTAAGTCGATGTACAACACCCCACGACTTGCGGGGAGGCGGGAATATGAAAAACGATCTTGTTTATATGCTAAACATCGACTAACCGCATGAATCGAAGCTAAACGATAAGTAACATCAAACATAGAAGTTAACAACTACTATGTAAAGGGATTATACCTAAAGAATCGTGTCCTTCGTCTTTGCGAACTCCACCTCCTCCTCGGCCTTCTCGAAGTAGTAGACGATCCACCCGAGAGCTTTACTCCAAGCTTAGCCTCTAAACTTGAGGCAACTAGCTTTCTTTAAGTGCTAATCAAAGAAGCTAGGTGATATAGAGTGAGGGTTATGGTTTAATAAGTCTAACTAATCCTTGTACTCAACACATGAGAGGGGAGGATTAGGGTTTGAAGAGGGAGAGCTTGAGGAGAGAGAAGGTGAAGATAATAATGAAGTGTGAATAATGAGTTATCATAATATATATCAAGCATTTCTTTTTATCGAGAAAAGAAAATAAATCATTTAACAACTATGCTTGATAATATCTAGTGATGATTCATCTTCATGAGTCATTAAGCAATTATGAAGCATTAATGACATGGATGAATCATCCATATGACTCACTAATCACATTCATTGTATATGCCACCTAAACCTCCATAGTCACCACCTTCTAGAAGCTTCTCGCGCAATTACGAGAACGCCCCTCCTTTCCGCAAAAATACGGAAAAACTTTAGACTGTATAAATCCAATAACCGGATACCAGTAACTGGCTTAAACCAAAGCCGACTGGTAAAAACTGTCCGAAAGTCGTACGTGTGTAAACACACGTATGCGTCCGAACCCTTGTCGTAAAACCATACGACCTCTATATCGTTTCGCCTGGAGTAGGGAAACTCTCTGTGTGGGACTCTAGAGACTCGACTACTACGCTGGCAGTGGGTTTAACCACAGACCGCAAGCGGCACTAGCTGTACGTAACGGTCCCCAGGTAGATGTCGATAAGAAGGCCGATGAGGAAACCCATCCGAACTCCTACTGAGTCTGATATGACAATCTCCGTACTGTCCGGTCCGTTCGTCTAAGACTATCGCATATCAGGCCTAGGGGGGCGGCAAGCGTCAGTCCCCTAATAGCGGTATAAGTCGTGTCGGAGGGAAGCCCATTACACCCTGATAAACTACTGGAACCTACCAGCAAATCTCGCTTGCCCTGGCCAGGGACTTTGCGTAATGGCTCTCTGACACAGCGCGATATCAACCCCCAATACCGGGAGAGACGAATCCTGTCTAACCGCCACTGCCTCCAAGTGCTCGGGACTGCACCCAATTGCTACTTGTTTGCACGACTCCTTTGAGCCGTGGTAGGGTAGTAATCTAAGAACAGTGGGACACACTCGAGGCGAAGTAGCAGTGTCAAGTCTGCAGACTATGCTGTACTCATGTCACCTGGGAACTGTTCACTGACGACTGGTATAAAACCAACAAACAGTTCCCTATGAGTCCTGTCCGGTGTACCCGTAACCCAACGGGCACCTGCATACTATCTCCAGTACGACGTACTGACGGCTGTGGGACAGACCATCTCCCCAACTGGGATGAGAAGCGTACACACTAGTCTACTCCGGTGTATCGATGCCCTGTCTCGATAATCCAACGACTAGGGACCTGAATAAGGATGTGCTTGTAGACTACCCAGCCCCCACTAGTGTGACTGCCATCACAACGCTGGTAGTCAAGCAAGATCCTAAGAGCTCTATCAATACGTATACTCACATATTAAGATAGAAAAAACCAAGTAGCATACTACTATGTTTAGCAAGACTATTATATACATGTGAATATCCCAAGCTTCCATTAAGTAATATACAAACTAGTATGATACAATAATGGCCCCTAGGGCATATACATTAACAATCTCCCACTTGCACTAGGGCCATGTACTGGCATATCGAAGACCGATGATCTCGAGTAGCCTCTCGAACTAAATCTGACGTAGGGCCTTCGTGAATGGATCTGCAATGTTCTCTTCAGAAGCAACTCTCCGAACCTCGATCTCCTGACGATCAATGATCTCCCTAATCAGGTGATACCGCCTTAAGATGTGTCTGGACTTCTGATGGGACCTTGGTTCCTTTGCTAAAGCTATAGCTCCGTTGTTGTCGCAATACAGAGGTATTGGATCAACTATGGTAGGAACCACCAGAAGTTCTGTTAGGAACTTCTTCATCCAGACTGCTTCTTTTGCGGCATCGCAAGAAGCTATATACCCCGCTTCCATCGTCGAGTCAGCAACGGTGTCCTGCTTGGAGCTCTTCCAGCACACCGCCCCTCCATTGAGGGTAAAGACATAACCCGACATGGACTTGGAATCGTCCTTATCACTCTGGAAGCCGGAATCAGCAAAGGCCTCCAACCTGAGGTCTTTTCCGCCATAAACCAAGAACATCTCCTTGGTCCTTCTCAGGTACTTGAGAATGTTCTTTACTGCTATCCAGTGCTTCTCCCCTGGGTCTGACTGATACCGGCTTACCACGCTCAGTGCGTAAGCTACATCTGGTCTGGTGCACAACATCGCATACATTATAGAACCTACCGCAGAAGCATAGGGTATAATAGACATGCGTTCCCTTTCCAAATCAGTCTTGGGAGACATCTCTTTGGAGAGGGTGATTCTGTGACAAGCCGGTAGATTACCGCGCTTAGAATCTTCCATACTGAATCTTTTCAGTACAGTGTCGATATACCTGGACTGCGAAAGTCCCAACATCCTCTTGGATCTATCACGATAGATCCGGATCCCCAGAATGTAAGAGGCATCACCCAGGTCTTTCATGGAGAACCTGTGTGACAAGAATCCTTTGACAGATTGTAGCATAGGAATGTCATTTCCTATTAATAGAATGTCATCCACGTACAAGACGAGGAATACGACACTTCTGGCTACAACTTTACTATATATGCACGGTTCATCTGGATTTTTGATAAAGTCATATTCTTTGACTGTTTCATCAAAACAGATGTTCCAACTCCGCGATGCCTGCTTTAGTCCATAAATGGACTTAAGCAGCTTGCATACTTTCCCGCTGCTCCCACTCTGATTGAAACCCTCTGGCTGATCCATATAGACGCACTCTTCTAAATTTCCATTCAGAAAACCCGTCTTTACGTCCATCTGCCAGATTTCATAATCATGGAAGGCAGCAATAGCAAGAAGGACCCGAATGGATTTGAGCATAGCCACTGGAGAAAAAGTTTCGTCATAGTCCAAACCAGGTCTTTGACGAAAACCCTTTGCAACAAGTCTAGCCTTATAGGTTTCCACCTGTCCATCTACACCAATCTTTTTCTTGAAGATCCATTTGCATCCTATGGGTTTTACCCCATCTGGAGCAAAGTCCAAAGTCCATACTTTGTTGGTGTACATGGACTCCATTTCGGTCCGCATTGCATCTAGCCATCGTACCGAGTCGCCGCTCTGGATGGCCTGCTGGAAGTCAGTAGGTTCATCATCACCTATGATGCAATCCTCTCTATCCCTATCTATGAGAAAACCGTAGTATCTCTCAGGAGGATGAGACGGCCTACTACTCCTGCGGAGGGGTACGGGAATGTCCTGTTCTTCTTGAACTTCCGGTTCTACCAAACTTTCAGTAGCAGCTTGTGGTTCTGGAATTTCTTCCAGTTCTATTTCGCTCCCACTTATTTCCTTTTCTAAAAACTGATGTTCTAGAAAATGGGCATTACGAGAAACAAAAACCTTTTGTTCCTCTGCGTAATAGAAATAATATCCCTTGGAGTTCTTTGGATATCCCACAAACATACATTTTACTGATCGTGCCTCGAGCTTGTCCACATGCTGCTTTTTAACAAAAGCTGGACATCCCCAAATCTTCATATGCTGAAGATGGGGTTTCTTCCCAGTCCACATCTGATATGGAGTGGTAGGCACAGTCTTGGTAGGAGCCCTGTTCAGAAGATATGCTGCTGATTCAAGCGCATAACCCCAAAAAGATCGCGGTAACTCAGCATTACTCATCATGGATCGTACCATATCCAATAGGGTTCGATTCTGTCTCTCCGATACACCGTTATGCTGTGGAGTGTATGGAGGAGTAAGCTGAGAGAGAATCCCTTTCTCTTTTAGGTAACCTAGGAACTCGGCACTCAAGTATTCACCACCTCGATCAGATCTAAGTGTCTTGATACTTTTGCCGGTTTGGTTTTCTACTTCATTCTTATACTCTCGGAATTTCTCAAAAGCCTCGGATTTATGTTTCATCAGATAAATGAATCCGTATCTTGAGTAATCATCCGTGAAAGTAATGAAATAGGAAAAACCACCTCTTGCATGTGTAGACAATGGACCACATACATCGCTGTGTATGAGTCCTAAGAGCTCGCTCGCTCTTACTCCATGTCCAGTAAATGGAGTCTTTGTCATCTTTCCTTTGAGACAAGATTGACAAGTGTCATAAGTTTGATATTCGAACGAGTCCAAATATCCTTCTCTATGCAACTTAGTCAACCTTCTCTCATTGATGTGACCCAGTCTACAATGCCATAAGAAAGCTTTATTTAAATCTGGAGACTTTCTTTTAAGTGTGTTCTGGACATTGAAAATTTGGAGTTGGTTTAAAACATATATACCGTTATTTAGTGTACCGGACCCAATCAAACCATGATTAAGGTGGATGTTAACAGCATCTCTTACAAACGTGAAATCATAACCTTTATTTGATAACAAGGAAACTGATATGATATTACACGTTAAGCTTGGTACAAAAAAACAGTTATGTAAAACCAAAATGTGTCCACTCGTCAATCCTAAGTGATAATCCCCGACGGACGCAGCTCCCACGCTAGCTCCGTTAGCAACCTTTAGGGTCATATCACCTTCCTTCAGCACTCTACGGTTTCTCAGTGCCAGCAATGAATTGCAAATATGAGATCCTGATCCGGTATCCAATACCCAGGAAGTAGAGTTGATCGACAGACAATTCTCAATTACAAACACACCTGAAGTCGAAGCCACAGCTTGCTTCGGTTCCTGGTTCTTGGCGTTCCACGCCTTGCAATCCTTCTTCCAGTGCCCTTTCCTGTGACAATGGAAGCACTCATCCTGGCCAACTACCGGTACCGCAAACTTCTTCTTTCCCTTCCCTCCCACCTTACTAACACCTCCTCTAGGTTTGGTGGCGGCCTTCTTCTTCCTTCCTTTGGCCCTTGCCTTGGACCCGGAAGAAGATGTACCGCTAACAAATATAGCGGGTGTTTCCCTTGTCTTCTGCAAGGTGCCCTCTGCACTCCTTAACATGTTCAGGAGTTCCGGAAGTTCAACTTCTTTTCTTTGAATGTTGAAGTTCAGGATAAACTGGGCGTAGGTGTGAGGAAGGGACTGGAGAATAAGGTCTGTATAGAGCTCATTATCCAAAGTCGTCCCAAGGTCTGCGAGCTCTTCAATATAGCCGATCATCTTTAGGACATGTTCTCCTACCGATGACCCGATAGCCAACCTCGCTCGAAACAAGTTCTTAGAGGTCTCGTATCTTGCTATACGAGATTGCTCTCCATAAAGTTCCTTTGTATGGAGAAATATTCCATCAAGGTCCATATCCTCGTGCCTCCTCTGATGTTCATTGTTCATTGAGGCAAGCACGATGCACTTGGCTTTCGCGCAATCTAAATCCCAGGTTTTGCGGATTTCCTTATCCGCATTGCTGGATTTGGGACCAGGGACAGCAGGTGCCGTAGCGGTGAGGACGTACCCCAATTTGTCATAGGTCAAAGCCATTTTGACATTCCGCAGCCAATCTTTATAGTTTGGCCCTGTCAGTATATTTTTCTCTAAAAGTAACTTAAGTCCAGTCATTTTCAGGGTCACTGCAATTAGGAGAGAGAGAAGAAAACTCTTTAGCATGATGCTCTTGCAAGTTTAGAGTGGTTTTTAGTTTATCTAAACTGGATGGCTCCCACTGTTTCTCGAATCCTTCCTCAAACCATAAAAGAAGAATTAGCCAGGACTATTCTCACCGTACAATTCTTGCTTAACCGTTCAGCCAGGCTAGTGTCGATACTTCGAGGGAGGTTTTCCAACGCTTTCGCGAAGTTCCTTAATTAAATAACCTCTTTTCTCTGGGGGCGTAACCCCGCTGACACCTTTCTGGACACCTACTTGGTTTATAGCATTGATCGTTAAGTGACGAATCTCCTGATAAGTAGCATATACTCACAGTAGGATCGGGATCCAAATATCATCGTATGATAATGTTGAAGGAATGCTACCAACATTCATCAAACTCCAAATGGTATGCATCACTTTGCAAATTTCAGTTTCTTTAGAAATTCCCGATATAAGTTTTTGCCCCATGCTCTTATGACCTTGGCTTTGGTCAAAATATCATAAGTCACATGTCAAGTTCTACCCGTCATTATCTTGTCAATTTGAACCCATCCGTATATACCCCTGACTTTGGTCAAATGATAATACGACCGTCCCAAACTAACTCATCTATCTTATGCAACAAATGAAAACCCAGCAGCTACCAAACACTATGCCTTAACTTTGGCCAAAATGCATAGTTTGAATACTACTGAATACCCAAATGAAATGACGGAGGGCTACGAATGGTTTTGGCGAAACCGTGAACGTAGTGAACTTGATATAACCGAAGGAACCTTGATAGCTTTTAAAAGGAGTGGTTAAGTCTCCGCATTTAAAAAAATATCTTTTTTTTTAAAATTAACCAAGTGGTTTCTTTTAAATTGTTCCAACGATTAAACTTTTTGGTTTATTTTCTTTGCATTATAAATAATGCGTCCCATCATTAACCTATCATTGCAGAAAACAACGAAAATACAACGTCCTCTTATGCCATCCGATTCGCCACGGGGTCCCGTCATCACCCGTTAGGTTACTTAACTAACGACAGAGCGGGGGCTGGGCTAGCGCGGGTGTAAAACATAAGTGACGTCTAAATAGCTATCATATATAGATATTGTACATTCGTCAGACGCAATAATAGGCATTCCAGATCACAGATGAACTTTATTGGATTTGCAAGCAATCCGTGTTTGTTTTGAGCCTGCAACAAAAGACGGATTACACAGTTGTGATGAATAGCCATTACCCCACCCAAGACCCCAACGGGTACGGCAAACTACCCGCCCGGCAGTTTGTGCACCCCACCTTGGGTCTGTCCTCGGAGCAAAAACAGTAAAATGAAATAATACAACGGTGGCTACAACCGCAACCTGGATGTGCCCCGCAAAATAATATTACAATAAATTACATTTACATCAAATGAATTAAATAATAACCCATCACATAACCCCGGCTAAACATCACAACAGTCCAACACAGTTCATATCCACAAACAGTAAAAACCATTACAGAAATGTGCAACCCCCTGCCAACCGACATACTAGCAGTTAGGGGAGGTTTACGAACACATTATACAAACACAGATATAATCCAACAAGCAAATACTGTATAATTTCGATCGATTAAACACTTTTAATTTTTCTCCAATACTTCTCTGTAAATCTGAAACCTGAGCAAAAATTAAAAATTCCAGAAAATACCAAATATCCCAGAGAACCAACACAGAAAAATTGGGTTCCTGAATCGCCAACTAGGCGGCGGAAGCGCGGCGGATCGGTGGGATCCGCCGCGGTTCCGCGGCTCTTTAAGCGATTCAAGGGCCCAATTTTCTTGGGTGTTCTTCTACTGTCTTTTCATGCTTTCTGAACATCCCTGAAAAATTTTTGGACTTCATTTAAAAAACGACAGAAACTCATGATTTCGGGCTTTTCCGGTTTCGTTTTTTCCGTTCGAAATTCATACTAATTTGCAAGTAAGTTATTTATTGTTTAGCGAGGCTCTGATACCACTGTAAGTCGATGTACAACACCCCACGACTTGCGGGGAGGCGGAAATATGAAAAACGATCTTGTTTATATGCTAAACATCGACTAACCGCATGAATCGAAGCTAAACGATAAGTAACATCAAACATAGAAGTTAACAACTACTATGTAAAGGGATTATACCTAAAGAATCGTGTCCTTCGTCTTTGCGAACTCCACCTCCTCCTCGGCCTTCTCGAAGAAGTAGACGATCCACCCGAGAGCTTTACTCCAAGCTTAGCCTCTAAACTTGAGGCAACTAGCTTTCTTTAAGTGCTAATCAAAGAAGCTAGGTGATATAGAGTGAGGGTTATGGTTTAATAAGTCTAACTAATCCTTGTACTCAACACATGAGAGGGGAGGATTAGGGTTTGAAGAGGGAGAGCTTGAGAAGAGAGAAGGTGAAGATAATAATGAAGTGTGAATAATGAGTTATCATAATATATATCAAGCATTTCTTTTTATCAAGAAAAGAAAATAAATCATTTAACAACCATGCTCGATAATATCTAGTGATGATTCATCTTCATGAGTCATTAAGCAATTATGAAGCATTAATGACATGGATGAATCATCCATATGACTCACTAATCACATTCATTGTATATGCCACCTAAACCTCCTTAGTCACCACCTTCTAGAAGCTTCTCGCGCAATTACGAGAACGCCCCTCCTTTCCGCAAAAATACGGAAAAACTTTAGACTGTATAAATCCAATAACTGGATACCAGTAACTGGCTTAAACCAAAGCCGACTGGTAAAAACTGTCCGAAAGTCGTACGTGTGTAAACACACGTATGCGTCCGAACCCTTGTCGTAAAACCATACGACCTCTATATCGTTTCGCC
Source organism: Agapanthus africanus (assembly GCA_030015575.1). Lineage (NCBI taxonomy): Eukaryota > Viridiplantae > Streptophyta > Magnoliopsida > Asparagales > Amaryllidaceae > Agapanthus > Agapanthus africanus. Next base: position 214,164,349 of record JASDDO010000029.1, read on the forward strand.
TGGAGTAGGGAAACTCTCTGTGTGGGACTCTAGAGACTCGACTACTACGCTGGCAGTGGGTTTAACCACAGACCGCAAGCGGCACTAGCTGTACGTAACGGTCCCCAGGTAGATGTCGATAAGAAGGCCGATGAGGAAACCCATCCGAACTCCTACTGAGTCTGATGTGACAATCTCCGTACTGTCCGGTCCGTTCGTCTAAGACTATCGCATATCAGGCCTAGGGGGGCGGCAAGCGTCAGTCCCCTAATAGCGGTATAAGTCGTGTCGGAGGGAAGCCCATTACACCCTGAGAAACTACTGGAACCTACCAGCAAATCTCGCTTGCCCTGGCCAGGGACTTTGCGTAATGGCTCTCTGACACAGCGCGATATCAACCCCTAATACCGGGAGAGACGAATCCTGTCTAACCGCCACTGCCGCCAAGTGCTCGGGACTGCACCCAACTGCTACCTGTTTGCACGACTCCTTTGAGCCGTGGTAGGGTAGTAATCTAAGAACAGTGGGACACACTCGAGGCGAAGTAGCAGTGTCAAGTCTGCGGACTATGCTGTACTCATGTCACCTGGGAACTGTTCACTGACGACTGGTATAAAACCAACCAACAGTTCCCTGTGAGTCCTGTCCGGGGTACCCGTAACCCAACGAGCACCTGCATACTATCTCCAGTACGACGTACTGACGGCTGTGGGACAGACCATCTCCCCAACTGGGATGAGAAGCGTACACACTAGTCTACTCCAGAGTATCGATGCCCTGTCTCGATAATCCAACGACTAGGGACCTGAATAAGGATGTGCTTGTAGACTACCCAGCCCCCACTAGTGTGACTGCCATCACAACGCTGGTAGTCAAGCAAGATCCTAAGAGCTCTATCAATACGTATACTCACATATTAAGATAGAAAAAACCAAGTAGCATACTACCATGTTTAGCAAGACTGTTATATACATGTGAATATCCCAAGCTTCCATTTGTTAGTGTTTATGCCCTAGAAGGCCATTACTGTATCATACTAGCTTGTATATTACTTAATGGAAGCTTGGGATATTCACATGTATATAACAGTCTTGCTAAACATGGTAGTATGCTACTTGGTTTTTTCTATCTTAATATGTTAGTGTACGTATTGATAGAGCTCTTAGGATCTTGCTTGTCTACCAGCGTTGTGATGGTAGTCACACTAGTGGGGGCTGGGTAGTCTACAAGCACATCCTTATTCAGGTCCCTGGTCGTTGGATTATCGAGACAGAGCATCGATACTCCGGAGTAGACTGGTGTGTACGCTTCTCATCCCAGTTGGGGAGATGGTCTGTCCCACAGCCGTCAGTACGTCGTACTGGAGATAGTATGCAGGTGCTCGTTAGGTTACGGGTACACCGGACAGGACTCACAGGGAACTGTTGGTTGGTTTGATACCAGTCGTCAGTGAACAGTTCCCAGGTGACATGAGTACAGCGTAGTCCGCAGACTTGACACTGCTACTTCGCCTCGAGTGTGTCCCACTGTTCTTAGATTGCTACCCTACTACGGCTCAAAGGAGTCGTGCAAACAGGTAGCAGTTGGGTGCAGTCCCGAGCACTTGGAGGCAGTGGCGGTTAGATAGGATTCGTCCCTCCCGGTATTGGGAGTAGATATCGTGCTGTGTCAGAGAGCCATTACGCAAAGTCCCTGGCCAGGGCAAGCGAGATTTGCTGGTAGGTTCCAGTAGTTTCTCAGGGTGTAATGGGCTTCACTCCGACACGACTTATACCGCTATTAGGGGACTGACGCTTGCCGCCCCCCTAGGCCCGATATGCGATAGTCTTGGACGAACGGACCGGACTGTATGGAGATTGTCACATCAGACTCAGTAGGAGTTCGGATGGGTTTTCTCATCGGCCTTCTTATCGACAACTACCTGGGGACCGTTACGTACAGCTAGTGCCGCTTACGGTCTGTGGTTAAACCCACTGCCAGCGTAGTAGTCGAGTCTCTAGAGTCCCACACAGAGAGTTTCCTACTCCAGGCGAAACGATATAGAGGTTGCATGGTTTTGCGACAAAGGGTTCGGACACATACGTGCGTTTACGCACGTATGACTTTCGGACAGTTTTTACCAGTCGGCTTTGGTTTAAGCCAGTTACTGGTATCCGGTTATTGGATTTTTACAGTCTAAAGTTTTTCCGTATTTTTACGGATTGGAGGGGCGTTCTCGTAATTGTACGAGAAGCTTCTAGAAGATGTGACTAAGGAGGTTTCTTTTGGATAAGAAAGTGAGTCATGGTGGTGATTCATTCATTTCATTAATGCACATTTATTGCTTAATGACTCATGCTAATGAATCACCACTAGATATTTCATGAAGCATGCTTATTCATTTCCTTTATTCATTTTTCTTAAAAAGAAATGCTTCATGATATATTATGATACACTCTCTCTCTTCTCTCATTATCTTATTCACATTCTCTCTCCTCAAGCTCTCATCTTCAAACCCTAATCCTTACACCTCATGAGTTGAGATCAAAGGATTAGTTAGACTAAACAATCCATAACCATCACTCTTTATCATCCTTTCATCTTTGATTAGCAATCAAAGTTGATTAGTTACCTCAAGTTTGAGGTTTAGCTTGGAGTTTTGCTCTCGGGTGGATCGTCTACTACCTAGAGAAGGCCGAGGAGAACAAGGAGATCGTAAAGACGAAGGACTAGTATCGATAGGTATAATCCTTTAACACTTTAGTTTAGTATAACTATGTGTTCGGTTATTAGTTGTTTAGCTTCGATTTAAGCGGTTAGTCGATGTTCGTTCTTTAAACTTGATCGTTTTAGAAAATTCCGCCTCCCCACAAGTACTGGGGTGTACTACATCGACTTACAGTGGTATCAGAGCCTCGCTAAACACTAAATAACTTGATTGCAAATTTGTACGAATTTCGAACGGAAAAACGAAGCCGAAAAACCCTAATTCTGTCATGTTTCTGTCGAATTTAAAACGATGTCAGAAAATTTTTCAGGTGAGTTCAGAGAGCTTTACATGACACCAGAAGAACACCCAAGAAAAACAGTCGACTGAATCGACCATCTCGCCGCGGAAGCGCGGCCTCAGCCTACTGAGTCGCCGCGCTTCCGCCGCCGAGTTGGCGAGTCAGCGACCGATTTTTCTTATGTTGCTTCTCTGTAAAATTTAGGGTTTTCTGGAATATTTAATTATTGCTCAGGTTACTGTTTAACAGAGCAGATTTTGGAGCAATATTGATGTTGTTTATTCGATCGAATTGTACAGTATTTGCGTATTGGATTATATCTGTGATTGTTTGATGTGTTCGTAAACCTCCCCCAACTGCTAGTATGTCGGTTGGCAGGGGGTTGCACATTTCTGAAATGGTTATATCTGTTTGTGCATATAAACTGTATTGGACTGTTGTTGTGTATAGCCGGGGTTTGCAATGGGTTATTGATTAATTCATTTGTTGTAAATGTAAATTGTTGTAATATTATTTTTGCGGGGCACTTCCAGGTTGCGGTTGTAGCCACCGTTGTATTATTTCATTTTACTGTTTTTGCTCCTAGGACTGACCCAAGATGGGGTACACAGACTGCCGGGCGGGCAGTTTGCCGTACCCGTAGGGGTCGAGGGTGGGGTAACGGCTATTCATCACAACTGTGTAATCTGTCTTTTCTTGCAGGCTCAAAAGAAATACAGATTGCTTGCAAATCCAATATTGTTTATCTGTGTTCTGGAATGAATATCATTGCGTCAGACGAATGTAAAATATCTATATATATTGTAGCTATTTAGACGTCACTTATGTTTTACACCCGCGCTAGCCCAGCCCCCGCTCTGTCGTTAGTTAAGTAACCTAACGAGTGATGACGGGACCCCGTGGCGAATGCGGATGGCATAAGAGGACGTCATATTTTCGTTGTTTTCTGCAATGATAGGTTAATGATGGGACGCATTATCTATAATGCAAAGAAAATAAACCAAGTTTAAATCGTTGGAACAATTTAAAAGGAAACCACTCGGTTATTTTTAAAACAGATATTTTTTAAATGCGGAGACTTAACCACTCCTTTTAAAAGCTATCAAGGTTCCTTCGGTTATATCAAGTTCACTACGTTCACGGTTTCGCCAAAACCATTCGTAGCCCTCCGTCATTTCATTTGGGTATTCAGTAGTATTCAAGCTATGCATTTTGGCCAAAGTCAAGGCATAGTGTTTGGTAGCTGCTGGGTTTTCATTTGTTGCATAAGATAGATGAGTTGGTTTGGGACAGTCGTATTACCATTTGACCAAAGTCAGGGGTATATACGGATGGGTTCAAATTGACAAGATAATGACGGGTAGAACTTGACATGTGACTTATGACATTTTGACCAAAGCCAAGGTCATAAGAGCATGGGGCAAAAAAAAAACTTATATCGGGAATTTCTAAAGAAACTGAAATTTGCAAAGAGATGCATACCATTTGGAGTTTGATGAATGTTGGTAGGATTCCTTCAACATTATCATACGATGATATTTGGATCCCGATCCTACTGTGAGTATATGCTACTTATCAGGATATTCGTCACTTAACGATCAATGCTATAAACCTAGTAGGTGTCCAGAAAGGTGTCAGCAGGGTTACGCCCCCAGAGAAAAGAGGTTATTTAATTAAGGAACTTCGCGAAAGCGTTGGAAAACCTCCCTCGAAGTATCGACACTGGCCTGGCTGAACGGTTAAGCAAGTATTGTACGGTGAGAATAGTCCTGGCTAATTCTTCTTTTATGGTTTGAGGAAGGATTCGAGAAACAGTGGGAGCCATCCAGTTTAGATAAACTTAAAACCACTCTAAACTTGCAAGAGCATCATGCTAAAGTGTTTTCTTCTCTCTCTCCTAATTGCAGCGACCCTGAAAATGACTGGACTTAAGTTACTTTTAGAAAAGAATATACTGACGGGGCCAAACTATAAAGATTGGCTGCGGAATGTCAAAATGGCCTTGACCTATGACAAATTGGGGTACGTCCTCACCGCTACGGCACCTGCTGTCCCTGGTCCCAAATCCAGCAATGCGGATAAGGAAATCCGCAAAACCTGGGATTTAGATTGCGCGAGAGCCAAGTGCATCGTGCTTGCCTCGATGAACAATGAACATCAGAGGAGGCACGAGGATATGTCCCTAGATGGCATATTTCTCCATACAAAGGAACTTTATGGAGAGCAATCTCGTATAGCAAGATACGAGACCTCTAAGAAATTGTTTCGAGCGAGGTTGGCTGTCGGGTCATCGGTAGGTGAACATGTCCTACAGATGATCGGCTATATTGAAGAGCTCGCAGACCTTGGGACGACTTTGGATAATGAGCTCTATACAGACCTTATTCTCCAGTCCCTTCCTCCCACCTACGCCCAGTTTATCCTCAACTTCAATCTTCAAGGAAAAGAAGTTGAACTTGCGGAACTCCTGAACATGTTAAGGAGTGCAGAGGGCACCTTGCAGAAGGCAAGGGAAACACCCGCTATGTTTGTTGGCGGTGCATCTTCTTCCGGGTCCAAGGCTAGGGCCAAAGGAAGGAAGAAGAAGGCCGCACCCAAACCTAGAGGAGGTGTTAGTAAGGTGGGAAAGAAGGGAAAGAAAAAGACTGCAGTACCGATAGTTGGCCAGGATGAGTGCTTCCATTGTCACAGGAAAGGGCACTGGAAGAAGGATTGCAAGGCGTGGAACGCCAAGAACCAGGAACCGAAGCAAGCTGTGGCTTCGACTTCAGGTGTGTTTGTAATTGAGAATTGTCTGTCGATCAACTCTACTTCCTGGGTATTGGATACCGGATCAGGATCTCATATTTGCAATTCATTGCAGGCACTGAGAAACCGTAGAGTGCTGAAGGAAGGTGATATGATCCTCAGGGTTGCTAACGGAGCTAGCGTGGGAGCTGCGTCCGTCGGGGATTATCACCTAGGATTGACGAGTGGACATATTTTGGTTTTGCATAACTGTTATTTTGTACCAAGCTTAACGTGTAATATCATATCAGTTTCCTTGTTATCAAATAAAGGTTATGATTTCACGTTTGTAAGAGATGTTGTTAACATCCACCTTAATCATGGTTTGATTGGGTCCGGTACATTAAATAACGGCATATATGTTTTAAACCAACTCCAAATTTTCAATGTCCAGAACACACTAAAAAGAAAGTCTCCAGATTTAAATAAAGCTTTCTTATGGCATTGTAGACTGGGTCACATCAATGAGAGAAGGTTGACTAAGTTGCATAGAGAAGGATATTTGGACACGTTCGAATATCAATCTTATGACACTTGTCAATCCTGTCTCAAAGGAAAGATGACAAAGACTCCATTTACTGGACAAGGAGTAAGAGCGAGCGAGCTCTTAGGACTCATACACAGCGATGTATGCGGTCCAATGTCTACACATGCGAGAGGTGGTTTTTCCTATTTCATTACTTTTACGGATGATTACTCAAGATACGGATTCATTTATCTGATGAAACATAAATCCGAGGCTTTTGAGAAATTCCAAGAGTATAAGAATGAAGTAGAAAACCAAACCGGCAAAAGTATTAAGACACTAAGATCTGATCGAGGTGGAGAATACTTAAGTGCCGAGTTCCTAGGTTACCTAAAAGAGAAAGGAATTCTCTCTCAGCTTACTCCTCCATACACTCCACAGCATAACGGTGTATCGGAGAGACGGAATCGAACCCTATTGGATATGGTACGATCCATGATGAGTAATGCTGAGTTACCGCGATCTTTCTGGGGTTATGCGCTAGAATCAGCGGCATATCTTCTGAACAGGGCTCCTACCAAGACTGTGCCTACCACTCCATATCAGATGTGGACTGGGAAGAAACCCCATCTTCAGCATATGAAGATTTGGGGATGTCCAGCTTTTGTTAAAAAGCAGCATGTGGACAAGCTCGAGGCACGATCAGTAAAATGTTTGTTTGTGGGATATCCAAAGAACTCCAAGGGATATTATTTCTATTACGCAGAGGAACAAAAGGTTTTTGTTTCTCGTAATGCCCATTTTCTGGAAAATCAGTTTTTAGAAAAGGAAATAAGTGGGAACGAAATAGAACTGGAAGAAATTTCAGAACCACAAACTAATACTGAAAGTTTGGTAGAACAGGAAGTTCAAGAAGAACAGAACATTCCCGCACCACTCCGCAGGAGTAGTAGGCCGTCTCATCCGCCTGAGAGATACTACGGTTTTCTCATAGATGGGGATAGAGAGGATTGCATCATAGATGATGATGAACCTACTGACTTCCAGCAGGCCATCCAGAGCGGCGACTCGGTACGATGGCTAGATGCAATGCGGACCGAAATGGAGTCCATGTACACCAACAAAGTATGGACTTTGGACTTTGCTCCAGATGGGGTCAAACCCATAGGATGCAAATGGATCTTCAAGAAAAAGATTGGTGTAGATGGACAGGTGGAAACCTATAAGGCTAGACTTGTTGCAAAGGGTTTTCGTCAAAGACCTGGTTTGGACTATGACGAAACTTTTTCTCCAGTGGCTATGCTCAAATCCATTCGGGTCCTTCTTGCTATTGCTGCCTTCCATGATTATGAAATCTGGCAGATGGACGTAAAGACGGCTTTTCTGAATGGAAATTTAGAAGAGAGCGTCTATATGGATCAGCCAGAGGGTTTCAATCAGAGTGGGAGCAGCGGGAAAGTATGCAAGCTGCTTAAGTCTATTTATGGACTAAAGCAGGCATCGCGGAGTTGGAACATCTGTTTTGATGAGACAGTCAAAGAATATGACTTTATCAAAAATCCAGATGAACCGTGCATATATAGTAAAGTTGTGGCCAGAAGTGTCGTATTCCTCGTCTTGTACGTGGATGAAATTCTATTGATAGGAAATGACATTCCTATGCTACAATCTGTCAAAGGATTCTTGTCACAAAGGTTCTCCATGAAAGACCTGGGTGATGCCTCTTACATTCTGGGGATCCGGATCTATCGTGATAGATCCAAGAGGATGTTGGGACTTTCGCAGTCCAGGTATATCGACACTGTACTGAAAAGATTCAGTATGGAAGATTCTAAGCGCGGTAATCTACCGGCTTGTCACGGAATCACCCTCTCCAAAGAGATGTCTCCCAAGACTGATTTGGAAAGGGAACGCATGTCTATTATACCCTACGCTTCTGCGGTAGGCTCTATAATGTATGCGATGTTGTGTACCAGACCAGATGTAGCTTACGCACTGAGCGTGGTAAGCCGGTATCAGTCAGACCCAGAGGAGAAACACTGGATAGCAGTAAAGAACATTCTCAAGTACCTGAGGAGGACTAAGGAGATGTTCTTGGTTTACGGCGCTAAAGACCTCAGGTTGGAGGCCTTTGCTGATTCCGGCTTCCAGAGTGATAAGGACGATTCCAAGTCCATGTCAGGTTATGTCTTTACCCTCAATGGAGGGGCGGTGTGCTGGAGGAGCTCCAAGCAGGACACCGTTGCTGACTCGACGATGGAAGCGGAGTATATAGCTGCTTGCGATGCCGCAAAAGAAGCAGTCTGGATGAAGAAGTTCCTAACAGAACTTCAGGTTGTTCCTACCATAGTTGATCCAATACCTCTGTATTGCGACAACAACGGAGCTATAGCTTTAGCGAAGGAACCAAGGTCCCATCAGAAGTCCAGACACATCTTGAGGCGGTATCACCTGATCAGGGAGATCATTGATCGTCAGGAGATCGAGGTTCGGAGAGTTGCTTCAGAAGAGAACATTGCTGATCCATTCACGAAGGCCCTTCCTCAGATTCAGTTCGAGAGGCTGCTCGAGATCATTGGTCTACGATATGCCAGTACATGGCCCTAGTGCAAGTGGGAGATTGTTAGTGTTTATGCCCTAGAAGGCCATTACTGTATCATACTAGCTTGTATATTACTTAATGGAAGCTTGGGATATTCACATGTATATAACAGTCTTGCTAAACATGGTAGTATGCTACTTGGTTTTTTCTATCTTAATATGTTAGTGTACGTATTGATAGAGCTCTTAGGATCTTGCTTGTCTACCAGCGTTGTGATGGCAGTCACACTAGTGGGGGCTGGGTAGTCTACAAGCACATCCTTATTCAGGTCCCTGGTCGTTGGATTATCGAGACAGAGCATCGATACTCCGGAGTAGACTGGTGTGTACGCTTCTCATCCCAGTTGGGGAGATGGTCTGTCCCACAGCCGTCAGTACGTCGTACTGGAGATAGTATGCAGGTGCTCGTTAGGTTACGGGTACACCGGACAGGACTCACAGGGAACTGTTGGTTGGTTTGATACCAGTCGTCAGTGAACAGTTCCCAGGTGACATGAGTACAGCGTAGTCCGCAGACTTGACACTGCTACTTCGCCTCGAGTGTGTCCCACTGTTCTTAGATTGCTACCCTACTACGGCTCAAAGGAGTCGTGCAAACAGGTAGCAGTTGGGTGCAGTCCCGAGCACTTGGAGGCAGTGGCGGTTAGATAGGATTCGTCCCTCCCGGTATTGGGAGTAGATATCGTGCTGTGTCAGAGAGCCATTACGCAAAGTCCCTGGCCAGGGCAAGCGAGATTTGCTGGTAGGTTCCAGTAGTTTCTCAGGGTGTAATGGGCTTCACTCCGACACGACTTATACCGCTATTAGGGGACTGACGCTTGCCGCCCCCCTAGGCCCGATATGCGATAGTCTTGGACGAACGGACCGGACTGTATGGAGATTGTCACATCAGACTCAGTAGGAGTTTGGATGGGTTTTCTCATCGGCCTTCTTATCGACAACTACCTGGGGACCGTTACGTACAGCTAGTGCCGCTTACGGTCTGTGGTTAAACCCACTGCCAGCGTAGTAGTCGAGTCTCTAGAGTCCCACACAGAGAGTTTCCTACTCCAGGCGAAACGATATAGAGGTTGCATGGTTTTGCGACAAAGGGTTCGGACGCATACGTGCGTTTACGCACGTATGACTTTCGGACAGTTTTTACCAGTCGGCTTTGGTTTAAGCCAGTTACTGGTATCCGGTTATTGGATTTTTACAGTCTAAAGTTTTTCCATATTTTTACGGATTGGAGGGGCGTTCTCGTAATTGTACGAGAAGCTTCTAGAAGATGTGACTAAGGAGGTTTCTTTTGGATAAGAAAGTGAGTCATGGTGGTGATTCATTCATTTCATTAATGCACATTTATTGCTTAATGACTCATGGTAATGAATCACCACTAGATATTTCATGAAGCATGCTTATTCATTTCCTTTATTCATTTTTCTTAAAAAGAAATGCTTCATGATATATTATGATACACTCTCTCTCTTCTCTCATTATCTCATTCACATTCTCTCTCCTCAAGCTCTCATCTTCAAACCCTAATCCTTACACCTCATGAGTTGAGATCAAAGGATTAGTTAGACTAAACAATCCATAACCATCACTCTTTATCATCCTTTCATCTTTGATTAGCAATCAAAGTTGATTAGTTACCTCAAGTTTGAGGTTTAGCTTGGAGTTTTGCTCTCGGGTGGATCGTCTACTACCTAGAGAAGGCCGAGGAGAACAAGGAGATCGTAAAGACGAAGGACTAGTATCGATAGGTATAATCCTTTAACACTTTAGTTTAGTATAACTATGTGTTCGGTTATTAGTTGTTTAGCTTCGATTTAAGCGGTTAGTCGATGTTCGTTCTTTAAACTTGATCGTTTTAGAAAATTCCGCCTCCCCACAAGTACTGGGGTGTACTACATCGACTTACACCATTAAGTAATATACAAACTAGTATGATACAATAATGGCCCCTAGGGCATATACACTAACAGAACGATCCATCCATGCCAAAAATTTCTTTGAAAGATCGGATAGACGCGTCTAGGACGAACAATTGGACTCCGCAATCCACTTTGTATCAACCGTTTCAACCTTCACCACTATCTTACGTTGATACCCTTTTTGAGAGTCCTGTTGTAACCCCAAGACCTATGTCTATCGCTGAACGAATTGAACAATCTCGTAGCCGATCTTTCACTCCTTTCCCCACTTCAAATTCTTGGGATCAACAATTCCATTCACCTTCTTATCCAAATGTTGATCCTACTCCTGTCTAACCATTCAATTCCTATCCATCCTACCCAACTGTTGTACCTTCCCTAGACATTGCTTCTACACAGCCATTTGGGAATTTCACATATCCAGATAACTTTGAATCTTTTACTGAAACCCCTTCACAACCCATGTCTAGTCTAGAACATTTGTTGGAAGACTTTCAGGTAGTGTCGTACCAACAAATGATGGATTTGAATGTGTCCATGGCCGCACTCATACAAGCTAGTAACCCGGTAGCTAGTTTCCAACTAGCTCCAAATTTTCCAATGTATGATGAGGCGATAGGACGGATTGAGAATTTGAGCGGTGAGAGTGCGCAGTACACCCTTCCAAATCAAACCTACCCATTACAAATTGAATCCCACAACTCTGGTTTTGAATGTCTATCGAGTGTTCCAAATGAATCACAAATTGCGGATAAAACGTTTGATGAGTTGTATGACTTTGTAGTGTTTGATTTACCTGATTGTGAAGGGTCCCTTTCGAGTGAAACCACACCGAATCCTTTTGACCTCAACACCTCCATCTTAGAACCACAATTGATAAAAATACATGCTTTTGATGAGGTGTCTGAGAATATAGATTTTCACTTGATTGAGGATATCAACGCTGGGGATATTTTGGATGATGAACCCACACATTTGGATGAGTTTTTCCCTCCAATTCATCATACCGAGTCATTAACTGTTTTTCCCGAACCCCATATACGTCTAGATATTGATGATACATGCATGGATGAGCTGAATATTGAGGATGGTTTTGAGGATGAACCAGTTTTACTTGATGAGTCAGATTTTCCAATTTATCATGTCCCTTCTACTGACTGTGTACACCCTCCTGAACCTTTAAATTTGACCCTTTCTTAATCACTTCCCTCCATCCTTTCCATCGTTCCGACCATGCAATACACCGTATCACTTTCATTTCTTGTGTATAGTTTACCAAGTTCGGCATACCCATATTTTCTCACGAATCTTGAGGGATTTGACCCTATTGCTCGACGGGTTGATAGATTAGTACAATCGCTTTTTACACATCGGTCATCACAAATTGTGCTAATCTATTCACTCCATTTTTGCCCTCAAGTTCGTGTTCCACTTCTTTCTCCCTTCCGCCATTCTTCTCCTCCACCGAGACCGTATCCCGCTTCTATCCGCATACGGTCTCGCGTATTCTCCATTTCTTTCCTCTCCGTATTCTTTCACCAACCTGCACATTATAGAGATAGAATTTTTGAATGGTTGGTGCTCACTTTTGGCCTGTGTAAGGCCTTGTATAGATTGATACTATTCTCTTTCCCCTAATTCTGAACTTCACCGCTTAAACAGTGACAACACTGTTTCACTTAAGTTTGGGGGGGAACTTTTTTGGTGTATATATTTTTGGTTTGCATTTTGTTTTGTATAAAATTTTCTTTTAGGGAGCGCCGACAATTTTGACCCTCTTGGTGTAACCTGACAGTGAGGGCACTGTCAAGTTTAAGTTTGGGGGCGTGCTCGGTAAGCTTTCTTCCTACGCATTCATATGTATATTTTGCATTTTCATACTTATTTTAAAACCCACAAAAATCAGAAAATTTTACAAAAACATAAAAACTTTGTCGTCAAGTTAGCTAGTAGGGTAACTTAGATTTTTATTCCGAAAGTTTAGCCGATACGTTAGAAATAACTAAATCCTAGGCTTATGAATTGAAAACCCTAAAACTAACCCTCATTTTATTTAACCTTGGTAATTATACGTCCTTACAGTTTTTTTAGAAGTTGGTAATCTTGAGTTCAGTTCTTGAGTTAAGTCAAGATGAAGGGAAAGTATTGAAGCTTTACTGAAGGATAAGTCTGAAAAATAATTTCTATTCTTAAGTCCAAATTTAGAAAGTATATACCCTACAAACTGCACATACACGCACCTTGAAACTTGGGATAGTAGAGCATACCTAGAAATACTCTTGCCTGAAAACCTACTATGAAAGAAAAAACGGTATTTAAAGCTAAACATCAAAGAGCATCATTGAAAAATATATCCGGTCTTGAAAAAAAAAAAAGAAAAAAAATAGAATAAAGTCAAGACCTGGAAACTGCTATTTACGCTTTAAGCCACACATTCAGTAATCGTATGTTAGTGCCTCAAGAGACATTAATAGGCGCATGAAAGATGTGTGAGCAACACCGACCATCATTAATGAAAAAAAGTAGTATTAGGTATTAGGGAAAGGGTACTATAGCTTGAATTGAATTCTTAAGTGTAGGGGTGAAACTATACACACACGTAGGGGTATACAATCGATATTTGGAGGAAAGATAGAAATAAAGAATAAGACTTATGTTTTCCGTAAAGTTGATAAAAATCCCTGATTGGAGACCGCACATTAGAAGGATAACTCAGGAGAACCAACATCTTTCTAAACTTTTTTGGAACGTATAGGATCTAAGGTTAAATAAATAGGAGGCTAGGATTTGTTCATACCAGAATATTGTTTTGCTCGGATTTTGTTTTGCTCGGAATACCGCTCATAAATAGGAGGCTAGGATTTGTTCATACCAGATGGTGGAGAACCAACATCTTTCGTGTTCCCTACGAAAGTGATGCTAGGATTTTATTTTGCTCGGGGCGAGCAAAAGATAAGTTTGGGGGTATTTGTTCATACCAGAATATTGCATTTTAATACCGCTCGTTCATTATCTGTTTTGTTATATATCGTTACTATTAACTAGTGTGTGCTCAGTAATACAAATTACAAGTATCCGTGACAAAATACAGGAAATACATTAAAAATCATGGATATATCATTTGTGAGCCAACATTGCAAACAGAACTGGAAACCGACCGATATCCCAAGAGTTATTTTGCAACAAAGTGTACACACTTTTTGGTCCAACACATAGCATGTGTGAACACAACTCTTGGAGCATGGACCATGATGGGGCATCCATGAATCATGGCATAAGTGGGCATGGTGTGATGTGCATTAATGGTGCAATAAATGCAATAAAGTGTTGATGTGAGTTAAAACATCTAGTTTCCCTCCAAACTCTGAAGACCAACCAGGTTATTTTAGACCAAGAAAACAGCACCAAAGTGATACTGGGGACTACACATGACCACACACCAAATACGAGTCAGAGTGCTCGGATTTGGGCCGAGCACAACACCTATGTGACCGGCCAAACAGTGCCCAGTGAGCCCTAGTTTTTTTACAGTGCATCCCTTGCTGCCACATGGTCTTAGTTTTATTGTTTGTTTATTTTGCTTTGGAACCTATAAAAGCAGACCAGTGCGCAAGTGATGAGGGGTCGAAGTTTTGTTAAACATTTTATACATTGTGTAACTCTTTTTGTTTCTTTAGTTCTTGTAAATAGCTTCCCCTTGAGTTCTTAACCTTCTCTTGATCTTGCAACCTCTTTATTGAGCTTGCAAGTTTAAGGGTTGGTTATTGATTTCAAGGGTTGTATCATTCTTCAAGTTGAATAAAGCTCTCTTTTGTGCTATCATTTTGCCTTGGGTTTTTAGCTCTCTCTTGATCTTGCAACCTCTTAATTGAGCTTGCAAGTTTAAGTTTGGGTTATTAAACCCATGGTTTGTAACTTGTTCCATGGTTCCTATTTCTTTCTTTCTTGCTCTTTTATTACATGCATTTTATTTCTTGCAACTTTAATTCCATGCTTTACTTACTTGCGCAGTTTCATTCCATGCAATTTACTTACTGGTGTGTTGCTCTTTTCTTTTCTTTGTTTATCTTTTCTTTTGCTCTTTTTTATTTGTTCTTGAGGTTGTTGTAAATATGTGTTGTTAGTTAAAGAATACGATATTGTAAGTTAAGGATTTCGTTTCCCATTCATTTTCCCGTTATTTTCCATTGAACTCTGCCCAAACCTTACGCAAGCGCTCCGTTAGGCACCTTACCCTACCAAGGTATCGGTGATCCCTAACCGCGAACGGTTGCGTTCGGTTTCGCCGGAGGCGAAATTTAAGCGACAAGAACGGACGGACAAGGGTCAATAAACCGGATTCTACGAATACCGTGCTTAAGCACCCTAATCCACGCTGTTGCCAATTGCTCTAGCTTCAATTGGTCAGGACTCAGCTCAAAGGTTTGAGTACGAATTCACTAGCTTACACTATTGTATCTTTTCCTAACAACTTTATACTTTGCATATAACACATAGGATAGATACAAACAAATCCGCCTCGCGCATTAACTCGTCAAAAATGAACTTAAAACGCTCCGTCTCCCTGTGGATCGACCTGTGAGCATCGCGGCTAGCTGCAAAGCGACACCGTCCTGATCGCGGTTAAAATTTAGAACTCTTAAAACTCGACAAGCCAAAATCGTGCGATCAATCTGGATCCCCAGAATGTAGCTGGTATCTCCCAGGTCTTTCACGGAGAATCTCTGTGACAAGAATCCTTTGACTGATTGTAGCATAGGAATGTCATTTCCTATCAAGAGAATGTCATCCACGTACTCAACGAGGAATTCCACAGTTCTTGCTACAATCTCACTACAAATGCATTGTTCATCTAGATTTTTGATAAAGTCGAATTCTTTGACTGTCTCAATAAAAACAGATGTTCCAACTCCGTGATTTCTGCTTTAGTCCATAAATGGACTTAAGCAACTTGCATATTGTCCCGCTGCTCCCACTCTGATTGAAACCCTCTGGCTGATCCATATAGACGCACTCTTCCAAATTACCATTTAGAAAAGTCGTCTTTACGTCCATCTGTCAGATCTCACAGTCTTGGAAGGCAGCAATGGCAAGAAGGATCCGAATAGATTTGAGCATAGTCACTGGAGAAAAGGTTTCATCATAGTCCAAATCAGGTCTTTGAAAAAAACCCTTTTGCAACAAGTCTATGTTGGGATTCCTTAGCACCATGCCTAGGGTTTGCTAGCATCACACATGTCACAATAAAATTTTGGGGAGGTGCTAAACAATCTAACCATGAATCTTAACTAGAATATTTAGGGTAACAACTAAAGTATCATATACTAAAAGGAAACTATCACTAAGTGAAGAAATTACAACCTTTGTAGTCTTTCCTTTATGACCCCTTAGATCTTTGTGAGTTTGAAATGGATCGCTAGAAGCCTTCCTAATCCACGATGATCCACCCGAAGTCCCTTTGCACAAAGCTCCTTGCTTCACTTAATCTTTGAAAGAAGTGGAGCAAACACCCTACACAAATGGGCTAGAGAAGTGTAGAATGATGAAGTGGTTTGTATTCTCTAATCAAAACCCTTTCTTTTTTACTACCTCACTCAAAAGAAAACTCAAGAGAGCTTGGAGGAAGAAGAAGGAGATGGCAAATGCTTTTTCTCAAAAGATAATGATAAAACTTTATGGAAATGAGAATAGAAAATATATATATTTTCACTCTCTCATCTCAAACCATGGTAAACAAATATCTAGATATTTTGCATATGAGTTAAAGTCCAAATGAAAATCAAACCATGGGTTAAAGCTAGGTCAAAAGAAAGAAGAGTGTAGAAAAACCCAATTATGATTTAATTCCCATTTCCTTTTAATCCAATATCAAAATATAAATATATAAATGAACCATGTGAGGCTTGCATTGCCATCTCTTATGTATCAACAACCATGATACAATGTATGCATGTATGTGTCCATGCACATCAACATGTGCATACACCAAATATAAAGAAAAGGGTTTAATAAAGAATTGAGCTAAAAGTCAAATGTTAAATCAACACTTGATTTAACAAACCGGTCATATCACATACGACCCGACCAATAGAAAAACGCCCGATTAATATACGGTATCACATACACGCATTTAATCGGGTCCCCGCGCATATCCCATATTCACACCACATCGTTTCGCCTGAGCTAGGAAACAACTGTGTGGGACTCTAAGACTCGTCAATACGCCGACAGTAGGTGATGATCATATCAATCACCCACAAGCCGCAAGCGGTCAGCTAAACATAACGGCCACCCGGGTATTGAGCGATCAGAAGAAAACAAGCGAAGCTGTCAAAACTCCCGTTGAGCCAACTGGCAACACTTACCGTACAGTCCGGTCTCTTCGTCAGATATGCTGCATATTGAGTCTAGGGATGGTATCGTCGACCCCAATAACTTAATAAATCATGCCGGTGTATGGCTCATAACAGATCGAGAAACTACTGATAACACTTATCAGTAAATCTCAGCAGCTCTGGCCAGGAACTTCCTGTTATAGCCAATCGAGCATAGCACAACATCAACCCCCAATACCGGGAGAGACGAAACCCTTCCTATCGCTCATTGCCTCCATGTGCCTCGGGACTGTACCCAAAATCCACCTGTTTGCACGACTCAGTACAGCCGTGGTAGGGTGGAGATCAAAGTACAGTGGGAGGACACACAAGACTCTATAACGATCTTGGGTCTACAGACTAACCCGTACCAGTGTCACCTGAGAACTGCTATCCGACGATAGATATAATACCACATAGGAGTTCTCGGCGAGTCTGTTCAGTGTACCCAGTTTCTACTTAGCACCCGTATACAATCTTTGGTGTCACCACACCATATGGATATGGGATCATCCATCGCCCATCATATGGGAAAAGAATGGTATACGCTAGTCTACTTTGGAATATCGATGCCCCGTCTCGATACACCCATGACTAGGAACTGTTCAAGGATATGCTCATAAACTACACGTGTCCCACTAGTATGATCTGCATCATAGTCCCAGTAGTCAAGCAAATATCCTGAGGGCTTTATCAACATGTACCAAATAAGTAAGATGCATGATCAAATGAACATGTCAAGATAAAGTAAACCAGATAGCATACTATCATGTCGAGCAAGAAAGTCATCTATATACCTATATTCATATCCAAGCATCCACTATACATATAATGGCCTCTAGGGCATACATATATCCAACTGTCACGACCCGAAATATTAGCTCGTGACCAGTACTTGAATCACGCAACGTCTAAAGGCGTAACGGAATTCAAGTAAGATGATACCTAGAAATCTAAACCTATTTAAGAAAAATAAAGGAGGTGAAGTTTTGAAATAAAGGTATAATGAAATCAAGTTTTCTTAATGCATAGAATAGGAACATGAAATATGCAAGTAGATTATGCAAGTTTAAAAAAACATGTTTCGTCTTTTAAAAATTTAGGCAGCACCTCCTTTGTATATTTTGATCCAAAACCATAAATACATGATAATATAAGGCATCCCCAAACGGGAGCTAGCTCTTCACCCACCGGCGGATCACAACCACGCAAGACAGTATAAATATAAGTATACGACGCCCAATGGCGATCACCACAAAAGATAAAGAATTAAGCAAAACATAACCCAGAAGCGAACATAAAACCCATCGCTCCAATCTCGCAACTACAGGTCTCACTAAGTCTCATTACTTATACAAATACTAGTTTTGATTTGATAGAGTTGACTAGATACAAAATGAAATATAATACAAGAGTGGGTACGATACAAATGTCCCACCTACCAAAGCAAAACACCCGAATGCAACTGTGTGCCAGCGAAGCTGCTACTGATCCATGCAGTCTACCTGCAAGAACTGTGGCACAACGGGGGTGAGTTGCCAACTCGTGAGTAGAAAAACTTCTACAAGTAGAAATCGAATAACAACGACTCCTAGGTCAACTATATCATAAAGGTAATACTATGATATCTAGGGTGACCGGGTCGTATATGTGCCAACAATGTAATCAACACCTATGTTTATGCGGATATCATCCCATCATATAATCAATGTATGTATGCGTGTGGATCCCGTCCAACCATATGATCAATGTCTGTATGCACGTAAATATCATAAAAGAGTGTGCATGAAAGTAAGAGGATATAAATCAACGGGTGTCCCTCACGACACATAAAATCATGGAACCTGAGTGTCCAACATCGACACTCGAAAACATCATGAAACCCGCGTCTAGCATCGACACGTAAATCCTCATGTATCGGGCTCCGTCAGTCCGTATCGGCCCATGGGCTTCGTCTGCGGAATCGGCCCTCGGCCCCGGCAGTACGGGTCGGCCCGTATCCATCTCTTGTCTCTGGTCAGTATCCTTCGGATAACCGTTAGATCCAACCAATCACCGGTAGGTAGTAGTCCCTCTGCCAGGCTCACCGTCTATATACACAGCATCCTTTTCTTGCCCCGGGGTACCATACCGGGTCCACCATGTACCCGCAATCGGTCTCATCCAGCTCCTCGATCGGGTTTCACATGTCACACGTCTCAGAACCGAGAAAACGCATGGTGGACGCACTGAAATATCATATCAAGAGAAATCGGTTTTTTAAAATAGTACATACTTTCTTTTGAAATAGCCATGGTTCTCAAATCCAGAAATCTCATGAAAACAACATATCTCACTGCGTAAAATCATAAAGCATGATGTATGCGACGTATAATAGAAATGTAAGCATATCCGTATCTCATGCAACATGGAACAGTGATATGACATATTAAGGGAAAACCGCTCTTTTAAATGATTCCAGTTTTTCAAAATATAACATGCGGTCCTCAATTCTCCAAAATCAAAGAAAACATCATCTATGTATGTACAAATGTGTATGTACGTAGACATGGATGCACAAGATATATATATGCACGCAAGTATGAGTGTACAATATGTATGTGCGCCAATATGGATGTACAAATGGGTATATACGCAAGTATGCTATGCGAAGAGTCATATCATGATGCAGCAATCCTACTGTGAGGTGACATGGCAATTATCGATGATGAAGTGTGTGAGCCTACAATATGTGTACGTGTAATATACGCATCATTGATAATGGTGCAGGTGTACTATCACAGTTATAAGTAACACAATGCGAATGACATGAATGCAGCATAAGGTAAAACATCAGCTATAAGCTATAAGGGATACGTGTCTACAAGACCGAGTCGGTGAATCTATCAATCGGCATATAGCCACACAACATTGCGTACGGTACAATCCATCGTACGGCATCCTCTAGTCAAGGGTATGGATCAATCATCAAGTCAAACTCATCTCGCATGGAAAATCATCGTACGACGGCATTAAACCAATAGGGATCCTATCAACCTATAAGACAATGAAGGTACGGCCTAATATTACGTACGTCCTATCATTCATGATTCATAACATTCTATAAATATCTATATACCTATGTCCCAGATCACCTCCATAACAATCTCGTATCAGGGGATCGGCAAGGTATCAATTATCTCAATCGACTCTCATCCGTATACCAACATATCACCAAGTCATCATACCGAATAGTACATTCTTTTTATCACATTTATATTTCACATCGAATCAAAAGTTATATATATACATTCTACCTTTACCATAAGCATAAGTATCTAATCTAACATACACACCCGAACCATAAAATCAGTTTTTTTTAAAAGAAGCGAATCGTAGTTTTGAAAGTAGGGGCGAGGAAAAGATATCATTTGAATATCCGTAACGTCCCTCAAGGTATTTTTTAAAATGATGCATATGATTCTTCAGTTTAGAAATATGTATGGTTCAGATGACACATCTACGTCGGCTATCTAGTCCTATAGTACCCTAAACGGCAAAATCACCAAATATCATCCTCAAATCCCATCATCACATACTAGTCGTATCATATCACTTCTAACTATACTTTAGTTTCTAATATGGTTTCACTAACTATCTTTTAACTCTATCTATAGTTTTCTATTAAAGTTTCCTTAACCATATACTATGAATCGGTTTCCATCAAAAACTTGCGGGGGTGCTATACGCCATCCACCCGACTTCCCCCGTGGATATAGATCCACTCACCTTGGTCTTCGATGGCCGAAGTCGATGACGCCACGCTCCATTGCCTCGGAATCCACGCGAAGGTACCTACAATAATAAACAATCGCAATCGCTATTAACATCGAGTTCTGAAATCCAAACGGCACGCACATTGCTCATAGGTTAGAACCTATAGCTTACGCGTACAAAACCAAACAAACAACCCTTGTTGTTGATGTAAAAACATCCAACAACCAATTACAAATCCAAATATCAAAACTAAACATTTCAAAATACCGAAAACATAGCCAAAAACACACCAAAGTGCTCACATATAGGGGGTCTAATTATCAGATAAGTGAACCATATACAAAGAACCAACCCAAAATTCCCTAATGTGGCCACAATTTGCGGCCACAATGAATAAATCTGCGGCCCAGCAGTTGAGTTGGGGTCTCGGGTCTTGGGGTTAGCTTCC
Organism: Agapanthus africanus; assembly: GCA_030015575.1. NCBI lineage: Eukaryota > Viridiplantae > Streptophyta > Magnoliopsida > Asparagales > Amaryllidaceae > Agapanthus > Agapanthus africanus. The sequence goes on from JASDDO010000029.1 coordinate 214,185,663, forward strand.
TGGGTGCCTGCATGAGTCACTGTGTTCGCTAAATAATTTTTAATGCCTCCGGGTTACTCCAGATTTCCATATACCCTCACAAAACACAAAACCGACATAATGAATTCCTAAATCCGTATTTTGGTGTCTATACTAAATTCCAGGTCTTAAACAGCTACTCAACAGCCACTCAATCATCACCAATCCACAATTTCACTCAAACCCTCACTAGGATTTCCAAGTATCACCAATCCATCACTAAATGAACTCTAAACTTAAACAAAAAGCTACGAAAACTTGAAACTAAACCAATAGAAGAAATTATTCCTCATGGATGTCACTTAAGCAAACCCTAGAAGTCCAAAGTCATCATGATCCAACTTTTCTTGGTCCAATGTGTAGAGGAGAAGGAGGTGATCAATTTTAATGAAAGGGGTTTAGGGTTTTGATGGATATTTTGAGATGATATCATAGGGTGAAGGTGGAGGGAAGTGAGGAAGAATAAGGAGAAGAAAATGATGGGGGAGGTGAAATGAGGCAGCCCTTCTCTCTCCCCTCTCAATTATTCTCACTCTCTCTCTCTCCAAGTCATCAGTATGTCCCCTCTCTCTCTCCAAATCATCATTACACCTTTTTCCCTTTCTTTTCTCACCAAAAACACATACACCCAAATAAAACAACACAAATGAAATAACATGTAACATGTCATGGTGCACTAACCATGAAAAACTGTAGAAACACGGATTTGGCTTAATCACGATTAGTAGTGCACTAATCGGGTTTTTATCCAAATTGTATATAATAAATTTTAAAATGCCAAATCCTTTAATTATATTTTTTAAATGAATAAATCATTTTAATTTCCATTTATTTCACAATTATTGGTATATATTTATACCCTTTTTCGAAAACCCCAATTTCGCAAATCGGGTAGTTTTCGGGAAAAATATTATTTTAATATTAAATTCCAAAAATAATATTTTATATTTTCTGAAATGTTACAATCTTCCCCCCTAAAGAAATTCGGTCCTTGAATTTAAATTTAAACCCCCAAAATCTAAAATATTTCAATAATCAGCTCAAATCAACGGGGCTCCAAAATCACGGAAGATGCAGAAACAACACAACGCGTCAAGTGCGGATGAAAACGAGTACAAAACTCAAAATTGAACTCCGTCAAGCGTCATGCAAATCATCGGATTTGAACGCATATCCTCGGAGTTACAATAGGGATACAGATCTCGAAATCCACTACTGAAATCCAATATACACTAGTCAAATACTATAATACGTGTATAGTACGCATCCTTGAAAAACCTTCAAGAACTAAATAAAACTTATGCAAAAATCTTTCTAAATTGCCGCGTGAATGCGTAACTCACGGCATAAGCGACGGACGCTCATTTTAAAATAATAATATATGTCCATATATGTTTTCCTAAATACATTCCGTCGTTTTCAAAATATTCCTAAAAGGTTTTCCTTTATAAACGTTCATGTCGCTCACGGACACGTAGGAAATAGCGAGACTATAGCTCTTTTTCAAAAACCTCTTGGTAAACTTTTAATGCATGCAAAGTACTCTGGTACTGTCCTCGGATCAGTCCTGTTTGGCTACCGCATAATATAGTGCCCAAAACGAAAACAAAGTGCTCAAAAGCAAAATCAGCCTCAAAAGGCGTATCCAATAATCGCGTGCGTCTGGTGCGCACGGAAATCAAATCCAAATACAGGTGCCAAAATATGCTCAAAAGCAAAACTAAGTGCAACAGGTATGCACGAAAGCATCTGTTCAGTGCAACGGGTGTGCACAACAGCATATCTGGTGGTGCATCAAATGCACGAACTACAATCAATAACTCAAACGCGTAAAAAGAAACACCGAGTGTACCAAGGTGTATAAATCAAAAACGTGTGCAACTATGAGCACAAAATCCGTATCAATGCACTGCAAGCACATGTGAGCTATGCCGAGTGCAAAAATCACATCATCCGTATGAAATCCACGAAATCATAAACACATGATACGAAGGTACAAAATCGACATCAAATGCAATAGATATGCACAAATCGCAAATCAACACAACGGTGTATAAAATATATATTAAGTGCGATAACTATGCGCAAAAATGTAAATACCCAGCAGGTGCAGCCATGGTGCACGAAAACGACATCATGAAACTCAATCATCAAAACTCAAATCCAAGCGATATAAGTGTGATACTCATATCACAAACGCAAATCGCAAAAAAAAATGACATTGAGGTACACCTCCTACAATGTTGAAGAATAAACCGGTGCGCCTAGAACCGACAGAACAAGAACATCTGCTTGCCTCCTGCTCATGGTCTGGCGTCTCCTGTTTCTAGGTCCTCATTTCTCCGTAGATTCACCAATCTCGCAATCCATCGACTTATCGGCCTTGTCAGGTGTGCTAACGGGAACGATTCCGTTCTGGCACTTCTCTGGTCATCTTTTTGGTCGATCATCATGACCACTCGTAAAGCAGCACGTCACTGGCGTCAGCCTATGGTCTACTGAATACACGTTACACATCTGATCCTGGGTGCAAATCTTATTGCAGCAGTGTCCTGGAAAGAATCCTGCTCAAGGTCTCTTCCGATCTCGCCTATGCCGAACTGTACGGAGGCTGGTATTCTTACATAATCTTTTCTCATTTTCTGGACATCTGCGTTCTCAGCACAACATTTCCTCGGGAATTTTCCGCATCCCAACGCCTCTGTATACATATCAGATCTCTAATATCGACGGGGAGTAGCAACAGCTTGTCAACATCTCGCATGAACCTATGGCTCCCACTTGTCTTTATCATCATCCACTTCGACATCACGTCATGCTATCTGCGTATTGCAATTGTTCTCGGCTACAGTTGTAAGTTTACGGTAGCGCCCTGGCCATCAATCCGAGGCCAAATGCGGAACAAAAACTTTTTACGTAACCGGCGCTATCGTAGTCTTTCACCCGGATCAAACCATTAACTCAAACTAGCTAACTAGAGAAGGGTTAGAAAAGCTATACCGATCGATCCGTGTCCTTCGGTCTTTAGCCACCATCCCTAGCTCCTCGTGGCATCTTCGATCTCCGGTCACCTCGTCGGAAGGGCACCACATCGATGAATCCTTTTACGGGCTCCCGCTTCGAACCGAAGCAACTCGGACACGAAGTTTGCTAGCCGACGTTTCCAAGGTGAAGTAGAGAATGTGAGTGATAACTTTGTCTCAAGCATCCATTGATTCTCAACTCATGAGAGTGTATGGATGGAGGTTGAAGATGAAGCCAATGGTGGAAGTTATGAGCTAGAGGAAGAAGAAGAAGAAGAAGAGCTTTTCTTTTCTTGTGTGAGATGAAAAATGAGAGAGAGGCCAAGAATAATAATCACAAGAGCTAACCCATGTACATGGCTGCCCTCTCTCTGTCCATCTTTCATTTCACACCCTTAATCAATCCAAAATGAGACATATACACAAATAAAGAGACCATGAGTCATCATTTATGCATGTGTCACAATTAATGCTCCTCATGATGAAAAACCACCCACAATTTCCACCAAAATAAACATTTACCCAAATGTTTATGACAATAAAAAGAACGGCATCATCTAAAGTAAACTCGTGACGGATCACAAGAATACCCCTCACCTGTATATACATACCTGCATCCGCATTCCGACTAAATGCAAATGCGATGAGACTAAAGTAATCCAACAAATATAATACTAGGATCCGGCTTAAACCAAACCCCACTAGTATGATCCGTCCGATCATGATCCGTGCACAAGTGCACGTATATGATCGAACCCTACCATAATACCATACGGCCTCTACAACGTTTCGCCCAAAACTTGGGAAACTATCTGTGGGGGACTCTAAAGACTCGTCAATATGCTGGCAGTGGGTTTAACCATAAGCACGTCAGTGGTACTAGCTGTACGTAACGGCTACCCTTGTATTGACCAAAAGGGAGAACAATGAGCGAACTCATCCTAAAACCCTACTGAGCCTATCAGTGACAATATCCGTACAGTCCGGTCCGTTCGTCTATGAGTATCGCATGTCGGGCTCAGGGGGTTGGTAAAAGTCAGACTCCCAAAAGCGGTACAAGTCGTATCGGAGTGTAGCCCAGAACACCCTGAGATACCACTGGAATACCTACCAGTAAATCTCCTGCCTTGGCCAAGGACTTCGTGTAATGGCTCTCCTAGACACAGCGCGATCTCACCCCTAATACCGGGAGAGACGAAACCTCTGCCGATCCGCTCACTGCTTCCATGTGGCTCGGGACTGTACCCAACTAAAACCTGTTTGCATGAATCTTTTGAGCCGTGGTAGGGTAGTAATCAAAGCACAGTGGGAACTCACACAAGACAAATGACGATCTCAGGTCGATGAACTAACCTGTACACATGTCACAAGGGAACTGCTATCTGACGCTAGGTATAATACCAACTAGCATGTTCCCGGCGAGTCCTGTCCGGTGTACTCATAACCCAATGAGCAACTGTATACGTCTTAGGTGAACCAACCCAATGGCTTGTGAGACCAGCCTGTTGGAGATAGTGTCCTCAGAGTCAATTATTGGATCACAGGCACGTGATTGCAATGATTGAGGGAGGACCTATCCCGGTAGGACAGTCTTACTAGAGATGATAGTATGCTATCTGGTTTATCTTTATCATCGTATACTGCTTTAGGTGACCTTACGAGTCACTATTACACGTTGATAGAGCCCCTAGGATTCTTTCTTGACTACCAGCAGTTTGAGGGCGATCATATACGTGGGAGCTGGGGTCTATAAGCACATCCTTAAAAGGTCCCTAGTCGTGGGAGCTTCGAGACAGGGCATCGATTCTCCACAGTAGACTAGTGTATACAGTCGAGACCCCGACGAGGGGTGGTGGCCGGTCTCACAAGCCACTGGTGTCAGTTGGTTCACCTAAGATGTATACAGGTGCTCATTGGATTATGAGTACACCGGACAGGACTCGCCAGGAACCTGCTAGTTGGGATTACACCAGACGTCAGATAGCAGTTCCCTGGTGACATGTGTACAGGTTAGTTCATCGACCTGAGATCGTCATTTGTCTCGTGTGAGTTCCCACTGTGCTTTGATTACTACCCTACCATGCTCAAAGGAAACGTGTAAACAGGTTTTAGTTGGGTACAGTCCCGAGCCACATGGAGGCAGTGAGCGGATCTGCAGGGGTTCGTCTCTCCCGGTATTGGGGGTGAGGTCACGCTGTGTCTAGGAGAGCCAGTAAATGAAAAGTCCTTGGCCAAGGCAGGAGATTTACTGGTAGGTATTCCAGTAGTATCTCAGGGTGTTCTGGGCTACACTCCGACACGACTTGTACCACTTTTGGGGGTCTGACTTTTACCAACCCCTTAGGTCCGCCATGCAATACTCATAGACGAACGGACCGGACTGTACGGATATTGTCACTGAAAGGCTCAGTAGGGTATCAGGATGAGTTCGCTCATCGACGTCCCTTTTAGTCACTAGCTGGTGGCCCGTCACGTATGGCTAATACCTTTGACGTGCTAGTGGTTAAATCCACAGCCATAGTATTGACGAGTCTTTAGAGTCCACCACACACAGTTACTCAAGTTTCGGGCGAAACGCTGTAGAGGCCGTATGGAGATATGGCAGGGTTCAATCAGATACGTGCGGTATTGCACGGATCGTGATCGGACGGATTTTACTAGCCGGCTTTGGCTTAAGCCGGATCCTAGTATTAGACAGTGTAGTTTTGTCTCTCCGCATTTGTGTTCAGTGGGAATACAAATGCGGGCATGTATATGCAGTAGAGGGGTTTTCCTGTAATTTATTACGGGATCAGTTTTCTGAAGTTGATAGTTTGCATTCCGTTCCGGCCGGTTTTCCTTTGTTCCTTCACGGCCGGACTTTATCGTTAGAGGGGGTTATTTGCAGTTTGCAAATAACTTATTAGTGGAGGGGTTTCTTGCATTTGTTCCTTCATAATCATGAGATTCCATTTTAATCTCATCACTTGCATTTATGAGATTAGAAATGGAAAAGATTAGGAGCTGATTTGGATTAGATATGTGTGACCATTTTCATTTTGATTAATATACCTTTTCTTCTCTTGTTTTGAGATTATTCCATGGTTCCTTTTTCCACCATTCTAATCAAGAGGGGCCGGCCACATTTCTTATGGGAGAATGAGGTTTTTCATTTTGTGGTATGGAAATTATTCACATTCTCATTTTTTGTATCAAAGTTCATAAGCCTCTCCAAAGTTCTTTCTCCACCTCCACCATGGCAACTTCCAATAACCCTCAAGAGACATAGTCTACTACACTAGTCTACAGCAAATCTTGGACGTGTCGGCTAGCCAACTTCACGCCCGAGTTTCCTCGGTCCAGAGGTGGGAGCCCGTAAAAGAATCCGGCTACGTGGTGCCCTTTCCGACGAGGAGGTGACGGATGGAGATTCCGCGGGAGATCGGAGTGGAGACGAAGACCGAAGGACACGGATCTCTTGGTATACTTCTCTACCCATATTTTACTTTGCTAGTAGCTAGGTTAATGGCCCGATCCGGGATAAAAGTGCGCGGTGGTGCCGGTTTGCTAGTTTGCAAAGTTTTTTGTTTCCGCGTTTCCGGCGTCGGATCGACGGCCGGGGCGCTGCCGTGCACTTACATTGGTATCAGAGCCACGCCAATAACCTAGTCTATCTTGCTCTAGTATGTTTAAAGACTCGATCGAACAAAATCCTAAAAACCGTATTTCGTGTGCACATGTGTTCTCTGTCGAAATTTTTTCAGCTCTAAAAATTTTTCAGGTCATTGCAGAAACACATGGAGAAAATTCTAAGACTTCTGGGAAAATTCGATGCATTGATTCGTTAGTACGGCCGCGGAAATACGGCCAAACCCCTGGTTTAGCCGCGGTTTCACGGTGGGAATGTGCTATCTTTGCACCAGATTTTTCCAGTGGTCTTTTGAATAGGAAATATGGGTTTTGGGACATTCTTTTTGGGCCCAGATTTTCTGTAAGTGCTACAGTACTGCTTGGGGACCACTTCGGTAAATTTGATCGATCGGATATTTTAAACATGCTAGTTCACAGTATTTACATTATATCTGCGATCGTGAATGTCACTTGATCGGTAAATCCTGTCTAACTGCTATAGCCCGGTTAGACGGATTTGCGAACGTGACATTCACGTTGATGTTCTGTGTTGTGTTGTGATGTTGCGGATCGGTCGTGGGGGATAGCCTGGATGCAATATTAGTACAGTTTTGTTTTATATGTACATTTGATATTGCGGGGCGAGCGTCCGACATGTGGACTGCCGTCACTGCCTGTTTGTATTATTCTTTTGGGGCACGACCAGGTTGCGGTCGATGTACCCGTTGTATGTATATTTTACTTTCTGTACTAGGATTACCCCGCGGAGGGGTGCACGGGTAGCCGGGTTCTAGAGGGCAACGGGCCCGCATCTCATGGCATTGAGACGGAGGGGGCTTTACTCTAGAATTGGCGGGCTATTCGTCGCACTCGTAGGGAGTATAGGTTGACCCAGGAGGGGTGCTCAAGTTATCGGATTCCGTGAAGTGCTGGGTGGTCCATTCACTTTGCTAAAAGGGGTTGCCTCGCTTCAGGTTTTGGCGGGTAACTTGCCGCGCCCGTAGGGGTCTAGGATCTCATTGCACAGGCTATCCACACGACCAGGGGAGCGTCGGGTTTCAGTAGCGGCTCTGTGAAACCCGGGGATCCCAGATATCTGTATTGTTCTGTGATGCTGTACATTTCTGTGATGTTGCATTTTATCAAGCCTTGAGCGAAAATTATATATTATATATATACTAGTAGATGTTGTATATGTTTTGCATCCGCGCTAGTCCAGTCCCCGCTCTGTCGTTAGTTAAGTAACCTAACGGGTGATGACGGGACCCAGTGGCGAATGCGGATGGCATATACGTACATCATTATTTTCGTTCTTTTGTGGTGTGATCAATTGATGGGACTGGGTTGATTCGGATCAATGCAAGATAAACAAACCTATTTGATGTTGTTGGATCACTTTTCAAAAAGCTGTTATTGCAAGGGCGTTCTCTTTTGTTTTGCACAGTGGTATTCGGTTGGAATATCCTGCTCCTCAGTCGACGAGGCAAGTGCCGAGATCCCTTCACAGGGAGTGACCCCTTGGACAAAAGTTTGCGTCAGGGCAATAACTTCACTATAGCCGATTACTTTTGCTTTGCATCGTGGTATTCAGTTGGAATATCCTGCACCTCATTCTACGGGGAAAAGGCCAAGATCCCTTCACCGGGAGTGACCTCTTTAGCGAAGGTTTTCGTCACTATATTTTTCTAAAAAGCTATCCGTTCCTTCAACGATATCAAGTTCATTACGTTAAAGGTTTTCGCCAGAAACCATTCGTAGCCCTCCGTAATTTCAGAACGGTAGCACTTAGTATTCATGCTATGTATGTTGGCCTTCGTCAAGGCATAGTGTATGGTAGCCATTTATTACTTTTCTGCAGCATAGATAGATGCGTTGGTTTGGGACAGTCGTACTACTATTTTGGCCTTCGTCAAGGGTATGTACGGGTGGGTTCAAATTAACCTGGATAATGACGGGTAGAACTTGACATGTGACTTATGATATGTTGGCCTTCGTCAAGATCATAAGAGCATGGGGCAAAAATCCACATCGGGAGTTTCTAAAGAAACTGAAACTTGCCAGATATGCGCATACCTTCTGGAGTGTGATAACGTGAGCGGATTCCGTCACGTTATCATCCGATGAGAGTTGCATCCCGATTCTCACTGATGAGTTGGTTTACTCCTCGGGTGATCCCGGCTAATTCTTCTTTCAGGTTTGGGGAAGAATTTGACGTTACAGTGGGAGCTTTCCAGATTAGAAAAAGTTATAACCATTCTGATCTAGGTTAGAGTGCACGCTGAGTGTTTCTTTTCTCTCTCCCTTTGGCAGTGACCATTGATCCGACCCTAGACTATGACTCAGTGACCAAGTTGATTGAATCTTCTTAACACTGGCTTTTGGATTGTCAAAGTTGCAAACCTCATTGCCACTCCTACTTTTACACTTTTCTCCAGGACACCCCATATTAATGCGAACGTCCACTTCCATTGGACAAAACCTGTGAGTCCACGTTGCCCACCCCGGTACTTGCGGGGAGGCGGAAAACGGAATAAAAATCAAATTTTTATCAACTTAGGCAACATGGACTAGACAAAGAAGGATCTTTGCTAAACAAAAACAAGCTAAAGCTAACTAGAAACTAGCTAAGTGTTAGAAAGGTTATACCTAGGGCTTTATGTCCTTCTCTCCTTGCTCTTTGGAGTAGTGGAAAGAGGTCACCTTTGTCGTCTTCTCACGTCGAAGAAAGATCCACCCGAAAGCCTCAACCTTTGGCTTCAACTCCAAGCTAGAAGTAACTAGGGTGCAAGAAGTGCCAATCCTTGAACCCTAGATGAGAGTAGAGATTATCAAGAAGGGGTTTTTCTCAAGCTCAAGTGTTTCTCAACACATGAGAGGGGAGAGCTTGAGGGAGAGGAAGAACAAGAGAGAGAAAGTAAAATGATAGAATGAGAGAATAATAACCATTCTCACATATATGTGTGAATTACTTTAAATTGATAATTAGCTAGATAATTATCATGGTTAATCATGACATGACCATTATCATTTCATATTTAATGCTAATTGCAAGGATCAAAGAGCATCTTTTATATGGAATGATGATGGTCAACATATCAACAAAGGTCAACAAGTCAAGATAGTCAAATGGTCAACAACCATAACCATGCACAATTATATTAAACTAATATCAATTAACCATAATACACACATAAGCATTAGGGTTAGTAAAATGACAATAGTCATTAACCCTAATCAAAGTCCTCTCCCTCTGTCTCAAGCAACTGTGCATACGCACCCGTATTCTTGATCCGAGGAACACGAATACAATGAGAAAAACCAATCCCAAATCATATACTAGGATCTGGCTTAAACCAAAGCCCGCTAGTATAAGCTGTCCGGACAGCAAACGTGCACAAGTGCGCGGATGTGAACGAACCCTGTCGTAAAACCATGCGACCTCTACTCATTTTGCCTAAAGGCGAATAGCTCTCTGTGTGGGACTCTAAAGACTCGACACTACGCTGGCAGTGGGTTTAACCACAGACCGCAAGCGGCACTAGCTGTACGTAACGGTCCCCAGGTAGATGTCGATAAGAAGACTGACGAGGTGAACCCTATCTGAACTCCTACTGAGCCTGTATGTGACAGTCTCCGTACAGTCCGGTCTGTTCATCTGATACATCGCATGGCGGGCCTAGCGGGGCGGTGAACGTCAGTCCCCTAATAGCGGTACAAGTCGTGTCGGAGTGTAGCACAGAACACCCTGAGATAACACTGGAAACCTACCAGTATATCTCTCTTGCCTTGGCCAGGGACTACTCGTGTAATGGCTCTCCTGGACACAGCGCGATGTCAACCCCCAATACCGGGAGAGACGAATCCTGTCTAACCGTCACTGCCTCCAAGTGCTTCGGGACTGCACCCAAGAACTACCTGTTTGCACGACTCCTTTGTGTTAGTGTATATGCCCTAAAGGCCATTACTGTATCATACTAGTTTGTATATTACTTAATGGAAGCTTGGGATATTCACCTTGTATATACAATCTTGCTCAAAATAGTAGTATGCTACTTGGTTTGTTTCTACTTCAATGTGTACATGTGTTTATTTTATTATATCACCTATACGCATTAGTGGAGCCCTTAGGATCTTTGCTTGATTACCAGCGTTGTGATGGCAGTCATACTAGTGGGGCAGGGTAATCTATAAGCACATCCTTATGCAGGTCCCTGGTCGCAGGACTATCGAGACAGGGCATCGATACTCCGGAGTAGACTAGCGCATGCGCTTCTCATCCCAGTGTAGGAGACGGTCTGTCCCACAGCCGTCGGTACGTCGTACTTAAGAGAGTATGCGGGTGCTCGTTGGGTTACGAGTACACTGGACAGGACTCATCGGGAACTGACTAGTTGGTATTATGCCTATCGTCAGTTATCAGTTCCCAGGTGACATGAGTACAGCTTAGTCCGCTGACTTGACACTGTCACTTCGCCTCGAGTGTGTTCCCACTGTACTTTGATTACTACCCTATTACGGCTCAAAGGTGTCGTGCAAACAGGTGGTAGTTGGGTGCAGTCCCGAAGCACTTGGAGGCAGTGACGGTTAGACAGGATTCGTCTCTCCCGGTATTGGGGGTTGACATCGCGCTATGTCTAGGAGAGCCATTACACGAGTAGTCCCTGGCCATGGCAAATGAGATATACTGGTAGGCTTCCAGTGTTATCTCAGGGTGTTTTGGGCTTCACTCCGACACGACTTGTACCGCTATTGGGGGACTGACGTTTACCGCCCCCTAGGCCCGCCATGCGATGTATCAGACGAACAGACCGGACTGTACGGAGAATGTCACATTCAGGCTCAGTAGGAGTTCAGATGGGTTTTCGCCTCGTCAGTCTTCTTGTCGGCATCTACCTGGGGACCGTTACGCACAGCTAGTGCCGCTTGCGGTCTGTGGTTAAACCCACTGCCAGCGTAGTGTCGAGTCTTTAGAGTCCCACACAGAAAGCTATTCGCCTTTAGGCAAAATAGTAGAGGTCGCATGGTTTTGCGACAGGTCGCATGGTTTTGCGACTGGGTTCGGTCACATCCGTGCACTTGTGCACGTACAGTGTCCGGACAGTTCACACTAGCGGGCTTTGGTTTAAGCCAGATCCTAGTGTACCTTTTGGGATTGGATTTATCCAGTGTGTATTCGTGTTCCTCGGAACGCGGATACGGGTGTGTATGCACAGTTGACGGAGAGACAGAGACAGAGGATTCTCATTAGGGTTGTTGACCGTTGACCGTTGACTATTGACTTTTTGCTCAACCCTAATGAGAATATGATATATGATTAACAATTATATTAATTAAGTATTATGGTGACATGGTTGTTGAGGGATTGACTTTGTTGACTTGTTGACTTTTGTTGACTTGTTGACTTTGTTGACCGGTTGACTAGGCTTGACTAGTTGACCATCATGATAACTATAGCTATCATTTCATGGCAAAGACTTTTGCTTGCTTGCTCTTTTGTGCAAAATGAGTGCATGAAATGATATGGCTATGGTTGCTTAAACCATCACATAATACTTGATTGATATGAGGTGTTATGATTGTTTTGGATTATGAGAGCCAAATGAGAAAAGTCTTCTCTCATTCTTTCATGCTCATTCTCTCTCTTGTTCTTGAGCTCTCATCTTCCTCCTCTTGCTCTCCCTCTCTTAGTCTATGGTTCACTTGTCTCATGAGTTGAGAACCAAGAACCATAGATAAAATCCCGTAGAAACTCTTCTCTACTCACTCTAGTTCACAAGGTTTAGCAAACCGAGTGAACTAGTTTCTTCAAAGTTCGAAGAAGAAGCCAAAGGTTGAAGCTTTCATGTGGATCTATCTTCGGCGCAAGGAGACGACGGGGAGAAGCCGATTCGGACGACCATCGAAGCTTGAAGACGAAGGAGTTCGAGAAAAAGAAAGGTATAACCCCCTAACCGAGTAGTTAGCAACTCGTAGTTAGGTTGTTAGTTAGATGTTTAACAAAGATCCGGGTTTTGAGTCTATGTTACCACCTCTAAGAAAATTGTTTTTCACCAAATTCCGCATGCCCGAAAGTACCGGGAGAGGTAGCATGGACTTACAGTGGTATCAGAGCCTAGTTAAACTCTATCTAACTTGTTAGGAAAGTAGCTAGAAGATCGATCAACGAAAAAGTCGCAAAACGAACCCCGTTTTTTAAACTTTCTGTCGATTTTAAAAGTGCTGGAAATTTTTTTTGAGATACACCAAAAATCGACTCAGGGTTTTCTGAAGAAACTGCAAAAATTTGACCCCCTAATTCGATCAAAGCGCCGCTATTCCGCGGCCGAGTTGACTCGGTCATGGGGTTTCTTCTTTGCAGTTTGCTCATAGGGGTATTTTGGGATTTTTGGAATATATATTTTCTGCCCAAATTTTCCAGAACGAAAATTTTATTTTTGGGGTCCTGAAAATCCGTATTTTTGATCGAACTTCTAAAAGACTTTAGCTGACGGGTTTTTCTGTAATGTGATATTTGTATTGAACGTCTGCTAATCGCTATATGTCGATTAGTGGGGGTTATATAAATCTGTGATCTATAATGTTATTGGAATGTGTATATGAATTTATTGGATTGTCGCGGGTGAATAGCCGGGGGTTGTGAGACGAGAGTTTTCTTTTCTTTCAATTCATGTAAATTTGTAAATTGATGTAATAATTATTTGTATGGCCGCACAACCGGGTCGGGGTTGTAGCCGTCATTGTATAATTTCTTTTTACTGTTTTTGCTCCTAGGATAGACCCATGGAGGGGGTGCACAAACTACCGGGTATGCCGAAGTGCCGAGTGGCCTACTCACGGAGTTGAGGGAGGTTGCTTCGCTTCGGGTACTTGGCGGGTAGTTTGCCGCACCCGTAGGGGTCTTGGGTGGGGTATTGGCTATTCACCGCGACCGTGTAATCTGCTTTTCGTTACAGGCTCGTACGAATTGCGGATTCCTAGTATATCCAATGTGTTCATCTGTGATCTGAAATGGCTATCATTGCAATATATCTATATATGATATTATTTAGGCGTTGCTTATGTTTTACAGCCGCGCTAGCCCAGCCCCCGCTCTGTCGTTAGTTAAGTAACCTAACGGGTAATGACGGGGCCCCGTGGCGAATGCGAATGGCATAAGCGTACGTCATATTTTGGTTGTTTTCTGCAATGGTAGGATTAAATGATGGGACGCATTAAAAGAACTAATGCAAGAATATCACGCATTAAAAGAACTAATGCAAGAAAATAAACCAAGTTAAAATCGTTGGAACACTTTCGGAAAACCACTCGGTTCTTTTCAAAACTAACTTTTAAATGCGGAGCTTGAGCCACTCCTTTTAAAAGCTATCTCGTTCCATCGATTATATCAAGTTCACTACGTTCACGGTTTTGCCAAAACCATTCGTAGCCCTCCATCATTTCAGTTAAATATTCGGTAGTATTCAAGCTATGTATTTTGACCTCACGCCAAGGCATAGTGATTGGTAGCTGCCGGATATTTATCTATTGCATAGATAGAATGCGTTGGTTTGGGACAGCCGTACTACCATTTTGGCCTACGTCAAGGGTAGGTACGGGTGGATTCAAATTAACCTGGATAATGATGGGAAGAACTTGACATGTGACTTATGACATTTTGACCTCACGCCAAGGTCATAAGAGCATGGGGCAAAAATCCACATCGGGAGTTTCAAAAGAACTGAAACTTGCTAGTGTTGCATACCATTTGGAGTGTGATGATTCTGGTAGGATTCCTTCAGTTTCATCACGCGATGATATTTGGATCCCGATCCTACTGTGAGTATATGCTACTCCTCGGGAAATTTCTCACTTAACGATCAATGCTATAAACCTAGTAGGTGTCTAGAAAGGTGTTAGCGGGGCTACGCCCCCAGGGAAAAGAGGTTATTTAATTAAGGAACTTCGCGAAAGCGTTGGAAAACCTCCCTCGAAGTACCGACACCAGCCTGGCCGAACGGTTAAGCAAGTATTGTACGGTGAGATTGATCCTGACTAATTTTTCCTTTTTGGTTTGAGGAGGGATTCGAGAAACAGTAGGAGCCATCCTATTTAGACAAACTAAAAACCATTCTAAACTTGTAAGAGCATCAAGCTGAGTGTTTCTTCTCTCTCCTAATTGCAGCGACCAATCGACATGACTGGACTTAAGTTACTCCTAGATAAAAACATACTGACAGGGCCAAACTACAAAGATTGGCTCAGGAATGTCAAGATGGCAATCACTTACGACAAGCTGGGGTATCTTCTTACCACCAATGCTCCCCCTGTCCCTGGTCCCACTTCCAGCGTCGCGGATAAGGAAATCCGTAAGACTTGGGAGATTGATAGCGCGAAGGCCAAGTGCCTCGTACTTGCCTCTATGGACAATGAACATCAGAGGAGGCACAAGAATATGGACTTGGAATCCATATTTCTTCATACAAAAGAACTGTATGGAGAGCAATCTCGTATCGCAAGATACGAAGCGTCGAAAAAGTTATTTTCAGCAAGGATGGCCGTCGGATCATCAGTAGCAGAACACGTGCTTAAGATGATCGGCTACATTGAGGAGCTCGCGGACCTAGGGACCACATTGGAAAGTGAGCTCTATACGGACTTAGTTCTCCAGTCCCTTCCTTCCACTTACGCCCAGTTTATACTGAACTTCAACTTACAAGAAAAAGAAGTTGAACTTTCAGAGCTCCTCAACATGCTGAGGAGCGCAGAGGGCACCCTACAGAAAGGTAGGGAAACATCCACTTTGTTTGTAGGAGGATCATCTTCTTCTAGGTCCAAGGCGAAAGCCAAGGGAAAGAAGAAGAAAGCCCCCGCCAAACCAAGGGGCGGTGTTAGTAAAGTGGATACGAAGGGAAAAGCTAAAGCAACAAAGAAAGCGGGGAAGCTTGTGGATAAGGAAGAATGCTTCTATTGTCATAAGAAAGGACACTGGAAAAATGATTGCAGGGCCTGGAAGGCCAGAACACAGGAATTGAAGCAGGTTGCGGCTTCAGCTTCAGGTGTGTATGTTATTGAAAACTGTCTTTCAATAAACTCTACTTTCTGGGTATTGGATACCGGATAAGGATCTCATATCTGTAATTCTTTACAGGCGTTGAGAAACCGTAGTGTTTTGAAAGCAGGTGACATGACCCTCAGAGTTGCAAACGGAGCTAGCATGGATGCTAAGGCCGTGGGGGACTATCACCTGGGAATGTCAGATGGACATGTTTTGGTTTTGCGTAATTGCTTTTTTGTACCCAACGCAACTTGTAATATCATTTCTGTATCTTTAGTTTCTAAAGAAGGTTATGAATTTGCGTTTGTAAGTAATGTTGTAAACATTCACCTTAATCAAGTTCTGATTGGGTCAGGTACATTAAGCAATGGTATATACATATTAAACCAACCACAGATTTTCAATGTCCAGAATACACACAAAAGAAAGTCTCCGGAAATAAATCAGACTTTCTTGTGGCATTGTAGACTGGGTCATATCAATGAGAGAAGGTTGACGAAGTTACATACAGAAGGATATTTGAATGCATTCGAATATCAATCGTATGCTACTTGTCAATCCTGTCTCAAAGGAAAGATGACAAAGACTCCGTTCACTGGACACGGAGTAAGAGCGAGCGAGCTCTTGGGACTCGTACACAGCGACGTGTGCGGTCCAATGTCTACACATGCGCGAAGCGGTTATTCTTACTTCATTACTTTTACGGATGACTTTTCAAGGTACGGTTATGTCTTCTTAATGAAACATAAGTCCGAAGCCTTTGGAAAATTCCAGGAATATAAGAATGAAGTAGAAAAACAAACCGGCAAAAGTATCAAGATTCTAAGATCGGATCGAGGTGGTGAATACTTGAGTGCCGAGTTCCTGGACTATTTAAAAGAGAACGGAATTCTCTCTCAGCTTACTCCTCCATACACTCCGCAACATAACGGTGTATCGGAGAGACGGAACCGAACCCTATTGGATATGGTACGGTCCATGATGAGTAACGCTGAGTTACCGCGATCATTCTGGGGGTATGCGCTAGAATCAGCTGCATACCTTTTGAACCGAGTTCCCACTAAGACTGTGCCTACCACACCATATGAGTTATGGAGTGGGAAGAAACCCTATCTTCAATATCTGAAGATCTGGGGATGTCCAGCTTTTGTCAAAAAGCAGCATGCGGACAAACTCGAGGCACGCTCAGTACTGTGCAAGTTTGTGGGATACCCAAAGAACACCAGGGGGTATCTTTTCTACCACGCAGAGGAACAAAAAGTCCTTGTTTCTCATAATGCCCACTTTCTAGAACACCAGTTCTTAGAAAAGGAAATTAGTGGGAGCGCAGTAGAACTGGAAGAAATTCCAGAACCACGAGCTATTACTGAAAGCTTAGTGGAACCAGAGGGTTCAAAAGAACAGGACATTCCTACGCCGCTCCGCAGGAGTAGTAGGCAGTCTCATCCGCCCGAGAGATACTACGGTTTTCTCATAGACGGGGATAGAGAAGATTGCATCATAGATTATGATGAGCCTACTAGCTTCCAGCAGGCCGTTCAGAGCGTTGACTCAGTAAAATGGCTGGATGCAATGCGGACCGAAATGGAGTCCATGTACACCAACAAGGTATGGACGTTGGACATTGCTCCTGACGAGGTAAAACCCGTAGGATGCAAGTGGATCTTCAAAAGGAAGATTGGTGTAGATGGACAGGTTGAGACCTATAAAGCTAGACTGTTGCAAAGGGTTTCCGTCAAAGACCTGGCTTGGACTATGACGAAACCTTTTCTCCAGTGGCTATGCAGAAATCCATTCGGATCCTTCTTTCCATTGCTGCCTTCCACGATTATGAGATCTGGCAAATGGACGTAAAGACCGCTTTTCTAAATGGAAATTTAGAGGAGTGTGTCTATATGGACCAACCAGAGGGTTTCATTCAGAGTGGGAGCAGCGGAAAGGTGTGCAATTTGCTTAAGTCCATCTATGGACTAAAGCAGGCATCGCGGAGTTGGAACATCTGTTTTGATTTGACGGTCAAGGAATTTGGCTTCATCAAAAATCCAGATGAACCATGCATCTATTGTAGATTTGTAGCGAGAACTGTAGTATTCCTCGTTTTGTACGTGGATGACATTCTCTTAATAGGAAATGACATTCCTATGCTACAATCTGTCAAGGGGTTCTTGTCACACAGGTTCTCCATGAAAGACCTGGGTGATGCCTCATACATCCTGGGGATCCGGATCCATCGTGATAGATCCAAGAGGATATTAGGACTTTCACAGTCCAGGTACATCGACACCATACTGAAGAGATTCAGTATGGAAGATTCCAAGCGCGGTAACCTACCGGCTTGTCACGGGATCACCCTCTCTAAAGAGATGTCTCCCAAGACTGATTTGGAGAGGGATCGCATGTCTATTATACCCTACGCTTCTGCGGTAGGCTCTATAATGTATGCGATGTTGTGTACCAGACCGGATGTAGCTTATGCACTGAGTGTGGTAAGCCGGTATCAGTCAAACCCTGGGGAGAAACACTGGATAGCGGTAAAGAACATTCTCAAGTACCTGAGGAGAACTAAGGAGATGTTCTTGGTGTATGGCGAAAAAGACCTCCAGATCGAGGCCTTTGCTGACTCCAGCTTCCAGAGTGACAAGGATGATTCCAAGTCCATGTCGGGTTTTGTCTTTACCCTCAATGAAGGGGCGGTGTGTTGGAAGAGTTCCAAACAGGAAACCGTTGCAGACTCGACGATGGAAGCGGAATACATCGCTGCATCTGATGCCGCAAAAGAAGCTGTCTGGATGAGGAAGTTCTTGAAAGAACTTCAGGTGGTTCCGTCCATTGTTGATCCAATACCTCTGTATTGCGACAACAACGGGGCTATAGCTTTAGCGAAGGAACCCAGGTCCCATCAGAGATCCAGACACATCTTGAGGCGGTATCACCTGATCAGGGAGATCGTGGATCGCCAGGAGATCGAGGTTCGGAGAGTTGCTTCAGAAGATAACACTGCAGATCCATTCACCAAGGCCTTGCCCCAGACTCAGTTCGAGCGGCTGATCGAGATGATAGGTCTTCGATACGCCAGTACATGGCCTTAGTGCAAGTGGGAGATTGTTAGTGTATATGCCCTAGAGGCCATTACTGTATCATACTAGTTTGTATATTACTTAATGGAAGCTTGGGATATTCAACTTGTATATACAATCTTGCTCAAAATAGTAGTATGCTACTTGGTTTGTTTCTACTTCAATGTGTACATGTGTTTATTTTATTATATCACCTATACGCATTAGTGGAGCCCTTAGGATCTTTGCTTGATTACCAGCGTTGTGATGGCAGTCACACTAGTGGGGCAGAGTAATCTATAAGCACATCCTTATGCAGGTCCCTGGTCGCAGGACTATCGAGACAGGGCATCGATACTCCGGAGTAGACTAGCGCATGCGCTTCTCATCCCAGTGTGGGAGACGGTCTGTCCCACAGCTGTCGGTACGTCGTACTTGAGAGAGTATGCGGGTGCTCGTTGGGTTACGAGTACACTGGACAGGACTCGTCGGGAACTGACTAGTTGGTGTTATGCCTATCGTCAGTTATCAGTTCCCAGGTGACATGAGTACAGCTTAGTCCGCTGACTTGACACTGTCACTTCGCCTCGAGTGTGTTCCCACTGTACTTTGATTACTACCCTACCACGGCTCAAAGGAGTCGTGCAAAAAGGTGGTAGTTGGGTGCAGTCCCGAAGCACTTGGAGGAAGTGACGGTTAGACAGGATTCGTCTCTCCCGGTATTGGGGGTTGACATCGCGCTGTGTCTAGGAGAGCCATTACACGAGTAGTCCCTGGCCAGGGCAAACGAGATATACTGGTAGGCTTCCAGTGTTATCTCAGGGTGTTTTGGGCTTCACTCCGACACGACTTGTACCGCTATTGGGGGACTGACGTTTACCGCCCCTAGGCCCGCTATGCGATGTATCAGACGAACAGACCGGACTGTACGGAGAATGTCACATTCAGGCTCAGTAGGAGTTCAGATGGGTTTTCGATTCGTCAGTCTTCTTGTCGGCATCTACCTGGGGACCGTTACGCACAGCTAGTGCCGCTTGCGGTCTGTGGTTAAACCCACTGCCAGCGTAGTGTCGAGTATTTAGAGTCCCACACAGAAAGCTATTCGCCTTTAGGCAAAAGAGTAGAGGTCGCATGGTTTTGCGACAGGTCGCATGGTTTTGCGACAGGGTTCGGTCACATCCGTGCACTTGTGCACGTACAGTGTCCGGACAGTTCACACTAGCGGGCTTTGGTTTAAGCCAGATCCTAGTGTACCTTTTGGGATTGGATTTATCCAGTGTGTATTCGTGTTCCTCGGAACGCGGATGCGGGTGTGTATGCACAGTTAACGGAGAGACAGAGACAGAGGATTCTCATTAGGGTTGTTGACCGTTGACCGTTGACTATTGACTTTTTGCTCAACCCTAATGAGAATATGATATATGATTAACAATTATATTAATTAAGTATTATGGTGACATGGTTGTTGAGGGATTGACTTTATTGACTTGTTGACTTTGTTGACCGGTTGACTAGGCTTGACTAGTTGACCATCATGATAACTATAGCTATCATTTCATGGCAGACTTTTGCTTGCTTGCTCTTTTGTGCAAAATGAGTGCATGAAATGATATGGCTATGGTTGCTTAAACCATCACATAATACTTGATTGATATGAGGTGTTATGATTGTTTTGGATTATGAGAGCCAAATGAGAAAAGTCTTCTCTCATTCTTTCATGCCCATTCTCTCTCTTGTTCTTGAGCTCTCATCTTCCTCCTCTTGCTCTCCCTCTCTTAGTCTATGGTTCACTTGTCTCATGAGTTGAGAACCAAGAACCATAGATAAAATCCCATACAAACTCTTCTCTACTCACTCTAGTTCACAAGGTTTAGCAAACCGAGTGAACTAGTTTCTTCAAAGTTCGAAGAAGGAGCCAAAGGTTGAAGCTTTCAGGTGGATCTATCTTCGGCGCAAGGAGACGACGGGGAGAAGCCGATTCGGACGACCATCGAAGCTTGAAGACGAAGGAGTTCGAGAAAAAGAAAGGTATAACCCCCTAACCGAGTAGTTAGCAACTCGTAGTTAGGTTGTTAGTTAGATGTTTAACAAAGATCCGGGTTTTGAGTCCATGTTACCACCTCTAAGAAAATTGTTTTTCACCAAATTCCGCATGCCCGAAAGTACCGGGAGAGGTAGCATGGACTTACACTTTGAGCCGTGGTAGGGTAGTAATCAAAGTGCAGTGGGAACAAACTCGAGGCGAAGTGACAGTGTCAAGTCAGCGGACTAAGCTGTACTCATGTCACCTGGGAACTGATAACTGACGTTAGGTATAATACCAACCAACAGTTCCCGACGAGTCCTGTCCAGTGTACTCGTAACCTAACGAGCACCCGCATACTATCTCAAGTACGACGTACTGACGGCTGTGGGACAGACCGTCTCCCACACTGGGATGAGAAGCGCATACGCTAGTCTACTCCAGAGTATCGATGCCCTGTCTCGATAGTCCAACGACTAGGGACCTGTATAAGGATGTGCTTATAGATCACCCAGCTCCCACGAGTGTGAGCGCCATCACAACGCTGGTATTTAAGCAAAGATCCTAAGGGCTCTACTAATATGTATATCAGCGATATGCTAAAAGAAACACATGCACATATTAAAGCAGAGACAAACCAAGTAACATACTACCATTTCGAGCAAGATTGTATATACAACTGTGAATATCCCAAGCTTCCATCAAGTAATATACAAACTAGTATGATACAGTAATGGCCACTAGGGCATATACACAAACAATCTCCCACTTGCACTAAGGCCATGTACTGGCGTATCGAAGACCTATCATCTCGATCAGCCGCTCGAACTGAGTCTGGGGCAAGGCCTTGGTGAATGGATCTGCTGTGTTATCTTCTGAAGCAACCCTCCGAACCTCGATCTCCTGGCGATCCACGATCTCCCTGATCAGGTGATACCGCCTCAAGATGTGTCTGGATTTCTGATGGGACCTGGGTTCCTTCGCTAAGGCTATAGCCCCATTGTTGTCGCAATACAGAGGTATTGGGTCAACAATGGACGGAACAACCTGAAGTTCTTTCAAGAACTTCCTCATCCAGACAGCCTCTTTTGCGGCATCAGATGCAGCGATGTATTCCGCTTCCATAGTCGAGTCGACAACGGTTTCCTGTTTGGAGCTCTTCCAACACACCGCCCCTCCATTGAGGGTAAAGACAAAACCCGACATGGACTTGGAATCATCCTTGTCACTCTGGAAGCTGGAGTCAGCAAAGGCCTCAATCTGGAGGTCTTTTCCGCCATACACCAAGAACATCTCCTTAGTCCTTCTCAGGTACTTGAGAATGTTCTTTACTGCTATCCAATGTTTCTCCCCAGGGTTTGACTGATACCAGCTTACCACACTCAGTGCATAAGCCACATCCGGTCTGGTACACAATATCGCATACATTATAGAGCCTACCGCAGAAGCGTAGGGTATAATAGACATGCGATCCCTCTCTAAATCAGTCTTGGGAGACATCTCTTTGGAGAGGGTGATCCCGTGACAAGCCGGTAGATTACCGCGCTTGGAATCTTCCATACTGAATCTCTTCAGTATGGTGTCGATGTACCTGGACTGTGAAAGTTCTAATATCCTCTTGGATCTGTTACGGTAGATCCGGATACCCAGAATGTATGAGGCATCACCCAGGTCTTTCATGGAGAACCTGTGTGACAAGAACCCCTTGACAGATTGTAGCATAGGAATATCATTTCCTATTAAGAGAATGTCATCCACGTATAAAACAAGAAAAACTACAGTTCTCGCTACAAATCTACAATAGATGCATGGTTCATCTGGATTTTTGATAAAGCCAAATTCTTTGACCGTTTCATCAAAACAGATGTTCCAACTCCGCGATGCCTGCTTTAGTCCATAAATGGACTTAAGCAACTTGCACACCTTTCTGCTACTCCCACTCTGAATGAAACCCTCCGGCTGGTCCATATAGACACACTCCTCTAAATGTCCATTTAGAAAAGCTGTCTTTACGTCCATCTGCCAAATCTCATAATCGTGGAAGGCAGCAATGGCAAGAAGGATCCGAATGGATTTCAGCATAGCTACTGGAGAAAAGGTTTCGTCATAGTCCAAACCAGGTCTTTGACGAAAACCCTTTGCAACCAGTCTAGCTTTATAGGTCTCAACCTGTCCATCTACACCAATCTTCCTTTTGAAGATCCACTTGCATCCAACGGGTTTTACCCCATCTGGAGCAATGTGCAACGTCCATACTTTGTTGGTGTACATGGACTCCATTTCGGTCCGCATTGCATCCAGCCATTTTACCGAGTCGACGCTCTGAATGGCTTGCTGGAAGCTAGTAGGCTCATCACAATCTATGATGCAATCCTCTCTATCCCCGTCAATGAGAAAACCGTAGTATCTCTCGGGCGGATGAGACTGCATACTACTCCTGCGGAGTGGCGTGGGAATGTCTTGATCTTTCGAACCCTCTGGTTCTACTAAGCTTTCAGTAATAGCTTGTGGTTCTGGAATTTCTTCCAGTTCTATTGCGCTCCCACTTATTTCTTTTTCTATGAACTGGTGTTCCAGAAAATGGGCATTACGAGAAACAAGGACTTTTTGTTCCTCTGGGTAATAGAAAAGATACCCCCCTGGAGTTCTTTGGGTATCCCACAAACTTGCACAGTACTGAGCGTGCCTCGAGTTTGTCCGCATGCTGCTTTTTGACATAAGCTGGACATCCCCAAATCTTCAAGTATTGAAGATAGGGTTTCTTCCTACTCCATAACTCATATGGTGTGGTAGGCACAGTCTTAGTGGGAACTCGGTTCAAAAGGTATGCAGCTGTTTCTAGCGCATATCCCCAGAACGATCGCGGCAACTCAGCGTTACTCATCATGGACCGTACCATATCCAATAGGGTTCGGTTCCGTCTCTCCGATACACCGTTATGTTGCGGAGTGTATGGAGGAGTAAGCTGAGAGAGAATTCCATTCTCTTTTAAGTAACCAAGGAACTCGACACTCAAGTATTCACCACCTCGATCAGATCTTAGTGTCTTGATACTTTTGCCTGTTTGTTTTTCTACTTCATTCTTATATTCCTGGAACTTTTCAAAAGCTTCGGATTTATGCTTCATCAAGAAGACATGTCCGAACCTTGAGAAATCATCCGTAAAAGTAATGAAGTAAGAATAACCGCTTCGCGCATGTGTAGACATTGGACCGCACACGTCGCTGTGTATGAGTCCCAAGAGCTCGCTCGCTCTTACTCCGTGTCCAGTGAACGGAGTCTTTGTCATCTTTCCTTTGAGACAGGATTGACAAGTTGCATACGATTGATATTCGAACGGATCCAAATATCTTTCTGCATGTAACTTAGTCAACCTTCTCTCATTGATGTGACCCAGTCTACAATGCCATAAGAAAGTTTTATTGATTTCTGGAGACTTTCTTTTGTGTGTATTCTGGACATTGAAAATCTATGGTTGGTTTAATACGTATATACCGTTGTTCAATGTACCTGACCCAATCAAAACTTGATTAAGGTGAATGTTCACTACATTACTTACAAATGCAAATTCATAACCTTCTTTAGATAATAAAGATACAGAAATGATATTACAGGTTGCATTTGGTACATAATAACAACTACGCAAAACCAAAAAGTGTCCATCCGACAATCCCACGTGATCGTCCCCTACGGCCTCAGCATCCATGCTAGCACCGTTTGCAACTTTGAGGGTCATGTCACCTGCCTTCAAAACTCTACGCTTTCTCAACGCCTGCAAAGAATTACAGATATGAGATCCTGATCCGGTATTCAATACCCAGAATGTAGAGTTTATTGATAGACAGTTTTCAATAACATACACACCTGAAGCTGAAGCTGCAACTCGCTTCAAATCCTGTGTCCTGGCCTTCCAAGCCTTGCAATCCTGTTTCCAGTGACCACTTTTGTGACAATAGAAGCATTCTTCCTTCCCCACCAGCTTTCCCGCTATCCTTGTTGCTTTTCCTTTTCTCTTCATATCCACTTTACCGACACCGCCTCTTGGTTTGGCGGGGGCTTTCTTCTTCTTACCCTTGGCTTTCGCCCTGGATCTAGAAGAGGAAGATCCTCCTACAAACAAAGTGGATGTCTCCCTACCCTTCTGTAGGGTGCCCTCAGCACTCCTCAACATGTTCAGAAGTTCGGAAAGTTCAACCTCCTTTCCTTGCATGTTGAAGTTAAGAATAAACTGGGCGTAAGTGGAAGGAAGGGACTGGAGAATCAAATCAGTATAGAGTTCATTCTCCAACGTGGTCCCAAGGTCCGCGAGCTCCTTTATGTAGCCAATCATCTTAAGCACGTGTTCCGCTACCGATGATCCGACGACCAACCTTGCCGAAAATAACTTTTTCGACACTTCGTATCTCGCGATACGAGACTGCTCTCCATACAGTTCTTTTGTATGAAGAAATATGGACTCTAGGTCCATATTCTCGTACCTCCTCTAATGTTCGTTGTCCATCGAGGCTAGTACGAGGCATCTGGCCTTCGCGCAATCTATTTCCCAGGTTTTGTAGATTTCCCAATCTACGACACTGGTTTTGGGACCTGGGACAGGGAGAGCTTTGGTGGTAAGGACATACCCCAACTTGTCGTAAGTGATTGCCATCTTGACATTCCTGAGCCAATCTTTGTAGTTTGGCCCTGTCAATATGTTTTTATCTAGTAATAACTTAAGTCCGGTCATGTTGAATGGTCGCTGAAATTAGGAGAGAGAAAAGAAACACTTTAGCATGATGCTCTTGCAAGTTTAGAGTGGTTTTTAGTTTGTCTAAACAGGATGGCTCCCACTGTCTCTCGAATCCCTTCTCAAACCGTAAAGAAAGGATTAGTCAGGATCAATCTCACCATACAATACTTGCTTAACCGTTTAGCCAGGCCAGTGTCGGTACTTCGAAGGAGGTTTTCCAACGCTTTCGCGAAGTTCCTTAATTAAGTAACCTCTTTTCCCTGTGGGCGTAGCCCCGCTAACACCTTTCTAGACACCTACTAGGTTTATAGCATTGATCGTTAAGTGAGAGTTTTCCCGAGGAGTAGCATATACTCACAGTAGGATCGGGATCCAAATATCATTGTGTGATAAAACCGAAGGAATCCTACCAGAATCATCACACTCCAAATGGTATGCAGCGCTAGCAAGTTTCAGTACTTATGAAACTCCCGATGTGGATTTTTGCCCCATGCTCTTATGACCTTGGCGTGAGGTCAAAATGTCATAAGTCACATGTCAAGTTCTTCCCATCATTATCCCGGTTAATTTGAACCCACCCGTACCTACCCTTGACGTAGGCCAAAATGGCAGTACGACTGTCTCAAACCAACGCATTCTATCTATGCAACAGATAAATATCCGGCAGCTACCAATCACTATACCTTGGCGTGAGGTCAAAATACATAGCTTGAATACTACCGAATATTTAACTGAAATGATGGAGGGCTACGGATGGTTTTGGCGAAACAGTGAACGTAGTGAACTTGATATAATCGATGGAATGAGATAGCTTTTAAAAGGAGTGGTTCAAGCTCCGCGTTTAAAAGTTTAGTTTTGAAAAGAACTGAGTGGTTTTCAAAGTGTTCCAATCGACTTTTACTTGGTTTATTTTCTTGCATTAGTTCTTTTAATGCGTCCCATCATTTAATCATTCCAATGCAGAAAACAACCAAAATATGACGTACGCTTATGCCATTCGCATTCGCCACGGGGTCCCGTCATCACCCGTTAGGTTACTTAACTAACGACAAAGCGGGGGCTGGGCTAGCGCGGCTGTAAAACATAAGCAACGCCTAAATAGTTATCATATATAAATTTATAGCAATGATAGACATTTACAGATCACAGATGAATACATTGGATATACTAGGAATCCGCAATCCGTTCGAGCCTGCAACGAAAAGCGGATTACACGGTCGCGGTGAATAGCCAATACCCCACCCAAGACCCCTACGGGTGCGGCAAACTACCCGCCAAGTACCCGAAGCGAAGCAACCTCCCTCACCACCGTGAGTAGGCCACTCGGCACTTCGAGATACCCGGTAGTTTGTGCACCCCTCCATGGGTCTATCCTAGGAGCAAAAACAGTAAAAAGAATTATACAATGACGGCTACAACCCCGACCCGGTTGTGCGGCCATACAAATAATATTACATCAATTTACATGTTACAATGAATGAAAGAAAAAGAAACACACATCTCACATCCACCCCGGCTATTCACCCGCGACAATCCAACACATTCATATACACATACCATCATCAAACACAGATCACAGATATGTATAACCCCGACTAATCGACATATAGCGATTAGCCGACGTTCAATACATATAAACATCACAGATATAACCCTTTAGTCAAAGTGTAGTGAAGTTCGATAAAAAATACGGATTTATAGGCCCCCAAAAACAAATTTCTATTCTGGAAAATCTAGGCACATATAAACCATCTTAAAAATCCCAAAACCAAGCCAGAAAGACACTGCACCAAACTCGACCCAGAGGCGAGCCAAAACGGCCGCGGTTGCGCGGCAATAGCTTGCTATTGCCGCGGAACCGCGGCTCTTTGGTCGAATCTCTGGATCGTTTTTGGTGGCTTTCTTCACAAAACCCTGAGATGATTTTTGGAGTATGATTTATTTAGTTTTGAACAAAAAAAAATTTAACAGAAACATAGGGTTTTGAAAACTCGGTTTTTCGATTTTTTTTCGGTCGAACTTCCATACACTTTACTACCTAGCTAGTTTATGTTTAGTTAGGCTCTGATACCACTGTGAGTCCACGTTGCCCACCCCGGTACTTGCGGGGAGGCGGAAAACGGAATAAAAATCAAATTTTTATCAACTTAGGCAACATGGACTAGACAAAGAAGGATCTTTGCTAAACAAAAACAAGCTAAAGCTAACTAGAAACTAGCTAAGTGTTAGAAAGGTTATACCTAGGGCTTTATGTCCTTCTCTCCTTGCTCCTTGGAGTAGTGGAAAGAGGTCACCTTTGTCGTCTTCTCACGTCGAAGAAAGATCCACCCGAAAGCCTCAACCTTTGGCTTCAACTCCAAGCTAGAAGTAACTAGGGTGCAAGAAGTGCCAATCCTTGAACCCTAGATGAGAGTAGAGATTATCAAGAAGGGGTTTTTCTCAAGCTCAAGTGTTTCTCAACACATGAGAGGGGAGAGCTTGAGGGAGAGGAAGAACAAGAGAGAGAAAGTAAAATGATAGAATGAGAGAATAATAACCATTCTCACATATATGTGTGAATTACTTTAAATTGATAATTAGATAGATAATGTCATGGTTAATCATGACATGACCATTATCATTTCATATTTAATGCTAATTAAAAGGATCAAAGAGCATCTTTTATATGGAATGATGATGGTCAACATGTCAACAAAGGTCAACAAGTCAAGATAGTCAAATGGTCAACAACCATAACCATGCACAATTATATTAAACTAATATCAATTAACCATAATACACACATAAGCATTAGGGTTAGTAAAATGACAATAGTCATTAACCCTAATCAAAGTCCTCTCCCTCTGTCTCAAGCAACTGTGCATACGCACCCGTATTCGTGATCCGAGGAACACGAATACAATGTGAAAAACCAATCCCAAATCATATACTAGGATCTAGCTTAAACCAAAGCCCGCTAGTATAAGCTGTCCGGACAGCAAACGTGCACAAGTGCGCGGATGTGAACGAACCCTGTCGTAAAACCATGCGACCTCTACTCATTTTGCCTAAAGGCGAATAGCTCTCTGTGTGGGACTCTAAAGACTCGACACTACGCTGGCAGTGGGTTTAACCACAGACCGCAAGCGGCACTAGCTGTACGTAACGGTCCCCAGGTAGATGTCGATAAGAAGACTGACGAGGTGAACCCCATCTGAACTCCTACTGAGCCTGTATTTGACAGTCTCCGTACAGTCCGATCTATTCGTCTGATACATTGCATGGCGAGCCTAGGGGGGCGGTAAACGTCAGTCCCCTAATAGCGGTACAAGTCGTGTCGGAGTGTAGCCGAGAACACCCTGAGATAACACTGGAAACCTACCAGTATATCTCTCTTGCCCTGGCCAGGGACTACTCGTATAATGGCTCTCCTGGACACAGCGCGATGTCAACCCCCAATACCGGGAGAGACGAATCCTGTCTAACTGTCACTGCCTCCAAGTGCTTCGGGACTGCACCCAAGAACTACCTGTTTGCACGACTCCTTTGAACCGTGGTAGGGTAGTAATCAAAGTGCAGTGGGAACACACTCAAGGCGAAGTGACAGTGTCAAGTCAGCGGACTAAGCTGTACTCATGTCCCCTGGGAACTGATAACTGACGATAGGTATAATACCAACCAACAGTTCCCGACGAGTCCTGTCCAGTGTACTCGTAACCTAACGAGCACCCGCATACTATCTCAAGTACGACGTACTGACGGCTGTGGGACAGACCGTCTCCCACACTGGGATGAGAAGCGCATACGCTAGTCTACTCCGGAGTATCGATGCCCTGTCTCAATAGTCCAACGACTATGGACCTGTATAAGGATGTGCTTATAGATCACCCAGCTCCCACGAGTGTGAGCGCCATCACAACGCTGGTAATCAAGCAAAGATCCTAAGGGCTCTACTAATATGTATATCAGCGATATGCTAAAAGAAACACATGCACATATTAAAGCAGAGACAAACCAAGTAGCATACTACCATTTCGAGCAAGATTGTATATACAATTGTGAATATCCCAAGCTTCCATCAAGTAATATACAAACTAGTATGATACAGTAATGGCCTCTAGGGCATATACACTAACAAAACCATCGTATGGTTATATACGAACTCGAAGGAATTCGAGGATGGTTTCCGGTTCTGGAGAAAACGAATAGGACTATTCAGTTGTCTTTTCTTTTCACCTTCTCTCATTGCGAGTACTCCTTGGTTTAGGAGATAGTACACCTATTACGCAAATTGGATAGTCTTCTTCCAAACCATAGGCAGGTGCCGAATGGTGGGGAATGAAGAAAACCAATTAGCATAATGATGGTGTACAGAAGGTATTAAGTAAAGACAAAGAAATGGATTAGTAAGAGGGCAAAGTAAATTGCGACTGCAATTCATGACCAAACCAAGTATTTCTTCGCCAATCCTAAATCACCTTTGTATTTCTCCAGGACACTCTGTATCACTACGAAGATCCCAAGTTTATTGGATATTCCATCGTATGGTTATATACGAACTCGAAAGGAACTTGTTCCAGTTCGGGGATGGATCCTGGTTCAGGAGAAATAGGAATAAGGTTTATTCGGTTGTCTTTTATCTTCACCTTCTCTCGCATCGCGAGTGCTCCTAGGATTAGGACAGTACACCCATTATGCTTATTGGATAGTCTTCTTCCAAACCATAGGCTGGTGCCGAACGGTTGGGAAGGAAGAAAACCATTTGGCCTAAAGGGGTGTGCAAAAGGTAATGACTAAAGACATAAAAAGGGATTTGGAGAAGTGGCAAAGAATTATACGGTTATAGTTGTGACTCTGGATTATGGAAGAGGCATTACTAGGAATACCGGGATACCCCATCGAAACATTTCAATGTTTCAGTTTCACTGTGTACTGTTAAAAGAAAACTGATTTCCTAATTAGACACTTGCTCCAGGGTATGTATTTACCAGGTTTGATTCTTACATCTGTATGGTTTTACAGATGATGAGTGGGAGTAAGTTATTGGGAATTAGGTGATCATCCTCATTATATCGGAATTCGTTGTAATTGGTGATATTTGAGAAAGTCACCTGGGTTGTTTGCTGGACGGCAAATATTTGGTTTTGAATATCCGTTGTTATGCACCAATTTCAAATTGATATATCTGTACGTCTAGAGTGAGATATACCTTTTGAAATTATGTCTATGACATTTACCTATATCAGTGGATGATTAGGTAAGGAGTATTGAACAGCGGTGTAATTCTTCTTAACCATAAGTACAGTTTTAAACCTACAACACACAGTGAATGAGTTATTATACTCAGCGGACTTATACAGAGTATTGTATGTTGTCCAGTGTCCGTTAGGACAGAGGGGTAGGTTCTCATACTATATTCTGTTTACTTTTGACTTCTCTAGTTCTTAGACGCGTGTTTCATAGAAATGCAGGGTCTGAGTTTTGAGAAGTTATAGGTATAAGAATAAAGTAGAGAACGAGATGTTGCAAGTATCGGGATTCTTCAAGGTGATCGAAGATGTAGATACTTATGAATGGTATTCAGATGATAGTAATGACTAAGAGAACTAGCTTCTCTTTCAGGTTACTCATAATTGGAAGTACTCCTAAGTTGAGTAATGCTGATCGGCCTCTCTTCCATTTAGTTGACAGCTGCATGATTTGAATCTGATTCAATTAAATCTGTGCCTCTGTTTCTATATTGGATATAGAACAGTTCATATATTGACATTGTTAAGATACGGGGAGTTGTCCGGCTTATGCTTAAAACCAGACTCCGGATAACTCAAGGCACGTTTTTGTAATGGCTGTTTGTGGGTTGACCCGGGCTATGACGAGGGTTGACTTTCTACTATCTGGAAGATCAATGGTGATATTGTTCTTAACTCGCCACAGTTTTAATAAAAATGGATTTTTTCAGAAAAACAGTAGTGGGAGTATGGTAGAACTGGAAGTGATTCCAGAACCACAAACGATTACTGAAGATTTGATAAGAACCTAAAGATTCAATCTGGTTTGACATTCCATTGGCCACTCCGCCGATATGGTGGGTAACCTCAGGCACCCGAGAGGTACTTCGGTATGCTCAAGGACGGTGGCAGGGAGGTTCTTGTTTACCCAGACTTGCCAATGTTGTTGTTCCAGACTGTGAGACCCGGCAGGAGGATGAGTATAGCGTCGTTCTAAACTAGCTTTAGAAGTGCACGTGTATATGATTCTGCCAGAGGGTTGTCGTAGTCAGTGGGAGTAGCGGAAGCATTGGTGGACAGTTGGCTTATGTCTATTTATAGACTAAAGCAGATATAGCGGAGATAGATCATCTATTTCTGATGTGACAGTCATAGGTTTGACTTCATCAGAATAGGGGATGGATCTGTTAAGAAGGTAGTAGGGTGTGATGTCCTGGTATTTGGATGACATACACAGAGTAGGAAGTGATATTCCTATACTACGATCGGTTATACTTTGGTTGTCACACAGTAGTTTCTCCACACAGGACTTGGATATTATATCAGACATTCTGGTCACTAGATCTATGGTTTTAGATCTAGATTTGGGTGGTTTCCCAATCTGGGTACTTAGACAGCATTCTAAGAGTATTTAGAATGGACGACTCCTGGCATGGTGGTGTACCTGCAGGTGATGGAGTCACCCTCTCTAAAGGTGTCTTAAAGACTAAAGGGGAGAGGGATACGCATGATTGGCAGATCACTTGCTTAGGCAATTGAGTTGATCATGAGATGTCAAGTACCACACCAGATGTTGTTCTTGCAGTAGATGCAATAAGTTGATATTAATCCAATCCGGGAGAAACAATCGGAAGCAGTTTTAGAACATAAGTGGGTGTTCTAGGGATATGATAACAGGATTCTCCTTCGGGAGACAGTTATCATTCCAGGCTTCCAAGGTGACCTGGATGACAAAGTGGCTGTCAGAGTTATAGTTTTCCCTCTGACGAGGGGCAGTATTTTGGACAGATGGTCCAGGTGGATACTGAGGGAAGGTATGGCGCAGGATACTGATTAAGTTCAGTTGACGATACAGTCTAAGAAGTTTGGATTTGGAGTTCATTTATGAGCTAGGTCCCATCAGACATCCAGACATATTCTAAGACAGGTATTGCTCATTTCGGGAGATGGCTTTCTCCGCGAACTTGAGATAAAGAGAGACATAGAAAGAAACACCATAGCGGATCCACTCACCGAGGCTATTCCTCGAACGCAATAGTTTCGCAAACGAGCTTTGTGAGACTGACTAGTAGAGGAGTTGGGTGTTCGGTATCACACGGGCTGTGAGTATGCGACATTGCAATAATTAGCCTTGAGTGCAAGTGGGAGATTGTTGGAGATAGTGCCCTCAGAGTCAATTATTGGATCACAGGCACGTGATTGCAATGATTGAGGGAGGACCTATCCCGGTAGGACAGTCTTACTCGAGATGATAGTATGCTATCTGGTTTATCTTTATCATCGTGTACTGCTTTAGGTGACCTTACGAGTCACTATTACACGTTGATAGAGCCCCTAGGATTCTTTCTTGACTACCAGCAGTATGAGGGCGATCATATGCATGGGAGCTGGGGTCTATAAGCACATCCTTAAAAGGTCCCTAGTCGTGGGAGCTTCGAGACAGGGCATCGATTCTCCAGAGTAGACTAGTGTATACAGTAGAGACCCCAACGAGGGGCGGTGGCCGGTCTCACAAGCCACTGGTGTCAGTTGGTTCACCTAAGATGTATACAGGTGCTCATTGGGTTATGAGTACACCGGACAGGACTCGCCGGGAACCTGCTAGTTGGGATTATACCAGACGTCAGATAGCAGTTCCCTGATGACATGTGTACAGGTTAGTTCATCGACCTGAGATCGTCATTTGTCTCGTGTGAGTTCCCACTGTGCTTTGATTACTACCCTACCACGCTCAAAGGAGACGTGCAAACAGGTTTTAGTTGGGTACAGTCCCGAGCCACATGGAGGCAGTGAGCGGATCTGCAGGGGTTCGTCTCTCCCGGTATTGGGGGTGAGGTCGCGCTGTGTCTAGGAGAGCCAGTACATGAAAAGTCCTTGGCCAAGGCAGGAGATTTACTAGTAGGTATTCCAGTAGTATCTCATGGTGTTCTGGGCTACACTCCGACACGACTTGTACCGCTTTTAGGGGTCTGACTTTTACCAACCCCCTAGGCCCGCCATGCGATACTCATAGACGAACGGACCGGACTGTACGGATATTGTCACTGAAAGGCTCAGTAGGTTGTCAGGATGAGTTCACTCATCGACGTCCCTTTTAGTCAATAGCTGGTGGCCCGTCACGTATGGCTAATACCTCTGACGTGCTAGTGGTTAAATCCACAGCCATAGTATTGACGAGTCTTTAGAGTCCTCCACACACAGTTACTCAAGTTTCGGGCGAAACGCTGTAGAGGTCGTATGGAGATATGGCAGGGTTCGATCAGATACGTGCGGTATTGCATGGATCGTGATCGGACGGATTTTACTAGCCGGCTTTGGTTTAAGCCGGATCCTAGTATTAGACAGTGTAGTTTTGTCTCTCTGCATTTGTGTTCAGTGGGAATACAAATGCGGGCATGTATATGCAGTAGATGGGTTTTCCTGTAATTTATTACGGGATCAGTTTTCTGAAGTTGCCAGTTTGAATTCCGTTCCGGCCGGTTTTCTTTTGTTCCTTCACGGCCGGACTTTATCATTAGAGGGGGTTATTTGCAGTCTGCAAATAACTTATTAGTGGAGGGGTTTCTTGCATTTGTTCCCTTCATAATCATGAGATTCCAATTTAATCTCATCACTTGCATTTATGAGATTAGAAATGGAAAAGATTAGGAGTTGATTTGGATTAGATATGTGTGACCATTTTCATTTTGATTAATATACCTTTTCTTCTCTTGTTTTGAGATTATTCCATGGTTCCTTTTTCCACCATTCTAATCAAAAGGGGCCGGCCACATTTCTTATGGGAGAATGAGGTTTTTCATTTTGTGGTATGGAAATTATTCTCATTCTCATTTTTTTGTATCAAAGTTCACAAGTCTCTCCAAAGTTCTTTCTCCACCTCCACCATGGCAACTTCCAATAACCCTCAGGAGACATAGTCTACTACACTAGTCTACAGCAAATCTTGGACGCATCGGCTAGCCAACTTCGCGCCCGAGTTGCCTCGGTCCAGAAGTGGGATCCCGTAAAAGAATCCGGCTACGTGGTGCCCTTTCCGACGAGGAGGTGACAGATGGAGATTCCGCGGGAGATCGGAGTGGAGACGAAGACCGAAGGACACGGATCGCTTGGTATACTTCTCTACCCATCTTTTACTTTGCTAGTAGCTTGGTTAATGGCCCGATCCGGGATAAAAGTGCGCGGTGGTGCCGGTTTGCTAGTTTGCAAAGTTTTTCGTTTCCGCGTTTCCAGCGTCGGATCGACGGCCGGGGCGCCGCCGTGCACTTACACAGCCACCATCCCTCTTCGGGGTCTCGATCGTATACACTAGTCTACTCATGGAGTATTGATGCCTAGTCTCGAAACTCCCACGATTAGGGACCACTTTAAGGATATGCTTATAGACTAGCCAACTCTCACGTATATGATTGCCATCATACTGCTGGTTGTCAAGCAAGAATCCTAAGGGCTCTATCAACGCGTAATAGTGATCTTTAATATCACCTAATGTTGTACACGATGATAAAGATAAACCTGATAGCATACTATCATCTTGAGTAAGACTGTCCTACTGGCATAGGTTCTCCCTCAATCATTGCAATCACGTGCCTGCGATCCAATAATTGACTTTGAGGGCACTATATCCAACAATCTCCCACTTGCACTCAAGGCTAATTATTGCGATGT
Organism: Agapanthus africanus; assembly: GCA_030015575.1. NCBI lineage: Eukaryota > Viridiplantae > Streptophyta > Magnoliopsida > Asparagales > Amaryllidaceae > Agapanthus > Agapanthus africanus. The sequence goes on from JASDDO010000029.1 coordinate 214,221,027, forward strand.
CGTATACTCACAGCCCGTGTGATACCGAACACCCAACTTCTCTACTGATCAGTTTCACAAAGCTTGTTTGTGAAAATATTGCGTTCGAGAAACAGCCTCAGTGAGTGGATCCGCCCTGATGTTTCTTTCTATGTCTCTCTTAATCTCAAGTTCGCGGAGAAAGCCATCTCTCGAAATGAGCAATACCTGTCTTAGAATATGTCTGGATATCTGATGGGACCTAGTTCATAAATGGACTCCAAATCCAAACTTCTTAGATTGTATCGTCAACTGAATTTAATCAGTGTCCTGCGTCATGCCTCCCTCAGTATCCGCTTGGATCACCTGTCCAAACTACTGCCCCTTGTCAGAGGGAAAACTATAACTCTGACAGTCGCTCTGTCATCCAAGTCACCTTGGAAGCCTGGAATGATAACCGTCTCCTGAAGGAGGCTGTTGTTATCAAATCCCTAGAACATTCACTTATGTTCTAAGACTGCTTCCGAACGTTTCTCCAGGATTGGATTAATATATATTAACTTATTGCAGCTAGTGCAAAAAACAACATCTGGTGTGGTACTTGACATCCCATGATCAACTCAATTGCCGAAGCAAGTGATATGCCAATTATGCACATCCCTCTCCCCTTTAGTCTGTAAAACACCTTTAGAGAAGGTGACTCCTTCACCTGCAGGTTCACTACCATGCCAGGAGTCGTCCATTCTAAAATACCTTTAGAATAATGTCTAAGTACCCAGATTGGGAAACTACCCAAATCTAGATCTAAAGCTACAGATCTAGTAACCAGAATGCCTGATATAATATCCATATCCTTTGTGTAGAAACCACTGTGTGACAACCACAGTATAACCGATCGTAGTATAGGAATTTTACTTCCTACTTTTTGTATGTCATCCAAATACCATGACATCACACCCTACTGCCTTCTTAACAGATCCATCCCCTATTATGATGAAATCAAAACCTATGACTGTCACATCAAAAATAGATGATCTATCTCCGCTATATCTGCTTTAGTCTATAAATAGACATAAGCTACTTGTCCACCATGCTTCCACTGCTCCCACTGACTACAACAACCCTCTGGAAGAATCATATACACGTGCACTTCTAAAGCTAGTTTAGAACAACGCTATACTCATCCTCCTGCCGGGTCTCATAGTCTGGAACAGCAGTAATGGCAAGTCCGGGTAAACAAGAACATCCCTGTTGCCGTTTTTGAGCATATCGAAGTACCTCTCGAGTGCCTGAGGTTACCCACCATACCTGCGGAGTGGCCAATGGAATGTCAAACCTGATTGAATCTTTAGGTTCTTATTAAATTTTCAGTAATCGTTTGTCGTTCTGGAATCACTTCCTGTTCTACCATACTCCCACTACTGTTTTATGAAAAAGTTCATTTTTTTAAAACTGTGGCGAGTCAAGAACAATATCACTATTGATCTTCCAGAAGGTAGAAAGTCAACCCTCGTCATAGCCCGGGTTAACCCACAAACTGTCATTACAGAAACGTGCCTTGAGTTATCCAGAGTCTGGTTTTAAGCATAAGCCGGACAACTCCATATACCTTAACCTCATTAAGATATGAGCCATTCTATATATAATATAGAAACAGAGGCACTGATTTAATTGGAACCAGATTCAAATCATGCAGTTGTCTCCAGTGCATGTTAACTGAATGGAGAGAGACCGATCAGCATTACCCAACTTAGGAGTTCGTCCAATTATGAGTAACCTGAAAGAGAAACAAGTTTCTCAAAACCATTACTATCAACTGAATACCAATCACAAGTATCTACATCTTCGATCTCCTTGAAGAATCCCGATACTTGCGATACCTGGTTCTCTACTTTATTCTTGTACCTATAACTTCTCAAAACTTAGACTTTGTATTTCTACGAAACACTTGTCTAAAAACTAGAGAAGTCACAAGTAAACAGAATATAGTGTAGGGTTGCTAGGCACGCGCACAAGGGTCCACGAAGCATCAACCATGCCCGATTAAAAAATTAGCCGTGCCGAACAACCCGAAGACGGATCTTTAAACTAGAGATTAGGCGAAGACAAGTATGTTAAATAGTTTAACACTAAGTGAGAGGGATTACGACCTTTGTAGATCCGGTCCTTCACTTCATATGCTCCGTGTTGAGGTCCCTTCGCTGCGATCATCGTGCTCCGGACTCTCGAGAGGTTCCACGAAGAGAAAGATGCAGTCTTGCTTCCGATCTTCGATACAAAGATGATCTACCTTGAAGTTTCGTTAACACAAGCTAACACTTATAATATGAAGTGAACACCCTCATCTAAATGGCAAGGATAGATGAGGATGAAGAAGTAGGATTTTTGCTCTCTTTTATTATCTTTTTCTCATACTCATTCATCACTTGGAAAAAGCTAGTAAGCTTTTTCATGAAAGAAAAGATGAAGGAAGAAGAAGATGAATAATATCAATTCCTTTTGTGATGAATAATGCAAAGAAGATAATGATGAATAATGCAACCATGGTTGCTAAACCTTTGTAGAGAATTAACCAAAGGTGTAGGGTTTGGGTTAGGTTAAAGATGAGTCATAACAAAATATCTTTCACAAAACAAAACAAAACCTTCTAGAACCATCTAGAAAGCATTAACCCAAATCAAACCCTAATCTTGTTTAATCTCTACTAAACATGTTGCATTAGTTATCATATCATGTTACAATATTATATATCACATATATAATATTTATTGTAACCTAATAAAATAATACAATTAACATATATCGCATATATATCAATGTATTACCCGAGTGAGAAAAAGAATCATTTAGTGAGCTAATATTAGTTAATGTAATTTAATATATCATATATATTATTATACATTAAATTATCGAATCAACACTTGATCCGACAATCCGGCTATATCGCATATAACCGACTAATATTTATCTGTACCAATTCATCGAATCAACACTTGATCCGATGACCTGGCTGATATCATATATCGCGAGAATAGAATACGGTATCTCATATCGCATTATCCTCGGTCCCGCACATATCACATATGTGCTCCTACTCCGTTTTGCCTGAGCCAAGAAACCTCTGTGTAGGACTTTAAAGAATCGTCAATACGCAGGCAGTAGGTGATGATCATATCAAACACCCACAAGCTGCAAGCGGTTAGCTAAACGTAACAGCTACCCAGGTATTGAGCGCTCAGAAGATCAACAAGCAAGCCTGTACATTCTCCTGTGAATCCAATCAGTAACACTCCCGTACAGTCCGGTCTCGTTGTCTGATATGTCGCATATCTCGCCTAGGGGTGGTAAAAGTCAGACCCCAGTAGCTCGATGAGTCGTGTCGGTATGAGGTCTATAACAGTTCGAGAAACTACTGATGACACTTACCAGTAAATCTCAGCAACCCTGGCCAGGGATTTCCGGTTATAGCCAATCGAACACAGCACAACATCAACTCCCAATACCGGGAGAGACGAATCCCCTCCTATCGCTTATTGCCTCCATGTGATTCGGGACTGTACCCAAAAGCCACCTTTTTGCACGCCCTCTTGGACGTGGTATGATGGAAATCAAAGCACAGTGGGAATCACACAAGACTTTATGACGATCTCGGGTCAACAGACTACTCTGTACCAGTGTCACCGAAGAACTGCCATCTGACGTGAGGTATAATACCATCTGGGAGTTCTCGGCGAGTCCGTCCAGTGTACCCAGTCTCCACTGAGCACCCGTACACCATCCTTGATATCAAACACCGATGGATATAGGATCATCCATCGCCCATCATATGGGTCAAGATGCGTATACGCTAGTCTACTCTGGTGTATCGATGCCCTGTCTCGATACACCCTCGACTAGGAACAGTTATAGGATGTACTCGTCGACTACTGTGGCCCCACTAGTATGATCTCATCATAGTCCCAGTAGTCGAGTATATATCCTAAGGGCTTTATCAACATGTAACATAGAGACAATCAGAGTACATCTTAAGATAAAGTACAACCAGATAGCATAATATCATGTCGAGCAAGAATGTCCTCCCTATATATGTCCAAGCATCCATTACAATATACATCGTATGTACAGTAATGGCCTCTTGGGCATACATATAACTAACATATAGTACGAGGACCAACCCCTCTGTCCTAATGGACACTGGACAATATGCAATGCTTTGTATAAGTCCTCTGAGTTGAATAACTCAAACCCTGTGCGTCGTAGGTTGAAAACTGTACTTATGGTTAAGAAGAATTACACCGCTGTTTAATACTCCTTACCTAACCATCAACTGATATAGGTAAATGTTATGGACATAATTTCAAAAAGTTATATCTCACTTTATAAAATAAACGTACAGATATATCAGTTTGAAATTGGTGCATAACAACGGATATTCAAAACCAAATATTTGCCGTCCGGCAAAAACCCAGGTGATTTCCTCAAATATCACTAATTACAACGAATCCCGATATAATGAGGATGATCACCTAATTCCCAATAACTTACTCCCACTCATCATCTGTAAAACCATATAGATGTGAGAATCATACCTGGTAAATACATACCCTGGAGTAAGGACCTAATTTGGAAATCAGTTTTCTTTTAACAATACACAGTGAAACTGAAACATGAATATGTTTCGAAGGGATATCCGGGTATTCCTAGTAATGCCTCTTCCATTATCAGATTCATGACTGTAACCGTATATTTCTTTGCCATCTCTCCAAATCCCTTTATTTGTCTTTACTCATTACCTTCTGTACACCCCTTTAGGCTAAATGGTTTTCTTCTTCCCTACCGTTCGGCACCAGCCTATGGTTTGGAAGAAGACTATCCAATAAACGTAATAGGTGCACTGTCCTAATCCTAGGAGCACTTGCAACCTGAGAGAAGGTAAAGATAAAAGACAACTGAATAAACCTTATTCTATTTCTCCTGAACCAGAATCCATCCCCGAACTGGAACAAGTTCCTTCGAGTTCATATATAACCATACGATGGAGTATCCAAATAACTGTGGATCTTCGTAGTGATACGGGGTGTTCTGGAGAAATACAAAGGTGAAGTAGGAGTGGTGATGAAATACTTGGTTTTGTCGTGAATAGCAGTCGCAATTTGCTTTGCCCTCTTTCTAATCCCTTTATTTGTCTTTACTTATTAACTTATGTACACCTCACTTAGGCTAATCGGTTTTGTTCATACCCTACCTTTCGGCACCTGCCTATGGTTTGGTTGAAGATTATCCAATTAGAGTAATAGATGTACTCTCCTAAACCAAGGAGCCCTCGCAACCTGAGAGAAGGTAAAAGGAAAAGACAACTGAATAATCCTATTCAATCCCTCCAGAACCAGAATCCATCCTCGAATCTGGAATAAGTTCCTTCGAGTTCGTATATAACCATACGATGGATTTATCCAATGGAAGTGGATGATCGTAGTAATACGGGGTGTTCTGGAGAAATGCAAAGGGTAAAAGAAGGAGTGGCAATGATATATGCAACTCAGACAATCCAAAAGCCAGTGTTTTAAAAAGGTTCGGTTAACTTGGTGACTGAGTCATAGTCTAGGGTCGGGCCATGGTCGCTGCCAAAGAGAGAGAGAAAAGAAACACTCTGCGTGCACTCTAACCTAAATCAGAATGGTTATTACTTTATCTAATCAGGAAACCTCCCACTGTATCCTCAAATTCTCCTCCAAACCTGAAGGAAGAATTAGTCGGGATCACCCGAAGAGTAAACCAACTCATCAGTGGGAATTAGGATCCAACTATCATCGCATGATAACGTGATGGAATCCACTCACGTTATCACACTCCAGAAGGTATGCGCATATCTGGAAAGTTTCCTGTATGTTTGAAACTCCCGATGTGATTTTTACCCCATGCACTTATGACCTTGACGAAGGTCAATAAATCATAAGTCACATGTCAAGTTCTACCCGTCATTGTTCAGGTTAATTTGAATCCACCCGTACAAGCCCTTGACGAAGGTCAACAAGGTTGTACGACTGTCCCAAACCAACGCATCTATCTATGCAATAGAAAGGTAATAAGCAGCTACCATTCACTATGCCTTGACGAAGGTCAACAAACATAGCATGAATACTAAGTGCTACCCGTCTGAAATGACAGAGGGCCACGACTAGTTTTTGACGAAAAACCTTTAACGTAATGAACTTGATATCGTTGAAGGAACCGGATAGCTTTTTATAAATATATAGTGGCGAAAACCTTTTCTAAAGAGGTCACTCCCGGTGAAGGGATCTCGGCTCTTTCCCCGTAGAATTAGATGCAAGATATTCCAACTGAATACAGCGATGCAAAGCAAAAAGTAATCGATTATAGTTAAGTTATTACCCTGACGCAAACTTCTGTCCAAGGGGTCACTCCCAATGAGGGGATCTCTGCCCTTGCCTCGTCGAATGAAGTGCTGGATATTCATAACCGAATACCACTATGCAAAACAAAAGAAAATGTCCTTTTAATAACAGCTTTTTGAAAAATGTTCCAACAACATCGAACAGGTTTGTTTTCCTTGCATTGATCCGAATCAATGCGGTCCCATCAATTAATCACACCAATAAAGAGCGAAAATACGATGTACATATATGCCATCCGCATTCGCCACTGGGTCCCGTGATCACCCGTTAGGTTACTTAACTAACGACAGAGCGGGGACTGGACTAGCGCGAATGCAAAACATATACAACATCTACTAGTATATATATAGCAATATATAATAATCGCTCCACGCGTGATAAATGCAACATCACAGAAATATAATAAGCATCACAGAACAATACAGATAATCTGGGATCCCCGGGATTCCATTAAGCCACAAGTGAAACCCGACGTTCCCATGGTCATGTGGATAGCCTGTGCAATGGAAACCTAGACCCCTACGAGTGCGGCAAGTTACCCGCCAAAACCAGAAGCGAGGCAGCCCCCCTCAGCAAAGTGAATGGACCACCTTGCATTTCACGGAATCCGGTAACTTGAGCACCCCACCTTGGATCAACCTGTACCCCCTACATGTGCGGTGAATAACCCGCCAATTCTAGAATGAAGCCCCTCCGTCTCAAAGCCATGAGATGCGGGCCCATTGCCCTCTAGAACCCGGCTATCCGTGCAACCCACCGCGGGGTAATCCTAGTACAGAAAATAAAATATGTACAACGGGTACATCGACCTCAACCCGGTCGTGCCCCAAAAGAACAATATACAAACAGGCAGTGACGGCAATCCACATGTCGGACGCTCGCCCCGCAATATCAAATGTACAAATATATCCAAACTGCACTAACATTGCACCAAGCTATCCACCACGACAAATCCGTAACATCATAGCACAATACAGAACATCAACGTGAATGTCACGTTCGCAAACCCGTCTAAAAGATCTATAGCAATTAGACAAGATTTACCGCTCGAATGACATTCACGGTCACAGATAGTAAAGTAAGTACTGTGAACTAACTTATTTAAAATTTCGATCGACAAAATTTCCCGAAGTGGGCCCCAAGTACAAATCCAGCACTCAAAATAATCTGGGTCCAAAACTAAATTTCACAAAAATCATATTTACATGAACTAAAGCCCCAGAAAAAAATTTGGGTTACTGTAGCCCAAAAAGGGCCGCGGAAGGGCCAGCAAATGCGACATTTCGTGGCGGGTTCCGTGGTGGAATTTTGGATTTAGGTCTCCAAACTTTTTCTGTAGCTTTAGTTATGCCTGCATGTATTTTTAAGATGCCTAAAATAATTTTTTGAACAACTTTGAAAATCGACAGCAAGCACGCTGAAATGAAAATACGATTCGGAAATTTCGATCGATCGATATTTTAAACACGTTAGAACAAGATAGTAAAGGTTAATGGCGTGGCTCTGATACCATGTAAGACTACGGTAGCGCCCCGGCCATCAATCCGAGACCAAATGCGGAACAAAAACATTTTACGAAACCGACGCTATCGTAGTCTTTCACCCGGATCGAACCATTAACTCAAACTAGCTAACTAGAGAAGGGTTAGAAATGCTATACCGATCGATCCGTGTCCTTCGGTCTTTAGCCACCATCCCTAGCTCCTCACGGCATCTCCGATCTCCAGTCTCCTCGTCGGAAGGGCACCACGTCGATGAATCCTTTTACGGGCTCCCTCTTCGAACCGAAGCAACTCGGACACGAAGTTTGCTAAACGACGTGTCCAAGGTGAAGTAAAGAATGTGTGTGATAACTTTGTCTCAAGCATCCATTGATTCTCAACTCATGAGAGTGTATGAATGGAGGTTGAAGATGAAGCCAATGGTGGAAGTTATGAGCTAGAGGAAGAGGTAGAGCTTTTCTTTTCTTGTGTGAGATGAAAAATGAGAGAGGCCAAGAATGATAATCACAAGAGCAAACCCATGTACACGGCTGCCTTCGCACTCTCCATCTTTCATTTCACACCCTTAATCAATCCAAAATGAGACATATGCACATATAAAGAGACCATGAGTCATTACTTATGCATGTGTCACAATTAATGCTCCTCATGATGAAAAACCACTTTCAATTTCCACCAAAATAAACATTAATCCAAATGTTTATGACAATAAAAAGAACGGCATCATCTAAAGTAAACTCGTGACGGATCACAAGAATACCCCTCACCTGTATATACATACCTGCATCCGCATTCTGACTGAATGCAAATGCGATGAGACTAAAGTAATCCAACAAATCTAATACTAGGATCCGGCTTAAACCAAAGCCCACTAGTATGAACCTTCCTATCATGATCCGTGCACAAGTGCACGTATATGATCGAACCCTGCCATAATACCATACAGCCTCTACAACGTTTCGCTCGAAACTTAGGAAACTATCTGTGGGGGACTCTGAAGACTCGTCAATACGCTGGCAGTGGGTTTAACCACAAGCACGTCAATAGTACTAGCTGTACGTTGTATGGTTCCTATGCACACCCATGAGGTTCTACAAGTGATCAAACATGGCCAATTCAAAATTTTCCTATGTGCCGAGAAACCCTAAACTAGATCGTTAACTAGAGGTAAGGCGATGCAAGCAAGTAAACGACTTTATTGCTAAAGGAAAGTGACTACAACCTTTGTAGATCCGGTCCTCCACTTCCTTGGATCCGTGATGACGTCCCTCCGCTATACCCATCGGAATCCTAGACTCTCGCGGTGGTTTCATCGGAGAAAAGATCGGGCTAGGTCGTCGACTTCGATGCCGAAGATGATCTACGTCGAGGCAACTCAAGATCAAGCTCCAACTTCACCAAGTCATGAAACTTGTGAAGAAAACACCCTATACTATATGGCAAGTGGTAGAGGATGAAGAAATAGGAAGTGGGTTCACTTTAGAATTGGATTTCTCACTCTTTTTCTCAAGTCACCATTGAAGCTAGCAAGCTTCTTTTTCTTGAAGAAGAAGAAGAAGAAGAAAAAGTATATGATAAGAATAAAAATGAATAAATGGAAATAAAGTCATTCTTATCATTTTAGCAACCATGGTTAAGTGTAGAGAATAAACCAAGGTTAGGTGAATGGTTAGGTTTAGGAAAGAAACAAGAATGGTCAAAGTTTCTTGAAGTTTCAAAGAAACAAACAAAAGAAGCAACCATATCTTTTCTTTCCCTAAAATAAATAAATGAATAAGTAAATAAATCAAACCCTAACCAATCACTTAAACATGGTTTAAAGTAAACCTACACCCAAGCTTGCATGTATTATCAAACATGATACAATCAAGTGCACAAAAATATATCACATATACAATGTGCACATCAAGTGAGAAAATCCATCTTAAGTGAACCAATACTAGTTAATGCAAAATAATATATCAAATATATAATTATGCATTAAATCATTAAATCAACACTTGATTTAACGATCCGGTCATATTGCATATGACCGACTAATATCCAATGTATCGACTTATCGAATCAATCCTCGATTCGATAACTAGGTTATATCGCATACAACCAATCGATACATTCATCACGAGAATAGAATACGGTATCACATACGCACATTATTCTCGTTCCCGCACATATCTCATATGCGCTCCTATTTCGTTTTGCTTGAGCCAGGAAACCTCTGTGTAGGACTCTAAAGACTCGTCAATACGCCGGCAGCAGGTGATGATCATATCAAACACCCACAAGTCGCAAGCGGTCTGCTAAACGTAACGGCCACCCGGGTATTGAGCGATCAGAAGATTGACGAGCAAGCCCGCTCACACTCCTGTGAATCCAACCAGTAACACTTACCGTACAGTCCGGTCTATTCGTCTGATATATCGCATATCTCGCCTAGGGGTGGTAAACGTCAGACCCCAATAGCTTGATAAGTCATGCCGATATAAGGTCCATAACATTCGTGAAACCACTGATAACTCTTACCAGTATATCACAGCAACCCTGGCCAGGGATTTCCAGTTATTGCCAGTCGTGCATAGCGCAATATCAACCCCCAATACCGGGAGAGACGAATCCCCTCCTATCTCTCATTGTCTCCATGTGAATCGGGACTGTACCCAAAAACCACCTGTTTGCACGACACAGTAGAGCCGTGGTAGGGTGGAAATCAAAGCACAGTGGGAGACACACAAGACTCTATGACGATCTCGGGTCAACAGACTAAGCTGTACCAGTGTCACCAGAGAACTGCCATCTGACGTGAGGTATAATACCATCTGGGAGTTCTCGGCGAGTCCGTTCAGTGTACCCAGTCTCCACTGAGCACCCGCATACCATCTCTGATGTTAAACACCAATGGATATGGGATCATCCATCGCCCATCACATGGGTCGAGAAGATATACGCTAGTCTACTCTGGAATATCGATGCCCCGTCTCGATATTCCCACGACTAGGAACATTGAAGGATGTACTCATTGACTACCCAGGCCCCACTAGTATGATCTGCATCATAGTCCTGGAAGTCAAGTACACATCCTAAGGGCTTTATCAACATGTAATAGAGAGACAGCATGTATACATGTTAAGATAAAGAGCAACCAGATAGCGTACTATCATGTCGAGCAAGAAAGTCCTACCTATATATGTCCCAGCATCCACTACAATATACATCCAATGTACAGTAATGGCCTCTAGGGCATACATATAACTAACAATCTCCCACTTGCACTAGGGCCATCTGTAGCAGTGGTTGCAGTATCTAATACTCAACCATCCCATATAAGTCTCTCTCTGCGAATAAGCCTTTGTGAGTGGATCCGCCGTGTTGTCCTCTGAGTCTACTCTCCTACCCTCGATCACCCTGGAGATCATCTATCTCCATGACCAGGTGATGCTGCCTCAGAATATGTCTGGGTCACTGATGGGATTGGGGTTTCTTGGCCAAAGCTACACTTCCATTGTCATACAATGGTAGGAACCTAGTTCATCTTATGAACCAATATACACCCAAACTGCCTCTTTGGTAGTATCTTTAATAGCGATGTTACCAGCCTTTATCGTCTAGTTTGCCACGGTATCTAGCTTGGAACTCTTCCAACATACCGTCCCTCTACTGAGGGTAAAGACAATGCCTGTGACTGACATTCAGTCGTCCTTATCACCCTGGAACCTTTCCAGTGATTCTCCCCAGGATCAACTGATACCATCTCACTACAACTAGTGAGAATCCTAACATCCATTAAGATCTATCTCATAGATCCAAAACCCAGGATTTAGGAGGTATCACTTTGATCCTATATGGAGAATCTATGTGATAAGAGGAGATCGACCGATCATAGCATAGGAAACTCCTTTCCTATCAAGAGTATGTCATCCACGTACTCTACGAGGATCATTACCATACTCCATACTACCCTTTTGTACATACAAGGTTCATCTACCATTTTGATGAAGTCAAACTCTTTGACTACCACATCAAAACAAATGTTCCAACTCCGCGATACATGCTTTATCCTGTAAAGCAACTTGCACACGTTTCCGCTGCTCCTACTGTTTACGAAGCCCTCTGGCTGTGTTTTTATAGACGTTCTCTTCTAAATCATTATTTAGAAAAGTAGTCATGGCACCCAACCACCAAATATCGTAGTCATGGTATGTAGCAATGGCAAGTAGAATCTGGATGGACTTAAGTACAGCAATTGGAAAAGGTTTCATCATTATCCACGCCTGGTCGATGACGAAAACCTTTAACAAGTCTAGCTTTGAAAGTCTCAACTTTTCCATCTACACCAAGTAATCTTCTCAAGATATACTTGCTCCTGATGGGGATTTAACCCTTCAGATATAGCAGCCAAAGTCTATACTTTGCTGGTGTACATGGATTCCATCTCAGATCGCTAAGCATCCAGCCATTTTTACAGAGTCCCTACTCTCGATGACCTGCTCGAATCTAGTTGGGTCATCATCTCATGATGCAATCCTCGCTCCCACTGTCATCGAGAAACCGAAGTATCTCTCACGCAGCTGAGGAACCCTACCAGATCGACGGAGAGGCTGAGGTTCGTCGGAAACTATTGAATCCTTTGGTTCTGTCAAATCATCAGCTGCAGTTTTGTATAGCTGGAACCTTTCCAGTTCTACAGAACTGACCTTGCCTCGATCTTGTCCGGATTTTGCTTTAGACATAGGCCGGACAATCCCAAATCTTAACTTACTTAAGAGATAGGCTATTCCCATACCATATCTCATATGGAATGGTAGGCAGTGATCTGATTCGAACCTAATTCAATAGGTATGCAGCTTCTCAAGTGCGCAACCCTAAAAGGGAATAGGTAACTCAGTAGTACTCATCATAGAGCACACCATATCTAATATGGTGCGATTGCTCCGCCCTGATACACCGATGTGCTATGGTATATTCAGAGGAGTAATACGGAGAGAGAATCTCATTCTCCTTTAGAATAGTCCAGGAACTCTATGTACAAGTATTCTCCTCCTTGATCTCATCATAGGACATAATACTTATACCCGTATTGGTTCCCTACTTCTAGCTTCTATTCTGTGAATATCTCAAAAGCTTCGGACCTATGTTTCAACAGGAACATATGGCTGAATCTTGAGAGACTATCAGAGAATGTAATGAAGTACAAAGAACCGGTCTTGGCATGTGTAGATAGGAGACCTTACATACATCATCATGTATCAGTCCCAAGAGTTTACCAACTCTTTCTCTGTTTCCAATAAACAGAGCTATGGTCATCTTATCTTTGTGACATGACTGGCAAGTTTCACAAGATGTAAATTCAAACTGATTTAAATATGCATCTAAAATGTAACTTCAGCCAGTCGGGTCGCATTGACATGACCTAGTCTACAATGCCTCAAGAAGGATTCGTTCATTTCTGAACTCTTCCTCTTGTGTGTGTTCTATATACTAGGAACTGTAATTTGATTTAGAACATCAATGCTTTTAGATAACGTGCCTGAACCGATCAACTTTTAATATAGGAAATGTCCAAAACATTATCCAACAATACAAATTTTTTATCATTTCTTTAATAAATAAAGAGACTGATATGATTTTGTATATCAGGTTCGGTATCTAATAGCATTTGTTCAGAATCAATGTATTTGTAATACAGGGTGACAGTGACCATAAGACCTGGCTGCAACACTTGCACCATTTTCTGTCTCATGAAACTTATCACCCGTTCTCAGTTTTCTACCTTTCTGTAGCCCTATGTAACAGATTACATATCTGGGATCCTGATCCGGTATCAAATACCCAGGATGCAGAGGATACTGAGAAACAGTTCTTTGTAATGAACACACCTGTCACGACCCGAAAGTACGGAACGTGACCGGCACTTAGATTACGAAACGTCTAGAGGCGCAACGTAACCTAAGTAAGCCGAAGCCCAGAAATCTAAACCATGAAAAAGAAGAAGAAGCAGTAAAAGAAAACAAGTATAAAAACATCAGCAAATTTTACCAAAAATTTCGGCAGAGTCTCCTCTGTAAAAACTGGCCCCCAAACGGGTACAACAAGTATAATATACATAAACAATAAAAAGCATCCCCAAACGGGAGCTAGCTCAACGCCAACAGGCGGAAACAACCACAACAAGCACAATAGTATACAACGCCACAGGGCGAGGCTCAAAACTCAAAAGAAAGCAAAACCACCAAATCAGAATAATACATGCGCGACTCTAAGGTCGAAATAAAAGACTGGTCCAATAAACTTATCAATAAATGCAAGTATGGTTGATGGAGCTTACTAGATACAAATGAATGAATAAAATACAATGGTGGTTCAGATACAAGTGAACCAACCTACCGTGCAAATCACCCTGAAGGAATAGATGTGCCAGCAAACTGCCAGGGAAACCTGTACATCGAACCTGTAATAAAATTTGGCATAACGGGGGTGAGTTGCCAACTCGTGAGTAGAAGACATCTACGAAAAGAAATCGAATGCACGACGCTATCCTAGGTCATAATAATACACTACTATATCCTAAACATCTAGTAATAGCAGGGTAATACTACGTGTAAGTGCAGATACTCCGTGTTCGTGTCAGTGCCTAATATAATACTATGTCATATGAAATGAAATGCATGCACCATGAATGTAAAGTAACAAATCCTGAAATCCAGACATACATGTATAAGAACTCTTTAGCTGTTATCATAGTAAAGTGTGTATAAGCATCTGAAATCTCAACAATGAAATCCATAGAAAACCGTGTCAAGCATCGACACAACACATGTAATCTCAAGTTTCAATATATCGGGCTCCGTCAGTCCGGATCGGCCCATATCATCAAATCTCACGACAACGGTCGGTATCCTCCGGATATCCGCCGCGCCAGACATCACCGGTAGGTAGCCTTCCCCTGCCAGGCTCATCGTCTACAACTCGATCTTCTTGCCCCGGGGTACCATACCGGGCCCACCATGTACCCGAGACGGTTCATCCACTCCTCGAATCGGGTCTCGAAATCCAACAGAAAACATGAAATACTCATGGTGGACGACCCATACATCACGAGAAAACCGCATCTTATTTAAAAAGAGAAGAGGAGAGAGAGAAGTTTTTATATATATTTTTGCGGTTTCCCCTAAAAATCCAGAAATCTCATAGAAATCCAAATCTCAAAATCAGGAGTAACTATATGATAAGTGTCGGCATATGCCCATAATACTGCATGCTAACATGAAAATATGAATGCATGAATGTCTACGTAATGAATATCATGTCTTAAACTAACATCAGAGAGTGATCATAATATTATATCGGTTTGGTTGTTAACTGATTCTATCAATAAAAGATAATATGATCTAAAGTGTACGTGACATAGCAATTACCGATGATGATGTGTGTGAGCCGGCAAATAAGTGTGCGTGGAATATGCGCATCATCGGTAATGGTGCTGGTGTCCTAACAGGTATGGTTTATACTGATTATAGCAATATATGTAATAACATGCACCATGATGATTACAGTATGAATGTATAAACAGATGTGCAGTATCCACCACTCTGCGACATATGAGTACAACTATCACTATGTGAGTCGAACCTAAACCAGTGTCCATCTAATATCCTAAGGAACTAACCGAAGAAACTAGTCAGTAAGAAACAAGCATCTGCCTAAAGTCTGAACCAATATCTCTAATAGTCGGCGATCCCGCCTCAATAGCGTCGCGTACGTAGTACGGCTTCCTCGAATCAAGAGTGCGGATCAATCATCATATCTAAGCCTCGTACGGTAAAATCCATCGTACGGCATCCCTGTATCGGGGTACGGGTCAAGTATCTCCCAGGTGTCTCATTATTCGTAATGTGTCATCATCGACACATCTCATGATCAAGGTTCTAAACTGTGATCGCATACATCAATCATATATCATTGCCATCATGATAAGCATCATTAGGTTATCCTCAGAAATATCATATCATATGTATCATATTGATTAAGTCATACTATTATGATATCGGCATCAGGTCATACCAATATAATGTCGTAATCAAGTTATACATATATCATATCGTGATCAGTCACAAGTCCCAGTCCGGGTACTATTCTAGCGTCCCATGTACCTCAATATCACCACCACTCTTTATGATTTATATATTCATGTCCATTATCTCATTCTCTAATGATCCGCTAACACTTTAATACGACTGTATAGCCAAGAATTTCGGCATCAAGCCCCACTACATTGTTTCATCATATCTCGGATATCATATCACATCAATGAATCACATATACGCGTTGTATATATATATGTATATACCTATACCTCGTTCTATATATATATACATATACACGTATACCCCATGTCGAGTTTCAGTGTGTGTGCGTGGGTGTGTTTCTATCTGAAACCTATGAACCTCTTCCAAGGTACTCATTCTCGAATATGGTTTTCCTAAATCAGTCTAATCCAGCCTAGGGTCAATACTAGGGTCCTACTAGGGTCACATCTGATTTCCTAATGTCAATAAGTACCATTCCTATTCTACGTTGCGGGGGTGCTAAACGCCATCCACCCGACTTCCCCCCGTAGATATACATCTACTCACCTGGTCCATGTCTGCCGAAGACAGTGTCGCCATCCTCCTCTTCATCGCCCGCAGTCCACGTGAGGGTACCTAGACGCAAACATATAAATAGCATCGTAAACCGAATCACATACAAAAGTCAAACGATACGAAGAACAAGCACAGGTTAAAACCTATGTCCCGTCCACGCAAAAGAACCAAATACCGCTCGATATCGGCGTACAAACTCCGATGGATCAAGATAACATCATCAAACAACTTGTTGTTTTAAAACACATCACTTATACCATAAAACACGATTAAATCCATCGAAACCCTAAAATCTATCAAACCGTCCAATTTCGCAAAAACCCGAAAATTGCCAATTCACCGTTTTTCATCAAAACTTGACATTTAAATGAAACCAAAAGTTATAAAACTCATTAAATAGCATTACTAAACTATACAACCCATTTCTATATTCTTATTACCCAATTTTGCATTTATTTGAAATTTCTAGTTTTGCGAACTTACCCGATTTCGATACTTTTAAGTAAAATGCCACAAATTTCACTTCTAGACTTGATTTGCATATTTTAAATCGTTAAACTACTCCTTGTAACCTTTAGGACGTGCTAAAATCCTAACTTTATTTTTAAATCCTGCATTTAAAAAAAATAAATTTCAAGACCTAGTAAGCATCCAATTCCCATCTTAGCTTAAATCTTGATGTTTTTAAAAGTCTTAAAGGTCACCCCGCTCACATAAAGCCTTAACTAATTAACTCGAACCATCTCATAAATTTTATATAACTACTTTAATTACATCCCAAAAATCTAGTTTGCAAGTTTAACTAGAATTGAACAATTTTAAAGTAACACATTACCACTTACCATCTAAACTAGATTGTGCATGCTTTAAAATGTTAACTACACTTTACTAACCTAAAAATAATGTGAAAACCTAACCTAATTCAAAATTCCTTTTTCTTGAATTTTAAATCTAAGCATCAAAACCATAATTTAAATTCCTAATTAGGCTAGATTTGAGTACTTAGCACAATTTTAACATGGGTAGGATTATACCTCAACAAGTTTTGAGATCAACTTGAAAACTTAAGTTTTCTTGACCTCCCAAAGTGATCTCTTGCTTAAGATCCAAGCTTGCTTTGATCAAGGAATCCCTAAATGAAGAAGTTGCAAGAATTTGGGTTGATTTTATTTTGGAATTTTGAGCTTTTTTGAAGGAAATAAGAAATGAAGAAGTTGGAGAATGGGGCTGTCCCATTTTCGGCCATGTTGCTGGGAGAGGAAAGAGAGAGAGAGAAGTGTGTGATTTTGTGTGGAATCTTCTCCAAAAAAGATATCTTTTAACCCCCCCTTTTTACTCTTTTTTTTCTTTTTCTTTTCTTTGTCTTAATTTAGTGAAATGAGGGGCCCATGAATATTGGGCTGTCAAGGCCGGCCAGAATTGATGGGGAGGGGTTATGGGTTTTGTTTGGGTGAGAAAAAGAAGAAAAAGAAGGTAAATGTTGTGCCCCACTTCCATTTACACTAATTTTACCGAAAAAGCCTTTTTCTTCAATATTTTGTAACACCGTTTAACAACTTCATTTCAATTCAAAAACCACCTGTTAAAATTTTTGTTTAATGTGTTATGATGCACAAAATTTGTTTCAACTCATTCCAGTTTGTAATTTTCCTGAAATAAATATATTAGTGACGGCTTAAAATAATATTAAAATAATTAATTTCGGAAAAATTTTCAGAAATTTTGAAATCTCACCAGTGGCTCAATAAACACCAAATACTAGCAATTACATAACTTAAATATTTATATTTAATTTTAAAATAAAGATATTTGTATTTTGACTTTTTACAGAAAACCCCCTTATTTTACTGATTTTCCGAAATTTCACCAAAACGATTTTCACAACGTTACAATCTTCCCCCCTTAAAGAAATTCGGTCCCCGAATTTAAATTAAAACTTTCCCTCCAAATACTAAAACATTTATCAAAATACTCAAATCGTCGGGGCTCCGAAATCATCAATACATAACTAAAATCAACTCCGTCAAGCATAACGCAATCATCGGAGTTACGGCGAAGATAAAATATCAAACCCAATACGAAAACCAACATAATATATATCAAAACTATAACTTATATATATATAGTGTGCATCATAGTGAAACCGTACAAATATCCGGATAAGGAAATATGCAAACCCCTTTTTGAAAATTGCCGTGTGATGCACGTGTCACGGCATAAGTAGCGGACGTTTATTTAAAAAAAATAGCTATATATATATCTTTTATTTAATATACACGTCCCGCCTGGTTACTAAATCAAATAATAATGATTATGAAAACATACTGCTCCAACTAAAATCAATCCCCAATCACATCAATAAAATGTCATGTGCGTCCGGTGCGCACTGAAATCGAAACCAAATGCAGAAACCATGAATACCCACAAAACAAAACTAAGTGAAACAGGTGTGCACCAAAAACATCTGTCAAGTGCAACGGGCGTGCACGACACAATATCAGGTGCATCTAATCTGCACAAAACCCCGATTTAGTGCATCTGGTGTGCACAAAATCGCATCAAGTGCACCAAGTATGCGCTAGAATCCTAATCAGGTACGCATGGTCCACGAAAACATACATTGAATATCAAAATCGAATCACAGCACAAAAATGCATAAAAACTAGGTCGAAACATATGTCAAAATCACGTGTATCCCCTATGAACGAAATCAAATCAAAATCACAAAAGGTATTAAAACCAAATCTAGTGCACTGGGTATGTACTAAACAACATCAAAACAACTGATACATGAAACACAAATAGAGTGTAATGAAGGTACACACATGAAATACCAATCGTAGAACAAGTCCTCAAAATACCAAGATCCAATCAACGAAAATATGAAATTCAAATCACTAAATCACAATCGTAAACACTATCGTCAATGTCCGCCTCTTTCCTCTGATGTCGGTTGCTTCGAACTCGTCTCTTCGTAGCTGTGCTGACTGCGCTACCAATGGCAATACTCATATCTAGAGTCTCCCACGTAGTCGATCTCTTCCCCTGCTATCCGGACTACATTAAACTTTCCGATCGATCCATCAAAATCCCATAATTCCCCGAGAGCTCAACACTCAAGTACAGCTTAAAATATCCGGTACATACCCCAGCATCGATGATCCAGCTGTAGAAGGGCAAACCCAAGCCTCACTAATGGCACAGCAGAACTGCCGTAAACCCTAAGGTTCACGGGCGTTCTCGTGGTCATTATGTCGAGTTAGGGTTTCATTCTTCTAGAGGGTCCATCGAAATACCTGCATGTTCTTCCGAATACTTTAAACTTAGGAAAATGGTTTTCTGATAATCGTTCGAACCCCTTAACTTCATCCGGACGGCATGTGAATACCCTTCGTCCGCACGCTAAGCAATGCTTCAATCCTCAAGAATAACCAATACTCTAATGGTTATCGCATTCGAGCCGCAGCTCACTCTGCCCGTGGTAACAGAAACCACCATCCGACATCGACGAAGATAGATCAAAGGAACGAATGAAATACGGTGCAAACAATGTACATCCTAAGGCTCCTTAAGCGGAGTAGCGTATCGTAAGTATGCCGCGGACCATACCCACGGTACGTTACTCTACCTAATCGCCTACTCCATCAACCAAGGGTCACCTAGACTTATACAGGGTTAAACCTAGCGCTCTGATACCAACTTTGTCACGACCCGAAAGTACGGAACGTGACCGGCACTTAGATTACGAAACGTCTAGAGGCGCAACGTAACCTAAGTAAGCCGAAGCCCAGAAATCTAAACCATGAAAAAGAAGAAGAAGCAGTAAAAGAAAACAAGTATAAAAACATCAGCAAATTTTACCAAAAATTTCGGCAGAGTCTCCTCTGTAAAAACTGGCCCCCAAACGGGTACAACAAGTATAATATACATAAACAATAAAAAGCATCCCCAAACGGGAGCTAGCTCAACGCCAACAGGCGGAAACAACCACAACAAGCACAATAGTATACAACGCCACAGGGCGAGGCTCAAAACTCAAAAGAAAGCAAAACCACCAAATCAGAATAATACATGCGCGACTCTAAGGTCGAAATAAAAGACTGGTCCAATAAACTTATCAATAAATGCAAGTATGGTTGATGGAGCTTACTAGATACAAATGAATGAATAAAATACAATGGTGGTTCAGATACAAGTGAACCAACCTACCGTGCAAATCACCCTGAAGGAATAGATGTGCCAGCAAACTGCCAGGGAAACCTGTACATCGAACCTGTAATAAAATTTGGCATAACGGGGGTGAGTTGCCAACTCGTGAGTAGAAGACATCTACGAAAAGAAATCGAATGCACGACGCTATCCTAGGTCATAATAATACACTACTATATCCTAAACATCTAGTAATAGCAGGGTAATACTACGTGTAAGTGCAGATACTCCGTGTTCGTGTCAGTGCCTAATATAATACTATGTCATATGAAATGAAATGCATGCACCATGAATGTAAAGTAACAAATCCTGAAATCCAGACATACATGTATAAGAACTCTTTAGCTGTTATCATAGTAAAGTGTGTATAAGCATCTGAAATCTCAACAATGAAATCCATAGAAAACCGTGTCAAGCATCGACACAACACATGTAATCTCAAGTTTCAATATATCGGGCTCCGTCAGTCCGGATCGGCCCATATCATCAAATCTCACGACAACGGTCGGTATCCTCCGGATATCCGCCGCGCCAGACATCACCGGTAGGTAGCCTTCCCCTGCCAGGCTCATCGTCTACAACTCGATCTTCTTGCCCCGGGGTACCATACCGGGCCCACCATGTACCCGAGACGGTTCATCCACTCCTCGAATCGGGTCTCGAAATCCAACAGAAAACATGAAATACTCATGGTGGACGACCCATACATCACGAGAAAACCGCATCTTATTTAAAAAGAGAAGAGGAGAGAGAGAAGTTTTTATATATATTTTTGCGGTTTCCCCTAAAAATCCAGAAATCTCATAGAAATCCAAATCTCAAAATCAGGAGTAACTATATGATAAGTGTCGGCATATGCCCATAATACTGCATGCTAACATGAAAATATGAATGCATGAATGTCTACGTAATGAATATCATGTCTTAAACTAACATCAGAGAGTGATCATAATATTATATCGGTTTGGTTGTTAACTGATTCTATCAATAAAAGATAATATGATCTAAAGTGTACGTGACATAGCAATTACCGATGATGATGTGTGTGAGCCGGCAAATAAGTGTGCGTGGAATATGCGCATCATCGGTAATGGTGCTGGTGTCCTAACAGGTATGGTTTATACTGATTATAGCAATATATGTAATAACATGCACCATGATGATTACAGTATGAATGTATAAACAGATGTGCAGTATCCACCACTCTGCGACATATGAGTACAACTATCACTATGTGAGTCGAACCTAAACCAGTGTCCATCTAATATCCTAAGGAACTAACCGAAGAAACTAGTCAGTAAGAAACAAGCATCTGCCTAAAGTCTGAACCAATATCTCTAATAGTCGGCGATCCCGCCTCAATAGCGTCGCGTACGTAGTACGGCTTCCTCGAATCAAGAGTGCGGATCAATCATCATATCTAAGCCTCGTACGGTAAAATCCATCGTACGGCATCCCTGTATCGGGGTACGGGTCAAGTATCTCCCAGGTGTCTCATTATTCGTAATGTGTCATCATCGACACATCTCATGATCAAGGTTCTAAACTGTGATCGCATACATCAATCATATATCATTGCCATCATGATAAGCATCATTAGGTTATCCTCAGAAATATCATATCATATGTATCATATTGATTAAGTCATACTATTATGATATCGGCATCAGGTCATACCAATATAATGTCGTAATCAAGTTATACATATATCATATCGTGATCAGTCACAAGTCCCAGTCCGGGTACTATTCTAGCGTCCCATGTACCTCAATATCACCACCACTCTTTATGATTTATATATTCATGTCCATTATCTCATTCTCTAATGATCCGCTAACACTTTAATACGACTGTATAGCCAAGAATTTCGGCATCAAGCCCCACTACATTGTTTCATCATATCTCGGATATCATATCACATCAATGAATCACATATACGCGTTGTATATATATATGTATATACCTATACCTCGTTCTATATATATATACATATACACGTATACCCCATGTCGAGTTTCAGTGTGTGTGCGTGGGTGTGTTTCTATCTGAAACCTATGAACCTCTTCCAAGGTACTCATTCTCGAATATGGTTTTCCTAAATCAGTCTAATCCAGCCTAGGGTCAATACTAGGGTCCTACTAGGGTCACATCTGATTTCCTAATGTCAATAAGTACCATTCCTATTCTACGTTGCGGGGGTGCTAAACGCCATCCACCCGACTTCCCCCCGTAGATATACATCTACTCACCTGGTCCATGTCTGCCGAAGACAGTGTCGCCATCCTCCTCTTCATCGCCCGCAGTCCACGTGAGGGTACCTAGACGCAAACATATAAATAGCATCGTAAACCGAATCACATACAAAAGTCAAACGATACGAAGAACAAGCACAGGTTAAAACCTATGTCCCGTCCACGCAAAAGAACCAAATACCGCTCGATATCGGCGTACAAACTCCGATGGATCAAGATAACATCATCAAACAACTTGTTGTTTTAAAACACATCACTTATACCATAAAACACGATTAAATCCATCGAAACCCTAAAATCTATCAAACCGTCCAATTTCGCAAAAACCCGAAAATTGCCAATTCACCGTTTTTCATCAAAACTTGACATTTAAATGAAACCAAAAGTTATAAAACTCATTAAATAGCATTACTAAACTATACAACCCATTTCTATATTCTTATTACCCAATTTTGCATTTATTTGAAATTTCTAGTTTTGCGAACTTACCCGATTTCGATACTTTTAAGTAAAATGCCACAAATTTCACTTCTAGACTTGATTTGCATATTTTAAATCGTTAAACTACTCCTTGTAACCTTTAGGACGTGCTAAAATCCTAACTTTATTTTTAAATCCTGCATTTAAAAAAAATAAATTTCAAGACCTAGTAAGCATCCAATTCCCATCTTAGCTTAAATCTTGATGTTTTTAAAAGTCTTAAAGGTCACCCCGCTCACATAAAGCCTTAACTAATTAACTCGAACCATCTCATAAATTTTATATAACTACTTTAATTACATCCCAAAAATCTAGTTTGCAAGTTTAACTAGAATTGAACAATTTTAAAGTAACACATTACCACTTACCATCTAAACTAGATTGTGCATGCTTTAAAATGTTAACTACACTTTACTAACCTAAAAATAATGTGAAAACCTAACCTAATTCAAAATTCCTTTTTCTTGAATTTTAAATCTAAGCATCAAAACCATAATTTAAATTCCTAATTAGGCTAGATTTGAGTACTTAGCACAATTTTAACATGGGTAGGATTATACCTCAACAAGTTTTGAGATCAACTTGAAAACTTAAGTTTTCTTGACCTCCCAAAGTGATCTCTTGCTTAAGATCCAAGCTTGCTTTGATCAAGGAATCCCTAAATGAAGAAGTTGCAAGAATTTGGGTTGATTTTATTTTGGAATTTTGAGCTTTTTTGAAGGAAATAAGAAATGAAGAAGTTGGAGAATGGGGCTGTCCCATTTTCGGCCATGTTGCTGGGAGAGGAAAGAGAGAGAGAGAAGTGTGTGATTTTGTGTGGAATCTTCTCCAAAAAAGATATCTTTTAACCCCCCCTTTTTACTCTTTTTTTTCTTTTTCTTTTCTTTGTCTTAATTTAGTGAAATGAGGGGCCCATGAATATTGGGCTGTCAAGGCCGGCCAGAATTGATGGGGAGGGGTTATGGGTTTTGTTTGGGTGAGAAAAAGAAGAAAAAGAAGGTAAATGTTGTGCCCCACTTCCATTTACACTAATTTTACCGAAAAAGCCTTTTTCTTCAATATTTTGTAACACCGTTTAACAACTTCATTTCAATTCAAAAACCACCTGTTAAAATTTTTGTTTAATGTGTTATGATGCACAAAATTTGTTTCAACTCATTCCAGTTTGTAATTTTCCTGAAATAAATATATTAGTGACGGCTTAAAATAATATTAAAATAATTAATTTCGGAAAAATTTTCAGAAATTTTGAAATCTCACCAGTGGCTCAATAAACACCAAATACTAGCAATTACATAACTTAAATATTTATATTTAATTTTAAAATAAAGATATTTGTATTTTGACTTTTTACAGAAAACCCCCTTATTTTACTGATTTTCCGAAATTTCACCAAAACGATTTTCACAACGTTACAACACCCGAAGGAGATGCATCATATTCACTTTCTTCGTTTGGGAGGCATAGGAATTCTGGTATTCCCCTATTTCCTGCTCTGTCTTATAACAATTATAAGTTGGAGTGGGACCAACGTTCCCCAGCTCAGTATAACAAGCGGGTTCGGTCAATACATCCATATTATTATCTTGATTAAGGCGTAATATGGTCGCTACCTGGAGAGAGAGAGAGAAGAAAACACTCTGCGTGCGCTCTTGCAAGATTAGATTGGTTATTTATATTATCTAATCAGGATGGCTCCCACTGTTTTAATCAAATCTTCCTTCAAACCCTAAAAGGAAAGACTAGCCGGGATTAATTACACTTTACAAGTTCGCCAATCTTTCAGCCAGGCCAGTGTCGGTACTTTGAGGGAGGTTCCCCGTGCTTTCGCACGGATCTAATTACAGTAAACCTCATTTTCCTAGAGGCGTAACCCCATTGACACCTTTCTAGACACCTACTTGATCGGCTAATTGTAAAGTGCAAAACTCTCCCAGGAGTAACAATTACTCGCAGTGGGTATCGGGATCCAACTATCATATAGAAGGTATGCAATCTCATTGCAAATTTCAACACTTGAAACTCCCGATAAAGATTTTTACCCCTAGCACTTATGACCTTAACTATGGTCAACAAATCATAAGCACTAGTCAAGTTCTACCCGTCATTTCGTGATTAATTAGACCCACCCACATGACCCTTAACTAAGGTCAACAAAGTCACGCGACTGTCCTAACTAATCGCATCATATGCGGTGTAGGAAGACATCACTTAGCTACCATACACTGTGCCTTAACTAAGGTCAACAAACACAACACGAATACTAAGTACTCTACTTCCTAAAATGACGGAGGGTTGCGAATGGTTTTTATGAAAACCTTTAACGCTTTGAACTTGATCACGTTGCGGAATCAAATGGTTTTTAAATGGAATGTTTTTGAGGCTTTTCTAGTTTTGCTAAAGGGGTCACTCCCGGTGAAGGGATCGCAGCCCTTTCCTCGTCGAATGAGGTGCGGGATATATCATATATATCGCTGTGCAAAGCAGAAACTATAGAAGCAATCACAAGACAAACCGAGGGTTGTAGCATCTGCCAGTTATTGCTAAAGGGGTCACTCCCGGTGAAGGGATCTCGGTCCTTTCCTCATCGAATAAGGTGCAGGATGTTCTACAAAGAACACCGCGATGCAAAGCAAGAACTGTAGCTACCTATTTTATTTTGAAATTCGATTCCACAACATCTTTTAGGTTTATTTTCTTTCATTAATCTCATTAATGAATGTCCCATCATTTAAGTCCACCTAAACATCACAGATAAATATAACGTACGCTTATGCCATCCGCATTCGCCTCGATGTCCCGTCTGCACCGTTAGGTTAGGTAACTAACACCAGAGCGAGGCAGGGCTAGTGCGGCTGCAAAACATAAGCAACGTCTATATAATATATCATATATACTATATACCATATCTATCTGAACAAATCACATGATCACATCATAGATAACGCAGCAGAAAATATCATATGAAATATTGGATATACTAGGACGTCCGTGTTTTTAATATGAGCCAGTATAAAACACGGATTCTACGGTCGTGATGAATAGCCAATCCCACACCCCTAGACCCCTACGAGAGCGACAAGCAACCCTACCAATTCTAGGGTTAGGAGACCCGGACTCGACTCCTCGAGATGGTCTCCCACTGGACCCTAAAACCCGGTTACTTGTGCTCCCCTCCTTGGGTCTATCATAATACGGAAAAGTAAATAATATACAAATGGTGACATCATCCGCAATCTGGAAGTGCCCCAATAAAAGAATATTACATACAAGTTTTTACATGAATGAAAAAGAAAAACACTCATCTCACATAAAAAACCCCGGCTATTCAAACACGACGATCCAATATAACATATCCAGCAACACATAACATCACATGTCATCAACGTAAGTAAACATGCGTATCCCAATTGTCGTTGACATATAGCAACGAAACCGGCGATATCACATATTACACTTACGGTCGCAGAAAAGAAAGTGTAAAACTACAACAGTTGGAATCCGCAACTTGCATAGACATCGCATGCCTAATCAAATGAATTCCTTAGACATCGCATGCCTAACAATTATAAACCCCGCATTTTAGTCTCATTATCGAAAACACTTTTCAATATTAAGTCGGGCAATTCAACAAGATTCCCGACATTCTGATCGAATGCTCGTCGCAAACTTTAGTAGACGGCCGCACCCCCGATGCCGTCGACGAAGTGCACCAAGGCGGAACACCGCTGCCGCGAGCACCCGATCGGATGCTTTCGGCGACGGGGTTCTCCTACAGTCACTTGGTCGGGGCTATGGGGTGTAGCTGTCTATTAAGTTTACCCGGCGAGTATCCGCGTACGCTACGTGATTGCGACGGACTTTTGATCGCATCAAAATCCCGTGGCAACCGATCAAGTGAGACTAAACTGCTATGTTTATAACATTCATTCAGTTATCTCATAACTACTTGTGAATTCCAAATGTTGTATCACATTCCGGATAAATAGAAAATGTTAAACTTTCCGATCGAACAATCGAACACCCACGTTTTCCCGAAACAACTCAACACATGAAATAAGTTTAAAAACATTCACTTCATGCCTCAGTACCAACGGTCCAGCCGTAGAAGGGTCAAGCCAATGCCTCACATGTGGCACGCCGTACTGCCCCAAACTGTAGGGTTCCTAGGCACTCTTGTGAAGGTTCAAAAGGCATCAAACATGCCCGGATAAAAATTTAGACGTGCCGAACAACCCAAAGCTAGGATCTTTGCTAGATTATTAGGTTTAAACATGCAAGATGAAAACTTTTATCTAAGTGTGAGGGATTACAACCTTTGTAGTCCGCTCCTTCGCTTCACAAGCTCCGAGTAGAAGTCCCTTTGCCGCGATCCACGATCTCCCGGACTCATGAGAGGCTCCACGACTCGAACGATCCATGCTAGCTTGAAGTATTCCAAATCTCCGATGATCTACCTCGAAGTTGCAAAGACTCAAGCTTTCTCACTCTAAAGAGATGAACACACTAATCTCATGGGCTAGATGAGATGAGGATGAGAGAGTAGTAATTTTGCTTTCTTTTTATATCATTTTCTCATATTTATTCATCACATAAAGAAAATCAAGTGAGCTTCTTCAAGAGAGAAGAAGATGATAATGGAAAAAAAGATAATGAATTAATCCTTTTGTGATGAATAGAAAATAAAGTATATGATTGATATATAAACCATGGTCAAGGATGAGTGGATAAGAATGTGTAGAGAATAAACTAGAGTTAGGGTTTGGTTGGGTTAAGAATGTGTCATCACAAAATATCTTAACCATGACAAAAGAAATTGCTTCTAGAAGGTGCATGAAGCAACTAACCATAATCAAACTCTAACCTCATTTAATCATCCTTAAACATGTTTAATAATAAATCATATCATGTCACAATAATATATATCACATATATATTATATATTTGCAACAAAAGAAAATAATACAATTAACATATATCGCATATATATCAATGTATCATCCAGTGAGAAAATGAAATAATAAAGCGAGCCAATATTAGATAATGTAATAATATATCATATATATTATTATATATTAAATCACCGAATCAACACTTGATCCGACGATCCGGCTATATCGAATATTGCCGACTAATATATCATGTACCGATTCATCGAATCAACACTTGATCCGATGACCCGGTTCATATCTAAATATCGCGAGAATATAATACGGTATCCCATATCGCATTATTCTCGTTCCTGCACATATCACATATGTGCCTCTACTCCGTTTCGCCTGAGCCAAGAAACTTCTGTGTAGGACTCTAAAGAATCGTCAATACGCCGGTAGCGGGTGATGATCATATCAAACACCCACAAGCTGCAAGCGGTCAGCTAAACGTAACAGCCACCCAGGTATTGAGCGATCAGAAGATCAACAAGCTAGCCTGTGCGTTCTCCTGTGAATCCAACCAGTAACACTCCCGTACAGTCCGGTCTGTTCGTCTGATATGTCGCATATCAAGTCTAGGGGTGGTATACGTCAGACCCCAGTAACCGATAAGTCATGTCGATGTGTGGCTCATAACGGGTCGAGAAACTACTAGTAACACTTACCAGTAAATCTCCATATCAGCCCTGGCCAGGGACTTCCAGTTATAGCCAATCGAACACAGCACAACATCAACTCCCTATACCGGGAGAGACGAATCCCCTCCTATCGCTCATTGCCTCCATGTGATTCGGGACTGTACCCAAAAGCCACCGTTTTGCATGCCCTCTTGGACGTGGTAAGGTGGAAATCAAAGCACAGTGGGAATCACACAAGACTCTATGACGATCTCGGGTCTTCAGACTACCCTGTACCAGTGTCACCGGAGAACTGCCATCTGTCGTGTGGTATATCACCATCTGGGAGTTCTCGGCGAGTCCGTCCAGTGTACCCAGTCTCCACTGAGCACCCGTATACCATCCTTGATGTCCAACACCGATGGATATGGGATCATCCATCGCCCATCATATGGGTCAAGATGCGTATACGCTAGTCTACTCTGGTGTATCGATGCCCTGTCTCGATATACCCTCGACTAGGAACAGTTATAGGATGTACTCATCGACTACCGCGGCCCCACTAGTATGATCTCATCATAGTCCCAGTAGTCGAGTACAAATCCTAAGGGCTTTATCAACATGTGAGAGTAAAACAGTAAACCAATACAAGTCAACATGTTAAGATAAAGTGAAACCAAATAGCATACTATCATGACGAGCAAGAAAGTCTTATCTATATATAACCAAGCATCCATTATAATATACATCATATGTACAACAATGGCCTCTAGGGCATATACATAACTAACAATCTCCCACTTGCACTAAGGCCAGCTGCTGTAGTATCTCATACCTAGCATCCCGCATAATCTCTCAAACTGTATCTTGGGAATAGCCTTCGTGAATGGATCCGCAGTGTTGTCCTTCGTATCTACTCTCCTGACCTCGATCTCCCGGTGATCAACTATCTCCCTGATCAGGTCATACCGCCTCAGAATATGTATGGACTTTTGATGGGACCTGGGTTCCTTGGCTAAAGCCACAGCTCCATTGTTATCACAATACAGAGGTATTGGATGCTCAATGGATGGAACCACACCAAGTTCACTAATGAACTTCTTTATCCAGACAGCCTCCTTGGCAGCATGTTGGCAGCGATGTATTCAGCCTCCATCGTCGAGTCTGCAACGGTATCCTGTTTGGAACTCTTCCAACATACCGCCCCTCCATTGAGGGTAAAGACAAAACCCGAATGCGACTTAAAGTCTTCCTTATCACTTTGGAAGCTGGAATCGGTAAAGGACTCCACCTGGAGTTCTGCGTTACCATACACCAAGAACATCTCCTTAGTCCTTCGTAAGTACTTGAGAATGTTCTTCACAGCTGTCCAGTGACTCTCTCCAGGATCTGCTTGATACCGACTCACTACGCTTAGTGAGTATGCTACATCGGGTCTGGTACATAGCATCGCATACATGATAGAGCCTACTGCCGAAGCATAGGGTATCCCTTGCATGCGAGCTCTCTCCAAATCAGTCTTGGGAGACATCTCTTTGGAGAGAGTGAGTCCAGAGATCGTGGGTTGGTTCCCACGCTTGGATTCTTCCATACTAACCCTCTTTAGTATGGTGTCAATGTACCTGGATTGGGACAATCCCAGTATCCGTTTAGATCTATCTCTATAGATCATGATTCCCAATATGCAGGAGGCATCACCTAGATCTTTCATTGAGAATCTCTGTGATAAGAAGAGCTTGACTGATTGCAGCATAGGAATATCATTTCCTATCAAGAGTATGTCATCCACATACAATACGAGGAAGACTACCTTACCCTCTGCTACCTTCTTATAGATACAAGGTTCATCTATATTTTTGATGAAGTCAAACTCTTTGACTACAACATCAAAACAGATGTTCCAACTCCGCGATGCTTGCTTTAACCCATAAATGGATTTAAGCAGCTTGCACACCTTTCCGCTGCTCCCACTATCTACGAAGCCCTCTGGATGAGTCATTTACACGCTCTCTTCTAAATCACCGTTTAGAAAAGCGGTCTTAACATCCATTTGCCAGATTTCGTAGTCATGGTATGCAGCAATGGCAAGTAAGATCCGGATGGACTTAAGCATAGCCACTGGAGAAAAGATTTCGTCATAATCCACACCTGGTCGTTGACGAAAACCCTTTGCTACAAGTCTAGCTTTGAAAGTCTCAACTTTTCCATCTACACCAAATTTCTTTTTAAAGATCCACTTGCTCCCAATGGGTTTTACCCCTTCAGGAGCATTTTCCAAAGTCCATACTTTGTTGGTGTACATGGATTCCATCTCAGATCGCATTGCATCCAGCCATTTCACAGAGTCACCACTCGTGATGGCCTGCTCGAAACTAGTCGGTTCATCATCATCCATGATGCAGTCCTCGCTTCCACCATCAATGAGAAAACCGTAGTATCTCTCAGGTGGACGAGAAACCCTACTAGATCGGCGGAGAGGCTGGGGTTCGTCGGGTTCTACTGAATCCTCTGGTTCCAATAAATCATCAGTTGTAGTCTGTTCTGCTGGAACTTCTTCCAGTTCTACCTCAGAGCCACTAATTTCTTTTGCAAGAAATTCTCTTTCCAAAAAGGTGGCATGTTTAGAAACAAACACCTTTTGTTCCTCAGTGTGGTAGAAGATATACCCTTGTGAGTTCTTGGGATATCCTACAAACTTACATAAGACAGATCTTGCCTCGAGTTTTTCCGGATTTTTTCTTTTGACATAGGCTGGACAACCCCATATCTTAACATACTTAAGAGATGGTCTCTTCCCTTTCCATATCTCATATGGAGTAGTAGGCACTGATTTGGTAGGAACCATATTCAATAGGTGTATGGCTGTCTCAAGCGCATACCCCCAGAAGGAAATAGGTAACTCAGCCTCGCTCATCATAGAGCGCACCATATCTAATAGGGTCCGATTCCTTCGTTCTGATACACCGTTGTGCTGTGGTGTATAAGGAGGAGTAAGCTGAGAGAGAATCCCATTCTCTTTTAGATAATCTAAAAACTCACCGCTTAAGTATTCACCTCCTCGATCAGATCGAAGAATCTTAATACTTTTGCCCGTTTGGTTCTCTACTTCATGCTTATATTCTCTGAATTTCTCAAAAGCCTCAGACTTGTATTTCATCAGAAACACATGTCCGTATCTAGAGAGATCGTCAGTGAATGTAATGAAGTAGGAAGAACCGTTCCTGGCATGCGTAGACATAGGACCGCATACATCACTATGTATCAGTCCTAAGAGTTCAGTAACTCTTTCTCCGTGTCCACTAAACGGAGCTTTGGTCATTTTTCCTTTGAGACATGAATGGCAAGTATCATAAGATGATAATTTGAACGGATTCAAATAACCATCCTTATGTAACTTAGCCAGTCGTGTCGCATTGATATGACCAAGTCTACAATGCCACAAGAAGGATTCGTTCATTTCTGAACTTTTCCTCTTGTGTGTGTTTTGTATATTGAGAACTGTATTCTGATTTAGAATGAATATGCCATTATGTAACGAGCCTGATGCAATCAACTTTTGATCTAGGAATATGTTCATAACATTATCCTTTACTACAAAATTATATCCTTCTTTACTTAATAAAGAAACTGATATAATATTGCACATCATGTTCGGTATATAATAGCACTCATTTAGAATCAGTGTATTACGACTTGGTAATACAAGATGATATTCGCCAACTGCTTTGGCTACAATACTTGCACCGTTCCCTACTTGAACGGAATGATCACCTTTTCCCAGTTCTCTACCTTTACGTAGCCCATGTAACTGTTTACATATGTGGGATCCTGATCCGGTATCTAATACCCAGGACGTAGGGTGAACTGAGAAACAGTTCTCAATAACTAACACACCCGAAGAAGATGCATCAATATGCATGTTCTTTTGGGCGGCGTGAGAATCCAGATATTCTTCTGTTTCCTATTCAGTCTTATAACTCTTATAAGAAAAAACGGGTCCAACGTTCCCTTGCTCAGTACAATAATTAGGTTTAGTCAATACATCCATATTATTATCTTGATTATGGCCTGAAATGGTCGCTACCTGGAGAGAGAGAGAAGAAAACACTTTAGCGTATGCTCTTGCAAGATTAGATTGGTTATTATCTTATCTAATCAGGATGTCTCCCACTGTTTTTATCAAATCTACCTTAAAACCCTAAAAGGTAAGATTAGCCGGGATTAATTACACCTTACAATTTCGTCAATCTTTCAGCCAGATCAGTGTCGGTACTTTGAGGGAGGTTCCCCGTGCTTTCGCACGGACCTAATTAAAGTAAACCTCGTTTTCCCAGAGGCGTAACCCCGTTAACACTTTTCTAGACACCTACTTAAATGACTAATTGTCCTGTGTAAAACTCTCCCAGGAGTAACACTTACTCGCAGTGGGTATCGGGATCCAACTATCTCATAGGACGTATGCAATCTCATTGCAAATTTCAACACTTGAAATTCCCGATAATATTTTTTGCCCCTAACGTTCTATGACCTTGACGAAAGCCAACAAACCATAGTCCGCTAGTCAAGTTCAACCCGAACATTTCTTGATTGAATTAAACCCAGCCGTACGTCCCTTGACGAAAGCCAACAAAGCCGCAAGACTACCCTAACCCAATCTCATCATATGTAACAAATAAGTAATAATTAGCTACCGCACACTACGCCTTGACGAAAGCCAACAAACGTAGCACGAATACTAAGTATTACTTATCTGAAATGTCGGAGGGCTACGCAGGTTTTTCAGAAAACCCTGAGCGTAATGAACTTGATATCGTCGTAGAATCGAGTGAAGTTTTGAAAAGGAGTGTTTTTGAGGCTTTTCTTAGTTTTGCTAAAGGGGTCACTCCCGGTGAAGGGATCGTCGGCCCTTTCCTCATCGAATAAGGTGCAGGATATATCATATATACCGCTGTGCAAAGCAAAACACTAAAAACAATCAAAAGACAAACCGAGTTTTGTAGCATCTGCCAGTTTCGCTAAAGGAGTCACTCCCGGTGAAGGGATCTCGGTCCTTTCCTCATCGAATAAGGTGCAGGATATATCATATATATCGCTGTGCAAAGCAAAACTGTAGCTACCCTTTTTATAAAGTTTTGATTCTACAACATTAGGTTTCTTTTCTTTTATTAATCTCATTAATAAAAATCCCATCAGCTTATGCTTCCTAACCATCACAGAAGAAACGAAAGCAGTAATATTTATATATCAGCATATATATATAGTATAAGCATTCGTCTCAGGCAGTAATATGATCTCATCACAGAACATTGCAGCAGAAGAACATATATGAAATATTGGATATACTAGGACGTCCGTGTTTTCAATACGAGCCTGTATAAAACACGGATTCCACGGTCGCGACGAATAGCCAAACCCACATCCCAAGACCCCTACGAGAGCGGCAAGTAACACTGCCAATTCTAGGGTTAGAAGACCCGGTCTCGACTCCTCGAGATGGCCTCCCACTGGACCCTAGAACCCGGTTACTTGTGCTCCCCTCCTTGGGTCTACCTAATGCGGAAAAGTAAATAATATACACTGGTGACATCAACCGCAACCTGGAAGTGCCCCAAATAAAAGAATATTACATTACAAATGAATTTTACATGAATGAAAATAAAAAACCTCATCTCACATAAAACCCCCGGCTATTCTGAACGCGACGATCCAATATAACATATCACAGCAACACATAATATCACATATCATCAACGGAAGTAAATATGCGCATCCCAATTGTCGTTGACATATAGCAATGAAACCGGCGATATCACATATTACACTTACGGTCACAGAAAAGAAAGTGTAAAACTACAATATTTGGAATCCACAATCACTTTAGACATCGTAAATCCGAAATATCACATACTCCGCATTTCATGCCTAACTTTATGAATTCCACATATTGTATCACATTCCAGATAAATAGACAGTATTAAACTTTCCGAACAGATAATCAAATACCCAAAATTTCCCAAAGTGCTCAACTCTTGAGCGGAGTTCAAATGATCCCAGAATATGTCACAGTACCGGTGATCCAGCCGTAGAAGGGTCAAGCCAACGCCTCACATGTGGCACGCGGTACTGCCCCAAACCCGAAGGTTCAAAAGGCAGTTCAAGACGGTCACATAATCGAGTTAAGGTTTGTTGTCTTCTAGAGGGTCCACCGCTTAACTTGTACAATTTTCCGAAAGATTTAAACCCAATAAAAATTCAACACTTGAAAGTTTGCCGTGCCGGGAAAAAGTCGGTTAATGATATCCGTTCAACTAGTTTAACAGTTTCTAAATATCCGGAAAGAAATACGAATTTAAAATTTCCGATCGAATCTACTATTACAAAATAAACCCCAGATTTAAAGAACACTGGAATCACTTTTAAAAATATCCAGAAGCATCAAAAAGCACCTACTGACATTACCATAAAAGCCACGTGTCGCCAATCCACTAATCCGCCGCGGAACCGCCGCGCAAGGCATGCTTGCGCCGCGGTTCCGCCGCCGTTTGATCGAATTGGGGGCTCAGGTTTTATGGTAATTCTTAGAATTCCCTGCTGATTTTTTTACATATTTTTAATTCAGAAAAATCCCAGATTTTAAAAAATTTCCAGAGAGGGGTCTAGTTTCGTCGTTTCGGGTTCGATCGGAGTTTTAACTTCGTAAACACATCGCCTAATGCTCTAGCTAGGCTCTGATACCACTGTAGGGTTCCTAGGCACTCTTGTGAAGGTTCAAAAGGCATCAAACATGCCCGGATAAAAATTTAGACGTGCCGAATAACCCAAAGCCGGGATCATTGCTAGATTATTAGGTTTAAACATGCAAGATGATAAATTTTATCTAAGTGTGAGGGATTACAACCTTTGTAGTCCGCTCCTTCGCTTCACAAGCTCCGAGTAGAAGTCCCTTTGCCGCGATCCAGGATCTCCCGGACTCATGAGAGGCTCCACGACTCGAACGATCCATGCTAGCTTGAAGTATTCCAAATCTCCGATGATCTACCTCGAAGTTGCAAAGACTCAAGCTTTCTCACTCTAAAGAGATGAACACACTAATCTCATGGGCTAGATGAGATGAGGATGAGAGAGTAGTAATATTGCTTTCTTTTTATATCATTTTCTCATATTTATTCATCACATAAAGAAAATCAAGTGAGCTTCTTCAAGAGAGAAGAAGATGATAATGGAAAAAAAGATAATGAATTAATCCTTTTGTGATGAATAGAAAATAAAGTATATGATTGATATATAAACCATGGTCAAGGATGAGTGGATAAGAATGTGTAGAGAATAAACTAGAGTTAGGGTTTGGTTGGGTTAAGAATGTGTCATCACAAAATATCTTAACCATGACAAAAGAAATTGCTTCTAGAAGGTGCATGAAGCAACTAACCCTAATCAAACCCTAACCTCATTTAATCATCCTTAAACATGTTTAATAATAAATCATATCATGTCACAATAATATATATCACATATATATTATATATTTGCAACAAAAGAAAATAATACAATTAACATATATCGCATATATATCAATGTATCATCCAGTGAGAAAATGAAATAATAAAACGAGCCAATATTAGATAATGTAATAATATATCATATATATTATTATATATTAAATCACCGAATCAACACTTGATCCGACGATCCGGCTATATCGAATATTGCCGACTAATATATCATGTACCGATTCATCGAATCAACACTTGATCCGATGACCCGGTTCATATCTAAATATCGCGAGAATATAATACGGTATCCCATATCGCATTATTCTCGTTCCTGCACATATCACATATGTGCCTCTACTCCGTTTTGCCTGAGCCAAGAAACCTCTGTGTAGGACTCTAAAGAATCGTCAATACGCCGGTAGCGGGTGATGATCATATCAAACACCCACAAGCTGCAAGCGGTCAGCTAAACGTAACAGCCACCCAGGTATTGAGCGATCAGAAGATCAACAAGCTAGCCTGTGCGTTCTCCTGTGAATCCAACCAGTAACACTCCCGTACAGTCCGGTCTGTTCGTCTGATATGTCGCATATCAAGTCTAGGGGTGGTATACGTCAGACCCCAGTAACCGATAAGTCGTGTCGATGTGTGGCTCATAACGGGTCGAGAAACTACTAGTAACACTTACCAGTAAATCTCCATATCAGCCCTGGCCAGGGACTTCCAGTTATAGCCAATCGAACACAGCACAACATCAACTCCCTATACCGGGAGAGACGAATCCCCTCCTATCGCTCATTGCCTCCATATGATTCGGGACTGTACCCAAAAGCCACCGTTTTGCACGCCCTCTTGGACGTGGTAAGGTGGAAATCAAAGCACAGTGGGAATCACACAAGACTCTATGACGATCTCGGGTCTTCAGACTACCCTGTACCAGTGTCACCGGAGAACTGCCATCTGTCGTGTGGTATATCACCATCTGGGAGTTCTCGGCGAGTCCGTCCAGTGTACCTAGTCTCCACTGAGCACCCGTATACCATTCTTGATGTCCAACACCGATGGATATGGGATCATCCATCGCCCATCATATGGGTCAAGATGCGTATACGCTAGTCTACTCTGGTGTATCGATGCCATGTCTCGATATACCCTCGACTAGGAACAGTTATAGGATGTACTCATCGACTACCGCGGCCCCACTAGTATGATCTCATCATAGTCCCAGTAGTCGAGTACAAATCCTAAGGGCTTTATCAACATGTGAGAGTAAAACAGTAAACCAATACAAGTCAACATGTTAAGATAAAGTGAAACCAAATAGCATACTATCATGACGAGCAAGAAAGTCTTCTCTATATATAACCAAGCATCCATTATAATATACATCATATGTACAACAATGGCCTCTAGGGCATATACATAACTAACACAAACCCTAAGGTTCAAAGGGCAGTTCAAGACGGTCACATAATCGAGTTAAGGTTTGTTGTCTTCTAGAGGGACCATCGCGTTACTTGCACTACTTAGAACGTCATTAAACTATGGAAAAATCCAACAGTTGGAAATTTCCCGGCAGGGGAAAAAGTGGGTATTTATATCCGGTCGAACTTTTTAACATATTCTAAAAATACCCGGAAAAACACAGTAAAAAAAGTTAAATAATCCGATCGAATTATCGAGTCCCCAATACAACCCCAGAACACTCAACTCTTGAGTCACAATAAAAATACCCATAAAATATAAATCACAGAAATAGGAATTATGGTGCAAAAATGACAACCTAAATCCTCTGTAGGGCCGCGGAACCGCGGCCCAAGCAGGCTATTGCCGCGGTTCCGCGATGGAATGTACGATTTAGGGGG
Source organism: Agapanthus africanus (assembly GCA_030015575.1). Lineage (NCBI taxonomy): Eukaryota > Viridiplantae > Streptophyta > Magnoliopsida > Asparagales > Amaryllidaceae > Agapanthus > Agapanthus africanus. The sequence continues at coordinate 214,259,392 of JASDDO010000029.1, forward strand.
TCGTTTTTCACCACAATTCTTATTTTTCCCTGCTGTATTTTTCAGGTATTTTTAATTCAGAAAAATCCACAATTTTCAAAAATGTACAGAGAGGGGTCAAGGATTAGGGTTTCGGGTTCAATCGGGTTTCTAACTCCGTCTACACATCGCCTAAGGCTCTAGCTAGGCTCTGATACCACTGTAGGGTTCCTATGCACACCCATGAGGTTCTACAAGTGATCAAACATTGCCAATTCAAAATTTTCTTATGTGCCGAGAAACCCTAAACTAGATCGTTAACTAGAGTTAAGGCGATGCAAGCAAGTAAACGACTTTATTGCTAAAGGAAAGTGACTACAACCTTTGTAGATCCGGTCCTCCACTTCCTTGGATCCGTGATGACGTCCCTCCGCTGTACCCATCGGAATCCTAGACTCTCGCGGTGGTTTCATCGGAGAAAAGATCGGGATAGGTCGTCGACTTCGATGCCGAAGATGATCTACGTCGAGGCAACTCAAGATCAAGCTCCAACTTCACCAAGTCATGAAAATTGTGAAGAAAACACCCTATACTACATGGCAAGTGGTAGAGGATGAAGAAATAGGAAGTGGGTTCACTTTAGAATTGGATTTCTCACTCTTTTTCTCAAGTCACCATTGAAGCTAGCAAGCTTCTTTCTTCTTGAAGAAGAAGAAGAAGAAGAATATGATAAGAATAAAAATGAATAAATGGAAATAAAGTCATTCTTATCATTTTAGCAACCATGGTTAAGTGTAGAGAATAAACCAAGGTTAGGTGAATGGATAGGTTTAGGAAAGAAACAAGAATGGTCAAAGTTTCTTGAAGTTTCAAAGAAACAAAAAAAAGAAGAAACCGTCTCTCTTCTTTCCCTAAAATAAATAAATGAATAAGTAAATAAATCAAACCCTAACCAATCACTTAAACATGGTTTAAAGTAAACCTACACCCAAGCTTGCATTTATCATCAAACATGATACAATCAAGTGCACAAAAATATATCACATATACAATGTGCACATCAAGTGAGAAAATCCATCTTAAGTGAACCAATACTAGTTAATGCAAAGTAATATATCAAATATATAATTATGCATTAAATCATTAAATCAACACTTGATTTAACGATCCGGTCATATCGCATATGACCGACTAATATCCAATGTATCGACTTATCGAATCAATCCTCGATTCGATAACTAGGTTATATCGCATACAACCAATCGATACATTCATCGCGAGAATAGAATACGGTATCACATACGCGCATTATTCTCGGTCCCGCACATATCTCATATGCGCTCCTATTTCGTTTTGCTTGAGCCAGGAAACCTCTGTGTAGGACTCTAAAGACTCGTCAATACGCCGGCAGCAGGTGATGATCATATCAAACACCCACGAGCCGCAAGTGGTCTGCTAAACATAACGGCCACTCGGGTATTGAGTGATCAGATAATCGACGAGCAAGCCCGCTCACACTCCTGTGAATCCAACCAGTAACACTTACCGTACAGTCCGGTCTGTTCGTCTGATATTTCGCATATCTCGTCTAGGGGTGGTAAACGTCAGACCCCAATAGCTTGATAAGTCATGCCGTTATAAGGTCCATAACATTCGTGAAACCACTGATAACTCTTACCAGTATATCACAGCAACCCTGACCAGGGATTTCCAGTTATGGCCAGTCGTGCATAGCGCAACATCAACCCCCAATATCGGGAGAGAAGAATCCCCTCCTATCGCTCATTGCCTCCATGTGAATCGGGAATGTACCCAAAAACCACCTGTTTGCACGACTCAGTAGAGCCGTGGTAGGGTGGAAATCAAAGCACAGTGGGAGACACACAAGACTCTATGACGATCTCGGGTCAACAGACTAAGCTGTACCAGTGTCACCAAAGAACTGCCATCTGACGTGAGGTATAATACCATCTGGGAGTTCTCGGCGAGTCCGTTCAGTGTACCCAGTCTCCACTGAGCACCCGCATACCATCTCTGATTTCAAACACCAATGGATATGGGATCATCCATCGCCCATCACATGGGTCGAGAAGATATACGCTAGTCTACTCTGGAATATCGATGCCCCGTCTCGATATTCCCACGACTAGGAACATTGAAGGATGTACTCATTGACTACCCAGGCCCCACTAGTATGATCTGCATCATAGTCCTGGAAGTCGAGTACACATCCTAAGGGCTTTATCAACATGTAATAGAGAGACAGCATGTATACATGTTAAGATAAAGAGCAACCAGATAGTGTGCTATCATGTCGAGCAAGAAAGTCCTACCTATGTATGTCCCAGCATCCACTACAATATACATCCAATGTACAGTAATGGCCTCTAGGGCATACATATAACTAACATACGTAACGGCTACCCTTGTATTGACCAAAAGGGAGACCGATGAGCGAACTCATCCTGAAACCCTACTGAGCCTGTCAGTGACAATATCCATACAGTCCGGTCCGTTCGTCTATGAATATCGCATGTCGGGCCTAGAGGGTTGGTAAAAGTCAGACCCCCAAAAGCGGTACAAGTCGTGTCGGAGTGTAGCCCAGAACACCTTGAGATACCACTCGAATACCTACCAGTAAATCTCCTGCCTTGGCCAAGAACTTCGTGTAATGGCTCTCCTAAACACAGTGCGATCTCACCCCCAATACCGGGAAAGACAAAACCCCTGCCGATCCGCTCACTGCATCCTTGTGGCTCGAGACTGTACCCAACTAAAACCTATTTGCACGACCCCTTTGAGCCATGGTAGGGTAGTAATCAAAGTACAGTGGGAACTCACACGAGACAAATCACGATCTCAGGTCGATGAACTAACCTGTACACATGTCACCAGGGAACTGCTATCTGACGCTAGGTATAATACCAACTAGCATGTTCCCGGCGAGTCCTGTCCGGTGTACTCATAACCCAATGAGCACCTGTATATTCTTAGGTGAACCAACTAACACCAATGGCTTGTGAGACCATCCACCGCCCCTCGTCGGGGTCTCGATCGTATACACTAGTCTACTAATGGAGTATCGATGCCCAGTCTCGAAACTCCCACGACTAGGGACCACTTTACGGATGTGCTTATGGACTACCCAACTCTCACGTATATGATCGCTATCATACTGCTGGTAGTCAAGCAAGAATCCTAAGGGCTCTATCAATGCGTAATAGTGATCTGTAATATCACCTAAAGCTGTACACGATGATAAAGATAAACCAGATAGCATACCATCATCTTGAGTCTGTCCTACCGGCATAGGTCCTCCCTCAATCATTACAATCACGTGCCTGCGATCCAATAATTGACTTTGAGGGCACTATATCCAACAACAGTCAATCCGGAGTCTCTCACACGGACTCGAAATCACGAACTCGGTATCTTCATCACTCTGTAGATGATCTCTAGCCGAACACGTCCTCGGAAACTCGTCCCAACCGTCGGAGGAATACTCAATACTCGTCCGTTCTCGATCAACTCACAACGCATCTGGGTGAGGTCCTCTATCCAAAGCTTGTCAGCTTGCCGATCTCTTATCACATGATATCCGGAAGACGTCAAACTTTTCGATCGAGTCATCAAGGTCCCAAAATTTCCCGATGGCTCAACACCTGAGCACAGTCTAAAAATATCTGGTACATACCACAGTACCTCTGGACCATCCATAGAAGGGCAATCCCAAGCCTCACAGATGTCACCACTAAACTACTGCAAACCCTAAGGTTCAAAAGCGGTTCCATGGTCATCATGTCGAGTTAGGGTTTCATTCTTCTAGAGGGTCCACAGAATCACTTGCATGTTCCTCCGAACACTTTAAACTTGGGAAAAATGGGTTTCTGACACTCGTTCGAACTTTTTAGCTTCGCCTATACAACATGTGAATACTCTTCGCCCGCATGCTAAACAGTACATCAATCCTCCAGGAAGACGATACATCAACGGTCATCTCTGGATCGGTCTGCTCTAGATCTGAGTAAGACTCTCCACACTGAAAATCTTCAACTCAACTGGGCCTGCGTCCGCGCATCAAATCTGATGAATCGCCTTCGTCTCTCAACTCAAGATGGACTAGCTATCATCTATCGCATATCTGCCAAGAAGCTCCAGCGATCTCAGCTCGTAAAGTCTGGAGGCGACATCACATCAATCTTAGCAACAGTTGGGTCATCTGTCTGCACGGTAGGCGACATCATAATCTCTGAGGTATGTTGTACATCAACAGTCCTCTCACAACTGGCAGCCTCTGTCAATGGCCCGATCATCCAGTGCAAAACCAAACACTCGCCTCAGGTAGGAGGTCACAACACAAACGCTAAATCGAGACGTTCCCATGTCACCAGAAACACAATGGTCAGTCCTCGTCCATGACGAGCTTGCCCTAACCGCAACACTAGCAGCAGCTCAATCTGCGCTCAACCATGGTGACAGGAACCTCAATCGAGTATCGAAGAAAGCAGATCAACGACATGATAGGAAACGATAGATCCAGAATGAATACATGATCATAAGAAGGAACAACATCAATGAGAGTATGATCATGGAACAAATAGAATCGAGGATCTCAAATGGATGTATAATCATGGGTACGAAGAGAATCACTTATCTCAAAATATGTACATCCTAAGGTTTCTTAAGTAAAGTATCGTATCGTAAATATGCCGCGGAACATACGTACGGTACGTTACTACACTGAAGCAACCTACTCCATCAATCAGGGTCAACCTATGAAACAAAAGTTCGGGTCTAATACCCACCTGTTCAAGTCTAAGTTCCGTAAGATCAAGCCTAGGTTCCGAAATACATACCCGCCCTAGACTCCGCATAGTCAAACATAGACTCGAACCAAGGTTAAACCTAGCGCTCTGATACCAACTTTGTCACGACCCGAAATATTAGCTCATGACCAGCACTTGAATCACGCAACGTCTAAAGGCGTAACGGAATTCGAGTAAGCTGAAACCCAGAAATCTAAACACTTTTAAGAAAAATAAAGGAGGTGAAGTTTTGAAATAAAGGTACAATGAAATCAAGTTTTCTTAATGCATAGAATAGGAACATGAAAAATGCAAGTGGATTATGCATGTTTAAAAAAACATGTTTCGTCTTTTAAAAATTTGGGCAGCACCTCCTTTGTATATTTTGATCCAAAACCCTAAATACATGATAATATAAGGCATCCACAAACGGGAGCTAGCTCTTCGCCCACCGGCGGATCACAACCACGCAAGACGGTATAAATATAAGTATACGACGCCCAACGGCGAAGATCACCAGAAAAGATAAAGAATTAAGCAAGATATAACCCAAAAGCGAACATAAAACTCATCGCTCCAATTTCGCAACTACAGGTCTCACTAAGTCTCATTACTTATACAAATACTAGTTTTGATTTGATGGAGTTGACTAGATACAAAATGAAATATAATACAAGAGTGGGTACGATACAAATGTCCCACCTACCAAAGCAAAACACCTGAATGCAACTGTGTGCCAGCGAAGCCGCTACTGATCCATGCGGTCTACCTGCAAGAACTGTGGCACAACGGACTGAGTTGCCAACTCGTGAGTAGAAAAACATCTAAAAGTAGAAATCGAATAACAACGACTCCTAGGTCAACTATATCATAAAGGTAATACTATGATATCTAGAGTGACCGGGTCGTATATGTGCCAACAATGTAATCAACACCTATGTGTATGCGTATATCATCCCATCATATAATCAATGTATGTATGCGTGTGGATCCCGTCCAACCATATGATCAATGTCTGTATGCACGTAAATATCATAAAAGAGTGTGCATGAAAGTATGAGGATATAAATCAACGGATGTCCCTCGCGACACATAAAATCATGGAACCTGAGTGTCCAACAACGACACTCGAAAACATCATGAAACCTGCGTCTAGTATCGACACGTAAATACTCATGTATCGGGCTCCATCAGTCCGGATCGGCCCACGGGCTCCGTCTGCTGAATCGGCCCTCGGCCCCGGCAGTACGGGTCGGCCCGTATCCATCTCTCGTCTCTGGTTAGTATCCTCCGGATAACTGCCAGATCCAACCAATCACCGGTAGGTAGTAGTCCCTCTGCCAGGCTCACCGTCTATATACACAGCATCCCTTTCTTGCTCCGGGATACCATACCGGGTCCACCATGTACCCGTAATCGGCCTCATCAAGCTCCTTGATCGGGTTTCACATGTCACACGTCTCAAAACTGAGAAAACGCATGGTGGACGCACTGAAATATCATATCAAGAGAAACCGGGTTTTTAAAACAGTACATGCTTTCTTTTGAAATAGCCACGGTTCTCAAATCCAGAAATCTCATGAAAACAGCATATCTCACTGCGTAAAATCATAAAGCATGATATATGCAATGTATAATAGAAATGTAAGCATATCCAAATCTCATGCAACATGGAACGGTGATATGACATATTAAGGGAAAACCGCTCTTTTAAATGATTCCAGTTTTTCAAAATATAACATGCGGTCCCCAATTCTCCAAAATCAAAGCCAGCATCATCTATGTATGTACAAATGTGTATGTACGTAGACATGGATGCACAAGATATATATATGCACGCAAGTATGAGTGTACAATATGTATGTGCACTAATATGGACGTACAAGTGGGTATATACGCAAGTATGCTATGCGAAGAGTCATATCATGATGCAGCAATCCTACTGTGTGGTGACATGGCAATTATCGATGATGAAGTGTGTGAGCCTACAATCTGTGTACGTGTAACATACGCATCATCGATAATGGTGCAGGTGTACTATCACAGGTATAAGTAACGCAATGCGAATAACATGAATGCAGCATGAGATAAAACATCAGCTATAAGCTATAAGGTATACGTGTCTACAAGACCGAGTCGGTGAATCTATAAATCGGCATTTAGCCACACAACATTGCGTACGGTACAATCCATCGTACGATATCCTCTAGTCAAGGGTATGGATCAATCATCAAGTCAAACTCATCTCGCACGGAAAATCATCGTGCGTCGGCATTAAACCAATAGGGATCCTATCCACCTATAAAACAATGTGGGTATGGCCTAATATCACGTATGGCCTATCATTCATGATTCACAACATTCTATATATATCTATATACCTATGTCCCAGGTCACCTCCATAACAATCTCGTATTAGGGGACCGGCAAGGTATCAATCATCTCAATCGACTCTCATCCGTATACCAACATATCACCAAGTCATCATACCGAATCGTACATTCTTTTTATCACATTTATATCTCACATCGAATCAAAAGTTATATATATACATTCTACCTTCACCATAAGCATAAGTATCTAATCTAACATACACACCCGAACCATACATTCAGTTTTTTTTAAAAGCGAATCGTAGTTTTGAAAGTAGGGGTTACGGTGTTTTTAAGGAAAAGATATCATTTGAAAATACGTAACTTCCCTCAAGGTATTTGTTTAAAAGATGCATACGATTCTTCAGTTTAGAAATACGTTTGGTTCGGATGACACATCTACGTCGGCTATCTAGCCCTATAGTACCCTAAACGGCAAAATCGTCAAATATCATCCTCAAATCCCATCATCACATACTAGTCGTATCATATCACTTCTAACTATCCCTTAGTTTCTAATATGGTTTCACTAACTATCTTTTAACTCTATCTATAGTTTTCTATTAAAGTTTCCTTAACCATATACTATGAATCGGTTTCCATCAAAAACTTGCGGGGGTGCTATACGCCATCCACCCGACTTCCCCCGTGGATATAGATCCACTCACCTTGGTCTTCGCTGGCCGAATTCGATGACGCCACGTTCCTTCGCCTCGGAATCCACGCGAAGGTACCAACAATAATAAACAATCGCAATCTCTATTAACATCGAGTTCTGAAATCCAAACGGCACGCGCATTGCTCATAGGTTAGAACCTATAGCTTATGCGTACAAAACCAACCAAACAACCCTTGTTGTTGATGTACAAACATCCAACAACCAATTACAAATCCAAATATCAAAACTAAACATTTCAAAATACGGAAAACATAGCCAAAAACACACCAAAGTGCTCGCAGATTCTCTCTCAGGTAAAATTGGCCAATTCTGCACATATAGGGGGTCTAATTATCAGATAAGTGAACTATATACCAAGAACCAACCCAAAATTCCCTAATGTAGCTGCAATTTGCGGCCACAATGAATAAATTTGTGGCCTAGTAGTTGAGTTGGGGTCTCGGGTCTTAGGGTTAACTTCCTGGGTGCCTGCATGTGTCACTATGTTCGCTAAATAATTTTTAGTGCCTCCGGGTTACTCCAGATTTCCATATACCCTCACAAATCAACACAAAACCAACATAATGAATTTCTAAATCCGTATTTTGGTTTCTATACTAAATTCCAGGTCTTAAACAGCCACTCAATCATTACCAATCCACGATTTCACTTAAACCCTCACTAGGATTTATAAGTATCACCAATCCATCACTAAATGAACTCTAAACATAAACAAAAAGCTAGGAAAACTTGAAACTAAACCAATGGAAGAAATTATACCTCATGGATGTCACTTAAGCAAACCCTAGAAGTCCAAAGTCATCAAGATCCAACTTTTCTTGGTCCAATGTGTAGAGGAGAAAGAGGTGATCAATTTTAATGAAAGGGGTTTAGGGTTTTGATGGATATTTTGAGATGATATCATGGGATGAAGGTGGAGGGAAATGAGGAAGAAGAAGGAGAAGAAAATGATGGGGGAGGTGAAATGAGGCAGCCCTTCTCTCTCCCCTCTCAATTATTCTCACTCTCTCTCTCCAAGTCATCATTATGTCCCCCCTCTCTCTCCAAATCATCATTACACATTTTTCCCTTTCTTTTCTCACCAAAAACACATACACCCAAATAAAACAACACAAATGAAATAGCATGTAACATGTCATGGGTGCACTAACCATGAAAAACTGTAGAAACACGGATTTGGCTTAGTAGTGCACTAATCAGGTTTTTATCCAAATTGCATATAATAAATTTTAAAATGCCAAATCCTTTAATTATATTTTTTAAATGAATAAATCATTTTAATTTCCATTTATTTCATAATTATTGGTATATATTTATACCCTTTTTCGAAAACCCCAATTTCGCAAATCGGACAGTTTTCGGGAAAAATATTATTTTAATAATAAATTCCAAAAATAATATTTTATATTTTCTGAAATGTTACACCAACAATCTCCCACTTGCACTAAGGCCAATTATTGGCGTATCACATACCCAACATCTCAAAAAGACGCTCATGTTGCGGCTGTGGAAGGGCCTTGGTAAGTGGATCCGCGGTGTTATTCTTTGTATCTACTCTCCGAATCTCGATCTCGTGGCGATCTACTATCTCCCGGATCAAATGATATCGCCTCAGGATGTGTTTAGTCTTCTGATGCGACCTTGGTTCTTTAGCCAACGCAATAGCTCCATTGTTATCACAATACAATGGTATTGGATCAACAATGGTTGTAACTACTCCTAGTTCCGCGACAAACTTCCTCATCCAGACGGCTTCCTTGGCAGCATCATTTGCAGCAATATACTCAGCTTCCATCGTGGAGTCTGCAACGGTATCCTGTTTGGAACTTTTCTAACTAACCGCCCCTCCATTGAGGGTAAATACATATCCTGAGATAGATTTGCTGTCATCCTTATCACTTTGGAAGCTGAAATCGGTAAAGGCCTCCATTTGGAGATCCTCATTACCATACACAAAGAAAAATTCTTTTGTCTTTCGCAAGTACTTAAGAATGTTCTTCACTGCTATCCAATGTTTCTCCCCTGGGTTGGATTGATACCTGCTTACCACAGCTAGTGCATAAGCTACATCAGGGCGAGTACATAACATCGCATACATTATAGGTCCTACGGCTGAAGCATAGGGTATAATGCTCATGCGAGCTCTCTCTTCATCTGTCTTCGGACAGAAGTCCTTAGAGAGAATGATTCCATGACAAGCGGGCAAGGCACCACGCTTAGAATCTTCCATACTAAACCTTTTTAGGATGGTATCTTTGTACTTTGATTGGGACAATCCCAATAACCTCTTGGATCTATCTTTATAGATCCTGATGCTTAAAATGCATGAGGCATCACCCAGGTCCTTCATGGAGAACCTTTGTGATAAGAATAGTTTGACCGGTTGTAGCATAGGAATATCATTTCCTATCAAGAGAATGTTATCCACGTACAATACGAGGAATGTGACAGTACTCCCTACAATCTTCTTAAAAATGCATGGTTCATCTATATTTTTGACAAAATCAAACTCTTTGATTGTATCATCAAAGCAGATGTTCCAACTCCGTGAGGCCTGCTTTAATCCATAAATGGATTTAAGCAACCTATACGCCTTCCCGCTGCTCCCACTATCAATGAAGCCCTCTGGCTGATCCATATAAATGCATTCATCTAAATCACCATTTAGAAATGCAGTTTTAACGTCCATCTGCCAGATTTCATAGTCGTAGTAAGCAGCAATAGCAAGTAGGATTCGAATGGATTTAAATATTGCTACTGGAGAGAAAGTTTCATCATAGTCCAATCCTGGTCTTTGACGAAAACCTTTTGCTACAAGCCTTGCTTTATAGGTCTCTACCTGTCCATCTACACCAATCTTTCTCTTAAAGATCCATTTGCACCTTACGGGTTTTATCCCAGGAGGTGCAACGTCCAAAGTCCATACTTTGTTGGTGTGCATGGACTCCATTTCGGATCTCATGGGATCCAGCCACTTCGCTGAGTCACCACTCGTGATAGCTTGCTGAAAACTAGTAGGGTCATTATCATCCATGATGCAATCTTCTCTATCACCATCAATGAGAAACCCATAGTATCTCTCCGGTGGGCGAGAAGTTCTACTAGATCTCTGGAACGGCTGAGGTTCTTGAAGTTCTACTGCAACATTAGTTTCAACCAATTTGTCCTGAGTAATTTGTGTCTCTAGAACCTCTTCTAGTTCTACCGCATTGCCATCATTAATATTTGTAAAATTTTCATTTTCTAAAAATGTGGCATGTTGAGAAACAAACACCTTTTGTTCCTTCTTGTGGTAGAATAGATATCCATATGAATGTTTTGGATATCCCACAAATTTACACATGACCGATCGTGTCTCGAGTTTGTCTGGATTCTTCTTTTTGACAAAAGTCGGACAACCCCATATCCTAACTCTTTTAAGAGATGGCCTCTTTCCACACCATATCTCATATGGAGTGGTAGACACGGTCTTAGTTGGAACCCTGTTTAACAGATACATTGCTGTCTCCAATGCATGTCCCTAAAAAGAAAGCGGTAACTCAGTATCACTCATCATGGACCGTACCATACCTAATTGGATATGATTCCTCCGTTCTGACACACCGTTGTGCTGTGGTGTGTAAGGGGGAGTGAGCTGAGAGAGAATCCCATTCTCTTTTAAGAAGTCTGAAAACTCTGTACTCAAATACTCTCCATCCCGATCCGATCGAAGTTTCTTGATTCTCAAGCCTGTTTGTTTTTCTACTTCAAGTTTATACTCCTTAAATTTCTCGAAAGCTTCGGATTTATGTTTTAACAAAAACACGTGTCCGAATGTTGAGAAATCATCATTAAAAGTAACGAAGTATGAAAAACCGCCTCTAGCATGTGTAGACATTGGTCCGCATACATCACAATGTATGAGGCTTAAAAGTTCCACGGCTCTTTCTCTGTGTCCAGTAAACGGAGTTTTGGTCATTTTACCTTTGATACAGGACTGACAAGTCGCATAAGATTTATATTCAAAAGGATTCAAATATCCATCTTTATGTAGCTTGTTTAGTCTTGTTTCATTAATATGACCAAGTCTACAATACCAAAGGAAAACTTCATTTATATCTGAAAATTTTCTTTTATTAGTATGTTGTATATTGAAAACCGTGTGTTGGTTCAGGACGTAAATACCGTTATTTAGTGTACCATACCCAATCAACTGTTGATTCAAGTTAATGCTCATAACATTATTTTGCAACAAAAAATGATATCCTTCATTGTCTAACAAAGAAACGGATATTATATTATATAACATACTAGGTACATAATAACAAGGGTTCAAAACCAAAATACAACCCGAAGGCAACCCCAGGTGATACTCTCCTACGGTACAGCATGTACATTGGAACCATTTCCAACCCGCAGAGTATGGTCACCAGTCTTCAAAACTCTACTGTTTCTCAATCCCTGCATACAATTGCAGATGTGAGAACTAGAACCGGTATCTAATACCCAAGATGCAGAGTTTATAGAAAAACAGTTTTCAGTTACAAACACACCTGAAGCGGAAGCATCAGTATGCTTCTTCTTCTTAAGATCAGCAAGATATAGAGCACAGTTGCGTTTCGAATGTCCCGACTTGTGGCAGTAAAACCATTCTCCTTTTCCACTTCCCGCGGCCTCGGATTTGTCTTTCCCCTTCGCCTTTTGAACTCCACCTCTCGGTTTTGTGGGTTTCTTCTTCTTCTTTCCCTTGGCCTTGGTTTTTGGGATGGAAGAGGAAGATAGCCCATATAGCAGAGCGGGAGTTTTGGCTGTCTTAAGTGTGCTCTCTGCACTTCTCTACATATTAAGAAGTTCAGGCAATGATTTCTCCAAATCGTTCATATTGAAATTCACAATGAATGGAGCAATGGCAGGGGGAGAGACTGTAGAACAATATCTGTATATTGCTTATTATCCATGGTCCATCCCAGGTCCTCAAGTTCTTCTATAAGACCAATCATCATCAAGACATGTTCTCCTACTGATGTGCCAGGGGCCATACGCATCTGAAACAGCTTTCGGGATGCCTCATATCGTAAAGTCCGAGATTGCTCTCCATACAACTCCTTTGTATGAAGAAAGATGGATTGTACATCCATCTTCTCGTCTTGCTTCTGATGTATACTGTCCATAGAAGCAAGCGCGAGGCACTTGGCCATGTCACAATCAATATCCCATGTTTTTCGGATCTCCTTATCCGAAACAGATGATTCAGGTCCTGGGACGGGTGGGGCTTTTGTACTGAGGACATATGATAATTTATCATATGTGAGTGCAATGTTCAAGTTCCTCAACCATTCTTTATAAATCGGTCCTTTCAGTTTGTTTTTCTCTAAAAGAAGCTTAAGTCCCGTTATCATGTATTTGCCATTAGGAGAGAGAAAAGAATACACTCAGCGAAATGCTCTTGCAAAGATTTAGATTGGTTATTATCTTATCTAATCGATGTCTCCCACTGCTTTAATAAAATTTTCATTCAAAACCTAAAAAGAAAACTAGCCAGGATTAATTACATTCTACAGTTTCGCTAACTGGTCAACCAGGCCAGTGTCGGTACTTTGAGGGAGGTTCCCCGTGCTTTCGCACGGACCTAATTAAAATAAATCTCGTTTTCCCAGAGGTCAAATCCCGTTGACACCTTTCTAGACACCTACTGGATTAGCTAATTGTAAAGTGCAAAACTCTCCTGGGAGTAACTCTTACTCACAGTGGGATCGGGATCCAATTATCATATAGATGGTATGCAATCTCATTGCAAATTTCAACTCTTGAAACTCTCGATATTGTTTTTACCCCTAGCTGCTTATGACCTTGGCTATGGTCAACATATCATAAGCCCTAGTCAAGTTCTACCCGTCATTTCATGATTAACTAGACCCACCCATATGACCCTTGACTATGATCAACATAATCACATGAATGCCCTAACTTATCGCATCATATGCTTATGTCGGAAAACATCTCTTAGCTACCGTACACTACGCCTTGACTATGATCAACATACGTAGTACGAATACTAAGTACTCTGCTTCCTAAAATGACGGAGGACTGCGGATGGTTTTTATGAAATACTTTAACGCTTTGAACTTGATCTCGTTGTAGAATCTAAATAGTTTAGAAAAAGAGTGGCTTAAGCTCCACATCTTTTGAAGCTTGCATTTTTCATAAAAAGGCCGAGTGGGTTTCAAATCTGATTCTGCAACATCTTTAGGTTTGTTTTTCTTTACATTAATCTTATTAATGTAGTCCCATCATTTAAGTTTCTAAGCCATCAGAGAAAAGAAACGAAAATAGAACGTACACTTATACCATCCGCATTCGCCACAGTGTCCCGTTATGCACCGTTAGGTTACTTAACTAACGGCATAGCGGGGCGGGACTAGCGAGGGTGTAAAACATAAGCAACGTTTATTATATATCATATATATAATAATAATCCATTCGTCTCAGATATTAAGTTACCACATCACAGAATATCAACAGCAGAAGCACATATGAAAATAAAGGATATTTAGGAGGTCCGTATTTTGTATTCAGATAAAAATAGAAAATACGGATTCCACGGTCGCGATGAATAGCCAAGCCCACACCCCTAGACCCCTACGAGAGCGGCAAGTGACCCTACTAATTTTAGAGTTTAGGAGACCCGGTCTCGACTCCTCGAGATGGCCTCCCACTGAACCCTAGAACCCGGTCACTTGTGCTCCCCTCCTTGGGTCTATCCTAATGAGGAAAAGTAAATAATATACAATAATGGTGACATCATCCTCAACCCGTAAGTGCCCTAAATAAAAGAATATTACATACAATTAATATTTACATGAATGAAAATAAAGACTCTCATCTCACATAAAACCCCCGGCTATTCAATCGCGAAAATCCTGCAAATCATATCTACGCAACACATAATATCACATATCATCAACGTAAGTAAGTATGCGTATCCCGATTGTCGTTGATGTATAGCAACGAAATTGGTGATACACCACATACTACACTTACGGTCGCAGAAAAGAAAGTGAAAAACAACAATTGCAATTATCAAATTCACATATATCAAGACGATGTTAAACGTTTCGATCGAATCAACACACACCCACAAATTACCCCGATAGCTCAACACTTGAGCAAAATTAAAATACCCAAAAACCGTGCCACAGTGTCTATGGACCAGCCGTAGAAGGGGTTAACCAATGCCTCACCTATGGCACCACGGAACTACGGCAAACCCTAGGGTTCGATCGCGGTTCCGTGGGCATAGAATCGAGTTAAGGTTTTGTGTTCTTCTAGAGGGTCCATAGGTATACTTGCACAATTTTCCGAATACATAAAACTTAGAAAAATTACAACTCTTGAAAATTTCAGCAGGGGTCTAGATGTGGGGTTCGAAGTTCGTTCGAACTGTTAAACATTGTCTAGGTTACATTTACAGTGTTAAAATATACGACTACGAAACACTACGAATTAACCCCTAATCAAAATAAACATCACATGAAAATTTGGGCTAAACAAAAAATACCTGAAACCCCAAATCCTACAGAACAGAGCACTGGTGAAATACGAACTTGAACAGGGGAAGGGGGGCTGGCCAGGCCGGATTCTAGGGCTTGGTGCTCGGCCAAATTCCGAGCAATGGGGCTCGTATTTCATAGGTGCTCTCAGTACATCACATGTAAACTTCTGCAGTTGTTTAAATAATTTTTAAATGACTTTTTACAAAATTTCCAGAGAGCATTTCTAGGGTTTCAAATATCGTATTTTTCGGAGTTGATTTCGTTTTTGTAATAGTTATAACACCGTGTCTAAAATTCTAGTTTGGCACTGATACCACTGTTTGGATTCCTTAGCACCATGCCTAGGGTTTTCTAGCATCACACATGTCAAAAAAAAATTTGGGGGAGGTGCTAAACAATATAACCATGAATCTTAACTAGAATATTTAGGGTAATAACTAAAGTATCATATACTAAAAAGAGACTATCACTAAGTGAAGAAATTACAACCTTTGTAGTCTTTCCTTGGTGACTCCTTGGATCATTATGAGTTTGAAACGGATCACTAGAGGCCTTCCTAGTCTACGATGATCCACCCGAAGTCCCTTTGCACAAAGCTCCTTGCTTCACTTGATCTTTGAAAGAAGTGGAGCAAACACCCTACACAAATGGGCTAGAGAAGTGTAGAATGATGAAGTGGTTTGTATTCTCTAATCAAAACCCTTTCTTTTTTACTACCTCACTCAAAAGAAAACTCAAGAGAGCTTGGAGGAAGAAGAAGGAGATGGCAAATGCTTTTTCTCAAAAGATAATGATAAAACTTTATGAAAAATGAGAATAGAAAATATATATATCTTCACTCTCTCATCACAAACCATGGTAAACAAATATCTAGATATTTTTCATATGAGTTAAAGTCCAAATGAAAATCAAACCATGGGTTAAAGCTGGGTCAAAAGAAAGAAGAGTGTACAAAAACCCAATTAGGATTTAATTTCCATTTCCTTTTAATCCAATATCAAAATATAAATATATAAATGAACCATGTGAGTCTTGCATTGCCATCTCCCATGTATCAACAACCATGATTGTAACATTTCAGAAAAATAAAATATTATTTTTGGGAATTTTTATAATTAAATAATAAATATTATGAATATTTTGATAATGCGGTAAAATTAAATACCGATAAAGTGGTAAATATTTGGGAAATTATAGGAATTACTGAAAAGAGCGTGTTTTATAAGAATTGAGCTTTTATAGATTGTTATATAATTAATTATATTGCTTTTTAATGCTAATCGCGATTAAATATCACTAATCGTGTATTAAGCCGGATTTGTGCATTTAACATGCACCATGTCATTTTTCACACTTGTTACATTTTTCCTACCATGATTCTTTTGTGTATGGTTATTTGTTTTGGGGTTTTAAAAGAAAAGAAAAGATAAAGGAAAACAAAAGGGAAATGATAAAGAAATGGGTATGGGCATGAAAGAGAGGAGGTTAGGGGTCAAACCTTGGTCATGGCTCTTGTTCCCTCCATTATTTCCTCTCCTCACCTCCCTTGGCTACCTCTTACTCCCCCATCCTCTTCAACCCTCACAACATCATCAAAAACTCATCAAAATCTCATCCCCACTTCATTAAAATCATGCACAAGCTCCTCACAAGCATTTTAGACCAAGAAAGGATGGATTTTGGGCACTTGGGGCAACTAAGAAATTTCTTGAGTTGCCAAATGAGGTAATTCTTACACCATTAGTGTAGTATTTCATTCACTTTAGATTACATGCAAGTTTAGAAGAGTTTAAGTGTAGATTAGTGAACCTTGAAAATTCCAAGTTAATGATTAGGGTTTGATTTGAATCCAAAAGTGAAATTGAGGCTTCATAGTGACCTTAAACTCCTGTAATGATTGTATATTGGACAAAAACCTGAGACCAGAACCCCAAACCCTAAACTTAGAATCCCCGATATCGGGAAATTTTGGAAATTTGAGGTGTTATTGGAAATCTGCTATGACTAGGAGACCTGAAAAATTATTTAGCAAACACAGAGATACATGCAGGCACCTACGAAGCTACTATAGAGACCCGAGCCCCTACACCCTCACCATGGCCGCAAGTATATTCATTCTGGCCGCAAATTGCGGTCAGAGCAGGGAAGTGTGGGTTAGTGTTTGTTCCATGGACTTATCTCCAGTAAATTAGACCCTCCATATATGCAAAATCGGCTAATTTCACCTAGGGTAAAATCTGGAGCAAGTTTTCAAAGTTTCTGATTTCGTTTTGCGGTTTTTATGGAATTGAGATTTGGTATTTAATATTTTATTCCGTCGTGTGGCGTTTGAACGTCAACGACTAGGGTTATTGGTCGTGTTTTGCGTGCGAGATTATTGGTTTAAACCTATGAGCGAACCATGTGCCGTATTGGTTTTCTGACTTGATTTTAATAAGCTTTTGCGATTGTGTATTGGTTGTAGGTACCCTCGCGTGGATTCCGAGATAACAAGCACCTCGACTTCGGCAACCAAGGATCAGGTGAGTAGATCTATATCTACGGGGGAAGTCGGGTGGATGGCGTATAGCACCCCCGCAAGTTTTGATGGAAACCGGTCGATAGAGTATAATCGTAGTGTCACAACCCGAAATAGCCCGTGACTGGCACTTGAATCATATGAAGTCTATAGGACCACATCTAATTCAAGTAAGACAAAAGCCCAGAAATCTAAAACTATTTTAGAGAATTTTTTTAGTAAAATAAGCCGAATATGCATTTTTAAAACATCAAGCCATTTCTGAAAATTTCGGCAGAGTTTCCTTTGTAAAAACTGGCCCCGAACGGGGTACAACATGATAAATATATACGTGAATGATAAAAGGCATCCCCAAGCGGGAGCTAGCTCTTCGTCAATCGACGGTCACAACCACGCAAGCAATATAATATACAACGCCAAAGGGCGAGGATCAAAACTCAAAAGGAAACTCAAATCAATATGAAAACCCATAATAATACAACGCGCGACTCTATGGTCGAAATATTAATACAACTGGTCTCTAGTCTGAATAAATATACAAGTCTGGTTGATGGAGTTTACTAGATACAGTGAATAAATAAAGTACAATGGTGGTCACGATACAAGTGAACCCACCTACCAAGCAAATCACCCGGAATGGAAGCAGTGTGCAAGCAAAGCCGTAACGAAACCTGTACGGTAAAACCTGCAAGAAACTGTGGCACAACGGGGGTGAGTTGCCAACTCGTGAGTAGAAAACATCACCAAGCAGAAATCATGTGTATGACACAATCCTAGGTCAATACGATCAAGTATATATATAACCTCAAATGATAAAGTCTGAAGCATGAAAAGGTGACAAGGGTAAACATCTATACATAAGTGTAATCCCATGTGCTCATGTCAGTGCCTCAGGTAGCAACATATCATATGAATGAGGTATGAATGCATGAAAACAGAATACATGTAAATGAAGAAACTGCTTTCATAAATTACTGAGATTTCTGTATATTTAAAATGAGGTATCATCAATGAAATCAACATAATCAGTGTCTAGCATCGACACAAAACATAAATCCCAATATCTCAGGCTCCGGCTATCTGGACTGGCCTATATCATCAAATCTCGATACCTCAAATCTCAACATCTCAGGCTCCGGCTATCCGGACTGGCCTGTATCATCAATCACATAACCACGAACGGTATCCTCCGGATATCCGACGCGCCAGGTAAAATCACCGGTAGGCAGTCTGCCCCTGCCGGGCTTATCCTCCTCCATGAAATCACTCTTGCCCCGGGGTACCATACCGGGTCCACCATGTACCCGAGACGGTTCATACGACTCCTCAAATCGGGTCTCGAAATCCATCTCATAACCGAGAAAACATCATGGTGGACGACTCATACATCACGAGAAAACCGCACTTTTCATTTTAAAGAGAGAGAGAGAGAAGTTTATATATATTCTTGCGGTTTTCCCCCAAATCCAGGAAATCTCATGAAAATCCAAAATCCAATCATCAATAGCAAATAAACAGTGAATATCGGCATAAAACTCCATAATACTGCATAACCAATGAATACTAATATATGCAAGAAGTATCACAATAATGAATACAATGTCAAAACTCGCACAATAATGATAAGTCGAGACTATCAGCTAACTGGCGATATCAATCAATTAATATTCTCTAAAGTATACGTGACATGGCAATTATCGATGATGATGTGTTTGAACCGGCAAGTATGTGTATGTGGAACATACACATCATCGGTAATGGTGCTGGTATTCTGACAGCATGATTTCAATATTAACATATGAAAACACAATATAAGCATGCAATGCGTGCGAGCAGCAAGAATATGCGGGAGTTGAATATCAAATACAATGATATGACGAATCTGCATATGTCTAAATATGAGTCGTACAGTTTTGCCATTTGAAATAGTACGAATCGTGTGTTTTAGAAAATAGGGACTACGGTGTTTTTAAGAAAATGTGCGTCCTTTGAAATATCCGTAGAATCCCTTGGCCTGTCTTTAAAATACTCACGATTCGTTAGTTTTGAAATAGGTATGACTCGAGTCTAATCTATCATTTATAAGTAAACTACAGGACTAAACTTAAAGGCTGATCGATGGGTAAGGAAACCGCCTAACATCAGAGTCGATACGTATATATATATATATATATATATATATATATATATAAATATAAAAGTCGGTCATCCCGCCTCAATAGTATCTCATACGATACAATTTCTATAATATGACATTCTCAGGTCAAGAGTGCGGATCTATCTTCAATATAG
This sequence comes from Agapanthus africanus, assembly GCA_030015575.1. NCBI lineage: Eukaryota > Viridiplantae > Streptophyta > Magnoliopsida > Asparagales > Amaryllidaceae > Agapanthus > Agapanthus africanus. Next base: position 214,279,548 of record JASDDO010000029.1, read on the forward strand.
CTCGTACGGTAAATCCGTCGTACGGCGTCCCAAATCTGGGTACGGGTCAAATGTCACATCTATCACATTATTCATCTGGTATCCTCTTTATCAAATATCATGATCCGGGGTACTGATCTACGTCTATTACAATACTGATACCATATGTGTATGCATGCGTGTGTATGAAAACACCACGTCGAAAGGACCCGCTAAAACATCATGTCGTATCTCAAATACGAACAATGTCACATCACCGATCTCACGGCCTCATGCCCAATCTCATCGACTCATCTCCAATCCCAAGTACTATCCTCATAATCCATGTATATGTATACGTGTATATATATATATACATAGTCCCATACCCATATGTATATATATATACATATCCCCATATACGCAGGGTAATAAAATACATGTATGTGTGTGTGTGTATGCAAATCACTACCCTAGGGTTCACGACCAAAACTATCTAAATACAACTACAAGTATACTATACTAAACTAAAGTCATCCCATATCACAACTGTATATATATAAGTATAGTATAAGTATAACGCATTCGCGTTCTATTACGAAACTACGGGGGTGCTATACGCCATCCACCCGACTTCCCCCGTAGATATATATCTACTCACATGATCTTGCTTGCCGATGTCGATGTCGCCATCATCTTCTTCATTGTCTCGAATCATCGTGGGGGTACCTACACATATAATAAAATCGCAATGCGCATTAAAATCCAGGTCAAAACTGAAACGACACGCTAAAGGCCTATAGGTTAGAACCTATGGACCATGCCTTCAAAACCACTAAACAACCCTCGATATCGTCGTACAAACGTCAAGTGATCGAGGTAAAACACAATACTAGAAATCCAGAATTCAAAATATGAGAAACGAAACCCCGAATCAAAACAGCAACTCCTGAAAATGGTCTCAGATTTTTCCCTAAGTCAAATTAACCAATTTTGCAGATATGGAGGGTCTAGTTTACAGGAGATGGAGCTACAGACCAAACATGAACCAGTTCCAACCTACCCTGGCCGCAAATTGCGGCCAGAATGATTAAATCTACGGCCATAGGGTGGAGTCAGGGGCTGTTGTCCTGTGTGATGCTTCCTAGGTGCCTGCTGGTATCTCTGTATATGCTAAATAATTTTCCAGGTCCCCTAGTGTTAGCAGATTTCATTTTCCCAACACAAATTCCACAATTTCCGTATCTACAGAATTCAAAGTCCGCAACTTGGGGTTTGTCTAGGGTTTTAGTCCAATATAACATCACTACAGGGGTTGTATGATCTCCACTAACCTCAATTACATTATCTCATATGAAGTTTCCCTCAAACCCTAACTAGAAATTTCCAAACCTCACTAAACGATACTAAATCGGTTCTAAACAAACATGGACGTAAAAGCAACGGAAATACTATGATAAAGGTTAAGATAATACCTCATTTGGCACTCATGAATCCTCTACAGCGCCAAAATGCAAACTTTCTTGGTCCAAAGTGTAGCTTGAGAGCTTGTGCATATTTTTTATGAAGTGGGGATGGACTTTTGGTGAATTTTTTATGATGAAGTGAGGGTTGAAGAGGGGGGAGGGAGGAGGTGCTTCCATGTGAGAGGAAGAGGGAAAGAAGATGATGAAAAATGATGAAGATGGAATGAGCCAAGACTATGGTTGACCCCTCACCCCCGCTCTCTCTCATGCCCATACCCATTATTCTAATATTTTCCATTTTCTTTTCTCTTTGCAATAGGAAACCCAAAACAAATAGCCATACACACAAGAATCATGTAGGAAAAATGTAACAAGTGTGAAAATGATATCTGCATGCCATGTGCACAAAACACGCTTAAAACCCGATTAGCGATTTTTAATCGCGATTAGCAAAAAATTACTGTATAATAAATCATAAAATTTCATAATTTGCTTAAATCACATAAAACACCCTCTCTTCAGTAATTTCCATAATTTTCCAAATTTTTCCCAATTTATCGGTATTTAATTATACCACCCTATTAAAATATTCAATATTTTATTATTTAATTATAAAAATTCCCAGAAATAATATTTTATTTTTTTGAAATGTTACAATCTTTCCCCCTTAAAGAAATTCGGTCCCCGAATTTAAATCTAAACCCCTCAATTACTAAAACATTTCAGTAAAAGCCCAAGTCGTCGGGGCTCCGAAATCATCAATACATAAAACGCATTGTAGCGCAATGCATGCGCATGAACAATTAGCAGATAACTCAAAAACAGAACTCCGTCAAGCATCCCGCAATCATCGGAGTCATGGTGAAGACACAAATGTCAAATCCAAAACGAAATCAATATGATATACATCAAAACTATACATGTAAACATCTGAAGGAAATGCATGCCAAACCTTTCATGTTGCTGTGCGATGCGCATAACACTGCACAGTGGCGGACGTCTATTGTAAGAAAATAACCATATATGTATATATCTTTTGTTTAATATGCACGTCCCGCCGTTTTGAAAACAATTTAGAAGGGTTTCCTTATTTTAAACGTTTCGCGTCATATCAGACACGTAAGTAAATACTGGGACTATAGCTCCCTTTTTGGAAATCCCTTCGATAACTATCTATGCATGCAAAATATGTTCAGGTACTTTCCTCAGACTAGTCCTACTCGGCTACTATATCAAATAGTAAATATCATAAAAATATACTGCTCAAGGGAAATCAATCCCAAAATGTGCATATGAATGCTACGCGCGTCTGGTGCGCACGGAAATCAAAATCCATGAATGTACCACACATGTGCACAGAAACAACATCTAACTGCCACAGGTGTGCACGAAACACCTGTCAGAGGCAACGGTGTGCCGGACAGCAATATCAGGTGCATCTGATATACACCAAGAATCCCGATTTAGTGCATCTGGTGTGACCTAAATCGCATCTCATATCATGCGCCCAACATGCGCGAAAATCCAAATCAGGTGCATAAGGTGCACAAAACAAATATCGTGTATCACATCCAAAATCGACGGTATACAACAATTCTCAATCCAAATCAGGTATACCGTGGTATAAAATCTCACAACCATGTGCATCAGCGTGCAAAAAATCTGATCAAAACACTAAAAGTGCATGAAATCTATGCCGAAAGCACAAGTCAAATCATATGCATGCCATAGGCATGGAATCAAAATCAATATCTCAAATAACATCAAATCGAAGTCCTGTACAACTGTAGTGCACAAAATACGTATCAATGCACTTCAAACATATGTGAACTAAACCGAGTGCAAAACTAAATCGTGTGCATACCATAAGCACAAAATCAACCCAACTATATGAAATCCATCAAGTCATAAACATGTACAGCCAAGGCACAAAAAACGATATCAAGTGCAATAACTGTGCATAAAATATGAATACCCAGTAGGTGCAACTATGGTGCACGAAAACAAATAACATGAAACTCAGTCATCAAAACTCAATCATGCGAATAGATCGCCCAAAATACCGAAATCAAGTATGGCGGGAAAGTCCCGCTCAAGCACATCCTCTAAAAATCTCTAGCCAACTGTCGCGGTCACTCGTAACATGTCTCGTTGACGATGTCGAACTCTGGTCTGCTGGGTGTGCACAATATGACCACTCCTGGGTCCAAGTCTTCTCGTACTTTATTCCAAAAGGTCCTGTCAAGGTCTCTCCCAAGTCTCGTTTCTGCCGAACTACCCGGAAGTTATCACCCTTTCCATATCCGTTTCCTATTCCGGAACGGCTGCATACTCATCACGACTCCTTCTGGAAGATAAATCCATAAACAACGCCTCTGCATGAGTGTCATATCTCTGATGTCGGCGGAGTGTAACGTCATCTCATCTAGATCTCGTACGAACCTCTTACTCCATTTTCCTCTAATGTCGAGTGATTCGGACTCATCTCCTCATGGCTGTATGGATTGTGCTCCAACGGCTATACTCGTATCTGGAGTCTCCCAAGCAATGCATCCCATCATATGATATCCGAAAGATGTCGAACCATCTGATCGACTCGTCAAAACCGCATAATCCCCCAAGAGATCAACATCTTGGGTACAGTTTAATAATATCGAGTACATGCCACAGCACCTATGGACCAACCATAGAAGGGCAAACCCAAGCCTCATTAATGGCACCGCGGAACTGCCGCAAACCCTGAGGTTCAAAGGCTTTCACATGGTCATTATGTCGAGTTAGGGTTTCATTCTTCTAGAGGGTCCGTAGAGTTACTTTCATGTTTTCTTCAAATACATTAAACTTGGAAATATGGGATTCTGACATTTGATCGTCTCTATTTACTCCCAACATATCTGCGTGAAGTCGTCTCTAGCTGGAATCAATCTATCTGATGACCTCCCATCGGGATAAGCAAACGAACCACATGTCCTAGTCATTCATCCTCGGATGACTAGCGACCAACTATTATATCTCTAAGTACCACTCGTACTGCAATAGCTCCAACATCTGGGGCGATATCTCGTCGTTCGCATCAACTACTGGCTCTTTCATCTGCACGCTGAACAGTGCTTCAATCATCATGAATAAGCGATACATCAATGGTCATCACATTCTGACTAGCCTCTATCAGTGGCTCAATCCTCCGGTGCTGATCTGCACGTCCGAGTAATCTCATAAAATCGATCCATCAAACGCTTATGGCGCGAAAACACAATAAAACGACGCCTCTCTATGCAATCGTAAGTCCCTGGAATCATGCCCTGGTCTGTCCTCGTTCGTGACGAGCTCGTGCTGACCACAACTCTAGCCGTAGCTCTCCCTGCCCGTATAATCGTGGCAGCAAAACCATATACCAATATCGATGAGGATAGATCATGAATGAATATAATGTTGTGCAAGGAAATGTACATCCTAAGGTTTCTTAAGCGGAGTAGTGTATCGTAAGTATGCCGTGGAACATACACACGGTACGTCACTCTCCTTAAGTCACATACTCCATCAACCAAGGTCAACTTATGCGACAAAAGTTCGGGTCTAATACCCCCTCGACTAAGTCTAAGTTCCGTAAGGTCAAGCCTAGATTCCGTATATATACAAACGCCCTAGGCTCCGCATAGGCAAACATAGACTCGAACCAAGGTTAACCTAGCGCTCTGATACCAACTTTGTCACGACCCGAAATAGCCTGTGACTGGCACTTGAATCATATGAAGTCTATAGGACCGCATCTAATTCAAGTAAGCCAAAAGCCCAGAAATCTAAAACCATTTTAGAGAAATGTAAGCCAAATATGCATTTTTAAAACATCAAGTCATTTCTGAAAATTTCGACAGAGTTTCCTTTGTAAGAACTGGCCCCGAATGGGATACAACATGATAAATATATACATGAATGATAAAAGGCATCCCCAAGCAGGAGCTAGCTCTTCGTCAATCGACGGTCACAACCACGCAAGCAATATAATATACAATGCCGAAGGGCGAGAATCAAAACTCAAAAGGAAACTCAAATCAACATGAAAACCCATAATAATACAACGCGCGACTCTAAGGTCGAAATAATAATACAACTGGTCTCTAGTCTGAATAAATATACAAGTCTGGTTGATGGAGTTTACTAGATACAGTGAATAAATAAAGTACAATGGTGGTCACGATACAAGTGAACCAACCTACCAAGAAAATCACCCGGAATGGAAGCAGTGTGCCAGCAAAGCCGTAACGAAATCTGTACGGCAAAACCTGCAAGAAACTGTGGCATAACGGGGGTGAGTTGCCAACTCGTGAGTAGAAAACATCACCGAGCAGAAATCGTGTGTGTGACAAAATCCTAGGTCAATACGATCAAGTATATATATAACCTCAAATGATAAAGTCTGAAGCATGAAAAGGTGATAAGGGTAAACATCTATACATAAGTGTAATCCCATGTGCTCGTATCAGTGCTTCAGGTGGCAACATATCATATGAATGAGGTATGAATGCATGAAAACAGAATACATGTAAATGAAGAAACTGCTTTCATAAATTAGTGATATTTATGTATATTTAAAACGAGGTATCATCAATGAAATCAACATAATCAGTGTCTAGCATCGACACAAAACATAAATCCCAATATCTTAATATCTCAGGCTCCGGCTATCCGGACTGGTCTGTATCATCAAATCTCGATACCTCAAATCTCAATATCTCAATATCTCAGGCTCCGGCTATCCGGACTAGCCAGTATCATCAATCACATGACCAAGAACGGTATCCTCCGGATATCCGACTCGCCAGGTAAAATCACCGGTAGGCAGTCTGCCCCTCCCGGGCTCATCAACCTCCATGAAATCACACTTGCCCCGGGGTACCATACCGGGTCCACCATGTACCCGAGACGGTTCATACGACTCCTCAAATCCATCTCATAACCGAGGAAACATCATGGTGGACGATTCATACATCATGAGAAAACCGCACTTTTCATTTTAAAAAGAGAGAGAGAGAAATTTATATATATTCTTTCGGTTTTCCCCCAAATCCTGGAAATCTCATGAAAATCCGAAATCCAATCATCAATAGCAAGTAAACAGTGAATATCGGCATAAAACTCCATAATACTGCATAACCAATGAATACTAATATGCAAGAAGTATCACAATAATGAATATAATGTGAAAACTAGCACAGTAATGAAAAGTCGAGACTATCAGCTAACAGGCGATATCAATCAATTAATATTCTTTAAAGTGTACGTGGCATGGCAATTACCGATGATGATGTGTGTGAGCCGGCAAGTAAGTGTATGTGGAACGTACGCATCATCGGTAATGGTGCTGGTGTCCTGACAGCATGATTTCAATATTAACATATGAAAACACAATATAAGCATGCAATGGGATGCGAGCAGCAAGAATATGCGGGAGCTGAATATCAAATACAATGATGACGAATCTGCATATGTCTAAATATGAGTCGTACAGTTTTGCCATTTGAAATAGTACGAAACGTGTGTTTTAGAAAATAGGGACTACGGTGTTTTTAAGAAAATGTGCGTCCTTTGAAATATCCGTAGAATCCCTTTGCCTGTCTTTAAAATACTCAAGATTCGTTAGTTTTTAAATACGTATGACTCGAGTCTAATCTATCATTTATAAGTAAACTACAGGACTAAACTAAAAGGCAGATCGAAGGATAAGGAAACCGCCTAACATCTGAGTCTATATGTACATATATATACATATAAAAGTCGGTGATCCCGCCTCAATAGTATCTCATACGATACAATATCTATAATATGACATCCTCAAGTTAAGAGTGCGGATCTATTATCAATATAGCTCGTACGGTAAATCCGTCGTACGGCATCACAAATCTGGGTACGGGTTAAATGTCACATCTATCATATTATTCATCTGGTATCCTCTTTATCAAATATCTTGATCCGGGGTACTGATCTACGTCTAGTACAATACTGACACCATATGTATATGCATGCGTGTGTATGAAAGCACCACATCGAAAGGACCCGCTAAAACATCATGTCGTATCTCAGATACGAACTATGTCACATCACCGATCTCAGGGCCTCAAGCCCAATCTTATCGACTCATCTCCAATCCCAAGTAATATCCTCATAATCAATGTATATGTATACGTAAATCTATATACATAGTCCCATACCTATGTGTGTGTGTGTATATATATATATATATATATATACATATCCCCATATACGCATGATAATAAAATACATGTATATGTGTGTGCGCGTGTATTCAAATCACTACCCTAGGGTTCGCGACCAAAACTATCTAAATACAACTACAAGTACACTATACTAAACCAAAGTCATCCCATATCACAACCGTATATATATAAGTATAGTATAAGTATAACGCATTCGCGTTCTATTACGAAACTGTGGGGGTGCTATACGCCATCCACCCGACTTCCCCCGTAGATATATATCTACTCACATGATCTTGCTTGCCGATATCGATGTCGTCATCATCTTCTTCATCGTCTCGAATCATCATGGGGGTACCTACACATATAATATAATCGCAATGCGCATTAAAATCCAAGTAAAAACCGAAACAACACGCTAAAGGCCTATAAGTTAGAACCTACGGACCATGTCTTCAAAACCACCAAACAACCCTCGATATCGTCGTACAAACGTAAAGTGATCGAGATAAAACGCAATACTAGAAATCCAGAATTCAAAATACGAGAAACGAAACCCCGAATCAAAACAGCAACTCCTGAAAATGGTCTCAGATTTTGCCCTAAGTCAAATTAGCCAATTTTGCACACATGGAGGGTCCAGTTTACAGGAGCTGGAGCTACAATCCAAACACGAACCAGTTCCAACCTACCCTGGCCGCAAATTGCGGCCAGAATGATTAAATCTGTGGCTATAGGGTGGAGTCAGGGGCTGGGGTCTTGGGTGATTCTTCCTAGGTGTAACGTTTTAGAAATCGTTATGTGAATGTTTTCGTTTTTGGGTAAAATTTGTCGTTATTTTCTGTTTTAACCCGACTGTGATCAAACGGCCATATAGACTTGCCAGCACCTAGTTTAGTTAAAATAAAGCTAGTGCGCAAGCTTTGGGGGTATATGGGACGTTTTGGTCCAATTTAATTTTTTTCCCAATTTCAATATGATTTAATGCGGTATTCACATTTTGGGAACTTTCTCTTTTGTGATCTTTTCTTTCTATTATGCTTGAGTTAACTAAAACTCACATAATATCTAGATATTTGTTTGTGTTTAAGGATTAAATTTAAAACAAAAGAAAAGAAATAGAAGAGGTGCATGCATGTGTGCAAGTGTGTGTGTGAATGCATTAATGAGCATTTATCATAGGAAATTGCTAGGAAACCCTCACCCTCTCCTCCTTGGCCGAGCCCTCCCTCTCTCTTCTGCCCTTAGCCTTTTCTTTCTCCATTTACTTCAATTCAAGCTCATAAAATCTCCAAAATTCCATAATAAATCATAAAAATACCCCAAGTCTTGATTTGAGCATCTTGGAGCTAGGAAAGCTTGGTTCTTGTGTTCTTGAGGATAGGTAATGATCCTTATCTGTTCTTTATTTAGTTTTTGTGCTTTGTGGCTAGTTAGTTTTAGTTTAGAATGTTTAAAGTTAGGGTTTGTGCGTAATATCGTATGTTAGTATCGATTTGTGACATCTGTGACCTGCTGTGACCCCGAGATTTTTCTAGAAAACTAAACAATGTAGTTTTGTAGTACCTATGACCATAGGACCCCACCTGAGACACGAACCAACCTGCTCGGACCTCGGCCGGCGACGAGAAGCCCAAATCCGGTGAACTCGGCCCCTAGGATGAGTTGGGGTGTGGGTTTTTGAGGGTAGGTCTATGCTGGGATTTGGGTGTTTTTGGTCTTGTTTGTTTGTTTAGTTTTCACTGTATGCAAAATCTGGGATCACTTAGGTAAGTTGTAGTGTTTTGTGTTCGCGCGATACGTTATACGACACGGATCGTACACCTTGGGTGGTTTTGCTCTTATGTTGTTTTCGTCGCTATGCACGTTAGCCATAATACGAACACTTAAGAGGATGTTTTGTGTTGTTGTGTCGGTTAAATGTAGTATGTGCGTGTTTTAGGGTTATTATTAATATACACATGTTTTATTGTCTTACTGTTGTAGGTTCGCAGGCGGGGACTACGGACACAGCTACAAGGGGAAAACAGGTGGTTGGCTACACTTAGCCAGGAGTGTTGGTGAGTAGATTTAACATCTACAGGGGAATCGCCCGCATGGCGTTATGCGTCTGGGCTAGAGATGATACTTTTGTCGCACATTCTATGTCAGATTTAGAACTGCGCATTCACCCTACTGCTTAGTAAATTGTTGTGCTTGGACTAGTATCCTTAGGACACTGCACTATTATTGACGGCTTATGCTGCACGAGCACTGATTGTATGTCACACACACCGTTAATAATTGCCATGTCACGCACAACCCATATATAGAAATGATATTGTCTGGTTAGGGACATTGTGACATTGATTCATATTTTTATCGCATATGACATATAGCATACCTGTATACCTACATGCTTACACATATGCTTTAACATGCTAGTTACCTATCTACCTATAGGGTATCGTACCTTTAGATATAGGTACATACACACCTAAGGACATAGCTACAAGTATACTTTGCACACATACTTCACTTATACCCAGGGGGTATACTACATCATTACTTATAAGTAGATACAGATATCTTGCTATACTTTATGTTTACACATATACCTGGTTATAGCTACCTGTTTACCTTTACTTGATGTCTTTTAGAATTGGAGAAAATAGGAACCGCATGTTTTATATATTAACTTGTTGCAGTTAATTGCGGCTTTTCCTTTATATGCTCGCATTTCAGATTTATGATGCGTATATTATAATCATGGATTTTCGCATTGAGATATGGATTTTTTATGATGTTTCTGGATTTGGGAACCGTGGGAGTTCATGAAATTATGCACTATTTGAAAAACCCAGTTTTCCTTTGATATGATATTTCAGCAGCCACCATGAGATTTATCGGTGCGGATATATATATACCCCACGCGAGGAAAGGAGGGATCCATGTGCGGGGACATGGTGGGGCCCGGAGGTACCCCGAGGCAAGAATCTTAGTGAGGAGATGAGTTAGTGGGGGAACCATATCATCCGGTGACATTACCAATGACTCGGCGGTTATCATGGGGATATCGACGGGAGTCATGTACGTATAGATACGTCGAGGGGCGAGGGTCAGAGCTAGGCACTCGTGCTTTCGGAATAGCGTATGATACGTACCTATCAGGGTGCCAGTCGTGGTGACAGCACCTGATAGATCAGCATTTCTGTGTCGATGCTTGACACATTGGTTTCATGATATTCTTTTTTACTCCTTTGTATATATAACAGGGCATTAGGCCGCTGTTATTGTTAGTTATATGTATGCCCTAGAGGCCATTACTGTACATTGGATGTATATTGTAGTGGATGCTTGGACATATATAGGGAGGACTTTCTTGCTCGACATGATAGTATGCTATCTGGTTACTCTTTACCTTAACGTGTACACTGATTGTCTCTCTGATACATGTTGGTAAAGCCCTTAGGATGTGTACTTGACTACCTGGACTATGATGCAGATCATACTAGTGGGGACATGGTAGTCCATAAGTACATCCTTCATGGTCCCTAGTCGTGGGTGTATCGAGACGGGGCATCGATATACCAGTGTAGACTAGCGTATACCTTCTCGACCCATACAGATGAGCGATGGATGATCCCATATCCATTGGTGTTTGACATCAGAGATGATATACGGGTGCTCAGTGGAGACTGGGTACACTGGACGGACTCGCCGAGAACTCCCAGATGGTATTATACCTTACGTCAGATGGCAGTTCTCTGGTGACACTGGTACAGAGTAGTCTGTTGACCTGAGATCGTCATAGAGTCTTGTGTGGTTCCCACTGTGCTTTGATTTCCACCTTACCACGTCCAAGAGGGCGTGCAAAACGGTGGTTTTTGGGTACTGTCCCGAATCACATGGAGGCAATGAGCGATAGGAGGGGATTCGTCTCTCCCGGTATAGGGAGTTGATGTTGCGCTGTGTTCGATTGGCTATAACCGGAAATCCCTGGCCAGGGTTGCTGAGATTTACTGGTAAGTGTTACCAGTAGTTTCTCGAACTGTTATAGACCTCATATCGACACGACTTATCAATCTATTGGGGTCTGACGTTTACCACCCCTAGGCGAGATATGCGACATATCAGACGACGAGACCGGACTGTACGGTAAGTGTTACTGGTTGGATTCACAGGAGTATGAGCGGGCTTGCTCTTCGATCTTCTGATCACTCAATACCCGGGTGGCCGTTACGTTTAGCAGACCGCTTGCGGCTTGTGGATGCTTGATATGATCATCATCTGCTGCCGGCGTATTGACGAGTCTTTAGAGTCCTACACAGAGGTTTTCTGGCTCAAGCGAAACGAAATAGGAGCGCATATGAGATATGTGCGGGACCGAGAATAATGCGTGTATGTGATACCTTATTCTATTCTCGCGATGAATGTGTTGAATGGTTGTATGCGATATAACCTAGTTATCGAATCAAGGATTGATTCGATAAGCCGATACATTGGATATTAGTCGGTCATATGCGATATGACCGGATCGTTAAATTGAGTGTTGATTTAATGATTTAATGTATAATTATATATTTGATATATTACTTTGCATTAACTAATATTTGTTCACTTTAAATGGATTTTCTCACTTGATGTGCACATTGTATATGTGATATAGTTTTGTGCACTTGTATGTATCATGTTTGATGATACATGTTTACTTGAGTTTGTGTAAAGATGAAACCATGGTTATTTAAATGGTTAGGGTTTTAATTTTCATATCTATTTATTTATTTATTTATTATGGAAATGATAATGAGAAAAATGGTGGCTTTCTTTGTTTGTTCATGAAGCTTCATGAAGCTTTGACTAAAGTGACCATTTTGTCTCATCCTTAACTCTAACCATTTCACTTAACCATAGTTCGCTCTCTACACTTAACCGAGGTTATAGTTATGATAAGAATAATCTTTTTTCTATTTTTCTCATTATTCTTATGATAATTATCTTCTTCTTCTTCTTCTTCTTAAAAGAAGAAAACCTTGCTTCCATCAATGGTGATTTGATGAAAAGAGTGAGAAATCCAATTCTAAAGTGAACCCACTTCCTATTTCTTCATCCTCTACCACTTGCCAAGTAGTATAGGGTGTTTTCTTCACAAGTTTCATGACTTGGTGAAGTGGGAGCTTGATCTTGTGATGCCTCGACGTAGATCATCTTCGGCATCGTAGTCGATGACCTAGCCCGCCCATTTCTCCGATGAAGCCGACACTAGAGTCCAAGATCCGATTTGTACAGCGGAGGGACGTCTACGTGGAGCTAAGGAAGTGGAGAACCGGATCTACAAAGGTTGTAGCCTCTTTCTTTTAGTTAAGTTGTTAACTAGCTTCTAGTTTCGCCTAAAATTCTAGTCAACGATCCGTATTAGGATTTCTCGGCACTCGTAAAATTTGAAATTGGCATGGTTGATGCCTTGTGTGACATCATTAGTGTGCCTAAGAACCCTACAGTGGTATCAGAGCCTAGCTAGAGCCTTAGGCGATGCGTAGACGAAGTTTGAAACCCGAACGAACCCGAAACCCTCAAAATTTCACGCTCTCTGGACTTTTTTCAAAAACTGGGTTTTTTCCAGATTAAAAATGCTTAAAAAATTCAGCAGGGAATTATAAGAATTACGGTGCAAAATTTGACCAATGATACCTCAAACATGCGGCGGAACCACGGCAGAAGCTTAGCTTCTGCGGCGGAACCGCGGCAGAAGCTTAGCTTCTGCGGCGGTTCCGCGGCTCTCTGGTGACGTCAGCCCTCCATATTTGCACAGTAATTCCTCTTTCACAGTGCTGTGTTTTATGGGAATTTTTAATATTTATTCAAGAGTTGAATTTTCTGGGGTTGTTTTGGGGATTCGATGATTCGATCGGATTATCAGATTTTGTCTATGTGGTTTTCGGATAATTTTTGAATATGTTAAAAAGTTCGACCGGATATAAATACCCAACTTTTTCCCTGCCGGAAAATTTCCATGTGTTGGATTTTTCCGAGGTTTAAAGACGTTCTAAGTAGTGCAAGTAACGCGATGGTCCCTCTAGAAGACAACAAACCTTAACTCGATTATGTGACTGTCTTGAACTGCCCTTTGAACCTTCGGGTTTGGGACAGTACGGCGTGCCACATGTGAGGCGTTGGCTTGACCCTTCTACGGCTGGACCGTTGGTACTGAGGCACGAAGTGAATGTTTTTGAACTTATTTCATGAGTTGAGCTGTTTCGGGAAAACTTGGGTGTTCGATTGTTCGATCGGAAAGTTTAACATTTTCTATTTATCTGGAATGGGATACAATAATTGGAATTCACAATTAGTTATGAGATAACTGAATGAATGTTATAAACATAGCAGTTTAGTCTCTCTTGATCGGTTGCCACGGAATTTTGATGTGATCAAAAGTCCGTCGCAATCACGTAGCGTATGTGGATACTCGCCGGGTAAACTTAATAGACAGCCTCGCTCCATAGCCCCGACCAAGTGACTATAGGAGAACCCCGTCGCCGAAAGCATCCGTCCGGGTGCTCGCGGTAGCGGTGTTCCGCCTTGGTGCACTTCGTCGACGGTATCGGGGGTGCGGCCGCCTACTAAAGTTTGCGACGAGCATTCGATTAGGATGTCGGGAATCTTGTTGAATTACCCGACTTGATATTGAAAAGAGTTTTCGATAATGAGACTAAAATGCGGGGTTTATAATTGTTAGGCATGCGATGTCTAAGGAATTCATTTGATTAGGCATGGATGTCTATGGAGGTTGTGGATTCCAACTGTTGTAGTTTTACACTTTCTTTTCTGTGACCGTAAGTGTAATATGTGATATCGCCGGTTTCGTTGCTATATGTCAACGACAATTGGGATGCGCATATTTACTTACCTTGATGACATGTGATGTTATGTGTTGCTGGATATGTTATATTGGATCGTCGTGTTTGAATAGCCGGGGGGTTTTATGTGAGATGAGTGTTTTTCATTTTCATTCATGTAAAAACTTGTATGTAATATTATTTTATTGGGGCGCTTCCAGGTTGCGGAAGATGTCACCCTCTGTATATTATTTTCTTTTCCGCACTAGGATAGACCCAAGGAGCGGAGCACAAGTAACCGGGTTCTGGAGTCCAGTGGGAGACCAACTCGAGGAGTCGAGTCCGGGTCTCCTAACTCTAGAATTGGTAGGGTTGCTTGCCGCTCTCGTAGGGGTCTAGGGGTGTGGGTTTGGCTATTCATCATGACCGTGGAATCCGTGTTTTATACTGGCTCGTATTGAAAACACGGACGTCCTAGTATATCCAATATTTCATATGATTCTTCTGCTGCGATATCTGTGATGTGATCATGTGATATGTTCTGTGATGGATACTTTATATAGTATATATGATATATTATATAGACGTTACTTATGTTTTACACCCGCGCTAGCCCTGCCCCGCTCTGCCGTTAGTTACCTAACCTAACGGTGCACGAGGGGACATCGAGGCGAATGTGGATGGCATAAGTGTACGTCGTATTTATCTGTGATGTTTAGGTACTTAAATGATGGGACTTCATTAATGTGATTAATGAAAGTAAAAGAAACCTAAAGATGTTGTAGAATCGAATTTCAAAATAAAAAAAAAAAGGGTAGCTACAGTTCTTGCTTTGCACAGAGGTATATGTGATATATCCTGCACCTTATTCGATGAGGAAAGGACCGAGATCCCTTCACCGGGAGTGACTCCTTTAGCAATAACTGGCAGATGCTACACACTCGGTTTGTCTTTTGATTGCTTTTAAAAGTTTTTGCTTTGCACAGTGATATATATGATATATCCCGCACCTCATTCGACGAGGAAAGGACCGACGATCCCTTCACCGGGAGTGACTCCTTTAGCAAAACTAGAAAAGGCTCAAAAGCACTCCATTTTAAAATCATTTGATTCTACAACGATATCAAGTTCATTACGCAATAGGTTTTCAGAAAAACCTGCCGTAGCCCTCCGTCATTTCAGATAAGTCCTGTTTAGTATTCGTGCTGCGTTTGTTGACCTTGTCAAGGCGCAGTGTGCGGTAGCTAACCAGTATTTATCTGTTTATGCATATGATGCAGATTGGGTTAGGGTAGTCGTGCGGCCTTGTTGACCTTGTCAAGGGTCTTACGGGTGAGTTTGATTCAATCAAGAAATGACGGGTTGAACTTGACTTGCGGTCTATGGTTTGTTGACCTTGTCAAGGTCATAGATCGTTCGGGGCAAAATTATCGGGAATTTCAAGTGTTGAAATTTGCAATGAGATTGCATACCTTCTATGAGATAGTTGGATCCCGATACCCGCTGCGAGTAAGAGTTACTCCTGGGAGAGTTTTACACATTACAATTAGCCGATCAAGTAGGTGTCTAGAAAGGTATTAACAAGGTTACGCCTCTGGGAAAACGAGATTTACATTAATTAGGTCCGTACGAAAGCACGGGGAACCTCCCTCAAAGTACCGACACTGGCCTGGCTGAAAGATTGGCGAACTTGTAGTGTGTAATTAATCCCGGCTAGTCTTTCCTTTTTGGGTTTGAAGGAAGATTTGATAAAAAGCAGTGGGAGCCATCCTGATTAGATAAAATAATAACCAATCTATTCTTGCAAGAGCGCACGCTGAGTGTTTTCTTTTCTCTCTCTCCAGGTAGCGACCATATAACGCCTTAATCAAGATAATAATACGGAATATTGACCGAACCCACTTGTTATACTGAGCTGGGGAACGTTGGTCCCGCTCCAACTTATAATTGTTATAAGACAGAGCAGGAAATTGGGGAATACCAGAATTCCTATGCCGCCCAAACGAAGAAAGTGCATATGATGCATCTCCTTCGGGTGTGTTCATTATATAGAACTGTTTCTCAGCGTCCTTTACGTCCTGGGTATATGATACCGGATCAGGATCCCGCATATGTAATATGTTACATAGGGCTACAGAAAGGTAGAGGACTGAGAACGGGTGATAAGTTTTATGAGGCAGAAAACGGGGCAAGAGTTGCAGCCAAGTCTGTTGGTCACTGTCACCCTGTATTACCAATACATTTATTCTGAATTAATGTTATTAGATACCGAACCTGATATACAAAATCATATCACTCTCTTTATTAGTAAAGAAATGATAAAATTTTGTATTGTTGGATAATGTTTTGAACATTTCCTATATCAAAAGTTGATCGGTTCAGGCACGTTATCTAAAAGCGTTGATGTTCTAAATCAAACTACAGTTCTTAGTATACAGAACACACACAAGAGGATGAGTTCAGAAATGAACGAATTTTTCTTGAGGTATTGTAGACTGGGTCATATCAATGCGACCTGACTAGCTGAAGTTACATTTAGATGCATATTTAAATCTGTTTGAATTTACATCTTATGAAACTTGCCAGTCATGTCACAAAGATACGATGACCATAACTCTGTTTACTGGAAACAGAGAAAGAGTTAGTAAACTCTTGGGATGATACATGTTGATGTATGTAAGGTCCCCTGTCTACATATGCCAGGACTGGTTCTTTGTACTTCATTATATTCTCTGATGATCTCTCAAGATTCAGACATATGTTCCTGTTGAAACACAAGTTCTAACCTTTTGAGATATTCACAAAATATGATTTAGAAGTAGAAAACCAAAACACGGGTATAAGTATTATGTCCTTTGATGAGATCGAGGAGGAGAATACTTGAGCACGGAAATCCTGGATTATTCTAAAGAAGAATGAGATTCTCTCTCAGCATTACTCCTCCGTATACACCATAGCATGATGGTATATCGGGGCAGAGCAATAGCACCCTATGTGATATGGTGTGCTCTATGATGAGTACTACTGTGTTTCCTATTTCCTTTTGGGAGTTATGCACTTGAGAAGCTGCATACCAATTGAATTGGGTTCCAATCAAATCAGTTGCCTACCGCCTCATATGTGATATGGAAAGGGAAGAGCCCATATCTTAAGTTGGTTAAGATTTGGGGTTGTCCGGGCTATATCTAAAAGCATAATCCGGATAAGCTCGATGCAAGGTCTGTTATGTACAACTGGAAAGGTTCCAGCTATACAAACAACAGCAGATGATTTGGTAGAACCAAAGGATTCAGTAGATTCCAACGAACCTCAGCCTCTCCGCCGATCTAGTAGGGTTCCTCACCCACCTGAGAAATACTTTGGTTTCTCTATGACAGTGGGAGCGAGGATTGCATCATGAGATGATGACCCAACTAGTTTCGAGCTGGCCATCAGGAGTGGGATTCTGTAAGAATGGCTGGATGCTTAGTGATCTGAGATGGAATCCATGTACACCAACAAAGTATGGACTTTGGTTGCTATATCTGAAGGGTTAAATCCCCATCAGGAGCAAGTATATCTTGAGAAGATTACTTGGTGCAGATGGAAAAGTTGAGACTTTCAAAGCTAGACTTGTTAAAGCTTTTCGTCATCGACCAGGCGTGGATAATTATGAAACCTTTTCAAGTAGCTATGCTTAAGTCCATCCAGATCCTACATGCCACGGCTACATACCATGACTACGATATCTGGCGGTTGGGTGCCATGACTGCTTTTCTTAAATGATGTTTCAGAAAAGAGAGTCTGTAAGTACACAGTCAGAGGGCTTCGTAGACAGTGGGAGCAGCGGAAACGTGTGCAAGATGCTTTATAGGATAAAGCAGACATCGCGGAGTTAGAACATCTGTTTTGATGTGTTAGTCAAAGAGTTTGACATCATCAAAATGGTAGATGAACCTTGTATAAACAAAAAGGTAGTAGGGAGTATAGTGACGATCCTCGTAAAGTACGTGGATGGCATGCTCTTGATAGGGAAAGGAGTTTCCTATGCTACGCTCGGTCAATCTCCGTTTATCACAAGGATTCTCCATATAGGATCAAAATGATACCTCCTAAATCCTGGATTTCGGATCTATGAGATAGATCTAATTGGATGTTAGGATTCTCACTAGTTGTAGTAAGATGGTATCAATCGATCCTGAGGAGAATCACTGGAAGGGTTCCAGGGTGATAAAGACGACTGAATGTCAGTCACAGGCATTGTCTTTACCCTCAGTGGAGGGACGGTATGTTGGAAAAGTTCCAAGCTAGATACCGTGGCATACAAGACGATAAAGGCTGGATACATCGCTACTTAAGATGCTACCAAAGTGGCTGTCTGGGTGTATATTTGTTCATGAGATGAACTTAGTTCCTCCCATTGTGTGACAATGGAGTTGTGGCTTATGCCAAGGAACGCCGGTCCCATCAGTGATCCAGACATATTCTAAGGCAGTGTCACCTGATCATGGAGATGGTTGATCTCCAGGGTGATCGAGGTTAGGAGAGTAGACTCAGAGGACAACACGGCGGATCCACTCACAAAGGCCTTTTCCCAGAGAGAGACTTTTATGGGATGGTTGAGTATGAGATACTACAACCACTGCTTTCAGATGGCCCTAGTGCAAGTGGGAGATTGTTAGTTATATGTATGCCCTAGAGGCCATTACTGTACATTGGATGTATATTGTAGTGGATGCTTGGACATATATAGGGAGGACTTTCTTGCTCGACATGATAGTATGCTATCTGGTTACTCTTTACCTTAACGTGTACACTGATTGTCTCTCTGATACATGTCGGTAAAGCCCTTAGGATGTGTGCTTGACTACCTGGACTATGATGCAGATCATACTAGTGGGGACATGGTAGTTCATAAGTACATCCTTCATGGTCCCTAGTCGTGGGTGTATCGAGACGGGGCATCGATATATCAGTGTAGACTAGCGTATACCTTCTCGACCCATACAGATGGGCGATGGATGATCCCATATCCATTGGTGTTTGACATCAGAGATGATATACGGGTGCTCAGTGGAGACTGGGTATACTGGACGGACTCGCCGAGAACTCCCAGATGGTATTATACCTTACGTCAGATGGCAGTTCTCTGGTGACACTGGTACAGAGTAGTCTGTTGACCCGAGATCGTCATAGAGTCTTGTGTGGTTCCCACTGTGCTTTGATTTCCACCTTACCACATCCAAGAGGGCATGCAAAACGGTGGTTTTTGGGTACAGTCCCGAATCACATGGAGGCAATGAGCGATAGGAGGGGATTCGTCTCTCCCGGTATAGGGAGTTGATGTTGCGCTGTGTTCGATTGGCTATAACCGGAAATCCCTGGCCAGGGTTGTTGAGATTTACTGGTAAGTGTTACCAGTAGTTTCTCGAACTGTTATAGACCTCATATCGACACGACTTATCAAACTATTGGGGTCTGACGTTTACCACCCCTAGGCGAGATATGCGACATATCAGACGACGAGACCGGACTGTAAGGTAAGTGTTACTGGTTGGATTCACAGGAGTATGAGCGGGCTTGCTCGTCGATCTTCTAATCGCTCAATCCCGGATGGCCGTTACGTTTAGCAGACCGCTTGCGGCTTGTGGATGCTTGATATGATCATCATCTGCTGCCGGCGTATTGACGAGTCTTTAGAGTCCTACACAGAGGTTTCCTGGCTCAAGCGAAACGAAATAGGAGCGCATATGAGATATGTGCGGGACCGAGAATAATGCGTGTATGTGATACCGTATTCTATTCTCGCGATGAATGTGTCGAATGGTTGTATGCGATATAACCTAGTTATCGAATCAAGGATTGATTCGATAAGCCGATACATTGGATATTAGTCGGTCATATGCGATATGACCGGATCGTTAAATCAAGTGTTGATTTAATGATTTAATGTATAATTATATATTTGATATATTACTTTGCATTAACTAATATTTGTTCACTTTAAATGGATTTTCTCACTTGATGTGCACATTGTATATGTGATATAGTTTTGTGCACTTGTATGTATCATGTTTGATGATACATGTTTACTTGAGTTTGTGTAAAGATTAAACCATGGTTATTTAAATGGTTAGGGTTTTAATTTTCATATCTATTTATTTATTTATTTATTATGGAAATGATAATGAGAAAAATGGTGGCTTTCTTTGTTTGTTCATGAAGCTTCATGAAGCTTTGACTAAAGTGACCATTTTGTCTCATCCTTAACTCTAACCATTTCACTTAACCATAGTTCTCTCTCTACACTTAACCGAGGTTATAGTTATGATAAGAATAATCTTTTTTCTATTTTTCTCATTATTCTTATGATAATTATCTTCTTCTTCTTCTTCTTCTTCTTAAAAGAAGAAAACCTTGCTTCCATCAATGGTGATTTGATGAAAAGAGTGAGAAATCCAATTCTAAAGTGAACCCACTTCCTATTTCTTCATCCTCTACCACTTGCCAAGTAGTATAGGGTGTTTTCTTCACAAGTTTCATGACTTGGTGAAGTGGGAGCTTGATCTTGTGATGCCTCGACGTAGATTATCTTCGGCATCGTAGTCGATGACCTAGCCCGCCCATTTCTCCGATGAAGCCGACACTAGAGTCCAAGATCCGATTTGTACAGCGGAGGGGAGTCTACGTGGAGCTAAGGAAGTGGAGAACCGGATCTACAAAGGTTGTAGCCTCTTTCTTTTAGTTAAGTTGTTAACTAGCTTCTAGTTTCGCCTAAAATTCTAGTCAACGATCCGTATTAGGGTTTCTCGGCACTCGTAAAATTTGAAATTGACATGGTTGATGCCTTGTGTGGCCTCATTAGTGTGCCTAGGAACCCTACAGTTATATATGCCCTGACACCAATATTAGTGGAATGGGACGCTAATATATGTGTATTGACATTAATTATATACATCATCATAATTATTCATGCAAATTACCTAGAATGTAAAGGACTCATTGACATTGGATTTAGGACATTTGAGAATTTACTTGATATTGTACATACGGGATATGAGAGATCTACTTGATGTTGTACATTCGAGATATGTGAGATATACTTGATATTGTACATACGGGATATGTGAGATATTCTTGATATTGTACATTCGGGGTATACGAGATACACTTGATGTTGTACATTCGAGATAGGTGAGATATACTTGATATTGTACATACGGGATATGTGAGATATACTTGATATTGTACATTCGGGGTATACGAGATACACTTGATATTGTACATACGGGATATGTGAGATCTATTGGATAGTGTACATCCAGGATTTGTGAGACTTATATGATATGAGATCCAATTTGGGGGCCGATTTGAGGAATTGGGATTTGGATTGTCTTGATGGATTTTGATCCTACAACAATATCAGGATTCCGTGGAAATGACGTATTTCATTCCATACTCCACATTTATTGTTTATGCACTGTTTCATGTATTAGTAGTACCTGTTAGTGTACCTTTCATGACTGTTACATTTACATACCTTTATTATATGTACTGCTTCCTGTGTTAGTTGTACCTGTTAGAGTACCTTTCATGACTGTTGCATATATACATCCTCATATCATTATTGCATGATTATTGCATACTGATCATCATATTATTGCTTCATGTATTAGTAGTACCTGCTAGCGTACCTTTCATGACTGATGCATTACATATGACCTTTCATTGCTATTAAATGCTTATGTTAGATTCGCGTTGTACGTGCATACTCACGATTACCTGCATATGTTATTTACTATTCACGAGTTGGCAACTCACCCCCGTTGTGCCACAGTGTTTGCAGGTGTTCTTCAGGACAGTCAGAGGCAGGCTATTTCCATCCACCGTATCATCTTTTGCTGCGGATACCGCTTCGCCTGACAGTGTGCTATTTTGCCCAGGTGGGTTTTGTGGTTATCCGATGTTGTATTGTATATTCGTTGTATTCATGTACTCTCTATCTACCAGTGTTATGTATGACTTAGAGACTTGGTGTGAGGACGATATTGTATATTATTTTGTTACTGGGAGGTTTTTATGCAGTTTTATTTATATCGTCTCTTTCTTCGCTACGGCGTCGTATATCTGTTGTGGTGATTGTTTTCCACTGTTGGGCGTGGATTTTGCTCCTGTGGGGATGCTTTACTTTATATTTATATTGTACCCATTTTGGGGGCATGTTTTACAAAGGAGGTGCTGCCAAAATTTTAAGAAATAAAAGTGAGACTTTAAAGAATTTGGGTTATGATTTCAAAGGTTTTGAAAATACTATTATCACTTTCTTATTACTTTTGATGGTTTAGATTGCTGGGTTTTGGCTTTCTTGTACTACATTACGCCTGTAGACGTTGCGTAGTATTAGGGCCATCACGTGCCATTTTCGGGTCATGACACTAGGTGCCTGCTGGTATCTCTGTATATGCTAAATAATTTTCCAGGTCTCCTAGTGTTAGCAGATTTCATTTTCCCTACACAAATTCCATAATTTCCGTATCTGCAGAATTCAAAGTTCGCAACTTGGGATTTGTCTAGGGTTTTAGTCTAATATAACATCACTACAGGGGTTGTATGATCTCCACTAACCTCAATTACACTATCTCAAATCAAGTTTCTCTCAAACCCTAACTAGAAATTTCCAAACCTCACTAAACGATACTAAATCGGTTCTAAACAAACATGGACGTAAAAGAAATGGAAATACTATGCTAAAGGTTAAGAGAATACCTCATTTCGCACTCATGAATGCTCTACAGCGCCAAAATGCAAACTTTCTTGGTCCAAAGTGTAGCTTGAGAGCTTGTGCACATTTTTTGTGAATTGGGGATGGACTTTTGGTGAATTTTTGATGATGAAGTGAGGGTTGAAGAGGGGGGGAGGGAGGAGGTGCTTCCATGTGAGAGGGAGAGGGAAAAAAGATGATGAAAAATGATGAAGAGGGAATGAGCCAAGACTATGGTTGACCCCTCACCCTCTCTCTCTCATGCCCATACCTATTATTGTAATGTTTTCCATTTTCTTTGCTCTGTGCAATAGGAAACCCAAAACAAATAGCCATACACACAAGAATCATGTAGGAAAAATGTAACAAGTGTGAAAATGATATATGCAAGCCATGTACACAAAACACGCTTAAAGCCCGATTAGCGATTTTTAATCGCGATTATCACAAAATTAGTGTATAATAAATCATAAAATTTCATAATTTGCTTAAATCACATAAAACACCGACTCTTCAGTAATTTCCATAATTTTCCAAATTTTTCCCAATTTATCGGTATTTAATTATACCGCCCTATTAAAATATTCAATATTTTATTATTTAATTATAAAAATTCCCAGAAATAATATTTTATTTTTCTGAAATGTTACACGTAGAAACCTAGATTTGAAAACTAGAAATTTGTTTAATAAGATAGTTAAGATGAATGGTTGAATATATACATATGAAGATATGAGATGAAAGCTATAAGGATAAGAAAAGTGAATGTGAATCACGACTTGATGATATGTAGTTGTACTAGAGTAAATATGAGTTTCAGGGTAGCATGACATTAGATGTATAAGATATAATGTATATATTGAGATGACTTAATGTGATGAAAAGGGCGTACGATGTGACATGATGATTTGATTGATATGTCGGTATACAGATGCGAGTCGATTGAGATGATTGATACCTTTGCCGGTCCCCCGATAAGAGATTGTTATGGATGCGACCTGGGATATAGGTATATAGATATATATAGATATATATAGAATGTCGTGAATCATGAGTGATATGTCGTACGACACGTTAGGTCCATACCCCTCATTGTAATATAGGATGATAGGATCCCCGATGGTTTAATGCCGCCATACGATGATTTTCCGTACGTGATGAGTTGGGCTTGATGATTGATCCATACCCTTGACTAGAGGATGCCATATGATGGATTATACCGTACGTGATGTTGTGAGGCTGGATGCCAATTGATAGATTCACCGACTCGGTCATATTAGATACGTATACCCGTCAGCATTCGCATACGTTTTAGTTTATGCTTCGCTCATGTTACTCTCATTGCATTACATATACCTGTGCTAGTATACCTGCACCATTATCGATGATGCGTATGTTACACTTACAAGGATTTGCTGGCTCACACACTTCATTATCGATAATTGCCAAGTCAGTACACAGTAGGACTGCTGCATCAGGATATCACTCCTTGCATAATTTTACTTGCTATAGTTACATATGCAGCTTTATACGATGTTGCATTTGACTTTGGATAAATTAGGAACCGCATGATATATTTAAAAACTGGATTCATTTAAAAGGAGAGGTTTTCCCTTGATATGTGCATATTACTGTTCCATACTGCAAGATATACAGATATGCTTACATTCTGTTATATGTCGCATACATCATGCTTTATGATTTTACGTATTGAGATATGCTGTTTTCATGAGATTTCTGGATTTGAGAACCGTGGTCATTTTAAAAAGGAAGTATGTATTGTTTTAAAAACCCGGTTTCTCTTGATATGATATTTCAGTGCGTCCACCATACGTTTTCTCGGTTCTGAGACGTGTGACAGTGATGTCCGATTCGAGGAGCTGGATGAGGCCGATTATGGGTACATGGTGGACCCGGTATGGTACCCCAGGGCGAGAACGGTTTTGCTGTGCAGTAGACGGTGAGCCTGGCAGAGGGACTACTACCTACCGGTAATTGGTTGGACCTGGCGGTTATCCGGAGGATACCGACCGGAGTCGAGAGATGGATAGGGGCCGACCCATTCTGCCGGAGCCCGAGGGTCGATCCCGCAGACGGAGCCTGTGGGCCGATCCAGACTGACGGAGCCCGAGATATGAGGATTTACGTGTCGATACTGGACAAGTGTTTCATGATGTTTCGAGTGTCGATGCTGGACACTCAGGTTCTACGATTTTGATGTGTCGCGAGGGACACACGTTGTTTTATATCCTCATATTTTCATGTATATGCTTTTATGATGTTTACATGCACGATGTTGTTGTGTCATCGGTTGACACGTGGATGAGATCCACTTGCATACAGGCATTTGTTATTACTGTTTGGATGTTATCCTCATGCTCATAGGCATTGTTTACATTGTTGGCACATATACAGTTACGGTCACCTTAGATATCACAGTTTTACCTTTATGATATAGTTGACCTAGGAAATCATTATTTTATTCGATTTCTACCTGATGATGTTTTCTACTCACGAGTTGGCAACTCACCTCCGTTGTGCCACAGTTCTTGCTGGTTGGCCGCATGGATCAGTAGCGGCATCGCTGGCACACAGCTGCATTCGGGTGTTTTGCTTTGTTAGGTGGTACATGTTGGATCGTACCCCTCTTGTATTTATTAATCATATTGTATCTTGTCAACTCCATCAATCAAACTTGTATTTGTATAAGTAATGAGACTTAGTGATACTTGTGGTTGGGAGACTTAGAGCGAGGGGTTTTCCGCTACTTGTGGTTTCGGTGTCTTGCTTATTTCTTTATCTTTTGTGGTGAATTTCGCCGTTGGGCGTCCTATATTTATATTTACTGTTTTGCGTGGTTGTGATCCACCGTTTGGTGAAGAGCTAGCTTCCGCTTGGGGATGCCTTTATCATTATCTTGTATTGTGGTTTTGGATCAAAATATACAAAGGAGGTGCTCCCCAAATTTTTTAAAAGGATAAAACATGTTTCAAACTAGTAAATTTCACTTGCATTATTCATGTTCATTTTCTATGCATTTAAGAAAACTTGATTTCATTATACCTTTATTTCAAAACTTCACCTCCTTGATTTTTCTTTAAAAGGTTTAGATTTCTGGGTTTCGGTTTACTTGAATTACGTGACGCCTTTAGACGTGGTGTGATTTAAGTGCCAGTCACGAGCTAATATTTCGGGTCGTGACAAAGTTGGTATCAGAGCGCTAGGTTTAACCTTGGTTCGAGTCTATGTTTGACTATGCGGAGTCTAGGGCGGGTATGTATTTCGGAACCTAGGCTTGACCTTACGGAACTTAGACTTGAACGGGGGGTATTAGACCCGAACTTTCGTTTCATAGGCTGACCCTGATTGATGGAGTAGGTAGCTTGGGTAGAGTGACGTACCGTACGTATGTTCCGCGGCATATTTACGATACGATACTCCACTTAAGAAACCTTAGGATGTACATATTTGGAGATCTGTGATTCTCTTCGTACCCATGATTATACATCCATTTGAGATCCTTGATTCTGTTCGTTTCCCTGATCATACTTTCATTCATGCTGTTTTTCTTATGATCATGAATCCATTCTGGATCTGTTGTTTCCTTCCATGCCCTTGAGTTGTTTTCGTCGACACACGATTGAGGTTCCTGTCACCATGGTTTGAGCGCAGATTGAGCTGCTGCTAGTGATGCTGTCTGGGCGAGCTCGTCGTGGATGTGCACTGACCATTGTGTTTTTCCGGTGACATGGGAACGTCTCGATGTAGTGTTTGAGTTGTGACCTCTTGTTTGGGCGAGTGTTTGGTTTTACACCAGATGATCGGGCCATTGTTAGAGCTGCCAGTTGCGAGAGGACTGTTGATGTACAGCCTACCTCAGAGATTGTGATACCGTCTACTGTGCAGACAGACGACCCAGCTGTTGCTGAGATTGATAGGATGTCGCCTCCAGACTTTGCGAGCCGAGATCGCTGGAGCTTCCAGGCAGAGATGCGACAGGTGATAGCTAGTCTGCCTTGAGTTGAGAGACGAAGGATATTCACATGTCGGCTAGGCGAAGTTAAAATGTTCGAACGAATGTTAGAAACCCATTTTTCCAAGTTTAAAGTATTCGAAGGAACATGCAAGTAAATCCGTGGACCCTCTAAAAGAATGAAACCCTAACTCGACATAATGACCATGGAACCGCTTCTGAACCTTAGGGTTTGCTGCAGTTCAGCGGTGCCATCTGTGAGGCTTGGGTTTGCCATTCTACGGTTGGTCCATAGGTACTGTGGCATGTACTTGATATTATTAAACTGTGCTCAGGTGTTGAGCTTTCGGGGAATTATTGGACTTTGATAAATCGATCGAAATGTTTAACAACGTCCGGATATCATGTGATAAGAGATCAGCAAGCTGACCAGCTTCGGATAGAGGACCTCACCCAGATGTGTTGTGAGTTGATAGAGGACGGACGAGTATTGAGTATTCCTCCGATGGTTGGGAAGAGTTCCCGAGGACGTGTTCGGCTAGAGATCTTCAACAGAGTGATGAAGATACCGAGTTCGTGATTTCGAGTCCATGTGAGAGACTTCGGATTGACTATAGCCGAGAACATTTGCAGTACACAGATAGCGTGACGTGACGTCGAAGTGGACGATGATGCAGACGAGTGGTACCAGAGGTTCGTGCGAGATGCTGACGAGCTGTTATTACTCTCCGTTGAGCTTAGAGATCGGGTATGTCTACAGAGGCGTTGGGATACGGCCAGTTCCCGAGGAAATGCTATGCTGAGTACGCAAATGTCCAGAAAGCGAGAAAAGATTATGCAAGAGTACCAGCCTCCGTATAGTTAGGCATAGGCGAGATCGGAAGGGACCCTGAGCAGGTTCCTTCCAGGACACTGCTGCGATGAGATTTGCACAGAGGATCAAATGTGTTATGTGTATTCAGAGGGCCAGAGGCCGACGCCAGTAACGTGCTGCTTTATGAGTGGTCATGATAATTGGCCGAGAGGTGACCAGAGAAGTGCCAGAGCGGAATCGTTCCTGTTAGCACACCTGACCGGGACGATGAGCCGATGGATTGCGAGATTGGTAATCCACAGAGAAAATGAGGACCAAGAGACAAAGGACACCAGACTATGAGCTGGAGGAAAAACGGATGTTCTTGCTCTGCTAGTTTGGGGTGCACCGACATTTTTTCGACAATGTGGGAGGTGTACGTTAATGTCATTTGTTGCGATTTGCGTTTGTGATCCGAGTATCACGCTTATATTGCTTGGATTTGAGTTTTGATTATTGAGTTTCATGATATTGTTTTCGTGCACCATGGCTGTACCTACTGGGTTATGATTTGTGGATATTTATTACACTTGATATCAGTTTTGTGCCTTGGTAGCACGTGGTTATGATTTCGTGGATTTCATACGGCTGATTTGATTTTGTGCATGTGGTATGCACTCGATTTGATTTTGCACTCGGTATAGCTCATATATGCTTGCAGTGCATTGATACGTGTTTTGTGCACGCGGTTGCACATGTTTATGATTTCATACACCTTGGTACACTCGGTGTTGCTTTTATACGCATTTGAGTTATTGATGAGTTTCCATGCATTTATTGCATCAGATTTGTACTTTGTGCATTTGCATGCACTGGATTTGTATTTCGTGCAACGGATGCACCCGATTCATGTTTTGTGCATTTGTTGCACCAGATTCGTATTTTGTGCATTGTTGTACCATCTTGGTATTTTGTGCATTGGTTGCACCGTCTTTTACTCCGTGTCTTGGTTGCACCCGATTTATGTATTTGAGCATTTGCGTTATCAGATTGCATTTTTCGTACGTGTTGGCACTTGCTGTGCGTTTTCGTACATGCTACTGCACTAGATGCTTTTTACGAACCTGACGTGCTTGGATTGGATTTTTATGCATATTCGACACTCGATATTAGATTTTGTGCATACCGGATGCACTCGATTTGGGATTTTCATTCGTGCATGTTAGTTGCACTAGATTGAGATTTTCGTGCACTATAGATGCACTAGATGTTGTTGTCGTGCACACCTGTTGCACTGGACAGATGTTTTCTTGCACACCCATTGCACTTAGTTTTGCTTTTGTGCTTGTTCGTAGCACTTGTATTTGGATTTGGTTCCCGTGTGCACCAGACGCACGTGATTATTGGATACGCCTTTTGAGGATGATTTTGCTTTGAGGCACTTTGTTTTCATGATTGGTACTATATTATGTAGTAGCCGAACAGGACTGATCTGAGGACAGTACCTGAGTATTTTTACATGTATTAAATGTTTAACCAGAGGTTTTCAAAAAGAAGCTATAGTCTCGCTATTTCCTACGTGTCCGTGAGCGACACGAATGTTTATAAGGAAAACCTTTTGGGATATTTCAAAAGGCGGAACGAATGTTTAGAAAAAGTAATGTGAGCATATATTTATTACTTTACAAATGAGCGTCCGTCACTTGTACCGTGAGTTACGCATCACACAGCGGTTCAGAAAATTTTTTTGCATGTGTTTTATTCAGTTTAAAGGATTTTTCCAGGGATGCGTACTATATATGTATTATAGTATTTGACTAGTGTATATTGGATTTCAGTAGTGGATTTCGAGATCTGTATCTCCATTGTAACTCTGATGATATGCGTGCAAATCCGATGGTTTGCGTGACGCTTGACGGATTTCAATTTTGAGTTTCATACTCGTTTTCATGCGCACGCGATGCGCTGTGGTATTTCTATACCTTCCGTGATTTCGGAGCCGCGTGATTTGAGCTAATTATTGAAATGTTTTAGATTTTGGGGGTTTAAATTTAAATTCGGGGACCGAATTTATTTAAGGGGGAAGATTGTAACATTTCAGAAAAATAAAATATTATTTTTTGGGAATTTTTATAATTAAATAATAAATATTATGAATATTTTGATAATGCGGTATAATTAAATACCGATAAAGTGGAAAATATTTAGGAACTTATAGGAATTACTGAAAAAGAGGGTGTTTTATAAGAATTGAGCATTTATAGATTGTTATATAATTAATTATATTGCTTTTTAATGCTAGTCTCGATTAAATATCACTAATCGTGTATTGAGCCGGATTTGTGCACATGACATGCACCATGTCATTTTTCATACTTGTTACATTTTTCCTACCATGATTCTTTTGTGTATGGTTATTTGTTTTGGGGTTTTAAAAGAAAAGAAAAGATAAAGGAAAACAAAAGAAAAGAAAAAGGGAAATGATAAAGAAATGGGTATGGGCATGAGAGAGAGAGAGGTGAGAGGTCAAACCTTGGACATGGCTCTTGTTCCTTCTATTATTTCCTCTTCATTTTTCCTCTCCTCACCTCCCATGGCTACCTCTCACTCCCCTATCCTTTTCAACCCTCACAACATCATCAAAAACTCATCAAAATCTCATCCCCACTTCATTAAAATCATGCACAAGCTCCTCACAAGCATTAAAATCTTGCACAAGCTCCTCACAAGCATTTTGGACCAAGAAAGGATGGATTTTGGGCACTTGAGGCAACTCAAGAAATTTCTTGAGTTGCCAAATGAGGTAATTCTTACACCATTAGTGTATTATTTCATTTACTTTAGCTTACATGCAAGTTTAGAAGTGTTTAAGTGTAGATTAGTGAACGTTGAAAATTCCAAGTTAAGGATTAGGGTTTGATTTGAATCCAAAGGTGAAATTGAGGCTTCATAGTGACCTTAAACCCCTGTAATGATTGTATATTGGACCAAAACCCGAGACTAGAACCCCAAACCCTAAACTTAGAATCCCCGATATCGGGAAATTTTGGAAATTTGAGGTGTTATTGGAAATCTGCTATGACTAGGAGACCTGAAAAATTATTTAGCAAACACAGAGATACATGCAGGCACCTAGGAAGCTACTACAGAGACCTGAGCCCCTACACCCTTACCATGGCCGCAATTATATTCATTCTGGCCGTAAATTGTGGCTAGAGCAGGGAAATGTGGGTTAATGTTTGTTCCAGGGCTTTATCTCCAGTAAATTAGACCCTCCATATATGCAAAATTGGCTAATTTCACCTAGGGTAAAATCTGAAGCAAGTTTTCAAAGTTTTTGATTTCGTTTTATGGTTTTTATAGAATTAAGATTTGGTATTTGATATTGTATTCCGTCGTGTGGCATTTTAACGTCAACGACTAGGGTTATTGGTCGTGCTTTGCATTTGAGGTTATAGGTTTTAACCTATGAGCGAACCATGTGCCGTATTGGTTTTCTGACTTGATTTTAATAAGCTTTTGAGATTGTGTATTGGTTGTAGGTACCCCCGCGAGGATTCCGAGACGACAAGCACCTCGACTTCGGCAAGCAAGGATCAAGTGAGTATATCTATATCTATGGGGAAAGTCGAGTGGATGGCGTATAGCACCCCCGCAAGTTTTGATGGAAACCGATTTGTAGAGTATAATCGTAGAAACCTAGATTTGAAAACTAGGAATTTGGTTAATAAGATAGTTAAGATGAATGGTTGAATATATACATATGAAGATATGAGATGAAAGCTATAAGGATAAGAAAAGTGAATGTGAATCACGACTTGATGATATGTAGTTGTACTAGAGTAAGTATGAGTTTCAGGGTAGCATGATATTAGATGTATAAGATAGAATGTATATATTGAGATGACTTAATGTGATGAAAAGGGCGTACGATGTGACATGATGATTTGATTGATATGTCGGTATACGGATGCGAGTCAATTGAGATGATTGATACCTTTGCCGGTCCCCCGATATGAGATTGTTATGGAGGAGACCTGGGACATAGGTATATAGATATATATAGAATGTCGTGAATCATGAGTGATATGTCGTACGAGACGTTAGGTCCGTACCCCTCATTGTCATATAGGATGATAGGATCCCCGATGGTTTAATGCCGCCGTACGATGATTTTCCGTATGTGATGAGTTGGGCTTGATGATTGATCTATACCCTTGACTAGGGATGCCATACGATGGATTTTACCGTACGTGATGTTGTGATGCTGGATGCCGAATGATAGATTCACCGACTCGGTCATGTTAGATACGTATACCTGTCAGTATTCGCATACGATTTACTTTATGCTACACTGATGTTACTCTCATTGCATTACATATACCTGTGCTAGTACACCTGCACCATTACCGATGATGCGTATGTTACACTTACACGGATTTGCCGACTCACACACTTCATCATCGATAACTGCCAAGTCAGTACACAATAGGACTGCTGCATCAGGATATGACTCCTTGCATAATTTTACTTGCTATAGTTACATATACACCTTTATACGATGTTGCATTTGACTTTGGATAAATTGGGAACCACATGATATATTTTAAAACTGGATTCATTTAAAAGGAGCGGTTTTCCCTTGATATGTGCATATTACTGTTCCATGCTGCATGATATACGGATATGCTTACATTCTGTTATATGTCGCATACATCATGCTTTATGATTTTACACATTGAGATATGCTATTTTCATGAGATTTCTGGATTTGAGAACCGTGGTCATTTTAAAAAGGAAGTATGTATTGTTTTAAAAACCCGGTTTCTCTTGATATGATATTTCAGTGCGTCCACCATGCGTTTTCTCGATTCTGAGACGTGTGACAGTGATACCCAATTCGAAGAGCTGGATGAGGCCGATTACGGGTACATGGTGGACCCGGTATGGTACCCCGGGGCGAGAACGGTTTTGTTATGTAGTAGACGGTGAGCCTGGCAGAGGGACTACTACTTACCGGTGATTGGTTGGACCTGGCGGTTATCCGGAGGATACTGACCGGAGTCGAGAGATGGATAGGGGCCGACCCGTTCTGCCGGAGCCCAAGGGCCGATCCCGCAGACGGAGCCCATGGGCCAATCCGGACTGACGGAGACCGAGATATGAGAATTTCCGTGTCGATGCTGGACACGAGTTTCATGATGTTTCGAGTGTCGATGCTGAATACTCAGGTTCCATGATTTTGATGTGTCGCAAGGGACACACGTTGTTTTATATCCTCATATTTTCATGCATATGCTTTTATGATGTTTACATGCATGATGTTATTGTGTCATCGGTTGACACGTGGATGAGATCCATATGCATACAGGCATTTGTTATTACCGTTTGGATGTTATCCGCATGCTCATAGGCATTGTTTACATTGTTGGCACATATACAGTTACGGTCACCCTAGATATCACAGTTTTACTTTTATGATATAGTTGACCTAGGAAATCGTTATTTTATTTGATTTCTACCTGATGATGTTTTCTACTCACGAGTTGGCAACTCACCCCCGTTGTGCCACAGTTCTTGCAGGTTAGTCGCATGGATCAGTAGCGGCATCGCTAGCACACAGCTGCATTTGGGTGTTTTTCTTTGGTAGGTAATACAAGTTGGATCGTATCCCTCTTGTATTTATTATTCATATTGTATCTAGTCAACTCCATCAATCAAACTTGTATTTGTATAAGTAATGAGACTTAGTGAGACTTGTGGTTGCGAGACTTAGAGCGAGGGGTTTTCCGCTACTTGTGGTTTCGATGTGTTGTTTATTTCTTTATCTTTTGTGGTGAATTTCGCCGTTGGGCGTCGTATACTTTTATTTACTGTCTTGCGTGGTTGTGATCCGCCGTTTGGCGAAGAGCTAGCTCCTGCTTGGGGATGCCTTTATCATTATCTTGTATTATGGTTTTAGATCAAAATATACAAAGGAGGTGCTGCCCAAATTTTTTAAAAGGATGAAACATGTTTTCAAACTAGTAAATTTCAGTTGCATTATTCATGTTCCTTTTCTATGCATTTAAGAAAACTTGATTTCGTTATACCTTTATTTCAAAACATCACCTCTTTGATTTTTCTTTAAAAGGTTTAGATTTCTGGGTTTCGGCTTACTTGAATTACGTGACGCCTTTAGACGTGGAGTGATTTAAGTGCCGGTCACGAGCTAATATTTCGGGTCGTGACAATGATACAATGTATGCATGTATGTGTCCATCCACATCAACATGTGCATACATGCATGCATACACCAAATATAAAGAAAAGGTTTTAATAAAGAATTGAGCTAAAAATCAAATGTTAAATCAACACTTGATTTAACAAACCGGTCATATCACATACGACCCGACCAATAGAAAAAATGGACAATTAATATACGGTATCACATACACGCATTTAATCAGGTCCTCGCACATATCTCATATGCACACCACATCGTTTTGCCTGAGCTAGGAACCTCCTGTGTGGGAATCTAAGACTCGTCAATACGCCGGCAATAGGTGATGATCATATCAAACACCCACAAGCCGCAAGCGGTTAGCTAAACGTAACGGCTACCCGGGTATTGAGCGATCAGAAGAAAACAAGCGAAGCAGTCAAAACTCCCGTCGAGCCAACTGGCAACACTTACCGTACAGTCCGGTCTCTTCGTCAGATATGCTGCATATCGAGTCTAGGGATAGTATCGTCGACCCCAATAACTCAATAAGTCATGCCGGTGTATGGCTCATAACAGATCAAGAAACTACTGATAACACTTATCAGTAAATCTCAGCAGCCCTGGCCAGGGACTTCCTGTTATATCTAATCGAGCATAGCACAACATCAACCCCCAATACCGGGAGAGACGAAACCCCTCCTATCGCTCATTGCCTCCATGTGCCTCGGGACTATACCCAAAATCCACCTATTTGCACGCCTCAGTAGAGCCGTGGTAGGGTGGAGATCAAAGTACAGTGGGAGGACACACAAGACTCTATGACGATCTTGGGTCTACAGACTAACCTGTACCAGTGTCACCTGAGAACTGCTATCCGACGATAGATATAATACCACATAGGAGTTCTCGACGAGTCAGTTCAGTGTACCCAGTCTCCACTGAGCACCCGTATACAATCTTTGGTGTCACCACACCAGATGGATATGGGATCATCCATCGCCCATCATATGGGACAAGAATGGTATACGCTAGTCTACTCTGGAATATCGTTGCTCCTTCTCGATACACCCACGACTAGGAACAGTTCAAGGATATGCTCATAAACTACATGTGTCCCACTAGTATGATCTGTATCATAGTCCCAATAGCCAAGCAAATATCCTGAGGGCTTTATCAACATGTACCAAATGAGTAAGATGCATGATCAAATGAACATGTCAAGATAAAGTAAACCAGATAGCATACTATCATGTCGAGAAAGAAGTAATCTATATACATACATTCATGTCCAAGCATCCACTATACATATAATGGCCTCTAGGGCATACATATATCCAACAGTCTAGCCTTATAGGTTTCAAACTATCCATCTACACCAATCTTCTTTCTAAAGATCCATTTGCAGCCTACGGGTTTTACCCCTTCTGTATCAATGTTCAAAGTGCATACTTTGTTGGTATACATGGACTCCATTTCGGTCCATATTGCATCTAGCCATTTTACCGAGTCACCGCTCTGAATGGCTTACTAGAATCTAGTTGGCTCATCATTGTTAATGATGCAATCCTTTCGATCCCCGTCTATGAGAAAACCGTAGTATCTCTCGGGCGGATGAGACTTCCTACTAGTCCTGCGGATTGGCGTAGGGATGTCCGGTTCTTTTGAAACCTCTGGTTCAACCATACTTTCAGTAATAGTTTGTGGTTCTGGAATTTCTTCCAGTTCTATTGCACTCCCACTATTTCCTTTTACAAAAAATTGATTTTCTAAAATGTGGGAATGACGAGGAACAAAAACCTTTTGTTCCTCTGCGTAATAGGAAAGATACCCCCTGGAGTTCTTTGGGTATCCCACAAACTTACACAGTACTGAGTGTGCCTCGAGCTTGTCCGCATACTTCTTTCAACAAAAGCTGGACATCCCTATATCTTCAGATACTGATGATAGGGTTTCTTCTTAATCCACATCTGATATGGTGTGGTAGGCACAGTCTTGGTAGGAACCGTATTCAAAAGATATGCAAGTTATTCTAGTGCATAACTTCAAAAGGATCGCGGCAACCCAACGTTACTCATCATGGAACGAATAATATCCAAAAGGGTTCTGTTCCGCCTTTCCTATACACCGTTGTGTTGTGATGTGTATGGAGAAGTAAGCTGAGAGAGGATTTCATTCTCTTTTAGGTAATCCAGGAACTCGGCAATTTAAGTATTCACCACGTCGATCAGATCTCAGTGTCTTGATACTTTTGCCTATTTGTTTTTCCACTTCATTCTTATATTCCCGGAATTTTTCAAAGGGTTCGGATTTATGCTTCATCATGAAGACATATCCTAGCCTAGAGAAATTATCCGTAAAAGTAATGAAATAGGAATAACCACTTCGTGCATCTGTAGATATTGGACTACACACGTCGCTGTGTATGAGTCCTAAGAGCTCACTCGCTCTTACTCCGTGTCCAGTGAACGGAGTCTTTGTCATCTTTCCTATGAGACAAGATTGACAAGTTGCATAAGACTGATATTCGAACAGATCCAAATATCCTTCTCTATGTAACTTCGACAACCGTGTTTCATTGATGTGACCCTGTCTACAATGCCATAAGAAAGTTGTATTTAATTCTGGAGACTTTCTTTTAAGTGTGTTCTGTACGTTTGAAAACCTGAGCTTGATTCAATATATATTGTCCTCTAGTGTACCTGACCTAATCAAACTTTGATTTAGGTGGATGTGAACCACATCGCTTACAAACTAGACTTGGTACACACAAACAGTTACGTAGAATCAATATCTGCCCACTTGTCAATTCTAGATGATATAGCCTACGGATACAGCGTCCACGCTCATTCCGTTAGCATCCTTAAGAGTCATATCACCTGCCCTGATAACTCTACAGTTTCTCAAAGCCTGTAATGAATTACAGATATGAGATCCTGATCCGGTATCTAGTACCTAGGAAGTGGAGTTAATTGACATACTGTTTTCAATCATAAACACACCCGAAGTCGAAGCCACAACATGCTTCGGATCCTGGATTCTGGCTTTCCAAGCCCTGCATCCCTTCTGCCAATGCCCTTTCCCGTAACAATAGGAACATCCCTCCTTCCCTACTGTTAACCCTGAAGCTTTTGCCCTTCCCTTTTCTTCTACCTTACTGATACCGCCTATCGACCTTGTGGAGGTCTTCTTCTTCTTACCCTTTGCATCCGCCTTAGATCCAAAAGAGGAAGATTCCCCAATAAGCAGAGCGGGTGTCTCCCTGGTTTCTTTCAGTGTGCCTTCAACTGGAAGTGTAACTTTCTTCCCCTGGGCGTATGTAGGA
Source organism: Agapanthus africanus (assembly GCA_030015575.1). Classification (NCBI taxonomy): domain Eukaryota; kingdom Viridiplantae; phylum Streptophyta; class Magnoliopsida; order Asparagales; family Amaryllidaceae; genus Agapanthus; species Agapanthus africanus. The sequence continues at coordinate 214,317,035 of JASDDO010000029.1, forward strand.
CGTAGGGACTGTAGAATCAAGTCAGCGTATGACTCGTTCTCCAACGTGTTCTCCAGGTCCGTGAGCTTTTTAATATAGCTAATCATTGTAGGGACGTGGTCCCCTACAGATGACCCGACAGCCAACCTCGCTTAAAGCAATTCTTTCGAGGTCTTATATCTTGCGATACGAGATTGCTCTCCATATAAAACATTGTTATGGAGGAAGATGGAAACTAAGTCCATCTTCTCGTGCTGCCTCTGGTATACACCATCAATTGAGGCCAACATGAAGCACTTGGCATTTGCATTGTCCTTTTCCCTTGTCTTACGGATATTTTTATCCGTGACGGTGGAAACTGGACCAGGGACAGCGGGGGGTATGAGTAGTAATGAGGTGGTCCAGCTTGTCATAGGTAATGAACATCTGGACAAACCTTTGCCAGTCAATATAGTATAACTCAGTCATTTTATTATCTATCTGTAACCTAATCTGGTCACCTGGTCGCTGCAATTTAGGAGAGAGATAAATATACTCAGCATGATGCTCTTGCAAGTTTAGATTGGTTTTTAATTTATCTAAACAGGATGGCTCCCACCATTTCTCGAATCCTTACTCAAACCATAAAAGAAGAATTAGTCAGGATTGATCTCAACGTACAATACTTGCTTAACCATTCGACCAGGCTAGTGTCGGTACTTCGAGGGAGGTTTTACGACGCTTTCGTGAAGTTCCTTAATTAAATAATCTTTTTTCCCTGGAGGCATAGCCCTGCTAACACTATTCTTGACACCTAGTTGGTTTATAGCATTGATCGTTAAGTGAAGAATCTCCTGAGGAGTAACGGATACTCACAGTAGGATCAGGATCCAAATATCATTGTGTGATAATCCTGAAGGAATCCTACCAATATTATCACACTCCAAATGGTATGCAGCACTAGCAAGTTTCAGTTTCTTTAGAAACTCCCGATGTGGAATTTTCCCTATGGTCTTATGACCTTGACGAAGGCCAACATATCATAAGTCACATGTCAAGTTCTACCCGTCATTGTCCAGGTTAATTTGAACCCACCCGCACATACCCTTGACGAAGGCCAAAATAGTAGTACGACTGTCCCAAACCAACGCATCTATCTATGCTACAGATGAATATCCAGCAACTACCAATCTCTATGCCTTGACGAAGGCCAACATACATAGCTTGAATACTACTGACTATTCATATGAAATAACGGAGGGCTACGAAGGGTTTTGGCGAAACCGTCAACGTAGTGAACTTGATATAATCGAAGGAACCAGATAGCTTTTAAAAAGAGTGGTTTAAGCTCCGCATTTAAAAGTCTGCTGTTTTGAAATAACCGAGTGGTTTTAAAATTTGTTCCAACAATTCAGCTTTGGTTTGTTTGCTTTTGCATTAATTTAATGCAGTCCCATCAATTAACCTACCATTGCAGAAAACAACGAAAATACAACGTACGCTTATGCCATCCGCATTCGCCACGGGGCCCCGTCATCACCCGTTAGGTTACTTAACTAACGACAGAGCGGGGGCTGGACTAGTGCGGATGTAAAACATAAGCAACGTCTATTATATAATACATATATAATAATATCCATTTGTCAGACACAATGATAGGCATTCCAGATCACAGATGAACACATTAGATATACTAGGAATTCCGCGTTTCGTTTGAGCCTGTAACGAAAGACAGATTCCACGGCCGTGATGACTAGCCAAACCCCACCCTAGACCCCTACGGGTGTGGAAAACTACCCGCCAAATACCCGAAGTGAAGCAACCTCTCTCAACAAAGTGTGCAGGTCACTCGGCACTTCAAAGTACCCGGTAGTTTGTGCACCCCACCTTGGGTCTATCCTAGGATTAAAAACAGTAAAAGAAATAATACAACGGTGGCTACAACCTCTACCCGGATGTGCCCCGCAAAAATAATATTACATCACTTTACAAATTTTACATCGAATGAAAGAATGAAAACCCCCATCTCATATCCCTGGCTATTCATCCACGACGATCCAACAAGTTCATATACACAAACCATCACAACAACATCACATATATGTGCAACCCTGACTAATTGACGTATAGCAATTAGTCAACATTTCCAAACACATATATACAACACAAAGCTTGTAAAGTAACTACGACATTAGAATTCCGCACGCAATTAGCAAACTTAAACAATTTTCTAAGACTTGAAAATCCAGTGAACTAAAGTTCCAAAACTGAAAGTTTTGAGCCAATCCGGGAGTCGAAACGAACTCGAAACCCGCCCAAATCTTCACGGAATAAAAGATACATGATAAACCGTCGAATGGGGGGCCTAGGGGGTACCTACTCCTGGGGGCCACCATGAGGTGGCCCCCATAGGAGGGCAGACCCGAGAGCACCTGTTTCTGGTGCTCTCGGATCACCAGCACCCAAGGCCACCAAGTGGTGGTCTTGGGGGGTGGTCTAGGCCGTTGGTCCCCCCGGAGTGTCCCCGGGGTGTGTACGCTTCACCCAGCGGCTTCTCGGTTCAGACCGTGAGCCCGCAGGGTGTGCAAACAACTCAAAACCTCACTTTTGAAAACTGTTTTTGTCGACAGTTTTTCCGCGACAAAAACGGCGGAATTCTAACATCGCTAAAAGTTATCTAAGGTTTATAAGAGTCTCTGATACCAATTTAAGTCGATGTCGCGCACCCCAGATGTTCGCGGGGAGGCGGAATTTGCAAAATATGATTTTTACGAGCTTCGTAACACCGACTAGAACCAAGGATCGTTCATAAACTTTAGCTAACAAACTACTTGAGGTTTAACTACTAGGATACAAAGTTATACCTCACGATACATGTCCTTCGGGTCTTCATCGCTGTCCTTCTCGTCGTCGTAGGCTCCAAGGATCGATCCGGATCGTAGCTTCTTCGACGGCCTCCTCGAGTCAAAGACGATCCACCCGAAAGTCTATAGTGCGAGCTCCACCTCAAAACCGAGATAACTAGGGCAACAAGCTTGCTAAACTTGATGGCCTAGGTGATGTAGAGTATGAAGATAGATTTATTTGTCTCCTGAAACCCTAGGATTTACAACACATGAGAGCTTTTAGGGTTTTGTAGTGAGGAAGAAGAAGAGTGCTAGCATGAGTTCTCACTTGAGGAAAGAGAAAGCCTTTTGATAAATGATAATGATCAATGAAAAATGAGATGGCTACCTTAAGATGACCACTAGCATGGAATCAAAATATCTCACAAAAATATCTGGGTCAAATAGTCAAACAAATTCAAGTGGTCAAGCCATGTCAAATGGTCAAGTAAAGTCAAGTAGTCAAAATAAGTAGCCATGCCTCAATTATCATTTACAAAAATAACAAATACTTTCCTCCACCTCATAATTGTTTTAATCAAGTAAATGGTCAAAACCCTAATGAGGTGTCTCCTTTTATGCTCCTCTCATCCGTATATACATACTTGCATTCGTGTTCCGAGAAACACGAATACAAAGAGACGAAACCGATCCATCAATATAATACGAGGATCCGGCTTAAACAAAAGCCCACTAGTATTATCCGCCCGAACATCATACGCGCACAAGTGCACGTAAGTGATCGAAGCCCCGCCGTAAAACCATATGGCATCTACACCATTTGCCCGGTGCAGGGAAACTCTCTATGTGGGACTCTAAAGAATCGACACGACGCTGGCAGTAAGTTTAACCACAGACCGCAAGCGGTATTAGCTACACGTAATGGTCCCCAGGTAGATGTCAATAAGAAGGCCGATGAGGAAAACCCATCCGAACTCCTACTGAGTCTGAATGTGACAATCTCTGTACAGTCCGGTCTGTTTGTCTAAGATTATCGCATATCGGGCCTGGGGGCGGTAATCGTCAGACCCCTAACAGCGCAATAAGTCATGTCGGAGAATAGCCCAATACTGTTGGGTTACCTACAACGGCAGCAAGGTTTCAGGTGGCATCACACATGCCAATTTCAAATTTTGCCATTATAGATAACCCTAAACCTAGATTATTAACTAGAGAATCAAACCAAACAAGCATGTTAAACACTTTAACATCTAAGAGTTTGGGATTACAACCTTTGTAGTCCGTTCCTTCGCTTCATAAGCTCCGTGGTAAGGTCCCTTCGCTGCGATCATCAATTACCCAGACTCTAGAGAGGCTCCATGAAGAGAAAGATGCAACCTTGCTTCCAATCTTCAAAAACTAAGATGATCTACCTTGAAGAATCTCAAACCCAAGCTCTTGCTTCTATATTCAAGTATTAGTAAAGCAAACTCCCTAATCAAAGTGGCTAGAATAGATGAGGGTGATGAAGTAGGAATTTTGCTCTCTTTTGTTTTCAATTTCTCACATTAAATCATCACAACACAAAAAGCTAGAAAACTTTTTCCAAAGAGGAAGAAGAAGAAGAAAGATTTTGTGATGAATAATGAATTGTGTTAAGGTTAGAATTGCAACCAAGGGTTAAGAATGAGATCCTTAACCCATGTAGAGACTTAACCATTTGCTATGGTTAGAGTTAGGTCAACAAAAATCTTAAGGAAGACAAAAATGGTGAACAAAGTCAAAAAAGACTACAAGCTTCCATCAAAATATCAACCATGGATAATTCCACCATTATTTGTATTTCCTTAATAATAATTATAAACCTTAATCTAACCCTAGCATGGTTGAAGTCTCATAAACCTTAGTTGCAATTTTAACCTAGCATGTTACAATATTGTATATCATATATATAATATATTGCGTAACAAAAGAAAATAAAACAATTAACATATATCGCATATACATCAATGTATTATCCAAGTGTGAAAAAGAATTTTTAAGTGAGGTTATATTAGTTAATGTAATGTAATATATCAAATATATAATTATACATTAAACTATCGAATCAACACTTGATCCGATAATCCGGCTATTTCACAAGTAACCGATTAATATAAAATGTATCAGTTCATCGAATCAACACTTGATCCGATAACCCGGCTATATCTCATATACCCGGACTGTAACACCCGAGCCCAATGCTACTAATTTCAGTTACCGTTTGAACGTAGTGTGGCACTCATTTCTTTTATCTTGCTTGATTGTTACTATTGTAAAAGTTTTACCAGGCAAATTCATTTCTGCATATAACAATTTTTGGCATCTAAAATAAAATTAAAAATATTAATCTTGGCCTGCCTGACACCCCTAACCCCGTTGTAGCGTCTGTGCGTCGTGTTCTCGTCCCGTTCAATGAAACGGACGAGTTTGGACGGCTACATGCATGTACGTGTGTCCGTTTTGGGGGTATGCTTTTTGATCATAAAACACTTCATTTTCACTTTTGGATCCCGCTTAAAATTCGATTATTTCAATTTCAAATTTTTGGACCCAACCCGGGCGCGATTTGGAAATGTTTTATTTTGCGCCAAAATCCCAAATTTTAATATATTTAAACCATCGTATATCTTATATTTTAAACCATATAATAATTTTATAATCTTTTAAATCTGTTATACAAATCTTTTCCTAACAAATGATTTTCCCTCAACCAATCACATTCCTTCTTATAACCGTGGGCCCCACCACTTATCTCTCTCTCTCTCTCCTCATATCTCTCTCTCTCTCTTCCTGTCTCTCTCTCCCCCCGTCTCTCTCTCTCTCTCTTCCCGTCTCTCTCTCATGTCTCTCTCTCTTCTATATATATTCCTACCTTCCTCCTCCTTTTCTTTTTTTAAAACGTTCGCAGAACCCACCACCAGTGCAAACCCTAGCCGCTCCCTCACCTCGCTGCCGACCTCCCCACAACCTCGTCACTTCCTCACCTCCCTCTCCAATCCCCAACACCACAAACCACCACCACCATCAACCTCACCACCTTCCCGACCCCATACAACAGCCACCCAGGAAACCCACCGCCGACGACTACCCTCGTCGTTGTCAAACCGTCACCATCCGTCCCACGGATCATCGTGAGCACCCCTTCTCAGATCCTCCTTCATTTCTTCCCTATTTTTCTTTTCTTTTCTTGTTTACATATCTTGATCATTTACTGTTCTTCCTTGGCCGGAATCCGGCCATGCCGGCGACGCGTCCCGACGTTCCAGCGAGGTATCCCGACCCGTGCGGTTCCATTGTTTGTTGTTTGGGTTCATTCCGTGAACCGTGCGCCCGTCGCGAGTTTCCCCGCCGACTTTTATCGTTCCGTTTTTCCGATTCGCGACCCGTCGAGGCAAGTAACCATTGCTACATGCTAAACAATATTTACTTATAATTAATGACACCCTACACCTGTAAATTTAACTTTGGTACGATCATTTCTCTTTTTCATGTACAATATTGTTATATATCATTTTATCTTTAAACTTGGAACCTACAGTTTGCAATTGAACCTAGTAACCACATTTACCTGTTTAATCACATTTTTAATATTGACATAGCTTATGGCATTTATCTCTATAGTTTTGTTCCATTCGGACACTCGTATGCATTTTAACCTGTAATAGCTGTATTGAACCTTTATATAAATCATTGTACCTCTAAAGTGCTTAAACTTGTTAACATGATTAAATGGCCAAAATTGTCATACTGCATTCGCATAACATTGAAATCATCTCTGTGACACAACTGACAACTGTACTGCTAATTCAGTGAATCTGCTTATTGTTTACTTCATTGCTTATCTCATGTTGTTGATACCCATGCTTGATTATATAACTGATTGTGAGTACACCTATGATATCGCTTGCTTCTTGACCTGTCTTGCTACCTACACATTGATTGACCCGACATGGTACCGTATACTGCTTGACTTGACATGATGTACCATGACCTGACCCGTTACCTGATCTTGTGTCTAATGCCAACAACCTGACATGTAGTCCTCATGGACCGTTCCTGTTGTCTATCCAGACAAACCTGTTTACCTGATCCTGTGTTGGCATTAGTTTCTTGATTTCGGGATACCTGACTTGACATACACATATAACTTGGGGGTATGGGGAAATCAAAGGTGAAACCTGACTTGTAACTCGACAGTTCACTACCTGTTCTGAGTGTACACATTCCTGTTTTGTGCCTAGCGGCATGTCTCGGTTTCAGCCGAGAATATTGTGGCCGTGGTCCCGGGTATGTACGGGATACTATCGAGTGTACACATTCCGGTTTTGTGCCTAACGGCATGTCTCGGCTGCTGCCGAGAATATTGTGGCCATGGTCCCGGGTATGTACGGGATACTATTGAGTTACATCGATGATTCATCAATTTGGTTTCAAAGACTTTAGAACAGAGAACCTGATAGAACAGTCCAGTTTACCCACCTGCACACTACCCTGCACTGCTCTGATTTATATTGTTGTTACCCTTGCTTTATTCATGTTTATATTCGCATTGCCTGTTTATTATGTTATTATTTGATGACTTGACGCGCTGACGTCTGGGTTTTGCATTGTAGGGTTCTTAGACACACTCAAGAGGTTCCACAAGGCATCAACCATGCCAAATTAAAATTTTACGGTGCCGAGAAACCCTAAACTAGATCGTTAACTAGAAGTTAAGGCGAAACAACAAGCAAGCAAACAACTTTGCTAATAAGTGAAAGGAATTACAACCTTTGTAGATCCGCTCCACCATTTCTTTAGCTCCGTGTTGACGTCCCTCCGCTGCGATCATCGGATCCTGGACTCTGGCGATGGTTTCGTCGGAGAAATGATCGGCCTAGGTCATTGACTTCGAGGCCGAAAATGATCTATGTCGGGGAGACTCAAACTCAAGCTATTCCTTCACTTGGTCAAAAACTTTATGAAGAGAACACCCTATACTACATGGCAAGTGGTAGAGGATGAAAAAATAGGAAGTGGGTTCACTTTAGAATTGGATTTCTCACTCTTTTTACCATGGCACCATTGGAGCTCTCAAGCTTTTATGAGCTTGATGAAGATGATGAAGAAGAAAGAATTATCTCCATTAAAAGAATAATATGAACACTTATCCTTTTAATTATGGCACCATGGTTAAGTTAAGCCCTCATGTAGAGAATTAACCATAACATTAGGTTAAGGGTTGGGTTAGCTAATATCTTGAACAAATGACAAAGAGAGTTGACTTTGTCAATGTTTATCAAGCTTCATGAAGCTTGTGTCAGTGTATATGCCCTAGAGGCCATTACTGTATCATACTAGTATGTATATTACTTAATGGAAGCTTGGGATATTCACCTTGTATTGATAATCTTTATCAAAATGGTAGTATGCTACTTGGTTTGTTTCTACTTCAATGTGTACATGTGTTTTATTTTATTATATCACCTATACGCATTAGTGGAGCCCTTAGGATCTTTGCTTGATTACCAGCGTTGTGATGGCAGTCACACTCGTGGGGGCTGGGTAATCCATAAGCACATCCTTATACAGGTCCATAGTCGCAGGACTATCGAGATAGGGCATCGATACTCCGGAGTAGACTAGCGTATGCGCTTCTCATCCCAGCAGGGGAGACGGTCTGTCCCACAGCCGTCAGTACGTCGTACTTGAGATAGTATGCGGGTGCTCGTTAGGTTACAAGTTCACTGGACAGGACTCGTCGGGAACTGATTGGTTGGTATTATACCTATCGTCAGTTATCAGTTCCCAGATGACATGAGTACAGCTTAGTCCGCTGACTTGACACTGTCACTTCGCCTCGAGTGTGTTCTCACTGTACTTTGATCACTACCCTACCATGGCTCAAAGGAGTCGTGAAAACAGGTAGTAGTTGGGTGCAGTCCCGAAGCACTTGGAGGCAGTGACGGTTAGACAGGATTCGTCTCTTCCGGTATTGGGGGTTGACATCGCGCTGTGTCTAGGAGAGCCATTACACGAGTAGTCCCTGGCCAGGGCAAGCGAGATATACTGGTAGGTTTCCAGTGCTGTCTCAGGGTGTTCTGGGCTTCACTCTGACACGACTTGTACCGCTATTAGGGGACTGACGTTTACCGCCCCCTAGGCCCGCCCGCCATGCGATGTATCAGACGAACAGACCGGACTATACGGAGACTGTCACATTCAGGCTCAGTAGGAGTTCAGATGGGTTTCACCTCGTCAGTCTTCTTGTCGGCATCTACCTGGGGGCCGTTACGCACAGCTAGTGCCGCTTGCGGTCTGTGGTTAAACCCACTGCCAGCGTAGTGTCGAGTCTTTAGAGTCCCACACAGAAAGCTATTCGCCTTTAGGCAAAAGAGTAGTGGTCGCATGGTTTTGCGACAGGTCGCATGGTTTTGCGACAGGGTTCGGTCACATCCGTGCACTTGTGCACGTTTAGTGTCCGGACAGTTAACACTAGCGGGCTTTGGTTTAAGCCAGATCCTAGTGTACGTTTTGGGATTGATTTTATCTCGTATGTATTCATGTTCCTCGGAACGCGGATGCGGGTGTGTATGCACAGTTGACGGAGAGACAGAGGAAGAGGATTCTCATTAGGGTTGTTGACTGTTGACCATTGACTTTTTGCTAAACCCTAATGAGAATATGATATATGATTAACAATAATATTAATTAAGTATTATGGTGACATGGTTGTTGAGGGATTGACTTTGTTGACTTGTTGACTTTGTGGACCGGTTGACTAGGTTGGACTAGTTGACCATCATGATGACAATGGCTATCATTTCATGGCAAAGACTTTTTGCTTGCTTGTTTCTCTTGTGAAAAATGAGTGCATGAAATGATATGGCTATTGTAGCTTAAACCATCACATAATACTTGATTGCTATGATTTGTTATGATGGCTTTGGATTATGAGAGCCAAGAGAGAAAAGTCTTGCTCATTCTCTCATTTCCTTTCTCTCTCTTGTTCTTGAGCTCTCATCCTCTTCCTCTTGCTCTCCCTCTCTCTAGTCTATGGTTCACTTGTCTCATGAGTTGAGAACCAAGAACCATAGATAAAAATCCCAACACACTCTCCTCTACTCACTCTAATTCATAAGGTTTAGCAAACCGAGTGAACTAGTTTCTTCAAAGTTCGAAGAAGAAGCCAAAGGTAGAAGCTTTCGGGTGGATCGATCTTCGGCGCAAGGAGACGACGGGGTGAAGCCGATCCGTACACCATCGAGGTTTGAAGACGAAGGAGTTCAAGAAAGAAAGGTATAACCCCCTAACCGAGTAGTTAACAACTCCTAGTTAGGTTGTTAGGTAGATAGTTTAACAAAGATCCGTTTTGAGTCCATGTTACCGCCTCTAGAAAATCGTTTTTCATCAAATTCCGCAAGCCCGTAAGTACCGGGAGAGGTAGTATGGACTTACAGCTTGATAACTTTGACCAAAGTCACACTCTTTTGTTATTTGTTTAGGAAAATAGTAAACCCTAATCTAACCTTGATATGGTTCAAGTCTCATACACACAACTTGTTTGTATCATCAAGCATGATACAAACATGTACACTTGCATATATCACATATAAGAAATGTGCACATTCAAGTGAGAAAATCAATCTTAAATGAACCAATACTAGTTAATGTAAAGTAATATATCAAATATATAATTATACATTAAATCATTAAATCAACACTTGATTTAACGATCCGGTCATATCGCATATAACCGACTAATATCAATAGTAACAACTTATCGAATCAACACTTGATCCGATAACCCGGCTATATCGCATACAACCGATCAATGTCACAAATCGCGAGAACAGAATACAGTATCACATACTGGTATTATTCTCGGTCCCGCACATATCTCATATGCGCTCCTATTTCGTTTCGCTTGAGCCAGGAAACCCCTGTGTAGGACTCTAAAGACTCGTCAATACGCCGGCAGCAGGTGATGATCATATCAAACACCCACAAGCCGAAGCGGTCTGCTAAACGTAACGGCCACCCGGGTATTGAGCGATCAGAAGATCAACAAGCAAGCTCGCTCACACTCCTGTGAATCCAACGAGTAACACTACCGTACAGTCCGGTCTGTTCGTCTGATATGTCGCATATCTCGTCTAGGGGTGGTAAACGTCAGACCCCAATAACTCGATAAGTCGTGTCGATATGAGGCTCATAACGGGTCAAGAAACTACTGGTAACACTTACCAGTACATCCCTAAAACAGCCTTGGTCAAGGACTTCCTGTTATAGCCAATCGAACACTGCGCAACATCAACTCCCTATACCGGGAGAGACGAAACCCCTCCTATCGCTCATTGCCTCCATGTGACTCGGGACTGTACCCAAAAGCCACCTTTTTGCACGCCCTCTTGGACGTGGTATGATGGAAATCAAAGCACAGTGGGAATCACACAAGACTCTATGACGATCTCGGGTCTACAGACTAACCTGCACAAGTGTCACCTGAGAACTGCCATCTGACGTGAGGTATAATACCATCTGGGAGTTCTCGGCGAGTCCGTCCAGTGTACCCAGTCTTCACTGAGCACCCGTATATCATCTCTGATGTCAAACACCAATGGATATGGGATCATCCATCGCCCATCTATATGGGTCGAGAAGGTACACGCTAGTCTACTCTGGTATATCGATGCCCCGTCTCGATACACCCACGACTAGGGACTTTGAAGGATGTACTTATGGACTACCATGTCCCCACTAGTATGATCCGCATCATAGTCCAGGTAGTCAAGTACACATCCTAAGGGCTTTATCAACATGTAACAGAGAGACAATCAGTGTACACGTTAAGCTAAAGAGTAACCAGATAGCATACTATCATATCGAGCAAGAAAGTCATCCCTATATATGTCCAAGCATCCACTACAATATACATCCTATGTATAGTAATGGCCTCTAGGGCATACATATAACTAACAATCTTCCAATTGCACTAGGGCCATCTGATAGCAGTGGTTGTAGTATCTCATACTCAACCATCCCATAAAAGTCTTTCTCTGGGAAAAGGCATTTCGTGAGTGGATCCGCCGTGTTATCCTCTGAGTCTACTCTCCTAACCTCGATCCCCTGGAGATCAACCATCTCCACGATCAGGTGATACTGCCTAAGAATACGTCTGGATCACTGATGGGACGGGCGTTCCTAGGCATAAGCCACAACTCCATTGTCACAAAATGGGAGGAACGAAGTTCATCTCATGAACTAATATACACCCAGACTTCCTCTTTGGTAGCATCTTTGGTAGCGATGTGTCCAGCCTTTATCGTCTAGTATGCCACGGTATCTAGCTTGGAACTCTTCCAACATATCGTCCCTTCGCTGAGGGTAAAGACAATGCCTGCGATTGACATTCGGTCGTCTTTATCACCCTGGAACCTTTCCAGTGATTCTCCCCAGGATCGATTGATACCAACTCACTACAACTAGAGAGTATCCTAACATCTAATTAGATCTATCTCATAGATCCAAAACCCAGAATTTAGTAGGTATCACTTTGATCCTATGTGGAGAATCCTTATGATAAGCGGAGATTGACCGAGCGTAGCATAGGAAACTCCTTCCCCATCAAGAGTATGTCATCCACGTACTCTACGAGGATCACCACCGTACTCCCTACTACCCTTTTGTATATACAAGGTTCATCTACCATTTTGATGAAGTCAAACTCTTTGACTACCACATCAAAACAGATGTTCCAACTCCGCGATGCCTGTTTTATCACATAAAACATCTTGCATACGTTTCCGCTGCTCCCACTGTCTACGAAGCCCTCTGGCTGTGTACTTATAGACGCTTTCTTCCAAATCATCATTTAGAAAAGCAATCAAGACACCCAACCGCCAGATATCGTAGTCATGGTATGTAGCCGTAGCAAGTAGGATCTGGATGGACTTAAGCATAGCTGGTCAATGATGAAAACCTTTAACAAGTCTAGCTTTGAAAGTCTCAACTTTTCCATGTACACCAAGTAATCTTCTCAAGATATACTTGCTCCTGATGGGGATTTAACCCTTCAGATAAAGCAACCAAAGTCCATACTTTGATGGTGTATAAGGATTCCATCTCAGATCGATAAGCATCCAGCCATTCTTACAGAGTCACACTCCTGATGGCCAGCTCGAAACAAGTTGGGTCATCATCTCATGATGCAATCCTTGCTCCCACTGTTATAGAGAAACCGAAGTATCTCTCAGGTGGGTGAGGAACCCTACTAGATCGGCGGAGAGGCTGAGGTTCGTTGGTTGCTATTGAATCCTTTGGTTCTACCAAATCAGCAGCTGCAGTTTGTATAGCTGGAACTGTTTCCAGTTCTACCTCATAACCAATAATTTCTTCACAAGAAATTCCCTTTCACGAAGGTGGCATGCTGAGTAACAAAACATCTTTTGTTCCTCGGTTAGGTAGAAGATATTCCCTTGCGTATGCTTGGGATATCCAACAAACTTCCACAGAACTGACATTGCCTCGAGCTTGTTCGGATTATGCTTTTAGACATAGGCTGGACAACCCCAATTCTTAACAAACTTAAGATATGGGCTCTTCCCTTTCCATATCTCATATGAAATGGTAGGCAACTGATTTGATCGGAACCCTATTCAATAGGTATGCAACTTCATAAGTGCATAACTCCCTAAAAGGAAATAGGAAACTCAGTAGTACTCATCATAGAGCACACCATATCACATAGGGTGCTATTGCTCCATCCCGATATACCATCGTGCTATGGTGTATACGGAGGAGTAATGCTGAGAGAGAATCTCATTCTCCTTTAGAATAGTCCAGGATTTCCGTGCTTAAGTATTCTCCTCCTTGATCACATCAAAGGACATAATACTTATACCTGTTGTTGGTTCTCAACTTCTAAATTATATTCTGTGAATATCTCAAAAGCTTCGGACTTGTGTTTCAACAGGAACATATGTCTGAATCTTGAGAGATCATCAGAGAAAGTAATGAAGTACAAAGAACCGATCTTGGCATGTGTAGACAGGGGACCTACATACATCAACATGTATCATCCCAAGAGTTCACTAACTCTTTCTCTGTTTCCAACAAACAGAGCTGTGGTCATCGTATCTTTGTGACATGAACGGCAAGTTTCACAAGATGTAAATTCAAACTAATTTAAACAAGCATCTAAATGTAACTTCAGCCAGTCGGGTCGCATTGATATGACCTAGTCTACAATGCCTCAAGAAGAACTCGTTCATATCTGAACTCTTCCTCTTGTGTGTATTCTATATACTAAGAACTGTAGTTTGATTTAGAACGTTAATGCTTTTAGATAACGTGCCTGAACCGATCAACTTTTGATATAGGAAATGTTCAAAACATTATCCATCAATACAAAATTATATCCTTTCTTTACTAATAAAGAGACTGATATGATTTTGTATATCAGGTTCGGTATCTAATAAAATTTGTTCAGAATCAATGTACTGGTAATACAGGGTGACAGTGACCAACAGACTTGGCTGCAACACTTGCCCCGTTTTCTGTCTCATGAAACTTATCACCCGTTCTCAATATTCTACCTTTCTGTAGCCCTATGTATCAGATTACATATCTGGAATCCTGATCCGGTATCTAATACCCAGGACGTAGAGGATATAGAGAAACAGTTCTTTGTAATGAACACACCCGAAGGAGATGCATCATATGCACTTTCTTCGTTTGGGCGGCACGGGAATTCTGGTAATCCCCTATTTCCTGCTCTGTCTTATAACAATTATAAGTTGAAGCGGGACCAACGTTCCCCAGCTCAGTATAATAAGCGGGTTCGGTCAATACATCCGTATTATTATCTTGATTAAGGCGTGATATGGTCGCTACCTGGAGAGAGAGAGAAGAAAACACTCAGCGTGCGCTCTTGCAAGATCAGATTGGTTATTATTTTATCTAATCAGGATGGCTCCCACTGTTTTTATCAAATCTTCCTTCAAACCCTAAAAGGAAAGACAAGCCGGGATTAATTACACACTACAAGTTCGCCAATCTTTCAGCCAGGCCAGTGTCGGTACTTTGAGGGAGGTTCCCCGTGCTTTCGTACGGACCTAATTACAGTAAACCTCGTTTTCCCATAGGCGTAACCCCGTTGACACCTTTCTAGACACCTACTTGATCGGCTAATTGCAAAGTGCAAAACTCTCTCAAGAGTAACAATTACTCGCAGTGGGTATCGGGATCCA
The DNA here is from genome assembly GCA_030015575.1 of Agapanthus africanus. Taxonomy (NCBI): domain Eukaryota; kingdom Viridiplantae; phylum Streptophyta; class Magnoliopsida; order Asparagales; family Amaryllidaceae; genus Agapanthus; species Agapanthus africanus. The sequence continues at coordinate 214,332,090 of JASDDO010000029.1, forward strand.
ACTATCTCATAGAAGGTATGCAATCTCATTGCAAATTTCAACACTTGAAACTCCCGATAATATTTTGCCCCAAGCGATCTATGACCTTGACTGAGTCAACAAACCATAGAACGCAAGTAAAGTTCAGTCCGTCATTTCCCGATTGAATTAAACCCACCCGCACGACCCTTGACTGAGTCAACAAGGCCGCATGACTACCCTAATCCAATCGCATCATATGCTTTGCAGATAAGCAGTAATCAGCTACCGCACACTACGCCTTGACTGAGTCAACAAACGCAGCACGAATACTAACTATTACATATCTGAAATGACGGAGGGCTACGTCAGGTTTTTAAGAAAACCCTTTGCGTAATGAACTTTATATCGTTGTAGAATCAAATGATTTTAAATGGAGTGTTTTTGAGGCTTTTCTAGTTTCGCTAAAGGGGTCACTCCCGGTGAAGGGATCGTCGGCCCTTTCCTCGTCGAATGAGGTGCGGGATATATCATATATATCACTGTGCAAAGAAAAAACTATAGAAGCAATCAAAATACAAACCGAAGGTTGTATCATCTGCCAGTTATTGCTAAAGGAGTCACTCCCGGTGAAGGGATCTCGGTCCTTTCCTTATCGAATAAGGTGCAGAATGTTCTACAAGGAACACCGCGATGCAAAGCAAGAACTGTAGCTACCTGTTTTTGAAAATTCGATTCCACAACATCTAAGATTTCTTTTCTTTCATTAATCACATTAATGAAGTCCCATCATTTAAGTCCACCTAAACATCACAGATAAATATAACGTACGCTTATGCCATCCGCATTCGCCTCGATGTCCCCTCGTGCACCGTTAGGTTAGGTAACTAACGACAGAGCGGGGCAGGGCTAGCGCGAGTGCAAAACATAAGTAACGTCTATATAATATATCATATATATCATATACAGTATCTATCATCATATATCAAATGATCACATCACAGATATCGCAGCAGAAGAATCATATGAAATATTGGATATACTAGGACGTCCGTGTTTTCAATACGAGCCAGTATAAAACACGGATTCCACGGTCGCGATGAATAGCCAAACCCACACCCCTAGACCCCTACGAGAGCGGCAAGCAACCCTACCAACTCTAGAGTTAGGAGACCCGGACTCGACTCCTCGAGTTGGTCTCCCACTGGACTCCAGAACCCGGTTACTTGTGCTCTCCTTCTTAGGTCTATCCTAGTGCGGAAAAGTAAATAATATACAAATGGTGACATCTTCCGCAACCTGGAAGTGCCCCAATAAAAGAATATTACATACAAGTTTTTACATGAATGAAAATGAAAAACACTCATCTCACATAAAAAAAACCCGGCTATTCAAACACGACGATCCAATATAACATATCCAGCAACACATAACATCACATGTCATCAACGTAAGTAAATGTGCGCATCCCAATTGTCGTTGACATATAGTAACGAAACCGGCAATATCACATATTACACTTACGGTCACAGAAAAGAAAGTGTAAAACTACAACAGTTGGAATCCGCAAACTCTTTAGACATCGCATGCCTAACCAAATGAATTCCTTAGACATCGCATGCCTAACAATTATAAACCCCGCATTTTAGTCTCTATATCGAAAACACTTTTCAATATCAAGTCGGGAAATTCAACAGGATTCCCAACATTTTGATCGAATGCTCGTCGCAAACTTTAGTAGACGGCCGCACCCCCGATACCGTCGACGAAGTGCACCAAGGCGGAACACCGCTACCGCGAGCACCCGAACGGATGCTTTCGGCGACGGGGTTCTCCTACAGTCACTTGGTCGGGGCTAAGGGGTGTAGCTGTTTTTTAAGTTTATCCGGCGAGTATCCGCGTACGCTACGTGATTGCGGCGGACTTTTGATCGCATCAAAATTCCGTGGCAACCGATCAAGTGAGACTAAAGTGTTATGTTTATAACATTCATATCAGTTATCTCATAACTCCTTGTGGATTCCAAATATTGTATCCCATTTCAGATAAATAGAAAATGTTAAACTTTCCGATCGAACAATCAAACACCCAAGTTTTCCCGAAACAGATCAACACATGAAATAAGTTTAAAAACATTCACTTCATGCCACAGTACCAACGGTCCAGCCGTAGAAGGGTCAAGCCAACGCCTCACATGTGGCACGCCGTACTGCCCCAAACCCTAAGGTTCAAAGGGCAGTTCAAGACGGTCACATAATCGAGTTAAGGTTTGTTGTCTTCTAGAGGGTCCATCGCGTTACTTGCACTACTTCGAAAGTTCTTAAACTACGGAAATATCCAACACTTGGAAATTTCCTGATAGGGAAAAAAGTGGGTATTTATATCCGGTCGAACTTTTCAACATATTTTAAAATTATCCGGAAAAACACATAGACGAAATTAAATAAACCGATCGAATAAACGAATCCCCAAAACAAACCCAGAAAACTCAACTGTGGAGTAAACATTAAAATATCCCAGAAAATACAGTACTAAAAAATAGGAATTACTATGCAAAAATTATGACAAGATGCCCCTTTATAGCCGCGGAACCGCCGCACATGCCATGCTCGTGCCGCGGTTCCGCGGCCACTTGGTCGATTCATGCTCACGTGCTTCACAGTAATTCTTACAAAAGCCTGCTTATTTTTCTGCATATTTTTAATTCACAAAAATCCACAATTTTCAAAAATGTACAGAGAGTGGATTTCGCATTAGGGTTTCGGTTCGATTAGACTTCTAACTCCGTCTACACATCGCCTAAGGCTCTAGCTAGGCTTTGATACCACTGTAGGGTTCCTAGGCACACTCAAGAGGTTCCACAAGGCATCAACCATGCCAAATTAAAATTTTACGGTGCCAAGAAACCCTAAACTAGATCGTTAACTAGAAGTTAAGGCGAAACAACAAGCAAGCAAACAACTTTGCTATTAAGTGAAAGGGATTACAACCTTTGTAGATCCGCTCCACCATTTCTTTAGCTCCGTGTTGACGTCCCTTCGCTGCGATCATCGGATCCTGGACTCTGGCGATGGTTTCGTCGGAGAAATGATCGGGCTAGGTCATTGATTTCGAGGCCGAAGATGATCTACGTCGGGGAGACTCAAACTCAAGCTATTCCTTCACTTGGTCGAAAACTTTGTGAAGAGAACACCCTATACTACATGACAAGTGGTAGAGGATGAAGAAATAGGAAGTAGGTTCACTTTAGAATTGGATTTCTCACTCCTTTTACCATGGCACCATTGGAGCTCTCAAGCTTTTGTGAGCTTGATGAAGATGAAGAAGAAGAAAGAATTATCTCCATTAAAAGAGTAATATGAACACTTATCCTTTTAATCATGGAACCATGGTTAAGTTAAGCCCTCATGCTTAACTCATGTAGAGAATTAACCATAGAATTAGGTTAAGGGTTGGGTTAGCTAATATCTTGAACAAATGACAAAGAGAGTTGACTTTGTCAATATTTATCAAGCTTCATGAAGCTTGATAACTTTGACCAAAGTCACACTCTTTTGTTATTTGTTTAGGAAAATAGTAAACCCTAATCTAACCTTGATATGGTTCAAGTCTCATACACACAACTTGTTTGTATCATCAAGCATGATACAAACATGTACACTTGCATATATCACATATAAACAATGTGCACATTCAAGTGAGAAAATCAATCTTAAATGAACCAATACTAGTTAATGTAAAGTAATATATCAAATATATAATTATACATTAAATCATTAAATCAACACTTGATTTAACGATCCGGTCATATCGCATATAACCGACTAATATCAATAGTAACAACTTATCGAATCAACACTTGATCCGATAATACGGCTATATCGTATACAACCGATCAATGTCACAAATCACGAGAATAGAATACAGTATCACATACTGGTATTATTCTCGGTCCCGCACATATCTCATATGCGCTCCTATTTCGTTTCGCTTGAGCCAGGAAACCCCTGTGTAGGACTTTAAAGACTCGTCAATACGCCGGCAGCAGGTGATGATCATATCAAACACCCACAAGCCGCAAGCGGTCTGCTAAACGTAACGGCCACTCATGTATTGAGCGATCAGAAGATCAACGAGCAAGCCCGCTCACACTCCTGTGAATCCAACGAATAACACTACCGTACAGTCCGGTCTGTTCGTCTGATATGTCGAATATCTCGTCTAGGGGTGGTAAACGTCAGACCCCAATAACTCGATAAGTCGTGTCTATATGAGGCTCATAACGGGTCGAGAAACTACTGGTAACACTTACCAGTACATCCCTAAAACAGCCTTGGCCAAGGACTTCCTGTTATAGCCAATCGAACACTGCGCAACATCAACTCCCTATACCGGGAGAGACAAAACCCCTCCTATCGCTCATTGCCTCCATGTGACTCAGGATTGTACCCAAAAGCCACCTTTTTGCACGCCCTCTTGGACGTGGTATGATGGAAATCAAAGCACAGTGGGAATCACACAAGACTCTATGACGATCTCGGGTCTACAGACTAACCTGCACCAGTGTCACCAGAGAACTGCCATCTGACGTAAGGTATAATACCATCTGGGCGTTCTCGGCGAGTCCGTCCAGTGTACCCAGTCTTCACTGAGCACCCGTATATCATCTCTGATGTCAAACACCAATGGATATGGGATCATCCATCGCCCATCTATATGGGCCGAGAAGGTACACGCTAGTCTACTCTGGTATATCGATGCCCCGTCTCGATACACCCACGACTAGGGACTTTGAAGGATGTACTTATGGACTACCATGTCCCCACTAGTATGATCCGCATCATAGTCCAGGTAGTCAAGTACACATCCTAAGGGCTTTACCAACATGTAACAGAGAGACAATCAGTGTACACGTTAAGGTAAAGAGTAACCAGATAGCATACTATCATATCGAGCAAGAAAGTCATCCCTATATATGTCCAAGCATCCACTACAATATACATCCTATGTATAGTAATGGCCTCTAGGGCATACATATAACTAACATGCATGGCCCGGATTCTTCTACCTTGCTGCAGACTGATTAGGATTTTTACCGCTGTTAGACGAGCGGTGAGGTTCCTGTCGGTACGTAGTTTCACTCTAGGTGTTTCATTTATTGTATCTTTTGGCTTCCGCATATTGTTATCTCTTGACTCTTTTACTCTGGCTTATGGACATGTACTAGGTAGTTAGTTTACTTTCCTGTTCTTGATATCTCCACAGCCGTAATGTGACTGTGGAAGGATTTTCCTATCCACAGGTAGCATGGTTGTCTATGTCACGTGCCCACTTTAGTGTACTTTTGGAAGCGGGGCGTGACATGGTTCTTTTGGTATCTGAGCCATAGGTTAGTTGGGTTAATTCTTTTGTAGTTGGGTATTGTACCCAATACGCGAATTAGAATACCCGTGTTTAGGAAACATGTCCTGCCACCTTGCCGTTTTACCATTCTTGAATCACATTCTTCCTGATTATATCTTTTACGATGTGCAAACTTCCTTTGCATATCGACTCGAAACCTGATTCCTTGTTATCTCTGGGACTTAGGCGACTTGGGTGGAGTTATATAATTGTGGCTATGATACCGCGGCATAGTTACAATGCGGCACTCTATTTAAGTATCTTGGAGTTCTAGCCTTGATCTATATTTTGAATCTATCATCATCATGCTAGTGTTGGGTGTTTTGTTATGGCCGGTAAGAATTTGAAGGCGTACCAATGGCGTGTGGACGAAGCCGCCATGCTTGGAGTAACCGGGGGAATGCTGGAGAATCAAAAAGAAACAGACCGAGCTGATCCAGCAGGAAGCGGACTCGTTTGAGGAAGGTTTGCAGATCGTTCAGCAGTCTGTGAACAATGTTGGAGCTAAGCCAGTTGACCGAGTAGGGACAGTAGAAGATTTCAGTCATTTGGGTCCGTCTACATTTACTGGTTTGGAGGAGCCGTTGCCAGCGGAGCAGTGGCTAGTTGACACAGAGAATTTGCTTGTTGCGGTACAGATTCCAGATGAGAAAAGAGTTGATATGGTACGCATTCAGTTAGTGGACTACGCCCGAGAATGGTGGCTTGTGGAAGAGAACCGTTTGCCCAAGCCAATCAAGTAGGCATTTTTTTTCCAAAGAATTTCCTAGAGAAGTTCTTCCCGTGGACTGTACGGGAGGAAATGGAAGAGAAATTCATCGGGCTGAAGCAGAATTGTCACGACCCGAAAGAGCACGTGACTGGCCCTTGAATCCTATGAAGTCTATCGGACTCCATCTGATCCAAGTAAGCCAAAAGCCCAGAAATCTAAAACCATTTAAAGAGTAAATAAGGAAAACTGGTTTTGAAAAGTAAAGAAATCATGTATCGAAAATCAAAGTTTTTAAATAACTAAGCCGAAAGTGTATTTTTAAAATGTGTAACCTTTCCTGAAAATTTCGGTAAAGTTTCCTTTGTAAAAAAACTGGCCCCAAACGGAGTACAACAAGAATAATATATATAAGATGATAAAAGGCATCCCCAAGCGGGAGCTAGCTCTTCGTCAATCGACGGTCACAACCACGCAAGCAATAATAATATACAACGCCAAAGGGCGAGGATCAAAACCCAAAAAGAAACTCAAAACAGCCAGAAAACCGTAATACTACAAGCGCGACTCTAAGGTCGAAATAATACAACACTGTTTTCTAAGTCTGAAGCAATATACAAGTTTTGGTTGATGGAATTTCTAGATACAATAAATAATACATGAACAATGGCGGTTCTGATACAAAAGAACCCACCTACCCAAGCAAATCACCCATAAGGAAGCAGTGTGCCAGAAATGCCGCTATGGAATCTGTACGGCAAACCTGCAAGAACTGGGGCACAACGGGGGTGAGTTGCCAACTCGTGAATAGAAAATATCTACAAGCAGAGATCGAATGCATGACCTATCCTAGGTCAATACGATCAGATATAAATAAACCTCAATATGAATAAAACTGAAGCATGCTAAACTGGCAATGAAATCTCTATACATGAGTGTAGTGCCAAGTGCTCGTGCTAGTGCCTCAGGTAATAGCATGTTATGAATATGAGGTATAGTCAATGTAATCAAATCTGCACACACGTGGATCCCGTCCACTCGTCACCCACTGACAATAACCACCATGCATGTAAATATCATGAATCAAGTGCATGGGAAAAATATGAGGATATAACTATCTGTGTCCCTCGCGACACGTTAAAATCATGGAACCAGAGTGCCCAGCATCGGCACTCGAAAACATCATGAAAACTGTGCCCAGCATCGGCACGTAAATCCTCATATATCGGGCTCCGTCAGCCCGGATCGGCCCTCGGGCTCTGTCTGCGGTATCGGCCCTCGGCCCCGGCAGTATGCCCAAACCATCTATCGACTCTGGTCGGTATCCTCCGGATAACCGCCAGGTCCAACCAATCACCGGTAGGTACTCGTCCGCCTCCAGGCTCAATCGGCAAAGCTCATCGATCATCTTGCCGAGGGGAACCATACCGGGTCCACCATGTACCCGCAATCGGCCTGTCCACTCCTCGATTCGGGTTTCACATGTCGCTCTCAGCACCGAGAAAATACATGGTGAACGCACTGAAATATCATATCAAGGGTAACCGGGTTATTAAAGCAATGACATATTCTCTTTTGAAACATCCTCGGTTCCCAAATCCAGAAATATCATAGAAACGACATATCTCAATGCGTATAATCAAAGAGCATGAAGTATGCGACATAAAAAGGAAAGTATGCATATCATCATGTCACACAAGGATCATATACTGAATGCAATAGTACTACAGTGTAGTGGCATTGCAATTATCGATGATGAGTGTGTGAGCCGGCAACAAGTGTACGTGGAACATAAGCATCATCGATAATGGTGCTGGTGTCCTAGCAGCATGACTGAAATATAACCACAGTACAAGCGATGCAATGCAAATAGCAGGAATATGCGGAAACGAATACTCAACGCAAAAGTACAGAACCTGCCCTAATGGATATGTCATGCAACCTTGCCTTTTGAAATAAGACGAATCAGGGCTTTTGGTAGAATAAGGGTTACGGTGTTTTAAGAAAAGATGCATCATTTGAAAATATCCGTATAACCCTTCTGCCTATCTTTAAAATATCCCCGATTCGTTAGTTTGAAAAAGGTATGACTCGGTCTAGTCTAATGTCTACTAAGTAATCTAGACAGGAGGGGTATGAAACCACCTAATCTGAGTCAATATATATAGATATGATAGTCGGTGATCTCGCCTCAATAACATATCGTAAGATATCCTCGAGTCATGAGTGCGGATCTATCATCAATACCGGCTCGTACGGTAAATCGTCGTACGGCATCCCAATAACTGGGTAGGGGTCAAAATCACACTATCTCATCACATATCGGGTATCACTTATCATCAGATCGCACAATCTGGGGTACTACTCTAAGTCTAGTACAAATCGATACCATCTAAAAAAATATGAATGCGGGTAAAGCACATGTCCAAAGGCCCGCTAAAACTATCATATCGCACCTCAAAGACAAGCTATGTCACATTGCCGATCTCACGGCCTCACATCAAGTATCATCTCAAACCCACGTATCATCCTCAAATCCCGTATATAAACACATAGTCCCATACCCATGTGTAGATATACGCACCATCATATGCGCACAGATATATGAAAGAATGTATGCAAGTATGTGTGTATGTGTGAGTGTGGGTGCAACCACTATCTTAGGGTTTCGCACTACTCAACCAATACATTCTTATCATCAACATACCATTATTACCATCAATAACCTTAAACAACACATAATAAATATACGTGTGTATACGTATTCGTATACATCACCACGGACTGCGGGGGTGCTATACGCCATCCACCCGACTTCTCCCCGTAGATATAAATCTACTCACCTTGCTTCTCATGTGTCGGTGCCGATGTCGCCATCTTCATCTTCTTTGCCTCAACCTCTCGTAGGGTACCTACAAGTATATCACAACGCTAAAGCACATGAAAACCACATCGGAAACCAAAATAGCACACGCTACCCGCATAGGTAAAAACCTATCGACTCACATGTAAACACGTTCAATATCCACTTGTCGTTGACGTCCAAACGCCACCCGATAGGAATGAATCACCAAATACCAAAATCCATGCTAAATCAAGTCGTAAACCATGCACCAACATAGGAAAATCAACCCAGATTTCACCCTAGATGGAATCAGTCAAAACTAGACATACCCAGGGTCAAAACTAGAGGAAATGGGGCCATGCACAGAAAACGAGGCAAATCCGCCCTGCTCTGGCCGCAAATTGCGGCCAGAATGGAATAATTGGCGGCCTCGTGAAGGAGTTGGAGGCTAGGGTTTGGGGTGGTGGTTCATTAGTGCCTGCACATCTCACTGTCAACTCAATTTTATTTTTGGGGTCTCGGGGTGATAGCAGATTCCATAAAACAGTCCCAGATTTCCAGTTTTCCCCGATATCGGTTCCGTAATTCCGTGTTCTATTTACAAGTTCAGGTTAGGGTTCAAATTAGCATCACCCAAGGGATTCTAAGGTCACCTCAATCCTCAATTTCATCTTAAGTTTCAGTTTTACCCTAAACCCTAACTTGATGTTTCACAAATCCACCACACAACACCATATCGATACAAAACTAGTATGGATACACAAGGAATTGAAATACTACTCTATAGGTGCAGAACTTACCTTCTTCGGCAACTCAAGAAAATTCTTGAGTTGCTCAAAGTCCTCCAAATCCAATCTTGCTAGGTTCAATGTGAAGCTAGTGAGCTCGGGAACACTTTTTGTGAAGTGGGAATGAGGTTTTGGCTTTGTTTTCATGATGGATCTAGGGTTTTAGTGAAGAGGGTGAGAGAGTGAGGAAGAGGGCAGCAGCTCCATAGGAGAGGGAGAGAGAAATGAGAAGGGAATGATGGGGGCATGGCTTCAAAAGGTGGGGTTGACCTATACCTACCCTCTCTCTCACCCCATCCCATTTCCTTTTCCTTTTCTTACACTTCTCACTTGAATAGTGAACCCAAAAGAAAACCATGGCAAAAGAAATGTAACACAAGTGTAACAAGTGGGGAAAATGATATGTGCACATTTTTGCACAAAAAAGCTAAAAATCCAATTAGCGATTTTTTTATCGCGATTAGCACTAAATTAGCATATAACAAATCTTAAAAACTTTAAAATGGCATAATTCCACAAAATACCTTATTTTAGAATTTTCCAAAATTTTTCCCATTTATTTGTATTTAATTATACCAGAATATTAAAATATTCATTAAAATAATATTAAATTATAAAATTTCCCAAAAATCATATTTTATTATTTTGAAGACGTTACAATCTACCCCCCTTAAAGAAATTCGGTCCCCGAATTTAACTTTAAAACCCCCAAATGCTGAAATATTTCAATACAATTTCTAAGTCATCGGGGCTCCGAAATCATCTATACATAAAACATCATAGCGCAATGCATGCGCATGAGTAATGAGCAGATAACTCAAAATCGAAACTCCGTCAAGCATCCCGCAATCATCGGAGTCATGGTAAAGACACAATGTCAAATCCAATAGAAAATCAATATGATATAAATCAGAACTATACATGTAGACATCCAATCTATACATGTGAATAGCTGATGAAAATGCATGCCCAAACTTTTAAGTTGCTGTGCGATGCGCGCAACACTGCACAGTGGCGGACGTTTCTCATAAGAAAATAACTATATATGTGTATATATATATATCCTTTGTTTAATACGTACGTTCCGCTATTTTGAAAACAATTTAGAAGGGTTTCCTGTTTTTAAAACGTTCCGTGTCATATCAGACACGTAGGTATAAATACACCGAGACTATAGCTCGCTCTTGGAAATCCTTTCGAACTATCAATGCATGCAAAATATATCCAGGTACTGTCCTCTGACTAGTCCTGCTCAGTATGAAAACAAATATCCAACATCATAAAATATACTGCTCCAAAAGGAATAAATCCCAAAAATGCACATAACACCACCCTGTGCGTCTGGTGCGCACGGGAATCAAAATCCATATATGTGCTAAACAGGTGCACAAAACAACATCTAGGTGCAACGGATGTGCACGAAGCATCTGTCATAGGCAACGTATGTGCCTGACAGCCAAAAATCCGGTGCATCTGACATGCACGAAGAAATCTCGATTTAGCGCATCGGGTGTGCACCAAATCGTATCTCAAAACATGCGCCCAACATGCGCGAAAATCCAAATCGGTGCATCCGTCGTGCACGAATGAAAATCTAAACCCTGCGCACTCAATAAGCACGGAATCACAAAAATCCAATAGCAACGCCGAATATGCGTAAGTCCAGTCAAACACACGGATTGCAAGAATCCACATCAATATCACAATCAGAATCGACATACCGAAAGGCATCAAATCGAAGTCAGGTGCAACCGTAATGCACAAAATATAAATCCGGTGCAACAAAGGCACGAATATAAATCTGATGCGGTAAACGCAAGAAACATAAAACTGGTGCGACAAACACACGAAGTATAGAACTGGTGCATCCCATGCACAAATACCAAGAAATAATCTCAAATACGTAAGCAGCAACACTAAGTGTACCCAAATATGAAGAAAATCATAAACGTGTGCAACTGCGTGCACCAAACATATATCAATGCACTACAAGCACATATAAGCTATACCGAGTGCAAAATCGAAATACCAAAAGTACATGAAACCATGCTGGAAGCGTAAATCAAATCACCGGCATAAAATAGGCATGAAATCACAATCAATACCTCAAGAGTAATAATGATGCGCCAGGTATAATTGCCCAATAAGTGCAACCATGGTGCACGAAAACAGAAATCATGGAACTAAGTCATCAAAACCAATCATGCAATTGGATTGCCAAAATACCGAAATCCCAAAGTGACAGATACGTGATAGTCGAATCACAAAATCACAAATCATAAATACTGTCGTCGGTATATCCTTCTTCAGGGTCGAGAAGGTACCGGAACATCCGATGCTGGCGGCGCAAGATATCTACTTGCCTCTTGCTCGCGGCTGGCGTCCTCTGCCTCTGGTTCCTGATCTTTCCTGTAGCTTACCAATCTCACAATCCATCGGCTCATCGGCCCGGTCAGGTGTGCTGACAGGAACGATTCCGTTCTGGCACTTCTTGGAAATCTCTCGGTCAATCCTCACGACTGCTCGTAATGAAATATGTCACTGGCGTCGGCCTCCGGCTCTCTGAATGCACATCACACGTCTGATCCTGGGTGCAAACGTCATTGTAGCGGTGTCCTGGAAGGAATCCTGCTCAAAGTCTCTGCCGATCTTGCCTATGCCGATCTGTACGGAGGCCGGTACTCTTGCATAGTCTTTTCTCGTTCAATAGACATCTGTGTCCTCAGCACATCATTTCCTCGGGAATTGGTCGCATCCCAACGACTCTGTAAGCATATCAGGCCTCTGGTCTAGACGGGAGGTAATGACAGCTCATCAGCGTCTCGCACGAACCTCTTGTCTCGCTTGTCTGTATCATCGTCCATTTCGACATCGCGTCTCTATCTGCGCACCGCAATGCCTTCGGCTACGGTCCATCCGAAGTCCCTCACGCAGACTCGAAATCATAACTAGGTATCTTCCTGACTCAGTAGAAGATATCTAGCCGAACACGTCCTCAGCATGCATGTCACATCACTGATGTCAGCGGAGTGGAACGTCATCTCGTCGAAACCTCGTGCGAATTCTTTACTCCACCTTGCTCCAATATCGACTGATTCGGACTCATCTCATCGTGGCTACACAGACTGCGCTCCGACGGCTATGTTCGCATCTGGAGTCTCCCAAGCAGTGTCACATCACATGATATCCGAATGATGTCGAATCATCCGATCGACTCGTCAGAACCTCACAATCCCCCAAGAGCTCAACATCTCGGGTACAGTTTAATAGTATCGAGTACATACCACAGCGTCAGTGGTCCAGCCGTAGAAGGGCAAACCCAAGCCTCACTAATGGCGCCGCGGAACCGCCGCAAACCCTAAGGTTCAAAGGCTTTCACACGGTCATTAAGTCGAGTTAGGGTTTCATTCTTCTAGAGGGTCCATAGAATCACCTGCATGTCTTTCCGTATACTTTAAACTTGGAAAATAGGCTCCTGATATTCGATCGTCTCAATCGACTCTCAACGAACCTGCGTGAAGTCGCCTCTAGCTGGAATCAATCTACCTGATGACCTCGCATCGGGGTAAGCGAACGAACCACATGTCCTAGTCATTCATCTTCGGTGGCTAGCGACTCACTATGATATCTCCAAGAACATGCCCATGCTGCAGTAGCTCTAATCATCTGGGCGATATCTCATTATTAGCAGCAACAACTGGCTCCTTCGTCTATACGCTAAATAGCGCCTCAATCACCCTGGATAAGCGATAACATCAACGGTCATCATAACCTGGCTGGCCTCTATCAGTGGCTCAAACCTCCGGTACCAACCGGTACATCCGAAAAATCTCGCAACAGCGATCTGTCAAACGCCCAAAGTGCGGAAACACAATAAGACGACGCCTCAATATGCAATCGTATGCCTCGGGAATCACGCCCTGGTCAGTCCTCGTCCACGACGAGCTCATGCTGACAACTCGAGCCGTAGCTCACTCTGCCCATGCAATCGCGGCAGCAAAACCATAACCAGTATCGATGAAGATAGATCATAGGAAGGAATATAATGCAGTGCAAGGAAATGTACAACCTAAGGTTTCTTAAGCGGAGTGGCGTAAGTATGCCGCGGAACATACCAACGGTACGTCACTCTACTTTAGTCACCTGTTCCATCAACCAAGGGTCATCCTACGCGAAGAAAGTTCGGGTCTAATACCCCCTCGACCAAGTCTAAGTTCCGTAAGGTCAAGCCTAAGTTCCGTATATAGATAACGCCCTAGGCTCCACATAGTCAAACTTAGACTCGAACCAAGGTCAACCTAGCGCTCTGATACCAACTTTGTCACGACCCGAAAGAGCACGTGACTGGCCCTTGAATCCTATGAAGTCTATCGAACTCCATCTGATCCAAGTAAGCCAAAAGCCCAGAAATCTAAAACCATTTAAAGAGTAAATAAGGAAAACTGGTTTTGAAAAGTAAAGAAATCATGTTTCGAAAATCAAAGTTTTTAAATAACTAAGCCAAAAGTGTATTTTTAAAATGTGTAACCTTTCCTGAAAATTTCGGCAGAGTTTCCTTTGTAAAAAAACTGGCCCCAAACGGAGTACAACAAGAATAATATATATAAGATGATAAAAGGCATCCCCAAGCGGGAGCTAGCTCTTCGTCAATCGACGGTCACAACCACGTAAGCAATAATAATATACAACGCCAAAGGGCGAGGATCAAAACCCAAAAAGAAACTCAAAACAGCCAGAAAACCGTAATACTACAAGCGCGACTCTAAGGTCGAAATAATACAACACTGTTTTCTAAGTCTGAAGCAATATACAAGTTTTGGTTGATTGAATTTCTAGATACAATAAATAATACATGAACAATGGCGGTTCTGATACAAAAGAACCCACCTACCCAAGCAAATCACCCATAAGGAAGCAGTGTGCCAGAAATGCCGCTATGGAATCTGTACGGCAAACCTGCAAGAACTGGGGCACAACGGGGGTGAGTTGCCAACTCGTGAATAGAAAATATCTACAAGCAGAGATCGAATGCATGACCTATCCTAGGTCAATACGATCAGATATAAATAAACCTCAATATGAATAAAACTGAAGCATGCTAAACTGGCAATGAAATCTCTATACATGAGTGTAGTGCCAAGTGCTCGTGCTAGTGCCTCAGGTAATAGTATGTCATGAATATGAGGTATAGTCAATGTAATCAACTCTGCACACACGTGGATCCCGTCCACTCGTCACCCACTGACAATAACCACCATGCATGTAAATATCATGAATCAAGTGCATGGGAAAAATATGAGGATATAACTATCTGTGTCCCTCGCGACACGTCAAAATCATGGAACCAGAGTGCCCAGCATCGGCACTCGAAAACATCATGAAAACTGTGCCCAGCATCGGCACGTAAATCCTCATATATCGGGCTCCGTCAGTTCGGATCGGCCCTCGGGCTCTGTCTGCGGTATCGGCCCTCGGCCCCGGCAGTATGCCCAAACCATCTATCGACTCTGGTCGGTATCCTCCGGATAACCGCCAGGTCCAACCAATCACCGGTAGGTACTCGCCCGCCTCCAGGCTCAATCGGCAAAGCTCATCGATCATCTTGCCGAGGGGAACCATACCGGGTCCACCATGTACCCGCAATCGGCTCGTCCACTCCTCGATTCGGGTTTCACATGTCGCTCTCAGCACCGAGAAAACACATGGTGGACGCACTGAAATATCATATCAAGGGTAACCGGGTTTGTAAAGCAATGACATATTCTCTTTTGAAACATCCTCTGTTCCCAAATCCAAAAATATCATAGAAACGACATATCTCAATGCGTATAATCAAAGAGCATGAAGTATGCGACATAAAAAGGAAAGTATCCATATCATCATGTCATACAAGGATCATATACTGAATACAATAGTACTACAGTGTAGTGGCATGGCAATTATCGATGATGAGTGTGTGAGCCGGCAACAAGTGTACGTGGAACATAAGCATCATCGATAATGGTGCTGGTGTCCTAGCAGCATGACTGAAATATAACCACAGTACAAGCGATACAATGCAAATAGCAGGAATATGCGGAAACAAATACTCAACGCAAAAGTACAGAACCTGCCCCAATGGATATGTCATGCAACCTTGCCTTTTGAAATAAGACGAATCAGGGCTTTTGGTAGAATAAGGGTTACGGTGTTTTAAGAAAAGATGCATCATTTGAAAATATCCGTATAACCCTTCTTCCTATCTTTAAAATATCCCGGATTCGTTAGTTTGAAAAAGGTATGACTCGGTCTAGTCTAATGTCTACTAAGTAATCTAGACAGGAGGGGTATGAAACCACCTAATCTGAGTCAATATATATAGATATGATAGTCGGTGATCTCGCCTCAATAACATATCGTAAGATATCCTCGAGTCATGAGTGCGGATCTATCATCAATACCGGCTCGTACGGTAAATCATCGTACGGCATCCCAATAACTGGGTAGGGGTCAAAATCATACTATCTCATCACATATCGGGTATCACTTATCATCAGATCGCACAATCTGGGGTACTACTCGAAGTCTAGTACAAATCGATACCATCTAAAAAAATATGAATGCGAGTAAAGCACATGTCCAAAGGCCCGCTAAAACTATCATATCGCACCTCAAAGACAAGCTATGTCACATTGCCGATCTCACGGCCTCACATCAAGTATCATCTCAAACCCACGTATCATCCTCAAATCCCGTATATAAACACATAGTCCCATACCCATGTGTAGATATACGCACCATCATATGCGCACAGATATATGAAAGAATGTATGCAAGTATGTGTGTATGTGTGAGTGTGGGTGCAACCACTATCTTAGGGTTTCGCACTACTCAACCAATACATTCTTATCATCAACATACCATTATTACCATCAATAACCCTAAACAACACATAATAAATATACGTGTGTATACGTATTCGTATACATCACCACGGACTGCGGGGGTGCTATACGCCATCCACCCGACTTCTCCCCGTAGATATAAATCTACTCACCTTGCTTCTCATGTGTCGGTGCCGATGTCGCCATCTTCATCTTCTTTGCCTCAACCTCTCGTAGGGTACCTACAAGTATATCACAACGCTAAAGCACATGAAAACCACATCGGAAACCAAAATAGCACACGCTACCCGCATAGGTAAAAACCTATCGACTCACATGTAAACACGTTCAATATCCACTTGTCGTTGACGTCCAAACGCCACCCGACAGGAATGAATCACCAAATACCAAAATCCATGCTAAATCAAGTCGTAAACCATGCACCAACATAGGAAAATCAACCCAGATTTTACCCTAGATGGAATCAGTCAAAACTAGACATACCCAGGGTCAAAACTAGAGGAAATGGGGCCATGCACAGAAAACGAGGCAAATCCGCCCTGCTCTGGCCGCAAATTGCTGCCAGAATGGAATAATTGGCGGCCTCGTGAAGGAGTTGGAGGCTAGGGTTTGGGGTGGTGGTTCATTAGTGCCTGCACATCTCACTGTCAACTCAATTTTATTTTTGGGGTCTCGGGGTGATAGCAGATTCCATAAAACAGTCCCAGATTTCCAGTTTTCCCCGATATCGGTTCCGTAATTCCGTATTCTATTTACAAGTTCAGGTTAGGGTTCAAATTAGCATCACCCAAGGGATTCTAAGGTCACCTCAATCCTCAATTTCATCTTAAGTTTCAGTTTTACCCTAAACCCTAACTTGATGTTTCACAAATCCACCACACAACACCATATCGATACAAAACTAGTATGGATACACAAGGAATTGAAATACTACTCTATAGGTGCAGAAATTACCTTCTTCGGCAACTCAAGAAAATTCTTGAGTTGCTCAAAGTCCTCCAAATCCAATCTTGCTAGGTTCAATGTGAAGCTAGTGAGCTCGGGAACACTTTTTGTGAAGTGGGAATGAGGTTTCGGCTTTGTTTTCATGATGGATCTAGGGTTTTAGTGAAGAGGGTGAGAGAGTGAGGAAGAGGGCAGCAGCTTCATAGGAGAGGGAGAGAGAAATGAGAAGGGAATGATGGGGGCATGGCTTCAAAAGGTGGGGTTGACCTATACCTACCCTCTCTCTCTTACCATCCCATTTCCTTTTCCTTTTCTTACACTTCTCACTTGAATAGTGAACCCTAAAGAAAACCATGGCAAAAGAAATGTAACACAAGTGTAACAAGTGGGGAAAATGATATGTGCACATTTTTGCACAAAAAAGCTAAAAATCCAATTAGCGATTTTTTTATCGCGATTAGCACTAAATTAGCATATAACAAATCTTAAAAACTTTAAAATGGCATAATTCCACAAAATACCTTATTTTAGAATTTTCCAAAATTTTTCCCATTTATTTGTATTTAATTATACCAGAATATTAAAATATTCATTAAAATAATATTAAATTATAAAATTTCCCAAAAATCATATTTTATTATTTTGAAGACGTTACAAGAATGGAGCACCCGTAGATGTGCATGCCGCAGAAGGGACAAGACTCAGTAGATTCGCTGGACCTTTAGTTGCCAACGATGCAGACAGGGCACGGAGGTTCATGCGCAGCTTGGACGTGGACATCCAGAGGCAGATTGTCTCCTTGGGTTTGACCACTTTCTCACAAGTACTTGCGGCAGCCGAGAGCAGCAGAGTTTATCTGGGATGAAGGGGAGTTTGCAGCAAACAGCAGTTGCGGTAAGGAAGCAGTTCTGTCGGGCCAGTCGAGTTTAGGGATAAGCCGACAAACAATATTCTTGCATCAATGGAAGTGATGAAAGTGAAAAGACGGCTGTTGTTCGTGATTTTATGGACGTATTTGAAGATATATCGGGTTTACCGCCGAAGAGAGACGTAGAGTTCGCAATTGATCTTATTCCTGGTGCAGCGCCAGTATCCAAAGCGTATTATCCAATGGCACAAGTAGAGTTGGAAGAAGTCAAGTAACAGGTTGCTGAATTGCTTGAAAAAGGTTGGATTCGAAGCAGTAACTCGCCTTGGGGAGCTCCAGTTCTTCTAGTAAAGAAGAAGGATGGCAGAAGAAGGATGTG
The DNA here is from genome assembly GCA_030015575.1 of Agapanthus africanus. NCBI lineage: Eukaryota > Viridiplantae > Streptophyta > Magnoliopsida > Asparagales > Amaryllidaceae > Agapanthus > Agapanthus africanus. The sequence goes on from JASDDO010000029.1 coordinate 214,350,869, forward strand.
CATCGACTATCGAGAATTAAACCGGGCGACTATTAAGAACAAGTACCCGATCCCTCGCATTGGCGAACTTTTCGAGCAGCTTAGTGGCGCGAGGGTATTCTCGAAGCTGGATTTGCGATCCGGATATCATCAGGTCCGAGTGTAAACAGAAGATATTTGCAAGACGGCGTTCCGAACTCGGTATGGACATTACGAGTACTTAGTGATGCCCTTCGGAGTAACGAATGCGCCGGCAGTATTCATGGACTTGATGAACCGAATCTTTTCACCGTTCTTGGACCATTTTATTGTGGTATTCATTGACGATATTCTGGTTTACTCGAAGAGTTTTGAGGAGCATGCTGAACATTTGAAGATCGCACTGCAAACGTTGAGACAAGAGAAGTTATTTGCGAAGATGAGTAAGTGCGAGTTTTGGCTGGAAGAAGTAAAGTTTTTGGGGGCATGTTGTGTCTGGCAATGGAATTGCCGTCGATCCAGAAAAGATTGCAGCAGTACGAGATTGGCCGATTCCAAAGATTGTTGCGGAGATAAGAAGTTTTCTTGGACTCGTCGGATATTACAGGAGATTTGTGGAGAACTTTGCTCGTCTGGCGGAGCCGTTGGCCAAGCTTACGCGCAAGGGGTACCTTTTATTTGGATGGATAAGTGTGCGTTAGCTTTTGAGACGTTGAAGCAGAAGTTGATAACCGCCCCTATTCTGACTGTGCCAGACAATTCCGGAGGATTGGTGATTCACAGCGACGCATCTGGGAAAGGATTGGGATGTGTTTTGATGCAGCATGAGAAGGTTGTAGCGTACGCATCGATACAGTTGAAGACCCATGAGAAGAATTATCCAACTCATGACTTGGAGCTTGCAGCTGTGATTTTCGCTTGAAGATTTAGAGACACTACCTTCTGGGCGAAATGGTCGAAGTTTTTACTGATCATAAGAGCTTGAAGTATGTGTTCACACAGAAGGAGCTTAATATGAGGCAGCATAGATGGTTGGAGCTGATGGCTGACTACGATCCTGATCTTAAGTACCCTCCGGGGAAGGTTAACGTCTTGCCGGATGCGCTTAGTCGGTTACCAGCAATTCAAGTGTTAACTACGCAGAAGGAGATCGTTGCAGATTTTCGAAGATTTGACTTGGAGGTTATGCTACCGCATCTTACGGGACAGTTGATGCAGCTGCAAGTACAATCATCGTTGATCGAGAGTATTAAAGCAGCACAATCGCAGGACCCTAGACTGCAAAAGTTTCGAGGACAGGTTGAAGCCGGACTACGAACAGATTTATTGATTCACGAAGATGGTTCGTTGAGGTATGATAGCCGTTTGTGTGTACCAAGGGGAGATATTCGTGAAGTGCTTATGAAGGAGGCACATAGTTCAGCTTATTCTGTACATCCAGGAGGCACAAAGATGTACCGAGATATTCGACAGCATTTCTGGTGGGAAGTCATGAAACGAGAGATTGCTCGCTTTGTGGCAAAGTGCTTGGTGTGTCAGCAAGTTAAGGCTGAACATCAAAGGGTTGCTGGTTTATTGCAACCACTTCCGATTCCTCAGTGGAAGTGGGAACATATAACCATGGATTTTGTGACAGCTTTACCGCGGAGTCCAAGAGGCAACAATGCTGTATGGGTGATTGTTGATCGATTGACCAAGGCAGCTCACTTCATTCCTTTCGGGTTGGTCAGTCAACAGAGACTTGGCAGAGCGGTACATGCAGGAGATTGTAAGATTGCATGGAGTACCGGTGAGCATCGTGTCCGATCGGGACACTCGGTTCTTATCACACTTTTGGCGGAGTTTATAGGAAAATTTGGGGACTCGATTGAAGTTTAGCACAGCTTATCGTCCTCAAACTGATGGTCAGTCGGAGAGAACGATCCAAACTCTTTAGGATATGTTGAGGGCATGCATGTTGGACTTCAAGGGTTCTTGGGAGGATCATCTACATTTGGTGGAGTTTTCTTACAACAATAGTTTTCAGGCAACTATCTAGATGGCTCCGTTTGAAGCTTTGTATGGCCGTAAATGCCATTCACATGTTTGTTGGGACGATGTCGGTGAACGAAGATTATTGGGACCAGATTTGGTGATGCAGACAGTTGAGAAGGTTAACACTATCAGAAATCATTGAAGGCGGCACAAGACCGACAGAAGAGTTGGGCAGACACGTCAGGAAGACCTCTAGAGTACGTCGTGGGTGATTTGGTATTGTTGAAAATATCACCGACTAGAGGGGTGATTCATTTTGGAAGTCGAGAAAAGCTTAGTCCTCGATTCGTTGGACCCTTTGAGATCTTGGAGCGTGTTGGTGAGGTAGCGTATCGTTTGGCGTTACCGCAGTCCTTGGCGAATGTGCATGATGTGTTTCACGTATCTCAACTCCGTAGGTATGTTCGTGATGAAACACGCGTGTTGGATCATTCGGAGTTAACAGTACGAGAAGACATGACTTTTGAGGAACGACCAATTGAAATCGTGGATCGAAGGGAAAAGGTTCTTAAGAACAAGGTGATCTCTCTTGTGCTTGTTTCTTGGGGTAATCGCTCGCATGGAGGGTCCACTTGGGAACGAGGAGATGAAATCCGGCAGAAGTTTCCTCACCTTTTCTTGTAGTTATCTATCTTTGTATTCTTGGAATTTCGAGGACGAAATTCTTTTTGTAGTTGGGTATAATGTAACACCCGAGCCCAATGCTACTAATTTCAGTTACCGTTTGAACGTAGTGTGGCACTCATTTCTTTTATCTTGCTTGATTGTTACTATTGTAAAAGTTTAACCCGGCAAATTCATTTCTGCATATAACAAATTTTGGCATCTAAAATAAAATTAAAAATATTAATCTTGGCCTGCCTGACACCCCTAACCCTGTTGTAGCGTCCGTGCGTTGTGTTCTCGTCCCGTTCAGTGAAACGGGCGAGTTTGGACGGCTACGTGCACGTACGCGTGTCCGTTTTGGGGGTATGCTTTTTTGATCATAAAACACTTCATTTTCACTTTTGGATCCCGCTTAAAATTCTATTATTTCAATTTCAAATTTTTGGACCCGACCCGGGCGCGATTTGAAAATGTTTTACTTTGCGCCAAAATCCCAAATTTTAATATATTTAAACCATCGTATATCTTATATTTTAAACCATATAATAATTTTATAATCTTTTAAATCTGTTATACAAATCTTTTCCTAACAAATGATTTTCCCTCAACCAATCACATTCCTTCTTATAACCGTGGTCCCCACCTCTTCTCTCTCTCTCTCTCCTCTCATATATCTCTCTCTCTCCCCCGTCTCTCTCTCTCTCTTCCCGTCTCTCTCTCTCTCTCTCCTCATATATCTCTCTCTCTCCCCCGTCTCTCTCTCTCTCTTCCCGTCTCTCTCTCATCTTTCTCTCTTCTATATATATTCCTACCTTCCTCCTCCTTTTCTTTTTTTAAAAGGTTCGCAGAACCCACCACCAGTGCAAACCCTAGCCGCTCCATCACCTCGCCGCCGACCTCCCCATAACCTCGTCACTTCCTCACCTCCCTCTCCAATCCCCAACACCACAAACCACCACCACCATCAACCTCACCACCTTCCCGACCCCATACAACAGCCACCCAGGAAACCCACCACTGACGACTACCCTCGTCGTTGTCAAACCGTCACCACCCGTCCCACGGATCATCGTGAGCACCCCTTCTCAGATCCTCCTTCATTTCTTCCCTATTTTTCTTTTCTTTTCTTGTTTACATATCTTGATCATTTACTGTTCTTCCTTGGCCGGAATCCGGCCGTGCCGGCGACGCGTCCCGACGTTCCAACGAGGTATCCCGACCCGTGCGGTTCCATTGTTCGTTGTTTAGGTTCATTCCGTGAACCGTGCGCCCGTCGCGAGTTTCCCCGCCGACGTTTATCGTTCCGTTTTTCCGATTCGCGACCCGTCGAGGCAAGTAACCCTTGCTACATGCTAAAAAATATTTACTTATAATTAATGACACCCTACACCTGTAAATTTAACTTTGGTACGATCATTTCTCATTTTCATGTACAATATTGTTATATATCATTTTATCTTTAAACTTGGAACCTACAGTTTGCAATTGAACTTAGTAACCACATATAACTGTTTAATCACATTTTTAATATTGACATAGCTTATGACATTTATCTCTATAGTTTTGTTCCATTCGGACACTCGTATGCATTTTAACCTGTAATAGCTGTATTGAACCTTTATATAAATCATTGTACCTCTAAAGTGCTTAAACTTGTTAACATGATTAAAAGGCCAAAATTGTCATACTGCATTCGCATAACATTGAAATCATCTCTGTGACACAACTGACAACTGTACTGCTAATTCAGTGAATCTGCCTATTGCTTACTTCATTGCTTATCTCATGTTGTTGATACCCATGCTTGATTATATAACTGATTGTGAGTACACCTATGATATCGCTTGCTTCTTGACCTGTCTTGCTACCTACATATTGATTGACCCGACATGGTACCGTATACTGCTTGACTTGACATGATGTACCATGACCTGACCCGTTACCTGATCTTGTGTCTAATGCCAACAACCTGACATGTAGTCCTCATGGACCGTTCCTGTTGTCTATCCAGACAAACCTGTTTACCTGATCCTATGTTGGCATTAGTTTCTTGATTTCGGGATACCTGACTTGACATACACATACAACTTGGGGGTATGGGGAAATCAAAGGTGAAACCTGACTTGTAACTCGACAGTTCACTACCTGTTCTGAGTGTACACATTCCTGTTTTGTGCCTAGCGGCATGTCTCGGTTTCAGCCGAGAATATTGTGATCGTGGTCCCGGGTATGTACAGGATACTATCGAGTGTACACATTTCTGTTTTGTGACTAGCGGCATGTCTCGGCTGCAGCCGAGAATATTGGGGCCGTGGTCCCGGGTTTGTACGGGATACTATTGAGTTACATCGATGATTCATCAATTTGGTTTCAAAGACTTTAGAACAGAGAACCTGATAGAACAGTCCAGTTTACCCACCTGCACACTACCCTGCACTGCTCTGATTTATATTGTTGTTACCCTTGCTTTATTCATGTTTATATTCGCATTGCCTGTTTATTATGTTATTACTTGATGACTTGACGCGCTGACGTCTGGGTTTTGCATGGCCCAGATTCTTCTACCTTGCTGCAGACTGATTAGGAGTTTTGCCGCTGTTAGACGAGCGGTGAGGTTCCTGTCGGTACGTAGTTTCACTCCAGGTGTTTCATTTATTGGATCTTTTGGCTTCCGTATATTGTTATCTCTTGACGCTTTTACTCTGGCTTATGGACATGTACTAGGTAGTTAGTTTACTTTCCTGTTCTTGATATCCCCACAGCCGTAATATGACTGTGGAAGGATTTTTCCTATCCACAGGTAGCATGGTTGGCTATGTCACGTGCCCACTTTAGTGTACTTTGGGAAGCGGGGCACGACACGGACGATATCACATATCATGAGAATCTAGTACGGTATCACATACACGTATTATTCTCGGTTCCGCACATATCCCATATGTGCTCCTACTCCGTTTTGCCTTAGCCAGGAAACCTCTGTGTATGACTCTAAAGAATCGTCAATACGCCGGCAGTAGGTGAAGATCATATTAAACACCCACAAGCTGCAAGCGGTCAGCTAAACGTAACAGCTACCCAGATATTGAGCGATCAAAAGATCAACAAGCAAGCCTGTACATTCTCCTATGAATCCAACCAGTAACACTCCCGTACAGTCCGGTCTTTTCGTCTGATATATCGTATATCCAGTCTAGGGGTAGTAAACGTCAGACCCCAGTAAACGATAAGTCGTGTCGAAATGAGGTCCATAACAGCTCGAGAAACTATTGATAACACTTACCAGTAAATCTCAGCAACCCTGGCCAAGGATTTCCAGTTATAGCCAATCGAACACAGTGCAACATCAACTCCCAATATCGGGAGAGACGAAACCCCTCCTATCGCTCATTGCCTCCATGTGATTCGGGACTGTACCCAAAAGCCACCGTTTTGCACATTCTCTTGAACGTGGTAAGGTGGAAATCAAAGCACAGTGGGAATCACACAAGACTCTATGACGATCTCGGGTCTACAGACTAACCTGTACCAGTGTCACCAGAGAACTGCCATCAGACAATAGGTATAATACCATCTGGGAGTTCTCGGTGAGTCCGTTCAGTGTACCCAGTCTCCACTGAGCACCCATATACAATCTTTGATGTCAAACACCAATGGATATGGGATCATCCATCACCCGTCTGCATGGGTCAAGAAGCTATACGCTAGTATACTCTGGTATATCGATGCCCTGTCTCGATATACCTATGACTAGGAACAATTGAAGGATGTACTTAGCGACTACATTGTCCCCACTAGTATGATCTACATCATAGTCCTAGTAGTCAAGTACTCATCCTAAGGGCTTTATCAACATGTAACATAAAGACAATCAGAGTACAAATTAAGATAAAGTGCAACTAGATAGCATACTATCATGTCGAGCAAGAAAGTCCTCCATATATATGTCCAAGCATCCACTACAATATACATCGTATGTACAGTAATGGCCTCTAGGGCATATGATCAGTCGAAAATATTGCATTCTTAACACATTAATTTCCCTACTCTTATCATTCATCTAAGAGTGTTTATTGTAAATATAACACAGATTACGAATTCATCGGGAAAATACCAAATAAACTGTGTTATAGTTATAATCGACATTCTAGAAGGAAATTAAGTGTTTATTACTACTTGCATTTGATTTGTATATATCAACCCCTGTCTCGAGATTGTGTGCAGAAAATTCTCCAGGTAAAAGTGCCAGAATAAAAAAAGTACCGATAAAATGCATCAAGTCCAAGACATGAGATCTGGCAGCAACCAAGAAAGAAATGCTAGATTCCAGGTATCAGAAGAAGACCCCAATAGTGTCAGAAGAAGACCACAGAAATTTCATGCAGCGAGCCCATTACATGGCCACGGATCCACGGCCGAGTTGGCCGATCCGCCGTCCACTTGACACGTCATCAAAACAGATTGTCTCCAGAAGCTTCTTCTCAACAACCTCGCTTCTTCAGGACGCTTAAATTAGCACATGGCTTCTTCCAGAAGGCTCTGCATAACAAACTCACTCTAGAATATTCCTTGTAACAAACTCATTCTAGAATATTCCTTGTAACAAACTCATTCTAGAAGGCTCTCTCTAACAACCTAGATTTGGAGGGAAGATTCAAATGAGTGGTTATAAAAGGGGATCTAGATCTAGGGTTTTGGGGGTACACAATTAGTGGTGAGTTAGTTACACATTTGGAGCCAAAATTCAAATTCAAGTTGAATGACACAACTTAATACCAAAACCCTAGCCCAAATCCATTTCCAAAGCCAAATCAAGATCATTTTGAGAAGCAAATCAAGCAAGCAACCATCGATCCTTTATCCGCGAAGCCAATCTTCATCAAGAGCATGAGATCCACGACGATCCAAGTCTCACGGAGATCGAGCGGAGCGAATTTCGACGGATCTAGTTACCTCTTCAAAAGGAGCGATCGAGAGCACCATCTTGTAACCTCGAATTGAGGGAATGCGTAATTAGTCGTCGATTGAATAAAGGTGATAATTGTAATTCTTGCTTTCTTTACATTCTTGCGTTATGAAACTTCTTGATTCTTGATTCATTAATTTTCATGATGTGTGAGTGAAATCTCCGCTTGTGGAGGAATCGAGAGAATCGGTAGATCTAATGGTGATGAAATCCTTTTACTAATATTAAGTCTTATGAGAATTGTTAACTCTAGGAAAATGAATCATCGATGACCTAATTTGGAGAGAGATCACTTTCATGATAACTTCGTTGCAAATTAGAGATGAACGATTGATGATTTTCTTTTCTAGAGGTTAGACTTGAATGATGATCTATGAAAAGACAAGGGATAGAAGGAGAAACCCTAGTTTCTTCAATAGATCCTTAATCTTCATTCATCATCATCTTTCTAGCTACAATCCATCAATAGATAAAATTAGTTATAAATAGTATTCATCATAGCTACCAATTCGATCGATTCCTACAAGCTATTCTACAAATCTTGATAACTAAATTGATTAGGGAATTTCTTGATTCTTGATTCTAGATCTTCATTTTCTTTATGTTTCTTGAAATTAAAACTCACAAATCTTGAATCAATTTTCTTGCATTTTCTATTATCTTTTCATTTCGACTCATCTAAAACAAGATTGATCAAAACACACATCTCAGTGGACGATCCGTATTCATTAACGCGTTACATCGACACCGTTAATTGATTGCGGTATAAATTTCTTTGGTTGTGATTAAAACTTTTCCAAATACACGAGCAGATGATTCAATCAAATGGCGCCGTTGCCGGGGATGTGTGCTATTTTGTTCATTTTTGTTATTTGAGTTGAAAAATTATTATTCCATTAGAATTTTTTAGATCAAAATCGCATCAAGTGCTTAACGATAGTGTTTGAATTTTTGCGAGGGAATCTGGAATCACTGTTGAAGGGATCTCAAGATTCAGAGAAGTTTTACGAAGTTTAGGGAAGCACAAATAGCTGAGGAAAAATTTTCAAACCCTAATTCCCCCATCAAGCCGCGGAAACACGACCAGAGAGGCATTTTTGGGGCGGAACTTCCGCCGTTTATGGTGTTCACTGTGACAAATTTCTCAGGTCTACTCTCTGTACTCTCATATTCTCTCTGATCTTGTCCAATAACCATTTCCTGTAGGATTCTTTGCAAAATTCGCAGCGCCGCAAAAAGAAAAATTGTTGCGTGTTTTGATCTTGGTTGTTTGCATATTTTAATACGGAAATTAAGGGGCAAAGAACAAATTCAGATTAGGTGGGGAGTTCATTACCCTTCCTAAGCCCCGCAAATCACAAAATGAGCATCCGCATTACCCTTAATTAACTAAAAAATATCTAGACAAGACTCTAAGGACCGTCGCGCTCAATTAGGACAGAAGGAGGTCGTGAGTAATCTATTGCTTATCCGCGTTTTTTTTTTGGTGTCTAAGGCAAGTGTGTCTAAGGCAGGTGGTTACTTAATTAGGCCCGCTACTTACGTAGCGGAGAACCTCCCACTTACCTGGCACTTACCTGGCCACAGAAGGGGCAAAGTGGTAATAGAGGATTTATCCTGTGATTTGTCTTCTGGAAGTCTAGGAGCGGTCTAGTGACTTGACCTAGGTGACCATTAGATATAGGGTTGCTTGTGCATTTTTGTGTGAATTTTCATAATCCGTCATTTTTCAAAACAAACCAATTATTTTTTCCCCCTTTCCCCTCTTCTCTTCTTATAATGGGTAACCCAAATAGACGAACTCTTGCCGAGCTTTGCTGTCTACAACCAGATATTTCTTGTTTTCGTAATCGCTTCGGTATACAGTCCGACTCTCCCATGTCCTTAAGAGATCGGATAGAACAAGTGGGTAGAAACAGTTGGCCACCTCAGTCCAGGTCTTATCAACCGTATCCTAATTCTACATCTATTTCAGTTGATACTCCGAGTGAGGATGCCCCTAGACGCATGTCCATTGCTGAGCATATAGCTAGGGCTAAAGGCTAAAGTTTCAATCCGGACCAATATCAACAATCACCTCCACTTTCTAAAGAAGAATTTCATAATCGGTTTGTGGCATGTATGATTTCTAGAGATAACAGCCAACCGACCAACCAATATCAATATTCTTCTTATCATAATGTTGATCCTACTCCTACCCAATTTTCGCAACCATTCTATTCCTATCAATCCAATCCGACCTTTCCACCCTCTCTAGACAGTCCTTCTAATCAGTCATTTGGGAGTTTTAATTGTCCACAAGAATTTCAATCTTATACGGAAACCCCTTATCGACCCAAGTCTAGTCTGGAACTGACATTAGAAAAATATCTGGAATTGTGGAACCAAATTAGGAAGGAAATGACAGAATGGAGGCAAGCAAATAACCTCAAACCAGCCCAAAATTTTTCAGTATATAATACGGGCATAGGACAAAATGAGAATTTGGGTACTGAGACAGAATATACACCCTTCCTAATCAAACCTTCCCTTTCCAAACTGAAATCCACAACTCCAGTTTCATAGATTCATCGAGTACACCAAAAGATTCACCAATTGACGATAGAATGTATGAGAAGTTGTGTAATAATGCAGTATTTGATTACCCGACTATGAAGGGTCTATTTCAAGTGAAACCATACCAAACCCTTATGATCTCTACACCTCCACTCTTGAACCAAAATTGATTGAAAACCATAATTTGAATTAGGTGTTTGAGAATTTTTTGTTAGTTGTATGTATGCCCTAGAGGCCATTATTGTACAGATGATGTATATTATATTGGATGCTTGGACATATATAGAGATGACTTTCTTGCTCGATATGATAGTATGCTATCTGGTTGCACTTTATCTTACCATGTATACTTGTCTCTTTATACTGTCTTAGAGTTACATGTTGGTAAAGCCCTTAGGATGTGTACTTGACTACCTGGACTATGATGCGGATCATACTAGTGGGGACATGGTAGTCCATAAGTACATCCTTCAAGGTCCCTAGTCGTGGGTGTATCGAGACGGGGCATCGATATACCAGTGTAGACTAGCGTATACGCTTCTCGACCCATGAGATGGGCGATGGATGATCCCATATCCATTGGTGTTTGACATCAGAGATGGTATACGGGTGCTCAGTGGACACTGGGTACACTGGACGGACTCGCCGAGAACTCCCAGATGGTGTTATACCTCACGTCAGATGGCAGTTCTCAGGTGACACTTGTGCAGGTTAGTCTGTAGACCCGAGATCGTCATAGAGTCTTGTGTGATTCCCACTGTGCTTTGATTTTCTTCTTACCACGTCCATGAGGGCGTGCAAAACGGTGGTTTTTGGGTACAGTCCCGAGTCACATGGAGGCAATGAGCGATAGGAGGGGTTTCGTCTCTCCCGGTATTGGGGGTTGATGTTGCACTGTGCTCGATTGGCCGTAACAGGGAAGTCCCTGGCCAGGGCTGATTCAGAGATTTACTGGTAAGTGTTACCAGTAGTTTCTCGACCCGTTATGAGCCTCACATCGGCACGACTTATCGGTTATTGGGGTCTGACGTTTACCACCCCTAGACTTGATATGCGACATATCAGACGAGGAGACCGGACTGTGCGGGAAGTGTTGCCGATTGGCTCGACGGGAGTTGTAGCAGGTTCGCTTGTTCTCTTCTGATCGCTCAATACCCGGGTGGCCGTTACGTTTAGCTGACCGCTTGCGGCTTGGGGGTGCTTGATATGATCATCACCCACTGCCGGCATATTGACGAGTCTCAGAGTCCCACAATGGAGTTTCCTAGTCCAGGCGAAACGTTGTGGTGCGCGTATGCGATATGCGCATGGACCCGATTAAAATGCGAGTATAGGATACCGTATATTGATCGGGCGGCTTGCTTTTGGTTAGGGTCATATGTGATATGACCGGATTGATAAATCAAGTGTTGATTTATCATTTAACCATTATTTTCTCACTAGAAATCCTTTCTTGTACTTGATGGATGTATGCATGCATGTATGTTCTCTTTTTAGATTCATGCACATATGGATGTACATTCACACATACATACATACATACATACATCCTTCATGGTTTCTTATACAAAGAAAATGGTGGCAATATAAGACTCACACCATGGGTATTTTATTTGGAATATTATTGTATTTAACCTAAAAACAGAAGGAAAAAGAAAAGGGGTTAGTTTTGGATTGTTTCTACACTCTTCTTGACCTAACCTTTCTCACCCACCATTTAACCATGTTTTACTCTTCCTTTTAGTATTTAACACAAGTACAATAATGATTCAACCATGGTTTGAGATGAGAGATAAAAATATATATTGATATATTTTCTATTTTCTTTCTTAGAGTTGAACTTATCTTCTTCTCAAATTGCCATCATCTTCTTCTTCCTCTCTAGTTTTTTGTAGTGAGCAATATGCTCATCAAGATTGGATTTTGAAGTGAGAATAAGAACCACAATATCATTCTACACAAGTTAAGCCAACTTGTTTAGAGTGTTAGCTTCATTTCGTTCACTTGATCGGATAAAGTTGCAAGCTTGGACAAAGCGGACTCCGGGTGGATCATCAGTGACCTCGAGGAGTTCAAGCGGAGCTTTTTCAAACCCCAAGTAGCCGAGGAGTCTAGCGTAAGGAGCTATAAAGGTTGTACTCTCAAAACCCTAGCCTTTCTTTCGTATGGTGATGTGAAAAATTTAGAAACCCTAATTTTTCTAGGATCGATTCTATGTTTGTTAACTTAGCACCCTAAAGACTCCACTTTTGGTTCATGTGATGCTTCCAAACCCTTCATGTGGTGCTAGGCTAACCCAACATGGGTATCAGAGCTGACCTAGAACATTAGGCGATACTTTAGCGAAGTGAAAACCCCGATCGAACCGAAATACGATTTTACGGGACACTCTCTGGAAATTTTTTAAAATCTGACATTAATCCGAATTAAAAATATGTAAAAAATTCAGCAGGCAAATATAAGAATTACGGTATAAAAATTATTCGATGAACAGTCATTCTTGCCGCGGAAACGCGGCCTAAGCTTGCTTAGGCCGCGGTTCCGCGGTCGTACACCTCAATCACTGAATAAATTTTATACAGTAATGCTGGAAACTGCTTGTATATTTTTTAGGGTATTTTTAATCTGAATTTAGTGCTGAAAATTCTGGAGATGGTTTTGGACTCGACGGTTCGATCGGAATTTTGATTTCGTGACTTTTCCTGGTAAATTAGAAAGTATTGAAGTGTTTGAACGAGTATCATTTGCTCACTTTTCACGGGGTTTAAATCCTGAGGAGGTTCGTGCAAGTTTTGTGGTGGTCCCTCTAGAAGACAACAAACCTTAACTCGATTATGTGACCGTCTTGAACTGCCCTTTGAACCTTAGAGTTTAGGGCAGTACGGCATGCCACATGTGAGGCATTGGCTTGACCCTTCTACGGCTGGACCGCTACTACTGTGTCACACTCCAAGTTTTTTGAACTTCGCTCAAGTGTTGAGATTTAGTGAATCTTGGGTATTTGATCGGTCGTTCGAAAACTTTAATACTATCTAATTATATGGAATGTGATGCAATATGTGGAATTCATATTATAAGACATGAAATACGAGGTATGTGATATTTCGTATTTACGATGTCTAAGGAGAATGTTGATTCCAGATATTGCAGTTTTACAATTTCTTTTCTATGACTATAAGTGTAGTATGTAGTGGTATTGCCGATTGTCGTTGCTATACGTCGATGACAATCGGTGTATGCATACTTACTTACGTTAATGGTATGGGATATTATGTGTTGTTGAGATATGATGTGCAGGATTGTCGCGATTGAATAGCCTGGGGGTTTTTATGTGAGATGAGAGTTTTATATTTTCATTCATGTAAATTCAAATGTAATGTAATATTCTTTTATTTGGGGCACTTCCGGGTTGAGGTCGATGCCACCTGTGTTGTATATTATTTACTTTTCCGCATTAGGATGGACCCAAGGAGGGGAGCATAGGTGACCGGGTTCTGGGGTTCAGTGGGAGGCCATCTCGAGGAGTCGAGACCGGGTCTCCTAAACTCCAGAATCGGTAGGGTCGCTTGCCGCTCTCGTAGGGGTCCAGTGTCACGCTCCATCCCCAATACAGAGAGTATTGTCCGCTTTGGCCGAAACCGCACGGTTTTTCCCTTTAGAGTGAACCGGACCCGACCAGGGGCCACTTCCCAGGAGGTCACCCATCCCAAGACTTCCCTGGCCCGAGCACGCTTAACTACGGAGTTCTTAAGCTCCTGTAGTTCCGGTTCACTTAAAAGGCGCCTCTGTATTGAAGAGTGGTATCATTCCATTTATAGTACAGATCTGTCCCCTTTCGGAATGTATTCCGAAGATTCCCCATTGTTCTACAGTGGGTCCCACGGACTCAAGAGGTGGCCCCCACGGATTCAAGAGGTGGCCCCCGCCCACTTAACACGACACTTGGCGTGGCACTTTGTTCCGTGTGGCACTTTGCTCCGTGAGCAAGAATCGGGTCCCGACATTCTCCCCACCTTTGAACAATGGTTCGTCCTCGAACCACAGACCTACTATTGAGGAACCTGGCTCTGATACCATTCTGTCATGCTCCACCCCCAATACAGAGAGTATTGTCCGCTTTGGCCGAAACCGCACGGTTTTTCCCTTTAGAGCGAACCGGACCCGACCAGGGGCCATTTCCCAGGAGGTCACCCATCCCAAGACTTCCCTGGCCCGAGCACGCTTAACTACGGAGTTCTTAAGCACCTATAGTTCCGGTTCACTTAAAAGGCGCCTCTGTATTGAAGAGTGGTATCATTCCATTTATAGTACAGATCTGTCCCCTTTCGGAATGTATTCCGAAGATTCCCCATTGTTCTACAGTGGGTCCCACGGACTCAAGAGATGGCCCCCACGGATTCAAGAGGTGGCCCCCGCCCACTTAACACGACACTTGGCGTGGCACTTTGTTCCGTGTGGCACTTTGCTCCGTGAGCAAGAATCGGGTCCCGAGATCCAGGGTGTGGGCTTGGCTATTCATTGCGACTGTGGAATCCGTATTTTCTATTGTTGGCTAAATACTAAATACGGACGTCCTAGTATATCCCACATTATATCTATGTTTCTGCTGCGATATCTGTGATGTGATCATTTGATATGTTCTGATGGATACAGTATATAATATATATGATATATTATATAGGCGTTACTTATGTTTTACACCCGCACTAGTCCTGCCCTGCTCTGTCGTTAGTTACCTAACCTAACGGTGCACGAGGGGACATCGAGGCGAATGCGGATGGCATAAGTGTACGTCGTTTTTATCTGTGATGTTTAGGTGACTTAAATGATGGGACTTCATTACTGTGATTAATGAAAGAAAAGAAACCTAAAAGATGTTGTAGAATCAAATTTTAAAATAAAAGGGTAGCTACAGTTTTGCTTTGCATAGCGGTATATATGATATACCCTGCACCTTATTCGATGAGGAAAGAGCCGAGATCCCTTCACCGGGAGTGACCTCTTTAGCGAAACTGGCAGATGCTACAACACTCGGTTTGCTTTTGATTGCTTTTGGAGTTTTGCTTTGCACAGTGATGTATATGATATATCCCGCACCTTATTCGATGAGGAAAGAGCCGAGATCCCTTCACCGGGAGTGACCTCTTTAGAAAAACTAATAAA
This sequence comes from Agapanthus africanus, assembly GCA_030015575.1. NCBI lineage: Eukaryota > Viridiplantae > Streptophyta > Magnoliopsida > Asparagales > Amaryllidaceae > Agapanthus > Agapanthus africanus. Next base: position 214,366,149 of record JASDDO010000029.1, read on the forward strand.
AGCCTCAAAATCACTCCATTTCAAAAACTTCACTTGATTCTACAACGATATCAAGTTCATTACGCAATAGGTTTTCAGAAAAACCTGTCGTAGCCCTCCGTCATTTCAGATAAGTTGTATATAGTATTCGTGCTACATTTGTTGGCTTTCGTCAAGGTGTAGTGTGCGGTAGCTATATGCTGCTTATCTGCTGCATATGATGCGACTGGATTAGGGTAGTCGTACGGCTTTGTTGGCTTTCGTCAAGGGTCGTACGGGTGGGTTTAATTCAGTCAAGAAATGTACGGGTTGAACTTGACTAGCGGGCTGTGGTTTGTTGGCTTTCGTCAAGGTCATAGCACGTTAGGGGCAAAATATTATCGGGAATTTCAAGTGTTGAAATTTGCAATGAGATTGCATACCTTCTATGAGATAGTTGGATCCCGATACCCACTGCGAGTAATTGTTACTCCCGGGAGAGTTTTACACAGGACAATTAGCCGATCAAGTAGGTGTCTAGAAAGGTGTCAACGGGGTTACGCCTCTGGGAAAATGAGGTTTACTTTAATTAGGTCCGTGCGAAAGCACGGGGAACCTCCCTCAAAGTACCGACACTGGCCTGGCTGAAAGATCGACGAAGTTGTAAGGTGTAATTAATCCCGGCTAGTCTTTCCTTTTAGGGTTTGAAGGAAGATTTGATAAAAAACAGTGGGAGCCATCCTGATTAGATAAGATAATAACCAATCTGATCTTGCAAGAGCATACGCTAAAGTGTTTTCTTCTCTCTCTCTCCAGGTAGCGACCATGTCATGCCCTAATCAAGATAATAATATGGATGTATTGACCGAACCCGCATGTTATACTGTGCTGGGGAACGTTGGTTCCGTTCATTCTTATAAGAGTTATAGGACTGAACAGGATATAGGGGAATACCAGGATTCCCATGCCACCCGAATGAAGAAAGTACATGTTGATGCATTTTCTTCGGGTGTGTTCGTTACAGAGAACTGTTTCTCCATTTGCCCTACGTCCTGGGTATTAGATACCGGGTCAGGATCCCATATATGTAATCAGTTACATGGGCTCAGGAAAGGTAGAGAACTTGGAGAAGGTGATAAAGACATTAGAGTTGAAATGGTGCAATTGTTGCAGCTAAAACTGTCGGGGAATATCACCTTGCATTACCAACTGGTAATACATTGGTTCTGAACGAATGCTATTACATGCCGAACCTGATATGCAACATTATATCGGTTTCTTTGTTGAGTAAAGAGGGATATAATTTTGTATTACAGGATAATGTTATGAACATTTTCCGTAACCAAAAGTTGGTTGGATCAGGCACGTTGTGCAATGGTATTTATGTTCTAAATCAATCAACAGTTCTGAGCATAACAAACACACACAAGAGGAAGAGTTCAGAACTGAACGAATCCTTCTTGTGGCATTGTAGACTGGGTCATATCAATACGACACGACTGGCTAAGTTGCATAAGGATGGATATTTGAAACCGTTCGAATTTTCATCTTATGACACTTGCCAGTCATGTCTCAAAGGCAAGATGACCAAAACTCCGTTTACAGGACACGGAGAAAGAGTTACCGAACTCTTGGGACTGATACATAGTGATGTATGCGGTCCCATGTCTACACATGCCAGGGATGGTTCTTCGTACTTCATTACATTCACTGACGATCTCTCAAGATACGGACATGTGTTCTTGATAAGACATAAGTCTGAAGCTTTTGAGAAATTTAGAGAATATAAACAAGAAGTCGAGAACCAAACCGGAAAAAGTATTAAAATCCTTCGATCTGATCGAGGAGGTGAATACTTGAGCAGTGAATTCCTGGACTTGCTAAAAGAGAATGGGATTCTCTCTCAGTTGACTCCTCCATATACACCACAGCACAACGGTGTATCAGAACGGAGGAACCGCACCCTATTAGATATGGTGCGCTCTATGATGAGCACAGCTGAGTTACCTATTTCCTTCTGGGGGTATGCGCTTGAAACAGCCATACATCTATTGAATATGGTCCCCACCAAATCTATGCCTACCACTCCATATGAGATATGGAAAGGGAAGAGAACATGTCTTAACTATGTTAAGATATGGGGTTGTCCAGCCTATGTCAAACGACAAAATCCGGACAAACTCGAGGCACGGTCTGTTCTATGCAAATTTATAGGATATCCCAAGAATTCATAAGGGTATATCTTCTACCACCCTGAGGAACAAAGAGTATTTGTTTCTCGGCATGCCACCTTTTTAGAAAAGGAATTTCTTGAAAAAGAGATTAGTAGTCATGAGGTAGAACTGGAAGAGGTTCCAGCTATAAAAGCTGCAGCAGAAGATCTGGTGGAACCAGAGGATTCCGTAGTCCCAATGAACCCCAGCCGCTCCGCCGATCTAGTAGGGTTCCTCGCCAACCTGAGAGATACTACGGTTTTCTCATGGATGGTGGGAGCGAGGATTGCATCATGGAGGATGACGACCCAACTAGCTTCGAGCAGGCCATCACGAGTGGGGACTCAGTGAAATGGCTGGATGCTATGCGGTCCGAGATGGAATCCATGTACACCAACAAAGTATGGACTTTGGAAGTTGCTCCTGAAGGGGTAAAACCCATTGGGAGCAAGTGGATCTTCAAGAAAAAACTTGGTGTAGATGGGAAAGTGGAGACTTTCAAAGCTAGACTTGTTGCAAAGGGTTTTCGTCAAAGACCAGGTGTGGACTATGACGAAACCTTTTCTCCAGTGGCTATGCTTAAATCCATCCGGATCATGCTTGCCATCGCTGCATATCATGACTACGAAATCTGGCAAATGGATGTTAAGACCGCTTTTCTTAACGGTGATTTAGAAGAGTGCGTGTACATGACTCAGCTAGAGGGTTTCGTAGATAGTGGGAGCAGCGGAAAGGTGTGCAAGCTGCTTAAATCCATTTATGGATTGAAGCAAGCATCGCAGAGTTGGAACATCTGCTTTGACGTCGTTATCAAATAGTTTGATTTCGTCAAAAACGTAGATGAACCTTGTATTTACAAGAAGGTAGCAGAGAGTAAGGTTGTCTTCTTCGTATTGTACGTGGACGACATACTCTTGATAGGAAATGATATTCCTATGCTGCAATCGGTCAAGCTCTTCTTATCACAAAGATTCTCAATGAAAGATCTTGGTGATGCCTCCTACATATTGGGAATTAGGATCTATAGAGATAGATCCAAACGGATATTGGGATTTTCCCAATCCAGGTACATTGACACCATAATAAAGAGGTTTAGTATGGAAGAATCCAAGCGTGGGAATTTTCCCACGATCTCTGGAGTCACTCTCTCCAAAGAGATGTCTCCCAAGACTGATTTGGAGAGAGCTCGCATGCAAGGGATACCCTATGCTTCGGCTGTAGGCTCTATCATGTATGCGATGCTATGTACCAGACCCGATGTTGCATACTCACTAAGTGTAGTGAGTAGGTATCAAGCTGATCCTGGAGAGAGTCACTGGACGGCTGTGAAGAGCATTCTCAAGTACTTACGAAGGACTAAAGAGATGCTCTTGGTGTATGGTAATGGAGAATTCCAAGTGGAGTCCTTTACCGATTCGAGCTTCCAGAGTGATAAGGACAACTCTAAGTCGCAGTCGGGATTTGTCTTTACCCTTTACGGAGGGGCGGTTAGCTGGAAGAGTTCCAAGCAGGAAACCGTGGCAGACTCGACGATGGAGGCTGAATACATCGCTGCGAACGATGCTGCCAAAGAGGCTGTCTGGATCAAGAAGTTCATTACTGAACTTGGAGTGGTTCCATCCATTGAGCATCCAATACCTTTGTATTGTGATAACAATGGAGCGGTGGCTTTGGCCAAGGAACCCAGGTCCTATCAGCGATCCAGGCATATCCTGAGGCGGTATCACCTGATCCGGGAGATAGTTGATCGCTGGGAGATCGAGGTCAGGAGGGTTGACACGAAGAATAACACAGCGGATCCACTCACGAAGGCCATTCCCCAGACACAGTTTGAGAGACTTTTCGGGATGCTCGGTATGCGATACTACAGCAGCTGGCCCTAGTGCAAGTGGGAGATTGTTAGTTGTATGTATGCCCTAGAGGCCATTATTGTACAGATGATGTATATTATATTGGATGCTTGGACATATATAGAGATGACTTTCTTGCTCGATATGATAGTATGCTATCAGGTTGCACTTTATCTTAACATGTATACTTGTCTCTTTATACTGTCTTAGAGTTACATGTTGGTAAAGCCCTTAGGATGTGTACTTGACTACCTGGACTATGATGCAGATCATACTAGTGGGGACATGGTAGTCCATAAGTACATCCTTCAAGGTCCCTAGTCGTGGGTGTATCGAGACGGGGCATCGATATACCAGTGTAGACTAACGTATACGCTTCTCGACCCATGAGATAGGCGATGGATGATCCCATATCCATTGGTGTTTGACATCAGAGATGGTATAAGGGTGCTCAGTGGAGACTGGGTACACTGGACGGACTCGCCGAGAACTCCTAGATGGTATTATACCTCACGTCAGATGGCAGTTCTTAGGTGACACTTGTGCAGGTTAGTCTGTAGACCCGAGATCGTCATAGAGTCTTGTGTGATTCCCACCGTGCTTTGATTTCCACCTTACCAAGTCCATGAGGGTGTGCAAAACGGTGGTTTTTGGGTACAGTCCCGAGTCACATGGAGGCAATGAGCGATAGGAGGGGTTTCGTCTCTCCCGGTATTGGGGGTTGATGTTGCACTGTGCTCGATTGGCCGTAACAGGGAAGTCCCTGGCCAGGGCTGATTCAGAGATTTGCTGGTAAGTGTTACCAGTAGTTTCTCGACCCGTTATGAGCCTCACATCGGCATGACTTATCGGTTATTGGGGTCTGACATTTACCACCCCTAGACTTGATATGCGACATATCAGACGAGGAGACCGGACTGTGCGGGAAGTGTTGCCGATTGGCTCGACGGGAGTTGTAGCAGGTTCGCTTGTTCTCTTCTGATCGCTCAATACCCGTGTAGCCGTTACGTTTAGCTGACCGCTTGCGGCTTGGGGGTGCTTGATATGATTATCACCCACTTCCGGCGTATTGACGAGTCTTAGAGTCCCACAATGGAGTTTCCTAGTCCAGGCGAAACGTTATGGTGCGCGTATGCGATATGCGCATGGACCCGATTAAAATGCGAGTATAGGATACCGTATATTGATCGGGCGGCTTGCTTTTGGTTAGGGTCATATGTGATATGACCGGATTGATAAATCAAGTGTTGATTTATCATTTAACCATTATTTTATCACTAGAAATCCTTTCTTGTACTTGATGGATGTATGCATGCATGTATGTTCTCTTTTTAGATTCATGCACATATGGATGTACATTCACACATATATACATACATACATCCTTCATGGTTGCTTATACAAAGAAAATGGTGGCAATATAAGACTCACACCATAGGTATTTTATTTGGAATATTATTGTATTTAAGCTAAAAACAAAAGGAAAAAGAAAAGGGGTTAGTTTTGGATTGTTTCTACACTCTTCTTGACCTAACCTTTCTCACCCACCATTTAACCATGGTTTTCTCTTCCTTTTAGTTTTTAACTCAAGTACAATAATGATTCAACCATGGTTTGAGATGAGAGATAAAAATATATATTGATATATTTTCTATTTTCTTTCTTAGAGTTGAACTTATCTTCTTCTCAAATTGCCATCATCTTTTTCTTCCTCTCTCATTTTGCTCTCTAGTTTTTTGTAGTGAGCATATACTCATCAAGATTGGATTTTGAAGTGAGAATAAGAACCACAACATCATTCTACACAAGTTTAGCCAACTTGTTTAGAGTGTTAGCTTCATTTCGTTCACTTGATCGGATAAAGTTGCAAGCTTGGACAAAGCGGACTCCGGGTGGATCATCAGTGACCTCGAGGAGTTCAACCGGAGCTTTTTCAAACCCCAAGTAGCCGAGGAGTCTAGCGTAGGGAGCTACAAAGGTTGTACTCTCAAAACCCTAGCCTTTCTTTCACATGGTGATGTGAAAAATTTAGAAACCCTAATTTTTCTAGGATCGATTCTATGTTCGTTAACTTAGCACCCTAAAGACTCCACTTTTGCTTCATGTGATGCTTCCAAACCCTTCATGTGGTGCTAGGCTAACCCAACATTTTTACCTTCACTGGAATGAGGAGATTGACATTGGGGATATATTGAATGATGAACCCGAAATTTTGGATGAGTTTGTCCCATCAATTCACCAGGTCCTTTCATATCCTTGTGGTCATCATCTTGAGCCTTTGATAATTCTTCCCGAACCACAAATGCTTCTCCAAGTTGATAATAATGGTATAACCGAACAGCAGACCAAAATTCAGCCTACATCTTCCATATCTGGTTTAGCGATCCTCGACACACCAATTTGTTTACCCATTTCACCTTCTATTTTCTTCGGTTCTTCTTCTATTCTTCCTATAGTTTCAGTGAGTTTTGATGAATCACAATCCGATAATTCAAGTTCAACAATTCCAGAAAGCCAACTTGATTTGGATATTTCTGAAAATGAGGTAAATGAGTTTTTCGAGTCTTCTACCTCTATAGATTTTGACAAATCAAGTATGGTAAATTCTGGCACAAAACTTAATTACAGCAAAATGTTCGATCACACCATTAATGAAAGTTTTGAAGAACTATTTGCTGACGAACTTGCATTCCTAAACAATATGGATTCTGTGATTGATCAACCTCCACCTATAGAAGTTGAACCGCCACCACTCCTTCCTATTCATTCATATTCTCCCTGTCATTCATCCTCATTCTTTCATTTCTATAATTTAAGACTTAAACCTTTTTCTAGACCACCACTTATCTCTTCCCCACTTCTTCCTGACTCTATACTGTAGGGTTCCTAGGCACTCCCAAGAGGTCACACAAGGCATCGAACATGCCAATTTCAAATTTTACGGTGCCTACAAACCCTAAACTACGGATCGTTTGCTAGAAATCTAGGCGAAAAAGCTAACTAGTTAACACTTAACTACAAGATACGGAAATACAACCTTTGTAGATCCGGTGCTCCACCTCCATAGCTCTGCAACAAGGTCCTCTCCGCTGTCCAAATCAAATCCGGGCTCAAGCGTCGGCTTCGTCGGAGAAAAAGCGAGCTAGGTTGTCGATGTCCATGCCGAAGATGATCTACGTCGAGGCATCGCTAAATCAAGCTCCACCTTCACCAAGCCCTAAAACTTGTGAAGGAAACACACTCTACTACTTGGCAAGAGGTAGAGGATGAAGAAATAGGAGTTGGGTTAACTTTAGAATTGGATTTCTCACTCTAATTCATCAATCACCATTGATGAGGTAAGCTTTCTTCTTGAAGTTCAAGGAAGAAGAAGAAGAAATGTTATGATAAGATTAATTCAAAAAAGAAAAGAAATATAATCCTTATCATAACTTGAACCATGGTCAAGTGTAGAGAGTAAATCATGGTTAGTGGGATGGTTAGGGTTAAGCATGAGACAAAATGGTAACTTGGTCAAAGTCTTCATGAAGCTTCATGAACAAAACAAAAGAAGCCACCATTTTCTCATTTGCTTTACATTTTCCAAAATGAATAAATAGATAAATAAATAAGAAAAGGAAATAAAACCCTAATCATATAAATAACCATGGTTTATTCTTAACATACACTTAAACAATCATGTATCATCAAACATGATACAAGCAAATGTACAAATGTATATCACATATACAATGTGCACAATACAAGTGAGAAAATCCATATAAAGTGAACCAATACTAGTTAACGCAAAGTAATATATCAAATATATTATCATGCATTAAATCATTAAATCAACACTTGATTTAACGATCCGGTCATATCGCATATAACCGACTAATATCAACAGTAACAACTTATCGAATCAACACTTGATCCGATAACCCGGCTACATCGCATATAACCGATCAATGTCACATCGCGAGAATCGAATACAGTATCACATACCGTATTATTCTCGGTCCCGCACATATCTCATATGCGCTCCTATTTCGTTTCGCTTGAGCCAGGAAACCTCTGTGTAGGACTCTAAAGACTCGTCAATACGCCGGCAGCAGGCGATGATCATATCAAACACCCACAAGCCGCAAGCGGTCTGCTAAACGTAACGGCCACCCGGGTATTGAGCGATCTGAAGATCGACGAGCAAGCCCGCTCACACTCCAGTGAATCCGACCAGTAACACTACCGTACAGTCCGGTCTGATCGTCTGATATGTCGCATATCTTGCCTAGGGGTGGTAAACGTCAGACCCCAATAGCTCGATAAGTCGTGTCGATATGAGGCTCATAACGGGTCGAGAAACTACTGGTAACACTTACCAGCAATTCTCTGATAAGCCCTGGCCAGGGACTTCCTGTTATAGCCAATCGAACACAGTGCAACATCAACTCCCTATACCGGGAGAGACGAATCCCCTCCTATCGCTCATTGCCTCCATGTGACTCGGGACTGTACCCAAAAACCACCGTTTTGCACGCCCTCTTGGACGTGGTAAGATGGAAATCAAAGCACAGTGGGAACCACACAAGACTCTATGACGATCTCGGGTCAACGGACTACTCTGTACCAGTGTCACCAGAGAACTGCCATCTGACGTGAGGTACAATACCATCTGGGAGTTCTCGGCGAGTCCGTCCAGTGTACCCAGTCTCTACTGAGCACCCGTATATCATCTCTGATGTCAACCACCAATGGATATGGGATCATCCATCGCCTATCTGTATGGGTCGAGAAGGAATACGCTAGTCTACTCTGGTATATCGATGCCCCGTCTCGATACACCCACGACTAGGGACTTTGAAGGATGTACTTATGGACTACCATGTCCCCACTAGTATGATCCGCATCATAGTCCAGGTAGTTAAGCACACATCCTAAGGGCTTTACCAACATGTAACAGAGAGACAATCAGTATACACGTTAAGGTAAAGTTCAACCAGATAGCATACTATCATGTCGAGCAAGAAAGTCCTCCCTATATATGTCCCAGCATCCACTACAATATACATCCTATGTATAGTAATGGCCTCTAGGGCATACATATAACTAACAATCTCCCACTTGCACTAGGGCCATCTGATAGCAGTGGTTGCAGTATCTCATACTCAACCATCCCATAATAGTCTCTCTCTGGGAACAGGCCTTTGTGAGTGGATCCGCTGTGTTGTCCTCTGAGTCTACTCTCCTAACCTTGATCTCCCTGGAGATCAACCATCTCCATGATCAAGTGATACTGCCTTAGAATATTTCTGGATCACTGATGGGACCTGCGTTCCTTGGCATAAGCAACGACTCCATTGTCACACAATGGGAGGAACATAGTTCATCTCATGAACCAATATACACCCAGACTGTCTCTTTGGTAGCATCTTAAGTAGCGATGTATCTAGCCTTTATCGTCTAGTATGTCACGGTATCTAGCTTGGAACTCTTCCAACATACCGTCCCTCCACTGAGGGTAAAGACAATGCCTGTGACTGACATTCAGTCGTCTTTATCACCCTGGAACACTTCCAGTGATTCTCCCCAGGATCGTTTGATACCGTCTCACTACATCTAGTGAGAATTCTAACATCCATTTAGATCTATCTCATAGATCCAAAACCCAGGATTTAGTAGGTATCATTTTGATCCTATTGGAGAATCCTTGTGATATGCGGAGATCGACCGAGCGTAGCATAGGAAACTCCTTCCCTATCAAGAGTATGTCATCCACGTACTCTACGAGGATCGTCACCATACTCCCTACCACCTTTTTGTTTATACAAGGTTCATTTACCATTTTGATGATGTCAAACTCTTTGACTAACACATCAAAACAGACGTTCCATCTCCGCGATGCCTGCTTTATCAGATAAAACATCTTGTACACGTTTCCGCTGCTCCCACTGTCTACGAGGCCCTCTGGCTGTGTACTTATAGACACACTCTTCTAAAACATCATTTAGAAAAGCAGTCATGACACCCAACCACCAGATATCGCAGTCATGGTATGTAGCCGTGGCAAGTAGGATCTGGATGGACTTAAGCATAGCTCCTTAGAAAAAGTTTCATCATTATCCACGCCTGGTTGATGACGAAAACCTTTAACAAGTCTAGCTTTGAAAGTCTCAACTTTTCCATTTACACCAAGTAATCTTCTCAAGATATACTTGCTCCTGATGGGGATTTAACCCTTCAGATATAGCAACCAAAGTCCATACTTTGTTGGTGTATATGGATTCCATCTCAGATCGCTAAACATCCAGCCATTCTTACAGAGTCTTACTCTCGATGGCCTGCTCGAAACTAGTTGGGTCATCATCTCATGATGCAATCCTCACTCCCACTGTCATAGAGAAACTGAAGTATCTCTCAGGTGGGTGAGGAACCCTACTAGATCGGCGGAGAGGCTGAGGTTCGTTGGAATCTACTGAATCCTTTGGTTCTATCAAATCATCTGCTGTAGTTTGTATAGCTGGAACCTTTCCAGTTCTACATTACAGGCCTTGCCTCCAGCTTGTCCGGATTTTGCTTTTAGACATAGGCCGGGCAACCCCAAATCTTAACTAACTTAAGATATGGGCTCTTCCCTTTCCATATCACATATGAAGTGGTAGGCAACTGATTTGATTCAAACCCTATTCAATAGGTATGCAGCTTCTCAAGCGCATAACTCCCAAAAGGAAAAAGGTAACTCAGCAGTACTCATCATAGAGCACACCATATCAAATAGGGTGTATCTGCTCCGCCCCGATATACCATCGTGCTATGGTGTATTCGGAGGAGTAATGCCGAGAGAGAATCTCATTCTCCTTTAGAATAGTCCAGGATTTCCGTGCTCAAGTATTCTCCTCCTTGATCTCATCAAAGGACATAATACTTATACCCGTATTCTGCTTCTCTACTTCTAACTTATATTCTGTGAATATCTCAAAAGGTTCGGACTCATGTTTCAACAGGAACATAGGTCTGAATCTCGAAAGATCAACAGAGAATGTAATGAAGTATAAAGAACCCGTCTTGGCATGTGTAGACAGGGGACCTACATACTTCAACATGTATCATCCCAAGAGTTCACTAACTCTTTCTCTGTTTCCAGTAAACGGAGCTGTGGTCATCTTATCTTTGTGACATGACTGGCGAGTTTCACAAGATGTAAATTCAAACTGATTTAAATATGCATCTTTATGTAACTCTAGCTAGTCGGGTCACATTGATCTGACCTAGTCTACAATACCTCAAGAAGGATTCGTTCATTTCTGAACTCCTCCTCTTGTTTGTGTTCCGTATACTAAGAACTGTAGTTTGATTTAGAACTTCAACGCTTTTAGATAACGTGCCTGATACGATCAACTTTTGATATAGGAAATGTTCAAAACATTATCCATCAATACAAAATTTTATCATTTCTTTACTGATAAAGAGACTGATATGATTTTGTATATCAGGTTCGGTATCTAATAACATTCGTTCAGAATCGATGTATTGATAATACAGGGTGACAGTGACCAACAGATTTGGCTGCAACACTTGCCCCGTTTTCTGCCTCATGAAACTTATCACCCGATCTCAGTTCTCTACCTTTCTGTAGCCCTATGTAACTTATTACATATCTGGGATCCTGATCTGGTATCACATACCCAGGACGTAAAGGATACTGAGAAACAGTTCTCTGTAATGAACACACCCGAAGATGATGCATCAGCATGCACTCTCTTCGTTTGGGCGGCACGGGAAATCTGGTATTCCCCAAATTCCTGCTCTGTTTTATAACAATTATAAGTTGGAGCGGGACCAACGTTCCCCAGCTCAGTATAACAAGCGGGTTCAGTCAATAATCTGTATTATTATCTTGATTAAGGCGTGATATGGTCGCTACCTGGAGAGAGAGAGAAGAAAACACTCAGCGTGCGCTCTTTCAAGAATAGATTGGTTATTATTTTATCTAATCAGGATGGCTCCCACTGCTTTTTATCAAATCTTCCTTCAAACCCTAAAAGGAAAGACTAGCCGGGATTAATTACACACTACAAGTTCGCCAATCTTTCAGCCAGGCCAGTGTCGGTACTTTGAGGGAGGTCCCCCGTGCTTTCGCACGAACCTAATTAATGTAAACCTCGTTTTCCCAGAGGCGTAACCTCGTTAACACCTTTCTAGACACCTACTTGATCGGCTAATTGCAATATGTAAAACTCTCCCAGGAGTAACTCTTACTCGCAGCGGGTATCGGGATCCAACTATCTCATAGAAGGTATGCAATCTCATTGCAAATCTCAACACTTGAAATTCCCGATAATATTTTGCCCCTAGCTCGCTATGACCTTGACGAATGCCAAACAACCCATAGTCCACTAGTCAAGTTCAACCCGTACATTACTTGATCGAATTAAACCCACCCGCACGACCCTTGACGAATGCCAAACAACGCCGTACGAATACCCTAATCCAATCTGCATCATATGCATAAGCAGATAAATACTAGTTAGCTACCACACACTACGCCTTGACGAATGCCAAACTACCGCAGCACGAATACTAACTAGTACTTATCTGTAATGACGGAGGGCTACGACAGGTTTTTCTGAAAACCTATTGCGTAATGAACTTGATATCGTTGTAGAATCAAATGAATTTTGAAATGGAGTGTTTTTGAGGCTTTTGTAGTTTTGCTAAAGGAGTCACTCCCGGTGAAGGGATCGTCGGTCCTTTCCTCATCGAATGAGGTGCGGGATATATCATATATATCACTGTGCAAAGCAAAAACTCTTAAAAGCAATCAAAAGACAAACCGAGTGTGTAGCATCTGCCAGTTATTGCTAAAGGAGTCACTCCCGGTGAAGGGATCTCGGTCCTTTCCTCATCGAATAAGGTGCAGGATATATCTCATATACCGCTATGCAAAGCAAGAGCTGTAGCTACCTGTTTTATTTTGAAATTCGATTCTACAACATCTTAGGTTTCTTTTTATTTCATTAATCACATTAATGAAGTCCCATCATTTAAGTACCTAAACATCACAGATAAATACGACATACACTTATGCCATCCGCATTCGCCCCGATGTCCCCTCGTGCACCGTTAGGTTAGGTAACTAACGGCAGAGCGGGGCAGGGCTAGCGCGGGTGTAAAACATAAGTAACGTCTATATAATATATCATATATACTATATATGTATCTATCACAGAACATCACATGATCACATCACAGATATCGCAGCAGAAGAAACATATGAAATATTGGATATACTAGGACGTCCGTGTTTTCAATACGAGCCAGTATAAAACACGGATTCCACGGTCGTGATGAATAGCCAAACCCACACCCCTAGACCCCTACGAGAGCGGCAAGCAACCCTACCAATTCTGGAGTTAGGAGACCCGGACTCGACTCCTCGAGTTGGTCTCCCACTGGACTCCAGAACCCGGTTACTTGTGCCATCCTTCTTGGGTCTATCCTAGTGCGGAAAAGTAAATAATATACAAAAAGTGACAACCTCCGCAACCTGGAAGTGCCCCAATAAAAGAATATTACATACAAGTTTTTACATGAATGAAAATGAAAAACACTCATCTCACATAAAAACCCCCGGCTATTCAAACACGACGATCCAATATAACATATCCAGCAACACATAACATCATATGTCATCAACGTAAGTAAATATGCGCATCCCAATTGTCGTTGACATATAGCAACGAAACCGGCGATATCACATATTACACCTACGGTCACAGAAAAGAAAGTGTAAAACTACAACAGTTGGAATCCGCAACCTCCTCAGACATCGCATGCCTGACCAAATGAATTCTTAGACATCACATGCCTAACAATTATAAACCCCGCATTTTAGTCTCATTATCGAAAACACTTTTCAATATCTAGTCGGGCAATTCAACAAGATTCCCGACATCCTGATCGAATGCTCGTCGCAAACTTCAATAGACGGCCGCACCCCCGTTACCGTCGACGAAGTGCACCAAGGCGGAACACCGCTACCGCGAGCACCCGAACGGATGCTTTCGGCGACGGGGTTCTCCTAAAGTCACTTGGTCGGGGCTACGGAGTGAGGCAGTCTATTAAGTTTACCCGGCGAGTATCCGCGTACGCTACGTGATTGCGACGGACTTTTGATCACATCAAAATTCCGTGGCAACCGATCAAGTGAGACTAAACTGCTATGTTTATAATATTCATTCAGTTATCTCATAACTTTTTGTGAATTCCAATTATTGTATCCCATTCCGGATAAATAGAAAATGTCAAACTTTCCGATCGAACAATCGAACACCCAACCTTTCCCGATACAGATCAACACATGAAACAAGTCTAGCAACATTCAGTTCGTGCCTCAGTACCAACGGTCCAGCCGTAGAAGGGTCAAGCCAACGCCTCACATGTGGCACGCCGTACTGCCCCAAACCCGAAGGTTCAAAGGGCAGTTCAAGACGGTCACATAATCGAGTTAAGGTTTGTGTCTTCTAGAGGGACCATCGCGTTACTTGCACTACTTAGAACGTCATTAAACTACGGAAAAATCCAACACTTGGAAATTTCCCGACAGGGGAAAAATTGGGTATTTATATCCGGTCGAACTTTTTAACATATTCTAAAATTTATCCGGAAATACACAAAAGACGAAATTTGATAATCCGATCGAAATACCGAATCCCCAAAACAACTGCAGAAAATTCAACTCTGGAAAAAATATTAAAAATTCCCAGAAAACTCAGCATCAGACAAAATGAATTACTGTACAAAAATTGGATGATGACGTCACATTTTTACCGCGGATCCGCCGCATTATCCAAGCTCATGCCGCGGATCCGCGCCAATATTTACTGTTCATCAGAAAATTTTTGTGTCGAAATTCTTATATTTCTCTGCTGGTTTTTCTGCATATTTTTAATACTGAAAAATCCCTGTTTTTAGAAAAAGTACAGAGAGCATATTTTGGGTTTCGGTTTTGGGTCATTCGGACTTCAAAATCCGTCTGGACTTCGCCTAAGGCTCTAGCTTGGCTCTGATACCACTGTAGGGTTCCTAGGCACTCCCAAGAGGTCACACAAGGCATCGAACATGCCAATTTCAAATTTTACGGTGCCTACAAACCCTAAACTACGGATCGTTTGCTAGAAATCTAGGCGAAAAAGCTAACTAGTTAACACTTAACTACAAGATACGGAAATACAACCTTTGTAGATCCGGTGCTCCACCTCCATAGCTCCGCAACAAGGTCCTCTCCGCTGTCCAAATCAAATCCGGGCTCAAGCGTCGGCTTCGTCGGAGAAAAAGCGAGCTAGGTCGTCGATGTCCATGCCGAAGATGATCTACGTCGAGGCATCGCTAAATCAAGCTCCACCTTCACCAAGCCCTAAAACTTGTGAAGGAAACACACTCTACTACTTGGCAAGAGGTAGAGGATGAAGAAATAGGAGTTGGGTTAACTTTAGAATTGGATTTCTCACTCTAATTCATCAATCACCATTGATGAGGTAAGCTTTCTTCTTGAAGTTCAAGGAAGAAGAAGAAGAAATGTTATGATAAGATTAATTCAAAAAAGAAAAGAAATATAATCCTTATCATAACTTGAACCATGGTCAAGTGTAGAGAGTAAATCATGGTTAGTGGGATGGTTAGGGTTAAGCATGAGACAAAATGGTAACTTGGTCAAAGTCTTCATGAAGCTTCATGAACAAAACAAAAGAAGCCACCATTTTCTCATTTGCTTTACATTTTCCAAAATGAATAAATAGATAAATAAATAAGAAAAGGAAATAAAACCCTAATCATATAAATAACCATGGTTTATTCTTAACATACACTTAAACAATCATGTATCATCAAACATGATACAAGCAAATGTACAAATGTATATCACATATACAATGTGCACAATAAAGTGAGAAAATCCATATAAAGTGAACCAATACTAGTTAACGCAAAGTAATATATCAAATATATTATCATGCATTAAATCATTAAATCAACACTTGATTTAACGATCCGGTCATATTGCATATAACCGACTAATATCAACAGTAACAACTTATCGAATCAACACTTGATCCGATAACCCGGCTACATCGCATATAACCGATCAATGTCACATCGCGAGAATCGAATACAGTATCACATACCGTATTATTCTCGGTCCCGCACATATCTCATATGCGCTCCTATTTCGTTTCTCTTGAGCCAGGAAACCTCTGTGTAGGACTCTAAAGACTCGTCAATACGCCGGCAGCAGGCGATGATCATATCAAACACCCACAAGCCGCAAGCGGTCTGCTAAACGTAACGGCCACCCGGGTATTGAGCGATCTGAAGATCGACGAGCAAGCCCGCTCACACTCCAGTGAATCCGACCAGTAACACTACCGTACAGTCCGGTCTGATCGTCTGATATGTCGCATATCTTGCCTAGGGGTGGTAAACGTCAGACCCCAATAGCTCGATAAGTCGTGTCGATATGAGGCTCATAACGGGTCGAGAAACTACTGGTAACACTTACCAGCAATTCTCTGATCAGCCCTGGCCAGGGACTTCCTGTTATAGCCAATCGAACACAGTGCAAAATCAACTCCCTATACCGGGAGAGACGAATCCCCTCCTATCGCTCATTGCCTCCATGTGACTCGGGACTGTACCCAAAAACCACCATTTTGCACGCCCTCTTGGACGTGGTAAGATGGAAATCAAAGCACAGTGGGAACCACACAAGACTCTATGACGATCTCGGGTCAACAGACTACTCTGTACCAGTGTCACCAGAGAACTGCCATCTGACGTGAGGTACAATACCATCTGGGAGTTCTCGGCGAGTCCGTCCAGTGTACCCAGTCTCTACTGAGCACCCGTATATCATCTCTGATGTCAAACACCAATGGATATGGGATCATCCATCGCCCATCTGTATGGGTCGAGAAGGTATACGCTAGTCTACTCTGGTATATCGATTCCCCGTCTCGATACACCCACGACTAGGGACTTTGAAGGATGTACTTATGGACTACCATGTCCCCACTAGTATGATCCGCATCATAGTCCAGGTAGTTAAGCACACATCCTAAGGGCTTTACCAACATGTAACAGAGAGACAATCAGTATACACGTTAAGGTAAAGTTCAACCAGATAGCATACTATCATGTCGAGCAAGAAAGTCCTCCCTATATATGTCCCAGCATCCACTACAATATACATCCTATGTATAGTAATGGCCTCTAGGGCATACATATAACTAACATATACAACATATTCTTCCACCGACCTATACGCTACACTGATAAAATCTTTGAATGGTTGGTATTAATTTTTGGTCTTTGTAAAGTCTTATTTTGACCAAATGACTTATCCCCTCTTAAAATGCTTAATATTGTCTAACTCATGTTTGAGGGGGGGTTTTATATTTTTGGCTCTTGAAAATAACTTTTGTCCTCAAAATTATGAGCTAAAAATAAGTTTGGTGGAGAATTTTCACTTTCACTCATTCTTGCCCCCATTAATAATGTCCTCCCAAGCTTACAGGTTTTTGAGCTTTAGCAGAAGACAACAGTGAGGACACTGTTGAAAACAAGTTTGGGGGAGGTTTGTGCTTATTTGCACATCATTTTGCATCATACTTTGTATAAGCACAAAACATATAATAAAACAAAAAATAAAAAAAATAAAAAAATTGTCTACATAAATAAGATAATAAAAGATTAGATAGTGAAAAATTACATCCAAAATATTAGAAAAATTTAAGAAAACCAAGAAAGTTAGAAGTTTTCTTAAACGAACTAGTAATAAGTAGTTATGAGCCGTTGTCCCAAGGGTTAGTAAGATGAAGGAAGTCACTAATCTGAGGATAAAAATAAGTCTGAAAAATAGTTCCTATTCTGGAAGCCAAACATTTGAATGTTGATATCCTACTATACGCACTTACACACGTCTTGAAACTCGGGATAGTAGAGGATACCTTGAAATGCTCTTGTCTAAAAGCCAAAGTATGAAGAAAATAATAAATAAAGAAAATATATTAAATGGTGTAGAAAAAATGAACACTGGTTTTGTAATCACCAAGGCAGCATAAAGAAAATATAGCGTGGGTGCTTCATCACCTAGTGCCTCAGACCAACTGGTTTGGGAGTCACTGCTAAGCCTTAGGTGTTGCAAGACAAGGAAAATACTAATACATCTAATAAGCAAGCACATGAGTAATCGGTCGGTTAGTACCTCAATAAGTATTAACGGTCACATGAAGAATGTGTGAGCAATTCCATCTAAAATATTCACCGATTAAAAAGTACTGAGGTAGATGGACAAGAGTATGATTGCTTGAATTGAATTCTCCGAGTGTAGGGATGTTCTTTACACACACGTAGGGGTATATGATCGATGTTTAGAAGAAAGGTAGGAATGAAGAATAAAGACGATATTTTATTGAGGGATGATGAGATTTCTAACATTTTTTCATGACTATTAAGATAGGGCTCATGATAACTGAAAAGCTAGTATAGTTGGAAACTCTAAATTTCAAAGTCTTTCTTTTACAGTTCTTATCTTTATATGTAACTTTCACGGACTTTCTTTTATTATGGGATTTTGTGGGTGCAATCCGCTGAAAACCCTCAGGAGACAACACTCCTCCTACTAGGGACACCTAGAGGTTTAAAGGCTTATTGCACGTGCTCAGTGCAATCGTGTTGCCTACGAAAGTGTGCTAGTTAGTTTTTCTCTTTCTTATATTTTCTCCTTCTCTAAAATAAAAAATAAAAGATGTTTGATCGAGACGACCAAAATTAAGTTTGGGAGAATTTCATCAGTCGAAAATATTGCATTCTTAACACGTTAATTTCCCTACTCTTATCATTCATCTAAGGGTGTTTATTGTAAATATAACACAGATTACGAATTCATCGGGAAAATACCAAATATCCTGTGTTATAGTTATAATCGACATTCTAGAGGGAAATTAAGTGTTTATTACTACTTGCATTTGATTTGTATATATCAACCCTTGTCTCGAGATTATGTGCAGAAAATTCTCCAGGTAAAAGAGCCGGAATCACAAAAGTGCCGATAAAATGCATTAAGTCCAAGACTTGAGATCTAGCAGCAACCAAGAAAGAAATGTCAGATTCCAGGTATCAGAAGAAGACCCCAACAGTGTCAGAAGAAGACCACAGAAATTTCATGCAGTGAGCCCATTACAAGGCTGCGGATCCGCGGCCGAGTTGGCCGATCCGCCGCGGATCCGCGGTCCACTTGACACGTCATCAAAACAGATTGTTTCCAGAAGCTACTTCTCAACGGCCTCGCTTCTTCAGGACGCTTAAATTAGCACATGGCTTCTTCCAGAAGGCTCTGCATAACAAACTCACTCTAGAATATTCCTTGTAACAACTCATTCTAGAATATTCCTTGTAACAAACTCATTCTAGAAGGCTCTCTCTAACATCCTAGCTTTTGTGGGAAGATTCAAATGAGTGGTTATAAAAGGAGATCTAGATCTAGGGTTTGGGGGGTACACAATTAGTGGTGAGTTAGTTACACATTTGGAGCCAAAATTCAAATTCAAGTTGAGTGACACAACTTGTTACCAAAACCCTAGCCCATATCCATTTCCAAAGCCAAATAAAGATCATTTTAAGAAGCAAATCAAGCAAGCAACTATCGATCCTTTATCCGTGAAGCCAATTTTCATCAAGAGCGCAAGATCCACGACGATCCAAGTCTCATGGAGATCGAGCGGAGCGAACTTTGACGAATCTGGTTACCTCTTCAAAAGGAGCGATCGAAAGCACCATCTTGTAACCTCGAATTGAGGGAATGTGTAATTAGTCGTCTATTGAATAAAGGTGATAATTGTAATTCTTTCTTTCTTTAGATTCTTGCGTTATGAAACTTCTTGATTCTTGATTCATTAATTTTCATGATGTGTGAGTGAAATCTCCGCTTGTGGAGGGATCGAGAGAATCGGTAGATCTATTGGTGATGAAATCCTTTTACTAATTTTAAGTCTTATGTGAATTGTTAACTCTAGGAAAATGAATCATCGATGACCTAATTTGGAGCGAGATCACTTTCGTGATATCTTCGTTGCAAATTAGAGATGAACGATTGATGATTTTCTTTCTAGAGGTTAGACTTGAATGATGATCTATGAAAAGACAAGGGATAGAAGGAGAAACCTTAGTTTCTTCAATAGATCCTTAATCTTCATTCATCATCATCTTTCTAGCTACAATCCATCAATAGATAAAATTAGTTATAAATAGTATTCATCATAGCTACCAATTCGATCGATTCTTACAAGCTATTCTACAAATCTTGATAACTAAATTGATTGGGGCATTTCTTGATTCTTGATTCTAGATCTTCATTTTCTTTATGTTTCTTGAAATTAAAACTCACAAATCATGAATCAATTTTCTTTCATTTTCTTTTATCTTTTCATTTCGACTCATCTAAAACAAGATTGATCAAAACACACATCTCAGTGGACGATCTGTATTCATTAACGCGTTACATCAACACCGTTAATTGATTGCCGTATAAATTTTTTTGGTTATGATTAAAACTTTTCCAAATACACACGAAAATGATTCAATCAGCATACATATCACTAACAATCTCCCACTTGCACTAGGGCCATCTGTTGTGGTATCGCATACCCAACAATCAGCTGTGGTTGAAGTATCTCATACTCAACCAGCCCATAAAAGTCTCTACTGGGAAATAGGCCTTTGTGAGTGGATACGCGCTGTTGTCCTCTGTATCTACTCTCCTATCCTCGATCTTCCTGGAGATCAACCATCTCCATGATCAGGTGATACTGCCTAAGAATATGTCTGGATCTCTGATGGGACTGGGGTTCCTAGGCATAAGCCACAACTCCATTGTCACACAATGGTAGGAACGAAGTTCATCTCATGAACTTATATATATCCAGACTGCCTCTTTGGTAGCAGCCTTGGTAATGATGTATCTTGCCTTTAATCGTCTAGTTTGTCACGGTATCTAGCTTGGAACTCTTCCAACATACCGTCCTTCCACTGAGGGTAAAGACATTGCCTGTGACCGACATTCAGTCGACCTTACCACCCTGGAAGCTTTCCAGTGATTCTCCCCAGGATCGATTGATACCATCTCACTACACCTAGTGAGAATACTAACATCCAATTAGATCTATCTCATAGATCCAAAACCCACGATTTAGGAGGTATCACCTTGATCCTATATAGAGAATCCTTGTGATAAGAGGAGATTGACCGAGCGTAGCATAGGAAACTCCTTCCCTATCAAGAGTATGTCATCCAAGTACAATACGAGGATCATCACCATACTCCCTACTACCTTTTTGTATATACTAGGTTCATCTACCATTTTGATGAAGTCAAACTCTTTGACTACCACATCAAAATAGACGTTCCAACTCCGCGATGGCTGATTTATCCCATAAAAAAACTTGCACACGTTTCCGCTGCTCCCACTATCTACGAAGCCCGCTGGCTGTGTACTTATAGACGCTCTCTTCTAAATCACTATTTAGAAAAGCAGTCATGACACCCAACTGCCAGATATCGTAGTCATGGTATGTAGCAGTAGAAAGTAGGATCTGGATGGACTTAAGCATAGCTTTGAAAGTCTCAATCTTTCCATGTACACCAAGTAATATTCTCAAGATATACTTGCTCCTGATGGGGATTTAACCCTTCAGATAAAGCAACCAAAGTCCATACTTTGTTGGTGTATATGGATTCCATATCAGATCGCTAAGCATCCAGCCATTCTTACAGAGTCACCACTCCTGATTGCCTGCTCGAAACTAGTTGGGTCATCATCTCATGATGCAATCCTCGCTCCCACTATCATAGAGAAACCGAAGCATCTCTCAGGTGGATGAGGAACCCTACCAGGTCGGCGGAGAGGCTGAGGTTCGTTGGGATCTATTGAATCCTCCGGTTCTACCAAATCATCAGCTGCAGTTTTTATAGCTAGAACCCCTTCCAGTTCTACCTCATGACCACTAATTTCTTCATAAGAAATTCCCTTTCCAAAAGGTGGCATGCTGAGAAAACAAAACACCTTTTGTTCCTCAGTGTGGTAGAAGATATTCCCTTGCGAATGCTTAGGATATCCAACAAACTTCCGCAGAACTGACCTTGCCTCGAGTTTGTCCGGATTTTGCTTTTGACATAGGCCGGACAACCCCAAATCTTAACATACTTAAGATATGGGCTCTTCCCATTCCATATCACATATGGAGTGGTAGGCAACTGATTTGGTTGGAACCTTATTCAATAGGTATGCAGCTTCTCAAGTGCATAACCCCTAAAAGAAAATAGGAAACTCAGTAGTACTCATCATAGAGCACACCATATCACATAGGGTGTGATTGCTTCGCCCCGATACACCAACGTGCTGTGGTGTATGCGGAGGAGTAATGCTGAGAGAGAATTCTCATTCTCCTTTAGAATAGTCCAGGAATTCCGTGCTCAAGTATTCTCCTGCCTGATCTCATCAAAAGACATAATACTTATACCTGTTCTGGTTCTCTACTTCTGACTTATATTCATTGAATTTCTCAAAAGGTTCAGACTTGTGTTTCAACAGGAACATATGTCCGAATCTTGAGAGATAATCAGTGAATGTAATGAAGTACAAAGAACCGGTCTGACATGTGTAGACAGGGGACCTTACATACATCATCATGTATCAATCCCAAGAGTTCACTAACTCTTTCTCTGTTTTCAATAAACGGAGCTATGGTCATCTTATCTTTGTGAAATGACTGGCAAGTTTCACAAGATGTAAATCCAAACTGATTTAAATATGCATCTTTATGTAACTTCAGCTAGTCGGGTCACATTGATATGACCTAGTCTACAAAGCCTCAAGAAGGATTCGTTCATTTCTGAACTCTTCCTCTTGTGTGTGTTCTGTACGTTAAGAACTATGGTTTGATTTAGAACGTATATGCTTTTAGATAACGTTCCTGAACCGATCAACTCTTGATATTGGAAATGTTCAAAATATTATCCAACACCTTCTTTACTAGTAAAGAGACTGATATGATGTTGTATATCAGGTTCGGTATCTAATAACATTCGTTCAGAATCAATGTATTTAGAAATACATGGTGATAACTGCCAACAAACTTGGCTGCAACACTTGCCCTATTTTTAACTCTTAAAACTTATCACCCTTTCTCAGTTCTCTACCTATGTGTAGCCCATGTAATAGATTACATTTGCGGGATCCTGATCCGGTATCACATACCCAGGACGTAAAGGATACCGAGAAACAGTTCACTGTAATGAACACACCCGAAGATGATGCATCAACATACACTTTCTTTGTTTGGGCGGCACGGGAATTCTAGTAATCCCCTATTTCCTGCTCGGTCTTATAACAATTATAAGTTGGAGCGGGACCAACGTTCCCTAGCACAGTATAACAAGCGGGTTCGGTCAATACATCCGTATTATTATCTTGATTAAGGCGTGACATGGTCGCTACCTGGAGAGAGAGAGAAGAAAACACTCAGCGTATGCTCTTGCAAGATTAGATTGGTTATGAATATATCTAATCAGGATGGCTCCCACTGTTTTAGTCAAATCTTCCTTCAAACCCTAAAAAGAAAGACTAGCCGGGATTAATTACACCCTACAAGTTCGCCAATCTTTCAGCCAGGCCAGTGCCGGTACTTTGAGGGAGGTTCCCCGTGCTTTCGTACGGACCTAATTAAAATAAACCTCGTTTTCCCAGAGGCGTAACCCCATTGACACATTTCTAGACACCTACTTGATCGGCTATTTGTAATTTGTAAAACTCTCCCAGGAGTAACTCTTACTCCCAGTGGGTATCGGGATCCAACTATCTCATAGGAGGTATGCAATCTCATTGCAAATTTCAACACTTGAGATTCCCGATAATATTTTACCCCTAGCGTCCTATGACCTTGACGCATGCCAACAAACCATATTCCGCTAGTCAAATTCAACCCGTACATTTCCCAATTGAATTAAACCCACCTGCACGACCCTTGTCGCAGGCCAACAAAGTCGCACGAATACCTTAACTCAATCGCATCATATGCTTTAGCAGATAAGCATAAATAGCTACTGTACACTACGCTTTGACGCAGGCCAACAAACGTAGCACGAATACTATGAAGTACTTATCAGAAATGACGGAGGGCTACGACAGGTTTTTAAGAAAACCCTCTGCATAATGAACTTGATATCGTCGTAGAATCGAGTGAATTTGAAATGGAGTGTTTTTTAGGCCTTTACTAGTTTTGCTAAAGAGGTCACTCCCGGTGAAGGGATCGTCGGCTCTTTCCTTATCGAATAAGGTGCAGGATATTTCACAAATACCACTATGCAAAGCAAGAACTAGAAAAGCAATCAAAAGACGAAACCGAGGGTTGTAGCATCTGCCAGTTATTGCTAAAAAGGTCACTCCCGGTAAAGGGATCTCGGCTCTTTCCTTATCGAATAAGGTGCTGGATATTGTACAAGGAATACCGCTACGCAAAGCAAGAACTAGAGCTACCTGTTTTTGAATATTCGATTCCACAATATCTTTAGGTTTCTTTTATTTTATTAATCTCATTAATGAAGTCCCATTTTATTATGGTTCACAAGCATCAGATATGAAACGAAATCAACAATATATAATATATATCTCATATATATAATATAAACATTCGTCTCAGGCAGTAATATGATCTCATCACAGAACATTGCAGCAGAAGAACATATATGAAATATTGGATATATTAGGTTGTCCGTGTTTTGTTGCGAGCCTGTATAAAACACGGATTCCACGGTCGTGATGAATAGCCAATCCCATACCCCTAGACCCCTTCGAGAGCGGCAAGCAATCCTACCATTTCTAGAGTTAGGAAACCCGGTCTCGACTTCTCGAGATGGTCTCCCATTGAACCCTAGAACCCGGTTACTTGTGCTCCCCTCCTTGGGTCTATCCTAATACGGAAAAGTAAATAATATACAATGTTAACATCATCCTCAACCCGGAAGTGCCCCAATAAAAGAATATTACATACAATGAATTTTACATGAATGAAAATGAAAAACTCTCATTTCACATAAAACCCCCGGCTATTCAAAACACGACGATCCAATATAACATATCACAGCAACACATAACATCGCATGTCATCAACGTAAGTAAATATGCATATCCCAATTGTCGTTGAAATATAGCACCGAAACCAGCGATATGCCACATATTACACTTACGGTCGCAGAAAAGAAAGTGTAAAATTACAACAGTTGGAATCTGCAACCTCCTTAGACATCGCATGCCCAACCAAATGAATTCCTTAGACATCGCATGCCTAACAATTATAAACCCCACATTTTAGTCTTGATCTCGAATACACTTTTCAATATCTAGTCGGGCAATTCAACAAGATTCCCGACATTCTGATCGAATGATCGTCGGAAACTTTAGTAGACGGCCGCACCCCCCGATGCCGTCGACGAAGTGCACTAAGGCGGAACACCGCTGCCACGAGCACCCGAACGGATGCTTTTGGCGACGGGGTTCTCCTACAGTAACTTGGTCGGGGCTATGGGGTGTGGCTATCTATTAAGTTTACCCGGCGAGTATCCGCGTACGCTACGTGATTGCGACGGACTTTTGATCGCATCAAAATCCCGTGGCAACCGATCAAATGAGACTAAACTGCTAGATTTATAACATTCAAATTAGTTATCTCATAACTGCATGTGGATTCCAAATATTGTATCACATTACAGAAAAAGTTAGATGATGTTAAACATTCCGATCGAATCAACAAACACTCAAAATTTCCCAATAGCTCAACACTTGAACTTAGTTTAAAATCATCCATCACATGCCACAGTACCAATGGTCCAGCCATAGAAGGGTCAAACCAACGCCTCACTTGTGGTGCCGCTAAACCATCACGAACCTTAGGGTTTAGTGACAGTTTTGACGGTCACAAAATCGAATTAAGGTTTCGTTCTTCAAGAGGGTCCACCGCGTTACTTGCACGATTTTTGAATGTTCTTTAAATTAGGAAAAATCCAACACTTGGAAATTTTCCGGCAGGGGAAAAAGTGAGTTATTGATATCCGTTCGAACTTTTTAACACTGTCTAAAAAATCATGAAACCAAGCTAGAATTGCGAATACGAAACACTCCGAATTACCTTTTGAGTAAATAAACATCTCATGCAAATTTAGCAAAGATAAACAACACCAAAAGTACCAAACCCAAGAAACTTGACCATGACCCAAACCTGGAGCCTAGAACCCACTGGGGGCCGGCCTGCTCGGATTTCTTGGCCATGTGCTCGGCCAAAATCCGAGCAGGGGGGTAGGGTTTGGGCCATGTTCACAATGTATCTCATACATGATTCTGCACTTGTTTGGAAAATTTTTAGAGCTCATTTTAAATTCGACAGAAACTAGGGTTTGATATCGGGTGTTTCGGAGTTGTTTCGGTTCCGTAATTCTACACTTATCCGTCTAATTCTCTAGTTAGGCTCTGATACCACTATTGGGTTACCTACAATGGCAGCAAGGTTTCAGGCGTCATCACACATGCCAATTTCAAAATTTTCCATTATAGATAACCCAAAACCTAGATCATTAACTAGAGAATCAAACCAAACAAGCATGTTAAACACTTTAACATCTAAGAGTTTGGGGTTACAACCTTTGTAGTCCGTTCTTTCGCTTCATAAGCTCCGTATTGAGGTCCCTTCGTTGCGATCATCAAGTACCCGGACTCTAGAGAGGCTCCATGAAGAGAAAGATGCAACCTTGCTTCCAATCTTCAAAAACTAAGATGATCTGCCCTGAAGAATCTCAAACCCAAGCTCTTGCTTCTCTAATTAAGTATTAGTAAAGCAAATACCCTAATCTAAGTGGCTAGAATAGACGAGGATGATGAAGTAGGAATTTTGCTCTCTTTTGTTTTCAATTTCTCACATTAAATCATCACAACAATAAAAGCTAGAAAGCTTTTTCCAAGGAGGAAGAAGAAGAAGAAAGCTTTTGTGATGAATAATGAATTGTGTTAAGGTTAGAATTGCAACCAAGGGTTAAGAATGAGATCCTTAACCCTTGTAGAGACTTAACCATTTGCTATGGTTAGAGTTAGGTCAACAAAAATCTTAAGGAAGACAAAAATGGTGAACAAAGTCAAAGAAGACTATAAGCTTCCATCAAAATATCAACCATGGATAATTCCACCATTATTTGTATTTCCTTAATAATAATTATAAACCCTAATCTAACCCTAGCATGGTTGAAGTCTCATAAACCCTAGTTGCAATTTTAACCTAGCATGTTACAATATTATATATCACATATATAATATATTATGTAACAGAAGAAAATAATACAATTAACATATATCGCATATACATCAATGTATTATCCAAGTGAGAAAAAGAATCTTTAAGTGAGCTTATATTAGTTAATGTAATATAATATATCAAATATATAATTATATATTAAATTATCGTATCAACACTTGATCCGATAATCCGGCTATTTCACAAATAACCAACTAATATAAAATGTATCAGTTCATCGATTCAACACTTGATCCGATAACCCGGCTATATCTCATATACCCGGCCGATATCACATGTGGGCCATGTGCGGGTACATGGTGGGGCCCGGTACGGTTCCTCTCGGCAAGATGTTCATGGTACAGACGATGAGCCTGGAAGGTGGGCAAGTACCTGCAGTTGATTGTATTTAGACTCGGCGGTTATCATAGGGTTACCGACCGGAGTGATGTATGACATATCGTCAGGGCTAGTCATGGTGACAACGCCTGAGTTATGAGGATTTACGTGTCGATGCTAGACACGGGATTCATGATGTTTCGAGTGTCGGTGTTTAACACTCAGGTTTTCCATGATTTGTACGTATCGCCAGTGGACATCGTGGTTGATATCCTCATACTGATATATATATATATATATATATATACATATAGGTATATGTTTTCATGATGTTTCGGGTGTCGATGTTTGACACTCAGGTTCCATGAGACTTACAGGATGTGAGGGCCGATCTGAGGATGCGGTGCTTGAGGATTCGGGATTTGATGTTTCAGTGAGGGACACTGGTGTTTTCCTATGCTGATGATTTTGCATGAGGTTTTATTATATCATCCCACACACTCAGGATTATTCTGATATGCATTGCTTCATGTATTTGTAGTACCATGCTGATGTACCTTTACATGATTTTTGCATATCCATACTGCCATACTTATGCTATCAGATTTCATGTGCTAGATTTATCGCTGTTCGTGCATACTTGCGATTACAGTATGATGTTAATTACTATTCATGAGTTGGAAACTCACCCCCGTTATGCCATAGTGTTTTGAAGGACTTACCCTCTGAGTAGTCGCGGCAGGGCGTTTTATCATCTCTACTTTTGCGGATACCGCTACAGTTGGCTGTGAAGCCTTTGCTTTTAGGTGGGTTTGCGGTTATCTGTTTGTATATTGTATATCTTTTTGTTGGATCTAGTATTCTCCATCTACCACTTCTTTTATTTGACTTAGAGACGAGTTGTGAGGATTCGATGATGTATTATTATTTTTGTGATTTTGGGTGCCGTGCTCATGGAAGCCGGTTTTGTTGAAAAGTTTTACTTCTTT
Organism: Agapanthus africanus; assembly: GCA_030015575.1. Taxonomy (NCBI): domain Eukaryota; kingdom Viridiplantae; phylum Streptophyta; class Magnoliopsida; order Asparagales; family Amaryllidaceae; genus Agapanthus; species Agapanthus africanus. The sequence goes on from JASDDO010000029.1 coordinate 214,394,861, forward strand.
ATGCAGTTTTCTTTTATATTCTTCGCTTCGGCGTCGTATATATGTTTGTGGTGGTTGTCTCCACCGTTGGGCGTGATTTTCTCCCGTTTGGGATGCTTTTTATATTATCTATATTGTACCCGTTTTCGGGGCTAGTTTTTACAAAGGAGGTGCTGCCGAAATTTTCAAGAAAAAAAACTAAAGTTAAAGATTTTTACTTAAGAGTTTCCGAATGCTTTAAAATATGTTTTTTTCTCCGTTTATCCAGTTTTGGGTGGTTTAGATTTCTGGGTTTCGGCTTACTTAAATTACGTATGCCTGTAGACGTTACGTGGTTTAAGGGCCGGTCATGTGCCTAAATTTTTGGGTCGTGACAAGAATATATGTATCGAAATACATATACGTAAATTGTTAAATCAATACCTGATTTAATAATCCGGCTCAAACCCGAGCTGGCTAGTATTACAAACTGTCCAATCGAATGTCCGAGTACAAAGTACATCAATCGATCGAACCCTGCACGTATCCAATACGGGTACTACATCATTTCGCCTGAATCAGGGAAACCCTCTGTGTGGGACTCTAAAGACTCGACAGTACTCTGGCAGTGGGTTTAACCACAAGCACGTCAGTGGCACTAGCTGTACGTAACGGCTACCCAGGTACTTGTCGAAAAGGAAGGCCGATGAGCAAACTCATCCGGATCTCCTACTGAGCCTATCCGTACAGTCCGGTCTCTTCGTCAAAGAGTATCGCATACCGGGTCTAGGGGATGGTGAACGTCAGACCCTAATAACCTGATAAGTCATGCTGATGTGGCTCAGGACCAATCCGGGAAACTACTAATCAACCTATCAGTAAATCCCAAGTGCATTGGCCAAGGTCTTATAGTCCTGACCAATCGAATCACAGTGCGATATCAACTCCTTATACTGGGAGAGACGAATCCCCGACAATCGCCCACTGCCTCCATGTGGCTCGGGACTGAACCCAACCAAAACATGTTTGCACGACTCAGTAGAGCCGTGGTAGGGTAGTGATCAAAGTTCAGTGGGAACTTACACGAGACAAATGCCGATCTCGGGTCCAAAGACTAACCTGTACACATGTCACCTGAGAACTTCCATCTGACGATAGGTATAATACCACATGGATGTTCTCGGCGAGTCCGTCCAATGTACTCACACCCAGGGAGCACTTGTATACGATCTTAGGTGCATCTGACCAATGGCTGCGGGACCAACCATCCCCCGACGGGGCTAGAAACGTACACACCAGTCTACTCTGGAGTATCAGTGCCCAGTCTCGATACTCACGTGATTAGGGACCATTTAAGGATGTGCTTATGGACTACCCTGCTCCCACAAGTATGATCGCCATCACAGCGCAGGTAGTCAAGCAAGATCCTAGGGGCTTTATCAACATGTAACCGCAATATGTAATAACGAGTATGGCATATGCCATGTTAAGATAAAGACAAACCACAATAGTATACTACCGTATCGAGTCTTTATCAATATGTGCAAACCAGATATAATAACAATACAAATAAATACACATATCCCGATAAAGTCAAGTCAAATAATATATTATAAAACTGAGCAAGATTGTTCTGTACACATATATCCCTAGTATACATATGTATACATATACAATACTGGCCTCTAGGGCATATACATCCAACAGGGCAAGCGTCCGACATGTAGACTGCCGTCATTGCAGGGTTGTATATTATTTTGCGGCACGACTGGGTTTAAGGTCGATGTCACCATTTGTACATATTATTTTCTTTTTATGTACTAGGATTACCCCACGGTGGAGTGCACGGATAGCTGGGTTCTAGAAATCAACAAGCCTGCATCTCATGGCGTTGAGACGGAGGGGGCTTCATTCTAGAATTGGCAGGCTATTCGCCGCACTCGTAGGGGGTATAGGACGACCCACGGAGGGGCGCCCAAGTTACCGGATTCCGTGACTTGCTAGGTGGCCCATTCACTTTGTTGAAGGGGGCTGCCTCACTTCTGGGATTGGCGGGTAACATGCCGTACTCATAAAGGTCCAGGTTCTCATTGCACAGGCTATCCACACAACCGGGAACGTCGGGTTTTATTTGCGGCTCAAATGAAACCCGGGGCTCCAAGATTATCCACCATTCTGTATTGTTGGCTGAGATTCTGCGATGTTGATTATTATCATGCCTGGGACGAATGTTGCATATACTTATATATATACTAGTAGATGTTGTATATATTTTGCACCCGCGCTCGGCCGTTTGTTAAGTAACCTAACGGGTGATGACGAGGCCCAGTGGCGAATGCGGATGACATATACGTATATTGTATTTTCGTTCTTTTCTGGTGTGATAGTTTAAATTGATGGGACCGTATTAATTTTGATTAATGCACGAAAATAAACCTAAAAGATGTTATTGGAACAAATTTCGAAAACTACAGTTATATTCTTTCGCTTTGCATAGTGGTATTCGGTCATGAATATCCAGCACCGCATTCCACGAGGCAAGAGCCGAGATCACTTCGTGGGGAGTGACCTCTTGAGCTAAAGTCTATACTGTAGATTACTCGGTTTTTCCAAAACCAGAAATTTTCAAAAAGGCGGAGCTTAAACCACTCCTTTTCAAAATTGCTCAGTTTCCTTCAACGATATCAAGTTCACTACGTTAACGAGGTTTTTCGCCGAAAACCCAGCCGTAGCCCTCCGTCATTTCCTACAAGTACTACTTAGTATTTGAGCTACGTATTTTGGCATTGTCAAGACGTAGTGATCGGTAGCTGGGTATTGCTTGTTTGCAGCTTTATTTCAGATTATTTAGGACAGTCGCATAGCTATATTGGCATTGTCAAGGGATATGCGGGTGGGTCTAAGTTAAGCATGATAATGACGGGCCGAATTTGACTAGCGGCTTATGATATGTTGGCATTGTCAAGGTCATAAAGCCGTTAGGGGCAAAAACCACATCGGGAGTTTCAAATTTACAGGAAACTTGCAGATTTAGCATACCTTCTGGAGTGTAGTGACTAGAGTGGATTCCATCTAGGTCATTACACAATGATAGTTGGATCCCGATCCCCCTGATGAGTTGGATTACTCTCGGGAGATTATTTCACTTAACAATCAATGCTATAAACCAAGTAGGTGTCTAGAACGGTGTTAGCGGGGCTACGCCTCCAGGGAAAAGTGGTTATATAATTAAGGAACTTCGTGAAAGCGTTGGAAAACCTCCCTCGAAGTACCAACACTAGCCTGGCTGAAAGGTTAAGCAAGTATTGTAACGTGCGATTAATCCTGACTAGTTCTTCTTTTAGGGTTTGAAGAAGAATTTGAGAAAACGGTGGGAGCCATCCTGGTTAGATAAATTAATAACCAATATAATCTTCCAAGAGCGCACGCTGAGTGTTTCTTTTCTCTATCTCTAGGTAGCAACCATTTCACGCCCTAATCAAGATAATAAAATGTATCGCTTGACCGATCTGAATTCTTATTCGGGGCTGGGGAACGTCGGTTTGGCTCTAACTTATGATGGCGATCGTAAGTATGAGCAGAAGAAAGATGATAGTTTGAATTCCAAGGAGACCCCATTGAAGAAGAAGCATACTAATGCATCTACTTCAGGTGTTTTTGTAATTGAGAACTGCTTTTCGGTCTGTTCTACCTCCTGAGTACTAGATACCGGATCAGGATCTCATATCTGTAATTTATTGCAGGGACTGAGAAAAAGTAGGATAGTTGGACCTAGTGATATGTCCCTCAGGGTAGGGAACAGAGCACAAGTTAATACTGCAGCCATCGATGAATATCACCTAGTGTTGCCAAATGGCAATACTATGATTTTGAACAATTTCTACTATGTACCTTCCATGCTTTGCAACTCATATCAGTTTCTTTACTTGATAAAGACGGATATAACTTTGTTCTTGATAGAAATATCATGAACATTTACCTTGATAAGGTACTGGTTGCAGATGGTACACTGTGTAATGGTATCTATGTTCTAAATCAAAACACAGTTCTCAATGTACAAAACACATGCAATAGGAAGAGTTCAGATACGAACGAATCCTACTTGTGGCATTGTAGACTTGGTCATATCGGAGAGAAAAGACTAAGTAAGTTACATAAAGATGGACTCTTGAATACGTTCGAATTTTCATCTGATGAAACTTGTCAGTCTTGTCTCAAAGGAAAGATGACCAAATCTCCGTTCACCGGACATGGAGAAAGAGCAGCAGAGCTCTTGGGACTCATACACAGTGATGTGTGTGGTCCGATGTCTATACATGCAAGGGGAGGGTTCTCGTACTTCATCACATTCACTGACGATCTCTCTAGATTCGGATATGTGTATCTTATGAAACACAAATCTGAAGCTTTTGAGAAATTCAAAGAATTTAGAAACGAAGTAAAGAACCAGACTGGCAAAAGTATCAAGATCCTCCAATCTGATAGAGGAGGAGGGGAGTACTTAAGCACTGAATTCAGGGACTTTCTAAAAGAGAATGGCATTCTCTCTCAGCTTACTCCTCTGTACACGCCACAGCACAACGGCGTATCGGAGCGGAGGAACCGTACCCTATTGGACATGGTTCGCTCCATGATGAGTAATGCCGAGTTGCCTCTTTCATTCTGGGGACTTGCGCTTGAAACAGCAGCGTACTTGATGAATCAGGTTCCATCTAAATCTGTGCCTAAAACTCCATTTGAAATATGGAGTGGTAAAAGACCATATCTTGAACGTATTAAGATATGGGGTTGTCCGGCCTATGTAAAGGTACAAAATCTGGACAAGCTTCTGGCACGATCAGTTTCGTGCAAGTTTGTGGGATATCCTAGAAATTCTATGGGATATTTGTTCTACCACACTGAGGAACAGAAGGTGTTCGTTGCTCATCGCGCCACCTTTTTGGAGTGGAAATTTCTTGCAAAAGAAATAAGTGGGAGCACGGTAGAACTGGATGAAATATCTGAACCACAAACTCTAACTGAGGATTTAGTAGAACCAGAAGATTCAATAACATGAGACGAACCTCAGCCACTCCGCAGATCTGGTAGGATTTCTCATCCGCCCGAGAGATACTACGGTTTTCTCATAGACGGGGATCGAGAGGATTGCATCTTGGAAGAAGATGATCCTACCAGTTTTAGGCAGGCCATTATCAGTCGGGACTCTGATAAGTGGCTGGATGCTATGCGATCCGAAATGGAGTCCATGTACACTAATAAAGTGTGGACCTTGGATATTGCTCCACCAGGGGTAAAACCCGTTGGATGCAAATGGATCTATAAAAGAAAACTTGGTGTAGATGGGCAGGTGGAAACCTATAAGGCTAGACTCGTTGCAAAAGGTTTTCGTCAAAGACCAGGTGTGGACTATGACGAAACTTTCTCACCAGTGGCTATGCTCAAATCCATTCGGATCCTACTTGCTATTGCTGCCTTCCATGACTATGAGACTTGGCAGATGGATGTAAAAACGGCTTTTCTAAATGGCAGTTTGGAAGAGTGCGTTTATATAGATCAGCCAGAAGGTTTTTATAGACAGTGGGAGCAGCGGGAAGGTATGCAAGTTTCTTAAATCCATTTATCGATTAAAGCAAGCATCGCGGAGCTGGAACATCTGTTTTGATAAAACAGTCAAGGAATTTGAATTCATCAAGAACGAGGATGAGCCTTGTATTTATAAGAAGATTGTAAGATGAACTATCGTATTCCTAGTCTTGTACGTGGACGACATTCTTTTGATAGGAAATGACATTCCTATGCTACAATCGGTCAAGCTATTCTTGTCACAACGGTTCTCCATGAAAGACCCGGGTGATGCCTCATGCATTCTGGGGATCAAGATCTACAGAGATAGATCCAAGAGATTACAGGGACTTTCATAGTCCAGGTACATAGAGACCGTACTAAAGAGATTTAGTATGGAAGATTTCTAGCGCAGTAATATACCCGCATTGCATGGAATCACCCTCTCCAAGAAGATGTCTCCCAAGACTGACGAGGAGAGGGTTCGCATGAGCACTATACCCTACGCTTCGGCGGTAGGATCTATAATGTATGCGATGCTATGTACAAGACCAGATGTAGCTTATGCGATAAGCGTGGTGAGCCGGTATCAGTCAGACCCAGGTAAGAACCACTGGGCAGCAGTGAAGAACATTCTCAAGTACCTGAGAAGGACTAAGGAGATGTTCCTGGTTTACGGTAATGGATACCTCAGGGTCGAGTCCTTTACCGATTCAAGCTTCCAGAGTGACAAGGACGACAGAAATTCTGTCTCGGGTTTTGTGTTTACCCTCAATGGAGGGGCGGTGTGTTGGTGAAGTTCCAAACAGAACACCGTCACAGACTTGACGATGGAGGCTGAATACATTGCTGCAAGCGATGCCGCAAAAGAGGCGGTCTGGATGAAGATGTTCATTAATGAACTTCAGGTAGTTCCTTCCATTGCTGACCCAATACCTTTGTATTGCAATAACAATGGGGCTATAGCTTTAGCGAAGGAACCACGGTCCCATCAGAAATCCATACACATCTTAAGGCGGTATCACCTGATCAGGGAGATCATTGATCGCCAGGAGATCGAGATGCGGAGAGTGGACACAAAAGATAACACGGTGGATCCATTCACAAAGGCCCTCCCTCAAGCACAGTTCGAGCGACTTTTTGAGCTATTGGGTGTTAGTTATATGTATGCCCTAGAGGCCATTACTATACATAGGATGTATATTGTAGTGGATACTTGGACATATATAGGGAGGACTTTCTTGCTCGACATGATAGTATGCTATCTGGTTGCTCTTTACCTTAACGTGTACACTGATTGTCTCTCTGTTACATGTTGGTAAAGCCCTTAGGATGTGTACTTGACTACCTGGACTATGATGCAGATCATACTAGTGGGGACATGGTAGTCCATAAGTACATCCTTCAAGGTCCCTAGTCGTGGGTGTATCGAGACGGGGCATCGATATACCAGAGTAGACTAGCGTATACTTTCTCGACCCATACAGATGGGCGATGGATGATCCCATATCCATTGGTGTTTGACATCAGAGATGATATATAGGTGCTCAGTGGAGACTGGGTACACTGGACGGACTCGCCGAGAACTCCCAGATGGTATTATACCTTACGTCAGATGGCAGTTCTCTGGTGACACTGGTACAGGTTAGTCTGTAGACCCGAGATCGTCATAGAGTCTTGTGTGATTCCCACTGTGCTTTGATTTCCACCTTACCACGTCCAAGAGGGCATGCAAAACGGTGGTTTTTGGGTATAGTCCCGAATCACATGGAGGCAATGAGCGATAGGAGGGGATTCGTCTCTCCCGGTATAAGGAGTTGATGTTGCGCTGTGTTCGATTGGCTATAACCGGAAATCCCTGGCCAGGGTTGCTAAGATTTACTGGTAAGTGTTATCAGTAGTTTCTCGAACTGTTATAGACCTCATATCGACACGACTTATCGAGCTACTGGGGTCTGACGTTTAACACCCCTAGGCGAGATATGCGACATATCAGACGAACAGACCGGACTGTACGGTAAGTGTTACTGGTTTGATTCACAGGAGTGTGAGCGGGCTTGCTCGTCGATCTTCTGATCGCTCAATACCCGGGTGGCCGTTACGTTTAGCAGACCGCTTGCGGCTTGTGGGTGCTTGATATGATCATCATCTGCTGCCGGCGTATTGACGAGTCTTTAGAGTCCTACACAGAGGTTTCCTGGCTCAAGCGAAACGAAATTGGAGCGCATATGAGATATGTGCGGGACCGAGAATAATACCAGTATGTGATACTGTATTCTATTCTCGCGATTTGTATCATTGGACGGTTATATGAGATATAGCCGGGTTACCGAATCAAGTGTTGATTCGATACATTGATACACTAAATATTAGTCGGTTATATGCAGTATGACCGGATCATTAAATCAAGCGTTGATTTCATGATTTAATGCATAATTATATATTTGATATATTACTTTGCATTAACTAGTATTGGTTCACTTAAGATGGATTTTCTCACTTGATGTGCACATTGTATATGTGATATATTTTTGTGCACTTGATTGTATCATGTTTGATGATACATGCAAACTTGGGTGTGTTTGCTTTTAAACTATGATTTAGGTTAATGGTTAGGGTTTTAAATGTTTTATTTATTTTCTTTATGCATTTATTTTTAAGGGCAAGAAAGAAAATGGTTGCTTATTTTGTTTTTTGTTGAAGCTTCATGAAGCTTTGAAAGCTTAACCATTTTGTTTCTTTCCTTAACCCTAACCATTTACTTAAACCCTAGTTAATTCTCTACACTTGTTAAACTAACCCATGTTTACTATATGATAAGATCACTTGATTTATTATATTTAATCAATTGGTTTTATTATTCTTATCATATATTCTTCTTCTTCTTCTTCTTCAAGATGAAGAAAGAAAAGCTTTCTACAAAATTTCAAGTGATGAATCCAAGTGAGAAATCCAAATCCAAAGTGAACCCACTTCCTATTTCTTCATCCTCTACCACTTGACATGTGGTATAGGGTGTTTTCTTCACAAGTTTCATGACTTGGTGAAGTTGGAGCTCGAGTTAGAGTCGCCTCGACGTAGATCATCTTCGGCATCGAAGTCATCGACCTAGCCCGATCATTTCTTCGATGAAACTACTGCGAGAGTCCGGAATCCGATGATCGCAGCGGAGGGACATCATCACGGAGCTAAGGAAGTGGAGCACGGGATCTACAAAGGTTGTAGTCTCTTTCACTTTCTAGTAAAGTTGTTTACATGTATTGTTTTCGCCTAATCTCTAGTTAACGATCTAGCATTAGGGTTTCTCGGCACTCGGAAAATTTGAATTTGGCATGGTTGATGCCTTGTGAGACCTCATTAGTGTGCCTAGGAACCCTACAGTGGTATCAGAGCCTAGCTAGAGCCTTAGCCGATGCGTAGACGAAGTTAGAAACCCGATCGAACCCGAAACCCTAATGCATAACCCTTCTCTGTACATTTTCTGAAAATGTGGATTTTTCCGAATTAAAAATATCCAAAAATTACAGCAGGGTATTATAAGAGTTACTGTGAAGCACGAAAGCCCAAATCGACTAAAGCGCCGCGGAACCGCGGCCCTACCCAGGCGTATGCGGCGGTTCCGCGGCCATATAGTGGCATCTTTTCATTCTCTTTGCACAGTAATTCCTATATGTTAGTGCTGTATTTTCTGGGAATTTTTAATATTTACTCAAGAGTTGAGTTTTATGGGTTGTCTTGAGGACTCGGTGTTTCGATCAGGAAGTTTAACTTCGTCTGGGTTTTTCCGGATAATTTTAGAAAATGTTGAAAAGTCCGACCGGATATAAATACCCACTTTTTCCCCTGCCGGGAAATTTCCAAGTGTTGGATTTTTCCGTGGTTTAAAGACGTTCTAAGTAGTGCAAGTAACGCGATGGACCCTCTAGAAGACAACAAACCTTAACTCGATTATGTGACCGTCTTGAACTGCCCTTTGAACCTTCGGGTTTGGGGCAGTACGGCGTGCCACATGTGAGGCGTTGGCTTGACCCTTCTACGGCTGGACCGTTGGTACTGAGGCATGAACTGGATGTTTTTAAACTTATTTCGTGTGTTGAGCTGTTTCGGGAAAACTTGGGTGTTTGACTGTTCGATCAGAAAGTTTAATATTTTCTGTTTATCTGGAATGTGATACAATATTTGAAATCCACAAATAGTTATGAGATAACTGAATGAATGTTATAAGCATAGCACTTTAGTCTCACTTGATCGGTTGCCACGGAATTTTGATGCGATCAAAAGTCCGTCGCAATCACGAAGCGTACGCGGATACTCGCCGGATAAACCTAATAGATAGCTACACCCCTTAGCCCCGACCAAGTGGCTGTAGGAGAACCCCGTCGCCGAAAGCATCCGTTCGGGTGCTCGCGGTAGCGGTGTTCCGCCTTGGTGCACTTCATCGACGGTATCGGGGGTGCGGCCGTCTACTAAAGTTTGCGACGAGTATTCGGTCAGGATGCCGGGAATCCTGTTGAATTGCCCGACTTTACATTGAAAAGTGTTTTCGATAATGAGAATAAAATGCGGGGTTTATAATTGTTAGGCATGCGATGTCTAAGGAATTCATTTGATTAGGCATGCGATGTCTAAAGAGGTTGCGGATTCCAACTGTTGTAGTTTTACACTTTCTTTTCTGCGACCGTAAGTGTAATATGTGATATCGCCGGTTTTGTTGCTATATGTCAACGACAATTGGGATGGGCATATTTACTTACGTTGATGACATGTGATGTTATGTGTTGCTGGATATGTTATATTGGATCGTCGTGTTTGAATAGCCGGGTTTTTTTTATGTGAGATGAGTGTTTTTCATTTTCATTCATGTAAAAACTTGTATGAAATATTCTTTTATTGGGGCACTTCCAGGTTGCGGAAGATGTCACCGTTTGTATATTATTTACTTTTATGCACTAGGATAGACCCAAGAAGGGGAGCACAAGTAACCAGGTTCTAGGGTCCAGTGGGAGACCATCTCGAGGAGTCGAGTCCGGGTCTCCTAACCCTAGAATTGGTAGGGTTGCTTGCCGCTCTCGTAGGGGTCTAGGGGTGTGGGTTTGGCTATTCATCGCAACCGTGGAATCCGTGTTTTATACTGGCTCGTATTAAAAACACGGACGTCCTAGTATATCCAATATTTCATATGATATTTTCTGCTGCGTTATCTGTGATGTGATCATGTGATATGTTCTGTGATAAATACTGTATATAGTATATATGATATATTATATAGACGTTACTTATGTTTTACTCCCACGCTAGCCCTGCCCCGCTCTGTCGTTAGTTACCTAACCTAACGGTGCATGAGGGGACATCGAGGCGAATGCGGATGGCATAAGTGTACGTCGTATTTATCTGTGATGTTTAGGTACTTAAATGATGGGACTTCATTAATATGATTAATGAAAGAAAAAGAAACCTAATGATGTTGTGGAATCGAATTTTCAAAAACAGGTAGCTACAGTTCTTGCTTTGCATCGCGGTGTTCCTTGTAGAACATCCTGCACCTTATTCGATAAGGAAAGGACCGAGATCCCTTCACCGGGAGTGACTCCTTTAGCAATAACTGGAAGATGCTACAACCCTCGATTTGTCTTTTGATTGCTTCTATAGTTTTTGCTTTGTACAGCGGTATATATGATATATCCTGCACCTTATTCGATGAGGAAAGGGCCGACGATCCCTTCACCGGGAGTGACCCCTTTAGCAAAACTAGAAAAGCCTCAAAAACACTCCATTTCAAAAATCATTTGATTCTACAACGATATCAAGTTCATTACGCAATAGGTTTTCAGAAAAACCTGTCGTAGCCCTCTGTCATTTCAGATAAGTAGATAAGTAGTAGTTAGTATTCGTGCTGCGTTTGTTGGCCTTTGTCAAGGCGTAGTGTGCGGTAGCTGACTGGTGCTTATCTGCTTATGCATATGATGCAGATTAGGTTAGGGTAGTCGTGCGACCTTGTTGGCCTTTGTCAAGGGTCATGCGGGTGGGTTTAATTCAATCAGGAAATGACGGGTTGAACTTGACTAGCATCCTATGGTTTGTTGGCCTTTGTCAAGGTCATAGGAGGTTAGGGGCAAAATATTATCGGGAATTTCAAGTGTTGAAATTTGCAATGAGATTGCATACCTTCTATGAGATAGTTGGATCCCGATACCCACTGCGAGTAATTGTTACTCCTGGGAGAGTTTTACATATTACAATTAGCCGATCAAGTAGGTGTCTAGAAAGGTGTCAACGGGGTTACGCCTCTAGGAAAATGAGGTTTACTGTAATTAGGTCCGTGCGAAAGCATGGGGAACCTCCCTCAAAGTAACGACACTGGCCTGGCTGAAAGATTGGCGAACTTGTAGCGTGCAATTAATCCCGGCTAGTCTTTCCTTTTAGGGTTTGAAGGAAGATTTGATAAAAACAGTGGGAGCCATCCTGATTAGATAAAATAATAACCAATCTGATCTTGCAAGAGCATACGCTGAGTATTTTCTTCTCTCTCTCTCCAGGTAGCGACCATATCACGCCTTAATCAAGATAATAATACGGATGTATTGACCGAACCCGCTTGTTATACTGAGCTGGGGAACGTTGGTCCCGCTCCAACTTATAATTGTTATAAGACAGAGCAGGAAATAGGGGATTACCAGAATTCCCGTGCCGCCCAAATGAAGAGAGTGCATGCTGATGCATCATCTTCGGGTGTGTTCATTACAAAGAACTGTTTCTCAGTATCCTCTACGTCCTGGGTATTAGATCCCGGATCAGGATCCCGCAAATGTAATCCGTTACATGGGCCACAGAAAGGTAGAGAACTGAGAACGGGTGATAAGTTCATGAGACAGAAAATAGGGCAAGTGTTGCAGCCAAGTCTGTTGGTCACTGTCACCCTGTATTACCAATACATTGATTCTGAACGAATGTTATTAGATACCGAACCTGATATACAAAATCACATCAGTCTCTTTATTAGTAAAGATATGATAAAATTTTGTATTGTTGGATAATGTTTTGAACATTTCCTATATCAAAAGTTGATCGGTTCAGGCACGTTATCTAAAAGCATTGATGTTCTAAATCAAACTACAGTTCTTAGTATACGGAACACACACAAGAGGAAGAGTTCAGAAATGAACGGATCCTTCTTGAGGTATTGTAGACTAGGTCATATCAATACGACCCGACTAGCTAAGTTACATATAGATGCATATTTAAACTAGTTTGGATTTACATCTTGTGAAACATGCCAGTCATGTCACAGAGATAAGATGACCATAGCTCTGTTTATTGAAAACAGAGAAAGAGTTAGTGAACTCTTGGGATGATACATGTTGATGTATGTAGGTCCCCTGTCTACACATACTAAGACCGGTTCTTTGTATTTCATTACATTCTCTGATAATCTCTCAAGATTCAAACATATGTTTCTGTTGAAACACAAGTCCGAAGCTTTTGAGATATTCACAGAATATAAGTTAGAAATAGAGAACCAAAACGGGTATAAGTATTATGTCCTTTAATGTGATCAAGGAGGAGAGTACTTGAGCACGAAAATCCTGGATTATTCTAAAGGAGAATGAGATTCTCTCTCAGCATTACTCCTCCGTATACACCATAGCACGATGGTATATCGGGGCGGAGCAATTGCACCCTATGTGATATGGTGTGCTCTATGATGAGTACTACTGAGTTTCCAATTTCCTTTTAGGGAGTTATGCGCTTGAGAAGCTGCATACCTATTGAATAGGGTCCAAATCAAATCAGTTGCCTACCACTTCATATGTGATATGGAAAGGGAAGAACCCATATATTAAGTTCGTTAAGATTTGGGGTTGTCCGGATTATGTCTAAAAGCAAAATCCGGACAAGCTCGAGGCAAAGTCTGTTATGTAGAACTGGAAAGGTTCCAGCTATACAAACTACAGCAGATAATTTGGTAGAACCAAAGGATTCAATAGTAACCAATGAACCTCATCCTCTCCGCCGATCTAGCAGGGTTCCTCACCCACCTGAGAGATACTTCGGTTTCTCTATGACAGTGGGAGTGAGGATTGCATCATGAGATGATGACCCAACTAGTTTCGAGCAGGCCATCGAGAGTAGGGACTCTGTAAGAATGGCTGGATACTTAGTGACCTGAGATGGAATCCATGTACACCAACAAAGTATGGACTTTGGTTGCTATATCTGAAGGGTTAAATCCCCATCAGGAGAAAGTATATCTTGAGAAGATTACTAGGTGTAGATGGAAAAGTTGAGACTTTCAAAGCAAGACTTGTTAAAGGTTTTCGTCATCGACCAGGCGTGGATAATGATGAAACCTTTTCTAAGGAGCTATGCTTAAGTCCATCCAGATCCTACTTGCCACGGCTACATACCATGACTACGATATCTGGTGGTTGGGTGTCATGACTGCTTTTCTAAAATGATGTTTCAGAAAAGAGAGTCTGTAAGTACACAGTCAGAGGGCTTCGTAGACAGTGGGAGCAGCGGAAACGTGTGCAAGATGTTTTATGTGATAAAGCAGGCATCGCGGAGTTGGAACATCTATTTTGATGTATTAGTCAAAGAGTTTGACATCATCAAAATGGTAGATGAACCTTGTATAAAAAAAAGGTAGTAGGGAGTATGGTAGTGATCCTCGTAGAGTACGTGGATGACATACTCTTGATAAGGAAAGGGGTTTCCTATGCTACGCTCGGTCAATCTCCGCTTATAACAAGGATTCTCCATATAGGATCAAAATGATACCTACTAAATCCCGGGTTTTGGATCTATGGGATAGATCTAAATGGATGTTAGGATTCTCACTAGATGTAGTGAGATGGTATCAATCGATCCTGGGGAGAATCACTGGAAAAGTTCCAGGGTGATAAGGACGACTGAATGTCAGTCACAGGCATTGTCTTTACCCTCAGTAAAGGGACGGTATGTTGGAAGAGTTCCAAGTTGGATACCGTGGCATACTAGACGATAAAGGCTAGATACATCGCTACTTAAGATGCTGCCAAAGAGGCTGTCTGGATGTATATTAGTTCATGAGATGAACTTCGTTCCTCCCATTGTGTGACAATGGAATTGTGGCTTATGCCAGGGAATGCCCGTCCTATCAGTGATCCAGACATATTCTAAGGCAGTGTCACCTCATCATGGAGATGGTTGATCTCCAGGGGATCGAGGTTAAGAGAGTAGACTCAGAGGACAACACGGCGGATCCACTCACAAAGGCTTTTTCCCAGAGAGAGACTTTTATGGGATGGTTTAGTATGAGATACTGCAACCACTGCTACAGATGGCCCTAGTGCAAGTGGGAGATTGTTAGTTATATGTAAGCCCTAGAGGCCATTACTATACATAGGATGTATATTGTAGTGGATGCTTGGACATATATAGGGAGGACTTTCTTGCTCGACATGATAGTGTGCTATCTGGTTGCTCTTTACCTTAACGTGTACACTGATTGTCTCTCTGTTACATGTTGGTAAAGCCTTTAGGATGTGTACTTGACTACCTGGACTATGATGCGGATCATACTAGTGGGGACATGGTAGTCCATAAGTACATCCTTCAAGGTCCCTAGTCGTGGGTGTATCGAGACGGGGCATCGATATACCAGAGTAGACTAGCGTATACTTTCTCGACCCATACAGATGGGCGATGGATGATCCCATATCCATTGGTGTTTGACATCAGAGATGATATACAGGTGCTCAGTTGAGACTGGGTACACTTGACGGACTCGCCGAGAACTCCCAGATGGTATTATACCTTACGTCAGATGGCAGTTCTCTGGTAACACTGGTACAGGTTAGTCTGTAGACCCGAGATCGTCATAGAGTCTTGTGTGATTCCCACTGTGCTTTGATTTCCACCTTACCACGTCCAAGAAGGCATGCAAAATGGTGGTTTTTGGGTACAGTCCCGAATCACATGGAGGCAATGAGCGATAGGAGGGGATTCGTCTCTCCCGGTATAGGGAGTTGATGTTGCGCTGTGTTCGATTGGCTATAACCGGAAATCCCTAGCCAGGGTTGCTGAGATTTACTAGTAAGTGTTATCAGTAGTTTCTCGAACTGTTATAGACCTCATATCGACACGACTTATCGAGCTACTGGGGTCTGACGTTTACCACCCCTAGGCGAGATATGCGACATATCAGACGAACAGACCGGACTGTACGGTAAGTGTTACTGGTTGGATTCACAGGAGTGTGAGCGGGCTTGCTCGTCGATCTTCTTATCGCTCAATACCCGGGTGGCCGTTACGTTTAGCAGACCGCTTGCGGCTTGTGGGTGCTTAATATGATCATCATCTGCTGCCGGCGTATTGACGAGTCTTTAGAGTCCTACACAGAGGTTTCCTGGCTCAAGCGAAACGAAATAGGAGCGCATATGAGATATGTGCGGGACCGAGAATAATACCAGTATGTGATACTGTATTCTATTCTCGCGATTTGTATCATTAGACGGTTATATGAGATATAGCCGGGTTACCGAATCAAGTGTTGATTCGGTACATTGATACACTAAATATTAGTCGGTTATATGCAGTATGACCGGATCATTATATCAAGCGTTGATTTAATGATTTAATGCATAATTATATATTTGATATATTATTTTGCATTAACTAGTATTGGTTCACTTAAGATGGATTTTCTCACTTGATGTGCACATTGTATATGTGATATATTTTTATGCACTTGATTGTATCATGTTTGATGATACATGCAAACTTGGGTGTGTTTGCTTTTAAACTATGATTTAGGTTAATGGTTAGGGTTTTAAATATTTTATTTATTTTCTTTATGCATTTATTTTTAAGGGCAAGAAAGAAAATGGTTGCTTATTTTGTTTTTTGTTGAAGCTTCATGAAGCTTTGAAAGCTTAACCATTTTGTTTCTTTCCTTAACCCTAACCATTTACTTAAACCCTAGTTAATTCTCTACACTTGTTAAACTAACCCATGGTTGCTATATGATAAGATCACTTGATTTATTATATTTAATCAATTGGTTTTATTATTCTTATCATATATTCTTCTCCTTCTTCTTCTTCAAGATGAAGAAAGAAAAGCTTTCTACAAAATTTCAAGTGATGAATCCAAGTGAGAAATCCAAATCCAAAGTGAACCCACTTTCTATTTCTTCATCCTCTACCATTTGCCATGTAGTATAGGGTGTTTTCTTCACAAGATTCATGACTTGGTGAAGTTGGAGCTCGAGTTAGAGTCGCCTCGACGTAGATCATCTTCGGCATCGAAGTCATCGACCTAGCCCGATCATTTCTTCGATGAAACCACCGCGAGAGTCCGGGATCCGATGATCGCAGCGGAGGGACATCATCACGGAGCTAAGGAAGTGGAGCACCGGATCTACAAAGGTTGTAGTCTCTTTCACTTTCTAGTAAAGATGTTTACATGTATTGTTTTCGCCTAATCTCTAGTTAACGATCTAGCATTAGGGTTTCTCGGCACACGGAAAATTTGAATTTGGCATGGTTGATGCCTTGTGAGACCTCATTAGTGTGCCTAGGAACCCTACATTAGGTATGCGGTACGCCAGCAGCTGGCCTTAGTGCAGACGTTGGGTATGCGGTACACCAATTACTGTCCTTTAGTACAAGTGGGAGATTGTTGGATATGTATGCCCTAGAGGCTATTGTTGTATAGTACTAGTTTGTATATTACATTTTGGAAGATTGAGATATATTCACGGTTTGACGACAGTCTTGCTCGATATAGTAGTATGCTACTTGGTTTGTATCTATCTTAATATGTGTATATGTTTCTTTTAACATATCGCTAATACATTTTGATGGAGCCCTTAGGATCTTTGCTTGACTACCAGCGTTGTGATGGAGATCACACTAGTGGGGGTTGGGTAGTCTATAAGCACATCCTTATACAGGTCCCTATTCGTAGGATTATCGAGACGGGGCATCGATACTCCAGATTAGACTAGTGTATACGTTTCTCATCCCAGCAGGGGAGATGGTCTGTCCCACAGTCATCAGTACGTCGTACTGGAGATAGTATGCCGGTGCTCATTGGGTTATGAGTTACACTGGACGGACTCATTTGGTACTGCTGGTTAGTATTATACCTATCGTTAGGTAGCAGTTCCCAGGTGACATGAGTACAGCTTAGTCCGTTGACTTGACACTTCCACTTCGCCTCAAGTGTGTTCCCAATGTTCTTAGATTGCTACCCTACCACAGCTCTATTGAGTCGTACAAACAGGTAGTAGTTGGGTGCAGTCCCGAAGCACTTGGAGGCAGTGGCGGTTAGATAGGATTCGTCTCTCCCGGTATTGGGGGTTGATATCGCGCTGTGTTTGGAGAGCCATTACACAAAGTCCCTGGCCAAGGCAAGTGAGATTTACTGGTAGGTTTTCCAGTAGTTTCTCAGGGTGTTCTGGGGTAAACTCCGACACGACTTATACCGCTATTAGGGGTCTGACGTTTACCATCCCCCTAGGCCCGATATGCGATACTTTTAGACGAACAGACCGGACTGTACGGAGATTGTCACAGATAGGCTCTCGTCGACCTTCTTATCGAAAGATACCTGGGTAGCCGTTACGCACAGCTAGTGCCGCTGCCGTGCTTGTGGTTAAACCCATTGCCAGAGTACTGTCGAGTCTTTAGAGTCCTACACAGAGGGTTTCCCAGTTTCGGGGGAAACGAGTAGAGGTCGTATGGTTTTACGACAGGGTTCGATCACATACGTGTACTTGTGCGCGTGTGGTGTTCGAGCGGACAATACTAGTGGGCATTGGTTTAAACCAGATCCTAGTATTTGATTATTGGATTAGCTTCGTCTCATTGTATTCGTGTTTTTCGGAACACGGATGCGGGTATGTATATACGGATGAGAGGAGGAATAGAAGGAGTTATCTCATTAGGGTTTTGACCATTGACTTGGTCAAAACATATATGAGAAAAGGAAAAGTATTTGTTATTTTTAATAAATGATAATCTTTTGTGGCATGGCTACTTGGTTGACCATTTGACTTGGGTTGACTTGTTGACCATAGATATATTGTGAGATATTTTTTGACCATAGATATTTTGTGAGATATTTGTTGACCATAGATATTTTTGTGAGATATTTTCCATGACAAATGGTCATATATAGTTAGCCATTCCATTTTTTATTATCATTATCACAAATACATTCTCTCTCCTAAAAGCTTGCTCTCTTCTTCATCCTCTCTAACCCTAGTGTCTCATGAGTTGAGAATCAAGGGTTTAGTGAGATAAGCTACTCATAATCACACTCTACTCATTCTAGGTCACTTAGTCTAGCACCCCAAGTGATCTAGTTGCCTCATCTTGGAGGTTTAGCTCAAGGGTGGAGCTCTCGGGTGGATCATCGTTGATACAAAGAGGCCAAAGTTCAAGCACGATCCATACATCCATCGAGAAGCTTAAGGAGAGGATCAAAGACCCGAAGGACTTATTTTCTTTAGGTATACATTCTATCATAGTAGATAGAACTCTAACCTGCTAACTAGGTTTATGGTAAAGATCTGGTTTTAGGTTTATTCTAGCGCTAAGTTTCGTATCGCTCTAAAATTTTTGTTCCGCATTTGGCCACAGAAGTTGGCCGGGGCGCTAGTGTAACCCTTCACTTGCCTCGTCGAATGAGGTGTTGGATATTCATAACCGAATATCACTGTGCAAAGCAAAAGGAAACGTCTTGCAACAACATTTTTTCAAAATTGGTTCCAACAACATCAAATAGGTTTTTTTTATCCTTGCATTGATCAGAATCAACGCAGTTCCATCAATTAAACATATCACACCACAGAAAGGACCGAAAATAAAATGTACGTATTGTTGGGTCACGGCAGCGCCCCGGCCATCGAAACGCGGCCAAAATGCGGAACAAAAATTCCTGAAACCGGCGCTACCGCTACCCGAATCCCGGATCGACCTTAAACCCTAAACTAGCAAACTAACTAAGAGTTAGAATCATTATACCGAGTTGATCCGTGTCCTTCGGTCTTCATTCCAAGCTCCTAGCGATTCCTTGATATAGTTTGGTTGCCGGTCTTCCTCCATCTCCAATGATCCTGTTGGATATATGTATGCCCTAGAGGCCATTAAATGATAGTGGATGTATTCATACATGTATATATATATATATTCAGTGTACATTCTTGCTCGACATGATAGTATGCTATCTGGTTCTTCTTTATCTGACATGTTATTTTGATCATGCTTTTATTCATTCACACATGTTGATAAAGCCCTGAAGATATAGACTTGACTATGTGATTATGATAGAGATCATACTAGTGGGACATCTATAGTTTATAAGCATATCCTGGAATGTCCCTTGTCGTAGGTGTATCGAGACGGGGCATCGATATACCAGAATAGACTAGCGTATATGATACTAGACCCATATGATTGGCGATAGATGTTCCCACATTCATCGATGTTTGACATCGAGATCGTATACGGGTGCTCAGTGATGACTGGGTACACTGGACGGACTCACCGAGAACTCCTATATGGAATTATATCTATCGTCGGATAGCAGTTCTCAGGTGACACTGGTGCAGGTTAGTCTGTAGACCCGAGATCGTCATAGAGTCTTGTGTGTTCTCCCGCTGTACTTTGATTACCACCTTACTACGGCTCTACCGAGTCGTGCAAACAGGTGGCCATTGGGTACAGTCCCGAGACACACGAAGGCGATGAGAGATAGGAGGGGTTTCGTCTCTCCCGGTATTGGGAGTTGATGCTGTGCTGTGCTCGATTGGCTATATCAGTAAGTCCCTGGCCAGGGCTGTTGAGATTTACTGGTAAGTGTTATCAATGTTTCTCGATCTGTTATAGACGATTCATCGGCACGACTTATTGAGTTATTGGGCTCGACATTACCATCCCTAGACTCGATATGCAGCATATCTAACGAAGAGACCGGACTGTACGGTAGTGTTGCCGGTTGGCTCGACGGGAGTTGTAACAGATTCGCTTGTTTTCTTCTGATCGCTCAATACCCGGGTGGCCGTTACGTTTATCTGACCATTTGCAGCTTGCGGGTGCTTGATATGATCATCACCCACTGCCGGCGTATTGACGAGTCTTAGAGTCCCACAATGGAGTTACCCAGTCCAGGCGAAACGATGTGGTGCGCATATGCGATATGCACATGGACCCGGTTAAAATGCGCGTATGAGATACCGTATATTTATCGGGCGGCTTGCTTTTGGTCAGGTCGTATGTGATACGACCGGGTTGCTAAATCAAGTGTTGATTTATCATTAACCATTAGTTTCTCACTTAAAATCCTTTCTTGTCTTTATGTTGTATGCATGCATGTATGCATTCATTCTCATTCATGCACATAGGATGTGCATGCACATATACATGCATACATAATGGTTATCATAGTTGTTGATATAGTAGATGGTGGCAATATAAGACTCACACCATATGTAAAATATATGGATATTATTTATTTGGAAAAAGGAAAATGAAAATGGAAATTGTTTCATGGTTTAATCTTTTATTCTTGCACTAACCCTTTGTATTAACCATGATTCATTTTCTATGGTCATTTTTGTTCCAAACTAAAATATCTAAGATATTTTACAACCATGGTTTAGAATGAGAGAGTGAAAATATATATATTTTCATTTTCTCATTTTCTTCATAAGCTTATCATTATCTTGAGTTTAAAAAGCCATCATCTTCTTCCTCCTTTCTCTCTTGCTCTCTAGTTCTCTCAAGTGAGAAAAAGAGTTACCAAGTTAGGATTTTGAAGTGAGAAAACCAACCACAACACCATTCTACACAAATCTTGCCCATTAGTGAAGAGTGTTAGCTTCCATTTCTTCTCTTGATCTTGTAAAGTTTCAAGCTTGGACAAAGAGGACTCCGGGTGGATCATCGTGGACCTAGAGGATCTCAAGTGGACTTTTTTCCAACCCTCAAGTAGCCAAGGAGTCTAGCGTAGGGAGCTACAAAGGTTGTACTCTCAAAACTCTAGCTTTTACTACTTGTGATGATGTCAATATTATGAAACCCTAAATTTCTAGTGATGATTCTTTGTATGTTCACTTAGCACCTTAAAAAATTTGATTTTGACACATGTGATTCTTCCAAACCCTTCATGAGGTCTAGGTAAACCTAACAATGGTATCAGAGCCAAGCTAGAGCTTTAGGCGACGCTTTGGCGAAGTTAAAACTCCGTTCGAACCAAAAATACGCCTTTTTTAACCCTCTCTGGACATTTTTTGAAACTGTGTTATTTTCCGAATTCAAAATACGTAAAAAATTCAGCAGGAAAATCTAAGAATTGCTGTAAAAAACGATACCATATTCCGTACAAGCCGCCGTGGAACCGCGGCCATACCCTGCTTGGGCCGCGGATCCGC
Source organism: Agapanthus africanus (assembly GCA_030015575.1). Taxonomy (NCBI): domain Eukaryota; kingdom Viridiplantae; phylum Streptophyta; class Magnoliopsida; order Asparagales; family Amaryllidaceae; genus Agapanthus; species Agapanthus africanus. The sequence continues at coordinate 214,416,801 of JASDDO010000029.1, forward strand.
GGCCGTACGGAAGTAATATTTTATCTTTTTTATACAGTAATGTTTAGAACTGCTTGTATATATTTTTGGGTATTCTTAATCTGATTCAAGTGTTGAATGTTCTGGGGATTTTTTTGGATTCGGTGATTCGATCGGAATTTTAATTTCGTGCCTTTTTCGGATAATTTAGAAAGTATTAAAATGTTCGAACGAATATCATTGACTCACTTTTTCCCGGCACAAAAATTTTCAAGTGTTGATTTTTTCTCGGGTTTAAATCTTTCGGAAATACGTGCAAGTTAAGTGATGGACCCTCTAGAAGAACACAAACCTTAACTCGATTATGTGACCGTCTGAACTGCCTCTAAACCTTAGGGTTTGGGGCAGTACGGCGTGCCACATGTGAGGCGTTGGCTTGACCCTTCTACGGCTGGACCACTGCTACTGTGTCACATTCTGGGATTTTTGAACTCCGCTCAAGTGTTGAGCTTTAGGAAATTTTGGGTATTTGATCATTCGATCGAAAACTTTAATACTGTCTGTTTATCTGGAATGTGATGCAATATGTGGAATTCATATAGTTAGGCATGAAATGCGATGTATGTGATATTTCGGATTTACGATGTCTAAAGAGAATGTGGATTCCAAATATTGTAGTTTTACACTTTCTTTTCTGTGACCGTAAGTGTAGTATGTAGTTGAATTGCCGGTTTCGTTGCTATACATCAACGACAATCGGGGTACACATACTTACTTACGTTGATGATATATGATATTATGTGTTGCTGAGATATGATGTGCAGGATTGTCGCGATTGAATAGCCGGGGTTTTTTTTATGTGAGATGAGAGTTTTCTTTTCATTCATGTAAAATTCAAATGTAATGTAATATTCTTCTATTTTGGGCACTTCCGGGTTGAGATTGATGTCACCAGTCTTGTATATTATTTACTTTTCCGCATTAGGATGGACCCAAGGAGGGAGCACAGGTGACCGGGTTCTGGGGTTCAGTGGGTGGCCATCTCGAGGAGTCGAGACCGGGTCTCCTAAACTCCAGAATTGGTAGGGTCGCTTGCCGCTGTCATAGGGGTCCAGGGTGTGGGCTTGGCTATTCATCGCGACTGTGGAATCCGTATTTTCTATTGTTGGCTAAATACTAAATACGGACGTCCTAGTATATCCCATCATATCTGTGTTTCTGTTGCCTGTATACTGTGATGTGATATCTGAGACGAATGATATATTATATATATGATATATAGTAGGCGTTGCTTATGTTTTACACCCGCGCTTGTCCCATCCTGGTATGCCGTTAGTTAAGTAACCTAACGGTGCATAACGAAACATTGCGACGAATGGGGATAGCATAAGCGTACGTTGTATTTTCGTTTCTTTTCTGTGATTGGCTTAAGGACTTAAATGATGGGACTATATTAATATGATTAATGTAAAGAAAATAAAGCTAAAAAGATGTTGTAGAATCGGATTTGAAAACCACTCGGCTCTTTATGAAAAAGCTACATTTCAAAACTGCAGAGCTTAAGCCACTCCTTTTGAAAACCATTTGATTCTACGACGATATCAAGTTCAAAGCGTTAATGATTTTCTTAAAAATCATCCACAACCCTCCGTCATTTTAGGAAGTAGAGTACTAAGTATTCATGCTACGTTTGTTGACCTTAGCCAAGGCGTAGTGTACGGTAGCTAAGTGATTTCTTCCTACAATGCATATGATGCAGATTAATTAGGACGGGCATATGATTTTGTTGACCTTAGCCAAGGGTCATGTGAACGGGTCTGATTAATCAAGAAATGACGGGTTGAACTTGACTAGTGCTTGTGATTTGTTGACCATAGCCAAGGTCATGAGTGCTAGGGGTAAAAACCATATCGGGAATTTCAATAGTTGAAATTTGCAATGAGATTGCATACCTTCCATATGATGGTTGGATCCCGATCCCACTGTGGGCAATAGTTGCTCCCAGGAGAATTTTGCAGTTTACAATTAGCTAACTCATTAGGTGTCTAGAAAGGTGTTAACGGGGCTACGCCTCTAGGAAAATGAGGTTTACTTTAATTAGGTCCGTGCGAAAGCACGGGGAACCTCCCTCAAGTACCGACACTGGCCTGGCTGAACGGTTAGCGAAGTTGTAGACTGTAATTAGTCCTGGCTAGTTTTCTTTTTAAGGTTTGAAAGAAAAACTTGATTGAAGCAGTGGGAGACATCGATTAGACAAGATAATAACCAATCTGATCTTTGCAAGAGCTTTCGCTGAGTGTATTCTTTTCTCTCTCTTAATGGCAGATACCAATGACTGGACTCAAGCTTCTACTAGATAAAAATAAACTGAATGTGACCAATTATAAAGACTGGCTGAGGAATCTGAAAATTGCCTTGACTTATGATAAAGTATCATATATCCTCACTGCTCCAGCCCCGCCCGTCCCAGGTCCAAAATCCACAGTTGCGGACAAAGAAGTCCGCAAGACATGGGACGCTGACTGTGCCACGGCCAAATGCCTCGCGCTTGCATTGATGGATAACACACATCAAAAGCAGCACGAGAATATGGACATTCATGACATATTCCTCCATACGAAGGAGTTGTATGGAGAGCAATCCCGCGTATTACGTTACGAAACATCAAAGAAATTATTTCAGATGCGAATGGCCCCTGGCACACCAGTAGGAGACCATGTTCTGAAGATGATAGCTCTCATAGAAGAGCTTGAGGACCTTGGATGGATGATGGACAATGAACAATATACGGATATTATTCTGCAATCCCTCCCCTCCACCTTTGCTCAATTCATAGTTAACTTCATCATGCACAACATGGAGAAGGAACTACCTGAACTCTTTAATATGTTAAGGAGTGCAGAGAGCACACTGAAATCAATGAAAACACCCGTTTTGACTGTTGGACAATCTTCCTCTTCTCATCCATAGGCTAAGGCCAAGGGAAAGAAAAAGAAGAAGCCCACCAATCCTAAGGGTGGAGTTAGAAAGGTTAAGGGGAAGGACAAGTCCAAAGCTGGAGAATCGGGGAAAGGGGATTGTTTTCATTGCCACAAAACAGGACATTGGAAGCGCAACTGCATGGAGTACTTAAATATCAAGAAGAAGCACGGGGATGCTTCCGCTTCAGGTGTGTTTGTGACAGAAAACTGTTTTTCAATAAACTCTGCTTCCTGGGTATTAGATACCGGTTCAGGTTCTCACATTTGCAATTCTATGCAGGGGCTGAGAAATAGCAAGGTTTTGAAGACATGTGACCATACTCTCCGCGTTGGAAATGGTTCCAATGTACATACAGTCGCAGTGGGAGAGTATCACTTAGGGTTGCCATCTGGGTGTATATTGGTTTTGAACCCATGTTATTTTGTACCAAGTATGCTTTGTAATATAATATCTGTTTCTTTGTTAGACAATGAAGGATATAATTTTGTATTGCAGAACAATGTTATAAACATTCACCTGAATCAAATGTTGGTTGGGTATGGTACGCTTAATAACGGGATATACGTCCTAAATCAACACACAGTTTTCAGCATACAACACACTAATAAAAGAAAATTTTCAGAAATAAATGAAGCTTTTCTTTGGCACTGTAGACTTGGTCATATTAACGAAACAAGACTAAACAAGTTACACAAAGATTGATATTTAAACCCTTTTGAATATAAATCTTATGCGACTTGCCAGTCTTGTATCAAGGGTAAAATGACCAAAACTCCGTTTACCGGACACGGAGAAAGAGCTACTGAGCTCCTAGGCCTCATACATAGTGATGTATGTGGGCCAATGTCTACACAGGCTAGAGGCGGTTTTTCTTACTTCATTACTTTCACTGACGATTTCTCAAGATTCGGTCATGTATTTTTATTAAAACACAAATCCGAAGCTTTCGAGAAATTCACTGAATATAAACTCGAAATAGAAAAACAAACCGGCTTGAGTATCAAAATGCTTCGATCAGGTCGAGGTGGAGAGTATCTCAGTACAGAATTTGCAAACTTCCTAAAAGAGAATGGGATTCTCTCTCAGCTCACTCCTCCTTACACACCACAGCACAACGGTGTGTCTGAACGACGGAATCGGACCCTATTAGATATGGTCCGATCCATGATGAGTGATACTGAGTTACCCGTCTCATTTTGGGGGCATGCATTGGAGACTGCAGCATTTCTACTGAACAGGGTTCCAACCAAAACCGTGTCTACCACGCCATATGAGATATGGCATGGGAAGAGACCATCTCTTAAGAGAATTAAGATTTGGGGTTGCCCGGCCTATGTTAAAAAGCAGAATCTGGACAAACTCGAGACACGGTCAGTCATGTGTAATTTTGTGGGATATCCAAAGAACTCTTATGGATATCTTTTCTACCACAAGGAGGAACAAAAAGTGTTTGTTCTCATCATGCCACATTCTTGGAAAAAGAGTTTTTCACAAATGAAACTGATGGCAATATGGTAGATCTAGAAGAGGTTCTAGAGACACAAACTACAAATGACGACTTGGTTGAACCGGCTGTTGCAATAGAAACTGAGGAACCTCGGCAACTCCGTAGGTCTGGTAGGACTTCTCTCCCACTGGAGAGGTACTACAGTTTCCTCATTGGTGGTGATAGAGAAGACTGCATCATGGAGGATGATGATCCTACCAGTTTTCAGCAAGCTATCACGAGTGGAGACTCTGTGAAGTGGCTGGATGCCATGAGATCCGAAATGGAGTCTATGACACGAACAAAGTATGGACTTTGGAAGTTGTACCCCCTGGGGTTAAACCTGTGGGGTGCAAATGGATCTTTAAAAAAAAGATTGGTGTAGATGGGCAGGTAGAGACCTATAAGGCAAGACTTGTGGTGAAGGGTTTTCGTCAAAGACCAGGTTTGGACTATGACGAAACTTTTTCGCCCGTAGCCATGCTTAAATCCATTCGGATCCTACTTACTATTGCTACTCACTACGATTATGAAATCTGGCAGATGGATGTTAAAACAGCATTTCTAATTGGGGATTTAGAAAAATGCGTTTATATGGATCAGCCAGAGGGCTTCATTGACAGTGGGAGCAGTGGGAAAGCATGTAGATTGCTTAAATCCATATATGGGTTAAAGCAGGCATCACGGAGTTGGAACATCTGTTTCGATGATGTTATCAAAGAGTTTGATTTCATCAAAAATCCAGATGAACCTTGCGTTTATAAGAAGGCTGTAGGGAGAGCTGTCACATTCCTCGTATTGTACGTGGATGACATTCTTCTGATACGAAACGATATTCCTATGCTACAGTCGGTCAAATCTTTCTTATCACTAAGGTTCTCCATGAAGGACCTGGGTGATGCCACATACATTTTGGGCATTAGGATCTATAGGGATAGATCTAAAAGGTTATTGGGATTGTCCCAAACCAGGTACATCAACACCATCCTAAAAAGGTTTAGTATGGAAGACTCCAAGTGGGGTGCCTTACCCGCTTGCCATGAGGTTACTCTCTCCAAGGACTCTTTCCCAAAGACCGATGAAGAGAGAGCTCGCACGAGCATTATACCCTATGCTTCGGCAGTAGGATCTATAATGTATGCGATGTTATGTACACGCCCAGATGTAACTTATGCACTAAGTGTTGTAAGCAGGTATCAATCCAACCCAGGGGAGAATCACTGGACAACTGTGAAGAACATTCTTAAGTACTTGCGAAAGACTAAAGAATCGTTCTTGGTGTATGGTTATGGAGAACTCCAAATGGAGGCCTTTACCGATTCGAGCTTCCAGAGCGATAAAGACGACAACAAATCTATCTCCAGGTTTGTATTTACACTCAATGGAGGGGCGGTAAGTTGGAAGAGTTCCAAACAGGATACCGTTGCAGACTCTACGATGGAGGCTGAGTACATTGCTGTAAATGATGCCACCAAGGAAGCAGTCTGGATGAAGAAGTTCGTCTTGGAGTTAGGAGTAGTTCCAACCATTATTGATCCAATACCATTGTATTATGATAATAATGGGGTTGTGGCGTTAGCCAAGGAGCCTAGGTCACATCAGCGGTCCAGACACATCCTGAGGCGTTTTCATTTGATCCGGGAGATTGTAGATCGCCGCGAGATCGAGATTAGGAGAGTAGACACAAAGAATAACGCAGCGGATCCACTCACCAAGGCCCTCCCTCAGCCGCAGCATGAGCGACTTTTTGAGATGTTGGGTATGAGATACGCCAATAACTGGCCTTGGTGCAAGTGGGAGATTGTTGGATATATGTATGCCCTAGAGGCTATTATATGATAGTGGATGTATTCATACATGTATATATATATATATATTCAGTGTACATTTTTGCTCGACATGATAGTATGCTATCTGGTTCTTCTTTATCTGACATGTTGATTTGATCATACTTTTATTCATTCACACATGTTGATAAAGCCCTGAGGATATAGACTTGACTACTGTGATTATGATAGAGATCATACTAGTGGGACATCTGTAGTTTATAAGAATATCCTGGAATGTCCCTAGTCGTAGGTTTATCGAGACGGGGCATCGATATACCAGAGTAGACTAGCGTATATGATACTAGACCCATATGATGGGCAATGGATGTTTCCACATTCATCGATGTTTGACATCGAGATCGTATACGGGTGCTCAGTGATGACTGGGTACACTAGACGGACTCACCGAGAGCTCCTATATGGAATTATATCTATCGTCGGATAGCAGTTCTCAGGTGACACTGGTGCAGGTTAGTCTGTAGACCCGAGATCGTCATAGAGTCTTGTGTGTTCTCCCACTGTACTTTGATTACCACCCTACCACGGCTCTACTGAGTCGTGCAAACAGGTGGCCATTGGGTACAGTCCCGAGACACATGAAGGCGATGAGCGATAGGAGGGGTTTCGTCTCTCCCGGTATTGGGAGTTGATGCTGTGCTGTGCTCGAATGGCTATATCAGTAAGTCCCTAGCCAGGGCTGTTGAGATTTACTGAAAAGTGTTATCAGTAGTTTCTCGATCTGTTATAGACCATTCATCGGCACGACTTATTGAGTTATTGGGGTGGACGTTACCATCCCTAGACTCGATATGCAGCATATCTGACGAAGAGACCGGACTGTACGGTAGTGTTGCCGGTTGGCTCGACGGGAGTTGTAACAGGTTCGCTTGTTTTTTTTCTGATCGCTCAATACCCGGGTGGCCGTTACGTTTAGCTGACCGCTTGCGGCTTGGGGTGCTTGATATGATCATCACCCACTGCTGGCGTATTGACGAGTCTTAGAGTCCCACAATGGAGTTATCTAGTCCAGGCGAAACGATGTGGTGCGCATATACGATATGCGTGTGGACCCGGTTAAAATGAGCGTATGAGATACCGTATATTAATCGGGCGGCTTGCTTTTGGTCGGGTCGTATGTGATACGACCGGGTTGCTAAATCAAGTGTTGATTTATCATTAACTATTAATTTCTCACTTGAAATCCTTGCTTGTCTTTATGTTGTATGCATGCATGTATGCATTCATTCTCATTCATGCACATAGGATGTGCATGCACACATACATGCATACATAATGGTTATCATGGTTGTTGATATAGTAGATGGTGGCAATATAAGACTCACACCATATGTAAAATATATGGATATTATTTATTTGGAAATGAAAATGAAAATGGAAATTTGTTTCATGGTTTAATCTTTTATTCTTGCACTAACCCCTTGTATTAACCATGATTCATTTTCTATGGTCATTTTTGTTCCAAACTAAAATATCTAAGATATTTTACAACCATGGTTTAGAATGAGAGAGTGAAAATATATATATTTTCATTTTCTCATTTTCTTCATAAGCTTATCATTATCTTAAGTTTAAAAAGCCATCATCTTCTTCCTCCTTTCTCTCTTGCTCTCTAGTTCTCTCAAGTGAGCAAAAGAGTTACCAAGTTAGGATTTTGAAGTGAGAAAACCAACCACAACACCATTCTACACTAGTCTTGCCCATTAGTGAAGAGTGTTAGCTTCCATTTCTTCTCTTGATCTTGTGAAGTTTCAAGCTTGGACAAAGAGGACTCCGGGTGGATCATCGTGGACCTAGAGGATCTCAAGCGGACTTTTTTCCAACCCTCAAGTAGCCAAGGAGTCTAGCGTAGGGAGCTACAAAGGTTGTACTCTCAAAACCCTAGCTTTTACTACTTGTGATGATGTCAATGTTATGAAACCCTAAATTTCTAGTGATGATTCTTTGTATGTTCACTTAGCACCTTAAAAAATTTGATTTTGACACATGTGATGCTTCCAAACCCTTCATGAGGTGCTAGGTAAACCTAACAGATCCACCCGAGGGAAACGGCGCAAGCTCCAATCTCGTCGAACGAGGTAACCGACGCTCCAAAATCGCTAGCGATGGAGAGTGGGGGTGTATGAGAATGTCACTATAATTTTTCTCTCATCCATGTGCTCCTTGGAGAAACACAAGAAGAAGATGATGGGGTGAGGAAGCTTTTGCATGAACTAAGGAAATTGGCTAAGTTATTTTTTGAAGCATGAGAGAGTGCAGTGTAGCAAGCATAATCTCACAAAACAAAAAATGAATCCCCCCTCAAAAGTGGCCAGCCCCCCTCTCTCATGCCCATTAAAAATATCTTATCCGATTAATCAAATAAATAAATCACAACCATACTTTAAACCCATACCTAGGTCATGTACATGCCACCTCACACCCTCCACCTCATCATTAAATAAAATGAATTTTCATAAATGAAAAATCAAATAATGAGGTTGCAAAACTTCTAGAAGCTATTCCGTATAAAATACGGAATACTTCCCGGTACATGTATCGAAATACATATACGCGTATTCGTACAAAAATACGAATAGCCAAGAGAGAAAATGAATAGTGAACAATAATACTAGAATACATATATATAAATACATATGTAAATTATTAAATCAAAAACCTGATTTAATTATCTGGCTTAATCTTAAGCCGCTAGTATTATCAACCGTCCGATTAAAGTCTGTGCCGCACATGCACATATTTAATCGGACACTTGTATGTATCAACATACGTCATGTACACCATATCACCTGAACCGTGAAAACCCTCTGTGTGGGACTCTAAAGACTCGTCAATACGCTGGCAGTGGGTTTAACCACAAGCACGTCAGCGGCACTAGCTGTACGTAACGGCTACACAGGTATTGAGCGAAAGGGAGGCCGACGAGCAAACTCATCCTGAACCCCTACTGAGCCTGACAGTGACAATATACGTACAGTCCGGTCTGTTCGTCTAAGAGTATCGCATATCGAGTCTAGGAGTGGATAAAGTCAGACCCCTAACAACGCGATATTTAGTGTCGGCATGTATCCCATCACCTCCTGAGAAACTATCGATCCTGGATCGGTAATCCTCGTCTACCATGGCCATGGATTTGTGGTGATGGCCACCCGTACACAACGCGACATCAACCCCCAATACCGGGAGAGAAGAATCCCCGACGATCCGATCACTGCCTCCATGTGGCTCGGGACTGAACCCGACTAAAACCTGTTTGCACGACTCCTTTGAGCCAAGGTTGGGTAGTAATCAAAGCACAGTGGGAACTCACACGAGACAAATTACGATCTCAGGTCGACAGACTAACCTGTACACATGTCACCTGGGAACTGCTATATGACAATAGGTATAATACCAACTAGTAGATTCCCGGGAGTCCGTCCAGTGTTCTAATAACCTAATGAGAACATGCATACTATCTTAGGTGAACAAACTAACACCAATGGCTTGTGAAACCTGGCCACTGCCCCTCGTCGGGGTCTCGATCAGTATACACTAGTCTACACTGGAGTATCGTTGCCCGGTCTCGTTACTCCTACGACTCGAGACATTTAAGGATGTGCTTATAGACCCCAGCTCCCACAAATATGATCGCCATCATATTGCTGGCAGTCAAGAAAGAATCCTAAGGGCTCTATCAACACGTACATGATGATAAAGACAAACCAGATAGCATACTATCATCTTGAGTAAGACTGTTTTATCAGTAAAGGTCATATCTCAATCATCATAATCACAAGTCCGCGACTATGATAATTGCCTTGAGGGCACTATAGCCAACAATCTCCCAGTTGCACTTAAGGCCAATTATTGCGATGTCGCATACTCATAGCCCGTGTGATACCGAACACCCAACTTCTCTACTTATCAGTTTCGCAAAGCCCATTTGCGAAAATGATTGCGTTCGAGAAATAGCCTCAGTGAGTGGATCCGCTCCAATGTTTCTTTCTGTTTCTCTCTGTATCCCAACTTCGCGGAGAAAATTATCTCCCAAAATGAGCAATACCTATCTTAGAATTTGTCTGGATATCTGATGGGACCCGGTTCACAAATGAACTCCAAATCCAGCAAACTACTTAGACTGTATCGTCCACTGAATTTAATGAGTATCCTGCGCCATGCCCTTCCTCGGTATCCGCTTGGACCACCTTTCCAACATACTGTCCCTCAAAAGAGGGAAAAACTATAATTCTGACAGTCACTCTGTCATCCAGGTCACCTTGGAAGCCTGAAATGATAACTGTCTCCTAAAGGAGGCTGCCGTAATCATTTCCCTAGAACATTCACTTATGTTCAATAACTGCTTCCCAATATTTCTCCAGGATTGGATTAATACATCTGCATATTGCATCTAGTGCAAAAGCAATATCTAGCATGGTACTTGACATTTCATGATTAACTCAATTGCCTAAGCAAGTGATACGCTAATCATGCAGATCCCTCTCCCCCTTTAGTCTGTATGACACCTTTAGAGAGGATGACTCCATCACCTGCAGGTACACCACCATGCCAGGAGTTGTCCATTCTAAAATTCCTTTAGAATAATGTCAAAGTACCTAGATTGGGATATTTCCCAAATCTAGATCTAAAAACCATGCATCTAGTAACCAGAAAACCTGATATTATATCCATATCCTTTGTGGAGAAACAACTTTGTGACAACCACAGTATAACCGATCGTAGTATAGGAATAACTCTTCCTATCAAGTGCATGTCATCCCAATATCTGGACATCACTCTCTACTACCTTCTTACCAGATCCATCTCCTATTCTGATGAAGTCAAAGCCTATGACTGTCACATCAAAATAGATGATCTATTTCCGCTATACCTGCTTTAGTCTATAAATAGACATAAGCTACTTGCCTACTATGCTTCCGTTGCTCCCACTGACTCCAACAACCCTCTGGCAGAGTCATATATACGTACACTTCTAAAGCTAGTTTAGAACGACGCTATACTCATCCTCCTGCCGGGTCTTACAGTCTAGAACAACAGCAATGGCAAATCTGGGTAAACAAGAACCTCCCTGTCACCGTTACTAAGAAGACCGAAGTGCCTCTCTGGTGCGTGAGGTTATCCACCAAATCTGCGGAGTGGCTAATGGAACGTCAAAACCAATTGAATCGTCAGTTTCTATTAAATCTTCAGTAATCGTTTGTGGTTCTGGAATCATTCCAGTTCTACCATACTCCCACTTTTGTTTTCTGAAAAATCCATTTTACTAAAACTGTGGCGAGTCAAGAACAATATAAATATTGATCTTCCTGATAGTAGAAAGTTAACCCGCGTCAAAGCCCGGGATAACCCACAAACAGCCATTAATGAAACGCGCTTTGAGTTTATCCGGATTCTGGTTTTAAGCATCAGCCGGACAACTCTCTATACTTTAACATCGTTAAGATATAAATTGATTCTTTATATATCTGATATAGAAACAAAAGCACTAATCTAATTTAAACCAGATTCAAAATCATGCAGCTGTCTCCAGTGCATATCATCCAAATGGAAAGAGGCCAATTGGCATTACTCATCTAGGAGTGCATCATATATGAGTGACCTGAAAGAGAAACAAGTTCTCAAAACCATTACTATTAACGGAATACCAAACACAAGTATCTACGTCTTCGACTTCCTCGAAGAATCCTGATACTTTCAATAAATTATTCTCTACTTTATTCTTATACCTATAACTTCTCAAAATCTTGACCTTGCATTTCAACGAAATACCTGTCTAACATTAGAGAGGTCATGATTAAACAGAATATAGTACGAGTACCAACCCCATTGTCCTAATAGACACTGGACAACATACAATACTTTGTATAAGTTCCTTGAGTTCAACAAATCAAACCCTGTACGTCGTAGGTTGAAAAACTGAACTATGGTTAAGAAGAATTACACCGTTGTTGAATGCACCTTACCTAATCACCAACTGATATAGGTAAATGTCAAAGACATAATATCAAAAGGTTATATCTCACTTTATAAATAAACGTATGGATATATCAGTTTGAAATTGGTGCATAACAACGGATATTCAAAACCAAATATTTGCCATCCGGCAAAAACCAAATGATTTCCTCAAATATCACCAATTACAACGAATTTTGATATAATGAGGATCTAATCACCCAATTCCCACTCACCATCTGTAATAATATACAGATGTGAGAAACTGATCTGGTAAATACATACCCTGGAGTTAGATTCCAACTGGGAAAACAGTTATCAATTAACATCGCACAGTGAAACTGAAACATGAAAATGTTTCGAAGGGGTTTACTGGTATTCCTAGTAACGCCTCTTCCACTATCCTGATTCACGACAGTATCCATATACTATACCTGCCCTCACTGCAATCCCTTTATTATGTCTTTACTTATTACCTTCTGTACACCTTATGTAGGCTAACTGGTTTTCTTCTTTCCCTACCCTTCAGCACCAGCCTAAGGTTTGGAAGAAGACTATCCAGTAAGCATAATAGGTGTACTCTCCTAATCCTAGGAGCCCTCGCAACCTGAGAGAAGGTAATCGGAAAAGACATCTGAATAATCCTATCCAATCTCTCTAGAACCAGAATCCATCCTCGAAAAAGTTCCTTCGAGTTCGTATATAACCATACGATGGATTTATCCAATGGAAGTGTATATCCATAGTGATACAGAGTGTTCTAGAGAAAAGCAAAAGGTGATGTAGGAGTGGCAGGGGTATACATGGTTTTTGTCGTGAATGATGGTGATCGCAATTTCCTTTGCCATTATTCTAATCCCTTTATATGTCTTTACTTATTACCTTCTGTACACCACACTTAAGCTTAATTGGTTTTCTTCCTTCCCTACCGTTCGGCACCTGCCTATGTTTTGGAAGAAGACTATCCAATAAGCTCAATAAGTGTACCCTCTCCTAATCCTAGGAGCCCTCACAACCTGAGAGAAGGTAAAGGGAAAAGACATCCGAATAATCCTATTCAATCTCTCCAGGACCAGAATCCATCCTCGAAAAAGTTCATTCTGGTTCGTATATAACCATACGATGGATTTATCCAATGGAAGTGGATGTTCGTAATAATATAGGGTGTTCTGGAGAAATGCAAAGGTGATATAGAAGTGGCAATGATGTATGCGACACCGTGACATTCCAAAAGTCAAAGTGTTTTAAGAAGGTTCGGTCAACTTGGTTTCATGAGTTTTAATCAAAGGTCGGGTCATAGTCACAGCCAGAGAGAGAGAGAGAAGAAACACTCAGCATGCACTCTAATCTAGATCAGAATGGTTGATCACTTTATCTAATCTGGATGGCTCCCACTGTATCCTCGAATTCTCCTCCAAACCTAAAAGGAGAATTAGTCAGAATCACCCGAGGAGTAATCCTACTCATCAGTGGGAATCGAGATCCAACTATCATCGCATGATAACTTGATGGAAGCCACTCAAGTTACCACACTCCAGAAGGTATGCGCAAACCTGGCAAGTTTTCTGTATGTTTGAAACTCCCGATATGTGTTTTTACCCCTAGGACCCAAGTGACCTTGATGAATAATCAACAAATCAAAAGGTCTTAGTCAAGTTCAACCCTTCATTATCTTGATTGCATTAAACCCACCCGCACGACCTTTAACGAATAATCAACAAAGTCGTACGACTGTCCTAACCAATCCACATATCCATGCGACAGAAAAGTATTACAGAGCTACCGCACAGTACGCCTCGGCGAATAGCAACGACAAACGTAGCAGGCATACTAAGCAATACTAATCTGAAATGACGAAGGGCTACGGCTGGATTTTGGCGAAAAAACTTTAACGTAATGAACTTGATATCGTTGAAGGAACCGAGTGGTTTTATAAATACGTAGTAGCGAAAACTTTTGCTAAAGAGGTCACTTCCGGTGAAGGGATCTCGGCTCTTTCCCCGTCGAATGGGGTGCAGGATATTCCAAACTGAATACCATGATGCAAAGCAAAAGGAAATGACTATAGTGAAGTTATTACGTTGACACAAACTTTTACCCAAGGGGTCACTCCCGATGAAGGGATCTCGGCCCTTGCCTCGTCGAATGAGGTGCAGGATATTCCCAATCGAATACCACGATGCAAAGCAAAAGAGAACGTCGGTAATGTCAGTTTTTAAAAACTTGGTTCCAACAACATCATATATAGGTTTATTTTATCCTTGCATTGATAAGAATCAATGCAGCCCCATCAATTAATCACACCAGAAAAGAACGAAAATAAAATGTTCGTATATGCCATCCGCATTCGCCACTGGGTCCCGTCATCACCCGTTAGGTTACTTAACTAACAACAGAGCAGGGACTGGGCTAGCGCGGATGCAAAACATATACAACATCTACTAGTATATATAAATATATATATAACATTCGTCCCAGGCATGATATAAGCAACATCACAGAAACATCACAGAAGTAACACAGAATGGTGGATAATCTGGAGCCCCGGGTTTCACTTGAGTTGCAAATGAGGCCCGACGCTCCCTGTCGTGTGGATAGCCTGTGCAATGAAAACCTAGACCCCTACGAGCGCGGCAAGTTACTCGCCAAGACCAGAAGTGAGGTAGCCCCCTTCAACAATGTGAATGGGCCACCCGGCACATCACGGAATCCGGTAACTTGAGCACCCCTCCGTCGGTCAAGCTATACCCCCTACGAGTGCGGCGAATAGCCCGCCAATTCTAGAATAAGGTCCCCTCCGTCCCAACGCCATGAGATGCGGACCCGCTGCACTCTAGAACCTGGCTATTTGTGCACTTCACCGTGGGGTAATCCTAGTACAGGAAAGAAAATAATATACAAGGGTGACATCGACCTCAGCCCGGTCGTGTCCCAAAAGAATAATATACAAACTGGCAGTGACGGCAGTCCACATGTCGGACGCTCACCCCGCAATATCAAATGTACAAATGAAAATTAAAACTATACTATCATTGCACCACTGGCTATCCACCACGACAATCCAACCAACATCACAGCACAACACAGAACATCAACGTGAATGTCACGTTCGCAAACCCGTCTAAAAGACATATAGCAATTAGACGAGCTTACCGATCAAATGACATTCACGGTCACAGATAGAAATGTATGTACTGTTAAACGCCCACTTAAATTATCGATTGACTAAGTTCCAAATTGGCCCCAATAGCAACAACAGCACTGCACAGAAAACTGGGCCAAAACAGAATATCTTAAAAATCACAATTCCATTTAACAGAGCTACAGAAAAACTTTTGGAGCCCGTCGCCACTATTCGACCGCGGAACCGCCGCCAATAGGGGTATTACGCGGCGGTTCCGCGGCACTATTGACGAATCATGATCCCAAAATTTTTGTGTACTCTTAAAATTGCCTGCACAGATTTTTAAGCCTCGGGAAATAATTTTTGAACACTTTTAAAAATCGACAGCAACTTGAAAAATGAAATCGTGATTTCGGAAACATCCGTCGATCGATGTTTTAAACACATTTAAACAAGCTAGTAAGGGGTTTAAAGGTGGCTCTGATACCATGTTGGGCCACGGCAGCGCCCCGGCCATCGAAACTCGGCCAAAATACGGAACAAAAATTTCTGAAACCGGCGCTACCGCTACCCCGGATCGACCTTAAACCCTAAACTAGCAAACTAACTAAGAGTTAGAATCATTATACCGAGTTGATCCGTGTCCTTCGGTCTTCATTCCAAGCTCCTAGCAATTCCTTGATGTAGTTTGGTTGCCGGTCTTCCTCCATCTCCGATGATCCACCCGAGGGAAACGGCGCAAGCTCTAACCTCGTCGAACGAGGTAACCGACACTCCAAAGTCGCTAGCGATGGAGAGTGGGGGTGTATGAGAATGTCACTATAATTTTTCTCTCATCCATGTGCTCCATGGAGCAACACAAGAAGAAGATGATGGGGTGAGGAAGCTTTTGCATGAACTAAGGAAATTGGCTAAGTTATTTTTTGAAGCATGAGAGTGGAGTGTAGCAAGCATAATCTCACAAAACAAAAAAATGAATCCCCCCTCAAAAGTAGCCGGCCCCTCTCTCTCATGCCCATTAAAAATATCTTATCCAATTAATCAAATAAATAAATCACAACCATACTTTAAACCCATACCTAGGTCATGTTCATGCCACCTCATACCCTCCACCTCATCATTAAACAAAATGAATTTTCATAAATGAAAAATCAAATAATAAGGTGGAAAAACTTCTAGAAGCTATTCCGTATAAAATACGGAATACTTCCCGGTACATGTATTGAAATACATATACTATAACGTTTTGAAAATCGTTTCGGTGAAATTTCGAACAAATCGGTAAAATAAGGGGGTTTTCTGTAAAAAGTCAAAATACAAATATCTTATTATAAAAATTAAATATACATATTCTAGCTATGTAATTGCTGTTATTTGGTGTTTATTGAGCCGCTGGTGAAATTTCAAATTTTCTGAATAAAATATTATTTTATTATTATTTTAAGCCGTCACTAATACATTTAATTAGGGAAAATTACAAATTGGAATGAGTTGAAACAAATTTTGTGCAACATAAAACATTAAATAAAATTTTATCATGTGGTTTTTGGAACGAAATCATTTGCCAAAACGGTTTAGAAATTATTGAAGAAAAAAGGCTTTTTTTAGCGTAAATGGATGTTTAGGGTATTGTATTTATTATTTTTCATCACCCCACACCCGTACCCACACCCACACACCCCCATTCACTTCTCCCCATGGCTGAATTCAGCAGCCACCATCTTTTTCCCCACTTGAATTTCAAAGGAAATGAAATGAAAGAAAAGAAAAGAAAATGGATAAATTAGTTAGACTTTTGACTTTGCTTTGACCTTGACTTTCTCCCCCCACTTTCTCTACCTCCCTCTCTCTCCTCTCCCCCTCCCATTCCAGCCGACCCCCCCTCTCCTACTGCAGCAACAGCCCCCCCCCTTTTCCCTTCCCTTTTCTCTTCAAAACTTCATCAAAAATTGCCCCAAAATCCATCAAAAAAATCCCAAAACCCAAATCCGACTCCTACCCATTTTAGCTTAGCCCGTATAGCATGGATCCTTGTGAAAAGAGAGCATTTTGGAGGGCCATGGATGCTTGTGGATCTTCAAATGTTTTTGGGTATAATTCTAAACTTTTTGCTTAGTTTGTTACTTAATTTCTTAAAGCTTAGTTAATTAAGTGTTAATTTGGGTTATGTGAGTTTAATTGCATGATTAAAGATTCAAGCTAGGGTTTGTTGTGGAAATGAGTTGTGTTTGATTGTGTATGGTTTAGTGAGGTGGATTAACATATTTAGTTTTGTAGAAAACTAATCTAGTTGTTAATTACAAGTTGTTACTTGAAAAATGTCCAAATTAAGTTTTTTGTTGCAAACTAGTTTTTTTGATTTAATTCGAAATATGAGATTAAAAATATGGTTAGGGTTTTTATCATATTATTAACTTTATTAAGTGTAGTTTAACAATTTAGTTCATGGAAATCCAACCTAAATTGTAGTTTGTGTATTTTTGCTATGAAATTGTAAAAAAGGGTATTTTGTAAACTAGAATATTAGGGTTTTTGGAATTTAATGAGATTAAATTCCGGAAATTGTTTCTATGACTTATTTAAGATATTTAATAAGTATATTGGCCGCTACATTCATTTAAACATCATGTTTTGTACAAAAACGGCGAATTGTGCTTGCTAGATTTTCGGAAAAACGACTTTTTAAGTGAAATTGGGGGTTTTGGGAATTGTAAGCTATTTTATATTATAATTAGTACTTGTAATTGTGCAAATGAGTGTGATTGGATTTCTATCGATGGTTTGACGTTTGTACATCGACATCGAGGGTTGGTTTGACTATTCTTGCATGCGTAGGCGATAGGTTTGGACCTACGCGTGATACGCGTGCCGATTTGATTTTCGTATGCCGTTTCGATTTCGAATTTAGTTTTAATGCGATACGGTGCGTTATGATATGTAGGTACCCCATGTGGACTTCGAGACGACAAGCAAGCGCGTGGCGACGTCGGCACCGGCTAGCGAGGACCAGGTGAGTAGATTTATATCTACGGGGAGAAGTCGGGTGGATGGCGTATAGCACCCCCGCAGTCCGTGGTGATGTATACGGATGCGTATACACACCAACAATTTATGATATGTTGTTAGGATTTATTATTGATGATTTTAGATGGATATTGGTGTTGGATTGGTGCATGGTTACGAAACCTTAGGTAGTGGGTGCACTACACTTACACATACACACATATACATACTTGCATACATTCCTTATTTCATACGTGCGTGTATGGGAATATATATTTATGTGTTCACATGGGTATGGGACTATGTGTTCATATACTGGATTTGAGGATAGTATTTGGAATTTGAGATGAGTCGATAAGATTGGGCTTGAGGCCAGGAGATCGGTGACGTGATTTGGTTCGTATTGAGATACGACATGATGTTTTAGCGGGTCTTCTGACGTAGTAATTCTTACACCCGCATGCATACATAGATGGCGTCAATATTGTACTAGACGTAGGACATTATTCCGGATCATGATATTTGATAAAGAAGATACCAAATGAATAGTGTGATTGATGTGACTTTGACCCGTACCCAGATTTAGGGATGCCGTACGACGGATTTACGTACGAGCTATATATTGATGATTGATCCGCACTCTTGACTTGGGATGTCTGATTATAGATATGGTATCGGATATGATATTATTGAGGCGGGATCACCGACTAATATATATACAGGTATGTATATACATCGACTCAGATGTTAGGCGGTTTCCTTACCTGTAGTCCAGCTGGTTAGCTTAGCCCTTTAGTTTAGTTTAGTTGTTAGATTAGATTCGATTCTTACCTATTTCAAAAACTAACGAATCGTGGGTATTTTAAAAGACAGCCCAAGGGATCCTACGGATATTTCAAAAGACGTATCTTTTCATAAAAACACCGTAGCCCTTATTTTCAAAACCCCATGATTCATGTTATTTCAAAAGGCACCATTTGTAGGACTTATATTAGGTTAATGCAGATTAGTTATCGTTGCGTCTAGTATTCAGCTCCCGCTCTTTATTGTGGTTCGCTTCGCATCGCATGCTTATATTATGTTTCATACTCCATTATTGATATCATGCTGTTAGGACACCAGCACCATTACCGATGATGCGTATGTACCACGTACACTTACTTGCCGGCTCACACACATCTTCATCGGTAATTGTCATGCCACGTACACTTTAGAAATACTATTGCATTGACATAAGTTGTTGGCTAATAATTTAGACATGATATTAGTGTACTCGCCTTATATGCTAGATTAGACATTGTAGATATTACTTGTTACTTCATGCATGTTAATATTCATTGTTATGCCGCATTCATGGATTTTTATGCCGATATGCACTGTTTACATGCTATTGAGGATTGGATTCGGATTTCTATGAGATTTTCTGGTTTTGGGGGAAAACCGCAAAACTTATATAAGCTTCTTTCTCTCTTTAAAATAAAAAGTGCGGTTTTCCCATGATGTATGAGTCGTCCACCATGAGTTTGCTGATGGATTTCGAGACCCGATTCGAGGAGGAGGATGAACCGTTTCGGGTACATGGTGGACCCGGTAAGGTACCCCGGGGCAAGAAGTGGGTGATGATGACGATGTGAGCCTGGCAGGGGAGCACTACCTACCGGTGATTTTACCCGACGCGTCGGATATCCGGAGGATACCGTCGTGGTCTTGAGATGGATGGTAGGGACCGGTCTGGACTGACGGCGCCCTAGATATTGTGATTGAGACATTGAGATTTCGAGATATTGAGGTACAGAGACTGTGATACAGAGATATCGAGATATTGGGATTACGTTTTGTGCCGATGCTAGGCACTGTTTTATGCTGATTTCATTATGATACCTCATTTTAAAAATACAAAGGAAATCTCACTAAATTATGGAAACAGTTCTTCATTTGCATGTATTCTGTTTTCATGCATTCATACCTCATTCATATGATATATTGCTACCTGAGGCACTGACACGGGCACATGAGATTACACTCGGGTTAGATATTTACCCTAGCCTTGTTATAGGCTGCATGTTATATACTTTTTTTGAGGATATATTATGATCGTATGACCTAGGATTGCGTCATACATGCGATTTCTGTGCATAGATGTTTTTCTATTCACGAGTTGGAAACTCACCCCCGTTGTGCCCCAGTTTCTTGCAGGTTTGCCGTACAGGTTTCATTACGGCTTTGCGGGCTCAGTTTCATTCGGGTGACTTGCCAGTAGGTGGGTTTTTCTTGTATTGTACCCATCCTATTACGTTGTATAATATTATTCCGTTGTATCTAGTAAATTCCATCAACCAAACATGTATTTATTTTGAGATAGAGACCAGTGATGTTATTCCTTCGACCTTAGAGTTGCGCGTTATTTTTCTGCGGTTTTCTTGTGGATTTGAGTTTCCTTTTGAATTTTGATCCTCGCCGTTGGCGTTGTATATTATATTGCTTGTGTGGTTGTGACCGTCGATTGACGAAGAGCTAGCTCCCGCTTAGGGATGCCTTTTTATTGATTTCGTATACTATTCATGTTGTATCCCGTTTGGGAGCCAGTATTTACAAAGGAGACTCTGCCGAAATTTTCAGTAAATTTTAATGTTCTTAAAAACTGCATAATTCTTCTTATGCAATTAAAACTACTTGTTTTAAATTGGTTTTCCTTCACTCTACTTCTTTTCTTGGTTTGGATTTCTGGGTTTTCGGTTTACTTAGATTACGTACGCCTCGAGACGTTTCGTAGTTTAAGTGCCGGTCATGTTCCGTACTTTCGGGACGTGACAAAGTTGGTATCAGAGCGTTAGGTTTTAACCTTCGGAGCGTAGGATGACCCTTGGTTGATGGAATAGGTGACTAAAGTAGAGTGACGTACCGTTGGTATGTTCCGCGGCATATTTACGACACGCCACTCCACTTATGAAGCCTTAGGATGTACATTTCCTTGTTCAGTATTATATTCCTTCCTGATCTAGCCTCATCGGTACCAGTTTGGTTTTGCTGCTACGGTTACGGGCAGGGAGAGCTACGGCTAGAGTTGCGGTCAGCACAAGCTCGTCACGAACGAGGACTGACCAGGGCGAAATTCCGGCGATACACGATTGCAGAGATGTGTCTTTTTACTGTGTTTCTGCGCCACGAGCGTTTGGCGGATCGCCTTTATGAGGTTACTCGGAGGTGCTGATCGACACTAGAGAATTGAGCCAATGATGGAGGCCAGCCAGATTTTGATGACCGTTGGTGTGTTGCTTACTCCTGATGATTGAGGCACGGTTCAGCATGCAGACGAGTGAGCCAGTTATTGCTGCGAACGACGAGATATCGCCCCAGATGTTGGAGCTATTGCAGTATAAGTTGTACTAAGAGATGATAGAAGGTCGCTAGTCATCGAGGATGAATGACTAGGACATGTGGATCGTTCGCCTACCCCGATGCGAGGTCATCAGATAGATTGATTCCAGCTAGAGACGACTTCACGCGGAGACGTTGGGAGTCGACAGAGACGATCGAATGTCAGAAACCTATTATTCCAAGTTTAAGATAGTCGGAAAGACATGCAGGCAATTCTATGGTCCCTCTAGAAGAATGAAACCCTAACTCGACTTAATGACCGTGTGAAAGCCTTTGAACCTTAGGGTTTACGGCAGTTCTGCGGCGCCATTAGTGAGGCTTGGGTTTGCCCTTCTACGGCTGGACCACCGATGCTGTGGTATGTACTCGATACTATTAAACTGTACCCAAGATGTTGAGCTCTTGGGGGATTATGAGGTTTTGACGAATCGATTGGATGGCTCGACTTAATTCGGATGCTAGGTGGTGTGATGCATTCTTGGGAGACTCCAGATACGAGGATAGTCGTTGGAGCTCAGTCCATGCGGCCGCGACGAGACGAGTCCAAAGCAGACGACATTAGAGAAAAGTGGAGTAAGAGGTTCGTACCAGATCTAGATGAGATGACGTTCCACTCCGCCGACATCAGAGATGCGATGCGCATGCCGAGGCATGGTACTTGGACTTACCTTCCAGAAGGAGTCGCGATGAGTATGCAGTCGTTCCAGAGCAAGATGCAGATATAGGAAAGGACAACGGCTTCCAAACAGTTGGCAGAGACGAGGCATGGAATAGACCGTGAGCAGGATTCCTTCCAGGCCACTGATGCAATGATATTTGCACCCAGGATCAGATGTGTCACGTGCATTCAGAGAGCCAGAGGCCGACGCCAGTGATATGCTGCCTTGACAGGGCCGATGAGCCGATGGATTGTGAGATTGGTAATCCACGGAGAATACTTGGACCCAGGAGTGGTCATGTTACGCACACCAGCAGGCCAGAGTTCATGATCATCGACGAGACGTCCCACTAGTGACCGCGACAGTTGGCCCGAGATTCTTAGAGGATGCACTTGAGCGGTACTGTTCCGCCATTATTGATTTCGATGTTTTGGGTGATTTATTCGTATGATTTGATTTTGATGATTGAGGATTTACGATCTTTGCACAGTGTTGCACTTGATATCGTTTTCGTGCTTTAGTTTCACATGTTTGTGATTTTACGGTTTTAAACAGTTGAGTTGGTTTTGTGCGTATGCATGCACACGAATTGGTTCCTGCACTCTGTATAGTTATTATATGCTTGCAGTGTGCACTGGACTTTGATTTCGATTGTGATACTCGATATTTGTTTTGTGCACCTTGTGCACCTGATTGATTTTGCGCACGTTCGGCGCTTGATATTGGATTTCATGATTTCGTGCACGATGGATGCACCTGATTTGGATTTTCGCGCATGTTGGGCGCATGTTTTGAAGGGTGATTTTGGTGCACACCAGAGGCACTAAATTGAGAATTTTTCGTGCATGTCAGGTGCACCTGATTTTGCTGTCAGGCACACATGTTGCCTACGACAGATGTTTCGTGCACACCCGATGCACTTAGATGTTGTTTCTGTGTGCATGTATGGCACATTCATGGATTTTGATTTCCGTGCGCACCAGACGCACGTAGCATTCATGTGCATATTTTGGGATTGATTTCGTATAGAGCAGTACGTTTTTATGATATTGCTATATGTTTTCGTACTGAGCAGGACTAGTCAGAGGACAGTACCTGAATATATTTTTGCATGCATTGATAGTTATTGAAGGGATTTCCAAAAAGCGAGCTATAGCCTCAGTATTTACCTACGTGTCTGATATGACACGAAATGTTTAAAACAAGGAGACCCTTCTAAATTGTTTCCAAAACGGCGGAACGTACATTTCAAACAAAGGTATATATGTATATAGTTATTTTCTTATGATAGACGTCCACCACTGTGCAATGTTATACGCGTTGCACAGCGACTTAAAGAGATTTGGCATGCATTTCCTTCAGATACTTACAGATATAGATTCGATATTTACATGTATAGTTTCGAGTTATGTCATATTGGTTTTGATTTGGATTTGGCATTGATGTCTTCTCCATGACTCCGATGATTGCGGGATGCTTGACGGAGTTTTGATTTGAGTTATATGCTCATTTTTCAAGCGCATGCGCTGCGTTACGATTTGTTTTATGTATTTACAATTTCGGAGCCCCGACGACTTGATGGGTTTTCTTAGATGTTTTAGTATTTGGGGGAGTTTGAATTTAAATTCGGGGACCGAATTTCTTTAAGGGAGGAAGATTGTAACGTTTTGAAAATCGTTTCGGTGAAATTTCGAACAAATCGGTAAAATAAGGGGGTTTTCTGTAAAAAGTCAAAATACAAATATCTTATTATAAAAATTAAATATACATATTCTAGCTATGTAATTGCTATTATTTGGTGTTTATTGAGCCGCTGGTGAAATTTCAAATTTTTTGAAAAAAATATTATTTTATTATTATTTTAAGCCGTCACTAATACATTTAATTAGGGAAAATTACAAATTGGAATGAGTTGAAACAAATTTTATGCATCATAAAACATTAAATAAAATTTTATCATGTGGTTTTTGGAACGAAATCAATTGCCAAAACGGTTTAGAAATTATTGAAGAAAAAAGGCTTTTTTTAGCGTAAATGGATATTTGGGGTATTGTATTTATCATTTTTCATCACCCCACACCCGTACCCACACCCACACACCCCCATTCACTTCTCCCCATGGCTGAATTCAGCAGCCACCATCTTTTTCCCCACTTGAATTTCAAAGGAAATGAAATGAAAGAAAAGAAAAGAAAATGGATAAATTAGTTAGACTTTTGACTTTGCTTTGACCTTGACTTTCTCCCCCCACTTTCTCTACCTCCCTCTCTCTCCTCTCCCCCTCCCATTCCAGCCGACCCCCCCGCTCCTACTGCAGCAACAGCCCCCCCCATTTCCCTTCTCTTTTCTCTTCAAAACTTCATCAAAAATTGCCCCAAAATCCATCAAAAAAATCCCAAAACCCAAATCCGACTCCTACCCATTTTAGCTTAGCCCGTATAGCATGGATCCTTGTGAAAAGAGAGCATTTTGGAGGGCCATGGATGCTTGTGGATCTTCAAATGTTTTTGGGTATAATTATAAACTTTTTGCTTAGTTTGTTACTTAATTTCTTAAAGATAAGTTAATTAAGTGTTAATTTGGGTTATGTGAGTTTAATTGCATGATTAAAGATTCAAGTTAGGGTTTGTTGTGGAAATGAGTTGTGTTTGATTGTGTATGGTTTAGTGAGGTGGATTAACATATTTAGTTTTGTAGAAAACTAATCTAGTTGTTAATTACAAGTTGTTACTTGAAAAATGTCCAAATTAAGTTTTTTGTTGCAAACTAGTTTTTTT
This sequence comes from Agapanthus africanus, assembly GCA_030015575.1. NCBI lineage: Eukaryota > Viridiplantae > Streptophyta > Magnoliopsida > Asparagales > Amaryllidaceae > Agapanthus > Agapanthus africanus. Next base: position 214,441,967 of record JASDDO010000029.1, read on the forward strand.
GATTTAATTCGAAATATGAGATTAAAAATATGGTTAGGGTTTTTATCATATTATTAACTTTATTAAGTGTAGTTTAACACTTTAGTTCATGGAAATCCAACCTAAATTTTAGTTTGTGCATTTTTGCTATGAAATTGTTAAAAAGGGTATTTTGTATACTAGAATATTAGGGTTTTTGGAATTTAATGAGATTAAATTCCGGAAATTGTTTCTATGACTTATTTAAGATATTTAATAAGTATATTGGCCGCTACATTCATTTAAACATCATGTTTTGTACAAAAACGGCGAATTGTGCTTGCTAGATTTTCGGAAAAACGACTTTTTAAGTGAAATTGCGGTTTTTGGGAATTGTAAGCTATTTTATATTATAATTAATACTTGTAATTATGCAAATGAGTGTGATTGGATTTTTCTCGATGGTTTGACATTTGTACATCGACATCGAGGGTTGGTTTGACTATTCTTGCATGCGTAGGCGATAGGTTTGGACCTACGCGTGATACGCGTGCCGATTTGATTTTCGTATGCCGTTTCGATTTCGAATTTAGTTTTAATGCGATACGGTGCGTTATGATATGTAGGTACCCCATGTGGACTTCGAGACGACAAGCAAGCGCGTGGCGACGTCGGCACCGGCTAGCGAGGACCAGGTGAGTAGATTTATATCTACGGGGAGAAGTCGGGTGGATGGCGTATAGCACCACCGCAGTCCGTGGTGATGTATACGGATGCGTATACACACCAACAATTTATGATATGTTGTTAGGATTTATTATTGATGATTTTAGATGGATATTGGTGTTGGATTGGTGCATGGTTACGAAACCTTAGGTAGTGGGTGCACTACACTTACACATACACACATATACATACTTGCATACATTCCTTATTTCATACGTGCGTGTATGGGAATATATATTTATGTGTTCACATGGGTATGGGACTATGTGTTCATATACTGGATTTGAGGATAGTATTTGGAATTTGAGATGAGTCGATGAGATTGGGCTTGAGGCCAGGAGATCGGTGACGTGATTTGGTTCGTATTGAGATACGACATGATGTTTTAGCGGGTCTTCTGACGTAGTAATTCTTACACCCGCATGCATACATAGATGGCATCAATATTGTACTAGACATAGGACATTATTCCGGATCATGATATTTGATAAAGAAGATACCAAATGAATAGTGTGATTGATGTGACTTTGACCCGTACCCAGATTTGGGGATGCCGTACGACGGATTTACGTACGAGCTATATATTGATGATTGATCCGCACTCTTGACTTGGGATGTCTGATTATAGATATGGTATCAGATATGATATTATTGAGGCGGGATCACCGACTAATATATATACAGGTATGTATATACATCGACTCAGATGTTAGGCGGTTTCCTTACCTGTAGTCCAGCTGGTTAGCTTAGCCCTTTAGTTTAGTTTAGTTGTTAGATTAGATTCGATTCTTACCTATTTCAAAAACTAACGAATCGTGGGTATTTTAAAAGACAGTCCAAGGGATTCTACGGATATTTCAAAAGACGTATCTTTTCATAAAAACACCGTAGCCCCTATTTTCAAAACCCCATGATTCATGTTATTTCAAAAGGCACCATTTGTAGGACTTATATTAGGTTAATACAGATTAGTTATAGTTGCGTCTAGTATTCAGCTCCCGCTCTTTATTGTGGTTCGCTTCGCATCGCATGCTTATATTATGTTTCATACTCCATTATTGATATCATGCTGTTAGGACACCAGCACCATTACCGATGATGCGTATGTACCACGTACACTTACTTGCCGGCTCACACACATCTTCATCGGTAATTGTCATGCCACGTACACTTTAGAAATACTATTGCATTGACATAGGTTGTTAGCTAATAATTTAGACATGATATTAGTGTACTCGCCTTATATGCTAGATTAGACATTGTAGATATTACTTGTTACTTCATGCATGTTAATATTCATTGTTATGCCGCATTCATGGATTTTTATGCCGATATGCACTGTTTACATGCTATTGAAGATTGGATTCGGATTTCTATGAGATTTTCTGGTTTTGGGGGAAAACCGAAAAACTTATATAAGCTTCTTTCTCTCTTTAAAATAAAAAGTGCGGTTTTCCCATGATGTATGAGTCGTCCACCATGAGTTTGCTGATGGATTTCGAGACCCGATTCGAGGAGGCGGATGAACTGTTTCGGGTACATGGTGGACCCGGTAAGGTACCCCGGGGCAAGAAGCGCGTGATGATGACGATGTAAGCCTGGCAGGGGAGCATTACCTACCGGTGATTTTACCCAACGCGTCGGATATCCGGAGGATACCGTCGTGGTCTTGAGATGGATGGTAGGGGCCGGTCTGGACTGACGGCGCCCTAGATATTATGATTGAGACATTGAGATTTCGAGATATTGAGGTACAGAGACTGTGATACAAAGATATCGAGAAATTGGGATTACGTTTTGTGGCGATGCTAGGCACTGTTTTATGCTGATTTCATTATGATACCTCATTTTAAAAATACAAAGGAAATCTCACTAAATTATGGAAACAGTTCTTCATTTACATGTATTCTGTTTTCATGCATTCATACCTCATTCATATGATATATTGCTACCTGAGGCACTGACACGGGCACATGAGATTACACTCGGGTTAGATATTTACCCTAGCTTTGTTATAGGCTACATGTTATATACTTTTTTTGAGGATATATTATGATCGTATGACCTAGGGTTGCGTCATACATGCGATTTCTGTGCGTAGATGTTTTTCTATTCACGAGTTGGCAACTCACCCCCGTTGTGCCCCAGTTTCTTGCAGGTTTGCCGTACAGGTTTCATTACGGCTTTGCGGGCTCAGTTTCATTCGGGTGACTTGCCAGTAGGTTGGTTTTTCTTGTATCGTACCCATCCTATTACGTTGTATAATATTATTCCGTTGTATCTAGTAAATTCCATCAACCAAACATGTATTTATTTTGAGATAGAGACCAGTGATGTTATTCCTTCGACCTTAGAGTCGCGCGTTATTTTTCTGCGGTTTTCTTGTAGATTTGAGTTTCCTTTTGAATTTTGATCCTCGCCGTTGGCGTTGTATATTATATTGCTTGTGTGGTTGTGACCGTCGATTGACGAAGAGCTAGCTCCCGCTTGGGGATGCCTTTTTATTGATTTCGTATACTATTCATGTTGTATCCCGTTTGGGAGCCAGTATTTACAAAGGAGACTCTGCCGAAATTTTCAGTAAATTTTGATGTTCTTAAAAACCGCATAATTCGGCTTATGCTATTAAAACTACTTGTTTTAAATTGATTTTCCTTCACTCTACTTCTTTTCTTGGTTTGGATTTCTGGGTTTTCGGTTTACTTAGATTACGTACGCCTCGAGACGTTTCGTAGTTTAAGTGCCGGTCATGTTCCGTACTTTCGGGACGTGACATATACGCGTATTCATACAAAAATACGAATAGAAAATAAATAGTGAACAATAATACTAGAATACATATATATAAATACATATGTAAATTATTAAATCAAAAACCTGATTTAATAATCTGGCTTAATCCTAAACCGCAAGTATTATCAACCGTCTGATTAAAGTCTCTGCCGCACATGCATATATTTAATCGGACACCTGTATGTATCAACATACGTCATGTACACCATATCGCCTGAACCGTGAAAACCCACTGTATGGGACTCTAAAGACTCGTCAATACGCTGGCAGTGGGTTTAACCACAAGCACGTCAGCGGCACTAGCTGTACATAACGGCTACCCAGGTATTGAGCGAAAGGGAGGCCGACGAGCAAACTCATCCTGAACCCCTACTGAGCCTGACAGTGACAATATCCGTACAGTCCGGTCTGTTCGTCTAAGAGTATCGAATATCGAGTCTAGGGGCTGGATAAAGTGAGACCCCTAACAACGCGATATTTAGTGTCAGCATTTATCCCATCACCTCCTGAGAAACTATCGATTCTGGATCGGTAATTCTCGTCTACCATGGCCATGGATTTGTGGTGATGGTCACCCATACACAACACGACATCAACCCCTAATACCGGGAGAGACGAATCCCCGACCATCCGATCACTGCCTCCATGTGGCTCAGGACTGTACCCAACTAAAACCTGTTTGCTCGACTCCTTTGAGCCGTGGTAGGGTAGTAATCAAAGCACAGTGGGAACTCACACGAGACAAATGACTATCTCAGGTCGACAGACTAACCTGTACACATGTCACCTGGGAACTACTATCTAACAATAGGTATAATACCAACTAGCAGGTTCCCGGTGAGTCCGTCCAGTGTACTCATAACCCAATGAGCACCCGCATACTATCTTAGGTGAACAAACTAACACCAATGGCTTGTGAGACCTGGCCACCGCCCCTCGTCGGGGTCTCGATCAGTATACACTAGTCTACACTGGAGTATCGATGTCTGGTCTCGATACTCCTACGACTAGTGACATTTAAGGATGTGCTTATAGACCCCATCTCCCACAAATATGATCGCCATCATACTGCTGGCAGTCAAGCAAGAATCCTAAGGGCTCTATCAACACGTACATGATGATAAAGACAAACCAGATAGCATACTATCATCTTGAGTAAGACTGTTTTATCGGTATAGGTCTTACCTCAATCATCATAATCACAAGTCCGTGACTATGATAATTGCCTTGAGGGCACTATAGCCAACACGTATATGCCATCCGCATTCGCCACTGGGCCCTTTCATCACCCGTTAGGTTACTTAACTAATGACAGAGCGGGGGCTGGACTAGCGCGGGTGCAAAAATTTATACAACATCTACTAGTATATATAAATATATAAATATATATATAACATTCGTACTAGGCATGATATAAGCAACTTCACAGAATCTCAGCAAGCAACACAGAATGGTGGATAATCTTGGAGCCTCGGGTTTCACTTGAGCCGCAAAGGAGACCCGACGTTCCCTGTCGTGTGGATAGCTTGTGCAATGAAAACCTAGACCCCTACTGAGCCTGTCCGTGACATTCTCAATACAGTACGGTCTGTTCGTCTAAGAGTATCGCATATCGAGTCTAAGGGGGTGGATAAAGTCAGACCCCTAATAACACGATATTTCGTCGGTATGAAGCCCATCACCCACTGAGAATCTAGTAATACAAATCAGTAATTCTCTTCCACCTCGGCCGAAGATTTCTGGTGATGTCCACCCGTGCACAACATGACATCAACCCCTAATACCGGGAGAGACGAATCCCCGACAATCCGCTCACAGCCTCCATGTGGCTCGGGATTGTACCCAACTAAAACCTGTTTACATGACTCCTTTGAGCCATGGTAGGGTAGTAATCAAAGCACAGTGGAAACTCACACGAGAAAAATGACGATCTCAGGTCGACAGACTAACCTGTACTCATGTCACCTGGGAACTGCTATCTGACAATAGGTATAATACCAACTAGCATGTTCTCGGCGAGTCCGTCCAATGTACTCATAACCCAATGAGCACCTGTATACTATCTTAGGTGATTAACTGACACCAATGGCTTGTGAGACCGGCCAACGCCCCTCGTCGGGATCTCGATAAGTATACTCTAGTCTACTCCGGAGTATTGATGCCCAGTCTCGATACTCCCACGACTAGGGACATTTAAGGATGTGCTTATAGACCACCCAGCTCCCTCATATACGATCGCCATCATAATGTTGGTGGTCAAGCAAGAATCATATAGGCTCTATCAACGTGTAATAGTGATCTGTAATGCCACCTAATGCATGTACATGATGATAAAGACAAACCAGATAGCATACTATCATCTCGAGTAAGACTGTTCTACCGGTATAGGTCCTCTCTCAATCATCACAATCGCGTGCATGCGATTCAATAATTGACTTGAGGGCACTATAGCAAACAGAATCTAGCTTAATCCTAACCCTACTAGTATTATCCATCCGAACAACATCTGTGTAGCTAGTACACGTATATAATCGGAACCCTGCACGTAAAACCTTACAGCCTCTACATCGTTTCGTCTGAACCAGGGAAACCCTCTGTGTGGGATTCTGTTCAGTCGAAAATATCGCACATTTGATATAACATTTTCCTTACTTTTGATAAATATCTAAAGGTGTTTATTATAAATATACAACATATTTGGTTTTATCTGTAAAAATACTATTTACCATATGTTTATATATTATAATTAACATTATGAAGGAAAATGTATGCATATAATATTTACATAATATTTTGATAATATGCATATCATATTAAATATCCTTAATCAATAGTCTTAAAATATAATATCATATCAAATGGTTAGGATAATATCTCAAAAATACCAAATATTACTAACATTATTCATTGAGATATGGTGCAAGCTTTAGGTCAGGTCAGGAGATCGAGATATTAAGATGTCGGGAATCAGAAATCTGCCGATGAAGTTAGATAAAAACGAAGAATCAATACTGGCAGAGACTCAGAAAAGATATGAAGATTCCAGACGTCAAATAAATCTCCATGTGTCACATCGAAGCATACCTAGAATTTTGAAGCCAAGATCCCACCAAACGGCCGTGGTTCCACGGCCAAACCATGCGATATGCGGCGGATCTGCGGCGGAGTTAACGAGTTAGGGTTTGGGATTTTGTGGTTTGGATCTCAACAACAAACCCTAATTTCTGGGATCTAGAGTATCTGTTTTTAGGGATATATAAAGGACCGATGGCTAAATCTAGAAAATAACCTTTTACACGAAGCCAATCACCGTCAAAGAACAAGTGATCCACGACAGGTCCGCGATTCAACGTGATAAGGCGACGTGAGATTCGACGGAGAATCTACTTCCTACAAGGCATAAATCGAGAGCAACTTCTTCTTCCTCTTGTAATCTAAACTTGAAGGCTTTGTAATTGTGAAGTTGATTAATAAAGGTAGATCATTAGAATAATTTTAATTTCTGTATTTACATTATGATCTCCTTCTCTATCCGTTTTTCTTCTGTCTCCATCATGCGCGAGTAATTCTCCGCTTGATAGGTTTCGTAAGATTAGGGTAGAACAATAGATGAGAAAATGTTTTAACTTCTTTTAAGTCTTATGAAGTTTATAAACTTTAGCAAAAAAATCGTTAACATCCTTATCGGGCGCACTACCAATTTATTGGTAGTCTCGACCGCGATTTGAGATCATATTAACAATTGTTTTGTTAAGGGCTATATATGAATAGATATCAATAAAAGGACAAGGATCAATAGTGCGGAAACCCTAGTTTCTTCCAAGAACCCTAATCCTCATTCATCCCTTTTTATCAGTTTTAAATCTATCAATAGATAAAATGAGTCATCTTTATTAGTCATCCATGACTACTAAATCCTAACGAACCCTACAAGCCCTCTTCTTATAAAATCTACATCCGTATTTAAACTAGATCTGTATTCTACATCCGTATTTCGACGTAGATCTAGAAACTATTCTTCACCATTCTCTATTCTCCTTCCTTTTTTCTAATAAACATGTCTAAAGCAAGATTAGAAATTTCACATATCCCTGAGGACGACCCGTACTCATCTCAACTAGCTACACGCAATACCGTTATTGATTGCGGTTACTACACACTATAAAATAGAATCAATCAGACTCTAAAGACTGGACAGTACAATTTTTTTTAAGCTTAACAGATGAAATCAGTAAGGAAACTGCTGCAAACAGGTATGTGGGAGGTTTGTGCTTATTCACGCATTATATTGCATTATACTATATATAGGCACAAAAAAAATTTGATAATGAAAGTTTGAAAGTGAAAATTTACATATGAAAGATAGGAATGGTTTACGAAAAGCAAGAAAGTTTGATGTTTTCTTAAACGAAGCTAGTAATAAGTAGTTATGAGACGTTGTCCCAAGAGTTAGTAAGATGAAGAAAATTACTAATCTGAGGATAAAAACAAGTCTGAAAAATAGTCCTTATTCTTGAGGCCAAACATTTGAACATTGATACCCTACTATACGCACTTACACACATCTTGAAACTTGGGATATTAGAGGATACCTTGAAATGCTCTTGTCTAAAAGCCTTAGTATTGAATATATATATATATATATATATATATATATATATATATATATAAGTGGTGAAGAGAAAAATGAACACTGGTTTTGTAATTGTTTAAGGCCGCATAAAAAAAATATAGCGATGGTACTTTATCACCTAGTGCCTTAGACTAACTGGTTTAGGAGCCACAACTAAGCCTTAGGTGTTCCGAAACGAGAAATTACGCCTAAATGCATGAGCACATTTTGTAATCGGTTGGTTAGTACCTCAAGAAGTATTAACGGTCGCATGAAGAATGTGTGAGCAATTCCATCTGATAATGTTCACCGACTATAAAAGTACTATGGAAAATGGACAAGAGTATAATAGCTTGAATTAAATTCTCTAAGTGTTGGGATGTCTTTTACATACACATAGGGGTATATGATTGATGTTTGGAAGAAAGATAGGGAGGAAGAATAAAGACGATATTTTATTGAGGGATGATGTCATTTCTAACATTTTTTCATGACCATTAAGATAGGGCTCATGGCAACCGAAAAGCTAGTGTAGTTAGAAACTCTTATTTTCAAGTTCTTTATTTTATAGTTCTTATCTTTATACGTAACTTTCATCTTCTTTATTTTTTATAGGATTTTTTGGGTGTAATCCGCTGAAAACCCTCAGGAGACAACACTCCTCCTACTAGGGACACCTAGAGGTTTAACGGCTTGTTGCCCGTGCTTAGTGCAATCGTGTTGCCTACGAAAGTGTGCTAGTTAGTTTTTCTTTTTCTTCTTCCTTCTTTCTCCATCTCTTGAATAAATAGTTTGCTCAGGACGATCAAAATTAAGTTTAGGGGTATTTGTTCAATCGAAAATATTCCACATTTGATATAACATTTTCCTTACTTTTGATAAATATCTAAAGGTGTTTATTATAAATATAGAAAATATTTGGGTTTATCTGTAAAAATACTATTTTCCATATGTTTATATATTATAATTAACATTATAAAGGAAATTTTATGCATAAAATATTTATATAATATTTTGATAATATGCATATCATATCAAATATCCTTAATCAATAGTCTTAAAATATAATATCATATCAAATGATTAGGATAATATCTCAAAAATACCAAATATTACTAGCATTATTCATTGAGATATGATGCAAGCTTTAGCTTAGGTCAGGAGATTGAGATATTGAGATGTCGGGAATCAGAAATCTGCCGATGAAGTTAGATAAAATCGAAAAATCAATACTGGCAAAGACTCAGAAAAGATATGAAGATTCCAGACATCAAATAATTCTCCATGTGTCACATCGAAGCATACCCAGAATTTTGAAGCCAAGATCCCACCAAACGGTCGCGGTTCCGCGGCCAAACCATGCGATATGCGGCGGATCCGCGGCCGAGTCAACGAGTTAGGGTTTAGGATTTTGTGGTTTGGATCTCAACAACAAACCATAATTTCTGGGATCTAGAGTATCTAGTTTTGGGGCTATATAAAGGACCGATGGCTAAAGCTAGAAAATAACCTTTTACACGAAACCAATCACCGTCAAAGAATAAGTGATCCACAACAGGTCCGCGATTCGACGTGATAAGGCGACGTGAGATTCGACGGAGCATCTACTTCCGATAAGGCAGAGATCGAGAGCAACTTCTTCTTCCTCTGTAATCTAAACTTGAAGTCTTTGTAATTGTGAAGTTGATTAATAAAGGTAAATCATTAGATTAATTTTAATTTCTGTATTTACATTATGATCTCCTTCTCTATCCGTTCTTCTTCTATCTCCATCATGTGTGAGTAACTCTCCGCTTGATAAGGTTCGTAGGATTAGGGTAGAACAATCGATGAGAAAATGTTTTAAATTCTTTTATGTCTTATGAAGTTTAGAAATTTTAGCAAAAGAATCATTAACATCCTTATCGGGAGCGCTACCAATTTATTGCCGGTCTCGACAGCGATTTGAGATCAGATTAACAATTGTTTTGTTAAGGACTAGACATGAATAGAGATCTATGAAAGGACAAGGGTCAATAGTGTGGAAACCCTAGTTTCTTCCAAGAACCCTAATCCTCATTCATCACTATCTATCAAGTTTTAAATCTATCAATAGATAAAAGGAGTCATCTTTATTAGTCATCCATGACTAATAAATCCTAACGAACCCTACAAGCCCTCTTCTTATAAAATCTACATCCGTATTTAAACTAGATCTCTATTCTACATCCGTATTTCGATGTTGATCTAGAAACTATTTTTCACCATTCTCTATTCTCCTTCCTCTTTTCTAATCAACACGTCTAAAGCAAGATTGGAAATTCTTGAGGATGACCCGTACTCATCTCGGCTAGCTACATGCGATAACGTTATTGATTGCGGTTACTACACACTGTAAAATAGAATCAATCAGACTCTAAAGACTCGACAGTACGCTGGCAGTGGGTTTAACCACAAGTCCATTAGCGGCACTATCTGTACGTAACGGCTACCCAGATACCTGCCGAAAAGAAGGCCGATGAGCGAACTCATCCGAACCCCTATTGAGCCTATCCGTGACAATCTCTATACAGTCCGGTATGTTCGTTTAAGAGTATCTCATATCGGGCCTACGTGAGTGGTAAACTTCAGACCCCTAATAGAGCAATAAGTATTTAAGTCGATGTCTCACACACCACGCACTTTTGGAGAGGTGGAATTTAAAAAAAAATGATTTTCTTGACTTGCAACATCGACCTGAACTCCAGGATCCTTACGGAAACCTTAACTAACTATTTTACTTGGAGGTTCTAACTACTTAGTAAGAGTTTTATACCTCCTAGATACTTGTCCTTCGGGTCTTCTTCTCCTCTCCTTGAGCTCCTCGAAGGTCCGGATCGCTCTTGATCGTCGGTCTCCTCATGTCAAAGACGATCCACCAGAGAGTCTATGGTTCAAGCTCCAACCTCTAAACCTATGTAACTAAAGTACCTAGTTCGCTAAACTAGGGAGCTTAGGAGATGTAGAGTGTTGATTGGAGTATTTAATTTCAAATGACCCTATGGTTCACAACTCATGTGAGGGTTAGGGCCTTGAGGAAGAAGGAGAGGAAAAATGGAGAGAGAAAGGAAAAGAGCAACTGAGCTAAGTCTTGTGCTTGAGTAGGATGGCTCATTCTCTATCTCACATGAAGCATGGAATATTTTCAATAGAAAATAACAACCATGCTTAAATAGTAAACCCAAACACATAAACAAATGAAATGAGCCATGCTTCACTATGCCACAAATATCTCCATTTGCTACCTCATTAATCTATTTCCAAAAATAGATAAATCCAATAATGAGGTGTCCCCTTCTAGAAGTATCTCTTGTGAAATTACAAGAATGCACTTTGTTGGAGATAGTGCCCTCAGAGTCAATTATTGGATCACAGGCACGTGATTGCAATGATTGAGAGAGGACCTATACCGGTAGGACAGTCTTACTCAAGATGATAGTATGCTATCTGGTTTATCTTTATCATCGTGTACTGTCTCAGGTAGCATTACTGATCACTATTGCACGTTGATAGAGCCCCTAGGATTCTTGCTTGACTACCAGCAGTATGATGGAGATCATATACGTGGGAGTTGGGGTCTATAAGCATATCCTTAAAAGGTCCCTAGTCGTGGGAGTTTTCGAGACAGGGCATCGATACTCCAGAGTAGACTAGTATATACAGTCGAGACCCCGATGAGGGGCAGTGGCCGGTCTCACAAGCCACTGGTGTCAGTTGGTTCACCTAAGATGTATACAGGTGCTCATTGGGTTATGAGTACACCGGACAGGACTCGCCGGGAACATGCTAGTTGGTCTTATACCTGACGTCAGATAGCAGTTCCCTGGTGACATGTGTGCAGGTTAGTTCATCGACCTGAGATCGTCATTTGTCTCGTGTGAGTTCCCACTTTACTTTGATTACTACCCTACCACAGCTCAAAGGAGTCGTGCAAACAGGTTTTAGTTGGGTACAGTCCCGAGCCACATGGAGGCAGAGAGCGGATCTGCAGGGGTTCGTCTCTCCCGGTATTGGGGGTGAGGTCACGCCGTGTCTAGGAGAGCCATTACACAAAGCCCTCGGCCGAGGCAGGAGATTTACTGGTAGGTATTCCAGTAGTATCTCAGGGTGTTCTGGGCTACACTCCGACACGACTTGTACCGCTTTTGGGGGTCTGACTTTTACCAACCCCTAGGCCCGCCATGCGTTGCTCATAGACGAACGGACCGGACTGTACGGATATTGTCACTGACAGGCTCAGTAGGGTGTCAGGATGAGTTTGCTCATCGACGTCCCTTTTGGTCAATACATGGTAGCCCGTTACGTATGGCTAATACCTCTGACGTGCTAGTGGTTAAATCCATAACCAAAGTATTGACGAGTCTTTAGAGTCCCCCACAGACCGTTTTCTTACGTTTCGGGCGAAACGCTGTAGAGGCCGTATGGAGATATGGCATGGTTCGATCTTATACGTGCGGTATTGCACGGATCAAGATCGGACGGATAATACTAGCGGGCTTTGGTTTAAGCCGGATCCTAGTATTGTACAGTGTAGATTTTGTCTCTTTACATTTGTATTCGGTCGGAATACAAATGCGGGTATGTATATACAGCCGCGGGGTTTTCCTGTAATTTATTACGGGATCAGTTTTTTGAAGTTGCCAGTTTGTATTCCGTTTCGGCCAGTTTTCCTTTGTTCCTTCAGGGCCAGACTTTTGTGATTTGAGGGATTATAATAATACAAGCATCTTTTGATTCCTTTTTTCCTCATTATGGTTTGCTTTAATTATGAAAGGATTTGTGAAAGACTTTGATGTGATCCTTTTTTCTTGTTATCACCCATTTCTTTATGGTCACCCCACACCTAGCTTGTGCTCAACCCCCTTCATATTTTCCCTTGCCAAGATATTAGCTGGCCACATTATGAGAGATAGAGGGATTCATTTTTGATGGTGGGGAATTATTAATCTCTCATTGTTGGCTTGCAAAATATACACCATCTCCAAAAGTTCTTCTCATCCTCACATTTATATGGCAACTTCTCAACCCCAAGAGACAAAGCATTCTACACTCATCCTACAGCACCCTTGGGCACGTCGGCTCTCCAACTTCGTGCCCGAGTTGCCTCGGTCCAGAGGTGGGAGCCCGTAAAAGAACCCGACGATGTGGTGCCCGTTCCGACGAGGAGATGAAGACCGGAGATTCCGCGAGGAGATCAGAGTGGAGGCCGAAGACCGAAGGACACGGATCGCTCGGTATAGCATTCTACCCATTCTCTAGTTAGCTAGCATTAGGTTAATGGTTCGATCCGGGGTTTTAGGATGCGGTAGTGCCAGTTATCAAGTCAAGAAAAATTTTTGTTTCCGCATTTTGGCCGAGAAAAGACGGCCGGGGCGCTACCGTAGTCCTACACACTTACAGTATATACATCCCCATATTCGTACTCCAAAAAATACGAATAAAATAAGATAATAATAATACAATAATATAATACTAGAATCTGGCTTAAACCAAAGCCCACTAGTATTATCCGTCCGAACAACATCCATGCAGCCAGTACACGTATATGATCGGAACCCTGTACGTAAAACCATATGGCCTCTACATCGTTTCACCTGAACCAGGAAAACCCTCTGTGTGGGACTCTAAAGACTCGACAGTACGCTGGCAGCGGGTTTAATCATATGTCCGTCAGCGGTACTAGCTGTACGTAACGGCTACCCAGGTATATGTCGATAAGAAGGCCGAAGAGCAAACTCATCCGAACTCCTACTGAGCCTATCTGTGACAATCTCCATACAATCCGGTCTGTTCGTCTAAGAGTATCGCATATCGGGCCTAGGGGTGGTAAACGTCAGACCCCTAATAGTGCAATAAGTCATGTCGGTGTAGAGCCCAATACACCGTGAGAAACTACCGGTGTACCTACAAGTAAATTTCGCTTGCCCTGGCCAGGGACTTTCTGTAATGGCTATCCGAACACAGCACGATATCAACTCCGAATACCGGGAGAGACAAATCCCTTCTAACCACTACAGCCTCCAAGTGCTTCGGGACTGCACCCAACCACTACCTGTTTGAATGACTCATTTGAACCATGGTAGGGTAGTGATCTAAGTATAGTAGGAACACACTCGAGATGAACAGTGATGTCAAGTCAACGGACTAACCTGTACTCATGACACCCGGGAACTGGTAACTGACGATAGGTATAATACCAACCAGCAGTTCCTATCGAGTCCGTCCAGTGTAACTCATAACCCAATGAGCACCTGTATACTATCTCTGGTACGACATACTAATGGCTGCGGGACATGCCATCTCCCCTGATTGGGATGAGAAGCGTATACACTAGTCTACTCTGGAGTATCGATGCCCTGTCTCGATAATCCTATGACTAGGGACAAGCATATGGATGTGCTTATAGACTACCCAGCCCCACTAGTGTGGTTGCCATCACAACTCTGGTAGTCCAGCAAAGATCCTAAGGGCTCTATCAATATGTATTAGCGATATGCTAAAAGAAACATATACACATATTAAGATAGAATCAAACCAGATATCATACTATCATATTGAGCAAGACTGTTATTATATCCGTGTATATCCCAAGCTTCCAAAATGTAAAATACAATCCAGTACTATACAATAATGGCCTCTAGGGCATATATCACTAACAATCTCCCACTTGCACTAAGGCCGTGTATTGGCATATCGCAGACCTATCATCTTGAATAACCTCTCGAACTGCGTCTGAGGGATGGCCTTTGTGAATGGATCTACAGTGTTGTTCTCCGTGTCTACTCTCCGCACCTTGATCTCCCGGCGATCCACGATCTCTCTGATCAGGTGATACCGCCTCAAGATATGTCTGGACTTCTGATGGGACCTTGGTTCCTTCGCTAAAGCTATAACCCTGTTGTTGTCACAATACAAAGGTATTGGATCAACAACGGATGGAACCACCTGAAGTTTTATAATGAACTTCCTCATCCAGACTGCTTATTTCGCGGCGTCACATGCAGCGATATACTCCGCTTCTATCGTCGAGTCAGCAACGGTATCCTGCTTGGAGCTCTTCCAACAGACCTCCCCTCCATTGAGGGTAAAGACATAACCCGACATGGACATGGAGTTATCCTTGTCACTCTGGAAGCTGGAGTCAGCGAAGGCCTCGATCTGGAGGTCTTTACTGCCGTACACCAAGAACATCTCCTTAGTCCTTCTCAGGTACTTGTGAATATTCTTAACTGCTATCCAGTGCTTCTCCCCAGTGTATGACTGATACCTACTTACTACGCTCAGTGCGTATGCAACATCTAGTCGGGTACACAACATCGCATATATTATAGAGCCTACCGTAGAAGCATAGGGTATAATACTCATGTGATCCCTTTCCAAACCGTTCTTGGGAGACATCTATTTGGAGAGGGTGATCCCGTGACAAGCCGGTAGATTACCGCGCTTGGAATTTTCCATACTAATTCTTTTCAGTATGGTGTCGATGTACCTGGACTGTGAAAGTCCCAACATCCTCTTAGATCTATCATGATAGATCTGGATCCCCAGAATGTAAGAGGCATCACCCAGGTCATTCATGGAGAATTTCTGTGACAAAAACCCTTTGACTGATTGTAGCATAGGAATGTCATTTCCTATTAGAAGAATGTCATCTACGTATAATACGAGGAATAACACAGTTCTTCCTACAATCTTACTATAAATGCATGGTTCATCTGGATTTTTGATAAAGTCGAATTCTTTGACCGACACATCAAAACAGATGTTCCAATTCCGCGATGCCTGCTTTAATTCATAAATGGAATTAAGCAACTTTCATACTTTTCCGCTGCTCCCACTCTCTATGAAACCCTTTGGCTGATCCATATAAACACACTCTTCCAAATTTCCTTTCAGAAAAGCGGTCTTTACGTCCATCTGCCAAATTTCATAATCTTGGAAGGAAGCAATGGCAAGTATGATCCGAATGGATTTGAGTATAGCCACTTGTGAAAAGGTTTCATCATAGTCCAAACTAGGTCTTTGATGAAAACCTCTTGCAACAAGTCTAGCCTTATAGGTTTCAACCTGTCCATCTGCACCAATTTTCTTTCTGAAGATCCATTTGTAGCCTACGGGTTTTACCCTTTGAGGTGCAATGTACAAATTCCATACTTTGTTGGTGTACATGGATTCCATTTCGGTCCGCATTGCATCCATCCATTTTAATGAGTCTCTGCTCGTAATAGCCTACTAGAAACTAGTTGGCTCATCATCGTCGATGATGCAATCCTCTCTATCCCCGTCTATGAGAAAACCTTAGTATCTCTCAGGCGGATAAGACTACCTATTAGATCTGCGGAGTGGCGCATGGATGTCCGGTTCATTTGAAACTTCTGTTTCCACCATGCTTTCAGTAATAGTTTGTGGTTCTCGAATTTCTTCCAGTTCTATTGCGCTCCCACTTATTTCTTTTTCAAGAAATTGAGTTTCCAAAAAGTGGGCATGCCGAGAAACAAAGACCTTTTGTTCCTCCACGTAATAGAAAAGATACCCCCTGGAGTTCTTTGGGTATCCCAGAAACTTACACAGTACTGAGCGTGCCTCAAGATTGTCTGCATGCTGCTTTTTGCCAAAAGATGGACATCCCCATATCTTAAGATAGGGTTTCTTCCCACTCCAGATTTCATATGGTGTGGTAGGAACTGACTTAGTAGGAACCTTGTTCAAAAAATATGCAGCAGATTCAAGCGCATAACCCTAGAAGGATCGTGGTAACTCAGCGTTACTCATCATGGAATGCATCATATCCAATAAGGTGTGGTTCCTCATTTCCGATACACCATTGTGTTAAGGTTTGTGTGGAGGAGTGAGCTGAGAGAGAATTCCATTCTCTTTTAAGTAATCCAGGAACTCGGCACTTAAGTATTCACCATCTCGATCAGATCTAAGTGTGTTGATAATTTTTCCTGTTTGTTTTTCCACTTCATTCCTGTATTCTTGGAATTTCTCAAAGGCCTCGGATTTATGTTTCATCAAGAATACATGTCTATACCTTGAGAAGTCATCCGTAAAAGTAATGAAGTAGGAATAACCACTTCTTGCATGTGTAGACATTGGACCACACACGTCACTGTGTATGAGTCCTAAGAGCTCGATGGCTCTTACTCCGTGTCCAGTGAACGGAATCTTTGCCATCTTTCCTTTGAGACGTGATTGACAAGTTACATAAGACAGATATTCAAACAGATCCAAATATCCCTCTTTATGTAACTTCGTCAACCGTGTTTCATTGATGTGACCTAGTCTACAATACCATAAGAAAGCTTGATTTAATTCTGGAGACTTTCTTTTAAGTGTGTTTTGGATATTGAAAACTTGGTGTTGATTTAATACGTATATACCGTTGTCTAGTGTACCGGACCCAATCAAACCATGATTAAGGTGGATGTTTACAACATCTCTTACAAATATAAAATCATAACCTTCATTATATAGTAAAGTTACAGAGATAATATTACATGTCAAACTAGGTACACAAAAAAAGTTACGCAAATTCAAAATGTGTCCACTTGTCAATCCTAGGTGATATTCCCCTAAGGATACAGCATCCACGCTCGTTCCGTTAGCAACCATGAGAGTCATATCACCTGCTTTCAAAGCTCTACAGTTTCTCAGCGCCTACAATGAATTACAGATATAAGATCCTGATCCGGTATCCAATACTCAGAAAGTAGAGTTGATTGACAGACAGTTTTCAATCATAAACACACCTGAACCCGAAGCCACAACTTGCTTCGAATCCTGGTTCTAGGCTTTCCAGGCCCTGCAATCCTTCTTCCAATGGCCTTTCCTGTGACAATAGAAGCATTCCTCTTTCCCTACAGTCGGCCCCGAAACTTTTGCCTTGCCCTTCCCCTGTACCTTATTGACACCTCCTTTCGGCTAGGTAGGGGCCTTCTTCTTCTTTCCCTTGGCTTTCGCCTTGGATCTAGAAGAGCAAGATTCCCTAATAAGCAGAGCAGGTGTCTCCCTTGTTTTCTTTAGGGTGCCTTCTGCACTCTTCAATATGTTGAGGAGTTCTGGAAGTGTAACTTCTTTATCTTGAATGTACTTCCTTATCTTGAAAGTTGAAATTCAAGATAAACTGGGCAAAGGTAAAATGGAGGGACTATACAATCAAGTCTGTGTATAACTCGTTCTCCAATGTGGTCCCAAGGTCCGTGAGCTCTTCAATATAGCTAATCATCTTAAGGACGTGGTCCCCTACAGATGATCCGACAGCCAACCTCGCCGGAAATAATTTTTTCGAGGTCTCATATCTTGTGATACGAGATTGCTCTCCTATAAATATTTGGTATGGAGAAAGATGGAAGCTATGTCCATCTTCTCGTAGCTCCTTTGGTGTGTTAGTTATATGTATGCTCTATAGGCCATTACTGTACATGTGATGTATATTGTAGTGGATGCTTGGACATATATAGGGAGGACTTTCTTGCTCGAAATGATAGTATGCTATCGGGTTGCTCTTTATCTTAACATGTACACTTATTGTCTCTCTATTACATGTTGATAAAGCCCTTAGGATGAGTACTTGACTACCAGGATTATGATGCGGATCATACTAGTGGGGCAGAGGTAGTCGGCAAGAACATCCTTCAAATGTTCCTAGTCGTGGGAGTATCGAGACAGGGCATCGATACTCAAGAGTAGACTAGCGTATACGCTTCTCGACCCATATGATGGGTGATGGATGATCCTATATCTATTGGTGTTTGACATCAGAGATGATATACGGGTGCTCAGTGGAGACTGGGTACACTGGACGGACTCGTTGAGAACTCCTAGATGGTATTATACCTATCGTCAGATAGCAGTTCTCTGGTGACACTGGTACAGGTTAGTCTGTCGACCCGAGATCGTCATAGAGTCTTGTTTGATTCCCACTGTGCTTTGATTTCCACCATACCACGTTCAAGAGATCGTGCAAAAATGTGTTTTTTTGATACAGTCCCGAATCACATGGAGGCAATGAGCGATAAGAGAGGATTCGTCTCTCCCGGTATTGGGGGTTGATGTTGCGCTATGCTCGATTGGCCATAACAGGAAATCTTTCATGACCCGAAATTTGGCACATGACGACACTTAAACCACGTAACGTCTACAGGCGTAACGCAATTCAAGTAAGCCAAAAACCCAGAAATCTAAACCATCAAAAGTAGTAAGTGATAAGAATATTGTTAAAAAACTTTATTGGAGTCTCAAGTAAAAATCCATAAAGTTGAAATTTTATTTTCTTAAAAATTTTGGCAACACCTCCTTTGTAAAAACTAGCCCCGAAACGGGTACAAACATAAGATATAAGTAAAGCAACATAAGATATAAATAAAGCATCCCCGAACAGGAGCAAACCATGACCAAAGGCGGGAACAACCACCACAAGCATATATACGACGCCGTAGCGAAGAAATGGACGATATAAATGAAAACAGCATAAAAGATAAAACTGCATAATAAAAGCCGGCTCACACGAGCACGACATCCAGAGTCACAAAAAAATATACAATATCGTCATCACATCTCGTCTCTAAGTCAATACATGAAGTAGTAGATGGAGAGTACAAGATACAATAAGATATACAATGAACATCATCGGATTACCCCCAAACCCACCTATAGAAAAACTGCTCACAGTCAGCCGTAGCGGTATCCGCTGCAAAATATATAAGAAGAAGAAGCCCTGCCGCTACTACTCTGAGGGAAAATCTGCAAAACACTGTGGCACAACGGGGGTGAGTTGCCAACTCGTGAATAGTAAATAACATCATGCAAGTAATCGCAGGTATGCACGTACTGCGATAATCTATCACATGCAAACTGATAGTATAAAATGGCAATATGTATATGCAATAATCATGAAAGGTACTCTATCAGGTACAACCCTAGCAAGCTTTTTCTCACTTTAGATTTATTTTCCTCACACTAAATCCTCACATAGAAAAAACCCTAACAACCTTTTTCTTTTGTTGAAGAAGAAGAAGAAAAGAAACTCATGAGAGAGTGAGGTTAGAATTGCAACCATGGGTGAGTAAGTATCATGCCTAACTCATGTAGAGAATAAACCAAGGTCAAGGGTTAAGGTTGGGTTAACATATATCTTAAGCAATGACAAAAGAGTGGATTTGGTCAATGTTCTACAAGCTTCATCCAAGCTTGAAACATTGACTAACTCTTCACTATTTTATGATAACATAAGTGATAAATATCAAACCCTAGATTTAACCCTAGCATGGTATAAGTCTCATACATACATGTTGCATATCTAACCTAGCATGACACAACAATATATATCACATATATATTTTGTGTTCAAATATAAAACAATACATATATCACATATATGTAAAGTCTATCAAATGTGAGAAAAGAAATCTTAAGTGAGATAATACTAGTTAATGTAATGTAATATATCAAATATATAATTATACATTAAATTATCAAATCAACACTTGATTTAATAATCCGGCTATAGTGTGTATAACCGACTAATATCAAATGCAACAACTTATCGAATCAACACTTGATCCGATAACCCGGCTATAACACATATAATCGACCGATGTCACAAATCGTGAGAATAAAATATGGTATCACATATCGTATTAATCTCGGTCCCGCACATATCACATATGTGCTCCTACTCCGTTTCGCTTGAGCCAGGAAACCTCTGTGTAGGACTCTAAAGACTCGTCAATACGCCGGCAGTAGGTAATGATCATATCAAACGCCCACAAGCCGAAAGCGTTCTGCTAAACGTAACGGCCACCCGGGTATCGAGCTATCAGAAGATCAACAAGCAAGCCTGCTCGTACTCCTGGGAATCCAATCAGTAACACTACCGTACAGTCCGGTCTCTTCGTCTGATATGTCGCATATCATAGCCGGCGGGTGGTATAACGTTAAACCCCAATAGCCTGATAAGTCATGCCGATGCAAGGTCCATAACGGTTCGAGAAACTACTGATAACATTTACCAGTAAATCTCAGCAACCCTAACCAGGGATTTCCTGTTATGGCCAATCGAGCATAGCGCAACATCAACTCCCAATACCGGGAGAGACGAAACCCCTCCTATCGCTCATTGCCTCCATGTGACTCGGGACTGTACCCAAAAACCACCTTTTTTGCACGATCTCTTGACCGTGGTATGGTGGAAATCAAAGCAAAGTGGGAATCACACAAGACTCTATGACGATCTCGGGTCTACAGACTAACCTGTACCAGTGTCACCAGAGAACCGCTATCCGACGATAGGTAAAATACCAATTAAGAGTTCTCGGCGAGTCCGTTCAGTGTACCCAGTCTCCACTGAGCACCCGTATACCTTTTTTGATGTCAAACACCAATGGATGTGGGATCATCCATCGCCCATCATATGGGTCAAGAAGCGCTTACGCTAGTGTTCATATCAGATTTTTGCATTTTTATACCGCCCAATTTTTATCACATTGCTTATCGGTAGGTACTCTTGAGCCGTGTTTGCTAGTCAATTACAGTATACAGGTTCTCGGCTCTAAACGGTGAAATTCATGGAAAAGCACGACAAATTCCGGATTACTGCCGACCACAGATAAAACACGGGTCTCCGCTCTCTATCCGTATGTTGCCGCATACCAGTTTAAGGGACAAAAGGGCAAATCGATTGTCATCTTCATGCACAAAGCACAATGGCAACACAAAGTCCAAGAAATCTACGCGGAGCTCAAGAAAATCATGACAAAAGATCCACATCCAATCACCTTTGGATCTACAAAAATTCTGGAAGAGATGTGAAAAGATTATCAGAAACAACATATGCCAAACTACAGACAAAAGAAGACTAGGGAAGCACAAAAAACCGGAGGACCCAACTCCTCAATAGGGCCGCGGATCCGCGGCCAATAGGGGGTCTAGGCCGCGGATCCGCGGCCCTACAGGCTCATCAGACGCAGACTTTTGAGGGGCAGTTTGGTCATTCCATTTTAGTTCTTAATGTTGCCCTAGGTTTTCATTTTCCAGCCTATAAATAGCCCAGAACATTGTGGGTGAAAGGGTGCTTATTCTTGTATTTAGATTTTAGAATACATGTGTTGTTGTTATTCCTCCTATCATCTCTTCTCCATTAAAAACTTGTAGTGAGCTTTTGTGAGTGAAGAATGAATAAAGGAGTTCTTTTTATTATCATGCTTGTCTTGTTCTTGTTATGTTATTAATTATAAATTGCTTGTAATTTTCCTTTGCTAATCTAGTTGTTGTTATTTGCTATTTGTTTCTTTCTTGTTCTCTTTTTCTTTATCCTTACACAACCATGATGCTTACGCTTGATCCTTGCCGAGGTGAGGTCGCAAATAGCTAGTTGTAATCTTCTAATCTCTTTCTTTCCATCTTCCTCCTTTGTTTTATTTTCTTTTCCTTATAATGGGTGAGTAGTTTTCATACTTGTTAAGGTAAGATAAGGAAAGTTTGAGAGAAGGAAATCTCTCTCACTCTTTTCGTGCCCAACATCTTAAATCGGACTCCCGTTAATTGAACCACAATCCGCTCCCTACGGCACCCTATCCTACATGATAGCGGTGATTCCGTAGTGAGACCGGTTGTGGTTAAATTAACCG
The DNA here is from genome assembly GCA_030015575.1 of Agapanthus africanus. Taxonomy (NCBI): domain Eukaryota; kingdom Viridiplantae; phylum Streptophyta; class Magnoliopsida; order Asparagales; family Amaryllidaceae; genus Agapanthus; species Agapanthus africanus. The sequence goes on from JASDDO010000029.1 coordinate 214,464,704, forward strand.
GAGGTTGAGGATAAGAGCCAAGAAAAAGGAAGAACTTATGCGTTGGAAAGCCTAGCTTATACTCGCAAGTTCCTTCCTAGTCGTGCTAATCCCCGTTGTTGCCGATTTCCGTAACACCGATATTAAGAGTGGCAACGAAAGAAGTGAGCGACTCCTAACTCAAACTAACCTAATCCTAACCCTAACAAGCTCTCTTTACATATCATTTTAGCACATAGTTAATCTCAAAACAAATCTGGACATTTGGACTTAACTCGTTAAAACACATAGAAAAAGATTCCCATCTCCCTGCGGACGACCCGTACTCAACCGGCTAGCTATAAGCGAAACCGTCTTTATTGCGGTAATAAACTTGAACATGCAAAAAATCTTAACACTCAAATTGCGCTTTGCCGGGAAGACGGTAGTTTATTTCTTTGTGTAATTTCGGGTTAATTTGTGAATATAAAGCTAACCGAAAAAAAAAAATATACATTGTAAAAAATCATCTTGTTATTTTTGATTAGTTTTTGTGCAAGTGTGCAGGATAATACGAAGTTCGAGTTCAGTGCCAAAGACGTGGGAAGTTAGACCCATATCTCGCGGCTACACTGCGATGGATCAAGACAAGAGCCAACGGTCTACTGTAAAAATCTGGAGCAGATACAGTGAGTAAATAAAGATTCAGAAAATCCAGACAAGCAGAGGACTCCCAGACCAGAACCTGTAAGAAAATTGAAGGCCCAACTAACCCATCTTGCTGCGGAACCGCGGCATAAGCAAGCTTAGGCCGCGGAACTGCGGCCATTTGGAGTCTTCAGGGTGCCAAAATTTTTGTGAGTTTTTCTGACTTCTCCCCCACTCTTCTGGACTCCACTGAACTGTGTTTTCTGTAGCATTCTTTGCGCAAATTCTCTTCCCCCTTCCAATAAATTGTTTTTGTGCAGGATTCTTTGCGCCGCGCTAAAAAAATAAAAATTGATTGCAGTTGATTTGTTACTGCTTTGCATTTATTAATACGGACTTTAAGGGGCTTAAAACCAATCCAGATTGGGTGGGGATTTCATCACCCTTCCCAGGACCCCAGAAATCACAAGAAGCATATGCATTGACCATTGCTTAAATTAAAAAATACTAGACTCAGCCCTAAGGACTTCGTGCTCAATAGGACAGAGGACTAGTTACAGGCATCGGCCGTTTATCCTATCCTGACTTTGCGGTGTCTAGGCAAGTGTGTCGAAGGCAAGTGGTTACTTAATTAGGACCACTACTTATGTAGTGGGGAGCCCCCCACTTACCTGGCACTTACCTGGCCGCAATTGGCGGAGAAGAGGAGGTTTGAGGTCTTATTTCTAGCCCTTTGGAACAGTTAGGAGCTGTCTAGCTGACCTAGGTGATCCTAGATCTAGGTGTGATTGTGCATATCTTGTTTGTGATTGCTTGAAGCCGTAAGTCCGTACATATTTCTGTAAAGCTCTTTCTAAAAAAAACAAAAAAAAACCAAAAACTTTTATAAAAACTTGCCCTTTGTCGCCAAAATCCCATTTTTTCACCCACCACCCATCGTATTTCTCCATTGACGTTTTCTTACCCTCACCTTCTCCGCTTTGACTATACTAAACTCGTTTAGTGTGTGTCCGCTTGGACTCGGGACACTAGCGCCCGCCTAGTCCGCGTTACGTTAGTCGCTACCGACTAAGCGATCGACTCAGACGTCGAAACTCCGTCCACGCCTCATTCACCCTTACCTTTGCTGGCCAATTCCGACGTTGACCGGAATTCTGTTCATACATCCTCACCTTCACCATCACCAACCTCTTCTTCCGCGATGTCAGGATTTAATCCAAACATCCCTACAACTCCCCCGGGATTGATTCGACCTCCTATGGATGCGAATAACCCACCACCACCGCCTGTTGTAGCACCACAGCGAATCGCGATCCAGGATCGTTTCTATCCCACCCGTTCTGCACTTCCCACATGTCTTTCTCTTCCACCGGCCAATGGGGAAAATTTTGAAATTAAGCCCCACTTCATTAACATGCTCCCGAAATTTCATGGGCTTGAATCTGAAGATGCCTATATCTTCATCAACAAGTTCCAAAATGTTTGTGCCATGATGAAAACTACCCAGCTGTCGGACGATACTATACGGCTACGGGTCATTCCGTTCACTTTGTGCGATCTTGCTGAAAAATGGCTGTATAGCACCGCTTCCCACTCCATAACCAGTTGGGACGAGTTTGTGAAAGCGTTTCTCAAGAAATTCTATCCGAATCATAAAACCGTAAGGATCCGTAATGAAATCAACCAATTCTCTCAGCTTCCGACTGAACCCTTCTGGAAGTGCTTTGACCGGTATAAAGACCTTCTTGTTCAGTGTCCTCACCATGGTATCGAGAAATGGCAACTTTGCCAAACCTTATACGAGGGCCTGAACCCAGCAACCAAGCAGTTGTTGGAAACCAGTTGTCAGGGCCAATTCCTATCGAAATCTGACGAGGAAGCGTGGCAATTCTTCGACGACCTTGTAGAAAAAACGCTTCAATGGGAGAGCACTAGACCAACTTCTTCTGTTAGTTATATGTATGCCCTAGAGGCTATTACTGTACATTGGATGTATATTGTAGTGGATGCTGGGACATATATAGGTAGGACTTTCTTGCTCGACATGATAGTACGCTATCTGGTTGCTATTTATCTTAACATGTATACTTTCTGTCTCTCTGTTACATGTTGATAAAGCCCTTAGGATGTGTACTCGACTTCCAGGACTATGATGTAGATCATACTAGTGGGGCCTGGGTAGTCCATGAGTACATCCTTCAATGTTCCTAGTCGTGGGAATATCGAGACGGGGCATCGATATTCCAGAGCAGACTAGCGTATATCTTCTCGACCCATGTGATGGGCGATGGATGATCCCATATCCATTGGTGTTGGACATTAGAGATGGTATGCGGGTGCTCAGTGGAGACTGGGTACACTGAACGGACTCGCCGAGAACTCCCAGATGGTATTATACCTCACGTCGGATGGCAGTTCTCTGGTGACACTGGTACAGCTTAGTCTGTTGACCCAAGATCGTCATAGAGTCTTGTGTGTCTCCCACTTTGCTTTGATTTCCACCCTACCACGGCTCTACTGAGTCGTGCAAACATGTGGTTTTTGGGTACAGTCCCGATTCACATGGAGGCAATGAGCGATAGGAAGGGATTCGTCTCTCCCGGTATTGGGGGTTGATGTTGCGCTATGCAGGACTGGCCATAACTGGAAATCCCTGGCCAGGGTTGCCGTGATCTACTGGTAAGTGTTATCAGTAGTTTCACACATGTTATGGACCTTATATCGGCATGACTTATCGAGCTACTGGGGTCTGACGTTTACCACCCCTAGGCGAGATATGCGACATATCAGACGAATAGACCGGACTGTACGGTAAGTGTTACTGGTTGGATTCACAGGAGTGTGAGCGGTCTTGCTCGTCGATCTTCTGATCGCTCAATACCCGGGTGGCCGTTACGTTTAGCAGACCGTTTGCGGCTTGTGGGTGTTTGATATGATCTTCACCTGCTGCCGGCGAATTGACGAGTCTTTAGAGTCCTACACAGAGGTTTCCTGGCTCAAGCGAAATGAAATAGGAGCGTATATGAGATATGTGCGGGACCGAGAATAATGCGTGTATGTGATACCGTATTCTATTCTCGCGATGAATGTATCGATTGGTTGTATGCGATATAACCTAGTTATCGAATCGATGATTGATTCGATAAGTCGATACATCGGATATTAGTCGGTCATATGCGATATGATCGAATCGTTAAATCAAGTGTTGATTTAATGATTTAATGTATAATGTAAGTGCACGGCGGCGCCCCGGCTTCCATCCCGAGGCCAAATGCGGAAGCGATGGTTAACTTTAAATTTTCTCAAACCGGCACCACCGCGAACTAAAACCCGGATCGTACCATTAACTAGTCCTAGCTAACTACAACATGGGAAGAGAGATATACCGAGTGATCCGAGTCCTCCGGTCTTCTCGTCGTCGTCCCGATCTCCCGCGGCTTCTCCGGTCTCCACCTCCTCGCCGGAAGGGGCACCACGTCGCCGGCTTCTTTTACGGGCTCCCACCTCTATACCAAGGCAAATCGGGCACGAAGTTGGCGAGCCGACGTGCCCAAGGTTTGCTGTAGAATGCGTGTAGTGCTCTTTAGTGTCTATTGTAAGTCGATGTACAACACCCCAATACTTGTGGGGAGGCGGAATTTTCAAAAACGAACTTGTTTAGTGAACAAACATCGACTAACCGCTTAAATCGAAGCTAAACGATAACTAACCAAACACATAGTTGTTCTAAACTACTATGCTTAGGGATTATACCTATCGAACCAAGTCCTTCGGCTTTACGATCTCCTCGTCCTCCTCGGCCTTCTCGATGTAGTAGATGATCCACCCGAGAGCAAAACTCCAAGCTTAGCCACTAAACTTGAGGCAACTAACCTTCTTGGATTGCTAATCAAAGAAGATAGATGATATAGAGTGAGGGTTATGGATTGTTTAGTCTAACTAATCCTTGTTCTCAACACATGAGAGGTGAGGATTAGGGTTTGAAGAGAGAGAGCTTGAGGAGAGAGAATGTGAATATAATTATCAAGTGAGAATAGTAAGTTATCGTAATATATATGAAACTTTAAATTTCATCAATAAAAGAAAAACAAATGATGAATAATCAAGTTTCATAAATATCTAATGGTGATTCATAACCATGACTCATTAAGCATTTATTGTGCATTAATGATATGGATGAATCACTCTCATGACTCACTAAACCCATTTAATGCATATGACACCTAAACCTCCTTAGTCACCATCTTCTAGAAGCTTCTCGCACAATTACGAGAACGCCCCTCCTTTCCGCAAAAATACGGAAAAACTTTAGACTGTATAAATCCAATAACCGGATACCAGTAACTGGCTTAAACCAAAGCCGACTGGTAAAAACTGTCCAAACGACGTAAGTGTGTAAACACACATACGCGTCCGAACCCTTTGTCGTAAAACCATACGACCTCTATATCGTTTCTCCTGGAGTAGGAAACTCTCTGTGTGGGACTCTAGAGACTCGACTACTACGCTGGCAGTGGGTTTAACCACAGACCGCAAGCGGCACTAGCTGTACGTAACGGTCCCCAGGTAGTTGTCGATAAGAAGGCCGATGAGGAAACCCATCCGAACTCCTACTGAGCCTGCTGTGACAATCTCCATACAGTCCGGTCCGTTCGTCCAAGACTATCGCATATCGGGCCTAGGGGGTGGCAAGCGTCAGTCCCCTAATAGCGGTATAAGTCGTGTCGGAGGGAAGCCCATTACACCCTGAGAAACTACTGGAACCCACCAGCAAATCTCGCTTGCCCTGGCCAGGGACTTTGCTTAATGGCTCTCTGACACAGCGCGATATCAACTCCCAATACCGGGAGGGACGAATCCTGTCTAACCGCCACTGCCTCCAAGTGCTCGGGACTGCACCCAACTGCTACCTGTTTGCACGACTCCTTTGAGCCGTGGTAGGGTAGCAATCTAAGAACAGTGGGACACACTCGAGGCGAAGTAGCAGTGTCAAGTCTGCGGACTATGCTGTACTCATGTCACCTGGGAACTGTTCACTGACGACTGGTATAAAACCAACCAACAGTTCCCTGTGAGTCCTGTCCGGTATACCCGTAACCTAACGAGCACCTGTATACTATCTCTAGTATGACGTACTGACGGCTGTGGGACAGACCATCTCCCCAACTGGGATGAGAAGCGTACACACTAGTCTACTCCGGAGTATCGATGCTCTGTCTCGATAATCCAACGACTAGGGACCTGAATAAGGATGTGCTTGTAGACTACCCAGCCCCCACTAGTGTGACTGCCATCACAACGCTGGTAGTCAAGCAAGATCCTAAGAGCTCTATCAATACGTACACTCACATATTAAGATAGAAAAAACCAAGTAGCATACAACCATGTTTAGCAAGACTGTTATATACATGTGAATATCCCAAGCTTCCATTAAGTAATATACAAACTAGTATGATACAGTAATGGCCTTCTAGGGCATAAACACTAACAATCTCCCACTTGCACTAGGGCCATGTACTGGCATATCGAAGACCAATGATCTCGAGTAGCCTCTCGAACTGAATCTGAGGTAGGGCCTTCGTGAATGGATCAGCAATGTTCTCTTCTGAAGCAACTCTCCGAACCTCGATCTTCTGACGATCAATGATCTCCCTGATCAGGTGATACCGCCTCAAGATGTGTCTGGACTTCTGATGGGACCTTGGTTCCTTCGCTAAAGCTATAGCTCCGTTGTTGTCGCAATACAGAGGTATTGGATCAACTATGGTAGGAACCACCTGAAGTTCTGTCAGGAACTTCTTCATCCAGACTGCTTCTTTTGCGGCATCGCAAGCAGCTATATACTCCGCTTCCATCGTCGAGTCAGCAACGGTGTCCTGCTTGGAGCTCTTCCAGCACACCGCCCCTCCATTGAGGGTAAAGACATAACCCGACATGGACTTGGAATCGTCCTTATCACTCTGGAAGCCGGAATCAGCAAAGGCCTCCAACCTGAGGTCTTTTCCGCCGTAAACCAAGAACATCTCCTTAGTCCTTCTCAGGTACTTGAGAATGTTCTTTACTGCTATCCAGTGCTTCTCCCCTGGGTCTGACTGATACCGGCTTACCACGCTTAGTGCGTAAGCTACATCTGGTCTGGTACACAACATCACATACATTATAGAGCCTACCGCAGAAGCGTAGGGTATAATAGACATGCGTTCCCTTTCCAAATCAGTCTTGGGAGACATCTCTTTGGAGAGGGTGATTCCATGACAAGCCGGTAGATTACCGCGCTTAGAATCTTCCATACTGAATCTTTTCAGTACAGTGTCGATATACCTGGACTGCGAAAGTCCCAACATCCTCTTGGATCTATCACGATAGATCCGGATCCCCAGAATGTAAGAGGCATCACCCAGGTCTTTCATGGAGAACCTGTGTGACAAGAATCCTTTGACAGATTGTAGCATAGGAATGTCATTTCCTATCAATAGAATGTCATCCACAAACAAGACGAGGAATACGACACTTCTGGCTACAATTTTACTATATATGCACGGTTCATCTGGATTTTTGATAAAGTCATATTCTTTGACTGTCTCATCAAAACAGATGTTCCAACTCCGCGATGCCTGCTTTAGTCCATAAATGGACTTAAGCAGCTTGCATACTTTCCCGCTGCTCCCACTCTGATTGAAACCCTCTGGCTGATCCATATAGACGCTCTCTTCTAAATTTCCATTCAGAAAAGCCGTCTTTACGTCCATCTGCCAGATTTCATAATCATGGAAGGCAGCAATAGCAAGAAGGACCCGAATGGATTTGAGCATAGCCACTGGAGAAAAAGTTTCGTCATAGTCCAAACCAGGTCTTTGACGAAAACCCTTTGCAACAAGTCTAGCCTTATAGGTTTCCACCTGTCCATCTACACCAATCTTTTTCTTGAAGATCCACTTGCATCCTATGGGTTTTACCCCATCTGGAGCAAATTCCAAAGTCCATACTTTGTTGGTGTACATGGACTCCATTTCGGTCCGCATTGCATCTAGCCATCGTACCGAGTCGCCGCTCTGGATAGCCTGCTGGAAGTCAGTAGGTTCATCATCATCTATGATGCAATCCTCTCTATCCCCATCTATGAGAAAACCGTAGTATCTCTCAGGCGGATGAGACGGCCTACTACTCCTGCGGAGGGGTGCGGGAATGTTCTGTTCTTCTTGAACTTCCGGTTCTACCAAACTTTCAGTAGCAGTTTGTGGTTCTGGAATTTCTTCCAGTTCTATTTCGCTCCCACTTATTTCCTTTACTAAAAACAGATGTTCCAGAAAATGGGCATTACGAGAAACAAAAACCTTTTGTTCCTCTGCGTAATAGAAATAATATCCCTTGGAGTTCTTTGGATATCCCACAAACAAACATTTTACTGATCGTTCCTCGAGCTTGTCCACATGCTGCTTTTTAACAAAAGCTGGACATCCCCAAATCTTCATATGCTGAAGATGGGGTTTCTTTCCAGTCCACATCTGATATGGAGTGGTAGGCACAGTCTTGGTAGGAGCCCTGTTCAGAAGATATGCCGCTGATTCTAGCGCATAACCCCAGAAAGATCACGGTAACTCAGTATTACTCATCATGGATCGTACCATATCTAATAGGGTTCGATTCCGTCTCTCCGATACACCGTTATGCTGTGGAGTGTATGGAGGAGTAAGCTGAGAGAGAATTCCTTTCTCTTTTAGGTAACCTAGGAACTCGGCACTCAAGTATTCACCACCTCGATCAGATCTTAGTGTCTTGATACTTTTGCCGGTTTGGTTTTCTACTTCATTCTTATACTCTTGGAATTTCTCAAAAGCCTCGGATTTATGTCTCATCAGATAAATGAATCCGTATCTTGAGTAATCATCCGTGAAAGTAATGAAATAGGAAAAACCACCTCTTGCATGTGTAGACATTGGACCGCATACATCGCTGTGTATGAGTCCTGAGAGCTCGCTCGCTCTTACTCCTTGTCCAGTAAATGGAGTCTTTGTCATCTTTCCTTTGAGACAAGATTGACAAGTGTCATAGGTTTGATATTCGAACGAGTCCAAATATCCTTCTCTATGCAACTTAGTCAACCTTCTCTCATTGATGCGACCCAGTCTACAATGCCATAAGAAAGCTTTATTTAAATCTGGAGACTTTCTTTTTAGTGTGTTCTGGACATTGAAAATTTAGAGTTGGTTTAAAACATATATACCGTTATTTAGTGTACCGGACCCAATCAAACCATGATTAAGGTGGATGTTGACAACATCTCTTACAAACGTGAAATCATAACCTTTATTTGATAACAAGGAAACTGATATGATATTACACGTTAAGCTTGGTACAAAATAACAGTTATGTAAAACCAAAATGTGTCCACTCGTCAATCATAGGTGATAATCCCCGACGGACGCAGCTCCCACGCTAGCTCCGTTAGCAACCTTTAGGGTCATATCACCTTCCTTCAGCACTCTACGGTTTCTCAGTGCCTGCAATGAATTGCAAATATGAGATCCTGATTCGGTATCCAATACCCAGGAAGTAGAGTTGATTGACAGACTATTCTCAATTACAAACACACCTGAAGTCGAAGCCACAGCTTGCTTCGGTTCCTGGTTCTTGGCGTTCCACGCCTTGCAATCCTTCTTCCAGTGCCATTTCCTGTGACAATGGAAGCACTCATCATGGCCAACTACCGGTACTGCAAACTTTTTCTTTCCCTTCCCTCCCACCTTACTTACACCTCCTCTAAGTCTGGGTGCGGCCTTCTTCTTCCTTCCTTTGGCCCTAGCCTTGGACCCGGAAGAAGATGAACCGCCAACAAACATAGCGGGTGTTTCCCTTGCTTTCTGCAAGGTTCCCTCTGCACTCCTTAACATGTTCAGGAGTTCCGGAAGTTCAACTTCTTTTCTTTGAATGTTGAAGTTCAGGATAAACTGGGCGTAGGTGGAAGGAAGGGACTGGAGAATAAGGTCTGTATAGAGCTCATTATCCAAAGTCGTCCCAAGGTCTGCGAGCTCTTCTATATAGCCGATCATCTTTAGGACATGTTCTCCTACCGATGACCCAACAGCCAACCTCGCTCGAAACAAGTTCTTAGAGGTCTCATATCTTGCTATACGAGATTGCTCTCCATAAAGTTCCTTTGTATGGAGAAATATGCCATCAAGGTCCATATCCTCGTGCCTCCTCTGATGTTCATTGTTCATCGAGGCAAGCACGATGCACTTGGCTTTCGCGCAATCTAAATCCCAGGTTTTGCGAATCATTATCCGCATTGCTGGATTTGGGACCAGGGACAGCAGGTGCCGTAGCGGTGAGGATGTACCCCAGTTTGTCATAGGTCAAAGCCATTTTGACATTCCGCAGCCAATCTTTGTAGTTTGGTCCTGTCAGTATATTTTTCTCTAAAAGTAACTTAAGTCCAGTCATTTTCAGGGTCGCTGCAATTAGGAGAGAGAGAAGAAAACTCTTTAGCATGATTCTCTTGCAAGTTTAGAGTGGTTTTTAATTTATCTAAACTGGATGGCTCCCACTGTTTCTCGAATCCTTCCTCAAACCATAAAAGAAGAATTAGCCAGGACTATTCTCACCGTACAATACTTGCTTAACCGTTCAGCTAGGCCAGTGTCGATACTTCGAGGGAGGTTTTCCAACGCTTTCGCGAAGTTCCTTAATTAAATAACCTCTTTTCTCTGGGGGCGTAACTCCGCTGACACCTTTCTGGACACCTACTAGGTTTATAGCATTGATCGTTAAGTGACAAATATCCTGATAAGTAGCATATACTCACAGTAGGATCGGGATCCAAATATCATCGTCTGATAATGTTGTAGGAATGCTACCAACATTCATCAAACTCTAAATGGTATGCATCTCTTTGCAAATTTCAGTTTCTTTAGAAATTCCCGATATTAGTTTTTGCCCCATGCTCTTATGACCTTGGCTTTGGTCAAAGTGTCATAAGTCACATGTCAAGTTCTACCCGTCATTATCTTGTCAATTTGAACCCATCCGTATATACCCCTGACTTTGGTCAAATGGTAATACGACTGTCCCAAACCAACTCATCTATCTTATGCAACAAATGAAAACCCAGCAGCTACCAAACACTATGCCTTGACTTTGGCCAAAATGCATAGCTTGAATACTACTGAATACCCAAATGAAATGACGGAGGGCTACGAATGGTTTTGGCGAAACCGTGAACGTAGTGAACTTGATATAACCGAAGGAACCTGATAGCTTTTAAAAGGAGTGGTTAAAGCTCCGCATTTAAAAATATCTGTTTTTTAAAATTAACCGAGTGGTTTCTTTTAAATTGTTCCAACGATTAAAACTTTGGTTTATTTTCTTTGCATTATAGATAATGCGTCCCATCATTAACCTATCATTGCAGAAAACAACGAAAATACAACGTCCTCTTATGCCATCCGCATTCGCCACGGGGTCCCGTCATTACCCGTTAGGTTACTTAACTAACGACAGAGCGGGGGCTGGGCTAGCGCGGGTGTAAAACATAAGTGACGTCTAAATAGCTATCATATATATAGATATTTTACATTCGTCTGACGCAATGATATTCATTCCAGATCACAGATGAACTTAATTGGATTTGCAAGCAATCCGTGTTTGTTTTGAGCCTGCAACAAAATACGGATTACACAGTTGTGATGAATAGCCATTACCCCACCCACGACCCCTACGGATGCGGCAAACTACCCGCCCGGCAGTTTGTGCACCCCACCTTGGGTCTGTCCTAGGAGCAAAAACAGTAAAATGAAATAATACAACGGTGGCTACAACCGCAACCTGGATGTGCCCCACAAAATAATATTACAACAAATTACATTTACATCAAATGAATTAAATGATAACCCATCACATAACCCCGGCTATACATCACAACAGTCCAACACAGTTCATATGCACAAACAGATAAAATCCATTTCAGAAATGTGCAACCCCCTGCCAACTGACATACTAGCAGTTAGGGGAGGTTTACGAACACATTATACAATCACAGATATAATCCAACAAGCAAATACTGTATAATTTTGATCGATTAAACACTTTTAATCTTCCTCCAATACTGCTCTGTAAACTTGAAACCTGAGCAAAATTAAAAAATACCAGAAAATCCCAAATATTACAGAGAACCAACACAAGAAAAATGAGTCCCTGAATCGTCAACTCGGCGGCGGAAGCGCGGCGGATCGGTGCTATCCGCCGCGGTTCCACGGCGCCGTAGGCGATTCAGGGGACCAAATTTTTTGTGTGTTCTAATAATGTCATTTTAAGCTTTCTGAACATCCCTAAAAAAATTTTGGACTTCATTTATAAATCGACAGAAACTGATATTTTCGGGCTTTTCCGGTTTCGTTTTTTCCGTTCGAAATTCATACAAATTTGCAAGTAAGTTATTTATTGTTTAGCGAGTCTCTGATACCACTGTAAGTCGATGTACAACACCCCAATACTTGTGGGGAGGCGGAATTTTCAAAAACGAACTTGTTTAGTGAACAAACATCGACTAACCGCTTAAATCGAAGCTAAACGATAACTAACCAAACACATAGTTGTTCTAAACTACTATGCTTAGGGATTATACCTATCGAACCAAATCCTTCGGCTTTACGATCTCCTCATCCTCCTCGGCCTTCTCGATGTAGTAGATGATCCACCCGAGAGCAAAACTCCAAGCTTAGCCTCTAAACTTGAGGCAACTAACCTTCTTGGATTGCTAATCAAAGAAGATAGATGAGATAGAGTGAGGGTTATGGATTGTTTAGTCTAACTAATCCTTGTTCTCAACACATGAGAGGTGAGGATTAGGGTTTGAAGAGAGAGAGCTTGAGGAGAGAGAATGTGAATATAATTATCAAGTGAGAATAGTAAGTTATCATAATATATATGAAACTTTAAATTACATTAATAAAAGAAAAACAAATGATGAATAATCAAGTTTCAAAATAACTAATGGTGATTTATAACCATGACTCATTAAGCATTTATTGTGCATTAATGATATGGATGAATCACTCTCATGACTCACTAAACCCATTTAATGCATATGACACCTAAACCTCCTTAGTCACCATCTTCTAGAAGCTTCTCGCACAATTACGAGAACGCCCCTCCTTTCCGCAAAAATACGGAAAAACTTTAGACTGTATAAATCCAATAACCGGATACCAGTAACTGGCTTAAACCAAAGCCGACTGGTAAAAACTGTCCAAACGACGTAAGTGTGTAAACACACATACGCGTCCGAACCCTTTGTCGTAAAACCATACGACCTCTATATCGTTTCGCCTGGAGTAGGAAACTCTCTGTGTGGGACTCTAGAGACTCGACTACTACGCTGGCAGTGGGTTTAACCACAGACCGCAAGCGGCACTAGCTGTACGTAACGGTCCCCAGGTAGTTGTCGATAAGAAGGCCGATGAGGAAACCCATCCGAACTCCTACTGAGCCTGCTGTGACAATCTCCATACAGTCCGGTCCGTTCGTCCAAGACTATCGCATATCGGGCCTAGGGGGCGGCAAGCGTCAGTCCCCTAATAGCGGTATAAGTCGTGTCGGAGGGAAGCCCATTACACCCTGAGAAACTACTGGAACCCACCAGCAAATCTCGCTTGCCCTGGCCAGGGACTTTGCGTAATGGCTCTCTGACACAGCGCGATATCAACTCCCAATACCGGGAGGGACGAATCCTGTCTAACCGCCACTGCCTCCAAGTGCTCGGGACTGCACCCAACTGCTACCTGTTTGCACGACTCCTTTGAGCCGTGGTAGGGTAGCAATCTAAGAACAGTGGGACACACTCGAGGCGAAGTAGCAGTGTCAAGTCTGCGGACTATACTGTACTCATGTCACCTGGGAACTGTTCACTGACGACTGGTATAAAACCAACCAACAGTTCCCTGTGAGTCCTGTCCGGTGTACCCGTAACCTAACGAGCACCTGTATACTATCTCTAGTACGACGTACTGACGGCTGTGGGACAGACCATCTCCCCAACTGGGATGAGAAGCGTACACACTAGTCTACTCCGGAGTATCGATGCTCTGTCTCGATAATCCAACGACTAGGGACCTGAATAAGGATGTGCTTGTAGACTACCCAGCCCCACTAGTGTGACTGCCATCACAACGCTGGTAGTCAAGCAAGATCCTAAGAGCTCTATCAATACGTACACTCACATATTAAGATAGAAAAAACCAAGTAGCATACTACCATGTTTAGCAAGACTGTTATATACATGTGAATATCCCAAGCTTCCATTAAGTAATATACAAACTAGTATGATACAGTAATGGCCTTCTAGGGCATAAACACTAACATCTATTGGGGTTTATGGAATTTCCATTGGTGGAGGAAAAAGGATATGAGCTTTTGGAGATGAATCATATCATTTTTTGCAAGCCAAATGAGAGTATTTCTTTCCTCACCAAATTGGGACAGCCCACTCCTCATAATGGCCGGCCATATGAGGTGAAGAGAGAGGAGAGAATGAGGGACAGTGTAACAAAACAATGAGGGTCTCTCATAATCCAAGAGTGAGAAAAACAAGATGATGAGAAGAAATCATCACAAGGAATAACCAACACTCAACCAACCAATCATTCCAAAAAGGTCAAGCCATCATCATCAAGCATGATGACTTCAAAAAGTCAAGCCATCATGAAGAAAGAAAGTCAAGTGATGGTGAGCCATCATGATCCAACAAAATGCAAAGAACACCCTCCACAAATACTTATTTGCACAAATGCAAATAAGCCCTCCTCCACCAATTTTCGGCCAATGAAAGATACAAAGAAATATGGCCAAAACGGAAAGCAAACTGGCAACCCCGGAAAACTGGTCCCGTAATAAATTACAGGAAAACCCCGATACTGTGCATACACACCCGCATTTGTATTCCGACCGAAATACAAATGCAATGAAACAAAATCTACACTGTACTATACTAGGATCCGGCTTAAACCAAAGCCGGCCAGTAATATCCGTCCGATCCTGATCCGTGCAATACAGCACGTATCTGATCGAACCCTGCCATATCTCCATACGGCCTCTACAGCGTTTCGCCCGAAAGCTGAGTAACTGAATGTGGGGGACTCTAAAGACTCGTCAACACCTTGGTTGTGGATTTAACCACTAGCACGTCAGAGGTATAAGCCAATACGTAACGGGCTACCAGGCATTGACCAAAAGTGACAATATCCGTACAGTCCAGTCCGTTCATCTATGAGCATCGCATGGCGGGCCTAGGGGGTTGGTAAAAGTCAGACCCCCAAAAGCGGTACAAGTCGTGTTGGAGTGTAGCCCAGAACACCCTGAGATACTACTAGAATACCTACCAGTAAATCTCCTGCCTCGGCCGAGGGCTTCGTGTAATGGCTCTCCTAGACACAGCGCGACCTCACCCCCAATACCGGGAGAGACGAACCCCTGAAGATCCGCTCACTGCCTCCATGTGGCTCGGGACTGTACCCAACTAAAACCTGTTTGCACGTCTCCTTTGAGCGTGGTAGGGTAGTAATCAAAGTACAGTGGGAACTCACACGAGATAAATGATGATCCCCAGGTCGATGAACTAACCTGTACACATGTCACCTTGGAACTGCTATCTGACGTCTGGTATAATCCCAACTAGCAGGTTCCCGGCGAGTCCTGTCCGGTGTACTCATAACCCAATGAGCACCTGTATACATCTTAAGTGATCCAACTGACACCAATGGCTTGTGAGACCGGCCACCGCCTCTCGTCGGGGTCTCGACTGTATACACTAGTCTACTCTGGAGTATCGATGCCCTGTCTCGAAACTCCCACGACTAGGGACCTTTTAAGGATGTGCTTATAGAACCCAGCTCCCACTTATATGATCGCCCTCATACTGTTGGTGGTCAAGCAAGAATCCTAGGGGCTCTATCAACGTATAATAGCGACATGTCAGGTCACTTAAAGCAGTACACGATGATAAAGATAAACCAGATAGCATACTATCATCTCGAGTAAGACTGTCCTACTGGGACAGGTCCTCCCTCAATCATTGCAATCACGTGCCTGTGATCCAATAATTGACTCTGAGGGCACTATCTCCAACAATCTCCCACTTGCACTCAAGGCTAATTATTGCGATGTCGCATACTCACAGCCCGTGTGATACCGAACACCCAACTCCTCTACTTGTCAGTCTCACAAAGCTTGTTTGCGAAACTATTGCGTTCGAGGAATAGCCTCAGTGAGTGGATCCGCTTTGATGTTTCTTTCTATGTCTTTCTATATCTCAAGTTCGCGGAGAAACCCATCTCCCGAAATGAGCAATACCTGTCTTATAATGTGTCTGGATGTCTGATGGGACCTAGCTCATAAATGAACTCCAAATCCAAACTTCTTAGACTTTATCGTCAACTGAACTTAATCAGTGTCCTGCGCCATGCCTCCCTCAGTATTGCCTTGGATCACCTGTCCAAAATACTGCCCCTCGTCAGAAGGAAAAACTATAACTCAGACAACCTCCTTGTCGTCCAGGTCACCTTGGAAGCCTGGAATGATAACTGTCTCCTGAATGAGGCTGTCGTTATCATATCCCTAGAACATCCACTTATGTTCTAAAGCTGCTTCCGATTGTTTCTCCAGGATTGGATCAATGTCAACTTATTGCATGTAGTGCAAGAACAACATCTGGTGTGGTACTAGACATCTCATGATTGACTCAATTGCCTGAGCAAGTGACCTGCCAATCATGCACATCCCTCTCCCCTTTAGTCTGTAAGACACCTTTAGAGAGGGTGACTCCATCACCTGCAGGTACACTACCGTGCCAGGAGTCGTCCATTCTAAATACTCTTAGAATGTTGTCTAAGTACCCTGATTGGGAAACCACCCAAATCTAGATCTAAAACCATAGATCTAGTAACCAGTATGTCTGATATAATGTCCAAATTCCATGTGGAGAAA
The DNA here is from genome assembly GCA_030015575.1 of Agapanthus africanus. NCBI lineage: Eukaryota > Viridiplantae > Streptophyta > Magnoliopsida > Asparagales > Amaryllidaceae > Agapanthus > Agapanthus africanus. Next base: position 214,481,288 of record JASDDO010000029.1, read on the forward strand.
CCAGTGTGTGACGACCAAAGTATAACCGATTGTAGTATAGGAATATCACTTCCTACTTTGTGTATGTCATCCAAATACCATGACATCACACCCTACTACCTTCTCAACAGATCCATCCTCTATTCTGATGAAGTCAAACCTATGACTGTCACATCAGAAATTGATGATCTATCTCCGCTATATCTGCTTTAGTCTATAAATAGACATAAGCTACCTGTCCACCAATGCTTCCGTTGCTCCCACTGACTACGACAACCCTCTGGCAGAGTCATATACACGTACACTTCTAAAGCAAGTTTAGAACGACGCTATACTCATTCTCCTGCCGGGTCTCACAGTCTGGAACAACAGCAATGGCAAGTGTGGGTAAACAAGAACTTCCCTGTCACCGTCCTTGAGGCTACCGGAGTACCTCTCGGGTGCCTGAAGTTACCCACCGTATCTGCGGAGTGGCCAATGGAATGTCAAACCAGATTGAATCTTTAGGTTCCTATCAAATCTTCAGTAATCGTTTGTGGTTCTGGAATCACTTCCAGTTCTACCATACTCCAACTACTGTTTTCTGAATTTTATTTAAAACTGTGGCGAGTCTAGAACAATATCGCTATTGTTCTTCCAGATGGTAGAAAGTCAACCCTCGTCATAACCTGGGTCAACCCACAAACAGCCATTACAGAAACGTGCCTTGAGTTGTCCAGTGTCTGGTTTTAATCATAAGCCGGACAACTCCCCGTACCTTAACATCGTTAAGATACGAACTGTTCTATATCTAATATAGGACCAGAGGCACTGATTTAATTGAACCAGGTTCAAATCATGCAGCTGCCTCTAGTGCATGTCAACTAAATGGAAGGAGGCCGATCAGTGTTACTCAACTTAGGAATGCTTCCAATTATGAGTAACCTGAAAGAGAAGCAAGTTCTCTTAATCACTACTATCAACTGAATACCATACATAAGTATCTACATCTTCGATCACTTTGAAGAATCCCGATACTTTCAACACCTGGTTCTCTACTCTATTCAAATACCTATAAATTCTCAAAATTCGGACCTTGTGTTTCCACGAAACACCTGTCTAAAAACTAGAGAAGTCATAAGTAAACCGAATATAGTACGAGGACCAACCCCTCTGTCCTGATAGACCCTGGACAACATACAATACTCTGTATAAGTCCCTTGAGTCTGACAACTCATTCACTGCGTGTCGTAGGTTGAAAACTGTACTTATGGTTAAGAAGAATTACACCGCTGTTTAATGTTCCTTACCTAACCATCCACTGATATAGGTAAATGTCATCGACATAATTTCAAAAAGATATATCTCACTCTATAAAAATAGACGTACAGATGTATCGATTTGAAATTGGTGCATAACAGCGGATATTCAAAACCAAATACTTGCCGACTGGCAAACAACCCAGGTGACTTCCTAAAATATCACCGATTACAACGAATCCCGATATAATGAGGATGATCACCCAATTCCCAATAACTTACTCCCACTCATCTTCTGTAAAACCATACAGATGTGAGAATCATACCTGGTAAATACATACCCTGGAGCAAGTGTCTAATTGGAAAATCAGTTTTCTTTTAACAGTACACAGTGAAACTGAAACATTGAAATGTTTCGATGGGGTATCCCGGTATTCCTTGTAATGCCTCTTCCAGATTCACAACTGTAACCGTATAATTCTTTGCCACCTCTCCAAATCCCTTTATATGTCTTTAGTCATTACCTTCTGCACACCCCTTTAGGCCAAATGGTTTTCTTCCTTCCCTACCGTTCGGCACCAGCCTATGGTTTGGAAGAAGACTATCCAATAAGCATAACGGGTGAACTGTCCTAATCCTAGGAGTACTCGCAATGCGAGAGAAGGTGAAGATAAAAGACACCTGAATAAATCTTATTCCTATTTCTCCTGAACCAGAATCCATCCCCGAACTGGAGCAAGTTCCTTTCGAGTTCGTATATAACCATACGATGGAGTATCCAATGAACTGTGGATCTTCGTAGTGATACGGAGTGTTCTGAAGAAATACAAAGGTGATTTGGGAGTGGTAATGAAATACCTGGTTTGGTCGTGAATATAAGTCGCAATTTACTTTGCCCTCTCACAAATCCCTTGCTTTGTCTTAACTTAATACCTTCTGCACACCATCGTTATGCTAATTGGTTTTCTTCATTCCCCACCGTTCGGCACCAGCCTAAGGTTTGGAAGAAGACTATCCAATTTGCGTAATAGGTGTACTACTCCTAAACCAAGGAGTACTCGCAACCTGAGAGAAGGTAAAAGGAAAAGACAACTGAATAGTCCTATCTGTTTTCTCCAGAACCTGAAACCATCCTCGAATAAATTCTTTCGAGTTCGTATATAACCATACGATGGTTTTGTCCAATGGAAGTGGACATTCGTAGTAATACGGGGTGTCCTGGAGAAAAGGGTAAAAGTAGGAGTGGCAATGAGGTTTGCAACTCTGACAATCCAAAAGCCAGTGTTTAAGAAGGTTCGGTTAATTTTGGTCACTGAGTCATAGTCTTAGGGTCGGGTCAATGGTCGCTGCCAAAGAGAGAGAGAAAAGAAACACTCAGCGTGCACTCTAACCTAGATCAGAATGGTTACCAATTTATCTAATTTGGAAACCTCCCACTGTCACCTCAAATTCTCCTCCAAACCTGAAAGAAGAATTAGTCGGGGTCACCCGAGGAGTAAACTAACTCATCAGTGGGAATCGGGATCCAACTATCATCGTATGATAACGTGACGGAATCCACTCACGCTATCACACTCCAGAAGGTATGCGCATATCTGGCAAGTTTCAGTTTCTTTAGAAACTCCCGATGTGATTTTTACCCCATGCTCTTATGACCTTGACGAAGGTCAACAAATCATAAGTCACATGTCAAGTTCTACCCGTCATTGTCCAGGTTAATTTGAACCCACCCGTACAAGCCCTTAACGAAGGTCAACAAGGTTATACGACTGTCCCAAACCAACGCATCTATCTATGCAGCAGAAAGGTAACAAGCAGCTACCATTCACTATGCCTTGATGAAGGTCAACAAACATAGCATGAATACTACGTGCTACCCGTCTGAAACGACGGAGGGCTACGAATGGTTTCTGGCGAAAACCTTTAACGTAATGAACTTGATATCTTTGAAGGAACGGATAGCTTTTAAAATTATAGTGACGAAAACCTTTGCTAAAAAGGTCACTCCCGGTGAAGGGATCTCGGCTCTTTCCCCGTAGAATTAGGTGCAGGATATTCCAACTGAATACCACGGTGCAAAGAAAAAGTAATCGGCTATAGTGAAGTCATTGCCCTGACGCAAACTTTTTGTCCAAGGGGTCACTCCCGGTGAAGGGATCTCAGCCCTTGCCTCGTCGACTGAGGAGCAGGATATTCCAACTGAATACCACGATGCAAAACAAAAGTGAACGTCTTTGCAATAACAGCTTTTTGAAAAGTGTTCCAACAACATCAGAATAGGTTTGTTTTTAACTTGCATTGATCCGAATCAATGCAGTCCCATCAATTGATCACAAGACAAAGAACGAAAATATACTGATGTACGTATATGCCATCCGCGTTCGCCACTGGGTCCCGTCATTACCCGTTAGGTTAGCTAACTAACGACAGAGTGGGGACTGGACTAGCGCGGATGCAAAACATATACAACATCTACTAATATATATACCAATATATAATATTTCGCTCAAGGCGTGATAAAATGCAACATCACAGAAATGTACAGCATCACAGAACAATACAGATATCTGGGATCCCCGGGTTTCACAGAGCCACTACTGAAACCCGACGTTCCCCTGGTCGTGTGGATAGCCTGTGCAATAAAATCCTAGACCCCTACGGGCGCGGCAAGTTACCCGCCAAAACCTGAAGCGAGGCAGCCCCCTTCAGCGACGTGAATGGACCACCCGGCACTTCACGGAATCCGGTAACTTGGGCACCCCTCCTGGGTCAACCTGTACCCCCTACGAGTGCGGCGAATAGCCCGCCAATTCTAGAGTAAAGCCCCCTCCGTCTCAATGCCATGAGATGCGGGCTTGTTTCCCTCTAGAACCCGGCTATCCGTGCACCCTTCCGCGGGGCAATCCTAGTACAGAAAGTAAAATATACATACAATGGGTACATCGACCGCAACCTGGTCGTGCCCCAAAATAATAATACAAACAGGCAGTGACGGCAGTCCACATGTTGGACGCTCGCCCCGCAATATCAAATGTACATAATACAACAAAAACTATACTAGCATTGCATCCAGGCTATCCCCCACGACCGATCCGCAACATCACAGCAATACACAGAACATCAACGTGAAAGTCACGTTCGCAAATCCGTCTAACCGGGCTATAGCAGTTAGACAGGATTTACCGATTAAGTGATATTCACGGTCGCAGATATAATGTAAATATCGTGAAATAATGTGTTTAAAATATCCGATCGATCAAAAATTACCAAGTGGGCCCCAAGCACCACTGTAGCACATAAAGAAATCTGGGCCCAAAAAATAACATTCCAAAAGCCCTATTTCCCTGTAAAAAGATCACTGTGAAAAATTGGTCTAGTGAACCCACTAAACTGCGGCGGAACCGCGGCGCCAAGGGGGGTTTGGCCGCGGTTCCGCGGCGGTTCTACAGTAACACTCTACCAAATTTTCACAGATGTCTTATAATTTCCTGCACAGTATTCTGAGACAACCTGAAAAAATTTTCGAGCCAGAAAAAATTCGACAGAAAACTGATGCATGTGTTATGGGGTTTTCGGAACATTTGTTCGATCGAAAATGGAAAACACATTAGACAAAGCTAGACTATGTTAATGGCGAGGCTCTGATACCACTGTAAGTGCACGGCGGCGCCCCGGCCTCCATCCCGAGGCCAAATGCGGAAGCGATGGTTAACTTTAAATTTTCTCTAACCGGCACCACCACGCACTAAAACCCGGATCGTACCATTAACTAGTCCTAGCTAACTACAAGATGGGAAGAGAGATATACCGAGTGATCCGAGTCCTCCGGTCTTCTCGTCGTCGTCCCGATCTCCCGCGGCTTCTCCGGTCTCCACCTCCTCGCCGGAAGGGGCACCACGTCGCCGGCTTCTTTTACGGGCTCCCACCTCTATACCAAGGCAACTCGGGCATGAAGTTGGCGAGCCGACGTGCCCAAGGTTTGCTGTAGAATGCGTGTAGTGCTCTTTAGTGTCTATTTGGCTTTATGGAATTGCTATTGGTGAGGAAAAAGGATATGAGCTTTTGGAGATGAACCATATCATTTTTTGCAAGACAAATGAGAGTATTTCTTTCCTCACCAAATTGGGACAGGCCACTCCTCATAATGGCCGGCCATATGAGGTGAAGAGAGAGGAGAGAATGAGGGACAGTGTAACAAAACAATGAGGGTCTCTCATAATCCAAGAGAGAGAGAAACAAAATGATGAGAAGAAATCATCACAAGGAATAACCAACACTCAACCAACCAATCATTCCAAAAAGGTCAAGCCATCATCATCAAGCATGATGACTTCAAAAAGTCAAGCCATCATGAAGAAGGAAAGTCAAGTGATGGTGAGCCATCATGATCCAACAAAATGCAAAGAACACCCTCCACAAATACTTATTTGCACAAATGCAAATAAGCCCTCCTCCACCAATTTTCGGCCAATGAAAGATACAAAGAAATATGGCCGAAACGGAAAGCAAACTGGCAACCCCGGAAAACTGGTCCCATAATAAATTACAGGAAAACCCCGATACTGTGCATACACACCCGCATTTGTATTCCGACCGAAATACAAATGCAATGAGACAAAATCTACACTGTATTATACTAGGATCCGGCTTAAACCAAAGCCGGCTAGTAATATCCGTCCGATCCTGATCCGTGCAATACCGCACGTATCTGATCGAATCCTACCATATCTCCATACGGCCTCTACAGCGTTTCGCCCGAAAGCTGAGTAACTTAATGTGGGGGACTCTAAAGACTCGTCAACACCTTGGTTGTGGATTTAACCACTAGCACGTCAGAGGTATAAGCCAATACGTAACGGGCTACCAGGCATTGACCAAAAAGGACGTCGATGAGCGAACTCATCCTGACACCCTACTGAGCCTGTCAGTGACAATATCCGTACAGTCCGGTCCGTTCGTCTATGAGCATCGCATGGCGGGCCTAGGGGGTTGGTAAAAGTCAGACCCCCAAAAGCGGTACAAGTCGTGTCGGAGTGTAGCCCAGAACACCCTGAGATACTACTGGAATACCTACCAGTAAATCTCCTGCCTCGGCCGAGGGCTTCGTATAATGGCTCTCCTAGACACAGCGCGACCTCACCCCCAATACCGGGAGAGACGAACCCCTGAAGATCCGCTCACTGCCTCCATGTGGCTCGGGACTGTACCCAACTAAAACCTGTTTGCATGTCTCCTTTGAGCATGGTAGGGTAGTAATCAAACTACAGTGGGAACTCACACGAGACAAATGACGATCCCCAGGTCGATGAACTAACCTGTACACATGTCACCTGGGAACTGCTATCTGACGTCTGGTATAATCCCAACTAGCAGGTTCCCGGCGAGTCCTGTCCGGTGTACTCATAACCCAATGAGCACCTGTATACATCTTAGGTGATCCAACTGACACCAATGGCTTGTGAGACCGGCCACCGCCCCTCGTCGGGGTCTCGACTGTATACACTAGTCTACTCTGGAGTATCGATGCCCTGTCTCGAAACTCCCACGACTAGGGACCTTTTAAGGATGTGCTTATAGACCCCAGCTCCCACTTATATGATCGCCCTCATACTGCTGGTGGTCAAGCAAGAATCCTAGGGGCTCTATCAACGTGTAATAGCGACATGTGAGGTCACTTAAAGCAGTACACGATGATAAAGATAAACCAGATAGCATACTATCATCTCGAGTAAGACTGTCCTACTGGGACAGGTCCTCCCTCAATCATTGCAATCACGTGCCTGTGATCCAATAATTGACTCTGAGGGCACTATCTCCAACATATAATTATATATTTGATATATTACTTTGCATTAACTAGTATTTGTTCACTTAAAATGGATTTTCTCACTTGAAGTCCACATTGTATATATGATATATTTTTGTACACTTGTTTGTATCATGTTTGATGATACATGCAACCTTGGGTGTGTGTATGCTATACACTATGTTTAGTTAATGGTTAGGGTTTCCATTGCTTTATTTATTTATCTATTTATTTTGGTTAAAAGAAAAAGGAAAACTAAATGGTTGCTTTCATACAAGAAGTTTCTTGATGCTTCATGCATCTTTGACTAAGTGACCATTTTGTCTTCTTCTCCTAAACCTAACCATTCAACTAACCCTAGTTTATTCTCTACACTTAACCAAGGTTGCATTATGATAAGAATGAATGGGATTTTCTTTTTAAAATCAATCCTTTTTTATTCTATCATCATCTTCATCTTCATCAAGCTTTATGAAAGCTTGCTAGCTTCAATGGCAACATGAGAAAAAGAGTGAGAAATCCAATTCTAAAGTGAACCCACTTCCTATTTCTTCATCCTCTACCACTTGCCAAGTAGTATGGGGTGTTTTCTTCACAAGTTTCATGACTTGGTGAAGTTTGAGCTTGATCTTGAGTTGCCTCGACGTAGATCATCTTCGGCATCGAAGTCGACGACCTAGCCCGTTCTTTTCTCCGATGAAACCACCGCGAGAGTCTAGGATTCCGATGGGTACAGCGGAGGGACGTCATCACGGAGCTAAAGAGGTGGAGGACCGGATCTACAAAGGTTGTAGTCACTTTCCTTTAAGTTAAAGTTGTTTACTTGCATCTTTATCACCTTATCCTCTAGTTAACGATCCGTATTAGGGTTTGTAGGCACATGAAAAAATTTGAATTGGGCATGTTTGATCTGTTGTGAGACCTCATTAGTGTGCCTAGAAAACCTACATCTTCTTCTTCTTCCTCCACTTCTACTAGTCAGTCTAGGGTAGGAATTCACCAACTCGATGTCTCTAAATGGCTGCAATAACGAGAAAACTTGAAGCGATAGAGAGCAAATTTTCATCTCCTGCGCCTGCCCCTGTTCTTCCCCTTCGTACCATTTGTGCTTGTTGTTCCGATCCTTCTCACTTAACTGAAGAGTGTCCTTATAATCCACCATCTCAAGGACAAGATCAGGTTAATGCTGCATTTCAGCAAAGACCGAGAAATGATCCATACTCTTCCACCTACAATCCCGGTTGGAGGAACCATCCCAATTTCGCCTGGAATAAGAATCAGCATCAATTCCAAGGCAACAATTTCCAAAGGCCCCCTCCTCCACAACAATAAGCGCAACAACAAACTCAACATCAGTTTCAGTAGCCCTTCCTGTTAGTGTATATGCCCTAGAGGCCATTACTGTATCATACTAGTTTGTATATTACTTGATGGAAGCTTGGGATATTCACAGTTGTATATACAATCTTGCTCGAAATGGTAGTAAGCTACTTGGTTTGTCTCTGCTTTAATATGTGCATGTGTTTCTTTTTGCATATCGATGATATACATATTAGTAGAGCCCTTAGGATCTTTGCTTGATTACCAACGTTGTGATGGCGCTCACACTCGTGGGAGCTGGGTAATCCATAAGCACATCCTTATACAGGTCCCTGGTCGTTGGACTATCGAGACAGGGCATCGATACTCCGGAGTAGACTAGCGTATGCGCTTCTCATCCCAGCGTGAGAGACGGTCTGTCCCACAGCCGTCAGTACGTCGTACTTGAGATAGTATGCGGGTGCTCGTTAGGTTACGAGTACACTGGACAGGACTCGTCGGGGACTGTTGGTTGGTATTATACCTATCGTCAGTTATCAGTTCCCAGGTGACATGAGTACAGCTTAGTCCGCTGACTTGACACTGTCACTTCGCCTCGAGTATGTTCCCACTGCACTTTGATTACTACCCTACCACGGCTCAAAGGAGTCGTGCAAACAGGTAGTTTTTGGGTGCAGTCCCGAAGCACTTGGAGGCAGTGACGGTTAGACAGGATTCGTCTCTCCCGGTATTGGGGGTTGACATCGCGCTGTGTCCAGGAGAGACATTACACGAGTAGTCCCTGGCCAGGGCAAGCGAGATATACTGGTAGGTTTCCAGTGTTATCTCAGGGTGTTTTGGGCTACACTCCGACACGACTTGTACCGCTATTAGGGGACTGACGTTCTCCGCCCCCCTAGGCCCGCCATGCGATGTATCAGACGAACAGACCGGACTGTATGGAGACTGTCACATACAGGCTCAGTAGGAGTTCAGATGGGGTTCACCTCGTCAGTCTTCTTATCGACATCTACCTGGGGACCGTTACGTACAGCTAGTGCTGCTTGCGGTCTGTGGTTAAACCCACTGCCAGCGTAGTGTCGAGTCTTTAGAGTCCCACACAGAGAGCTATTCACCTTTAGGCAAAATGAGTAGAGGTCGCATGGTTTTGCGACAGGGTTCGTTCACATCCACGCACTTGTGCACGTTTGCTGTCCGGACAGCTTATACTAGCGGGCTTTGGTTTAAGCCGGATCCTAGTATATGATTTGGGATTGGTTTTACCTCAGTGTATTCGTGTTCCTCGGATCACGAATACGGGTGCGTATGCACAGTTGCTTGAGACAGAGGGAGAGGACTTTGATTAGGGTTAATGACCATTGTCATTTTATTAACCCTAATGCTTATGTGTGTATTATGGTTAATTGATATTAGTTTAATATAATTGTGTATGGTTATGGTTGTTGACCATTTGACTATCTTGACTTGTTGACCTAGGTTGACACTTTGACCATCATCATTTCATTTGGAAGATGCTCTTTGATCCTTGCAATTTGCATTAAAAATGAAATGATAATGGTCATGTCTTGATTAACCATGACAATTATCTAGCTAATTATCAATTTATAATAATTCACACTTATATGTGAGAATGGTTTATTTTTCTCTCATTCTATCATTTGCTTTCTCTCTCTTGTTCTTCCTCTCCCTCAAGCTCTCCCCTCTCATGTGTTGAGAAACACTTGAGCTCGAGAAAAACCTCTTCTTGATAATCTCTACTCTCATCTAGGGTTCTAGAATTAGCACTTCTTGCACCCTAGTTACTTCTAGCTTGGAGTTGAAGCCAAAGGTTGAGGCTTTCGGGTGGATCTTTCTTCGACGTGAGAAGACGACAAAGGTGACCTCTTTCTACTACTCCAATGAGCAAGGAGAGAAGGACATAAAGCCCTAGGTATAACCATTCTACCCTTAGCTAGTTTCTAGTTAGCTTTAGCTTGTTTTTGTTTAGCAAAGATCCTTCTTTGTCTAGTCCATGTTGCCTAAAGTGATAAAAATTTGATTTTTATTCCGTTTTCCGCCTCCCCGCTAGCACCGGGGTGGGCAACGTGGACTTACAGTGGTATCAGAGCCTAACTAAACATAAACTAGCTAGGTAGTGAAAGTGTATGGAAGTTTGATCGGAAAAATCGAAAAACCAATACATCAAAAACCCTAACTTTCTGTTATATTTTTTCCTGCTCAAAATAAAATTTATCATACTCCAAAAATCGTCTCAGGGTTTTGTGAAGAAAGCCACCAAACCCGGTCCAGTGAATCGACCAAAGCGCCGCGGTTTCGCTGCAATAGCAAGCTATTGCCGTGCAACCGCGGCCGAGTTGACTCGGTTCTGGGTCGAGTTTGGTGCAGTGTCTTTCTGGCTTGGTTTTGGGATTTTTAAGATGGTTTATATGTGCCCAGGTTTTCCAGAAAAGAAATTTGTTTTTGGGGGCCTATAAATCCGTATTTTTGATCGAACTTCAATACACTTTGACTAAAGGGTTATATCTGTGATGTTTATATGTATTCAACGTCGGCTAATCGCTATATGTCGATTAGTGGGGGTTATACATATCTGTGATCTGTGTTTGATGATGGTATGTGTATATGAATGCGTTGGATTGTCGCGGGTGAATAGCCGGGGTGGATGTAACATGAGTGTTTCTTTTTCTTTCATTCATTGTAACATGTAAATTGTTGTAATATTATTTGTATGGCCGTCGTCATTGTATAATTCTTTTTACTGTTTTTGCTCCTAGGATAGACCCATGGAGGGGGTGCACAAACTACCGGGTATCTCGAAGTGCCGAGTGGCCTACTCACGGTGGTGAGGGAGGTTGCTTCGCTTCGGGTACTTGGCGGGTAGTTTGCCGCACCCGTAGGGGTCTTAGGTGGGGTATTGGCTATTCACCGCGACCGTGTAATCCGCTTTTCGTTGCAGGCTCGAACGTATTGCGGATTCCTAGTATATCCAATGTATTCATCTGTGATCTGTAATGTCTATCATTGCTATATATTTATATATTATAACTATTTAGGCGTTGCTTATGTTTTACAGCCGCGCTAACCCAGCCCCCGCTCTGTCGTTAGTTAAGTAACCTAACGGGTGATGACGGGGCCCCGTGGCGAATGCGAATGGCATAAGCGTACGTCATATTTTGGTTGTTTTCTGCAATGGTAGGATTAAATGATGGGACGCATTAAAAGAACTAATGCGAGAAAATAAACCAAGTAAAAGTCGATTGGAACACTTTGAAAACCACTCGGTTCTTTTCAAAACTAAACTTTTAAACGCGGAGCTTGAACCACTCCTTTTAAAAGCTATCTCGTTCCATCGATTATATCAAGTTCACTACGTTCACGGTTTCGCCAATACCATTCGTAGCCCTCCATCATTTCAGTTAAATATTCGGTAGTATTCAAGCTATGTATTTTGACCTCACGCCAAGGCATAATGATTGGTAGCTGCCGGATATTTATCTGTTGCATAGATAGAATGCGTTGGTTTGAGACAGTCGTACTGCCATTTTGGCCTACGTCAAGGGTAGGTACGGGTGGGTTCAAATTAACCGGGATAATGATGGGAAGAACTTGACATGTGACTTATGACATTTTGACCTCACGCCAAGGTCATAAGAGCATGAGGCAAAAATCCACATCGGGAGTTTCATAAGTACTGAAACTTGCTAGCGCTGCATACCATTTGGAGTGTGATGATTCTTGTAGGATTCCTTCGGTTTTATCACGCAATGATATTTGGATCCCGATCCTACTGTGAGTATATGCTACTCCTCGGGAAAACTCTCACTTAACGATCAATGCTATAAACCTAGTAGGTGTCTAGAAAGGTGTTAGCGGGGCTACGTCCACAGGGAAAAGAGGTTACTTAATTAAGGAACTTCGCGAAAGCGTTGGAAAACCTCCCTCGAAGTACCGACACTGGCCTGGCTGAATGGTTAAGCAAGTATTGTATGGTGAGATTGATCCCGACTAATCCTTTCTTTACGGTTTGAGAAGGGATTCGAGAGACAGTGGGAGCCATCCTGTTTAGACAAACTAAAAACCACTCTAAACTTGCAAGAGCATCATGCTAAAGTGTTTCTTTTCTCTCTCCTAATTGCAGCAACCATTCAACATGACCGGACTTAAGTTATTACTAGATAAAAACATATTGACAGGGCCAAACTACAAAGATTGGCTCAGGAATGTCAAGATGGCAATCACTTACGACAAACTGGGGTATCTCTTTACCACCAAAGCTCCCCCTGTCCCAGGTCCCAAAACCAGTGTCGTAGATAAGGAAATCTATAAGACCTGGGAAATAGATTGTGCGAAGGCCAAATGCCTCGTACTTTCCTCGATGGACAACGAACATCAGAGGAGGCATGAGAATATGGACCTAGAGTCCATATTTCTTCATACAAAAGAACTGTATGAAGAGCAGTCTCGTATCGCCAGATACGAAGTGTCGAAGAAGTTGTTTTCGGCAAGGTTGGCCGTCGGATCATCGGTAGCGGAACACGTGCTTAAGATGATTGGCTACATAGAGGAGCTCGCAGAACTTGGGACCATGTTGGAGAATGAGCTCTATACGGACTTGATTCTCCAGTCCCTTCCTTCCACTTACGCCCAGTTCATCCTGAACTTCAACTTACAGGAAAAAGAAGTTGAACTTTCAGAGCTCCTCAACATGCTGAGGAGTGCAGAGGGCACCCTACAGAAAGGTAGGGAGACATCCACTTTGTTTGTAGGAGGATCTTCCTCTTCTAGATCCAGGGCGAAAGCCAAGGGTAAGAAGAAGAAAGCCCCCGCCAAACCAAGAGGCGGTGTCAGTAAAGTGGATACAAAGGGAAAAGGAAAAGCAACAAAGGTAGCGGGAAAGCTGGTGGGGAAGGAAGAATGCTTCTATTGTCACAAAAGTGGTCACTGGAAACAGGATTGCAAGGCTTGGAAGGCCAGAACACAGGATTTGAAGCGAGTTGCGGCTTCAGCTTCAGGTGTGTATGTTATTGAAAACTGTCTATCAATAAACTCTACATCCTGGGTATTGCATACCGGATCAGGATCACATATCTGTAATTCTTTGAAGGCGTTGAGAAAGCGTAGAGTTTTGAAGGCAGGTCACATGACCCTTAGAGTTGCAAACGGTGCTAGCATGGATGCTGAGGCCGTGGGAGACTATCACCTGGGATTGTCGGATGGACACTTTTTGGTTTTGCGTAGTTGTTATTATGTACCAAATGCAACCTGTAATATCATTTCTGTATCTTTATTATCTAAAGAAGGTTATGAATTTGCATTTGTAAGTAATGTAGTGAACATTCACCTTAATCAAGTTTTGATTGGGTCAGGTACATTGAATAACGGTATATACGTTTTAAACCAACCACAGATTTTCAATGTCCAGAATACACACAAAAGAAAGTCTCCAGAAATCAATAAAACTTTCTTATGGCATTGTAGACTGGGTCACATCAATGAGAGAAGGTTGACTAAGTTACATGCAGAAGGATATTTGGATCCGTTCGAATATCAATCGTATGCAACTTGTCAATCCTGTCTCAAATGAAAGATGACAAAGACTCCGTTCACTGGACACGGAGTAAGAGCGAGCGAGCTCTTGGGACTCGTACACAGCGACATGTGCGGTCCAATGTCTACACATGCACGAAGCGGTTATTCTTACTTCATTACTTTTACGGACGATTTTTCAAGGTTCGGACATGTCTTCTTAATGAAGCATAAATCCGAAGCTTTTGAGAAATTCCAGGAATACAAGAATGAAGTAGAAAAACAAATAGGCAAAAATATCAAGGCACTGAGATCTGATCGAGGTGGTGAATACTTGAGTGCCGAGTTCCTGGGTTACTTAAAAGAGAATGGAATTCTCTCTCAGCTTACTCCTCCATACACTCCACAACACAACGGTGTATCGGAGAGACGGAACCGAACCCTATTGGATATGGTACGGTCCATGATGAGTAACGCTGAGTTGCCGCGATCGTTCTGGGGATATGCGCTAGAATCAGCTGCATACCTTTTGAACCGAGTTCCCACTAAGACTGTGCCTACCACACCATATGAGTTATGGAGTGGGAAGAAACCCTATCTTCAATACTTGAAGATTTGGGGATGTCCAGCTTATGTCAAAAAGCAGCATGCGGACAAACTAGAGGCACGCTCAGTACTGTGCAAGTTTGTGGGATACCCAAAGAACTCCAGGGGGTATCTTTTCTATTACACAGAGGAACAAAAAGTCCTTGTTTCTCGTAATGCCCATTTTCTGGAACATCAGTTCTTAGAAAAAGAAATAAGTGGGAGCGCAATAGAACTGGAAGAAATTCCAGAACCACAAGCTATTACTGAAAGCTTAGTAGAACCAGAGGGTTCGAAGGATCAGGACATTCCCACGCCACTCCGCAGGAGTAGTAGGCAGTCTCATCCGCCCGAGAGATACTACGGTTTTCTCATTGACGGGGATAGAGAGGATTGCATCATAGATTGTGATGAGCCTACTACCTTCCAGCAAGCCATTCAGAGCGTCGACTCGGTAAAATGGCTGGATGCAATGCGGACCGAAATGGAGTCCATGTACACCAACAAAGTATGGACGTTGGACATTGCTCCAGATTGGGTAAAACCCGTATGATGCAAGTGGATCTTCAAAAGGAAGATTGGTGTAGATGGACAGGTTGAGACCTATAAAGCTAGACTGGTAGCAAAGGGTTTTCGTCAGCGACCTGGTTTGGACTATGACGAAACCTTTTCTCCAGTAGCTATGCTGAAATCCATTCGGATCCTTCTTGCCATTGCTGCCTTCCACGATTATGAGATTTGGCAGATGGACGTAAAGACAGCTTTTCTAAATGGACATTTAGAGGAGTGTGTCTATATGGAACAGCCAGAGGGTTTCATTCAGAGTGGGAGCAGCGGAAAGGTGTGCAAGCTGCTTAAGTCCATTTATGGACTAAAGCAGGCATCGTGGAGTTGGAACATCTGTTTTGATGAGACGGTCAAGGAATTTGGCTTTATCAAAAATCCAGATGAACCATGCATCTATTGTAGATTTGTAGCGAGAACTGTAGTATTCCTCGTTTTATACGTGGATGACATTCTCTTAATAGGAAATGACATTCCTATGCTACAATCTGTCAAGGGGTTCTTGTCACACAGGTTCTCCATGAAAGACCTGGGTGATGCCTCATACATTCTGGGTATCCGGATCTACCGTGACAGATCCAAGAGGATATTAGGACTTTCACAGTCCAGGTACATCGACACCATACTGAAGAGATCAGTATGGAAGATTCCAAGCGCGGTAATCTACCGGCTTGTCACGGGATCACCCTCTCCAAAGAGATGTCTCCCAAGACTGATTTGGAGAGGGATCGCATGTCTATTATACCCTACGCTTCTGCGATAGGCTCTATAATGTATGCGATGTTGTGTACCAGACCGGATGTGGCTTATGCACTGAGTGTGGTAAGCAGGTATCAGTCAAACCCTGGGGAGAAACATTGGATAGCAGTAAAGAACATTCTCAAGTACCTGAGAAGGACTAAGGAGATGTTCTTGGTGTATGGCGGAAAAGACCTCCGGATTGAGGCCTTTGCTGACTCCAGCTTCCAGAGTGACAAGGATGATTCCAAGTCCATGTCGGGTTTTGTCTTCACCCTCAATGGAGGGGCGGTGTGTTGGAAGAGCTCCAAACAGGAAACCGTTGCTGACTCGACTATGGAAGCGGAATACATCGCTGCATCTGATGCCGCAAAAGAAGCTGTCTGGATGAGGAAGTTCTTGAAAGAACTTCAGGTGGTTCCGTCCATTGTTGACCCAATACCTCTGTATTGCGACAACAACGGGGCTATAGCTTTAGCGATGGAACCCAGGTCCCATCAAAAATCCAGACACATCTTGAGGCGGTATCACCTGATCAGGGAGATCGTGGATCGCCAGGAGATCGAGGTTCGGAGGGTTGCTTCAGAAGATAACACAACAGATCCATTCACCAAGGCCTTGCCCCAGACTCAGTTCGAGCGGCTGATCGAGATGATAGGTCTTCGATACGCCAGTACATGGCCTTAGTGCAAGTGGGAGATTGTTAGTGTATATGCCCCAGAGGCCATTACTGTATCATACTAGTTTGTATATTACTTGATGGAAGCTTGGGATATTCACAGTTGTATATACAATCTTGCTCGAAATGGTAGTATGCTACTTGGTTTGTCTCTGCTTTAATATGTGCATGTGTTTCTTTTTGCATATCGCTGATATACATATTAGTAGAGCCCTTAAGATCTTTGCTTGATTACCAGCGTTGTGATGGCGCTCACACTCGTGGGAGCTGGGTAATCCATAAGCACATCCTTATACAGGTCCCTGGTCGTTGGACTATCGAGACAGGGCATCGATACTCCGGAGTAGACTAGCGTATGCGCTTCTCATCCCAGCGTGGGAGACGGTCTGTCCCACAGCCGTCAGTACGTCGTACTTGAGATAGTATGCGGGTGCTCGTTAGGTTACGAGTACACTGGACAGGACTCGTCGGGGACTGTTGGTTGGTATTATACCTATCGTCAGTTATCAGTTCCCAGGTGACATGAGTACAGCTTAGTCCGCTGACTTGACACTGTCACTTCGCCTCGAGTGTGTTCCCACTGCACTTTGATTACTACCCTACCAAGGCTCAAAGAAGTCGTGCAAACAGGTAGTTTTTGGGTGCAGTCCTGAAGCACTTGGAGGCAGTGACGGTTAGACAGGATTCGTCTCTCCCGGTATTGGGGGTTGACATCGCGCTGTGTCCAGGAGAGCCATTACACGAGTAGTCCCTGGCCAGGGCAAGCGAGATATACTGGTAGGTTTCCAGTGTTATCTCAGGGTGTTCTGGGCTATACTCTGACACGACTTGTACCGCTATTAGGGGACTGACGTTCTCCGCCCCCTAGGCCCGCCAAGCGATGTATCAGACGAACAGACCGGACTGTACGGAGACTGTCACATACAGGCTCAGTAGGAGTTCAGATGGGTTCACCTCGTCAGTCTTTTATCGACATCTACCTGGGGACCGTTACGTACAGCTAGTGCCGCTTGCGGTCTGTGGTTAAACCCACTGCCAGCGTAGTGTCGAGTCTTTAGAGTCCCACACAGAGAGCTATTCGCCTTTAGGCAAAATGAGTAGAGGTCGCATGGTTTTGCGACAGGGTTCGTTCACATCCGCGCACTTGTGCACGTTTGCTGTCCGGACAGCTTATACTAGCGGGCTTTGGTTTAAGCCGGATCCTAGTATATGATTTGGGATTGGTTTTATCTCAGTGTATTCGTGTTCCTCGAATCACGAATACGGGTGCGTATGCACAGTTGCTTGAGACAGAGGGAGAGGACTTTGATTAGGGTTAATGACCATTGTCATTTTATTAACCCTAATGCTTATGTGTGTATTATGGTTAATTGATATTAGTTTAATATAATTGTGCATGGTTATGGTTGTTGACCATTTGACTATCTTGACTTGTTGACCTAGGTTGACACTTTGACCATCATCATTTCATTTGGAAGATGCTCTTTGATCCTTGCAATTTGCATTAAAAATGAAATGATAATGGTCATGTCTTGATTAACCATGACAATTATCTAGCTAATTATCAATTTATAATAATTCACACATATATGTGAGAATGGTTTATTTTTCTCTCATTCTATCATTTGCTTTCTCTCTCTTGTTCTTCCTCTCCCTCAAGCTCTCCCCTCTCATGTGTTGAGAAACACTTGAGCTTGAGAAAAACCTCTTCTTGATAATCTCTACTCTCATCTAGGGTTCTAGAATTAGCACTTCTTGCACCCTAGTTACTTCTAGCTTGGAGTTGAAGCCAAAGGTTGAGGCTTTCGGGTGGATCTTTCTTCGACGTGAGAAGAAGACAAAGGTGACCTCTTTCTACTACTCCAAGGAGCAAGGAGAGAAGGACATAAAGCCCTAGGTATAACCATTCTACCATTAGCTAGTTTCTAGTTAGCTTTAGCTTGTTTTTGTTTAGCAAAGATCCTTCTTTGTCTAGTCCATGTTGCCTAAAGTGATAAAAATTTGATTTTTATTCCGTTTTCCGCCTCCCCGCAAGCACCGGGGTGGGCAACGTGGACTTACACTTCCAACCCCAACCTTTTCAAAATCAGACGAACAACTTTGCACCCAACAATTCTTTTCCTCAAAACAACTTTATTCCGTCAAACAACGATAAGGTTTCCTCGCTAGAACGAAGTCTGGTGGCATTCGTTAAACAATCGACACAATCCACCGCCAACATCCAATCTTCTATTCAGTCCTTAGTGCAACACACTGCCGCTCACGGGCAAAGCATCAAAACCATCGAAGCCCAGATAGCACAACTGAATGCAGCCTTAAGCGAGCGAGAGAAGGGGAAGCTTCCGTCCCAACCACTCCCAAATCCCGGTCACCCACATAATGTACATGTTGCTCTTGAACAACAGAACCATAATGTGAGTGCCGTGACTACATTGAGATCGGGAAGGATGCTGCAAAACGACATTGGCACACGGATTGACGATGACACCCCGGCCACTTCTTCTTCTTCTCCTTCTTCTTCTTCGTCTTCTGAGCCTATTCTCCATTCTTCAAAAGGCTCTTCTTCTTCTTCTTCTGCTCTGGACGGACCCACTTCTCACTCCACGAAAACACCAGCTCTGGGATCCGTTCCAACTCCACAATCTCCTCCACAAGCATTAGACTCAACCAATTTTAAAAACGTTCCATTTCCAAACCGGTTGAAGTCCAATAAACAAAATCCACAAATGGAGAAGATTCTGGTGTTGTTTAAGCAGGTTAACATCAACATTCCCCTTTTAGATACTGTCCAACAAGTCCCGTCCTACGCGAAAATCTTAAAGGACTTGTGCACGAAAAAGAGGAAGTCTCGGGTACCCAAGAAAGTTTTCTTGGCTAGTACTGTGAGTGATGCTCTTACCCAATCTTTACCGCAAAAAAGGAAGGACCCTGGCTGTCCTATGATTTCTATTACCATAGGGGATAAGAACATCAACCGCGCACTATTAGATCTTGGTGCCAGTGTTAACCTGCTTCCGTACTCAGTATATGAGCAACTAGGTGTAGGAGAGCTGAAACCCACACACTGCACTCTCCAAATGGCGGACCGATCGATCACCCATCCTAGGGGTGAGCTAGAGGATGTGTTAATCAAGGTTGGGGACTTCATATTCCCCGTTGACTTCATTGTTTTAGACACACAGCCTGTAGCTAACCCCTGGAATCAAATTCCGGTGATACTCGGTCGCCCATTCCTTGCAACCTCAAATGCTGTGATCAATTATCGAAATGGTTCGATGAATCTATCTTTTGGAAATATGACAATTGAACTCAACATTTTTAGGTTGGGGAATCAGCCCACCGAAACTAATGCTCATATACTAGACGTTTGCTCAATCCAGGAGTTCACCCCAGAAGAGTGTGAATTCGAGGAGTTTTTGTTCGATCACGATAACCTTAACGCCACTAGTGCGTTCTTCTTCGAACCTGCTGCTGTTTCTGCGCCCGACAATGACTACGAGTGTTTCAATTGTAGGGTTGCTAGGCACTGCCACAAAGGTCTATGAGGCATCAACCATGCCCGATTTAAAATTTAGCTATGCCGAACAACCCGAAGCCGGATCTTTAAACTAGAGATTAGGCGAAAACAAGCATGTTAAACTCTTTAACACTAAGTGAGAGGGATTACAACCTTTGTAGATCCGGTCCTTCACTTCATATGCTCCGTGTTGAGGTCCCTTCGCTGCGATCATCGTGCTCCGGACTCTCGAGAGGTTCCACGAAGAGAAAGATGCAGTCTTGCTTCCGATCTTCGATACAAAGATGATCTACCTTGAAGTTTCGTTAACACAAGCTAACACTCACTAAATGAAGTGAACACTTTCATCTAAAGGGCTAGGGTAGATGAGAATAATGAAGTAGGATTGTTGCTCTCATTTGTTTTCTAATTCTCACTCATTTTTCATCACTTAGAAAAAGCTAGAAAGCTTTTTCATGAAAAGAAAGAAGGAAGAAGATGAACAATATCATGAAACCTTTTGTGATGAATAATGAAAGGATTAATATGATGAATAATGCAACCATGGTCAACCAAACTCATGTAGAGAATTAACTAGGGTTTGGGTTTGGGTTGGGTTAAAGCATGAGTCATAACAAAATATCTTTATCATGACAAAAAGAAACCTTCTAGAATATACTAGAAGTCTTAACCCTAATCCAAACCCTAATCATGTTTAAACTCCACTAAACATGTTGCATTAGTTATCATATCATGTTACAATATTATATATCACATATATAATATTTATCGTAACAAAATAAAATAATACAATTAACATATATCGCATATATATCAATGTATTACCCGAGTGAGAAAAAGAATCTTTTAGTGAGCTAATATTAGTTAATGTAATTTAATATATCATATATATTATTATACATTAAATTATCGAATCAACACTTCATCCGAAAATCCGGCTATATCGCATATAACCGACTAATATTTATCCGTACCGATTCATCGAATCAACACTTGATCCGATGACCCGGCTGATATCAAATATCGCGAGAATATAATACGGTATCTCATATTGCATTATCCTCGGTCCTGCACATATCACATACGTGCCCCTACTCCGTTTTCCTGAGTCAAGAAACCTCTCTGTAGGACTCTAAAGAATCGTCAATAAGCCGGCAGTAGGTGATGATCATATCAAACACCCACAAGCTGCAAGCGGTCAGCTAAACGTAACAGCTACCCAGGTATTGAGCGCTCAGAAGATCAACAAGCAAGCCTGTACATTCTACTGTGAATCTAAACAGTAACACTCCTGTACAGTCCGGTCTCGTCGTCTGATATGTTGCATATCTCGCCTAGGGGTGGTAAACGTCAGACCCCAGTAGCTCGATAAGTCGTGTCGATATGAGGTCTATAACAGTTCGAGAAACTTCTGATGAAACTTACCAGTAAATCTCAGCAACCCTGACCAGGGATATCCGGTTATAGCCAATCGAACACAGCACAACATCAACTCCCTATACCGGGAGAGACGAATCCCCTCCAATCGCTCATTGCCTCCATGTGTTTCGGGACTGTACCCAAAAGCCACCTTTTTGCACGCCCTCTTGGACGTGGTATGATGGAAATCAAAGCACAGTGGGAATCACACAAGACTCTATGACGATCTCGGGTTAACAGACTACTCTGTACCAGTGTCACCGGAGAACTGCCATCTGACGTGAGGTATAATACCATCTGGGAGTTCTCGGCGAGTCCGTCCAGTGTACCCAGTCTCTACTGGGCACCCGTACACCATCCTTGATGTCAAACACCAATGGATATGGGATCATCCATCGCCCATCATATGGGTCAAGATGCGTATACGCTAGTCTACTCTGGTGTATCGATGCCCTGTCTCGATACACCCTCGACTAGGAACAGTTATAGGATGTACTCGTCGACTACCGTGGCCCCACTAGTATGATCTCATCATAGTCCCAGTAGTCGAGTACATATCCTAAGGGCTTTATCAACATGTAATATAGAGACAATCAGAGTACATGTTAAGATAAAGTACAACCAGATAGCATACTATCATGTCGAGCAAGAAAGTCCTCCCTATATATGTCCAAGCATCCATTACAATATACATCGTATGTACAGTAATGGCCTCTAGGGCATACATATAACTAACAATCTCCCACTTGCACTAGGGCCATCTGTTGTGGTATCACATACCCAACAATTAGCTGTGGTTGAAGTATCTCATACTCAACCATCCCATAAAAGTCTCTACTGGGAAAAAGGCCTTTGTGAGTGGATCCGCGCTGTTGTCCTCTGTGTCTACTCTCCTAACCTCGATTTCCCTGGATATCAACCATCTCCATGATCAGGTGATACTGCCTAAGGATTATATCTGGATTTCTGATGGAACGGGGGGTTCCTTGGCAAAAGCCACAACTCCACTGTCACACAATGGTAGGAACGAAGTTCATCTCATGAACTTATATATATCCAGACTGCCTCTTTGGTAGCATCCTTGGTAACGATATATCTTGCCTTTAATCATTTAGTAAGTCACGGTATCTAGCTTGGAACTCTTCCAACATACCGTCCCTCCACTGAGGGTAAAGACAATGCCTGCGACTGACATTCAGTCGTTCTTATCACCCTGGAACCTTTCCAGTGATTCTCCCCAGGATCGACTGATACCATCTCTCTACAACTAGTGAGTATCCTAACATCCAATTAGATCTATCTCATAGATCCAAAAACCCAGGATTTAGGAGGTATCATTTTGATCCTATATGGAGAATCCTTGTGATAAGCGGACATTGACCGATCGTAGCATAGGAAACTCCTTCCCTATCAAGAGTATGTCATCCACGTACTCTACGAGGATCACCACCATACTCCCTACTACCTTTTTGTATATAAAAGGTTCATCTACCATTTTGATGAAGTCAAACTCTTTGACTACCACGTCAAAACAGATGTTCCAACTCCGCGATGCCTGTTTTATCATATAAAACATCTTGCACAC
This sequence comes from Agapanthus africanus, assembly GCA_030015575.1. Taxonomy (NCBI): domain Eukaryota; kingdom Viridiplantae; phylum Streptophyta; class Magnoliopsida; order Asparagales; family Amaryllidaceae; genus Agapanthus; species Agapanthus africanus. The sequence goes on from JASDDO010000029.1 coordinate 214,504,244, forward strand.
GTTTCCGCTGCTCCCACTGTCTACGAAGCCCTCTGGCTGTGTACTTATAGACGCTCTTTTCTAAAACATCATTTAGAAAAGCAGTCATGACACCCAACCACCAGATATCGTAGTCATGGTATGTAGCCGCGGCAAGTAGGATCTGGATGGACCTAAGCATAGCTTTGAAAGTCTTAACTTTTCCATGTACACCAAGTAATCTTCTCAAGATATACTCGCTCCTGATGGGGATTTAACCCTTCAAATAAAGCAACCAAAGTCCATACTTTGTTGGTGTATAAGGATTCCATCTCAGATCGATAAGCATCCAGCCATTCTTACAGAGTCCCACTCCTGATGGCCAGCTCGAAATGTAACGTTTTAAAAATAATTAAATAAATAATTAAATGAATAAAAGTGTTTAAGTGAATTTTAGGATTTTCGGTAAAGTAAAACGTATTTTTCGTAAAACCAAACCGTGATTGTTTTTCATTATAAATACAAAAATACCTATTTAATTATGTAATTACTAGTAAATAGTGTTTATTTAGCCACTTATAAATTTTTAGTTTAATTAAAAAAATTTCCTAAATTAATTATTTTAAATATTAACATAAGCTTTATTTTTACACTAAATTAGTGTAAATTACAAATTTAAATGGTTTTAATTTGTAAAAATGAACCATGGCATATTAGAATTTAGTGTGTATCATGCAAAAATTATTTGCAAATTTTTCCTAATTTCTAGAGCTTTCTTGAGTTGCTATAGTAAATAAATAAATAAATAATTAATTAAACCATGAAAAGACTTTAAATGATGATTCTTTCTTGAAACTTCCACACTTTTCTTCACTCTTTTCTCTTTCTCCCTCCCCATGGCCGGCCACAACTCATCCATGGCAGCCCCCCCCATTTTCCACCTCATTTTTATTCAAAAATCATCAAAAATACATCAAAAATTCAATTAAAATTCCACAAAATCATATATATTTTCATACCCTTTATTCTCTACTCTTCTTTACATGGAATTTGGAGTGGGAAAGCATGTATTTTTGAGGCTCATTTTCAAGTTTGGACATGAGGTTGTGGAGGTATAAATCCTTCTCTTTTATTTTATTTCTATTAGATATTTCTTTTAAAGTTTAATTAGATTTAATCTATTAATTCTATTTACTACTTTTAAAATTCAAGTTAGGGTTTGAAAAATCAAGTTGTGATTTTTATTAATTAATGAGGGTTATAATCACTAGTTTAACATATTTAGAAGTGGAAATTCTTATAGGGATGATATGTTGTAAATTGTTAACCTAAAATTGATTTAATTATACTTTTTAGCTAACTAGTTTTTTATAAAATATGTTTATGGGTAATATAAAATTCCAATTAAGATTTCTATCATTAGATTGTAGTTTTAGTGAGCATATTAACATGTTAATGGGAAGAAAAACTTAGTTTGATCACTAGATTCAATTGATAATTGGAAAATAGTAATAAAATGCTATTATTTTATTAACTAGATTTTGGAAAATTCTAAATAAAAGGGATTTAAAATATAATATTGGTTTCATTATATCATTATCATCATAAATTGTGGTTTAAGTCATTAATTTATGCAAAATCATGTTTTGAGGTGGAATTGTGGTATTTTGCTTGGAAAATGTTGAAAATTGTTAAATGTTGTAAACTAGAAATTTCAAATTTATATAAATTTGTGTAATAAAAATATAGTAATGGTTTGTATAGTCTAGTAATGCTATTTAATGAGTTTTATGACCATTAGTTTCATTTAAATGTCAAGTTTTGATGAAAAACGGTATACTGGCATTTTCGGGTTTTTGCGAAATTGGACAGTTTGATAGATTTTAGGGTTTCGATGGATTTAATCGTGTTTTATGGTATAAGTAATGTGTTTTTAAACTACAAGTTGTTTGATGATGTTATCTCGATCCATCGGAGTTTGTACGCCGATATCGAGCGGTATTTGGTTCTTTTGCGTGGACGGGACATAGGTTTTAACCTATGCTTGTTCTTTGTATCGTTTGACTTTTGTATGTGGTTCAGTTTACGATGCTATTTAAATGTTTGCGTCTAGGTACCCCTCACGTAGACTGCGGGCGATGAAGAGGAGGATGGCGACACTGTGTTCGGCAGACATGGACCAGGTGAGTAGATGTATATCTACGGGGGGAAGTCGGGTGGATGGCATTTAGCACCCCCGCAACGTAGAATAGGAATAGTACTTAGTGACATTAGGAAACCCGATGTGACCCTAGATTCTTACCGAGCAGGACCCTAGTAATGACCCTAGGCGGGACTAGACTGATTTAGGAAAACCATACCTGAGGATGAATACTTTGGGAAAGGTTCGTAGGTTTCTGATAGAAACATACACGCACACACTAAAACTTGACTTGGCGTATACGTATATGTGTGTATATATATAAAACTAGGTATAGGTGTATATATATACACCACACGTATATGGGATTCATTGATGTGATATGATATCCGAGGTATGATGAAACAGTATAACTGGGCTTGATGCCGTGATTCTTGACTATACAGTCGTAATAAAGTGTTAGCGGATCATTAGAGAATGAGATAATGAACATGCATTTATAAATTATAAAGAGTGGTGGTGATATTGATGTACATGGGATGCTAGAATAGTACCCGGACTGTAACTGGTGACTGATCACGATATGATATATGTATAACTTGATTACGACATGATATTTCTGAGGATAAACTAATGATGCTTATCATGATGGCAATGATATATGATTGATGTATGCGATCACAGTTTAACACCTTGATCATGAGATGTGCTGATGATGACATTATACGAATGAGGAGACACCTAGGAGATACTTGACCGTACCCCGATATTGGGATGCCGTACGATGGATTTTACCGTACGAGGCTTAGATTTGATGATTGATCTGCACTCTTGATTCGAGGAAGCCGTACTACGTACGTGACGCTATTGAGGCGGGATCGCCGACTATTAGAGATATTGATTAAGACCTTAGGTAGACTCTAGTTTCTTACTGACTAGTCTATTAGGTTTAATTCCTTAGGATGTTAGATGGACACTGGTTTAGGTTCGACTCACATAGTGGTAGTTGTACTCGTATCTCGCAGAGGAGTGGATAATGCACATCTGTATTTACATTCATACTGTAATCATCATGGTGCATGTTCTTTTATATGTTACTATAATCAGTATAAACTTTACCTGTTAGGACACCAGCACTATTACCGATGATGCGCATGTTCCACGCACACTTATTTGCCGGCTCACACACATCATCATCGGTAATTGCTCTGTCACGTACACTTTAGATCATATTGTCTTTTATGGATAGAATCAGTTAGCAACTAGACAGATATAATATTGTGATTATTTTCTGACATTAGTATAAGACATGATATTTATTACTTAGACATTGATGCATTCATATTTCATGTTATCGCACAGTAGTATGGGCATATGCTGACACTTATCATATACTTACTCATGATTTTGAGATTTGGATTTCTGTGAGATTTCTGGATTTTTGGGGAAAACCGCAAAAATATATAAAAACTTCTCTCTCTCTCCTCTTCTCTTTTTAAATAAGATGCGGTTTTCTCGTGATGTATGAGTCGTGCACCATGAGTATTTCATATTTTCTGTTGGATTTCGAGACCCGATTCGAGGAGTGGATGAACCGTCTCGGGTACATGGTGGGCCTGGTATGGTACCCCGGGGCAAGAAGATCGAGTTGTAGACGATGAGCCTGTCAGGGGAAGGCTACCTACCGGTGATGTCTGGCGTGGCGGATATCCGGAGGATACCGACCGTTGTCGTGAGATTTGATGATATGGGCCGATCCGGACTGACAGAGCCCGAGATATTGAGACTTGAGATTACATGTGTTGTGTCGATGTTTGACACGGATTTCCATGGGTTTCATTATTCAGATTTCAGATTCTTATACACATTCTACTATGATAATAGCTAAAGATTTCTTATACATATATATCTGGATTTCAGGATTTGTTACTTTACCTTCATGGTGCATGCATTTCATTCATATGACATAGTATTATATGAGGCACTAACACGACACGGAGTATTTGCACTTACACGTAGTATTACCCTGCTATTACTAGATGATTGGGATATTATAGTGTATTATTATTATGACCTAGGATAGCGTCGTGCATTTGATTTCTTTTCGTAGATGTCTTCTACTCACGAGTTGGCAACTCACCCCCGTTGTGCCAAATTCTTTACAGGTTCGATGTACAGGTTTCCGTGGTAGCTTGTTGGCACATCTTTTCTTCAGGGTGATTTGCACGGTAGGTTGGTTCACTTGTATCCGAACCACCATTGTACTTTTATTCATTCATTTGTATCTAGTAAGCTCCATCAACCATATTTGTATTACTTGATAAGTTTATTGGACCAGTTGTTTATTTCGACCTTAGAGTCGCGCATGTGTTATTCAGATCTGATGGTTTTGTTTTCTTTTGAGTTTTGAGCCTCGCCTATTGGCGTTGTATATTATTGTGCTTGCTGTGGTTGTTTCCGCCTGTTGGCGTTGATGCTAGCTCCCGTTTGGGGATGCTTTTTATTGTTTATGTATATTATACTTGTTGTACCCGTTTGGGGGCCAGTTTTTACAGAGGAGACTCTGCCGAAATTTTTGGGAAAATTGCTGATGCTTTTAAACTTGTTTTCTTTTTCTTCTTCTTCTTCTTCTTCTTCTTCTATGGTTTAGATTTCTGGGCTTCGGCTTACTTAGGTTACGTGGCGCCTCTAGACGCTTCGTAATCTAAGTGCCGGTCACGTTCCGTACTTTCGGGTCGTGACAAAGTTGGTATCAGAGCGCTAGGTTTAACCTTGTATAAGTCTAGGTGACCCTTGGTTGATGGAGTAGGCGAGTTAGGTAGAGTAACGTACCGTGGGTATGGTCCGCGGCATACTTACGATACGCTACTCTGCTTAAGGAGCCTTAGGATGTACATTTGTTTGCACCGTATTTCATTCGTTCCTTGATCTATCTTCGTCGATGTCGGAGGGTGGTTCTGTTACCACGGGCGGACAGGCAGAGGAAGCTGCGGCTCGAATGCGATAACCATTAGAGTATTGGTTATTCTTGAGAATTGAAGCATTGCTTAGCGTGCGGGCGAAGGGTATTCACATGCCGTCCGGATGAAGTTAAAGGGTTCGAACGATTATCAGAAAACCATTTTCCTAAGTTTAAAGTATTCGGAAGAACATGCAGGTATTTCGATGGACCCTCTAGAAGAATGAAACCCTAACTCGACATAATGACCACGAGAACGCCCTTGAACCTTAGGGTTTACGGCAGTTCCGCTGTGCCATTAGTGAGGCTTGGGTTTGCCCTTCTACAGCTGGATCATCGATGCTGGGGTATGTACCGGATATTTTTAAACTGTACTTGAGTGTTGAGCTCTCGGGGAATTATGGGATTTTGATGGATCGATCGAAAAGTTTAATGTAGTCCGGATATCAGGTGAAGGGATCGATTACATGGGAGACTCTAGATATGAGTGTTGCCGTTGGTAGCGCAGTCTGCATAGCTACGAAGAGGCGAGTTTAAAGCAGCCGACATCAGAGGAAAGAGGCGCACATTGACGATAGTGTTTACGATTGTGATTTAGTGATTTGAATTTCATATTTTCATTGATTGGATTTTGGTATTTTGAGGACTTTGTTCTACGATTGGTATTTCATGTGTGTACCTTCATTCTATTTGTGTTTCATATATCAGTTGTATTGATGTGGTTTAGTACGCACCCAGTACACTTGATTTGGTTTTATATATTTTGAGATTTTGATTTGATTTCGTGCATATGGGTTACACATGATTTTGATATATGGTTCGACCTAGTTTTTATCCATTTTCGTACTGTGATTCGAGTTTGATATTCGATGTATGTTTTCGTGCTCCATGTGCACCTGATCAGGATTCTTGCGCATACTTGGCGCACTTGATGCGATTTTGTGCACACCAGATGCACTAAATCGGGGTTTTGTGCAGATTAGATGCACCTGATATTGTGTCGTGCACGCCCGTTGCACTTGACAGATATTTTTGGTGCACACCTGTTGCACTTAGTTTTGTTTTGTAGGTATTCATGGTATCTGTAATTGGTTTCGATTTCAGTGCGCACCGGACGCACATGACATTTTATTGATGTGATTAGGATTGATTTTAGTTTGAGCAGTATGTTTTCCTAATTATTATTATTGATTTAGTAACCAGGCGGGACGTGTATGTTAAATAAACGATATATATATATATATAGTTATTTTTTTTATAAAATAAACGTCCGCTACTTATGCCGTGACACGTGCATCACACGGCAATTTTCAAAAGGGGTTTTTGTATATTTCCTTATCCAGATACTTGTACAGTTTCACTTTGATGCACACTATATATAAGTTGTAGATTGATGTATATTATGTTGGTTTTCATATTGGGTTTTGATATTTTATTCTCGCCATAACTCCGATGATTTCGTTATGCTTGACGGAGTTGATTTTTGTTATGTATTGATGATTTCGGAGCCCCGATGATTTGAGTGTTTTGCTAAATGTTTTAGTATTTGGTGGGGGAGTTTTAATTTAAATTCGGGGACCGAATTTCTTAAAGGGGGGAAGATTGTAACGTTTTAAAAATAATTAAATAAATAAATAAATGAATAAAAGTGTTTAAGTGAATTTTAGGATTTTCGGTAAAGTAAAACGTATTTTTCGTAAAACCAAACCGTGATTGTTTTTCATTATAAATAAAAAAATACCTATTTAATTATGTAATTACTAGTAAATAGTGTTTATTTAGCCACTTATAAATTTTTAGTTTAATTAAAAAAATTTCCTAAATTAATTATTTTAAATATTAACATAAGCTTTATTTTTACACTAAATTAGTGTAAATTACAAATTTAAATGGTTTTAATTTGTAAAAATGAACCATGGCATATTAGAATTTAGTGTGTATCATGCAAAAATTATTTGCAAATTTTTCCTAATTTCTAGAGCTTTCTTGAGTTGCTATAGTAAATAAATAAATAAATAATTAATTAAACCATGAAAAGACTTTAAATGATGATTCTTTCTTGAAACTTCCACACTTTTCTTCACTCTTTTCTCTTTCTCCCTCCCCATGGCCGGCCACAACTCATCCATGGCAGCCCCCCCCATTTTCCACCTCATTTTTATTCAAAAATCATTAAAAATACATCAAAAATTCAATTAAAATTCCACAAAATCATATATATTTTCATACCCTTTATTCTCTACTCTTCTTTACATGGAATTTGGAGTGGGAAAGCATGTATTTTTGAGGCTCATTTTCAAGTTTGGACATGAGGTTGTGGAGGTATAAATCCTTCTCTTTTATTTTATTTCTATTAGATATTTCTTTTAAAGTTTAATTAGATTTAATCTATTAATTCTATTTACTACTTTTAAAATTCAAGTTAGGGTTTGAAAAATCAAGTTGTGATTTTTATTAATTAATGAGGGTTATAATCACTAGTTTAACATATTTAGAAGTGGAAATTCTTATAGGGATGATATGTTGTAAATTGTTAACCTAAAATTGATTTAATTATACTTTTTAGCTAACTAGTTTTTTATAAAATATGTTTATGGGTAATATAAAATTCCAATTAAGATTTCTATCATTAGATTGTAGTTTTAGTGAGCATATTAACATGTTAATGGGAAGAAAAACTTAGTTTGATCACTAGATTCAATTGATAATTGGAAAATAGTAATAAAATGCTATTATTTTATTGACTAGATTTTGGAAAATTCTAAATAAAAGGGATTTAAAATATAATATTGGTTTCATTATATCATTATCATCATAAATTGTGGTTTAAGTCATTAATTTATGCAAAATCATGTTTTGAGGTGGAATTGTGGTATTTTGCTTGGAAAATGTTGAAAATTGTTAAATGTTGTAAACTAGAAATTTCAAATTTATATAAATTTGTGTAATAAAAATATAGTAATGGTTTGTATAGTCTAGTAATGCTATTTAATGAGTTTTATGACCATTAGTTTCATTTAAATGTCAAGTTTTGATGAAAAACGGTATACTGGCATTTTCGGGTTTTTGCGAAATTGGACAGTTTGATAGATTTTAGGGTTTCGATGGATTTAATCGTGTTTTATGGTATAAGTAATGTGTTTTTAAACTACAAGTTGTTTGATGATGTTATCTCGATCCATCGGAGTTTGTACGCCGATATCGAGCGGTATTTGGTTCTTTTGCGTGGACGGGACATAGGTTTTAACCTATGCTTGTTCTTTGTATCGTTTGACTTTTGTATGTGGTTCAGTTTACGATGCTATTTAAATGTTTGCGTCTAGGTACCCCTCACGTAGACTGCGGGCGATGAAGAGGAGGATGGCGACACTGTGTTCGGCAGACATGGACCAGGTGAGTAGATGTATATCTACGGGGGGAAGTCGGGTGGATGGCATTTAGCACCCCCGCAACGTAGAATAGGAATAGTACTTAGTGACATTAGGAAACCCGATGTGACCCTAGATTCTTACCGAGCAGGACCCTAGTAATGACCCTAGGCGGGACTAGACTGATTTAGGAAAACCATACCTGAGGATGAATACTTTGGGAAAGGTTCGTAGGTTTCTGATAGAAACATACACGCACACACTAAAACTTGACTTGGCGTATACGTATATGTGTGTATATATATAAAACTAGGTATAGGTGTATATATATACACCACACGTATATGGGATTCATTGATGTGATATGATATCCGAGGTATGATGAAACAGTATAACTGGGCTTGATGCCGTGATTCTTGACTATACAGTCGTAATAAAGTGTTAGCGGATCATTAGAGAATGAGATAATGAACATGCATTTATAAATTATAAAGAGTGGTGGTGATATTGATGTACATGGGATGCTAGAATAGTACCCGGACTGTAACTGGTGACTGATCACGATATGATATATGTATAACTTGATTACGACATGATATTTCTGAGGATAAACTAATGATGCTTATCATGATGGCAATGATATATGATTGATGTATGCGATCACAGTTTAACACCTTGATCATGAGATGTGCTGATGATGACATTATACGAATGAGGAGACACCTAGGAGATACTTGACCGTACCCCGATATTGGGATGCCGTACGATGGATTTTACCGTACGAGGCTTAGATTTGATGATTGATCTGCACTCTTGATTCGAGGAAGCCGTACTACGTACGTGACGCTATTGAGGCGGGATCGCCGACTATTAGAGATATTGATTAAGACCTTAGGTAGACTCTAGTTTCTTACTGACTAGTCTATTAGGTTTAATTCCTTAGGATGTTAGATGGACACTGGTTTAGGTTCGACTCACATAGTGGTAGTTGTACTCGTATCTCGCAGAGGAGTGGATAATGCACATCTGTATTTACATTCATACTGTAATCATCATGGTGCATGTTCTTTTATATGTTACTATAATCAGTATAAACTTTACCTGTTAGGACACCAGCACTATTACCGATGATGCGCATGTTCCACGCACACTTATTTGCCGGCTCACACACATCATCATCGGTAATTGCTCTGTCACGTACACTTTAGATCATATTGTCTTTTATGGATAGAATCAGTTAGCAACTAGACAGATATAATATTGTGATTATTTTCTGACATTAGTATAAGACATGATATTTATTACTTAGACATTGATGCATTCATATTTCATGTTATCGCACAGTAGTATGGGCATATGCTGACACTTATCATATACTTACTCATGATTTTGAGATTTGGATTTCTGTGAGATTTCTGGATTTTTGGGGAAAACCGCAAAAATATATAAAAACTTCTCTCTCTCTCCTCTTCTCTTTTTAAATAAGATGCGGTTTTCTCGTGATGTATGAGTCGTGCACCATGAGTATTTCATATTTTCTGTTGGATTTCGAGACCCGATTCGAGGAGTGGATGAACCGTCTCGGGTACATGGTGGGCCCGGTATGGTACCCCGGGGCAAGAAGATCGAGTTGTAGACGATGAGCCTGTCAGGGGAAGGCTACCTACCGGTGATGTCTGGCGCGGCGGATATCCGGAGGATACCGACCGTTGTCGTGAGATTTGATGATATGGGCCGATCCGGACTGACGGAGCCCGAGATATTGAGACTTGAGATTACATGTGTTGTGTCGATGTTTGACACGGATTTCCATGGGTTTCATTATTCAGATTTCAGATTCTTATACACATTCTACTATGATAATAGCTAAAGATTTCTTATACATATATATCTGGATTTCAGGATTTGTTACTTTACCTTCATGGTGCATGCATTTCATTCATATGACATAGTATTATATGAGGCACTGACACGACACGGAGTATTTGCACTTACACGTAGTATTACCCTGCTATTACTAGATGATTGGGATATTATAGTGTATTATTATTATGACCTAGGATAGCGTCGTGCATTTGATTTCTTTTCGTAGATGTCTTCTACTCACGAGTTGGCAACTCACCCCCGTTGTGCCAAATTCTTTACAGGTTCGATGTACAGGTTTCCGTGGTAGCTTGTTGGCACATCTTTTCTTCAGGGTGATTTGCACGGTAGGTTGGTTCACTTGTATCCGAACCACCATTGTACTTTTATTCATTCATTTGTATCTAGTAAGCTCCATCAACCATATTTGTATTACTTGATAAGTTTATTGGACCAGTTGTTTATTTCGACCTTAGAGTCGCGTATGTGTTATTCAGATCTGATGGTTTTGTTTTCTTTTGAGTTTTGAGCCTCGCCTATTGGCGTTGTATATTATTGTGCTTGCTGTGGTTGTTTCCGCCTGTTGGCGTTGATGCTAGCTCCCGTTTGGGGATGCTTTTTATTGTTTATGTATATTATACTTGTTGTACCCGTTTGGGGGCCAGTTTTTACAGAGGAGACTCTGCCGAAATTTTTGGGAAAATTGCTGATGCTTTTAAACTTGTTTTCTTTTTCTTCTTCTTCTTCTTCTTCTTCTTCTATGGTTTAGATTTCTGGGCTTCGGCTTACTTAGGTTACGTGGCGCCTCTAGACGCTTCGTAATCTAAGTGCCGGTCACGTTCCGTACTTTCGGGTCGTGACACGAAACTAGTTGGGTCATCATCTCATGATGCAATCCTCGCTCCCACTGTCATAGAGAAACCGAAGTATCTCTCAGGTGGGTGAGGAACCCTACTATATCGGCGGAGAGGCTGAGGTTCGTTGGAAACTATTGAATCCTTTGGTTCTACCAAATCATCAGCTGCAGTTTGTATAGCTGGAACCTTTCCAGTTCTACATAACAGACCTTGCCTCGAGCTTGTCCGGATTTTGCTTTTAGACATAGTCCGGACAACCCTAAATCTTAACAAACTTAAGATATGGGCTCTTCCCTTTCCATATCACATATGAAGTGGTAGGCAACTGATTTGATTTGAACCCTATTCAATAGGTATGCAGCTTCTCAAGCGCATAACATCCAAAAGGAAATAAGAAACTCAGTAGTACTCATCATAGAGCACACCATATCACATAGGGTGCTAGTGTTCCGCCCCGATACACCGACGTGCTGTGGTGTATACGGAGGAGTAATGCTGAGAGAGAATCTCATTCTCCTTTAGAATAGTCCAGGAATTCCTTGCTCAAGTATTCTCCTCCTTGATCTCATTAAAGGACATAATACTTATACCCGTATTTTGGTTCTCTACTTCTAACTTATATTCTATGAATATCTCAAAAGCTTCGGACTTGTGTTTCAACAGGAACATATGTCTGAATCTTGAGAGATTATCAGAGAATGGAATGAAGTACAAAGAACCGGTCCTGGCATATGTAGACAGGGGACTTTCATACATCAGCATGTATCAATCCCAAGAGTTCACTAACTCTTTCTCTGTTTCCAATAAACAGAGCTATGGTCATCTTATCTTTATGACATGACCGGCAAGTTTCCCAAGATGTAAATTCAAACAGATTTAAATATGCATCTAAATGTAACTTAGCTAGTCGAGTCGCATTGATATGACCTAGTCTACAATGCCTCAAGAAGGATTCGTTCATTTCTGAACTCTTCCTCTCGTGTGTGTTCTGTATACTAAGAGCTGTAGTTTGATTTAGAACGCCAATGCTTTTAGATAACATGCCTGAACCGATCAGCTCTTAATATAGGAAATGTTCAAAACATTATCCAACAATTCAAAATTATATCACTTCTTTACTAATAAAGAAACTGATATGATGTTGTATATCAGGTTCGGTATCTAATAACATTCGTTCAGAATCAATGTATTCAGGTAATACAGGGTGATAGTGACCAACAGACTTGGCTGCAACACTTGCACCGTTTTCTGTCTCATGAAACTTATCACCCGTTCTCAGTTCTCTACCTATCTGTAGCCTATGTAACAGATTACATATGCGGGATCCTGATCCGGTATCACATACCCAGGACGTAAAGGATACTGAGAAACAGTTCTCTGTAATGAACTGTCACGTCCCGAAAGATGGAACATGACCGGCACTTAAACTACGAAACGTCTCGAGGCGTACGTAATCTAAGTAAGCCGAAAACCCAGAAATCCGAACCAAAAAAAAAAGTAGTAGAGTGAAGGAAAACCAATTTAAAATAAGTAGTTTTAATAGCATAAGCCGAATTATGCGGTTTTAAAAACATCAAATATTTCCTGAAAATTTCGGCAGAGTCTCCTTTGTAAATACTGGCTCCCAAACGGGATACAACATGAATAGTATACGAAATCAATAAAAAGGCATCCCCAAGCGGGAGCTAGCTCTTCGTCAATCGACGGTCACAACCACACAAGCAATATAATATACAACGCCAACGGCGAGGATCAAAATTCAAAAGGAAACTCAAAACCACAAGAAAACCGCAGAAATATAACGCGCGACTCTAAGGTCGAAGGAATAACATCACTGGTCTCTATCTCAAAATAAATACATGTTTGGTTGATGGAACTTCTAGATACAACAGAATAATAATATACAAGATATATAATGGGGGTACGATACAAGTAAACCCACCTAATAGCAAATCACCCGAAGGAAACTATGCCCGCAAGCCGTAATGAAACCTGTACGGCAAACCTGCAAGAAACTGGGGCACAACGGGGGTGAGTTGCCAACTCGTGAATAGAAAAACATCTACGCACAGAAATCGCATAAATAACACAATCTAGGTCAATGATCATAATATATCCTCAATTATATATATAACATGCAACCTATAACAAGGCTAGGGTAAATATCTAACCCGAGTGTAATCTCATGTGCCCGTGTCAGTGCCTCAGGTAGCAATATATCATATGAATGAGGTATGAATGCATGAAAACAGAATACATGTAAATGAAGAACTGTTTTCATAATTTAGTGAGATTTCCTTGTATTTTTAAAATGAGGTATCATAATGAAATCGGCATAAAACAGTGCCTAGCATCGGCACAAAATGTAATCCCAATATCTCGATATCTCTGTATCACAGTCTCTGTACCTCAATATCTCGAAATCTCAATGTCTCGATCACAATATCTAGGGCGCCGTCAGTCCAGACCGGCCCCTACCATCCATCTCAAGACCACGACGGTATCCTCCGGATATCCGACGCGTCGGGTAAAATCACTGGTAGGTAGTGCTCCCCTGCCAGGCTCACATCGTCATCATCACGCGCTTCTTTCCTCGGGGTATCTTACTGGGTCCACCATGTACCCGAAATGGTTCATCCGTCTCCTCGAATCGGGTCTCGAAATCCATCAGCAAACTCATGGTGGACGACTCATACATCATGGGAAAAACCGCACTTTTTATTTTAAAAGAGAGAAAAGGTTTATTTATGTTTTTGCGGTTTTCCTCCAAATCCAGAAAATCTCATGGAAATCCGAATCCAAAACCTCAATAACACGTAAAATAGTGAATATATGCATGAGAATCCATGAATGCGGCATAACAATGAATAACAGTATGCATGAAGTAGCAGGTAATAACTACAATGTCTAAACTAACATATAAGGCAAGTACGCTATGTCAGGCAATAATATTTTCTAAGGTGTACGTGACATGGCAATTACCGATGAAGATGTGTGTGAGCCGGCAAGTAAGTGTACGTGGTACATACGCATCATCGGTAATGGTGCTGGTGTCCTAACAATATGATATCAACATTGCAATAAGAAATTATAGCATAAGTATGCGATGCGAAGCGAACCACAATAATAAGTGGGAGCTGAATACTAAACGCAAGTGTAACTAACCTGCATTAATCTAATATAAGTCCTACAAATGGTGCCTTTTGAAATAACACGAATCATGGGATTTTGAAAATAGGGGCTACGGTGTTTTTATGAAAAGATACGTCTTTTGAAATATCCGTAGGATCCCTTGGGCTGTCTTTTAAAATACCCACGATTCGTTAGTTTTTGAAATAGGTAAGAATCGAATCTAATCTAACAACTAAACTAAACTAAAGGGCTAAGCTAACAAGCTGGACTACAGGTAAGGAAACCGCCTAACATCTGAGTCGATCCATATTCATACCTGTATATATATTAGTCGGTGATCCCGCCTCAATAATATCATATCCGATACCATATCTACAATCAGACATCCCAAGTCAAGAGTGCGGATCAATCATCAAGATATAGCTCGTACGTAAATCCGTCGTACGGCATCCCCAAATCTGGGTACGGGTCAATATCATATTCCTCACACCATTCCTCTGGTACCCTCTTTATTCAAGATCATAGTCTAGGGTACTGACCTATGTCTAGTAATATACTAATATCCTCAATATACTCATGATCAGACTATAGATCGACAATCTCGTACAAACCGATACCGTCAGCACATAGCATCATCAAGGGTATACATCGCCCGATACGGCCTAATATCAATATCCTAGCATATCATGCCTCGTATCACGATCACATGTCGACCATTTTATTTATAACACTATTCACCCGTATCGCCGCCCCAAGATCCACTATAACACCAGGGCGTACCTTAAGTACGATTCCTGCCATATCACCGATATCCCAACCACAAAACAAATCTCATCGACTCAGCTCAATCCCAAGTATCATCCTCAAATCCGTATGTGAACACATAGTCCCATACCCATGTGATCACATAACTATAAAGAATCCCATGAGCACATATAAAAAGGAATGTACGCAAGTATGTATGTGTGTATGTGTAGTGCAACACTACCCTAGGGTTCGCAACACTAAAATAATCCAACACATCAATATCCATCCTAAACATGGTTATTAATCTCAAATAACATATAATAATTGTTGGTGTGTATACGCATCTGTATACACCACCACGGACTGCGGGGGTGCTATACGCCATCCACCCGACTTCTCCCCGTAGATATAAATCTACTCACCTGGTCCTCGCTCGCCGGTGCCGACGTCGCCACGCGCTTGCTTGTCGTCTCGAAGTCCACATGGGGTACCTACATATCAAAACGCACCATATCGCATTAAAACCCGACTCATGACCAAAACGACGCACGAATCCCACATAGGTCAAAACCTATGGTTACTCTCACAAACCAACCCAAAAACCCTCGACGTCGGCGTGCAAACGCCCGACTATCGAGAAAAACCCAAGTACACTCATTTGCACATTCACGAATACTAATTTAAATATAGAATAGGTTAAAATTCACAAAAACCTCAAACTCACTTTAAAAGCTATTTTTCCGAAAATCTACCAAGCAAAATTTACCCGTTTTTGTACAAAACATGATATTTTAACAAAACTAATGGCCATAAGGCTCACTAACCATCTTAATTAAGTCATATAAATCATTTCCATAATTTAATTTCTCCAAACCATATATGTTCAAAAAAACTAGTTTGCAAAATTACCGATTTTAACTCTTTTTAAAGCAAAATTCACAATTTAACAATTAAGCTTGGTTTTGCATGATCCAAAGTCATTAAACCACTCATTATAATATTAATAATGACATGAAACCATAATTATATTTTAATCTAAAGCATTTAACAATTTTCCGAAACTCTAGTTAGCAAAATAACTTAATTAGGGCATTTTATAAGTAATGGTTTGGAATTAACAACTAAATTAGCTTTCTATAAAACTTAAGATGTTAAACCACAACACAAAACCATGCACAATTTATCATAACCCATTTCCACAACAAAACCCTAACTTGAAATCTTTAATCATGCAATTAAACTCATCAAAACCTAATTAAGCACTTAGTTAATTTAGATTAAAGCAACTAGATAACAAATTTTAACAAAAGCATGAGATTATACCTCCCATGATGAGATCAAGCTCAAGATCTAGCCTCCTAAAATGCCATTTTGATCCTTAGATCCATGCTAGAAAGGCTAATGAGAAATGGGTAGGAGTTGGATTTGGATTTTGGGATTTATTTGATGGGTTTTGAGGCAATTTTTAAGCATTTTGGAAGAGGAATGAGAGGAGAAAAAAGGGGGAGGGGGCTGCTGTTGGAAGGGCCGGCCACAAGCATGTGGGGGAGAGGAGAGAGGGGGTGTGGTGTGAGGTATGGTGAGGGAAAAGTCCAAGTCAACAAAAGGTCAACTCTTTTATCCATTTTCTTTTCTTTTCTTTCATTTCTTTTCTTTTGCAAAACAAGTGGGGACAAGAGAGGGGGGCTGCTGAATTCAGCCAAGGGGGAGTGAAAATGGGGGTGTGTGAGTGTGGGTATGGGTGTGGGGTGATGGAAAATGACAAATACAATACCCCAAACATCCATTTACACTAAAAAAAAGCCTTTTTCTTCGATATTTTCTAAACCGTTTTGGCAAACGATTTCGTTTCAAAACCCACATGATAAAATTTTATTTAATGTATTATGATGCACAAAATTTATTTCAACTCATTCCAATTTGTAATTTTCCCTAATTAAATATATTAGTGACGGCTTAAAATAATATTAAAATAATTATTTTCGGAAAATTTTTCAGAAAATTTGAAATTTCACCAGTGAGTCAATAAACACCAAATACTAGCAATTACATAGCTAGAATATGTATATTTAATTTTTATAATAAGATATTTGCATTTTGACTTTTTACAGAAAACCCCCTTTTTTTACCGTTTTTTTGAAATTTCACCGAAACGATTTTCAAAACGTTACATGAACACACCCGAAGATGATGCATCAACATGCACTTTCTTCGTTTGGGCGGCACGGGAAATCTGGTATTCCCCAATTTCCTGCTCTGTCTTATAACAATTATAAGTTGGAGCGGGACCAATGTTCCCCAGCTCAGTATAACAAGCGGGTTCGGTCAATATATCCGTATAATTATCTTGATTAAGGCATGATATGGTCGCTACCTGGAGAGAGAGAGAGAAGAAAACACTCAACGTATGCTCTTGCAAGATTAGATTGGTTATCTAATATATCTAATCAGGATGTCTCCCACTGTTTTTGTCAAATCTTCCTTCAAACCCTAAAAGGAAAGACTAGCCGGGATTAATTACACACTACAAGTTTGCCAATCTTTCAGCCAGGCCAATGTCGGTACATTGAGGGAGGTCTCCCGTGCTTTCGCACGAACCTAATTAATGTAAACCTCGTTTTCCCAGAGGCGTAACCCCGTTAACACCTTTCTAGACACCTACTTTATTGGCTAATTGTAATGTGTAAAACTCTCCCAGGAGTAACACTTACTCGCAGCGGGTATCGGGATCCAACTATCTCATAGAAGGTATGCAATCTCATTACAAATTTCAACACTTGAAATTCCCAATAATATTTTACCCCTAGTGACTTATGACCTTAACTATGGTCAACAAACCATAAGCACTAGTCGAGTTCAACCCGTCATTTCTTGATTAATTAGACCCACCCACATGACCCTTAACTAAGGTCAACAAAGTCATATGACTGTCCTAACTAATTGCATCATATGCTATATAGGAAGACATCACTTAGCTACCGTACACTGTGCCTTAACTAAGGTCAACAAACACAGCATAAATACTAAGTACTCTACTTCCTAAAATGACGGAGGGTTACGACAGGTTTTTAAGAAAACCTATTGCGTAATGAACTTGATATCGTTGTAGAATTGAGTGATTTTAAATGGAGTGTTTTTTAGGATTTTCTAGTTTTGCTAAAGGGGTCACTCCCGGTGAAGGGATCGTCGGCCCTTTCCTCATCGAATAAGGTGCAGGATATTTCATAAATACCACTATGCAAAGCAAGAACTATAGAAGCAATCAAAAGACAAACCGAGTTTGTAGCATATGCTAGTTTCACTAAAGAGGTCACTCCCGGCGAAGGGATCTCGGCTCCTTCCTTATCGAATAAGGTGCTGGATGTTCTACAAGGAACATCGCTATGCAAAGCAAGAACTAGAGCTACCAGTTTTTAAACAAGTTTCTACAACATCTTTAGGTTTCTTTTATTTCATTAATCTCGTTAATGAAGTCCCATTTTTATTGTGCTTCACAAGCATCAGCATTTGAAACGAAATCTGCAATATATAATATATCTCATATATATAACATAAACATTCGTCACAGGCAGTAATATGATCTCATCACAGAACATTGCAGCAGAAGAACATATATGAAATATTGGATATACTAGGACGTCCATGTTTTCAATACGAGCCTGTATAAAACACGGATTTCACGGTCGCGATGAATAGCCAAACCCACATCCCTAGACCCCTACGAGAGCGGCAAGCAACACTGCCAATTCTAGGGTTAGGAGACCCGGTCTCGACTCCTCGAGATGGTCTCCCACTGGACCCTAGAACCCGGTTACTTGTGCTCCCTGCCTTGGGTCTACCTAATGCGGAAAAATAAATACTATACACCAACGGTGACATCTTCCGCAACCTGGAAGTGCCCCAATAAAAGAATATTACATACAAATGAATTTTACATGAATGAAAAAGAAAAAACTCTCATCTCACATAAAACCCCCGGCTATTCAAACGTGACGATCCAATAAAACATATCACAGCAACACATAATATCTCATATCATCAACGTAAGCAAGTATGCTTATCCCGATTGTCGTTGATGTATAGCAACGAAGCCGGCGATACACCACATACTACGCTTACGGTCACAGAAAAGAATGTGTAAAACTACAACAGTTGGAATCCGCAACCTTCTTAGACATCGCATGCCTAACCAAATGAATTCCTTAGACATCGCATGCCTAACAATTATAAATCCCGCATTTTAGTCTCATCATCGAAAACTCTTTTCAATATCAAGTCGGGCAATTCAACAAGATTCCCGACATCCTGATCGAATGCTCGTCGCAAACTTTAGTAGACGACCGCACCCCGGGATGCCGTCGACGAAGTGCACTAAGGCGGAACATCGCTGCCGCGAGCACCCGAACGGATGCTTTTGGCGACGGGGTTCTCATACAGTCACTTGGTCGGGGCTATGGGGCGTGGCTGTCTATTAAGTTTACCCGGCGAGCATCCGCGTACGCTACGTGATTGCGACGGACTTTTAATCACATCAAAATTCCGTGGCAACCAATCAACTGAGACTGAAGTGCTAGATTTATAACATTCAAATTAGTTATCTCATAACTACTTATGGATTCCAAATATTGTATCACAATCCAGATAAATAGAAAATGTTAAACTTTTCGATCGAATAATCAAACACCCAAGATTTCCCCAATATATCTCAACACTTGAAATCAGTTTAAAAACATCCATCACATGCCACAGTACCAATGGTCCAGCCGTAGAAGGGTCAATCCAACGCCTCACATGTGGCACGCCGTACTGCCCTAAACCCTAAGGTTCAAAAGGCAGTTCAAGACGGTCACATAATCGAGTTAAGGTTTGTTGTCTTCTAGAGGGTCCACCGCGTTACTTGCATGACATAGAACGTTCTTAAACTCGAGAAAAAGTCTAACTTTTGAAAAAATTTCCGACAGGGAAAAAAGTGAGTTATTGATATCCGTTCGAACTTTTTAACAGTTTCTAAAATTATCCGGTCAAAACTAAACAAATTTAAATTATCTGATCGAATCAACGAGCCCCAATACAACCCTAGAAAACTCAACACTTGAGTGGAATTAAAATATTCCCAGAAAAAATTGCCAAGAAAGGACCTAAGAATAATTAAGTGAAATTCCAGGGACTAAGTCCAAATTTTGGCCGCGGAACCGCCGCCAAACCCTAGGTTTCGCCGCGGTTCCGCGGTCATATAGTTGACTTAGGGGACCGTACTTCACAGTAATTCTTAGTTTTTCCTGCTTGTTTTTCTGAGCATTTTTAATTCATAAAAAACCACAGTTTTGAAAAATGTACAGAGAAGGGTAAACATCGGGGTTTCCGGGTTCGATCGGACTTTAAACTTCGTCTAGATATCGCCTAAAGCTCTAGCTTGGCTCTGATACCACTGTAGGGTTGCTAGGCACTGCCACAAGGGTCTATGAGGCATCAACCATGCCCGATTTAAAATTTAGCCGTGCCGAACAACCCGAAGCCGGATCTTTAAACTAGAGATTAGGCGAAAACAAGCATGTTAAACTCTTTAACACGAAGTAAGAGGGATTACAACCTTTGTAGATCCGGTCCTTCACTTCATATGCTCCGTGTTGAGGTCCCTTCGCTGCGATCATCGTGCTCCGGACTCTCAAGATGTACCACGAAGAGAAAGATGCAGTCTTGCTTCCGATCTTCGATACAAAGATGATCTACCTTGAAGTTTTGTTAACACGAGCTAACACTCACTAAATGAAGTGAACACTCTCATCTAAAGGGATAGGGTAGATGAGGATGATGAAGTATGATTTTTGCTCTCATTTGTTTTCTTATTCTCACTCATTTTTCATCACTTAGAAAAAGCTAGAAAGCTTTTTCATGAAAAGAAAGAAGGAAGAAGATGAACAATATCATGAAACCTTTTGTGATGAATAATGAAAGGATTAATATGATGAATAATGCAACCATGGTCAACCAAACTCATGTAGAGAATTAACTAGTGTTAGGGTTTGGGTTGGGTTAAAACATGAGTCATAACAAAATATCTTTATCATGACAAAAAGAAACCTTCTAGAATATACTAGAAGTCTTAACCCTAATCCAAACCCTAATCATGTTTAAACTCCACTAAACATGTTGCATTAGTTATCATATCATGTTACAATATTATATATCACATATATAATATTTATCGTAACAAAATAAAATAATACAATTAACATATATCGCATATATATCAATGTATTACCCGAGTGAGAAAAAGAATCTTTTAGTGAGCTAATATTAGTTAATGTAATTTAATATATCATATATATTATTATACATTAAATTATCGAATCAACACTTTATCCGACAATCCGGCTATATCGCAAAAAACCGACTAATATTTATCCGTACCGATTCATCGAATCAACACTTGATCCGATGACCCGGCTGATATCAAATATCGCGAGAATATAATATGGTATCTCATATCGCATTATCCTCGGTCCCGCACATATCACATACGTGCCCCTACTCCGTTTTGCCTGAGTCAAGAAACCTCTGTGTCGGACTCTAAAGAATCATCAATACGCCGGCAGTAGGTGATGATCATATCAAACACCCAAAAGCTGCAAGCGGTCAGCTAAACGTAACAGCTACCCAGGTATTTAGCGCTCAGAAGATCAACAAGCAAGCCTGTACATTCTCCTGTGAATCCAAACAGTAACACTCCCGTACAGTCCGGTCTCGTCGTCTAATATGTTGCATATCTCGTCTAGGGGTGGTAAACGTCAGACCCAAATAGCTCGATAAGTCGTGTCGATATGAGGTCTATAACAGTTCAAGAAACTACTGATAACACTTACCAGTAAATCTCAGCAACCCTGGCCAGGGATTTCTGGTTATAGCCAATCGAACACAACACAACATCAACTCCCTATACCGGGAGAGACGAATCCCCTCCTATCGCTCATTGCCTCCATGTGATTCGGGACTGTACCCAAAAGCCACCTTTTTGCATGCCCTCTTGGACGTGGTTTGATGGAAATCAAAGCACAATGGGAATCACACAAGACTCTATGACGATCTCGGGTCAACAGACTACTCTGTACCAGTGTCACCGGAGAACTGCTATCTGACGTGAGGTATAATACCATCTGGGAGTTCTCGGCGAGTCCGTCCAGTGTACCCAGTCTCTACTGAGCACCCGTACACCATCCTTGATGTCAAACACCAATGGATATGGGATCATCCATCGCCCATCATATAGGTCAAGATGCGTATACGCTAGTCTACTCTGGTTTATCGATGCCCTGTCTCGATACACCCTCGACTAGGAACAGTTTTAGGATGTACTCGTCGACTACCGTGGCCCCACTAGTATGATCTCATCATAGTCCCAGTAGTCGAGTACATATCCTAAGGGCTTTATCAACATGTAATATAGAGACAATCAGAGTACATGTTAAGATAAAGTACAACCAGATAGCATACTATCATGTCGAGCAAGAAAGTCCTCCCTATATATGTCCAAGCATCCATTACAATATACATCGTATGTATAGTAATGGCCTCTAGGGCATACATATAACTAACATCACTTTCTCGAACGATCTTAGCCACTCACCACCCGAGTTTGAATCCTTCGAATTTCTGGATGAGTTGCCTGAACCATCCAACTCGGTCGCTTACACTCGTTCTGAACCTTTGCTGGAATCTTTTGAGTTCGAGACATTTTCACCAATCTTGCCTTCAATCGTTTCACCTCCAATGCTCGAACTCAAGCCTTTGCCGTCTCACCTTAAGTACGCTTACTTGGGTGAGAACGAGACCCTCCCTGTTATCATCTCGGCTTCTCTAGCTCCCGAGCAAGAGAGAGCCCTTCTAGCGGTCTTGCACAGCAATAGGCAAGCTTTTGGCTGGTCAATGGCGGACATCAAGGGGATTAGTCCCCTGATCGTTGAACATCACATTCATCTGATGGATGATGCCAAACCAGTCGGGGATCCACAAAGACGACTCAACCCAGTCATGAAGGAGGCTGTGAAAAAGGAAATCGTAAAGTGTCTGGATAGTGGTATCATTTACCCTATCTCTGATAGCCAGTGGGTTAGCCCCATTCACGTTGTCCCCAAGAAATCAGGCATAACGGTCATCACTAACGAGGCGAACGAGTTAATCCCTGCTCGCACCCAAACTGGGTGGCGAGTGTGCATCGATTACAGAAAACTCAACGCCGCAACGCGGAAAGACCACTTTCCGCTACCTTTCATTGACCAAATGCTTGAACGATTGGCCGGACACGAGTACTACTGATTTCTTGATGGCTACTCCGGCTATAATCAAATTCCCATCGCCGAAAAAGACCAGGACAAGACCACATTCACTTGTCCTTTCGGCACGTTTGCATATCGTCGCATGCCCTTTGGGGAATGCAATGCGCCCGCTACCTTCCAGCGGTGTATGATGGGAATCTTCTCAGACATGGTGGAAAATTCCTGGAGATCTTCATGGACGATTTCTCCATCTTCAGCGATTCCTTCAATGAGTGTTTGCTACATCTCGACGCTGTCCTTACCCGATGTAAGGACAAGAACCTCACTTTGATTTGGGAGAAGTGCCACTTCATGGTGCGCGAAGGTATTGTCTAGGGCATATCATTCCGCAAAATGGCATAGAGGTTGACAAAGCAAAGATTGAGGTCATTTCCAATCTCCCTCCTCCTAGATGCGTCAGAGACATCCGAGCCTTCCTTGGCCATGCCGGTTTCTATAGACGGTTCATCAAGAACTTTAGCAAGATTTCTAGGCCCTTGACCCTTTTGCTGGCCAAGGACACGCCATTCGACTTCAACTCGAGCTGTGTGACTGCGTTCGAGTCATTAAAAAGCTCACTCACTTCTGCTCCCGTTCTTTCTTCACCTGACTGGACGCACCCATTTGAGATTATGTGCGATGCATCCGACTTTGCCATTGGTGCTGTCCTTGGACAACACATCAACAAGATGACGCACGTAATCTATTATGCTAGCCGAACCCTGAACGACGCCCAACTTAATTATACAACAACTGAGAAGGAATTCTTAGCTGTTGTATTTGCTTTAGAAAAGTTCAAGCCTTACCTCATCGGCTCTCCAGTCATTGTCTACACAGACCATTC
The DNA here is from genome assembly GCA_030015575.1 of Agapanthus africanus. Taxonomy (NCBI): domain Eukaryota; kingdom Viridiplantae; phylum Streptophyta; class Magnoliopsida; order Asparagales; family Amaryllidaceae; genus Agapanthus; species Agapanthus africanus. Next base: position 214,528,424 of record JASDDO010000029.1, read on the forward strand.
TGCTCTGCGCCATATTTTTGCGAAGAAAGATGCAAAATCTCGGCTAATACGTTGGATCCTCTTGCTTCAAGAGTTTGACCTTGTCATTAAGGACAAAAGAGGATGTGAAAACGTAGTCGCCGACCATCTCTCATGACTTCCTTCTTCGCCTTCGCTTCATATTCTGATCAACGACGTTTTTCCGGATGAACAGCTCTTGACAGTATCTTGCGAACCCTGGTTCGCAGATATTGTGAACTATTTGGCTACAGGATTACTACCGACTGAATGGTCAAGTCAGGACAGACTTCGATTCTTATCCCAAGTAAAACACTTTTACTGGGACGAACCCTATCTGTTGAAGTACTGTCCCGACCAGATTATTCGTCGGTGCGTCCCTGACGAGGAATTCAAGAGTGTGCTGTCATTTTGCCACGATCAAGCATGTGGCGGGCATTTTCGCCCTAGAAAGACAGCTGAGAAGATCTTGCAATGTGGTTTCTACTGGACACAACTCTTCAAAGACGCTCCTGACTATTGCAAGACTTGCTCCCGGTGCCAACACTTGGGCCGGATATCCCGGAGGAATGAGATGCCACTCCAACCAATCTTGGTTGTGGAGATTTTCGACGTTTGGGGGATAGATTTCATGGGGCCGTTTCCCAGCTCTTTCGGGAACTTGTACATCCTTCTCGCTGTTGATTACGTCTCTAAGTGGGTCGAGTCTGTGCCCAGCCGGACTAACGAAAACAAGGTTGTCGTTAGGTATCTTAAAGAAAACATTTTCTCCCGGTTTGGGCACCCCGAGCGATCATTAGCGACAATGGAACTCATTTCTGCAATAAGACTTTCGAGGCCTTGATGCGGAAATATTCCATTAATCATAAGCTATCTACGCCCTACCACCCCCAAACCTGTGGGCAGGCCGAAGTTTCAAATCGGCAAATCAAGCAGATACTGGAGAAGACGGTTTCCAAGAACCGTAAGGATTGGTCGTTGAAACTCACTGATGCCCTTTGGGCATTTCGAACCGCTTATAAGACCGATCTTGGCATGTCTCCCTATCGGCTTGTGTACGGAAAAGCTTGCCACCTCCCTGTCGAAATAGAGCATCGCGCATTTTAGGCGATAAAGGAGCTAAATCTGTCTCTCGAAGATGCGGGCAGCCATCGGAAGCTGCAGTTGAAAGAATTGAGCGAGCTTAGGGATGAGGCTTACGATAACGCGGTTGTCGTTAAGAACCGAACGAAGGTGTTTCACGATAAACACCTTTTGCGCAAAACATTCGTACCTGGTCAACAGGTACTGCTTTACGACACCCGGCTACACTTCCATCCGGAAAAGCTCAGATCTCGCTGGAAAGGGCCGTATTTTGTGCGGAATGTGTATCCGCATGGCGCTGTAGATTTGGAGAATCCAAAGGACGGTTCATTTTTCAAAGTAAACGGACACCGACTTAAACCGTACCTTAGCGCCGAACCAACAGAGGAGCTCCTGGTCTTACAGGAGCCGGTTTACCCTGCATAATCTTCCTCTGCCAACCACCAAACTTCGGTTATCCAGCCAAGAACAGTAGACACTGTTCCAAATAAGTTTGGGGGTATGTATATACCATTTTGTATATATTTGTGGATATTCTTTTCCATTTTTGTGTTGCGCCACGGCAGCGCCCCGGCCGTCTATCCGAGGCCAAAATGCGGAATCAAAATTTTTTCCTTACTTGGAAACCGGCGCTACCGCGGACAATGAAAACCCGGATCGTTAACCATTAACCTATACTAGCTAACAAGAGATGGGAAGAGAAGTATACCGAGTGATCCGAGTCCTCCGGTCTTCTCGTCATCGTCCCGATCTCCCGCGGAAAGTCTTGTCTCCACATCGTCGCCTCCTCGCCGGAAGGGCACCACATCGCCTGCGTCTTTTACGGGCTCCCGCCTCAATACCGAGGCAACTCGGGCATGAAGCCGGCAACTCGACATGCTCAAGATATACTGTAGAATGTGTAGTGTAGAGGCTATGTCTCATTTGGGGTTTGTTGCCTTTGAAGATGATGGAGGAATCAAGATTAGAAAAATGGTGCTTGCATTTTTCTAGCATGAAAATGAGATCAAGAATGAAACTCTCAAGATGAAGCTCTCAAGATGAAGCTCTCATCTCCTTCTCTCTCAAATGAAAACCTTATCATATTAGAATGGTGGAGGAAAGAATATGAAGCATGAAGGGAGGTGATGGTAGGAGCACAAGTGGTGACCACATCCAAAACATCATCATAACAATCTCACATCAACACCAATCAAAGATCAAATCCTTTCTCATCACTTCTAATCACAAAAAGGCAAGCCATCATGAAAAGCAAAGATGCTTAATCTTTCATAATGCCACAAATACAAAGAACCCCTCCACAAATGGTTATTTGCAAACTTGCAAATAACCCCCTCCATCGGGAAAGTCCGGCCGGGAAAGAACAAAGAAAAATCGGCCGGAACAGAATGCAAACTGGCAACTCCAGAAAACTGGTCCCGTAATAAATCACAGGAAAACCCCGATACTGTGCATACACACCCGCATCTGTATTCCTACCGGATACAAATGCGATGAGACAAAATCTACACTGTACTATACTAGGATCCGGCTTAAACCAAAGCCGGCTAGTAATATCCGTCCGATCCTGATCCGTGCAATACCGCACGTATCTGATCGAACCCTGCCATATATCCATACGGCCACTAGTACAAACCGTCCGATCCTGATCCGTGCATTATCGCACGTATCTGATCGGACCCTGCCATATCTCCATACGGCCTCTACAGCGTTTCGCCCGAAAGCTTGAGTAACTGTAAGTGTGGTGGACTCTAAAGACTCGTCAATACTATGGCTGTGGATTTAACCACTAGCACGTCAGAGGTATTAGCCAATACGTGACGGGCCACCAGCTATTGACCAAAAGGGACGTCGATGAGCGAACTCATCCTGACACCCTACTGAGCCTGTCAGTGACAATATCCGTACAGTCCGGTCCGTTCGTCTATGAGTATCGCATGGCGGGCCTAGGGGGTTGGTAAAAGTCAGACCCCCAAAAGCGGTACAAGTCGTGTCGGAGCGTAGCCCAGAACGCCCTGAGATACTACTGGAATACCTACCAGTAAATCTCCTGCCTCGGCCGAGGGCTTTGCGTAATGGCTCTCCTAGACACAGCGATACCTCACCCCCAATTCCGGGAGAGACGAACCCCTGCAGATCCGCTCACTGCCTCCATGTGGCTCGGGACTGTACCCAACTAAAACCTGTTTGCACGACTCCTTTGAGCCGTGGTAGGGTAGTAATCAAAGCACAGTGGGAACTCACACGAGACAAATGACGATCTCAGGTCGATGAACTAACCTGTACACATGTCACCTGGGAACTGCTATCTGACATCTGGTATAAGACCAACTAGCAGGTTCCCGGCGAGTCCTGTCCGTTGTACTCATAACCCAATGAGCACCTGTATACATCTTAGGTGAACCAACTGACACCAGTAGCTTGTGAGACCGGCCACCGCCCCTCGTCGGGGTCTCGACTGTATACACTAGTCTACTAATGGAGTATCGATGCCCTGTCTCGAAACTCCTACGACTAGAGACCTTTTAAGGATGTGCTTATAGACTACCAGCTCCCACTTATATGATCGCCCTCATACTGCTGGCAGTCAAGCAAGAATCCTAGGGGCTCTATCAACGTGTAATAGCGACATGTCAGGTCACCTAAAGCAGTACACGATGATAAAGGTAAACCAGATAGCATACTATCATCTCGAGTAAGATTGTCGTCCCGGGATAGGTCCTCCCTCAATCATTGCAATCACATGCCTGTGATCCAATAATTGACTCTGAGGGCACTATCTCCAACAATCTCCCACTTGCACTCAAGGCTAATTATTGCGATGTCGCATACTCACAGCCCGTGTGATACCGAACACCCAACTCCTCTACTAGTCAGTCTCACAAAACTCGTTTGCGAAACTATTGCTTTCGAGGAACAGCCTCAGTGAGTGGATCCGCTGTGATGTTTCTTTCTATGTCTCTCTATATCTCAAGTTCGCAGAGAAAGCCATCTCCCGAAATGAGCAATACCTGTCTTAGAATATGTCTGGATATCTGATGGGACCTAGCTCATAAATGAACTCCAAATCCAAACTTCTTAGACTGTATCGATAACTGAACTTAATCAGTACCCAGCGCCATGCCTCCCTCAGTATTGCCTTGGACCACCTGTCCAAAATACTGCCCCTCGTCAGAAGGAGAAACTATAACTCTGACAGCCACTCTGCCATCCATGTCACCTTGGAAGCCTGGAGTGACAACCGTCTCCTAAAAGAGGCTGTCGTTATCACATCCCTAGAACATCAACTTATGTTCTAAAACTGCTTCCGACTGTTTCTCCAGGATTGGATTAATATCAACTTATTGCACCTACTGCAAGAACAACATCTGGTGTGGTACTTGACATCTCATGATTGACTCAATTGCCTAAGCAAGTGATCTGTCAATCATGCGTATCCCTCTCCCCTTTAGTCTGTAAGACACCTTTAGAGAGGGTGACTCCATTACCTGCAGGTACACTACCATGCCAGGAGTCGTCCATTCAAAATACTCTTAGAATGCTGTCAAAGTACCCTGATTGGGAAACCACCCAAATCTAGATCTAAAACCATAGATCTAGTAACCAGAATGTCTGATATAATATCCAAGTCCTGTGTGGAGAAACTACTGTGTGACAACCAAAGTATAACCGATCGTAGTATAGGAGTTTCTTTTCCTACTTTGTGTATGTCATCCAAAAATCCGGATATCACACCCTACTACCTTCTCAACAGATCCATCCCCTATTCTGATGACGTCAAACCCATGACTATCACATCAGAAATAGATGATCTATCTCCGCTATATCTGCTTTAGTCTATAAATAGACATAAGCCTGAAGTCCACCAATGCTTCCGCTGCTCCCACTGACTACGACAACCCTCCGCCAGAGTCATATAGACGTGCACTTCTAAAGCTAGTTTAGAACGACGCTATACTCATCCTCCTGCCGGGTCTCGCAGCCTGGAACAACAACAATGGCAAGTGTGGGTAAACAAGAACTTCCCTGTCACCGTCCTTGAGGCTACCGGAGTACCTCTCGGGTGCCTGAAGTTACCCACCTTATCTGCGGAGTGGCCAATGGAATGTCAAGCCAGATTGAATCTTTAGGTTCCTTATCAAATCTTCAGTAATCGTTTGCGGTTCTGGAATCGCTTCCAGTTCTACCATACTCCCACTTCTGTTTTTCTGAAAAATAACCATTTCCTTTTAAAATGTGGCGAGTTAAGAACAATATCACTATTGATCTTCCAGATGGTAGAAAGTCAACCCTCGTCATAGCCTGGGTCAACCCACAAACAGCCATCACAGAAACGTGCCTTGAGTTGTCCAGTGTCTGGTTTTAATCATAAGCCGGACAACTCCCCGTACCTTAACATCGTTAAGATATGAACTGTTCTATATCCAATATAGAACCAGAGGAACTGATTTAAATGAACCAGATTCAAATCATGCAGCTATCTTCAGTGCATGTCAACTAAATGGAAGGAGGCCGATCAGCGTTACTCAACTTAGGAATACTTCCAATTATGAGTAACCTGAAAAGAGAAGCAATTTCTCTTTATCATTACTATCAACTGAACACCATACACAAGTATCTACATCTTCGATCACTTTGAAGAATCCCGATACTTGCTACACCTGGTTCTCTACTCTATTCAAATACCTATAACTCCTCAAAACTTAGACCCTGTGTTTCTACGAAACACATGTCTAAGAACTAGAGAAGTTAAAAGTAAACAGAATATAGTATGAGGACCAACCCCTCTGTCCTAATGGACACTGGACAACATACAATACTCTGTATAAGTCCGCTGAGTCTAGCAACTCTTTCACTATACGTCGTAGGTTGAAAACTGTACTTATGGTTAAGAAGAATTACACCGCTGTTCAATGCTCCTTACTTAACCATCCACTGATATAGGTAAATGTCATAGACATAATTTCAAAAGGTATATCTCACTCTATGAAAATAGACGTACAGATATATCAATTTGAAATTGGTGCACAACAGCGGATATTCAAAACCAAATATTTGCCGACCGGCAAACAACCCAGGTGGCTTCCTCAAATATCACCAATTACAACGAATCCCGATATGATGAGGATGATTACCTAATTCCCAATAACTTACTCCCACTCATCATCTGTAAAACCATACAGATGTGAGAATCCAACCTGGTAAATACATACCCTGGAGTAAGTGTCTAATCGGGAAATCAGTTTTCTTTTAACAGTACACAGTGAAATGAAACATTGAAATGTTTCGATGGGGTATCCTGGTATTCCTAGTAATGCCTCTACCATTATCCAGATTCACAACTATAACCGTATAATTCTTTGCCACCTCTCCAAATACCTTTATATGTCTTTAGTCATTACCTTCTGTACACCCCTTAGGCCAAATGGTTTTCTTCCTTCCCTACCGTTCGGCACCAGCCTATGGTTTGGAAGAAGACTATCCAGTAAGCATAATGGGTGTACTGTCCTAATCCTAGGAACACTCACAATGCGAGAGAAGGTGAGGATAAAAGACACCTGAATAAACCTTATTCCTATTTCTCCTGAACCAGAATCCATCCCCGAACTGGAACAAGTTCCTTTCGAGTTCGTATATAACCATACGAAAGATTATCCAATAAACTTGGGATCTTCGTAGTGATACGGAGTGTCCTGGAGAAATACAAAGGTGATTTAGGATTGGCGAAGAAATACTTGGTTCGGTCGTGAATAGCAGTCGCAATTTACTTTGCCCTCTTACTAATCCCTTGCTTTGTCTTAACTTAATACCTTCTGTACACCATCGTTATGCTAATTGGTTTTCTTCATTCCCCACCGTTCGGCACCAGCCTAAGGTTTGGAAGAAGACTATCCAATCTGCGTAATAGGTGTACTACTCCTAAGCCAAGGAGTACTCGCAACGAGAGAAGGTGAAAAGAAAAGACAACTGAATAATCCTATTCGTTTTCTCCGGAACCAGAAACCATCCTCGAAGTCCTTCGAGTTCGTATATAACCATACGATAGTTTTGTCCAATGGAAGTGGATGTTCGTAGTAATACGGGGTGTCGTGGAGAAAAGGGTAAAAGTAGGAGTGGCAATGAGGTCTGCAACTCTGACAATCCAAAAGCCAGTGTTAAGAAGGTTCAGTCAACTTGGTCACTGAGTCATAGTCCAGGGTCGGGTCAATGGTCGCTGCCAAAGAGAGAGAGAAAAGAAACACTCAGCGTGCACTCTAACCTAGATCAGAATGGTTATCACTTTATCTAATCTGGAAACCTCCCACTGTACCTCAAATTCTCCTCCAAACCTGAAAGAAGAATTAGTCGGGGTCACCCGAGGAGTAAACCAACTCATCAGTGGGAATCGGGATCCAACTATCATCGCATGATAACTTGACGGAATCCACTCAAGTCACCACACTCCAGAAGGTATGCGCATGCCTGGCAAGTTTCAGTTCTTTTGAAACTCCCGATGTAATGTTTTTACCCCTAGGACCCAAGTGACCTTGACAATGCCAACAAAACAAAGAGTCCTAGTCAAGTTCTACCCGTCATTATCTTGATTGCGTTAAACCCACCCGTACGAGTCCTTGATAATGCCAACCAGACCGTACGACTGTCCTAACTAATCCACTTATCCATGTGACAGAAAAGCATTACATAGCTACCGAACACTACGCCACGGCAATGCACGACAAACACAGCACGAATACTAAGTAATACTAATCTGAAATGACGGAGGGCTACGACTGGTTTTTGGCGAAAAACCTTTAACGTAATGAACTTGATATCGTTGAAGGAACTGGATAACCTTCTTAGAAAATATAGTGACGAAAACCTTTACTAAAGAGGTCACTCCCGGTGAAGGGATCTCGGCTCTTTCCCCGTAGAATGAGGTGCAGGATATTCCAACTGACTACCACGATGCAAAGCAAAAGTAATCGGCTATAGTGAAGTTAATGCCCTGACGCAAACTTCTGTCCAAGGGGTCACTCCCGGTGAAGGGATCTCGGCCCTTGCCTCGTCGACTGAGGAGCAGGATATTCCAAATGAATACCACGATGCAAAACAAAAGTGAACGTCCTTGCAATAATAGCCTTTTGAAAAAGTGTTCCAACAACATCATAATAGGTTTGTTTATCTTGCATTGATCTGAATCAACGCAGTCCCATCAATTGATCACACCACAAAGAACGAAAATATACTGACGTACGTATATGCCATCCGCATTCGCCACTGGGTCCCGTCATCACCCGTTAGGTTAGCTAACTAACGGCAGAGCGGGGACTGGACTAGCGCGGATGAAAAACATATACAACATCTACTAATATATATACCAATATAAAGTATTTCGCTCAAGGCATGAATAAAATGCAACATCACAGAAAAATGCAGCATCACAGAACAATACAGATATCTGGAAGCCCCGGGTTTCACAGAGCCGCTGCTGAAACCCGACGTTCCCCTGGTCGTGTGGATAGCCTGTGCAATGAAAACCTAGACCCCTACGGGCACGGCAAGTCACCCGCCAAAACCTGAAGCGAGGCAGCCCCCTTCAGCTCCGTGAATGGACCACCCAGCACTTCACGGAATCCGGTAACTTGGGCACCCCTCCTGGGTCAACCTGTACCCCCTACGAGTGCGGCGAATAGCCCGCCAATCCTGGAGTGAAGCCCCCTCCGTCCCAATGCCATGAGATGCGGGCTTGTTGCCCTCCAGAACCCGGCTATCCGTGCACCCCACCGCGGGGCAATCCTAGTACAGAAAGTAAAATATACATACACCGGGTACATCGACCGCAACCAGGTCGTGCCCCAAAAGAATAATACAAACAGGCAGTGACGGCAGTCCACATGTCGGACGCTCGCCCCGCAATATCAAATGTACATAATACAACAAAACAGTACTAGCATTGCATCCAGGCTATCCCCACGACCGATCCGCAACAACACAGCATAAACATAGAACATCAACGTGAAAATCACGTTCGCAAATCCGTCTAACCGGGCTATAGCAGTTAGACAGGATTTACCGATCAAGTGATATTCACGGTCGCAGATATAATGTAAATACTGTGAAATAATGTGTTTAAAATATCCGATCGATCAAATAATTAACAAGTGGGCCCCCAAGCAATACTGTAGCACTCACAGAAATTCTGGGCCCAAATTTAATATCCCAAAACCCCTAAAAATAGCCCACAAGCTCACTGGAAAAATTGGACACAGAGAAGACAACAATGTGCGGCGGAACCGCGGCCCAAGGGGGGGTTTGGCCGCGGTTCCGCGCTAAAGTTGTCGACTGAATGTGTCGAATTTTTACAGATGTCTTAGAATTTCCAGTACATCACTTTTATGCAACCTGAAAAATTTTTCGAGCAAGAAAAAAAACAACAGAAAACTGATGTACACAAAAACGCGGTTTTTGGAATTTTGGTCGATCGGATAAGAAAAACGCATTAGAAAAAGCTAGGCAAGGTTAATGGCGTGGCTCTGATACCATGTTGCGCCACGGCAGCGCCCCGGCCGTCTATCCGAGGCCAAAATGCGGAATCAAAATTTTTTCCTTACTTGGAAACCGGCGCTACCGCGGACAATGAAAACCCGGATCGTTAACCATTAACCTATACTAGCTAACAAGAGATGGGAAGAGAAGTATACCGAGTGATCCGAGTCCTCCGGTCTTCTCGTCATCGTCCCGATCTCCCGCGGAAAGTCTTGTCTCCACATCGTCGCCTCCTCGCCGGAAGGGCACCACATCGCCTGCGTCTTTTACGGGCTCCCGCCTCAATACCGAGGCAACTAGGGCATGAAGCCGGCAACTCGACATGCTCAAGATATGCTGTAGAATGTGTAGTGTAGAGGCTATGTCTCATTTGGGGTTTGTTGCCTTTGAAGATGATGGAGGAATCAAGATTAGAAAAATGGTGCTTGCATTTTTCTAGCATGAAAATGAGATCAAGAATGAAACTCTCAAGATGAAGCTCTCAAGATGAAGCTCTCATCTTCTTCTCTCTCAAATGAAAACCTTATCATATTAGAATGGTGGAGGAAAGAATATGAAGCATGAAGGGAGGTGATGGTAGGAGCACAAGTGATGACCACATCCAAAACATCATCATAACAATCTCACATCAACACCAATCAAAGATCAAATCCTTTCTCATCACTTCTAATCACAAAAAGGCAAGCCATCATGAAAAGCAAAGATGCTTAATCTTTCATAATGCCACAAATACAAAGAACCCCTCCACAAATGGTTATTTGCAAACTTGCAAATAACCCCCTCCATCGGGAAAGTCCGGCCGGGAAAGAACAAAGAAAAACCGGCCGGAACAGAATGCAAACTGGCAACTCCAGAAAACTGGTCCCGTAATAAATCACAGGAAAACCCCGATACTGTGCATACACACCCGCATCTGTATTCCTACCGGATACAAATGCGATGAGACAAAATCTACACTGTACTATACTAGGATCCGGCTTAAACCAAAGCCGGCTAGTAATATCCGTCCGATCCTGATCCGTGCAATACCGCACGTATCTGATCGAACCCTGCCATATAACCATACGGCCACTAGTACAAACCGTCCGATCCTGATCCGTGCATTACCGCACGTATCTGATCGGACCCTGCCATATCTCCATACGGCCTCTACAGCGTTTCGCCCGAAAGCTTGAGTAACTGTAAGTGTGGTGGACTCTAAAGACTCGTCAATACTATGGCTGTGGATTTAACCACTAGCACGTCAGAGGTATTAGCCAATACGTGACGGGCCACCAGCTATTGACCAAAAGGGATGTCGATGAGCGAACTCATCCTGACACCCTACTGCGCCTGTCAGTGACAATATCCGTACAGTCCGGTCCGTTCGTCTATGAGTATCGCATGGCGGGCCTAGGGGGTTGGTAAAAGTCAGACCCCCAAAAGCGGTACAAGTCGTGTCGGGTAGCCCAGAACGCCCTGAGATACTACTGGAATACCTACCAGTAAATCTCCTGCCTCGGCCGAGGGCTTTGCGTAATGGCTCTCCTAGACACAGCGCGACCTCACCCCCAATACCGGGAGAGACGAACCCCTGCAGATCCGCTCACTGCCTCCATGTGGCTCGGGACTGTACCCAACTAAAACCTGTTTGCACGACTCCTTTGAGCCGTGGTAGGGTAGTAATCAAAGCACAGTGGGAACTCACACGAGACAAATGACGATCTCAGGTCGATGAACTAACCTGTACACATGTCACCTGGGAACTGCTATCTGACATCTGGTATAAGACCAACTAGCAGGTTCCCGGCGAGTCCTGTCCGGTGTACTCATAACCCAATGAGCACCTGTATACATCTTAGGTGAACCAACTGACACCAGTGGCTTGTGAGACCGGCCACCGCCCCTCGTCGGGGTCTCGACTGTATACACTAGTCTACTAATGGAGTATCGATACCCTGTCTCGAAACTCCTACGACTAGGGACCTTTTAAGGATGTGCTTATAGACTACCAGCTCCCACTTATATGATCGCCCTCATACTGCTGGCAGTCAAGCAAGAATCCTAGGGGCTCTATCAACGTGTAATAGCGACATGTCAGGTCACCTAAAGCAGTACACGATGATAAAGGTAAACCAGATAGCATACTATCATCTCGAGTAAGATTGTCGTCCCGGGATAGGTCCTCCCTCAATCATTGCAATCACGTGCCTGTGATCCAATAATTGACTCTGAGGGCACTATCTCCAACATTTTGCTATTCTTCTTTTCTTTAAAAACAAAAAAAAATTGTATATATCTAACCTACAATTTTGACCCTTCAATGATCTCTTCATGCAACGACAGTGAGGGCACTGTCCAGCTTAAGTTTGGGGGTACGCTCGGTATGCATTTTTATCCTTCGCATTCATATTTCTATTTTGCATCTGCATATTTCCATAAAATCCATAAAAATCAGAAATTTTCTAAAAACATAAAAACTTTTCTGTCAAGTTAGCTAGTGGGAGAACTCAGTTTCAACATTTCGACGGTTTTGTTTGATAAGATAAGAATAACTAAATCTTATTTTTAGATTTTGAAAACCTGAAAGATAACTCTCCTTTGAAGTTAACTATAGCTGATATACGTCTTTACATCACACTACACGTGTCGTGAGTCTTGGAAATTAGATGACAAGTCTTTTATGTCTAAAAACTTTTAAATGGATAAATGATTTTCTGAGGATCAAATAGGTTTGTTCTGAAATAAGTAGTATCAAGAATAGTTTATGAAGTGAAGTGAATATGAAGGGATATTATTGATGCCTTAATTGGAACTAATTCTGAAAAATAACCCATCTGAAACTTGATTGGAATGATTACACACCGAACCCACTAAACACGTCTTTTATCCAAAAACAATAATTGAACTGCCGGTTATATCTCCGTTCGTATTGAATCATCATGATTTTCACGCCAAATTGTCTTTTGTTTTTGGACCTAGGTAACTTGAGTAATTAAGTCCGCTGGGGTGTTTCTACACCTAATGCCCTAAAGCCAACTGGTTTGGGTGCATTGGTCCAAAGCTCGTTAAGAAGCCTAGAAAGTCCAGATTAAAACAAAGTCAAGCAAGTGTTCTCTCCGAGTTAAAATTCCTAACGGTTCTTTGTGTGAGAATAATCTTGACAAAAGACAGGATTTTATAAAAAATATTTCTAGCGGAGATATGAAGGTTCTATTCTATGATAAAGACTATTGCACGTTTACAGAGGTGTGTATGAAATGAAAATAAGAAAAAGGTGGAGTGAAAAATAAGACCTAGTTTCCTGTTAAGGAAGATAGAAATTCTGAAGTTGAAACCTTACTGGAAAACGAAACTTGAAGAATGCTTAACTCTTTATAAAACTTATGTGATCCTTTTAAAAATTTTATCTGGGCTTTATTGTATGACATGATTCGACCCTTCTGGAACTTAACGACACTATTTGCACTGCACGTAAAGACATATAAAAAGTTAAGTTAAATAAGAAGCGAGATGTGAAAAATAAAGGTTCGATAGTCTAGACTTAGGATCATAGAATTGTTAATTTATGAAACAAAACTTTAGGGGTTTGAATCATAGTAATTTTGCAAAACTAGCTTGACCAGATTTTGTGGATAGTATCCGCTGAAAACCTTCAGGAGACAACACTCCTCCTACTAGAGACACCTAGAGGTTTAACGCTTGTTGCACATGCTCAGTGCAATCGCGTTCCCTGCGAAAGTGAGGTTAGGAAATTTTTTGTGAATAAATTGGCTTTGCTCGGGACGAGCAAATGATAAGTTTGGGGGTATTTGTTCATATCAGATTTTTGCATTTTTATACCGCCCAATTTTTATAACATTGCTTATCGGTAGGTACTCTTGAGCCGTGTTTGCTAGTCAATTGCAGGATACAGGTTCTCGGCTCTAAACGGTGAAATTCATGGAAAAGCACGACAAATTCCGGATTACTGCCGACCACAGATAAAACACGGGTCTCCGCTCTCTATCCGTATGTTGCCGCACACCAGTTTAAGGGACAAAAGGGCAAATCGATTGTCATCTTCATGCACAAAGCACAATGGCAACACAAAGTCCAAGAAATCTACGCGGAGCTCAAGAAAATCATGACAAAAGATCCACATCCAATCACCTTTGGATCTACTAAAATTCTGGAAGAGATGTGAAAAGATTATCAGAAACAACATATGCAAAACTACAGACAAAAGAATACCAGGGAAGCATAAAAAACCGGAGGACCCAACTCCCCTATAGGGCCGTGGATCCGCGGCCAATATAGGGCCGTGGATCCACGGCCAATAGGGGGTCTAGGCCGCGGATCCGCGGCCGTACAGGCTCATCAGACGCAGACTTTTGAAGGGCAGTTTGGTCATTCCATTTTAGTTCTGAATGTTGCCCTAGGCTTTCATTTTCCACCCTATAAATAGCCCAGAACATTGTGAGTGAAAGGGTGCTTATTCTTGTATTTAGATTTTAGAATACATGTGTTGTTGTTATTCCTCCTCTCATCTCTTCTCCATTAAAAACTTGTAGTGAGCTTTTGTGAGTGAAGAATGAATAAAGGAGTGCTTTTTATTATCATGCTTGTCTTGTTCTTGTTATGTTATTAATTATAAATTGCTTGTAATTTTCCTTTACTAATCTAGTTGTTGTTATTTGCTATTTGTTTCTTTCTTGTTCTCTTTTTCTTTATCCTTACACAACCATGATGCTTACGCTTGATCCTTGCCAAGATGAGGTCGCAAATAGCTAGTTGTAATCTTCTAATCTCTTTCTTTCTATCTTCCTCCTTTGTTTTATTTTCTTTTCCTTATAATGGGTGAGTAGGTTTCATACTTGTTAGGGTAGGATAAGGAAAGTTTGAGAGAAGGAAATCTCTCTCACTCTTTCCTTGCCCAACATCTTAAATCGGACTCCAGTTAATTGAACCACAATCCGCTCCCTACGGCACCCTATCCTACATGATAGCGGTGATTCCGTAGTGAGACCGGTTGTGGTTAAATTAACCGGAGGTTAAGGATAAGAACCAAGAACGGATGGACAAGCACCAAAAGGAAGAACTTATGCGTTGGAAAGCCTAGCTTATACTCGCAAGTTCCTTCCTAGTCGTGCTAATCCCCGTTGTTGCCGATTACCGTAACACCGATATTAAGAGTGGCAACAAAAGAAGTGAGCGACTCCTAACTCAAACTAACATAATCCTAACCCTAACAAGCTCTCTTTACATATCATTTTAGCACATAGTTAATCTCAAAACAAATCTGGACATTTGGACTTAACTCGTTAAAACATATAGAAAAAGATTCCCATCTCCCTGTGGACAACCCGTACTCAACCGGCTAGCTACAAGCAAAACCGTCTTGATTGCGGTAATAAACTTGAACACACAAAAACTCTACCAATCAGCTAGTCTACTCTAGAGTATCGATGCCCTGTCTCGATACTCCCACGACTAGGAACATTTGAAGGATGTACTTATCGACTACCCTGTCCCCACTAGTATGATCTGCATCATAATCCTGGTAGTCAAGTAGTCATCCTAAGGGCTTTATCAACATGTAACAGAGAGACAATAAGGGTACATATTAAGATAAAGAGCAACTAGATAGTATACTACCATATCGAGCAAGAAATTCCTCTCTATATATGTCCAAGAATCCACTACAATATACATCGCATGTACAGTAATGGCCTCTAGGGCATACATATAACTAACATCCATTTCATGACTTCGGTCGGTATCCTCCAGATCTCCGCCGAGTCCAAATACTATCACCGGTAGGCAGTGCTCCTCCCCTGCCGGGCTAATCGACTAATCCATCGACATCCATTTCTTGCCCCGGGGTACCATACCGGGTCCACCATGTACCTGCAAACGGCCTCATCCACTCCTCGCATCGGGTTTCTAACCCAAGTCTCAGAACCGAGAAAACTCATGATGGACGCAATGAAATATCATATCAAGAGATACCGGGTTTTTCAAACAATGCATAATTTCTTGAAATACCACGGTCCTCAAATCCATAAATCACATGAAATCCATATCTCAATGCGTAAATCCATGAAATATAATATATGCAAAATAAAATAGTAATATGAGCATATAAAGGAAAAACCTCTATTTAAAAGCATCAAGTTATTAAATATATCATGCGGTTTCCAATTTCTCCGAAATCTAATGCAACATCATATAAAGGTGAACATGTAGCTATAGCAAGGTATGGGTATATACCTATAAATAATGATGTCATACCATATAAGTATATGTGTAGCCATAGCAAGGTATGTGTAAACATGTCGGTATGCATGCAACTATATTTCATATGCGCAATCGCACATGAATCAACGCCTCAATGTCACTAATCAATACAATATCACATATGTATATGTGTTGTGCGTGTCATGACAATTACCGACGGTGTGTGTGTGTAACACCTTAGAATGCGATTAGTGGTTAATTATGTTTTAATGTGGGGTTTTTAGTAAAAAGTTACTAAAATGGTTTTCAAATATTTTATCAAAATTAATGAATATTTTATTAGAATATAATTGGGCTTGCACACACATGTGCATGTAAACTAGGGCTAAATTTAGGGTTAAACCATGTTTAGGCAGCCACGGTGGACTAACCCATTTCATTAGGTTAATGTGAAGTTAATTAAGTGTATTAGTTTTTTTTTGTATAATTTGTTGTTTTGGGGGTTGACTTGTGAATTGGAGAGAGAGAGAGGGCATGATGAGTGAAGAATGCTTGATAATGATGAGAGAGAAGGGGAAAGGGGGTTGACTCTCATCTTTCATTTCTTTTTTTCAAACCACTCATTTCCCACACTCATCACATATCTCTCCCTCTCAATTTCCCTACACACATACACACCCAGCAGCAGCAGCAGCAACACAGCAGCAACAGCACACATACCCCCTTCTCTTCTTCTTCTTCTTCTTTTCTTCTTCTTCTTCTTCTTCTCTTCTTCTTATTCTTCTCCTTTTTCTTCTTCTTGCATCCAAGCTCCAACCTTCTTCAAAAGTCCATTTTTCTTCACATATCTCTTGCAAAACACCTCCTTGCTGGTTCTTGGGGCAAAGTCATCAAGGTTGTGCCACACTAACCCACTTTGAGGTATAAAACTCAACCTAACCACTTTTTCTGGTAGACTTGTAGTTATTTAGCATAATTTAGTGTTTAAGATGATTTTAGTGCTAGTTTTGTGGTTTAAGTGGGGTTTAGGCCAAGTTTAAGTTTTTATGGCTTGTTTAGCTTAACTAAGTGTTATTAATGTCACTTAATCCTAGTAATTGCTTCAGATTACACTAAAATACCTTATTGTTTTAAAATTAGCGTAAAGTAAACGTTTAGTTAAGATTTTGGGTGCTTTTGTGATCTGCTTTTGACCCGGATGCTTCAGGAAAAAGTTGCATTTACTGGAGCTTAGTGACTGAGCTAGGGACACACACACAGCACGAGACCCCCATTCCCATTCCTGGCCGCAAATAAAAGAGTTCTAGCCGTAAATTGCGGCCAGATGGTGGATCTGTGTGTCGGGGTTTGGTGGGTAGGTGTCTGCTATATAATATAGGTCTTTGGTGTATCCAACTTTTCCTAAATCAACTAGAGTCAAAATCTGGAATCAAATACCTTGTTTTCAACACTTTTAGACTTGCGCGATACGCACGTTTTGAGTTTGGGTCTGGTGGTTTCTGTGTATCGCAGCGTGTCAGGGTGGTTCCAGGCGCTGGCACACGCGTTTTGGTGTCACGTTTACACACGCGTTAGCTCGCGACGCCAGTTTTTCGAATAATCTTGATATCGTGTTTTTAGCAGGATCTTAGCCTTATGTGTATTGCATTGTGTAATTCTAGGATCGATCGCGGAGACATCGGATGCGGCGCGGAAGGGAAAAGCGGTGATTGGATCCGGTTAGCTGAGATATTCCGGTGAGTAGATGTACACATCTACGGGGGAAATCGTATGGATGGCACGAGGCGCCCGTTAGTTTTAAAACTTCTAGTAGTGCAGGCATTTTGCGTATAGTTCTTAGTTATCTATTTTGATGTATAGCATGATCTTTTATATCCATATATGTGTTAGTTCATCGTATAGCCCCATTGAACTATTAAAATGTGACATGTGACACGAGTACTTTATGACTTGCTTAGTTCATCATATAGCCCTATTGAACTATTAAAGTGAGACATGCGACACGAGTAATATATGACTTGCTTAGCTCATCATGTAAAACCATTGCACTATTATCACGAGTATGCGGCATATGTGCTAATCAACTTGCTAAATTCAGAAATTGGAACAATTGCACCATATATGACTCGTATATTAGGTATGTTACTATAGCACTTTCTGTGTATTCATGATGCTTCATCGCATTCTATGCTTATACACATGTTATCAGTAATTATTATGAAACCCTGCTGTCAGGACACCAGCACCATTACCGATGATGCGTATGTTCTACGTAAACCTGCTTGCCGGCTCATACACATCATCATCGGTAATTGCCATGTCACGTACTCTTTAGAGAATACTATTTCAATGACATAGCATGCTAGCTGATAGTTGCAATATGTTATCGCTTTCATATGCTAGTTTAACTATTGCATTCATTGCATGATATCAGATGGATTCATATATTCATTAGTCATGCAGTATTATGGAGATTTATGCCGGTATTCATTGTTTATTGATATCGTGATTTTGATGATTTCGAACCCTTCTTGAGATTTCTGGATTTGGAAACCGCATGTGACATTTTATAAACTGATGAATTATTTTAATGAGAAAGATGCGGTTTTCTTTGATATGATGAGTATTGTCCACCATGATGTTTTCTCGGTTCTGAGTTGGTTTTCGAGACCCGATTCGAGGAGTAGGATGAACTGTCTCGGGTACATGGTGGGCCCGGTAAGGTACCCCGGGGCAATAAGCTCGAGTTGTAGACAATGAGCCTGGCAGGGGAAGACTACCTACCGGTGATT
This sequence comes from Agapanthus africanus, assembly GCA_030015575.1. NCBI lineage: Eukaryota > Viridiplantae > Streptophyta > Magnoliopsida > Asparagales > Amaryllidaceae > Agapanthus > Agapanthus africanus. The sequence goes on from JASDDO010000029.1 coordinate 214,547,020, forward strand.
GTTGGCACGGCGGATATCCAGAGGATACCGACCGTGGTCGTGAGATATTGAGATATTGATACTTTGAGATGGGCCAGCCGGACGGCTGCGCCCGAGATATTGTGATACCGATACTTGAGATTTTGAGATAGTCGTTTGAGGTGTCGATGCTGGACACGGATTTCTGTTGATTCCATTGATATTACTTCAGATACTTCACAGGAGCTTTTCTAAGATGAAAATGATGTTTTCTCATAAATATATTCAGACCTCGGGTTAAATTGATTCATGTTGCATACCTGCTAGTACATCCTGCTAGACTAGTATTGTTAAATTGATTCATGTTGCATACCTGCTAGTACATCATGCTATATCAGTATTGTTGAGTTGTGACACTTTGCGTATATGTTTACGATAGCCTTTATAGATGTTACTTATTACTCACGAGTTGGCAACTCACCCCCATTGTGCCACAGCCTTTTTGCAGGTCCGATCCGTCAGCACTGTAGCGGCAGACGTACTTCACCCTTTTGCTCCTTTTGCTTGGATCTGAGGTTTTGCTCGTAGGTGGGTTGTGATATTATTTTATTTCCACCTTGTATATTCATTGTATCTAGTCTACTCCATCTACTGTACCTGCTACTTATACTAATGTATATTGACCTAGAGACGAGACAGTGAGATTTGTGGACTTATATGTTGTTTCTCTGGGTCGAGCTCACTTGAGCCGACGTGATGCTTATCACTTGGGTTTTTCCATGCTTAATTTTGCACAGTAATGATTTTTATTGCGTGTGATGTTGAGACCGATTTTGGCGAAGAGCTAGCTCCCGCGTGGGGATGCCTTATTCATGTTTTATGTATATCCTTGTCTTGTACCTGTTTGGGGCCAGTTTTTACAAAGGAGACTCTGCCGAAAATTTTGGAAAAACTGAAGGTTGTTTTTTTTAAGATTTTGATGTGACTTATTTGGTTTTCCTTCACTCTATTTCTTAATTGGGTTTTGATTTCTAGGCTTTGGCTTACTTAGATTACGTACGCCTCGAGACGTTTGTAATTTAAGTGCCAGTTACGTTCCGTACCTTTTCGGGTCGTGATAGTGTGTAGCATACAATTAGTGCCCGTGCAACATGAACCGTCAATAATAGTGCAGTGTCCAATGGGTACAAGTCCAGGCACAACAAGTAATAATATGCAATGAAGTTCATGTACAATCTCTATGTACATATACTTATAACTAATAATCATGTCATTGAATCTGGCCCAGACGCATAACGCCATACGGGCGATTCCCCTGTAGATGTTAAATCTACTCACAGATGATCTTGAACTAAGTAAAACCAACCACTTGCTTTTCCTTCTTCGTGGCGTCCGAAGTCCCCGCATGCGATCCTAGAATCATAAAACAACATAACAAGTTCACATTAGAAATCGACCAATAACACGTACAAACTACGTTTGACCGACGCACCAAATCCAAATCAAACTCTCAAGTGTTCGTCTAGTGGCTAACATGCATAGCGATACTCCGAAACCAACCCAAGAGCAACAGCTACACAAAGTACATGAACCGTGTCGGATAACGTAACGCGCGTAGTCGAAACATTAGAAACAACCAAAGTGATCCCAGATTTTGCTACACAAACAATTGGTGAATGTTGCAAGTTCCACGAGACCACATACAACCCCAGAGACCCCTAGACCAAGACACAACCCATCATTCCCCAGTCTGGCCGCAAATTGCGGCCAGAAGCGATAAAATTGCGGCCAAGTTTTAAGGGAATGGTCTCAGGTTTTTAGGGTAGCTTCTAGGTCATAAAACTAGGTCACTGTAATGGCAACTTTTCCAACAAACATCTGGTTTGATAGCAGAATCATCCGAGACCCAAATCAATACCAAAATACGATATGTGCACAAAACTATACCTTTAGTGTTCTAAACTGAAACTATTAAGCTACACAACATTATAACATCCTATTTAACAGTTAGAGAGCACTACCTTCCCAAACTTGCTCAAAACCCTAGCTTTCCAAGCTCTAAGTGATCTCTATAGGCTCTAAATCAAGTTTAATAAAGGGTTTAGGGAGTTTTGTGAAGAGTAGTGAGGATTGGCTTGAGTTTTGTGATGAACAAGAAGAGGTTTCAGTTTGAAGGAAGAGGAGAATGAAATTGATTGAGAATGAAAGAGAGTGAGATAAGAATGAGATAGAATGAGAGTTTGAGGTGTAATAAAGATGAGAGGGCGAGTGTAGGGTGAGTGTACCCTTACACTTACTCTCTCCCTCTCCTTCATTAATGCAAGCATACTCATCCTCATGTGTCACCTTGCCACCTCCCCTCATTCCAAAAAAAGAAGATAACTCTCATAACAAATATCTAAGTGTAAGTTAATCATGGCATGGATTAGTTTAAGGTGTCATGGCCAGTAAACAAGGTTAACACTGTAGGGTTCCTAGGCACACTATAGAGGTCTCACAAGGCATCAACCATGCCAAATTCAAAATTTACGGTGCCGAGAAACCCTAGACTATGGATCGTTGACTAGAAATCTAGGAGAAATACGAATCTAGTTAACAAGTTAACTAAAGATCAGAAGCTACAACCTTTGTAGATCCGGATATCCACTTCCTTAGCTTCACGTAGGCGTCCTCTCGCTGTCCATCTTGAATCCCGAACTCAATCGTCGGCTTCATCGGGAAAATGGGCAGACTAGGTCGTCGGCTTCGTGCCGAAGATGATCTACGTCGAGGTTGCACAAGTTCAAGCTCCAACTTCACCAAGTTGTGAAACTTGTGAAGAAAACACCCAAAACAACTTGGCAAGAGGTAGAGGGTGAAGAAATAGGAGGTGGGTTCACTTTAGAATTGGATTTCTCACTTTAGATCTCAAGTTGCCATTAATGGCATCAAGCTTTCTATCTTTTAGATGAAGAAGAAGATGAAGCTAGAATTATGATAAGTGTTGTTAAAATGAATAATAATTCAATACTTATCATAAGCTAACTAAGGTTAAGTGTAGAGAAGAGACCATGGTTACTTGGATGAGTTAGGGTTAAGCATGAAGACAAGAATGGTTACAAAAGTCAAAGCTTCATGAAGCTTCAACTTAAAACAAAGAAAGCCACCATTCTCATCATAATCCTTTTCAAATAAATAAATAATTAAATAAATGAATATGTAAAACCCTAATCAACACTTAACCATGGTTTTAATTCTTTACACTTAAAAAAATGATCAAGTATCATCAAACATGATACAAATATGTGCACAAAAGTATATCACATATACTTCTTGCACATCAAGTGAGAAAATCCATATAAAGTGAACCAATACTAGTTAATGCAATGCAATATATCAAATATATAATTATACATTAAATCATTAAATCAACACTTGATTTAACGATCCGGTCATATCGCATATAACCGACTAGTATCCAATGTATCGGCTTATCGAATCAATCCTTGATTCGATATCTAGGTTACATCGAATATAACCATTCGATACATCCATCGCGAGAATGAAATACGGTATCACATACATGCATTATTCTCGGTCCTGCACATATCTCATATGCGCTCCTATTTCGTTTCGCTTGAGCCAGGAAACCTCTGTGTAGGACTCTAAAGACTCGTCAATACGCCGGTAGCAGATGATGAACATATCAAGCACCCACAAGCCGCAAGCGGTCTGCTAAACGTAACGGCCATCCGGGTATTGAGCGATCAGAAGATCGACGAGCTAGCCCGCTCACACTCCTATGAATCCAACCAGTAACACTTTCCGTACAGTCCGGTCTGTTCGTCTGATATGTCGCATATCAAGTCTAGGGGTGGTATACGTCAGACCCCAATAACCGATAAGTCGTGCCGATATGAGGCTCATAACGGGTCGAGAAACTACTGGTAACACTTACCAGCAAATCTCTGATCAGCCCTGGCCAGGGACTTCCCTGTTACAGCCAATCGAGCACAGCGCAACATCAACCCCCAATACCGGGAGAGACGAAACCCCTCCTATCGCTCATTGCCTCCATGTGACTCGGGACTGTACCCAAAGACCACCGTTTTGCACGCCCTTATGGACGTGGTAAGGTGGAGATCAAAGCACAGTGGGAATCACACAAGACTCTATGACGATCTCAGGTCTACAGACTAACCTGCACAAGTGTCACCTGAGAACTGCCATCTGACGTGAGGTATAATACCATCTGGGAGTTCTCGGCGAGTCCGTCCAGTGTACCCAGTCTCCACTGAGCACCCGTACACCATCTTTGATGTCAAACACCAATGGATATGGGATCATCCATCGCCCATCTCATGGGTCGAGAAGCGTATACGCTAGTCTACACTGGTATATCGATGCCCCGTCTCGATACACCCACGACTAGGGACCTTGAAGGATGTACCTATGGACTACCATATCCCCACTAGTATGATCTGCATCATAGTCCAGGTAGTCAAGTACACATCCTAAGGGCTTTACCAACATGTAACTATAAGACAGTTTAAAGAGACAAGTGTACATGTTAAGATAAAGAGTAACCAGATAGCATACTATCATATCGAGCAAGAAAGTCATCTCTATATATGTCCAAGCATCCAATATAATATACATCATCTGTACAATACTGGCCTCTAGGGCATACATACAACTAACAATCTCCTACTTGCACTAGGGCCAGCTGCTGTAGTATCGCATACCGAGCATCCCGAAGAGTCTCTCAAACTGTATCTGGGGAATGGCCTTCGTGAGTGGATCCGCCGTGTTGTTCTTCGTGTCAACCCTCCTGACCTCGATCTCCCGGCGATCAACTATCTCCCGGATCAGGTGATACCGCCTCAGAATATGCCTGGATCGCTGATGGGACCTGGGTTCCTTGGCCAAAGCCACTGCTCCATTGTTATCGCAATACAAAGGTATTGGATGCTCAATGGATGGAACCACTCCAAGTTCAGTAATGAACTTTTTGATCCAGACAGCCTCTTTGGCAGCATCGTTCGCAGCGATGTATTCAGCCTCCATCGCCGAGTCTGCCACGGTTTCCTGCTTGGAACTCTTCCAGCTAACCGCCCCTCCGTAAAGGGTAAAGACAAATCCCGACTGCGACTTAGAGTCGTCCTTATCACTCTGGAAGCTCGAATCGGTAAAGGACTCCACTTGGAGTTCTCCGTTACCATACACTAAGAGCATCTCTTTAGTCCTTCGCAAGTACTTGAGAATGCTCTTCACAGCTGTCCAGTGAATCTCTCCAGGATCAGCTTGATACCTGCTCACTACACTTAGTGAGTATGCTACATCGGGTATGGTACATAGCATCGCATACATGATAGAGCCTACTGCCGAAGCATAGGGTATCCCTTGCATGCGAGCTCTCTCCAAATCAGTCTTGGGAGACATCTCTTTGGAGAGAGTGACTCCAGAGATCGTGGGCAAGTTCCCACGCTTGGATTCTTCCATACTAAACCTCTTTAGTATGGTGTCAATGTACCTGGATTGGGACAATCCCAAAATCCGTTTGGATCTATCTCTATAGATCCAAATTCCCAATATACAGGAGGCATCACCAAGATCTTTCATTGAGAATCTTTGTGATAAGAAGAGCTTAACCGATTGCAGCATAGGAATATCATTTCCTATCAAGAGTATGTCGTCCACGTACAATACGAGGAAGATAACCTTACTCTCTGCCACCTTCTTGTAAATACAAGGTTCATCTGGATTTTTGACGAAATCAAACTCTTTGATAACGACGTCAAAGCAGATGTTCCAACTCCGCGATGCTTGCTTTAATCCATAATTGGATTTAAGCAGCTTGCACACCTTCCCGCTGCTCCCACTGTCTACGAAGCCCTCTGGCTGAGTCATGTACACGAACTCTTCTAAATCACCATTTAGAAAGGCGGTCTTAACATCCATTTGCCAGATTTCGTAATCATGATATGCAGCGATGGCAAGCATGATCCGGATGGATTTAAGCATAGCCACTGGAGAAAAGGTTTCGTCATAGTCCACACCTGGTCTTTGGAGAAAACCTTTTGCAACAAGTCTAGCTTTGAAAGTCTCCACTTTCCCATCTACACCAAATTTCTTCTTGAAGATCCACTTGCTCCCAATGGGTTTTACCCCTTCAGGGGCAACTTCCAAAGTCCATACTTTGTTGGTGTACATGGATTCCATCTCGGACCGCATAGCATCCAGCCATTTCACTGAGTCCCTACTCGTGATGGCCTGCTCGAAGCTAGTTGGGTCATCATCCTCCATGATACAATCCTCGCTTCCACCGTCAATGAGAAAACCGTAGTATCTCTCAGGTGGACGAGATACCCTACTAGATCGGCGGAGAGGCTGGGGTTCGTCGAGTTCTACTGAATCCTCTGGTTCTACCAAGTCTTCTGTTATAGTTTGTGTTGCTGGAACCTCTTCCAGTTCTACCTCAATGCTACTTGTCTGTTTCATAAGAAAACTCTTTTCTAAGAAAGTGGCATGTCGAGAAACAAACACTTTTTGTTCCTCGAAGTGGTAGAAGATATACCCTCGCGAATGTTTGGGATATCCAACAAACTTACATAGAACAGACCTTGCCTCGAGCTTGTCCGGATTTTGTGTTTTAACATAGGCCGGAAAACCCCATATCTGAATAAAATTAAGACATGGTCTCTTGCCATTCCATATCTCATATGGAGTGGTAGGCACTGATTTGGTTGGAACTCTATTCAATAGATATGCAGCAGTCTCCAGTGCATATCCCCAAAAGGAAATAGGTAACTCAGCTGCACTCATCATGGAGCGCACCATATCTAATAGGGTGCGATTTCTCCGCTCCGATACACCGTTGTGCTGTGGTGTATAAGGAGGAGTAAGCTGAGAGAGAATCCCATTCTCTTTTAGATAATCTCTGAATTCGTTACTTAAGTATTCTCCTCCTCGATCGGATCGAAGGACTTTAATACTTTTGCCCGTTTGGTTCTCTACTTCTTGTTTATATTCTCTAAATTTCTCAAAAGCTTCTGATTTGTGTTTCATCAGGAACACATATCCGAATCTAGAGAGATCGTCAGTGAATGTAATGAAGTATGAAGAACCATTCCTGGCATGGGTAGACATGGGACCGCATACATCACTATGTACCAGTCCTAAGAGTTCAGTAACTCTTTCTCCGTGACCACTAAACGGAGCTTTGGTCATTTTTCCTTTGAGACATGAATGGCAAGTATCATAAGATGATAATTCGAACGGATTCAAATAACCATCCTTATGCAACTTAGCTATTCGTGTCTCATTGATATGGCCAAGTCTACAGTGCCACAAGAAGGATTCGTTCATTTCTGAGCTTTTCCTCTTATGTGTATTTTGTATATTGAAGACTGTATTTTGATTGAGAATGAATATGCCATTATGTAGCGAGCCTGATGCAATCAACTTTTGATCTAGGAATATGTTCATAACATTATCCTTTACTACAAAATTATATCCTTCTTTACTCAATAAAGAAACTGATATAATGTTGCACATCATGTTCGGTATATAATAGCACTCATTTAGAATTATTGTATCACCACTTGGTAATACTAGGTGATATTCGCCAACTGCTTTGGCTGCAACATTTGCACTGTTCCCTACTTGAACGGAATGATCACCTTTTCCCAGTTCTCTACCTTTTCGCAGCCCATGTAACATCTTACATATATGGGATCCTGATCCGGTATCTAATACCCAGGACGTAGGGTGAACTGAGAAACAGTTCTCAATGACAAACACACCCGAAGATGATGCATCAACATGCATGTTCTCCGTTTGGGTGGTGTGAGAATCCAGATATTCTCCTGTTTCCTGTTCATTCTTATAACACTTATAAGATAGAACGGGTTCAACGTTCCCCTGCACAGTATAACATGCGGGTTCGGTCAATACATCCATATTATTATCTTGATTAAGGCATGAAATGGTCGCTACCTGGAGAGAGAGAGAAGAAAACACTTTAGCGTATGCTCGTGCAAGATCAGATTGGTTATTATCTTATCTAATCAGGATGGCTCCCACTGCTTTTTATCAAATCTTCCTTCAAACCCTAAAAGGAAAGACTAGCCGGGATTAATTACACACTACAAGTTCGCCAATCTTTCAGCCAGGCCAGTGTCGGTACTTTGAGGAAGGTCCCCCATGCTTTCGCACGAACCTAATTAATGTAAACCTAAATTTCCCAGAGGCATAACCTCATTAACACCTTTCTAGACACCTACTTGATCGGCTAATTGTAATGTGTAAAACTCTCCCAGGAGTAACTCTTACTCGCAGCGGGTATCAGGATCCAACTATCTCATAGAAGGTATGCAATCTCATTGCAAATTTCAACACTTGAAATTCCCGATAATGTTTTGCCCCTAGCGTCCTATGACCTTGACGGAGGCCAAACAACCCATAGTCCGCTAGTCAAGTTCAACCCGTCATTTCCTGATTGAATCAAACCCACCCGCATGACCCTTGACGGAGGCCAAACAACGCCGTACGAATACCCTAATCCAATCGTATCCTATGCTAGCAGATAAGCACTAGTTAGCTACCGTACACTGCGCCTTGACGGAGGCCAAACTACCGCAGCACGAATACTAACTAGTACTTATCTGAAATGACGGAGGGCTACGCAGGTTTTTCATAAAAACCATGAGCGTAATGAACTTGATATCGTTGTAGAATCAAATGAAGTTTTGAAATGGAGTGATTTTGAGGCTTTTCTAGTTTTTCTAAAGGAGTCACTCCCGGTGAAGGGATCTCGGTCCTTTCCTCGTCGAATGAGGTGCGGGATATATCATATATATCGCTGTGCAAAGCAAAAATCCAAAAGCAGTCAAAAGCAAACCGAGTGTGTAGCATCTGCCAGTTATTGCTAAAATAGTCACTCCCAGTGAAGGGATCTCGGTCCTTTCCTCATCGAATAAGGTGCAGGGTATATCATATATACCGCTATGCAAAGCAAGAACTGTAGCTACCTGTTTTGTTTTAAAATTTGATTCTACAACATCTTAGGTTTCTTTTCTTTCATTAATCACATTAATGAAGTCCCATCATTTAAATACCTAAACATCACAGATAAATACGACGTACACTTATGCCATCCGCATTCGCCTGGATGTCCCCTCGTGCACCGTTAGGTTAGGTAACTAACGACAGAGCAGGACAGGGCTAGTGCGGGTGCAAAACATAAGTAACGTCTATATAATATATCATATATACTATATACTGTATCTATCATAGAACATCACATGATCACATCACAGATAAAGCAGCAGAAGAAACATATGAAATATTGGATATACTAGGACGTCCGTGTTTTCAATACGAGCCAGTATAAAACACGGATTCCACGGTCGTGATGAATAGCCAATCCCACACCCCTAGACCCCTACGAGAGCGGCAAGCAACCCTGCCAATTCTAGGGTTAGGAGACCCGGACTCGACTCCTCGAGTTGGTCTCCCACTGAACCCCAGAACCCGGTTACTTGTGCTCCCCTCCTTGGGTCTATCCTAATGCGGAAAAGTAAATAATATACAAAGGGTGACAACTTCCGCTACCTGGAAGTGCCCCAAATAAAAGAATATTACATACAAGTTTTTACAAGAATGATAATGAAAAACACTCATCTCACATAAAACCCCCCGGCTATTCAAACACGACGATCCAATATAACATATCCAGCAACACATAACATCACATGTCATCAACGTAAGTAAATATGCGCATCCCAATTGTCGTTGACATATAGCAACGAAACCGGCGATATCACATATTACACTTACGGTCACAGAAAAAAAAGTGTAAAACTACAACAGTTGGAATCCGCAACCTCTTTAGACATCGCATGCCTAATCAAATGAAATACTTAGACATCACATGCCTAACAGTTATAAACCCCGCATTTTAGTCCCATTATCGAAAACTCTTTTCAATATCAAGTGAGACTAAACCGCTAGATTTATAACATTCATCCAGTTATCTCATAACTGTTTGTGAATTCCAATTATTGTATCCCATTCCGGATAAACAGAAAATGTTAAACTTTCCGATCGAACAATCGAACACCCAAGTTTTCCCGAAACCGTTCAACACATGAAATAGGTTCAATGACATTCGCTTCATGCCTCAGTACCAACGGTTCAGCCGTAGAAGGGTCAAGCCAACGCCTCACATGTGGCACGCCGTACTGCCCCAAACCCGAAGGTTCAAAGGGCAGTTCAAGACGGTCACATAATCGAGTTAAGGTTTGTTGTCTTCTAGAGGGACCATCGCGTTACTTGCACTACTCAGAACGTCTTTAAACCATAGAAAGATCCAACACTTGGAAATATTCCGGCAGGGGAAAAGTTGGGTATTTATATCCGGTCGAACCTTTTAACATATTCTAAAGTTATCCGGAAAGCCACATAGACAAGATTTGATAATCCGATCGAAACATCGAAGCTCTAAAACACCCCAGAAAATTCAACTCTTGAAAAAATATTTAAAATACCCATAAAACTCAGCTGCTGAAATGATGAATTACTGTGCAAAGCATGAGGGCTGACGTCATCATACTGCCGCAGAACCGCCGCAGAAGCCAGGCTTCTGCCGCGGTTCCGCCGCACTATTTACTGTTCATGGAATAATTTTTGCATCGTAATTCTTAGATTTCCCTGCTGAATTTTTTAAGCATTTTTAATCTGGAAAAATCCCAGTTTTTAGAAAAAGTCCAGAGAGCATGATGTGTTAGGGTTTCGATGCGTATTCGGGTTTCAAACGTCGTCTAGACTTCGCCTAAGGCTCTAGCTAGGCTCATATACCACTGTAGGGTTCCTAGGCACACTATAGAGGTCTCACAAGGCATCAACCATGCCAAATTCAAAATTTACGGTGCCGAGAAACCCTAGACTACGGATCGTTGACTAGAAATCTAGGCGAAATACGAATCTAGTTAACAAGTTAACTAAAGATCAGAAGCTACAACCTTTGTAGATCCGGATATCCACTTCCTTAGCTCCACGTAGGCGTCCTCTCGCTGTCCATCTTAAATCCCGAACTCAATCGTCGGCTTCATCGGGAAAATGGGCGGACTAGGTCGTCGGCTTCGTGCCGAAGATGATCTACGTCGAGGTTGCACAAGTTCAAGCTCCAACTTCACCAAGTTGTGAAACTTGTGAAGAAAACACCCAAAACAACTTGGCAAGAGGTAGAGGGTGAAGAAATAGGAGGTGGGTTCACTTTAGAATTGGATTTCTCACTTTAGATCTCAAGTTGCCATTAATGGCATCAAGCTTTCTATCTTTTAGATGAAGAAGAAGATGAAGCTAGAATTATGATAAGTGTTGTTAAAATGAATAATAATTCAATACTTATCATAATCTAACTAAGGTTAAGTGTAGAGAATAGACCATGGTTACTTGGATGAGTTAGGGTTAAGCATGAAGACAAGAATGGTTACAAAAGTCAAAGCTTCATGAAGCTTCAACTTAAAACAAAGAAAGCCACCATTCTCATCATAATCCTTTTCAAATAAATAAATAATTAAATAAATGAATATGCAAAACCCTAATCAACACTTAACCATGGTTTTAATTCTTTACACTTAACAAAATGATCAAGTATCATCAAACATGATACAAATATGTGCACAAAAGTATATCACATATACTTCTTGCACATCAAGTGAGAAAATCCATATAAAGTGAACCAATACTAGTTAATGCAATGCAATATATCAAATATATATTTATACATTAAATCATTAAATCAACACTTGATTTAACGATCCGGTCATATCGCATATAACCGACTAGTATCCAATGTATCGGCTTATCGAATCAATCCTTGATTCGATATCTAGGTTACATCGAATATAACCATTCGATACATCCATCGCGAGAATGAAATACGGTATCACATACACGCATTATTCTCGGTCTTGCACATATCTCATATGCGCTCCTATTTCGTTTCGCTTGAGCCAGGAAACCTCTGTGTAGGACTCTAAAGACTCGTCAATACGCCGGTAGCAGATGATGATCATATCAAGCACCCACAAGCCGCAAGCGGTCTGCTAAACGTAACGGCCATCCGAGTATTGAGCGATCAGAAGATCGACAAGCTAGCCCGCTCACACTCCTGTGAATCTAACCAGTAACACTTTCCGTACAGTCCGGTCTGTTCGTCTGATATGTCGCATATCAAGTCTAGGGGTGGTAAACGTCAGACCCCAATAACCGATAAGTCGTGCCGATATGAGGGTCATAACGGGTCGAGAAACTACTGGTAACACTTACCAGCAAATCTCTGATCAGCCCTGGCCAGGGACTTCCCTGTTACAGCCAATCGAGCACAGCGCAACATCAACCCCCAATACCGGGAGAGACGAAACCCCTCCTATCGCTCATTGCCTCCATGTGACTCGGGACTGTACCCAAAGACCACCGTTTTGCACGCACTTATGGACGTGGTAAGGTGGAGATCAAAGCACAGTGGGAATCACACAAGACTCTATGACGATCTCGGGTCTACAGACTAACCTGCACAAGTGTCACCTGAGAACTGCCATCTGACGTGAGGTATAATACCATCTGGGAGTTCTCGGTGAGTCCGTCCAGTGTACCCAGTCTCCACTGAGCACCCGTACACCATCTCTGATGTCAAACACCAATGGATGTGGGATCATCCATCGCCCATCTCATGGGTCGAGAAGCGTATACGCTAGTCTACACTGGTATATCGATGCCCCGTCTCGATACACCCACGACTAGGGACCTTGAAGGATGTACCTATGGACTACCATGTCCCCACTAGTATGATCTGCATCATAGTCCAGGTAGTCAAGTACACATCCTAAGGGCTTTACCAACATATAACTATAAGACAGTTTAAAGAGACAAGTGTACATGTTAAGATAAAGAGTAACCAGATAGCATACTATCATATCGAGCAAGAAAGTCATCTCTATATATGTCCAAGCATCCAATATAATATACATCATCTGTACAATACTGGCCTCTAGGGCATACATACAACTAACAAACACTAAACAACCCCCATGTTAACATGCACAAGTGTGTGTAAGCAAAAACAATTAATAATAAAATATTGATCAATCTATATAAAATGTGAGAAAACTATTTTGGTAAACTTTTTATTGAAAACCCGCATTATCGCTTAATTAACACTAATCGCATTCTAAGGTGTTGCAATCTCCCCCTTTAAAGAAATTCGTCCCCGAATTTAAAATTCTTCCTTTGCGTACCTTCAAAGAGATGAGGGAATCTCTTTCGCATCTCGCTCGCAGCCTCCTAAGTGATCTCCTCACTAGACACACTACTCCAAAGAACTTTCATAGATGGCAAGAACTTTGACCGAAGTTTCTCCACCTGCCGATCCACTATAACTATCAGCTGTTGGTGAACAAAAAGATCGCGTCCTAGTTGAATGGTCTGGTGCTGAATCATGTGAGAAGGGTCATGAAGGTATTTGCGAAGTATCGACACAAGGAATACGGGGTGAACATCCAGAAACCTGGGCGGAAGTGCCAAACGAAAGGCAACGGTACTAACTCACTCAAGGATCACAAAAGGACCGACAATTCTAGGACTAAGTTTCCCTTCATCAGAGAATTCCGTAGGAATACATGATCCACCACTGCGAACTAAAGCCTGCGACGACGACGGTCGGTATAAGACTTCTTTCTGCACTGGCTGCTCTCATCCTGTCCTGAATCAACAGGATCTTCTCCGTAGTCTCTTGAACTAGCTGGGGTCCAAAAATCCTGCTCTCGCTGAGTTCGGTCTAACAGACTGGCGATCGACACTATTTACCATAAAAAGCCTAAAAAAGTGCCATCTGAATCGTCTCCTGATAACAGTTATTGTAGGAGAATTCTATCAATGGCAAGTGACGATCCCAACTGCCAACAAAAATTAAGCACACACGCACGAAGCATATCCTCCAGAGTCTATACAGTCCGCTCTGTCTGACCATCAGTCTACGGATAGAAAAAGGTGCTAAAGCTCAACAGGTACCCAAGGCTCCCTGAAGCTTCTGCCAAAGACGGCTATTGAACTGGGTGGCTTTAAAGGATACAATGCATGAAGGAACTCCATGCAAACATACAAACTAATCAGTGTACAACTGAGCATACTGAGCATAACCGAAAGTGGTCTTCACTGGAAGGAAGTGAGCCGCTTTTGTTAACTGGACAACAATCACCCAAATGGAGTCATTGTCACGACCCGAAAAGTACGGAACATGAACGGCACTTAAATTACGAAACGTCTCGAGGCGTACGTAATCTAAGTAAGCCAAAACCCAGAAATCAAAACCAATTAAGCAGTAGAGCGAAGGAAAAACCAATTTAAAGCAAGTAATTTTAATAGCATAAGCCAAATTATGCGTTTTAAAAACATCAAGTCATTTCTGAAAATTTCGGCAGAGTTTCCTTTATAAATACTGACCCCAAACGGGGTACAACATGAATAGTATACGAAATAATAAAAGGCATCCCCAAGTGGGAGCTAGCTCTTCATCAAACGACGGGCACAACCACGCAAGCAATATAATATACAACGCCGAAGGGCGAGGATCAAAACTCAAAGGAACTCAAAAACAGCATGAAAACCCATAATAATACAGCGCGCGACTCTAAGATCGAAATAATACACTGGTCTTCTATCTCTATCAAATATACAAGTCTGGTTGATGGAGTTTACTAGATACAACAGAATATAAATGTAACGTTTTAGAAATCGTTATGCGAATTTTTCCGTTTTGGGGTTAAATTGTCAGTTTTTCCCGTTTTAACCCGACTGTGATCAAACGACCATATAGACTTGCCAGCACCTAGTTTAGCTAAAATAAAGCTAGTGCGCAAGCTTTGGGGGTATATGGGACGTTTTGGTTCAATTTGTTTTTTTCCCAATTTTAATATTATTTTAATGCGGTATTCATATTTTGGGAAAACTTCTCTTTTGTATCTTTTCAACAATTAAATTTGGGTAAAACCAAAACCCTTCACTTGGTATCTAGATATTTGTGTGGAGGTTAGGTTTTATTGGATTAAAGAAAAGAAAAGAAAAGAAAAGAAAGAGGAGCATGCATGTGTACATATGTGTGTGTGAATGCCTTTAATTGCATTTAATGTTGGAAATTGCTAGGTAATTCCTCACAAAAACCCCACCTCTTCACTTGGCCGAATCCCTCTCTCTCTCTACTGCCCTTAATCATTTCCCTTTCATTTTTCATCAATTCCAAACTCAAATTCTCCAAAAATATATCACAAAACATACTTCAAGTATTGGTTCTTGCTCTTCATCACTTGGAAACTTGGAAAGCTTGGATTTTGTGAGCTAAAGTTGATAGGTAAAATTCCTACACTGATAAATAGGAGTTTTTATGTGGTTTAGCTCCTTGTTTCTGGTTTAGAACAATTTCTATATCGATTAGTGCAATATCGGGTTTTTTAGTGTCTTTTTAGAGCCTTTGTATCTGCTGTGACCTGGAAACTATAGTAAGTGACCAAACAAAATTTTAGTGATGTACTAGTAAACCTGAGACACCACCTGAGACACGAAGACCACCCCACCGGCTGGGGCCGGCGACCCCTATGGAGAATTCCGGCGACGCCGGTTTTGTAAAAGGGTGTTGGGGTTTGGGTTCTGTGGGTAGTTGTCTGCTGTTGGTTAGGGGTGTTTGGTACTATTTACTTTTTTAGTAATTGCAGTATACAAAATCTGGGATCGTTTACCTATAATCTAGTGTTTTGAATCCGCGTGTTACGTAATCCGACACGAATCGTGATCTGCTGCTGCTGTACTCAGTTTGGTTTAGTAGTATCGTTACGCGCGTTAGCCCCTAGACATGCACTCGCGAGTTAGTTTAGTGTTGGTGCGTTATTTAATACATAGTTTTACGTTATATTGATTGATTCTGAGATGTTTGCATTATTTCTTGTGTTTGTGAAAATATAGCGTCGCAAGCGGGGATTTCGGACGCTGCGAATAAGGGGAAGCAGGTGGTCGGATTTTCATAGCTGGAGACCATTGTGAGTAGATTTAACATCTACGGGGAAATCGCCCGTATGGCATTATGCATCAGGGCGGATATGATATGATAGTTGCATGTATTTGCATATTAGTTAATTATATATGAATGTCATTCCATAGCATTATCTGTTGTACTTGACTCGTACCTTTAGATGTAACACATTACTGACGGTTCATATTGCACGAACACTAAATTGTATGTTACACCCACACCGTCTGTAATTGCCATGACACGCACAAACACCTACATACGTGATATGGTAGTGGATAAGGATAGTTGAGGTAGTAGCCCTTATCCCATTGTGCATATGAGATACTGTTGACACCTACATACGTGATGTTGCATTGGACATGGATAGTTAAGATAGTGACTCTTAATCCATTTCACGTATACCTTACTATAGCTACTTGTACATCTTGCATACATATTGACATGTACACCCACATAGTCTATTACAGCTACATGTATATCATGCATACATATTGACATGTACACCCACATAGTCTATTACAGCTACATGTATATCATGCACACATATTGACATGTACACCCGCATATTTTCGCTATAGTTGTATTACCCCAAGTGGTATTGTTTCGATATGTGATATTGAGTTGTTGATCATTGCGATTATGAAATACATCATACATACTTGCTTACATGTAGATACTTAAACCTTGCTACACTTACATGTACACCATATATGATGCTGCATTTGTTTTTCGGAGGATTTTGGGAATCGCAAGATATATTTTAAAGCTGGATTCATTTAAAAGAGTGGTTTTCCCTTTATATGCTCATATTGATATTTTGTTAGTGTATATGCCCTAGAGGCCATTACTGTATCATACTAGTATATATATTACTTGATGGAAGCTTGGGATATTCACAGTTGTATAGACAATCTTGCTCGAAATGGTCGTATGCTACTTGGTTTGTCTCTGCTTTAATGTGTACATGTGTTTCTTTTATTATATCAACTATACGCATTAGTGGAGCCCTTAGGATCTTTGCTTGATTACCAGCGTTGTGATGGCAGTCACACTCGTGGGGGCTGGGTAATCTACAAGCACATCTTTATTTACACGTCCCTGGTCGTAGGATTATCGAGACAGGGCATCGATACTCCGGAGTAGACTAGCGTATGCGCTTCTCATCCCAGCACGAGAGACGGCCTGTCCCACAGCCGTCAGTACGTCGTACTTGAGATAGTATGCGGGTGCTCGTTGGGTTACGAGTACACTGGACATGACTCGTCGGGAACTGTTGGTTGGTATTATACCTATCGTCAGTTATCAGTTCCTAGGTGACATGAGTACAGCTTAGTCCGCTGACTTGACACTGTCACTTCGCCTCAAGTGTTTTCCCACTGTACTTTGATTACTACCCTACCACGGCTCAAAGGAGTCGTGCAAACAGGTAGTTGTTGGGTGCAGTCCCGAAGCACTTGGAGGCAGTGACGGTTAGACAGGATTCGTCTCTCTCGGTATTGGGGGTTGGCATCGCGCTGTGTCTAGGAGAGCCATTACACAAGTAGTCCCTGGCCAGGGCAAGCGAGATATACTGGTAGGTTTCCAGTGTTATCTCAGGGTGTTCTGGGCTACACTCCGACACGACTTGTACCGCTATTAGGGGACTGACGTTTTACCGCCCCCTAGGCCCGCCATGCGATGTTATCAGACGAACAGACCGGACTGTACGGAGACTGTCACATTCAGGCTCAGTAGGAGTTCAGATGGGTTTACCTCGTCAGTCTTCTTATCGGCATCTACCTGGGGACCGTTACGTACAGCTAGTGCCGCTTGCGGTCTGTGGTTAAACCCACTGCCAGCGTAGTGTCGATTCTTTAGAGTCCCACACAGAGGGTTATTCGCCTTTAGGCAAAATGAGTAGAGGTCGCATGGTTTTGCGACGGGGTTCGTTCACATTTGCGCACTTGTGCACGTTTTGTGTCCGGACAGCTTATACTAGCGGGCTTTGGTTTAAGCCGGATCCTAATATATGTTTTGGGATTGGTTTTATCTCATTGTATTGGTGTTCCTCGGAACACGGATACGGGTGTGTATGCACAGTTGACTGAGGGAGAGGCAGAGGACATTCATTAGGGTTGATTACCATTGTCATTTTCTTAACCCTAATGGTTATGTGTGAAATATGATTTATTGATATTAGTTAATTATAATTGTGCTTGGTTAGGGTTGTTGACCATTTGACTTTATTTGACTTGTTGACCTATGTTGACAACTTGACCATAGTCATTCCATAAAAAAGATGCTCTTTGATTCTAGCAAAAAGCATTTAATATGAAATGATAATGGTCATTTCTTGATTAAACCATGACAATTATATTTAGCTAATTATCTATTTTCATAATTCACACATATATGTGAGAAGAATGGTTTATTTCTTCTCATTCTATCATTTTGATTCTCTCTCCTCCTCTTCCTCTCTCTCTAGCTCTCCCCTCTCATGAATTGAGAATCCTTTGAGCTTGAGATAAATTCTTCTAAAATACTCTCTACTCTTTCTAAGGTTCTAGGATTAGCACTCCAAGCATCTTAGTTACTTCTAGTTTGAAGTTGAAGCCAAAGGTTGAGGCCCTCGGGTGGATCTTTCTTCGACAAGAGAAGGCGACAAGGAGATCCCTTTCTTTCACTCCAAGGAGCAAGAAGAGAAGGACTTGAAGACCTAGGTATAACCCCTTAACCGAGTAGCTAACTCCTTTAGCTTTGTTAGTTAGTTTTGTTTAGCAAAGATCCCTCCTTTAGCAAGTCCATGTTGTCTAGTGTTGTAAAAATCAATTTTTTCATAACGTTTCCGCCTCCCCGCAAGCACCGGGGTAGGCAACGTGGACTTACAGTGGTATCAGAGCCTAACTAAACATAAACTAGATAGTTAGTAAAGTATATAGAACTTCGATCGGTAAAAATCACAAAACTTTTTTCAAAAACCCCAAGTTTTTGCCGATTTTTAAACCTGCTTTAAAAATAATAAATCACACCTTAAAAATCGGCTCAGGGTTTTTACAGTACACCCAAGAAAAACGAACCATCGAGCCGACCAACTCACAGCGGTTCCGCGGCCGAGTTGACTCGGCCGCGGCTCGTTTCTCTTGCAGTGTTCTTATTTTATGGTTTTGGGATTTTTAGGATGGTTTTTTTTCTGCCCAGATTTTCCAGAGAGCAAATTTGTTTTCCGGGTAGTTACAAATCCGTATTTTGATCGATCTTCCCTATACTTTGACTAATGTGTTATATCTGTGATGTATTATATGTATTGAACGTCTGCTAATCGCTATACGTCGATTAGTGGGGGTTATACATATCTGTGATCTGTAATGCTTGTTGGTTTGTGTATATGAATTCGTTGGATTGTCGTGGATGAATAGCTGGGGGGTTGTGAGATGAGAGTTTTCTTATTCTTTCAACTCTTGTAATATGTAAATTGATGTAATATTATTTGTTTGGCCGCACATCCGGGTTGAGGTTGTATCCGCCATTGTATAATTTCTTTTTACTGTTTTTGCTCCTAGGATAGACCCAAGGAGGGGTGCACAAACTACCGGGTATCTCGAAGTGCCGAGTGGCCTACTGATGGTGTTGAGGGAGGTTGCTTCGCTTCGGGTACATGGCGGGTAGTTTTCCGTACCCGTAGGGGTCTAGGGTGGGGTATTGGCTATTCATCGCGACCGTGTAATCCGCTTTTCGTTACAGGCTCGAACGGAATGCGGATTCCTAGTATATCCAATGTATTCATCTGTGATCTAGATTGGCTATCAGTGCTATATATATATACGATATCTATTTAGGCGTTGCTTATGTTTTGCATCCGCGCTAACCCAGCCCCCGCTCTGTCGTTAGTTAAGTAACCTAACGGGTGATGACAGGACCCCGTGGCGAATGCGAATGGCATAAGCGTACGTCATATTTTGGTTGTTTTCTGCAATGGTAGGATTAAATGATGCGACGCATTGGAATTAATGCAAGAAAATAAACCAAGTAAAAGTCGTTGGAACACATTCAAAACTTCTCGGTTCTTTTCAAAAATCAACTTTTAAATGCGGAGCTTGAACCACTCCTTTTAAAAGCTATCTCGTTCCATCGATTATATCAAGTTCACTACGTTCACGGTTTCGCCAAAACCATTCGTAGCCCTCCATCATTTCAGTTAAATATTCGGTAGTATTCAAGCTATGTATTTTGACCACACACCAAGGCATAGTGATTGGTAGCTGCCGGATATTTATCTGTTGCATAGATAGAATGCGTTGATTTGAGACAGTCGTACTGCCCTTTTGGCCTACGTCAAGGGTAGGCACGGGTGGGTTCAAATTAACCTGGATAATGATGGGTAGAACTTGACATGTGACTTATGACATTTTGACCTCACGCCAAGGTCATAAGAGCATGGGGCAAAAATCCACATCGGGAGTTTCATAAGTACTAAAACTTGCTAGCGCTGCATACCATTTGGAGTGTGATAATTCTGGTAGGATTCCTTCAGTTTTGTCATGTGATGATATTTGGATCCCGATCCTACTGTGAGTATATGCTACTCCTCGGGAAATTTCTCACTTAACGATCAATGCTATAAACCTAGTAGGTGTCTAGAAAGGTGTTAGCGGGGCTACGCCCCCAGGGAAAAGAGGTTCTTAAATTAAGAAACTTCGCGAAAGCATTGGAAAACCTCCCTCGAAGTACCGACACTGGCCTGGCTGAACGGTTAAGCAAGTATTGTACGGTGAGATTGATCCCGACTAATTCTTCCTTTATGGTTTGAGGAGGGATTCGAGAGACAGTGGGAGCCATCCTGTTTAGACAAACTAAAAACCACTCTAAACTTGCAAGAGCATCATGCTAAAGTGTTTCTTTTCTCTCTCCTAATTGCAGCGACCAATCAAGATGACCGGACTTAAGTTATTACTAGATAAAAACATACTGACAGGGCCAAACTACAAAGATTGGCTCAGGAATGTCAAAATGGCAATCACTTATGACAAGTTGGGGTATCTTCTTACCACCAAAGCTCCCCCTATCCCAGGTCCCAAAACCAGTGTCGTAGATAGGGAAATCTATAAGACCTGGGAAATCGACTGCGCGAAGGCAAAGTGCCCCGTGCTTGCCTCTATGGACAATGAACATCAGAGGAGGCACAAGAATATGGACCTCGAATCCATATTTCTCCATACAAAAGAACTGTATGGAGAGCAATCTCGTATCGCCAGATAAGAAGTGTCGAAGAAGCTGTTTTCGGCAAGATTGGCCGTCGGATCATCGGTAGCGGAACTCATGCTTAAGATGATTGGCTACATAGAGGAGCTCGCGGACCTTGGGACCACGTTGGAGAATGAGCGCTATACGGACTTGATTCTCCAGTCCCTTCCTTCCACTTATGCCCAGTTTATCCTAAACTTCAACATGCAAGGAAAGGAGGTTGAACTTTCCGAGCTTCTGAACATGTTGAGGAGTGCTGACGGCACCCTACAAAAGGGTAGGGAAACATCCACTTTGTTTGTAGGAGGATCTTCCTGTTCTAAGTCCGGGCGAAAGCCAAGGGAAAGAAGAAGAAAACCCCCGCCAAACCAAGAGGCGGTGTTAGTAAAGTGGATACGAAGGGAAAGGCAAAAGCAATAAAGGCAGCGGGGAAGCTTGTGGGGAAAGAAGAGTGCTTTTACTGTCACAAGAGTGAACACTGGAAGAAAGATTGCAGGGCTTGGAAGGCCAGAACACAGGATCTGAAGCAAGTTGCGGCTTCAGCTTCAGGTGTGTATGTTATTGAAAACTGTCTATCAATAAACTCTACTTCCTGGGTATTGGATACCGGATCAGGATCTCATATCTGTAATTCTTTGCAGGGGTTGAGAAAGCGTAGGTTTTTGAAGGCAGGTGACATGACCCTCAAAGTTGCAAACGGAGCTAGCATGGATGCTGAGGCCTTGGGGGACTATCACCTGGTGATGTCAGATGGACATGTTTTGGTTTTACGTAATTGCTTTTTTGTACCCAATGCAACTTGTAATATCATTTCTGTATCTTTAATATCTAAAGAAGGTTATGAATTTGCGTTTGTAAGTAATGTTGTGAACATTCACCTTAATCAAGTTCTGATTGGGTCAGGTACATTAAGCAATGGTATATACGTATTGAACAAACCACAGATTTTCAATGTCCAGAATACACACAAAAGAAAATCTCCAGATATCAATCAGACTTTCTTATGGCATTGTAGAATGGGTCACATCAATGAGAAAAAGGTTGACTAAGTTACATACAGAAGGATATTTGGATCCATTCGAATATCAATCATATGCAACTTGTCAATCCTGTCTTAAAGGAAAGATGACAAAGACTCCGTTCACTGGACACGGAGTAAGAGCGAGCGAGCTCTTGGGACTCGTACACAGCGACGTGTGCGGTCCAATGTCTACGCATGCACGAAGCGGTTATTCTTACTTCATTACTTTTACGGATGACTTTTCAAGGTACAGATATGTCTTCTTAATGAAACATAAATCCGAGGCCTTTGAAAAATTCCAGGAATATAAGAATGATGTAGAAAAACAAACAGGCAAAAGTATCAAGGCACTGAGATCTGATCGAGGTGGTGAATACTTGAGTGCCGAGTTCCTGGATTACCGAAAAGGGAATGGAATTCTCTCTCAGCTTACTCCTCCATACACTCCGCAACATAACGGTGTATCGGAGAGACGGAACCGAACCCTATTGGATATGGTACGGTCCATGATGAGTAACGCCGAGTTACCGCGATCATTCTGGGGATATGTGCTAGAATCAGCCGCATACCTTTTGAACCGAGTTCCAACTAAGACTGTGCCTACCACACCATATGAGTTATGGAGTGGGAAGAAACCCTATCTTCAATATCTGAAGATCTGGGGATGTCCAGTTTTTGTCAAAAAGCAGCATGCGGACAAACTCGAGGCACGCTCAGTACTGTGCAAGTTTGTGGGATACCCAAAGAACACCAGGGGGTATCTTTTCTACCATGCAGAGGAACAAAAGGTCTTTGTTTCTCGTAATGTCCACTTTCTAGAACAGCAGTTCTTGGAAAAGGAAATTAGTGGGAGCGCAGTAGAACTGGAAGAAATTCCAGAACCACAAGCTATTACTGAAAGCTTAGTAGAACCAGAGGGTTCGAAAAATCAGGACATTCCTACGCCGCTCCGCAGGAGTAGTAGGCAGTCTCATCCTCCCGAGAGATACTACGGTTTTCTCATAGACGGGGATAGAGAGGATTGCATCATTGATTGTGATGAGCCTACTAGCTTCTAGCAAGCCATTCAAAGCGTTGACTCGGTAAAATGGCTGGATGCAATGCGGACCGAAATGGAGTCCATGTACACCAACAAAGTATGGACATTGGACATTGCTACAGATGGGGTAAAACCCGTAGGATGCAAGTGGATCTTCAAAAGGAAGTTTGGTGTAGATGGACAAGTTGAGACCTATAAAGCTAGACTTGTTGCAAAGGGTTTTTGTCAAAGACCTGGTTTGGACTATGAAGAAACCTTTTCTGCAGTGGCTATGCTGAAATCCATTCGGATCCTTCTTGCCATTGCTGCCTTCCACGATTATGAGATTTGGCAGATGGACGTAAAGACCGCTTTTTCTAAAAGGAAATTTAGAGGAGTGTGTCTATATGGACCAGCCAGAGGGTTTCATTCAGAGTGGGAGTAGCGGAAAAGTGTGCAAGTTGCTTAAGTCCATCTATGGACTAAAGCAGGCATCGCGGAGTTGGAACATCTGTTTTGATGAGACGGTCAAAGAATTTGGCTTTATCAAAAATCCAGATGAACCATGCATCTATAGTAGATTTGTAGCAAGAACTGTCGTATTCCTCGTTTTGTACTTGGATGACATTCTGTTGATAGGAAATGACATTCCTATGCTACAATCTGTCAAGGGGTTCTTGTCATACAGGTTCTCCATGAAAGACCTGGGTGATGCCTCCTATATTCTGTGGATCCGGATCTATCGTGATAGATCCAGGAAGATATTAGGACTTTCGCAGTCCAGGTACATCGACACCATACTGAAAAGATTCAGTATGGAAGATTCCAAGCGCGGTAATCTACCGGCTTGTCATGGGATCACCTTCTCCAAAGAGATGTTTCCCAAGACTGATTTGGAAAGGGATCGCATTACTATTATACCCTACGCTTCTGCGATAGGCTCTATAATGTATGCGATGTTGTGTACTAGACCAGATGTTGCTTACACACTGAGTGTGGTAAGCCGGTATCAGTCAAACCCTTGGGAGAAATACTGGATAGCGGTAAAGAACATTCTCAAGTACCTGAGAAGGACTAAGGAGATGTTCTTGGTGCATGGCGGAAAAGACCTCCAGATCGAGGCCTTTGCTGACTCCAGCTTCCAGAGTGACAAGGATGATTCCAAGTCCATGTCGGTCTTTGTCTTTACCCTCAATGGAGGGGCGGTGTGTTAGAAGAGTTCCAAACAGGAAACCGTTGCTGACTCGACTATGGAAGCGGAATATATCGCTGCATCTGATGCCGTAAAAGAAGCCGTCTAGATGAGGAAGTTCTTGAAAGAACTTCGGGTGGTTCCGTCCATTGTTGATCCAATACCTCTGTATTGCGACAACAACGGGGCTATAGCTTTAGCGAAGGAACCCAGGTCCCATCAGAAATCCAGACACATCTTGAGGCGGTATCACCTGATCAGGGAGATCGTGGATTGCCAGGAGATCGAGGTTCGGAGGGTTGCTTCAGAAGATAACACTGCAGATCCATTCACGAAGGCCTTACCCCAGACTCAGTTCGAGCGGCTGATCGAGATGATAGGTCTTCGATGCGCCAGTACATGGCCTTAGTGCAAGTGGGAGATTGTTAGTGTATATGCCCTAGAGGCCATTACTGTATCATACTAGTATATATATTACTTGATCGAAGCTTGGGATATTCACAGTTGTATAGAAAATCTTGCTCGAATTGGTAGTATGCTACTTGGTTTGTCTCTGCTTTAATGTGTACATGTGTTTCTTTTATTATATCACCTATACGCATTAGTGGAGCCCTTAGGATCTTTGCTTGATTACCAGCGTTGTGATGGCAGTCACACTCGTGGGGGCTGGGTAATCTACAAGCACATCCTTATTTACAAGTCCCTGGTCGTGGGATTATCGAGACAGGGCATCGATACTCCGGAGTAGACTAGCGTATGCGCTTCTCATCCCAGCACGGGACATGGCCTGTCCCACAGCCGTCAGTACGTCGTACTTGAGATAGTATGCGGGTGTTCGTTGGGTTATGAGTACACTGGACAGGACTCGTCGGGAACTGTTGGTTGGTATTATACCTATCGTCAGTTATCAGTTCCCAGGTGACATGAGTACAGCTTAGTCCAGTAACTTGACACTGTCACTTCGCCTCAAGTGTGTTCCCACTGTACTTTGATTACTACCCTACCACGGCTCAAAGGAGTCGTGCAAACAGGTAGTAGTTGGGTGCAGTCCCGAAGCACTTGGAGGCAGTGACGGTTAGAAAGGATTCGTCTCTCCCGGTATTGGGGGTTGGCATCGCGCTGTTTCTAGGAGAGCCATTACACAAGTAGTCCCTGGCCAGGGCAAGCGAGATATACTGGTAGGTTTCCAGTGTTATCTCAGGGTGTTCTGGGCTACACTCCGACACGACTTGTACCGCTATTAGGGGACTGACATTTTACCGCCCCATAGGCCCTCCATGCGATGTTATCAGACGAACAGACCGGACTGTACGGAGACTGTCACATTCAGGCTCAGTAGGAGTTCAGATAGGTTAACCTCGTCAGTCTTCTTAACGGCATCTACCTGGGGACCATTACGTACAGCTAGTGCCGCTTACGGTCTGTGGTTAAACCCACTGCCAGCGTAGTGTCGAGTCTTTAGAGTCCCACACAGAGGGTTATTCGCCTTTAGGCAAAATGAGTAGAGGTCGCATGGTTTTGCGACGGGGTTCGTTCACATTCGCGCATTTGTGCACGTTTTGTGTCCGGACAGCTTATACTAGCGGGCTTTGGTTTAAGCCGGATCTTAATATATGTTTTGGGATTGGTTTTATCTCATTGTATTGGTGTTCCTCGGAACTCGGATACGGATGTGTATGCACAGTTGACTGAGGGAGAAGCAGAGGACTTTCATCAGGGTTGATTACCATTATCATTTTCTTAACCTTAATGGTTATGTGTGAAATATGATTTATTGATATTAGTTAATTATAATTGTGCATGGTTAGGGTTGTTGACCATTTGACTTTATTTGACTTGTTGACCTAGGATGACAACTTGACCATAATCATTCCATAAGAAAGATGCTCTTTGATTCTAGCAAAAAGCATTTAATATGAAATGATAATGGTCATTTCTTGATTAAACCATGACAATTATATTTAGCTAATTATCTATTTTCATAATTCACACATATATGTGAGAAGAATGGTTTATTTCTTCTCATTCTATCATTTTGATTCTCTCTCCTCCTCTTCCTCTCTCTCTAGCTCTCCCCTCTCATGAGTTGAGAATCCCTTGAGCTTGAGATAAATCCTTCTAAAATGCTCTCTACTCTTTCTAAGGTTCTAGGATTAGCACTCCAAGTATCTTAGTTACTTCTAGTTTGATGTTGAAGCCAAAGGTTGAGGCCCTCGGGTGGATCTTTCTTCGACAAGAGAAGGCGACAAGGAGATCCCTTTCTTTCACTCCAAGGAGCAAGAAGAGAAGGACTTGAAGACCTAGGTATAACCCCTTAACCGAGTAGCTAACTCCTTTAGCTTTGTTAGTTAGTTTTGTTTAGCAAAGATCCCTCCTTTACCAAGTCCATGTTGTCTAGTGTTGTAAAAATCAATTTTTTCATAACGTTTTCGCCTCCCCGCAAGCACCGGGGTAGGCAACGTGGACTTACATATTTTATGTTGCATATATCTGTTTTATATGGATTTTACGCATTGAGATATGGATTTCATATGATTTATGAATTTGAAAACCGTGGGGGTATTTTCAAGAAACTATGTATTGTTTGAAAACCTGGTTTCTCTTGATATGATATTTCAGTGCGTCCACCATGTGATTTCTCAGTTTTGAGATTTGGCTTGTGATACCCGATTCGAGGAGCGGGAGGAACCGTCTGCGGGTACATGGTGGACCCGGTATGGTACCCCGACGCGAGTGGTGATTTCGTGGTGTAGACGATAAGCTTGGCGGTAGGACCACTACCTACCGGTGATTGTATTTGGACTCGGCGGTTATCATGGGGATACCGATCGGAGTGAGGTATGACATATCGTCAGGGCCAGTCGTGATGACAGCGCCTGAGTTATGAGGATTTACGTGTCGATGCTAGACACGGGTTTCATGATGTTTCGAATGTCGGTGTTAGACACTCAGGTTTTCATGATTTTTACGTATCGTCGGTGGACATACGCGGTTTATATCCTCATACTTATATACGTATGTATATACACATAGGGATATGTTTTCATGATGTTTCGGGTGTCGATGATAGACACTCAGGTTCCATGAGACTTCCAGGATGTGAGGGCCGATCTGAGGATGCGACGCCTGAGGATTTTGGATTTGATGTGTCAGTGAGGGACACTGGTGTTTTTCCATGCTAATGATTTTGCATGAGATTTTATATTATATCATCCCATACTCAGGATTATGTTGATATGCATTGCTTCATGTAGTTGTAGTACCCTGATGATGTACCTTTACATGATTGTTGCATATTCACTTTTCATACTTATGATATCGGATTACATATGATAAGTAGATCGCTGTTCGTGCATACTTGCGATTACAGTATGATGTTAATTACTATTCATAAGTTGGCAACTCACCCCCGTTATGCCACAGTGTTTTGCAGGACTTACACTCAGAGTAGTCGCGGCAGGGCATCATATCATCTCTACTTTTGCGGATACCACTACGTTAGGCAGTGAGGCCTTTTCTTTTTGGTGGGTTTGCGGTTATCTACTTGTACATTGTATATCTTTTTGTTTGATCTAGTATTCTCCATCTACCACTGTTTGTATATGACTTAGAGACGACTTGTGAGGATTCAGTGTTGTATTATTTTGGTGACTTTGGGTGCCGTTCTCGTGGGAGCCGGTTATGTTGGAAAGTTTACTCCTTATTGCAGTCTTTACTTTGTTATTTCTTCGCTTCGGCGTCGTATACTTGTACTGGTGATTGTCTCCACCGTTCGGAGTGATTTTGCTCCCATTTGGGATGCTTTATATATTATCTGTGTTATACCCGTTTTCGGGGCTAGATTTTACAAAGGAGGTGCTGCCGAAATTTTCAAGAAGGGGAAAACTAGAGTTAGAGATTTTACTTGTGATTTTCCAGATGTTTAAAAAAAACTATCTTTTTCTCCGTTGATCCAGATTTGGGTGGTTTATATTTCTGGGTTTCGGCTTACTTTAGTTGCGTATGCCTGTAGACGTTACGTAGTTTAAGTGCCGCTTACGGGCCAAATTTTGGGTCGTGACAAAGTTGGTATCAGAGCGTTAGGTTTTACCTTTCGGAGTGTAGGATGACCTTGGTATGATGGAATAGGTAACTTAAGAAGAGTGACGTAGCGTGTGGATGTTCCGCGGCATACTTACGACACTGTACTCCGCCTAAGTGACCTTAGGACTTATTGATTGTTATTCTTCCGTGATGATATACAACTTTGTGATTCGATTTCCGTTTCCTTATCGAATCTTGTTTCAATTTCCAGCCTATATGCCGCCGAAGACTACGAGGGCTCAGAGAGCGGCCGCGAGGGCCGAGTTCAGAGTTGACTCGTCTAAGGCGAGGACTGACCAGGACGGTACGCCTGTTGTACCGGAGCATATTGCTATGTTTGGGGCTGGTATGCAGGACCTGTGCCAGATGATGGGGACCTTAGTAGAGGCCATTCGAGCGCAGGGGCAGGCAGTTGTTCCACCCGTTGTAGGGACCACGATGGTACCTACTGTTCCGGCAGTTGCAGTTACAGCTCCGGAAGTTATTACCGTGTCACTGACAGATTTTATGAGGCTGAGGCCTCCGGTGTTTACTGGCACAAATGTTTCTGAGGATCCGCAGTCGTTCATCGACCAGATGGGCAGGATTTGTCGCTCAGTCCGATGCTCCGACGAAAGATGGGTAGAGTTTGCGAGTTTCCGGCTGGAGGGTCTGGCCCAGAAGTGGTGTGAGTCGTTGGAGAGGGGCAGAGCCGCTGGTCTTGCTCCTGTGACCTGGGCTGAGTTTGTGACGGTGTTTCTCACCCGTTTTCTTCCACCGAGCATCAGGGATGCGCAAGCACGCAAATTTGAGTCGTTAAGTCTGTTAGTGTATATGCCCTAGAGGCCATTACTGTATCATACTAGTTTGTATATTACTTAATGGAAGATTGGGATATTCACAGTTGTATTGACAATCTTGCTCAAAATGGTAGTTTGCTACTTGGTTTGTTTCTACTTCAATGTGTGTACATGTGTTTCTTATAGCATATCACCTATACACATTAGTAGAGCCCTTAGGATCTTTGCTTGATTACCAGCATTGTGATGGCAGTCACACTCGTGGGGGCTGGGTAATCCACAAGCACATCCT
The DNA here is from genome assembly GCA_030015575.1 of Agapanthus africanus. Lineage (NCBI taxonomy): Eukaryota > Viridiplantae > Streptophyta > Magnoliopsida > Asparagales > Amaryllidaceae > Agapanthus > Agapanthus africanus. Next base: position 214,576,649 of record JASDDO010000029.1, read on the forward strand.
TATGCAGGTCCCTATTCGTTGGAGTATCGAGATAGGGCATCGATACTCCGGAGTAGACTAGCGTATGCGCTTCTCATCCCAGCAGGGGAGACGGTCTGTCCCACAGCCGTCAGTACGTCGTACTTGAGATAGTATGCGGGTGCGCGTTAGGTTACGAGTACACTGGACAGGACTCGTCGGTAACTGAATTGTTGGTACTATACCTATCGTCAGTTATCAGTTCCCAGGTGACATGAGTACAGCTTAGTCCGCTGACTTGACACTGTCACTTCGCCTCGAGTGTGTTCCTACTGTACTTTGATTACTACCCTACCACGGCTCAACGGAGTCGTGCAAACAGGTAGTAGTTGGGTGCAGTCCCGAAGCACTTGGAGGCAGTGACGGTTAGACAGGATTCGTCTCTCCCGGTATTGGGGGTTGATATCGCGCTGTGTCTAGGAGAGCCATTACACAAGTAGTCCCTGGCCAGAGCAAGCGAGATATACTGGTAGGTTTCCAGTGTTATCTCAGGGTGTTCTGGGCTACACTCCGACACGACTTGTACCGCTATTAGGGGACTGACGTTTACCGCCCCCTTGGCCCGCCATGCGATATTCTCAGACGAACAGACCGGACTATACGGAGATTGTCACATTCAGGCTCAGTAGTAGTTCAGATGGGTTTCACCTCGTCCGTCTTCTTATCGGCATCTACTTGGGGGCCGTTACGCACAGCTAGTGCCGCTTGCGGTTTGTGGTTAAACCCTCTGCCAGCATAGTGTCGAGTCTTTAGAGTCCCACACAGAGAGCTATTCGCCTTTAGGCAAAAGAGTATAGGTCGCATGGTTTTGTGACTGGTCGCATGGTTTTGCGACAGGGTTCGGTCACATCCGTGCACTTGTGCACGTTTAGTGTCCGGGCAGTTATTACTAGCGGGCTTTGGGTTAAGCCAGATCCTAGTATACGTTTTGGGATTGATTTTATCTCATTTGCATTCGTGTTCCTCGGAACGCGGATGCGGGTGTGTATGCACGGTTGATAGAGACAGAGGCAGAGGATTCTCATTAGGGTTGTTGACTATTGACGTTTGCTAAACCCTAATGAGAATAAGAAATATGATTAATGATAATTAAGTATTATTGTGCCATGGTTGGGTTGAAAGGTTGACTTTGTTGACTTGTTGACTTTGTTGACCGGTTGACTAGGTTGGACTTGTTGACCACCATCATTACTATGGCTATCATTTCATGCAAAGACTTTTGCTTGCTTATTTGTTCACACATTGCATTTAATGCATGAAATGATATTGCCTTTTGATATGATGATAACCATCACATAACACTCAATTATCATTATGTGTTATGATGCTTTTGGATTATGAGAGCTTGGATGGCAAAAGACTTGCTCATTCTTTCATTTCAGTTCTCTCTCTTGCTCAAGAGCTCTCCCTCTTCCTCTTGCTCTCTCTCTAGCTCAAGGCAACTCCCTCTCATGAGTTGAGAACCATTGCCTTAGAGATAAAAGAAAACCCACATCACTTCTCTACTCATCCTAGTTCACAAGGTTTAGCAAACCAAGTGTTCTAGTTTCTTCTAGTTTGAAGTAGAAGCCAAAAGGTAGAAGCTTTCGGGTGGATCTATCTTCGGCGCGAGAAGACGACGAGGTGAGGCCGATCCGACCACCGCAACGAGTTGAAGACGAAGGAGTTCAAGTTAAGGTATAACCCCCTAACCGAGTAGGTAAAACTCTTGTTAGGATTGTTAGATAGTTGTTTAACAAAGATCCGTATTTTGAGTCCATGTTACCACCCAAAGAAAAATCGTTTTTCACCATTTCCGCAAGCCCGTAAGTACCGGGAGAGGTAACGTGGACTTACAGTAGTATCAGAGCCTAGTTAAACACTATCTAACATATTAGCAAAGTAACTAGAAGTTCGATCGGAGAAAAAGTCACGAAACACGCCCGAAAAATCAAGTTTCTGTCGATTCTGTATTCTGTTCAAAAAATAATAAATCCTGCACCAAAAATCGACTCTGGCTTTTTAAAATACACCCATGAAATTTGGTCCACTGGCTCGGTCAAAGCGCCGCGGATCCGCGGCCGAGTTGACTCGGCCGTGGCACAAATTTCCTGCAGTGTGTTTCTGGGGTCGTTTTAGGATTTTTACAATATGATTTTTCTGCCCAGATTTTCCAGAAAGCAAAATTTGTTTTTGGGGCTTAAAAATCCGTATTTTGATCGAACTTCTAAAGACTTAAGCTAACGGGTTAATATCTGTGATGTGATATATGTATTGAACGTCTGCTAATCACTTTACGTCGATTAGTGGGGGTTATACATATCTGTGATCTGTAATGTTGATGGTATGTGTATATGAATTCATTGGATTGTCGCGGGTGAATAGCCGGGGGGTTGTGAGATGAGAGTTTTCTTTTTCTTACAATTCATGTAATTTTTAATTGATGTAATATTATTTATATGGCCTCACAATCGGGATGAGGTTGTAGCCATCATTGTATAATTTCTTTTACTGTTTTTGCTCCTAGGATAGACCCATGGAGGGGGTGCACAAACTACCGGGTACCTCGAAGTGCCGAGTAGCCTACTCACATTGTTGAGGGAGGTTGCTTCGCTTCGGGTATTTGGCGGGTAGTTTGCCGCACCCGTAGGGGTCTAGGGTAGGGTATTGGCTATTCACCCCGACCGTGTAATCTCCTTTTCGTTACAGGCTCGTACGGAATGCGGATTTCTAGTATATCCAATGTGTTCATCTGTGATCTGGAATGGCTATCATTGCAATATATCTATATATGATATCTATTTAGGCGTTGCTTATGTTTTGCATCCGTGCTAGTCCAGCCCCCGCTCTGTCGTTAGTTAAGTAACCTAACGGGTAATGACGAGGCCCCATGGCGAATGCGGATGGCATAAGCGTACGTCATATTTTCGTTGTTTTCTGCAATGGTAGGATTAAATGATGGGACGCATTAAAATTAATGCTAGAAAATAGACCAAAGTTGAAGTCGTTGGAACAATTTAAAAACCCACTCGGTTTCTTTTCAAAAACAACTTTTAAACGCGGAGCTTAAGCCACTCTTTTTAAAAGCTATCAAGGTTCCTTCGATTATATCAAGTTCACTACGTTCACGGTTTCGCCAAAACCATTCGTAGCCCTCTGTCATTTCAGTTAAATATTCAGTAGTATTCAAGCTATGTATTTTGACCTTCGCCAAGGCATAGTGATTGGTAGCTGCTGAATATTTATCTGTAGCATAGATAGATGCGTTGGTTTAGGACAGTCGTACTACTATTTTGGCCTTCGTCAAGGGTATGTACGGGTGGGTTCAAATTAACCTGGATAATGACGGGTAGAACTTGACATGTGACTTATGATATGTTGTCCTTCGTTAAGGTCATAAGAGCATGTGGCAAAAATCCACATCGGGAGTTTCAAAAGAACATGAAACTTGATAGCGCTGCATACCATTTGGAGTGTGATGATTCTGTTAGGATTCCTTCAGTTTTGTCACGCGATGATATTTGGATCCCGATCCTACTGTGAGTATATGCTACTCCTCGGGAAATTTCTCGCTTAACGATCAATGCTATAAACCAAGTAGGTTTCTAGAAAGGTGTTAGCGGGGCTACGCCCCCAGGGAAAAGAGGTTCTTAAATTAAGGAACTTCGCGAAAGCGTTGGAAAACCACCCTCGAAGTACCGACACTAGCCTGGCTGAACAGTTTAGCAAGTATTGTACGGTGAGATTGATCCCAACTAATTCTCCCTTTTGGTTTGAGGAGGGATTCGAGAAACAGTGGGAGCCATCATGTTTAGATAAATTAAAAACCAATCTAAACTTGCAAGAGCATCATGCTGAGTGTTTTCTTCTTTCTCTCTTAATTGCAGCGACCCAGTGACCACACGTAAGTTACATCTAGATAATAAAATGACTGAACCTGACTGTTATGATTGGCAAAGGTCTGTCCAGATGTCCATTACCCATGACAAGCTGGGACACCTCTTAACTAATCAAACCCCTGACGTCTCAGGACCAGTTTCCCCTATCACAGACATTGACATCCGTATGACATCGGAAAAAGACTGTGCGAAAACCAAGCGCCTCGTGTTAGCCTCAGTTGATGGTGCAAACAAGAGGCGGCACGAGAAGATGGACTCAGCTTCTATCTTCCTCCATAACAAAGATTTATATGGAGAGCAATCTCGTATCGTAAGATATGAGACCTCGAACGAATTGCTTCAAGTGAGGTTGGCTGTCGGGTCATCTGTAGGGGGCAACGTCCTTACAGAGACCAGCTATTTTGAGCTCACGGACCTGAAGACCACGTTGGAGAACGGATCAAATACTGACTTGATTCTACAGTCCCTGCCCTCTGCTTATACCGTGAAGGAAACCAGGGAAGAAGAAGGAAAAGGAAGGGCAAAAGTTTCAGGACTGGATATAGTAAAAGAGTGACGTTCCTATTGTAACGGGAATGAACATTGGCAGAAGGATTGCAGGGCTAGCAAAGCCAGTAGCCAGAATTTGAAGCATGTTGTGGCTTCGACTTCGGGTGTGTTTGTAATAGAGAACTGTATGTCAGTTAACCCTACTTCCTGGGTATTGGATACCGGATCAGGATCTCATATCTGTAATTCATTACAGGCTCTGAGAAACTGTAGGGTTATCGAGAAAGGTGATATGACACTCAGGGTTGCTAACGGAATGAGCATGGATGCTGAATCCATAGGGGAATATCATCTTGGACTGACAACTGGGCAGATATTGATTCTGCGTGACTGTTGGTATGTACCAGGTGCGACTTGTAATATCATATCTGTATCCTTACTTTCTAAGAAAGGATATGATTCTACTTTTGTAAGCGATGTGGTACACATCCACCTAAATCAAGTTCTGATTGGGTCAGGTACATTAAATAACGGGATATACGTATTGAATCAAGCTCAGATTTTCAGTGTCCAGAACACACTTAAAAGAATGTCTCCGGAATTAAATCAGGCTTTCTTATGGCATTGTAGACTGGGTCACATTAATGAGACACGGTTAACAAAGTTACATAAAGAGGGATACTTGAATCCGTTCGAGTATCAGTCTTATGCCACTTGTGAATCTTGTCTCATGGGAAAGATGACAAAGACTCCGTTCACTGGACACGGAGTAAGAGCGAGCGAGCTCTTGGGACTCATACACAGTGACGTGTGTGGTCCAATGTCTACACATGCGCGAAGTGGTTATTCATACTTCATTACTTTCACAGATAATTTCTCTAGGTATGGACATGTCTTCTTAATGAAGCACAAATCCGAGGCCTTTGAGAAATTTCGGGAATACAAGAATGTAGTTGAAAAACAAACAGGCAAAAGTATCATGACACTGCGATCTGATCGAGGTGGAGAATACTTGAGTGCCGAGTTTCTGGACTACTTAAAAGTGAATGGAATTCTCTCGCAGCTTACTCCTCCATACACACCACAACACAACGGTGTATCGGAAAGGCGGAATCGAACTCTATTGGATTTGGTTCGTTCCATAATGAGTAAGGCTGAGTTACCACGATCCTTCTGGGGTTATGCACTAGAATCAGCTGCATATCTTTTGAACAAGGTTCCCTCCAAGACTGTGCCTACCACACCATATCAGATGTGGTGTGGGAAGAAACCCCATCTTTCAGTATCTGAAGATATGGGGATGTCCAGCTTTTGTCAAAAAGTAGCATGCGGACAAACTCGAGGCACGCTCAGTACTGTGTAAGTTTGTGGGATACCCAAAGAACTCCAGGGGGTATTTTTTCTATTACGCAGAGGAACAAAAGGTTTTTGTTTCTCGTCATGCCCACTTTCTGGAACATCATTTTGTAGAAAAAGGAACAAGTGGGAGCGTAGTAGAGCTTGAAGAAATTCCAGAACCATAAAATATTACTGAAAGCTTGGAAGAACCAGAAGTTTCAGGAGAATCGGACATTCCTGCCCCGCTCCGCAGGAGTACTAGGCAGTCTCATCCGCCCGAGAGATACTACGGTTTTCTCATAGACGGGGATAGAGAGGATTGCGTCATTGATCAAGATGAGCCTACTAGCTTCCAGCAAGCCATTCAGAGCGGTGACTCAGTAAAATGGTTGGATGCAATGCAGGCCGAGATAGAGTCTATGTACACCAACAAAGTTTGGACTTTGGACTTTGCTCCAGAAGGGGTAAAACCCGTAGGCTGCAAATGGATCTTCAGAAAGAAGATTGGTGTAGATGGGCAGGTTGAAACCTATAAAGCTAGGCTTGTTGCAAAAGGTTTTCGTCAAAGACCTAGTTTGGACTATGACGAGACCTTTTCTCCGGTAGCTATGCTCAAATCCATTCGGATCCTTCTTGCCATTGCTGCCTTCCACGATTATGAGATCTGGCAGATGGACGTAAAGACGGCTTTCCTAAATGAAAATTTGGAAGAGTGCGTCTATATGGATCAGCCAGACGGATTCATTCAGAGTGGGAGCAGCGGTAAAGTGTGCAAGTTTCTCAAGTCCATCTATGGACTGAAGCAGGCATCATGGAGTTGGAACATCTGCTTTGATGATATTGTCAAAGAATTCGACTTTATCAAAAACCCAGATGAACCATGCATTTACAGTAAGATTGTAGGGAGAAATATGGTATTCCTCGTCTTGTACGTCGATGACATTCTCCTAATAGGAAATGATATTCCTATGCTACAGTCAGTCAAAGGATTCTTGTCACAGAAGTTCTCCATGAAGGACCTGGGCGATGCCAACTACATTCTGGGGATCCAGATATATCGTGATAGATCTAAAAGGATGTTGGGACTTTCACAGTCCAGGTACATCGACACCATTCTGAAACGATTCAGTATGGAAGATTCTAAGCGCGGTAATCTTCCGGCTTGTCATGGATTCACCCTCTCCAAAGAGATGTCTCCCAAGACTGATTTGGAAAGGGCTCGCATGTCATCAATACCCTACGCATCTACGGTAGGCTCTATTATGTATGCGATGTTGTGTACCAGACCAGATGTAGCATACGCATTGAGCGTTGTAAGCCGATATCAGTCGGACCCAAGGGAGAAACACTGGATAGCAGTAAAGAACATTCTCAAGTACCTGAGAAGGACTAAGGAGATGTTCTTGGTATATGGCGGAAAAGTCCTCCAGATCGAGGCCTTTGCTGACTCCAGCTTTCAGAGCGACAAGAATGACTTCAAGTCCATGTCGGGTTATGTCTTTACCCTCAATGGACGGGCGGTTTGCTGGAAGAGCTCCAAGCAGGAAACCGTTGCTGACTCAACTATGGAAGCGGAGTACATAGCTGCTTGCGATGCCTCAAAGGAAGCTGTCTGGATCAAGAAATTGCTCACGGAGCTTCAGGTGGTTCCTACCAGTGTTGATACAATACCGCTGTATTGTGACAACAACGGCGCTATAGCTTTAGCGAAGGAACCCAGGTCCCATCAGAAGTCCAGGAACGTTTTGAGGCGGTACCACCTGATCAGGGAGATCGTAGATCGCCGGGAGATCGTAGATCGCCGGGAGATCAAGGTGAAGAGAGTAAATTCAGAAGATAACACTGCAGATCCACTCACGAAGGCCATACCCCAGACTCAGTTCGAGCGGCTGATCGAGATGACAGGTCTTCGATACGCCAGTACATGGCCTTAGTGCAACTGGGAGATTGTTAGTGTATATGCCCTAGAGGCTATTACTGTATCATACTAGTTTGTATATTACTTAATGGAAGCTTGGGATATTCACAGTTGTATAGACAATCTTGCTCAAAATGGTAGTATGCTACTTGGTTTATTTCTACTTCAATGTGTGTACATGTGTTTCTTATAGCATATCACCTATACACATTAGTAGAGCCCTTAGGATCTTTGCTTGATTACCAGAGTTGTGATGGCAGTCACACTCGTGGGGGCTGGGTAATCCACAAGCACATCCTTATGCAGGTCCCTAGTCGTTGGGGTATCGAGACAGGGCATCGATACTCCGGAGTAGACTAGCGTATGCGCTTCTCTTCCCAGCAGGGGAGACGGTCTGTCCCACAGCCGTCAGTACGTCGTACTTGAGATAGTATGCGGGTGCTCGTTAGGTTACGAGTACACTGGACAGGACTCGTCGGTAACTGATTGGTTGGTACTATACCAATCGTCAGTTATCAGTTCCAGGTGACATGAGTACAGCTTAGTCCGCTGACTTGACACTGTCACTTCGCCTCGAGTGTGTTCCCACTGTACTTTGATTACTACCCTACCATGGCTCAAAGGAGTCGTGCAAACAGGTAGTAGTTGGGTGCAGTCCCGAAGCACTTAGAAGCAGTGACGGTTAGACAGGATTCGTCTCTCCCGGTATTGGGGGTTGATATCGCGCTGTGTCTAGGAGAGCCATTACACAAGTAGTCCCTGGCCAGGGCAAGCGAGATATACTGGTAGGTTTCCAGTGTTATCTCAGGGTGTTCTGGGCTACACTCCGATACGGCTTGTACCGCTATTAGGGGACTGACGTTTACCGCCCCCTAGGCCCGCCATGCGATATTCTCAGACGAACAGACCGGACTGTACGGAGATTGTCACATTCAGGCTCAGTAGGAGTTTAGATGGATTTCACCTCGTCCGTCTTCTTATCGGCATCTACCTGGGGGCCGTTACGCACAGCTAGTGCCGCTTGCGATCTGTATTTAAACCCACTGCCAGCGTAGTGTCGAGTATTTAGAGTCCCACACAGGGAGCTATTCGCCTTTAGGCAAAAGAGTAGAGGTCGCATGGTTTTGCGACAGGTCGCATGGTTTTGCGACAGGGTTCGGTCACATCCGTGGACTTGTGCACGTTTAGTGTCCGGGCAGTTATTACTAGCGGGCTTTGGGTTAAGCCAGATCCTAGTATACGTTTTGGGATTGATTTTATCTCGTTTGAATTCATGTTCGTCGGAACGCGGATGCGGGTGTGTATGCACGGTTGACAGAGACAGAGGCAAAGGATTCTCATTAGGGTTGTTGACTATTGACGTTTGCTAAACCCTAATGAGAATAAGAAATATGATTAATGATAATTAAGTATTATTGTGCCATGGTTGGGTTGAAAGGTTGACTTTGTTGACCGGTTGACTAGGTTGGACTTGTTGACCACCATCATTACTATGGCTATCATTTCATGCAAAGACTTTTGCTTGCTTATTTGTTCACACATTGCATTTAATGCATGAAATGATATTGCCTTTTGATATGATGATAACCATCACATAACACTCAATTATCATTATGTGTTATGATGCTTTTGGATTATGAGAGCTTGGATGGCAAAAGACTTGCTCATTCTTTCATTTCAGTTCTCTCTCTTGCTCAAGAGCTCTCCCTCTTCCTCTTGCTCTCTCTCTAGCTCAAGGCAACTCCCTCTCATGAGTTGAGAACCATTGCCTTAGAGATAAAAGAAAACCCACATCACTTCTCTACTCATCCTAGTTCACAAGGTTTAGCAAACCAAGTGTTCTAGTTTCTTCTAGTTTGAAGTAGAAGCCAAAAGGTAGAAGCTTCGGGTGGATCTATCTTCGGCGCGAGAAGACGACGAGGTGAGGCCGATCCGACCACCACAACGAGTTGGAGACGAAGGAGTTCAAGTTAAGGTATAACCCCCTAACCGAGTAGGTAAAACTCTTGTTAGGATTGTTAGATAGTTGTTTAACAGAGATCTGTATTTTGAGTCCATGTTACCACCCAAAGAAAAATCGTTTTTCACTATTTCCGCAAGTCCGTAAGTACCGGGAGAGGTAACGTGGACTTACAAAGTCAGACTGCCGGGATGACGGTAACTGAGTATGATGTACTGTTTACCGAGCTGTCTGTGTATGCTCCGTACCTGGTGGCGACTGAGGAGATGAAGGTGAAGAGGTTTGTTCGAGGCCTGCTTACCCAGTTGTTTCTAGCCATCATCATTCAGCATTGCGACACGTATGCGGCAGCTGTCGATTAAGCTCTATTGGTGGAGGAGCGTCTAGCTGAGTCATCGGTTGTTCCGGAACCGAAGAGGACTCGTACGGATGTACCAGCACAGAGACAGAGGTTTGCACGCCGAGGCAGAGTTCTTTCAGACTCGGGAAGTAGCAGAGACGTGGGAGGTGGACAGTTATTCAGTTCTTATTCCCAGAAGGGCCAGCGGCCGTCTTATGGATGCTTCGGGTATGGCAGTCTACATCAACTTGTTCGGGATTGTACCGTGGTACGTCAGAGAGGGCCAGCAGTACCCCAGGTTACCTTACCACCTTCTCCGCCTCAGAGAGCGTTGCCTTTTATTCCTGTAGTTGCGCCGCGTTAGACTCCTTCTCAGAGAGGTCGTGGTCACGGTGGTTTTGTGCCGAGAGGAGGAGGTGGCAGAGGCAGGGGACAGCCAGTAGCCGGTAGAGGACAGGCTCAGGTTTTTGCCTTGACTCACCAGGACGCTCAGGCGTCCAATGCAGTGGTTTCAAGTGCCCTTTTTATTTGTTCTTATGATGCACATGTTCTTTTCGATCCGGGATCTACGCATTCGTATGTTTCTACGTACTTCGTGCCGAGGTTAGGCCGAGAGTCGTGTTTGCTGGATCAGCCATTTGTCGTGACTACTCCTGTGGGAGAGTCGTTTGTTGCGCGACACGTGTTCGATCGTGTGCTGTCCGTTTAGGAGACAGAGATCTGTCCGTCGACTTGATCCTTCTTGAGATGTTGGACTTTGACGTTCTGTTGGGCATGGACAGGCTAGCTACTTGCTATGCGTCCGTGGACTGCCGCGAGAAGACAGTTAGATTTTGTTCTCCCGGCGAGTCAGTGTTTATTGTGCAGGGGGACCGTGGTGTCGCCCCTCACAGTTTGATTCTGTCCTGTGCGCTAGTCGGCTTTTGAGGAGGGGATGTCGGGGATTCTTGGCTTTCATTCATGATATTGGAGCCACAGTGGAGTCGTTGGACCAGGTTTCTACCGTGCGAGAGATTCCAGATGTCTTTCCCGATGAGTTACCTGGGTTACCGCCAGAGCGCGATATTGAGTTCTGCATTGATCTGATTCCTGGCACGGAGCCTATTTCCATACCACCTTATCGGATGGCTCCGGCAGAGCTTAGAGAGCTTAAAGATCAATTGCAAGAGTTGCTTGATTTGGGACTTATGCGTCCGAGTGTTTCGCCGTGGGGAGCTCCTGTTCTGTTTGTCAAGAAGAAGGACGGCAGTTTGAGGCTATGTGTGGATTATCGTCATTTGAACCGAGTTACGGTGCGAAATAGGTATCCTTTACCTCGCATTGACGATTTATTTGATCAGCTCCAGGATGCGAAACATTTTTCAAAGATTGATTTGCGTTCGGGTTATCATCAGTTGCGGGTTCAGAATGATGACATTCCGAAGACTGCTTTTCGTTCGCGCTATGGGCATTACGAGTTTTTGGTGATGTCGTTCGGACTCACCAATGCGCCAGCAGCGTTCATGGATCTGATGAACCGGATTTTCAGGCCGTTCCTCGACCAGTTCATTATAGTGTTTATTGATGACATACTGGTCTACTCTAGGAGTCGTGAGGAGCATGAGCAGCACTTGAGGATTGTTTGCAGATTTTGAGAGAGCACCAGCAGTATGCTAAATTCTCAAAGTGTGCATTTTGGCTTGATAGAGTTGACTTCCTGGGTCATGTGGTGACTGGTGATGGTATTCTTATGGACCCGAGGAAGATCGAGGCTGTACAGCTTTGGTCCAGACCTGTATCGGTGACTGAGGTCCGTAGCTTTTTGGGCTTAGCTGGTTATTATCGCCATTTTGTGCAGGATTTCTCGAGTATCGCTGCACCGCTGACGGGACTGACCCGGAAAGGAGTACCTTTTCTTTGGACTGATGCGTGCGAGCAGAGTTTTCAGCAGTTGAAGACTCGGTTGACAACAACACCAGTTCTATCTTTACCTTCTGGATCGGGCGGCTATGTTGTTTTCTGTGATGCTTCTCGAGTGGGGCTCGGCTGTGTTTTGATGCAACATGATAGGGTGATTGCGTATGCTTCTAGGCAGCTGAAGAAGCACGAGCAGAATTACCCTACTCACTATCTTGAGATGGCCGCGGTGGTCTTTGCGTTGAAGATTTGGAGACACTACTTGTATGGGGAGTCGTGTCAGATCTTCACGGATCACAAGAGCTTGAAGTATATACTCCAGCAGCGAGATCTGAATCTAAGACATCGCCGATGGATGGAGCTAGTTAAGGATTATGATTGTGAGATCCTTTATCACCCGGGCAAGGCGAATGTGGTGGCTGATGCTTTGAGTCGTAGACCTGGGGATAGCTTGTCCCAGTTGAGCGCAGTTCAGCATCAGTCTTCTGCAGATTGGCAGCTCTTGTGTGATAGTAGAGTGCAGTTCGAGTTTTCTTCCACTGGGGGACAGTTTTCTCATGTCCACGCCCGTCCACTACTATTTGATCGCATCCATGAGGCGCAACCCAGTGATGCCCATTTGTCTGAGATTCTTGAGCTTGTTCGACAGGGTACAGTTTCGGAGTTGAGACGCGAGATCCTAGAACAGGACTCGCTTGTGTGTACCAGATACTGATGGGTTGAGACGCGAGATCCTAGAGCAGGCACATCAGTCGGCCTTTAGCGTTCATCTAGGTTCCACCAAGATGTACCGTGATTTGAGAGACTTTTACTGGTGGGAAGGGATGAAACGCGATATTTCGGACTTCGTTTCGAGGTGCCTGACTTGTCAGCAAGTCAAGGTTGAGCATCAGAGACCGGCTGGAGAGTTGCAGCCTTTACCCGTTACGGAGTTGAAATGGGAGCAGATTTCCATGGACTTCATTATGGGTCTACCCAAGACCAGTAGAGGGTATGACTCCATTTGGGTGATTGTTGACCGGTTGACGAAAGCGGCTCACTTCCTTCCAGTGAAGACCACTTTCAGGTATGCTCAGTATGCGCAGCTGTATATAGATGAGATTGTGCATTTGCACGGTGTTCCCACATGCATAGTATCCGACAGAGGCACCCAGTTTACTAGCCGGCTATGGCAGAAGCTTAAGGAAGCTTTGGGTACCCGGTTGAGTTTTAGCACCGCTTTTCATCCGCAGAACGATGGTCAGTCGAAACGGACTATACAGACTCTGGAGGATATGCTCCGTGCATGTGTGCTTGATTTTGGTGGCAGTTGGGATCGTCACTTGCCATTGATTGAGTTCTCCTACAACAACAGCTTTCAGGAGACTATTCAGATGGCACCTTTTGAGGCTTTATATTGTAGGAAGTGTCGATCGCCAGTCTGTTGGACCGAGCTTAGTGAGAGTCTGGTTTTAGGACCCCAGCTAGTTCAGGAGAATACGGAGAAAATCAAGCCGGTTCAGGACAGGATGAGAGCAGCCCAGTGCAGGCAAAAGTCTTATGCCGACCGTCGTCGTCGCAGACTTGAGTTCGCAGTGGAGGATCATGTATTCATGAGGATTTCTCCGATGAAGAGCGTTATGCGATTTGGGAAGAGGGGAAAGCTCAGTCCCAGATTTGTAGGTCCTTTCGAGATCCTTGAGCGAGTGGGTTCTGTTGCTTATCGTTTGGCGCTCCCGCCTTGTTTTCCGGATGTTCACCCAATTTTCCATGTGTCGATGCTTCGTAGATACCTTCATGATCCTTCTCACATGATTCAGCACGAGACCATTCAGCTTGAGTGCGATCTTTCGTTCACCGAGCAGCCGGTAGTTATTTTGGATCGGCAGGTGAAGAAACTTCGGTCAAGGGTCTTTCCGTCTGTGAAGGTTCTATGGCGTAGCCCTACTAGTGAGGAGATCACTTGGGAGGCCGAGAGCGAGATGAGGAAGAAATTCTCTCATCTCTTTGAAGGTACGCTTAGCAGTTAATTTTAATTCGGGGACCGAATTTCTATAAGGGGGGAGATTATAACGTTTAAGAAATCGTTATGCGAATTTTTTCCGTTTTGGGGTTAAATTATCAGTTTTTCCCGTTTTAACCCGACTGTGATCAAACGACCATATAGACTTGCCAGCACCTAGTTTAGCTAAAACAAAGCTAGTGCGCAAGCTTTGGGGGTATATGGGACGTTTTGGTTCAATTTGTTTTTTTTCCCAATTTTAATATTATTTTAATGCGGTATTCACATTTTGGGAAAACTTCTCTTTTGTATCTTTTCAACAATTAAGTTTAGGTAAAACCAAAACCCTTTACTTGGTATCTAGATATTAGTGTGGAGGTTAGGTTTTATTGGATTAAAGAAAAGAAAAGAAAAGAAAGAGGTGCATGCATGTGTGCATATGTGTGTGTGAATGCCTTTAATTGCATTTAATGTTGGAAATTGCTAGGTAATTCCTCACAAAACCCCCACCTCTTCACTTGGCCGAATCCCTCTCTCTCTCTCTACTGCCCTTAATCATTTCCCTTTCATTTTTCATCAATTCCAAACTCAAATTCTCCAAAAATATATCACAAAACATACTTCATGTATTGGTTCTTGCTCTTCATCACTTGGAAACTAGGAAAGCTTGGATCTTGTGAGCTAAAGTTGATAGATAAAATCCCTACACTGATAAATAGGAGTTTTTATGTGGTTTAGCTCGTTGTTTCTGGTTTAGAACAATTTCTATATCGATTAGTGCAATAACGGGGTTTTTAGTGTCTTTTTAGAGCCTTTGTATCTGCTATGACCTGGAAACTATAGTAAGTGACCAAACAAAATTTTAGTGATGTACTAGTGAACCTGAGACACCACCTGAGACACGAGGACCACCCCACCGGCCGGGGCCGACGACCCCTATGGAGAATTCCGGCGACGCCGGTTTTGTAGGAGGGTGTTGGGGTTTGGGTTCTGTGGATAGTTGTCTGCTGTTGGTTAGGGGTGTTTGGTACTGTTTACTTTTTTAGTAATTGCAGTATACAAAATCTGGGATCGTTTACCTATAATCTAGTGTTTTGAATCCGCGTGTTACGTAATCTGACACGAATCGTGATCTGCTGCTGCTGTACTCAGTTTTTTTAGTTGTATCGTTACGCGCGTTAGCCCCTAGACGTGCACTCGCGAGTTAGTTTAGTGTTGGTGCATTATTTAATACGTAGTTTTACGTTATATTGATCGATTCTGAGATGTTTGCATTATTTCTTGTGTTTGTGAAAATATAGCGTCGCAAGCGGGGACTTCGGACGCTGCGAACAAGGGGAAGCAGGTGGTCGGATTTTCATAGCTGGAGACCATTATGAGTAGATTTAACATCTACGGGGAAATCGCTGTAAGTCCATGCTACCTCTCCCGGTATTTACGGGCTTGCGGAAATGGTGAAAAACGATTTTTTCTTGGGTGGTAACATGGACTCAAAATACGGATCTTTGTTAAACAACTACCTAACAACCTAACTAGGAGTTTTACCTACTCGGTTAGGGGGTTATACCTTACTTGAACTCCTTCGTCTTCAACTCCTTGCGGTGTTCGGATCACCCTCACCTCGTCGTCTCCTCGCGCTGAAGATGGATCCACCCGAAAGCTTCTACCTTTTGGCTTCTGCTTCAAACTTGAAGAAACTAGAACACTTGGCTTGCTAGGCCTTATGAACTAGGATGAGTAGTGGAGTGTTTTGGGTTTTATCTATATGGTTCTTGCTTCTCAACACATGAGACAAGTAGAACCATGAACTAGAGAGAGCAAGAGGAAGAGGGAGGGCTTAAGGATGAGAGAGCTCAAGAGAGAGAAAGCAAATGAAAGAAAGAATGAATAAGTCTTTTGCCATCCAATCTCTCATAATCCAAAATCAAGATAACTCATAATAGTAATTGAGTATTATGTGATGGTTCAAGTCAAAATGGCCATATCATTTCATGCACACATTTTGCAAAAAGAAACAAGCAAGCAAAATTCTTTGCCATGAAATGATAGCCATTGTAATGATGGTGGTCAACTAGTCCAACCTAGTCAACTGGTCAACAAAGTCAACAAGTCCACAAAGTCAACTTTTCATCCCAACCATGACACAATAATACTTAATTAATACTATCAATAATCATATTTCTTATTCTCATTAGGGTTTAGCAAAAGTCAATAGTCAACAGTCAACAACCCTAATGAGAATCCTCTGCCTCTGTCTCTCTGTCAACCGTGCATACACACCCGCATCCGCGTTCCGGGGAACATGAATGCAAACGAGATCAAATCAATCCCAAAACGTATACTAGGATCTGGCTTAAACTAAAGCCCGCTAGTAATAACTGCCCGGACACCAAACGTGCACAAGTGCGCGGATGTGACCGAACCCTGTCGCAAAACCATGCGACCTGTTGCAAAACCATGCGACCTCTACTCTTTTGCCTAAAGGCGAATAGCTCTCTGTGTGGGACTCTAAAGACTCGACACTACGCTGGCAGTGGGTTTAACCACAGACCGCAAACGGTACTAGATGTGCGTAACGGCCCCCAGGTAAATGCCGATAAGAAGACGGATGAGGTGAAACCCATCTGAACTCCTACTAAGCCTGAATGTGACAATCTCCGCACAGTCCGGTCTGTTCGTCTGAGAATATCGCATGGCGGGCCTAGGGGGCGGTAAACGTCAGTCCCCTAATAGCGGTACAAGTCGTGCGGAGTGTAGCCCAGAACACCCTGCGATAACACTGGAAACCTACCAGTATATCTCGCTTGCCCTGGCCAGGGACTACTTGTGTAATGGCTCTCCTAGACACAGCGCGATATCAACCCCCAATACCAGGAGAGACGAATCCTGTCTAACCGTCACTGCCTCCAAGTGCTTCGGGACTGAACCCAACTATTACCTGTTTGTACGACTCCTTTGAGCCGTGGTAGGGTAGTAATCAAAGTACAGTGGGAACACACTCGAGGCGAAGTGACAGTGTCAAGTCAGCGGACTAAGCTGTACTCATGTCACCTGGGAACTGATAACTGACGATAGGTATAATACAAACCAACAGTTCCCGACGAGTCCTGTCCAGTGTACTCGTAACTAACGAGCATCCCGCATACTATCTCCAGTACGACGTACTGATGGCTGTGGGACAGACCGTCTCCCCTGCTGGGATGAGAAGCGCATACGCTAGTCTACTCCGGAGTATCGATACCCTGTCTCGATAGTCCTACGACTAGGGACCTGTATAAGGATGTGCTTGTGGATTACCCAGCCCCCACGAGTGTGACTGCCATCACAACGCTGGTAATCAAGCAAAGATCCTAAGGGCTCTACTAATATGTATAAGCGATATGCTAAAAGAAACACATGCATATATTGAAGTAGTGTCAAACTAAGTAGCATAGTACCATTTTGAGCAAGATTGTCTATACAAGGTGAATATCCCAAGCTTCCATTAAGTAATATACAAACTAGTATGATACAGTAATGGCCTCTAGGGCATATACACTAACAATCTCCCTGTTGCACTAAGGCCATGTACTGGCGTATCGAAGACCTGTCATCTCGATCTGCCGCTCGAACTGAGTCTGGGGTAAGGCCTTCGTGAGTGGATCTGCAGTGTTATCTTCTGAATTTACTCTCTTCACCTCGATCTCCCGGCGATCTATGATCTCCCTGATCAGGTGGTACCGCCTCAAAATGTGCCTGGACTTCTGATGGGACCTGGGTTCCTTCGCTAAAGCTATAGCGCCGTTGTTGTCGCAATACAACGGTATTGGATCAATACTGGTAGGAACTACCTGAAGCTCCATGAGGAACTTCTTCATCCAGACGGCTTCCTTTACGGCATTGCAAGCAGCTATGTACTACGCTTCCATAGTTGAGTCAGCAACGGTTTCCTGCTTGGAGCTCTTCCAGCAAACCTTCCCTCCATTGAGGGTAAAGACATAACCTGACATGGACTTGGAGTCATCCTTGTCACTATGGAAGCTGGAGTCAGCAAAGGCCTCGATCTGGAGGTCTTTTCCGCCATACACCAAGAACATCTCCTTAGTCCTTCTCAGGTACTTGAGAATGTTCTTTACCGCTATCCAGTGCTTCTCCCCTGGGTCCGACTGATACCAGCTTACAACTCTCAATGCGTATGCTACATCTGGTCTGGTACACAACATCACATACATAATAGAGCCTACCGCAGATGCGTAGGGTATTGATGACATGCGAGCCCTTTCCAAATCAGTCTTGGGAGACATCTCTTTGGAGAGGGTGATTCCGTGACAAGCCGGTAGATTACCGCGCTTGGAATCTTCCATACTGAATCGTTTCAGTATGGTGTCGATGTACCTCGACAGTGAAAGTCCTAACATCCTTTTAGATCTATCACGATAGATCTGGATCCCCAGAATGTAGTTGGCATCGCCCAGGTCCTTCATGGAGAACCTCTGTGACAAGAATCCTTTGACTGACTGTAACATAGGAATATCATTTCCTATTAGGAGAATGTCGTCCACGTACAAGACGAGGAATACCACATTTCTCCCTACAATCTTACTGTAAATGCATAGTTCATCTGGGTTTTTGATAAAGTCGAATTCTTTGACCGTATCATCAAAGCAGATGTTCCAACTCCGCGATGCCTGCTTCAGTCCATAGATGGACTTGAGCAACTTGCACACTTTACCGCTGCTCCCACTCTGAATGAATCCCTCTGGCTGATCCATATAGACGCACTCTTCCAAATTTCCATTTAGGAAAGCCGTCTTTATGACCATCTGCCAGATCTCATAATCGTGGAAGGCAGCAATGGCAAGAAGGATCCGAATGGATTTGAGCATGGCTACCGGAGAAAAGGTCTCGTCATGGTCCAAACTAGGTCTTTGACGAAAACCCTTTGCAACAAGCCTAGCTTTATAGGTTTCAACCTGCCCATCTACACCAATCTTCTTTCTGAAGATCCATTTGCAGCCTACGGGTTTTACCCCTTCTAGAGCAAAGTCCAAAGTCCAAACTTTGTTGGTGTACATGGACTCCATCTCGGTCCGCATTGCATCCAGCCATTTTACTGAGTCACCGCTCTGAATGGCTTGCTGGAAGCTAGTAGGCTCATTATAATCAATGACGCAATCCTCTCTATCCCCGTCTATGAGAAAACCATAGTATCTCTCGGGCGGATGAGACTGCCTACTACTCCTGCGGAGCGGCGCAGGAATGTCCGGTTCCCCTGAACCTTCTGGTTCTACTAAGGTTTCAGTAATAGCTTGTGGTTCTGGAACTTTTTCCAGATCTATTGCACTCCCACTTATCTGATTTTCTAAAAACTCAGTTTCCAAGAAGCGGGCATGACGAGAAACAAAGACTTTTTGCTCCTCTGCGTAATAGAAAAGATACCCCTTGGAGTTCTTTGGGTATCCCACAAACTTGCACTGTACTGAGCGTGCCTCGAGCTTGTCCGCATGCTGCTTTTTGACAAAAGCTGGAGATCCCCATGTCTTAAAGGGTTTAAGACTGGGTTTCTTCCCACTCCACATTTGATATGGTGTGGTAGGCACTGTCTTAGTAGGAACTTGGTTCAAGAGATATGCAGCTGTTTCTAGTGCATAACCCCAGAAAGATCGCGGTAACTCAGCCTTACTCATCATGGAACGAACTATATCCAATAGAGTTTGATTCCGCCTTTCCGATACACCGTTGTGTTGTGGTGTGTATGGAGGAGCAAGCTGCGAGAGAGATTCCATTCTCTTTTAAGTAGTCCAGAAACTCGGCACTCAAGTATTCTCCACCTCGATCAGATCGCAGTGTCTTGATACTTTTGCCTGTTTGTTTTTTAACTTCATTTTTGTATTACCAAAATTTCTCAAAGGCCTCGGATTTGTGCTTCATTAAGAAGACATGTCCATACCTAGAGAAATCATCTGTGAAAGTAATGAAGTATGAATAACCACTTCGCGCATGTGTAGACATTGGACCACACACATCACTGTGTATGAGTCCCAAGAGCTCGCTCGCTCTTACCCCGTGTCCAGTGAACGGAGTCTTTGTTATCTTTCCCATGAGACAAGATTCACAAGTGGAATAAGACTGATACTCGAACAGGTTCAAGTATCCCTCTTTATGTAACTTTGTTAACTGTGTCTCATTAATGTGACCCAGTCTACAATGCTATAAGAAATCCTGATTTAATTCCGGAGACTTTCTTTTAAGTGTGTTCTGGACAATGAAAATCTGAGCTTGATTCAATACGTATATCCCGTTATTTAATGTACCTGACCCAATCAGAACTTGATTTAGGTGGATGTGTACCAAATCGCTTACAAAAGTAAAATCATATCCTTCCTTAGAAAGTAAGGATACAGATATGATATTACAAATCCAACCTGGTACATACAAACAGTCACACAGAATCAATATCTGCCCAGTTGTCAGTCCAAGATGATATTCCCCTACGGATTCAGCATCCATGCTCATTCCGTTAGCAACCCTGAGATTCATATCACCTTTCTTGATAACCCTACGGTTTCTCAGAGCCTGTAATGAATTACAGATGTGAGATCCTGATCCGGTATCCAATACCCAGGAAGTAGGGTTAACTGATATACAGTTCTCTATTACAAACACACCCGAAGTCGAAGCCACAACATGCTTCGAATTCTGGCTACTGGCTTTGCTAGCCCTGCAATCCTTCTGCCAATGTTCATTCCCGTTACAATAGGAACGTCCCTCTTTTACTATATCCAGTCCCGAAACTTTTGCCCTTCCTTTTCCTTCTTTATCCCTGGTTTCCTTCAGGGTATAAGCAGAGGGCAGGGACTGTAGAATCAAGTCAGTATTTGACCTGTTCTCCAACATGGTCTTCAGGTCCGTGATCTCAAAATAGCTGGTCTCTGTAAGGACGTTGCCCCCTACAGATGACCCGACAGCCAACCTCGCTTGAAGCAATTCGTTCGAGGTCTCATATCTTGCGATACGAGATTACTCTCCATATAAATCTTTATTATGGAGGAAGATAGAAGCTGAGTCCATCTTCTCGTGCCGCCTCTGGTTTGCACCATCAACTGAGGCTAACACGAGGCACTTGGCTTTCGCACAGTCTTTTTCCGATGTCATACGGATGTCAATGTCTGTGACAGGGGAAAATGGTCCTGAGACGTCAGGGGTTTGATTAGTTAAGAGGTGTCCCAGCTTGTCATGGGTAATGGACATCTGGACAGACCTTTGCCAATCATAACAGTCAGGTTCAGACATTTTATTATCTAGATGTAACCTATGTGTGGTCACTGGGTCGCTGCAATTAAGAGAGAGAGAGAAGAAAACACTCAGCATGATGCTCTTGCAAGTTTAGATTGGTTTTTAATTTATCTAAACAGGATGGCTCCCACTGTCTATCGAATCCCTCCTCAAACCAAAAAGGAAGAATTAGTCCGGATCAATCTCACCGTACAATACTTGCTTAACCATTCAGCCAGGCCAGTGTCGGTACTTCGAGTGAGGTTTTCCAACGCTTTCGCGAAGTTCCTTAATTAAATAACCTCTTTTCCCTGGGGGCGTAGTCCCGCTAACACCTTTCTAGACACCTACTTGGTTTATAGCATTGATCGTTAAGTGAGAAAGTTCCCGAGGAGTAGCATATACTCACAGTAGGATCGGGATCCAAATATCATCACGTGACAAAACTGAAGGAATCCTACCAGAATCATCACACTCCAAACGGTATGCAGCGCTAGAAAGTTTCAGTTTCTTTAGAAACTCCCGATGTGGATTTTTGCCCCATGCTCTTATGACCTTGACTAAGGCCAACAAATCATAAGTCTCATGTCAAGTTCTACCCGTCGTTGTCCAGGTTGATTTGAATCCACCCGTATATACCCTTGACTATGGCCAACAAAGTAATACGACTGTCCCAAACCAACGCATCTATCTATGCAACATATGAATACCCACCAGCTACCAAACACTATGCCTTGACTAAGGCCAACAAACACAGCTTGAATACTGTTGGATATTGATATGAAACGACGGAGGGCTACGAATGGTTTTGGCGAAACCGTGAACGTAGTGAACTTGATATAATCGAAGGAACGAGATAGCTTTTAAAAGGAGTGGCTCAAACTCCACATTAAAAAGTTGGTTTTTGAAAAGAACCGAGTGGTTTTGAAAGTGTTCCAACAACTTTTACTTGGTTTATTTTCTTGCATTAATTTTAATGTGTCCCATCATTTAATCCTACCATTGCAGAAAACAACCAAAATAAGACGTACGCTTATGCCATCCGCATTCGCCACGGGGCCCCGTCATTACCCGTTAGGTTACTTAACTAACGACAGAGCGGGGGCTGGACTAGCGCGGATGCAAAACATAAGCAACACCTAAATAGATATCATATATAGATATATTGCAATGATAGCCATTCCAGATCACAGATGAACACATTGGATATACTAGGAATCCGGAATTCTTACGAGCCTGTAACGAAAAGCGGATTACACGGTCGCGGTGAATAGCCAATACCCCACCCAAGACCCCTACGGGTGCGGCAAACTACCCGCCAAATACCCGAAGTGAAGCAACCTCCCTCAACACCGTGAGTAGGCCACTTGGCAGTTCGAGGTACCCGGTAGTTTGTGCACCCCCTCCATGGGTCTATCCTAGGAGCAAAAACAGTTAAAGAAATTATACAATGACGGCTACAACCACACCCCGGTTGTGCGGCCAAATAAATAATATTACATCAATTACAAATTTACATGAATTGTAAGAAAAAGAAAACTCTCATCTCAAAACCCCCCGGCTATTCACCCGCAACAATCCAATGAATTCATATTCACATACCATCAACATTAAAGATCACAGATATGTATAACCCCCACTAATCGACGTATAGCGATTAGCAGACGTTCAATACATATATCACATCACAGATATTAACCCGTTAGCTTAAGTCTTTAGAAGTTCGATCAAAATACGGATTTTTGAGCCCAAAAACAAATTTTGCTTTCTAGAAAATCTGGCCAGAAAAAACATGCTGCAAAAATCCCAAAACACTCAACTAAACAAACTGTGAGAAAAATTGCCCACGGCTGAGTCAACTCGGCCGCGGATCCGCGGCGGAAGCAAGCTCCTGCCGCGGTTCCGCGGCGCGTTGATCGACTCTCTGGACAATTTTTCTACAGTGATATGTAAAAACCCTGAGCCGAATTTTAAGGTAAGATTTATTATTTTTGGAACAGGAAAAAAATTCGGCAGAAAGTATACATTTCGGGCGTGTTTCGCGACTTTTTCTCCGATCGAATTTCTAGTTACTTTGCTAACATGTTAGATAGTGTTTAACCTGTCTCTAATACCACTGTAAGTCCATGCTACCTCTCCTGGTACTTACGGGCTTGCGGAAATGGTGAAAAACAATTTTTTCTTGGGTGGTAACATGGACTCAAAATACGGATCTTTGTTAAACAACTACCTAACAACATAACTAGGAGTTTTACCTACTCGGTTAGGGGGTTATACCTTACTTGAACTCCTTCGTCTTCAACTTCTTGCGGTGTTCGGATCGCCCTCACCTCGTCGTCTCCTCGCGCCGAAGATGGATCCACCCGAAAGCTTCTACCTTTTGGCTTCTACTTCAAACTTGAAGAAACTAGAACACTTGGCTTGCTAGGCCTTGTGAACTAGGATGAGCAGAGGAGTGTTTTGGGTTTTATCTATATGGTTCTTGCTTCTCAACACATGAGACAAGTAGAACCATGAACTAGAGAGAGAGCAAGAGGAAGAGGGAGAGCCTTAGGATGAGAGAGCTCAAGAGAGAGAAAGCAAATGAAGAAAGAATGAATAAGTCTTTTGCCATCCAAGCTCTCATAATCCAAAATCATGATAACTCATAATAGTAATTGAGTATTATGTGATGGTTCAAGTCAAAATGGCCATATCATTTCATGCACTCATTTTGCAAAAAGAAACAAGCAAGCAAAAGTCTTTGCCATGAAATGATAGCCATTGTAATGATGGTGGTCAACTGGTCCAACCTAGTCAACAAAGTCAACTTTTCATCCCAACCATGACACAATAATACTTAATTAATACTATCAATAATCATATTTCTTATTCTCATTAGGGTTTAGCAAAAGTCAATAGTCAACAGTTAACAACCCTAACGAGAATCCTCTGCCTCTGTCTCTCTGTCAACCGTGCATACACACCCGCATCCGCGTTCCGGGGAACACGAATGCTAACGAGATAAAATCAGTCCCAAAATGTACACTAGGATCTGGCTTAAACCAAAGCCCGCTAGTAATAACTGCCCGGACACCAAACGTGCACAAGTGCGCGGATGTGACCGAGCCCTGTTGCAAAACCATGCAAC
The DNA here is from genome assembly GCA_030015575.1 of Agapanthus africanus. NCBI lineage: Eukaryota > Viridiplantae > Streptophyta > Magnoliopsida > Asparagales > Amaryllidaceae > Agapanthus > Agapanthus africanus. Next base: position 214,600,851 of record JASDDO010000029.1, read on the forward strand.
CTGTCGCAAAACCATGCGACCTCTACTCTTTTGCCTAATGGCGAATAGCTCTCTGTGTGGGACTCTAATGACTCGACACTACGCTGGCAGTGGGTTTAACCACAGACCGCAAGCGGCACTATCTGTGCGTAACGGCCCCTAGGTAGATGCCGATAAGAAGACGGACGAGGTGAAACCCATCTGAACTCCTACTGAGCCTGAATGTGACAATCTCCGTACAGTCCGGTCTGTTCGTCTGAGAATATCGCATAGCGGGCCTAGGGGGCGGTAAACGTCAGTTCCCTAATAGCGGTACAAGTCGTGTCGGATTGTAGCCCAAAACACCCTGAGATAACACTGGAAACCTACCAGTATATCTCGCTTGCCCTGGCCAGGGACTACTTGTGTAATGGCTCTCCTAGACACAGCGCGATATCAACCCCCAATACCGGAAGAGACGAAACTTGTCTAACCGTCACTGCCTCCAAGTGCTTCGGGACTACACCCAACTACTACCTGTTTGCATGACTCCTTTGAGCCGTGGTAGGGTAGTAATCAAAGTACAGTGGGAACACACTCGAGGCGAAATGACAGTGTCAAGTCAGCGGACTAAGCTGTACTCATGTCACCTGGGAACTGATAACTGACGATAGGGATAGTACCAACCATTCAGGTCCCGACGAGTCCTGTCCAGTGTACCCGTAACCTAATGAGCACCCGCATACTATCTCAAGTACGACGTACTGACGGCTGTAGGACAGACCGTCTCCCCTGCTGGGATGAGAAGCGCATACGCTAGTCTACTCCGGAGTATCGATACCCTGTCTCGATAGTCCTATGACTAGGGACCTGTATAAGGATGTGCTTGTGGATTACCCAGCCCCCACGTGTGTGAATGCCATCACAACGCTGGTAATCAACCAAAGATCCTAAGGGCTCTACTAATATGTATAAGCGATATGCTAAAAGAAACACATGCACATATTGAAGTTGAGTCAAACCAAGTAGCATACTACCATTTTGAGCAAGATTGTCTATACAAGATGAATATCCCAAGCTTCCATTAAGTAATATACAAACTAGTATGATACAGTAATGGCCTCTAGGGCATATACACTAGCAATCGCCCGTATGGCGTTATGCATCAGGGCGGATATGATATGATAGTTGCATGTATTTTCATATTAGTTAATTATATATGAATTTCATTGCATAGCATTATCTGTTGTACTTGACTCGTACCTTTAGATATAACACATTACTGACAGTTCATGTTGCACGAGCACTAAATTGTATGCTACATCCACACCGTCTGTAATTGCCATGACACGCACAAACAACTACATACGTGGTATGGTAGTGGATAGGGATAGTTGAGCTAGTAGCCCTTATCCCATTGTGCATATGAGATATTGTTGACACCTACATACGTGATGTTGTATTGGACATGGATAGTTAAGATAGTGACTCTTAATCCATTTCATGTATACCTTACTATAGCTACTTGTACATCTTGCATACATATTGACATGTACACCCACATAGTCTATTACAGATACATGTATATCATGCATACATATTCACATGTACACCCATATAGTCTATTATAGCTACATGTATATCATGCACACATATTGACATGTACACCCGCATATTTTCGCTATAGTTGTATTACCCCAAGTGGTATTGTTTTGATATGTGATATTGAGTTGTTGATCATTGCGATTATGAAATACATCATACATACTTGCTTACATGTAGATACTTAAACCTTGCTACACTTACATGTACACCACATTTGATGTTGCATTTGTTTTTCGGAGGATTTTTGGAACCGCAAGGTATATTTTAAACCTGGATTCATTTAAAAGAGCGGTTTTCCCTTTATATGCTCATATTGATGTTTTATGTTGCATATATCAGTTTTATATGGATTTTACGCATTGAGATATGGATTTCATATGATTTATAGATTTGAGAACCGTGGGGGTATTTTCAAGAAATATGTATTGTTTGAAAACCTGGTTTCTCTTGATATGATATTTCAGTGCGTCAACCATCTGATTTCTCGGTTCTGAGATTTGGCTTGTGATACCCGATTCAAGGAGCGCGAGGCACCATCTGCGGGTACATGGTGGACCCGGTATGGTACCCCGGGGTAAGTGGTGATTTCGTGGTGTAGACGATAAGCTTGGCGGTGGGACAACTACCTACCGGTGATTGTATTTGGACTCGGCGGTTATCATGAGGATACCGACCGGAGTGAGGTATGACATATCGTCAGGGCCAGTCATGATGACAGCTCCTGAGTTATGAGGATTTACGTGTCGATGCTAGACACGGGTTTCATGATGTTTCGAGTGTCGGTGTTAGACACTCAGGTTTTCATGATTTTTACGTATCGTCGGTGGATATACGGGGTTTATATCCTCATACTTATATACGTATGTATATACACATAGGGATATATTTTCATGATGTTTCGAGTGTCGATGATAGACACTCAGGTTCCATGAGACTTACAGGATGTGAGGGCCGATCTGAGGATGCGGTGCCTGAGGATTTGGGATTTGATGTGTCAGTGAGGGACACTGGTGTTTTTCCATGCTGATGATTTTGCATGAGATTTTATATTATATCATCCCATACTCAGGATTATGTTGATATGCATTGCTTCATGTAGTTGTAGTACCCTGTTGATGTACCTTTACATGATTGTTGCATATTCACTTATCATACTTATGCTATCGGATTACATATGATAAGTAGATCGCTGTTAGTGCATACTTGCGATTACAGTATGATGTTAATTACTATTCATGAGTTAGCAACTCACCCCCGTTGTACCACAGTGTTTTGCAGGACTTACCCTCAGAGTAGTCGCGGCAGGGCGTCTTATCATCTGTACTTTTGTGGATACCGCTACGTTAGGAAGTGAGGCCATTGCTTTTAGGTGGGTTTGACCAACAGGTCCTCGAACCCAATCATTCATTGATTGATGAAAGGTAGCTTTAGCCATTGATTGAAGCGGTAGAACTGCTTGTACATTGTATATCTTTTGTTGGATCTAGTATTCTCCATCTACCACTGTTTGTATATGACTTAGAGACGACTTGTGAGGATTCAATGTTGTATTATTTTGGGGACTTTGGGCGCCGTGCTCGTGGGAGCCGGTTATGTTGGAAAGTTTACTCCTTATTGCAGTCTTTCCTTTGTTATTTCTTCGCTTCGGCGTTGTATACTACTAGTGGTGATTGTCTCCGCCATTGGGCGTGATTTTTCTCCCATTTGGGATACTTTATATATTATCTGTTTTGTACCCATTTTCGGGGCTAGTTTTTACAAAGGAGGTGCTGCCGAAAATTTCAAGAGGGGAAAACTAGAGTTATAGATTTTACTTGTGATTTTCCAGATGTTTAAAAAAAACTATGTTTTTCTCCGTTGATCCAGATTTGGGTGGTTTAGATTTCTGGGTTTCGGCTTACTTGAGTTGCGTACGCCTGTAGACGTTACATAGTTTAAGTGCCGGTTACGGGCCAAATTTTGGGTCGTGACAATAAATTTGAATACAAGGGTGGTCATGAAGCAAATGAAACCACCTACTAAAGCAATCAACTGGAAGGAACAGTGTGCCAGTAAGGCCGCAACGAAACCTTTACGGCAAAACCTGTAAGGAACTGTGGCACAACAGGGGTGAGTTGCCAACTCGTGAGTAGAAAACATCTACAAGCAGAAATCACATGCATAATGCAATCCTAGGTCATACGATCAGTAATATCCTCAAATAGTAAATAATAATATGGTCTGGAGCAATATAATGGTAAGGGTAAACATCTATCCCTAAGTGTACTACCAAGTACTCGTGTCAGTGCCTCAGGTAACAATATGTCACTAATATGATGTACAAATGTCAGGTGGCAATATGTCACTAAAATGATGTGCAAATGCATAAAATGAGAACAAAGTACATCATGAATGAAGAACTGTTTTTCTTTATTTAATGAGATTTCTGTATGTATATAAATCGAGATATCATTAATGAAATCGACAAAGAATCCGTGTCCAAAATCGACAGAAAACATAAATCCTCATATCTCAGGCATCCGTATCATCTGCGGGATTGGCCCGCGGGCTCCGGCAGAACGGATCAGCCTTTATCCATCTCATGACTCCGGCCGGTATCCTCCGGATAACCGACGAGTCCAAATAAAATCACCGGTAGGTAGTGCTCCCCTGCCAGGCTCATCGAATACAACTCGAGCTTCTTGTCCCGGGGTACCATACCGGGCCCACCATGTACCCGAGACGGTTCATCCAACTCCTCAAATCTGGTCTTGAAATCCAACAGCAATCCTGAAAACTCATGGTGGACGACTCATACATCATGAGAAAACCGCAACTTGCATTTTAAATATAGAGAGAGAGAGAGAGAGAGAGAGAAGTTTATATATATTCTTGCGGTTTTCCCCCAAATCCAGAAATTTCATGAAAATACGAAATCCAAGAATCAAGAGTAAGTAAATAGGGAGTTTCGACATAAAACCCCAAAATACGGTATGACCAATGAATATATGAATGCCTCCGATATCATGCAATGAGTGCAATAGTTAACTAGCATATGAAAATGATAACATATTGCAACTATCAGCTAGCAAGCTATGTCTATGAAATAGTATTTTCTAAGTATACGTGACATGGCAATTACCGATGATGATGTGTGTGAGCCGGAAAGTAAGTGTATATAGAGCATACTCATCATCGGTAATGGTGCTGGTGTCCTGACAGCATGGTTTCATAATAATTACAGATAAGCATGCAATGCAATGAAACATCATGAATATACAGAAAGTGAAATGGTAACAGCAACCCTGAAGGATATACCTATCCAATATACGAGTCATACAGCTTGGTATTTAAAACTACTCACGATTCACTGCGTTTGAAAACAGGTAGGACTCAAGCCCAGTCAAAAGGGTAATGAAATCCACCTAGTCCGTGTAGATCTATATATATATATATATAGTAGTCGGTGATCTCGCCTCAATAGTATCACGTACGATACAATATACACATATCACATCCTCGAGTCACGAGTGCTGATCTAACATCATAATTATATCTCGTATGGCAAATCTATCGTACGGCATCCCAAATCTGGGTACGGTCAAATATCATATTTATCTCATTACTCATCTGATATCCTCATCATCATATATTGTGAACAGGGGGATACTGATCTACGTCTAATACAATACTAATATCAACAACATATATGTATGCGTGTGTGCGAAACACATCGCCTAAAGATCCGCTATAACATCATGTCGAATCTCCTAATACGAACCAAATCCCATCACCGATCTCACGACATCATGCCCAATCCCAACGACTCATCCTATAATATCATATACCATCCTCATCATCCGCGTATACGTGTATGTATATATATAATATCACCAAAACATCTACATAAACCTATATATACATATGACGTATACACCAAAAACCATACCCCGTGTGTGTATATGTATGAGTACAAACTTACCTTAGGGTTCACGACTAAGAAAACAACTAAATCACTTTCCTCAATCTCGCTAACACTAACTCAAGATCTCGTAACCTTTTCTTGCTAAGGGTTCAATCTCTCCATAACATATAAATGCATATCAATATCATATCACAACATTTCTTACGACTTTGCGGGGGCGCTATACGCTATCCACCCGACTTCTCCTCGTAGATATATATCTACTCACTTGATCTTCGCTCTCTGGAGTCGATGACGCCATGCTCATCCTCGTCACCTCGAAGTCTACGTGAGGTACCTACATATGTAATCCAATCGCAATGCGTATTAAAATCCAAACGGAAAACCAAAACGGCATATGCTACGCTCATAGGTAAAAACCCATAGCCTCGCATGCAAAACACGACCAATAACCCTGGTCATTGACGTTCAAACGCCACACGACGGAAACACAATACCAAATACCAAAATCCATGTTAAAACAAGTCATAAAACAATGCGCCAACACAAGAAAATGATCCCAGATTTTACCCTAGGTGAAATCAGCCAATTTTGCATATGCCAAGGGTCAAATTTACTGGAGATAAGGCCCTGGAACAAAAACGAATCAATTCCACACTGCTTTGGCCACAAATTGCGGCCAGAAAGAATTTATTTGCGGCCTAGGGAAGAGGGTAGAGGCTGGGGTCTTGAGTGGTGCTTCCTAGGTGCCTGCTGGTATCTCTGTATATGCTAAATAATTTTCAGGTGACCCGGGTGTTAGCAGATTTCAATATACACTCACAGAATCCATAATTCTTCCGATATCGGGTTTCTAAGTTCGCTAAAATGGGTTCTAATCTCTGGTTTAGGTCTCCAATCAATCACCATAGGGGTTGTATAGGCTCTACTAACCTTAATTTCACCTTTGGGTTCAACTCAAACCCTAATCCTCAACTTAAAGTTTTCAAAGTCCCCAAAACCACACAATATCGGTTCTAATTTAACATGGATGCTAAAGGAATGGAAAGTCTACACTAATGATGGAATAATTACCTCATTTTGCACTCAAGAATCCTCTACAGCGCCAAAACTCAAACTTTCTTGGTCCAAAGGGTTGCTTGTGAGCTTGCGCACAAAATTTGTGAAGTGGGAATGGGGTTTTGGGTTTGTTTTGGAGATGAAGTGAGGTGATTTGTAGAGGGGGAGATGAGGGCAGCAACACATGAGGAAATGGGGGGAGAAAATGATGAAGGAAGAAGAAGAGAACAAGTGGGCATGGCTCTCTCTTGACCCCTCACTTTCTCTCACTTGCCCATACCTCATTATTCTATCATTCCTTTTTCATTTCTTTTGTTTTCTTTTATTTCCTTCTCTTTGCAATAGTAAACCCAAAACAATAACCATACACCCAAAAATCATGAAGGAAAAAATGTAACAAGTGTTAAAATGACATGTGCATGTCATGTGCACAAAACACGCTTAAAACCCGATTAGCGATTTTTAATCGCGATTAGCACAAAATTAGTGTATAATAAATCGTAAAATTTCATAATTTGCTTAAATCACATAAATCACCCTCTTTTTAGTAATTTCCATAATTTTCCAAATTTTTCTCCCATTTATCGGTATTTAATTATACCGCCTTATTAAAATATTCAATATTTTATTATTAAATTACAAAAATTCCCAAAAATAATATTTTACTTTTTTGAAGTGTTACAATCTTCCCCCCTTAAAGAAATTCGGTCCCCGAATTTAAATTTAAACCCCTCAATTCTAAAACATTTCTGTAAGAAGTCCAAGTCGTCAGGGCTCCGAAATCATCAATACATAAAACGCATCAAAGCGCAATGCATACGCATGAACAATGAGCAGATAACTCAAAAACAAAACTCCATCAAGCATCCCGTAATCATCGGAGTCATGGAGAAGACATCAATGTCTAAATCTAATACGAAAACCAATATGATATACATCAACAATATATATATAAACACCTGAAGGAAATGCATGCCAAACCGTATTAAGTCGTTGTGCGATGTGCATAACACTGCACATTAGCGGACGTCTCTAATAAGAAAATAACTCTACATATATATCCTTTGTTTACATGTACGTACCGCCGTTTTGAAAACAATTTAGAAGGGTTTCCTTGTTTTAAACGTTTCGTGTTATCTCAGACACGTAGGTAAATACCGAGACTATTGCTCTCTTTTGGATATCCCTTCGATAACTATCAATGCATGAAAAATACATCCAGGTACTGTCCTCTGACTAGTCCTGCACAGTACGAAAACAATAGTAAATATCATAAAAACGTACTGCTCCATAAGAAATCAATCCCAAAAGGTGCATAAGAATACCACGTGCGTCTGGTGCGTACGGAAATCAAAATCCATGAATGTACATGTGCACAGAACAAGTTCTAAGTGCAACGGGTGTGCACAAAATGCCTGTCAGAGGGAACATGTGTGCCTGACAGCAAAATCAGGTGCATCTGATATGCACAAAGAATCCCGATTTAGTGCATCTGGTGTGCACCAAAATCGCATTTCATAACATGCGCCCAACATGCGCGAAAATCCAAATCAGATGCATCTATCATGCACGAATAAAATCTAAATCGTGTGCATCCAACATGCCCGAAATCATGAAATCCAATATCAAGAGTCGAACATGCGCAAAGAATCCAATCGGGTGCACAAGGTGCACAAAACAAATATCGTGTATCACAATCAAAATCCATGAAGTCATAAACATGTGCAGCCAAGGCACAAAACGATATCAAGTGCAATAACTGTGCACAAATCATAAATATCCAGTAGGTGCAACCATGGTGTATGAAAACAAATATCATGAAACTCGGTCATCAACACTCAATCATGCGAATAGATCGCCCAAAATACCGAAATCAAGTATGGCGGAATAGTCCCGCTCAAGCACATCCTATAAAAATCTCTGGCCAACTGTCGTGGTCACTCATAACATGTCTCATCCACGATGCCGAACTCTGGCCTGCTGGGTGTGCGTAAAATGACCACTCCTGGGTCCAAGTCTTCTCGTAATTTATTCCAGAAAGGTCCTTTCGAGGTCTCTCCCAAATCTTGTCTCTGCCGAATTGTCCAGAAGTTATCACCCTTCACTAAATCTGTTTCTCGTTCCGGAACGGCTGCATACTCATCGCGACTCCTTCTGGAAGATATATCCATATACAACGCCTCCGCATGCGTATCACATCTCTGATGTCGGCGGAGTGGAATATCATCTCATCAAGATCTCGTATGAACCTCTTACTCCACCTTTCTCTACTGTCGAATGCTTCGGACTCGTCTCATCGTAGCTGCATGGACTACGCTCCAACGGCTATACTCGTATCTCGAGTCTCCCAAGCATTGCATCTCACCACATAGCATCCGAATGAAGTCGAACCATTCGATCGATTTGTCAAAACCTCATAATCCCCCAAGAGCTCAATATCATGGGTACGGTTTAATAGTATCGAGTACATACCACAGCATCGGTGGACCAGTCGTAGAAGAGCAAACCCAAGCCTCACTAATGGCACCACGGAACTGCCGCAAACCCTAAGGTTCAAAGGCTTTCATACGGTCATTATGTCGAGTTAGGGTGTCATTCTTCTAGAGGGTCCATAGAATTGCTTGCATGTATTTCCGAATACTTTAAACTTGGAATTTGGGTTTCTGACATTCGATCGCCTCTATCGACTCTTAACGCACCTGCGTGAAGTCGTCTCTAGCTGGAATCAATCTATCTGATGACCTCGCATCGGGGTAAGCGAACGAACCACATGTCCTAGTCATTCATTCTCGGGTAACTAGCGACCTTCTACCATATCTTTAAGTACAACTCATAGTGCGATAGCTCCAACATCTGGGGCGATATCTCGTCATTCGCAGTAACAACTGGCTCATTCGTCTGCACGCGGAACTGTGCCTCAATCATCAAGAATAATATGTGCATTGACGGTCATCACATTCTGGCTGGCCTCTATCAGTGGCTCAATCCTCTGGTGCTGATCTGCACGTCCGAGAAATCTCGTAGAAGTGATCCATCAAATGCTCATGGCGCGAAAACACAACTAAACGACGCATCAATGCTAATCGTATGTCCCTGGAATCATGCCCTGGTCAGTCCTCGTCCGTGACGAGCTCGTGCTGGCGCAACTCTAGCCATACCTCTCTCTGCCCATGTAATTGTGATAACAAAACCATAAACTGGTACTGATGAGGCTAGATCATAGGAATGAATATAATGCTATGCAATGAAATGTACATCCTAAGGCTTCTTAAGTGGAGTACCGTATCGTAAATATGCCGCGGAACATACGTACGGTACGTCACTCTACTCAAGCTACCTACTCTATCAACCTAGGATCATCCTACACTCAGAAGGTAAAACCTAACGCTTTGATACCAACTTTGTCATGACCCGAAAAGTACGGAACATGACCGACATTTTAATTACGAAACGTCTCGAGGCGTACGTAATCTAAGTAAGCCAAAACCCAGAAATCAAAAACAATTAAGCAGTATACTGAAGGAAAAACCAATTTAAAGCAAGTAATTTTAACAGCATAAGCTGAATTATGCGTTTTAAAAACATCAAGTCATTTCTGAAAATTTCGGCGGAGTTTCCTTTGTAAATACTGGCCCCAAATGGGGTACAACATGAATAGTATACGAAATAATAAAAGGCTTCCCCAAGCGGGAGCTAGCTCTTCGTCAAACGACGAGCACAACCACGCAAGAAAAATAATATAGAACGCCGAAGGGCGATGATCAAAACTCAAAGGAACTCAAAAACAGCATGAAAACCCATAATAATACAACGCGCGACTCTAAGGTCGAAATAATACACTGGTCTTATATCTCTATCAAATGTACAAGTCTGGTTGACGGAGTTTATTAGATACAACAGAATATAAATTTGAATACAAGGGTGGTCATGAAGCAAATGAAACCACCTACCAAAGAAATCGCCCGGAAAGAACAGTGTGCCGGCTAGGCCGCAACGAAACCTGTATGGCAAAACCTGCAAGGAACTGTAGCACAACGGGGGTGAGTAGCCAACTTGTGAGTAGAAAACATCTACAAGCAGAAATCGCATGCATAACGCAATCCTAGGTCATACGATGAGTAATATCCTCAAATAGTAAATAATAATATGGCCTGGAGCAATATAATGGTAAGGGTAAACATCTATCCCTAAGTGTACTACCAAGTACTCGTGTCAGTGCCTCAGGTAACAACATGTCACTAATATGATGTACAAATGTCAGGTGGCAATATATCACTAAAATGATGTGCAAATGCATAGAATAAGAACAAAGTGTTGGAGTTTGTGCCCTCAGAGTCAATTATTGGATCACAGGCACGTGATTACAATGATTGAGGGAGGACCTGTCCCAGTAGGACAGTCTTACCCGAGATGATAGTATGCTATCTAGTTTACCTTTATCATCGTGTACTGCTTTAGGTGACCTTACAGGTCGCTTTACACGTTGATAGAGCCCCTAGGATTCTTGCTTGACCACCAGCAGTATGAGGGCGATCATATACGTGGGAGCTGGCAGTCTATAAGCATATCTTTAAATGGTCCCTAGTCATGAGAGTTTCGAGACAGGGCATCGATACTCCAGAGTAGACTAGTGTATACAGTCGAGACCCCGACGAGGGGCGGTGGCCAGTCTCACAAGCCATTGGTGTCAGTTGGATCACCTAAGATGTATACAGGTGCTCATTGGGTTATGAGTACACCGGACAGGACTCGCCGGGAACATGCTAGTTGGTCATATACCAGACGTCAGATGGCAGTTCCCTGGTGACATATGTACAGGTTTGTTCATCGACCTGGGGATCGTCATTTATCTTGTGTGAGTTCCCACTGTACTTTGATTACTACCCTACCACGGCTCAAAGGAGTCGTGCAAACAGGTTTTAGTTGGGTACAGTCCCGAGCCACATGGAGGCAGTGAGCGCATCTTCAGGGGTTCGTCTCTCCCGGTATTGGGGGTGAGGTCGCGCTGTGTCTAGGAGAGCCATTACACGAAGCCCTCGGCCGAGGCAAGGAGATTTACTGGTAGGTATTCCAGTAGTATCTCAGGGTGTTCTGGGCTACACTCCGACACGACTTGTACCGCTTTTGGGGGTCTGACTTTTACCAACCCCCTAGGCCCGCCATGCGATGCTCATAGCCGAACGGACCAGACTGTACGGATATTGTCACTGACAGGCTCAGTAGGGTGTCAGGATGAGTTCGCTCATCGACGTCCCTTTTGGTCAATAGCTGGTGGCCCGTTATGTATTGGCTTATACCTCTGACGTGCTAGTGGTTAAATCCACAACCAAGGTGTTGACGAGTCTTTAGAGTCCCCCACGTTCAGTTACTCAAGCTTTCGGGCGAAAAGTTGTAGAGGCCGTATGGAGATATGGCAAGGTCCGATCAGATACGTGCGGTATTGCACGGATCAGGATCGGACAGATTGTACTACAGGCCGTATGGATATATGGCAGGGTTCGATCAGATACGTACGGTATTGCACGGATCAGGATCGAACGGACATTACTAGCCGGCTTTGGTATAAGCCGGATCCTAGTATAGTACAGTGTAGATTTTGTCTCACTGCATTTGTATTTCGGTCGGAATACAAATGCGGGTGTGTATGCACAGTATCGGGGTTTTCCTGTAATTTATTACGGGACCAGTTTTCTGGAGTTGCCAATTTGCTTTCCGTTTCGGCCAATTTCCTTTGTATCGTTCATTGGCCGAAGATTGGTGGAGGAGGGCTTATTTGCATTGTTGCAAATAGGCATTTGTGGAGGGTGTTCTTTGCATATATTTCTATCATGATAGTTTCATGATGGAGCCCATCCCTTGACCTTTCTTGAGTTCATGATTGCTTGACTTTGTTGATGGGTTATGATGATGGTTTTGGTGTGTTGGTTTTACTAGTAATCATTTCCACACATCATAACTCCACACTCTCTCTCTTGCATTATGACATACCCTCCCCTTGGCTTTTCCTCTCTCTTGCTCTTGCATTTTTTTTGGCCGGCCATATTGGGAGGGGGCTGCCCAATTTTTGTGGGTGTGGGGTTTTGTTCATTTCATATTCCAAAATCCCCAAAAGTTCCTCTACATTGTTCTTGTATCATCCCTCCACCAAAATGGCAATCTCCATGAACCCCAAAGTGAGACTTGAGTGCTACACATTCTACAGCAAATCTTGGGCACGTCGACTAGCCAGCTTCGTGCCCGAGTTGCCTCGGCATTGAGGTGGGAGCCCGTAAAAGAAGTAGGCGATGTGGTGCACTTCCGGAGACGAGGTGGAGACCGGAGCTTCCGCAGGAGATTGGGACGACGAAGAGAAGACCGGAGGACTCGGATCAGTCGGTATATCTCTCTTCCCCATCTTGTAGTTAGCTAGGACTAGTTAATGGTTCGATCCGGGTTTTAGTGCGCGGCGGTTTGCTAAGTCCGCAAAATTAAAGTTTATCACCGCTTCCGCATTTGGCCGTCGGATTGACGGCCGGGGCGCCGCCGTGCACTTACAGTGGTATCAGAGCCTCGCCATTAATTTAGTCTAGCTTTGTTTAATGTGTTTTGCATTTCCGATCGACCAAAATTCCAAAATCTACATTTTTGTTCACATCAGTTTTCTGTTGAAAAGTTTTGGTGTCGAAAAATTTTTCAGGTTACAGAAAAGTGATCTACTAGAAAATATAAGAGTTCTGTGAAAATTCGATGCGCTAACTCCACAGTAGGAGCGCGGAACCGCGGCCAAACACCCCTTTGGGCCGCGGTTCCGCCGCACACTGTTGGGTTCCCTGCACCAAATTTCTACAGTGTCTTTCTGAGGTTAAAATTGGGGTTTTGGAATAATAACATTGGGCCCAGAATTTCTTGACCTGCTACAGTAATGCTTGGGGGCCCACTTGTTAAAATTTGATTGATCGGATATTTTAAGCACATTATTTCACAGTATTTACATTATATCTGCGACCGTGAATGTCACTCGATCGGTAAATCCAGTCTAACTGCTATAGCCCGGTTAGACGGATTTGCGAACGTGACTTTCACGTTGATGTTCTATTTTTGCTGTGATGTTGCGGATCGGTCGTGGGGGATAGCCTGGATGCAATGCTAGTACAGTTGTGGTTGTATTATGTACATTTGATATTGCGGGGCGAGCGTCCGACATGTGGACTGCCGTCACTGCCTGTTTGTATTATTATTTTGGGGCACGGCCAGGTTGCGGTCGATGTACCCGTTGTATGTATATTTTACTTTCTGTACTAGGATTACCCCGCGGTGGGGTGCACGGATAGCCGGGTTCTAGAGGGCAACAAGCCCGCATCTCATGGCATTGAGACGGAGGGGGCTTCACTCTAGAATTGGCGGGCTATTCGCCGCACTCGTAGGGGGTACAGGTTGACCCAGGAGGGGTGCCCAAGTTACCGGATTCCGTGAAGTGCTGGGTGGTCCATTCACGGCGTTGAAGGGGGCTGCCTCGCTTCAGGTTTTGGCGGGTAACTTGCCGCGCCAGTACGGGTCTAGGATTTCATTGCACAGGCTATCCACACGACCAGGGGAACGTCGGGTTTCAGTAGTGGCTCTGTGAAACCCGGGGATCCCAGATATCTGTATTGTTCTGTAATGCTGTACATTTCTGTGATGTTGCATTTCTTTTCACGCCTTGAGCGAAATATAATATATTGGTATATATATTAGTAGATGTTGTATATGTTTTGCATCCGCGCTAGTCCAGTCCCCGCTCTGTCGTTAGTTAGCTAACCTAACGGGTAATGACGGGACCCAGTGGCGAATGCGGATGGCATATACGTACATCAGTATATTTTCGTTCTTTGTGGTGTGATCAATTGATGGGACTGCGTTGATTCGGATCAATGCAAGTTAAAAACAAGCCTTATCTGATGTTGTTGGAACACTTTTCAAAAAGCAGTTATTGCAAGGACGTTCACTTTTGTTTTGCATCGTGGTATTCAGTTGGAATATCCTGCTCCTCAGTCGACGAGGCAAGGGCCGAGATCCCTTCACCGGGAGTGACCCCTTGGACAAAAAGTTTGCATCAGGGCAATAACTTCACTATAGCCGATTACTTTTGCTTCGCACCGTGATATTCAGTTGGAATATCCTGCACCTCATTCTACGGGGAAAGAGCCGAGATCCCTTCACCGGGAGTGACCTCTTTAGCAAAGGTTTTCGTCACTATATTTTCATAAAAGCTATCCGTTCCTTCAACGATATCAAGTTCATTACGTTAAAGGTTTTCGCCAGAAACCATTCGTAGCTCTCCATCATTTCAGTTAAATATTCGGTAGTATTCAAGCTATGTATTTTGACCTCACACCAAGGCATAGTGTTTGGTAGCTGCCGGGTATTTATCTGTTGCATAGATAGATGCGTTGGTTTGGGACAGTCGTACTACTATTTTGGCCTACGTCAAGGGTATGTACTGGTGGATTCAAATCAACCTGGATAATAATGGGTAGAACTTGACATGTGACTTATGATATTTTGACCTCACGCCAAGGTCATAAGAGCATGGGGCAGAATCACATCGGGAGTTTCAAAAGAACTGAAACTTGCCAGATATGCGCATACCTTCTGGAGTGTGATGATGTGAGCGGATTCTGTCACGTTATCATGCGATGATAGTTGGATCCCGATTCCCACTGATGAGTTAGTTTACTCCTCGGGTGATCCCGACTAATTCTTCTTTCAGGTTTGGAGGAGAATTTGAGGTACAGTGGGAGGTTTCCAGATTAGATAAATTGGTAACCATTCTGATCTAGGTTAGAGTGCACGCTGAGTGTTTCTTCTCTCTCTCTCTTTGGCAGCGACCATTGACCCGACCCTAAGACTATGACTCAGAGACCAAAATTAACCGAACCTTCTTAACACCGGCTTTTGGATTGTCACAGTTGCAAACCTCATTGCCACTCCTACTTTTACCCTTTTCTCCAGGACACCCCGTATTACTACGAACGTCCACTTCCATTGGACAAAACCATCGTATGGTTAGATACGAACTCGAAAGAATTTATTCGAGGATGGTTTCAGGTTCTGGAGAAAACGGATAGGATTATTCAGTTGTCTTTTCCTTTTACCTTCTCTCATGTTGCGAGTACTCCTTGGTTTAGGAGATAGTACACCTATTACGCAAATTGGATAGTCTTCTTCCAAACCTTAGGCTGGTGCCGACCGGTGGGGAATGAAGAAAACCAATTAGCCTAACGATGGTGTACAGAAGGTATTAAGTTAAGACAAAGAAAGGGATTAGAAGGAGGGCAAAGTAAATTGCGACTGATATTCACGACCAAACCAAGTATTTCGTTACCACTCCCACATCACTTTTGTATTTCTCCAGGACACTCCGTATCACTACGAAGATCCACGGTATATTGGATATTCCATCATATGGTTATATACGAACTCGAATGGAACTTGTTCCAGTTCGGGGATGGATTCTGGTTCAGGATAAATAGGAATAAGGTTTATTCAGGTGTCTTTTATCTTCACCTTCTCTCGCATTGCGAGTGTTCCTAGTATTAGGACAGTACACCCATTATGCTTATTGGGAAGGAAGAAAACCATTTGGCTTAAGGGGTGTGCAGAAGGTAATGAGTAAAGACAAATAAAGGGATTTGGAGAGGTGGCAAAGAGATATACGGTTACAGTTGTGAATCTGGAAGAGGCATTACTAGGAATACCAGGATACCCCAACGAAACATTTCAATGTTTCAGTGTCACTGTGTACTGTTAAAGGAAAACTGATTTCCCAATTAATCCTTACTCCAGGGTATGTATTTACCAGGTATGATTCTCACATCTGTATGGTTTTACAGATGATGAGTGGGAGTAAGTTATTGGGAATTGGGTGATCGTCCTCATTATATCGGGATTCGTTGTAATCGGTGATATTTGAGGAAGTCACCTGGGCTGTTTGCCGGTCGGCAAATATTTGGTTTTGAATATCCGCTGTTATGCACCAATTTC
This sequence comes from Agapanthus africanus, assembly GCA_030015575.1. Classification (NCBI taxonomy): domain Eukaryota; kingdom Viridiplantae; phylum Streptophyta; class Magnoliopsida; order Asparagales; family Amaryllidaceae; genus Agapanthus; species Agapanthus africanus. The sequence goes on from JASDDO010000029.1 coordinate 214,617,379, forward strand.
AAATTGATATATCTGTACGTCTATTTTCATAGAGTGAGATATACCTTTATGAAATTATGTCTACGACATTTACCTATATCAGTGGATGGTTAGGTAAGGAGCATTAAACAGCAGTGTAATTCTTCTTAACCATAAGTACAGTTTTCAACCTATGACACACAGTGAATGAGTTATCCGACTCAAGGGACTTATACAGAGTATTGTATGTTGTCCAGGGTCCATCAGGACAGAGGGGATGGTCCTCGTACTATATTCGGTTTACTTATGACTTCTCTATTTTTTAGACAGGTGTTTCGTGGAAACACAGGGTCCGAATTTTGAGAAGTTATAGGTATATGGATAAAGTAGAGAACCAGATGTTGCAAGTATCGGGATTCTTCAAGTTGATCGAAGATGTAGATACTTGAGTATGGTATTCAGTTGATAGTAGTGATAAAGAGAACTTGCTTCTCTTTCAGGTTACTCATAATTGGAAGTGTTCCTAAGTTGAATAACGCTGATCGGCCTCCTTCCATTTAGTTGACATGCACTGGAGACAGCTGCATGATTTGAATCTGGTTTAATTAAATCAGTGCCTCTGGTCCTATATTGGACATAGAACAGTTCGTATCTTAACGATGTTAAGGTACGGGGAGTTGTCCGGTTTATGCTTAAAACCAGACACTGGACAACTCGAGGCACGTTTTTGTAATAGCTGTTTGTGGGTTGACCCAGGCTATCACGAGGGTTGACTTTCTACCATCTGGCTGAACAATAGCAATATTGTTCTAGACTCGCCACAGTTTTATTAAAAATGGATTTTTTCAGAAAACAGTAGTGGGAGTATGGTAGAACTGGAAGTGATTTCAGAACCACAAACGATTACTGAAGATTTGATAAGGAACCTAAAGATTCAATCTGGTTTGACATTCCATTGGCCACTCCGCAGATTTGGTGGGTAACCTCAGGCACCCGAGAGGTACTCCGGTAGCCTCAAGGACGGTGACAGGAAGGTTCTTGTTTACCCAGACTTACCTTTGCTGTTGTTCCAGACTGTGAGACCCAGCAGGAGGATGAGTATAGCGTCGTTCTAAACTTGCTTTAGAAGTGTACGTGTATATGACTCTGCCAGAGGGTTGTCGTAGTCAGTGGGAGCAGCGGAAGCATTGGTGGACTGGTAGCTTATGTCTATTTATAGACTAAAGCACATGTAGCGGAGATAGATCATCAATTTCTGATGTTACAGTCATAGGTTTGACTTCATCAGAATAGGGGATGGATCTGTTGAGAAGGTAGTAGGGTGTGATGTCATAGTATTTGGATGACATACACAGAGTAGGAAAGGAAATTCCTATACTACGATCGGTTATACTTTGGTCGTCACACAGTGGTTTCTCCACATGGGACTTGGACATTATATCAGACATACTGGTTACTAGATCTATGGTTTTAGATCTAGATTTGGGTAGTCTCCCAATCTGGGTACTTAGACAGCATTCTAAGGGTATTTAGAATGGATGACTCCATGCACGGTAGTGTACCTGCAGAAGATGGAGTCACCCTCTCTGAAGGTGTCTTGCACACTAAAGGGGAGAGGGATGTGCATGATTGGCAGATCACTTGCTCAGGCAATTGAGTCAATCATGAGATGTCAAGTACCACACCAGATATTGTTCTTGCACTAGATGCAATAAGTTGATATTGATCCAATCCTGGAGAAACAGTCGGAAGCAGTTCTAGAACATAAGTGGATGTTCTAGGGATATGATAACGACAGCCTCATTCGGGAGACAGTTATCATTCCAGGCTTCCAAGGTGACCTGGACGACAAGGAGGTTGTCAGAGTTATAGTTTTTCCTTCTGATGAAGGGCAGTATTTTGGACAGGTGGTCCAAGGCAATACTGAGGGAGGCATGGCGCAGGATACTGATTAAGTTCAGTTGATGATACAGTCTAAGAAGTTTGGATTTGGAGTTCATTTATGAGCTATGTCCCATCAGACATCCAGACACATTCTAAGACAAGTATTGCTCATTTTGGGAGATGGGTTTCTCCGCGAACTTGAGATATGGAGAGACATAGAAAGAAACATCAAAGCGGATCCACTCACTGAGGCTATTCCTCGAACGCGACAGTTTCGAAAACGAGCTTTGTGAGACTGACAAGTAGAGGAGTTGGGTGTTCGGTATCACACAGGCTGTGAGTATGCGACATCGCAATAATTAGCCTTGAGTGCAAGTTGGTGATTGTTGGAGTTTGTGCCCTCAGAGTCAATTATTGGATCACAGGCACGTGATTACAATGATTGAGGGAGGACCTGTCCCAGTAGGACAGTCTTACTCGAGATAATAGTATGCTATCTGGTTTACCTTTATCATCGTGTACTGCTTTAGGTGAACTTACAGGTGGCTATTACACGTTGATAGAGCCCCTAGGATTCTTGCTTGACCACCAGTAGTATGAGGGCGATCATATACGTGGGAGCTGGAAGTCTATAAGCATATCCTTAAATGGTCCCTAGTCGTGAGAGTTTCGAGACAGGGCATCGATACTTCAGAGTAGACTAGTGTATACAGTCGAGACCCCGACGAGGGGCGGTGGCCGGTCTCACAAGCCATTGGTGTCAGTTGGATCACCTAAGATGTATACAGGTGCTCATTGGGTTATGAGTACACCGGACAGGACTCGCCGGGAACATGCTAGTTGGTCATATACCAGACGTCAGATGGCAGTTCCCTGGTGACATGTGTACAGGTTAGTTCATCGACCTGGGGATCGTCATTTATCTTGTGTGAGTTCCCACTGTACTTTGATTACTACCCTACCACGGCTCAAAGGAGTCGTGCAAACAGGTTTTAGTTGGGTACAGTCCCGAGCCACATGGAGGCAGTGAGCGCATCTTCAGGGGTTCGTCTCTCCCGGTATTGGGGGTGAGGTCGCGCTGTGTCTAGGAGAGCCATTACACGAAGCCCTCGGCCGAGGCAAGGAGATTTACTGGTAGGTATTCCAGTAGTATCTCAGGGTGTTCTGGGCTACACTCCGACACGACTTGTACCGCTTTTGAGGGTCTGACTTTTACCAACCCCCTAGGCCCGCCATGCGATGCTCATAAACGAACGGACCGGACTGTACGGATATTGTCACTGACAGGCTCAGTAGGGTGTCAGGATGAGTTCGCTCATCGACGTCCCTTTTGGTCAATAGCTGGTGGCCCGTTATGTATTGGCTTATACCTCTGACGTGCTAGTGGTTAAATCCACAACCAAGGTGTTGACGAGTCTTTAGAGTCCCCCACATTCAGTTACTCAAGCTTTCGGGCGAAAAGTTATAGAGGCCGTATGGAGATATGGCAAGGTTCGATCAGATACGTGCGGTATTGCACGGATCAGGATCGGACAGATTGTACTACAGGCCGTATGGATATATGGCAGGGTTCGATCAGATACGTGCGGTATTGCACGGATCAGGATCGAACGGACTTTACTAGCCGGCTTTGGTATAAGCCGGATCCTAGTATAGTACAGTGTAGATTTTGTCTCACTGCATTTGTATTTCGGTCGGAATACAAATGCGGGTGTGTATGCACAGTATCGAGGTTTTCCTGTAATTTATTACGGGACCAGTTTTCTGGAGTTGCCAGTTTGCTTTCCGTTTCGGCCAATTTCCTTTGTATCGTTCATTGGCCGAAGATTGGTGGAGGAGGGCTTATTTGCATTGTTGCAAATAGGCATTTGTGGAGGGTGTTCTTTGCATATATTTGTATCATGATAGTTTCATGATGGAGCCCATCCCTTGACCTTTCTTGAGTTCATGATTGCTTGACTTTGTTGATGGGTTATGATGATGGTTTTGGTGTGTTGGTTTTACTAGTAATCATTTCCACACATCATAACTCCACACTCTCTCTCTTGCATTATGACATACCCTCCCCTTGGCTTTTCCTCTCTCTTGCTCTTGCATTTTTTTTGGCCGGCCATATTGGGAGGGGGCTGCCCAATTTTTGTGGGTGTGGGGTTTTGTTCATTTCATATTCCAAAATCCCCAAAAGTTCCTCTACATTGTTCTTGTATCATCCCTCCACCAAAATGGCAATCTCCATGAACCCCAAAGTGAGACTTGAGTGCTACACATTCTACAGCAAATCATGGGCACGTCGACTAGCCAGCTTCGTGCCCGAGTTGCCTCGGCATTGAGGTGGGAGCCCGTAAAAGAAGTAGGCGATGTGGTGCACTTCCGGAGACGAGGTGGAGACCGGAGCTTCCGCAGGAGATCGGGACGACGACGAGAAGACCGGAGGACTCGGATCAGTCGGTATAACTCTCTTCCCCATCATGTAGTTAGCTAGGACTAGTTAATGGTTCGATCCGGGTTTTAGTGCGCGGTGGTGCCGGTTCAAGTAAAATTTAAAGTTTATCACCGCTTCCGCATTTGGCCGTCGGATTGACGGCCGGGGCGCCGCCGTGCACTTACACAAAGTACATCATGAATCAACAACTGTTTTTCTTTATTTAATGATATTTATGTATGTATATAAATCGAGATATCATCAATGAAATCAACATAGAATCCGTGTCCAAAATCGAAACAAAACATAAATCCTCATATCTCAGGCATCCGTATCATCTGCGGGATCAGCCTGCGGGCTCCGGCAGAACGGATCAGCCTATATCCATCTCATGACTCAGGACGGTATCCTCCGGATAACCGACGAGTCCAAATAATATGTCACGACCAAAAATTTGGCCCGTAACCGGCACTTAAACTGTTAGTTATATGTATGCCCTAGAGGCCATTACTGTACATTGGATGTATATTGTAGTGGATGCTGGGACATATATAGGAAGGACTTTCTTGCTCGACATGATAGTACGCTATCTGGTTGCACTTTATCTTAACATGTATACTTTCTGTCTCTCTGATTACATGTTGATAAAGCCCTTAGGATGTGTACTCGACTTCCAGGACTATGATGTAGATCATACTAGTGGGGCCTGGGTAGTCCATGAGTACATCCTTGAAATGTTCCTAGTCGAGGGAATATCGAGATGGGGCGTCGATATTCCAGAGTAGACTAGCGCATATCTTCTCGACTCATGCGATGGGCGATGGATGATCCCATATCCATTGGTGTTTGACATCGAAGATGGTATGCGGGTGCTCAGTGGAGACTGGGTACACTGAACGGACTCGCCGAGAACTCCCAGATGGTATTATATCTCACGTCAGATGGCAGTTCTCTGGTGACACTGGTACAGCTTAGTCTGTTGACCCGAGATCGTCATAGAGTCTTGTGTGTCTCCCACTGTGCTTTGATTTCCACCCTACCACGACTCAACTGAGTTATGCAAACAGGTGGTTTTTGGGTACAGTCCCGATTCACAAGGAGGCAATGAGCGATAGGAGGGGATTCGTCTCTCCCGGTATTGGTGGTTGATGTTGCGCTATGCTCGACTGGCCATAACAGGAAATCCCTGGCCAGGGTTGCAGTGATCTACTGGTAAGTGTTATCAGTAGTTTCACACATGTTATGGACCTCACGTCGGCTTGACTTATCAAGCTACTGGGGTCTGACGTTTACCACCCCTAGGCGAGATATGCGACATATCAGACGAACAGACCGGACTGTACGGTAAGTGTTACTGGTTGGATTCACAGGAGTGTGAGCGGGCTTGCTCATCGATCTTCTGATCGCTCAATACCCGGGTGGCCGTTACGTTTAGCAGACCGCTTGCGGCTTGTGGGTGCTTGATATGATCATTATCTGCTGCCGGCGTATTGACGAGTCTTTAGAGTCCTACACAGAGGTTTCCTGGCTCAAGCGAAACGAAATAGGAGTGCATATGAGATATGTGCGGGACCGAGAATAATTCGTGTATGTGATACCGTATTCCATTCTCGCGATGAATGTATCGATTGGTTATATGCGATATAACCTAGTTATCGAATCAAGCATTGATTCGATAAGCCGATACATAGGATACTAGTCGGTTATATACGATATGACCGGATCCTTAAATCAAGTGTTGATTTAATGATTTAATGTATAATTTTATATTTGATATATCACTTTGCATTAACTAGTATTGGTTGACTTTAAAAGGATTTTCTCACTTGAATTGTACGAGTTGTATATGTGATATACTTTTGTGCACATGATTGTATCATGTTTGATGATACATGCTTATTTGGTTAAGTGTAAAGAATTAAACTATGGTTAAGTTAATGATTAGAGTTTTGTTTACTTAATTACTTATTCATTTATCTTATTCATTTATTCATTTTGGAAAATGAAAAGGATAAATGAATGGTTACTTGTTTTGTTTTTAGTTGAACATTCTTGAAGTTATGACTTTGTCTCATTTCTTGTCTTATACTTAACCCTAACCATTTAAACTAACCCTAATTCATTCTCTACACTTAACTAAGGTTAGAAGATGATAAGAATAAATTCTTTTTCCTTTTTCTTTAATACTTATCATATCTTCTTCTTCTTCTTCATCTTCTTCTTCCATGAAGAAAGCTAGTGACCATCAATGGCAACTAGTGAAATCAAGTGAGAAATCCAATTCTAAAATCTACCCACTTCCTATTTCTTCATCCTCTACCTCTTTCCAAGTTGTATAGGGTGTTTCCTTCACAAGTTTTCAAGGCTTGGTGAAGTTGGAGCTTGTTCTTGTGATGCCTCGACGTAGATCATCTTCGGCATCGAACCGACGATCAAGCCCGCCCATTCTTCGATGATGCCAATGCTAGAGTCAAGGGTTCGATTTGGACAGCGGAGGGAGATCATCGCGGAGCTTAGGAAGTGGTGGACCGGATCTACAAAGGTTGTAGTCACTTTCCCTTAGCATTTAATTCGATTACATGCTTGCTTCGCCTATATATCTAGTTAACGATCTGTATTAGGGTTTGTAGGCACAAGGAATTTTTTGCTTTGTGCATGTTTGATCACTTGTGAGACTTCATTAGTGTGCCTAGGAACCCTACAGTGGTATCAGAGCCTAGCTAGAGCCTTAGGCGATGCGTAGACGGAGTTAGAAGTCCGATCGACCCGAAACCCCGACTTGAAAATGCTCTCTGGACATTTCTGTAAAATGTGGATTTTTATAAATTAAAAATATTCAGAAAAATCAGCAGGAAGATCTAAGGGTTACTGTAAAATTCGAGGGCCTGATTCCTTAAGATCGCCGCGGATCCGCGTCATGAGCATGCTCATGCGGCGGTTCCGCGGTCAGTTTGTCGTTTTGTGCATCGAAGTTTGCACCGTAATTCTTAGTAAGTAGTGCTGGTTTTCCTGGGAATATTTTAATATTTATTCCAGAGTTTTATTTTCTGGGTTGTATTGGGAACTCAGTGTATCGATCGGATTGTCTAATTTTGTCAGTGTGTTTTTCCGGATAAATTTTAGAATATGTTAAAAAAGTTCGACCGGACATAAATACCCAATTTTTTCCCTGTCGGGAAATTTTCAAGTGTTGGATTTTTCCGTAGTTTAACGACGTTCTAAGTAGTGCAAGTAACGCGATGGACCCTCTAGAAGACAACAAACCTTAACTCGATTATGTGACCGTCTTGAACTGCCCTTTGAACCTTCGGGTTTGGGGCAGTACGGCGTGCCACATGTGAGGCGTTGGCTCGACCCTTCTACGGCTGGACCGTTGGTACTGAGGCACGAACTGAATGTTGTTAGACTTATTTCATGTGTTGAGCTGTATCGGGAAAACTTGGGTGTTCGATTGTTCGATCGAAAAGTTTAGCATTTTCTATTTATCCGGAATTTGATACAATAATTGGAATTCACAAATAGTTATGAGATAACGGAATGAATATTATAAACATAGCAGTTTAGTCTCACTTGATCGGTTGCCACGGAATTTTGATGTGATCAAAAGTCCGTTGCAATCACGTAGCGTACGCGGATACTCGCCGGGTAAACTTAATAGACAGCCTCACACCATAGCCCCGACCAAGTGACTGTAGGAGAACCCCGTCGCCGAAAGCATCTGTCCGGGTGCTCGCGGCAGCGGTGTTCCGCCTTGGTGCACTTCGTCGACGGTATCAGGGGTGCGGCCGCCTACTAAAGTTTGCGACGAGCATTCGATCAGTTTTTCGGGAATCTTGTTGAATTGCCCGACTTGGTATTGAAAAGTGTTTTCGATTTTGAGACTAAAATGCGGGGTTTATAATTGTTAGGCATGCGATGTCTAAGTAATTCATTTGATTAGGCATGTGATGTCTAAAGAGGTTGCGGATTCCAACTGTTGTAGTTTTACACTTTCTTTTCTGTGACCGTAAGTATAATATGTGATATCGCCGGTTTCGTTGCTATATGTCAATGACAATTGGGATACGCATGTTTACTTACGTTGATAACATGTGTTGTTATGTGTTGCTGGATATGTTATATTGGATCGTCGTGTTTGAATAGCCGGGGGGGTTTTATGTGAGATGAGTGTTTTTTCATTTTCATTCATGTAAAAACTTGTATGTAATATTCTTTTATTGGGTCACTTCCAGGTTGCGGAAGTTGTCACCATTGATGTATATTATTTACTTTTCCGCATTAGGATAGACCCAAGGAGGGGAGCACAAGTAACCGGGTTCTGGGGTCCAGTGGGAGACCAACTCGAGGAGTCGAGTCCGGGTCTCCTAACCCTAGAATTGGTAGGGTTGCTTGCCGCTCTCGTAGGGGTCTAGGGGTGTGGGCTTGGCTATTCATCACGACCGTGGAATCCGTGTTTTATACTGGCTCGTATTGAAAACACGGACGTCCTAGTATATCCAATATTTCATATGTTTCTTCTGCTGTGATTTATCTGTGATGTGATCATGTGATGTTCTGTGATAGATATAGTATATAGTATATATGATATATTATATAGACGTTGCTTATGTTTTACACCCGTGCTAGCCCTGCCTCGCTCTGGCGTTAGTTACCTAACCTAACGGTGCAGACGGGACATCGAGGCGAATGCGGATGGCATAAGCGTACGTTATATTTATCTGTGATGGTTAGGTGGACTTAAATGATGGGATATTCATTAATGAGATTAATGAAAGAAAAATAAACCTAATTGATGTTATGGAATCGAATTTCAAAAATAAAACAGGTAGCTACAGTTCTTGCTTTGCATCGCGGTGTTCCTTGTAGAACATCCTGCACCTTATTCGATAGGGAAAGGACCGAGATCCCTTCACCAGGAGTGACTCCTTTAGCAATAACTGGCAGATGCTACAACCCTCGGTTTGTCTTTGATCGCTTCTATAGTTTCCGCTTTGCACAGTGATATATATGATATATCCCGCACCTCATTCGACGAGGAAAGGGCCGACGATCCCTTCACCGGGAGTGACCCCTTTAGCAAAACTAGAAAAGCCTCGAAAACATTCCATTTAAAAACCATTTGATTCCGCAACGAGATCAAGTTCAAAGCGTTAAAGGTTTTCATAAAAACCATTCGCAACCCTCCGTCATTTTAGGAAGTAGAGTACTTAGTATTCGTGCTGTGTTTGTTGACCATAGTCAAGGCACAGTGTATGGTAGCTAAGTGATGTCTTCCTACACCGCATATGATGCGATTAGTTAGGACAGTCGCGTGACTTTGTTGACCTTAGTTAAGGGTCATGTGGGTGGGTCTAATTAATCACGAAATGACGGGTAGAACTTGACTAGTACTTATGATTTGTTGACCATAGTTAAGGTCATAAGTGCTAGGGGTAAAAATCTTTATCGGGAGTTTCAAGTGTTGAAATTTGCAATGAGATTGCATACCTTCTATGTGATAGTTGGATCCCGATACCCACTGCGAGTAATTGTTACTCCTGGGAGAGTTTTGCACTTTGCAATTAGCCGATCAAGTAGGTGTCTAGAAAGGTGTCAACGGGGTTACGCCTATGGGAAAACGAGGTTTACTGTAATTAGGTCCGTGCGAAAGCACGGGGAACCTCCCTCAAAGTACCGACACTGGCCTGGCTGAAAGATTGGCGAACTTGAAGAGTGTAATTAATCCCGGCTAGTCTTTCCTTTTAGGGTTTGAAGGAAGATTTGATAAAAACAGTGTGAGCCATCCTGATTAGATAAAATACATAACCAATCTAATCTTGCAAGAGCGCACGCAGAGTGTTTTCTTCTCTCTCTCTCCTGGTAGCGACCATATCACGCCTTAATCAAGATAATAAAATGGATGTATTGACCGAACCCGCTTGTTATACTGAGCTGGGGAACGTTGGTCCCGCTCCAACTTATAATTGTTATAAGACAGAGCAGGAAATTGGGGAATACCAGAATTCCTATGCCGCCCAAACGAAGAAAGTGCATATGATGCATCTCCTTCAGGTGTGTTCATTACAAAGAACTGTTTCTCAGTATCCTCTGCATCCTGGGTATCTGATACCGGATCAGGATCCCAGATATGTAATCTGTTACATAGGGCTACAAAAAGGTAGAAAAACTGAGAACGAGTGATAAGTTTCATGAGGCAGAAAACGGGGCAAGTGTTGCAACAAAGTCTGTTGGTCACTGTCACCCTGTATTACCAATACATTGATTCTGAACAAATACTATTAGATACCGAACCTGATATACAAAATCATATCAGTCTCTTTATTAGTAAAGAAATGATATAATTTTGTATTGTTGGATAATGTTTTGAACATTTCCTATATCAAAAGTTGATCGGTTCAGGCACGTTATCTAAAAGCATTGACGTTCTAAATCAAACTACAGTTGCTAGTATGCAGAACACACACAAGAGGAAGAGTTCAGAAATGAACGAATCCTTCTTGAGGCATTGTAGACTAGGTCACATCAATGCGACCCGACTAGCTGAAGTTACATTTTAGATGCATATTTAAATCAGTTTGAATTTACATCTTATGAAACTTGCTAGTCATGTCACAAAGATTAGATGACCATAGCCCTGTTTATTGGAAACAGAGAAAGAGTTAATGAACTCTTGGGACTGATAAATGATGATGTATGTAAGGTCTCCAGTCTACACATGCCAGGAATGGTTCTTTATACTTCATTATATTCTCTGATAATCTCTCAAGATTCAGACATATGTTACTGTTGAAACACAAGTCCGAACCTTTTGAGATATTCACAGAATATAAGTTAGAAGTAGAGAACCAAAATACGGGTAAAAGTATTATGTCCTTTGATGTGATCAAGGAGGAGAATACTTGAGCATGGAATTCCTGGATTATTCTAAAGGAGAATGAGATTCTCTCTCAGCATTACTCCTCTGAATACACCACAGCACAATGGTGTATCAGGGCGGAGCAATTGCACAATATTAGATATGGTATGCTCTATGATGAGTATTACTGAGTTACCTATTTCCTTTTGGGGTTATGCACTTGAGAAGCTGCATACCTATTGAATTAGGTTTGAATCAAATCAGTGCTTACCACTCCATATGAGATATGGTATGGGAAGAACCCATCTCTTAAGCGAGTTAAGATTTGGGGTTGTCCGGCCTATGTTTAAAGAAAAATCCGGACAAGATCGAGGCAGGATCAGTTCTGTTGAACTGGAAAGGTTCCAGCTATACAAAACTGCAGTTGATGATTTGACAGAACCAAAGGATTCTATAGTTCCCGATGAACCTCAGCCTCTCCGCCGATCTAGTAGGGTTTCTCATCCGCCTAAGAGATACCTCGGTTTCTCGATGACAGTGGGAGCGAGGAATGCATCATGAGATGATGACCCAACTAGTTTCGAGCAGGCCATCAAGAGTAGGGACTCTGTAAGAATGGCTGGATGCTTAGCGATCTGAGATGGAATCCTTATACACCAACAAAGTATGGACTTTGGTTGCTATATCTGAAGGGTTAAATCCCCATCAGGAGCAAGTATATCTTGAGAAGATTACTTGGTGTAGATGGAAAAGTTGAGACTTTCAAAGCTAGACTTGTTAAAGGTTTTCGTCATCGACCAGGCGTGGATAATGATGAAACCTTTTTTCAGTAGCTATGCTTAAGTCTATCCAGATCCTACTTACCACGGCTACATACCATGACTACGATATCTGGCGGTTGGGTGCCATGACTGCTTTTCTAAATACTGATTTAGAAGAGAACGTCTATAAGAACACAGCCAGAGGGCCTCGCAGACAGTGGGAGCAGCGGAAACGTGTGCAAGATGCTTTATAGGATAAAGCAGGCATCGCGGAGTTGGAACATATGTTTTGATGGATTAGTCAAAGAAGTTGACATCATCAAAATGGTAGATGAACCTTGTATAAACAAAAAGGTAGTAGGGAGTATGGTGACGATCCTCGTAGAGTACGTGGATGACATACTCTTGTTAGGGAAGGAGTTTCCTATGCTACGCTCGATCAATCTCCGCATATCACAATGATTTTCCATATAGGATCAAAGTGATACCTACTAAATCCTAAGCTTTGGATCTATGAGATAGATCTAAATGGATATTAGGATACTCACTAGTTGCAGTGAGATGGTATCAATCGATCCTGGGGAGAATCACTAGAAGGGTTGCAGAGTGATAAAGACGACTGAATGTCAGTCACAGGCACTGTCTTTACCCTCAGTAAAGGGACGGTATGTTGGAAGAGTTCCAAGCTCGATACCGTGGCAAACTAGACGATAAAGGCTGGTAACATCGCTATTAAAGATACTGCCAAAGAGGCAGTTTGGGTGTATATTAGTTAATAGGATAACTAGGTTCCTACCATTGTGTGACAATGGAACTGTGGCTTTGGCCCTGGAACCCTGGTCCCATCAGTGACCCAGACATATTCTGAGGCAGCATCACCTGATCATGGAGATAGTTGATCTCCAGGGTGATCGAGGTTAGGAGAGTAGACTCAGAGGACAACACGGCGGATCCACTCACGAAGGCCTTTTTCCCAAAGAGAGACTTTTAGGGGATGGTTGAGTATGTGATACTGCAACCACTGCTACAGATGGCCCTAGTGCAAGTGGGAGATTGTTAGTTATATGTATGCCCTAGAGGCCATTACTGTACATTGGATGTATATTGTAGTGGATGCTGGGACATATATAGGAAGGACTTTCTTGCTCGACATGATAGTACGCTATCTGGTTGCACTTTATCTTAACATGTATACTTTCTGTCTCTCTGATTACATGTTGATAAAGCCCTTAGATGTGTACTCGACTTCCAGGACTATGATGTAGATCATACTAGTGGGGCCTGGGTAGTCCATGAGTACATCCTTGAAATGTTCCTAGTCGAGGGAATATCGAGACGGGGCATCGATATTCCAGAGTAGACTAGCGCATATCTTCTCGACTCATGCGATGGGCGATGGATGATCCCATATCCATTGGTGTTTGACATCGAAGATGGTATGCGGGTGCTCAGTGGAGACTGGGTACACTGAACGGACTCGCCGAGAACTCCCAGATGGTATTATACCTCACGTCAGATGGCAGTTCTCTGGTGACACTGGTACAGCTTAGTCTGTTGACCCGAGATCGTCATAGAGTCTTATGTGTCTCCCACTGTGCTTTGATTTCCACCCTACCACGGCTCTACTGAGTTGTGCAAACAGGTGGTTTTTGGGTACAGTCCCGATTCACATGGAGGCAATGAGCGATAGGAGGGGATTCGTCTCTCCCGGTATTGGGGGTTGATGTTGCGCTATGCTCGACTGGCCATAACAGGAAATCCCTGGCCAGGGTTGCAGTGATCTACTGGTAAGTGTTATCAGTAGTTTCACACATGTTATGGACCTCACGTCGGCATGACTTATCAAGCTACTGGAGTCTGACGTTTACCATCCCTACGCGAGATATGCGACATATCAGACGAACAGACCGGACTGTACGGTAAGTGTTACTGGTTGGATTCACAGGAGTGTGAGCGGGCTTGCTCGTCGATCTTCTGATCGCTCAATACCCGGGTGGCCGTTACGTTTAGCAGACCGCTTGCGGCTTGTGGGTGCTTGATATGATCATCATCTGCTGCCGGCGTATTGACGAGTCTTTAGAGTCCTACACAGAGGTTTCCTGGCTCAAGCGAAACGAAATAGGAGCGCATATGAGATATGTGCGGGACCGAGAATAATTTGTGTATGTGATACCGTATTCCATTCTCGCGATGAATGTATCGATTGGTTATATGCGATATAACCTAGTTATCGAATCAAGCATTGATTCGATAAGCCGATACGTAGGATACTAGTCGGTTATATGCGATATGACCGGATCGTTAAATCAAGTGTTGATTTAATGATTTAATGTATAATTTTATATTTGATATATCACTTTGCATTAACTAGTATTGGTTGACTTTAAAAGGATTTTCTCACTTGAATTGTGCAAGTTGTATATGTGATATACTTTTGTGCACATGATTGTATCATGTTTGATGATACATGCTTATTTGGTTAAGTGTAAAGAATTAAACTATGGTTAAGTTAATGATTAGGGTTTTGTTTACTTAATTACTTATTCATTTATCTTATTCATTTATTCATTTTGGAAAATGAAAAGGATAAATGAATGGTTACTTGTTTTGTTTTTAGTTGAACATTCTTGAAGTTTTGACTTTGTCTCCTTTCTTGTCTTATACTTAACCCTAACCATTTAAACTAACCCTAATTCATTCTCTACACTTAACTAAGGTTAGAAAATGATAAGAATAAATTCTTTTTCCTTTTTCTTTAATACTTATCATATCTTCTTCTTCTTCTTCATCTTCTTCTTCCATGAAGAAAGCTAGTGACCATCAATGGCAACTAGTGAAATCAAGTGAGAAATCCAATTCTAAAGTCTACCCACTTCCTATTTCTTCATCCTCTACCTCTTGCCAAGTTGTATAGGGTGTTTCCTTAACAAGTTTTCAAGGCTTGGTGAAGTTGGAGCTTGTTCTTATGATGCCTCGACGTAGATCATCTTCGGCATCGAACCGACGATCAAGCCCGCCCATTCTTCGATGATGCCAATGCTAGAGTCAAGGGTTCGATTTGGACAGCGGAGGGAGATCATCGCGGAGCTTAGGAAGTGGTGGACCGGATCTACAAAGGTTGTAGTCACTTTCCCTTAGCATTTAATTCGATTACATGCTTGCTTCGCCTATATATCTAGTTAACGATCCGTATTAGGGTTTGTAGGCATAAGGAATTTTTTGAATTGTGCATGTTTGATCACTTGTGAGACTTCATTAGTGTGCCTAGGAACCCTACATAAACTACGTAACGTCTACAGGTGTACGCAACTCAAGTAAGCCGAAACCCAGAAATCTAAACCACCCAGATCTGGATCAACGGAGAAAACATAGTTTTAAACGTTTGGAAAACCACAAGTAAAATTTCTAACTCTAGTTTTCATTCTTGAAAATTTCTGCAGCACCTCTTTTGTAAAAACTTGCCCCGAAAACGGGTACAACACAGATAATATATAAAGCATCTCAAATGGGAGCAAAATCACGCCCAACGGCGGAGACAATTACCACAACATGTATACAACGCCGAAGCGAAGAAATAACAAAGGAAAGACTGCAATAAGAAGTAAACTTTCCAACATAACCGGCTCCCACGAGCACGGCACCCAAAGTCACCAAAATAATACAACACTGAATCCTCACAAGTCGTCTCTTAGTCATATACAAACAGTGGTAGATGGAGAATACTAGATCCAACAAAAAGATATACAATGTACAAGTAGATAACCGCAAACCCCACCTAAAAGCAAAGGCCTCACTGCCTAACGTAGCGGTATTCGCAAAAGTAGAGATGATAAGACGCCCTGCCGCGACTACTCTGAGGGTAAGTCTTGCAAAACACTGTAGCACAACGGGGGTGAGTTGATAACTCATGAATAGTAGTTAACATCATACTGTAATCGCAGGTATGCACGAACAGGATCTATCTATCACATGTAATCCGATAGCATAAGTATGATAAGTGAATATGCAACAATCATGTAAAGGTACATCATCAGGGTACTACAACTACATGAAACAAAGCATAAAAACAATAATCCAGAGTGTGTGGGATGAAACAATAAAATCTCATGCAAAATCATCAGCATGGAAAAACACCAGTCTCCCTCACGGACACATCAAATCCCAAATCCTCAGGCACCGCATCCACAGATCGACTCTCACATCCTGTAAGTCTCATGGAACCTGAGTGTCAAACATCAACACCCGAAACATCATGAAAACATATTCCTGTGTGTATATATATATGTATATAAGTATGAGGATATCAACCCCGTAAGTCCACCGACGATACGTAAAAGTCATGAAAACCTGAGTGTCTAACACCGACACTCGAAACATCATAAAACCTGTGTCTAGCATCGACACGTAAATCCTCATAACTCAGGCGCTGTCACCACGACTGGCCCTGACGATATGTCGTACATCACTCCGGTCGGTATCCCCACGATAACCGTCGAGTCCAAATACTGTCATCGGTAGGTACTTGCCCACCTTCCAGGCTCATCGTCTGTACCACGAACATCTTGCCAAGGGGAACCGTACCGGGCACCACCATGTACCCGCACACGGCCCACTCACTCCTCGCATCGGGTATATATCACAAATCTCAGAACCGAGAAATCTCATGGTGGACGCATCAAATATCATATCAAGAGAAACCGGGTTTTCAAACAATACATAGTTTCTTGAAAATATCCCCACGGTTCTCAAATCCATAAATCATATGAAATCCATATCTCAATACGTAAAATCCATATAAAACTGATATATGCAGCATAAAACATCAATATGAGCATATAAAGGGAAAACCGCTCTTTTAAATGAATCCAGCCTTTAAAAATATATCTTGCGGTTCCCAAAATCCTCCGAAAACAAATGCAGCATCAAATGAGGTGTAGATATAAGTGTAGCAAGGTTTAAGTATCTACATGTAAGCAAGTGGGTATGATGCATTTCATAAGCGCGATGAGAAACAACTCAATATCGCATATCAAAACAATACCACTTGGGGTATATACAACTATAGCGAAAATATGCGGGTGTACATGTCAATATGTGTGCATGATATACATGTAGCTGTAATAGACTGTGTGGGTGTACATGTCAATATGTTTGCATGATATACATGTAGCTGTAATAGACTATGTGGGTGTACATGTCAATATGTATGTAAGATGTACAAGTAGCTATAGTAAGGTATACGTGAAATGGAATAAGAGTCGCCATCTTAACTATCCATGTCAAACGCAATAACACGTATGTATGTGTCAACAATATCTCATATGCACAATGGGATAAGGGCTACTACCTCAACTATCCCTATCCACTACCATATCACGTATGTAGGTGGTTTGTGCGTGTCATGGCAATTACTGACGATGTAGGTGTAGCATACAATTTAGTGCTCGTGCAACATGAACCATCAGTAATGTGTTATATCTAAAGGTACAACAGATACTACTATGCAATGACATTCATATGAAATTAACCAATATGCAATAACATGCAGCTATCCTATCATATCAGCCCCGACGCATAACGCCATATGGGCGATTTCCCCGTAGATGTTAAATTTACTCACAAATGGTCTCCAGCTATGAAAATCCGACCACCTGCTTCCCCTTGTTCGCAGCGTCCGAAGTCCCCGCTTGCGACGCTATATTTCCATAAACACAAGAAATAGTGAAAACATCTCAGAAATCGACCAATATAACGTAAAACTACGTTTTAAATAACGCACCAACACTAAACTAACTCGCGAGTGTACGTCTAGTGGCTAACGTGCATAACGATACCATAAAACCTACCCAAGTACCGCAGCAGCACAAGATCACGATTCGTGTCGCAACACGTAACACGCAGACTCAAAACACTAGATTATAGGTAAACGATTCCAGATTTTTCATACTGCAATTACTAAAAAAGTAAACAATACCAAACACCCCTAACCAACAGCAGACAAATACCCACAAAAACCAAACCCCGGCATCTCCCTACATCGCCGGCGTCGCCACAATTCGTCGAAGGGGTCGCCGGCCCCGGCCGGTGGGGTGGTCCTCGTCTCTCAGGTGGTGCTCCAGAGTCACTAGTACATCACTATAATTTTGTTTGGTTACTCACTAAAATTTCCAGATCATAGCAGGTACAGAGGCTCTAAAAAGACACTAAAAACCCGATATTGCACTAATCGATACTTAAAGTGTTCTAATCAATATACAACAAACTACACATCATAAAAACTTCAATTTTAACAGATTAGGGATTATACCTATCAACTTTGCTCACAAGCTCCAAGCTTTCCTAGCTCCAAGTGATCCAAGAGCAAAAACCAAGACTTTTAGAATTTTTGTAATATACTTTGGAATTTTGAGGATTTATTGTGCTAGAATTGATGAAAAATGGAAGGGAAATGATCAAGAGCAGTAGAGAGAGAGAGGGATTCGGCCATGTAAGGAAGAATGGAGTTTTGTGGAGTGTTCTAGCTCAATTTTGCAATAAATGCACACATAAATGCTTTCACACACACATGCATGCACCTCTTTGATTTCTTTTCATTTCTTTTCCTTTAATCTAAATTCTAATTCCAAACAAATATCTAGATAATGTGAGAAGGTTTTGGTTTAACTCAAACTTAATTGATGAAAAGTTCACTTAACAGAAATTCCCCAAAATGTGAATACTGCATTAAAATAAAATTAAAATTAGGAAAAATTCTATCTGAACCAAAACGTCCCATATGTTGGAGATAGTGCCCTCAGAGTCAATTATTAGGTCACAGGTACGTGATTGTAATGATTGAGGGAGGACCTATCCCAGTAGGACAGTCTTACTCGAGATGATAGTATGCTATCTGGTTTACCTTTATCATCGTGTACTGCTTTAGGTGACCTGACACGTCGCTATTACACGTTGATAGAGCCCCTAGGATTCTTGCTTGACCACCAGCAGTATGAGGGCGATCATATAAGTGGGAGCTGAGGGTCTATAAGCTTATCCTTAAAAGGTCCCTAGTCGTGGGAGTTTCGAGACCGGGCATCGATACTCCATTAGTAGACTAGTGTATACAGTCGAGACCCCGACGAGGGGCGGTGGCCGGTCTCACAAGCCACTGGTGTCAGTTGGATCATCTAAGATGTATACAGGTGCTCATTGGGTTATGAGTACACCGGACAGGACTCGCCGGGAACATGCTAGTTGGTCATATACCAGACGTCAGATGGCAGTTCCATGGTGACATGTGTGCAGCTTAGTTCATCGACCTGGGGATCGTCATTTGTCTCGTGTGAGTTCCCACTGTACTTTGATTACTACCCTACCACGGCTCAAAGGAGTCGTGCAAACAGGTTTTAGTTGGGTACAGTCCCGAGCCACATGGAGGCAGTGAGCGTATCTTCAGGGGTTCATCTCTCCCGGTATTGGGGGTGAGGTCGTGCTGTGTCTAGGAGAGCCATTACACAAAGTCCTTGGCCAAGGCAAGGAGATTTACTGGTAGGTATTCCAGTAGTATCTCAGGGTGTTCTGGGCTACACTCCGACACGACTTGTACCGCTTTTGGGGGTCTGACTTTTACCAACCCCCTAGGCCCGCCATGCGATACTCATAGACGAACGGACCGGACTGCACGGATATTGTCACTGACAGGCTCAGTTGGGTGTCGGGGTGAGCTTCCTCATCGACGTCCCATTTGGTCAGTACCTGGTAGCCCGTCACGTATTGGCTTATACCTCTGACGTGCTAGTGGTTAAATCCACAACCAAGGTGTTGACGAGTCTTTAGAGTCCCCCACATTCAGTTACTCAGCTTTCGGGTGAAAGATTGTAGAGGCCGTATGGAGATATGGCAAGGTCCGATCAGATACGTGCGGTATTGCACGGATCAGGATAGGACAGTTTGTACTATAGGCCGTATTGGTATATGGCAGGGTTCGATCAGATACGTGCGGTATTGCACGGATCAGGATCGAACAGATATTACTAGCCGGTTTTGGTATAAGCCGGATCCTAGTATAGTACAGTGTAGATTTTGTCTCTTTGCATTTGTATTTCGGTCGAAATACAGATGCGGGTGTGTATGCACAGTATCGGGGTTTTCCTGTAATTTATTACGGGACCAGTTTTCTGGAGTTGCCAGTTTGCTTTCCGTTTCGGCCAATTTCCTTTGTTCCGTTCATTGGCCGAAGATTGGTGGAGGAGGGTTTATTTGCATTGTTGCAAATAGACATTAGTGGAGGGGGTTCTTTGCATCTTGTTGCATCATGATGGCTTTCATGATGTGCACCATCCTTTGACTTGATTTCTTCATGATGGCATGACTTTTTGAGTCATCATGGTTCATGATGGTTGGACTTCATGAGTTGATGATTGTGTGGAGTGTTGGCTTAGTTTTGTGATCATGGTTGCTTTTGATAACCATTCCTCTCTCTCTCTCTTGTTTGATTGATATGGTCACCTCCCCTTTGACTTTTCCCTCTCTCCAATCACACAAGAGAAATGGGGGGGGGCCGGCCACTTTTGTTGGATGGTTGATTGATTCATTTGTGTGGCAATTTTTGGTTCATATTGTGCAAAGAAAAGAGCTCTCTAGTTCATCTCCATTTTCCTTTCTTTCCTCCACCAAAAATGGCAACCTCCACTACCCCAAAAAGATACACAAGTTCTACTACACATTCTACAGCAAATCTTGGGCACGTCGAGTAGCCGGCTTCGTGCCCGAGTTGCCTCGGCATTGAGGTGGGAGCCCGTAAACAAAGTAGGCGATGTGGTGCACTTCCGGCGACGAGGAGGAGACGGGACTTTTCCGCAGGAGATCGGGACCATGATGAGAAGACCGGAGGACTTGGATCGTCGGTATATCTCTATTCCTTTTCTTGTAAGTAGCTTAGACTAGTTAGTGGTTCGATCCCGGTTATAGTGCGCGGTGGTGCCGGTTTGCTAAGTCCGCAAAATTTAAGTTATTCACCGCTTCCGCATTCCGGCGTCGGATTGACGGCCGGGGCGCCGCTGTGCACTTACAGTAGTATCAGAGCCTCGCCATTAACTTAGTCTAGCTTTGTGTAATGTGTTTGCATTTCCGATCGATCAAAAAGTTCCAAAACCCGTATTGCCTTCGCATCAGTTTCTGTTGAAAATTTTTGGTCTCGGAAAATTTTTCAGGTGGTCTCAGAATGATGTGCAGGGAGTTATAAGAACACTGGAAAAATTTCGTAGCACGATCCCTCCATACGACCGCGGAAGGGCGGCCAAAACCCTCTTCTGGCCGCGCTTCCGCCGCAAGTTTGTGGGCTCGTGTGATTATTGTTTTGCAGTGGGCTTATGGGCTTTTTTCAGGGGTTTTGGGATATTAAAATTGGGCCCAGGTTTTCTGTGATTGCTACAGTTTTGTTTGGGGGCCCACTTGTTAATTGTTTGATCAATCGGAAAATTTTAAACACATTTTTCACAGTATTTACATTATATCTGCGACCGTGAATGTCACTCGATCGGTAAATCCGGTCTAACTGCTATAGCCCGGTTAGACGGATTTGCGAACGTGACTTTCACGTTGATGTTTTTGTTTTTGCTGTGATGTTGCGGATCGGTCGTGGGGATAGCCTGGATGCAATACTAGTACAGTTGTGGTTGTATTATGTACTTTTGATATTGCGGGGCGAGCGTCCGACATGTGGACTGCCGTCACTGCCTGATTGTATTATTATTTTGGGGCACGACCTGGTTGCGGTCGATGTACCCGGTGTATGTATATTTTACTTTCTGTACTAGGATTACCCCGCGGAGGGGTGCACGGATAGCCGGGTTCTGGAGGGCAACAAGCCCGCATCTCATGGCATTGGGACGGAGGGGGCTTCACTCTAGGATTGGTGGGCTATTCGCCGCACTCGTAGGGGGTACAGGTTGACCCAGGAGGGGTGCCCAAGTTACCGGATTCCGTGAAGTGCTGGGTGGTCCATTCACGGCGCTGAAGGGGGCTGCCTCGCTTCAGGTTTTGGCGGGTGACTTGCCGCGCCCGTAGGGGTCTAGGATTTCATTGCACAGGCTATCCACACGACCAGGGGAACGTCGGGTTTCAGCGGCTCGGTGAAACCCGGGGATCCCAGATATCTGTATTGTTTCTGTGATGCTGTACATTCTCTGTGATGTTGCATTTCTTTCACGCCTTGAGCGAAATATAATATATTGGTATATATATTAGTAGATGTAGTATATGTTTTGCATCCGCGCTAGTCCAGTCCCCGCTCTGTCGTTAGTAAGCTAACCTAACGGGTAATGACGGGACCCAGTGGCGAATGCGGAAGGCATATACGTACATCAGTATATTTTCGTTCTTTTTGGTGTGATCAATTGATGGGACTGCATTGATTCGTATCAATGCAAGTTAAAACAAACCTAATCTGATGTTGTTGGAACACTTTTCAAAAAGCTGTTATTGCAAGGACGTTCACTTTTGTTTTGCATCGCGGTATTCATTTAGAATATCCTGCTCCTCAGTCGACGAGGCAAGGGCCGAGATCCCTTCACCGGGAGTGACCCCTTGGACAAAAAGTTTGCGTCAGGGCATTAACTTCACTATAGCCGATTACTTTTGCTTTGCACCGTGGTATTCAGTTGGAATATCCTGCACCCCATTCTACGGGGAAAGAGCCGAGATCCCTTCACCGGGAGTGACCTCTTTAGCAGCGGTTTTCATCACTATATTTTAAAAAGCTATCCGTTCCTTCAACGATATCAAGTTCATTACGTTAAAGGTTTTCGCCAGAAACCATTCGTAGCCCTCCATCATTTCAGTTAAATATTAGGTAGTATTCAAGCTATGTATTTTGACCTCACGCCAAGGCATAGTGTTTGGTAGCTGCCGGGTATTTATCTGTTGCATAGATAGATGCGTTGGTTTGGGACAGTCGTACTACTATTTTGGCCTACGTCAAGGGTATGTACGGGTGGATTCAAATTAACCTGGATAATGATGGGCAGAACTTGACATGTGACTTATGATATTTTGACCTCACGCCAAGGTCATAAGAGCATGGGGCAGAAATCACATCGGGAGTTTCAAAAGAACTGAAACATGCCAGATATGCGCATACCTTCTGGAGTGTGATGACGTGAGCGGATTCCGTCACGTTATCATGCGATGAGAGTTGGATCCCGATTCCCACTGATGAGTTAGTTTACTCCTCGGGTGTTCCCGACTAATTCTTCTTTTAGGTTTGGAGGAGAATTTGAGATACAGTGGGAGGATTCCAGATTAGATAAATTGGTGACCATTCTGATCTAGGTTAGAGTGCACGCTGAGTGTTTCTTTTCTCTCTCTCTTTGGCAGCGACCATTGACCCGACCCTAAGACTTTGACTCAGTGACCAAGTTGACCGAACCTTCTTAAACACCGGCTTTTGGATTGTCAAAGTTGCAAACCTCATTGCCACTCCTACTTTTACCCTTTTCTCCAGGACACCCCGTTTTACTACGAACGTCCACTTCCATTGGACAAAACCATCGTATGGTTAGATACGAACTCGAAAGAATTTATTCGAGGATGGTTTCCGGTTCTGGAGAAAACGGATAGGATTATTCA
The DNA here is from genome assembly GCA_030015575.1 of Agapanthus africanus. NCBI lineage: Eukaryota > Viridiplantae > Streptophyta > Magnoliopsida > Asparagales > Amaryllidaceae > Agapanthus > Agapanthus africanus. The sequence continues at coordinate 214,640,867 of JASDDO010000029.1, forward strand.
GTTGTCTTTTCCTTTTACCCTCTCTCAGGTTACGAGTACTCCTTGGTTTAGGGGTAGTACACCTATTATGCAAATTGGATTGTCTTCTTCCAAACCTTAGGTTGGTGCCGACCGGTAGGGAATGAAGAAAACCAATTAGCATAACGATGGTGTGCAGAAGGTATTAAGTTCAGACAAAGCAAGGGATTAGTAAGAGGGCAAAGTAAATTGCAACAGATATTCACGACCAAACCATATATTTCGTTACCACTCCCACATCACTTTTGTATTTCTCCAGGACACTCCGTATCACTACGAAGATCCACAGTTTATTTGGATACTCCATCGTATGGTTATATACGAACTCGGAAGGAACTTGTTCCAGTTCGGGGATGGATCCTGGTTCAGGAGAAATAGGAATAAAGTACATTCGGGTGTCTTTTATCTTCACCTTCTCTCGTGTTGCGAGTGTTCCTAGGATTGGGACAGTACACCCATTATGCTTATTGGATAGTCTTCTTCCAAACCATAGGCTGGTGCCGAACGGTAGGGAAGGAAGAAAACCATTTGGCCTAAAGGGGTGTGCAGAAGGTAATGACTAAAGACATATGAAGGGATTTGGAGACGTGGCAAAGAACTATACGGTTACATGGCAAAGAACTATACGGTTACAGTCGTGAATCTGGAAGAGGCATTACTAGGAATACCAGGATACCCTATCGAAACATTTCGATGTTTCAGTCTCACTGTGTACTGTTAAAGGAAATCTGATTTCCCGATTAGATACTTACTCCAGGGTATGTATTTACCAGGTATGATTCTCACATCTGTATGGTTTTACAGATGATGAGTGGGAGTAAGTTATTGGGAATTGGGTGATTATCCTCATTATATCGGGATTCGTTGTAATCAGTGATATTTGAGGAAATCACCTGGGCTGTTTGCCGGTCGGCAAATATTTGGTTTTGAATATCCGCTGTTATGCACCAATTTCAAATTGATATATCTGTACGTCTATTTTCATAGAGTGAGATATACCTTTCTGAAATTATGTCTACGACATTTACCTATATCAGTGGATGGTTAGGTAAGGAGCATTAAACAGCGGTGTAATTCTTCTTAACCATAAGTACAGTTTTCAACCTACGACACACAGTGAATGAGTTATCAGACTCAAGGGACTTATACAAAGGATTGTATGTTGTCCAGGGTCCATCAGGACAGAGGGCTTGGTCCTCGTACTATATTCGGTTTACTTATGACTTCTCTAGTTTTTAGACAGGTGTTTCGCGGAAACACAGGGTCCAAATTTTGAGAAGTTATAGGTATTTGAATAGAGTAGAGAACCAGGTATAGCAAGTATCGGGATTCTTCAAAGAGATCGAAGATGTAGATACTTGTGTATGGTATTCAGTTGATAGTAATGATAAAGAGATCTTGCTTCTCTTTCAGGTTACTCATAATTGGAAGTATTCCTAAGTTGAGTAACGCTGATCGGCCTCCTTCCATTTAGTTGACATGCGCTGGGGACAGCTGCATGATTTGAATCTGGTTCAATTAAATCAGTGCCTCTGTTTCTATATTGAATATAGAACAGTTCATATCTTAACGATGTTAAGGTACGGGGAGTTGTCCGGTTTATGATTAAAACCAGACACTGGACAACTCAAGGCACGTTTCTGTAATGGCTGTTTGTGGGTTGACCCAGGCTATGACGAGGGTTGACTTTCTACCATCTGGATGAACAATAGCGATATTGTTCTAGACTCGCCACAGTTTTATTAAAGATGGATTTTTTCAGAAAACAGTAGTGGGAGTATGGTAGAACTGGAAGTGATTCCAGAACCACAAACGATTACTGAAGATTTGATGAGGAACCTAAAGATTCAATCTGGATTGACATTCCATTGGCCACTCCGCAGATAAGGTGGGTAACTTCAGGCACCCGAGAGGCACTACGGTAGCCTCAAGGACGGTGACAGGGAAGTTCTTGTTTACTCACAATTGCCATTGCTGTTGTTCCAGGTTACGAGACCCGGCGGGAGGATGAGTATAGCGTCGTTCTAAACCAGTTTTAGAAGTGTACGTCTATATGACTCTGCCAGAGGGTTTTCGTAGTCAGTGGGAGCAGCGGAAGCATTGGTGGACAGGTTGCTTATGTCTATTTATAGACTAGAGCAGATGTAGCGGAGAAAGATCATCTATTTCTGACGTGACAGTCATGGGTTTGACTTCATCAGAATAGGGGATGGATCTGTTGAGAAGGTAGTAGGGTGTGATATCCTGGTATTTGGATGATATACACAGAGCAGGAAAAGAAACTCCTACACTACGATCGGTTATACTTTGGTCGTCACACAGTTGTTTCTCCACAAAGGAAATGGATTTTATATCAGACATACTGGTTACTAGATCTATGGTTTTAGATCTAGATTTGGGTGGTTTCCCAATCAGAGTACTTGACAGCATTCTAAGAGTATTTAGGATGGACGACTCCTGGCACGGTAGTGTACCTGCAGGTAATGGAGTCACCCTCTCCAAAGGTGTCTTACAGACTAAAGGGGAGAGGGACGGGCATGATTGGCAGATCACTTGCTCAGGCAATTGAGTCAATCGTGAGATGTCAAGTACCACACCAGATGTTGTTCTTGCACTAGATGCAATAAGTTGACATTAATCCAATTCTGGAGAAACAGTCGGAAGCAGTTTTAGAACATAAGTGGATGTTCTAGGGATATGATAACGACAGCCTCATTTGGGAGACAGTTATCATTCCAGGCTTCCAAGGTGACATGGACGACAAGGAGGTTGTCAGAGCTATAGTTTTTCCTTCTGACGAGGGGCAGTATTTTGGACAGGTGATCCAAGGCAATACTGAGGGAGGCATGGCGCAGGATACTGATTAAGTTCAGTAGTCGATACAGTCTAAGAAGTTTGGATTTGGAGTTCATTTATGAGCTATGTCCCATCAGACATCCAGACACATTCTAAGACAGGTATTGCTCATTTCGGGAGATGGCTTTCTCCGCGAACTTGAGATATAGAGAGACATAGAAAGAAACAACTAAGCGGATCCACTCACTGAGGCTATTCCTCGAACGCAATAGTTCCGCAAACGAGCTTTGTGAGACTGACTAGTAGAGGAGTTGGATGTTCGGTATCACACGGGCTGTGAGTATGCGACATCGCAATAATTAGCCTTAAGTGCAAGTGGGAGATTGTTGGAGATAGTGCCCTCAGAGTCAATTATTAGGTCACAGGTACGTTCTTGTAATGATTGAGGGAGGACCTATCCCGGTAGGACAGTCTTACTCGAGATGATAGTATGCTATCTGGTTTACCTTTATCATCGTGTACTGCTTTAGGTGACCTGACACGTCGCTATTACACGTTGATAGAGCCCCTAGGATTCTTGCTTGACCACGAGCAGTATGAGGGCGATCATATAAGTGGGAGCTGGGGGTCTATAAGCTTATCCTTAAAAGGTCCCTAGTCGTGGGAGTTTCGAGACCGGGCATCGATACTCCATTAGTAGACTAGTGTATACAGTCGAGACCCCGACGAGGGGCGGTGGCCGGTCTCACAAGCCACTGGTGTCAGTTGGATCACCTAAGATGTATACAGGTGCTCATTGGGTTATGAGTACACCGGACAGGACTCGCCGGGAACATGCTAGTTGGTCATATACCAGACGTCAGATGGCAGTTCCATGGTGACATGTGTGCAGGTTAGTTCATCGACCTGGGGATCGTCATTTGTCTCGTGTGAGTTCCCACTGTACTTTGATTACTACCCTACCACGGCTCAAAGGAGTCGTGCAAACAGGTTTTAGTTGGGTACAGTCCCGAGCCACATGGAGGCAGTGAGCGTATCTTCAGGGGTTCGTCTCTCCCGGTATTGGGGGTGAGGTCGTGCTGTGTCTAGGAGAGCCATTACACAAAGTCCTTGGCCAAGGCAAGGAGATTTACTGGTAGGTATTCCAGTAGTATCTCAGGGTGTTCTGGGCTACACTCCGACACGACTTGTACCGCTTTTGGGGGTCTGACTTTTACCAACCCCCTAGGCCCGCCATGCGATACTCATAGACGAACGGACCGGACTGCACGGATATTGTCACTGACAGGCTCAGTTGGGTGTCGGGGTGAGCTTCCTCATCGACGTCCCATTTGGTCAGTACCTGGTAGCCCGTCACGTATTGGCTTATACCTCTGACGTGCTAGTGGTTAAATCCACAACCAAGGTGTTGACGAGTCTTTAGAGTCCCCCACATTCAGTTACTCAGCTTTCGGGTGAAAGATTGTAGAGGCCGTATGGAGATATGGAAAGGTCCGATCAGATACGTGCGGTATTGCACGGATCAGGATAGGACAGTTTGTACTATAGGCCGTATTGGTATATGGCAGGGTTCGATCAGATACGTGCGGTATTGCACGGATCAGGATCGAACAGATATTACTAGCCGGTTTTGGTATAAGCCGGATCCTAGTATAGTACAGTGTAGATTTTGTCTCTTTGCATTTGTATTTCGGTCGAAATACAGATGCGGGTGTGTATGCACAGTATCGGGGTTTTCCTGTAATTTATTACGGGACCAGTTTTCTGGAGTTGCCAGTTTGCTTTCCGTTTCGGCCAATTTCCTTTGTTCCGTTCATTGGCCGAAGATTGGTGGAGGAAGGTTTATTTGCATTGTTGCAAATAGACATTAGTGGAGGGGGTTCTTTGCATCTTGTTGCATCATGATGGCTTTCATGATGTGCACCATCCTTTGACTTGATTTCTTCATGATGGCATGACTTTTTGAGTCATCATGGTTCATGATGGTTGGACTTCATGAGTTGATGGTTGTGTGGAGTGTTGGCTTAGTTTTGTGATCATGGTTGCTTTTGATAACCATTCCTCTCTCTCTCTCTTGTTTGATTGATATGGTCACCTCCCCTTTGACTATTCCCTCTCTCCAATCACACAAGAGAAATGGGGGGGCCGGCCACTTTTGTTGGATGGTTGATTGATTCATTTGTGTGGCAATTTTTGGTTCATATTGTGCAAAGAAAAGAGCTCTCTAGTTCATCTCCATTTTCCTTTCTTTCCTCCACCAAAAATGGCAACCTCCACTACCCCAAAAAGAGACACAAGTTCTACTACACATTCTACAGCAAATCTTGGGCACGTCGAGTAGCCGGCTTCGTGCCCGAGTTGCCTCGGCATTGAGGTGGGAGCCCGTAAACAAAGTAGGCGATGTGGTGCACTTCCGGCGACGAGGAGGAGACGGGACTTTTCCGCAGGAGATCGGGACCATGATGAGAAGACCGGAGGACTTGGATCGTCGGTATATCTCTATTCCTTTTCTTGTAAGTAGCTTAGACTAGTTAGTGGTTCGATCCCGGTTATAGTGCGCGGTGGTGCCGGTTTGCTAAGTCCGCAAAATTTAAGTTATTCACCGCTTCCGCATTCCGGCGTCGGATTGACGGCCGGGGCGCCGCTGTGCACTTACACCATATACCCCCAAAACTTGCGCACTAGCTTTATTTTAGCTATACTAGGTGCTGGCAAGTCGATATGGTCGTTTGAACACAGTCGGGTTAAAACGAAAAATACCGACAATTTAACCCTAAAACGGAAACATTCGCATAACGATTTCTAAACCGTTACAATCTCCCCCTTATAGAAATTTGGTTCCTGAAAAATTTTATACTAAGCGCACCTTCAAAGAGATGAGGGAATTTCTTCCGCATCTCGCTCTCGGTCTCCCAAGTGATCTCCTCACTAGTAGGGCTACGCCATAGAGCCTTCACAGACGGCAAGACCCTTGACCGAAGTTTCTTCACCTGCCGATCCAAAATAACTACCGGCTGCTCAGTGAATGAAAGATCGCGCTCAACCTGAACGGTCTCGTGCTGAATCATGTGAGAAGGATCATGAAGGTATCTACGAAGCATCGACACATGGAACATAGGGTGAACATCCGGAAAACTGGGCGGGAGCGCCAAACGATAAGCAACAGAACCCACTCGCTCAAGGATTTCGAAAGGACCTACAAATCTGGGACTGAGCTTCCCCCTCTTCCTAAATCGCAGAACGCCCTTCATCGGAGAAATCTTCAGGAATACATGATCCCCCACTGCGAACTCAAGTTCGCGATGACGACGGTCGGCATAAGACTTCCGCCTGCACTGGGCTGCTCTCATCCTGTCCTGAATCAGCTGGATCTTCTCCATGGTCTCCTGAACTAGCTGGTTTCCCAAAACCCTACTCTCACTAAGTTCGGTCCAACAGATTGGCGATCGACACTTCCTACCATAAAGAGCCTCAAAAGGTGCCATCTGAATAGTCTCCTGAAAGCTGTTGTTATAGGAGAACTCAATCAACGGCAAGTGACGATCCCAACTGCCACCAAAATCTAGCACACATCCACGGAGCATATCCTCCAGAGTCTGAATAGTCCGCTCCGACTGACCATCGGTCTGCGGATGAAAAGCGGTGCTAAAACTCAACCGGGTACCCAAAGCTTCCTGAAGCTTTTGCCAAAGACGGCTAGTAAACTGGGTGCCTTTGTCGGATACTATGCATGTAGGAACACCGTACAAACGCACAATCTCATCTATATAGAACTGCACATTCTGAGCATACCCGTAAGTGGTCTTCACTGGAAGGAAGTGAGCCGCTTTCGTCAACCTGTCAACAATCACCCAAATGGAGTCATACCCCCTACTGGTTCTGGGTAGACCCATAATGAAGTCCATGGAAATCTGCTCCCATTTCCACTCCGGAATGGGTAAAGGATGTAACTCTCCAGCCGATCTCTGTTGCTCAGCCTTGACTTGCTGACAAGTCAGGCACCTCGAAACGAAGTCCGAAATATCGCGTTTCATCCCTTCCCACCGGTAAAAGTCTCTCAAATCACGGTACATCTTGGTGGAACCTGGATGAACGCTAAAAGCCGACTGATGTGCCTGCTCTAGGATCTCGCGTCTCAATCCATCAGCATCTGGTTCACACAAGCGAGTCCCGCATCGCATCACACCCTGATCATCAATCATGAACTCCGAAACTGTACCCTGTCGAATAAGCTAAAGTATCTCAGACAAACGGGCATCACTGGGTTGCGCCTCACGGATACGATCAAATAGTAGTGGACGGGCGCGGACATGAGCAAACTGTCCCCCAGTGGAAGTGAACTCGAACTGCACTCTACCATCACACAAGAGCTGCCAATCTGCAGACGACTGATGCTGAACTGCGCTCAACTGGGACAAGCTACCCCCGGGCCTACGACTCAAAGCATCAGCTACCACATTCGCCTTACCCGGGTGATAAAGGATCTCACAATCATAATCCTTCACTAGCTCCATCCATCGGCACTGTCTCAGGTTCAGATCCCGCTGCTTGAAGATATACTTCAAGCTCTTGGGATCCATGAAGATCTGACATGACTCCCCATACAAGTAGTGTCTCTAAATCTTCAACGCAAAGACCACCGTGGCCATCTCAAGATCGTGAGTGGGGTAATTCTGCTCATGATTCTTCAGCTGCTTAGAAGCGTAACCAATCACTTTATCGTGCTGCATCAACACACAACCGAGCCCCACTCGAGAAGCATCACAATACACAACATAGCCGCCCGATTCAGAAGGTAATGAAAGAACTGGTGCTATCGTCAACCGAGTCTTCAACTGCTGAAAACTTTGCTCGCACACATCAGTCCAAAGAAAAGGAACTCCCTTCCGGGTCAGTCCCGTCAGCGGTGCAGCGATACTCGAGAAATCCTGCACAAAATGGTGATAATAACCAGCTAAGTCGAAAAAACTGCGGACCACAGTCACAGATACAAGTCTGGGCCAAAGCTGTACAGCCTCGATCTTTCTCGGGTCCACAAGAATACCATCACCAGTCACCACATGACCCAGGAACTCAACTCTATCAACCCAAAACGCGCACTTTGAGAATTTAGCATACAGCTGGTGCTCTCTCAAAATCTGCAAAGCAATCCTCAAGTGCTGCTCATGCTCCTCACGACTGCTAGAGCAGACCAGTATGTCATCAATAAACACTATAATAAACTGGTCGAGGAACGGCCAGAAAATCCGGTTCATCAGATCCATGAACGCTGCTGGCGCATTGGTGAGTCCGAACGACATCACCAAAAACTCATAGTACCCATAGCGCGTACGAAAAGCAGTCTTCGGAATGTCATCATTCCGAACCCGCAACTGATGATAACCCGAACGCAAATCTGTAAGACTACGGTACCGCCTCGGCCCTCTTTCCGAGGCCAAAATGCGGAAATGAAACTTTTTTCAAAACTAGAAACTGGCGCTATCGTATGCTTAAAACCCGGATCGAACCTTTAACCTACAACTAGCAACTAGAGAAAGGGTTGGAAAGCTATACCGATCGATCCGTGTCCTTCGGTCTTTGGCTACCATCCCAAGCTCCTCGCAGCAACTCCGGTCTCGATCTCCTCGTCGGAAAGGGCACCACATCTTCGAGACTTTTTATGGGCTCCCGCTTCATCCGAAGCAACTCGGGCACGTAGTTCGCTAGCCGACGTGTCTAAGGCGAAGTAGAGAATGTTTGTGACAACTTTGTCTCTAGCATCCATTGTATGGATGGAGGTTGAAGTTGAAGCCATCAATGGAGGTTATGAGCTAGAGGAGGAAGAAGAAGAAGAAGCTTTCTTTCTCTTTTCTTATGTCTTGTGATGATAATGAGAGTGAGAGAGTGTCAAGAGAAAAATACAAGACCAAAATATATCATGGCAGCCCCTCTCTCTCTCCTTATCATATCAAGGCTCAAATCCATCACAAAATGTGGCACATGCACAAAGAAAGAGACCATGAGTCATCACTTGTGCATGTGTCACCATTAATGCTCTAAATGATGATTTCTAGCTCATAATTTCCATATGCAAACATTAATCCAAATGTTTTCAACAATAAAAAGATACGGCAATATCTAAAATAAACTCGTGACGGATCACAAGGATACCCCTCACCTGTATATACATACCTGCATCCGCATTCCGACCGAATGCGAATACGATGATACTAAAGTAATCCAACAAATCTAATACTAGGATCCGGCTTAAACCAAAGCCCACTAGTATGATCCATTCGATCATGATCCGTGCAATACCGCACGTATATGATCGAACCCTGCCATATATCATACGGCCTCTACAACGTTTTGCCCGAAACTTGAGAAACTGTCTGTGGGGGACTCTAAAGACTCGTCAATACATTGGCTGTGGATTTAACCACTAGCACGTCAGAGGTACTAGCCGTACGTAACGGGCTACCAGGTATTGACCAAAAGGGAGGTCGATGAGCGAACTCATCCTGACACCCTACTGAGCCTGTCAGTGACAATACCCGTACAGTCCGGTCCGTTCGTCCATGAGCATCGCATGCCGGGCCTAGGGGGTTGGTAAAAGTCAGACCCCGAAAAGCGGTACAAGTCGTGTCGGAGTGTAGCCCAGAACACCCTGAGATACTACTGGAATATCTACCAGTGAATCTCCTACCTTGGACAAGGACTTCGTGTAATGGCTCTCCTAGACACAACGCGATCTCACCCCCAATACCGGGAGAGAAGAACCGCTGCCGATCCGCTCACTGCCTCTATGTGGCTCGGGACTGTACCCAACTAAAACCTGTTTGCACGGCTCCTTTGAGCCGTGGTAGGGTAGTAATCAAAGCACAGTGGGAACTCACACGAGACAAATGACGATCTCAGGTCGATGAACTAACCTGTACACATGTCACCAGGGAATTGCTATCTGACGTCAGGTATAATACCAATTAGCATGCTCCCGGCAAGTCCTGTCCGGTTTACTCATAACCCAATGAGCACCTGTACACATCTTAGGTGAACCAACTGACACCAATGGCTTGTGAGATCGGCCACCGCCCCTCGTTGGGGTCTCGATGGTATACACTAGTATACTAATGGAATATCGATGCAAAGTCTCGAAACTCCCACGACTAGGGACCACTTTAAGGATGTGCTTATAGACTACCCAACTCTTACGTATATGATCGCCATCGTACTGCTGGTAGTCAAGCAAGAATCCTATGGGCTCTATCAACGTGCAATAGTGACCTGTAAGGTCACCTAAAGCAGTACACGATGATAAAGATAAACCATGGTAGCATACTATTCTCTATCAACGTGTAATAGTGAACTACAATGTCACCTAAAGCATGTACACGATGATAAAGACAAACCATATAGTATACAAACCTCTCGAGTAAGACTGTCCTACCGGTATAGGTCCTCCCTCAATCATTGCAATCACGTGCCTGCGATCCAATAACTGACTTTGAGGGCACTATATCCAACAATCTCCCACTTGCACTCAAGGCTAATTATTGCGATGTCGTATACTCACAGCCCGTGTGATACTGAACAACCAACTCCTCTACTAATCAGTCTCACAAAGCCCGTTTGCGAAACTATTGCATTCGAGGAATAGCCTCAGTGAGTGGATCCGCCCTGATGTTTCTTTCTATGTCTCTCTTTATCTCAACTTCGCGGAGAAAGCTATCTCCCGAAATGAGCAATACCTGTCGTAGAATATCTCTGGATATCTGATGGGACCTAGTTCATAAATGAACTCCAAATCCAAACTTCTTAGACTGTATCGTCAACTGAACTTAATCAGTATTCTGCGCCATGCCTTCTCAGTATCCGCTTGGACCACCTGTCCAAACTACTGCCCCTCCCCAGAGGGAAAACTATAACAGTCACTCTGTCATCCAGGTCACCTTGGAAGCCTGGAATGATAACTGTCTCCTAAAAGAGGCTGTTGTTATCATATCCCTAGAACATCCACTTATGTTCTAAAACTGCTTCCGAACGTTTCTCCAGGATAGTATTAATATCAACTTATTGCATCTAGTGCAAAAACAACATCTGGTGTGGTACTTGACATCTCATGATTGACTCAATTGCCTAAGCAAGTGATCTACCAATTATGCACATCCCTCTCCCCTTTAGTCTGTAAGACACCTTTAGAGAGGGTGACTCCATCACCTGCAGGTACACTACCATGCCAGGAGTCGTCCATTCTAAAACACCTTTAGAATGCTGTCTAAGTACCCAGATTGGGAAACTACCCAAATCTAGATCTAAAATCATAGATCTAGTAACCAGAATATCCTATGTGGAGAAACCACTGTGTGACAACCAAAGTATAACCGATCGTAGTATAGGAATTTCACTTCCTACTCTATGTATGTCATCCAAATACCAGGACATCCCACTCTACTACCTTCTTAACAGATCCATCCCCTATTCTGATGAAGTCAAACCTATGACTGTCACATCAGAAATAGATGATCTATCTCCGCTATATCTGCTTTAGTCCATAAATAGACATAAGCCACTTGTCCACTATGCTTCCGCTGCTCCCTCTGACTACGACAACCCTCCGGCAGAATAATACACACGTGCACTTCTAAAACCAGTTCAGAACGACGCTATACTCATCCTCCTGCCGGGTCTCATAGCCTGGGACAACAGTAGTGTCAAGTCTGGGTAAACAAGAACCTCCCTGTCACCGTCCTTGAGGCTACCGGAGTACCTCTCAGGTGCCTGAGTTTACCCACCATATCTGCGGAGTGGCCAATGGAATGTCAAACTAGATTGAATCTTTAGGTTCTTATCAAATTTTCAGTAATCGTTTGCGGTTCTGGAATCACTTCCAGTTGTACCATACTCCCACTTCTGTTTTCTGAAAAAATCCATTTTTATTAAAACTGTGGCGAGTTAAGAACAATATCACTATTGATCTTCCAGATGGTAGAAAGTCAACCCTCGTCATAGCCTGGGTCAACCCACAAACAGCCATTACACAGACATGCCTTGAGTTATCCAGAGTCTGGTTTTAAGCATAAGCCGGACAACTCCCCGTACCTTAACGTCGTTAAGATATGTACCGTTCTATATCCAATATAGAAACAGAGGCACTGATTTAATTGGAACCAGATTCAAATCATGCAGCTGTCTCCAGTGCATGTCAAATAAATGGAGAGAGGCCGATCAGCATTACTCAACTTAGGAATACATCCAGATATGAGTAACCTGAAAAAGAAGCAAGTTCTCATAATCATTACTATAAACTGAATACCATACAGAAGTATCTACATCTTCAATCACCTTGAAGAATCCTGATACTTGCAATACTTGGTTCTCTACTTTATTCTTATACCTATAACTTCTCAAAATTTAGACCTTGCATTTCTACGAAACACATGTCTAAGAACTAGAGAAGTCACAAGTAAACAGAATATAGTACGAGCACCAACCCCTCTGTCCTAATGGACACTGGACTACATACAATACTCTATATAAGTCCCCTGAGTCTAAAAACTCATTCCCTGTGTGTCGTAGGTTCAAAACTATACTTATGGTTAAGAAGAATTACACCGCTGTTTAATGCTCCTTACCTAACCATCCACTGATATAGGTAAATGTCATAGACATAATTTTAAAAAGTTATATCTCACTTTATAAAAATAAACGTACAGATATATCAATTTGAAATTGGAGCATAACAACGGATATTCAAAACCAAATATTTGCCGTCCGGCAAACAACCTAGGCGATTTCCTCAAATATCACCAATTACAACGAATCCCGATATAATGAGGATGATCACCCAATTCCCAATAACTTACTCCCACTCATCATTTGTAAGACTATACAGATGTGAGAATCAAACCTGGTAAATACATACCCTGGAGAAAGGACTAATTGGGAAATTAGTTTTCTTTTAACAATACACAGTGAAACTGAAACATGTAAATGTTTCGAAGGGGTATCCGGGTATTCTCAGTAATGCCTCTTCCATTATCAGATTCACAACTGTAACCGTATATTTCTTTGCCATCTCTCCAAATCCCTATATATGTCTTTAGTCATTACCTTCTGTACACCCATTTAGGCCAAATGGTTTTCTTCCTTCCCTACCAATCGGCACCAGCCTATGGTTTGGAAGAAGACTATCCAATAAGCATAATGGGTGTACTCTCCTAATCTTAGGAATACTCATAACCTGAGAGAAGGTGAAGATAAAAGAAAACTGAATAAAACCTTATTCCTATTTCTCCTGAACCAGAATCCATCCCCGAACCGGAACAAGTTCCTTCGAGTTCGTATATAACCATACGATGGAGTATCCAATAAACTTGTGGATCTTCGTAGTGTACGGAGTGTCCCGGAGAAATACAAAGGTGAAGTAGGAGTGGCGATAAATTACTTGGTTTGGTCGTGAATAACAGTCGCAGTTTACTTTGCCCTCTTACTAATCCCTTTATTTGTCTTTACTTAATACCTTCTGCACACTTTCGTTAGGCTAATTAGTTTTCTTCATTCCCCACCATTTGGCACCTGCTTATGGTTTGGAAGAAGGCTATCCAATTAGCATAATAGGTGTACTGTCCTAATCCAAGGAGCACTCGCAACCCGAGAGAAGGTAAAAGGAAAAGACAACTGAATAGTCCTATTTATTTTCTCCAGAACCGGAAACCATCCTCGAATAAATTCCTTCGAGTTCTTATATAACCATACGATGGTTTTATCCAATGGAAGTGGACGTTCGTAGTAATACGGGGTGTTCTGGAGAAAAGGGTATAACTAGGAGTGGCAATGAGGTATGCAACTCAGACAATCCAAAAGCCAGTGTTTTAAGAAAGTTCGGTTAACTTGGTCACTGAGTTATAGTCTAGGGTCGGGTCATGGTCGCTGCCAAAGAGAGAGAGAAAAGAAACACTCAGCGTGCACTCTAACCTAAATCAGAATTGTTATCAATTTATCCAATCAGGAAACCTCCCACTGTAACCTCAAATTCTCCTCCAAACCTGAAAGAAGAATTAGTCGGGATCACCTGAGGAGTAAACCAACTCATCAGTGGGAATCGGGATCCAACTATCATCGCATGATAATGTGATGGAATCCACTCACATTATCACACTCCAGAAGGTATGCGCATGCCTGGCAAGTTTCAGTTTCTTTAGAAACACCCGATGTATGTTTTTACCCATAGGACCCAAGTGACCTTGACAATGCCAACATATCAAAGAGTCCTAGTCAAGTTCAACCCGTCATTATATTGATAGAGTTAAACCCACCCGTACGAGTCCTTGACAATGCCAACATAACCGTATGACTGTCCTAACCAATCCACATATCCATGCGACAGAAAAGCATTACAGAGCTATCGAACACTACGCCTCGGCAATGCACGACAAACGTAGCACAAATACTAAGCAATACTAATCTGAAACGACGGAGGGCTATGGCAGGTTTTTGGCGAAAAACCTTTTAACGTAATTGTAAGTCGATGTTCAACACCCCAATACTTGTGGGGAGGCGGAAATATGAATAACAATCTTGTTCTATGATCAAACATCGATTAACCGTATGAATAGTTTGCTAAACAAGTTTTAACAAAAGCTATAGAGTTCTAAACTACTATGTTAAGAGATTATACCAAACGGTTCTAGTCCTTCGTCTTAATGTTATCTACGGCCTCTTTGGATCTCCACGTCCTCTTCGGCTTTCTCCCGTGATAGACGATCCACCCGAGAACCCTAATCCAAGCTATAACCTCTATACTTGAGGTTACTTAGTTTCTCTAGTTGCTAAATAGAGTAGCTAAGGTGATGTAGAGATGGGTTATGGAGTAATTAGTCTTTCCTAATCCTTGTTCTCAACTCATGAGGGTAGGATTAGGTTTGGTGAAGGAGAGAGAACTTGAAGAGAGAGAGTGAGAAGATGATAATGATAATAATATGATAATGAAAAAAGCTTCTCACTTGATATATGAAACATAATGAATAAGAAAGAAAAGAATAATATGAGATTATTCATCATGTTTCATTAATGCAAGTGGGTGATTCATTATGTGAGTCATTAAGCATTTAATAATGCATTAATGACATGATGAATCACTCACAATGAGTCACTTAATCATTAAATGAAAATGCCACCTCTCCCTCCATGTCACATCCTTCTAGAAGCTTCTCGAAAAATTACGAGAACGCCCCTCTCATCCGTGAAAACACGGAAAAAGTTTAGACTGTATAAATCCAATAACCTGATACTAGAATCTGGTTTAAACCAAAGCCGACTAGTAAAAAATGTCCGAATGTCGTACGTGCGTTCAAACACGTATGCGTCTGAACCTTTGTCGTAAAACCATACGACCTCTATATCTTTTCGCCTGGGTTTGGGAAATCTCTGTGTGGGACTCTAAAGACTCAACTACTACGCTGGCAGTGGGTTTAACCACAGACCGCAAGCGGCACTAGCTGTACGTAACGGTCCCCAGGTAGTTGTCAATAAGAAAGCTGATGAGGTAACCCATCTGAAATCCTACTGAGCCTGTCCGTGACAATATCCGCGCAGTCCGGTCTGTTCGTCTAAGAGTATCGCATGTATGGTCCAGAGAGGTGGTGGACGTCAGACCCCTAATAACCGTACAAGTCGTGTCGGTATGGCTCTATCACCATCCGAGAATTTACTGATCAACCTATCAGTAATTCTCAATCAGCCCTGGCCAGGGACTTATGGTAATGACCAACCGATCACCGTGCGATATCAACTCCCTATACCGGGAGAGACGAATCCCTAACAGTCACTCACTGCCTCCACGTGGCTCGGGACTGTGCCCAACTGAAACCTGTTTGCACGACTCCTTTGAGCCGTGGTAGTGTAATAATCAAAGCACAGTGGGAACTCACACGAGACAAATGATGACCTTAAGTCAACGGACTATCTGCACACATGTCACCTGAGAACTGCTATCTGACGTTAGGTATAATACCATCCAGTCAGTTCTCGGCGAGTCCTGTCCGGTGTACTCACACCCAGTGAGCATCTGTATACAATCTTAGGTGAACACCACCAATGGTTGCGGGACCAATCCATTGCCCCTCGTCAGGGTCTAGATATGTATACACTAGTCTACTCCGGAGTATTGATGCCCAATCTCGATACTCCTACGACCAGGGACATCTAAGGGTGTGCCTATTGACTATCCAGCTCCCACTAGTTTGACTGCCATCATAACGCCGGTAGTCAGACAAAACACCCTATGGGCTTTATCAACATATATATATAAATACCAAGTAAAATATATCATACGTTAAGACAAAGTCAAACCAAATAGCGTACTATCATATCAAGCAAGACTGTTATGTACATACATATCCCAAGCATCCTATACAATGTAGGCCTCTAGGGCATATATATCCAACAATCTCCCACTTGCACTAAGGCCTATAATTGGTGCAATGAGTACCCACTGTCTCTACCCGATCCAGTTGCTGACGTACCGCATGCCCAACATCTCAAATAGCCTCTCGAACTGTACTTGAGGAATGGCCTTGGTGAATGGATCTGCCGTGTTGTCTTTTGTGTCTACTCTCCGTATCTCGATCTCCCGACGATCCACGATCTCCCTGATCAGGTGAAACCGCCTTAAGATATGCCTGGATTTCTGATGGGACCTTGGTTCCTTCGCTAAAGCTACAGCACCATTGTTATCGCAATACAAAGGTATTGGATTGGCAATGGACGGAACCACCTGAAGTTCAGAAATGAACTTCCTTATCCAGACAGCCTCTTTTGCGGCTTCACTAGCAGCTATATACTCAGCCTCCATAGTTGAGTCTGCGACGGTATCTTGTTTGGAACTCTTCCAACATACCGCCCCTCCATTGAGGGTAAACACAAAACCCGAAATAGATTTAGAATCATCCTTGTCACTTTGTAAGCCGGAGTCGGTAAAAGCCTCTACCTGGAGGTCCTTATTACCGTAAATGAAGAACATCTCCTTAGTCCTTCTCAGGTACTTGAGAATGTTCTTCACCGCTATCCAATGTTTCTCACCTGGGTCAGATTGATACCTGCTTACCACACTAAGTGCGTAAGCTACATCTGGTCTGGTACATAACATCGCATACATTATTGATCCTACCGCCGAAGCGTAGGGTATAATGCCCATGCGAGCCCTCTCTTCATCAGTCTTTGGAGACATCTCCTTGGAGAGGGTGATTCCGTGACAAGCGGGCATATTGCCGCGCTTGGAATCTTCCATACTAAATCTCTTTAGTATAGTGTCTATATACCTGGACTGTGAAAGTCCCAATATTCTATTAGATCTATCTCAATAGATCTTAATGCCCAGAATGTATGATGCATCTCCCAAGTCTTTCATAGAGAATTTCTGTGACAAGAAGAGCTTTACTGATTGTAGTATAGGGATATCATTCCCTATCAGTAGTATGTCGTCGACGTACAAAACGAGGAAGACTACTGCTCCTTCTACAATCTTCCTATAAATACATGGTTCATCTACATTTTTGATAAAGTCAAATTCCTTGACTGTTTCATCAAAGCATATGTTCCAACTCCGCGATGCTTGCTTTAACCCATAAATGGATTTAAGCAATTTGCACACTCTTCCGCTGCTCCCACTGTCTAAGAAACCTTCTGGTTGATCCATGTAAACACTCTCTTCTAGATGTCCATTTAGAAAAGCTGTTTTTAAATCCATTTGCCAGATTTCATAGTCATGGATGGCAGCAATGGCAAGCATGATCCGAATGGATTTAAGCATAGCTACTGGTGAAAAAGTTTCATCATAGTCCAATCCTGGTCTTTGACGAAAACCTTTTGCTACTAGTCTAGCTTTGTAGGTTTCCACTTGTCCAAATGTACCAATCTTCTTTTTGAAGATCCATTTGCACCCAACTGGTTTTACCCCAGGAGGAGCAACTTCTAAAGTCCATACTTTATTGGTGTACATGGATTCCATTTCGGATCTCATTGCATCCAGCCACTTCACTGAGTCGCTACTTGTGATAGCCTGCTGAAAACTAGTAGGCTCATCATCATCGATGATGCAATCCTCTCGATCCCCATCAAGAAGAAAACCATAGTATCTTTCAGGAGGATGAGAAAGCCTACTAGATCTGCGGAGTGGCGTTGGTTCGTCATGTTCTATTGAAATCTGAGATTCTTCTAAGTCTTCGGTTGCAGTTTGAGGTTCTGGAATTTCTTCCAGTTCTACCGCGCTCCCACTAATTTCTTTTGCAAGAAATTCGCTTTCTAAGAAGACAATGTGACGAGCAACAAACACCTTTTGTTCTTCAGTGTGGTAGACCATGTACCCCCTTGAATGCTTGGGGTATCCTACAAACTTGCATAAAACCGATCGTGCTTCGAGCTTGTCCGGATTATGATTTTTAACATATACCGGACACCCCCATATCTTGATATACTTGAGATATAGTCTCTTCCCACACCACATTTCATATGGAGTGGTAGGTACAGACTTAGTTGGAACTCTATTTAATAGCTATGCGGCTGATTCTAGAGCAAATCCCCAGAAGGAAAGTGGCAATTCAGCACTACTCATCATTGAACGCACCATATCTAATAGCGTGCGATTCCTTCTTTCTGATACACCATTATGCTGAGGTGTATAAGGTGGAGTAAGCTGAGAGAGAATTCCATTCGCTTTCAAGTATTCAAGGAAACTGGTACTTAAGTATTCTCCACCTCGATCAGATCGAAGTGTCTTGATGCTTTTACCAGTTTGTTTCTCTACTTCATTTTTATACTCCTTAAACTTCTCAAAAGCCTCGGATTTATGCTTTATTAAGAACACATGTCCATATCTAGAGAAGTCATCAGTAAAAGTGATGAAGTAGGAGTGACCACTTCGTGCATGTATAGACATCGGACCACATACATCACTGTGTACTAGTCCCAAGAGTTCAGTGGCTCTTTCTCCGTGTCCGGTGAACGGAGATTTGGTCATTTTTCCTTTGATACATGATTGACAAGTTGCATATGATGAATATTCAAACGGATCTAGATATCCATCTTTATGTAACTTAGTCAACCTTGTTTCATTTATATGACCAAGTCTACAATGCCATAGGAAGGCTTGATTCGAATCTGGAGCCTTTCTTTTACGCGTGTTTTGAATATTGAAAATTTGTGGTTGATTAGGTATGTATATGCCGTTTTCCAGTGTGCCAAACCCAATCAGTTCTTGATTTAGGAGAATGTTCATGACATTTCTTTCAAGCACAAAATTATATCCTTTATTAGACAACAAAGATACTGATATAATATTACACAACATACTGGGAATACAAAAACAGCTATACAATACCAAAATGTGTCCACTATTCAACCCTAGGTGATATTCCCCTATTGCAACTGCATCTACATGCATTCCATTGCCCATCCGGAGAGTCATATCACCTGCCCCCAGTACTCTACAATTTCTCAGATCCTGCAAAGAATTACAGATGTGAGAACCAGAACCGGTATCAAGTACCCATGAAGTAGAGTTTACTGAAAGACAATTTTCGATTACGAACACACCTGAAGTAGAAGCAACTGCTTGCTTCATGTCCTTGGCTTTGAAGGCCTGACAATCCTTCTTCCAGTGCCCCTGCTTGTGACAATAGAAACACTCGTTCTTTTCTGTCTTCACCCTTCCTGCCTTGTTCGTTCCCTGCACCTTCTTGACCCCACCCTTCGGTTTGGTGGCTTTCATCTTCTTCTTCCCTTTAGCTTTCGCTTTAGATTTAGAAGAAGATGATTGGCCAACATACAGAACGGGGGTCTTCTCCTTTTTCAAGGAGGTCTCTGCTACCCTCAACATATTGAGGAGCTTTGGAAGATCCGCTTCCATTTCGTGCATGTTGAAGTTCAGCACGAACTGAGAGAAGGTGTGGGGAAGGGACTGCAAAATTAAGTCGATATACAAATCGTTCTCTAGCACGCATCCCAGGTTTGCGAGTTCCTTAATGAGGATGATCATTTTGAGGACGTGCTCTTCAACAGGCGATCCTGGAGCTAACCTCATCTGGAAGAGTTTCCTTGAGGTTTCGTACCTCGCGATACGGGAGTGTTCACCATACAATTCTTTGCAATGGAGGAATATGGATACGATATCCATACTCTCGTGCTGTTTCTGGAGTTCATTATTCATGGACGCCAGCACGATACACTTAGCTCGCTCACAGTCTAGATCCCAGGTTTTGCGAACTTCCTTGTCCGCAACTGAGGAATCTGGTCCTGGGATAAGGGGAGGAACAGTGGTGGTAACATATGCAACTTTGTCATAAGTCAGCGCAATATTGACGTTCCTTAGCCAATCTTTATAGTTCTGCCCGGTCAGTATATTCTTTTCAAGTAATAGTTTTAGTCCAGTCATGGTAGCTGCCAGAGAGAGAGAAAAGAAAACACTCAGCATATGCTCTTGCAAGTTTAGATTGGTTATTTAATTTATCTAAACAGGATGGCTCCCACTGTTTCCTCAAATCCTTCTTCAAAACCTAAAAGAAGAACTAGTCAGGATTTAATCACACGTCACAATTCTTGCTTAACCTTTCAGCCAGGCTGGTGTTGGTACTTCGAGGGAGGTTTTCCAACGCTTTCGCGAAGTTCCTTAATTAAAGAACCTCTTTTCCCTGGAGGCGTAGCCCCTCTAACACCTTTCTAGGCACCTACTTGGTTTATAGCATTGATTGTTAAGTGAGAGAAATTCCCGAGAGTAATCCTACTCATCAGTGGGATCGGGATCCAACTATCATTGTATGATGCCCTAGATGGAAGCCACTCTAGTCACCACACTCCAGAAGGTAAGCCAAATCTGCAAGTTTCCTTTATGTTTGAAACTCCCGATGTAATTTTTTACCCCAAGCTCTTATAGACCTTGACGTATGCCAACAAGTCATAAGACGCAAGTCAAGTTCTACCCGTCGTTGTCCTGATCAATTTAAATACATCGTACAAGCCCTTGACGTAGGCCAACAAAGTGTATGTCTGTATTAAACTAATGCATCTATCTATGCAACAAATAGGCACACACACTGCTACCATTCACTATGCCTTGACGTAGGCCAACAAGCATAGCATGAATACGATGTGCTGTCTATCTGAAACGACGAAGGGTTACGGCTGGTTTTTGGCAAAAAACCGTTAACGTAGTGAACTTGATTTGATCGAAGGAACTAAGATAGCTTTTAAAAGGAGTGGTTTAAGCTCCGCATTTAAAATTTTGCTTTTTCAAGAAAACCGAGTGGGTTTTAGAAATTGTTCCAACGATTCAGTTTAGGTTTTATTTTCTTTGTATTAATAATAATGCGTCCCATCTTTAACCTATCATTACAGATAACAACGAAAATACGACGTCCTCTTATGCCATCCGCATTCGCCACGGGGTCCCGTCATCACCCGTTAGGTTACTTAACTAACGACAGAGCGGGGGCTGGGCTAGCGCGGGTGTAAAACATAAGCGACGTCTAAATAGTTATCATATATAGATATTGTACATTCGTCAGACGCAATAATAGGCATTCCAGATCACAGATAAACAATATTGGATTTGCAAGCAATCCGCATTTCATTTGAGCCTGCAATGAAAGACGGATTACACAGTTGTGATGAATAGCCATTACCCCACCCACGACCTCTACGGGTGCGGCAAACTACCCGCCCGGCAGTTTGTGCACCCTACCTTGGGTCTATCCTAGGAGCAAAAACAATAAAAAGAAATAATACAACGGTGGCTACAACCGCAACCTGGATGTGCCCCGCAAAATAATATTACAACTTGTTACATTTACATCAAATGAATTAATACAATAACCCATCACAAAACCCGGCTAATCACCACAGCAGTCCAATACAGTTTATATACAAAAACAGTTAAAATCCATTTCAGAAATGTGCAACCCCCTGCCAACTGACATACTAGCAGTTAGGGGAGGTTTACGAACACATTATACAATCACAGATATAATCCAACAAGCAAATACTGTATAATTTCGATCGATTAAACACTTTTAATCTTGCTCCAATACTTCTCTGCAAATCTGAAACCTGAGCACAAATTAAATATTCCAGAAAATCCTAAATATTACAGAGAACCAACAAAAGAAAAATGGGTCCCTGGATCGTCAAATCGGCGGCGGAAGCGCGGCGGATCGGTGCTATCCGCCGCGGTTCCGCGGCGCCGTAGGCGATTCAGGGGACCAAATTTTTTGTGTGTTCTACTAATGTCATTTTAAGCTTTCTGAACATCCCTGAAAAAATTTTGGACTTCATTTAAAAATCGACAGAAACTGATATTTTCGGGCTTTTCCGGTTTCGTTTTTTCCGTTCGAAATTCATACAAATTTGCAAGTAAGTTAAATATTGTTTAGCTAGGTTCTGATACCACTGTAAGTCGATGTTCAACACCCCAATACTTGTGGGGAGGCGGAAATATGAATAACAATCTTGTTCTATGATCAAACATCGATTAACCGTATGAATCGTTTGCTAAACAAGTTTTAACAAAAGCTATAGAGTTCTAAACTACTATGTTAAGAGATTATACCAAACGGTTCTAGTCCTTCGTCTTAATGTTATCTACAGCCTCTTTGGATCTCCACGTCCTCTTCGGCTTTCTCCCGTGATAGACGATCCACCCGAGAACCCTAATCCAAGCTATAACCTCTAAACTTGAGGTTACTTAGTTTCTCTAGTTGCTAAATAGAGTAGCTAAGTTGATGTAGAGATGGGTTATGGAGTAATTAGTCTTTCCTGATCCTTGTTCTCAACTCATGAGGGTAGGATTAGGTTTGGTGAAGGAGAGAGAACTTGAAGAGAGAGAGTGAGAAGATGATAATGATAATAATATGATAATGAAAAAAGCTTCTCACTTGATATATGAAACATAATGAATAAGAAAGAAAAGTATAATATGAGATTATTCATCATGTTTCATTAATGCAAGTGGGTGATTCATTATGTGAGTCATTAAGCATTTAATAATGCATTAATGACATGATGAATCACTCACAATGAGTCACTTAATCATTAAATGAAAATGCCACCTCTCCCTCCATGTCACATCCTTCTAGAAGCTTCTCGGAAAATTACGAGAACGCCCCTCTCATCCGTGAAAACACGGAAAAACTTTAGACTGTATAAATCCAATAACCTGATACTAGAATCTGGTTTAAACCAAAGCCGACTAGTAAAAAATGTCCGAATGTCGTACGTGCGTTCAAACACGTATGCGTCCGAACCTTTGTCGTAAAACCATACGACCTCTATATCTTTTCGCCTGGGTTTGGGAAATCTCTGTGTGGGACTCTAAAGACTCAACTACTACGCTGGCAGTGGGTTTAACCACAGACCGCAAGCGGCACTAGCTGTACGTAACGGTCCCCAGGTAGTTGTCGATAAGAAAGCTGATGAGGTAACCCATCTGAAATCCTACTGAGCCTGTCCGTGACAATATCCGCGCAGTCCGGTCTGTTCGTCTAAGAGTATCGCATGTATGGTCTAGGGAGGTGGTGCACGTCAGACCCCTAATAACCGTACAAGTCGTGTCGGTATGGCTCTATCACCATCCGAGAATCTACTGATCAACCTATCAGTAATTCTCAATCAGCCCTGGCCAGGGACTTATGGTAATGACCAACCGATCACCGTGCGATATCAACTCCCTATACCGGGAGAGACGAATCCCTAACAGTCACTCACTGCCTCCATGTGGCTCGGGACTGTGCCCAACTGAAACCTGTTTGCACGACTCCTTTGAGCCGTGGTAGGGTAATAATCAAAGCACAGTGGGAACTCACACGAGACAAATGATGACCTTAAGTCAACGGACTATCTGCACACATGTCACCTGAGAACTGCTATCTGACGTTAGGTATAATACCATCCAGTCAGTTCTCGGCGAGTCCTGTCCGGTGTACTCACACCCAGTGAGCATCTGTATACAATCTTAGGTGAACACCACCAATGGTTGTGGGACCAATCCATTGCCCCTCGTCAAGGTCTAAATATGTATACACTAGTCTACTCCGGAGTATTGATGCCCAATCTCGATACTCCTGCGACCAGGGACATCTAAGGGTGTGCCTATTGACTATCCAGCTCCCACTAGTATGACTGCCATCACAACGCCGGTAGTCAGACAAAACACCCTATGGGCTTTATCAACATATATATATAAATACCAAGTAAAATATATCATACGTTAAGACAAAGTCAAACCAAATAGCGTACTATCATATCAAGCAAGACTGTTATGTACATACATAACCCAAGCATCCTATACAATGTAGGCCTCTAGGGCATATATATCCAACAGTAATGAACTTGATATCGTTGAAGGAACCGGATAACTTTTTATAAATATAGGGCGAAAACCTTTGCTAAAGAGGTCACTCCCGGTGAAGGGATCTCGGCTCTTTCCCCGTAGAATGAGGTGCAGGATATTCCAACTGAATACCACAATGCAAAGCAAAAAGGCAATCGGCTATAGTGAAGTTATTACCCTGACGCAAAATTCTGTCCAAGGGGTCATTCCCGGTGAAGGGATCTCGGCCCTTGCCTCGTCGACTGAGGTGCTGAATATTCATAACCGAATACCACTGTGCAAAACAAAAGAAAACGTTCTTGCAATAACAGCCTTTTTTTTGAAAAATGTTCCAACAACATCAGAATAGGTTTGTTTAGCTTGCATTGATCCGAATCAACGTAGTCCCATCAATTAATCACACCACAAAAGAACGAAAATACGATGTACGTATATGCCATCCGCATTCGCCACTGGGTCCCGTCATCACCCGTTAGGTTACTTAACTAACGACAGAGCGGGGACTGGACTAGCGCGGGTGCAAAACATATACAACATCTACTAGTATATATATATATATCAATATATAATATTCGCTCAAGGCATGATAAAATGCAACATCACAGAAATGTAATAAGCATCACAGAACAATACAGATAATCTGGGATCCCCGGGTTTCATAGAGCCGCTACTGAAACCCGACGTTCCCCTGGTCGTGTGGATAGCCTGTGCAATGAAATCCTAGACCCCTACGGGCGCGGCAAGTTACCCGCCAAAACCTGAAGCGAGGCAGCCCCCTTCAACAACGTGAATGGACCACCCAGTACTTCACGGAATCCGGTAACTTGAGCACCACTCCTTGGGTCAACCTGTACCCCCTACGAATGCGGCGAATAGCCCGCCAATTCTAGAGTAAAGCCCCCTCCGTCACAAAGCCATAAGATGCGGGCTCGTTGCCGTCTAGAACCCAGCTATCCGTGCACCCCACCGCGGGGTAATCCTAGTACAGAAAGTAAAAATATACAACGGGTACATCGATCTCAACCCGGCCGTGCCCCAAAAGAATAATATACAAACAGGCAGTAACGGCAGTCCACATGTCGGACGCTCGCCCCACAATATCAAATGTACATATACAACCAAACTGTACTACCATTGCATCCAGGCTATCCACCACGACAAATCCGCAACAACACATCACAACACAGAACATCAACGTGAATGTCACGTTCGCAAATCCGTCTAAAAGAGCTATAGCAATTAGACAGGATTTACCGATCGAATGACATTCACGGTCGCAGATATAATGTAAATACCGTGAACCAACATATTTAAAAAATTTCGATCGACAAAATTTCCTAAAGAGGGCCCCAAGCACAAAACCAGCACTCAAAATAATCTGGGCCCAAACAAAATATTCCAGAAACCCCAATTCCAAGTCATAGAGCACTGTAGAAATTTTGGTGCAGAGAAGGCACAAAACAGCGGCGGAACCGCGGCCAAAGCAAGGGTATGGCCGCGGTTCCGCGGCGTCACTGTAGCTTCGTGCTACCAAAATTTCTCAGATATCTTAAAAAACCCTGCCTGTTTTTCTGCAGCACACTAAATAATTTTTTGACCACAAGAAAAATTCGACAGAAACTGTGACAATGAAATTGCGGTTTTGGAAAATTTGGCCGATCGATGTTTTAAATACGTTAGAACAAGCTAGTAAAGGTAAATGGCGTGGCTCTGATACCATGTAATACTACGGTAGCGCCCCGGTCGTCTTTCCGAGGCCAAAATAAGGAAAAGAAACTTTTTTCAAAACTAGAAACCGGCGATATCGTATGCTTAAAACCCGGATCGAACCATAAACCTACAAATAGCAACTAGATAAAGGGTTGGAAAGCTATACCGATCGATCCGTGTCCTTCGGTCTTTGGCCACCATCCCAAGTTCCTCGCGGCAACTCCGGTCTCGATCTCCTCGTCGGAAAGGGCACCACATCTTCGAGTCTTTTTACGGACTCCCGCTTCATCCGAAGCAACTCGGGCACGAAGTTCGCTAGCCGACGTGTCCAAAGAGAAGTAGAGAATGTTTGTGACAACTTTGTCTCTTGCATCCATTGCATGGATGGAGGTTGAAGATGAAGCCATCAATGGAGGTTATGAGCTAGAGGAGGAAGAAGAAGAAGAAGCTTTCTTTTTCTTTTCTTATGTCTTGTGATGATAATAAGAGTGAGAGAGTGTCAAGAGGAAAATACAAGACCAAAATATGTCATGGTAGCCCCTCTCTCTCTCCTTATCATATCAAGGCTCAAATCCATCACAAAATGTGACACATGCACAAAGAAAGAGACCATGAGTCATCACTTGTGCATGTGTCACCATTAATGCTCTAAATGATGATTTTTAGCTCATAATATCCATATGCAAACATTAATCCAAATGTTTGCAACATTTAAAAGATACGGCAACATCTAAAGTAAACTCGTGACGGATCACAAGGATACCCCTCACCTGTATATACATACCTGAATCCGCATTCCGACCGAATGCGAATGCGATGAGACTAAAGTAATCCAACAAATCTAATACTAGGATCCGGCTTAAACCAAAGCCCACTAGTATGATCCATTCGATCATGATCCGTGCAATACCGCACGTATATGATCGAACCCTGCCATATATCATACGGCCTCTACAACGTTTTGCCCGAAACTTGAGAAACTGTCTGTGGGGGACTCTAAAGACTCATCAATACATTGGCTGTGGATTTAACCACTAGCACGTCTGAGGTACTAGCCATACGTAACGGGCTACCAGGTATTGACCAAAAGGGAGGTCGATGAGCGAACTCTTCCTGACACCCTACTGAGCCTGTCAGTGACAATACCCGTACAGTCCGGTCCGTTCGTCTATGAGCATCGCATGCCGGGCCTAGGGGGTTGGTAAAAGTCAGACCCCCAAAAGCGGTACAAGTCGTGTCGGAGTGTAGCCCTGAACACCCTGAGATACTACTGGAATATCTACCAGTAAATCTCCTGCCTTGGCCAAGGACTTCGTGTAATGGCTCTCCTAGACACAACGCAATCTCACCCCTAATACCGGGAAAGACGAACCGCTGCCGATCCGCTCACTGCCTCCATGTGGCTCGGGACTGTACCCAACTAAAACCTGTTTGCACGACTCCTTTAAGCCATGGTAGGGTAGTAATCAAAGCACAGTGGGAACTCACACGGGACAAATGACGATCTCAGGTCGATGAACTAACCTGTACACATGTCACCAGGGAATTGCTATCTGACGTCAGGTATAATACCAATTAGCTTGCTCCCGGTGAGTCCTGTCCGGTGTACTCATAACCCAATGAGTACCTGTATACATCTTAGGTGAACCAACTGACACCAATGGCTTGTGAGACCGGCCACCACCCCTCGTCGGGGTCTCGACTGTATACACCAGTCTACAATGGAGTATCGATGCCCGGTCTCGAAACTCCCATGACTAGGGACCACTTTAAGGATGTGCTTATAGGCTACCCAACTCTCACGTATATGATCGCCATCATACTGCTGGTAGTCAAGCAAGAATCCTATGGGCTCTATCAACGTGCAATAGTGACCTGTAAGGTAACCTAAAGCAGTACACGATGATAAAGATAAACCATGGTAGCATACTATTCTCTATCAACGTGTAATAGTGAATTACAATGTCACCTAAAGCATGTACACGATGATAAAGACAAACCAGATAGTATACAAACCTCTCGAGTAAGACTGTCCTACCGGTGTTGGTCCTCCCTCAATCATTGCAATCACGTGCCTGCGATCCAATAATTGACTTTGAGGGCACTATATCCAAAAAAATCGATCTTAGAAAAATGTCTCGTACCCTGGAGCTGATCAAATAAATCGTCAATGCGAGGTAAAGGATACCTGTTCCGCACCGTAACTCGGTTCAACTGACGATAATCCATATATAGCCTCAAACTGCCGTCCTTCTTCCTGACGAACAGAACATGAGCTCCCCACGGCGAAACACTCGGACGCACAAGTCCCAAATCAACCAACTCTTGCAATTGATCTTTAAGCTCTCTAAGCTCTGCCGGAGCCATCTAATAAGGCGGTATGGAAATAGGCTCCGTGCCAGGAATCAGATCAATGCAGAACTCAATATCGCGCTCTGGCGGCAACTCAGGTAACTCGTCGGGAAACTCTCGCACGGTAGAAACCTGGTCCAATGACTCCACTGTGGCTCCAGTATCATGAATGAAAGCCAAGAATCCCCGACATCCCCTCCTCAAAAGTCGACTGGCGCACAGAACAGAAATCAAACTGTGAGGGGCGGTACCACGGTCCCCCTGCACAACAAACGCTGACTCGCCGGGAAAACAAAATCTAACTGTATTCTCGCAGCAGTCCACGGACGCATAGCAAGTAGCTAGCCAGTATATGCCCAATAGAACGTCGAAGTCCAACATCTCAAGAAGGATCAAGTCGATGGACAGATCTCTGTCTCCTAAACGGACAACACACGATCGGAACACGTGTCGCGCAACAAACGACTCTCCCACAGGATTAGTCACGACAAGCGGCTGATCCAGCAAACACGACTCTCGGCCTAACCTCGGCACGAAGTGCGTAGAAACATACGAATGCATAAATACCGGATCAAAAAGAACATGTGCATCAAAAGAACATACAGAAAGGGTACCTGAAACCACAACATTTGACGCCTGAACGTCCTGGTGAGTCAAGGCAAAAACCCATGCCTGCCCTCTACCGGCAACTGGCTGTCCTCTGCCTCCGCCACCTCGACCTCTCGGTGCAAAACCCCCACGACCACGACCTCTCTGAACAGGAGTCTGACGCTGCGTAACAACAGGAATAAGAGGCAACGCTCTCTGAGACGGAGAAGGTGGTAAGTTAACCTGGGGTACTGCTGGCCCTCTCTGATGCACCACGGTACAATCTCTCACTAGGTGCCGTAAACTGCCACATCCGAAACACCCACGTGTCGACGGCTGACCCTCCTGGGAAAAAGTACTGGCCACGTCCCACGTCTCTGCTACCCCCAGCGTCTGATCGAACTCTGTCTCGGAATCTAAACCTCTGCCTCCTGGCTGCTATACCAGTACGAGCCCCCTTCGGTTCCGGAACAACCGATGACTCAGATAGACGCTCCTCCACCAATAGGGCTGCATCCACAGCTGCCGCATATGTGTAATAATGCTGAATGCTGATGGCTAGGAACAATTGGGTAAGTAGGCCTCGAACAAACCTCTTCACCCTCATCTCCTCAGTCGCCACCAGGTACGGAGCATACACCGACAGCTCGGTAAACAGCACATCATACTCAGACACCGTCATCCATGGAGTCTGACGTAACGACTCAAATTTGCGCGCTCGCGCATCCCTGACGCTCGGTGGAAGAAAACGGGCAAGAAACAACATCACAAACTCAGCCCAGGTCATAAGAGCAAGACCCGTGACTCTGCCCTTCTCCAAGGACTCACACCACTTCTGGGCCAGACCCTCCAGACGAAAACTGGCAAACTCCACCCATCTCTCATCGGAGCATCAGAGTGAACGATAAATCCTAGCCATCCGGTCAATGAACGACTGCGGATCCTCATTAACATCTGTGCCAGTAAACACCGGAGGCCTCAGCCTCATAAAATCTGTCAGTGACACAGTAATAACCTCCGGAGCTGTAACTGCGACTGCCGGAACTGTAGGTACCATCGTGGTCCCTGCAACGGGTGGAACAACTGCCTGCCCCTGGGCTCGAATGGCCTCTAATGAAGTCCTCATTATCTGGCGTAGATCCTGCATACCAGCTCCAATCATAGTAATGTGCTCCGGTACAACAGGCGTACTGCCCTGGTTAGTCCTCGCCTCTGACGAGTCAACTCTGACCTCGGCCCTCGCGGCTGCTCTCTATGCCCTCGTAGTCTTAGGCGGCATATAGGCTGGAAATTGAAACAAGATTCGATAAGGAAACATGAATCGAATCACAAGGATGTAACAATCACGGAAGGAATATCAATCAATAGGTCCTAAGGTCACTTAGGCGGAGTACCGTGTCGTAAGTATGCCGCGGAACATACACACGCTACGTCACTCTGTTCAAGCTACCTACTCCATCATACAAAGGTCGTCCTATACTCCGAAAGGTAAAACTTGGCTTTGATACCAACTTTGTCACGACCTAAAATTCGGCCCGTAACCGGCAGTTAAACTACGTAACGTCTACAAGTGTACGCAACTCAAGTAAGCCGAAACCCAGAAATCTAAACCACCCAGATCTGGATCAACAGAGAAAACATAGTTTTAAACGTTTGGAAAACAACAAGTAAAATCTCTAACTCTAGTTTTCTTTCTTGAAAATTTCGGCAGCACCTCCTTTGTAAAAACTAGCCCCGAAAACGGGTACAACACAGATAATATATAAAGCATCCCAAATGGGAGAAAAATCACACACAACGGCGGAGACAATCACCACAACATGTATACGACACCGAAGCGAAGAAATAACAAAGGAAAGACTGCAATAAGAAGTAAACTTTCCAACATTACCGGCTCCCACGAGCACGGCACCTAAAGTCACCAAAATAATACAACATCGAATCCTCATAAGTCGTCTCTAAGTCATATACAAACAGTGGTAGATGGAGAATACTAGATCCAATAAAAAGATATACAATGTACAAGCAGATAACCGCAAACCCACCTAAAAGCAAAGGCCTCATTGCCTAACGTAGCGGTATCCGCAAAATTAGAGATGATAAAACGCCCTGCCTCGACTACTCTGAGGGTAAGTCCTGCAAAACACTGTGGCACAACGGGGTGAGTTGCCAACTCATGAATAGTAATTAACATCATACTGTAATCGCAGGTATGCACGAACAGCGATCTATCTATCACATGTAATCCGATAGCATAAGTATGATAAGCGAATATGCAACAATCATGTAAAGGTACATCATCAGGGAACTACAACTACATGAATCAATGCATAACAACAATAATCCTGAGTGTGTGGGATGATACAATAAAATCTCATTCAAAATCATCAGCATGGAAAAACACCAGTGTCCCTCACTGACACAACAAATCCCAAATCCTCAGGCACCGCATCCACATATCGGCCCTCACATCCTGTAAGTCTCATGGAACCTGAGTGTCAAACATCGACACCCGAAACATCATGAAAACATATTCCTGTGTGTGTATATATATATGTATATAAGTATAAGGATATCAACCCCGTATGTCCACCGACGATATGTAAAAGTCATGAAAACGTGAGTGTCTAACACCGACACTCGAAACATCATGAAACCCGTGTCTAGCATCGACACGTAAATCCTCATTACTCAGGCGATGTCACCACAACTGGCCCTGATGATATGTCATACATCACTCCGGTCGGTATCCCCACGATAACCGCCGAGTCCAAATACAGTCACCGGTAGGTACTTGCCCACCTTCCAGGGTCATCTTCTGTACCACGAACATCATGCCGAGGGGAACCGTACCGGGCCCCACCATGTACCCGCACACGGCCTACTCACTCCTCGCATCGGGTATATATCACAAATCTCAGAACCGAGAAATCTCATGGTGGACGCATCAAATATCATATCAAGAGAAACTGGGTTTTCAAACAATACATAGTTTCTTGAAAATATCCCCACGGTTCTCAAATCCATAAATCATATGAAATCCATATCTCAATACGTAAAATACATATAAAACTCATATATGCAACATAAAACATCAATATGAGCATATAATGGGAAAACCGCTCTTTTAAATGAATCCAGCCTTCTAAAATATGTCTTGCGGTTCCCAAAATCCTCCGAAAACAAATGCAGCATCATATGAGGTGACATGTAAGTGTAGCAAGGTTTAAGTATCTACATGTAAGCAAGTGGGTATGATTCATTTCATAAGCGCAATGATCAACAACTCAATATCACATATCAAAACAATACCACTTGGGGTACATACAACTATAGCGAAAATATGCGGGTGTACATGTCAATATGTGTGCATGATATACATGTAGCTGTAATAGACTATGTGGGTGTACATGTCAATATGTGTGCATGATATACATGTAGCTGTAATAGACTATGTGGGTGTACATGTCAATATGTATGTAAGATGTACAAGTAGCTATAGTAAGGTATACGTGAAATGGAATAAGTGTCAACATCTTAACTATCCATGTCAAACGCAATAACACGTATGTAGGTGTCAACAATATCTCATATGCACAATAGGATAAGGGCTACTACCTCAACTATCCCTATCCACTACCATATCACGTATGTAGGTGGTTTGTGCGTGTCATGGTAATTACTGACGATGTGGGTGTAGCATACAATTTAGTGCTCGTGCAACATGAACCGTCAGTAATGTGTTATATCTAAAGGTACAACAGATACTATTATGCAATGACATTCATATGAAATTAACCAATAAGCAATAACATGCAGCTATCCTATCATATCACCCCCGACGCATAACGCCATATGGGCGATTTCCCCGTAGATGTTAAATCTACTCACAAATGGTCTCCAGCTATGAAAATCCGACCACCTGCTTCCCCTTGTTCGCAGCGTCCGAAGTCCCCGCTTGCGATGCTATATTTCCACAAACACAAGAAATATTGCAAACATCTCAAAAATCGACCAATATAACGTAAAACTACGTATTAAATAACGCACCAACACTAAACTAACTCACGAGTGTACGTCTATTGGCTAACGTGCGTAACGATACCACAAAACCTACCCAAGTACCGCAGCGGCACAAGATCACGATTCGTGTCGTAACACGTAACACGCGGACTCAAAACACTAGATTATAGGTAAACGATTCCTGATTTTTCATTCTGCAATTACTAAAAAAGTAAACAGTACCAAACACCCCTGACCAACAGCAGACAACTACCCACAAAAACCAAACCCCAGCATCTCCCTACATCGTCGGCGTCGCCGGAATTCGTCGAAGGGGTCGCCGGCCCCGGCCGGTAGGGTGGTCCTCGTCTCTTAGGTGGTGCTCCAGGGTCACTAGTGCATCACTATAATTTTGTTTGGTTACTCACTAAAATTTCCAGATCACAGCAGGTACAGAGGCTCTAAAAAGACACTAAAAACCTGATAATGCACTAATCGATACTTAAAGTGTTCTAATCAATACGAACTACCCATCATAAAAAATTCAATTTTAACAGATTAGGGATTATAACTATCAACTTTGCTCACAAGCTCTAAGCTTTCCTAGCTCCAAGTGATCCAAGAGCAAAAACCAAGACTTTTAGAATTTTTTTGATATACTTGGCAATTTTGAGGATTTATTGTGATAGAATCGATGAAAAATAGATAGGAAATGATCAAGAGCTGTAGAGGGAGAGAGGGATCCGACCAAGTGAGGAAGAATGGAGTTTTGTGGAGTGTTCTAGCTCAATTTTGCAATAAATGCACACATAAATGCTTTCACACACACATGCATGCACCTCCTTGATTTCTTTTCGTTTCTTTTCCTTTAATCTAAATTCTAATTCCAAACAAATATCTAGATAATGTGAGAAGGTTTTTGGTTTAACTCAAACTTAATTGATGAAAAGTTCAGTTAACAGAAATTCCCCAAAATGTGAATACCGCATTAAAATAATATTAAAATTGGGAAAAATTATATCTGAACCAAAACGTCCCATATACCCCCAAATCTTGCGCACTAGCTTTATTTTAGCTAAACTAGGTGCTGGCAAGTCGATATGGTCATTTGAACACAGTCGGGTTAAAACGGAAAATACCGACAATTTAACCCTAAAACGGAAAAATTCTCATAAAGATTTCTAAAACGTTACATAATATCACCGGTAGGTAGTGCTCCCCTGCCAGGCTCATCGAATACAACTCGAGCTTCTTGCCCCGGGGTACCATACCGGGCCCACCATGTACCCGAGACGGTTCATCCAACTCCTCGAATCGGGTCTCGAAATCCAACAGCAATCCTGAAAACTCATGGTGGACGACTCATACATCATGAGAAAACCGGAACTTGCATTTTAAAAAGAGAGAGAGAGAGAGAAGAAGTTTATATATATTCTTGCGGTTTTCCCCCAAATCCAGAAATCTCATGAAAATCCGAAATCCCAGAATCAAGAGTAAGTAAACAGTGAGTATTGGCATAAAACCCTAAAATACTGCATGACCAATGAATATATGAATGCCTCTGATATCATGCAATGAGTGCAATATTTAACTAGCATATGAAAATGATAACATATTGCAACTATCAGCTAGCAAGCTATGTCAATGAAATAGTATTTTCTAAGTGTACGTGACATAGCAATTACCGATGTTGATATGTGTGAGCCGGCAAGTAAGTGTATGTAGAGCATGTGCATCATCGGTAATGGTGCTGGTGTCCTGACAGCATGGTTTCATAATAATTACAGATAACATATGTATAAGCATGCAATGCGATGAAACATCATGAATATACAGAAAGCGATATGGTAACAGCAACCCTGAAGGATGTACCTATCCAATATACGAGTCATACAGCTTGGTATTTAAAACTACTCACGATTCACTGCATTTGAAAACAGGTAGGACTCGAGCCCAGTCAAAAGGGTAATGAAATCCACCTAGTCCGAGTCGATCTATATATATCTTGTAGTCGGTGATCTCGCCTCAATAGTATCACGTACGATACAATATACACATATGACATCCTCAAGTCACGAGTGCGGATCTAACATCGTAATTATATCTCGTTTGGCAAATCTATCGTACGGCATCCCAAATCTGGGTACGGTCAAATATCATATTTATCTCATTACTCATCTGATATCCTCATCATCACATATCGTGAACAGGGGGTACTGATCTATGTCTAGTACAATACTAATATCATCAACATATATGTATGCGTGTGTGCGAAACACATCGCCTAAAGGTCCGCTATAACATCATGTCGTATCTTCTAATACGAACCAAATCCCATCATAGATCTCACGGCATCATGCCCAATCCCAACGACTCATCCCATAATATCATATACCATCATCATCATCATCCGTGTATACGTGTATGTATATATATAATATCACCAAAAACATCCACATAAACCTATATATACATATGACGTATACACCTAAAACCATACCCCGTGTATGTATATGTATGAGTACAAACTTACCCTAGGGTTCACGACTAAGAAAACAACTAAATCACTTTCCTCAATCTCGCTAACACTAACTAAAGATCTCCTAGCCTTTTCTTGCTAAGTGTTCAATCTCTCCATAACATATAAATGCTTATCAATATCATATCACAACATTTCTTACGACTTTGAGGGGGTGCTATACGCTATCCACCCGACTTCTCCCCGTAGATATATATCTACTCACTTGATCTTCGCTCTCTGGAGTCGATGACGCCACGCTCATCCTCGTCGCCTCGAAGTCCACGTGAGGTACCTACACATGTAATCCAATCGCAATGCGTATGAAAATCCAATCGGAAAACCAAAACGGCACATGCTACACTCATAGGTAAAAGCCAATAGCCTCGCACGCAAAACACGACCAATAACCCTAGTCGTTGACGTTCAAATGCCACACGACGGAAACACAATACCAAATACCAAAATCCTTGTTAAAACAAGTCGTAAAGCAATGCGCCAACACAAGAAAATGATCCCAGATTTTACCCTAGGTGAAATCAGCCAATTTTGCATATGCCAAGGGTCAAATTTACTGGAGATAAGGCCCTGGAAAAAAACGAATCAATTCCACACTGGTCTGGCCACAAATTTCGGCCAGAAAGAATTTATTTGCGGCCCAGGGAAGAGGGTACGGACTGGGGTCTTGGGTGGTGCTTCCTAGGTGCCTGCTGGTATCTCTGTATATGCTAAATAATTTTCAGGTGACCCGGGTGTTAGCAGATTTCAATATACACTCACAGAATCCACAATTCTTCCGATATCAGGTTTCTAAGTTCGCTAAAATGGGTTCTAGTCTCTGGTTTAGGTCTCTAATCAATCACTACAAGGATCAATAATGGTTGGAACTACTCCTAGCTCCGAGACGAACTTCTTCATTCAGAAGGCTTCCATTGCGGCATCATTCGCAGCAATGTACTCATCTTCCATCGTAGAGTCTGCAACGGTATCCTGTTTGGAACTCTTCCAACTTGCCGCCCCTCCATTGAGGGTAAATACAAACCCAGAGATAGATTTGCTGTCCTTATCACTCTGGAAGCTTGAATCAGTAAAGGTCTCCATTACCATACACCAAGAACAATTCTTTAGTCCTTCGTAAGTACTTAAGAATGTTCTTCACAGCTATCCAGTGATTCTCCCCTGGGTTGGATTGATACCTGCGTACTACACTAAGTGCATAAGCTACATCTGGACGTGTACATAACATTGCTTACATTATAGATCCTACTGTCGAAGCATAGGGTATAATGCTCATGCGAGCTCTCTCTTCATCGGTCTTTGGGCAAAAGTCCTTAGAGAGAGTGACTCCATGGCAAGCGGGTAAGGCACCCCGCTTGGAGTCTTCCATACTAAACTTTTTTAGGATGGTGTTGATGTACCTGGTTTGGGACAATCCCAATAACCTCTTGGATCTATCTCTATAGATCCTAAAGACCAGAATGTATGTGGCATCCCCCAGGTCCTTCATGGAGAACCTTAGTGATAAGAAAGATTTGACCGACTGTAGCATAGGAATATCATTTCCTATCAGAAGAATGTCATCCACGTAGAATACGAGGACTGTGACAACTCTCCCTACATCCTTCTTATAAACACAAGGTTCATCTGGATTTTTAATGAAAACAAAACTCTTTGATAACATCATTGAAACAGATGTTCCAACTCCGTGATGCCTGCTTTAATCCATAAATGGATTTAAGCAATCTACATGCTTTCCCGCTGCTCCCACTGTCAATGAAGCCCTCTGACTGATCCATATAAACGCATTCTTCTAAATCTCAATTTAGAAATGCTATTTTAACGTCTATCTGCCAGATTTCATAGTCGTAATGAGCAGCAATAGCAAGTAGGATCCGAATGGATTTAAGCATGGCTACGGGAGAAAAAGTTTCGTCATAGTCCAGACCCGGTCTTTGACGAAAACCCTTCGCCACAAGTCTTGCCTTATAGGTCTCTACCTGCTCATCTACACCAATCTTTCTTTTAAAGATCCATTTGCACCCCACAGGTTTTACCCCAGGGGGTACAACGTTCAAAGTCCATACTTTGTTGGTGTACATAGACTCTATTTCAGATCTCATGGCATCTAGCCACTTAACAGAGTCTCCACTCATGATAGCTTGCTGAAAGCTGGTAGGATCATCATCCTCCATGATGCAGTCTTCTCTATCACCATCAATGAGGAAACCGTAGTACCTCTCCGATGGGCGAGAAGTCCTACCAGACCTACGGAGTGGC
Organism: Agapanthus africanus; assembly: GCA_030015575.1. Lineage (NCBI taxonomy): Eukaryota > Viridiplantae > Streptophyta > Magnoliopsida > Asparagales > Amaryllidaceae > Agapanthus > Agapanthus africanus. The sequence goes on from JASDDO010000029.1 coordinate 214,678,483, forward strand.
CGGGGTTCTTCAGTTTCTGTTGCAACAACCGGTTCAACCAAGTCGTCATTTGTAATTTGTGTTTCTAGAACCTCTTCTAGACCTACCACATTGCCATCAGTATTATTTGTAAAAAACTCTTTTTCCAAAAAAAGTGGCATACTGAGAAACAAACTGTCATGCCCTGCTTCCCAGAGTACGCTAAAATAGGCACGTGACATAGCCAACCAAGCTACCTGTGGATAGGAAAAATCCTTCCACAGTCACATTACGGCTGTAGAGATATCAAGAACAGGAAAGTAAACTAAACTATCTAGTATATGTCCATAAGCCAGAATAAATGAGTCAAGAAATAATATAATATGCGGAAGCAAAAGATCCAATAAATAAAACACCTGGAAAGTAAAACTGGATACCAACAGGATCCTCACCGCTCGGTCTAACAGCGGCAGTACTCCTGATCAGTCTGCAACAAAGGTAGAGGATCTGGGCCATGCAAAACCCAGACGTCAGTGCGTCATAATATCAAGAAATAAAATAAACAGGGGTAGCAAGGCATGCAGGTATATGTATGAACAGTAAAATAGGTATAACAGTAATATAAATGAGGACAGCGAGGGTAATGTGTAGTGAGTATCTGGACTGGTCTATTGGGTTATCTACTCTCAAGTCTTTTGAAATCAATTTGAAGAATCATCGATATAACTCAATAGTATCCCGTGCATACCCGGGACCACGGTGAAGATTCTCGGGCTGAAACCGAGACATGCCGCTAGGCACTAAAAGGAAAAGGGTAACGATGAATGATGTCCACAACATCATCCCAAGGCTGGCCTAGCCTCTAAAAGATAGTGGGTAACGATGGATGATGTCAGCACCATCATCCCAAGGCTGGCCCAGCCTATAAAACTAATCAGTAAAGGTAGCGAACTGTCGAGTTACAAGTCAAGTTTCATCATTGATTTCCCCATACCACCAAGTTATATGTATTCAAGTCAGGTATTAAATAATCTAGAGCTAATGCCAACACAGGATCAGGCAGGTACAGGTTTGTCTGGATAGACAATAGGAACTGTCCGTAAGGACAACAGGTCAGGTTTGCTAGCATTAGACACAAGATCAGGTAACAGGTAAAGCCATGGTACATCAGGTCAAGCCAGGTAGTATATATGTATCATGTCATGTGGAGAAGTGCACGGTACCATGTCGTGTCAAGTAGTAGGTGTAACAAGCCATGTCAGGGTGCACAAGATGTCATGTGGGTGCTCATAATCAAACTAACAGAAGCATAGGTATACAAAACAAGCATGGGTACTAATAGAACAATAAACTGGAACATTGTAATGTGAAATGCAATCAGGTACAGATTAAGGTATATAGATGCACAATTATGATTAGGGTTAAAGTTTAATTTCCAATACTAATTAAACTACACTTCATCAAATGTGGAATGTGAATATTATAATATAATATATTCAAGTGATCTATGGATGCAATAATATGTATACTAGACGAGATGGATGAAAACGGGTATTTGAAACATTATAAACTATCTAACAGGGTACTATGGGCCATGTAAATAATTATAACATAACAGGGTACTATGGGCCATGTAAATAATTATAACATGATTTAAATATGGATATGGGTACTAGGTATAGTAAATCAAAATGCAATATGGTATGTTCCGAGTTATGAATCTAAAATGATAAAATGGACATCGAATGTTTAAATGTAACAGGAGACATTGGATTAAATCTATAGGTTTAACATGTAATCAAATAAGTATAAAGTATTATGAATAGCATGTAGCAAGTTTCACTTGCCTCGACGGATCGCGATACGGTATACGGAGCGTCACATGTCGGCGAGAAAAGTCGCGACGCGCGCACGGTACACGGAACGAGTTCAAACAACGCACAAGGGGATCACACGGGTCAGCGATGCTTGCTGGGTCGTCGTGATCGTCGGCGGCGCTACCGGCTCCGGTGATCTAATCAAGGACAGAGAACATAAAAAAAAAAGCAAAGGAAAGAAATGAAGAAAGAAAGAAAGAAAAGAAGAAAAGGATGAAGGAGAAAGAAGAGGTAGCTCACTGGGGTTGGGGGAAGGTTGCGAGGGTGTCGACGGCGTCGACAGAGCTCTGGCGAAGAGGGTTGGTTGTTAGGGTTTGGGTCGGCTGATGTTGGCTGGGGTGTTGTGCAGGTGGGTTCTAAGAGAATGAGGGAGATGAGGAGGCGGCGAAGGAGAAGAAAGTGATGGTTGCGACGGGGATGGTGACGACTGGTCGTGGGGTCGCTGGCGATGGAAGGAAGTTGAGGAGCTAGGGTTAGGTTAGGGTTTTCTTGATCGGGTAGGCTGCAGGTGGTGCTCGGGTGAGGAAGGGAGAAGAGAAGAAGAAGGAGATGATGGAGATGAGGAAAGAAGAAGAGACGGCGATGGCGAGGGTGGTCGGCGGCAATGGGGTGAGGTGTTGGGTTCTTGGTATGTGCGGCTCTGGAATGGTGAAGAAGAAGAAGAAGAAGACGAGGAGGAGGAGAATGGAGACGAGGGTGGAGGCGAGGTCGTGGAAAAGGAGGCAGAGGAGGCGGCTAGGGTTAGGGTTGAGTTTGCAGTAGGTTTCTCGCGTCGAGCTCCGGGTTTAAAAGAGAAGAGAGGGAGAATAAGGAGGGAGGTGACGGTATCGCGTCGGCGGTGACCTGACTCGAGAAGCGAACAGTGTTCGCGAGAGGAGAGAGAGAGAGCGCGAGAGGAAAGAGAAAGGGAAGAGAGAGAGAGAACCGTGAGGGGAGAGAGAAAGAGAGTGGAAAGAAAGGGATAGAGATTTTGAGTGGGGCCCAGAGAAATAGAGAAGGAAAGAGAAAGGGAGAGAGACGCGCGGTGAGAGAGAGAGAGAGAAAGATTGTGAAGGATTTTAAGGATTTAGAATATTTAAAAGGAGAGAGAGAGATTGAGATGAGATTGTTTGTTAAAAAAAATATATATTCGTTTACAAAAATATATAACAGTTTAAAATATAATGAATATTTTATTAGTTAAAATTAGGTTTTTGGTAAATACAAAAATACTTCAAAACGCGTCCGGGTTGGGTCTAAAAATCCAGTTTTACAATATGAAAAATATATGCGACTCCCAAATTTTAAAATGAATGCTTAGGTAACGAAAAAGCATACCCACAAGAACGGACGCACGTACATGAGCGTAGCCATCCAAACACGTCCGTTTTGCTGAACGGTACGAGAACAAGATGCATGGACGCTACCACAGGGTTAGGGGTATCAAGCAGGGTAAGAAATGCAATTTTAAATTATTTTCTGTGACCTAAAATGTTATATGATAAAAGATGCGATACTAGATAAAATACCAGTATGTACTAAACATGAGATGCACGTGTCCATGCAACAAGTCAAAGTAATCTATAAATAAGAATCAAACAGGTTCAAGCAAGCGGGTCGGGTCGAATGCAATGTAAACTATAAAATACCATTCGCACCCAAAATACATTAAATCAAGAAATATCAAAAATAAAGAAATACGAGAACTAGAATTGGTATAAATGGACTCGGGTGTTACATTATACCCAACTACAAAAAGAATTTCGTCCTCGAACTTCCAAGAACAAGAAAGGATAAACAATCAAGAATTACAAGACTAGATGTGGAAACTTCTGCCGGATTTCAACTTCTCGTTCCTAAGTTGGCTCTCCATGCGAGCGGTTTCCCCAAGAAACAAGTACAAGAGGGATAACTTTGTTCTTAAGAACCTTTTCCTTTCGATCCACAATCGACATCAGTCGTTCCTCAAAGGCCAAATCTTCACGTACGGTTAGCTCCGATTGATTCAACACATGTGTTTCATATCGAACATACCTACGGAGTTGAGGTACATAAAACACGTCATGAACATTCTCCAAAGATTGTGGTAACGCCAAATGATATGCTACTTCTCCAACACGCTCCAAAATCTCGAAAGGTCCGACGAATCGAGGACTAAGCTTGCCTCGACTCCCGAAACGAATAACTCTTCTAGTCGGTGATATCTTCAAATTTCCAAATCACAAACCACGAACTCTAGAGATCTTCTCGATGTATCTGCCTAACTCTTCTGTCGGTCTTGTGCTACTTTCATATGGTTCCAGATAGTATTAACCTTCTCAACTGTCTGCACAACCAAATCTGGTCCCAACAATCTTCGTTCACAGACATCGTCCCAACAAACAGGTGAACGACACTTGCGACCATATAAAGCTTCGAATGGAGCAATCTGAAAAGTCGCCTGGAAACTGTTGTCGTACGAAACTCCACCAAGTGTAGCTGATCCTCCCATGAACTCTTGAAGTCTAACATGCAAGCTCTCAACATGTCTTCAAGAGTTTAGATCGTTCTCTCCGACTGGCCATTGGTCTGAGGATGATAACCTGTGCTAAACTTCAATCGAGTCCCCAAACTTTTCTGTAAGCTCCTCCAAAAGTGTGATAAGAAACGAGTGTCACAGTCGGACACGATGCTCACTGGTACTCCAAGCAATCTTACAATCTCCTGTATGTACTATTCTGCCAAAGCTTCCATTGATTGACCAAGAATCATCAATCACCCAACTGCATTATTGCCCTTTGGACTCCGCGGTAAAGCCGTCACGAAATCCATGGTTATATATTCCCACTTCCATTTAGGAATCGGAAGTGGTTGCAATAAACCGGCAACCCGTTGATGTTCAGCCTTAACTTGTTGACACACCAAGCACTTTGCTACAAAGCGGGCAATCTCCCGTTTCATGCTTTCCCACCAGAAATGCTGTCGTAGATATCGGTACATCTTTGTGCCTCCTGGATGTACGGAATATGCGGAACTGTGCGCCTCCTTCATAACTTCTTCGCGGATGTCTCCCTTTGGCACACACAAATGACTACCATAACGCAACGAACCATCTTCATGAACCAATAAGTCCGTTCGAAGTCCAGCTTCAACCTGTTCTCGAAACTTCTGCAATCTTGGGTCCTGCAATTGCGCTGCTTTAATATTCTCGATCCACGACGACTGTACTTGCAACTGCATCAACTGTCTTGAAGAATGCGGTAGCACGATCTCCAACTCGAATCTCCGAAAATCTTCGATAAGCTCTTTCTGTGCAGTCAACATCCGAATTGCTGGTAACCGACTAAGCACATCCGGCACTACATTAACTTTCCCCCGGATGGTTCTTGAGACCAAGATCGTAGTCAGCCATTAGCTTCAACCATCTTCGCTGTCTCATATTTAGCTCCTTCTGAGTGAACACGTACTTTAGGCTTTTGTGATCGGTGAATACTTCGACTCTTCCGCCCAATAGGTAGTGTCTCCAAATCTTCAAAGCAAAGATCACAGCCGCAAGCTCCAAGTCATGATTTGGGTAATTCTTCTCATGGGTCTTCAACTGTCTCGACGGGTAAGCTACAACCTTCCCATGTTGCATCAAAACACATCCCAATCCGTTCCCAGACGCGTTGCTGTGAATCACCAATCCTCCGGAACTGTCTGGCACGGTTAAAACAAGAGTGGTTATCAACCTTTGCTTCAACGCCTCAAAAGCTGACGCACACTTATTTGTCCACACAAATGGTACTTCCTTGCGCGTAGGCTTAGTCAGAGGCTCTGCCAAACGAGCAAAATTCTCCACGAACCTTCTGTAATACCCGGCAAGTCCAAGAAAGCTTCTGATCTCTGCTACGTTCTTCGGAATCGGCCAATCTTGAACTGCTGCAATCTTCTCAGGGTCAATAGTGATTCCATCTCCGGATACAACATGCCCCCAAAACTTCACTTCTTCAAGACAAAACCCGCACTTGCTCATCTTTGTATACCATCTTTCTTGCCTCAATGTCTGCAGTACGATCTTCAAGTGTTTCACATGCTCTTCCTTGCTCCTCGAGTCGACCAGAATATCATCGATGAACACCACTATAATCTGGTCCAAGAACGGTGAAAAGATTTGGTTCATCAAGTCCATAATTATCATCGGTGCATTCGTGACTCTGAATGGCATCACTAATTACCCGTAATGTCCATACCGAGTTCGGAACGCGGTCTTGCAAATATCTTCTGATTTAACTCGGACTTGATGATATCCGGATCGCAAATCCAGCTTCGAGAATACCCTCGCGCCACTAAGCTGCTCAAACAATTCGCCAATGCGAGGGATCGGGTAATTATTCTCAATAGTCAGCCGGTTTAAATTCTCCATAATCGATGCACATCCTCCTTGTGCCATCTTTCTTCTTTACTAGAAGAACTGGAGCTCTCCAAAGTGAGTTGCTGCTGCGAATCCACTCCTTCTCCCGCAATTCGGTAACCTGCTTCTTGACTTCTTCCAACTCCACTGGTGCCATCGGGTAAATACGCCTTTGAGATTGGCGCTGCACCAGGAACAAGATCAAACTCCACATCTCGTTTTGGCGATAAACCCGAGATGTCTTTGAACACGTCCATGAATTCTCAAACTATAGCCGGCGCTTCTTCCTTAATAACTTCCATCGACGAAAGAACATTATTTGTCGGCCTAGCCCTAAACTCAACTGGCCCGACAGAACTGCTTCCTCCAGCAAAAGAAACTCCGGATGTCCTGGAATCTGGAGAATCACTTTCCTTTCCTTACAATCAATATGAGCGTGGAAAGTGTCGCGAAAATCCATTCCCAAGACAACAACAAACAAAGGGGTGCACCAAAATTGAATAATTCTAATGCGAGGAAAACATGAACAAGTAAGATACCGAGATGACTTCATCCGAAGTCAAGATACTGAAGAGGATTAAACACGGTAAACATGATTCAAGCTGGCGATAAAACAATAACTGGTAAGCAATGAAACCGAGAGAAGGAAGGTAATATAACGATCATGAAACAAGGAAATGAATCAAAACTAGAATTCCAAGTTACTTAAATAGAGTACCGCATTGTAACCATGCTGCAGTTCATGGGTACAATTACATAACTCCACTCAAGTCGCCCAAATCCTAGTATTGGAATCAAAGAACAGGGAGAAACAATAGAAAACCAAAAAGGTTTCAAGTCGAGATGCAAAGTGGTTTGCATATCGTCAAGGCAAAGGATAAGAGAAAGATATGATTCAAGAATCAAGATAACAAGGTGGCAGGACATGTTCCTAATCACGAGTATTTTGATTCGTGTATTGGGTCCAATACCCAACTACAAAAGAATCAAACTCGATTAACCTATATCCTATGGCTCTGATACCAAACAAACCATGTCACGCCCCGCTTCCCAGAGTACGCTAAAATAGGCACGTGACATAGCCAACCATGCTACCTGTGGATAGGAAAAATCCTTCCACAGTCACATTACGGCTGTAGAGATATCAAGAACAGGAAAGTAAACTAAACTATCTAGTACATGTCCATAAGCCAGAATAAATGAGTCAAGAAATAATATAATATGCGGAAGTAAAAGATCCAATAAATAAAACACCTGGAAAGTAAAACTGGATACCAACAGGATCCTCACCGCTCGGTCTAACAGCGGCAGTACTCCTGATCAGTCTGCAACAAAGGTAGAGGATCTGGGCCATGCAAAACCCAGACGTCAGTGCGTCATAATATCAAGAAATAAAATAAACAGGGGTAGCAAGGCATGCAGGTATGTGTATGAACAGTAAAACAGGTATAACAGTAATATAAATGAGGACAGCGAGGGTAATGTGTAGTGAGTATCTGGACTGGTCCATTGGGTTATCTACTCTCAAGTCTTTTGAAATCAATTTGATGAATCATCGATGTAACTCAATAGTATCCCGTGCGTGCCCGGGACCACGGTGAAGATTCTCGGGCTGAAACCGAGACATGCCGCTAGGCACTAAAAGGAAAAGGGTAACAATGAATGATATCCACAGCATCATCCCAAGGCTGGCCTATCCTCTAAAAGATAGTAGGTAACGATGGATGATGTCACCCCCATCATCCCAAGGCTGGCCCAACCTCTAAAACTGATCAGTAAAGGTAGAGAACTGTCGAGTTACAAGTCAGGTTTCATCATTGATTTCCCCATACCCCCAAGTTATATGTATTCAAGTCAGGTATTAAATAACCAAGAGCTAATGCCAACACAGGATCAGGTAGGTACAGATTTGTCTAGATAGACAACAGGAACTGTTCGTAAGGACAACAGGTCAGGTTTGTTGGCATTAGACACAAGATCAGGTAACAGGTAAAGCCATGGTACATCAGGTCAAGCCAGGTAGTATATAGGTATCATGTTATGTCGAGAAGTGCACGGTACCATGTCGTGTCAAGTAGTAGGTGTAACAAGTCATGTCAGGGTGCACAACATGTCATGTGGGTGCTCATAATCAAACTAACAGAAGCATGGGTATACAGAACAAGCATGGGTACTAATAGAACAATAAACTGGAACAATGTAATGTGAAATGCAATTAGGTACAGATTAAGGTATATAGATGCACAGTTATGATTAGGGTTAAAGTTTAAGTTCCAATACTAATTAAACTACACTTCATCAAATGTGGAATTTGAATATTATAATATAATATATTCAAGTGATCTATGGATGGAATAATATGTATACTAGACGAGATGGATGCAAACGGGTGTTTGAAACATTATAAACTATCTAACAGGGTACTATGGGCCATGTAAATAACTATAACATGATTTAAATATGGATTGTAAGTCCACGTTGCTCACCCCGGTTCTTACCGGGAGGCGGAAATGGCGAAAAACAATTTTTGGCGCAAAGGCACAATGGACTAAAAGAAGGATCTTTGCTAAACTACAAAGTAGAAAACTACTTGAGGTTCTATCTACTATGCCATAGAGATTATACCTCACGATACCGGTCTTTCGGATCTTCATTCCGCTGTCCTGCTCGTCCATCCATGCTCCGAGGATCGATCCGGATCTTGGTCACCTCCGCGGCCTTCTTGAGTCGAAGAAGATCCACCCGAGAGTTGTGATCTGAGCTCCACCTCGAGCCGAGGCAACTAGGGCAACAAGATCGCTAGTCTTGATGTCCTAGGTTGTGTAGAAGTAGTAGATGGAAGTGTTTGTCTATTTAGATCCTTTTTCTCTCAACACATGAGATCAAAGGATTTTTCAAGAGGAGGAAGAAGAACTAGCAACCATGGAGCTCTTTTTTTTTCTTCTCACAAGAGAGAGAATGAGAAATGAGAAATGAAATTGTCAACTAAAGAAAAAGCACCATGGTTCAATAATACACCACTATCATCATTACTAATCTTTTCAAGATAAAGTTGATGGCAACAATTGACTTGACCATTTTCATAATCCAAAACTAAAAAGAAATCCAAAGAATACTCTAGACCTCTCATGAAGGTCCAAGTCAACTTTGGTCAAACGGTCAACAAAGTCAAGTATGGTCAAATGGCAAAGCAATTAGCCATCACACAATTATCACTAAAAAGATTAGTAAATAATGTCCCCGGCTCATAATGGTTTTGACCGAACCAACTGCCAAAACCTTAATGAGTCCGCCTCATAATGGTTTTAACCGAATCATCTGTCAAAACCCTAATGAGGCCTCTCCTTCTTCTTCGCTCCTCAATACTGTGCATACACACCCGCATTCGCATCCCGTAGAATGCGAATGCATAGAAGACAAAACAAATCCATCCGTTCAATACTAGGATCCGGCTTAAACCAAATCCCACTAGTATTGCCTGCCCGAACAGCATACGCACACAAGTGCACGTAAGTGATCATAGCCCTGCCGTAAAACTATACGGCCTCTACACGTTTCGCTCAGTGCAGGAAAACTCTCTGTGTGGGACTCTAAAGACTCGACACAACGCTGGCAGTGGGTTTAACCACAGACCGCAAGCAGCACTAGCTATACGTAACGGTCCCCAGGTAGATGTCGATAAGAATGCCGATGAGGTAAACCCATCCGAACTCCTACTGAGCCTGTATGTGACAATCTCCATACAGTCCGGTCCGTTCGTCTGAGAATATTGCATGGCGGGCCTAGGGGGGTGGTAAACATCAGTCCCCTAATAGCGGTACAAGTCGTGTCGGAGTGTAGCCCAGAACACCCTGAGATAACACTTGAAACTTACCAGTATATCTCGCTTGCCCTGGCCAGGGACTACTTGTGTAATGGCTCTCCTAGACACAGCGCGATATCAACCCCCAATACCTGGAGAGACGAATCCTGTCTAACCGTCACTGCCTCCAAGTGCTTCGGGACTGCACCCAACTACTACCTGTTTGCACGAATCCTTTGAGCCATGGTAGGGTAGTAATCAAAGTACAGTGGGAACACACTCGAGGCGAAGTGACAGTGTCAAGTCAGCGGACTAAGCTGCACTCATGTCACCTGGGAACTGATAACTGACAATAGGTATAATACCAACCAATAGTTCCCGACGAGTCCTGTCCAGTGTACTCGTAACCTAACGAGCACCCGCATACTATCTCCAGTACGACGTACTGATGGCTGTGGGACAGACCATCTCCCCTGCTGGGATGAGAAGCGTATACGCTAGTCTACTCCGGAGTATCGATGCCCTGTCTCGATAGTCCTACGACTAGGGACCTGTATAAGGATATGCTTATAAATTACCCATCCCCCATAAGTGTGACTGCCATTACAACGCTGGTAATCAAGAAAAGATCCTAAGGGCTCTACTAATATGTATAAGCGATATGCTAAAAAGAAACGCATGCACATATTGAAGTAGAGACAAACCAAGTAGCATACTACCATTTTGAGCAAGATTGTCTATACAACTGTGAATATCCCAAGCTTCCTTCAAGTAATATACAAACTAATATAATACAGTAATGGCCTCTAGGGCATATACACTAACAATCTCCCACTTGCACTAAGGCCATGTACTGGCGTATCGAAGACCTATCATCTCGATCAGCCGCTCGAACTGATTTTGGGGTAGGGCCTTCGTGAGTGGATCTGCAGTGTTATTCTCCGAATCTACTCTCTTCACCGCGATCTCCCGGCGATCTACGATCTTCCTGATCAGGTGGTACCGCCTCAAAATGTGCCTGGACATCTGATAGGACCTGGGTTCCTTCGCTAAAGCTATAGCGCCGTTGTTGTCGCAATAAAGCGGTATTGGATCAACAATGGTAGGAACCACCTGAAGCTCCGTCGGGAACTTCTTCATCCAGACAGCTTGCTTTGCGGCATCGCAAGCAGCTATGTACTCCGCTTCCATAGTTGAGTCAGCAACGGTTTCCTTCTTAGAACTCTTCCAGCAAACCGCCCCTCCATTGAGGGTAAAGACATAACCCGACATGGACTTGGAGTCATCCTTGTCACTCTGGAAGCTGGAGTCAGCAAAGGCCTCGATCTGGAGGTCTTTTCCGCCATACACCAAGAACATCTCCTTAGTCCTTCTCAGGTACTTGAGAATGTTCTTTACTGCTATCCAGTGTTTCTCCCATGGGTCCGACTGATACCGGCTTACAACGCTTAATGCGTATGCTACATCTGGTCTGGTACATAACATCGCATACATTATAGAGCCTACCGCAGATGCGTAGGGTATAGATGACATGCGAGCCCTTTCCAAATCAGTCTTGGGAGACATCTCTTTGGAGAGGGTGATTCCGTGACAAGCCGGTAGATTACCGTGCTTGGAATCTTCCATACTGAATCGTTTCAGTATAGTGTCGATGTACCTGGACTGCGAAAGTCCCAACATCCTCTTAGATCTATCACGATAGATCTGGATCCCCAGAATGTAGTTGGCATCGTCCAGGTCCTTCATAGAGAACCTCTGTGACAAGAATCCTTTGACTGACTGTCGCATAGGAATATCATTTCCTATTAGGAGAATGTCATCCACGTACAAGACGAGGAATATCACAGTTCTCCCTACAATCTTTCTGTAAATGCATGATTCATCTGGGTTTTTGATAAAGTCGAATTCCTGGACAGTATCATCAAAGCAGATGTTCCAACTCCGCGATGCCTGCTTCAGTCCATAGATGAACTTGAGCAACTTGCACACTTTACCGCTGCTCCCACTCTGAATGAATCCCTCCGGCTGATCCATATAGACACACTCTTCTAAATTACCATTCAGGAAAGCCGTCTTTACGTCCATCTGCCAGATTTCATAATCGTGGAAAGCAGCAATGGCAAGAAGGATCCGAATGGATTTGAGCATAGCCACTAGAGAAAAGGTCTCGTCATAGTCCAAACCAGGTCTTTGACGAAAGACCTTTGCAACAAGTCTAGCTTTATAGGTTTTAACCTGCCCATCTACACCAATCTTCTTTCTAAAGATCCATTTGCAGCCTACGGGTTTTACCCCTTCTGGAGCAATGTCCAAAGTCCAAACTTTGTTGGTGTATATGGACTCCATTTCGGTCCGCATTGCATCCAGCCATTTTACCGAGTCACCGCTCTGAATGGCTTGCTGGAAGCTAGTAGGCTCACCATAATCAATAGTGCAATCCTCTCTATCCCCGTCTATGAGAAAACCGTAGTATCTCTCAGGCGGATGAAACTGCCTACTACTCCTGCGGAGTGGCGCTGGGATGTCCGGTTCTCTTGAACCTTCTGGTTCTTCCAAGCTTTCAGTAATAGCTCGTGGTTCTGGAATTTCTTCCAGTTCAATTGCGCTCCCACTTATCTGATTTTCTAAAAATTCAGTTTCCAGGAAGTGGGCATGCTGAGAAACAAAAGCCTTTTGTTCCTCTGCGGAATAGAAAAGATACCCCCTGGAGTTCTTTGGGTATCGCACAAACTTACACAGTACTGAACATGCCTCGAGCTTGTCCGCATGCTGCTTCTTTACAAAAGCTGGACATCCTCATGTATTAAGGTACTTAAGACAGGGTTTCTTCCCACTCCACATCTGATATGGGGTGGTAGGCACAGTCTTGGTTGGAGCTTTGTTCAAGAGATATGCAGCTGTTTCTAGTGCATAACCCCAGAAAGATCGCGGCAACTCAGCCTTACTCATCATAGATCGAACCATATCCAATAGGGTTCGATTCCGCCTTTCCGATACACCGTTGTGCTGTGGTGTCTATGGAGGAGTAAGCTGAGAGAGAATTCCATTCTCTTTTAAGTAGCCCAGAAACTCGGCACTCAAGTATTCACCACCTCGATCAGATATCAGTGTCTTGATACTTTTGCCTGTTTGTTTTTCAACTTCATTCTTGTATTCCCGAAATTTCTCAAAGGCCTCGAATTTATGCTTCATCAGGAAGACATGTCCATACCTAGAGAAATCATCTGTGAAAGTAATGAAGTATGAATAACCACTTCGCGCATGTGTAGACATTGGACCACACACGTCACTGTGTATGAGTCCCAAGAGCTCACTTGCTCTTTCTCCGTGTCCAGTGAATGGAGTCTTTGTCATCTTTCCCATGAGACAAAATTCACAAGTGGCATAAGACTGATACACGAACGGATTCAAGTATCCCTCTTTATGTAACTTTGTTAACCGTGTCTCATTAATGTGACCCAGTCTACAATGCCATAAGAAAGCCTGATTTGTTTCCGGAGACTTTCTTTTAAGTGTGTTCTGGACACTGAAGATCTGAGCTTGATTCAATACGTATATCCCATTTTGTAATGTACCTGACCCAATCAGAACTTGATTTAGGTGGATGTGGACCACATCGCATACAAAAGTAAAATCATATCCTTCCTTCGAAAGTAAGGATACAGATATGATATTACAAGTCGCACCTGGTACATAAAAACAGTTACGCAGAATCAATATCTGCCCAGTTTTCAGTCCAAGATGATACTCCCCTACGGATTCAGCGTACATGCTCATTCCGTTAGCAACCCTGAGAGTCATATCACCTATCTTGATAACCCTACGGTTTCTCAAAGTCTGTATCGAATTACAGATGTGAGATCCTGCTCTGGTATCCAATACCCAGGAAGTAGGGTTAACTGACATACAGTTCTCTATTAAAAAGACACCCGAAACCGAAGCCACAACATGCTTCGAATCCTGGCTACTGGCTTTTCTAGCCCTGTAATCCTTCTGCCAATGTTCACTCCCGTAACAATAGGAACGTCCCTCTTTTACTACATCCAGTCCCGAAACTTCTGCCCTTTCCTTTCCTTTGACTTCCCTGGTTTCTTTCAGGGTAGAAGGTAGAGACTGTAGAACCAAGTCAGTATCTGTCCCGTTCTTCAACGTGGTCTTCAGGTCCGTGGGCTCAAAATAGCTGGTCTCTGTAAGGACGTTGCCCCTTACAGATGACCCGATAGCCAACCTCGCTGGAAGCAATTCGTTCGAGGTCTCATATCTTGCGATACGAGATTGCTCTCCATATAAATCTTTGTTATGGAGGAAGATAGAAACTAAGTCTATCTTCTCGTGCTGTCTCTGGTATACACCATCAACTGAGGCTAACATGAGGCACTTGGCTTTCGCACAGTCTTTTTCCGATGTCCTTCGGATATCAATATCCGTGACAGGGGAAACTGGTCCTGAGATGGCAGGGGCTGGATTAGTTAAGAGGTGTCCCAGCTTGTCATGGGCAATGGACATCTGGACAGACCTTTGCCAGTTATAACAGTCAGATTCAGTCATTTTATTATCTAGATGTAACTTATGTGTGGTCACTAGGTCGCTACAATTAAGAGAGAGAGAAGAAAACATTCAGCATGATGCTCTTGCAAGTTTGGATTGGTTTTTAATTTATCTAAACAGGATGGCTCCCACTGTCCCTCGAATCCCTCCTCAAACCAAAAAGGAAGAATTAGTCATGATCAATCTCACCGTACAATACTTGCTTAACCGTTCAGCCAGGCCAGTGTCGGTATTTCGAGGGAGGTTTTCCAACGCTTTCGCAAAGTTCCTTAATTAAGTAACCTCTTTTCCCTGTGGGCGTAGCCCCGCTAACACCTTTCTAGATACCTACTTGGTTTATAGCATTGATCGTTAAATGAGAAAGTTCCCGAGGAGTAGCATATACTTACAGTAGGATCGGGATCCAAATATCATCGTGTGAAAAAACTGAAGGAATCCTACCAGAATCATCACACTCCAAATGGTATGCAGCACTAGCAAGTTTCAGTTTCTTTAGAAACTCCCAATGTGGATTTTTGCCCCATGCTCTTATGACCTTGACGAAGGTCAACAAATCATAAGTCACATGTCAAGTTCTACCTGTCATTGTCCAGGTTAATTTGAACCCACCCATATATACCCTTGACGAAGGTCAACAAGGTAATACGACTGTCCCAAACCAACGCATCTATCTATGCTACATATGAACACCCAATAGCTACCAATCACTATGCCTTAACGAAGCTCAACAAACATAGCTTGAATACTATTGAACATTCATATGAAATAACGGAGGGCTACGAATGGTTTTGGCGAAACCGTGAACGTAGTGAACTTGATATAATCGAAGGAACGAGATAGCTTTTAAAAGGAGTGGTTCAAGCTCCGCATTTAAAAGTTGGTTTTGAAAAGAACCGAGTGGTTTTGAAAGTGTTTCAACGACTTTTACTTGGTTTATTTTCTTGCATTAATTTTAATGTGTCCAATCATTTAATCCTACTATTGCAGAAAACAACGAAAATATGACGTACGCTTATGCCATCCGCATTTGCCACGGGGTCCCGTCATCGCCCGTTAGGTTACTTAACTAACGACAGAGCGGGGGATGGACTAGCGCGGATGCAAAGCATAAGCAACGCCTAAATAGATATCATATATAGATATATACATTCGTCAGATGCAATGATAGCCATTCCATATCACAGATGAACACTTTGGATATACTAGGAATCCGCGATTCGTTCAAGCCTGCAACGAAAAGCGGATTACACGGTCGCGATGAATAGCCAAATCCCAACCTAGACCCCTACGGGTGCGACAAACTACCCGCCAAGTACCCGAAGCGAAGCAACCTCCCTCAACAACGTGAGTAGGCCACTCGGCACTTCGAGATACCCGGTAGTTTGTGCACCCCACCTTGGGTCTATCCTAGGAGCAAAAACAGTAAAAGAAATTATACAATGGCGGCTACAACCTCATCCCGGATGTGCGACCATAAAATAATATTACATCAATTACAAATTTTACATGAATGAAAGAAAAAGAAACTCTCATCTCACATCCACCCGGCTATTCATCCGCGACAATCCAACGAGTTCATATACACAAACCATCAACATTACAGATCACAGATATGCATAACACCCACTAATCGACGTATAGCGATTAGCAGATGTTCAATACATATATCACATCACAGATAATATCCATTAGCCAAAGTCTACGGAATTTCGATCAAAATACGGATTTGTAACCACCCCAAAAACAAATTTGTTCTCTGGAAAATCTGGGCAGAAACAAACTATACTAAAAATCCCAAAACACCTAAATAAGAACACTGCACAAAACCCGGTCCACGGCCGAGTCAACTCGGCCACGGATCCGAGGCAGAAAGCATGTTCTTTCCGCAGATCCGCGGCGCTTTGACCGAGTCACTGGATCGTTTTTGTTCTGTGTTTTTACAAAACCCTGAGCCGATTTTTCAAGTATGTTAAATCATTTTTAGAGCAGTATAAAAAATCAGCAGAAACATGGTTTTCCGGACGTGTTTTGCGATTTTTTTCCGATCGAAATTCTAAACACTTCGCTAACTTGCTAGTTTATGTTTAGCTAGTCTCTGATACCACTGTAAGTCTACGTTGCTCATCCCGGTTCTTACGGGGAGGCGGAAACGGCGAAAAACAATTTTTGGCGCAAAGGCAACATGGACTAAAAGAAGGATCTTTGCTAAACTACAAACTAGCAAACAACTTGAGGTTCTATCTATTATGCCATAGAGATTATACCTCATGATACTGGTCCTTCGGGTCTTCATTCCACTGTCCTGCTCGTCCATCCACGCTCCGAGAATCGATCCGGATCTTGGTCACCTCCGCGGCCTTCTTGAGTCGAAGACGATCCACCCGAGAGTTGTGCTCCGAGCTCCATCTCGAGCCAAGGCAACTAGGGCAACAAGATCGCTAGTCTTGATGTCCTAGGTTGTGTAGAAGTAGTAGATGGAAGTGTTTGTCTATCTGGATCCTTTTTCTCTCAACACATGAGATCAAAGGATTTTTCAAGAGGAGGAAGAAGAACTAGCAACCATGGAGCTCTTTTCTTTTCTTCTCACAAGAGAGAGAATGAGAAATGAGAAATGAAATTGTTAACTAAAGAAAAAGCACCATGGTTCAATAATACACCACTATCATCATTACTAATCTTTTCAAGATAAAGTTGATGGCAACAATTGATTTGACCATTTTCATAATCCAAAAATAAAAAGAAATCCAAAGAATACTCTAGACCTCTCATGAAGGTCCAAGTCAACTTTGGTCAAACGGTCAACAAAGTCAAGTATGGTCAAATGGTCAAAGCAATTAGCCATCACACAATTATCACTAAAAAGATTTGTAAATAATGTCCTCGGCTCATAATGGTTTTGACCGAACCAACAGCCAAAACCCTAATGAGTCCGCCTCATAATGGTTTTGACCGAATCATCTGTCAAAACCCTAATGAGGCCTCTCCTTCTTCTTCGCTCCTCAATACTGTGCATACACACCCGCATTCGCATCCCGTAGAATGCGAATGCATAGAAGACAAAACAAATCCATCCGTGCAATACTAGGATCCGGCTTAAACCAAAGCCCACTAGTATTTCCTGCCCGAACAGCATACGCACACAAGTGCACGTAAGTGATCATAACCCTGCCGTAAAACTATACGGCCTCTACACGTTTCGCTCAGTGCAGGGAAACTCTCTGTGTGGGACTCTAAAGACTCGACACAACTCTGGCAGTGGGTTTAACCACAGACCGCAAGCGGCACTAGCTGTACGTAACGGTCCCCAGGTAGATGTCGATAAGAAGGACGATGAGGTAAACCCATCCGAACTCCTATTGAGCCTGTATGTGACAATCTCCGTACAGTCCGGTCCGTTCGTCTGAGAATATCGCATGGCGGGCCTAGGGGGGTGGTAAACGTCAGTCCTTTAATAGCGGTACAAGTCGTGTCGGAGTGTAGCCCAGAACACCCTGAGATAACACTGGAAACCTACCAGTATATCTCGCTTGCCCTGGCCAGGGACTACTTGTGTAATGGCTCTCCTAGACACAGCGCAATATCAACCCCCAATACCGGGAGAGACAAATCCTGTCTAACCGTCACTGCCTCAAAGTGCTTCGGGACTGCACCCAACTACTACCTATTTGCATGACTCCTTTGAGCCGTGGTAGGGTAGTAATCAAAGTACAGTGGGAACACACTCGAGGCGAAGTGATAGTGTCAAGTCAGCGGACTAAGCTGCACTCATGTCACCTGGGAACTGATAACTGACGATAGGTATAATACCAACCAACTGTTCCCGACGAGTCCTATCCAGTGTACTCGTACCCTAACGAGCACCCGCATACTATCTCCAGTACGACGTACTGATGGCTGTGGGACAGACCATCTCCCCTGCTGGGATGAGAAGCGTATACGCTAGTCTACTCCGGAGTATCGATGCCCTGTCTCGATAGTCCTACGACTAGGGAGATGTATAAGGATGTGCTTATAGATTACCCAGCCCCCACAGGTGTGACTGCCATCATAACGTTGGTAATCAAGCAAAGATCCTAAGGGCTCTACTAATATGTATAAGCGATATGCTAAAAAGAAACACATGCACATATTGAAGTAGAGACAAACCAAGTAGCATACTACCATTTTGAGCAAGATTGTCTATACAACTGTGAATAACCCAAGCTTCCATCAAGTAATATACAAACTAGTATGATACAGTAATGGCCTCTAGGGCATATACACTAACATGGATATAGGTACTAGGTATAGTAAATCAAAATGCAATATGGTATGTTCCGAGTTATGAATCTAAAATGATAAAATGGACATCGAATGTTAAAATGTAGCATGAGACATTGGATTAAATCTATAGGTTTAACATGTAATCAAATAAGTATAAAGTATTATGAATAGCATGTAGCAAGTTTCACTTGCCTCGACGGATCGCGATACGGTATACGGAGCGTCACACGTCGGCGAGAAAAGTCGCGACGCGCGTACGGTACACGGAACGAGTTCAAACAACGCACAAGGGGATCACACGAATCAGCGATGCTTGCTGGGTCGTCGTGATCGTCGGCGGCGCTACGGCTCCGGCGATCTAATCAAGGACAGAGAACATCAAAAGAAAGCAAAGGAAAGAAAGGAAGAAAGAAAGAAAGAAAAGAAGAAGAGGATGAAGGAGAAAGAAGAGGTAGCTCACTGGGGTTGGGGGAAGGTTGCGAGGGTGTCGATGGCGTCGACAGAGCTCCGGTGAAGAGGGTTGGTTGTTAGGGTTTGGGTCGGCTAATGTTGGCTGGGGTGTTGTGCAGGGTGTGTGCAGGAGGGTTCTAGGAGAATGAGGGAGATGAGGAGGTGGCGAAGGAGAAGATGGTGATGGTTGTGACGGGGATGGTGACGACTGGTCGTGGGGTCGCCGGCGATGGAAGGAAGTTGAGGAGCTAGGGTTAGGTTAGGGTTTTCTTGATCAGGTGGTGCTCGGGTGAGGAAGGAAGAAGAGAAGAAGAAGGAGATGATGGATATGAGGAGAGAAGAAGAGACGGCGATGGCGAGGGTGGTCGGCGGAAATGGGTTGAGGTGTTGGGTTCTTGGTGTGTGCGGCTCGGGAATGGTGAAGAAGAAGAAGAAGAAGAATAAGAAGAAGAAGAAGAAGACGAGGAGGAGGAGAATGGAGACGAGGGTGGAGGCGAGGTCGGGGAAAAGGAGGCAGAGGAGGCGACTAGGGTTAGGGTTGAGTTTGCGGTGGGTTTCTCACGTCGAGCTCTGGGTTTAAAAGAGAAAAGATGGAGAATAAGGAGGGAGGTGACGGTATCGCATCGGCGGTGACCCGACTCGAGAAGCGAACAGTGTTCGCGAGAGGAGAGAGAGCGCGCGAAAGGAGAGAGAAAGGGAAGAGAGAGAGAGAGAACCGTGAGGGGAGAGAGAAAGAGAGAGGAAAGAAAGGGAGAGAGATTTTGAGTGGGGCCCAGTGAAATAGAGAAGGAAAGAGAAAGGGAGAGAGACGCGCAGTGAGAGAGAGAGAGAGAAAGATTGTGAAGGATTTTAAGGATTTAGAATATTTAAAAGGGGAGAGAGAGAGAGACTGAGATGAGATTGTTTGTTAAAAAAAATATATATTCGTTTACAAAAATATATAACAGTTTAAAATATAATGAATATTTTATTAGTTAAAATTAGGTTTTTGGTAAATACAAAAATACTTCAAAACGCGTCCGGGTCGGGTCTAAATATCCAGTTTTACAATATGAAAAATATATGCAACTCCTAAATTTTAAAATGAACGCTTAGGTAACGAAAAAGAATACACCCAAGAACGGACGCACGTATGTGCGCGTAGCCATCCAAACACGTCCGTTTTGCTGAACGGGATGAGAACAAGATGCATGGATGCTACCACAGGGTTAGGGGTATCAAGCAGGCTAAGAAATGCAATTTTAAATTATTTTCTGTGACCTAAAATGTTATATGATAAAAGATGCGATACTAGATAAAATACCAGTATGTACTAAACATGAGATGCATGTGTCCATGCAACAAGTCAAAGTAATCTATAAATAAGAATCAAACAGGTTCAAGCAAGCGGGTCTGGTCGAATGCAATGTAAAATATAAAATACTATTCGCACCCAAAATACGTTAAATCAAGAAATATTACAAATAAAGAAATACAAGAACTGGAATTGGTATAAATGGACTCGGGTGTTATACAAACACCTTTTGTTCCTCCTTGTGGTAGAATAGATATCCGTATGAATTCTTTGGATGTCCCACAAAATTACACATGACTGACCGTGTCTCGAGTTTGTCTGGATTCTGATTTTTAACATAGGCTGGACAACCCCAAATCTTAATTCGTTTAAGAGATGGTCTCTTCCCATGCCATATCTCATATAGTGTGGTAGACACAGTTTTGGTTGGGACCATGTTCAGTAGAAACGCTGCAGTCTCAATTGCATGCCCCCAAAATGAGACGGGTAACTCAGCATCATTCATCATTGAACAAACCATATCTAATAGGGTCCGATTCCGTCGTTCTGACACACCGTTGTGCTGTGGTGTGTAAGGAAGAGTGAGCCAAGAGAGAATCTCAATCTCTTTTAGGAAGTTTGCAGACTCTGTACTGAGATACTCCCCACCTCGATCTGATTGAAGCATTTTGATTCTCAAGCCAGTTTATTTTTCTACTTCGAGTTTATATTCAGTGAATTTCTCGAAAGCTTCAGATTTGTGCTTTAATAAAAATACATGACCGAATCTTGAGAAATCATCAGTGAAAGTAATGAAGTATGAAAAACCGCCTCTAGCCTGTGTAGACAATTGGCCCGCATACATCAGTATGTATGAGGCCTAAGAGCTCAGTAGCTCTTTCTCCATGTCCGGTAAACGGAGTTTTGGTCATTTTACCGTTGATACAAGACTGGCAAGTAGCATAACATTTATATTCAAAAGGGTTTAAATATCCATTTTTGTGTAATTTGTTTAGTCTTGTTTCGTTAATATGACCAAGTCTACAGTGCCAAAGAAAAGCTTCATTTATATCTGAAAGTTTACATTTATTAGTGTGTTGTATGCTGAAAACTGTGTGTTGATATAGGACGTATATCCCGTTATTAAGTGTACCATACCCAATCAACATTTGATTAAGGTGAATATTCATAACATTGTTCTGCAATACAAAATTATATCCTTCATTGTCCAACAAAGAAACAGATATTATATTACAAAGCATACTAGGTACATAATAACATGGGTTCAAAACCAATATACATCCAGAAGGCAACCCCAAGTGATACTCTCCCACTGCAACTATATGTACATTGCAACCATTTCCAACGCGGAGTGTATGGTCACCTGTCTTCCAAACCTTGCTATTTCTCAGCCCCTGCATAGAATTGCAAATGTGAGAACCTGAACCGCTATCTAATACCCAGGAAGCAGAGTTTATTAAAAAACAGTTTTCTGTCACAAACACACCTGAAGCGGAAGCATCCCCATGCTTCTTCTTGAGATCCAAGTACTCCGTGCATTTGCACTTCCAGTGTCCTGTTTTGTGGTAGCGATAACATTCCCCTTTCCCCAATTCCCCAGCTTTGGTCTTGTCTTTCCCCTTGGCCTTTTTGACTCCACCCTTAGGTTTGGTGGGTTTCTTCTTCATCTTTCCCTTGGCCTTAGCCTTCTGGCGAGAGAGGAAGATTGCCCAACACTCAAAATGGGAGTTTTCACTAATTTCAGCGTGCTCTCTGCACTCCTTAACATATTAAGGAGTTCAGGTAGGTCCTTCTCCATGTTGTGCTTATTGAAGTTAACTATAAATTGAGCAAAGGTGGAGGGGAGAGACTGCATAATAATATCCGTATATTGCTCATTGTCCATTGTCCATCCAAGGTCCTCAAGCTCCTCTATGAGAGCTATCATCTTCAGAACATGGTCTCCTGCTGGTGTGCCATGGGCCATTCGCATCTGAAACAGTTTTCTGGATGCTTCGTATCGTAATACGCGGGATTGCTCTCCATACAACTCCTTTATATAGAGAAATATGGCTTGTACGTCCATATTCTCGTGCTGCTTCTTATGTGTGTTATCCATCGATGCAAGTGCGAGGCACTTGGCTGTGGCACAGTCAGCATCCCATATCTTGCGGACTTCAATATCCGCAACTGAGGATTTAGGACCTGGGACGGGCGGGGCTGGATCCGTGAGGACATATGATACCTTATCATAAGTCAATGCAATGTTAAGGTTCCTCAGCCAGTCTTTATAATTGGTCCCATTCAGTTTATTTTTATCTAGTAGAAGCTTGAGTCCTGTCATAGGTATCTGCCATTAAGAGAGAGAAAAGAATACACTTAGCGAAAGCTCTTGCAAAGATCAGATTGGTTATTATCTTATCTAATCGATGTCTCCCACTTCTTTAATCAAGTTTTTCTTTCAAACCTTAAAAAGAAAACTAGCCAGGATTAATTACAGTCTACAACTTCGCTAACCGTTCAGCCAGGCCAGTGTCGGTACTTGAGGGAGGTTCCCCGTGCTTTCGCACGGACCTAATTAATATAAACCTCGTCTTCCCAGAGACGTAGCCCCGTTAACACCTTTCTAGACACCTAATAAGTTAGCTAATTGTAAACTGCAAAACTCTCCTGGGAGCAACTATTGCCCACAGTGGGATCGGGATCCAACCATCATATGGAAGGTATGCAATCTCATTGCAAATTTCAACTCTTGAAACTCCCGATGTGGTTTTTACCCCTAGTACCCATGACCTTAACTATGGTCAACAAATCATAAGCACTAGTCAAGTTCTACCCGTCATTTCTTGATTAATTAGACCCACTCACATGACCCTTAACTATGGTCAACAAAGTCATATGAATGTCCTAATTAATCTGCATCATATGCACTATAGGAAGACATCACTTAGCTACCGTACACTACGCCTTAACTATAGTCAACAAACGTAGCACAAATACTAAGTACTCTACTTCCTAAAATAACGGAGGGTTGCAGATGGTTTTTAAGAAAACCTTTAACGCTTTGAACATGATATCGTCGTAGAATCAAATGGTTTTCAAAAGGAGTGGCTTAAGCTCCGTAGTTTTGAAATGTAGTTTTTTCGTAAAAAGCCGAGTGGTTTTCAAATCCGATTCTACAACAACTTTTTAGGTTTATTTTTCTTCACATTAATCATATTAATGTTGTCCCATCATTTAAGTCCTTAAGCCATCATAGAAAAGAAACGAAAATATAACGTACGCTTATGCCATCCGCATTCGCCGCAATGTTCCGTTATGCACCGTTAGGTTACTTAACTAACGGAATACCAGGACGGGACTAGCACGGGTGTAAAACATAAGCAACGTCTATTATATATCTCATATATATTATAGCATTCTTCTCAGATATATTAAACGATCACATCACAGAATATATGCAGCAGAAACACAGATATGATCATATAGGATATACTAGGACGTCCGTATTTAGTATTTAGCCAACAATAGAAAATACGGATTCCATAGTCGTGATGAATAGCCAATCCCACATCCTAGACCCCTACGAGAGCGGCAAGCGATCCTACCAATTCTAGAGTTAGGAGACCCGGTCCCGACTCCGCGAGATGGTCTCCCACTGGACTCTAGAACCCGGTCACTTGTGGTCTCCACCTTGGGTTTATCCTAATGCGGAAAAGTAAATAATATACATCAATGGTGACATCATCCTCAACCCGGAAGTGCCCCAAATAAAATAATATTACATTACGAATGAATTTAACATGAATGAAAAGTAAAACTCTCATCTCACATAAAAAAAACCCGGCTATTCGATCAAGACAATCCTATACATCACAACAAAGCAACACATAACATCACATGTCATCAACGTAACCAAGTATGCGTACCACAATTGTCGTTGACATATAGCAACGAAACCGGCGATACACATACTGCGCTTACGGTCACAGAAACAAGTATCACATACTACTAGGCGATGTTAAACCCTTCGATCGAATTAACGAACACCCACATTCCCCAGATAGCTCAACACTTGAGTGCCGTTAAACAATACCCAAAATCTATGCCACAGTAATTAATGGACCAACCATAGAAAGGAAGACCAAAGCCTCATTTGTGGCGCCACTAACTACGGTAAACCTTAAGGTTTAGTCGCAGTTTGGTGGTCACATCTCTAGTTAGGGTTACATTCTTCTACAGGGTCCATAGGAATACCTGCATTATATATCGAGTACGTTCAACCTGGAAAATACCAGTGTTTGATAATTCGTTCGACCTGTTTAATGTCGCCAAAGTTACCAATACAACGTTATAAAACACGAATACGAAATACTCCGCAAAGAGTCCATTACCAAACTTACATCACATGCAATTCTGGACTACATAAACAATACCAGAAACCCCAAACTATGATGTGCAGAGCACAGGTGAAATACGATGAGGAGGGGAGCAAAACAAGTCGGCGACGTCGGACTTTTTGACTTGGTCGCCGGCCAGGAACCGAGCACCCCCTCTCGAATTTCATCTGTGTTCTTATATCATCATAAATGTCACTCTGCAGTTGTTTAAATAATTTTTTGAACACTTTTTAAAAAATTTACAGAGAGCATTTCATGGGTTTTCCAAAATCGTATTTTGCGGGGTTTTTCGTTTTCGTATTGTCGTAACATCGTCTAGGCTTCTAGTTTGGCTCTGATACCATGAAGGTGTTTCTACAGCACAACTACTAGGATTTGGTAGAATCACACATGCCATATTAAAAATTATAGGGTGCTAGAGAAACTATCCTAAGGATCATACTAGAAAAGCTAGGGTAACACTAAACTTTATCACAATCCACAAGTAGTAAAAGCCTAGGGTTTGAGAATACAACCTTTGTAACTCCCTACGCTAGACTCCTTGGCCACTTGAGGGTTGAAAGAAGCTTGCTTGAGATCCTCCAAGTCCACTACGATCCACCCGGAGTCCTCTTTGTCCAAGCTTGAAGCTCCACTTGATCAAGAGAAGAAGTAGAAGCCAACACTCTAAACTAATGGGCAAGAGTAGTGTAGAATGATGATGTGGTTTGTTTTCTCACTTCAAAACCCTAACTTGATCACTATCTTGCTCACTAATGAAAGCTAGAGAGCAAGAGAGAGGAGGAAGAAGATGATGGCAAGTGAAGAGCTCAAGAGATAATGATAAGCTTAGAGAAAAAAATGAGAAAAGAAAATATATATATTTTCTTCTTCTCACCTTTAACTCTAGTTAATAAATATCTAGATATTTTCATTTGGATGCAAAATGTCCATGGAAAATAACTCATGGTTAACACAAAGGTTAGTGGGGGGATAAAATAATCAACCATGATATGTTTCCATTTCCATTTTCCTTTCCAAATATAAATATCAACATATTTATTATGGTGTGAGTCTTATATTGCCACCATCCAATATATCAACAACCATGATACAAATGAGTATGCATGTATGTGTGCATGCACATCCAAATGTGCATCAATGTAAACATGTGCATACATGCATGCATACACCAAAAGACAAAAGGGTTTAAAGTGAAAATGCAAATGGTCAATGTTAAATCAACACTTGATTTAGCAAACCGGTCATATCTCATACGACCCGACCAATAGCAAACCACCCGATTAATATACGGTATCACATACGCACATTTAATCGGGTCCCCGCGCATATCACATATGCACACCACATCGTTTCGCCTGGGCTGGGTAACTCCATTGTGGGACTCTGAGACTCGTCAGTATGCCGGCAGTGGGTGATGATCATATCAAGCACCCCCAAGCCGCAAGAGGTCAGCTAAATGTAACGGCCCCAGGGTATTGAGCGATCAGAAGAAAACAAGCGAACCTGTCACAGCTCCCGTCGAGCCAACCAGCAACACTACCGTACAGTCCGGTCTCTTCGTCAGATATACTGCATATCGAGTCTAGGGATGGTAACGTCGACCCAAATAACTCAATAAGTCATGCCGATGAATGGTCTATAACAGATTGAGTAACTACTGATAACACTTATCAGTAAATCTCAACAGCCTTGGCCAGGGACTTACTGATATAGCCAATCGAGCACAGCACAGCATCAACCCCCAATACCGGGAGAGACGAAACCCCTCCTATCGCTCATCATCTTCGTGTGTCTCGGGACTGTACCCAAAATCCACCTGTTTGCACGACTCAGTAGAGCCGTGGTAGGGTGGTAATCAAAGTACAGTGGGAGAACACACAAGACTCTATGACGATCTCGGGTCTACAGACTAACTTGTACCAGTGTCACCTGAGAACTGCTATCCGACGATAGATATAATACCATATAAGAGTTCTCGGTGAGTCCGTCCAGTGTACCCAGTCACCACTGAGCACCCGTATACGATCTCGATGTCAAACATCAATGGATGTGGGAACATCCATCGCCCATCATATGGGTCTAGAATCATATACGCTAGTCTACTCTGGTATATCGATGCCCCATCTCGATACACCCACGACTAGGGACATTTCAGGATATGCTTATAAACTACAGACGTCCCACTAGTATGATCTCCATCATAATCATAGTAGTCAAGCCAATATCTTCAGGGCTTTATCAACATGTGTAAATGAATAAAAGCATGATCAAGTCAACATGTCAGATAAAGAAGAACCAGATAGTATACTATCATGTCGAGCAAGAATGTACAATGAATATATATATATACATGTATAAATACATCCACTATCATATAATGGCCTTTAGGGCATACATATATCCAACAGGCTCCCACTGTTTTTATCAAATCTTCCTTCGAACCCTAAAAGGTAAGACCAGCCGGAATTAATTACACCCTACAAGTTCGCCAATCTTTCGGCCAGGCCAGTGTCGGTACTTTGAGGGAGGTTCCACGTGCTTTCGCACGGACCTAATTAAAATAAACCTCGTTTTCCCAGGGGCGTAATCTCGTTAACACCTTTCTAGATACCTACTTGATCGGCTAATTGTAATGTGCAAAACTCTCCCAGGAGTAACTCTTACTCGTAGTGGGTATCGAGATCCAACTATCTCATAGAAGGTATGCAATCTCATTGCAAATTTCAACACTTGAAATTCCCGATAATATTTTACCCCTAGTGACTTATGACCTTAACTATGGTAAAAAAATCATAAGCACTAGTCAAGTTCTACCCGTCATTTCGTGATTAATTTAGACCACCCACATGACCCTTAACTATGGTCAACAAAGTCATATGATTGTCATAATTAATCGCATCATATGCTCTGTAGGAAGACATCACTTAGCTACCGCACACTATGCCTTAACTATGGTCAACAAACGTAGCACGAATACTAAGTACTCTACTTCCTAAAATGACGGAGGGTTACGACAGGTTTTTAAGAAAACCTTTTGCGTAATGAACTTGATATCGTTGTAGAATCTAGTGATTTCGAAATGGAGTGTTTTTAGGCTTTTACAAGTTTTGCTAAAGAGGTCACTCCCGGTGAAGGGATCTCGGCTCTTTCCTCATTGAATGAGGTGCTGGATATTTCTCAAAAAATACCACTATGCAAAACAAGAACTAGAGAAGAAATCAAAAACAAAACCGAGTGGGTTGTAGCATTTGCCAGTTTCTCTAAAGAGGCCACTCCCGGTGAAGGGATCTCGGCTCTTTCCTTATCGAATAAGGTGCTGGATATTCTACAAGGAATACCGCTATGCAAAGCAAGAACTAGAGCTACCAGTTTTTAAACCAAGATTCTACAACATCTTTAGGTTTCTTTTATTTCATTAATCTCATTAATGAAGTCCCATTAATTATGCTTCCTAAGCATTACAGAAGAAATGAAAGCAGCAATATTTATTATATATTATATATATAATATAAGCATTCATCTCATCATATAAAGTGTTCACATCACAGAATATCAGCAGCAGAAGAACACATATGATATATTGGATATGCTAGGAATTCCATGTTTTAAATTAAGCCAGTAAAAAACACGGATTCCACGGTCACGATGAATAGCCAAACCCATATCCCTAGACCCCTACGAGAGCTGCAAGCAACCATCCCAATTCTAGAGTTAGGAGACCCAGTCTCGACTCCTCGAGATGGTCTCCCATTGGACCCTAGAACCTGGTTAATTGTGCTCTCCTCCTTGGGTTTATCCTAATGCAGAAAATTAAATAATATACATCAATGGTGACATCATCCTCAACCCGGAAGTGCCCCAATAAAAGAATATTACATACAAGCTTTTACATGAATGAAAATGAAAAAATCTCAACTCACATAAAAAAACCCGGCTATTCAAAACACGACGATCCAATATAACATATTACTGCAACATATAGCATCACATGTCATCAACGTAAGTAAATATACGTATCCCAATTGTCGTTGACATATAGCAACGAAATCGGCGATACACCACATATTACACTTACGATAGCAGAAAAGAAAGTGAAAAACTACAACAATTGGAATCCGCAACCACCTTAGACATCATAAACCCAATGTATCACATACTTTGGATTTCATGCCTAACCAAATGAATTCCTTAGACATCTCATGCCTAACAATTATAAACCCCGCATTTTAGTCTCGCTATTGAAAACACTTTTCAATAGCCAGTCGGGTAATTCAATAAGATTCCCGACAACCTGATCGAATGCTCGTTGGAAACTTTAGTAGACGGTCGCACCCCCCGATGCCGTTGACGAAGTGCACTTAGGCGGAACACCGCGGCCGCGAGCACCCGAACGGATGCTTTTACCGACGGCGTTCTCCTACAGTCACTTGGTCAGGGCTATGGGGCGTGGCTATCTAGTAAGGTTACCCGGAGAGTATCCGCGTACGCTACATGATTGCGACGGACTTTTGATCCACATCAAAATCCCGTAGCAACCGATCAAATGAGACTGAATTGCTAGATTTATAAAATTCAAATTAGTTTTCAAAAAACTAAATATTGTGGATTCCAAGTATTGTATCACAATCACAGATAGCTATACGATATTAAACTTTTCCATCGAATCAACAAACACCTAAAATTTCCTAAAGAGCTCAACACTTGAGTGGAGTTTAAAAAGTACCCAGAACATGCCATAGCACCTATGGACCAATCGTAGAAGGGTCAACCCTTGCCTCACCTGTGGCGTCGCGGAACTACCACAAACCCCAGGGTTTGATGGCGGTTCCGACGGTCACAGAATCGAGTTAGGGTTTCGTTCTTCTAGAGGATCCATAGAAAACACCTGCACGATTTTCTGAAGAATTTAAACACAGAAAAAACCAACTCTTGGAAATTTCCAGCGAGGGAAAAAATGGGTTATTGATATCCGTTCGAACTTTTTAACGTCGTCTAAATAACCTGAAATGATATTAGAATAACGACTACGAAACACTCCGAATTGCCTTTACAGAATGATAACATCACATGCAATCTTAGCAAAAACAAGCAACACCTGAAATACCAAAACCCAGAGACTGGAACACAGGAAAAATTTGAACCCAAAACTACCCAGTGGGACCGGCCAGGCTGGAATTTCATGCCATGTGGTCGGCCATTTTCCGGCACGAGGGGTTCAGTTTTCTTCTGTGTTCATGTTACATCACATGTAACATTCTGCAGTTGCTTAAAAAAATTTTAGACACTTTAAAAATTTTGACAGAAACTAGATTTTTATTTCATGTGTTTCGGAGTTGTTTCGGTTTCATAATTCTACAAACATCTTCTAATTCTCTAGCTTGGCTCTGATACCACTGCTGGGTTCGCTAGGGCGGCCGCTGGGTTTCGGAAGGCATCGACCATGCCGTTTTCAAAAAAATGGCGCGCTAAAGAACCCTAACGAATATAAACTAGAGAATTAGACGAACAAACATGTAAACGTCTTTACATCTAAGTGAACAAGGAATACAACATTTGTAGACCGGTCCTTCACTTCAATAGCTCCGTGTAGTAGTCCCTTCACTCCAAGTAGTGATCTCCTGGACTCTAGTGAGGCTCCACAAGGTCAAATGAACAAGCTTGCATGAAGCCTTCGAGGCCGAAGATAATATACGTCGAGGAGACACTAACATAAGCTATCTCTCCACTAACTGATGAACTAGTGAAGAAACAACCCAATCTAAATGTCTAGTAGAGAAGAGGTTGATGATGTAGGAATTTTGCTCACTTTAGAAATTATTTTCCACTATTTTTCTTCACCTCTCATGAAGCTAGAAAGCTTGAGGAAGGAGATGAAGAAAGCAACCATGGAATGAAGCAAGTGAAGAATGAATCAAGTGGTGAGAATAGCAACCATGGATGAGTTAATATCATATACTAACTCATGCAGAGACTAAACCATGGCTAAACAATAATGGTTGGGTTAATAAATATCTTCAAGTAAAACAAAATTAGTGGACTTGGTCAATGGTTCCACAAGCTTCAACCATGTGACAATTTCCAACTAATTTGATTCACTTTAAATAAACAAAACCTTACATTATTATAAGCATAGTGTGAGTCTCATATACCCATATAGCATGTGACATCAAGCATGACACAAAAGATGTACTTTAATATATATCACATATATACTTAGTGTACACTGGTGAGAAAAAGAATACTTAAGTGAGCTAATATTAGTTAATGTAAGATAATATATCAAATATATAAGTATACAATAAATTATTAAATCAACACTTGATTTAATAATCCGGCTATATCACTTACAACCAACTAATATCAAATGTATCAACTTGTCGAATCAACACTTGATTCGACAGCCCGGTTATATCATATATAACCGACTGATATAACATATCGCGAGAATAGAATACGGTATCACATACGTGTATTAATCTCGGTCCCACACATATCACATATGTGCTCCTACTTCATTTCGCTTGAGCCAGGAAACCTCTGTGTAGGACTCTAAAGACTCGTCAATACGCCGGCAGTAGGTGGTGATCATATCAGTCACCCACAAGCCGCAGGCGGTCTGCTAAACATAACGGCCACCCGGGTATTGAGCGATCAGAAGATCAACAAGCAAGCCTACTCATACTCCTGCGAATCCAATCAGTAACACTACCGTACAGTCCGGTCTCTTCGTCTGATATATCGCATAACTCGGCCTGGGGGTGGTAAACGTCAGACCCCACTAGCCTGATAAGTCATGCAGATGTGAGGCCCGTAACTGTTCGAGAAACAACTGATAACACTTACCAGTAAATCTCAGCAACCCTGGCCAGGGATTTCTTGTTATGGCCAATCAAGAATAGCGCAACATCAACCCCCAATACCGGGAGAGACGAAATCCCCTCCTATCGCTCATTGCCTCCATGTGACTCGGGACTGTACCCAAAAACCACCGTTTTGCACGATCTCTTGAACGTGGTAAGGTGGAAATCAAAGCACAGTGGGAATCACACAAGACTCTATGACGATCTCGGGTCGACAGACTAACCTGTACCAGTGTCACCAGAGAATTGCTATCTGACGATAGGTATAATACCATTTAGGAATTCTCGGTGAGTCCGTTTAGTGTACCCAGTCTCCACTGAGCACCCGAATACCTTCTCTGATGTCAAACACCAATGGATGTGGGATCATCCATCGCCCGTCATATGGGTCAAGAAGCGTATACGCTAGTCTACTCTGGAATATCGATGCCCCGTCTCGATACTCCCACGATTAGGAACATTTGAAGGATGTACTTACCGACTACCTCTGCCCCACTAGTATGATCTGCATCATAATCCTGGTAGTCAAGTACTCATCTTATGGGCTTTATTAACATGTAATAAAGAGACAATAAGTGTACATGTTAAGATAAAGAGCAACCAGATAGCATACTATCATGTCGAGCAAGAAAGTCCTCCCTATATATGTCCAAGTATCCACTATAATATACATCACATGTATAATAATGGCTTCTAGGGCGTACATATAACTAACAGGTTATACCGATCGATCCGTGTCCTTCGGTCTTCAACCTCTATCCTGAGTACCTCGCGGCTTCCTCGATCAAGTTCGATCTCCGGTCTCCCTCGTCGAAGACGATCCACGTCGGATTAGTAATACGGGCTCCTGCCTCAAAACTGAAGCAACTCGCGTGTCTAGTTTTCTAACCTAGATAGCCAAAATGAAGTAGAGAGAGTGTTTGAATACTTTGTCTCAAAACACCCAAGGATTCTCAACTCATAAGCGGGATTGGGTGGAGGTTGATGTAACGTTTTAAAATAAATAAATAAATAAATAAATAAAATTCTTTAAGTGAATTTTATGATTTTCGGTAAAGTAAAACGTTGTTTTTGTAAAACTAAACTGTAATTATTTTTCACTATAAATTTAAAAATACCTATTTTAATTATGTAATTACTAGTAAATAGTTTTTATTTAGCCACTTATAAATTTTTAGTTTAATTAAATATTTTTCCTAAATTAATTATTTTAAATATTAACATAAGCTTTATTTATACACTAAATTAGTGTAAATTACAAATTTGAATGGGTTTAATTTGCAAAAATGAACCATTGCATATTAGAATCTAGTGTGTATCATGCAAAATTTATTTGCAAATTTTTTTCCATGATCCTAGAATTTTCTTTAGTTGTTTTAGAAGAGAAATGGTTAAAATTAAATAAAATGATGAAAAGACATAAAGAAGGTGATATTTTGGGAGAACTTTCTACATCCTTCTTCACTCTTTTCTTTCTCTCCCTCACCTCCTTGAAGTGGCCGGCCTCCTCACTTTGGCAGCCCCCCATTTTCACCCCTTGATTTGGTTACAAAAATTCATCAAAAATTCAATAAAAAACCCACAAAATCCTAATTAATTCCTACCCTCTATTCTTTGCTCATTTTTACATGGATTTTGGATTTATAAAGCATTCTTTTTGGAGGCAAATTTTCATGGTTGGATCTCACATGTGGAGGTATAAATTTCATTCTTATGATTTATTGTTATTAGATATTTCATTTAAGCATAATTAGATTTAATAAATTAATTCTATTTACAAGTTTTAAAATTCAAGTTAGGGTTTGTAAAATCAAGTTATGAATTTTATTAATTAAGTAGGGTTATAATAACTAGTTTAACATTTTTGGAATTTGAAAATCTTGTATGGTTGGTATAATGTAAATTGTTTATCCAAAATTGTTTAAATTAAACAACTTTGTAAACTAGATTTCTATATATTATATATATTGGTGAAATAAAATTCCTATTAATGTTTGTAACACTAGATTATGGTTTTAATGGGGATATTAACTTGTTAGTGGAATGAAAAGCTTAATTTGGTTACTATTTTCTATTGATAATTGAGAAATAGTAATAAAATTGCTATTTTTGCTAACTAGATTTTGGAAATTCTTAAGTAAATGAGATTTAAAATCTAATTTATGGTTTCATTATATTACTATCATCATAAATTGTAGTTTGATAAGTTAATTTTGGCAAAATCAAGTTTAGTCGTGAAATTATGAAATTTTTGCTTGCAAGGTGTTGAAATTGATAAAATTGTAAACTAGGAATTTATTTTAATACAAATTAGTGTGATAAAAATATGGTAATTGTTTCTATAATCTAGTTAGGTTATTTAATGAATATTATGACCATTAGTTTCTTTTAAACATCAAGTTTTCAAGTAAAACGGTAAATTGGCGTTTTCGGGTTTTACGAAATCGGACGGTTTGATCGATTTTTTGGGTTTCGATAAATTAAATCATGTTTTATATTATAAGTAATGAGTTTTAAAACTATGAGTTCTTTGTTGATGTTTATCTCGATCAATCGGCGTTTGTACGCCGATATCGAGCGATATTTGGTTCTTTTGCATGAGCGGGACATAGGTTTTAACCTATGCGCGTTTCGTGCATCGTATTGGTTTTGTCCATGATTCAGTTTACGATATTATATGTGTTTGCGTATAGGTACGCCTCACATGGACTTCGGACGAGGAAGAAGAGGAGGGCGACATCATTTTCGGCAGACAAGGACCAGGTGAGTAGATGTATATCTACGGGGGAAGTCGGGTGGATGGCGTTAACACCCCCGCAAACGTAGAATAGGAATAAGTACTTATTGTCATTAGGAAGCCAGACGTGACCTTAGAATTTCGGTGAGTAGGACCCTAGTAGTGACCTTAGGTTGGACTAAATTGATTTAGAAAGACCTTACCCGAGGATGAATATCTTGGAGGAGATTCGTAGGTTTCAGGTAGATACACACGCACGCACACACTGGGACTCGACGTGGTGTATACGTGTATGTGTATATATATATAGGACTAGGTGTAGGTATATATATATACACAATACGTATATATGATACAAGGATGTGATATGGTACACGGGAATGAAACAATATAACTGGGCTTGATGCCGTGATTCTTGGTTATACGGTCGTGTTATGATGTTAGCGGATCACTAGGAAATGAGATAATGAATAGGTATACATAAATAATAAAGGGTGGTTATGATATTGAAGTACATGGGACTCTAAAATAGAACCCGGACCGTAACCTGTGCCCGAAAGTCTGATATGATGTATGTGTGACTTAATTACGACATCATATAGGTGTGACTTGATTTCGATATCATATATGTGTGACTTGATTACGATATCATATAGGTGTGACTTGATTACGATATGATCTAAGTGTGACTTAATCACAATATGATACATATGACATGATATTTCTGAGGATAAATTAACGATGTATATTTATGCTGGCAAGGATATATGATTGATGTATGCGATTACAGTATAGCACCTTGATCATGACATGTGTTGATGATGGTATTACGAATAATGAGACACGTAGGTGATACTTGACCCGTACCCCGATATTGGGATGCCGTACGATGGATTTTACCGTACGAGGCATAGATGTAATGATTGATCCGCACTCTTGATTCGAGGAAGTAGTACTACGTACGTGACGCTATTGAGGCTGGATCGCCGACTATTAGAGATATGGACTCAGACTTTAGGTGTACTCTTATTTCTTATCGACTAGTTTCTTAGGTTTAGTTCCTTAGGAGGTTAGATGGACACTAGTTTAGGCTCGAGTCATATAATTGTAGTTATACTTGTATATCAAATGAGTGGTTATTACACATCTGTCTTTATATTCAGACCGTAATCATTATGGTGCATGTTCATACATATGTTTCTATAATCTGAATAACACTTTGCCTGTTAGGACACCAGCACCATTACCGATGATGCGCATATTCCACGCACACTTATTTGCCGGCTCACACACATCATCATCGGTAATTGCTATGTCACGTACACTTTAGATCATATTATCTTTTATTGATAGAATCAGCTAACAGCTAGATCGATATAATATTGTGATTACTCTCTGGTGTTAGTATAGACATGGCATTTATTACTTAGACATTTCATGCATTCACATTTTCATGTTATCATGCAGTATTATGGGGCTTATTCCGACACTTATCATATACTTACTCATGACTTTGGGATTTTGGATTTCTACGAGATTTCTGGATTTTGAGGAAAACCGCAAGAATATATAAAAACTTCTCTCTCTCTCTCCTCCTCTCTTTTTTAAAAATATAAGATGCGGTTTTCTCGTGATGTATGTGTCGTCCACCATGAGATTTCATGTTTTCTGTTGGATTTCGAGACCCGATTCGAGGAGTGGATGAACCGTCTCGGGTACATGGTGGGCCCGGTATGGTACCCCGGGGCAAGAAGATCGAGTTGTAGATGATGAGCCTGGCAGGGGAAGACTACCTATCGGTGATGTCTGGCGCGGCGGATATCCGGAGGATACCGACCGCTGTCGTGAGATTTGATGATATGGGCCGATCCGGACTGACGGAGCCCGAGATATTGAGACTATGAGACATTGAGATTATGAGGTATTGAGACTTGATATTTACATGTTTTGTGTCGATACTTGACACGGATTTCCATGGATTTCACTGTTGATATTTCAGATTTCTATACACATTTTACCTTGATAAAAGCTAAAGATTTCTTATACAGATATATCTAGAGTTCGGGATTGGTTATTTTACATTCATGGTGCATGCATACTCATTCACATGACATAGTACTATATGAGGCACTGACACGAGCACGGAGCATTTGCACGTACACGTAGCTTATTATCCTGTCTTTACTTGATGACCAGTAGTATATTAGTATATTATTATGACCTAGGATAGCGTCGTGCATTCGGTTTCTTTTCGCAGATATCTTCTACTCATGAGTTGGCAACTCACCCCCGTTGTGCAAAATTTTATTACAGGTTCGATGTACAGGTTTTCCTGGAAGCTTGCTGGCATATCTTTTCACTTAGGGTGATTTGCACGGTAGGTTAGTTCACTTGTATCCGGACCGCCATTGTACTTTTATTATTTCATTTGTATCTAGAAAGCTCCATCAACCAAACTTGTATTATTTGATAGTTTACTGGACCAGTTATTTATTTCGACCTTAGAGTCGCGCTTGTATTATTATGGTATCTGGTGGATTTGTTTCCTTTTAAGTTTTGAGCCTCGCCCTTTGGCGATGTATACTATTGTGCATTGGTGTGGTTTTTTCCGCCTTTTAGCGTAGAGCTAGCTCCCGTTTGGGGATGCTTTTTATTGTTTGTATATATTATACTTGTTTGTACCCGTTTAGGGCCAGTTTTTACAAAGGAGACTCTGCCGAAATTTTTGAGAAAATTGGATGATGCTTTTAAACTTGTTTTCTTCATGTTTTCCTTTACTTCTTCTTCTTTTATGGTTTAGATTTCTAGGCTTCGGCTTACTTGGGTTACGTTGCACCTCTAGACGCTTCGTAATCTAAGTGCCGGTCACGTTTCGTACTTTCGGGTCGTGACAAAGTTGGTATCAGAGCGCTAGGTTTAACCTTGTATAAGTCTAGGTGACCCTTGGTTGATGGAGTAGGCGACTTAGGTAGAGTAACGTACCGTGGGTATGATCCGCGGCATACTTGCGATACGCTACTCTGCTAAAGGAGCCTTAGGATGTATATTTCTTTGCACCGTATTTCATTCGTTCCTTTGACCTATCTTCGTCGATGTCGGAGGGTGGTTTCTGTTACCACGGTCGCACGGGTAGAGGGAGCTGCGGATCGTATGTGATGACCAATAGGGTATCTTTATTCTTGAGTATTGAAGCATTGTTTAGCGTGCGGACGAAGGGTATTCACATGCCTTCCAGATGAAGTTAAAGGATTCGAACGATTGTCAGAAACCCATTTTCCCAAGTTTAAAGTATTCGGAAGAACATGCAGGTATTTCTATGGACCCTCTAGAAGAATGAAACCCTAACTCGACATAATGACCACGAGAACGCCCTTGAACCTTAGGGTTTACGGCAGTTCCGCGGTGCCATTAGTGAGGCTTGGGATTTCCCTTCTACGGCTGGACCATCGATGCTGGGGTATGTACCGGATATTTTTAAACTGTACTTGAGTGTTGAGCTCTCGGGAAATTATGGGATTTTGATGGATCGATCGAAAAGTTTAATGTAGTCCGGATATCAGGTGAAGAGATCGATTACGTGGGAGACTCTAGATATGAGTATTGACGTTGGTAGCGTAGTCAGCACACCTATGAAGAGACAAGTTCGAAGCAATCGACACCAGAGGAAAAGGGGACAGAGGCGCACATTGACGATAATGTTTACGATTGTGATTTGGTGATTTGAATTTCATTTTTTCGTTGATTGGATTTTGGTATTTTGAGGAATTTGTTCTACGATTGGTATCTCTTATGTGTACCTTCATTACATTCTATTTGCGTTTCATATATCAGTTGTATTGATGTTGTTTAGTACATACCCAGTGCACTTGATTTGGTTTAAATACATTTTGAGATTTTGATTCATTTCGTGCATATGGTTACACATGATTTTGACATATGCTTAGACCTAGTTTTCATGCATTTTCGTACTGTGATTTCGATTTTGATATTCGGTGTATGTTTTCATGCACCATATGCACCTGATTTAGATTCTTGCGCACACTTGGCGCACTTGATGTGATTTTGTGCACACCAGATGCACTAAATCTGGGTTTTGTGCAGATTAGATGCACCTGATATTAGAGTCGTGCACGCCCGTTGCACTTGACAGATGTTTTTGTTGCACACCTGTTGCACTCAGTTTTGTTTTGTGTGTATTCGTGGCATCTGTATTTGGTTTCGATTTCAGTGCGCACCGGACGCACATGATATTTTTATGATGTGATTGGGATTGATTTCAGTTTGAGCAGTATGTTTTTATAATCATTACTATTTGATTTAGTAACCAGGCGGGACGTGTATGTTAAATACAAGATATATATATATATATATAGCTATTTTTTTAAATAAACGTCCGCTACTTATGCCGTGACACGTGCGTCACACGGCGATTTTCAAAAGGGGTCCTTGCATGCTTCTTTATCCAGATGTTTGGACGATTTTACTATGATGCGCACTATATATAAGTTGTAGTTTTGATGTATATTATGTTGGTTTTCGTATTGGGTTTTGATATTTTATTTTCGCCATAACTCCGATGATTGCGTTATGCATGACGGAGTTGACTTTAGTTATGTATTGATGACTTCGGAGCCCCGACGATTTGAGTGTTTTGGCTGAATGTTTTAGTAATTGGGGGGAGTTTTAATTTAAATTCGGGGACCGAATTTCTTAAAGGGGGGAAGATTGTAAAGTTTTAAAATAAATAAATAAATAAATAAATAAATAAAATTCTTTAAGTGAATTTTATGATTTTCGGTAAAGTAAAATGTTGTTTTTGTAAAACTAAACCGTAATTATTTTTCACTATAAATTTAAAAATACCTATTTTAATTATGTAATTACTAGTAAATGGTGTTTATTTAGCCACTTATAAATTTTTAGTTTAATTAAATATTTTTCCTAAATTAATTATTTTAAATATTAACATAAACTTTATTTATACACTAAATTAGTGTAAATTACAAATTTGAATGGGTTTAATTTGCAAAAATGAACCATTGCATATTAGAATCTAGTGTGTATCATGCAAAATTTATTTGCAAATTTTTTTTCCATGATCCTACAATTTTCTTTAGTTGTTTTAGAAGAGAAATGGTTAAAATTAAATAAAATGTTGAAAAGACATAAAGAAAGTGATATTTTGGGAGAACTTTCTACATCCTTCTTCACTCTTTTCTTTCTCTCCCTCACCTCCTTGAAGTGGCCGGCCTCCTCCCCTTGGCAGCCCCCCATTTTCACCCCTTGATTTGGTTACAAAAATTCATCTAAAATTCAATAAAAAACCCCACAAAATCCTAATTAATTCCTACCCTCTATTCTTTGCTCATTTTTACATGGATTTTGGAGTTGTAAAGCATTCTTTTTGGAGGCAAATTTTCATGGTTGGATCTCACATGTGGAGGTATAAATTTCATTCTTATGATTTATTGTTACTAGATGTTACATTTAAGCATAATTAGATTTAATAAATTAATTCTATTTACAAGTTTTAAAATTCAAGTTAGGGTTTGTAAAATCAAGTTATGAATTTTATTAGTTAAGTAGGGTTATAATAACTAGTTTAACATTTTTGGAATTTGAAAATCTTATATGGTTGATATAATGTAAATTGTTTATCCAAAGTTGTTTAAATTAAACAACTTTGTAAACTTGATTTCTATATATTGTATATATTGGTGAAATAAAATTCCAATTAATATTTGTAACACTAGATTGTGGTTTTAATGGGGATATTAACTTGTTAGTGAAATGAAAAACTTAATTTGATTACTAGTTTTTATTGATAATTGAGAAATAGTAAAAAAAAAATACTATTTTTGCTAACTAGATTTTGGAAATTCTTAAGTAAATGAGATTTAAAATCTAATTTATGGTTTCATTATATTA
The DNA here is from genome assembly GCA_030015575.1 of Agapanthus africanus. Lineage (NCBI taxonomy): Eukaryota > Viridiplantae > Streptophyta > Magnoliopsida > Asparagales > Amaryllidaceae > Agapanthus > Agapanthus africanus. The sequence continues at coordinate 214,718,933 of JASDDO010000029.1, forward strand.
CTATCATCATAAATCGTAGTTTGATATGTTAATTTTGGCAAAATCAAGTTTAGTCGTGAAATTATGAAATTTTTGCTAGCAAGGTGTTGAAATTGATAAAATTGTAAACTAGGAATTTATTTTAATACAAATTAGTGTGATAAAAATATGGTAATGGTTTCTATAATCTAGTTAGGTTATTTAATGAATATTATGACCATTAGTTTCTTTTAAACATCAAGTTTTCAAGTAAAACGGTAAATTGGCGTTTTCGGGTTTTACGAAATCGGACGGTTTGATCGATTTTTAGGGTTTCGATGAATTAAATCATGTTTTATATTATAAGTAATGAGTTTTAAAACTATGACTTGTTTGTTGATGTTTATCTCGATCAATCGGCGTTTGTACGACGATATCGAGCGATATTTGGTTCTTTTGCATGAGCGGGACATAGGTTTTAACCTATGCGCGTTTCGTGCGTCGTATTGGTTTTGTCCGTGATTCAGTTTACGATATTATATGTGTTTGCGTATAGGTACCCCTTACGTGGACTTCGGACGAGGAAGAAGAGGAGGGCGACATCATTTTCGGCAGACAAGGACCAGGTGAGTAGATGTATATCTACGGGGGAAGTCGGGTGGATGGCGTTTAGCACCCCCGCAAACGTAGAATAGGAATAAGTACTTATTGTCATTAGGAAGCCAGACGTGACCTTATAATTTCGGTGAGTAGGACCCTAGTAGTGACCTTAGGTTGGACTAAATTTATTTAGAAAGACCTTACCCGAGGATGAATATCTTGGAGGAGATTCGTAGGTTTCAGGTAGATACACACACACGCACACACTGAGACTCGACGTAGTGTATACGTGTATGTGTGTGTGTATATATATATATATATATATATATATGACTGGGTGCAGGTATATATATATACACAATACGTATATGTGATACAAGGATGTGATATGATACACGGGGATGAAAAAATATAACTGGGCTTGATGCCGTGATTCTTGGTTATACGGTCGTGTTATGATGTTAGCGGATCATTAGGAAATGAGATAATTAATAGGTATACATAAATAATAAAGGGTGGTGATGATATTGAAGTACATGGGACTCTAAAATAGAACCCGTACCGTAACCTGTGCCCGAAAGTCTGATATGATGTATGTGTGACTTGATTACGACATCATATAGGTGTGACTTGATTTCGATATCATATATGTGTGACTTGATTACGATATCATATAGGTGTGACTTGATTACGATATGATCTAAGTGTGACTTAATCATAATATGATACATATGACATGATATTTCTGAGGATAAATTAACAATGTATATTTATGCTGGCAAGGATATATGATTGATGTATGCGATTACAGTATAGCACCTTGATCATGACATGTGTTGATGATTGTATTACGAATGATGAGACACGTAGGTGATACTTGACCCGTACCACGATATTGGGATGCCGTACGATGGATTTTACCGTACGAGGCATAGATGTGATGATTGATCCGCACTCTTGATTCGAGGAAGTCGTACTACGTACGTGACGCTATTGAGGCTGGATCGCCGACTATTAGAGATATGGACTCAGACTTTAGGTGTACTCTTATTTCTTATCGACTAGTTTCTTAGGTTTAGTTCCTTAGGAGGTTAGATGGACACTAGTTTAGGCTCGAGTCATATAGTTGTAGTTATACTTGTATATCAAATGAGTGGTTATTGCACATCTGTCTTTACATTCAGATCGTAATCATTATGGTGCATGTTCATACATATGTTTCTATAATCAGAATAACACTTTGCCTGTTAGGACACCAGCACCATTACCGATGATGCGCATATTCCACGCACACTTATTTGCCGGCTCACACACATCATCATCGGTAATTGCTATGTCACGTACACTTAAGATCATATTATATTTTATTGATAGAATCAGCTAACAGCTAGATCGATATAATATTGTGATTACTCTCTGGTGTTAGTATAGACATGGCATTTATTACTTAGACATTTCATGCATTCACATTTTCATGTTATCTTGCAGTATTATGGTGCATATGCCGACACTTATGATATACTTACTCATGACTTTGGGATTTTGGATTTCTATGAGATTTGTGGATTTTGAGAAAAACCGCAAGAATATATAAAAACTTCTCTCTCTCTCCTCCTCTCTTTTTTAAAAATATAAGATGCGGTTTTCTCGTGATGTATGTGTCGTCCACCATGAGATTTCATGTTTTCTGTTGGATTTCGAGACCCGATTCGAGGAGTGGATGAACCGTCTCGGGTACAGGTTGTCCCAGTATGGTACCCCGGGGCAAGAAGATCGAGTTGTAAACGATGAGCCTGGCAGGGGAAGACTACCTACCGGTGATGTCTGGCGCGGCGGATATCCGGAGGATACAGACCGTTCTCGTGAGATTTGATGATATGGGCCGATCCGAACTGACGAAGCCCGAGATATTGAGACTATGAGACATTGAGATTATGAGGTATTGAGACTTGAGATTTACATGTTTTGTGTCGATACTTGACACGGATTTCCATGGATTTCATTGTTGATATTTCAGATTTCTATACACATTTTACCATGATAAAAGCTAAAGATTTCTTATACAGATATATCTAGAGTTTAGGATTGGTTATTTTACATTCATGGTGCATGCATACTCATTCACATGGCATAGTACTATATGAGGCACTGACAGGAGCACGGAGCATTTGCACGTACACGTTGCTTATTATCCTGTCTTTACTTGATGACCAGTTTTATATTAGTATATTATTATGACTTAGGATAGCGTCGTGCATTCGGTTTCTTTTCGCAGATATCTTCTACTCACGAGTTGGCTACTCACCCCCGTTGTGCTAAATTTTATTACAGGTTCGATGTAAAGGTTTTCCTGGCAGCTTGCTGGCACATCTTTTCACTCAGGGTGATTTGCACGGTAGGTTGGTTCACTTGTATCCGGACCGCCATTGTACTTTTATTATTTCATTTGTATCTAGAAAGCTCCATCAACCAAACTTGTATTATTTGATAGTTTACTGGACCAGTTATTTATTTCGACCTTAGAGTCGCGCTTGTATTATTATGGTATCTGGTTGATTTGTTTCCTTTTAAGTTTTGAGCCTCGCCCTTTGGCGTTGTATACTATTGTGCATTGGTGTGGTTGTTTCCGCCTTTTGGCGTAGAGCTAGCTCTCGTTTGGGGATGCTTTTTATTGTTTGTATATATTATACTTGTTTGTACCCGTTTGGGGCAAGTTTTTACAAAGGAGACTCTGCCGAAATTTTTGAGAAAATTGGATGATGCTTTTAAACTTGTTTTCTTCATGTTTTCCTTTACTTCTTCTTCTTTTATGGTTTAGATTTCTGGGTTTCGGCTTACTTAGGTTACGTTGTGCCACTAGATGCTTCGTAATCTAAGTGCCGGTCACGTTCCGTACTTTCGGGTCATGACAGTTGAAGAAGAAGCCATGAAGAAAAAGTGTGAGCTTAAGAGAAAAGAGCAAGTGAAGAAAAGTGTCTGCTCTTTTCTTTAGTTTTTTTTTTGCTTTTGTTTTGTGTGTGTTATTTTAGCACTTAGAGAAAATCCTCACTCAAAAAAGTGAGCAGCCATCACACAACCAAAATATCACATACAAATATCTTAGCCTAAACAAAACAACCCCCATGTCACCTTGAATCATCTAATGACTCATAGCCATGAGTCACCAAGTGCATGCACTCACACTTCCTCACACAATAAAACATTTAAAACCTAAATGTTTTAATCCAAGAAAAAGAAATGGCATTTACTAAACTAATCTTGTAACGGATTACAAGAATACCACCCATCTGTATATACATACCTGCATCCGTATTCCTACTGAATACGAATACAACGAGACGAAAATAATCCAACAATATAATACTAGGATCCGGCTTAAACCAAAGCCTACTAGTATTATCCGTCCGATCATGATCCCTGCACAAGTGCACGTATATGATCGAACCCTGCCGTAAAACCATACGGCCTCTAAAACGTTTCGCCCGAACCACGGAAACCCTCTGTGTGGGACTCTAAAGACCCGTCAATACGCTGGCAGTGGGTTTAACCACAAGCACGTCAGTGGTGCTAGCTGTACGTAACGGCTACCCAGGTTTTGAGCGAAAGGGATGCCGATGAGCAAACTCATCCTGAAACCCCTACTGAGCCTGACAGTGACAATATATGTACAGTCCGGTCTGTTCGTCTATGAGTGTCGTATATCGAGTCTATGGGGGTGGATAAAGTCAGACCCCTAATAACTTGACATTTAGTGTCGGCATGAAACCTATCACCAACTGAGAAACTACCGTACCTAGATCGGTAATTCTCGTCTACCTCGGCCGAGGATTTCTGGTGATGGCCACCCGTGCGCACCGCGACATCAACCCCTAATACCGGGAGAGATGAATCCCCTGACGATCCGCTCACTGCCTCCATGTGGCTCGGGACTGTACCCAACTAAAACCTGTTTGCATGACACCTTTGAGCCGTGGTAGGGTAGTAATCAAAGCACAATAGGAACTCACACGAGACAAATGACGATCTCAGGTCGATAGACTAACCTGTACACATGTCACCAGGGAACTGCTATCTAACAATAGGTATAATACCAACTAGCATGTTCCCGGCGAGTCCGTCTGGTTTACTTATAATCCAATGAGCACATGTATACATCTTAGGTGAACCAACTAACACCAATGGCTTGTGAGACCGGCCACCGCCCTTCATCGGGATCTCGATCCGTATACACTAGTCTACTCTTGGAGTATCGATGCCCAGTCTCGAAACTCCCATGACTAGGGACACTTTAAAGATGTGCTTATAGACCACACAACTCTCACGTATATGATCGTCATCATACTACTGGTAGTCAAGAAAGAATCCTATGGGCTCTATCAACATGTAATAGTGATCTGTAATGTCACCTAAAGCATGTACACGATGATAAAGACAAACCAGATAGCATACTATCATCTTGAGTAAGACTATTCTACCGGTATAGGTCCACCCTCAATCATTGCATTCACGTGCATGTGATCCAATAATTGACTCAAGGGCACTATAGACAACACTTTCAAATTATAAAAGAAGAATTTGTCCGGATTAATCATACCCCCATAATTCTTGCTTAACCTTTCGGTCAGGCTAGAGTTGGTTCTGTAAGTCGATGTTGCGAACCCAGCGGGTCCGCGGGGAGGTGGAATATTTAAAAAAATGGATTTTACAAAGATCACAACACCGACTTGAACTCCAGGATCGATCCTAAACCCTAACTTGCAAACATGCAAGAGGTTAACTACTCGGAAAGTAGTTTTACCTCATGAAAATGTTGGGCTACGGCAGCGCCCCGGCCATCAAACCGTGGACAAATGCGGAACAAAAATTTTCTAAACTGGCGCTACCATGACCCGATGCCCGGATCTACCTTAAACCCTATTCTAGTAAGCAATATAAAGAGTTAGGAATGGTTATACCGAGTTGATCCATGCCCTTCGGTTTTCAACCTTTATCCAAAACTCCTAGTGGTTGCAGATCGAGTTTGGTTGCCGGTCTTCCTCTATCTACGTTGATCCACCTGAGGGAAACGGCACAAGCTTCAACCTCGCCAAGCGAGGCAACCGATGCTCCAAGGTTGCTAGCAATAGAGAGTGGAGGTGTAGGAATGTGTCACTATAATTTTCTTCTCATCACAATGCTCAAAAGAGCAACTCAAGAAGATGAAGGAGGTAAGGAAACATGTGGCATGAGCAACTCAAGAAATGTGCTAAGTATTTTCTCCAAGTGAGAATCAATGAGTGAAAAGAGCAAGTAAAGAAATAAAGTGGAGAAAAGAAATGAGCAAGGCCACTTGAGAAAAATTGTGGCTGCCTCTCACTCACTCTCAATCATGCACAAACACAAAATATCTCTTTTCATTTTACAATAAACAATACAATGCCCATACCTCTCTACATGCCTCACCATGCTCATGCCAACTCACCTTCCACCTCAGTTCCAATTGATTTTCTAAAAAGAAAATCAATTAATGAGGTGGACATCTTCTAGAAACTATTCCGTATAAATACGGAATGCAACCCGGTACACGTATCGAAATACATATACGCGTATTCGTACCAAAATATGAATAGCTAAGAGAGAAAATGAATAGTGAACGATAATACTAGAATATAAATACACATATATATATATATAAATTATTAAATCAAAACCTGATTTGATAATCCGGCTTAATCCTAAGCCGCTAGTATTATCAACCGTCCGATTAAAGTCTGTGCAGCCTGTACACATATTTAATCGAACACCTGTATGTACCAACATTCGTCAACTACACCATATCGCCTGAACCATGAAAACCCTCTGTGTGGGACTCTAAGGACTCATCAATAAGCTGGCAGTGGGTTTAACCACAAGCACGTCAGCGGCACTAGCTGTACGTAACGGCTACCCAGGTATTGAGCGAAAGGAAGGACGATGAGCTAACTAATCCAAACCCCCACTGAGCCTGACAGTGACAATATCCGTACAGTCTGGTCTATTCGTCTAAGATTATCGCATATCGAGTCTAGAGGGTGGATAAAGTCAGACCCCTAATAACGCGATAATTTGTGTCGGTATGAAACCCATCACCACATGAGAAACTACCTATCCTAGATCAGTAATTCTCGACTACATTGGCCAAGGATTTCTGGTGATGGCTACCCGTGCACTGCGCGACATCAACCCCCAATACCGGGAGAGACGAATCCCCGACAATCTGCTCACTGCCTCCATGTGGCTTGGGACTATACCCAACTAAAACCTGTTTGCACGGCTCTTTTGAGCCGTGGTAGGGTAGTAATCAAAGCATAATGGGAACTCACACGAGACAAATGAAGATATCAGGTCGACAGACTAACCTGTACACATGTCACCTGGGAACTGATATCTGACAATAAGTATAATACCAACTAGCAGGTTCCCGGAGAGTCCGTCCAGTGTACTCATAACCCAATGAGCACCTGTATACTATCTTAGGTGAAAAAACTAACACCAATAGCTTGTGAGACCTGGCTACCGCCCATCGACAGGGTCTCGATCAGTATACACCGGTCTACACTGGAGTATCGATGCCCAGTCTCGAAACTCCCACTACTAGGGACATTTAAGGATTTGCTTATAGACCCCCAGCTCCCACATATATGATCGCCATCATAATGCTGGTAGTCAAATAAGAATCCTATGGGCTCTATCAACATGCAATAGTGATGATAAAGACAAACCAGATAGCATACTATCATCTCGAGTAAGACTGTTCTACCGGTATAGGTCATCCCTCAATCATCACAATCGCGTGCCCGCGATTCAATAATTGACTTGAGGGCACTATAGCCAACAGAAAACATGTCCTTCGGGTCTTCTTGTCACTGTCCTCCTCGTCGTCATAGGCTCTATGGATCGTTCGGATCGGGTCTCCTCGTCGATCCTCTCATGTCGAAGATGATCCACCCGAGAGTCTGTGCATCGAGCTCCCACCTCAATGGAAGTAACTAGGGCACCTAGTTTGCGACATTAGATGTCGTAGACGATGTAGAGAATATAGATGGAATGCTTTGTCTCTCATAGCCATAGGATTCTCAACTCATGAGACAAGAATGGCTTGAGGGAGGTAGAAAAAGAATACTTGAGGAAAAAGCTAGTGAGAAGTTTGCATAAGAAAAGAGAATGAGCTCTCTTGTGTCTTAACTGAACCATACTCTTTTCCTAATGAATAAATCATATAGGAAAATGAAATATGGTTTAATATCAACTTGGTGAGTTATGGGATGAAAACCACACAAGTGTCACTAAAAGCCATGCTCAATTTTATGCAAAATACAGCTCATTTCCTCCACTCATAAAATGAATAATCATTTAAACTAAAATGATAATTACAATTATGAGGTGTCTCTTCTAGAAGAATCTTTGAACAATTTACAAAAATGCCCCCCTCCGTATATACATACCCGTATCCGTATTCCGAAAAATACGAATACCAAAGAGACGAAAACTATCCATCAGTATAATACTAGGATCCGGCTTAAACCAAAACCCACTAGTATTATCTGTCCGAATCATCATCCGTACACAAATACACGTACGTGATCGTACCCTGTCGTAAAACCATACGACCTCTACATCTTTTGCTCGATGCAGGGAAACCCTCTGTGTGGGACTTTAAAGACTCGACACTACGCTGGCAGTGGATTTAACCACAGGGCGCAAGCCGTACTAGCTGTACGTAACGGCCCCCAGGTATATGCCGATAAGAAGGACGATAAGAAAACTCATCAGAACTCTTACTAAGCCTACCTGTGACAATCTCCGTACAGTCCGGTCTGTTCGTCTAAGAGTATCGCATATCGGGCCTAGGGGGCGGTAATCGTCAGATCCCTAATAGCGCAATAAGTCGTGTCGGAGAGTAGCCCAAAACACCCTGAGAAACTACTGGAGTACCTACCAGTAAATCTCGCTTGCCTTAGCCAAGAACTTTGTGTAATGGCCTTCCGAACACAACGCGATATCAAACCCCAATACTGGGAGAGACGAATCCTATCTAACCGCCACTGCCTCCAAGTGCTTCGGGACTGCACCCAACTACTACCTGTTTGCACGACTCCTTTGAGCCATGGTAGGGTAGTAATCAAAGTATAGTGGGAACACACTCGAGGCGAAGTAGCAGTGTCAAGTCGACGGACTAAGCTGTACTCATGTCACCTGGGAACCGCTACCCGGCGATAGGTATAATACCCACCAGCAGTTCCCGACGAGTCCTGTCCAGTGTACTCATAACCCAATGAGCACCTGCATACTATCTCCAGTATGACGTACTAATGGCTGTGGGACAGACCATCTCCCCTGCTGGGATGAGAAGCGTATACACTAGTTTACTCTGGAGTATCGATGCCCCGTCTCGATAATCCTATGACTAGGGACTTTTATAAGGATGTGCTTATAGACTACATAGCCCCCACTAGTGTGACTACCATCACAATGCTGGTAATCAAGCAAAGATCCTAAGGGCTCTACCAATATGTATAAGCGATATGCTAAAAAGACACATGCACATATTGAGGTAGAAACAAACCAAGTAGCATACTACCATTTTGAGAAAGATTGTTACTATATCCGTGTATATCCCAAGCTTCCATTAATTAATATACAAACCAGTATGGTACAATAATGGCCTCTAGGGCATATATCACTAACAATCTCCCACTTGCACTAAGGCCATATATTGGCATATCGCAGACCTATGATCTCGAATAGCCTCTCAAACAGTATCTGAGGGATGGCCTCGGTGTGTGGATCTGCAATGTATTTCTCCGTATCTACTATCCTTACCTCGATCTCCCTGTTCAGGTGGTACCGCCTCAAGATATGTCTGGACCTCTGATGGGACCTGGGTTCCTTCCCTAAAGCTATAGCGTCTTTTGTTGTCAGTACTAAAGTATTGGATCAACAATGGAAGGAACCACCTAAAGTTCAGTTAAGAACTTCCTCATCCAGGCTTCCTCTTTTTCGGCATCTCATGCAGCGAAATACTCTATTTCTATCGTCGAGCCAGCAACGGTGTCCTGCTTGAAGCTCTTCCAATAGACCGCCCCTCCATTGAGGGTAAAGACATAACCCGACATGGACTTGGATTCATCCTTGTCACTCTGGAAGCTAGAGTCAGCAAAGGCCTCGATCTGGAGGTCCTATCTTCTATACACTAAGAACATCTCCTTAGTCCTTCTCAGGTACTTGAGAATGTTCATTACTGCTATCAAGTGCTTCTCCCCTGGGTTTGACTGATACCGGCTTACCACGCTGAGTGCGTAAGCAACATCTAGTCTGGTACAAAACATCACATACATTATAGAGCCTACCGCAGAAAGCGTAGGGTATAATCGAAATGCGAGCCCTTTCCGAATTAGTCTTAGGAGACATCTCTTTGGAGAGGGTTATTCCATAACAAGCCGGTATACTACCGCACTTTGAATCTTCTATACTAAATCCATTCAGTATGGTGTTGATGTACCTTGACTGTGAAAGTCCCACTATCTTTTTAGATCTATCACGATAGATCTGGATCCCCAGAATGTAGGAGGCATCATCCAGGTCAATCATGGAGAACCTCTGTGACAAGAATCCTTTGACCGATTGTAGTATAGGAATGTCATTTCCTATCAAGAGAATGTCATCCACGTACAAGACGAGGAATAGCATGTAAGGCTACGCCAGCACCCCGGCCATCAATCCATGGTCAAATGCGGAACAAAAACTTTTAAAACTTGGCGGTAACGGAACCCTAAACTACGGATCGTAACATTAACCCTATACTTGTTAACTGTAAAGAGGTTTAAGAGATTATACCGATCGATCCGTATCCGATGGTCTTCAATCTCTGTCCTTGGCTTGTTGCGGCTTCCTCGACCAAGTTCGCTCTCCGGTCTCCCTTGTCAAAGAGGATCCACGTTGAGGATTCTTTATACGGGCTCCCGCTTCTAAACCGAAGAAACTCGGACATCAAGTTTGCTAACCTAGATGCCCTAGATGCAGTAGAGAGAGTGTGTGATCATTTTGTCTCAAAGAACCCATGGATTCTCAACTCATGAGAGGGTATGAGTGGAGGTGAAGAAGAAGCCAAGTGATGAAGAAGTTAGCACAAGAAATGAGCATGTGAAAAAAATAGCAAGCCAAGAAAGTGTCTGCTTATTTTGTGAGTGAGTTGTATGTGGTATCTGTTTGTGGCCAAGTTAAGAAAATTCCCAGCACAAAAAATCTCACACTCAACCCAACTCCATGAGTCACCAAGAGCACTTGTGCCACCATCAATGCACACAGGACCCAACACCATGAGTCACCAAGTGAGCACATGCACCATAAATGCCCAAGGCCAAAACTTATGCTCACAATTTCCATCACAATAAACATTAAACCAAATGTTTAAATCAAGAAAAGAAATGGCAACTTGAAAAGTAAACTCATAACGGATTATAAGAATACCCATCATCTGTACATACATACCTGCATCTGTATTCCGACTCAATACGAATACAATGAGACGAAAATAATCCAACAATATAATACTAGGATACGGCTTAAACCAAAGCCTACTAGTATTATCCGTCCGATCATGATTCATGCACAAGTGCACGAATATGATCGAACCCTGCCATAAAACCTTACGGCCTCTACAACGTTTCGCCCGAACCAGGGAAACCCTCTGTGTGGAACTCTAAAGACGCGTCAATATGCTGGCAGTGGGTTTAACCACAAGCACGTCAGTGGCACTAGCTGTACGTAACAGCTGCCCAGGTATTGAGCAAAAGGTAGGCCGACGAGCGAACTCATCCTGAAACCCTACTGAGCCTGGCAGTGACAATATCCATACAGTCCGGTCCGTTCGTTTATGAGTATCGCATATCGAGTCTGGGGGATGGATAAAGTCAGACCCCTAATAACTTGATATTTAGTGTCGGTATGAAACCTATCACCACCTGAGGAACTACCGATCCTAGATCAGTAATTCTCGACTACTTTGGCCAAGGATATCTGGTGATGGCCATCCGTGCACACCGCGACATCAACCCCCCAATACCGAGAGAGACGAATCCCCTGACGATCCGCTCACTGCCTCCATGTTGCTCGGGACTGTACCCAACTAAAACCTGTTTGCACGACTCTTTTGAGCCGTGATAGGGTAGTAATCAAAGCACAGTGAAAACACACATGAGACAAATGACGATCTTAGGTCGATAGACTAACCTGTATGCATGTCTCCAGGGAACTGCTATTTGACAATAGCTATAATAACAACTAGCATATTCCCGTCGAGTCCGTCCGGTGTACTCATAACCCAATGAGCACATGTATACATCTTAGGTGAACCAACCGACACCAATGGCTTATCAGACTGGCCACCGCCCCTTGTCGGGGTCTCGATCCGTAGACACTAGTCTACTCTAGAGTATCGATGCCCAGTCTCAAAACTCCCTTGAATAGGGACACATTAAGGATGTGCTTATAGACCACCCAACTCTCACGTATATGATCGCCATCATACTGCAGGTAGTCAAGCAAGAATCCTATAGGTTCTATCAACATGTAATAGTTATCTGTAATGTCGCATGAAGTATGTACACGATGATAAAGACAAACCAGATAGCATACTATCATCTCGAGTATGACTGTTCTACCAGTATAGGTCCTCCCTCAATCTTTGCAATCACGTGCCTGCGATCTAATAATTGACTTTAGGACACTATAGCCAACAATCTCCCAGTTGCACTTAAGGCTAAATATTGCGGTGTCGCATACTCACAGCCCGTGTAATACCGAACACCCAACTTCTCTACTAATAAGTTTCACAAAGATCGTTTGTAAAATTATTGCATTCGAGAAATAGCATCAGTGAGTTGATCGTCTCCAATGTTTCTTTCTATGTCTCCCTTTATCTCAAGTTCACGGAGAAAGCCATCTCCCGAAATGAGCAATACCTGTCTTAGAATATGTCTGGATATCTGACGGGACTCAGTTCACAAATGAACTCCAAATCCAGTAAACTTCTTAGACTATATCATACACTGAATTTAAACACTATCCTGTGCCATGACTCCCTCAGTATCCGCTTGGGCCAATTGTCCAAACTACAACACCTCAAAAGAGGGAAAACTATAACTCTGACAGTCACTCTATCATCCGGGTCACCTTGGAAGCCTGGAATGATAACCGTCTCCAGAAGGAGGCTGCCGTTACCAAATCCCTAGAACATTTACTTATGTTCATAAACTGCTTCCGAACGTTTCTCCAGAATTGGATTAATATATCAACTTATTGCATCTAGTGCAAAAACAACATCTGGTGTGGTACTTCACATCTCATGATTGACTCAATTGCCTAACCAAGTGATATGCCAATCATGCACATCTCTCTCCCCTTTAGTCTGTAAGACACCTTTAGAGAGGGTGACTCCATCATCTAATGGTACACCACCATACCAGTAGTCGTCCATTCTAAATACCTTTAGAATAGTGTCAAAGTACCCAGATTGGGAAACTACCCAAATTTAGATCTAAAACCATAGATCTAGTTTCTAGAATGCCTTATATTATTTTCATATCCTATGTGGAGAAACCACTGTGTGACAACCACAGTATAACCGATCGTAGTATAGGAATTTCACTTCCTACTATGTGTATGTCATCCAAATACCAGGACATCACACCCTACTACCTTCTTAACAGATCCATCTCCCATTCTAATGAAGTCAAAGCCTATGACTGTCACATCAAAAATAGACGATCTATCTCCGCTATATCTGCTTTAGTCTATAAATTGACACAAGCTACTTGTCCACTATGCTTCCGCTGCTCCCACTGACTATAAGAACCCTATGGCAGAGTCATATAACGTGCACTTCTAAAGCTAGTTTAGAACGACGCTATACCCATCCTCCTGCCGGGTCTCATAGTCTAGAACAACAGTAATGGAAATTCTGGGTGAACAAGAACCTCTCTGTTACCGTCTTTGAGAATACCGAAGTACCTCTCGGGCGCCTGAGGTTACCCACCATATCTGCGAAGTGGCTAATGGAATGTCAATCCTGATTGAATCTTTAGGTTCTATTAAATTTTCAGTAATCGTTTGTGGTTCTGGAATCACTTCCAGTTCTACCATACCCCCACTACTGTTTTCTGAAAAAGTCAATTTTACTAAAACTGTGGTGAGTCAAGAGCAATATCACTATTGATCTTCCAGATGGTAGAAAGCTAACCCTCTTCATAGCCCGGGTTAACCCACAAACTACCATTACAGAAATGTGCCTTGAGTTATCCAGAGTCTGGTTTTAAGCATAAGCCGGACAACTCCATATAACTTAACATCGTTAAGATATGAACCATTCTATATATAATATAGAAACAGAGGCACTGATTTAATTGGAACCAGATTCAAATCATGCTGCTTTCTTCAGTGCATGTCAACTAAATGGAAAGAGGCCGATCAGCATTACTCAACTTAGGAGTGCATCCGGATATGAGCAACCTGAAAGAGAAGCTAGTTCTCAAAACCATTACTATCAACTGAATACCATACACAAGTATCTACATCTTCGATCTGTAAGTCCACGTTACCTACCCCGGTGCTTACGGAGAGGCGGAATAGGTAAAAAACGGTTTTTTAACACAAGATAACATGGACTAGAAATGGAGGATCTTTGCTAAACAAAAACTAACAAACAAGCTAAAAGATTTAGCTACTCGGTTAAAAGGTTATACCTTGGTCTTGAACTCCTTCTCTTCTTGGTCCTTGGAGTGGTTTGAACGGCTCCTCCTCGTCGCCTTCTCTTTGCCGAAGAAAGATCCACCCGAAGGCCTCTACCTTGAGCTCCTACCTCAACCTAGAGGTAACTAAAGTGCTTGGCTTGCTAAACCTACAACCCTAGAATGAGTAGAGAAGAGTTTTGGTAGTTTTATCTCAAAATCTAATGGTTCTCAACATATGAGAGATGAGAGCTTTGAGAGAGAGGAAGAGGATGAGCTTAACCTATGAGAGAGAAAGTGCAAGAAAAAATGAGGATAATTATCAACCATACTCTCATATAACTGAATTATGGAAAAATAAAATTAATCAAAGAAATTGTGATGGTTCATTTGGAATGACCATTATCATTTCACATTAAATGAATTTTGTAAGAATCAAAGAGTATCTTTCATGTGAAATGATGATGGTCAATATGTCAACATAGGTCAACAAGTCAACCATAGTCAAATGGTCAACAACCCTAACCATGGCACAATTATCTTTAATTAATATCATTAATCATAATTCCCTTTTTCATTAGGGTTTGGAAAAAGACAACGGTCAACAACCCTAATGAGAATCCTCTGCCTCTGCCTCTGTCAACTGTGCATACACACCCGCATCCGTGTTCCAAGGAACACGAATACGATGAGACAAAACCAAAACAAATACTAGGATCTGGCTTAAACCAAAGCCCGCTAGTAATAACTGCTCGGACACCAAACGTGCACAAGTGCGCGGATGTGAACGAACCCCGTCGCAAAACCATGCGACCTCTACTCTGTTTTGCCCAAAGGAGAATAACCCTTTGTGTGGGACTCTAAAGACTCGACACTACGCTGGCAGTGGGTTTAACCACAGGCCGCAAGCGGTACTAGCTGTACATAACGGTCTCCAGGTAGATGCCGATAAGAAGACTGATGAGGTGAACCCATCCGAACTCCTACTGAGCCTGAATGTGACAATCTCCTTACAGTCTGGTCTGTTCATCTAAGAGTATCGCATGGCGGGCCTAGGGGGCGCTAAACGTCAGTCCCCTAATAGCGGTACAAGTCGTGTCGGAGTCTAGCCCAGAACTCCCTGAGATAACATTGGAAACGCTACCAGTATATCTCGCTTGCCCTGGCCAGGGACTTTGTGTAATGGCTCTCCTAGACACAGCGCGATATCAACCCCCAATACTGGGAGAGACGAATCCTGTCTAACCGTCACTGCCTCCAAGTGATTCGGGACTGCACCCAACTGCTACCTGTTTGCATGACTCATTTGAGCCGTGGTAGGGTAGCAATCTAAGAACGGTGGGAACACACTCAAGGCGAAGTGACAGTGTCAAGTTAACGGACTAAGCTGTACTCATGTCACCTGGGAACTGATAACTGAAGATAGGTATAGTACCAACCAACAGTTCCCAACGAGTCCTGTCCAGTGTACTCGTAACCTAACGAGTACCCGCATACTATCTCAAGTACGACGTACTAATGGCTGTGGGACAGACCATTTCCCCTGTTGGGATGAGAAGTGCATACGCTAGTCTATTCCGGAGTATCGATGCCCCGTCTCGATAATCCTACGACTAAGGACCTGTATAAGGATGTGCTTGTAGATTACCCAGCCCCCACTAGTGTGATTGCCATCACAACGCTTGTAATCAAGCAAAGATCCTGAGGGCTCCACTAATGTGTATAGGCGATATGCTAAAAGAAACACATGCACACATTAAAGTAGAAACAAACCAAGTAGCATACTACTATTTTGAGCAAGATTGTCTATGCAACTGTTAATATCCCAAGCTTCCATTAAGTAATATATAAACTAGTATGATACAGTAATGGCCTCTAGGGCATATACTCTAACACGATCACCTTGAAAAATCCTGATACTTGCAACACCTGGTTCTCTACTTTATTCTTGTACCTATAACTTCTCAAAACTTGGACCTTGTATTTCTACGAAACACTTGTCTAAAACTGGAGAAATCACAAGTAAACAGAATACAGTACGAGTACCAACCCCTTTGTCCTAATGGACACTGGACAGCATACAATACTTTGTATAAGTCCGCTGAGTTGAATAACTCAAAACTTATACGTCGTAGGTTAAAAACTGTACTATGGTTAAGAAGAATTACACCGCTGTTTAATACTCCTTACCTAACCATCAACTGATATAGGTAAATGTCATGGACATAATTTCAAAAAGTTATATCTCACTTTATAAAATAAACGTACAAATATATCAATTTGAAATTGGTGCATAACAACGGATATTCAAAATCAAATATTTGTTGTCAGGCAAAAACCCAGGCGATTTGCTCAAATATCACCAATTACAACGAATTCTGATATAAAGAGGATGATCACCTAATTCCCAATAACATACTCCCACTCATCATCTATAAAACCATACAGATGTGAGAATCATACCCGGTAAATACATACCCTGGAGTAAGGATCTAATTGGGAGATCAGTTTTCTATTAACAACTCACAGTGAAACTGAAACATGAAAATGTTTCGAAGGGGTAGCCGGGTATTCCTAGTAATGCCTCTTCCATTATTCAGATTCATGACTGTAACCGTATATTTCCTTTGCCTTCTCTCCAAATCCCTTTATTTGTCTTTACTCATTACCTTCTGTACACCACCCTTAGGATAAATTGTTTTCTTCCTTCCCTTCCTTTCGGCACCGGCCAATGGTTTGGAAGAAGACTATCCAATAAGCATAATAGGTGTACTCTCCTAATGCTAGGAGCACTCGCAACCTGAGAGAAGGTAAAGATAAAAGACAACTGAATAAACCTTATTCTATTTCTCCTAAACCAGAATCCATCCTCGAACTGGAACAAGTTTCTTCGAGTTTGTATGTAACTATACGACGGATTATCCAATAACTGTGGATCTTCATAGTAATACGGGGTGTTCTGGAGAAATTCAAAGGTGAAGTAGGAGTGGCGATGAAATACGTGGTTTGGTCATGAATGATAGCAGTCGCAATTTACATGCCCTCTTTCTAATCCCTTTATCTGTCTTTATTTATTACCTCCTGTACACCACATTTAGGCTAATTGGTTTTCTTCTTTCCCTATCTTTCGGCACCTGCCTATGGTTTGGATGAAGACAATCCAATAAGCGCAATAGGTGTACCCTCTCCTAATCGTAGGAGCCCTCACAACCTAAGAGAAGGTAAAAGGAAAAGACAACTGAATAGTCCTATTCATTTTCTCCAGAACCGGAAACAATCCTTGAATCTGAAACAAGTTTCTTCGAGTTCGTATGTAACTATACGATGGTCATATCCAATAACTGTGGATCTTCATAGTGATATGGAATGTTCCGGAGAAATGCAAAGGGTAAAAGAAGGAGTGGAAATGATGTATGCAACTTTGACAATCCAAAAGGCCAGTGTTTTAAGAAGTTCCGGTTAACATGGTCACTGAGTTATAGTCTATGGTCAGGACATGGTCGCTGCCAAAGAGAGAGAGAGAAGAAACACTCTGCGTGCACTCTTACCTAGATCAGAATGGTTAATCACTTTATCTAATCAGGATGTCTCCCACTGTATCCTCAAATTCTTCTCCAAACCTGAAAGAAGAATTAGTCGGGATCATCTAAAATCACCCGAGGAGTAAACCAACTCATCAGTGGGTATCGGGATCCAACTATCATCGCATGATAACCTGAAGGAATCCACTCACGTTATCACACTCCAGAAGGTATGCGCTTGTCTGGCAAGTTTTCTGTATGTTTGAAACTCCCGATGTGATTTTTACCCCATGCTCTTCTGACCTTGATGTTAGTTGTATGTAGGATCTAGAGGCCAGTATTGTACATATGATGTATATTATATTGGATGCTTGGACATATATAGAGAGGACTTTCTTGCTCGATATGATAGTATGCTATCTGGTTGCTCTTTATCTTAACATGTATACTTGTCTCTTGATACTGACTTATGGTTACATGTTGGTAAAGCCCTTAGGATGTGTACTTGACTACCAGGACTATGATGCAGATCATACTAGTGGGGCCATGGTAGTCCATAAGTTCATTCTTTAACGTTCCTAGTCGTGGGTGTATCGAGACAGGGCATCGATATACCAGAGTAGACTAGCGTATACGCTTCTCGACCCATGAGATGGGCGATGGATGATCCCATATCCATTAGTGTTTGACATCAGAGATGGTATACGGGTGCTCAGTGGAGACTGGGTATACTGGACGGACTCGCCGAGATCTCCCAGATGGTATTATACCTCACGTCAGATGGCAGTTCTCTGGTGACACTTGTACAGGTTAGTCTGTAGATCCAAGATCGTCATAGAGTCTTGTGTGATTCCCACTGTGCTTTGATTTCCACCTTACCACGTCCAAGAAGGCGTGCAAAACGGTGGTTTTTGGGTACTGTCCCGAGTCACATGGAGGCAATGAGCGATAGGAGGGGTTTCGTCTCTCCCGGTATTGAGGGTTAATGTTGCGCTGTGCTCGATTGGCCATAATAGGGAAGTCCCTGTCCATGGCTGATTTAGAGATTTACTGGAAAGTGTTACCAATAGTTTCTCGACCAGTTATGAGCCTCACATCGGCATGATTATCGGTTATTGGGGTCTGACGTTTACCACCCCTAAACTTGATATGCGACTTATCAGACGAGGAGACCGGACTGTACGGTAAGTGTTACCGTCAGGCTTTTGCAGGAGTTGGAGCGGGCTTGCTTGCTGATCTTCTGATCGCTCAATACCCGGGTAGCCGTTACGTCCAGCCAGTACCACTGACGGCTTGTGGGTGCTCGATGTGATGATCACCTACTACCGGCATATTGACGAGTCTTTAGAGTCCTACATAGAGGTTTTACTAGCTCAGGCAAAACAAAATAGGAGCATATATGTGATATGTGCGGGAACGAGAATAATGAGTGTATGTGATACCATATTCTATTCTCGCGACTTTTTTATCGGTCGGTTATATGCGATATAGCCGGGTTGTCGAATCAAGTGTTGATTCGATTAGTCGATACATTAGATATTAGTCGGTTATATGTGATATAGCCGGATTATTAAATCAAGTGTTGATTTAATAATTTAGTGTATAATTGTATATTTGATATACTAATTTACATTAACTAACATTTGCTCACTTAAGAACTTTTCTCACATGTGCATATATATATATATATATATATATATATATATATCAAAATATGTTTTCTTTTTGTATCTTGGTTGTTGATACATCATTCATGGGTGTGTAAGATATACACCATTCTAATTGTGATAGTATGGTTTTATTATTTAAGGTAATTACAAAATTAGTGGAGGTTTTGTCACAAGCATGAAGCTTGTAGAAGCTAGGGTTTGCTTTGACAAAGTCCACTCACTTTGTTTTTACCTTAGATATTTAGTAACATAACCATCAGACTTAGCCATGGTTATGTCTCTACATGGGTTAGTATATGATACTCACTCACCATGGTTTGCTCACTCAATTATTCATTTCTATTCTTCATCTCATTTTGTTCATCTTCTTCCTTGAGCTCAAAAGCTCTCTAGGTTTTGATTATGTGAGAAAGTAAAGTGAGAAAAGAAATTCTAAAGTGAGACCACTTCCTATTTCATCATCCTCTACTAGACTTGCACTTTAGTTTAGGGTATTTGATTCACTAATTCTCTAGTCAGTGAAGTAGAAGCTTGAGCTAGTATTCCCTCGACGTAGATCATCTTCGGCCTCGAAGACTTCAAGCAAGATCGCTCATTTCTCTAAGCAAAGCCATGCAAGAGTCCGGGAGTTCGACGATCGCAGTGAAGGGACTACTACAAGGAGCTTATGAAGTGAAGGACCGATCTATAAAGGTTGTATTTCCTTTTTCACTTAGATAGTAAATGGTTTACTATGTTTCCTTATTATATTCTAGTTAAGGATTCTAGTTTGGAGTTCCTTGAAAACGGCATGGACGATGCCTCCCGAAACGTTGCTGCCGTCGATAGGAACCCTACAGTGGTATTAAAGCAAGGTTAGGAAATCATACGGATAATGTTAGATTACGAATACGAAAAGAACTCCGAAACTTGAAACCCTAATTCCATGTTTCTGTCGATTTTAAAACGAGCTCCAAAAATTTTCCAAACAAGTGCAGAATCATCTTTGAGCAAACATAGGAGCATGGATGAAGTTTGGGACCCAGTGCTCGGATTTGGACCAAGAACATGGGGTGTAAAACCGAGGAGGCCGGCCTGGGCATGTCCTCAGGGTCCTAAAATTTTTTCATGATCTGTTCTCTGGGATTTGGGATTTCAGGTGTTTTTTATGTTTGCTACTTTTTCATGTGATAATTAACTCAATGCAAAGGCAACACGGAGTGTTTCATAGTCGTAATTTTAACTGTTTTCAGGTTACTTTATACGTTATTAAAAGGTTCAATCGGATGTCAAATACCCACTTTAACCCTTGCCGAAATTTTTTTTCCAAGTGTTGGATTTTTCCCGTAGTCAAAAAGCTTTCAAAGATCATGCAAGTTATGCGATGGACCCTCTAGAAGAACAAAACCTTAACTCAATTATGTGACCGTCAGAACCTCCATTGAACCCTCGGGTTTGTGGTGGTTCAGCGATGCCACATATGAGGCGTTGGTTTGGCCCTTCTACGGATGGTTCATTGGTACTGTGGCATGTGCTGAATCCTTTTAAACTACGCTCAAGTGTTGAGCTTTCTGGGTAATTGTGGGTGTTTGTTGATTCGATTGGAATGTTTAACATCGCCTAGTTTTTTCTGCGGTCGTAAGTGTAATATGTGATATCGCCGGTTTCGTTGCTATATGTCAACGACAATTGGGATATGCATATTTACTTACGTTGATGACATGTGATGTTATGTGTTGCTGTATATGTTATATTGGATCGTCGCGTTTTGAATAGCCGGGGGTTTTATGTGAGATGAGAGTTTTTATTTTCATTCATGTAAAATCAAATGTATGTAATATTCTTATATTGGGGCACTTCCGGGTTGAGGTTGATGTCACCATTGATGTATATTATTTACTTTTGCGCATTAGGATAGACCCAAGGAGGGGAGCACAAGTAACCGGGTTCTATAGTCCAGTTGGAGACCCACTCGAAGAGTCGAGTCCGGGTCTCCTAACTCTAGAATTGGTAGGGTTGCTTGCCGCTCTCATAGGGTTCTAGGGTTATGGGTTTGGCTATTCATCGCTACCGTGGAATCTGTGTTTTATAGAGGCTTAACATAAAACACGGACCTCTTAGTATATCCATTATTTCATATGTTTCTTCTATTGCGATATCTGTGATGTGATCATTTGATATGTTGAGATGGATACAGTATATAGTATATATGATATATTATATAGACGTTACTGTTGGAGATGGTGCCCTCAGAGTCAATTATTGGATCACAAGCACGTGATTGCAAAGATTGAGGGAGGACCTGTCCCGGTAGGACAGTCTTACTCGAGATGATAGTATGCTATCTGGTTTATCTTTATCATCGTGTACTGCTTTAGGTGACCTTACGAGTCGCTATTACACGTTGATAGAGCCCCTACGATTCTTGCTTGACTACCAGCAGTATGAGGGCGATCATATACGTGAGAGCTGGAGTCTATAAGCACATCCTTAAAAGGTCCCTAGTCGTGGGAGTTTCGAGATAGGGCATCGATACTCCGGAGTAGACTAGTGTATACAGTCGAGACCCCGACGAGGGGCGGTGGCCGGTCTCACAAGCCACTGGTGTCAGTTGGTTCACCTAAGATGTATACAGGTGCTCATTGGGTTATGAGTACACCGGACATGACTCGCCGGGAACCTGCTAGTTGGGATTATACCTGATGTCAGATAGCAGTTCCTTGGTGACATGTGTACAGATTAGTTCATCGACCTGAGATCGTCATTTGTCTCGTGTGAGTTCCTACTGTGCTTTGATTACTACCCTACCACGCTCAAAGGAGACGTGCAAACATGTTTTAGTTGGGTACTGTCCCGAGCCACATGGAGGCAGTGAGCGGATCTACAGGGGTTCGTCTCTCCCGGTATTGGGGGTGAGGTCGCGCTGTGTCTAGGAGAGCCAGAACATGAAAAGTCCTTGTCCAAGGTAGGAGATTTGCTGGTAGGTATTCCAGTAGTATCTCAGGGTGTTCTGGGCTACACTCCGACATGACTTGTACCGCTATTGGGGGTCTGACTTTTACCAACCTCCTAGGCCCGCTATGCGATGCTCATAGACGAACGGACCGGACTGTACGGATATTGTCACTGACAGGCTCAGTAGGGTGTCAGGATGAGTGCGCTCATCGACGTCCCTTTTGGTCAATAGCTGGTGGCCCGTCACGTATGGCTAATACCTCTGACGTGCTAGTGGTTAAATCCACAGCCATAGTATTGACGAGTCTTTAGAGTCCACCACACACAGTTACTCAGGTTTCGGGCGAAACGCTGTAGAGGCCGGCCATTCTTGGGTGAGATATATGAGAGGTTTTCATTTTTGATGAGGGAAATTAGATCATCTCATTTGCTTGCTCCAAAATCCATACCCATCCCCAAAGCTTATTCTTCTTCTTCCCTCCATCAAAGGCTACTTCACAACCCCTAGAGACAATGGATTCTACACTATACCTACAGCACCCTTGGACGCGTCGGCTAGCCAACTTCACGCCCGAGTTGCCTCGGTCAAGAGGTGGGAGCCCGTAAAAGTATTCGTGTCACGTCCCGAAAGTACGGAACATGACCGGCACTTAAACTACGAAACGTCTCGAGGCGTACGTAATCTAAGTAAACCGAAAACCCAGAAATCCAATCCAAGAAAAGAAGTAGAGTGAAGGAAAACCAATTTAAAACAAGTAGTTTTAATAGCATAAGCCGAATTATGTGGTTTTTAAGAACATCAAAATTTACTGAAAATTTCGGCACCGTCTCCTTTGTAAATACTGGCTCCCAAACGGGATACAACATGAATAGTATACGAAATCAATAAAAAGACATCCCCAAGCGAGAGCTAGCTCTTCGTCAATCGACGGTCACAACCACACAAGAAATATAATATACAACGCCAACGGCGAGGATCAAAATTCAAAAGGAAACTCAAACCCACAAGAAAACCGCAAAAAAATAACGCGCGACTCTAAGGTCGAAGGAATAACATCACTGGTCTCTATCTCAAAATAAATACATGTTTGGTTGATGGAACTTCTAGATACAACTGAATAATAATATACAATGTATAATGATGGGTAAGATACAAATAACCCACCTACTAGCAAGTCACCCGAACGAAACTGTACCCGCAAAGCCGTAAAGAAACCTGTACGGCGAAACCTGCAAGAAACTGGGGCACAACGGGGGTGAGTTGCCAACTCGTGAATAGAAAAACATCTACGAATAGAAATCGCATGTATGACGCAATCCTAGGTCATACGATCATAATATATCCTCAAATATATATATAACATGCAACCCATAACAAGGCTAGGGTAAATATCTAACCCGAGTGTAATCTCATGTGCCCGTGTCAGTGCCTCAGGTAGCAATATATCATATGAATGAGGTATGAATGCATGAAAACAGAATACATGTAAATGAAGAACTGTTTTCATAATTTAGTGAGATTTCCTTTGTATTTTTAAAATGAGGTATCATAATGAAATCAGCATAAAACAGTGCCTAGCATCGGCACAAAACGTAATCCCAATATCTCGATATCTCTGTATCACAGTCTCTGTACCTCAATATCTCGAAATCTCAATGTCTCAATCACAATATCTAGGGCGCCGTCAGTCCAGACCGGCCTCTACCATCTATCTCAAGACCACGACGGTATCCTCCGGATATCCGACGCGTCGGGTAAAATCACCGGTAGGTAGTGCTCCCCTGCCAGGCTCACATCGTCATCATCACGCGCTTCTTGCCCCGGGGTACCTTACCGGGTCCACCATGTACCCGAAACGGTTCATCCGCCTCCTCGAATCGGGTCTCGAAATCCATCAGCAAACTCATGGTGGACGACTCATACATCATGGGAAAAACCGCACTTTTTATTTAAAAAGAGAGAAATCAGTTTATATATATTTTGCGGTTTTCCTCCAAATCCAGAAAATATCATGGAAATCCGAATCATCAATAGCATGTAAAACCATGAATATAAGCATGAGAATGAATAACAGTATGCATGAAGCGACAAGTAATAACTACAATATCTAAGCTGGCATATAAGGTATGTACACTAATATTATGTCAACTACAGGCTATCAAGCTAAGTTAAGCAACAATATTTTCTAAGGTGTACGTGACATGGTAATTACCGATGAAGATGTGTGTGAGCCGGCAAGTAAGTGTATGTGGTACATACGCATCATCGGTAATGGTGCTGGTGTCCTAACAGCATAATGTCAACAATGCAATATGAAATAACAATGTAAATATGCGATGCGGAGCGAGCAACCAAAACGAGCGGGAGCTAAAAATTAAACAATGGTGCCATTTGAAATAACACGAATCGCGGGGTTTTGAAAATAGGGCTACGGTGGTTTTTATGAAAAGATACGTCTTTTGAAAATACCCGTGATTCGTTAGTTTTTGAAATAGGTAAGAAGTCTAATCTAATCTAACAACTACACTAAACTATACAGCTGAACTAACAAGCTGAACTACAGGTAAGAAAACCGCCTATCATCTGAGTCGATACATATACATACCTGTATATGTATAGTCGGTGATCCCGCCTCAATAATATCATATCTATAACCAGACATCCCAAGTCAAGAGTGCGGATCAATCATCAATATATAGCTCGTACGTAAAACCGTCGTACGGCATCCCAAATCTGGGTACGGGTCAAAATCAAATTCATCACACTATTCATCCGGTATCCTCTTTATCAAAGATCATGGTCTAAGGTACTGACCTATGTCTAATACAATACTAATATCCTCAATATACTCATGATCTGACTACTGATCGACAATCTCGTACAAACCGATATCGTCAGCACATATCATCATCAAGGGGTATACATCGCCCTATACGGCCTAATATCAATATCCTAGCATATCATGCCTCATATCACGATCACATGACGACCATTTTATTTATAACACTATCCACCCGTATCGCCGCCCCAAGATCCGCTATAACACCAGGACGTACCTCAAGTAAGAATCCTGCCATATCACCGATATTACAACCACAAAACAATTCTCATCGACTCAGCTCAATCCCAAGTATCATCCTCAAATCCGTATGTGAACATATAGTCCCATACCCATGTGAACACATAACTATAAAGAATCCCATGAGCACATATAAATAGGAATGTATACAAGTATGTATGTGTGCATGTGTAGTGCAACACTACCCTAGGGTTCGCAACACTAAAATAATGCAACACATCAATATCCATCCTAAACATCGTTATTAATCCCAAATAACATATAATAATTGTTGGTGTGTATACGCATCCGTATACACCACCACGGACTGCGGGGGTGCTATACGCCATCCACCCGACTTCTCCCGGTAGATATAAATCTACTCACCTGGTCTTCGCTCGCCGGTGCCGACGTCGCCACGCGCTTGCTTGTCGTCTCAAAGTCCACATGGGGGTACCTACATATCATAACGCACCGCATCGCATTAAAATCCGACTCATGACCAAAACGACACACGAATCCCACATAGGTGAAAACCTATGGTTGCTTCCACAAATCAACCCAAAAACCCTCGACATCGGCGTACAAACGCCAGACCATCGAGAAAAACCCAAATACACTCATTTGCACATTCACGAACACTAATTTATATATAAAATAGGTTAAAACTTACAAAAACCCCAAATTCACTTTAAAAGCCGTTTTTCCGAAAAACTAGCAAGCAAAATTTAACCGTTTTAGTACAAAACTTGCTATTTAAACAATTCTAGCGGCCGCAATGTTCACTAATTAGCTTAATTAGGCTACATAAAGTTTAACCAGATTTTATCACACTAAACTGTATTAAACCAAAATTTTTAGTTAGCACAATAACCCAATTTTAACCATTTCAAAGCAACAATCCACAAATCCATAACTAGACTAGGTTTTGCATGCTCTAAAATGTTGATCTACACATTATATAGCTAATAATGTGATAAAAACTCTAACCATATTTTAATCTCATAAATTTCGAATTAAATCAAAAAACCTAGTTTGCAACAATTAAGCAATTTGGTTAGGTTTTTAGCATACTAAAGATGTGAAACCACACATCACAACCAACCTCAAGTGATCAAACCCTAGCTCCAAATCAAAACCCTCACTTGAATTTCAAAACCCTCTCTTTAGATTTCAACTTTCAATTAAACCCATAATAAAACACCTAATTAGCTTGGATTACAACAATTATTAACAAGGTAACAATTAGAGTAAGATTGTACCTCACAAAACTAGAGAGCTAGCATGAAAATCTTGGTCTCCAAAATGGCTTCTTGCTTCATGAATCCAAGCTAGAGGGGTCAAGGAATAATGGATAGGATTTAAATCAGGAGATTGATGAGGTTTTATATGGATTTTTGAGGCAATTTGTGATGAATTTTGTAGTGAAATGAGAAGGAGAAGATGAGGGGGGGCTGCAGCCATAGGCTCGGCTGAAATGGGAGAGGGGATGAGTGTGGAGAGAGAGAGAGAATGGGGTTTTGTGGCAAAAGTCAAACAAAACCCATACCCCAAAGTCAACACTTATACACTTTTTTCTTTATTCATTCTTCTCTTTTGTTGTTTGCTTGGACTTTTCTTTTCACAAGTGGGGAATTGGGGGCAGCAAGGGTTCGGCCACAATGGAAGTGGGGGTGGGTGAGTGTGGGTGTGTGTGTGGGATGAGGGAAAATGATAAATATTATACCCCAAATCTCCATTTACACTAAAAAAGCCTTTTTCCTCTTCAATAATTTCTAAACCGTTTTGACAAACGATTTCGTTTCAAAAACCACATGATAAAATTTTATTTAATGTGTCATGATGCACAAAATTTGTTTCAACTCATTCCAACTTGTAATTTTCCCTAATTAAATGTATTAGTGACGGCTTAAAATAATATTAAAATAATATTTTTTTCAGAAAATTTGAAATTTCACCAGTGGCTCAATAAACACCAAATACTAGCAATTACATAGCTAGAATATGTATATTTAATTTTATAATAAAGATATTTGCATTTTGACTTTTTACAGAAAACCTCCTTATTTTACCGTTTTTTTTTAAATTTCACCGAAACGATTTTCAAAACGTTACAATTCGGCTACGTGGTGCCCTTTCGGACGAGGAGGCGACGACCGGAGATTCCGCGAGGAGATCGGAGTGGAGACGAAGAACGAAGGACACGGATCGCTTGGTATACTTCTCTACCCATCTTGTATTTTGCTAGTAGCTAGGTTAATGGCCCGATCCGGGTTAAAAGTGCGTGGTGGTGCCGGTTTGCTAGTTAGCAAAGTTTTTCGTTTCCGCATTTCCGGCGTCGGATTGACGGCCGGGGCGCCGCTGCGGACTTACATTGGTATCAGAGCCACGCCATTAACCTTGCCTAGCTTGCTCTAGTATGTTTAAAACCCGATCGAACAAAAATCGCAAAAACCCGTATTTTCAGTGCACTGGTTTCTGTCGAATTTTTTTTTAGCTCCAAAAATTTTTCAGGTTGTTGCAGAATACTGTGCATGGAAATCTAAGCAATCTATGAAAATTTGGTCGCGAGATCTCACCATAACGCCGCGGAACCGCGGCCAAACCCATGCTTGGGCCGCGGTTCCGCCGCGCTTTTGATTGATCACTTGACCAAAATTTTGCAGATTGCTTCTGAGTTGGAAATAGGGGTTTTGGGATATTATTTTTGGGCCCAGATTTTCTGTAAGTGCTACAGTACTGCTTGGGGCCCACTTTGATAAATTTATTCGATCGGATACTTTAAACATGCTAGTTCACAGTATTTACATTATATCTGCGACCGTGAATGTCACTTGATCGGTAAATCCTGTCTAACTGCTATAGCCCGGTTAGACGGATTCGCGAACGTGGCATTCACATTGATTTTCTGAGTTGTGCTGTGATGTTGCGGATCGGTCGTGGGGATAGCCTGCTTGCAGTATTAGTGCAGTTTTGTTTTATATGTACATTTGATATTGAGGGGCGAGCGTCCGACATGTGGACTGCCGTCACTGCCTGTTTGTATTATTCTTTTGGGGCACGACCAGGTTGCGGTCGATGTACCTGTTGTATGTATATTTTACTTTCTGTACTAGGATTACCCCAAGGAGGGGTGCACGGATAGCCGGGTTCTAGAGGGCAACGAGCCCGCATCTCATGGCATTGAGACAGAGGGGGCTTTACTCTAGAATTGGCGGGCTATTCGCCGCACTCGTAGGGGGTATAGGATTGGCCCAAGGAGGGGTGCCCAAGTTACCGGATTCCGTGAAGTGCTGGGTGGTCCATTCACGTTGCTGAAGGGGGCTGCCTCGCTTCAGGTTTTGGCAGGTAACTTGCCGCGCCCGTAGGGGTCTAGGATTTCATTGCACAGGCTATCCACACGACTATGGGAACGTCGGGTTTCAGTAGCGGCTCTATGAAACCCGGGGATCCCAGATATCTGTATTGTTCTGTGATGCTGTACATTTCTGTGATGTTGCATTTTATCACGCCTTGAGCGAAAATTATATATTATATATATACTAGTAGATGTTGTATATGTTTTGCATCCGCGCTAGTCCAGTCCCCGCTCTGTCGTTAGTTAGCTAACCTAACGGGTGATGACGGGACCCAGTGGCGAATGCGGATGGCATATACGTACGTCATTATTTTCGTTCTTTGTGGTGTGATCAATTGATGGGACTGCGTTGATTCGGATCAATGCAAGATAAACAAACCTATTCTGATGTTGTTGGTACACTTTTCAAAAAGCTGTTATTGCAAGGACGTTCTCTTTTGTTTTGCACAGTGGTATTCAGTTGGAATATCTTGCTCCTCAGTCGACGAGGCAAGGGCCGAGATCCCTTCACCGGGAGTGACCCCTTGGACAAAAGTTTGCGTCAGGGCAATAACTTCACTATAGCCGATTACTTTTGCTTTGCATCGTGGTATTCAGTTGGAATATACTGCACCTCATTTCACGGGGAAAGAGCCGATATCCCTTCATCGGGAGTGACCTCTTTAGCAAAGGTTTTCGTTACTATATTTTTCT
Source organism: Agapanthus africanus (assembly GCA_030015575.1). NCBI lineage: Eukaryota > Viridiplantae > Streptophyta > Magnoliopsida > Asparagales > Amaryllidaceae > Agapanthus > Agapanthus africanus. The sequence goes on from JASDDO010000029.1 coordinate 214,748,471, forward strand.
AAAAAGCTATCTGTTCCTTCAACGATATCAAGTTCATTACGTTAAAGGTTTTCGCCAGAAACCATTCGTAGCCCTCCGTCGTTTCATATGGATAGTCAATAGTATTCAAGCTGTGTATGTTGGCCAAAGTCAAGGCACAGTATTTGGTAGCTGTTGGGTATTCATATGCAGCATAGATAGATGCGTTGGTTTGGGACAGTCGTATAGCCTTGTTGGCCAAAGTCAAGGGCTTGTACGGGTGGGTTCAAATCAACCTGGAGAATGACGGGTAGAACTTAACATGTGACTTATGATATGTTGGCCAAAGTCAAGGTCATAAGAGCATGGGGAAAAAATCTACATCGGGAGTTTCTAAAGAAACTGAAACTTGCCAGATATGCGCATACCTTCTGGAGTGTGATAACGTGAGCGGATTCCGTCACGTTATCATGCAAAGTTGGATCCCGATTCCCACTGATGAGTTGGTTTACTCCTCGGGTGATCCCGGCTAATTCTTCTTTCAGGTTTGGGGAAGAATTTGACGTTACAGTGGGAGGTTTCCAGATTAGATAAAGTGATAACCATTTCTATCTAGGTTAGAGTGCACGCTGAGTGTTTCTTTTCTCTCTCTCTTTGGCAGTGACCATTGACCCGACCCTAGACTATGACTCAGTGACCAAGTTGACCGAACCTTCTTAACACTGGCTTTTGGATTGTCAGAGTTGCAAACCTCATTGCCACTCCTACTTTTACCCTTTCCTCCGGGACACCCCGTATTACTACGAACGTCCACTTCCATTGGACAAAACCATCGTATGGTTATATACGAACTCGAATTTATTCGAGGATGGTTTCTGGTTCTGGAGAAAACGAATAGGACTATTCAGTTGTCTTTTCCTTTTACCTTCTCTCAGGTTGCGAGTGCTCCTTGGTTTAGGAGACAGTACACCTATTACGCAAATTGGATAGTCTTTTTCCAAACCTTAGGCTGGTGCCAACCGGTAGGGAATGAAGAAAACCAATTAGCCTAAATGGTGTACAGAAGTTATTAAGTTAAGACAAAGAAAGGGATTAGTAAGAGGGCAAAGTAAATTGCGACTGCTATTCACGACCAAACCAAATATTTCTTCGCCAATCCTAAATCACCTTTGTATTTCTTCAGGACACTCCGTATCACTACGAAGATCCCAAGTTTATTGGATAATCCATCGTATGGTTATATACGAACTCGAAAGGAACTTGTTCCAGTTCGGGGATGGATCCTGGTTCAGGAGAAATAGGAATAAGGTTTATTTCGTTGTCTTTTATCTTCACCTTCTCTAGCATTGCGAGTGTTCCTAGGATTAGGACAGTACACCCATTATGCTTATTGGATAGTCTTCTTCCAAACCATAGGCTGGTGCTGAACGGTAGGGAAGGAAGAAAACCATTTGGCCTAAAGGGGTGTCTAGAAGGTAATGACTAAAGACATATAAAGGGATTTGGAGAGATGGAAAAGATTATACGGTTATAGTTGTGAATCTGGATAATGGAAGAGGCATTACTAGGAATACCAGGATACCCCATCGAAACATTTCAATGTTTCAGTTTCGCTGTGTACTGTTAAAAGAAAACTGATTTCCCAATTAGACACTTGCTCCAGGGTATGTATTTACCAGGTTTGACTCTCACATCTGTATGGTTTTACAGATGATGAGTAGGAGTAAGTTATTGGGAATTAGGTGATCATCCTCATTATATCGGAATTCGTTGTAATTGGTGATATTTGAGGAAGTCACCTGGGTTGTTTGCCGGACGGCAAATATTTGGTTTTGAATATCCGTTGTTATGCACCAATTTCAAATTGATATATCTGTACGTCTATTTTTATAGAGTGAGATATACCTTTTGAAATTATGTCTATGACATTTACCTATATCAGTGGATGGTTAGGTAAGGAGCATTGCACAGCGGTGTAATTCTTCTTAACCATAAGTACAGTTTTCAACCTACGACACACAGTGAATGAGTTATTAGACTCAAGAGACTTATACAGAGTATTGTATGTTGTCCAGTGTCCATTAGGACAGAGGGGTAGGTACTTGTACTATATTCTGTTTACTTGTAACTTCTCTAGTTCTTAGACAGGTGTTTCGTAGAAACACAGGGTTTGAGTTTTGAGAAGTTATAGGTATATGAATAAAGTAGAGAACCAGGTGTTGCAAGTATCGGGATTCTTCAAGGTGATCGAAGATGTAGATACTTTTGTGTGGTATTCAGTTGATAGTAATGGTTAAGAGAACATGCTTCTCTTTCAGATTACTCATAATTGGAAGTGCTCCTAAGTTGAGTAACGCTGATCGGCCTCCTTCGATTTACTTGACATGCACTGGAGACAGCTGCATGATTTGAATCTCGTTCAATTAAATCAGTGCCTCTGTTTCTATATTGGATATAGAACAGTTCATATCTTGACTTTGTTAAGGTACGGGGAGTTGTCCAGTTTATGCATAAAACCAGACTCTGGATAACTCGAGGCATGTTTCTGTAATGGTTGTTTGTGGGTTGACCCGGGCTATGACGAGGGTTGACTTTCTACCATCTGGAAGATCAATAGTGATATTGTTCTTAACTCGCCACAGTTTTAACAAAAATGGATTTTTTCAGAAAACAGTAGTGGGAGTATGGTAGAACTGGAAGTGATTCCAGAACCGCAAACGATTACTGAAGATTCGATAAGAACCTAAACATTCAATCTGGTTTGACATTCCATTAGCCACTCCGCAGATATGGTGGGTAACCTCAGGCACCCGAGAGGTACTTCGGTATGCTCAAGGACGGTGGTAGGGAGGTTCTTGTTTACCCAGACTTGCCATTGCTGTTGTTCCAGACTGTGAGACCCGGCAGGAGGATGAGTATAGCGTCGTTCTAAACTAGCTTTAGAAGTGTACGCCTATATGACTCTGCCAGAGGGTTGTTGTAGTCAGTGGGAGAAGCGGAAGCATTGGTGGACATCAGGCTTATGTCTATTTATAGACTAAAGCAGAAATAGCGGAGATAGATCATCTATTTCTGATATGACAGTCATAGGTTTGACTTCATCAGAATAGGGGATGGATCTGTTGAGAAGGTAGTAGGGTGTGATGTCCTGGTATTTAGATGACATACACAGAGTAGGAAGTGATATTCCTATACTACGATCGGTCATACTTTGGTCGTCACACTATGGTTTTTCCACACAGGACTTGGATATTATATCTGACATTCTGGTTACTAGATCTATGGTTTTAGATCTAGATTTGGGTGGTTTCCCAATCAGGGTACTTAGACAGCATTCTAAGAGTATTTAGAATGGACGACTCCTGGCATGGTGGTGTACCTGCAGGTGATGGAGTCACCCTCTCTAAAGGTGTCTTACAGACTAAAGGGGAGAGGGATACGCATGATTGGCACATCGCTTGCTTAGGCAATTGAGTCAATCATGAGATGTCAAGTACCACACCAGATGTTGTTCTTGCAGTAGATGCAATAAGTTGATATTGATCCAATCCTGGAGAAACAGTCGGAAGCAGTTTTAGAACATAAGTGGATGTTCTAGGGATATGATAACAGCATTCTCCTTCGGGAGACAGTTATCATTCCAGGCTTCCAAGGTGACCTGGATGGCAGAGTGGCTGTCAGAGTTATAGTTTTCCCTCTGACGAGGGGCAGTATTTTGGACAGGTGGTCCAGGTGGATACTGAGGGAAGGCATGGCGCAGGATACTGATTAAGTTCAGTTGACGATACAGTCTAAGAAGTTTGGATTTGGAGTTCATTTATGAGCTAGGTCCCATCAGACATCCAGACACATTCTAAGACAGGTATTGCTCATTTCGGGAGATGGCTTTCTCCGCGAACTTGAGATAAAGAGAGACATAGAAAGAAACACCAAAGCGGATCCACTCACTGAGGCTATTCCTCGAACACAATAGTTTCGCAAACGAGCTTTGTGAGACTGACTAGTAGAGGAGTTGGGTGTTCGGTATCACACGGGCTGTGAGTATGCGGCATCGCAATAATTAGCCTTGAGTGCAAGTGGGAGATTGTTGGAGATAGTTCCCTCAGAGTCAATTATTGGATCACAGGCACGTGATTTCAATCATTGAGGGAGGACCTGTCCCGGTAGGACAGTCTTACTCGAGATGATAGTATGCTATCTGGTTTATCTTTTTCATCGTGTACTGCTTTAGGTGACCTTACGAGTCGCTATTACACGTTGATAGAGCCCCTAGGATTCTTGCTTGACTACCAGCAGTATGAGGGCGATCATATACGTGAGAGATGGAGTCTATAAGCACATCCTTAAAAGGTCCCTAGTCGTGGGAGTTTCGAGACAGGGCATCGATACTCCGAAGTAGACTAGTGTATACAGTCGAGACCCCGACGAGGGGCGATGGCCGGTCTCACAAGCCACTGGTGTCAGTTGGTTCACCTAAGATGTAAACAGGTGCTCATTGGGTTATGAGTACACCGGACAGGACTCGCCGGGAACCTGCTAGTTGGGATTATACCTGATGTCAGATAGCAGTTCCCTGGTGACATGTGTACAGGTTAGTTCATCGACCTGAGATCGTCATTTGTCTCGTGTGAGTTCCTACTGTGCTTTGATTACTACCCTACCACGCTCAAAGGAGACGTGCAAATAGGTATTGGGGGTGAGGTCGCGCTGTGTCTAGGAGAGCCAGAACATGAAAAGTCCTTGGCCAAGGCAGGAGATTTGCTGGTAGGTATTACAGTAGTATCTCAAGGTGTTCTGGGCTACACTCCGACACGACTTGTACCGCTATTGGGGGTCTGACTTTTACCAACCCCCTAGGCCCGCCATGCGATGCTCATAGACGAACGGACCGGACTGTACGGATATTGTCACTGACAGGCTCAGTAGGTTGTCAGGATGAGTGCGCTCATCGACCTCCCTTTTGGTCAATAGCTGGTGGCCCGTCACATATGGCTAATACCTCTGACGTGCTAGTGGTTAAATCCACAGCCATAGTATTGACGAGTCTTTATAGTCCACCACACACAGTTACTCAGGTTTCGGGCGAAACGCTGTAGAGGCCGGCCATTCTTGGGTGAGATATATGAGAGGTTTTCATTTTTGATGAGGGAAATTAGATCATCTCATTTGCTTGCTCCAAAATCCATACCCATCTCCAAAGCTTATTCTTCTTCTTCCCTCCATCAAAGGCTACTTCACAACCCCTAGAGACAATGGATTCTACACTATACCTACAGCACCCTTGGACGCGTCGGCTAGCCAACTTCGCGCCCGAGTTGCCTCGGTCAAGAGGTGGGAGCCCGTAAAAGTATTCGGCTACGTGGTGCCCTTTCAGACGAGGAGGCGACGACCGGAGATTCCGCGAGGAGATCAGAGTGGAGACGAAGACCGAAGGACACGGATCGCTTGGTATACTTCTCTACCCATCTTGTATTTTGCTAGTAGCTAGGTTAATGGCCCGATCCGGGTTAAAAGTGCGCGGTGGTGCCGGTTTGCTAGTTAGCAAAGTTTTTCGTTTCCGCATTTCCGGCGTCGAATTGACGGCCGGGGCGCCGCCGCGGACTTACAGTTACTTATGTTTTACACCCGCGCTAACCCTGCCCCGCTCTGCCGCTAGTTACCTAACCTAACGGTGAATGACGGGATATCGAGGCGAATGCGGATGTCATAAGCGTACGTCGTATTTATCAGTGATGTTTAGGTGACTTAAATGATGGGACTTTATTAATGTGATTAATGAAAGAAAAGAAACCTAAAAGATGTTGTATAATAAAATTTTCAAAAAGGGTAGCTACAGTTTTTTGCTTTGCATAGTGATATATATGATATATCCTGCACCTTATTCGATAAGGAAAGAGCCGAGATCCCTTCACCGGGAGTGACCTCTTTAGCAAAACTGGAAGATGCTACAACACATGGTTTGTCTTTTGATTGCTTTTGGAGTTTTTCTTTGCATAGTGATATATATGATATATCCCGCACCTTATTCGATGAGGAAAGAGCCGAGATCCCTTCACCGGGAATGACCTCTTTAGCAAAACTAATGAAAGCCTCAAAAACACACCTTTTCCAAAATTCACTTGATTCTACAACGATATCAAGTTCAATACGCAATAGGTTTTCTGAAGAACCTGTCGTAGCCCTCCGTCATTTCAGATAAGTCCTACTTAGTATTCGTGCTGCGTTTGTTGACCTTGTCAAGGCGTAGTGTGCGGTACCTTACTAGTATTTATCTGCTTATGCATATGATGCAGATTGGATTAGGGTAGTCGTGCGGCCTTGTTGACCTTGTCAAGGGTCGTGCGGGTGGGCTTAATTCAATCAAGAAATGACGGGTTGAACTTGACTTGCGGTCTATGGTTTGTTGACCTTGTCAAGGTCATAGATCGTTTGGGGCAAAATATTATCGGGAATTTCAAATGTTGAAATTTGCAATGAGATTGCATACCTTCTATGAGATAGTTGGATCCCGATACCCACTGCGAGTAATTGTTACTCCTGGGAGAGTTTTACACAGGACAATTAGCCGATCAAGTAGGTGTCTAGAAAGATGTCAACGGGATTATGCCTCTGGGAAAACGAGGTTTATTTTAATTTGGTTCGTGCGAAAGCACGGAGAACCTCCCTCAAAGTACCGATACTGGCCTGGCTGAAAAATTGGCGAAATTGTAGGGTGTAATTAATCCCGGCTAGTCTTTCCTTTTAGGGTTTGAAGGAAGATTTGATAAAAACAGTGGGAGCCATCCTGATTAGATAAAATAATAACCAATCTGATCTTGCAAGAGCATACACTAAAGTGTTTTCTTCTCTCTCTTTCCAGGTAGTGATCATATCATGCCTTAATCAATATAATAATATGGATGTATTAATCGAACCCGCATGTTATACTGTGCTGGGGAACGTTGGTTCCGTTCTTTCTTATAAAAGTTATAAGACTGAACAGGATTTAGGGGAATACCATGATTCCCATGCCACCTGAATGAAGAAAGCACATGTTGATGCATTTTCTTCGGGTGTGTTAGTTACAGAGAACTGTTTCTCCATTTGCTCCACGTCCTGGGTATTAGATACCGGGTCAGGATCCCATATATGTAATCAGCTACATGGGTTAAGAAAAGGTAGAGAACTTGGAGAAGGTGATAAAGACATAAGGGTTGGAAATGGTGCAATTGTTGCAGCTAAAACCGTCGGGGAATATCACCTTGTATTACCAACTGGTAATACATTGATTCTGAACGAATGCTATTACATGCCAAACCTGATATGCAACATTATATCGGTTTCTTTGTTGAGTAAAGAGGGATATAATTTTGTATTGCAGGATAATGTTATGAACATTTTCCTGAATCAAAAGTTGGTTGGATCAGGCACATTGTGCAATGGCATTTATGTTCTAAATCAATCAACAGTTCTGAGCATAACAAACGCACACAAGAGGAAGAGTTCAGAACAGAACGAATCCTTCTTATGGCATTGTAGACTAGGTCACATCAATGCGAAACGGCTAGCTAAGTTACATAAGGATGGATATTTGAATCCATTCGAATTTTCATCTTATAACACTTGCCAGTCATATCTCAAAGGAAAGATGACCAAAACTCCATTTATGGGACACGGAGAAAGAGTTACTGAACTCTTGGGACTGATACATAGTGATGTATGCTGTCCCATGTCTACACATGCCAGGGATGGTTCTGCGTACTTCATTACATTCACTGACGATCTCTCTAGATTCGGATATGTGTTCCTGATGAAAAACAGATCAGAAGCTTTTGAGAAATTTAGAGAATATAAACAAGAAGTCGAGAACCAAACCGGAAAAAGTATTAAAATCCTTCAATCTGATCGAGGAGGTGAATACTTGAGCAATGAATTCCTGGACTTCCTAAAAGAGAATAGGATTCTCTCTCAGCTAAATCCTCCATATACACCACAGTACAACGGTGTATCGGAATAGAGGAACCACATCCTATTGGATATGGTGCGCTCTATGATGAGCACAACTGAGTTACCTATTTCCTTCTGGGGGTATGCGCTGGAAACAGCAGCATACCTATTGAATCAAGTTCCATCTAAATCTGTACCTGCCACACCATATGAGATATGGAGTGGGAAGAGACCATATCTTAAACGAGTTAAGATATGGGGTTGTCCGGCCTTCGTCAAAAGACAGAATACAGACAAACTCGAGGCACGGTCAGTTCTTTGCAAGTTTGTGGGATATCCAAAGAACTCATATGGATATTTTTTCTACCACAGTGAGGAACAAAAGGTGTTTGTTGCTCAACATGCCACCTTTTTAGAAAAGAAATTTCTTGTAAAAGAAATTAGTGGCAAAGTGGTAGAACTGGAAGAAGTTCCAGATACACATACTGCGACTGAAAATTTAGTGGAACCAGAGGATTCGGTAGTTCCCAACGAACCTCAGCCTCTCCGCCGATCTAGTAGGGTTCCTCACCTACCTGAGAGAAACTACGGTTTTCTCATGGATGGTGGGAGCGACTGTAAGTCCTTGTCACGCACCCCAAGTGTTCACGGGGAGGCGGAATATACGAAAAACAATTATCAAAGCTTTGTAACACGGACTTGAGCACACGGATCGTGTCTAAACCATTACTAGCAAACTACGAGAGGTTTAACTACTCTGATTCGAAGTTATACCTCACGTTACTTGTCCTTCGGGTCTTCATCGCTGTCCTCCACACCTCGTCGGCTCTATAGAACATAGGTACCTCAACAGCCTCCTCGAGTCAAAGACGATCCACCCGAGAGTCTATAGTCCGAGCACCTATCTCGAATCTGAGATAACTACGGCTTCTAGTTTGCTAATCTAGAAGTCCTAGATGGTGTAGAGTATTTAGATGGATTACTTAGTCACTTAAACCCTAGGATTCTCAACTCATAAGAGCTTTTAGGGTTTGAGGAAGAAGATGATAACTTGAGGAGAGAGAAAGATTTTGTGATAATGAATTGAATCTTTCCTCATGATAAAATATCATGAAGCATACAAATATCTCTTGATAAATATTTAGAAATATCTTGTAAGCTTCATTTAATCCTAATTGTGAATCACCTCATGAGTCATGGTTCATTTAATAAAAACCTACACCTTATCTCTCCACCTCATTTGTGTTTAATCAAAAACAAATAAATACAAATGAGTCACCTTCTTCTAGAAGCTTCCCGACAAATTACGAGACTGCCCCTCCCATCCGTATTTCCGAAAAACATGGATAATCTTTGACTGAATAAATCCATCTGTATAATACAAGAATCTGGCTTAAACCAAAGCCCGCTAGTATAATCAGCCAGATCATAATACGTGCACAAGTGTACGTAAGTGATCGCGGCCCTGCCGTAAAACCATACGACCTCTACACCTTTTGCTCGGTGCACTCTCTGTGTTGGACTCTAAAGACTCGACGCTACGCTGGCAGTGGGTTTAACCAAAGGCCGCAAGAGGTACTAGCTGTACCTAACGGTCCCCAGGTAGATGTCGATAAGAAGGACGATGAGGAAACCCATCCGAACTCCTACAGAGCCTGATATGACAATCTCCGTACAGTCTGATCTGTTCGTCTAGGACTATCGCATATCGGGCCAAAAGGGGCGGTAAACGTCAGACCCCTAATAGCGGTATAAGTCGTGTCGGAGTGAAGCCCATTACACCTTGAGAAACTACTGGAACCTACCAGTAAATCTCGCTTGTCCTGGCCAGGGACTTTGCGTAATGGCTCTCCATACACAGCGCGATATCAACCCCCAATACCGGGAGAAACGAATCCTGTCTAACCGCTACTGCCTCCATGTGCTTCAGGACTGCACCCAACTACTACCTGTTTGCACGACTCCTTTGAGCCGTGGTAGGGTAGTAATCTAAGTACAGTGGGAACACACCCGAGGCGAAGTAGCAGTATCAAGTCGACGGACTAGGCTGTACTCATGTCACCTGGGAACTGCTATCTGACGATGGGTATAGTACCAACCTGCAGTTCCCGGCGAGTCCTGTCTGGTGTACTCGTAACCTAACGAGCACCTGCATACTATCTCCAGTACAACATACTGATGGCTGTGGGACAAACCATCTCCCCAGCTGAGATAAGAAGCGTATACACCAGTCTACTCCGGAGTATCGATTCCCCGTCTCGATAATCCTACGACCACCGACCTGTATAGGATGTTTCTTATAGACCACCCAGCCCCCACTAGTGTGACTGCTATCACAACGCTGGTAATCAAGCAAAGATCCTAAGGGCTCTACTAATATGTATAAGCGATATGTTAAAAGAAACGCATGCACACAATAAAGTAGACAAAAACCAAGTAGCATACTACCATTTTTAGCAAGACTGTCAATACAACTGTGAATATCCAAAGCTTCCATTAAGTAATATACATACTAGTATGATACAATAATGGCCTCCAGGGCATAAATACTAACAATCTCCCACTTGCACTAGGGCCATGTACTGGCATATCGCAGACCTATCATCTCGAACTGCGTTTGAGGAATGGCCTTTGTGAATAGATTAGCAGTGTTATTCTCCATATCTACTCTCTTCACCTCGATCTCCCGGCGATCTACGATCTCCCTGATCAGGTGATACCGCCTTAAGATGTGTCTGGACTTCTGATTGGACCTGGGTTCCTTCTCTAAAGCTATAGCGCCGTTGTTGTCGCAATACAGAGGTATTGGATCAACACTGGTAGGAACCACCTGAAGTTTTGTGAGGAACTTCTTCATCCAGACAGCTTCTTTTGCGGCATCGCAAGAAGCTATGTACTCCGCTTCCATCGTCGAGTCAGCAACGGTGTCCTGCTTGGAACTCTTCCAACAGACCGCCCCTCCATTGAGGGTAAAGACATAACCCGACATGGACTTAGAGTCATCCTTGTCACTCTGGAAGTTGGAGTCGGCAAAGGCCTCGATCTAGAGGTCTTTTCCGCCATACACCAAGAACATCTCCTTAGTCCTCCTCAGGTACTTGAGAATGTTCTTTACTGTTATCCAGTGCTTCTCACCTGGGTTTGCCTGATACCGGCTTATAATGCTTAATGCGTTTGCTACATCTGGTCTGGTACATAACATCGCATATATTATAGATCCTACCACAGAAGCGTAGGGTATAATCGATATGCGGGCCCTTTCCAAATAAATCTTGGGAGACATCTCTTTGGAGAGTGTGATTCCGTGACAAGCCGGTAGGTTACCGCGCTTAGAATCTTCCATACTGAATCTTTTCAATATGGTGTCTATGTACCTGGACTGCGAAAGTCCCAACATCCTTTTTGATCTATCACGATAGATCTAGATCCCCAGAATGTAGGTGGCATCACCCAAGTCCTTCATTGAGAACTTCTGTGACAAGAATCCTTTAACTGACTGTAGCATAGGAATATCATTTCCTTTTAGGAGAATGTCATCCACGTAAAAGACAAGGAATACTACAACTCTCCCTACAATCTTACTATATATGCATGGTTCATCTGGATTCTTGATAAAGTCGAATTCTTTGACAGTATCATCAAAATAGATGTTCCAACTCCGCGATGCCTGCTTTAGTCCGTAAATGGACTTAAGCAACTTGCACACTTTACCGCTGCTCCCACTCTGAATGAATCCCTCTGGCTGATCCATATAGACACATTCTTCTAAATTTCCATTTAGAAAAGCAGTCTTTACGTCCATCTGCCAGATCTCATAATCGTGGAAGGCAGCAATGGCAAGAAGGACCCGAATGGATTTGAGCATGGCCACTGGAGAAAAGGTTTCGTCATAGTCCAAATCAGGTCTTTGACGAAAGCCCTTTGCAATAAGTCTATGTAAGTCGATGTATAACAACCCATGAATTGCGGGGAGGCGGAAATATGAAAAACAATCAAGTTCTTTAGATTAACATCGACTAACCGAAAGGATCTTTGCTAAACTATAACTAACACTAACATAGGAGTTTTTAACTTCTATGGAAGAAGATTATATCTAATGAACCGTGTCCTTCTTCTTCTCGTTATCCACCTCCTCGTCGGCCTCCTCTATGTAATAGACGATCCACCCGAGAGCTTCTACTCCAAGCTTTTCCTCTAATCTTGAGGAAACTAGGTTTCTCTAGTTGCTAATCAAAGTCACCTAGGTGATATAGAGTATGGATATGGATTAATTAGTCTTGCTAATCCTTGATCTGAACACATGAGAGGGTAGGATTAGTGTTTGAAGAGAGAGAGCTTGAGGAGAGAGAAGGTGAGGATGAGAATGATAATGAAATAATGATCCTTCTTGAATATATGAAGCATAATCATTTATCAAATAAATAAATCAAATGATTAATCATCATGCATCATTTATTCATTATGTGTGATTCATTACATCAGTCATTAACTATTTAATGCATCATTAATGACATGAATGAATCACACAAATGAGTCACTAAATCAATAAATGATTATGCCACCTTAACCCCCCAAGTCATCATCCTTCTAGAAGCTTCCCGCCAAATTACGAGAACGCCCCTCCTATCCGTGAAAACACGGAAAAACTTTAGACTGTTTAAATCCAATAATCCGATACTAGAATCTGGCTTAAACCAAAGCCGGCTAGTAAAAACTGTACGAACATCGTAAGTGCATAAATGCACGTGCATGTCCGAACCCTGTCATAAAACCATACGACCTCTATATCGTTTCGCCTGGAGCAGGGAAACTCTCTCTGTGGGACTATAAAGACTCGACTACTATGCTGGCAGTGGGTTTAACCACAGACCGTAAGCGGCACTAGCTGTACGTAACGGTCCCCAGGTAGATGTCGATAAGAAGGCCGATGAGGAAACCCATCCGTACTCCTACTGAGCGTGATGTGACAATCTCCGAACAGTCCGGTCTGTTCGTCTAGGACTATCGCATATCGGGCCTAGGGGGCGGCAAGCGTCAGTCCCCTAAAAGCGGTATAAGTCGTGTCGGAGCGAAGCCCATTACACCTTGAGAAACTACTGGAAAACCTACCAGTAAATCTCGCTTGCCCTGGCCAGGGACTTTACTTAATGGCTCTCCAGACACAGCGCGATATCAACTCCCAATACCGGGAAAGACGAATTCTGTTTAACCACTACTGCCTCCAAATGCTCGGGACTGCACCCAACTGCTACATGTTTGCACGACTCCTTTGAGCCGTAGTAGGGTAGCAATCTAAGAACTGAGGGACACACTCGAGGCGAAGTAGCAGTGTCAAGTCTGCGGACTATGCTGTACTCATGTCACCTGGGAACTGTTAACTGACGACGAGTATAATACCACCAACAGTTCCCTGCGAGTCCTGTCCGGTGTACCCGTAACCCAACGAGTACCTGTATACTATCTCCAGTACGACGTACTGATGGCTGTGGGACAGACCATCTCCCCAACTGGGATGAGAAGTGTACACACTAGTCTACTCCGGAGTATCGATGCCCTGTCTCGATAATCCTATGACTAGGGACCTGAAAAAGGATGTGCTTGTAGACTTCCCAGCCCCCACTAGTGTGACTGCCATCACAACGCTGGTAGTCAAGCAAGATCCTAAGGGCTCTATCAATACGTACACACATATTAAGATAGATATAACCAAGTAGCATACTACCATGTTTAGCAAGACTGTGAATATCCCAAGCTTCCATTAAGTAATATACAAGCTAGTATGATATAATAATGGCCCCTAGGGCATATACACTAACAATCTCCCACTTGCACTAGGGCCATGCACTGGCATATCGAAGACCGATCATCTCGAGTAGCCTCTCGAACTGAATCTGAGGTAAGGCCTTTGTGAATGGATCAGCAGTGTTCTCCTCTGTAACAACTCTCCGAACCTCGATCTCCCGACGATCTATGATCTCCCTGATCAGGTGATACCGCCTTAAGATGTGTCTGGACTTCTGATGGGACCTGGGTTCCTTCGCTAAAGCTATAGCTCCGTTGTTGTCGCAATACAGAGGTATTGGATCAACAATGGTAGGAACCACCTGAAGTTCCGTTAGAAACTTCTTCATCCAGACCGCTTCTTTTGCGGCATCACAAGCAGCAATATACTCCGCTTCCATCGTCGAGTCTGCAATAGTGTCCAACTTGGATCTCTTCCAGCACACCGCCCCTCCATTGAGGGTAAAGACATAACCTGACATGGACTTGGAGTCATCCTTATCACTCTGGAAGCCAGAATCAGCAAAGGCCTCGATCTTGAGGTTTTTTCCGCCGTAAACCAAGAACTTCTCCTTAGTCCTTCTCAGGTACTTGAGAATGTTATTTACTGCTATCCAGTGCTTCTCCCCTGGGTCTGACTGATACCAGCTTACCACGCTCAGTGCGTAAGCTACATCTGGTCTGGTGCACAACATCGCATACATTATAGAGCCTACCGCAGAAGCGTAGGGTATAATAGACATGTGTTCCCTTTCCAAATCAGTCTTGGGAGACATCTCTTTGGAGAGGGTGATTCCGTGACAAGCCGGTAAATTACCGCACTTAGAATCTTCCATACTGAATCTTTTGAGTATGGTGTTGATATACCTGGACTGCGAAAGTCCCAACATCCTCTGGGATCTATCACGATAGATCCGGATCCCCAGAATGTAAGAGGCATCACCCAGGTCTTTCATGGAGAACCTGTGTGACAAGAATCCTTTGACAGATTGTAGCATAGGAATATCATTTGCTATCAATAGAATGTCATCTACGTACAAAACGAGGAATACGACAATTCGTGCTACAATTTTACTATATATACATGGTTTATCTAGATTTTTGATAAAGTCATATTCTTTGACCGTTTCATCAAAACAGATGTTCCAACTCCGCGATGCCTGCTTTAGTCCATAAATGGACTTAAGCAACTTGCACATTTTCGCGCACTCTTCCAAATAGACGCACTCTTCCAAATTACCATTTAGAAAAGCCGTCTTTACGTCCATCTGCCAGATCTCATAATCATGGAAGGCGGCAATAGCAAGAAGGACCCGAATGGATTTGAGCATAGCCACTGGAGAAAAAGTCTCGTCATGGTCCAAACCAGGTGTTTGACGAAAACCCTTTGCAACAAGTCTAGCCTTATAGGTTTCCACCTGTCCATCTACACTAATCTTTTTCTTGAAGATCAATTTGCATCCTATGGGTTTTACCCCACCTGGAGCAAAGTCCAAAATCCATACTTTGTTGGTGTACATGGACTCCATTTCGGTCCGCATTGCATCTAGCCATCGTACCGAGTCGCCGCTCTGGATGGCCTGCTGGAAGCTAGTAGGTTCACCATCATCAATGATGCAATCCTCTCTATCCCCATCTATGAGAAAACCGTAGTATCTCTCAGGCGGATGAGACGGCCTACTACTCCTGCGGAGGGGTACGGGAATGTCCTGTTCTTCTTGAACTACTGGTTCTACCAAACTTTCAGTAGTAGTTTGTGGTTCTGGAATTTCTTCAAGTTCTATTTCGCTCCCACTTGTTTCCTTTTCTAAAAACTGATGTTCTAGAAAATGGGCATTACGAGAAACATAAACCTTTTGTTCCTCTGCGTAATAGAAATAATACCCCCTGGAGATCTTTGGATATCCCACAAACTTACACTGTACTGATCGTGCCTCGAGTTTGTCCGCATGCTGCTTTTTAACAAAAGCTGGACATCCCCATATCTTTAGATACTGAATATAGGGTTTCTTCCCACTCCACATCTGATATGGCGTGGTAGGCACAGTTTTGGTAGGAACTATGTTCAAAAGATATGCTGCTGATTCTAGCGCATAACCCCAAAAAGATCGCGGTAACTCAGCATTACTCATCATAGAACGTACCATATCCAATAGGGTTCGATTCCGTCTCTCCGATACACCATTATGCTGTGGAGTGTATGGAGGAGTAAGCTGAGAGAGAATTCCTTTCTCTTTTAGGTAACCTAGGAACTCGGCACTTAAGTATTCACCACCTCGATCAGATCTCAGTGTCTTAATACTTTTGCCGGTTTGGTTTTCTACTTCATTCTTATACTCTTGGAATTTCTCAAAAGCCTCGGATTTATGTTTCATCAAGAAAATGAATCCGTACCTAAAGTAATCATCCGTAAAAGTAATGAAATTGGAAAAACCACCTCTTGCATGTGTAGAAATTGGACCACATATATCGCTGTGTATGAGTCCTAAGAGCTCGCTCGCTCTTACTCCATGTCCAGTGAATGGAGTCTTTGTCATCTTTCTTTTGAGACATGATTGACAAGTGGCATAAGTTTGATATTCGAACGAATCCAAATATCCTTCTCTATGTAACTTAGTTAACCTTGTCTCATTGATGTGACCCAGTCTACAATGCCATAAGAAAGCTTTATTTAAATCTGGAGACTTTCTTTTTAGTGTGTTCTGAACATTGAAAATCTGTAATTGGTTTAAGACATATACACCGTTATCCAGTGTACCGGACCCAATCAAACCATGATTAAGGTGGATGTTAACAACATCGCTTACAAACGTGAAATCATAACTTTCTTTTGATAACATCGAAACCGATATGATATTACACGTTAAACTGGGCATACAAAAACAGTTATGTAAAACCAAAATATGTCCACTCGTCAATCCAAGGTGATAATCCCCTACGGACACAGCTCCCACGCTAGCTCCGTTAGCAACCTTCAGGGTCATATCACCAACCTTCAGCACTCTACGGTTTCTCAGTGCATGCAATGAATTGCATATATGAGATCCTGATCCGATATCCAATACCCAGGAAGTAGAGTTGATTGACAGACAATTCTCAATTACAAACACACCTGAAGTCGAAGCCACAGCTTGCTTCGGCTCCTGGTTCTTGGCATTCCAAGCCTTGCAATCTTTCTTCCAGTGCCCTTTCCTATGACAATGGAAGCACTCATCCTTAGACACTACTGGCACCGCAATCTTTTTCTTTCCCTTCACTCCCACCTTACTAACACCTCCTCTAGGTTTGTTGGCGGCCTTATTCTTCCTTCCTTTGGCACGAGCCTTGGACCCGGAAGAAGAAGCACCGCGAACAAACATAGTGGGTGTTTCCCTTGCCTTCTGCAAGGTGCCCTCTGCATTCCTCAACATGTTAAGGAGTTCTGGAAGTTCAACTTCTTTTCTTTGAATGTTGAAATTCATAATATACTAGGCGTAGGTGGAAGGAAGGGACTGGAGAATCATGTCTGTATAGAGCTCGTTCTCCAAAGTCATCCTCAGGTCAGCGAGCTCTTCTATATAGTCAATCATCTTTACGACATGTTCTCCTACAGACGATCTGACGGCCAACCTTTCCTGAAACAGGTTCTTCGAGGTCTCGTATCTTGCTATACGAGATTGCTCCCCATACAGATCCTTTGTATGGAGAAATATGGATTCGAGATCCATATCCTCGTGCCTCCTCTGATGTTCATTATTCATTGAGGCAAGCACGATGCACTTGGACTTCGCACAATCTAATTCCCAAGTTTTGTGGATTTCCTTATCCGCAAGACTGGATTTAGGACCAGGGACAGCAGGTGCCTTAGTGGTAAGGACATACCCTAATTTGTCATAAGTCAAAGCCATTTTGACATTCCGCAGCCAATCTTTGTAGTTTGGCCCTGTCAGTATATTTTTCTCTAGTAGTGACTTAAGGCCTGTCATGTTATTGGGTCGCTGGAATGAAAGAGAGGGAACACTTTAGCATGATGCTCTTGCAAGTTTAGAGTGGTTTTTAGTTTATCTAAACTGGATGGCTCCCACTGTTTTTCGAATCCCTCCTCAAACCAAAAAGGAAGAACTAGCCAGGATTATTCTCACTGTACAATACTTGCTTAACCGTTCAGCCAGGCCGGTGTCGGTACTTCGAGGGAAGTTTTCCAACGCTTTCGCGAAGTTCCTTAATTAAATAACCTCTTTTCTCTGGGGGCGTAGCCCCTCTTACACCTTTCTCGGCACCAACTTGGTTTATAGCATTGATCGTTAAGTGACGTATCTCCTGATGAGTAGCATATACTCACAATAGGATCGGAATCCAAATATCATCGTGTGATAATGTTGAAGGAATCCTACCAACATTCATCAAACTCCAAATGGTATGCATCTCTTTGCAAATTTCAGTTTCTTTAGAAATTCCCGATATAAATTTTTGCCCCATGCTCTTATGACCATGGCGTCAGGTCAAAATGTCATAAGTCACATGTCAAGTTCTACCCATCATTATTTTGTTAATTTGAACCCATCCGTACATATCCTTGACGTTCGGCCAAAATGATAATACGACTGTCCCAAACTAACTCATCTATCTATGCAACAAATGAATACCCAGCAGCTACCAAACGCTATGCCTTGGCGTTAGGTCAAAATACATAGCTTGAGTACTACTGAATATTCAAATGAAATGACGGAGGGCTACGAATGGTTTTGGCGAAACCGTGAACGTAGTGAACTTGATATTTTAAAAGGAGTGGTTAAAGCTCCGCAATTTAAAAAATATCCTCTGTTTTAAAATAACCGAGTGGTTTCTTTTAAACTGTTCCAACGATTCAACTTTGGTTTATTTTCTTTGCATTAATAATAATGCGTCCCATCATTAACCTATCATTGCAGAAAACAACGAAAATACAACGTCCTCTTATGCCATCCGTATTCGCCACTGGGTCCCGTCATCGTCCGTTAGGTTACTTAACTAACGACAGAGCGGGGGCAGGGCTAGCGCGGGTGTAAAACATAAGTGACGTCTAAATAGCTATCATATATAGATATTGTACATTCGTCTGACGCAATAATAAACATTCCAGATCACAGATGAACATTACTGGATATACAAGCAATCCGCGTTTCTTTTGAGCCTGCAACGAAAGACGGATTACGCAGTTGCGATAAATAGCCATTACCCCATCCTAGACCCCTACGGGTATGGCAAACTACCCGCCAAGTACCCGAAGTGAAGCGGTCTCCCTCAACAACGTGAGTTGGCCACTAAACACTTCAAACTACCCGGTAGTTTGTGCACCCCACCTTGGGTCTATCCTAGGAGAAAAAACAGTAAAAGAAATAATACAACAGTGGCTACAACCGCAACCTGGATGTGCCCTACAAAATAATATTACGACATATTACAATTTACTTCGAATGAATGAATATTAAAGCCCTTCTCAAACCACGACTAATCATCACAACAATCCAATCAAGTTCATAAACACAAACAGTAAAATCATTACAGAAATGTGCAACCCCCTGCCAACCGTCATACTAGCAGTTAGGGGAGGTTTACGAACACATTATACAATTCACAGATATAATCTAATTAGCTAAACATCGTATAATTTCGATCGAGCAAACACATTAGATTCTACTCCAAAACTTCTCTGTTCACCTGAGACTTGAGCAGAAAATAAACATTCCAGAAATAACAAAATAACCACAGAAGAGTTCTGGGGAAATTTAGGTTGAATCGGCCCCAACTCGGCGGCGGATCCACGGCCGATCGCTTGGATCGGCCGCGGTTCCGTGGCGTTGTGGCCGATTCAGGAACCCAATTTTCTCCAGAATTCTTATATTTTCCTGGATGTATTTTTAGAGGTCCCTGAAAAATTTTTAGACCTCATTTTAAATTCGACAGAAACTTGGTGATTTCGATGTTTTTTCCGGTGTGTTTTGCGTTCAAAATTTTTACGACTTTGCTAATAAGTTAGTTATTGTTTAGCAAGGCTCTGATACTTCTGTAAGTCGATGTATAACACCCCACAAGTTGCGGGGAGGCGGAAATATGAAAAACAATCAAGTTCTTTAGATTAACATCGACTAACCGAAAGGATCTTTGCTAAACTATAACTAACACTAACATAGGAGTTGTTAACTGCTATGGAAGAAGATTATTCCTAATGAACCGTGTCCTTCTTCTTCTCGTTATCCACCTCCTCTTCGGCCTCCTCTATGTAATAGACGATCCACCCGAGAGCTTCTACTCCAAGCTTTGCCTCTAATCTTGAGGTAACTAGGTTTCTCTAGTTGCTAATCAAAGTCACCTAGGTGATAGAGAGTATGGATATGGATTAATTAGTCTTGCTAATCCTTGATCTCAACACATGAGAGGGTTGGATTAGGGTTTGAAGAGAGAGAGCTTGAGGAGAGAGAAGGTGAGGATGAGAATGATAATGAAATAATGATCTTTCTTGAATATATGAAGCATAATCATTTATCAAATAAATAAATCAAATGATTAATCATCATGCTTCATTTATTCATTATGTGTGATTCATTACATGAGTCATTAACCATTTAATGCATCATTAATGACATGAATGAATCACACAAATGAGTCACTAAATCAATAAATGCTTATGCCAACTTAACCCCCAAAGTCATCATCCTTCTAGAAGCTTCCCGCCAAATTACGAGAACGCCCCTCCTATCCGTGAAAACACGGAAACACTTTAGACTGTATAAATCCAATAACCCGATACTAAAATCTGGCTTAAACCAAAGCCGGCTAGTAAAAACTGTCCGGACATCGTACATGTATAAATGCACGTGCATGTCCGAACCCTGTCGTAAAACCTTACGACCTCTATATCGTTTCTCCTGGAGCAGGGAAACTCTCTGTGTGGGACTCTAAAGACTCGAATACTACGCTGGAAGTTGGTTTAACCACAGACCGCAAGCGGCACTAGCTGTACGTAACGGTCCCTAGGTAGATGTCGATAAGAAGGCCGATGAGGAAAACCATCCGAACTCCTACTGAGCCTGATGTGACAATCTCCGTACAGTCCGGTCTGTTCGTCTAGAACTATCGCATATTGGGCCTAGGGGGCGGCAAGCGTCAGTCCCGTAAATGCGGTATAAGTCGTGTCGGAGCGAAACCCATTACACCTTGAGAAACTACTGGAAAACCTACTAGTAAATCTCGCTTTCCCTGGCCAGGGACTTTGCGTAATGGCTCTCCAGACACAGCACGATATCAACTCCGAATACCGGGAGAGACGAATCCTGTCTAACCACTACTGCCTCCAAGTGCTCGGGACTGCACCCAACTACTACCTGTTTGCACGACTCCTTTAAGCCGTGGTAGGGTAGCAATCTAAGAACGGTGGGACACACTTGAGGCGAAGTAGCAGTGTCATGTCTACGGACTATGCTGTACTCATGTCACCTGGGAACTGTTAACTGACGACGGGTATAATACCACCAACAGTTCCCTGCGAGTTCTGTCCGGTGTACCCGTAACCCAACGAGCACCTGTATACTATCTCCAGTACGACGTACTGATGGCTGTGGGACAGACCATCTCCCCAACTGGGATAAGAAGCGTACACACTAGTCTACTCCGGAGTATCGATGCCCTGTCTCGATATTCCTACGACTAGGGACCTGAAAAAGGATGTGCTTGTAGACTACCCAACCCCCACTAGTGTGACTGCCATCACAACGCTGGTAGTCAAGCAAGATCCTAAGGGCTCTATCAATACGTAGACACATATTAAGATAGATATAACCAAGTAGCATACTACCATATTTAGCAAGTCTGTTAATATAATTGTGAATATCCCAAGCTTCCATTAAGTAATATACAAGCTAGTATGATACAATAATGGCCCCTAGGGCATATACACTAACAGTCTAGCCTTATAGGTTTCAACCTGTCCATCTACACCAATCTTCTTTCTGAAGATCCATTTGCATCCTACGGGTTTTACCCCATCTGGAGCAATGTCCAAAGTCCATACTTTGTTAGTGTACATGGACTTCATTTCGGTCCGCATTGCATCCAGCCATTTTACCGAGTCGCCGCTCTGAATAGCTTGTTGGAAGCTAGTAGGGTCATCATTAACAATGATGCAATCTTCTCAATCCCCGTCTATGAGAAAACCGTAGTATCTCTCGGGTGGATGAGACTGCCTACTACTTCTGTGGATAGGCGCTGGGATGTCCCTTTCTTCTGAACCTTCTTGTTCTACCAAACTTTCAGTAACAACTTTTGGTTCTGGAATTTCTTCCAGTTCTATTGCACTCCCACTCTTCTGATTTTCTAAAAAATCTGCTTCCAAGAAGTGGGAATGAAGAGAAAAAAAACCTTTTGTTCCTCTACGTAATAGAAATAATACCCCTTGGAGTTCTTGGATATCCCACAAACTTACACTGTACTGAGCGTGCCTCGAGCTTGTCCGCATGCTGCTTTTTAACAAAAGCTGGACATCCCCATGTCCTAAAGTGTTTAAGACAGGGTTTCTTCCCACTCCACATCTGATATGGTGTGGTAGGCACAGTCTTGGTTGGAACCTGGTTCAAAAGATATGCAGCTGATTCTAGTGCATAACCCCAGAAAGATCGCGGTAACCCAGCCTTACTCATTATGGAACGAACCCTATCCAATAGGGTTCGATTCTTCCTTTCCGATACACCGTTGTGTTGTGGTGTGTATAGAGGAGTAAGCTGAGAGAGAATTCCATTCCTTTTTAAGTAACCCAGGAACTCGGCACTTAAGTATTCACCACCTCGATCAGATCTCAGTGTCTTGATACTTTTCCTGTCTGTTTTTCCACTTCATTCTTGTATTCCCGGAATTTCTCAAATGCCTCAGATTTATGCATCATCAAGAAGATATGTCCATTCCTAGAGAAATCATCTGTAAAAGTAATGAAGTAGGAATAACCACCTCTTGCATGTGTAGACATTGTACCGCATACGTCACTGTGTATGAGTCCCAAGATCTCGCTCGCTCTTACTCCGAGTACAGTAAACGGAGTCTTTGTCATCTTTCCCATGAGACAAGATTCACAAGTAGCATAAGATTGATATTCGAACGGATTCAAATATCCTTCTCTATGTAACTTAGTCAATCGTGTTTCATTGATGTGACCTAGTCTACAATGCCATAAGAAAGCCTGATTTATTTCTGGAGACTTTCTTTTAAGTGTGTTCTGGACATTGAAAACCTGAGCTTGATTCAAAACGTATATATCGTCATCTAATGTACCGGACCCAATCATAACTTGATTTAGGTAGATGTGAACCACATCGCTTACGAATGTAAAATCATATCATTCTCTCGAAAGTGAGGACACTGATATGATATTACAAGTCAAACTAGGTACATACAGACAGTTACGTAGAATCAATATCTGTCCACTTGTCAGTCCTAGGCGATATTCACCCACGGATTCAGCATCCACGCTCATTCCGTTCTTAGCTCTGAGAGACAAATCACCTAACCTGATAACTCTACGGTTTCTCAAAGCATGTAATGAATTACAGATATGAGATCCTGCTCCGATATCTAGTACCCAGGAAGTAGAGTTAATTGACAAACAGTTCTCAATCACAAACACACTCGAGGCCGAAGCCACAACATGCTTCGAATCCTGACTACTGGCTTCCAAAGCCCTGCAATCCTTCTGCCAATGCCCGTTCCCATAACAATAGGAACATCCTTCCTTCCCTACACCAAGTCCCGAAACTTTTGCTCTTCCCTTTACTTCTACTTTACTGACATCGTATATCGGCTTTGTGGAGGTCTTCTGATTTTCACCCTTTGCTTTCGCCCTGGATGCAGAAGAAGAAGGTCCCCCATTAAGCAGACCGGGTGTCTCCCTGGTTTCTTTCAGGGTGTAAGTAGAGGGTAGGGACTGTGGAAATAATTCAGCATATGACATGTTTCCCAACGTAGTCTCCAGGTCCGTGAGCTCATCAATATAGCTAGTCATCGTAAGGACATCGTCCCCTACAGATGACCCAACAGCCAACCTCGCTTGAAGCAATTCGTTTGAGGTCTCATATCTTGCGATACGAGATTGCACTCCATATAAACTTTTGTTATGGAGGAAGATGGAAACTAAGTCCATCTTCTCGTGCTGCTTCTGGTATACACCATCAACTGAAGCCAACACGAGGCACTTGGCATTCGCACTTTCCTTTTCCCTTGTCTGACGGATATCCATATCCGCGACGGTGGAAACTGGACCTAGGACGGCGGGGGCTTGAGTAGTAATAGGGTGGTCCAGCTTGTCATAGGCAATGGACATCTGGACAGACCTTTGCCAGTCATAAAAATCAGATTCAGTCAACTTGTTATCTAGATGTAACCTAGTCTTGGTCACATGGTCGCTGCAGTTAAGAGAGAGAGAAGAAAACACTTTAGCATGATGCTCTTGAAAGTTTAGATTGGTTTTTAGTTTATCTAAACTGGATGGCTCTCACTGTTTCTCGAATCCTTCCTCAAACCATAAAAGAAGAATTAGTCAGGACTGATCTCACCATACAATACTTTCTTAACCGTCCAGCCAGGCTAGTGTCGGCACTTCGAGGGAGGTTTTACGACGCTTTCGCGAAGTTCCTTAATTAAATAACCTCTTTTCTTTGGAGCCATAGCCCCACTGACACTGTTCTAGACACCTACTTTGTTTATAGCATTGATCGTTAAATGACGAATCTCCTGACAAGTAGCATATACTGACAGTAGGATCGGGATCCAAATATCATCGTGTGATAATGCTAAAGGAATCCTACCAACATTATCAAACTCCAAATGGTATGCAACACCAGCAAGTTTCAGTTTCTTTAGAAACTCCCGCTGTGGTTTTTTGCCCCATGCTCTTATGACCTTGACTAAGGGCCAACAAATCATAAGTCACATGTCAAGTTCTATCCGTCATTATCCAGGTTGATTTGAACCCACCCGTATATACTCTTCACTAAGGGCCAACAAAGTAATACGACTGTCCCAAACCAACGCATCTATCTATGCTATATGTGAACACCGAAGCAGCTACCAATCACTATGTCTTGACAATGGGCCAAACAAACATAGCTTGAATACTACTGACCATTCATATGAAACGACGGAGGGCTACGACTGGTTTTGGCGAAACCGTGAACGTAGTGAACTAGATATAACCGAAGGAACCTGATAGCCTTTTTTTAAAAGGAGTGGTTAAAGCTCCGCAATTAAAAATTCTGCTCTTTTAAAATAACCGAGTGGTTTCTTTTAAATTTGTTCCAACGATTTATCTTTAGTTTGTTTTCTTTGCATTAATATAATGCGTCCAATCATTTATCCTATTGCAGAAAATAACGAAAATACAACGTCCGCTTATGCCATCCGCATTCGCCACTGGGTCCCGTCATTCACCCGTTAGGTTACTTAACTAACGACAGAGCGGGGGCTGGGCTAGCGCGGATGCAAAACATAAGCAACGCCTACTAGATATCATATATAGATACTGTACATTCGTCAGACGCAATAATAGGCATTCCAGATCACAGATTAACATATTGGATATACTAGAAATCCGCGTTTCGTTTGAGCCTGCAACAAAAGACGGATTACACGGTCGTGATGAATAGACAAACCCCACCGAAGACCCCTACGGGTGCGGCAAACTACCAGCCTAGTACCAGAAGTGAAACAGTCTCCCTCAACAACGTGAGTAGGCCATTAAACACTTCAAAGTACCCGGTAGTTTGTGCACCCCATCTTGGGTCTATCCTAGGAGCATAAAACAGTAAATGAAATAATACAACGGTGGCTACAACCTCAACCCGGATGTGCCCAGCAAAAGAATATTACAACAAATTACAATTTACATCGAATGAAAGATATAAACTCTCATCTCACATCCCCGGCTATTCATCCACGATAATCCAATGAAGTTCATATCCACAAAGCAATATCCATTACAGAAATGTGCAACCCCTAACTAACCGATATACTAGCAATTAGGGAAGGTTTACGAACACATTAAACATCACAGATAAAACCTGATTAGCAAATAACTTAGAATTTCGATCGACAACCTTTTTCCGTGTCTACCCCAAATGCAAGCCAGCACTGAAATAACCTGGGCAGAAATAAAATATACAGGAAAACAAAACACCCAAAAATAAGAGTTACTGTGTAAATACGAGTCAACTCGGAGTTGACTCGGCCGCGGATCTGCGGTGGATTGCACTAATCCGCCGTGCTTCCGCGGTCGTCTAACCGAGTTAGCACCTCGTATTTCTCCAGTTTTCTTAGAATTCTCTGCTGTGAATTTTCAGACCTCTGAAATAATTTTTTGGACAGGTTTAAAATCGACAGAAACTTGAGGGGTCCAGGGTTAAGTTTTCGTGTTTTTTCGACGATCGAAGTTCCAATTAGTTGCTAACAAGCTAGTAAAGGTTTAGTAGGCTCTGATACCACTGTAAGTCCATGTTACGCACCCCACGTGTTCCCGGGGAGGCGGAATATGAAAAACAATTATCAAAGCTTTATAACACGGACTTGAGCACACGGATCGTGTCTAAACCATTACTAGCAAACTACGAGAGGTTTAACTACTGTGATTCGAAGTAATACCTCACGTTACTTCTCCTTCGGGTCTTCATCACTTTCCTCCACACCTCGTCGGCTCTATAGAACATAGGTACCTCAACGGCCTCCTCGAGTCAAAGACGATCCACATGAGAGTCTATAATCTGAGCTCCTATCTCGAATCTGAGATAACTACGGCTTCTAGTTTGCTAATCTAAAAGTCCTAGAGAGTGTAGAGTATTTAGATGGATTACTTAGTCACTTAAACCCTAGGATTCTCAACTCATGAGAGCTTTTAGGGTTTGAGGAAGAAGATGATAACTTGATGAGAGAGAAAGATTTTGTGATAATGAATTGAATCATTCCTCATGATAGAATATCATGAAGCATACAAATATCTCTTGATAAATATCTAGAAATATCTTGTAAGTTTCATTTAATCCTAATTGTGAATCACCTCATGAGTCATGGTTCACTTAATGAAAACCTACACCTCATCTCTCTACCTCATTTATATTTAATTCAAAAGAAATAAATACAAATGAGTCACCTTCTTCTAGAAGCTTCCTGACAAATTACGAGACTGCCCCTCCCATTCGTATTTCCGAAAAACACGGATAATCTTTGACTGAATAAATCCATCTGTATAATACTAGAATCTGGCTTAAACCAAAACCCGCTAGTTTTATCTGCCCGATCATAATACGTGCACAAGTGTACGTAAGTGATCGCGGCCCTGCCGTAAAACCATACGGACTCTACACCTTTTTCCCGGTGCAGGGAAACTCTCTGTGTGGGACTCTAAAGACTCGACACTACGCTGGCAGTGGGTTTAACCACAGGCCACAAGCGGTACTAGCTGTACGTAACGGTCCCAGGTAGATGTCGATAAGAAGGACGATGAGGAAACTCATCCGAACTCATAGTGAGCCTGATGTGACAATCTCCGTACAGTCCGGTCTGTTCGTCTAGGACTATCGCATATCGAGCCTAGGGGGCGGTAAACGTCAGACCCCTAATAGTGGTATAAGTCATGTCGGAGTGAAGCCCATTACACCTTAATAAACTAATGGAACCTACCAGTAAATCTCGCTTGCCCTGGCCAGGGACTTTGCGTAATGG
Source organism: Agapanthus africanus (assembly GCA_030015575.1). Classification (NCBI taxonomy): domain Eukaryota; kingdom Viridiplantae; phylum Streptophyta; class Magnoliopsida; order Asparagales; family Amaryllidaceae; genus Agapanthus; species Agapanthus africanus. The sequence continues at coordinate 214,775,849 of JASDDO010000029.1, forward strand.
CTCTCCACACACAGCGCGATATCAACCCCCAATACCGGGAGAGATGAATCCTGTCTAACCGCCACTGCCTCCAAGTGCTTTGGGACTGCACCAAACTACTACCTGTTTGCACAACTCCTTTGAGCCATGGTAGGGTAGTAATCTAAGTAAAGTGGGAACACACCCGAGGTGAAGTAGCAGTATCAATTCGACGGACTAAGCTGTACTCATGTCACCAGGGAACTACTATCTGACGATGGGTATAGTACTAACCTGCAGTTCCCGGCGAGTCCTGTCCGGTGTACTCGTAACCTAACGAGCACCTGCATACTATTTCTAGTACAACGTACTGATGGCTGTGGGAAAAACCATCTCCCCAGCTGGGATGAGAGGCGTATACACCAGTCTACTCCGGAGTATTGATGCCCCGTCTCGATAATCCTACGACCAGGGACCTGTATAGGATGTTGCTTATAGACCACCCAGACCCCACTAGTGTGACTGCCATCACAACGCTGGTAATCAAGCAAAGATCCTAAGTGCTCTACTAATATGTATAAGCGATATGTTAAAAGAAACGCATGCACATATTAAAGTAGACACAAACAAAGTAGCATACTACCATTTTTAGCAAGACTGTCAATACAATTGTGAATATCTTAAGCTTCCATTAAAGTAATATACATACTAATATGATACAGTAATGGCCTTTAGGGCATAAACACTAACAGCGAGGATTGCATCATGGAGGATGATGACCCAACTAGCTTCGAGCAAGCCATCACGAGTGGTGACTTAGTGAAATGGCTGGATGCAATGCGGTCCGAGATGGAATCCATGTACACGAACAAAGTATGGACTTTGGAAGTTGCTCCTGAAGAGGTAAAACCCATTGGGAGCAAGTGGATCATCAAGAAGAAACTTGGTGTAGATGGGAAAGTGGAGACTTTCAAAGCTAGACTTGTTGCAAAGGGTTTTCATCAATGACCAGGCGTCGATTATGACGAAACCTTTTCTCCAGTAGCTATGCTTAAATCCATCCGGATCATACTTGCCATCGCTGCATATCATGACTACGAAATCTGGCAAATTGATGTTAAGACCGCCTTTCTAAATGGTGATTTGGAAGAGTGCGTGTACATGACTCAGCCAGAGGGCTTCGTAGACAGTGGGAGCAGCGAAAAGGTGTGCAAGCTGCTTAAATCCATCTGCGGGTTAAAGCAAGCATCGCGGAGTTGGAACATCTGCTTTGATGTCGTTATCAAAGAGTTTGATTTCGTCAAAAATGTAGATGAACCTTGTATATACAAGAAGGTAGCAGAGAGTAAGGTTGTCTTCCTCGTATTGTACGTGGATGACATACTCTTGATAGGAAATGACATTCCTGTGCTGCAATCGGTCATGCTCTTCTTATCACAACGATTCTCAATGAAAGATCTAGGGGATGCCTCCTACATCTTAGGGATTAAGATCTATAGAGATAGATCTAAACGGATACTGGGATTGTCCCAATCCAGGTACATTGACACCATACTAAAGCGGTTTAGTATGGAAGAATCCAAGCATGGGTTTTTACCCACGATCTCTGGGCTCACTCTCTCCAAAGAGATGTCTCCCAAGACTGATTTGGAGAGAGCTCGCATGCAAGGGATACCCTATGCTTCGGCAGTAGGCTCTATCATGTACGCGATGCTATGTACCAGACCCGATGTAGCACACTCACTAAGTGTAGTGAGTAGGTATCAAGAAGATCCAGGAGAGAGTCACTGGACAGCTGTGAAGAGCATTCTCAAGTACTTACGAAGGACTAAAGAGATGCTCTTGGTGTATGGTAACGGAGAACTCCAAGTGGAGTCCTTTACTGATTTGATCTTCCACAGTGATAAGGACGACTCTAAGAAGCACTCGGGATTTGTCTTTACCCATCTATGGAGGGGCGGTATGCTGGAATAGTTCCAAGCAAGAAACCGTGGCAGACCCGACGATGGAGGCTGAATACATCACTGCCAATGATGCTGCCAAAGAGGCTATCTGGATCAAGAAGTTCATAACTGAACTTGGTGCGGTTCCATCCATTAAGGATCCAATACCTTTGTATTGTGATAACAATGGAACGGTGGCTTTGGCCAAGGAACCCAGGTCCCATCACCGATCCAGGCATATTCTGAGGCGGTATCACCTGATCCGGGAGATAGTTGATCGCCGGGAGATCGAGGTCAGGAGGGTTGACACGAAGAATAACACAACGGATCCACTCATGAAGGCTATTCACCAGATACAGTTTGAGAGACTCTTCGGGATGCTCGGTATGCGATATTACAGCAGCTGGCCCTAGTGCAAGTAGGAGATTGTTAGTTGTATGTATGCCCTAGAGGCCAGTATTGTACATATAATGTATATTATATTGGATGCTTGGACATATATAAATAGGACTTTCTTACTCGATATGATAGTATGCTATCTGTTTGCTCTTTATCTTAACATGTATACTTGTCTCTTGATACTGTCTTATGGTTACATGTTGGTAAAACCCTTAGGATGTGTACTTGACTACCAGGACTATGATGCAGATCATACTAGTAGGGCATGGTAGTCCATAAGTTCAACCTTTAACGTTCCTAGTCATGGGTGTATCGAGACAGGGCATCGATATACCAGAGTAGACTAGCGTATACGCTTCTCGACGCATGAGATGGGCGATAGATGATCCCATATCCATTGGTGTTTGACATCAGAGATAGTATACAGGTGCTCAGTAGACACTAGGTACACTGGACGGACTCGCCGAGAACTCCCAGATGGTATTATACCTCACGTCAGATGGAAGTTCTCTGGTGACACTTGTGCAGGTTAGTCTGTAGACCCAGAATCGTCATAGAGTCTTGTGTGATTCCCACTGTGCTTTGATTACCACCTTACCACATCCAAGAGGGCGTGCAAAACGGTGGTTTTTGGGTACAGTCCCAAGTCACATAGAGGCAATGAGCGATAGGAGGGTTTTCGTCTCTCCCAGTATTGGGGGTTGATGTTGCGTTGTGCTCGATTGGCCATAACAGGGAAGTCCCTGGCCATGGCTGATTTAGAGATTTACTGGTAAGTGTTACCAGTAGTTTCTCGACCAGTTATGAGCCTCACATCGGCATGACTTATCGATTATTGGGGTCTGACATTTACCACCCCTAGACTTGATATGCGACATATCAGACGAGGAGACCGGACTGTACGGCAAGTGTTACCGTCAGGCTTTTGCAGGAGTTGGAGCGGGGTTGCTTGCTGATCTTCTGATCGCTCAATACCCGGGTAGCCGTTACGTCCAGCTAGTACCGCTGACGGGTTGTGGGTGCTTGATGTGATCATCACCTACTGCCGGCGTATTGACGAGTTTTTAGAGTCCTACATAGAGGTTTTACTGGCTCAGGCAAAACGAAATAGGAGCACATATGTGATATGTGTGGGACCGAGAATAATGCATGTATGTGATACCGTATTCTATTCTCACGACTTTTGTATCGGTCGGTTATATGCGATATAGCCGGGTTGTTGAATCAAGTGTTGATTCGATAAGTCGATACATTGGATGTTAGTCGGTTATATGTGATATAGCCGGATTATTAAATCAAGTGTTGATTTAATAATTTAGTGTATAATTGTATATTTGATATACTAATTTACATTAACTAACATTTGCTCACTTAAGAACTTTTCTCACATGTGCATATTTAAATATATATATATATATATATATATATATATATGATATATATCAAAATATGTTTTCTTTTTGTATCATGGTTGTTGATACATCATTCATGGGTGTGTAAGACATACACCGTTCTAATTGTGATAATGGGGTTTTATTATTTAAGGTAATTACAAAATTAGTGGAGGTTTTGTCACAAGCATGAAGCTTGTAGAAGCTAGGGTTTGCTTTGACAAAGTCCACTCACTTTGTTTTTACCTTAGATATTTAGTAACCTAACCATCACACTTAGCCATGGTTATGTCTCTACATGGGTTAGTATATGATACTCACTCACCATGGTTTGCTCACTCAATTATTCATTTCTATTCTTCTTCCCATTTTGTTCATCTTCTTCCTTGAGCTCAAAAGCTCTCTAGGTTTTGATTATGTGAGAAAGTAAAGTGAGAAAAGAAATTCTAAAGTGAGCCCACTTCCTATTTCATCATCCTCTACTAGACTAGCACTTTAGTGTAGGGTGTTTGCTTCACTAATTCTCTAGTTAGTGAAGTAAAAGTTTGAGCTAGTATTCCCTCGACGTAGATCATCTTCGGCCTCGAAGACTTCAAGCAAGATCGCTCATTTCTCTAATCAAAGCCATGCAAGAGTCCGGGAGTTCGACGATCGCAGCGAAGGGACAACTACAAGGAGCTTATGAAGTGAAGGACCGATCGACAAAGGTTGTATTTCCTTTTTCACTTAGATAGTAAATGGTTTACTATGTTTCCGTATTATATTCTAGTTAACGATTCTAGTTTAGAGTTCCTTGAAAACGGCATGGACGATGCCTCCCGAAACCTTGCTGCCGTCGATAGGAACCCTACACTTGACAAAGGCCAACAAATCATAAGTCACATGTCAAGTTCTACCCGTCATTGTCCAGGTTAATTTGAACCCACCCGTAAATACCCTTGACGAAGGCCAACAAAGTCGTACGACTGTCCCAAACCAACGCATCTATCTATGTAACAGAAAGGTAACAAGCAGCTACCATACACTATGCCTTGACGAAGGCCAACAAACATAGCATGAATACTAAGTGCTACCCGTCTGAAATGACGAAGGGCTACGAATGGATTTTGGCGAAAAACCTTTAACGTAATGAACTTGATATCGTTGAAGGAACCAGATAGCTTTTACAGAAATATAGTGGCGAAAACCATTGCTAAAGAGGTCACTCCCGGTGAAGGGATCTCGGCTCTTTCCTCGTGGAATGAGGTGCAGGATATTCTCACTGAATACCGTGATGCAAAGCAAAAAGTAATCGACTATAGTGAAGTTATTACCCTGACAAAAAGTTCTGCCCAAGGGGTCACTCCCGATGAAGGGATCTCGGCCCTTGCCTCGTCGAATGAGGTGTTGTATATTCATAACCGAATACCGCTGTGCAAAACAAAAGAAACGTCCTTGTAATAACAACTTTTTGTAAATTGTTCCAACAACATCAAATAGGTCTGTTTTCCTTGCATTGATCTGAATCAACGCAGTCCCATCAATTAATCACACCATAAAAAAACGAAAATATGATGTACCTATATGCTATCTGCATTCACCACTGGGTCCCGTCATCACCCGTTAGGTTACTTAACTAACGACAGAGCGGGGACTGGACTAGCACGGGTGTAAAACATATACAACATCTACTAGTATATATATAGCAATATATAATAATCGCTCCAGGCTTGATAAATGTAACATCACAGATAAGCAATAAGCATCACAGAACAATACAGATAATCTGGGAGCCTCGGGTTTCCTTTGAGCCGCAAATGAAACCCGACGTTCCCCTGGTCGTGTGGATAGCCTGTGCAATGAAAACCTAGACCCCTACGAGCGCGGCAAGTTACCCGCCAAAACCAGAAGTGAGGCAGCCCCCTTCATCAAAGTGAATGGGTCACCCGGCACTTCACGGAATCCGGTAACTTGAGCACCCCTTCTTGGGTCAACCTGTACCCCCTACGAGTGCGGCGAATAGCCCGGAAATCCTAGAGTGAGGCCCCTTCCTTCTCAATTCCATGAGATGCGGACCTGTTACCCTCCAGAACCCGGCTATCCGTGCACTCCATCGCGGGGTAATCTTAGTACGGAAAAGAAAATATGTACAATGGTGACATCGACCTCAACCCGGTAGTGCCCTAAAAGAATAAAATACAAACAGGCAGTGACGGCAGACCACATGTTAGACGCTCGCCCCGCGATATCAAATGTACAAATAAAACTAAACTGTACTATCATTGTACCTAAGCTATCCACCACGATGAATCCACAACAAACATAGCACAACACAGAACATCAACGCGAATGTCACGTTCGCAAACCCATCTAAAAGAACGATAGCAATTAGACAAGTTGTACCGCTCTAATGACATTCATGGTCGCAGATAGAAATGTATGTACTGTAAACTTTAAACAGTGTTAGAAATATCTACTTCGAAATAACCCCGAATAGCCCGAAACAACTAGATAAAACCATATCCAAACTGGGCTAAACAAGCAACACCACTTAACCAATATTCCAAAGACTAGACTATACCCAAAATTCCAAGTCCAGACCTACAACTAAGGACGGCCTCCTCGGTTTTTAGCCTTATGTGCTCGGCCAAATTTGTTTGGAATTGGCTCATATTTGTGGTGCAGGCTAGCGGTCACCTAAGTAGTCTTCTGCAGTTGCTAAAATATTTTTAGAAGACAGTTTAAAAATCGACAGAGAATGGAATAAATCGAGTGGGGTTTGGGGATGTTTCGGTTTCGATACTTTAACATTGTCTAAACCAACTAGTATGCGGTTAATGGGTTGGCTTTGATACCATGTAAGGCTATGCCAGCGCCCCGGCCATCAATTCGTGGCCAAATGCGGAACAAAAACTTTTAAAACTTGGCGCTAACGGAACCCTAAACTACGGATCGTACCATTAACCCTATACTAGTTAACTGTAAAGAGGTTTAAGAGATTATACCGATCGATCCATGTCTTTCGGTCTTCAATCTCTGTCCTTAGCTTGTTGCGGCTGCCTCGACCAAGTTTGCTCTCCGGTCTCCCTTGTCGAAGAGGATCCACGTTGAGGATTCTTTATACGGGCTCCCGCTTCTAAACCGAAGAAACTCGGACATCAAGTTTGCTAGCCTAGATACCCAAGATGAAGTAGAGAGAGTGTGTAATCATTTTGTCTCAAAGCACCAATGGATTCTCTGCTCATGAGAGGGTATGGATGGAGGTGAAGAAGAAGCCAAGTGATGAAGAAGTGAGCACAAGAAATGAGCATGTGAAAAAAATAGCAAGCCAAGAAAGTGTCTGCTTATTTTGTGAGTGAGTTGTGTGTGGTATTTGTTTATGGCCAAGTAAAGAAAATTCCCAGCACAAAAAATCTCACACTCAACCCAACCCCATGAGTCACTAAGAGCACATGTGCCACCATCAATGCACACAAGACCCAACACCATGAGTCACCAAGTGAGCACATGCACCATGAATGCCCAAGGACAAAACTTATGCTCACAATTTCCATCACAATAAACATTAAACAAAATGTTTAAATCAAGAAAAGAAATGGCAACTTCAAAAGTAAACTCGTAACGAATTACAAGAATAACCCTCATCTGTACATACATACCTGCATCCGTATTCCGATTGAATACGAATACAACGAGACGAAAATAATCCAACAATATATTACTAGGATCCGGCTTAAAATAAAGCCTACTAGTATTATCCGTCCAATCATGACCCGTGCACAAGTGCACGAATATAATCAAACCCTGCCATAAAACCATACGGCCTCTACAACGTTTCGCCCGAACCAGGGAAACCCTCTGTGTGGGACTCTAAAGACTCGTCAATATGCTGGCAGTGGATTTAACCACAAGCACGTCAGTGGCACTAGCTGTACGTAACGGCTGCCCAGGTATTGAGCGAAAGGGAGGCCGACGAGCGAACTCATCCTGAAACCCTACTGAGCCTGACAGTGAAAATATACGTACAGTCCGGTCCGTTCGTCTATGAGTATCGCATATCGAGTCTAGGGGGGTGGATTAAGTCAGAACCTTAATAACTTGATATTTAGTGTCGGTATGAAACCTATCAGAACCTGAGAAACTACCGATCCTAGATCAGTAATTCTCGACTACCTTGGCCAAGAATTTCTTGTGATGGCCATCCGTGCACACCGCGGCATCAACTCCCAATACCGGGAGAGACGAATCCCTTGACGATCCGCTCACTGCCTCCATGTGGCTTGGGACTGTACCCAACTAAAACCTATTTTCATGACTCCTTTGAGCCGCGGTAGGGTAGTAATCAAAGCACAGTGGGAACTCACACGAGACAATTGACGATCTCAGGTCGATAAACTAACCTGTACACATGTCATCAGGGAACTGCTATCTGACAATAGGTATAATACCAACTAGCATGTTCCCGGCGAGTCCGTCCCGTGTACTCATAACCCAATGAGCACTTATATTCATCTTAGGTGAACCAACTAAAACCAATGGATTGTGAGACCAGCCACCACCCCTCGTCGAGGTCTCGATCTGTATACACTAGTCTACTTTGAAGTATCGATGCCCAGTCTCAAAACTCCCTCGACTAGGGACACTTTAAGGATGTGCTTATAGACCACCCAACTCTCACATATATGATCGCCATCATACTGCTGATAGTCAAGCAAGAATCTTATGGGCTTTATCAATATGTAATGGTGATCTGTAATGTCTCCTGAAGCATGTACACGATGATAAAGACAAACCAGATAGCATACTATCATCTCGAGTAAGACTGTTCTACCGGTATAGGTCCTCTCTCAATCATTGCAATCAGTGCCTGTGATCCAATAATTGACTTGAGGGCACTATAGCCAACTTACCACAGTTCTCCCTACAATCATACTATATATGCATGGTTCATCTGGATTTTTGATAAAATTTAATTCTTTGACTGTTTCATTAAAACTGATGTTCCTACTCCGCGATGCCCGCTTTAGTCCATAAATGGACTTATGCAACTTGCACACTTTCCTGCTGCTCCCACTCTGATTGAAATCCTCTGGCTAATCCATATAGACGCACTATTCCAAATATCCATTTAGAAAATCTGTCTACACGTCCATCTGCCAAAACTCGCAATCATAGAAGGTAGCAATGGCAAGTAGGATCCGAATGGATTTGAGCATAGCCACTGGAGAAAAGGTTTCATCATAGTCCAAACCAGGTTTTTGATGAAATCCTTTTACAACAAGTCTAGCCTTATAGATTTCAACCTTTCTATCTACACCAATCTTCTTTCTAAAGATCCAATTGCAGCCTACGGGTTTTACCCCTTCTGGAGCAAAGTTCAAAGTGCATACTTTGTTGGTGTTAGATGGACTCCATTTCGGTCCACAATGCATCCAGCCATTTAACCGAGTCGTCGCTCTGAATGGCATGCTAGAAGCTAGTTGGCTCATCATATACAATGATGCAATCCTCTTTATCCCCGTCTATGAGAAAACCGTAGTATCCATCGGGCAGATGTGACTGCCTACTACTCCTATGGAGTGGCGTGGGGATGTCCGGTTCTTCTGAAACCTCTGGTTCTACCATGCTTTAAGTAATAGTTTGTGGTTATGGAATTTCATCCAGTTCTATTGCGCTCCCACTATCATTTTTCTAAAAAATGATTTTCTAAAAAGTGGGCATGACGAGAAACAAAAAACTTTTGTTCTTCTGCGTAATAGAAAAGATACCCCTGGAGTTCTTTGGATATCCCACAAACTTACACAGTACTGAGCGTGCCTCGAACTTGTCTGCATGCTACTTTTCCATAAAAGCTGGACATACCTATTTCATCAGATACTGAAGATAGGGTTTCCTCCTACTCCACATCTGATATGTTGTGGTAGGCACAGTCTTGGTATGAACCTTTTTAAAAAGATATGCATCTGATTGTAGTGCATAACCCTAGAAGGATCCCGGTAACTCAGCGTTACACATTATAGAATAAACCATATCCAATAGAGTTCTGTTCCTCCTTTTCGATATACCGTTGTGTTGTGGTGTGTATGGAGGAGTAAGTTGAGAGAGAATTTAATTCCTTTTTATGTAATCCAGGAACTCGGCATTTTAAGTATTCACCACGTCGATCAGATCTCAGTGTCTTGATACTTATGCCTGTTTGTTTTTCCACTTCATTCTTATATTCTCGGAATTTCTCAAAGGACTCAGATTTATGTTTCAATAAGAAGACATGTCCATACCTAGAGAAATTATCCGTAAAGTAATGAAATAGGAATAACCACTTCTTGCATGTGTAGACATTTGGACCACACACGTCGCTGTGTATGAGTCCCAAGAGCTCGCTCGCTCTTACTCCGTGCCCAATGAACGGAGTCTTTGTCATCTTTCCTATGAGACATGATTGACAAGTTGCATAAGACAGATATTCGAACGGATTCAAATAACCCTTTCTATGTAACTTCGTCAACCTTGTTTCATTGATGTAACCCTGTCTATAATGCCAAAAGAAAGCCATATTTAATTCTGAAGACTGTCTTTTAAGTGTGTTCTGGACGTTGAAGACCTGAGCTTTATTTAATACGTATATACTGTCCTCTAGTGTACCTGACCCAATCAAACTCTGATTATGGTAGATGTGAACTACATCGCTTACAAGCTAGACTAGGTACACACAAACAGTTACGTAAAATCAATATCTGCCCACCTGTCAATCCTAGGTGATATACCCTACGGATACAGCGTCCATGCTCATTCCGTTAGTAACACTGAGAGTCATATCACCTGCCCTGATAACTCTACGGTTTCTCAAAGCCTGTAAAGAATTACAGAAATGAGATCCTGATATGGTATCTTGTGCCTAGGAAGTAGAGTTAATTGACATACAGTTTTCAACCATAAACACACCCGAAGTAGAAGCCACAACATGCTTCGAATCCTGGATTCTGGCTTTCCAAACCCTGCAATCTTTCTGCCAATGCCCTTTTCCCGTGACAATAGCCCTCTTTCCCTACTGTTTGCCCTGAAACTTTTTCCCTTCCCTTTTTTTCTACCTTACTGACACCGCCTATCGGCTTTGTGGAGGTCTTCTTCTTCTCATACTTGGCATTCACCTTGGATCTAGAAGAGGAAGATTCCCCAATAAGCAGAGCGGGTGTCTCCCTGATTTCCATCAGGGTGCCCTCAACTGGAAGTACAACTTTCTTCCCGTGGACGTAAGTAGAAGGTAGGGACTGTAGAATTATGTCAGCATATGACTCGTTCTCCAATGTGGTCTCCAGGTTCGTGAGTTGTTTTAATACAGCTGATCATTGTAGAGACGTGGTCCCCTACAGATGACCCGACAGCCAACCGTGGTTGAAGCAATTCCTTCGAGGACTCATATCTTGCGATACGAGATTGCTCTCCATATAAATTTTGTTTTGGAGGAAGATGGAAGCAAAGTCCATCTTCTCGTGTTCCCTCTGGTATACACCATCAACTGAGGCCAACACGAGGCACTTGTCATTCACACAGTCTTTTCCCTTTATCTTACGGATATCATCCGCGACAGTGGAATCTGAACCTGGGACGGCATGGGCTTTAGTAGTAAGAAGGTGGTCCAGCTTGTCATAGGTAATGGACATCTGGAAAAATCTTTACCAGTCAATATAGTAAAACTTAGTCAACTTATTATCTAACTGTAACCTATGTCTTGTCACCTGGTCGTTGCAATTTAGGAGAGAGAGGAGAAACACTCAGCATGATGCTCTTGCAAGTTTAGATTGGTTTTTAGTTTATCTAAACAGGATGGCTCCCACTGTTTCTCGAATCCTTCCACAAACCATAAAAAAAGAATTAGTCAGGATTAATCTCACCCTACAATACTTGCTTAACCTTTCAGCCAGGCTGGTGTTGGTAATTCGAGGGAGGTTTTCCAACGCTTTCGCGAAGTTCCTTAATTACAGAACCTCTTTGCCCTGGAGGCTCAGCCCCGCTAACACCGTTATAGACACCTACTTGGTTTATAGTATTGATTGTGTTAGTGAAATATCTCCCGAGGAGTAGCGGAAACTCACAGTATGATCGGGATCCAAATATCATTGTGTGATTATCCTGAAGGAATCTTACCAACATTATCACACTCCAAATGGTATGCAGCACTAGCAAGTTTCAGTTTCTTTAGAAACTCCCGATATGGATTTTTGCCCCATACTCTTATGACCTTGACGAAGGCCAACATATCATAAGTCACATGTTATGTTATGCCTGTCATTGTCTAGGTTAATTTGAACCCACCCGTGCATACCCTTGACGAAAGCCAACATAGTAGTACGACTGTCCCAAACCAACGCATTTATCTATGCTATAGATGAATATCTAGCAGCTACTAATCATTTTGCCTTGGCGAAGGTCAAAATACATAACTTGAATACTACTGAATATTCAACTGAAATGATGGAGGGCTACGGCTGGTTATGGCGAAACCATGAACGTAGTGAACTTGATTTAATCGAAGGAACCTGATAGATTTTAAAAGGAGTGGTTTAAGCTCCGCACTTAAAAGTCTGCTGTTTCGAAAAAACCGAGTGGTTTTAAAAAAATTCCAACGATTTAACTTTGGCTTGTTTGCTTTGCATTAATCTAATGCAGTCCCATCATTTACACCTATCATTACAGAGAGAAACGAAAATATGACGTATGCTTATGCCATCCGCATTCGCCACCGGGGCCCGTCTAACACCGTTAGGTTACTTAACTAACGCCAGAGCGGGGCTGGACTAGCACAGATGCAAAACATAAGCAACGTCTAATATATATAGCATATATATAATAATCATTCGTCTCACGCAATAATAGTCATTCCAGATCACAGATGAACATATTGGATATACTAGGAATACCGTGTTTCGTTTAACCCTGTAACGAAAGACGGATTCCACGGTCATGATGAATAACCAAACCCCACCCTAAACCCCTACAGGTGCGGCAAACTACCCGCTAAATTCCCGAAGAGAAGCTACCTTCCTCAGCAAAGTGAGTAGGCCACTCGGCACTTCAAAGAACCCAGTAGTTTGTGCACCCCACGTTGGGTCAATCCTAGGAGCAGAAAACAGTAAAAGAAATAATACAACAGTGGCTACAAGCTCAACCCGGATGTGCCCCGCAAAATTATATTACATCAAATTACAATTTACATCGAATGAAAGATAAACAACTCTCTTCTCACATCCCCGGCTATTCATCCACGACGATCCAACAAAGTTCGTATACACAAACCAACAGATATGTGCAACCTCAAACTAACTGACATATAGCAATTAGCTGAAGTTTAAAAATACATATAACAACACAGAAGATCCGGTTAGCCAAGAACAATTAGAATTTTGATCGAAATATATTTTCCGTGTCTACCCCAAGTGCAAACCAACACACCAAAAACCAATGGGTAGAAACCAAATATTCCAGAGACCAATACACCAAAATTAAGAAATAACAGAAGAAAAATGAGGTGAATCGGCCTCGACTCGGCAGCGACTCCGCGGCGAAACGGACCGATCCGCCGCGCTTTCGCGGCAGTCTTGGCGATTCATGGGCTCATTTTTCTTCTGCCTTCTTAGAATACCCTGCACTTAATTTTAGTACATCTGAAATAATTTTTCTGGCACTTTTGAAAATCGACAGAAAGTTAGGGTATTGGTGTTTTGTTTTCCGGTTTTTCCGACGATTGAAATTCTAACACTTGCTAACGAGCTAATAAAGGGTTACCCCAAACCGACACATTTTTGAAGACTTTCTTACTAAAGAAGTAGTAAGCTCTGATACCACTGTAAGTCGATGTCGCGCACCCCGCGGATCCGCGGGGAGGTGGAATATTTAAAAAACGGATTTTACAAAGATCGCAACACTGACTTGAACTCCCGGATCGATCCTAAACCCTAACTATTAAACATGCAAGAGGTTAACTACTCGGAAAGAAGTTTTACCTCATGAAAATATATCCTTTGGGTCTTCTTGTTGCTGTCCTCCTCTCCATCATAGGCTCCATGGATCGTTCGGATCGAGCCTCCTCGTCGGTCCCCTCATGTCGAAGATGATCCACCCGAGAGTCTGTGCATCGAGCTCCCACCTCAACGGAAGTAACTAGGGCACCTAGTTCGCTAAACTAGATGTCGTAGACGATGTATAGAATATAGATGGAATGCTTTGTGTCTCATAGCCATAGGATTCTCAACTCATGAGACAAGAATGGCTTGAGGGAGGTAGAAGAAGAATACTTGAGGAAAAAGCTAGTGAGAAGTTTGCATAAGAAAAGAGAATGAGCTCTCTTGTGTCTTAACTGAACCATACCCGTTTCCTAATGAATAAATCATATAGGAAAATGAAATATGGTTTAATATAACTTGGTGAGTCATGGGATGAAAACACCACAAGTGTCACCAAAAGCCATGCTCAATTTTATGCAAAATACACCTCATTTCCTCCACTCATAAAATGAATAATCATTTAAACAAAAATGATAAATACAATTATGAGGTGTCTCTTCTAGAAGCATCTTTGAACAATTTACAAAAATGCCCCCCTCCGTATATACATACCCGTATCTGTATTCCGAAAAATACGAATACAAAAGAGACAAAAACTATCCATCAGTATAATACTAGGATCCGGCTTAAACCAAAGCCCGCTAGTATTATCTGTCCGAATCATCATCCGTGCACAAGTACACGTACGTGATCGAACCCTATCGTAAAACCATATGACCTCTACATCTTTTGCTCGATGCAGGAAAACCCTCTGTGTGGGACTCTAAAGACTCCACACTATGTTGGCAGTGGGTTTAACCACAGGCCACAAGCGGTACTAGCTGCATATAACGGCCCCCAGGTATATGTCGATAAGATGGCTGATGAGCAAACTCATCCGAACTCCTACTGAGCCTATTTGTGACAATCTCCGTACAGTCCGGTCTGTTCGTCTAAGAGTATCGTATATCGGGCCTAGGGGCGGTAATAGTCAGACCTATAATAGCGCAATAAGTCGTGTCGGAGAGTAGCCCAAAACACCCTGAGAAACTACTGAAATACCTACCAGTAAATCTCGCTTGCCTTGGCTAAGAACTTTGTGTAATGGCCTTCCAAACACAGCGCGATATCAACCTCCAATACCCGGAGAGACGAATCCTATCTAACCGCCACTGCCTCCGAGTGCTTCGGGACTGCACTCAACTTGTTAGTTATATGTATGCCCTAGAGGCCATTACTGTACATACGATGTATACTGTAATGGATGCTTGGACATATATAGGGAGGACTTTCTTGCTCGACATGATAGTATGCTATCTGGTTGTACTTTATCTTAACATATATTCTGATTGTCTCTAAATATACATATTGATAAAGCCCTTAGGATGTGTACTTGACTACTGGGACTATGATGAGATCATACTGGTGGGGCCACGGTAGTCGACGAGTACATCCTATAACTGTTCCTAGTCGAGGGTGTATCGAGACAGGGCATCAATACACCAGAGTAGACTAGCGTATACGCATCTTGTCTCATATGATGGGCGATGGATGATCCCATATCCATCGGTATTTGACATCAAGGATGGTGTACGGGTGCTCAGTAGAGACTGGGTATACTGGACAGACTCGCCGAGAACTCCCACATGGTATTATACACCACGTCAGATGTGTAAGTCCGCGGCGGCGCCCCGGCCGTCGAACCGACGCCGGAAACGCGGAAACAAAAACTTTGCAAACTAGCAAACCGGCACCACCGCGCACTTTTATCCCGGATCGGGCCATTAACCTAGCAACTAGCAAACTAAAATACGGGTAGAGAAATATACCAAGCGATCCGTGTCCTTCGGTCTTCGTCTCCACTCCGATCTCCCGCGGAATCTCCGTCCATCACGTCCTCGTCGGAAAGGCACCACGTAGCCGGGTTCGTATACGGGCTCCCACCTCTTGACCGAGGCAACTCGGGCGTGAAGTTGGCTAGCCGACGCGTCCAAGGGATGCTGTAGACGAGTGTAGAAACTTTTCTCTTTTGGGGTTATAGAAGTTGCCTTGGATGTTGGTGGAGGTGGTGAATGAAACATTTGGAGAGGTGAGGAATTTGTAGTAAGCTAGAATGTGATGAAGGATTTTTGCCACACCAAAAATGAATTCCTCTCTCCCTCTCAAGAATGGCCGGCCCCCTCTCATGGTGGAGGGAAAAATATGAATGAATATCTCAAGTGGAAAAAAAGAATTGATAAAGATAAGGTCACACCAAATTCACACTCACAATCTTTTCATGAACCCATCATGAGAAAAGCAATGAAAAAGACTAGAAAAGAATATCATCATGAAGCTAGTCTCATCATAAAACCACAAATGCAAGAAAGCCCCTCACAACTAAGTTAATTGCAAACTTGCAATTAACCCCATCCATCAAAAAGTTCGGCCGTGAAGGAACAACGGAAAACCGGCCGGAACGGAATGCAAACTGGCAATTTCAGAAAAATTGATCCCGTAATAAATTACAGGAAAGCCCCGCTACTGCAAATACATGCCCGCATTTGTATTCCCACTGAACACAAATGCAAAGAGACAAAACTACACTATCTAATACTAGGATCCGGCTTAAGCCAAAGCCGGCTAGTAAAAACCGTCCGATCATAATCCGTGCAATACCGCACGTATCAGATCGAACCCTGCCATATCTCCATACGGCCTCTACAGCGTTTCGCCCGAAACCTGAGTAACTGAGTGTGTGGTGGACTCTAAAGACTCGTCAACACTATGGCTGTGGATTTAACCACTAGCACGTCAGAGGTATAAGCCAATACGTAACGGGCTACCAGGTAGTGACCAAAAGGGACGTCGATGAGCGAACTCATCCTGACACCCTACTGAGCCTGTCAGTGACAATATCCGTACAGTCCGGTCCGTTCGTCTATGAGCATCGCATGGCGGGCCTAGGGGGTTGGTAAAAGTCAGACCCCCAATAGCGGTACAAGTCGTGTCGGAGTGCAGCCCAGAACACCCTGAGATACTACTGGAATACCTACCAGAAAATCTCCTGCCTTGCCTAAGGACTTTTCATGTTCTGGCTCTCCTGGACACAGCGCGACCTCACCCCCAATACCGGGAGAGACGAACCCCTGCAGATCCGCTCACTGCCTCCATGTGGCTCGGGACTGTACCCAACTAAAACCTGTTTGCACGACTCCTTTGAGCCGTGGTAGGGTAGTAATCAAAGCACAGTGGGAACTCACACGAGACAAATGACGATCTCAGGTCGATGAACTAACCTGTACACATGTCACCAGGGAACTGCTATCTGACGTCTGGTATAATCCCAACTAGCAGGTTCCCGGCGAGTCCTGTCCGGTGTACTCATAACCCAATGAGCACCTGTATACATCTTAGGTGAACCAACTGACACCAGTGGCTTGTGATACCGGCCACCGCCCCTCGTCGGGGTCTCGACTGTATACACTAGTCTACTCTGGAGTATCGATGCCCTGTCTCGAAACTCCCACTACTAGGGACCTTTTAAGGATGTGCTTATAGACTCCAGCTCTCACGTATATGATCGCCCTCATACTGCTGGTAGTCAAGCAAGAATCCTAGGGGCTCTATCAACATGCAATAGTGACCTGTAAGGTCACCTAAAGCAGTACACGATGATAAAGATAAACCAGATAGCATACTATCATCTTGAGTAAGACTGTCCTACCGGGATAGGTCCTCCCTCAATCATTGCAATCACGTGCCTGTGATCCAATAATTGACTCTGAGGGCACTATCTCCAACAATCTCCCACTTGCACTCAAGGCTAATTATTGCGATGTCGCAAACTCACAGCCCGTGTGATACCGAACACACAACTCCTCTACTACTCAGTCTCACAAAGCTCGTTTGCGAAACTATTGCGTTCGAGAAGTAGCCTCAGTGAGTGGATCCGCTATGGTGTTTCTTTCTATGTCTCTCTTTATCTCAAGTTCGCGGAGAAAGCTATCTCCCGAAATGAGCAATACCTGTCTTAGAATGTCTGGATGTCTGATGGGACCTAGCTCATAAATGAACTCCAAATCCAAACTTCTTAGACTGTATCGTCAACTGAACTTAATCAGTATCCTGCGCCATGCCTTCCCTCAGTATCCTACTGGACCACCTGTCCAAAATACTGCCCCTCGTCAGAGGGAAAAACTATAACTCTGACAGCCACTCTGCCATCCAGGTCACCTTGGAAGCCTGGAATGATAACTGTCTCCCAAAGGAGAATGCTGTTATCATATCCCTAGAACATCCAATTATGTTCTAAAACTGCTTCCGGTTGTTTCTCCAGGATTGGATTAATATCAACTTATTGTACATACTGCAAGAACAACATCTGGTGTGGTACTTGACATCTCATGATTGTCTCAATTGCCTAAGCAAGTGATCTGTCAATCATGCACATCCCACTCCCCTTTAGTCTGTAAGACACCTTTAGAGAGGGTGACTCCATCACCTGCAGGTATACTACCGTGCCAGGAGTCGTCCATTCTAAATACTCCTAGAATGCTGTCTAAGTACCATGATTGGGAAACTACCCAAATCTAGATCTAAAACCATAGATCTAGTGACCAGAATGTCTGATATAATATCCAAGTCCTATGTAGAGAAACTACTGTGTGACGACCAAAGTATAACCGATCGTAGTATAGGAATATCACTTCCTACTCGGTGTATGTCATCAAATACCAGGACATCACACCCTTCTACCTTCTCAACAGATCCATCCCTTATTCTGATGAAGTCAAACCTATGACTATCACGTCAGAAATAGATGATCTATCTCCGCTATATCTGCTTTAGTCTATAAATAGACATAAGCCTGATGTCCACCAATGCTTCCGCTGCTCCCACTGACTACGACAACCCTCTGGCAGAGTCATATAGACGTACACTTCTAAAGCTAGTTCAGAACGACGCTATACTCATCCTCCTGCCGGGTCTCACAGTCTGAACAACAGCAATGGCAAGTCTGGGTAAACAAGAACCTCCCTGTCACCGTCCTTGAGTATACCGAAGTACCTCTCGGGTGCCTGAGGTTACCCACCATATCTGCGGAGCGGCCAATAGAATGTCAAACCAGATTGAATTTTTAGGTTCTTATCAAATCTTCAGTAATCGTTTGCGGTTCTGGAATCACTTCCAGTTCTACCATACTCCCACTACTGTTTTCTGAAAAAATCCATTTTTGTTAAAACTGTGGCGAGTCTAGAACAATATCACTATTGATCTTCCAGATGGTAGAAAGTCAACCCTCATCATAGCCCGGGTCAACCCACAAACAGTCATTACAGAAACGTGCCTTGAGTTATCCGGAGTCTGGTTTTAAGCATAAGCCGGACAACTCCCCGTATCTTAACAATGTCAAGATATGAACTGTTCTATATCCAAGAAACAGAGGCGCTGATTTAATTGAACCAGATTCAAATCATGCAGATGTTTCCAGTGCATGTCAACTAAATGGAAGGAGGCCGATCAGCGTTACTCAACTTAGGAATACTTCCAATTATGAGTAACCTGAAAGAGAAGCAAGTTCTCTTAAACATTACTATCATCTGAATACCATATACAAGTATCTACATCTCCGATCACTTTGAAGAATCCCGATACTTGCAATACCTGGTTCTCTACTTTATTCTTATACCTATAACTCCTCAAAACTTAGACCCTGTGTTTCTACGAAACACATGTCTAAGAACTAGAGAAGTTAAAAGTAAACAGAATATAGTATGAGGACCAACCCCTCTGTCCTAATGGACACTGGACAACATACAATACTCTGTATAAGTCCGCTGAGTCTAACAACTCATTCACTGTGTGTCGTAGGTTGAAAACTGTACTTATGGTTAAGAAGAATTACACCGCTGTTCAATGCTTCTTACCTAACCATCCACTGGTATAGATAAATGTCATAGACATAATTTCAAAAAGGTATATCTCACTTTATAAAAATAGACGTACAGATATATCAATTTGAAATTGGTGCACAACAACGGATATTCAAAACCAAATATTTGCCGACCGGCAAACAACCCAGGTGACTTCTTCAAATATCACCAATTACAACGAATCCCGATATAATGAGGATGGTCACCTAATTCCCAATAACTTACTCCCACTCATCATATGTAAAACCATACAGATGTGAGATTCATACCTGGTAAATACATACCCTGGAGCAAGTATCTAATTGGGAAATCAGTTTTCTTTTAACAGTACACAGTGAAACTGAAACATTGAAATGTTTCGATGGGGTATCCTGGTATTCTCAGTAATGCCTCTTCCATTATCCAGATTCACAACTGTAACCGTATAATTCTTTGCCACCTCTCCAAATCCCTTTATATGTCTTTAGTCATTACCTTCTGTACACCCCTTTAGGCCAAATGGTTTTCTTCCTTCCCTACCGTTCGGTACCAGCCTATGGTTTGGAAGAAGACTATCCAATAAGCATAATGGGTGTACTGTCCTGATCCTAGGAGCACTCGCAATGCGAAAGAAGGTGAGGATAAAAGACAACCGAATGAACTTAATTCCTATTTCTCCTGAACCAGGATCCATCCCCGAACTGGAACAAGTTCCTTTCGAGTTCGTATATAACCATACGATGGATTATCCAATAAACTGGGATCTTCGTAGTGATATGGAGTGTCCTGGAGAAATTCAAAGGTGATTTAGGATTGGCGAAGAAATACTTGGTTTGGTCGTGAATAGCAGTCGCATTTTACTTTGCCCTCTTACTAATCCCTTGCTTTGTCTGAACTTAATACCTTCTGTACACCATTTAGGATAATTGGCTTTCTTCATTCCCTACCGGTCGGCACCAGCCTAAGGTTTGGAAGAAGACTTATCCAATTTGCGTAATAGGTGTACTATCTCCTAAACCAAGGAGTACTCGCAACCTAAGAGAAGGTAAAAGGAAAAGACAACTGAATAGTCCTATTCGTTTTCTCCAGAACCAGAAACCATCCTCGAATTCCTTCGAGTTCGTATATAACCATACGATGGTTTTGTCCAATGGAAGTGGACGTTCGTAGTAATACGGGGTGTCCTGGAGAAAAGGGTAAAAGTAGGAGTGGCAATGAGGTTTGCAACTCTGACAATCCAAAAGCCAGTGTTAAGAAGGTTCGGTCAACTTGGTCACTGAGTCATAGTCTAGGGTCGGGTCAATGGTCGCTGCCAAAGAGAGAGAGAAAAGAAACACTCAGCGTGCACTCTAACCTAGATCAGAATGGTTATCACTTTATCTAATCTGGAAACCTCCCACTGTAACGTCAAATTCTTCCCCAAACCTGAAAGAAGAATTAACCGGGATCACCCGAGGAGTAAACCAACTCATCAGTGGGAATCGGGATCCAACTCTCATCGCATGATAACGTGGCGGAATCCGCTCACGTTATCATACTCCAGAAGGTATGCGCATATCTGGCAAGTTTCAGTTCTTTTGAAACTCCCGATGTGGATTTTTGCCCCATGCTCTTATGACCTTGACGAAGGCCAACAAATCATAAGTCACATGTCAAGTTCTACCCGTTATTGTCCAGGTTAATCTGAACCCACCCGTACAAGCCCTTGACGAAGGTCAACAAGGCTATACGACTGTCCCAAACCAACGCATCTATCTATGCAGCAGAAAGGTAACAAGCAGCTACCATACACTATGCCTTGACGAAGGCCAACAAACAGAGCATGAATACTACGTGCTACCCATCTGAAACGACGGAGGGCTACGAATGGTTTCTGGCGAAAATATTTAACGTAATGAACTTGATATCGTTGAAGGAACGGATAGCTTTTTAGAAAAATATAGTGACGAAAACCTTTGCTAAAGAGGTCACTCTCGGTGAAGGGATCTCGGCTCTTTCCCCGTAGAATGAGGTGCAGGATATTCCAACTGAATACCACGGTGCAAAGCAAAAGAAATCGGCTATAGTGAAGTTATTGCCCTGACGCAAATTTCTGTCCAAGGGGTCACTCCCGGTGAAGGGATCTCGGCCCTTGCCTCGTCGACTGAGGAGCAGGATATTCCAACTGAATACCACTGTGCAAAACAAAAGTGAACATCCTTGCAATAACCGCTTTTTTGAAAAGTGTTCCAACAACATCAGAATAGGTTTGTTTATCTTGCATTGATCCGAATCAACGCAGTCCCATCAATTGATCACACCACAAAGAACGAAAATATACTGATGTACGTATATGCCATCCGCATTCGCCACTGGGTCCCGTCATCACCCGTTAGGTTAGCTAACTAACGACAGAGCGGGGACTGGACTAGCGCGGATGCAAAACATATTCAACATCTACTAGTATATATATAATATATAATTTTCGCTCAAGGCGTGATAAAAATGCAGCAGCACAGAAAAGTACAGCATCACAGAATAATACAGATGTCTGGGATCCCCGGGTTTTACAGAGCCGCTACTGAAACCCGACGTTCCCCTGGTCGTGTGGATAGCCTGTGCAATGAAAATCCTAGACCCCTATGGGCGCGGCAAGTTACCCGCCAAAACCTGAAGCGAGGCAGCCCCCTTCATCAACGTGAATGGACCACCTAGCACTTCACGGAATCCGGTAACTTGGGCACCCCTCCTGGGTCAACCCTATACCCCCTACGAGTGCGGCGAGTAGCCCGCCAATTCTAGAGTAAAGCCCCCTCCGTCTCAATGCCATGAGATGCGGGCTTGTTGCCCTCTAGAACCCGGCTATCCGTGCACCCCTCCGCGGGGTAAACCTAGTACAGAAAGTAAAATATATACAACGGGTACATCGACCGCAACCTGGTCGTGCCCCAAAAGAATAATACAAACAGGCAGTGACGGCAGTCCACATGTCGGACGCTCGCCCCGTAATATCAAATGTACATATAAAACAAAACTGTACTAATATTGCATCCAGGCTATCCCCCACGACCGATCCGCAACATCACAGCAACACACAGAACATCAACGTGAATGTCACGTTCGCAAATCCGTCTAACCGGGCTATAGCAGTTAGACAGGATTTACCGATCAAGTGACATTCACGGTCGCGGATATAATGTAAATACTGTGAACTGGCATGTTTAAAATATCCGATCGAACAAATTCTATCAAGTGGGCCCCAAGGAGTACTGTAGCACTTACAGAAAATCTGGGCCCAAAAAGAATATCCCAAAACCCCCATTTTGAACTCAGGAGCACTCTGAAAAAATTTGGTCAAATGAGGAGTCAAAAGCGCGGCGGAACCGCGGCCCAAGCATGGCTTTGGCCGCGGTTCCGCGGCCTTATGGACGTATCAGGTTACCAAATTTTTCCAGTGTTCTTAGAATTCTCAGTACATGTTTCTGCAACGACCTGAAAAATTTTTGGAGCTTGAAAAAATTTCGACAGAAACATGAAGTATTGAAAATGCGGTTTTTGGGGTTTTTGTTCGATCGAGTTCTAAACATACTAGAGCAAGCTACGCATGGTTAATGGCGTGGCTCTGATACCAATGTAAGTCCGCGGCGGCGCCCCGGCCGTCGAACCGACGCCGGAAACGCGGAAACAAAAACTTTGCAAACTAGCAAACCGGCACCACCGCGCACTTTTATCCCGGATCGGGCCATTAACCTAGCAACTAGCAAACTAAAATACGGGTAGAGAAATATACCAAGCGATCCGTGTCCTTCGGTCTTCGTCTCCACTCCGATCTCCCGCGGAATCTCCGTCCATCACGTCCTCGTCGGAAAGGCACCACGTAGCCGGGTTCGTATACGGGCTCCCACCTCTTGACCGAGGCAACTCGGGCGCAAAGTTGGCTAGCCGACGCATCCAAGGGATGCTGTAGACTAGTATAGAAACTTGTCTCTTTTCGGGTTATAGAAGTTGCCTTGGATGTTGGTGGAGGTGGTGAATGAAACATTTGGAGAGGTGAGGAATTTGTAGTAAGCTAGAATGTGATGAAGGATTTTTGCCACACCAAAAATGAATTCCTCTCTCCCTCTCAAGAATGGCCGGCCCCCCTCTCATGGTGGAGGGAAAAATATGAATGAATATCTCAAGTGGAAAAAAAGAATTGATAAAGATAAGGTCACACCAAATTCACACTCACAATCTTTTCATGAACCCATCATGAGAAAAGCAATGAAAAAGACTAGAAAAGAATATCATCATGAAGCTAGTCTCATCATAAAACCACAAATGCAAGAAAGCCCTTCACAACTAAGTTAATTGCAAACTTGCAATTAACCCCCTCCATCAAAAAGTTCGGCCGTGAAGGAACAACGGAAAACCGGCCGGAACGGAATGTAAACTGGCAACTTCAGAAAAACTGATCCCGTAATAAATTACAGGAAAACCCCGCTACTGCAAATACATGCCCGCATTTGTATTCCCACTGAACACAAATGCAAAGAGACAAAACTACACTATCTAATACTAGGATCCGGCTTAAGCCAAAGCCGGCTAGTAAAAACCGTCCGATCATGATCCGTGCAATACCGTACGTATCAGATCGAACCCTGCCATATCTCCATACGGCCTCCACAGCGTTTCGCCCGAAACCTGAGTAACTGAGTGTGTGGTGGACTCTAAAGACTCGTCAACACCATGGCTGTGGATTTAACCACTAGCACGTCAGAGGTATAAGCCAATACGTAACGGGCTACCAGGTATTGACCAAAAGGGACGTCGATGAGCGAACTCATCCTGACACCCTACTGAGCCTGTCAGTGATAATATCCGTACAGTCCGGTCCGTTCGTCTATGAGCATCGCATGGCGGGCCTAGGGGGTTGGTAAAAGTCAGACCCCCAATAGCGGTACAAGTCGTGTCGGAGTGCAGCCCAGAACACCCTGAGATACTACTAGAATACCTACCAGCAAATCTCCTGCCTTGGACAAGGACTTTTCATGTTCTGGCTCTCCTGGACACAGCGCGACCTCACCCCCAATACCGGGAGAGACGAACCCCTGCAGATCCGCTCACTGCCTCCATGTGGCTCGGGACTGTACCCAACTAAAACCTGTTTGCACGACTCCTTTGAGACGTGGTAGGGTAGTAATCAAAGCACAGTGGGAACTCACACGAGACAAATGACGATCTCAGGTCGATGAACTAACCTGTACACATGTCACCAGGGAACTGCTATCTGACGTCTGGTATAATCCCAACTAGCAGGTTCCCGGCGAGTCCTGTCCGGTGTACTCATAACCAAATGAGCACCTGTATACATCTTAGGTGAACCAACTGACACCAGTGGCTTGTGAGACCGGCCACCGCCCCTCGTCGGGGTCTCGACTGTATACACTAGTCTACTCTGGAGTATCGATGCCCTGTCTCGAAACTCCCACGACTAGGGACCTTTTAAAAATGTGCTTATAGACTCCAGCTCTCACGTATATGATCGCCCTCATACTGCTGGTAGTCAAGCAAGAATCCTATGGGCTCTATCAACGTGCAATAGTGACCTGTAAGGTCACCTAAAGCAGTACACGATGATAAAGATAAACCAGATAGCATACTATCATCTTGAGTAAGACTGTCCTACCGGGATAGGTCCTCCCTCAATCATTGCAATCACGTGCCTGTGATCCAATAATTGACTCTGAGGGCACTATCTCCAACAAGATGGAGTTCTCTGGTGACACTGGTACAGAGTAGTCTGTAGACCCGAGATCGTCATAGAGTCTTGTGTGATTCCCACTGTGCTTTGATTTCCATCATACCACGTCCAAGAGGGCGTGCAAAAAAGTGGCTTTTGGGTACAGTCCCGAATCACATGGAGGCAAAGAGCAATAGGAGGGGATTCGTCTCTCCCGGTATAGGGAGTTGATGTTGCGCTGTGTTCGATTGGCTATAACGAGAAATCCCTGGCCATGTTGCTGAGATTTACTGGTAAGTGTTATCAGTAGTTTCTCGAACTGTTATGCACCTCATATCGACAAGACTTATCAAGTTACTGGGGTCTGACATTTACCACCCCTAGGCGACATATGCGACATATCAGACGAAGAGACCGGACTGTACGGGAGTGTTACTGACTGGATTCACAGGAGAATGTACAGGCTTGCTTGTTGTTCTTCTGAGCGCTCAATACCTGGGTAGCTGTTGTGTTTAGCTGACCGCTTGCAGCTTGTGGGTGTTTGATATGATCATCACCTACTGCTGGCGTATTAACGATTCTTTAGAGTCCTACACAGAGGTTTCTTGACTCAGGCAAAACGGAATAGAAGCACATATGTGATATGTGCGGGACTAAGAACAATACGTGTATGTGATACCGTATTAGATTCTCACGATATGAGATATCGGCCGGGTATATGTGATATAGCCGGGTCATCGGATCAAGTGTTGATTCGATGAACTGATACAAATTATATTAGTCGATTATTTGAGAAATAGCCGGATTATCGGATCAAGTGTTGATTCGATAATTTAATATATAATTATATATTTGATATATTAAATTATATTAACAAATATAAGCTCACTAAAAGATTCTTTTTCTCACTCGGATAATACATTGATATATATGTGATATATGTTAATAGTATTATTTTATTTTGTTACAATAAATATTGTATATGTGATATATAATATTGTAACATGTTATGGTTATAAATGCAACATGTTTTGTGGAGTTTAATTGAGGCTAGGGTTTCGATTAGGTTTAACTCTTCATGAAGCTTTCAAGAAGCTTCTTGAAGCTTTGACTTTGACTTGGATTTTGTGATATTTCCTTAACCCAGCCCAACCCTTTACCCTAGTTAAATCTCTACATGGGTCAAGTCTTCATACTTAACCCATGGTTGCAATTCTAACCATACTACGGTTTTCATTATTCATCACAAAAGAAAAGATCTTCTTCCTTCTTCTTCTTTCATGGAAAAGCTTTCTAGCTTTTTCAAATGTAATGAAAATGAGTGAGTTAAAGAAAACAAATGAGAGCTAAAATCCTACTTCATCATCCTAATCTATCCTAGCCATTTAGATTAGGGCGTTCACTTCATTTAGTGAGTGAGAGCTTGTGTTAATGAAACTTCAAGGTAGATCATCTTTGTTATCGAAGATCGGAAGCAAGCTTGCATCTTTCTCTTCGTGGAGCCTCTTGAGAGTCTGGAACTTGATGATCGCAGCGAAGGGACCACAACACGGAACTTATGAAGTGAAGGACCGGACTACAAAGGTTGTAATCCCAAACTCTTAGATGTTAAACTGTTTAACATGCTTTGTTTCGCCTAATCTATAGTCTAAGATCTTGGTTTAGGGTTATTCGGCACGGCTAAATTTTAAATCGGGCATAGTTGATGCCTTATAGACCCTTATGCGTGTGCCTAGTGACCCTACAGTGGTATCAGAGACAAGCTAGAGCTTTAGACGAAGTCTGGGCGAAGTTTAAAGTCTGATCGAACTCCGAATACCCGGTTTATACCCTTTTCTGGAAATTTTTCAAAAAGTTGACATTTTTCATATTAAAAATGCTTAAAAAATCAGCAAGGAATTCTATGGACACCTGTGAAAAACGACACCCTAAGGCCACTATAGCGCTGCGGAACCGCGGCCAAACAGGGGTACTGGCGGCGGTTCCGCGGCAATAATTGAGAAGTAGGGTATCGATTTCCAACAGTAACATCCGTATGTGTTACCTACTGCTTCTGGGTATTTTTAATTATACTCAAGTGTTGAGTTTTCTGGGTTGTATTGGGAGCTCGTTGATTTGATCGGATAATTTAACTTCGTTTATGTTTTTCCGGATAATTTTTAGAACGTGTTAGAAAGTTCGAACGGATATCAATAACTTACTTTTTCCCCTGTCCGAAATTTTTTCAAAAGTTGGATTTTTTCTCGAGTTTGAAACTTCTGGAAAATCATGCAAGTTACGCGGTGGACCCTCTAGAAGAACACAAACCTTAACTCGATTATGTGACCGTCTGAACCGCCTCTAAACCTTAGGGTTTGTGGCAGTACGGCGTTGCTACATGTGAGGCGTTGGCTTGACCCTTCTACGGCTGGACCATTGGTACTATAGCATATGATGGATATTTTTAGAACTCCGCTCAAGTGTTGAGCCATTTGGGAAATCTTGGGCGTTTGTTTATTCGATCGGAAAGTTTAAAATTGTCTATTTATCTGGAATGTGATACAATATTTGGAATCCACAGGTAGTTATGAGATAACTAATTTGAATGTTATAAACATAGCAGTTTAGTCTCAGATGATCGGTTGCCACGGAATTTTGATGTGATCAAATGTCCGTCGCAATCACGCAGCGTACACGGATACTCGCCGGGTAAACTTAATAGACAGCCACGCCCCAAAGCCCCGACCAAGTGACTGTAGGAGAACCTCGTCGCCAAAAGCATCCGTTCGGGTGCTCGCGGCAGCGGTGATCCGCCTTAGTGCACTTCGTCGACGCCATCGGGGGTGCGGCCGTCTACTAAAGTTTGCGACGAGCATTCGATCAGGATGTCGGGAATCTTGTTGAATTGCCCGACTTGATATTGAAAATAGTTTTCGATAATGAGACTAAAATGCGGGGTTTATAATTGTTAGGCATGCGATGTCTAAGGAATTCATTTGGTTAGGCATACGATGTCTAAGGAGGTTGCGGATTCCAACTGTTGTAGTTTTACACTTTCTTTTCTGTGACCGTAAGCGTAGTATGTGGTGTATCGCCGGCTTCGTTGCTATACATCAACGACAATCGGGATACGCATACTTGCTTACGTTGATGATATGAGATATTATGTGTTGTTATGATATGTTATATTGGATCGTCGCGTTTTGAATAGCCGGGGGTTTTATGTAAGATGAGAATTTTTCTTTTTCATTCATGTAAAATTCATTTGTATGTAATATTCTTTTATTGGGGCACTTCCAGGCTGAGGATGATGTCACCATTGTATGTTATTTACTTTTCCGCATTAGGTAGACCCAAGGTAGGGAGCACAAGTAACCGGGTTCTAGGGTCCAGTGGGAGACCATCTCGAGGAGTCAAGACCGGGTCTCCTAAACCTAGAATTGGCAGGCTTAATTGCCGCTCTCATAGGGGTCTAGGGATGTGGGTTTGGCTATTCATCACGACCGTGGAATCCGTGTTTTATACAAGATCATATTAAAACACGGACGTCCTAGTATATCCAATATTTCATATATGTTCTTCTGCTGCAATGTTCTGTGATGAGATCATATTACTACCTGAGACGAATGTTTATATTATATATATGAGATATATGTTATATAGCAGATTTCGTTTCAAATGTGATACTTGTGAAGCATAATAAAATGGGACTTCATTAATGAGATTAATGAAATAAAAGAAACCTAAAGATGTTGTAGAAATTTTGTTTAAAAACTGGTAGCTCGAGTTCTTGCTTTGCATAGCGGTGTTCCTTGTAGAACATCCAGCACCTTATTCGATAAGGAAAGAGCCGAGATCTCTTCACCGGGAGTGACCTCTTTAGCGAAACTAGCAGATGCTACACACTCGGCTTGTTTTTTATTGCTACTATAGTTTTTGCTTTGCATAGTGGTATTTGCGAAATATCCTGCACCTTATTCGATAAGGAAAGAGCCGAGATCCCTTCACCGGGAGTGACCTCTTTAGCAAAACTAGAAAAGGCCTAAAAAAACACTCCATTTAAAATCACTCGATTCTACGACGATATCAAGTTCATTATGCAAAAGGTTTTCTTAAAAACCTGTCGTAGCCCTCCGTCATTTCAGATAAGTACTTCTTAGTATTCGTGATGCGTTTATTGACCTAAGCCAAGGCGTAGTGTGCGGTAGCTAATTAGTGCTTATCTGTATATGCATATGATGCGATTGAGTTAGGGTAGTCGTGCAACTTTGTTGACCTTAGCCAAGGGTCGTGTGGGTGGGTTTAATTCAATCGGGAAATGACGGGTTGAACTTGGCTTGCACTTATGATTTGTTGACCTTAGCCAAGGTCATAAGTTGCTAGGGGTAAAAATATAATTAGGAATTTCAAGTGGTGAAATTTGCAATGAGATTGCATACCTTCTGTGAGATAGTTGGATCCCGATACCCAATGCGAGTAAGAGTTACTCCTGGGAAAGTTTTACACATTACAATTAGCCGATCAAGTAGGTGTCTAGAAAGGTGTTAACAGGGTTGCGCCCCTGGGAAAACGAGGTTTATTTTAATTAGGTCCGTGCGAAAGCACGGGGAACCTCTCTCAATGTACCGGCACTGGCCTGGCTGAAAGATTGGCAAACTTGTAGAGTGTAATTAATCCCGGCTAGTCTTTCCTTTTAGGGTTTGAAGGAAGATTTGACTAAAACAGTAGGAGCCATCCTGATTAGATAAATTGATAACCAATCTAATCTTGTAAAAGCGCACGCTGAGTGTTTTCTTCTCTCTCTCTCCAGGTAGCGACCCTGTCACGCCTTAATCAAGATAATAATACGGATGTATTGACCGAACCCGCTTGTTATACTGCGCTAGGGAACGTTGGTCCCGCTCCAACTTATAATTGTCATAAGACAGAGCGGGAAATTGGGGAATACCAGATTTCCCGTGCCGTCCAAACGAAGAAAGTGCATGCTGATGTATCTTCTTCGGGTGTGTTCATTACAGAGAACTATTTCTCAGTATCCTTTACGTCCTCGGTATGAGATACCGGATCAGGATCCCGCATATGTAATTTGGTACATGGGCTACACATAGGTAGAGAACTGAGAACGGGTGATAAGTTTCAAGAGTTGGAAAAGATGCAAGTGTTGCAGCCAAGTCTGTTGGCAGTTATCACCCTGTATTACCAGAATACATTGATTCTGAACGAATATTATTAGATACCGAACTTGATATACAATATCATATCAGTCTCTTTATAAGTAAAGAAGGATATAATTTTGTATAGTTGGATAATATTTTGAACATTTCCTATATCAAGAGTTGATCGGTTCAGGCATGTTATCTAAAAGTATAGACGTTCTAAATCAAACTACAGTTCTTAACGTACAGAACACACACAAGAGGAAGAGTTCAGAAATGAACGGATCCTTCTTGAGGTATTATAGACTAGGTCATATCAATGTGACCCGACTAGCTGAAGTTACATTTAGATGCATATTTAAATTAGTTTGAATTTACATCTTGTGAAACTTGCCGGTCTTGTCACAAAGATAAGATGACCACAGCTCTATTTATTGGAAACAGAGAAAGAGTTAGTGAACTCTTGGGATTGATACATGATGATGTATGTAAGGTCCCCATTCTACACATGCCAGGACCGGTTCTTTGTACTTCATTACATTCACTGATGGTCTCTCAAGATTCGCACATGTGTTCCTGTTGAAACACAAGTCTGAACCTTTTGAGAAATTCAATGAATATGAGTTAGAAGTAGAGAACCAAAACGGGTATAAGTATTATGTCCTTTGATGAGATCAAGGATAAGAATACTTGAGCATGGAATTCCTGGACTATTCTAAAGGAGAATGAGATTCTCTCTCAGCATTACTCCTCCGAATACACCACAGCACGTCGGTGTATCGGGGCGGAGCAATTACACCCTATTAGATATGGTGCGCTCTATGATGAGTACTACTGAGTTTCCTATTTCCTTTTGGGAGTTATGCACTTGAGAAGTTTCATACCTATTGAATAGGATTCCAATCAAATCAGTTGCCTACCACTATATAATATGGAATGAGAAGAGCCCATATCTTAAGTATATTAAGACTTGGGGTGGTCCAGCCTATGTCTAAAAGCATAATCCGGACAAGCTCGAGGCAAAATCAGTTCAGTAGAAGTTTGTTGGATATCCTAAGCATTCGCAAAAGAATATCTTCTACCAAACCGAGGAACAAAAGATGTTTTGTTTCTCAGCAAGCCACCTTTGTGAAAGGGAATTTCTTGTGAAGAAATTAGTGGTCATGAGGTAGAACTGGAAAGAGTTCCAGCTATACAAACTGCAGTTGGTGATTTGGTAGAACCAAAGGATTCAACAGTAACCAACGAACCTCAGCCTCTCCGCCGATATAGTAGGGTTCCTCACCCACCTGAGAGATACTTCGGTTTTCTCTGTAACAGTGGGAGGGAGGATTGCATCATGAGATGATGACCCAACTAGTTTCGAGATGGCCATCAGGAGTAGGACTATGTAAGAATGGCTGGATGCTTAGCGATCTGAGATGTAATCCTTATACACCAACAAAGTTGGACTTTGGTTGTGTTATCTGACGGGTTAAATCCCCATCAAGAGCAAGTATATCTTGAGAAGATTACTTGGTGTACATAGAAAAGTTGAGACTTTCAAAGCTCTGCTTAAGTCCATCCAGATCCTACTTACCACGGCTACATACCATGACTACGATATCTGGCGGTTGGGTGTCATGACTGCTTTTCTAATTGTTGATTTGGAAAAGAGCGTCTATAAGTACACAGCCAGAGGGCTTCGTAGACAGTGGGAGCAGCGGAAACGTGTGCAAGATGTTTTATGTGATAAATTAGGCATCGCGGAGTTGAAACATCTGTTTTGATGTGGTAGTCAAAAAGTTTGACTTCATCAAAATGGTAGATAAACCTTGTATATACAAAAAGGTAGTAGGGAGTATGGTGGTGATCCTCGTAGAGTACATGGATGACATACTCTTAATAGGGAAGGACTTTCTTATGCTACTCTCGATCAATCTCCGCTTATCACAAGGATTCTCCATATAGGATCAAGGTGATACCTCCTAAATCCTAGGTTTTATATCTATGAGATAGATCTAAATGGATGTTAGGATTCTCACTAGTTGTAGTTGATGGGTCCCGGCAGCGCCCCGGCCGTCGAAATGCGGCCAAAATGCGGAACAAAAATTTATCAAACCGGCGCTACCGCTACCCGAATTCCGGATCGACCTTAAACCCTAAACTAGCAAACTAACTAAGAGTTAGAAACGTTATACCGAGTTGATCCGTGTCCTTCGGTCTTCATTCCAAGCTCCTAGCGGTCCTTTGATGATGTTTGGTTGCCGGTCTTCCTTTGTCTCCGATGATCCACCCGAGGGAAACGGCGCAAGCTCCAACCTCGTCGAACGAGGTAACCGACACTCCAGAGTCGCTAGCGATGGAGAGTAGGGGTGTAGTAGTGTGTCACCATAATTTTCTCTCAACTCTTAAGCTCAAGAGAGCATCCATGGAAGATGAATGAAGGTGGTGATGAAGACTTGGCATGAACTGTAGGGTTCCTTGGCACACTAATGAGGTCTCACAAGTGATCAAACATGCCCAATTCAAAAAATTTCATGTGCCTACAAACCCTAATACGGATCGTTAACTAGATGTATAGACGATGCAAAGCAAATAAACAACTTTACTTGAAAGGAAAGAGGCTACAACCTTTATAGAACCGGTCCTCTACCTCCTAGGCTCCGTGATGACGTCCCTCCG
Source organism: Agapanthus africanus (assembly GCA_030015575.1). Classification (NCBI taxonomy): domain Eukaryota; kingdom Viridiplantae; phylum Streptophyta; class Magnoliopsida; order Asparagales; family Amaryllidaceae; genus Agapanthus; species Agapanthus africanus. The sequence continues at coordinate 214,808,953 of JASDDO010000029.1, forward strand.
CTGTCCATATCGAATCCCGGACTCTAGCATCGGCTTCATCGGAGAATTGATCGGGCTAGGTCGTCGACTTCGATGCCGAAGATGATCTACGTCGAGGCAACTCAAGATCAAGCTCCAACTTCTCCAAGTCATGAAACTTGTGAAGAAAACACCCTATACTACTTGGCAAGAGGTAGAGGATGAAGAAATAGGAGGTGGGTTCACTTTAGAATTGGATTTCTCACTCTTTTTCTCAAGTTGCCATTGATGGAGGCAAGCTTTCTTCATTGTTGAAGATGAAGAAGAAGAAGAAAGAATATATGATAAGTATTTTTTAAATAGAAAATAAAATGAATACTTATCATATAACAACCATGGTTAAGTGTAGAGACTAAACTAGGGTTAGGTGAATGGTTAGGTTAAGGGAAGCAAACAAAATGGTCAAGCTTTCAACACTTCATGAAGCTTCATGAAAGAAACAAAGAAAGCCACCATTTCTATTTATCTTTTCCAAAAATAAATAAACAAAATAAATAAATGAATAAGTAAACAAAACCCTAACAATTCATATAACCATGGTTTAATCATACACAAAAACTCAAGTTAGAATGTATCATCAAACATGATACAAACAAGTGCACAAAAGTATATCACATATACAACTTGTGTACTTCAAGTGAGAAAATCCATTTAAAGTGAACTAATATTAGTTAATGTAAAGTAATATATCAAATATATAATTATACATTAAATCATTAAATCAACACTAGATTCAATGATCCGGTCATGTCGCATATAACCGACTAGTATCCAATGTATCGACTTATCAAATCAATCTTCGATTCGATAACTAGGTTATATCGCATACAACCAATCGATACATTCATCGCGAGAATGGAATACGGTATGACATACACGCATTATTCTCGGTCCCGCACATATCTCATATGCGCTCCTATTTCGTTTCGCTTGAGCCAGGAAACCTCTGTGTAGGACTCTAAAGACTCGTCAATACGCCGGCAGGAGATGATGATCATATCAAGCACCCACAAGCCGCAAGCGGTCTGCTAAACGTAACGGCCACCCGGGTATTGAGCGATCAGAAGATCGACGAGCAAGCCCGCTCACACTCCTGTGAATCCAACCAGTAACACTTACCGTACAGTCCGGTCTGTTCGTCTGATATGTCGCATATCTCGCCTAGGGGTGGTAAACGTCAGACCCCAATAGCTTGATAAGTCATGCCGACGTAGGGTCCATAACATTCGTGAAACTACTTATAACTCTTACAAGTATATCACTGCAACCCTGGCCAGGTATTTCCTGTTATGGCCAGTCGTGCATAGCGCAACATCAACCTCCAATACCGGGAGAGACGAATCCCCTCCTATCGCTCATTGCCTCCATGTGAATCGGGACCGTACCCAAAAACCACCTGTTTGCATGACTCAGTAGAGCCGTGGTAGGGTGGAAATCAAAGCACAGTGGGAGACACACAAGACTCTATGACGATCTCGGGTCAACAGACTAAGCTGCACCAGTGTCACCAGAGAACTGCCATCTGACTTGAGGAATAATACCATCTGGGAGTTCTCGGCGAGCCCGTTCAGTGTACCCAGTCTCCACTGAGCACCCGCATACCATCTCTGATGTCAAACACCAATGGATATGGGATCATCCATCGCCCATCACATGGGTCGAGAAGATATACGCTAGTCTACTCTGGAATATCGATGCCCCGTCTCGATATTCCCATGACTAGGAACATTGAAGGATGTACTCATTGACTACCCAGGCCCCACTAGTATGATCTGCATCATAGTCCTGGAAGTCGTGTACACATCCTAAGGGCTTTATCAACATGTAACAGAGAGACAGAAAGTATACATGTTAAGATAAAGAGCAACCAGATAGCGTACTATCATGTCGAGCAAGAAAGTCCTACCTATATATATCCCAGCATCCACTACAATATACATCCAATGTACAGTAATGGCCTCTAGGGCATATATATAACTAACAATCTCCCACTTGCACTAGGGCCATCTGTTGCAGTGGTTGCAGTATCACGTACTCAACCATCCCATATAAGTCTCTCTCTGGGAAAAGCCTTTGTGAGTGGATCCGCCGTGTTGTCCTCTGAGTCTACTCTCCTAACCTCGATCATTCTGGAGATCATCTATCTGCATGATCAGGTGATGCTGCCTCAGAATATGTCTGGGTCACTGATGGGAACATGGTTCCTTGGCCAAAGCCACACTTCCATTGTCATACAATGGTGGGAACCTAGTTCATCTCATGAACCAATATACACCCAAACTTCTTCTTTTGTAGTATCTTTAATAGCGATGTTACCGGCCTTTATCGTCTAGTTTGCCACGGTATCTAGCTTGGAACTCTTCCAACATACCGTCCCTTTACTGAGGGTAAAGACAATGCCTGTGACTGACATTCAGTCGTCTTTATCACCCTGGAACCCTTCCAGTGATTCTCCCTAGGATCGATTGATACTATTTCACTACATCTAGTGAGAATCCTAGCATCCAATTACATCTATCTCATAGATGAAAAACTCAGGATTTAGGAGGTATCACTCTGATCCTATTGGAGAATCCTTGTGATAAGCGGTGATTGACCGAGCGTAGTATAGGAAACTCTTTTCCTATCAAGAGTATGTTGTCTACGTACAATACGAGGATAACCACCTTACTCTCTACTACCGTTTTGTATATACAAGGTTCATCTACCATTTCGATGAAGTCAAACACTTTGACTATCACATCAAAACAGACGTTCCAACTCCGCGATGTCTGCTTTATTATGTAAAGTAACTTGCATATGTTTCCGCTGCTCCCACTTTTTACAAAGCCCTCTGGCTGTGTACTTATTGATGTTCTCTTCTAAATCACTATTTAGAAAAGTAGTCATGACACCCAACCACCAGATATCGTAGTCATGGTATGTAGCCGTGGCAAGTAGGATCTGGATGGACTTAAGCATAGCCACTGGAAAAGGTATCATTATTATCCACGCCTGGTCGATGACGAAAACCTTTAACAAGTCTAGCTTTGAAAGTCTCAACTTTTCCATCTACACCAAGTAATCTTCTCAAGATATACTTGCTCCTGATGGGGATTTAACCCTTCAGATATAGCAACCAAAGTCCATACTTTGTTGGTGTACATGGATTCCATCTCAGATCGCTAAGCATCCAGCCATTCTTACAGAGTCCTTACTCTTGATGACCTGCTTGAATCTAGTTGGGTCATCATCTCATGATGCAGTCCTCGCTCCCACTGTCATCGAGAAACCGAAGTATCTCTCAGGCAGGTGAGGAACCCTACTAGATCGGCGGAGAGGCTTGAGGTTCGTTGGGGACTATAGAATCCTTTGGTCCAGTCAAATCAGCTGCAGTTTTGTATAGCTGGAACCTTTCCAGTTCTACAGAACTGACCTTGCCTCGATTTTTTCCGGATTTTGCTTTTGACATAGGCTGGACAATCCCAAATCTTAACTTATTTAAGAGATAGGCTCTTCCCATACCATATCTTATATGGAGTTGTAGGCACTGATTTGATTCGAACCCTATTCAATAGGTATGCAACTTCATAAGTGCATAACTCCCTAAAAGGAAATAGAAAACTCAGTAGTACTCATCATAGAGCGCACCATATCATATAGGGTGTGATTGCTCCGCCCCGATATACCATCGTTCTATGGTGTATACGGAGGAGTGGTGCTGAGAGAGAATCTCATTCTCCTTTAGAATAGTCCAGGAATTCCATGCACAAGTATTCTTCTCCCTGATCTCATCATAGGATATAATACTTATACCCGGTTTTTGGTTCTCTACTTCTAGCTTATATTCTGTGAATATCTCAAAAGCTTCGGGCATATGTTTCAACAGGAACATATGTCTGAATCTTGAGAGATCATCAGAGAACGTAATGAAGTACAAAGAACCTGTCCTGGCATGTGTAGACAGGAGACCTTACATACATCATCATGTATCAGTCCCAAGAGTTTACTAATTCTTTCTCTGTTTCCAATAAACAGAGCTATGGTCATCTAATCTTTGTGACATGACTGGCAAGTTTCACAAGATGTAAATTCAAACTGATTTAAATATGCATCTAAAATGTAACTTCAGCCAGTCGGGTCGCATTGATGTGACCTAGTCTACAATGCCTCAAGAAGGATTCGTTCATTTCTGAACTCTTCCTCTTGTGTGTGTTCTGTATATTAGGAACTGTAGTTTGATTTAGAACATCAATGCTTTTAGATAACGTGCTTGAACCGATCAACTTTTGATATAGGAAATGTTCAAAACATTGTCCATCAATACAAAATTTTATCATTTCTTTACTAATAAAGAGACTGATAAGATTTTGTATATCAGGTTCGGTATCTAATAGCATTTGTTCAGAATCAATGTATTGGTAATACAGGGTGACAGTGACCAACAGACTTGGTTGCAACACTTGCCCCGTTTTCTGTCTCATGAAACTTATCACCCGTTCTCAGTTTTCCTACCTTTTTGTAGCCCTATGTGACAGATTACATATCTGGGATCCTGATCCGGTATCAAATACCCAGGATGCAGAGGATACTGAGAAACTGTTCTTTATAATGAACACACCCGAAGGGGATGCATCTCATGCACTTTCTTCGTTTGGGCGGCATAGGAATTCTGGTATTCCCCTATTTCCTGCTCTGCCCTATAACAATTATTAGTTGGAGCGGGACCAACGTTCCCCAGCTCAGTATAACAAGCGGGTTCGGTCAAAACATCCATATTATTATCTTGATTAAGGTGTGATATGGTCGCTACCTGGAGAGAGAGAAAAGAAAACACTCTGCGTGCGCTCTTGCAATATTAGATTGGTTATATATTTTATCTAATCAGGATGGCTCCCACTGTTTTTATCAAATCTTCCTTCAAACCTTAAAAGGAAAGACTAGCCGGGATTAATTACACTCTACAAGTTCGCCAATCTTTCAGCCAGGCCAGTGTCGGTACTTTGAGGGAGGTTCCCCGTGCTTTCGCACGGACCTAATTACAGTAAACCTCATTTTCCCAGAGGCGTAACCCCGTTGACACCTTTCTAGACACCTACTTGATCGGCTAATTGTAAAGTGCAAAACTCTCCCAGGAGTAACAATTACTCGCAGTGGGTATCGGGATCCAACTATCACATAGAAGGTATGCAATCTCATTGCAAATTTCAACACTTGAAACTCCCGATAATGGTTTTTACCCCTAGCACCTATGACCTTGGCTAAGGTCAACAAATCATAGGTACTAGTCAAGTTCTACCCGTCATTTCGTGATTAATTAGACCCACCCACATGACCCTTGGCTAAGGTCAATAAAGCCACATGACTGTCCTAACTAATCGCATCATATGTTGTATAGGAAGACATCACTTAGCTACCGCACACTACGCCTCGGCTATGGTCGACAAACGTAGCACGAATACTAAGTACTCTACTTCCTAAAATGACGGAGGGTTGCGAATGGTTTTTAAGAAAACCTTTAACGCTTTGAACTTGATCTCGTTGCGGAATCTAATGGTTTTAAATGGAATGTTTTTGAGGCTTTTCTAGTTTTGCTAAAGGGGTCACTCCCGGTGAAGGGATCGTCGGCCCTTTCCTCGTCGAATGAGGTGCGGGATATATCATATATCACTGTGCAAAGCGGAAACTATAGAAGCGATCAAATGACAAACCGAGTGTGTAGCATCTGCCAGTTAATGCTAAAGGAGTCACTCCCGGTGAAGGGATCTCGGTCCTTTCCTCATCGAATAAGGTGCAGGATGTTCTACAATGAACACCGCGATGCAAAGCAAGAACTGTAGCTACCTGTTTTGTTTTTAAATTCGATTCCACAACATCAATTAGGTTTATTTTCTTTCATTAATCTCATTAATGAATATCCCATCATTTAAGTCTACCTAAACATCACAGATAAATATAACGTACGCTTATGCCATCCGCATTTGCCTCGATGTCCCGTCTGCACCGTTAGGTTAGGTAACTAACGCCAGAGCGAGGCAGGGCTAGCGCGGGTGTAAAACATAAGCAACGTCTATATAATATATCATATATACTATATAATATATCTATCTGAACAAATCACATGATCACATCACAGATAACGCAGCAGAAAGTATCATATGAAATATTGGATATACTAGGACGTCCGTGTTTTTAATACGAGCCAGTATAAAACACGGATTCCACGGTCGTGATGAATAGCCAATGCCACACCCCTAGACCCCTACGAGAGCGGCAAGCAACCCTACCAATTCTAAGGTTAGGAGACCCGGACTCGACTCCTTGAGATGGTCTCCCACTGGACTCCAGAACCCGGTTACTTGTGCTCCCCTCCTTGGGTCTATCCTAATGCGGAAAAGTAAATAATATACAAATGGTGACATCATCCGTAACCTGGAAGTGCCGCAATAAAAGAATATTACATACAAGTTTTTACATGAATGAAAATGAAAAACACTCATCTCACATAAAAACCCCCGGCTATTCGAACACGACGATCCAATATAACATATTGAGCAACACATAACATCACATGTCATCAACGTAAGTAAATATGCGCATCCCAATTGTCGTTGACATATAGCAACGAAACCGGCGATATCACATATTACACTTACGGTCACAGAAAAGAAAGTGTAAAACTACAACAGTTGGAATCCGCAAACTTTTTAGACATCGCATGCCTAACCAAATGAATTCCTTAAACATCGCATGCCTAACAATTATAAACCCCGCATTTTAGTCTCAAAATCGAAAACACTTTTCAATATAAAGTCGGGTAATTCAATAAGATTCCCGACATCCTGATCGAATGCTCGTGGCAAACTTTTGTAGGCGGCCGCACCCCCGATGCCGTCGACAAAGTGCACCAAGGCGGAACACCACTGCCGCGAGCACCCGAACGGATACTTTCGGCGACGGGGTTCTCCTACAGTCACTTGGTCGGGGCTATGGAGTGAGGCTGTCTAGTAAGTTTACCCGGCGAGTATCCGCATACGCTACGTGATTGCGACGGACTTTTGATCACATCAAAATTCCGTGGCAACCGATCAAGTGTGACTAAACCGCTAGATTTATAACATTCATTCAGTTATCTCATAACTGCTTGTGAATTCCAATTATTGTATCACATTCCGGATAAGATAGAAAATGTTAAACTTTCCGATCGAACAATCGAACACCCAAGTTTTTCCGAAACTGCTCAACACATGAAACAAGTTCAAAACATTCACTTCATGCCTCAGTACCAACGGTCCAGCCGTAGAAGGGTCAAGCCAACGCCTCACATGTGTCACGACGTACTACCCCAAACCCTAAGGTTCAAAGGGCAGTTCAATACGGTCACATAATCGAGTTAAGGTTTGTTGTCTTCTAGAGGGACCATCGCGTTACTTGCACTACTCGGAACGTCATTAAACTACGGAAAAATCCAACAATTGGAAATTTCCCAGCAGGGGAAAAAGTGGGTATTTATATCCGGTCGAACTTTTTAATATATTCTAAATTTATCTGGAAAAGCACACAGACAAAATTAGACAATCCGATCGAAACACCGAGTCCCTAATACAACCCAGAAAACTCAACTCTTTAGTTCAGATTAAAAATTCCCAGGAAAACCAGCACTTCAAAATAGGAATTACTGTGTAAAAATAATTGTCTAAAGAGACTAAGTGGCCGCGGAACCGCCGCAATAGGCATGCTATTGCCGCGGTTCCGCCGCGCGTTTATCGATTCAGGTGCTCGGGCTTCTCAGTAATTCTTAGAATCTCCTGCGGGTTTTTCTGCATATTTTTAATTGTAAAAAATCCCCGTTTTCAAAAAAGGTACAGAGAGCAAATTTGTGTTAGGGTTTCGGTTCGATCGGACTTCTAACTCCGTCTACGCATCGCCTAAGGCTCTAGCTAGGCTCTGATACCACTGTAGGGTTCCTAGGCACACTAATGAGGTCTCACAAGTGATCAAACATGCCCAATTCAAAAAATTTCATGTGCCTACAAACCCTAATACGGATCGTTAACTAGATGTATAGATGATGCAAAGCAAATAAACAACTTTACTTGAAAGGAAAGAGGCTACAACCTTTGTAGATCCGGTCCTCCACCTCCTAGGCTCCGTGATGACGTCCCTCCGCTATCCATATCAAATCCCGGACTCTAGCATCGGCTTCATCGGAGAATTGATCGGGCTAGGTCGTCGACTTCGATGCCGAAGATGATCTACGTCGAGGCAACTCAAGATCAAGGTCCAACTTCACCAAGTCATGAAACTTGTGAAGAAAACACCCTATACTACTTGGCAAGAGGTAGAGGATGAAGAAATAGGAGGTGGGTTCACTTTAGAATTGGATTTCTCACTCTTTTTCTCAAGTTGCCATTGATGGAGGCAAGCTTTCTTCATTGTTCAAGATGAAGAAGAAGAAGAAAGAATATATGATAAGTATTTTTTAAATAGAAAATAAAATGAATACTTATCATATACCAACCATGGTTAAGTGTAGATACTAAACTAGGGTTAGGTGAATGGTTAGGTTAAGGGAAGCAAACAAAATGGTCAAGCTTTCAACACTTCATGAAGCTTCATGAAAGAAACAAAGAAAGCCACCATTTCTATTTAACTTTTCCAAAAATAAACAAACAAAATAAATAAATGAATAAGTAAACAAAACCCTAACCATTCATATAACCATGGTTTAATCATACACACAAACTCAAGTTAGCATGTATCATCAAACATGATACAAACAAGTGCACAAAAGTATATCACATATACAACTTGTGTACTTCAAGTGAGAAAATCCATTTAAAGTGAACTAATATTAGTTAATGTAAAGTAATATATCAAATATATAATTATACATTAAATCATTAAATCAACACTTGATTCAATGATCCGGTCATGTCGCATATAACCGACTAGTATCCAATGTATCGGCTTATCGAATCAATCTTCGATTCGATAACTAGGTTATATCGCATACAACCAATCGATACATCCATCGCGAGAATGGAATACGGTATCACATACACGCATTATTCTCGGTCCCGCACATATCTCATATGCGCTCCTATTTCGTATCGCTTGAGCCAGGAAACCTCTGTGTAGGACTCTAAAGACTCGTCAATACGCCGGCAGCAGATGATGATCATATCAAGCACCCACAAGCAGCAAGCGGTCTGCTAAACGTAACGACCACCCGGGTATTGAGCGATCAGAAGATCGACGAGCAAGCCCGCTCACACTCCTGTGAATCCAACCAGTAACACTTACCGTACAGTCCGGTCTGTTCGTCTGATATGTCGCATATCTCGCCTAGGGGTGGTAAACGTCAGACCCTAATAGCTTGATTGTAGGGTTCCTAGGCACACAAATGAGGTCTCACAAGGCATCAACCATGCCAATTTCAAATTTTGGGGGTGCCGAGAAACCCTAGACTACGGATCGTTAACTAGATGTCTAGGCGAAAGATGCAACTAGTAAACTACTTTACTAAGAGAACGGAAATACAACCTTTGTAGATCCGGTCCTCCACCTCCATAGCTCCGCAATGAAGTCTCCTCGCTGTCCAAATGGAAACTCGGGCTCTAGCGTCGGCTTCATCGGAGAAATGGGCGGGCAAGGTCGTCGGCTTCGTGCCGAAGATGATCTACGTCGAGGCATCACTAGATCAAGCTCCCACTTCACCAAGTCATTGAACTTGTAAAGAGAACACCCTATACTACTTGGCAAGAGGTAGAGAATGAAGAAATAGGAAGTGGGTTCACTTTAGAATTGGATTTCTCACTCTTTTCATCAAGTTGCCATTGATGGAGGCAAGCTTCTTCATGTGAAGAAGAAGAAGAAGAAGATGAAAAATATTAGGATAAGTTAATTAGAATAGAAAAGAAAAAGAATACTTATCATAACATGAACTATAGTTAGGTGTAGAGAAAAGACTAAGGTTAAAAGAATGGTTAGGGTTAAGCTTGAAGACAAAATGGTCATATGGTCAAAGCTTCATGAAGCTTCATTAAGCTTCATGAAAGAAAGAAAGAAAGAATGAAACCATTTTGTTTTCTTTTGCCATTTCATTTTAATCCAAAATAAAAAGATAAATGAATGTACAAATAAATAGAAACCTTAACCATTTACTTAACCTAGGTTTAATTCTTTACACAAACCAATTTTGCATGCATCATCAAACATGATACAATCAAGTGCACAAAAATATATCGCATATACAATGCGCACATCCGAGTGAGAAAATCCATCTTAAGTGAACCGATACTAGTTAATGCAAAGTAATATATCAAATATATAATTATGCATTAAATCATTAAATCAACACTTGATTTAATGATCCGGTCATATCGCATATAACCGACTAATATCAACAGTAACAACTTATTGAATCAACACTTGATCCGATAACCCGGCTATATCGCATATAACCGATCAATGTCACAAATCGCGAGAATCGAATACAGTATCACATACCGGTATCATTCTCGGTCCCGCACATATCTCATATGCGCTCCTATTTCGTTTCGCTTGAGCCAGGAAACCTCTGTGTAGGACTCTAAAGACTCGTCAATACGCCGGCAGCAGGTGATGATCATATCAAACACCCACATGCCGCAAGCGGTCTGCTAAACGTAACGGCCACCCGGGTATTGAGCGATCAGAAGATCGACGAGCAAGCCCGCTCACACTCCTGTGAATCCAACCAGTAACACTTACCGTACAGTCCGGTCTGATTGTCTGATATGTCGCATATCTCGCCTAGGGGTGGTAAACGTCAGATCCCAATAGCTCGATAAGTCGTGTCGATATGAGGTCTATAACAGTTCGAGAAACTACTGGTAACACTTACCAGTAAATCTCAGCAACCCTGTCCAGGGATTTCCAGTTATAGCCAATCGAACACAGCGCAACATCAACTCCCTATACCGGGAGAGACGAATCCCCTCCTATCGCTCATTGCCTCCATGTGATTCGGGACTGTACCCAAAAACCACCGTTTTGCACGCCCTCTTGGACGTGGTAAGGTGGAAATCAAAGCACAGTGGGAACCACACAAGACTCTATGACGATCTCGGGTCAACAGACTACTCTGTACCAGTGTCACCAGAGAACTGCCATCTGACGTAAGGTATAATACCATCTGGGAGTTCTCGGCGAGTCCGTCCAGTGTACCCAGTCTCTACTGAGCACCCGTATATCATCTCTGATGTCAAACACCAATGGATATGGGATCATCCATCGCCTATCTGTATGGGTCGAGAAGGTATACGCTAGTCTACAGTGGTATATCGATGCCCCGTCTCGATACACCCACGACCAGGGACCTTGAAGGATGTACTTATGGACCACCATGTCCCCACTAGTATGATCCGCATCATAGTCCAGGTAGTCAAGTACACATCCTATGGGCTTTACCAACATGTAACAGAGAGACAATCAGTGTACACGTTAAGGTAAAGAGTAACCAGATAGCATACTATCATGTCGAGCAAGAAAGTCCTCCCTATATATGTCCCAGCATCCACTACAATATACATCCAATGTACAGTAATGGCCTCTAGGGCATACATATAACTAACAATCTCCCACTTGCACTAGGGCTATCTGATAGCAGTGGTTGTAGTATCTCATACTCAACCATCCCATAAAAGTCTCTCTCTGGGAAAAGGCCTTTGTGAGTGGATCCGCCGTGTTGTCCTCTGAGTCTACTCTCCTAACCTCGATCACCCTGGAGATCAACCATCTCCATGATCAGGTGACACTGCCTTAGAATATGTCTGGATCACTGATGGGACCGGCGTTCCTTGGCATAAGCCACAACTCCATTGTCTCACAATGGTAGGAATGTAGTTCATCTCATGAACCAATATACACCCAGACTGCCTCTTTGGTAGCATCTTAAGTTGCGATGTATCCATCCTTTATCGTCTAGTTAGCCACGGTATCTAGCTTGGAACTTTTCCAACATACCGTCCCTTTACTGAGGGTAAAGACAATGCCTGTGACTGACACTCATTCGTCTTTATAACCCTGGAACACTTCCAGTGATTCTTCCCAGGATCGATTGATACCATCTCACTACAACTAGTGAGAGTCCTAACATCCAATTAGATCTATCTCATAGATCCAAAACCCAGGATTTAGGAGGTATCACATTAATCCTATGTGGAGAATCATTATGATAAGCGGAAATTGATCGAGCGTAGCATAGGAAACTCCTTCCCTATCAAGAGTATGTCATCCACGTACTCTACGAGGATCATTACCATACTCCCCACTACCCTTTTGTATATACAAGGTTCATCTACCATTTTGATGAAGTCAAACTATTTGACTACTACATCAAAACAGATGTTCCAACTCCGCGATGTCTGCTTTATCCTATAAAGCATCTTGTACACGTTTCCGCTGCTCCCACTGTCTACGAAGCCCTCTGGCTGTGTACTTATAGACGTTCTCTTCTAAAACATCATTTAGAAGAGCAGTCATGGCACCCAACCGCCAGATATCGTAGTCATGGTATGCAGCCGTGGTAAGTACGATCTGGATGGACTTAAGCATAGATCCTTAGAAAAGGTTTCATCATGATCCACACCTGGTCAATGATGCAAACCTTTAATAAGTCTAGCTTTGAAAGTCTCAACTTTTCCATGTACACCAAGTAATCTTCTCAAGATATACTTGCTCCTGATGGGGATCTAACCCTTCAGATAAAGCAACTAAAGTCCATACTTTGTTGGTGTATAAGGATTCCATCTCAGATCGCTAAGCATCCAGCCATTCTTACAGAGTCCCACTCCTGATGGCCAGCTCGAAACTAGTAGGGTCATCATCTCATGATGAAATCCTCGCTCCCACTGTCATCGAGAAACCGAAGTATCTCTCAGGTGGGTGAGGAACCCTACTAGATCGGCGTAGAGGCAGAGGTTCGTTGGCATCTACTGAATCCTTTGGTTCTACCAAATCATCTGCTGTAGTTTGTATAGCTGGAACCTTTCCAGTTCTACATAACTGACCTTGCCTCGAGCTTGTCCGGATTTTGCTTTTCTGACATAGGCTGGACAACCCCAAATCTTAACTAACTTAAGAGATGGGCTCTTCCCTTATCATATCAAATATGAAGTGGTAGGCAACGGATTTGATTTGAACCTTATTCAATAGGTATGCAGCTTCTCAAGTGCATAATTCCCAAAAGGAAATAGGTAACTCAGTAGTACTCATCATAGAGCACACTTTATCATATAGGGTGTGATTGCTCCGCCCCGATATACCATCGTGCTATGGTGTATTCGGAGGAGTAATGCTGAGAGAGAATCTCATTCTCCTTTAGAATAGTCCAGGATTTCCGTGCTCAAGTATTCTCCTCCTTGATCTCATCATAGGACATAATACTTATACCCGTATTTTTGGTTCTCTACTTCTAACTTATATTCTGTGAATATCTCAAAAGGTTCGGACTTGTGTTTCAACAGGAACATAGGTCTGAATCTTGAGAGATTATCAGAGAATGTAATGAAGTACAAAGAACCGGTCTTGGCATTTGTAGACAGGTGACCTTACATACATCATCATGTATCAGTCCCAAGAGTTCATTAACTCTTTCTCTGTTTCCAATAAACAGGGCTATGGTCATCTTATCTTTGTGACACGACTGGCAAGTTTCACAAGATGTAAATTCAAACTGATTTAAATATGCATCTACATGTAACTTCAGCTAGTCGGGTCGCATTGATATGACCCAGTCTACAATGCCTCAAGAAGGATTCGTTCATTTCTGAACTCTTCCTCTTGTGTGTGTTCTGTATACTAAGAACTGTAGTTTGATTTAGAACATCAATGCTTTTAGATAACGTGCCTGATCCAATCAACTTTTGATATAGGAAATATTCAAAACATTATCCAACAATACAAAATTTTATCATTTCTTTACTGATAAAGAGACTGATATGATTTTGTATATCAGGTTCGGTATCTAATAACATTCATTCAGAATCAATGTATTTGGAATACAGGGTGACAGTGACCAACAGACTTGGCTGCAACACTTGCCCCGTTTTCTGCCTCATGAAACTTATCACCCGTTCTCAGTTCTCTACCTTTCTGTAGCCCTATGTAACTGATTACATATCTGGGATCCTGATCCGGTATCACATACCCAGGACGTAAAGGATACTGAGAAACAGTTCTGTATAATGAACATACCCGAAGATGATGCATCAGCATGCACATACTTCGTTTGGGCGGCACGGGAATTCTGGTAATCCCCAATTTCCTGCTCGGTCTTATAACAATTATAAGTTGGAGCGGGACCAACGTTCCCCAGCTCAGTATAACAAGTGGGTTCGGTCAATACATCCGTATTATTATCTTGATTAAGGCGTGATATGGTCGCTACCTGGAGAGAGAGAGAAGAAAACACTCAGCGTGCGCTCTTGCAAGAATAGATTGGTTATTATTTTATCTAATCAGGATGGCTCCCACTGCTTTTTATCAAATCTTCCTTCAAACCCTAAAAGGAAAGACTAGCCGGGATTAATTACACGCTACAAGTTCGCCAATCTTTCAGCCAGGCCAGTGTCGGTACTTTGAGGGAGGTCCCCCGTGTTTTCGCACGAACCTAATTAATGTAAACCTCGTTTTCCCAGAGGCGTAACCTCGTTAACACCTTTCTAGACACCTACTTAATCGGCTAATTGTAATGTGTAAAACTCTCCCAGGAGTAACAATTACTCGCAGCGGGTATCGGGATCCAACTATCTCATAGAAGGTATGTAATCTCATTGCAAATTTCAACACTTGAAATTCCCGATAATATTTTTCCCCTAGCAGCTATATGACCTTAACATAGTCAACAAATCATAAGTGCTAGTCAAGTTTAATCCGTCATTTCCCGATTGAATTAAACCCACCCGCACGACCCTTAACATAGTCAACAAAGTCGCACGACTACCCTAATCCAATCGCATCATATGCTTATGCAGATAAGCACTAATTAGCTACCGCACACTACGCCTTAACATAATCAAACGTAGCACGAATACTAACTAGTACTTATCTGAAATGACGGAGGGCTACGACAGGTTTTTCTGAAAACCTATTGCGTAATGAACTTGATATCGTTGTAGAATCAAATGATTTTAAAATGGAGTGTTTTTTAGTCTTTTCTAGTTTTGCTAAAGGAGTCACTCCCGGTGAAGGGATCATCGGTCCTTTCCTCGTCGAATGAGGTGCGGGATATATCATATATATCACTGTGCAAAGCAAAAACACTTAAAAGCAATCAAAAGACAAACCGAGTGTGTAGCATCTGCCAGTTATTGCTAAAGGAGTCACTCCCGGTGAAGGGATCTCGGTTCTTTCCTCATCGAATAAGGTGCAGGATATATCATATATACCACTGTGCAAAGCAAGAACTGTAGCTACCTGTTTTATTTTGAAATTCGATTCTACAACATCTTAGGTTTCTTTTATTTCATTAATCACATTAATGAAGTCCCATCATTTAAGTACCTAAACATCACAGATAAATACGACGTACACTTATGCCATCCGCATTCGCCTCGATGTCCCCTCGTGCACCGTTAGGTTAGGTAACTAACGGCAGAGCGGGGCAGGGCTAGCGCGGGTGTAAAACATAAGTAACGTCTATATAATATATCATATATACTATATACTGTATCTATCACAGAACATCACATGATCACATCACAGATATCGCAGCAGAAGAATCATATGAAATATTGGATATACTAGGACGTCCGTGTTTTCAATATGAGCCAGTATAAAACACGGATTCCACGGTCGCGATGAATAGCCAAACCCACACCCTCAGACCCCTACGAGAGCGGCAAGAAACCCTGCCAATTCTAGAGTTAGGAGACCCGGACTCGACTCCTCGAGTTGGTCTCCCACTGGACTCCAGAACCCGGTTACTTGTGCCCTCTTCCTTGGGTCTATCCTAGTGCGGAAAAGTAAATAATATACAAACGGTGACATCTTCCGCAACCTGGAAGCGCCCCAATAAAAGAATATTACATAGAAGTTTTTACATGAATGAAATGAAAAACACTCATCTCACAAAAAAAAAACCCCCGGCTATTCAAACACGACGATCCAATATAACATATCCAGCAACACATAACATCACATGTCATCAACGTAAATAAATATGTCCATCCCAATTGTCGTTGACATATAGCAACGAAACCGGCGATATCACATATTACACTTACGGTCACAGAAAAGAAAGTGTAAAACTACAACAGTTGGAATCCGCAATCTCTTTAGACATCGCATGCCTAATCAAATGAATTCCTTAGACATCGCATGCCTAACAATTATAAACCCCGCATTTTAGTCTCATTATCGAAAACACTTTTCCATACCAAGTCGGGCAATTCAATAGGATTCTCGACATTTTGATCGAATGCTCGTCGTAAACAACAGTAGACGGTCGCACCCCCGATACCGTCGACGAAGTGCACCAAGGCGGAATACCGCTACCGGGAGCACCCGAACGGATGCTTTCGGCGACGGGGTTCTCCTACAGTCACTTGGTTGGGGCTATGGAGTGAGGCTGTCTATCAAGTTTACCGGGCGAGTATCCGCGTACACTACGTGATTGCGACGGACTTTTGATCACATCAAAATTCCGTGGCAACCGATCAAGTGAGAATAAACTGCTATGTTTATAACATTCATTCAGTTATCTCATAACTTCTTGTGAATTCCAATTATTGTATCCCATTCCAGATAAATAGAAAATGTTAAACTTTCCGATCGAACATTCGAACACCCAAGTTTTCCCGAAACAGCTCAACACATGAAATAAATCTAAAAACATTCAGTTCATGCCTCAGTACCAACGGTCCAGCCGTAGAAGGGTCAAGCCAACGCCTCACATGTGGCACGCCGTACTGCCCCAAACCCTAAGGTTCAAAGGGCAGTTCGAGACGGTCACATAATCGAGTTAAGGTTTGTTATCTTCTAGAGGGACCATCGCGTTACTTGCACTACTTAGAACGTCTTTAAACCACGGAAAAATCCAACACTTGGAAATTTTCCGGCAGGGGAAAAGTTGGGTATTTATATCCGGTCGAACTTTTTAACATATTCTAAAATATCCGGAAAGCATCATAGACAAAGTCTGACAATCCGATCTAAACACCGAGTCCCCAATACAACCCAGAAAACTCAACTCTTGAGTTCAGGAAAAAAAATATCCCAGAAAAACCAGCACTGCAAAATAGGAATTACTGTGCAAAATTCAATGGGAGATAAGACAAAATGGCCGCGGAACAGCCGCATTAGCACGCTAATGCCGCGGTTCCGCCGTACTTTAGAAAGATCATTAGGTAATTTTTGCACCGTAATTCTTAGAATTTCCTGCTTCATTTTCTGCATATTTTTAATCTGGAAAAAACCCAAATTTTGGAAAAAGTCCAGAGAGCAAATTTGTGTTAGGGTTTCGGTTTAATCGGACTTCAAACTCCGTCTACGCATCGCCTAAGGCTCTAGCTAGGCTTTGATACCACTGTAGGGTTCCTAGGCACACAAATGAGGTCTCACAAGGCATCAACCATGCCAATTTCAAATTTTGGGGGTGCCGAGAAACCCTAGACTACGGATCGTTAACTAGATGTCTAGGCGAAAGATGCAACTAGTAAACTACTTTACTAAGAGAAAGGAAATACAACCTTTGTAGATCCGGTCCTCCACCTCCATAGCTCCGCAATGAAGTCTCCTCACTGTCCAAATGGAAACTCGGGCTCTAGCGTCGGCTTCATCGGAGAAATGGGCGGGCAAGGTCGTCGGCTTCGTGCCGAAGATGATCTACGTCGAGGCATCACTAGATCAAGCTCCCACTTCACCAAGTCATGAAACTGGTGAAGAGAACACCCTATACTACTTGGCAAGAGGTAGAGGATGAATAAATAGGAAGTGGGTTCACTTTAGAATTGGATTTCTCACTCTTTTCATCAAGTTGCCATTGATGGAGGCAAGCTTCTTCATGTGAAGAAGAAGAAGAAGAAGATGAAAAATATTATGATAAGTTAATTAGAATAGAAAAGAAAAAGAATACTTATCATAACATGAACTATAGTTAGGTGTAGAGAAAAGACTAAGGTTAAAAGAATGGTTAGGGTTAAGCTTGAAGACAAAATGGTCATATGGTCAAAGCTTCATGAAGCTTCATTAAGCTTCATGAAAGAAAGAAAGAAAGAATGAAACCATTTTGTTTTCTTTTGTCATTTCATTTTAATCCAAAATAAAAAGATAAATGAATGGACAAATAAATAGAAACCTTAACCATTTACTTAACCTAGGTTTAATTCTTTACACAAACCAATTTTGCATGCATCATCAAACATGATACAATCAAGTGCACAAAAATATATCGCATATACAATGCGCACATCCGAGTGAGAAAATCCATCTTAAGTGAACCGATACTAACTAATGCAAAGTAATATATCAAATATATAATTATGCATTAAATCATTAAATCAACACTTGATTTAATGATCCGGTCATATCGCATATAACCGACTAATATCAACAGTAACAACTTATCGAATCAACACTTGATCCGATAACCCGGCTATATCGCATATAACCGATCAATGTCACAAATCGCGAGAATCGAATACAGTATCACATACCGGTATCCTTCTCGGTCCCGCACATATCTCATATGCGCTCCTATTTCGTTTCGCTTGAGCCAGGAAACCTCTGTGTAGGACTCTAAAGACTCGTCAATACGCCGGCAGCAGGTGATGATCATATCAAACACCCACAAGCCGCAAGCGGTCTGCTAAACGTAACGGCCACCCGGGTATTGAGCGATCAGAAGATCGACGAGCAAGCCCGCTCACACTCCTGTGAATCCAACCAGTAACACTTACCGTACAGTCCGGTCTGATCGTCTGATATGTCGCATATCTCGCCTAGGGGTGGTAAACGTCAGACCCCAATAGCTCGATAAGTCGTGTCGATATGAGGTCTATAACAGTTCGAGAAACTACTGGTAACACTTACCAGTAAATCTCAGCAACCCTGACCAGGGATTTCCGGTTATAGACAATCGAACACAGCGCAACATCAACTCCCTATACCGGGAGAGACGAATCCCCTCCTATCGCTCATTGCCTCCATGTGATTCGGGACTGTACCCAAAAACCACCGTTTTGCACGCCCTCTTGGACGTGGTAAGGTGGAAATCAAAGCACAGTGGGAACCACACAAGACTCTATGACGATCTCGGGTCAACAGACTACTCTGTACCAGTATCACCAGAGAACTGCCATCTGACGTAAGGTATAATACCATCTCGGAGTTCTCGGCGAGTCCGTCCAGTGTACCCAGTCTCCACTGAGCACCCGTATATCATCTCTGATGTCAAACACCAATGGATATGGGATCATCCATCGCCCATCTGTATGGGTCGAGAAGGTATACGCTAGTCTACACTGGTATATCGATGCCCCGTCTCGATACACCCACGACCAGGGACCTTGAAGGATGTACTTATGGACCATCATGTCCCCACTAGTATGATCCGCATCATAGTCCAGGTAGTCAAGTACACATCCTATGGGCTTTACCAACATGTAACAGAGAGACAATCAGTGTACACGTTAAGGTAAAGAGTAACCAGATAGCATACTATCATGTCGAGCAAGAAAGTCCTCCCTATATATGTCCCAGCATCCACTACAATATACATCCAATGTACAGTAATGGCCTCTAGGGCATACATATAACTAACATTGATAAGTCATGCCGACGTAGGGTTCATAACATTCGTGAAGCTACTGATAACTCTTACCAGTATATCACTGCAACCCTGGCCAGGTATTTCCTGTTATGGCCAGTCGTGCATAGCGCAACATCAACCCCCAATACCGGGAGAGACGAATCCCTCCTATCGTTCATTGCCTCCATATGAATCGGGACTGTACCCAAAAACCACCTGTTTGCACGACTCAGTAGAGCCATGGTAGGGTGGAAATCAAAGCACAGTGGGAGACACACAAGACTCTATGACGATCTCGGGTCAACAGACTAAGCTGCACCAGTGTCACCAGAGAACTGCCATCTGACGTGAGGTATAATACCATCTGGGAGTTCTCGGCGAGCCCGTTCAGTGTACCCAGTCTCCACTGAGCACCCGCATACCATCTCTGATGTCAAACACCAATGGATATGGTATCATCCATCGCCCATCACATGGGTCGAGAAGATATACGCTAGTCTACTCTGGAATATCGATGCCCCGTCTCGATATTCCCACGACTAGGAACATTGAAGGATGTACTCATTGTCTACCCAGGCCCCACTAGTATGATCTGCATCATAGTCCTGGAAGTCGAGTACACATCCTAAGGGCTTTATCAACATGTAACAGAGAGACAGAAAGTATACATGTTAAGATAAAGAGCAACCAGATAGTGCACTATCATGTCGAGCAAGAAAGTCCTACCTATATATGTCCCAGCATCCACTACAATATACATCCAATGTACAGTAATGGCCTCTAGGGCATACATATAACTAACATGAACAAAGGAAATGGCTAAGTTTTATTTTGTGTGAATGAGAGAGTGGGCTTGTAATGCAAGTGGGAATTAATCCCAAAAACAAATGAACCCTAATCACCACAATAAGTGGCCGGCCCCCCCTCTCTCTTCCACACAAAAATAAAATCATTTTTCTTTTCAATTTCATTAAACAAATGAGACCATACTTCAAGCCCATACCTTGTCCATGTTCATGCCACCTCATACCTCCTTTCCACCTCATTTCCAAATGATTTTCAATAAATAAAATCATTAATGAGGTGGCACCTTCTAAAAGCTATTCCGTAAAAAATACGGAATACTTCCGGTACATGTACCGAAATACATATACGCGTATTCGTACCAAAATACAAATACCCGAGAGATAAAATGTATAGTGAACAATAATACTAGAATACGTATATAAAAATACATATATAAATTATTAAATCAAAACCTGATTTAATAAACTGGCTTAAACCTAAGCCGCTAGTATTATCAACCGTCCAATTAAAGTCTGCGCAGCAAGTGCATATATTTAATCGGACATCTGTATGTATCAACATTTATTGCCTGAACCGTGAAAATCCTCTATGTGGGACTCTAAAGACTCGTCAATACGCTGGCAGTGGGTTTAACCACAAGCTCGTCAGCGGCACTAGCTGTACGTAACGGCTACCCAGGTATTGAGCGAAAGGGAGGCCGACGAGCAAACGCATCCTGAACCCCTACTGAGCCTGTCAGTGACAATATCCATACAGTCCGGTCTGTTCGTCTAAGAGTATCGCATATCGAGTCTAGGGGGTGGACGAAGTCAGACCCCCAACAATACGATATTCAGTGTCGGTATGAAACCCATCACCACCTGAGAAACTATCAATCCTGGATCGGTAGTTCTCGTCCACCGTGGCCACGGATTTATGGTGATGGCCATCCGTACAAAACGCGACATCAACCCCCAATACCGGGAGAGACGAATCCCCTGACGATCCGATCACTGCCTCCATATGGCTCGGGACTGTACCCAACTAAAACCTGTTTGTACGACTCCTTTGAGCCGTGGTAGGGTAATAATCAAAGCACAGTGGGAACTCACACGAGACAAATGACGATCTCAGGTCGACAGACTAACCTGTACACATGTCACCTGGGAACTGCTATCTGACAATAGGTATAATACCAACTAGCAGGTTCCCGACGAGTCCGTCCAGTGTACTCATAACCCAATGAGCACCAGTATACTATCTTAGGTGAACATACTAACACCAATGGCTTGTGAGACCTGGCCACCGCCCCTCGTCGGGGTCTCGATTAGTATACACTAGTCTACACTGGAGTATCGATGCTCGGCCTCGATACTTCTACGACTAGGGGCATTTAAGGATGTGCTTATAGACCCCAGCTCCCATATATGTGATCGCCATCACAATGCTGGCAGTCAAGCAAGAATCCTATGGGCTCTATCAATATGTATATGATGATAAAGACAAACCAAATAGCATACTATCATCTTGAGTAAGACTGCTTTATCGGTATAGGTCATCACTCAATCATCATAATCACAAGTCCGCGACTATGATAATTGCCTTGAGGGCACTATAGCCAACAGTGGTGAGATGGTATCAATCAATCCTGGGGAGAATCACTAGAAAAGGTTCCAGGGTGATAAGGACGACTGAATGTCAGTCGCAGGCATTGTCTTTAACCTCAGTGGAGGGACGGTATGTTGGAAGAGTTCCAAGCTAGATACTGTGACATACTAGACGATTAAAGGCAAGATACATCGTTACCAAGGATGCTACCAAAGAGGCGGTCTGGATATATTTTAGTTGATGAGATGAACTTCGTTCCTGCCATTGTGTGAGAACGGAGTTATGGCTTTGGCCAAGGAACCCCCGTCCCATCAGAGATCCAGACATATTCTTAGGGAGTATCGCCTGATCATGGAGATGGTTGATCTCTAGAGAGATCGAGGTTAGGAGAGTAGACACAGAGGACAACAGCGCGGATCCACTCACAAAGGCCTTTTTCCCAGTAGAGACTTTTATGGGATGGTTGAGTATGAGATACTTCAACCACAGCTGATTGTTGGGTATGTGATACCACAACAGATGGCCCTAGTGCAAGTGGGAGATTGTTAGTTATATGTATGCCCTAGAGGCCATTACTGTACATACGATGTATATTGTAATGGATGATTGGACATATATAGGGAGGACTTTCTTGGTCGACATGATACTATGCTATCTGGTTGTACTTTATCTTAACATATATTCTGATCGTCTCTATATATACATGTTGATAAAGCCCTTAGGATGTGTACTCGACCACTGGGACTATGATGAGTGTAAGTGCACGGCGGCGCCCCGGCCGTCAATCCGAGGCCAAAATGCGGAAACGATACTTTACTTTAACTTTAGAACCGACACCACCGCGCACAAAAATCCCGGATCGGGCCATTAATCTAATCCTAGCTAACTAGAGAAGGGGTAGAGAGATATACCGAGCGATCCGTGTCCTTCGGTTTTCTCGTCGTCGTCCCGATCTCCCCGCGGAATCTCCGGTCTTCATCTCCTCGTCGGAAGGGCACCACATCGCCAGGTTCTTTACGGGCTCCCACCTCTGGACCGAGGCAACTCGGGCACGAAATTGGCGAGCCGACGTGCCCAAGAAGTGCTGTAGAATAGTGTAGTGCTCTTTGTCTCAAAGAGGTTTAAAGAAGTTGCCTTTTGGTGGAGGAATGAGATGATAATTTTGGAGATGAAGCTATGGGATTATTGTGAAGACAAAAGATCAAAAATCCCACATCTAAAATTTGGGACATCCCCCACCTCTTGTGGCCGGCCATGCTAAGAATGGGAGTATGAATGAGGGAGCCTCACAATAATGCAAGGGAGAGGAAGGGAAAAGGCTATCATGCATGAGAGAGAAAAAGGATGATGATGAAATATAATGATCACTAACCAAATCCAACACTCCACCAACCTAATCATAACCCATCAACATCAAGCAAAGTCAAGCAATGATGATCAAAGGAAGTCAAGGTCAAACAAGAGCTATCATGAAGCAACAATATGCAAAGACCACCCTCCACAAATCAAATTTGCATACTTGCAAATAAGCCCTCCTCCACCAATTTTCAGCCAATGAAAGATACAAAGGAAAATGGCCGAAACGGAAAGCAAACTGGCAACTTCAGAAAAACAATCCCGTAATAAATTACAGGAAAACCCCGCTACTGTATATACATACCCGCATTTGTATTCTGACCGAATACAAATGCAATGAGACAAAATCTACACTGTACAATACTAGGATCCGGCTTAAACCGAAGCCCTCTAGTATTAACCGTCCGATCATGTTCCGTGTAATACCGCACGTATGTGATCGAACCCTGCCATATCTCCATACGGCCTCTACAGCGTTTCGCCCGAAACTTGAGAAAATGGTCTGTGGGGGACTCTAAAGACTCGTCAATACTTTGGCTGTAGATTTAACCACTAGCACGTCAGAGGTATTAGCCATACGTAACGGGCTACCAGGTATTGACCAAAAGGGATGTCGATGAGCGAACTCATCCTGACACCCTACTGAGCCTGTCAGTGACAATATCCGTACAGTCCGGTCCGTTCGTCTATGAGCATCGCATGGCGGGCCTAGGGGGTTGGTAAAAGTCAGACCCCTAAAAGCGGTACAAGTCGTGTCGGAGTGTAGCCCAGAACACCTTGAGATACTACTAGAATACCTACCAGTAAATCTGCTGCCTTGGCCAAGGACTTCGTGTAATGGCTCTCCTAGACACAGCGCGACCTCACCCCCGATACCGGGAGAGACGAACCCCTACAGATCCGCTCACTGCCTCTATGTGGCTCAGGACAGTACCCAACTAAAACCTGTTTGCACGTCTCCTTTGAGCGTGGTAGGGTAGTAATCAAAGTACAGTGGGAACTCACATGAGACAAATGACGATCTCAGGTCGATGAACTAACCAGTACACATGTTACCAGGGAACTGCTATCTGACGTCAGGTATAAGACCAACTAGCATATTCCCGGCGAGTCATGTCCGGTATACTCATAACCCAATGAGCACCTGTATACATCTTAGGTGAACCAACTGACACCAGTGGCTTGTGAGACCGGCCACCGCCCCTCGTTGGGGTCTCGACTGTATACACTAGTCTACTCTGGAGTATCGATGCCCTGTCTCGAAACTCCCACGACCAGGGGCCTTTTAAGGATGTGCTTATAGACCCCAGCTCCCACGTATATGATCGCCCTCATACTGCTGGCTGTCAAGCAAGAATCCTAGGGGCTCTATGAACGTGTAATAGTGGCCTGTAAGGTCACCTGAGGCAGTACACGATGATAAAGGTAAACCAGATACCATACTATCATCTTGAGTAAGACTGTCCTATCGGGATAGGTCCTCCCTCAATCATTGCAATCGCGTGCCTGTAATCCAATAATTGACTCTGAGGGCAGTATCTCCAACAATCTCCCACTTGCACTCAAGGCTAATTATTGCGATGTCGCATACTCACAGCCCGTGTGATACCGAACACCCAACTCCTCTTCTAGTCAGTCTCACAAAACCCGTTTGCGAAACTATTGCGTTCAAGGAATAGCCTCAGTGAGTGGATCCACTTTGATGTTTCTTTCTATGTCTCTCTATATCTCAAGTTCGCGGAGAAACCCATCTCCCGAAATGAGCAATACCTGTCTTAGAATATGTCTGGATTTCTGATGGGACCTAGCTCATAAATGAACTCCAAATCCAAACTTCTTAGACTTTATCGTCAACTAAACTTAATCAGTATCCTGCGCTATGCCTCCCGCAGTATCCGCCTGGACCACCTGTCCAAAATACTGCCCCTCGTCAGAAGGATAACTATAACTCTGACAACCTCTCTGTCATCCAGGTCACCTTGGAAGCCTGGAATGATAACCGTCTCCTAAAGGAAGCTGCCGTCATCAAATCCCTAGAACATCCACTTATGTTCTAAAACTGCTTCCGATCATTTTTCCAAGATTGGATTAATATCAACTTATTGCATCTAGTGCAAAAACAACATCTGGTGTGGTACTTGACATCTCATGATCAACTCAATTGCCTAAGCAAGTGATCTGCCAATCATGCACATCCCTCTCCCCTTTACTCTGTAAGACACCTTTAGAGAGGGTGACTCCATCACCTACGGGTATACCACCGTGCCAGGAGTCATCCATTCTAAAGCACCTTTAGAATGCTGTCTAAGTACCCAGATTGGGATACTACCCAAATCTAGATCTAAAACCATAGATCCAGTAACCAGAATGTCTTGATATTATATCCAAGTCCCATGTGGAGAAACCACTGTGTGACGACCAAAGTATAACCGATCGTAGTATAGGAACTTCACTTCCTACTCTGTGTATGTCATCCAAATACCAGAACATCACACCCTACTACCTTCTTAACAGATCCATCCCCTATTCTGATGAAGTAAAACCTATGACTGTCATATCATAAATAGATGATCTTTCTCCGCTATACCTGCTTTAGTCTACAAATAGACATAAGCTACTTGTCCACCAATGCTTCCGCTGCTCCCACTGACTACGACAACCCTCTGGCAGAGTCATATTGACGTTCACTTCTAAAGCTAGTTTAGAACGACGCTATACTCATCCTCCTGCCGGGTCTCACAGTCTGGAACAACAGCAATGGCAAGTCTGGGTAAACAAGAACCTCCCTGTCACCGTCCTTGAGGCTACCGGAGTACCTCTCGGGTGCCTGAGGTTACCCACCATATCTGCGGAGTGGCTAATGGAATGTCAAACCAGATTGAATCTTTAGGTTCCTATCAAATTTTCAGTAATCGTTTGCGGTTCTGGAATCACTTCCAGTTCTACCATACTCCAAATACTGTTTTCTGAAAAAATCCATTTTTGTTAAAACTGTGGCGAGTCAAGAGGAAGAGTTCAGAAATGAACGAATTCTTCTTGAGGTATTGTAGACTAGGTCATATCAATGCGACCCGACTAGCTGAAGTTACATATAGATGCATATTTAAATCAGTTTGAATTTCCATCTTGTGAAACTTGCCAGTCATGTCACAGAGATAAGATAACCATAGCTCTGTTTACTGGAAACAGAGAAAAAGTTAGTGAACTCTTGGGATGATACATGTTGATGTATGTAAGGTCTCCTGTCTACACATGCCAGGATCGGTTCTTTATACTTCATTACATTCTCTGATAATCTTTTAAGATTCAGACATATGTTCCTGTTGAGACACAAGTCCGAACCTTTTGAGATATTCACAGAATATAAGCGAGAAGTAGAGAACCAAAATACGGGTATAAGTATTATGTCCTTTGATGAGATCAAGGAGGAGAATACTTGAGCACGGAAATCCTGGTCTATTCTAAAGGAGAATGAGATTCTCTCTCAGCATTACTCCTCCGTATACACCATAGCACGATGGTATATCGGGGTAGAGCAATCACACCCTATATGATAAGGTGTGCTCTATGATGAGTACTACTGAGTTACCTATTTCCTTTTGGGAGTTATGCACTTGAGAAGCTGCATACCTATTGAATAGGGTTCAAATCAAATCAGTTGCCTACCACTTCATATATGATATGGAAAGGGAAGAGCCCATGTCTTAAGCTAGTTAAGATTTGGGATTGTCCGGCCTATGTCTAAAAGCAAAATCCGGACAAGCTCGAGGCAAGGTCTGTAATGTAGAACTGGAAAGGTTCCAGCTATACAAACTACAGCAGATGATTTGATAAAACCAAAGGATTCAGTAGATGCCAACGAACCTCAGCCTCTCCGCCGATCTAGTAGGGTTCCTCACCCACCTGAGAGATACTTCGGTTTCTCTATGACAGTGGGAGCGAGGATTGCATCATGAGATGATGACCCAACTAGTTTCGAGCAGGCCATCGAGAGTAGGGACTCTGTAAGAATGGCTGGATGCTTAGCGATCTGAGATGGAATCTTTATACACCAACAAAGTATGGACTTTGGTTGCTATATCTGAAGGGTTAAATCCCCATCAGGAGCAAGTATATCTTGAGAAGATTACTTGGTGTACATGGAAAAGTTAAGACTTTCAAAGCTAGACTTGTTAAAGGTTTTCGTCATTGACCAGGCGTGGATAATGATGAAACCTTTTCAAGTGGCTATGCTTAAGTCCATCCAGATCCTACTTGCCACGGCTACATACCATGACTACGATATCTGGTGGTTGGGTGTCATGACAGCTTTTCTAAATGATGTTTTAGAAGAGAGCGTCTATAAGTACACAGCCAGAGGGCTTCGTAAACAGTGGGAGCAGCGGAAACATGTGCAAGATGTTTTATAAGATAAAGCCGGCATCGCGGAGTTGGAACATCTGTTTTGATGGATTAGTCAAAGAAGTTGACATCATCAAAATGGTAGATGAACCTTGTATATACAAAAAGGTAGTAGGGAGTATGGTGATGATCCTCGTAGAGTACGTGGATGACATACTCTTGATAGGGAAGGAGTTTCCTATGCTACGCTCGGTCAATCTCCGCTTATCACAATGATTCTCCATAAAGGATCAAAGTGATACCTCCTAAATCCTGGGTTTTGGATCTATGAGATAGATCTAAATGGATGTTAGGAACCTCACTAGTTGTAGTGAGACGGTATCAATCGATCCTGGGAAGAATCACTGGAAGGGTTCCAGAGTGATAATGACGACTGAATGTCAGTCGCAGGCATTGTCTTTACCCTCAGTAAAGGGACGGTATGTTGGAAAAGTTCCAAGCTAGATACCGTGGCATACTAGACGATAAAGGCTGGATACATCGCTACTTAAGATGCTACCAAAGAGGCAGTCTAGGTGTATACTAGTTCATGAGATGAACTTTGTTCCTCCCATTGTGTGACAATGGAGTTGTGGCTTATGCCAAGGAACGCCGGTCCCATCAGTGATCCAGACATATTCTAAGGCAGTATCGCCTGATCATGGAGATGGTTGATCTCCAGGGTGATCGAGGTTTGGAGAGTAGACTCAGAGGACAACACAGCGGATCCACTCACAAAGGCCTGTTCCCAGAGAGAGATTTTTATGGGATGGTTGAGTATGAGATACTTCAACCACTGCTATCAGATGGCCCTAGTGCAAGTGGAAGATTGTTAGTTATATGTATGCCCTAGAGGCCATTACTGTACATAGGATGTATATTGTAGTGGATGCTGGGACATATATAGGGAGGACTTTCTTGCTCGACATGATAGTATGCTATCTGGTTGCTCTTTACCTTAACGCGTACACTGATTGTCTCTCTGTTACATGTTGGTAAAGCCCTTAGGATGTGTACTTGACTACATGGACTATGATGCGGATCATACTGGTGGGGACATGGTAGTCCATAAGTACATCCTTCAAGGTCCCTAGTCGTGGGTGTATCGAGACAGGGCATCGATATACCAGTGTAGACTAGCGTATACCTTCTCGACCCATACAGATGGGCGATGGATGATCCCATATCCATTGGTGTTTGACATCAGAGATGATATATGGGTGCTCAGTGGAGACTGGGTACACTGGACGGACTCGCCGAGAACTCCCAGCTGGTATTATACCTTACGTCAGATGGCAGTTCTCTGGTGACACTGGTACAGAGTAGTCTGTTGACCCGAGATCGTCATAGAGTCTTATGTGGTTCCCACTGTGCTTTGATTTCCACCTTACCACGTCTAAGAGGGCGTGCAAAACGGTGGTTTTTGGGTACAGTCCCGAGTCACATGGAGGCAATGAGCGATAGGAGGGGATTCGTCTCTCCCGGTATAGGGAGTTGATGTTGCGCTGTGTTCGATTGGCTATAACCGGAAATCCCTGGCCAGGGTTGCTGAGATTTACAGGTAAGTGTTACCAGTAGTTTCTCGAATTGTTATAGACCTCATATCGACACGACTTATCAAGCTATTGGGGTCTGACGTTTACCACCTCTAGGCGAGATATGCGACATATTAGACGATCAGACCGGACTGTACGGTAAGTGTTACTGGTTGGATTCACAGGAGTGTGAGCGGGCTTGCTCGTCGATCTTCTGATCGCTCAATACCCGGGTGGCCGTTACGTTTAGCAGACCGCTTGCGGCTTGTGGGTGCTTGATATGATCATCACCTGCTGCCGGCGTATTGACGAGTCTTTAGAGTCCTACACAGAGGTTTCCTGGC
This sequence comes from Agapanthus africanus, assembly GCA_030015575.1. Lineage (NCBI taxonomy): Eukaryota > Viridiplantae > Streptophyta > Magnoliopsida > Asparagales > Amaryllidaceae > Agapanthus > Agapanthus africanus. The sequence goes on from JASDDO010000029.1 coordinate 214,838,754, forward strand.
TCAAGCGAAACGAAATAGGAGCGCATATGAGATATGTGCGGGACCGAGAATGATACCAGTATGTGATACTGTATTCGATTCTCGCGATTTGTGAAATTGATCGGTTATATGCAATATAGCCGGGTTATCGGATCAAGTGTTGATTCGATAAGTTGTTACTGTTAATATTAGTCGGTTATATGCGATATGACCGGATCATTAAATCAAGTGTTGATTTAATGATTTAATGCATAATTATATATTTGATATATTACTTTGCATTAACTAGTATTGGTTCACTTTGAATGGATTTTCTCACTTGGTTTGTGCACATTGTATATGTGATATACTTTTGTACACAAGTTTGTATCATGTTTGATGATACATGCTAACTTGAGCATGTGTAAAGATTAAACCATGGTTGTGTAATGGTTAGGGTTTTCCTTTCATTTTCTTATTCATTTATTTATTGATTTATTCTTTATGGAAAATGAAAAGCATAAAGAGAAAAATGGTTGCTAACTTTGTTTGTATTATGAAGCTTCATGAAGCTTTGACTTAGTGACCATTTTGTCTCATGCTTAACCCTAACCATTCCACTTAACCCTAGTCTATTCTCTACACCTAACTAAGGTTAGCATATGATAAGTATTGATTTTATTATTCATTTTAGATATACTTATCATAATATTATCTTCTTCTTCTTCTTCTTCAAGATGAAGAACCTTGACTTCATCAATGGTGATTGATGAAATAGAGTGAGAAATCCAATTCTAAAGTCTACCCACTTCCTATTTCTTCATCCTCTACCTCTTGCCAAGTAGTAGAGTGTGTTTCCTTCACAAGTTTTCTTGACTTGGTGAAGTTGGAGCTTGATCTAGCGATGCCTCGACGTAGATCATCTTCGGCATCGTCGTCGTTGACCTATCCCGCTTCTTCTCCGATGAAGCCGACGCTAGAGCCCGGGATTGCATTTGGACAGCGGAGAGGACTTCATCACGGAGCCGTGGAGGTGGAGGACCGGATCTACAAAGGTTGTATTTCCGTATTCTTGTAGTTAAGTGTTAACTAGTTTGCTTTGTCACCTAAAATTCTAGCCAACGATCTTGTTAGGGTTTCTCGGCACCGTTAAAATTTGAAACGGGCATGGTTGATGCCTTGTGAGACCTCTTGAGAGTGCCTAGGAACCCAGCAGTGGTATCAGAGCCTAGCTAAAGCCTTAGGCGATGCGTAAACGCAGTTTGAAGTCCGATCGATCGAAATCCCTAACTCCAAATTGCTCTCTGTCCTTTTTTGAAAATTGTGGATTTTTGTGAATTAAAAATTCTCAGAAAATAGAGCAGGAAATTCTAAAAGTTACTGTAGAAAACGAGCCCCTAACTCCACCAATGCGCCGTGGAACCGCGGCAATAGCCTCCTTTTGCGGCGGTTCCGCGGCCGTCTGTAATGATTGGGTTGTCGTTTTGGTACAGTAATGCCCGTATTTGTTTCCTATGTTCTCTGGGAAGTTTTAATCTGCACTCAACAGTTGAGTTTTCTGGGGTTGTGTTGGGACTTCGGTGATTCGATCGGATTGTTAATCTTGTCTGTGTTTTTCCGGATAATTTTAGAATATGTTAAAAAGTTCGACCGGATATAAATACCCACCTTTTCCCCTGTCGGGAAATTTCCAAGTGTTGGATTTTTCCGTGGTTTGAAGACGTTCTAAGTAGTGCAAGTAACGCGATGGTCCCTCTAGAAGACAACAAACCTTAACTCAATTATGTGACCGTCTTGAACTGCCCTTTGAACCTTAGGGTTTGGGGCAGTACGGCGTGCCACATGTGAGGCGTTGGCTTGACCCTTCTACGGCTGGACCGTTGGTACTGAGTCACGAACTGAATGTTTTTAGACTTGTTTCATGTGTTGATCTGTATCGGGAATACTTGGGTGTTTGAATGTTCGATCGGAAAGTTTAACATTTTCTAATTATCTGGAATGGGATACAATAATTGGAATTCACAAAAAGTTATGAGATAACTGAATGAATGTTATAAACATAGCACTTTAGTCTCACTTGATCGGTTGCCACGGAATTTTGATGAGATCAAAAGTCCGTCGCAATCACGTAGCGTACGCGGATACTCGCCGGGTAAACTTAATAGACAGCCTCACCCCATAGCCCCGACCAAGTGACTGTAGGAGAACCCCGTCGCCGAAAGCATCCGTTCGGGTGCTCGCGGTAGCGGTGTTCCGCCTTGGTTCACTTCGTCGACGGTATCGGGGGTGCAGCCGTCTACTGAAGTTTGCGACGAGCATTCGATCAGGATGTCGGGAATCTTGTTGAATTACCCGACTTGATATTGAAAAGAGTTTTCGATTTTGAGATTAAAATGCGGGGTTTATAATTGTTAGGCATGTGATGTCTAAGAAATTCATTTGGTCAGGCATGCGATGTCTGAGGAGGTTGCGGATTCCAACTGTTGTAGTTTTACACTTTCTTTTCTGTGACCGTAAGTGTAATATGTGATATCGCCGGTTTCGTTGCTATATGTCAACGACAATTGGGATGCGCATATTTACTTACGTTGATGACATGTGATGTTATGTGTTGCTGGATATGTTATATTGGATCGTCGTGTTTGAATAGCCGGGGGTTTTTATGTGAGATGAGTGTTTTTCATTTTCATTCATGTAAAAACTTGTATGTAATATTCTTTTATTGGGGCACTTCCTGGTTGCGGAAGTTGTCACCTTTTGTATATTATTTACTTTTCCGCACTAGGATAGACCCAAGGAGGAGGGCACAAGTAACCGGGTTCTGGAGTCCAGTGGGAGACCAACTCGAAGAGTCGAGTCCGGGTCTCCTAACTGTAGAATTGGTAGGGTTGCTTGCCGCTCTCGTAGGGGTCTTGGGGTGTGGGTTTGGCTATTCATCGCGACCGTAGAATCCGTGTTTTATACTGGCTCGTATTGAAAACACGGACGTCCTAGTATATCCAATATTTCATATGTTTCTTCTGCTGCGATATCTGCAATGCGATCATGTGATGTTCTGTGATAGATACAGTATATAGTATATATGATATATTATATAGGCGTTACTTATGTTTTACACCCGCGCTAGCCCTGCCCCGCTCTGCCGTTAGTTACCTAACCTAACGGTGCACGAGGGGACATCGAGGCGAATGCGGATGGCATAAGTGTACGTCGTATTTATCAGTGATGTTTAGGTAATTAAATGATGGGACTTCATTAATGTGATTAGTGAAATAAAAGAAACCTAAGATGTTGTAGAATCGAATTTCAAAATAAAACAGGTAGCTACAGTTCTTGCTTTGCACAGCGGTATATACGATATATCCTGCACCTTATTCGATAGGGAAAGGACCGAGATCCCTTCACCGGGAGTGACTCCTTTAGCAATAACTGGCAGATGCTACACAATCGGTTTGTCTTTTGATTGTTTTTAAGAGTTTTTGATTTGCACAGAGATATATATGATATATCCCGCACCTCATTCGACTAGGAAAGGACCGACGATCCCTTCACCGGGAGTGACTCTTTTAGCAAAACTAGAAAAGCCTCAAAAACACTCCATTTCAAAATTCATTCGATCCTACAACGATATCAAGTTCATTACGCAATAGGTTTTCAGAAAAACCTGTCGTAGCCCTCCGTCATTTCAGATAAGTCATGTTTAGTATTCGAGCTGCGTTTGTTGGCCTTTGTCAAGGCGTAGTGTGCGGTAGCTAATTAGTGCTTATCTGCATAAGCATATGATGTGATTGGATTAGGGTAGTCGTGCGACTTTGTTGACTATGTTAAGGGTCGTGCGGGTGGGTTTAATTCAATCGGGAAATAACGAGTTGAACTTGACTAGCACTTATGATTTGTTGACTATGTTAAGGTCATATAGATGCTAGGGGCAAAATATTATCGGGAATTTCAAGTGTTGAAATTTGCAATGAGATTGCATACCTTCTATGAGATAGTTGGATCCCGATACCCGCTGCGAGTATGAGTTACTCCTGGGAGAGTTTTATACATTACAATTAGCCGATCAAGTAGGTGTCAACGGGGTTACGCCTCTGGGAAAACGAGGTTTACATTAATTAGGTTCTTGCGAAAGCACGGGGCACCTCCCTCAAAGTACCGACACTGGCCTGGCTGAAAGATTGGCGAACTTGTAGTGTGTAATTAATCCCGGCTAGTCTTTCCTTTTAGGGTTTGAAGGAAGATTTGATAAAAAGCAGTGGGAGCCATCCTGATTAGATAAAATAATAACCAATCTATTCTTGCAAGAGCGCACGCTGAGTGTTTTCTTCTCTCTCTCTCCTGGTAGCGACCATGTCACGCCTTGATCAAGATAATAATACGGATTATTGACCGAACCCGCTTGTTATACTGAGCTGGAGAACGTTGGTCCCGCTCCAACTTATAATTGTTATAAGACCGAGCAGGAATTTGGGGAATACCAGAATTCCCGTGCCGCCCAAACGAAGAGAGTGCATGCTGATGCATCATCTTCGGGTGTGTTCATTACAAAGAACTGTTTCTCAGTATCCTCCGCATCCAAGGTATATGATACCAGATCAGGATCCCAGATATGTAATCTGTTACATAGGGCTACAAAAGGGTAGAAAAACTGAGAACGGGTGATAAGTTTCATGAGGCAGAAAACGGGGCAAGTGTTGCAGCCAAGTCTGTTGGTAACTGTCACCCTGTATCACCAATACAGTGATTCTGAACGAATGTTATTAGATACCGAACCTGATATACAAAATCATATCACTCTCTTTATTAGTAAAGAAATGATAAAATTTTGTATTGTTGGATAATGTTTTGAACATTTCCTATATCAAAAGTTGATCGGTTCAGGCACGTTATCTAAAAGCATTGATGTTCTAAATCAAACTACAGTTCTTAGTATACGGAACACACACAAGAGGAAGAGTTCAGAAATGAACGAATTCTTCTTGAGGTATTATAGACTAGGTCATATTAATGCGACCCGACTAGCTGAAGTTACATATAGATGCATATTTAAATCAGTTTGAATTTCCATCTTGTGAAACTTGCCAGTCATGTCACAGAGATAAGATGACCATAGCTCTGTTTACTGGAAACAGAGAAAAAGTTAGTGAACTCTTGGGATGATACATGTTGATGTATGTAAGGTCTCCTGTCTACACATGCCAGGATCGGTTCTTTATACTTCATTACATTCTCTGATAATCTTTTAAGATTCAGACATATGTTCCTGTTGAGACACAAGTCCGAACCTTTTGAGATATTCACAGAATATAAGCAAGAAGTAGAGAACCAAAATACGGGTATAAGTATTATGTCCTTTGATGAGATCAAGGAGGAGAATACTTGAGCACGGAAATCCTGGTCTATTCTAAAGGAGAATGAGATTCTCTCTCAGCATTACTCCTCCGTATACACCATAGCACGATGGTATATCGGGGTAGAGCAATCACACCCTATATGATAAGGTGTGCTCTATGATGAGTAATACTGAGTTACCTATTTCCTTTTGGGAGTTATGCACTTGAGAAGCTGCATACCTATTGAATAGGGTTCAAATCAAATCAGTTGCCTACCACTTCATATATGATATGGAAAGGGAAGAGCCCATGTCTTAAGCTAGTTAAGATTTGGGATTGTCCGGCCTATGTCTAAAAGCAAAATCCGGACAAGCTCGAGGCAAGGTCTGTAATGTAGAACTGGAAAGGTTCCAGCTATACAAACTACAACAGATGATTTGATAAAACCAAAGGATTCAGTAGATGCCAACGAACCTCAGCCTCTCCGCCGATCTAGTAGGGTTCCTCACCCACCTGAGAGATACTTCGGTTTCTCTATGACAGTGGGAGCGAGGATTGCATCATGAGATGATGACCCAACTAGTTTCGAGCAGGCCATCGAGAGTAGGGACTCTGTAAGAATGGCTGGATGCTTAGCGATCTGAGATGGAATCTTTATACACCAACAAAGTATGGACTTTGGTTGCTATATCTGAAGGGTTAAATCCCCATCAGGAGCAAGTATATCTTGAGAAGATTACTTGGTGTACATGGAAAAGTTGAGACTTTCAAAGCTAGACTTGTTAAAGGTTTTCGTCATTGACCAGGCGTGGATAATGATGAAACCTTTTCAAGTGGCTATGCTTAAGTCCATCCAGATCCTACTTGCCACGGCTACATACCATGACTACGATATCTGGTGGTTGGGTGTCATGACAGCTTTTCTAAATGATGTTTTAGAAGAGAGCGTCTATAAGTACACAGCCAGAGGGCTTCGTAAACAGTGGGAGCAGCGGAAACATGTGCAAGATGTTTTATAAGATAAAGCAGGCATCGCGGAGTTGGAACATCTGTTTTGATGGATTAGTCAAAGAAGTTGACATCATCAAAATGGTAGATGAACCTTGTATATACAAAAAGGTAGTAGGGAGTATGGTGATGATCCTCGTAGAGTACGTGGATGACATACTCTTGATAGGGAAGGAGTTTCCTATGCTACGCTCGGTCAATCTCCGCTTATCACAATGATTCTCCATAAAGGATCAAAGTGATACCTCCTAAATCCTGGGTTTTGGATCTATGAGATAGATCTAAATGGATGTTAGGAACCTCACTAGTTGTAGTGAGACGGTATCAATCGATCCTGGGAAGAATCACTGGAAGGGTTCCAGAGTGATAATGACGACTGAATGTCAGTCGCAGGCATTGTCTTTACCCTCAGTAAAGGGACGGTATGTTGGAAAAGTTCCAAGCTAGATACCGTGGCATACTAGACGATAAAGGCTGGATACATCGCTACTTAAGATGCTACCAAAGAGGCAGTCTAGGTGTATACTAGTTCATGAGATGAACTTTGTTCCTCCCATTGTGTGACAATGGAGTTGTGGCTTATGCCAAGGAACGCCGGTCCCATCAGTGATCCAGACATATTCTAAGGCAGTATCGCCTGATCATGGAGATGGTTGACCTCCAGGGTGATTGAGGTTTGGAGAGTAGACTCAGAGGACAACACAGCGGATCCACTCACAAAGGCCTGTTCCCAGAGAGAGATTTTTATGGGATGGTTGAGTATGAGATACTTCAACCACTGCTATCAGATGGCCCTAGTGCAAGTGGGAGATTGTTAGTTATATGTATGCCCTAGAGGCTATTACTGTACATAGGATGTATGTTGTAGTGGATGCTGGGACATATATAGGGAGAACTTTCTTGCTCGACATGATAGTATGCTATCTGGTTGCTCTTTACCTTAACGCGTACACTGATTGTCTCTCTGTTACATGTTGGTAAAGCCCTTAGGATGTGTACTTGACTACCTGGACTATGATGCGGATCATACTAGTGGGGACATGGTAGTCCATAAGTACATCCTTCAAGGTCCCTAGTCGTGGGTGTATCGAGACAGGGCATCGATATACCAGTGTAGACTAGCGTATACCTTCTCGACCCATACAGATGGGCGATAGATGATCCCATATCCATTGGTGTTTGACATCAGAGATGATATATGGGTGCTCAGTGGAGACTGGGTACACTGGACGGACTCGCCGAGAACTCCCAGATGGTATTATACCTTACGTCAGATGGCAGTTCTCTGGTGACACTGGTACAGAGTAGTCTGTTGACCCGAGATCGTCATAGAGTCTTGTGTGGTTCCCACTGTGCTTTGATTTCCACCTTACCACGTCCAAGAGGGCGTGCAAAACGGTGGTTTTTGGGTACAGTCCCGAGTCATATGGAGGCAATGAGCGATAGGAGGGGATTCGTCTCTCCCGATATAGGGAGTTGATGTTGCGCTGTGTTCGATTAGCTATAACCGGAAATCCCTGGCCAGGGTTGCTGAGATTTACTGGTAAGTGTTACCAGTAGTTTCTCGAATTGTTATAGACCTCATATCGACACGACTTATCAAGCTATTGGGGTCTGACGTTTACCACCCCTAGGCGAGATATGCGACATATTAGACGATCAGACCGGACTGTACGGTAAGTGTTACTGGTTGGATTCACAGGAGTGTGAGCGGGCTTGCTCGTCGATCTTCTGATCGCTCAATACCCGGGTGGCCGTTACGTTTAGCAGACCGCTTGCGGCTTGTGGGTGCTTGATATGATCATCACCTGCTGCCGGCGTATTGACGAGTCTTTAGAGTCCTGCACAGAGGTTTCCTGGCTCAAGCGAAACGAAATAGGAGCGCATATGAGATATGTGCGGGACCGAGAATGATACCAGTATGTGATACTGTATTCGATTCTCGCGATTTATGAAATTGATCGGTTATATGCGATATAGCCGGGTTATCGGATCAAGTGTTGATTCGATAAGTTGTTACTGTTAATATTAGTCGGTTATATGCGATATGACCGGATCATTAAATCAAGTGTTGATTTAATGATTTAATGCATAATTATATATTTGATATATTACTTTGCATTAACTATTATTGGTTCACTTTGAATGGATTTTCTCACTTGGTTTGTGCATATTGTATATGTGATATACTTTTGTACACAAGTTTGTATCATGTTTGATGATACATGCTAACTTGAGCATGTGTAAAGATTAAACCATGGTTGTGTAATGGTTAGGGTTTTCCTTTCATTTTCTTATTCATTTATTTATTGATTTATTCTTTATGGAAAATGAAAAGCATAAAGAGAAAAATGGTTGCTAACTTTGTTTGTATTATGAAGCTTCATGAAGCTTTGACTTAGTAACCATTTTGTCTCATGCTTAACCCTAACCATTCCACTTAACCCTAGTCTATTCTCTACACCTAACTAAGGTTAGCATATGATAAGTATTGATTTTATTATTCATTTTAGATATGCTTATCATAATATTATCTTCTTCTTCTTCTTCTTCAAGATGAAGAACCTTGACTTCATCAATGGTGATTGATGAAATAGAGTGAGAAATCCAATTCTAAAGTCTACCCACTTCCTATTTCTTCATCCTCTACCTCTTGCCAAGTAGTAGAGTGTGTTTCCTTCACAAGTTTTCTTGACTTGGTGAAGTTGGAGCTTGATCTAGCGATGCCTCGACGTAGATCATCTTCGGCATCGTCGTCGTTGACCTAGCCCGCTTCTTCTCCGATGAAGCCGACGCTAGAGCCCGGGATTGCATTTGGACAGCGGGGAGGACTTCATCACGGAGCCGTGGAGGTGGAGGACCGGATCTACAAAGGTTGTATTTCCGTATTCTTGTAGTTAAGTGTTAACTAGTTTGCTTTGTCACCTAAAATTCTAGCCAACGATCTTGTTAGGGTTTCTCGGCACCGTTAAAATTTGAAACGGGCATGGTTGATGCCTTGTGAGACGTCTTGAGAGTGCCTAGGAACCCAGCAATGAGGATGATCACCTAATTCTCAATAACTTACTCCTACTCATCATCTGTAAAACCATACAGATGTGAGAATCATATCTGGTAAATACATACCCTGGATCGAGTGTCTAATTGGGAAATCAGTTTTCTTTTAACAATACACAGAGAAACCGAAACATTGAAATGTTTCGAAGGGGTATCCGGGTATTCCTAGTAATGCCCCTTCCATTATCCAGATTCACAACTGTAACCGTATATTTCTATGCCATCTCTCCACATCCCTTCATATGTCTTTAGTCATTACCTTCTACACACCCCTTTAGGCCAAATGGTTTTCTTTCTTCCCTACCGTTCGGCACCATCCTATGGTTTGGAAGAAGACTATCCAATAAGCATAATGGGTGTACTGTCCTAATCCTAGGAGCACTCGCAATGCGATAGAAGGTGAAGATAAAAGACAACCGAATAAACCTTATTCCTATTTCTCCTGAACCAGAATCCATCCCCGAACTGGAACAAGTTCCTTTCGAGTTCGTATATAACCATACGATGGAGTATCCAATAAACTGTGGATCTTCGTAGTGATACGGAGAGTCCTGGAGAAATACAAAGGTGAAGTGGAAGTGGTAATGAAATACTTGGTTTGGTCGTGAATAGCAGTCGCAATTTACTTTGCCCTCCTTTTAATCCCTTTCTTTTTCTTTACATAATACCTTCTGTACACCATCGTTAGGCTAATTGGTTTTCATCATTCCCTACCGGTCGACACCTGCCTATGGTTTGGAAGAAGACTATCCAATTTGCGTAATAGGTGTACTATCTCCTAAACCAAGGAGTACTCGCAACCTGAGGGAAGGTAAAAGGAAAAGACAACTGAATAGTCCTATTCGTTTTCTCCAGAACCGGAAACCATCCTCGAATAAATTCCTTCGAGTTCGTATATACCATACGATAGTTTTATCCAATGAAAGTGGACGTTCGTAGTAAAATGGGGTGTCCTGGAGAAAAGGGTAAAAGTAGGAGTGGCAATGAGGTTTGCAACTCTGACAATCCAAAAGCCAGTGTTATAAGAAAATTCGGTTAACTTGGTCACTGAGTCATAGTCTAGGTCGGGTCATGGTCGCTGCCAAAGAGAGAGAGAAAAGAAACACTCAGCGTGCACTCTATCCTAGATCAGAATGGTTGCCAATTTATCTAATCAGGAAACCTTCCACTGTAACGTCAAATTCTCCTCCAAACCTGAAAGAAGAATTAGTCGGGATCACCCGAGGAGTAAACCAACTCATCAGTGGGAATCGGGATCCAACTATCATCGCATGATAATGTGACGGAATCCGCTCATGTTATCACACTCCAGAAGGTATGCGCATATCTGGCAAGTTTCAGTTTCTTTAGAAACTCCCGATGTGATTTTTGCCCCATGCTCTTATGACCTTGATGAAGGTCAACAAATCATAAGTCACATGTCAAGTTCTACCCGTCATTCTCCAGGTTGATTTGAACCCACCCGTACAACCCCTTGACGAAGGCCAATAAGGCTATACGAGTGTCCCAAACCAATGCATTTATCTATGCTGCAGAAAGGCAACAAGCAGCTACCATACACAACGCCTTGACGAAGGCCAACAAAAATAGCATGAATACTACGTGCTACCCATCTGAAACGACGGAGGGCTACAAATGGTTTCTGGCGAAAAACCTTTAACGTGATGGAATTGATATCGTTGAAGGAACTGGATAGCTTTTATGAAAATATAGTGACGAAAACCTTTGCTAAAGAGGTCACTCCCGGTAAAGGGATCTCGGCTCTTTCCTTTAGAATGATGTGCAGGATATTCCAACTGAATACCACGATGCAAAGCAAAAGTAAACGGCTATAGTGAAGTTATTGCCCTGACGCAAACTTCTGTCCAAGGGGTCACTCCCGGTGAAGAGATCTCGGCCCTTGCCTCGTCGACTGAGGTGCTGGATATTCATAACCGAATACCGCTGTGCAAAACAAAAGGGAACGCCCTTGCAATAACAGATTTTTGAAAAGTGTTCCAACAACATCAGAATAGGTTTGTTTAGCTTGCATTGATCCGAATCAACGCATTCCCATCAATTGATCACACCACAAAGAACGAAAATAATGATGTATGTATATGCCATCCGCATTCGCCACTGGGTCCTGTCATTACCCGTTAGGTTAGTTAACTAACGACAGAGCGGGGACTGGATTAGCGCGGATGCAAAACATATACAACATCTACTAGTATATATATCAATATATAATATTTCGCTCAAGGCGTGATAAAATGCAACATCACATAAATGTAATAAGCATCACGGAACAATACAGATATCTGGGATCCCCGGGTTTCATAGAGCCGCTACTGAAACCCGACGTTCCCCTGGTCATGTGGATAGCCTGTGCAATGGAATCCTAGACCCCTACGGGCGCGACAAGTTACCCGCCAAAACCTGAAGCGAGGCAGCCCCCTTCGGCAACGTGAATGGACAACCCAGCACTTCACGGAATCCGGTAACTTGGGCACCCCTCCTGGGTCAACCTGTACCCCCTACGAGTGCGGCGAATAGCCTGCCAATTCTAGAGTGAATCCCCCTCCGTCTCAACGCCATGAGATGCGGGCCCATTGCCCTCTAGAACCCGGCTATCCATGCACCCCTCCGCGGGGCAATCCTAGTACAGAAAGTAAAATATACATACATCGGGTACATTGACCTCATCCCGGTCGTGCCCCAAAAGAATAATATACAAACAGGCAGTGACGGAAGTCCACATGTTGGACTCTCGCCTCGCAATATCAAATGTACATATAAATACCAAAACTATACTAACATTGCATCCATGCTATCCCCCACGACAATATGCAACATCACAGCACAACACAGAACATCAACGTGAATGTCACGTTCGCAAATCCGTCTAACCGGGCTATAGCAGTTAGACAGTATTTACCGATCAAGTGACATTCACGGTCGCAGATATAATGTAAATACTGTGAACTAATATGTTTAAAATTTTCGATCGACCGAATTTACCGAAGTGGGCCCCAAGCACTACTGTAGCACTCACAGAAAATCTGGGCCCAAACAGAACATTCCAAAAACCACATTTTCAACTCAGAAAGCCACTGTAGAAATTTGGCACAATGATAACATTCTATTGCCGCGGAACCGCGGCCAGAACAGGGGTTTGGCCGCGGTTCCGCGGTCCTTCTATGGAATCAATGTGTCGAATTTTTACAGTATGCTTAAAAATACCTGCATGTATTTCTGCAATGTACTGAAAAAATTTTCGAGCCAAATAAAATTTGACAGAGAACTGATGCATGAAAAACGCGGTTTTCGGATATTTGTTCGATCAAAGTATTAAACATACTAGAGCAAGCTAGAAAAGAGTAATGGTGTGGCTCTGATACCAGTGTAAGTGCACGGCGGCGCCCCGACCGTCAATCCGAGGCCAAAATACGGAAACGATACTTTACTTTAACTTTAGAACCGGCACCACCGTGCACAAAAATCCCGGATCGGGCCATTAATCTAATCCTAGCTAACTAGAGAAAGGGTAGAGAGAGATATACCGAGCGATCCGTGTCCTTCGGTCTTCTCGTCGTCGTCCCGATCTCCCCGCGGAATCTCCGGTCTTCATCTCCTCGTCGGAAGGGCACCACATCGCCGGGTTCTTTTACGGGCTCCCACCTCTGGAACGAGGCAACTCGGGCACGAAGTTGGCGAGCTGACGTGCCCAAGAAGTGCTGTAGAATAGTGTAGTGCTCTTTGTCTCAAAGAGGTTTAAAGAAGTTGCCTTTTGGTGGAGGAATGAGATGATACTTTTGGAGATGAAGCTATGGGATTTTTGTGAAGCCAAAAGATCAAAAATCCCACATCTAAAATTTGGGACAGCCCCCACCTCTTGTAGCCGGCCATGCTAAGAATGGGAGTATGAATGAAGGAGCCTCACAATAATGCAAGGGAGAGGAAGGGAAAAGGCTATCATGCATGAAAGAGAAAAAGGATAATGTTGAAATATAATGATCACTAACCAAATCCAACACTCCACCAACCTAATCATAACCCATCACCATCAAGCAAAGTCAAGCAATGATGATCAAAGGAAGTCAAGGTCAAATAAGAGCTATCATGAAGCAACAATATGCAAAGACCACCCTCCACAAATCAAATTTGCATACTTGCAAATAAGCCTTCCTCCACCAATTTTCAGCCAATGAAAGATAAAAAGGAAAATGGCCGAAACGGAAAGCAAACTGGCAACTTCAGAAAAACGATCCCGTAATAAATTACAGGAAAACCCCGCTACTGTATATACATACCCGCATTTGTATTCCGACCGAATACAAATGCAATGAGACAAAATCTACACTGTACAATACTAGGATCCGGCTTAAACCAAAGCCCGCTAGTATTAACCGTCAGATCATGATCCGTGCAATACCGCACGTATCTGATCGAACCCTGCCATATCTCCATACGGCGTCTACAGCGTTTTGCCCGAAACTTGAGAAAACGGTCTGTGGGGGATTCTAAAGACTCGTCAATACTTTGGCTGTGGATTTAACCACTAGCACGTCAGAGGTATTAGCCATACGTAACGGGCTATCAGGTATTGACCAAAAGGGACGTCGATGAGCGAACTCATCCTGACACCCTACTGAGCCTGTCAGTGAAAATATCCTTACAGTCCGGTCCGTTCGTCTATGAGCATCGCATGGCGGGCCTAGGGGGTTGGTAAAAGTCAGACCCCCAAAAGCGGTACAAGTCGTGTCGGAGTGTAGCCCAGAACACCCTAAGATACTACTAGAATACCTACCAGTAAATCTCCTACCTTGGCCAAGGACTTCGTGTAATGGCTCTCCTAGACACAGTGCGACCTCACCCCCAATACCGGGAGAGATGAACCCCTGCAGATCCGCTCACTGCCTCCATGTGGCTCGGGACTGTACCCAACTAAAACCTGTTTGCACGTCTCCTTTGAGCAGTGGGAACTCACATGAGACAAATGACGATCTCAGGTCGATGAACTAACCTGTACACATGTCACCAGGGAACTGCTATCTGACGTCAGGTATAAGACCAACTAGCATGTTCCCGGCAAGTCCTGTCCGGTGTACTCATAACCCAATGAGCACATGTATACATCTTAGGTGAACCAACTGACACCAGTGGCTTGTGAGACCGGCCACCGCCCCTCGTCGGGGTCTCGACTGTATACACTAGTCTACTCTGGAGTATCGATGCCCTGTCTCGAAACTCCCACGACAAGGGACCTTTTAAGGATGAGCTTATAGACCCCAGCTCCCACGTATATGATCGCCCTCATACTGCTGGCAGTCAAGCAAGAATCCTAGGTGCTCTATCAACGTGTAATAGTGGCCTGTAAGGTCACCTGAGGCAGTACACGATGATAAAGGTAAACCAGATAGCATACTATCATCTTGAGTAAGACTGTCCTATCGGGATAGGCCCTCCCTCAATCATTGCAATCACCTGCCTGTGATCCAATAATTGACTCTGAGGGCACTATCTCCAATAATGAGATCATACTAGTGGGGCCACGGTAGTCGACGAGTACATCCTATAGCTGTTCCTAGTCGAGGGTGTATCGAGACAGGGCATCAATACACCAGAGTAGACTAGCGTATACGCATCTTGACCTATATGATGGGCGATGGATGATCCCATATCCATCGGTGTTTGACATCAAGGATGGTGTATGGGTGCTCAGTGGAGACTGGGTACACTGGACGGACTCGCCGAGAACTCCCAGATGGTATTATACACCACGTCAGATGGTAGTTCTCTGGTGACACTGGTACAGAGTAGTCTGTAGACCCGAGATCGTCATAGAGTCTTGTATGATTCCCACTGTGCTTTGATTTCCATCATACCATGTCCAAGAGGGCGTGCAAAAAGGTGGCTTTTGGGTACAGTCCCGAATCACATGGAGGCAATGAGCGATAAGAGGGGATTCGTTTCTCCCGGTATAGGGAGTTGATGTTGCGCTGTATTCGATTGGCTATAACTAGAAATCCCTAGCCAGGGTTGCTGAGATTTACCGGTAAGTGTTATCAGTAGTTTCTCGAACTGTTATGGACCTCATATCGACACGACTTATCAAGCTTCTGGGGTCTGACGTTTACTACCCCTAGGCGAGATATGCGACATATCAGACGAAGAGACCGGACTGTACAGGAGTTTTACTGACTGGATTCACAGGAGAATGTATAGGCTTGCTTGTTGATCTTCTGAGCGCTCAATACCTGGGTGGCTGTTACGTTTAGCTGACCGCTTGCTGCTTGTGGGTGTTTGATATGATTATCACCTACTACCGTTGTATTGACGATTCTTTAGAGTCCTACACAGAGGTTTCTTGACTCAGGAAAAACGGAGTAGGAGCACATATGTAATATGTACGGGACCGAGAACAATACGTGTATGTGATACCGTATTAGATTCTCACGATATGAGATATCGGCCGGAATATGTGATATAGCCGGGTCATCGGATCAAGTGTTGATTCGATGAACTGATACAGATTATATTAGTCGGTTATTTGAGAAATAGCCGGATTATCGGATCAAGTGTTGATTCGATAATTTAATGTATAATTATATATTTGATATATTAAATAACATTAACAAATATAAGCTCACTAAAAGATTCTTTTTCTCACCCGGGTAATACATTGATATATATGTGATATATGTTAATAGTATTATTTTATTTTGTTACAATAAATATTGTATATGTGATATATAATATTGTAACATGTTATGCTTATAAATGCAACATGTTTTGTGGAGTTTAATTGAGGTTAGGGTTTGGATTAGGGTTAAGTCTTCATGAAGCTTTCACGAAGCTTTGACTTTGATTTGGATATTTTGTGATATTTCCTTAACCCAACCCAACCCTTTACCCTAGTTAAATCTCTACATTGGTCAAGTCTTCATACTTAACCCATGGTTGCAATTCTAACCATACTATGTTTTTCATTATTCATCACAAAAGAAAAGATCTTCTTTTTCGTTCTTCTTCTTTCATGGAAAAGCTTTCTAGCTTTTTCAAATGTGATGAAAATGAGTGAGTTAAAGAAAACAAATGAGAGCTAAAATCCTACTTCATCATCCTAATCTATCCTAGCCATTTAGATTTGGGTGTTCACTTCATTTAGTGAGTGAGAGCTTGTGTTAATGAAACTTCAAGGTAGATCATCTTTGTTATCGAAGATCGGAAGCAAGCTTTCATCTTTCTCTTCGTGGAGCCTCTTGAGAGTCCGGAACTTGATGATCGCAGCGAAGGGACCACAACACGGAGCTTATGAAGTGAAGGACCGGACTACAAAGGTTGTAATCCCAAACTCTTAGATGTTAAAGTCTTTAACATGCTTTGTTTCGCCTAATCTCTATTCTAAGATCTTGGTTTAGGGTTGTTCGGCATGGCTAAATTTTAAATCGGGCATGGTTGATGCCTTATAGACCCTTGTGCGTGTGCCTAGTAACCCTACACAACTACTACCTGTTTGCATGACTCCTTTGAGCCATGGTAGGGTAGTAACCAAAGTACAGTGGGAACACACTCGAGGCGAAGTCGCGGTGTCAAGTCGATGGACTAACCTGTACTCATGTCACCTGGAACTGCTACCCGACGATAGGTATAATACCCACCAGCAGTTCCCGACGAGTCCTGTCCAGTGTACTCATAACCCAATGAGCACCTGCATACTATCTCCAGTACGACGTACTAATGGCTGTTGGACAGACCATCTCCCCTACTAGGATGAGAAGCGTATACACTAGTCTACTCTGGATTATCGATGCCCCGTCTCGATAATCCTACGACTAGGGACTTGTATAAGGATGTGCTTATAGACTACCCAGCCCCCACTAGTGTGACTGCCATCACAACGCTGGTAATCAAGCAAAGATCCTAAGGGCTCTACCAATATGTATGAGCGATATGCTAAAAAGACACATGCACATATTGAGGTAGAAACAAACCAGGTAGCATACTATCATTTTGAGCAAGACTGTTACTATATCTGTGTATATCCCAAGCTTCCATTAAGTAAAATACAAACCTGTATGATACAATAATGGCCTCTAGGGCATATATCACTAACAGGTACTTCGAGGGAGGTTTTCTAATGCTTTCGCGAAGTTTCTTAATTACATAACCTCTTTTCCCTAGAGGCAAAGCCCCGCTAACACCGTTCTAGGCACCTACTTGGTTTATAGCATTAATTGTGAAGTGAAAAAATCTCCCGAGGAGTAATAAAACTCACGGTGGGATCGGGATCCAACTATCATTGTGTGACAATTTTGAAGGAATCCTACCAAAATCATCACACTCCAGATGGTATGCAAAACTAGCAAGTTTCCTTTTCTTTTGAAACTACCGATATGGAATTTTTCCCCAGGCGCTTATGATTTTAACGATGGCCAACATATCATATGACGCAAGTCAAGTTCTACCCGTCATTGTCCAGGTTAATTTGAACTCATTCGCACAAACTCTTCACGAAGGCCAAAATAGATGTACGCCTGTCCTAAATTAATGCATATATCTATACTACAGATGAATACCCAGCAGCTACCAATCACTATGCTGGGTTCTCTTAGCACCCACACTAGGTTTCGGCAAGCATCAAGTATGCAATTTCAAAAAATCTAGAGTGCTAAGCAACCCGAACCAAGGATCTAACTAAAGAATTAGGGTTTTTAAAGCATGTAAACAACTTTACACTAAGTGAAATAGGAATACAACCTTTGTAGACCGGTACTTCACTTCTAAAGCTCCATTTAGTAGTCCCTTAGCTCCAAGTAATGGTGTCCCGAATTCTCCTTAGGCTCTACTAGGCGAAAGGAACAAGCTTGCTCAAAGATCTTCAAGGCCGAAGATGATCTACCTTGAAGAATCTCTAACTTAAGCTACCTCTTCACTAATTGAGGAATTAGTGAAGTAAACAACCTATACTAAATATCTAGTTTGGTATAATTTGATGAAGTAGGAATTTTGCTCACTTTAGAATTATTTTTCTCTCTTTCTTTTTCACCGCACGCAAGAGCTAGAGAGCTAAATAAGAAAATGAAGAAGATGAAGATGATGAACAAGTGTTGAACCATTCAACCATGGGTAAGAAAATATCACAAGTGATATTTGTAGGGACTTAACCATGGCTAAAGATAATGGTTAGGTTAATAAATATCTAGAGTAAAATAAAATTAGTGGACTTAAGTCAAGACTTCTACATGCTTCCACAAGCATCTTAGCCATGCTAATTTCCACCTAATTTTAATTTTTCTCTTAATAATTAATCACCCATATTATCTTTAGTTAGGTATGAGTCTCATACACCCAAGTCCAATGTATCATCTAGTATGACACAAAATATAAATACATTAATATATATCACATAAATATTTTCTTAAGTGAGCTAATATTAGTTAATATATATTAATATATCAAATATATAATTATATATATTAAATTATTAAATCAACACTTGATTTAATAATCCGGCTATATCATATATAACCGACTAATATCATTTATATCAACTCATCGAATCAACACTTGATTCAATAACCCGGCTATATCTCATATAACCGACTGATATCACATATCATAATATTAGAATACGGTGTCACATACATGTATTAATTTCGGTCCCGCACATATTACATATGTGCACTACTTCGTTTCGCTTGAGCTAGGAAACCTCTGTATAGGACTCTTAAGACTCATCAATACGCCAGCAATAGGTAATGATCATATCAATCACCCATCAGCCGTCAACGGTACTAACTGGACGTAACGGCTACCTAGGTATTGAGCGATCAGAAGATCAATAAGCAAGCTTGTCCATACTCCTGCGAATCCAATAAGTAACACTACCGTACAATCCGGTCTCTTCGTCTGATATGTCGCATATCGAGTCTGGGGGTGGTAAACGTCAGACTCCAATAACTTGGTAAGTCATGATGATGTGAGGCTCATAATGGGTCGAGAAACTACTGATAACACTTACCAGTAAATCTCATCATCAGCCCTGGCCAGGGACATCCTGTTATAGCCAATCGAGTATAGCGCAACATCAACCCCCAATACCGGGAGAGACGAAACCCCTTCTATCGCTCATTGCCTCCATGTGACTCGGGACTGTACCCAAAATCCACCTGTTTGCACACTCTCTTGAGCATGGTAGGGAGGAAATCAAAGCACAGTGGGAATCACACAAGTCTCTATGACGATCTCGGGTCTACAGACTAACATACACCAGTGTCACCAGAGAACTGCTATCCGACGATAGGTATAATGCCATCTAGGAGTTCTCGTCGAGTCCTGTTCGGTGTACCCATTCTCCAGTAAGCACCTGTGTACAATCTTTGATGTCAAACACCAATGGATGTGGGATCATCCATCGCCCCATACAGGGTCAAAAAACGTAGACACCAGTCTACTCTGGAATATCGATACCCTGTCTCGATACTCCCACGACTAGGAATAGTTAAAAGATGAACTTATGGACTACCCTGGCCCCACTAGTATGATCTCCATCATAGTCCTGGTAGTTAAGTACACATCCTAAGGGCTTTATCAACATGTAAGAGAGACAGTATAAAGACACAAGTATACATGTTAAGATAAAGAGTAACCAGATAGCATACTATTATGTCGAGCAAGAAAGTCCTCTCTATATATGTCCAAGCATCCACTATAATATACAATCATGTACAATAATGGCCTCTAGGGCATACATACAACTAACAATCTCCCACTTGCAATAAGGCCAGTTGTTGTAGTTTCTCATACCCAACATCCCGAAAAGTCTCTCAAATTGTATCTGGGGAATGGCCTTCATGAGTGGATCCTCCGTGTTATTCTTTGTGTCAACTCTCCTGATCTCGATCTCCCGACGATCAACTATCTCCTGGATCAGGTGATACCACCTCAGAATATGCCTGGATCGCTAATGGGACCTGGTTTCCTTGGCTAAAGCCACAGCTCTATTGTTATCACAATACAAAGGTATTGGATGCTCAATATATGGAACCACACCAAGTTCAGTTATGAACTTCTTCATCCAGACAGCCTCTTCGGCGGCATCGATGGCAGCGATGTATTCAGCCTCCATCGTCGAGTCTACCACGGTATCTTGCATGGAACTCTTCCAAAATACCGCCTCTCCATTGAGGGTAAAGACAAATCCCGAGACTGGCCTAGAGTCGTCCTTATCACTCTGGAAGCTCGAATCGGTAAAGGACTCTACTTGGAGTTCACTGTTACCATACACAAAGAACATTTCTTTAGTCCTTCTCAAGTACTTAAGAATGTTCTTCACAGCTGTCCAGTGATTCTCCCTAGGATCCGATTGATACTTGCTTACAACACTAAGTGCGTACGCTACATCCGGTCGGGTACATAACATCGCATACATGATAGACCCGACTGCCGAAGCATAGGGTATCCCTTACATGTGAGCCCTCTCAAAATCATTCTTGGGGGACATCTATTTGGAAAAAGTGACTCCTGAGATCGTGGGTAATTCCCATGCTTGGAATCTTCCATACTAAACATCTTTAGTATGGTGTCAATGTAACTGGATTGGGACAATCCCAACATCCATTTAGATCTACCTCTATAGATCTTAATCCCCCGGATGTAGGAAGCATCACCCAGATCCTTCATGGAGATCCTTTGTGATGAGAAGAGCTTGACCGAGTGCAGTATAGGAACATCATTTCCTATCAAGAGTATGTCATCCACATAAAATACAAGGAAAAAAACCTTACTCTCTGCAACCTTCTTGTATATACAAGGTTCATCTACGTTTTTGATGAAGTCAAACTCTTTGACTGCCACATCAAAACAGATGTTCCAACTCCGCGTTACCTGCTTTAACCCGTAGATTGATTTAAGCAGCTTGCACACCTTCTCGCTGCTCCCACTATCTACAAAGCCCTCTGGCTGTGTCATGTACACGCTCTCTTCTAAATCACCATTTAGAAAAGCGGTCTTGACGTCCATCTGCCAGATTTCATAGTCATGGTATGCAGTGATGGCAAGTAGGATCTGGATGGACTTAAGCATAGCCACTGGAGAAAAGGTTTCATCATAATCCACACGTGGTCATTGACGAAAACCTTTTGCTATAAGTCTAGCTTTGAAAGTCTCAACTTTTCCATCTCCACCAAGTTTCTTCTTAAACATCCACTTGCTCCCAATGGGTTTTACCCCTTCAGGAGCAACTTCCAAAGTCCATACTTTGTTGGTGTACATGGATTCCATCTCAGATCGCATTGCATCCAGCCATTTCACAGAGTCCCCACTAGTGATGGCCTGCTCGAAACTAGTTGGGTCATCATCTTCCATGATGCAATCCTCGCTCCTACTATCAATGAGAAAACCGTAGTATCTCTCAGGTGGATGAGGAACCCTACTAGATCTGCGGAGTGGATGAGGTTGGTCGGGGACTATCGAATCCTCTGGTTCTACTAAATCATCAGCTATAGTTTGTGTTGCTGGAACTTCTTCCAATTCTATCTCATGACCACTAATTTCTTTTTCAAGGAATTCTTTTTCTAAAAAGGTGGCATGCCAAGAAACAAACACCTTTTGTTCCTCGATGTGGTAGAAGATATACCCTCGTGAATGTTTAGGATATCCAATAAACTTACACAGAACTGACCTTGCCTCAAGCTTGTCCGGATTTTGTGTTTTCACATATGCCGGACAACCCCACATCTTAACATAATTAAGACATGGTCTCTTTCCTTTCCGTATCTCATATGGAGTGGTTGGCACGGATTTGGTGGGAACCATATTCAATAGGTCTGCAGCTGTCTCCAGTGCATAACCCTAAAAGGAAATAGGCAACTCAGCAGTACTCATCATCGATCGCACCATATCTAATAGGGTGCGGTTTCTTCACGCCGATACACCGTTGTGCTATGGTGTATACGGAGGAGTAAGCTAAGAGAGAATCCCATTCTCTTTTAAATAGTCAAGGAATTCTGTGCTCAAGTATTCTCCTCCCCGATCTGATCGAAGGATTTTAATACTTCTACCCGTTTGGTTCTCTACTTCACACTTATATTCCTTGAATTTCTCAAAAGCTTCAGACTTACGTTTCAACAGGAACACATGTCCGAATCTTGAGAGATCATCGATGAATGTAATGAAGTATGAAGAACCAATCCTGGCATGTGTAGACATAAGACCGCATGCATCTCTATGTATCAGTCCTAAGAGTTCAGTAGCTATTTCTCCGTGTCCAGTAAATGGAGTTTTGGTCATTTTGCCTTTCAGACATGACTGGCAAGTTTCATAAGATGTAAATTCGAACGGGTTCAAATATTCATCCTTATGTAACTTTTCTAGTTGTGTCACATTGATATGACCTAGTATACAATACCACAAGAAGGATTCGTTCATTTCTGAACTTTTCCTCTTGTGTGTATTCTGTACGTTAAGAACTGTATTTTGATTCAGAATGTATAAACCGTTATATAACGTATCAAACCCAATCAACACTTGATATAGGAAAATGTTCATAACATTTTTCTCTACTACAAAGTTATATCCTTCTTTATCTAAAAAAGAAATCGATATTAAATTTCATATCATAGATGGTACATAATAACAGTCGTTCAAGATCACTGCATTCGCATTTGGCAATACCAGATGAGATTTGCCAACTGCTTTGGCTGCAACATTTGCACCATTCCCTACTTTTAGAGAATGATCACATTTTCCCGGTTCTCTACCTTTCTTTAGCCCATGTAACATATTACATATGTGGGATCCTAATCCGGTATCTAATACCCAGGACGTAGAGTGTACTGAGAAACAGTTATCGGTAACGAACACACCCGAAAAGATGCATCAACATGCACATTCCTCGTTCGGGTTGCATGGGAATCCAGATATTCCCCTATTTCCTGCTCAGACTTATAACAATTATAAGGCAGAGCGGAACCAACGTTCCCCGGCTCAGTATAACAAGCGGGTTCGGTCAATACATCAATATTATTATCTTGATTAAGGCGTGTCATGGTCGCTACCTGGAGAGAGAGAGAGAAGAAAACACTTTAGTGTATGCTCTTGCAAGATTAGATTGGTTATTATCTTATCTAATCAGGATGGCTCTTACTGTTTTTATCAAATCTTCTTTCAAACCTTAAAAGATAAGACTAGCCGGGATTAATTACACCCTACAAGTTTGCTAACCGGTCAGCCAGGCCAGTGTCGGTACACAGAGGGAAGTTCCCCGTGCTTTCGCACGGACCTAATTAAAATAAATCTCGTTTTCCCAGAGGCATAACCCCGTTGACACCTTTCTAGACACCTACTAGATTAGCTAATTATAAAGTACAAAATTCTCCCACGAGTAACTCTTACTCCCAGTGGGTATCGGGATCCAACTATCTCATAGAAGGTATGCAATCTCATTGCAAATTTCAACACTTGAAATTCCCAATAATGTTTTTGCCCCTAGCGTCCTATGACCTTGACACAGGCCAACAAACCATAGTCCGCAAGTCAAGTTCAACCCATACATTTCGTGATTGAATTAAACCCACCCGCACGACCCTTGACGCGGGCCAACAAAGTCGCACGACTACCCTAATCCAATCGCATCACATGCTGCAGATAAGCACTAATTAGCTACCGCACACTACGCCTTGACGCAGGCCAACAAACGTAGCACGGAAACTAAATAGTACTTATCTGAAATGATGGAGGGCTACGACAGGTTTTTAAGAAAACCTTTTGCGTAATAAACTTGATATCGTTGTAGAATCGAGTGATTTAGAAAAGGAGTGGTTTAAGCTCCGCTTTTAGAATCGAGTTTTTCAAAATAAACCGACTGGGTGTAGCTTCTGCTAGCTTTTGCTAAAGAGGTCACTCCCGGTAAAGGGGTCTAGGCACTTTTCTCATCGAATGAGGTGCTGGATATTCATCAAGGAATATCGCTATGCAAAGCAAGAACTCGAGCTACCTTTTTGAAAATTTGATTCTACAACATCTTTAGGTTTCTTTCCTTTTCATTAATCTCATTAATGAAGTCCTATCATTTATGCATCCTAAGCATCACAGATAAAGAAACGAAAATACAACGTACGCTTATACCATTCGCATTCGTCATGGGGTTCCGTCATGCACCGTTAGGTTAGTTAACTAACGGCAGAGCGGGGGCGGGACTAGCGCGGATGCAAAACATAAGCAACGTTTATTATATATCATATATATAATATAAAGCATTCGTCTCACGCAGTTATATGATATCATCACAGAACATTGCAGCAGAAGTAAACATATGAAATATTGGATATACTAGGAGGTCCGTGTTTTAAATTAAGCCAGTAAAAAACACGGATTCCACGGTCGTGATGAATAGCCAAACCCACATCCCTAGACCCCTACGAGAGCGGCAAGCAACCCCGCCAATTCTAGAGTTAGGAGACCTGGTCTTGACTCCTCGAGATGGTCTCCCACTGGACTATAGAACCCGGTTACTTGTGCTCCCCGCCTTGGGTCTATCCTAATGCGGAAAAGTAAATAATATACATCAATGGTGACATCATCCTCAACCCGGAAGTGTCCCAATAAAAGAATATTACATATAAATTTTTACATGAATGAAAATGAAAAACTCGCATCTCACGCAAAAAACCCCGACTATTCAAACACGACGATCAAATATAACATATCATAGCAACACATAACATCACATGTCATCAACGTAAGTAAATATGCGTATCCCAATTATCATTGACGTATAGCAACGAAACCGGCGATACACCATATATTACACTTACGGTCGCAGAAAAGAAAGTGAAAACGACAATAATTGGAATCCGCAACATCCTTAGACATCATAAACCCGAAATATCACATACTTCGGATTTCATGCCTAACCATATAAATTCCGGAATATCACATATTCCAAATTTCATGGCTAACGTTATAAACCCGGCATTTTAGTCTCAAATTGAAAACACTTTTCAATAACCAGTCGGACAATTCAACAAGATTCCAAACAGTTGATCGAATGCTCATCGGAAACATTAGTAGACGGCCGCACCCCCGATGCCGTCGATGAAGTGCACTTAGGCGGAACACCACGGCCGCGAGCACCCGAACGAATGCTTTTGGCTATTATAGGGTCACCAAGCACGGCAGCAAGGTTTCAGGAGGCATCTTTCATGCCATATTAAAATTTTAGTCGTTCTAGCTAACCCTAACATAGAATCGTTAACTAGAAATCCGACGGAATGAAATGCAAACTACTTTGCAAGTAAAGTGAATAAGGAATACAACCTTTGTAGACCGTTTCTTCACTTCAATAGCTCCGTTTAGTGGTCCATTCACTGCAATCATGAAGTCTTGGACTCTAGAGAGGCTCCCATGAAGAAATGAACATGCTTGCATCGAAGTCTTCGAGGACGAAGATGATCTACGACAAGGAGACACTAACCCAAGCTATCTCTTCACTAATTGTAGAATTAGTGAAGCAAACACCCAAAGCTAAATGGCAAGTAGTAGAGGATGATTAAGTAGTAAGTGGGCTCACTTTAGAATTGATTTTCTCACATTTTTCCTCACATCTCCATTGAAGCTAGAAAGCTTTAAGGAAGAAGAAGAAGAAAACTCTCATGATAATTCACAAGTGAAAATATCAACCATGGGTGAGTTAAGCATCATATGCTAACCCTTGTAGAGACATTACCATGGTTAGGATAATAGGTTGGGTTAATAAATATCTTTGGCAAAACAAAAGAGTGGACTTGGTCAATGCAAAGAACAAGCTTCTACAAGCTTCATGCCTTGACAATTTCCAACAATTTTGTAATTACCAAAATGAATAAAAAACCTAATTATCATCATAAGCATGTGTGTGTGTCTCATATACCCATCTTGCATGTATCATCAAACATGACACAATATTTTGTACACTAATATATCACATATATACACATGCACAAATTAGTGAGAAAAGAAATCATAAGTGAGCTAATACTAGTTAATATAATGTAATATATCAAATATATAATTATACATTAGATTATTAAATCAATTCTTGATTTAATAATCCGGCTATATCATATACAACCGACTAATATCAATAATATTAATTTACCGAATCAATACTTGATTCGATAACCCGGCTATATCACATATACCCGTCCGATATCACATATCATGAGAATAAAAATATGGTATCACATACTCGTATCAATATCAGTCCCGCACATATCACATATGTGCTCCTACTCCGTTTTGCTTGAGCCAGGAAACCTCTGTGTAGGACTCTAAAGACTCGTCAATACGCCGGCAGTAGATATGATCATATCAAACACCCACAAGACACAAGCGGTCTGCTAAACGTAACAGCCACCCGGGTATTGAGCGATCGGAAGATCAACAAGCAATCCTGCTCATACTCCTGCGAATCCAATCAGTAACACTACCGTACAGTCCAGTCTCTTCGTCTGATATGTCGCATATCTCGTCTAGGGGTGGTAAACGTCAGACCCCAGTAACTCAATAATTCGTGTCGATATGAGGCTCATAACGGGTCGAGAAACTACCGATAACACTTACCAGTATATCTCTGAAGCAGCCCTGGCCAGGGACTTCCTGTTATAGTCAATCGAGAACAGCGCAACATCAACCCTCAATACAGGGAGAGACGAAACCCCTCCTATCGCTCATTGCCTCCATGTGATTCGGGAGTGTACCCAAAAGCCACCGTTTTGCACGTTCTCTTGAACGTGGTAATGTGGAAATCAAAGCACAGTGGGAATCACACAGTACTGGTTAGTCTGTCGACCCGAGATCGTCATAGAGTCTTGTGTGATTCCCACCGTGCTTTGATTTCCACCGTACCACGTTCATGAGAACGTGCAAAACGGTGGTTTTTGGGTACAGTCCCGAGTCACATGGAGGCAATGAGCGATAGGAGGGGATTCGTCTCTCCCGGTATTGGGGGTTGATGTGGCGCTGTGCTCGATTGGCTATAATAGGAAGTCCCTAGCCAGGGCTGATTCAGAGATTTACTGGTAAGTGTTACCAGTAGTTTCTCGACCCGTTATGAGCCTCATATCGGCACGACTTATCGAGTTACTGGGGTCTGACGTTTACCACCCCTAGACGAGATATGCGACATATCAGATAAAGAGACTGGACTGTACGATAGTGTTACTGATTGGATTCGCAGGAGTATGAGCAGGCTTGCTTGTTGATCTCCTGATCGCTCAATACCCGGGTGGCCGTTACGTTTAGCAGACCGCTTCCGGCTTATGGGTGTTTGATATGATCATCACCTACTGCCGGCGTATTGACGAGTCTTTAGAGTCCTGCACAGAGGTTTCCTTGTTCATGCGAAACGGAGTAGGAGCACATATGTGATATGTGCGGGACCGAGATTGATGTGCTATGTGATACCGCATTCTATTCTTGCGATTTGTGACATCGGTCGGTTATATGAGATATAGCCGGATTATCGGATCAAGTGTTGATTCGATAAGTTATTGCATTTGATATTAGTCGGTTATATGTGATATAGCCGGATTATTAAATCAAGTGTTGATTTAATAATTTAATGTATAATTGTATATTAGATATACTAGATTACATTAATTAATATTAGCTCTCTTATGATTTATTTTCTCACTTGTGTGCATTAGTGTATATGTGATATATATTAATGTACAACATTTGTGTCATGCTAGATGCCACATGTGACATGGGTGTATGAGACTTGCATCTTGCTTAATAATGTGATGGGTTTATATTTATCTAAGTTAATCAAAATTAGTAGGATTAAGTCACATGGTTGAATCTTGTAGAAGCATGTGGAACCATTGACCAAGTCCACTAAGTTTGTTTTACTTGTTGATATTTATTAACCTAACCGTTATTAACTAGCCATGGTTTATTCTCTACATCTGTTAGTGTATGACACTAACTCACCCATGGTTGCTATTCTCATCTCATGAGTTCATTCTCTCATCTCTTCACTTGAGCTTCTTCTTCCTCATGAGAAAAGCTCACTAGCTTTCAAAATGGTGAGAAAATATGGTGAGAAAATAAAATCTAAAGTAAGCTCATTTCCTACTTCATCATCCTCTACTACTTGCCATTTAGTTTAGCATGTTTGCATCACTAATTTCACAATTAGTGAAGAGGTAGCACGAGCTTGAATCTCCTCTACGTAGATCATCTTCGGCCTCGAAGACTTCGAGCAAGCTTGTTCATTTCTCCGGGAGAACCCTTTCTAGAGTTCGGGAGATCATAACTCGCAGCGAAGGGACTACTACACGAAGCTTTTGAAGTGAAGGACCGGTCTACAAAGGTTGTATTCCTCATTCACTTAGTGTAATGGTGGATTACATGTTAATTTCGTCTATTTACTCTAGCTAGATCCTAGGTTAAGGTTCATTAGCACCTTAGAATTTTTTAAATTGGCATGCTTGATGTCTTAAAAACCCAGTAGAGTGCTAAGGAATCCCAACAGTGGTATCAGAGCCGGGCTAGAGTATTAGACGGTGTTTGTTAGATTACGAAACCGAAACTACTCCGAAACTTGAAACACCGAATACTAGGTTCTGTCGATTTTGAAATGACCTCAAAAAAAAATTAAAACAAGTACAGAGTGTTGTATGGGAAGCAACATGAACACCATGAAAATTTCAAGTAGTTTGTTCGAATTTGGGCCGAGATCATGTAGGTGGTGGCCGGCCAAAAAAATTTGGTTTTGCTTGAAATTTGCAGGGTGTTCCAAAGACTGGGTTTTGGTGTTTCAGGTGTTGTTTGTTTTTACTAATTTTGCATGAGATGTAATCTTACACTATAAGCAATTCAGA
This sequence comes from Agapanthus africanus, assembly GCA_030015575.1. Taxonomy (NCBI): domain Eukaryota; kingdom Viridiplantae; phylum Streptophyta; class Magnoliopsida; order Asparagales; family Amaryllidaceae; genus Agapanthus; species Agapanthus africanus. The sequence goes on from JASDDO010000029.1 coordinate 214,867,960, forward strand.
GTGTTTCGTATTCGTAGTTTAACATTGTATTTGGGTTTTCACAAGTTATCTAGGAAAAGTTAAAAAGTTCGATCGAATGTCAAAAACCTATTTTTCCAAGTTTAACGTATTCGGAAAAACATGCAAGTAATTCTGTGGACCCTCTAGAAGAATGAAATCCTAACTCGACATAATGACCATGGAACCGCTTTTAACCTTAAGGTTTGGGGCAGTTCTGTGGTGCCATTAATGAGTCTTGGGTTTGCCCTTCTACTGTTGGTCCATAGGTACTTTGTCATGTTCCGAGTATTATTAAAATTGTGCTCAAGTGTTGAGCTGTCGGAAAATTGTAGGATTTTGATGAATCGATCGAAAAATTTAACTTCGTCTGGATATCATGTGATGGGATACAATAATTGGAATCTATCCAGTTGCATGCAAGTTTAACATTTCGGCCTCGGACGGAATCAGGAATCTTGTTGAATTACCCGACTTCTTTTGAAAAGTGTTTTCATAGTTAAGACCTAAATGTAAGATTTGCATTGTTAAGCATGAAATCCAGAATATACGATATTCCGGGTTTATGATGTTTAAGGGCAGTGCAGATTCAAATTGTTGTAGTTTTTCACTTTTTTTCTGCGACCGTAAGTGCAATATGTAGTGTATCGCCGGTTTCGTTGCTATATGTCAACGACAATTGGGATACGCATATTTACTTACGTTGATGACATGTGATGTTATCTGTTGCTGGGATATGTTATATTGGATCGTCGTGTTTGAATAGCCGGGGGTTTTTATGTGAGATGAGAGTTTTTTTATTTTCATTCATGTAAAAACTTGTATGTAATATTCTTTTATTGGGGCACTTCCGGGTTGACGAAGATGTCACCGTTGATGTATATTATTTACTTTTCCGCATTAGGATAGACCCAAGGAGGGGAGCACAAGTAACCGGGTTCTAGAGTCCAGTAGGAGACCATCTCGAGGCGTCGAGACCGGGTCTCCTAATTCTAGAATTGGTGGGGTTGCTTGCTGCTCTCGTAGGGGTCTAGGGATGTGGGTTTCGCTATTCATCATGACCGTGGAATCCGTGTTTTATAAAGCCTTAAATTAAAACCAAGAAATCCTAGTATATCCAATATTTCATATGTTGTTTTCTGCTGCGATATTCTGTGATGTGATCTCTTTATATGATGAGATAGTTACAGTATATAGTATATGTGATATATTATATAGACGTTGCTTATGTTTTACACCCGCGCTAGCCCAGCCCCGCTCTGCCGTTAGTTACCTAACATAACGGTGCATGACGGGACATCGAGGCGAATGCGGATGGCATAAGCGTACGTTGTATTTATCTGTGATACTTTGGTAACTTATATGATGGTACTTCATTAATGAGATTAATGAAAGAAAATAAACTAAAAGGTGTTGTGGAATCGAATTTTCAAAAATAGGTAGCTCTAGTTCTTGCTTTGCATAGAGGTATTCCTTGTAGAATATGCAGCACCTTATTCGATAAGGAAAGAGCCGAGATCCCTTCACCGGGAGTGACCTCTTTAGCAATAACTGGCAGATGCTACAACCCTCGGTTTCGTCTTTTGATTGCTTTTCTAGTTCTTTCTTTGCATAGTGGTATTGTGAATATCCTGTACTTCATTCGACGAGGAAAGAGTCGAGATCCCTTCACCGGGAGTGACCTCTTTAGCAAAACTAGCAAAGGCTTCAAAAACACTCCATTTAAAATCATTTGATTCTACAAAGATATCAAGTTCAATACACAAAAGGTTTTCTTAAAAACCTGTCGTACCCCTCCGTCACTCCAGATAAGTACTTCATAGTATTCGTGCTACGTTTGTTGACCTCCGTCAAGGCGTAGTGTACGGTAGCTATTTATGCTTATCTGCAAAAGCATATGATGCGATTGAGTTAAGATAGTCGTCCGACCTTGTTGGCCTCCGTCAAGGGTCGTGCGGGTGGGTTTAATTCAATCATGAAATGTACGGGTTGAACATGACTAGTAGCCTATGGTTTGTTGACCTCCGTCAAAGTCATAGGATGCTAGGGGCAAAATATTATCGGGAATTTCAAGTGTCGAAATTTGCAATGAGATTGCATACCTTCTATGAGATAGTTGGATCCCGATACCCACTGCTGGTAAGAGTTACTCCTGGGAGAGTTTTACACATTACAATTAGCCAATCAAGTAGGTTTCTAGAAAGGTGTCAACGGGGTTACGCCGCTGGGAAAATGAGGTTTATTTTAATTAGGTCCGTACGAAAGCACGGGGAACCTCTGTCACGACCCAAAATTAGGCCCGTGACCAGCACTTAACCACGTAACGTCTACAGGCGTAACGCGACTAAGTAAGCCGAAACCCAGAAATCAAACCAGTAAATATATAGAGTGTCTAAACATTTAATAGGAACATTTGCTAAAAAGTTAAGAAAAACTCAAGTAGACAATCACCACGGTAGCAATATACGACGCTGTAGCGAAGAAATGAGCAATAAGTGAAAAACATCACATATGATAAGAACTGCATAAGTAAAGTCGGCTCACAACGAGCTTCACACCAGAGTACAAAATAATATACATCGTCCTCACAACTGGTCTCTAAGTCAATACAAAAGTGGTAGATGGAGAGTACTAGATACAATAATGTACATAACTGAAAGATAAACAGATACCGTACAAAACCCACCAATCAGCAAAAGAGCTAGTACGCCAACTGTAGGGGTATCTGTGTCAAAAGATGCAAGAAAGCAGCCTGCCGCGACTACTCCGAAGGGCAACCTACAAACACTGTGGCACAATAGGGGTGAGTGGCCAACTCGTGAGTAGTAGATAACATATAAAGGTAATCGCGAGTATGCATGTGCTGCGATACTCTAACCTATGCCAACAGATAACATCTATATGATGAACTATATGAGCAGTAATCATGCATCAAGTACGATCTAACAACATCTCTAAATGATAAGCAGGGTATGCAATAATCGTGCATAGCAAATGCAATCTAATGATATCTATATAGGATGAGCAGGGTATGCAATAATCATGCATAGCATGTGAAATCTAATGACATCTATATAGGATGAGCAGGATATGCAATAATCGTGCATAGCATGTGAAATCTAATGACATCTACGTAGGATGAGCAGGGTATGCAATAATCGTGCATAGCATGTGTACTCTATCAGGTGCAATAGATACATGATGAGATATAAAATACTGAATGCTGAGCATGGGAATAATTAATATCTTCACGGAATATCAACGTGGAAAATAATCGGTGTCCATCCATATACCCAAATCATGTAAATCTCATAGAATCATGGGTGCCTAGCATCGGCACGCAAATCCTCCAGTATCGGGCTCCGTCTGCGGAATCGGCCCTCGGCCCCGGCAGAACGGATCGTCCCGTATCCATCTCTCATCTCTGGTCAGTATCCTCCGGATAACGGTCAGGTCCAACCAATCACTGGTAGGTAGTAGTCCCTCCGCCGGGCTCACCGTCTAACAATACGAGTCTTCTTGCCCCGGAATACCGTACCGGGTCCACCATGTACCCGCAATCGGTGCCTACCGCTCCTCAAATCGGGTATACTTACACAAGCTCTCTGGAACCGAGAAAACTCATGGTGGACGCACTGAAATATCATATCAAGGGTAACCGGGTTTTTAAAACAATTACATATTCTCTTTTGAAATATCCACGGTTCCCAAATCCAGAAATATCATGGACACAACATATCTTAATGCGTAAATCCATGCAAGTATGAAGATGTCAATATATGTGTGCACTGGTATGAATATACAGTGTGCATGTGCGCAAGTATAAAGATATCAGTATATGTGTGCACTGGTATGAATATACAGTGTGCATGTGCGCAAGTAAGAAGATATCAATATATGTATGCACTGGTATGAATATACAGTGTGCATGTGCGCAGGTATGAAGATATTAATATATGTGTGCACTGGTATGAATATACAGTGTGCATGTGCGCAGGTATGAAGATATCAATATATATGTGCACTAGTATGAATATACAGTGTGCATGTGCACGGGTATGAAGATATCAATATATGTGTGCACTGGTATGAATATACAGTGTGCATGTGCGCAGGTATGAAGATATCAATATATGTGTGCACTGGTATGAATATACAGTGTGCGTGTGCGCAGGTATGAAGATATCAATATATGTGTGCACTGGTATGAATATACAGTGTGCGTGTGCGCACGTATGAAGATATCAATATATGTGTGCACTGGTATGAATATACAGTGTGCATGTGCGCACGTATGAAGATATCAATATATCTGTGCACTTGTATGAATATACAGTGTGCATGTGCGCAGGTATGAAGATATCAATATATGTGTGCACTGGTATGAATATACAGTGTGCATGTGCGCAGGTATGAAAATATCAATATATGTGTGCACTGGTATGAATATACAGTGTGCATGTGCGCAGGTATGAAGTTATCAATATATGTGTGCACTGGTATGAATATACAGTGTGCATGTGCGCAAGTATGAAGATATCAATATATGTGTGCACTGGTATGAATATACAGTGTGCATGTACGCATGTATAAAGATATGAATATATGTGTACACTGGTATGAATATACAGTGTGCTTGTGCGCAGATATGAAGATATCAATATATGTGTACACTGGTATGAATATACAGTGTGCATGTGCGCAGGTATGAAGATATCTATATATGTGTGCACTGGTATGAATATACAGTGTGCATGTGCGCAGGTATGAAGATATCAATATATGTGTGCACTGGTATGAATATACAGTGTGCATGTGCGCAGGTATGAAGATATCAATATATGTGTGCACTGGTATGAATATACAGTATGCATGTGCGCAGGTATGAAGATATCAATATATGTGTGCACTGGTATGAATATACAGTGTGCATGTGCGCAGGTATGAAGATATCAATATATGTGTGCACTGGTATGAATATACAGTGTGCATGTGCGCTGGTTTGAAGATATCAATATATGTGTGCACTGGTATTAATATACAGTGTGCATGTGCGCAGGTATGAAAATATCAATATATGTCAATATGCGACAAGTCATGACAATCATTAATGATGCGACAATCAAACGATATGTATAATGCGTAGCAATCCTATAGTGCGAGCGTCATGGCAATCACTAACGGTGTGGGTGTAACATACAAATAGTGCTCGTGCAGCTTGAACCATTAGAGACAGTGCAGTGTTCTATGCTATCATTTCTATATGCAACAATAAGGTATGCTAATATAGTCCATATGAACATCTACGACTAAATATCCTAACACGCCATGACGCTTAACGCCATACGGGAGATTTTCCCGTAGATGTTAAATCTACTCACCAGGTCGTGTGCTATTCGTAGCCGACCACCTGCTTCCCTTTCTAAGCTTCGTCCGACGTACCCGCCTGCGAACCTAGAATTCACACAAGGAAAATCCACAGAAGCAAATATCTCGCAAAACGCGATATTGAAGTCAAACGATACACTCACGTCACGAACTAAACGCGCGTGTGTACGATACGCTAAAACATGTGTACGCGTCTAAAACTATCCCGACACGCCGCAACACGCTGGATCACAGAACCCATTCACGTATCGCGCGAACTAAACGTACTAGAAAAGCGATATATCGTCCCAGATTTTCCTACAGAGAGAAACTCACAAAACTGCACATACCACAGGCCCTAAAAATGTACCAGACTCCTACCCAAGCGAACCCAACCCAAAGACTCCCTCATCTGGCCGCAAATTGCGGCCAGAAAGAATAAATCTGCGGCCTCAAGGTGGAATAGGGGTCTCGTACTCTGGTGGTGTGGTCAGGGTCTCCCAAGTAGGCTACAGTTAAATCAGATTTTATCTGAAGTGCCCGGGTCTATAGCAGATCACAGAAAGCCAAGATTTTGCTTAAAAAGGTTAAATTTTGCACAAATTAAAAACTTAGGGTATCTTAGTGCTATCTGGGGTTTAACAAGGTTTAAGTGGCCCTAATAGTACTTAATTAAGTTAGTCTATCCAATACTAACCTCACTTAACCAAAGTTCACACTAATTACCATATTTAGCACTAAAACGCATAATTAATCACTAATCGAAGCTATAAACACACCAACTAAGCAAACAAGGATGTAGGGTTAAGAAATATACCCTACTCTCGACCCTAAGAAGCAGGAGGAAGGAGAAGAAGAAGACTTGATGCTGCTGGAGCTGCTGCTGCTGCAACTGGAGCTGATGTTGTTGCTGTTGCTCACTCTACTGCTGCTACTGCCTGCTTGCCGCTGCTGTTGCCTCTTGTGCTGCTGCTGATGCCCTTGCTGCTGCTGCTTGTGCTGGGGCTGCTGCTGTGAGAGAGCGTGTGTGTGTGTATGAGTGAGGGAGAGTGAAGTGAGAAGGAAAAAGAAATGAGAGGCAAGGAATGATAGCACAATGGTCAACCCCTCTCTCTCTCTCTCTCTCTTCATTTAATACAAGCATGGCACTTGCCATGATGCCCATTCTCACTCTCTCTCTCTCTCTCACCAAGTCAACATATTCAAATCATTTAAAAAAATCTACCCTTAAATAAAATAACCAATTAAACTTAATTAAAACCCAAATAACCTAATTCCCATGTTTTGAACCACCATGGTTGCTAATCATGGTTTAACCCCAAATTAAAACCCTAGTTTACATGCACAAGTGTGTGTATGCCTAGAAAAATTCTAATAAAATATTCATTACTTAGGATGAAATATTTGGAACTCAATTTGGTAAACTTTTTATTAAAAACTATATATTAAAATATAATTAGCCACTAAACACATCCTAAGGTGTTACAATCTTCCCCCCTTAAAGAAATTCGTCCCCGAATTTAAAAATACAAAGCTACGCATACCTTTAAAGAGATGAGGGAACTTCTTCCGCATCTCGTCCTCGGCCTCCCAAGTGATCTCTTCACCATTCGGGCTGCGCCAAAGCACCTTCACTGATGGCAAGACCTTCGATCGAAGTTTCTTCACCTGCAGGTCCAATATTACGACTGGCTGCTTGGTGAACGAAAGATCGCGCTCAAACTAAATGGTCTGGTGCTGAATCAAGTGAGAAAGGTCATGAAGGTAATTGCAAGGTATCGACATGAAAATACGGGGTGAATACTCAATAATCTGGGTGAAAGTGCCAAATTAAAGGCAACGACCTAACTCGTCTTAAGGATCTTAAAAAGACCTGCCATCCAGGGAGAAGCTTCCCAAAAGTCAACACGTCATTTATCGGGAAAAATCCGTAGGAATACATGATCTGCCACTGCGAAGTCGAGTCTACGACCAACACGGTCGGCATAAGACCTATGTTTGCACTGGGCTACTCTCATCCTGACCCGAATCAACTGGATCATCTCCGAAGTCTCTAAACTAGCTGGGGTCCAATAATCCTACAACGCGAGTCAGAAAAACAGACTGGCGATCGACACGACCTAACCCCTAAACCTAAAGGTTGCCAATTGGAGTGTCTCCTGATAACTGCTATCGAAGGAGAACCTTAACAATGGCGAGTGACGACCCCCACTGCCAAAAACAATTAATACATACGCACAAACTTAACAAAGAACAACTGAGCAAACTGAGTATAACCGAACGACAAGAATCCGAAAGGAGTCACACCCTGAGTAAACCCGGGTAGACAACGTAACGAAATTTGTGGAGATCTGCTCCTACTCCCTCTTCGGAACAGTTAAAGGTTGCAACTCTCCAGCCGGTCTCAGATGCTCAACCCAAGCACACAACAAGACAGACACCTTGAAACGAAACCAAAACTTCTCTTTACATCCTTGCCCACCCGTAACTATATCACAAGTCACATCAAAGCTGGTGCAACTTGAATGAGTACAGAGAGTTGACTGATCTGCCCGCCCTAGGATTTCACGTCTCTCCCCAACAATACCAGGTACACAAACGCGACCCTAACTTAGCACACCTGTGTCATAAATCAAGGTCTCCGAATCATTACCCAGCCGAATAAGCTCAAGTATCTCTGACGAACCAGCGTCGGCGGGCAATGTCTCGCGAAAGCGATTAAAGAAAAGTGGTCGGGCGCGGACATGAGCAAGCTGTCCCCTCAGTAGAGACGAACTTAAGCTGTACTCAACTATCGCACAAGAACTGTAAATCTGCGAAGGACTATCACAACAATCAAAACCCGCTGCAGGAAGATGTACATTAAGCCCTGGTGGTCCGTGAAAACCTGACATGACTCTCGAACAAGTAGTGTCTCCAAATCTCCAACGCGAAACCACTGCGGCCATCTCCAGATCATGAGTGGGATATCCTTCTAGTACTTCCTCCAAATGTAGGGAAGCAAAAGCGATAACTCCATTGTGTCACCTTAGTACACATTCGAGCCCTCCTCACGAAACATCACAGTTAAACCACAAGGTCGCCCGAACCAAAAAGCAAAGAAAGAACTGATGCAGTTGTTAACCGAATCTTCAACTGCCGAAACTTCGCACACAAGCCTCGGTCCAAAGAAAAAAAACCTCCATTCCGGTCAATTCAGTCAATGGTGCAGCACCACACTAGAAATCCTGCACGAAACGGCGGTAAAAACCTGCTAAGCCCAAAAATCTGCGGACCTCCGTCCTGCTCACAAGTCTGGGCCTAAGCTGTACGGCCATGATCTTCCTTGGAACCATACAAAACCATCTCCGTAACTACAAGACCTATGAGTCAACACAAACAAGCCTGAAGGAACACTCTGAGAATCTAGCAACCCGCTGGGGCTCTCCCAGTTTCTGCAAAACAAATCCTCAAGTGCTACTCTTATCCCTCAAGACACATTAAATAGACCAGGATGTCGTAAATAACACAACAATAACTGGTCGAGCGATGGCCTAAAGAAATCAGGTTCATCACCTCAACGAATGCTGCTAGGGCATTGGTGAATCCAATGACACACCAAAACACACAAGCCCGTAGCATGCACAAGGCAGTCTTCGGAATGTCACCACTCCGAAACCGCAACAATGATGACCTGGTCCCAACAAACTTAGAAAAAGTCTCGCACTCTGACGCCGATCAAAGAAATCGTCAATGCGAGGTAAAGGATACTTATCCGCACCGTAAGCCGGTTCAATTGATGATCCATCAATACACATCCTCAATCTGTCGTCTTTCTTCTTGACGAACAGAAATAGGATCTTCCTAATGCGAAATACTCAGACGCACGAAACTTCCCCAACAAATAACTTTGCAGCAGATCCTTAAGCTCCTCAAGCTTCGCCGGCTCGTCTGGAACAACGTCGGAATCTCTCGCACGAAAGAAAACCGGCCTAACAAACCAACTATGGCTACGGTATCATGAATGAACGCCAAGAATCCACGGCATCTCCTCAAAAGAAGACAAGCGAAAAGGCTGAATTCAAGCTGTGAGAGGCGGCACAACTATCTACCTGCACAACAAGAACTGGCTCGCCGGGGAAAACAAAACCTAACTGTTTCCTCACGGTAGTCCACAAACGCCTAGCACGTAATTAACCAGTTCGTGCCCAGGAGAACGCCACGTCCAACATCTCTAGAAGGATCAAACGACAGACAAATCTCTATCTCCTATCCGATTGGCACAAGACCGAATTACGTGTCGCGCAACAAAAGAATCGCTGACAGAAGTTAACACAACAACGGCTGATCTACCTAACACAATTCTCGTCCTAAACTCGGCACGAAGTGTGGAAACATACGAGTGCATGGATCCAGATCAAACAAATACATCAAAAGAACATACGAATTAAGGATACCTGAAAACTCTGCATTGGACACCCTCGCGTCCTGATGGGTCGAAGAAAAAACGTGTTCCTGCCCTCTACCCGCAACAGGCCGAACTCCTCCTCTGCTTGACTGACCCCTCTCAGTGAACCCTCCGCGTCCATGACGTCTCAAAATACGACCCTGACGTGATGCTAAGGAACAATGCTTGACGAAGTGTTGAAGGGTTCCGCATCGAAAATACCCACGCGCTGACTGCTGACCCTCCTGGGGATGAGAGCCAAACGACTGTCCTCGTCCTAAGCCTCTGCTCTGGGCTGGTACACCAGTACGATTCCTCAACTGTTCCGGAACTCTCACGGTCTCTGGAAGACATGTCTCGTAAACTGGGGCTGCCTCTATTGGTGCTATGTAGGTGACGGAATACTGCATGATGATCGCAAGGAGCAACTGGGTAACAGGGGTGACAACCTCCTGTCGCTCCGCTCGAACGGCCTCTACCAGTGAGCTCATCGTTTGGTGCAAGTCCTGCATCTCTGCCACTAATCTAGCGATCTGATCTGTCGTAGGAGGAACAATCTGCTCTGGTACAACAGGGGTACTACCCGGATCAGTCCTCGTCTCAAATGAATCAACACGAATCTCGGCTCTCGCGGCTGTTCTCTGCGCCCTCGTAGTCCTTGGCGGCATAATGGCTGAAAAGAAAGTAGGATTCGATGAGGATATGGAAATCGAATAACAAGGATGTATACAACCATGAAGGAATTTCAATCAATAAGTTCTAAGGTCCCTTAGGCGGAGTACCGTGTCGTGAGTATGCCGCGGAACATACGCACGCTACGCCACTCTGCTGCAGCTACCTACTCCATCATACCAGGGTCATCCTACACTCCGAAGGTAAAACCTACGCTTTGATACCAACTTTGTCACGACCCGAAGTTTGGCCCACGACATACACTTAACCACGTAACGTCTACAGGCGTAACGCGACTAACTAAGCCGAAACCCAGAAATCAAACCAGTAAAAGTATAGAGTGTCTAAACATTTAATAGGAACATTTGCTAAAAAGTTAAGAAAACCTCAAGTAGACAATCACCACGGTAGCAATATACAACGTCGTAGCGAAGAAATGAGCAATAAGTGGAAAACATCACATATGATAAGAACTGCATAACTAAAGTCGGCTCACAACGAGCTCGACATCAGAGTACAAAATAATATACATCGTCCTCACAACTGGTCTCTAAGTCAATACATAAGTGGTAGATGGAGAGTACTAGATACAACAATATACATAACTGAAAGATAAACAGATACCGCACAAAACCCACCTATCAGCAAAAGAGCTAGTACGCCAACTGTAGGGGTATCTGTGTCAAAAGATGCAAGAAAGCAGCCTGCCGCGACTACTCCGAAGGGCAACCTGCAAACACTGTGGCACAACGGGGGTGAGTTACCAACTCGTGAGTAGTAGATAACATATAAAGGTAATCGCGAGTATGCACATGCTGCGATAATCTAACCTATGCCAACAGATAACATCTATATGATAAACTATATGAGCATTAATCATGCATCAAGTACGATCTAACAACATCTCTAAATGATAAGCAGGGTATGCAATAATCGTGCAAAGCAAATGCAATCTAATGACATATATATAGGATGAGCAGGGTATGCAATAATCATGCATAGCATGTGAAATCTAATGACATCCATATAGGATGAGCAGGGTATGCAATAATCATGCATAGCATGTGAAATCTAATGACATCTATATAGGATGAGCAGGGTATACGATAATCGTGCATAGCATGTGAAATCTAATGACATATATATAGGATGAGCAGGATATGCAATAATCGTGCATAGCATGTATACTCTATCAGGTGTAATAGATACAGGATGAGATATAAAATACTGAATGCTGAGCATGGGAATAATTAATATCTACACAGAATATCAACGTGGAAAATAATCGGTGTCTATCCATATACCCAAATCATGTAAATCTCATAGAATCATGGGTGCCTAGCATCGGCACGCAAATCCTCCAGTATCGGGCTCCGTCTGCGGAATCAGCCCTCGGCCCCGGCAGAACGGATCGTCCCGTATCCATCTCTCATCTCTGGTCAGTATCCTCCGGATAACCGCCAGGTCCAACTAATCACCTGTAGGTAGTAGTCCTTCTGTCGGGCTCACCGTCTAACAATACGAGTTTTCTTGCCCGGGGGTACCGTACCGGGTCCACCATGTACCCGCAATCAGTGCCTACCGCTCCTCGAATTCGGTATACTAACACAAGCTCTCTGGAACCGAGAAAACTTATGGTGGACGCACTGAAATATCATATCAAGGGTAACCGGGTTTTTAAAACAATTACATATTCTCTTTTGAAATATCCACGGTTCCCAAATCCAGAAATATCATGGAAACAACATATCTCAATGCGTAAATCCATGCAAGTATGAAGATTTCAATATATGTGTGCACTGGTATGAATATACAGTGTGCATGTGCGCAAGTATGAAGATATCAGTATATGTGAGCACTGGTATGAATATACAGTGTGCATGTGCGCAGGTATGAAGATATCAATATATGTGTGCACCGGTATGAATATACAGTGTGCATGTACAGTATGCATGTGCACAGGTATGAAGATTCAATATATGTGTGCACTGGTATGAATATAGAGTGTGCACGTGCGCAGGTATGAAGATATCAATATATGTGTGCACTGGTATGAATATACAGTGTGCATGTGCGCAGGTATGAAGATATCAATATATGTGTACACTGGTATGAATATACAGTGTGCATGTGCGCAGGTATGAAGATATCAATATATGTATGCACTGGTATGAATATACAGTGTGCATGTGCGCAGGTATGAACATATCAATATATGTGTGCACTGGTATGAATATACAGTGTGCATGTGCACAGGTATGAAAATATCAATATATGTCAATATGCGACAATTCATGACAATCATTAATGATGCAACAATCAAACGATATGTATAATGCATAGCAATCCTATTGTGCGAGCGTCATGGCAATCACTAACGGTGTGGGTGTAACATACAAATAGTGCTCGTGCAGCTTGAACCGTTAGTGACAGTACAGTGTTCTATGCTATCATTTCTATATGCAACAATAAGGTATGCAACTATAGTCCATATGAACATCTACGACTAAATATCCTAACATGCCCTGACGCTTAATGCCATACGGGCGATTTCCCCGTAGATGTTAAATCTACTCACCTGGTCGTGCGCTACTCATAGCCGACCACCTGCTTTCCATTCTTAGCTTCGTCCGTCGTACCCGCCTGCGAACCTAGAATTCACACAAGGAAAATCCACATAAGCAAATATCTCGCAAAACGCGATATTAAAGTCAAACGATACACTCGCGTCGCGAACTAAACGCGCGTGTGTACGATACGCTAAAACGTGTGTACGCGTCTAAAACTATCCCGACACGCCGCGACACGCTGGATCACAGAACCCACTCACGTATCGCGCGTATCGCGCGAACTAAACGTACTAGAAAAGCGATATATCGTCCCAGATTTTCCTACAGTGAGAAACTCACAAAACTGCACATACCATAGGCCCTAAAAATGTACCACACTCCTACCCAAGCAAACCCAACCCAAAGACTCCCTCATCTGGCCACAAATTGCGGCCAGAAAGAATAAATCGGCAGCCTCAAGGTGGAATGGGGGTCTCGTACTCTGGTGGTGTGGTCAGGGTCTCCCAAGTAGGCTACAGTTAAATCAGATTTTATCTGAAGTGCCCGGGTCTATAGCAGATCACAGAAAGCCAAGATTTTGCTTAAAAAGGTTAAATTTTGCACAAATTGAAAACTTAGGGTATTTTAGTGCAATCTGGGGTTTAACTAGGTTTAAGTGGCCCTAATAATACTTAATTAAGTTAGTCTACCCAATACTAACCTCACTTAACCAAAATTCACACTAATTACCATATTTAGCACTAAAATGCATAATTAATCACTAATCGAAGCTATAAACACACCAACTAAGCAAACTAGGTTGTAGGGTTAAGAAATATACCCTACTCTCGACCCTAGGAAGCAGGAGGAAGGAGAAGAAGAAGACTTGGTGCTGCTGGAGCTGCTGGAACTGCTGCCGCTGCAACTGGAGTTGATGTTGTTGCTGTTGCTCACTGTTGCTGCTGCTACTACCTGCTTGCTGCTGCTGTTGCCTCTTGTGCTGCTGCTGATGCCCTTGCTGCTGCTGCTGCTGCTTGTGCTGGTGCTGCTGCTGTAAGAGAGTGTGTATATGTCTATGAGTGAGGGAGAGTGAAGTGAGAAGAAAAAAGAAATGAGAGGCAAGGAATGATAGCACAATGGTCAACCCCTCTCTCTCTTCATTTAATACAAGCATGGCACTTGCCATGATTCCCATTCTCACTCTCTCTCTCTCTCACCAAGTGAACATATTCAAATCATTTTAAAAAACTACCCTTAAATAAAATAACCAATTAAACTTAATTTAAACCCAAATAACATAATTCCCATGTTTTGAACCACCATGGTTGCTAATCATGGTTTAACCCCAAATTAAAACCCTAGTTTACATGCACAAGTGTGTGTATGCCTAGAAAAATTCTAATAAAATATTCATTAAATAGGATAAAATATTTGGAACTCAATTTGGTAAACTTTTTATTAAAAACTATATATTAAAATATAATTAGCCACTAAACACATCCTAAGATGTTACAACCTCTCTCAAAGTATCGGCACTGGCCTGGCTGAAAGATTGGCGAACTTGTAGGGTGTAATTAATCTCGTCTAGTCTTTCTTTTTAGGGTTTGAAGGAAGATTTGATAAAAACAGTGGGAGCCATCCTGATTAGATAAAATAATAACCAATCTAATCTTGCAAGAGCATACGCTGAGTGTTTCTCTCTCTCTCTCTCTTCAGGTAGCGACCATGTCACGCCTTAATCAAGATAATAATATGGATGTATTGACCGAACCCTCTTGTTATACTGTGCTGCGGAACACTGGTCCCGCTCCAACTTATAATTGTTATATGACCGAGCAAGAAATAGGGGATTACCAGGATTCCCGTGCCACCCAAACGAAGAAAGTGCATGATAATGCATCTTCTTCGGGTGTGTTCATTACCGAGAACTGTTTCTCAGTATCCTCTACGTCCTGGGTATGAGATACCGGATTAGGATCCCATATATATAATCGTTTACATGGGCTACTGATAGGTAGAGAACTAGGAATGGGTAATAAGTTTTAAGAGTTAGAAACGGTGCAATTGTTGCAGCCAAGTTGTTGGCAGTTATCACCCTGTATTATCAAGTACATTGATTCTGAACGAATGTTATTAGATACCGAACCAGATATACAACATCATATCAGTCTCTTTATTTAGTAAAGAAGGATATAATTTTGTATTGTTGGATAATGTTTTGAACATTTCCTATATCAAGAGTTGATCGGTTCAGGAACGTTATCTAAAATCATATAAGTTCTAACTCAAACTACAGTTCTCAACGTACAGAACACACACAAGAGGAAGAGTTCAGAAATGAACGAATCCTTCTTGAGGCATTGTAGACTAGGTCATATCAATGCGACCCGACTAGCTAAGTTACATTAAAGTTGCATATTCAAATTAGTTTGAATTTACATCTTATGAAATTTGCCAGTCATGTCACAAAGATAAAATAACCATGGCTCCGTTTATTGGAAATAGAGAAAGAGTTAGTGAACTCTTGGGAATGATACAAGATGATGTATGTTGGTCCCCTGTCTACACATGCCAGGACCGGTTCTTTGTACTTCACTACATTCACTGATAATCTCTAAAGATTCGGACTCATGTTCCTGTTGAAACACAAGTCTGAAGATTTCGAGAAATTCAAAGAATATAAGTTAGAAGTAGAGAACCAAAACGGGTATAAGTATTATGTCCATTGATGTGATCAGGGAGGAGAATATTTTAGCATGGAATTCCTGTACTATTCAAAAGGAGAATGAGATTCTCTCTCAGCATTACTCCTCCGTATACACCACAGCACAACGGTGTATCGGGGCGGTGCAATCGCACCCTATTAGATATGGTGCGCTCTATAATGAGTACTACTGAGTTGCCAATTTCCTTTTGGGAGTTATGCACTTGTGAAGCTGCATACCTATTGAATGGTGTTCCAACCAAATATGGTGCCTACTACTCCATATGCGATATGGTATAGGAAGAGCTCATTTCTTAAGTAAGTTAAGATTTGGGGTTGTCCGGCCTATGTCAAAAGCAAAATCCGGACAAGCTCGAGGCAAGGTCAGTTATATGGATGTTTGTTGGATATCCCAAGCATTCGAAAGGGAATATCTTCTACCGCACCGGGGAACAAAAGGTGTTTTATTTCTCGGCATGCCACCTTTTTAGAAAAGGAATTTATTTTGAAAGAAATTTGTGGTCATGAGGTAGAAGTGGAAGGAGTTCCAGCTATACGAACTACAGCTGACTATTTGGTAAAACCGGAGGATTCAATAGCTCCCAACGAAGCTCAGCCTCTCCGCCGATCTGGTAGGGTTTCTCATCCGCCTGAGAGATACTTCGGTTTTTTAGTGATATGTATGCCCTAGAGGCCATTACTTCACATACGATATTTATTGTAATGGATGCTTGGACATATATATGGAGGACTTTCTTACTCGACATGATAGTATGCTATCTGGTTGCTCTTTATCTTTACATGTACTCTGATTGTCTCTATGTTACATGTTGATAAAGCCCTTAGAATGAGTACTTGACTACCAGGACTATAATGTAGGTCATACTAGTGGGGACAGTGTAGTGGCTAAGTACATCCTTCAAATGTTCCTAGTCGTAGGTGTATCGAGATAGGGCATCGATATACCAGAGTAGACTAGCGTATAGCTTCTCGACCCATGTAGATGGTCGATGGATGATCCTATATCCATTGGTGTTTGACATCAGAGACAGTATACGGGTACTCAGTGGAGACTGGGTACATTGGACGGACTCGCCGAGAACTCCCAGAAGGTATTATACCTCACGTCAGATGGCAGTTCTCTGGTGACACTGGTACAGGTTAGTCTGTGGACCCGAGATCGTCATAGAGTCTTGTATGATTCCCACTGTGCTTTGATTTCCACCATGTGTGATGCCTCCCGAAACCTTGCTGCTGTTGTCAGTAACCCAACAGTGTTAACAGAGCTACTAGGCATTGGATGTCGACCTATGGGGGCTTCCCACTGTGTAACAGTGTCGCGAAGCATAAGCTCTTACCCCTAGGGTGTCCCGAGACCGGAAGGTGTTCCGGCGGGTTGTAGTCCTCGCGAGGGGGCATGCGTAAAAAGTAGCTGCTGAGGGACCCGTTGGTGCCATGGTGACCCCATTGGATGGGGTGGCTGCCTGACCAACAGTGGTATCAGAGCCTAGCTAGAGAATTGGACAGATAAGTGTAGAATTACGAAACCGAAACAACTCCGAAACACCCGACGAAAAACCCTATTTTCTTTCGAAACTTTTCTGGAGTCAAAAAATTATTTTAACAGTTGCAGAATGATGTATGAGATACATGTTGAACACTGTGCAAAACCCACAACCCCTGCTCGGACCTCTGCCGGCGACCAGAGCCCAAATTCCGGCGTCGCCGGATTCTTCATGGCCTTGGGGTTTAGGTTTTGCTTGGTGTTCTACACTCTGGGGTTTTGAAAATTGTGGTGTTGTTTATTTTTGCTAAAATTACATGTGATGTTAATTTACTGGATTAAAAATTCAGTGTTTCGTATTCGCAATTCTAGCTTGGTTTCATGATTGTTTAGACAGTGTTAAAAAGTTCGAACGGATATCAATAACTCACTTTTTCCCCTGTCGGAAAATTTCCAAGTGTTGGATTTTTCCTTAGTTAAAGAACATTCAAAGTCGTGCAAGTAACACGGTGGACCCTCTAGAAGAACTAAAACCTAAACTCGATTATGTGACCGTCAGAACCACCTCTAAACCCTACGGTTTGTGGCTGTTCGGCGTTGCCACATGTGAGGCGTTGGTTTGACCGTTCTACGGCTGGACCATTGGTACTGTGGCATGTGATGGATGCTTTTAAACTAATTTCAAGTGTTGAGAACTAAAGGGATATTTTGGGTGTTTGTTGATTCGATCGGAATGTTTAACATCGTCTAAATTTTTCTGTAATGTAATACAATATTTGGAATCCACATGTAGTTATGAGATAACTAATTTGAATGTTATAAATCTAGCAGTTTAGTCTTATTTGATCGGTTGCCACGGGATTTTGATGCGATCAAAATTCCATCGCAATCACGTAGCATACGCGGATACTCGCCGGGTAAACTTAATAGATAGCTACGCCCCATAGCCCCGACCAAGTGACTGTAGGAGAACCCCGTCGCCAAAAGCATCCGTTCGGGTGCTCACGGCAGCGGTGTTCCGCCTTAGTGCACTTCGTCGACGGTATCGGGGGGTGCGGCCGTCTACTAAAGTTTGCGACGAGCAGTCGATCAGGATGTCGGGAATCTTGTTGAATTGCCCGACTAGATATTGAAAAGTGTTTTCGAGATCAGGACTAAAATGCGGAGTTTATAATTGTTAGGCATGCGATGTCTAAGGAATTCATTTGGTTAGGCATGCGATGTCTAAGGTGGTTGCGGATTCCAACTGTTGTATTTTTTCACTTTCTTTTCTGCGACCGTAAGTGTAATATGTGGTGTATCGCCGGTTTTGTTGCTATACATCAACGACAATTAAGATACGAATATTTACTTACGTTGATGACATGTGATGTTATGTGTTGCTTGGATATGTCATATTGGATCGTCGTGTTTTGAATAGCCGGGGGTTTTATGTGAGATGAGAGTTTTTATTTTCATTCATGTAAAATTCATTGTATGTAACATTCTTTTATTGGGGAACTTCCGGGTTGAGGATGATGTCACCATTGTATATTATTTACTTTTCCACATTAGGATAGACCCAAGGCGGGGAGCACAAGTAACCGGGTTCTAGGGTCCAGTGGGAGACCATCTCGAGGAGTCGAAACCGGGTCTCCTAACTCTAGAATTGGTAGGGTTGCTTGCCGCTCTCGTAGGGGTCTAGGGGTGTGGGATTGGTTATTCATCGTGACCGTGGAATCCGTATTTTATACAAGCTCGCAATAAAATACGGACCTCCTAGTATCTCCAATATTTCATATGTTTCTTCTGCAGCGATATCTGTGATGTGATCATTTGATATGTTGAGATGAATACAGGATATAGTATATGTGATATATTATATAGACGTTGCTTATGTTTTACACCCGCGCTAGCCCTGCCCTGCTCTGCCGTTAGTTACCTAACCTAACGGTGCACGAGAGGACATCGAGACAAATGCGGATGGCATAAGAGTACGTTGTATTTATCTGTGATGTTTAGGTAAACTTAAATGATAGGACTTCATTAATGAGATTAATGAAATAAAAGAAACCTAAATATGTTGTGGAATCGAATTTTCAAAAACAGGTAGCTCTAGTTCTTGCTTTGCATAGCGGTATTCCTTGTAGAATATCCAGCACCTTATTCGATAAGGAAAGAACCGAGATCCCTTCACCGGGAGTAACCTCTTTAGCAATAACTGGAAGATGCTACAACCCTCGGTTTCGTCTTTTGATTGCTTTTCTAGTTCTTGCTTTGCATAGTGGTATTAGTGAAATATCCTGCACCTTATTCGATAAGGAAAGAGCCGACGATCCCTTCACCGGGAGTGACCTCTTTAGCAATACTAGTAAAGGCCTCAAAAACACTCCTTGCCACTTGGACTCCATGCACGGTCTTAGATATTAAACCACCTGACCTTTCAAATTCACTCGATTCTACGACGATATCAAGTTAATTACGCAAAGGGTTTTCTTAAAAACCTGTCGTAGCCCTCCGTCATTTCAGAAAAGTACTTCATAGTATTCGTGCTACGTTTGTTGGCCTGCGTCAAGGCATAGTGTGCGGTAGCTATTTATGCTTATCTGCTAAAGCATATGATGCGATTGATTTAGGGTAGTCATGCGACCTTGTTGACTTTGTCAAGGGTCATGCGGGTGGGTTTAATTCAATCAGGAAATGACGGGTTGAACTTGACTTGCGGTCTATGGTTTATTGACCTTGTCAAAGTCATAGATCGCTCGGGGCAAAATATTATGGGGAATTTCAAGTGTTGAAATTTGCAATGAGATTGCATACCTCCTATGAGATAGTTGGATCCCGATACCCACTGCGAGCAAAAGTTACTATTGGAAGACTTTTACACATTACAATTAGCCGATCAAGTAGGTGTCTAGAAAGGTGCCAACGGGGTTATGCCTCTGGGAAAACGAGGTTTATTTTAATTAGGTCCGTGCGAAAGCACGGGGAACCTCCCTCAAAGTACCGGCACTAGCCTGGCTGAAAGATTGACAAACTTGTAGGGTGTAATTAATCCCGGCTAGTCTTTCCTTTTAGGGTTTTAAGGAAGATTTGACCAAAAACAGTGGGACCCATCCTGATTAGATATATTAATAACCAATCTAATCTTGCAAGAGCATACGCTGAGTGTTTTCTTCTCTCTATCTCCAGGTAGCGACCATGTCTCGCCTTAATCAAGATAATAATACGAATGTATTGACCGAATCCGCTTGTTATACTGTGCTGGGGAACGTTGGTCCCACTCCAGCTTATAATTGTTATTAGACCGAGCAGGAAATAGGGGATTACCAGAATTCCCGTGCCGCCCAAACGAAGAAAGTACATGATGATGCATCTTCTTCGGGTGTGTTCATTACAGAGAACTGTTTCTCAGTATCCTTTACGTCCTGGGTATGAGATACCGGATCAGGATCCCATAAATGTAATCTGTTACATGGGCTACAGATAGGTAGAGAACTGAGAAAGGGTGATAAGTTTTAAGAGTTAAAAATGGTGCAAGTGTTGCAGCCAAGTATGTTGGCAGTTATCACCCTGTATTACCAAATACATTGATTCTGAACGAATGTTATTAGATACCGAACCTGATATACAACATCATATCAGTCTCTTTATTAGTAAGGAAGGATATTATTTTGTATTGATGGATAATGTTTTGAAAATTTCCTATATCAAGAGTTGATCGGTTTAGGCACGTTATCTAAAAGTATAGACGTTCTAAATCAAACTACAGTTCTTAATGTACAGAACACACACAAGAGGAAGAGTTCAGAAATGAACGAATCCTTCTTGAGGTATTGTAGACTAGGTCATATCAATGCGACCCGACTAGCTGAAGTTATATAAAGATGCATATTTAAATCAGTTTGGATTTACATCTTGTGAAACTTGCTAGTCATGTCACAAATGTAAGATGACCATAGCTCCGTTTATTGGAAATAAAGAAAGAGTTAGTGAACTCTTGGGATTGATACATGATGATGTATGTAAGGTCCCCTGTCTACACATGCCAGGACCGGTTCTTTGTACTTCATTACATTCACTGATTATCTCCAAGATTCAGACATATGTTCCTGTTGAAACACAAGTCTGAACCTTTTGAGAAATTCAATGAATATAAGTCAGAAGTAGAGAACCAAAACAGGTATAAGTATTATGTCCTTTGATGTGATCAGGGAGGAGAATATTTGAGCACGGAGATCCTGGACTATTCTAAAGGAGAATGAAATTCTCTCTCAGCATTACTCCTCCATATACACCACAGCATGTTGGTATATCGGGGCGGAGCAATCGCACCCTATGTAATAAGGTGTGCTCTATGATGAGTACTACTGAGTTGCCTATTTCCTTTTGTGGGTTATGTGCTTGAGAAGCTGCATACCTAATGAATAGGGTTCTAACCAAATCAGGTGCCTACCACTTCATATCTGATTTGGAATGGGAAGAGCCCATGTCTTAAGTATGTTAAGATTTAGGGTTGTTTGGCCTATGTCAAAAGCATGATCCGGACAAACTCGAGGCAAGGTCAGTTATGTGGAAGTTTGTTGGATATCCCATGCATTCGCAAGGGAATATTTTCTACCAAACCGAGGAACAAAGGGTGTTCTATTTCTCGGCATGCCACCTTTTTGAGAAAAAGAGAATTTCTTGTGAAGAAATTAGTGGTCATGAGGTAGAACTGAAAGGAGTTCTAACTATACAAACTGCAACTGAAGATTTGGTAGAACCGGAGGATTCAATAGTTTCCAACGAACCTCGGCCTCTACACCGATCTTGTAGGGTTCCTTACCCACCTGATAGATACTTCGGTTTTCTCTATGACAGTGGGAGCGAGGATTGCATCATGAGATGATGACCCAACTAGTTTCGAGCAGGCCATCAGGAGTGGGGACTCTGTGAGAATGGCTGGATGCTAAGCAATCTGAGATGGAATCCACATAAACCAACAAAATATGGACTTTGGTTGCTATATCTGGAGGGTAAAATCCCCATCAGGAGCAAGTATATCTTGAGAAGATTACTTGGTGTACATGGAAAAGTTGAGACTTTCAAAGCTATGCTTAAGTCAATCCAGATCCTACTTGCCACTGCTACATACCATGACTACGATATCTGGCAGTTGGGTGTAAGGACAGCTTTTTTAAATACTGATTTGGAAGAGAGCATCAATAAGTATACAGCCAGAGGGCTTCATAGAAAGTGGGAGCAGCGGAAATGTGTGCAAGTTGTTTTATGGGATAAATTAGGCATCGCGGAGTTGGAACGTCTGTTTTGATGTGGTAGTCAAAGAGTTTGACTTCAACAAAATGGTAGATGAACCTAGTATATACAAAAAGGTAGTAGGGAGTATGGTAGTGATCCTCGTATTGTACGTGGATGACATACTCTTGATAGGAAAGGAGTTTCCTATGCTACACTCGGTCAATCTCCTCTTATCACATAGATTTTCCTTTTAGGATCAAGGTGATACCTCCTAAATCCTGGGTTTCGGATCTATGAGATAGATCTAAATGGATGTTAGGATTCTCACTAGGTGTAGTGAGATGGTATCAATCGATCCTGGGGAGAATCACTGGATAGCTTCCAGGGTGGTAAGGTCGACTGAATGTCAGTCAAGGCTTTGTCTTTATCCTTAGTGGAGGGACGGTATGCTGGAAGAGTTCCAAGCTAGATACCGTGGCAAACTAGACGATTAAAGGCAGGATACATCGTTACCAAGGATGCTACCAAAGAGGCAGTCTGGAGATATATATATATATATATATATATATATATATATATATAAGTTCATGAGATGAATTTTGTTCGTACCATTGTGTGACAATGGAGTTGTGGTTTATGCCTAGGAACCCCCGTCCCATCAGAGATCCAGACATATTCTTAGGCAGTATCACCGGATCATGGAGATGGTAGATCTCCAAGGAGATCGTGGTTAGGAGAGTAGACACGGAGGACAACAACGTGGATCCACTCACAAAGTCCTATTTCCCAGTAGAGACTTTTATGGGATGGTTGAGTATGAGATACTCCAACCACAGCTGATTGTTGGGTATGCAATACCACAACAGATGGCCCTAGTGCAAGTAGGAGATTGTTAGTGATATGTATGCCCTAGAGTCCATTACTGTACATACGATGTATATTGTAGTGGATGCTTCGACATATATAGGGAGGACTTTCTTGCTCGACATGATAGTATGCTATCTGGTTGCTCTTTATCTTAACATGTACTCTGATTGTCTCTATGTTACATGTTGTTAAAGCCCTTAGGATGAGTACTTGACTACCAGGACTATAATGCAGATCATACTAGTGGGGACAGTGTAGTCACTAAGTACATCCTCCAAATGTTCCTAGTCGTGGGAGTACCGAGACAGGGCATCGATACTCCAGAGTAGACTAGCGTATGCGCTTCTTGACCCATATGATGGGCGATGGATGATCCCATATCCATTGGTGTTTGACATCAGAGAAGGTATACGGGTGCTCAGTGGAGAATGGGTACACTGGACGGACTCGCCGAGAACTCCCAGATGGTATTATACCTCACGTCAAATGGCACTTCTCTGGTGACACTGGTACAGGTTAGTCTGTAGACCTGAGATCGTCATAGAGTCTTGTGTGATTCCCACTGTGCTTTGATTTCCATCATACCACGTCCAAGTGGGCGTGCAAAACGGAGGCTTTTGGGTATAGTCCCTAATCACATGGAGGCAATGAGCGATAGGAGGGGTTTCGTCTCTCCCGGTATAGGGAGTTGATGTTGCGCTGTGTTCGATTGGCTATAACTGGAAATCCCTGGCCAGGGTTGCTGAGATTTACTGGTAAGTGTTATCAGTAGTTTCTCAAACTGTTAAGGACCTCATATCGACACGACTTATCAAGCTACTGGGGTCTGACATTTACCACCCCTAGGCGAGATATGCGACATATCAGACGAAGAGACCGGACTGTACAGGAGTGTTACTGATTGGATTCGCAGGAGAATGTATAGGCTTGCTTATTGATCTTCTGATCGCTCAATACCTGGGTGGCTGTTATGTTTAGCTGACTGCTTGCAGCTTGTGGGTGTTTGATATGATCATCACCTACTGCCGGCGTATTGACGATTCTTTAGAGTCCTACACAGAGGTTTCCTGGCTCAGGCAAAACGGAGTAGGAGCACATATGTGATATGTGTGGGACCGAGAATAATACGTGTATGTGATACCGTATTAAA
The DNA here is from genome assembly GCA_030015575.1 of Agapanthus africanus. Classification (NCBI taxonomy): domain Eukaryota; kingdom Viridiplantae; phylum Streptophyta; class Magnoliopsida; order Asparagales; family Amaryllidaceae; genus Agapanthus; species Agapanthus africanus. Next base: position 214,892,416 of record JASDDO010000029.1, read on the forward strand.
TTCTCGCGATATGTGATATCGGCCAGGCATATGTGATATAGCCGGGTCATCGGATCAGGTGTTGATTCGATGAACTGATAAAGATTATATTAGTCGGTTATTTATGAAATAGCCGGATTATCGGATCAAGTGTTGATTCGATAATTTAATGTATAATTATATATTTGATATATATTACATTAACTAATATTAGCTCACTTAAAGATTCTTTTTCTCACTTGGATAATACATTGATATATATGTGATATATGTTAATTGTATTATTTTATTTTGTTACAATAAATATTGTATATGTGATATATAATATTGTAACATGTTAGGGTTACAAATGCAACATGCTTTGTAGAGTTTAAACCAGGTTAGGGTTTGGATTAGGGTTAAGCTTGGATGAAGCTTTCATGAAGCTTCTTGAAGCTTTGACTTTGACTTATGATATTTTGTGTAGATATTTATTAACCCAACCCAAACCCTTTACCATAGTTAATTCTCTACAAGGGTTAAGTCTTCATTCTTAACCCATGATTGCAATTCTAACCTCACACAATGATTTCATTATTCATCACAAATAGATTTCATCTTCTTCTTCCTCTTGAAAAAGCTTTCTAGCTTTTTGACATGTGATGATAATGAGTGAGAAATTGAAAATAAAAGAGAGCTAAATTCCTGCTTCATCATCCTCATCTATTCTTGCCACTTAGATTAGGGTGTTTGCTTTGCTAATACTTGATTAGTGAAGCAAGAGCTTGGGTTTGAGTTTCTTCAAGGTAGATCATCTTAGTTGTTGAAGATCGGAAGCAAGCTTGCATCTTTCTCTTCATGGAGCCTCTTTAGAGTCCGGGTACTTGATGATCACAGTAAAGGGACCACTACTCGGAGCTAATGAAGTGAAGGAACAGACTACAAAGGTTGTAATCTGTCTCTCTTAGATGTAAAGTTGTTTACATGCTTTGTTAACCCTAAAACTCTAGCAAAGATCCTCGCTTTAGGTTGTTCGGCACTTGAAAATTTTAAATTCGGCATTGTTGATACCTTATAGACCCTTGTGACGGTGTCTAGTAACCTTACAGTGGTATCAGAACCAAGCTAGAGCATTAGGTGTTGTCTTGACGAAGTTTGAAGTCCGATCGAACTCCGAAACACCGATAAATCCTAGTTTCTGGAAAAAATTTCAAAAGTTGAAATTTTTCATATTAAAAATACTGAGAAAATCATGCAGGGAATTCTAAGAATTACTGTGAAGTACGAAGCCATAATTCACTTAAGAGACCGCGGAACCGCGGCCAAACCATTCGTTTGGCGGCGGTTCCGCGGCCAACTTTGGGAGTTGGGGGCTAGTACTTCAGGGGTTTATTCTTGGGTACTTTTTAATGCTTCTGGGAATTTTTAATTCTACTAAAGTGTTGAGCTTTCTGGGATATATTGGGAACTCATTGATTTAATTGGAAAGTTTAACTTCGTTTAAGTGTTTTTCCAGGTAATTTAGAATGTGTTAAAAAGTTCGAACGGATATTAATAACTCACTTTTTCCCCTGCCGGAAAATTTCCAAGTGTTGGATTTTTTCCTTAGTTAAAGAACATTCACAGTCGTGCAAGTAACGCGGTGGACCCTCTAGAAGAACTAAAACCTTAACTCGATTATGTGACCGTCTGAACCGCCTCTAAACCTTAGGGTTTGTGGCAGTACGGCGTTGCCACATGTGAGGCGTTGGTTTGACCCTTCTACGGCTAGACCATTGGTACTGTGGCATGTGAGGGATGCTTTTAAACTAATTTCAAGTGTGGAGAACTAAAGGGAAATCTTGGGTGTTTGTTTATTCGATCGGAAAGTTTAACATTGTCTATTTATCTAGAATGTGATGCAATATTTGGAATCCACGAGTAGTTATGAGATAACTAATTTGAATGTTATAAATCTAGCAGTTTTTAGTCTCATTTAATCGATTGCCATGGGATTTTGATGTGATCAAAAGTCCGTCGCAATCACGTAGCGTACGCGGATACTCACCGAGTAAACTTAATAGATAGCCACACCCCAAGCCCCAACCAAGTGACTGTAGGAGAACCCCGTCGCCAAAAGCATCCATTTGGGTGCTCGCGGCAGCGGTGTTCCGCCTTAGTGCACTTTGTCGACGGCATCGGGGGGTGCGGCCGTCTACTAAAGTTTCCGACGAGCATTCGATCAGGATGTCGGGAATCTTGTTGAATTTCTCGACTTGATATTGAAAAGAGTTTTCGATATTGAGATTAAAATGCGGGGTTTATAATTGTTAGGCATGCGATGTCTAAGGAATTCATTTGGTTAGGCATGAGATGTCTAAGGAGATTGCGGATTCCAACTGTTGTAGTTTTACATTTTCTTTTCTGCAACCGTAAGTGTAATATGTGGTGTATCCCCGGTTTCGTTGCTATACATCAACGACAATTGAGATACGCATATTTACTTACGTTGATGACATGTGATGTTATGTGTTGCTGTGATATGTTATATTGGATCGTCACATTCTGAATAGCCGGGGGTTTTATATGAGATGTGAGTTTTTCTTTTTCATTCATGTAAAATTCATTGTATGTAATATTCTTTCATTGGGGCACTTCCAGGTTGAGGATGATGTCATCATTGTATATTATTTACTTTTCCGCATTAGGATAGACCCAAGGCGGGGAGCACAAGTAACCAGGTTCTAGGGTCCAGTGGGAGACCATCTCGAGGAGTCGAGACCGGGTCTCTTAACCCTAGAATTCACAGTGTTGCTTGCTGCTCTCGTAGGGGTCTAGGGATGTGGGTTTGGCTATTCATCGCGACCGTGGAATCCGTGTTTTATACAGGCTCGAATTAAAACACGAACCTTCAAGTATATCCAATATTTCATATGTGTTTCTACTGCTGCAATGTTCTGTGATGAGACCATATTACTGCCTGAGACGAATGTTTATATTATATATATGAGATATATGTTATATTGCTTATTTCGTTTCAAATGTGATGCTTGTGAAGCATAAGAAAATGGGACTTCATTAATGAGATTAATGAAATAAAAGAAACCTAAAGATGTTGTAGAAACTTGTTTAAAAACTGGTAGCTCTAGTTCTTGCTTTGCATAGCGGTATTCCCTGTAGAATATCCAGCACCTTATTCGATAAGGAAAGAGCCGAGATCCCTTCACCAGGAGTGACATCTTTAGCGAAACTAGCAGATGCTACACACTCGGTTTGTCTTTTGATTGCTTTTATAGTTTTTTGCTTTGCATAGTGGTATTTGTGAAATATCCTGCACCTTATTCGATAAGGAAAGAGCCGAGATCTCTTCACCAGGAGTGACCTCTTTAGCGAAACTAGTAAAAGCCTCAAAAACACCCCTTTTCAAAATCACCTGTTTCTGCAACGATATCAAGTTCATTACGCTCATGGTTTTCCGAAAAACCTGCGTAGCCCTCCAACATTTCAGATAGATATTACTTAGTATTCATACTACGTTTGTTGGCCTGCGTCAAGGCGTAGTGTGTGGGAGCTAACTTGTACTTATCTGCAACATACGATGTGGTTGGATTAGGGTAGTCGTACGACTTTGTTAGCCTGCGTCAAGGGTCATACGGGTGGGTTTAATTCAATCAAGAAATGTACGAGTTGAACTTGACTAGCGGACTATGGTTTGTTGGCCTGCATCATGGTCATAGGACGCTAGGGGTAAAAGTATTATCAGGAATTTCAAGTGTTGAAATTTGTAATGAGATTGCATACCTCCTATGAGATAGTTGGATCCCGATACCCGCTGCGAGTAAGAGTTACTCCTGGGAGAGTTTTTACACATTACAATTAGCCGATCAAGTAGGTGTCTAGAAAGGTGTTAACGGGGTTATGCCTCTGGGAAAACGAGGTTTATTTTAATTAGGTCCGTGCGAAAGCACGGGAAACCTCCCTCAAAGTACTGGCACTAGCCTGGCTGAAAGATTGGCGAACTTGTAGCGTGTAATTAATCCCGGCTAGTCTTTCCTTTTAGGGTTTGAAGAAAGATTTGACTAAAACAGTGGGAGCCATCCTGATTAGAAATATTAATAACCAATCTAATCTTGCAAGAGCATACGCTGAGAGTTTTCTTCTCTCTCTCTCCAGGTAGCGACCATGTCACGCCTTAATCAAGATAAAAAAATACGGAGGTATTGACCGAACCCGCTTGTTATACTGCGCTAGGGAACGTTGGTCCGGTTCCAACTTATAAATGTTATAAGACCGAGCAGGAAATTGGGGATTACCAGAATTCCCATGCCGCCCAAACGGAGAAAGTACATGTTGATGCATCTTCTTCGGGTGTGTTCATTACCGAGAACTGTTTCTTAGTATCCTTTACATCCTGGGTATGAAATACCGGATCAGGATCCCGCAAATGTAATCTGTTACATGGGCGACAAATAGGTAGAGAACTGAGAACGGGTGATAAGTTTCAAGAGTTGGAAACGGTGCAATTTTTGCAAGCCAAGCAGTTGGCAGTTATCACCCTGTATTACCAAAATACATTGATTCGGAACCTGATATACAACATCATATCAGTATCTTTATTTAATAAAAAATGATATAATTTTGTATTGTTGGATAATGTTTTGAACATTTCCTATATCAAGAGTTGATCAGTTCAGGCACGTTATCTAAAAGCATAGACGTTCTAAATCAAACCACGGTTCTTAATGTACAAAACACACACAAGAGGAAGAGTTCAGAAATGAACGAATACTTCTTGAGTCATTGTAGACTAGGTCATATCAATGAGACCCGACTAGCTAAAGTTACATAATGATGCATATTTAAATCAGTTTGAATTTACATCTTGTGAAACTTGCCGGTCATGTCATAAAGATAAGATGACCATAGCTCCGTTTATTGGAAACTGAGAAAGAGTTACTGAACTCTTGGAATTGATACATGTTGATGTATGAAAGTCCCCTGTCTACATATGCCAGGACCGGTTCTTTGTACTTCATTACATTCACTGATTATCTCTCAAGATCCAGACATATGTTCCTATTGAAACACAAGTCTGAAGCTTTTGAGAAATTCAATGAATATAAGTTAGAAATAGAGAACCAAAACGGGTATAAGTATTATGTCCTTTGATGAGATCAAAGAGGAGAATACTTGAGCACGAAATTCCTGGAATATTCTAAAGGAGAATGAGATTATCTCTCAGCATTACTCCTCCGTATACACCACAGCACGTCGGTGTATCGGGGCGGAGCAATCGCACCCTATGGGATATGGTGTGCTCTATGATGAGTACTACTGAGTTGCCTATTTTCTTTTGGGGTTATGCACTTAAGAAGTTGCATACTTATTGAATAGGGTTCCAACCAAATCAGATGCCTACCATTCCATATGTGATATAGTATGAGAAGAGCCCATCTCTTAAGGAAGTTAAGATTTTGGGGTTGTCCGGCCTATGTCAAAAGCAAAATCCGGACAAGCTCGAGGCAAGATCAGTTCTGTGGAAGTTTATTGGATATCCCAAGCATTTGCAAAGGAATATCTTCTACCAACCTGAGGAACAAAAGATGTTTTGTTTTCTCAACATACCACCTTTTGGAAAAGGAATTTCTTATGAAGAAATTAGTGGTCATGAGGTAGAACTGGAAGTAGTTCCAGCTAAAACAAACTGCAGTTGATGATTTGGTAGAACCGGAGGATTCAATAGTTTCCAACGAACCTAAGCCTCTCCGCCGATCTGGTAGGGTTCCTCATCCACCTGAGAGATACTTCGGTTTCTCTATGACAGTGGGAGCGAGGATTGCATCATGAGATGATAACCCAACTAGTTTCGAGCAGGCCATAAGGAGTAGGGGACTCTGTGAGAATGGCTGGATGCTTAGCGATCTGAGATAGAATCCTTATACACCAACAAAGTATGGACTTTGGTTAGTTTATCTGGAGGGTTAAATCCCCATTAGGAGAAAGTATATCTTGAGAAGATTACTTGGTGTACATGGAAAAGTTGAGACTTTCAAAGCTATGCTTAAGTCCATCCAGATCCTACTTGCCACTGCTACATACCATGACTACGATATCTGGCGGTTGGGTGTCATGACTGCTTTTCTAAATATTGATTTAGAAGAGAGCGTCTATAAGTACACAGCTAGAGGGCTTCGTAGACAGTGGGAGCAGCGGAAACGTGTGCAAGATGTTTTATGTGATAAATCAGGCATCGCGAAGTTGGAACGTCTGTTTTGATGTAGTAGTCAAAGAGTTTGACTTCATCAAAATGGTAGATGAACCAAGTATATACAAAAAAGGTAGTAGGGAGTATGGTGGTGATCCTCGTATAGTACGTGGATGACATACACTTGATAGGGAAGGAGTTTCTTATACTACACTCGGTCAATCTCCTCTTATCACAAAGATTCTCTATATAGGATCAAGGTGATACCCCTTAAATCCTGGGTTATAGATCTATGAGATAGATCTAATTGGATGTTAGGATTCTCACTAGTTGTAGTGAGATGGTATCAATCGATCCTGGGGAGAATCACTGAAAAAGTACCAGGGTGATAAGGACGACTGAATGTCAGTCGCAGGCATTATCTTTACCCTCAGTGGAGGGACGGTATGATGGAAGATTTCCAAGCTAGATACCGTGACTTACTAGACGATTAAAGGCAAGATACATCGTTACCAAGGATGCTACCAAAGAGGTAGTCTGGATATATATATGAGTTCATGAGATGAATTTTGTTCCTACCATTGTATGACAATGGAGTTGTGGCTTATGCCTAGGAACCCCCGTCTCATCAGAGATCCAGACATATTCTTAGACAGTATCACCGGATCCTGGAGATGATAGATCTCCACGGAGATCGAGATTAGGAGAGTAGACACAGAGGACAACAGCGCGGATCCACTCACAAAGGCCTATTTCCCTGTAGAGACTTTTATGGGATGGTTGAGTATGAGATACTCCAACCACAGCTGATTGTTGGGTATGCAATACCACAACAGATGGCCCTAGTGCAAGTAGGAGATTGTTAGTGATATGTATACCGTAGAGGCCATTACTGTACATACGATGTATATTGTAGTAGATGCTTCGACATATATAGGGAGCACTTTCTTGCTCGACATGATAGTATGCTATCTGGTTGCTATTTATCTTAACATGTACTCTAATTGTCTCTATGTTACAAGTTCTTAAAGCCCTTAGGATGAGTACTTGACAACCAGGACTATGATGCAGATCATACTAGTAGGGACAGTGTAGTCGCTAAGTACATCCTTCAAATGTTCCTAGTCGTGGGAGTACCGAGACAGGGCATCGATACTCCAGAGTAGACTAGCGTATGCGCTTCTTAACCCATATGATGGGCGATGGATGATCCCATATCCATTGGTGTTTGACATCAGAGAAGGTATACGGGTGCTCAGTGGAGACTGGGTACACTGGACGGACTCGCCGAGAACTCCCAGATGGTATTATACCTCACGTCAGATGGCAGTTCTCTGGTGACACTGGTACATGTTAGTCTGTAGACCTGAGATCGTCATAGAGTATTGTGTGATTCCCACTGTGCTTTGATTTCCATCATACCAAGTCCAAGAGGGCATGCAAAACGGTGGCTTTTGGGTACAGACCCGAATCACATGGAGGCAATGAGCGATAGGAGGGGTTTCGTCTCTCCCGGTATAGGGAGTTGATGTTGCGCTGTGTTCAATTGGCTATAACTGGAAATCCCTGGCCAGGGTTGCTGAGATTTACTGGTAAGTGTTATCAGTAGTTTCTCAAACTGTTATGGACCTCATATCGACACGACTTATCAAGCTACTGGGGTCTGACGTTTACCACCCCTATGCGAGATATGCGACATATCAGACGAAAAGACCGGACTGTACGAGAGTGTTACTGATTGGATTCCCAGGAGAATGTACAAGCTTGATTGTTGATATTCTGATCGTTCAATACCTGGGTGGCTGTTATGCTTAGCTGACCGCTTGCAGCTTGTGGGTGTTTGATATGATCATCACCTACTGCCGGCGTATTGACGATTCATTAGAGTCCTACACAGAAGTTTCCTGGCTATGGAAAAACGGAGTAGGAGCATATATGTGATATGTGCGGGACCGAGAATAATACGTGTATGTGATACCGTTTTAGATTCTCGCGATATGTGATATCGGCCGGGTATATGTGATATGGCCGGGTATATGTGATATAGCCGGGTCATCGGATCAAGTGTTGATTCGATGAACTGGTAAAGATTTTATTAGTCGGTTATTTGTGAAATAGCCGGATTATCGGATCAAGTGTTGATTCGATAATTTAATGTATAATTATATATTTGATATATATTACATTAAATAATATTAGCTCACATAAAGATTCTTTTTCTCACTTGGATAATACATTGATATATATGTGATATATGTTAATTGTATTATTTTATTTTGTTACAATAAATATTGTATATGTGATATATAATATTGTAACATGTTAGGGTTACAAATGCAACATGCTTTGTAGAGTTTAAACAAGGTTAGGGTTTGGATTAGGGTTAAGCTTGGATGAAACTTTCATGAAGCTTCTTGAAGCTTTGACTTTGACTTATGATATTTTGTGTAGATATTTATTAACCCAACCCAAACCCTTTACCATAGTTAATTCTCTATAAGGGTTAAGTCTTCATTCTTAACCCATGGTTGCAATTCTAACCTTACACAATGATTTCATTATTCATCACAAATAGATTTCATCTTCTTCTTCCTCTTGAAAAAGCTTTCTAGCTTTTTGACATGTGATGATAATGAGTGAGAAATTGAAAACAAAAGAGAGCTAAATTCCTGCTTCACCATCCTCATCTATTCTTGTCACTTAGATTAGGGTGTTTGCTTTGCTAATACTTGATTAGTGAAGCAAGAGCTTGGGTTTGAGTTTCTTCAAGGTAGATCATCTTAGTTGTTGAAGATCGGAAGCAAGGTTGCATCTTTCTCTTCATGGAGCCTCTCTAGAGTCCGGGTACTTGATGATCACAGTGAAGGGACCACTACTCGGAGCTAATGAAGTGAAGGACGGACTAAAAAGGTTGTAATCCCTCTCTCTTAGATGTAAAGTTGTTTACATGCTTTGTTAACCCTAAAACTCTAGCAAAGATCCTCGCTTTAGGTTGTTCGGCACTTCAAAATTTTAAATTCGGCATGGTTGATGCCTTATAGACTCTTGTGACAGTGCCTTGTAACCTTATATACTTGACACGGATTTCCATGGATTTCATTGATGATGTTTCAGATTAACATACAAATTTTACTATGATAAAAGTTTAAGATTTCTTATACAGATATATCCAGACTTCATGGTTGATTGTTTTACATTCATGGTGCATACTCATACACTTGACATGTTACTACTTGAGGCATTGACACGAGCACTGAGCATTTCACTTACGCATAGATTATTACCCTGCCACAACTAGATGACTAGGGTTATATTAAGTATATTATTATGACCTAGAGAGCGTCGTGCATGCGATTTCTACTCGCAGATATCTTCTACTCACGAGTTGGCAACTCACCCCCGTTGTTCTAAATTTTCTTACAGGTTTCGATGTACAGGTTTCCTTGGCAGCTTGTTGGCACATCATTTCATTCAGGATGATTTGCTTGGTAGGTTGGTTCACTTGTATCAGGACCGCCGTTGTACTTTTATTATTTCATTTGTATCTAGTATGCTCCATCAACCAGACTTGTATTACTTGATAAATTTAGAAGACCAGTTGCTTATTCTTTCGACCTTAGAGTCGTGCTTGTACTATTATGGTTTTCTGGTGGTTTTGATGGTTTTCTTTGAGTTTTGTTCCTCACCCTTCAGCGTTGTATATTATATTGCTTGCGTGGTTGTGACCACCAATTAGCGAATAGCTAGCTCCCGCTTAGGGATGCCTTTTTATTATTGCTTATGTATATATTCTTATTTGTACCCGTTTGGGGCCAGTTTTTACAACGGAGACTCTGCCGAAATTTTTGAGAAATTTGATATTGCTTTTAAACATGTTTTCCTTTACTTCTTCTTTTAAATGGTTTAGATTCTGGGTTTCGGCTTTCTTAGATTACGTTATGCCTTTAGACATTTCGTAATTTAAGTGTCGGTCACGTTCCGTACCTTCGGGTCGTGACAGATCTCCAGGGAGATCGAGGATAGGAGAGTATATACAGAGGACAACGGCGCGGATCCACTCACAAAGGCCTATTTCCTAGTAGAGACTTTTATGGGATAGTTGAGTATGAGATACTTCAACCACAGCTAATTGTTGGGTATGCGATACCACAACAGATAGCCCTAGTGCAAGTGGGAGATTGTTAGTGATATGTATGCCCCAGAGGCCATTACTGTACATACGATGTATATTGTAATGGATGCTTGGACAAATATATGGAGGTCTTTCTTGCTCGACATGATAGTATGCTATCTGGTTGCTCTTTATCTTAAATGTACTCTGATTGTCTCTATGTTACATGTTGATAAAGCCCATAGGATGAGTACTTGACTACCAGGACTCTGATGTAGGTCATACTTGTGGGGACAGTGTAGTCGCTAAGTACATCCTTCAAATGTTCCTAGTTGTAGGTGTATCGAGACAGGGCATCGATATACCAGAGTAGACTAACATATAGCTTCTCGACCCATGTAGATGGGCGATGGATGATCCCATATCCATTGGTGTTTGACATCAGAGATAGTATACGGGTGCTCAGTGGAGACTGGGTACACTGGACGGACTCGCCGAGAACTCCAAGATGGTATTATACCTCACGTCAGATGGCAGTTCTCTGGTGACACTGGTACAGGTTAGTCTTTAGACCCGAGATCGTCATAGTGTCTTGTATGATTCCCACTGTTCTTTGATTTCCACCTTACCACGTTCAAGAGAACGTGCAAAACGGTGGCTTTTGAGTACAGTCCCGAATCACATGGAGGCAATGAGCGATAGGAGGGGTTTCGTATCTCCCGGTATTGGGAGTTGATGTTGCGCTGTGTTCGATTGGCTATAACTGGAAATCCCTGGCCAGGGTTGCTGAGATTTACTGGTAAGTGTTATCAATAGTTTCTCGAACTGTTATGGGCCTCATATCGACACGACATATCGGTTACTGGGGTCTGACGTTTACCACCCCTAGACTAGATATGCGACATATCAGACGAAGAGACCGGACTGTACGGGGGTGTTACTGGTTGGATTCGCAGGAGAATGTACAGGCTTGCTTGTTAATCTTCTGATCACTCAATACCTGGGTAGCTGTTACGTTTAGCTGAACGTTTGCAGCTTGTGGGTGTTTGATATGATCATCACCTACTGCCGGCGTATTGACGATTCTTTAGAGTCCTACACAGAGGTTTCCTGACTCAGGAAAAACGGAGTAGGAGCATATATGTGATATGTGCGGGACCGAGAATAATATGATATGAGATACCGTATTCTATTCTCGCGATATGTGATATCGACCGGGTATATGTGATATAGCCGGGTCATCGGATCAAGTGTTGATTCGATGAAATGGTACACGTTATATTAGTCGGTTATATGTAATATAGCCGGATTATCGGATCAAGTGTTGATTCGATAATATAATGTATAATTATATATGTGATATATTATGTTACGTTAACTAATATAAGCTCGCTTTATTGATTCATTTTCTCACTAGATAATACATTGATGTATATGCGATGTATGTTAATTGTATTATTTTCTTTTTGTTACAAAATATATTGTATATGTGATATATAATATTGTAACAATTTAGGGTTACAAATGCAACAATGATTTTGAGATTAAACCTAGTTAGGGTTTGGATTAGGGTTAGCTTTTGGGTTAGCTTTTGGATGAAGCTTTCATGAAGCTTCATGAAGCTTTGACTTTGTCTTTAGCTTTGATATTTTGTGAAGATATTTGTTAACCCAACCCAAACCCTTAACCTATGGTTTATTCTCTACATGAGTTAAGACTCTCATTCTTAACTCTTGGTTGCAATTGTAACCACAACAACAATTCATTATTCATTACAAAAGGATTTCTTCTTCTTCTTCCTCTTGAAAAAGCTTTCTAGCTTTTTGTTTGTGATGAAAACAAAGTGAGATAAAGAAAAAAAAAGAGAGCAAAATTCCTACTTCATCATCCTCATCTATTCTAGCCACTTAGATTAGAGCGTTTGCTTTACTAATACTTGATTAGTGAAGCAAGAGCTTGGGTTTGAGATTCTTCAAGGTAGATCATCTTGGATTAGTGAAGTTTTCAAGCAAGGGTGTATGATTCTCTTCATGGAGCCTCTCTAGAGTCCGGGTACTTGATGATCGCAGCGAAGGGACCTCAACACGGAGCTTATGAAGCGAAGGAACGGACTACAAAGGTTGCAATCCCTAACTCTTAGATGTTAAAGTGTTTAACATGTTAGTTTGGTTTGATTCTTTAGTTAAAGTTCCTATGTTTAGGATTATCTATAATGGTAAAATTTAAAATTGGCATGTGTGATGCCTCCCAAAACCTTGCTGCCGTTGTCGGTAACCCAACACGGTTTTCTCTATGACAGTGGGAGCGAGAATTGCAGCATGAGATGATGACCCAACTAGTTTTGAGCAGGCCATCATGAGTGGAGACTCTGTAAGAATGGCTGGATGCTAAGCGATCCGAGATGGAATCCATATACACCAACAAAGTATGTACTTTGGATACTTTATCTGAAGGGTTAAATCCCCATCAGGAACAAGTATATCTTGAGAAGATTACTTGGTGTAGATGGAAAAGTTGAGACTTTCAAAGCTAGATGATTGATCTGTTTTAAAGAAGTTTTTGTAGAATAACCGCAATCAATAACGGTGTCGCGTGTAGCTAGACCGAGATGAGTACGGGTCGTCCTCAGGGAAACGTTGAATCTTTTTATCTTACTTTAGGCGTGTTGATTAGGAAAGAAGGAAGAATAATGAATAGTGAAGAATGGTTGTAGATTATAGATCCACGTCAAACACGGATGCAGGATATAGATCTAGATTAACTACGGATGTAGGTTTTATATTAGAAAGGGGCTTGTAGGGTTCGTTAAGATTTAGTAGTTATGGATGATTAATTAAAGATTGCTCCTTTTATCCTTTAATAGATTTAAAACTAGATCGACAGTGATGCATGTAGATTAGGGTTTTTGGAGAGAATAGGGTTCCCAGTCTTAACCCCTATCTTGACATGGATCTTCGTTCATATCTAGCCTTTACCAAAACAATTGTTAATCTAATTTCTAATCGTGGTCGTGACTATCAATGAATTGATAGTGCGCCCGATTAGGATGTTAACTATTCTTTTGATAAAGTTTATAAACTTTATAGGACGTAAAAAGAGTTTAAGGATCTTCATCATCCATTAATCTACCATAATCCTACGAACCCTAACAAGTGGAGAATTACTCGCGCATGTTGGGAAAAGAAATGATAGAAAGGGAAATCATATTGAAAACTATAGAAAATAAAATGATATAAGAAAACAACTACCTTTCTTAATCAACAAGATCAAGTACACTTTGTTCCTTTAGAAAATGATTACAAAACCTTAGTTTGCTTCTCGATCTCTTCTAAGGAGGTAGATGAACTGTCGATGATCAACTAGGATTCTTAAGCCGTCGTGGACTTCGTGATCGCGTCGGTTTAATGATTTTTCCAAGAGGCTCCCGGTCCATACTTATAGTCACAGAGCCGCCAGAACCCTAATTTCCTAATATGGTAACTAGTTGTTAGGATCCAAACCAGAAAATCCAGATCCCTAACTCCTCAGTATTGCGGCGGAACCGCGGCCATTTAGTGGGTTTGGTCGCGGATCCGCGGTGGGTTAGGGGTTTCCTTGCTTCAAAAATCTTATGGCCTCTTCTGGTGACACATATAGACTATTTTGATATCTGGAATCTGAAAATCTTCTTTAAATCTCTGCCAGAATTGATTTCTTCGATTTACTTTAAGATTTCGGCAGATTTGATCTTGATAACTCGGATTTCCTTGATTCCAGTCCTGATATAATTTCTGCACAATTATCTCAATAAATAATGTTAGTAGAATTTGTTTTTATTGAGATATTATCTTAACCATTTGACATGATATTAAAGTTTTAAAAGAATTGGTCAAAGATATTTAATAAGGTAAATATATTTAAATGGACCAAATATTACATAGATATTATATGCTTACATTTTCCTTCATAATGTTAATTATAATATATTAACACATGAAAATAGTATTTTTACGGATAAACTCTCATATGTGTCATATTTGTAATAAACACCTTTTTTATATAAAAATAGTAAGGAAAATGTCATATCAAATGCACAATATTTTTGACTGAACAAATACCCCCAAACTTAACTTTAATCGTCCCGAGCAAACTGGTTATTCAAGAGAAGCAGAAAAAGAAAAAGAAAAACCTAAGTAGCACACTTTCGTAGGCAACACGATTGCACTGAGCACGTGCAACAAGCCGTTAAACCTTTAGGTGTCCCTAGTAGGAGGACTGTTGTCTCCTGAGGGTTTTCAGCGGATTACACCCACAAAATCCTATAATGAAAGAAAGATAGTGAAAGTTACATACAAAGATAAGAATTATAAAAGAAAGAACTTGAAAATAAGAGTTTTCAACTACACCAGTTTTTCAGTTGCTATGAGCCTTATCTTAATGACCATGAAAAAAATGTTAGAAATCACATAATCCCTCAATAAAACATAGCCTTTAGTCGTCCTCCCTGTCTTTCTTCCAAATATTGATCATATATCTCTACGTGTGTGTAAAAGACATCTCTACACTTAGAGAATTAAATTCAAGCTATCATACTCCTGTCCATCTTCCAAAGTACTTTTTAGTCGGTGAAGTTTTTTATGAAATTGCTCACACATCCTTTATGCGACCGTTAATACTTCTTGAGGTACTAACCAACCGATTACAAAATGTGCTTGCGTATTAAGGTGTAATTCCTCGTCTTGCAACACCTAAGGCTTAGCAGTGGCTCCCAAACCAGATGGTCTAAGGCACTAGGTGATAAAGCACCCTTGCTATAATTTTTTTGCTGCCTTGGTAATTACAAAACCAGTGTTCATTTTTTTCTTCTTCACCTCTTATATTTTATTTTATTCTCCTTCATACTAAAGCTTTTAGATAAGAGCATTTCAAGGTATCCTCTATTATCCCAAGTTTCAAGATGTGTGTAAGTGCGTATAGTAGGGTATCAACGTTCAAATGTTTGGCCTCAAGAATAGGGACTATTTTTCAGACTTATTTTTATCCTCAGATTAGCAATTTCCTTCATCTTACTAACCCTTGAGACAACAGCTCATAACTACTTATTACTAGATTCGTTTAAGAAAACATTTAACTTTCTTGCATTTCTCAAACTATTCATATCTTTCATATGTAAATTCACTTTCAAACTTTCATCATTTAAATTTTTTTTGTGCATATATATAGTATAATGCAAAATAATGCGTGAATAAGAACAAACCTCCCCCAAACCTGTTTACAGCAGTGTTCTCACTGATGTCATCTGTTAAGCTTAAAAAAACTATGGACTTCGGAGGAAAAGTAAAGGGGACAAGAATTAATGAAAGTGAAATCCTCCCCCAAACTTATTTTGGCTCACACTTTTGTCAAAATTTTCTTTCAAGAGCCAAAATGTATGCCTCCCCCTGAAACTAGAGTAAAATAGTATTAAGCATTTAAAATTTTTCGGGGGGGGTTAAAGTTATAGGTCAAAGTAAAGCCTTACAAAGACCAAAAGTCAACACCAACCATTCAAAAAATTTATCGATGAAGCATCAAGGTTGGTGGAAGAACATGTCGCCTATTGACGTGAAAAAGTGGGGAGGAGATAAGAGGTGTAATGGAAAAGGTTTACGTCTCGGTTTGTAGAGACGAAACAATGATGATGGATTACTCCCATTCTCATTCTTGATAAGAAGAAGATGTGGCGGTTCAACTTCTTTAGGTTGGGGTTGATTCATCACAACGCCCATGTCTTCTAAGAATGCGAGTTCTTCAGCGAAGATTTCTTCAAAGATTTCATCGATATCCCGAATAATAATCTCATCGGAAAGAACGGGATGATACTCGGACTCCATAAAAGGTTCACATTTAGCATTAGACGTTGACCCGGACAATAACGTAATAGCGGAGTCGGGATCAGTATCGTAAAGCAGTTCAAATTAGCTACTGTCGGAATCCATCCTTTCGACAGAACATACTTGAGCATATGGTTCGGAGGGTTCACTTCCCAACTTGTAAATGTTAAGCTCAATTGACATCTTCCCGAAGGATAGGGTCGTAGAGTCGTTTCGACAATTGATTATTGCGTTGGAAGTCGCAAGAAAAGGTCGACCTAAAATTACCGGAATTTGGTTTCGTGGGTTCTCAACAGGTTGTGTATCTATAACGATAAAGTCCACAGGAAATATAAATTCCCCGACTTTGATTAACACATCCTCTAGCTCACCCCTAGGTTGGGTGATAGATCGATCGGCCATCTGAAGAGTGCAATGCGCCGGTTTTAACTTTCCGATCCCTAATTGCTCATAAACAGAATACGGAAGCAAGTTAACACTAGCACCTAAATCGAGTAGAACATGATTGATATTTTTACCCCCAATAGAAATAGAAATTGTAGGACTGCCGGGGTCCTTTCGTTTCTTGGGTAGTTGTTGTGTAAAAGCAGTTCTCACATTACTCGCAAGAAAAACTTTTTTAGGTACTTGAATTTTTCTCTTCCTACTGCACAAGTCCTTTAGGATTTTAGCATAAGACGGAACTTGTTGAATAGCATCAAGGAGAGGAATGTTTATGTTAACTTGCTTAAAAATTTCCACAATCTTCTCCATTTGTGGACTTGTTCTGTTGCCCCTTAACCTGTTTGGATAAGGTGCTTTATCAATAAGGGCTGGGTCCAACATTGGAGAGGATTGTGGGGATGGAATGGATCCCAGAGTTGGAGTGGGGATCGTTTTAGATAGATTTATGGAAGTGGGATGAGGGTTCGAGCCTTGTGGAATACGGAGAATAGGCTCGGAAGAAGGTGGGAGACTAGACGAATTAGGGGAAGAAGTAGAAGCCGGGGTTTCAATTGATTCCTCATCATCAATTTGTTCACCCATTTGATTGTTCAACACTCTTCCTGATCTCAACGTGGTAACGGCACTCACATTATGACTTTATGAGTGGCCAGGATTAGGTATAGGTTGAGATGGAAGTTTCCATTTTCTCTCTCGCACTCATCGCGGCATTTATTTGTGCAAGTTGTGCTTCTATTGATTTAATACTCTCACCGTGGGAGGCGGAGTCTTTCTTTATGGTATCAATAGAAGACCTCATGTCAGCCGACATTTGGATGGAATGTTTCATAAACAAATCCAAAGTTTGTGCGAGTGAGGAGGAGTTATCGGTACCGGTCGTTTGGAAAGAATTATTAGAAGGTACAGAATTGTTGACCGGATTTTGAAGATTTTGTGACTGAAAAGGGTGCTGAGTCTGTTGTGGTGGTTGTTGTTGCTGTGGAGGAGGTCTTTGGTAATTGCTTTGGAAATGGTTTTGATTTTTGTTTTGGTTCCAAGCAAAGATAGGATGATTCCTCCATCCCTGATTGTACGTGGAAGAATAAGGATCGTTTCTAGGTTGCTGCTGAAAAGTAGCATTAGTTTGCTCGTAACCTTGAAACGGTGCATTCATAGGACATTCTTCGGTCAAGCGTGATGTATCGGAACAGCAACCACACACGATCTTGGGGAGCGTTACCTGGTTTAGGGAGACAGATGAGAATTTGTTCTCAATAGCGTCGAGTTTCTTTTGCATCGCTACCATTTCGGCTTTTACTGCGATGGAAACATCGAGCTGATGAATACCTCCCCTAGATGAAGGTGGTCTAACGCTTTCCCACTGCAAAGTGTTTTCAGCGAGATCTTCCAGATATTTCCAGGCTTCACCATCGTCTTTGGACATGAAATTGCATTAACACATGGTTTCAAGCATCTGCTTTGTCGCTGGATTAATGCCTTCATATACAATTCGGCACAGATCCTATCTATCTATTCCATGATGAGGACATTGGACATGCAGATCCTTGAAACGTTCAAAGCGCTTCCAAAAGGGTTCATTGGGAAGCTGGGTAAACTGGTTGATTTCGCTCCTAACACGGGAGGTCTTATGATTTGGGTAAAATTTCTTAAGGAATGCTATTACAAATTCGTTCCAATTGGTAATGGAGTGTGTGGCGGTGTTATAAAGCCATTTTTCTGCTAAGTCGCACAAAGTGAACGGGAGAAGACGTAATCGCATAGCATCTACGGACAGTTGTGAAGTATCCATCATTACGCATACGTTTTCGACTTCGGTGATAAAAACGTATGCGTCTTCAGACTCGAGACCGTGAAATTTGGGCAATACGTTGGTGTAGTGGGGTTTAATTTCGAAATTATCCCCATTGGCTCGTGGAATAAATAAACAGGTAGGAAGGGGACCGCGTATAGGATAGCATCTCTCTTGGAGAGAAATGCGTGGTGGATTCTGCGCACCTACGGGTGGTGGCAGGGTGGTGTTATAATCTGATGGAGTACCGTCCATCTCAGGGGATGTCATGGGTGGTGGGAAAAAAGAAGATGAAGAAGCACCGACTTCGGAGTCGATAGCCGAAACACGGACAAAATGGGTACTAGAATCCCGTGTCCAGCCAAGCATGCACTAAACGGGTTTAGCACAAGTGGAAGCGTGTGTGTGATTTAAAAATTGGTTTGTTTTTGAAAAAGTGGGGCTCGAAACAAATCACACAAAAATGCAAAAACAGCCCTAGAACTAAGGTTACCTAGGTCAAGTCTCTAGACCACTCCTAGACTTCCAAAGGACAAGCCGCAGGATCAATTCTCTACCACCTCTTTACTACTCTTGCGGCCAGATAAGTCTCAGGTAAGTGGGAGGTATCCGCTATACGAATCACCGAAAATAGCTGGCCTAATTAAATAACCACTTGCCTTCGACACACTTGCCTAGACACCACAACAGTAATGTGGATAAGCGATAGATTACCCACGACCTTCCTCTGTCCTATTTGAGAGCGACGGTCCTTAGAGTCTTGTCTAGATATTTTTTTAATTAATGTAGGGTTGATAAAGATGCTCATTTTGTGATTTGCGGGGCCTAGGAAGGGTGATAAAATCCCCACCTAATCCGAATTTTGGTCTTTGCCCCTTAAAGTCCGTATTAAAATATGCACAAACCAACCAATTACAAAACTTTGCAAAAAGATTTTTTGAGCGGCGATATTTTGCAAAGAATCCTGCAGAAAAGATATTTTATTGGATTTTAGAGGAGAGAGAAAGATATAGAAAAGATACCAGAGAATTTTGAAACCCTAAATCCCTAATTGCACCGCCGATCCGCCGCTAATTGGCCCTTGTTGCCGCGGTTCCGCCGCCGACTTGGGAGATGTGGAGGAGATTTTTGCTACGTGGCCTCCTTTGTTCCTCTGGATCTTGATGAATGTCTCTGGCTCTATGTTTCCTCAAGTCTGTGACTCCAGATCCCCTTGCAAAATTTCACACAATAATCGTTAAATATACAATTTGCAGTTTTATTTTATTTATGATATTGATCGAATAAGAATTCAACACAAATAGTTAGAATAAAAAATTACGCACGTATCCCCGGCAATGGCACCATTTGATTGATCTGTTTTAAAGAAGTGTTTGTAGAATAACCGCAATCAATAACGGTGTCGTGTGTAGCTAGACCGAGATGAGTACGGGCCGTCCTCAGGGAAACGTTGAATCTTTTAATCTTACTTTAGGCGTGTTGATTAGGAAAGAAGGAAGAATAATGAATAGTGAAGAATGGTTGTAGATTCTAGATCCACGTCAAACACGGATGCAGGATATTGATCTAGATTAACTACGGATGTAGGTTTTATATTAGAAGGGGGCTTGTAGGGATCGTTAAGATTTAGTAGTCATGGATGATTAATTAAAGATTGCTCCTTTTATCCTTTAATAAATTTAAAACTAGATCGACAGTGATGCATGTAGATTAGGGTTTCTGGAGGGAATAGGGTTCCCACTCTTAACCCCTATCTTGACATGGATCTGCATTCATGTCTAGCCTTTACCAAAACAATTATTAATCTAATCTCTAATCGTGGTCGGGACTATCAATGAATTGATAGTGCGCCCGATTAGGATGTTAACTATTCTTTTGATAAAGTTTATAAACTTTATAGGACGTAAAAAGAGTTTAAGAATCTTGATCATCCATTAATCTACCCTAATCCTACGAACCCTGACAAGTGGAGAATTACTCGCGCATGTTGGAAAAAGAAATGATAGAAAGGGAAATCATATTGAAAACTATAGAAAATAAAATGATATAAGAAAACAACTACCTTTATTAATCAACAAGATCAAGTACACTTTTTTCCTTTAGAAAATGATTACAAAACCTTAGTTTGCTTCTCGATCTCTTCTAAAGAGGTAGATGAACTGTCGATGATCAACTAGGATTCTTAAGCCGTCGTGGACTTCGTGATCGCGTCGGTTTGATGATTTTTCCAAGAGGCTCCCGGTCCATATTTATAGTCACAGAGCCGCCAGAACCCTAGTTTCCTAATATGGTAACTTGTTGTTAGGATCCAAACCAGAAAATCCAGATCCCTAACTCCTCAGTATTGCGGCGGAACTGCGGCCATTTGGTGGGTTTGGTCGCGGATCCGCGGTGGGTTAGGGGGTTCGGTGCTTCAAAAATCTTATGGCCTCTTCTGGTGACACATATAGACTATTTTGATATCTGGAATCTGAAAATCTTCTTTAAATCTCTGCCAGAATTGATTTCTTCGATTTACTCTAAGATTTCGGCAGATTTGATCTTGATAACTCGGATTTCCTTGATTCCAGTCCTGATATAATTTCTGCACAATTATCTCAATAAATAATGTTAGTAGAATTTGATTTTATTGAGATATCATTATAACCATTTGACATGATATTAAAGTTTTAAGAGAAGTGGTCAAAGATATTAAATAAGGTAAGCATATTTAAATGGACCAAATATTACATAGATATTATATGCTTATATTTTCCTTCATAATGTTAATTATAATATATAAACTCATGAAAATAGTATTTTTACGGATAAACTCTCATATGTGTCATATTTATAACAAACATCTTTTATTATATAAAAACAGTAAGGAAAATGTCATATCAAATGCACAATATTTTCGACTGAACACTAGACTTGTTGTAAAAGGCTCTCGTCATCGACCAGGTATGGTTTAAGATGAAACCTTTTCTCTGGTTGCTATGCTTAAGTCCATCCGGATCCTACTTGCCATTGCTACATACCATGACTACGATTTCTGGCAGTTGGGTGTCATGACTACTTTTCTAAATACTGATTTAGAAGAGAGCGTCCATAAGTACACAGCCAGAAGGCTTCATAAACAGTGGGAGCAGCTGATACGTGTGCAAGTTGCTTTACAGATTAAAGCAGGCATCGTGGAGTTGGATCATCTATTTTGATGTGGTAGTCAAAGCGTTTGACTTCATCAAAATGGTAGATGAACCTTGTATATACAAAAAGGTAGTAGAGAGTAAGGTGGTCTTCCTCGTATTATACGTGGATGACATACTCTTGATAGGAAAGGAGTTTCCTATGCTACACTCGGTCAATCTCCACTTATCACATAGATTCTCCATATAGGATCAAGGCAATACCTCCTAAATCCTAGGTTTTGGATCTATGAGATAGATCTATGTGGATGTTAGGATTCTCACTAGGTGTAGTGAGATGGTATCAATAAATCCAAGGGAGAATCACTGGATAGCTTCCATGGTGGTAAGGTCGACTGAATGTCAGTCACAGGCATTGTCTTTACCATCAGTGGAGGGACGATATATTGGAATAATTCCAAGCTAGATACCGTGGCAAACTAGACGATAAAGGCTGGATACATCGCTACCAAAGATGCTACCAAAGAGGAAGTCTGGGTGTATATTAGTTCATGAGATGAACTTCGTTCCTACCGTTGTGTGACAATGGAGTTGTGGCTTAGGCCTGGGAACCCCCGTCCCATCAGTGACCCAGTCATATTCTAAGGCAATATCACCTGATCATGGAGATGGTTGATCTCCAGGGAGATCGAGATTAGGAGAATAGACTCAGAGGACTGTTGGAGATAGTGCCCTCAGAGTCAATTATTGGATCACAGGCATGTGATTGCAATGATTGAGGGAGGACCTGTCCCAGTAGGACAGTCTTACTCGAGATGATAGTATGCTATCTGGTTTATCTTTATCATCGTCTACTGCTTTAGGTGACCTGACAGGTCGCTATTACACGTTGATAGAGCCCCTAGGATTCTTGCTTGACCACCAGCAGTATGAGGGCGATCATATAAGTGGGAGCTGGGGTCTATAAGCACATCCTTAAATGGTCCCTAGTCGTGGGAGTTTCGAGACAGGGCATCGATACTCCAGAGTAGACTAGTGTATACAGTCGAGACCCCGACGAGGGGCGGTGGCCGGTCTCACAAGCCACTGGTGTCAGTTGGTTCACCTAAGATGTATACAGGTGCTCATTGGGTTATGAGTACACCGGACAGGACTCGCCGGGAACATGCTAGTTGGTCTTATACCTGACGTCAGATGGCAGTTCCCTGGTGACATCTGTACAGGTTAGTTCATCGACCTGAGGATCGTCATTTGTCTCGTGTGAGTTCCCACTGTACTTTGATTACTACCCTACCACGCTCAAAGAAGACGTGCAAACAGGTTTTAGTTGGGTACAGTCCCGAGCCACATAGAGGCAGTGAGCGGATCTTCAGGGGTTCGTCTCTCCCGGTATTGGGGGTGAGGTCGCGCTGTGTCTAGGAGAGCCATTACACAAAGCCCTCGGCCGAGGCAGGAGATTTACTGGTAGGTATTCCAGTAGTATCTCAGGGTGTTCTGGGCTACACTCCGACACGACTTGTACCGCTTTTGGGGGTCTGACTTTTACCAACCCCCTAGGCCCGCCATGCGATGCTCATAGACGAACGGACCGGACTGTACGGATATTGTCACTGACAGGCTCAGTAGGGTGTCAGGATGAGTTCGCTCATCGACGTCCCTTGTGGTCAATACCTGGTAGCCCGTTACGTATTGGCTTATACCTCTGACGTGCTAGTGGTTAAATCCATAACCAAGGTGTTGACGAGTCTTTAGAGTCCCCCACATTCAGTTGCTCAAGTTTTCGGGCGAAACGCTGTAGAGGCCGTATGGAGATATGGCAGGGTCCGATCAGATACGTGCGGTATTGCACGGATCAGGATCGGACGGATATTACTAGCCGGTTTTGGTTTAAGCCGGATCCTAGTATAGTACAGTGTAGATTTTGTCCCATTACATTTGTATTTCGGTCGGAATACAGATGCGGGTGTGTATACACAGTATCGGGGTTTTCCTGTAATTTATTACGGGACCAGTTTTCTGGAGTTGCCAGTTTGCTTTCCGTTTCGGCCAATTTCCTTTGTATCGTTCATTGGCCGAAGATTGGTGGAGGAGGGCTTATTTGCATTTGTGCAAATAAGCATTTGTGGAGGGTGTTCTTTACATTTTATTGGATCATGATGGCTCACCATCACTTGACTTTCCTTCTTCATGATGACTTGACTTTTTGAAGTCATCATGCTTGATGATGGTGGCTAGACCTTTTGGAATGATTGGTTGGTTGAGTGTTGGTTATTCCTTGTGATGATTTCTTCTCATCATCTCTTTTCTCTCTCTTGGATTATGAGAGACCCTTATTGCTTTGATACACTCTCTCCCTCATTCTCTCCATTCTATAGAGCATGGCCGGCCAAGCTAAAATGGGGCTGCCCAATTTTGTAGTGTGGGATTTTTCACTCTCTTGAGGCTTGCAAAATCCCCAAGTTCCATCTCCAAAAGGTTTATATCATTCCTCCACCAAATGGCAACCTCCACAACCCCAAAATGAGACATGGTTCTACACGTATTCTACAGCAAATCTTGGGCACGTCGACTCGCCAGCTTCGTGCCCGAGTTGCCTCGGTATAGAGGTGGGAGCCCGTAAAAGAAGCCGGCGACGTGGTGCCTTTCCGGCGAGGAGGTGGAGACCTGACATTCCGCGGGAGATCGGGACGACGACGAGAAGACCGGAGGACACGGATCAGTCGGTATATCTCTCTTCCCCATCTTGTAGTTAGCTAGGACTAGTTAATGGTTCGATCCGGGTTTTAGTGCGCGGTGGTGCCGGTTTGCTAGTTTGCAAAATTAAAGTTTTTCGCTTCCGCATTTGGCCTCGGGATGGAGGCCGGGGCGCCGCAATGCACTTACAGTGGTATCAGAGACTCGCCATTAACATAGTCTAGCTTTGTCTAATGTGTTTTACATTTCCGATCGAACAAAATTCCAAAAACCCGCGTTTTCTTCACATCAGTTTTCTGTCGAAATTTTTTGAAGTCCAAAAATTTTTCAGGTTGTATAAAACTGGTGTACTGGAAGTCCTAAGAGTTCTGGGGAAATTCGAGACATTGATCTTTCAGGGAGAGCGCAGAACCGCGGCCAAACCCCACTTGGCGCCGCGGTTCCGCCGCAGTATGGAGGGATCAATGCTTCAAATTTTTCCAGTGGGCTTCTGGGGTGAAAATAGGGTTTCTGGAATATTATTTTTGGGCCCAGAATTTCTTGATGTGCTACAGTAGTACTTGGGGGCCCACTTGATAAAATTTATTCAATCGGATATTTTAAAAACATTATTTCACAGTATTTACATTATATCTGCGACCGTGAATGTCACTTGATCGGTAAATCCTGTCTAACTGCTATAGCCCGGTTAGACGGATTTGCGAACGTGACCTTCACGTTGATGTTCTGTGTATTGCTGTGATGTTGCGGATCGGTCGTGGGGGATAGCCTGGATGCAATGCTAGTACAGTTTTTGTTGTATTATGTACATTTGATATTGCGGGGCGAGCGTCCGACATGTGGACTGCCGTCACTGCCTGTTTGTATTATTATTTTGGGGCACGACCAGGTTGCGGTCGATGTACCCGTTGTATGTATATTTTACTTTCTGTACTAGGATTGCCCCGCGGAGGGGTGCACGAATAGCCGGGTTCTGGAGGGCAACAAGCCCGCATCTCATGGCATTGAGACGGAGGGGGCTTCACTCTAGAATTGGCGGGCTATTCGCCGCACTTGTAGGGGGTACAGGTTGACCCAGGAGGGGTGCCCAAGTTACCGGATTCCGTGAAGTGCTGGGTGGTCCATTCACGGTGCTGAAGGGGGCTGCCTCGCTTCAGGTTTTGGCGGGTGACTTGCCGCGCCCGTAGGGGTCTAGGATTTCTTTGCACAGGCTATCCACACGACCAGGGGAACGTCGGGTTTCAGTAGTGGCTCTGTGAAACCCGGGGATCCCAGATATCTGTATTGTTCTGTGATGCTGTACATTTCTGTGATGTTGCATTTTTTATCACGCCTTGAGCGAAATATAATATATTGGTATATATATTAGTAGATGTTGTATATGTTTTGCATCCGCGCTAGTCCAGTCCCCGCTCTGTCGTTAGTTAGCTAACCTAACGGGTAATGACGGGACCCAGTGGCGAATGCGGATGGCATATACGTACATCAGTATATTTTCGTTCTTTGTGGTGTGATCAATTGATGGGACTGCGTTGATTCGGATCAATGCAAGTTAAAAACAAACCTAATCTGATGTTGTTGGAACACTTTTCAAAAAGCTGTTATTGCAAGGACGTTCACTTTTGTTTTGCATCGTGGTATTCAGTTGGAATATCCTGCTCCTCAGTCGATGAGGCAAAGGCCGAGATCCCTTCACCGGGAGTGACCCCTTGGACAAAAAGTTTGCGTCAGGGCATTAACTTCACTATAGCCGATTACTTTTGCTTTCCATCGTGGTATTCAATTGGAATATCCTGCACCTCATTCTACGGGGAAAGAGCCGAGATCCCTTCACCGGGAGTGACCTCTTTAGCAAAGGTTTTCGTCACTATATTTTTAAAAGCTATCAGTTCCTTCAACGATATCAAGTTCTTTACGTTAAAGGTTTTCGCCAGAAACCATTCGTAGCCCTCCGTCGTTTCATTTGGGTGGTCAATAGTATTCAAGTTGTGTATGTTGGCCAAAGTCAAGGCACAGTGATTGGTAGCTATTGGGGTATTCATATGCAGCATAGATAGATGCGTTGGTTTGGGACAGTCGTACTGCCATTTTGGCCAAAGTCAAGGGTAGGTACGGGTGGGTTCAAATTAACCTGGAGAATGATGGGTAGAACTTGACATGTGACTTATGATATGTTGGCCAAAGTCAAGGTCATAAGAGAATGGGGCAGAAATCACATCGGGAGTTTCAAAAGAACTGAAACTTGCCAGATATGCGCATACCTTCTGGAGTGTGACACCGTGAGCGGATTCCGTCACGTTATAATGCGATGATAGTTGGATCCCGATTCCCACTGATGAGTTAGTTTACTCCTCGGGTGACCCCGACTAATTCTTCTTTCAGGTTTGGAGGAGAATTTGAGGTACAGTGGGAGGTTTCCAGATTAGATAAATTGGTAACCATTCTGATCTAGGTTAGAGTGCATGCTGAGTGTTTCTTTTCTCTCTCTCTGGCAGCGACCATTGACCCGACCCTAAGACCATGACTCAGTGACCAAGTTGACCGAACCTTCTTAAACACTGGCTTTTGGATTGTCAGAGTTGCGAACCTCATTGCCACTCCTACTTTTACCCTTTTCTCCAGGACACCCCGTATTGCTACGAACGCCCACTTCCATTGGACAAAACCATCATATGGTTAGATACGAACTCGAAAGAATTTATTCGAGGATGGTTTCAGGTTCTGGAGGAAACGGATAGAACTATTCAGTTGTCTTTTCCTTTTACCTTCTCTCAGGTTGCGAGTACTCCTTAGTTTAGGAGATAGTACACCTATTATGCAAATTGGATAGTCTTCTTCCAAACCATAGGCAGGTGCCGACCGGTAGGGAATGAAGAAAACCAATTAGCATAAAGATGGTGTACAGAAGGTATTAAGTAAAGATATAACAAGGGATTAGTAAGAGGGCAAAGTAAATTGCGACTGATATTCACGACAAAACCAGGTATTTCATTACCACTCCCAAATCACCTTTGTATTTCTCCAGGACACTCCGTATCACTACGAAGATCCACAGTTTATTGGATACTCCATCGTATGGTTATATACGAACTCGAAAGAAACTTGTTCCAGTTCGGGGATGGATTCTGGTTCAGGAGAAATAGGAATAAGGTTTATTCGGTTGTCTTTTATCTTCACCTTCTCTCGCATAGCGAGTGTTCCTAGGATTAGGACAATACACCCATTATGCTTATTGGATAGTCTTCTTCCAAACCATAGGCCGGTGCCGAACGGTAGGGAAGGAAGAAAACCATTTGGCCTAAAGGGGTGTGCAGAAGGTAATGACTAAAGACATATAAAGGGATTTGGAGAGGTGGCAAAGAATTATACGGTTACAGTCGAGAATCTGGAAGAGGCATTACTAGGAATACCGGGATACCCTATCGAAACATTTTAATGTTTCAGTTTCACTGTGTACTGTTAAAGGAAAACTGATTTCCCAGTTAGACACTTGCTCCAGGGTATGTATTTACCAGGTATGATTCTCACATCTGTATGGTTTTACAGATGATGAGTGGGAGTAGGTTATTGGGAATTGGGTGATCATCCTCATTATATTGGGATTCGTTGTAATCGGTGATATTTAAGGAGATCACCTGGGCTGTTTGCCGGTCGGCAAATATTTGGTTTTGAATATCCGCTGTTGTGCACCAATTTTAAATTGATATATCTGTACGTCTATTTTCATAGAGTGATATATACCATTTTGAAATTATGTCTATGACATTTACCTATATCAGTGGATGGTTAGGTAAGGAGCATTAAAC
The DNA here is from genome assembly GCA_030015575.1 of Agapanthus africanus. Taxonomy (NCBI): domain Eukaryota; kingdom Viridiplantae; phylum Streptophyta; class Magnoliopsida; order Asparagales; family Amaryllidaceae; genus Agapanthus; species Agapanthus africanus. Next base: position 214,920,382 of record JASDDO010000029.1, read on the forward strand.
AGCGGTGTAATTCTTCTTAACCATAAGTACAGTTTTCAACCTACGACACACAGTGAATGAGTTATCAGACTCAAGGGACTTATACAGAGTATTGTATGTTGTCCAGGGTCCATCAGGACAGAGGGGTTCGTCCTCGTACTATATTCGGTTTACTTATGACTTCTCTAGTTTTTAGACAAGTGTTTCGTGGAAACACAGGGTCCGAATTTTGAGAAGTTATAGGTATTCGAATAGAGTAGAGAACCAGGTATAGCAAGTATCGGGATTCTTCAAAGTGATCGAAGATATAGATACTTGTGTATGGTATTCAGTTGATAGTAATGATAAAGAGAACTTGCTTCTTTTTCAGGTTACTCATAAATGGAAGCACTCCTAAGTTGGGTTATGCTGATCGTCCTTCTTCCATTTAGTTGACATACACTGGGGACAGCTGCATGATTTGAATCTGGTTCAATTAAATCAGTGCCTCTGGTTCTATATTGGATATAGAACAGTTCATATCTTAACATTGTTAAGGTACGGGGAGTTGTCCGGTTTATGCTTAAAACCAGACTCTGGATAACTCAAGGCACGTTTCTGTAATGGCTGTTTGTGGGTTGACCCAGGCTATGACGAGGGTTAATTTTCTACCATCTGGATGAACAATAGCGATATTGTTCTAGACTCGCCACAGTTTTATTAAAATGGATTTTTTCAGAAAACAGTAGTGGGAGTATGGTAGAACTGGAAGTGATTCCAGAACCGCAAACGATTACTGAAGATTTGATAAGGAACCTAAAGATTCAATCTGGTTTGACATTCCATTGGCCACTCCGCAGATAAGGTGGGTAACTTCAGGCACCCGAGAGGTACTCCGGTAGCCTCAAGGACGGTGACAGGGAAGTTCTTGTTTACCCACACTTGCCATTGCTGTTGTTCCAGGCTGCGAGACCCGGCAGGAGGATGAGTATAGCGTCGTTCTAAACTAGTTTTAGAAGTGAACGTGTATATGACTCTGCCAGAGGGTTGCCGTAGTCAGTGGGAGCAGCGGAAGCATTGGTGGACAGGTGGCTTATGTCTATTTATAGACTAAAGCAGATATAGCGGAGATAGATCATCAATTTCTGATGTGACAGTCATAGGTTTGACTTCATCAGAATAAGGGATGGATCTGTTGAGAAGGTAGTAGGATGTGATGTCATGGTATTTGGATGACATACACAGAATAGGAAAAGAAACTCCTATACTACAATCGGTTATACTTTGGTCGTCACACAGTGTTTTCTCCACATGGGACTTGGACATTATATCAGACATACTGGTTACTAGATCTATGGTTTTAGATCTAGATTTGGGTGGTTTCCCAATCAAGGGTACTTAGACAGCATTCTAAGAGTATTTAGAATGGACGACTCCTGGCACGGTAGTGTACCTGTAGGTGATGGAGTCACCTTCTCTAAAGGTGTCTTACAGACTAAAGGGGAGAGGGATGTGCATGATTGGCAGATCACTTGCTCAGGCAATTGAGTCAATCATGAAATGTCAAGTACCACACCAGATGTTGTTCTTGCACTAGATGCAATAAGTTGACATTGATCCAATCCTGGAGAAACAGTCGGAAGCAGTTTTAGAACATAAGTGGATGTTTTAGGGATATGATAACGACAGCCTCATTCGGGAGACAGTTATCATTCCAGGCTTCCAAGGTGACCTGGACGACAAGGAGGTTGTCAGAGTTATAGTTTTTTCCTTCTGACGAGAGGCAGTACTTTGGACAGATGGTCCAAGGCAATACTGAGGGAGGCATGGCGCTGGGTACTGATTAAGATCAGTTGACAATACAGTCTAAGAAGTTTGGATTTGGAGTTCATTTATGAGCTAGGTCCCATCAGACATCCAGACATATTCTGAGACAGGTATTGCTCATTTCGGGAGATGGCTTTCTCCGCGAACATGAGATATAGAGAGACATAGAAAGGAACATCAAAGCGGATCCACTCACTGAGGCTATTCCTCGAACGCAATAGTTTCGCAAACAGGCTTTGTGAGACTGACTAGTAGAGGAGTTGGGTGTTCGGTATCACACGGGCTGTGAGTATGCGACATCGCAATAATTAGCCTTGAGTGCAAGTGGGAGATTGTTGGAGATAGTGCCCTCAGAGTCAATTATTGGATCACAGGCATGTGATTGCAATGATTGAGGGAGGACCTGTCCCAGTAGGACAGTCTTACTCGAGATGATAGTATGCTATCTGGTTTATCTTTATCATCATCTACTGCTTTAGGTGACCTGACAGGTCGCTATTACACGTTGATAGAGCCCCTAGGATTCTTGCTTGACCACCAGCAGTATGAGGGCGATCTTATAAGTGGGAGCTGGGGTCTATAAGCACATCCTTAAATGGTCCCTAGTCGTGGGAGTTTCGAGACAGGGCATCGATACTCCAGAGTAGACTAGTGTATACAGTCGAGACCCCGACGAGGGGCGGTGGCCGGTCTCACAAGCCACTGGTGGCAGTTGGTTCACCTAAGATGTATACAGATGCTCATTGGGTTATGAGTACACCGGACAGGACTAGCCGGGAACATGCTAGTTGGTCTTATACCTGACGTCAGATGGCAGTTCCCTAGTGACATGTGTACAGGTTAGTTCATCGACCTGAGGATCGTCATTTGTCTCGTGTGAGTTCCCACTGTACTTTGATTACTACCCTACCACGCTCAAAGGAGACGTGCAAACAGGTTTTAGTTGGGTACAGTCCCGAGCCACATGGAGACAGTGAGCGGATCTTCAGGGGTTCGTCTCTCCCGGTATTAGGGGTGAGGTCGCGCTGTGTCTAGGAGAGCCATTACACAAAGCCCTCGGCCGAGGCAGGAGATTTACTGGTAGGTATTCCAGTAGTATCTCAGGGTGTTCTGGGCTACACTCCGACACGACTTGTACCGCTTTTGGGGGTCTGACTTTTACCAACCCCCTAGGCCCGCCATGCGATGCTCATAGACGAACGGACCGGACTGTACGGATATTGTCACTGACAGGCTCAGTAGGGTGTCAGGATGAGTTCGCTCATCGACGTCCCTTGTGGTCAATACCTGGTAGCCTGTTACGTATTGGCTTATACCTCTGACGTGCTAGTGGTTAAATCCATAACCAAGGTGTTGACGAGTCTTTAGAGTCCCCCACATTCAGTTGCTCAAGTTTTCGGACGAAACGCTGTAGAGGCCGTATGGAGATATGGCAGGGTCCGATCAGATACGTGCGGTATTGCACGGATCAGGATCGGACAGATATTACTAGCCGGTTTTGGTTTAAGCCGGATCCTAGTATAGTACAGTGTAGATTTTGTCTCATTACATTTGTATTTCGGTCGGAATACAGATGCGGGTGTGTATACACAGTATCGGGGTTTTCCTGTAATTTATTACGGGACCAGTTTTCTAGAATTGCCAGTTTGCTTTCCGTTTCGGCCAATTTCCTTTGTATCGTTCATTGGCCGAAGATTGGTGGAGGAGGGCTTATTTGCATTTGTGCAAATAAGCATTTGTGGAGGGTGTTCTTTACATTTTATTGGATCATGATGGCTCACCATCACTTGACTTTCCTTCTTCATGATGACTTGACTTTTTGAAGTCATCATGCTTGATGATGGTGGCTTGACCTTTTGGAATGATTGGTTGGTTGAGTGTTGGTTATTCCTTGTGATGATTTCTTCTCATCATCTCTTTTCTCTCTCTTGGATTATGAGAGACCCTTATTGCTTTGATATACTCTCTCCCTCATTCTCTCCATTCCATAGAGCATGGCCGGCCAAGCTAAAATGGGGCTGCCCAATTTTGTAGAGTGGGATTTTTCACTCTCTTGAGGCTTGCAAAATCCCCAAGTTCCATCTCCAAAAGGTTTATATCATTCCTCCACCAAATGGCAACCTCCACAACCCCAAAATGAGACATGGTTCTACACGTATTCTACAGCAAATCTTGGGCACGTCGACTCGCCAACTTCGTGCCCGAGTTGCCTCGGTATAGAGGTGGGAGCCCGTAAAAGAAGCCGGCGACGTGGTGCCTTTCCGACGAGGAGGTGGAGACCGGACATTCCGCGGGAGATCGGGACGACGACGAGAAGACCGGAGGACACGGATCAGTCGGTATATCTCTCTTCCCCATCTTGTAGTTAGCTAGGACTAGTTAATGGTTCGATCCGGGTTTTAGTGCGCGGTGGTGCCGGTTTGCTAGTTTGCAAAATTAAAGTTTTTCGCATCCGCATTTGGCCTCGGGATGGAGGTCGGGGCGCCGCCGTGCACTTACAAGGACAACACAGCGGATCCACTCACAAAGGCCTTTTTCCAGAGAGAGACTTTTATGGGATGGTTGAGTATAAGATACTACAACCACTACTATATGATGGGCCTAGTGCAAGTGGGAGATTGTTAGTTATATATATGCCCTGGAGGCCATTACTGTACATGAGATGTATATTGTAGTGGATGCTTGGACATATATAGGGAGGATTTTCTTGCTCAACACGATAGTATGCTATCTGGTTGCACTTTATCTTAACATGTACATTGATTGTCTCTCTGTTACATGATGGTAAAGCCCTTAGGATGCATACTTGACTACCTAGATTATGATGGAGATCATACTAGTGGGACAAAGGTAGTCTGTGAGTATATCCTTTAATGTCCCTAGTCGTGGGTGTATCGAGACGGGGCATTGATATACCAGAGTAGACTAGCGTATAGCTTCTCGACCCATGTAGATGGGCGATGGATGATTCCATATCCATTGGTGTTTGACATCAGAGATGATATACGGGTGCTCAGTGGAGACTGGGTACACTGGACGGACTCGACGAGAACTCCCGGATGGTATTATACCTCACGTCAGATGGCAGTTCTCTGGTGATACTAGTACAGGTTAGTCTGTCGACCCGAGATCGTCATAGAGTATTGTGTGATTCCTACTGTGCTTTGATTTCCACCTTACCACGTTCATGAGAACGTGCGAAATGGTGGTTTTTGGGTACAGTCCCGAGTCATATGGAGGCAATGAGCGATAGGAGGGAATTTGTCTCTCCCGGTATTGGGGGTTGATGTTGCGCTGTGCTCGATTAGCTATAACAGGAAGTCCCTGGCCGGGGCTGATTCAGAGATTTACTGGTAAGTGTTACCAGTAGTTTCTCGACCCGTTATGAGCTTCATATCGGCACGACTTATCGAGTTACTGGGGTCTGACGTTTACCACCCCTAGACGAGATATGCGACATATCAGATGAAGAGACCGGACTGTACGGTAGTGTTACTGATTGAATTCACAGGAGTATGAGCAGGCTTGCTTGTTGATCTTCTGATCGCTCAATACCCGGGTGGCCGTTACGTTTAGCTGACCGCTTGCGGCTTGTGGGTGTTTGATATGATCATCACCTACTGCCGGCGTATTGACGAGTCTTTAGAGTCCTACACAGAGGTTTCCTGGTTCATGCGAAACGGAGTAGGAGCACATAAGTGATATGTGCGTGACCAAGATTAATGTGCATATGTGATACCGCATTCTATTCTCGCGATTTGTGACATCGGCCGGTTATATGAGATATAGCCGGATTATTGGATCAAGTGTTGATTCGATAAGTTGTTGCATTTGATATTAGTCGGTTATATGTGATATAGCCGGATTCCTAGGCACACCCATGAGGTTCTACAACTGATCAACCATGCCAAAATCAAAAATTTCCATGTGCCAAAGAACCCTATACTAGATCGTTAACTAGAGGTAAGGCGAAAGAATGCAAGTTAACAACTTTAACTAAAAGGAAAGTGACTACAACCTTTGTAGATCCGGTCCTCCACTTCTCTAGCTCCGTGTTGACGTCCCTCCGCTGTGATCATCGGATCCCGGACTCTAGGGATCGTTTCGTCAGAGAAATGATCGGGCTAGGTCGTCGACTTCGATGCCGAAGATGATCTACGTCGAGGCAACTCAAGATCAAGCTCCATCTTCACTTGGTCATAGAACTTGTGAAGATAACACACTCTAGTACATGGCAAGTGGTAAAGGATGAAGAAATAGGAAGTGGGTTCAATTTGGATTTGGATTTCTCACACTTTTTCTAATGGCACCATTGGAGGTAGCAAGGTTTCTTCTTCTTGAAAAAGAAGAAGAAGAAAGAATATGATAAGAATTATATTTCAAAAAGAAAATCCAAGTGATTCTTATCATAATGCAACCATGGGTGACGTAACTAGTGTAGAGACTAAACTAGGATTTAAGTGAATGGTTAGGTTAAGGAAAAAACAAAATGGTAGATAAAGCTAAGAAGCTTCATGAAGCTTAAGCAAAAAACAAATTTAGCCACCATTTCATTTTTGCCAAAAGTAAATAAAATGAATAAGTGAATAATTTAAAACCCTAACCATTAACCTAAACAGGGTTTAAAGCATACACACACCCAAGTTTGCATGTATCATCAAACATGATACAAACTAGTGCACTTAACTATATCATATATACAATGTGCACATCAAGTAAGAAAATCCATCTTAAGTGAACAAATACTAGTTAATGTAAAATAATATATCAAATATATAATTATACATTAAATCATTAAATCAACACTTGATTTAATGATCCGGTCATACTGCATATAACCGACTAATATCAAGTGTATCAATGTATCGAATCAACATTTGATTCGGTAACCCGGCTATATTTTATATAACCGTCCGATGATACAAATCGCGAGAAAAGAATTCAGTATCACATACTGGTATTATTCTCGGTCCCGCACATTTCTCATATGCGCTCTTATTTCGTTTCGCTTGAGCCAGGAAATCTCTGTGTAGGACTCTAAAGACTCGTCAATACGCCGGCAGCAGATGATGATCATATCAAACACCCACAAGCCGCAAGCGGTCTGCTAAACGTAATGGCCACCCGGGTATTGAGCGATCAGAAGATCAACGAGCAAGTCCGCTCACACTCCTGTGAATCCAACCAGCAACACTTACCGTACAGTCCGTTCTGTTCGTCTGATATGTCGCATATCTCGCCTAGGGGTGGTAAACGTCAGACCCCAGTAGCTTGATAAGTCATGCCGATATAAGGTCTATAACAGTTCGAGAAACTACTGGTAACACTTACCAGTAAATCTCAGCAACCCTGGCCAGGGATTTCCGGTTATAACCAATCGAACACAGCACAACATCAACTCCCTATACTGGGAGAGACGAATCCCCTCCTATCGCTCATTGCCTCCATGTGATTCGGGACTGTACCCAAAAACCACCATTTTGCACGCCCTCTTGGACGTGGTAAGGTGGAAATCAAAGCACAGTGGGAATCACACAAGACTCTATGACGATCTCGGGTCTACAGACTAACTTGTACCAGTGTCACCAGAGAACTGCCATCTGACGTAAGGTATAATACCAGCTGGGAGTTCTCGGCGAGTCCGTCCAGTGTACCCAGTCTCCACTGAGCACCCGCATACGATCTCTGATGTCAAACACCAATGGATATGGGATCATCCATCGCCCATCATATGGGTCGAGAAGATATATGCTAGTCTACTCTGGAATATCGATGCCCCGTCTCGATATTCCCACGACTAGGAACATTGAAGGATGTACTCATGGACTACCCAGGCCCCACTAGTATGATCTACATCATAGTCCTGGAAGTCGAGCACACATCCTAAGGGCTTTATCAACATGTAATAGAGAGACTGCAAGTATACATGTTAAGATAAAGAGCAACTAGATAGCGTACTATCATGTCGTGCAAGAAAGTCCTACCTATATATGTCCCAGCATCCACTACAATATACATCCAATGTACAGTAATGGCCTCTAGGGCATACATATAACTAACAATCTCCCACTTGCACTAGGGCCATCTGTAGCAGTGGTTGCAGTATCACATACTCAACCATCCCATAAAAGTCTCTCTTTAGGAAAAGGCCTTTGTGAGTGGATCCGCCGTGTTGTCCTCTGAGTCTACTCTCCTAACCTCAATCACCCTGGAGATCAACTATCCCCATGATCAGGTGATGCTGCCTCAGAATATGTCTGGGTCACGGATGGGATCGGGGTTCCTGGGCCTAAGCCATACCTCCATTGTCACACAATGGTAGGAACCTAGTTCATCTCATGAACCAATATACACCCAAACTGCCTCTTTGGTAGTATCTTTAATAACGATGTTACCAGCCTTTATCGTCTAGTTTGCCACGGTATCTAGCTTGGAACTCTTCCAACATACCGTCCCTCCACTGAGGCTAAAGACATTGCCTGCGACTGACATTCAGTCGTCCTTATCACCCTGGAACCTTTCCAGTGATTCTCCCCAGGATCCATTGATACATCTTACTCCACCTAGTGAGAACCCTAACATCCATTTAGATCTATCTCATAGATCCAAAACCCAGGATTTAGGGGGTATCATTTTGATCCTATATGGAGAATCCATGTGATAAGTGGAGATTGACCGAGCGTAGCATAGGAAACTCTTTTCCTATCAGGAGTATGTTGTCCACGTACTCTACGAGGATCACCACCTTACTCTCTACTACCTTTTTGTATATATAAGGTTCATCTACCATTTTGATGAAGTCAAACTCTTTGACTACCGCATCAAAACAGACGTTCCAACTCTGCGATGCCTGCTTTATTTTGTAAAGCACCTTGTACACGTTTTCGCTGCTCCAACTGTCTATGAAGCCCTCTGGCTGTGTACTTATAGACGTTCTCTTCTAAATCAGTATTTAGAAAAGCAGTCATGACACCCAACCACCATATATCGTCTTCATGGTATGTAGCAATGGCAAGTAGGATCCGGATAGACTTAAGCATAGCCACTGGAAAAGGTTTCATCATTATCCACGCCTGGTCGATGACGAAAACCTTCAACAAGTCTTGCTTTGAGAGTCTCAACTTTTCCATCTACACCAAGTAATCTTCTCAAGATATACTTGCTCCTGATGGGGATTTAACCCTTCAGATATAGCAGCCAAAGTCCATACTTTGCTGGTGTACATGGATTCCATCTCAGATCGCTAAGCATCCAGCCATTCTTACAGAGTCCCTACTCTTGATGGCATGCTCGAAACTAGTTGGGTCATCATCTCATGATGCAATCCTCGCTCCCACTATCATAGAGAAACCGAAGTATCTCTCAGGCGGATGAGGAACCCTACTAGATCGGCGAAGAGGCTGAGGTTCGTTGGAATCTACTAAATCCTTTGGTTCTATCAAATCATTAGCTGAAGTTTGTATAGCTGGAACATTTCCAGTTCTACATAACAGACCTTGCCTCGAGCTTGTCCGGATTTTTCCTTTTAGACATTGGCCGGACAACCCTAAATCTTAACAAACTTAAGATATGGGCTCTTCCCTTTCCATATCACATATGAAATGGTAGGCAACTGATTTAATTTGAACCCTATTCAATAGGTATGCAGCTTCTTAAGTGCATAACTCCCAAAAGGAAATAGGAAACTCTGTAGTACTCATCATAGAGCGCACCATATCATATAGGGTGTGATTGCTCCACCCCGATACACCGTTGTGCTGTGGTGTATTCAGAGGAGTAACACTGAGAGAGAATCTCATTCTCCTTTAGAATAGTCCAAGAATTCCATGCACAAGTATTCTCCTCCCTGATCTCATCATAGGACATAATACTTACACACGTATTTTGGTTCTCTACTTCTAACTTATATTCTGTGAATATCTCAAAAGGTTCGGACTTATGTTTCAACAGGAACATATGTCTGAATCTTGAGAGATTATCAGAGAATGTAATGAAATACAAAGAACCGGTCTTGGCATGTGTAGACAGGGGACCTTCATACATCAATATGTATCATCCCAAGAGTTCACTAACTCTTTCTCTGCTTCCAATAAACAGAGCTATGGTCATCTTATCTCTGTGACATGACTGGCAAGTTTCACAAGATGTAAATTCAAACTAATTTAAATATACATCTAAATGTAACTTCAGTCAGTCGGGTCGCATTGATATGACCTAGTCTACAATGCCTCAAGAAGGATTCGTTCATTTCTGAACTCTTCCTCTTGTGTGTGTTCCGTATACTAAGAACTGTAGTTTGATTTAGAACATCAATTCTTTTAGATAACGTGCCTGAACCGATCAACTTTTGATATAGGAAATGTTCAAAATAATATCCAACAATACAAAATTTTAACATTTCTTTACTAATAAAGAGAGTGATATGATTTTGTATATCAGGTTTGGTATCTAATAACATTCATTCAGAATCAATGTATTTGGAATACAGGGTGACAGTGACCAACAGACTTGGCTGCAACACTTGCACCGTTTTCTGTCTCAAGAAACTTATCACCCGTTCTCAGTTCTTTACCTATCTGTAGCCCATGTAACAAATTACATATACGGGATCCTGATCCGGTATCACATACTCAGGACGTAAAGGGTACTGAGAAACAATTCTTTATAATTAACACACCCGAAGGAGATGCATCATATGCACATTCTTCGTTTGGCGGCACAGGAATTCTGGTATTCCTCTATTTCCTGCTCTGTCTTATAACAATTATAAGTTGGAGCGGGACCAACGTTCCCCAGCTCAGTATAACAAGCGGGTTCGGTCAATACATCCGTATTATTATCTTGATTAAGGCGTGATATGGTCGCTACCTGGAGAGAGAGAGAAGAAAACACTCAGCGTATGCTCTTGCAAGATCAGATTGGTTATTATTTTATCTAATCAGGATGGCTCCCACTGTTTTTATCAAATCTTCCTTCAAACCTTAAAAGGAAAGACTAGCCGGGATTAATTACACTCTACAAGTTCGCCAATCTTTCAGCCAGGCCAGTGTCGGTACTTTGAGGGAGGTTCCCCGTGCTTTCGCAGGGACCTAATTAAAGTAAACCTTGTTTTCCCAGAGGCGTAACCCCGTTGACACCTTTCTAGACACCTACATGATCGGCTAATTGTAAACTGCAAAACTCTCCCAGGAGTAACAATTACTCGTAGTGGGTATCGGGATCCAACTATCATATAGAAGGTATGCAATCTCATTGCAAATTTCAACACTTGAAACGCCCGATAAAGGTTTTTACCCCTAGCACCTATGACCTTGGCTAAGGTCAACAAATCATAAGCACTAGTCAAGTTCTACCCGTCATTTCGTGATTAATTAGACCCACCTACATGACCCTTGGCTAAGGTCAACAAAGCCACATGACTGTCCTAACTAATCGCATCATATGCGGTGTAGGAAGACATCACTTAGCTACCGTACACTGTGCCTTGACTATGGTCAACAAACACAGCACGAATACTAAGTACTCTACTTCCTAAAATGACGGTAGGTTGCGAATGGTTTTTAATAAAACCTTTAACGCTTTGAACTTGATCTCGTTGCGGAATCAAATGGTTTTTAAATGGAGTGTTTTTAAGGCTTTTCTAGTTTTGCTAAAGGGGTCACTCCCGGTGAAGGGATCGTCGGCCCTTTCCTCATCGAATAAGGTGCAGGATATATCATATATACCGCTGTGCAAAGAAAAAACTATAGAAGCAATCAAAAGGCAAACCAAGGGTTGTAGCATCTACCAGTTATTGCTAAAGGAGTCACTCCCGGTGAAGGGATCTCGGTCCTTTCCTTATCGAATAAGGTGCAGGATGTTCTACAAGGAACACCGCGATGCAAAGCAAGAACTGTAGCTACCTGTTTTTACGAAATACGATTCCACAACATCTTTTAGGTTTATTTTCTTTCATTAATCTCATTAATGAATGTCCCATCATTTAAGTCCACCTAAACATCACAGATAAATATAACGTACGCTTATGCCATCCGCATTCGCCTCGATGTCCCGTCTGCACCGTCAGGTTAGGTAACTAACGGCAGAGCGGGGCAGGGCTAGCACGGGTGTAAAACATAAGCAACGTCTATATAATATATCATATATACTATATACAATATCTATCTGAACATATCACATGATCACATCACAGATAACGCGGCAGAAAATATCATATGAAATATTGGATATACTAGGACGTCCGTGTTTTTAATACGAGCCAGTATAAAACACGGATTCCATCGTCGTGATGAATAGCCAATCCCACACTCCTAGACCCCTACGAGAGCGGCAAACAACCCTACCAATTCTAGGGTTAGGAGACCCGGACTCGACTCCTCGAGATGGTCTCCTACTGGACCCTAGAACCCGGTTACTTGTGCTCCCCTCCTTGGGTCTATCCTAATGCGGAAAAGTAAATAATATACATCAACGGTGACATCTTCCGCAACCTGGAAGTGCCCCAATAAAATAATATTACATACAAGGTTTTTACATGAATGAAAATGAAAAACACTCGTCTCACATAAAAAACCCCGGCTATTCAAACATGACGATCCAATATAACATATCCAGCAACACATAACATCACATGTCATCAACGTAAGTAAACATGCGTATCCCAATTATCGTTGACATATAGTAACGAAACCGGCGATATCACATATTACACTTACGGTCACAGAAAAGAAAGTGTAAAACTACAACAGTTGGAATCCGCAAACGCTTTAGACATCGCATGCCTAAACAAATGAATTCCTTAGACATCGCATGCCTAACAGTTATAAACCCCGCATTTTAGTCTCAATATCGAAAACACTTTTCAATATAAAGTCGGGCAATTCAACAAGATTCTCGGCATCCAGAACGAATGTTCGTCGCAAACTTTAGTAGACGGCCGCACCCCCGATACCGTCGACGAAGTGCACTAAGGCGGAACACCGCTGCCACGAGCACCCGGACGGATGCTTTTTGGCGATGGGGTTCTCCTACAGTCACTTGGTCGAGGCTAAAGGGTGTAGCTGTCTATTAAGTTTATCCGGCGAGTATCCGCGTACGCTACGTGATTGCGACAGACTTCTGATCACATCAAAATTCCGTGGTAACCGATTAAGTGAGACTAAAGTGCTATGTTTATAACATCCAAATCAGTTATCACATAACTACTTGTGGATTCCAAATATTGTATCGCATTCCAGATAAATAGAAAATGTTAAACTTTCCAATCGAACAATCAAACACCCAAGTTTTCCCGAAACAGCTCAACACATGAAATAAGTTTAAAAACATCCACTTCATGCCACAGTAGCAACGGTCCAGCCGTAGAAGGGTCAAGCCAACGCCTCACATGTGGCACGCCGTACTGCCCCAAACCCTAAGGTTCAAAGGGCAGTTCAAGACGGTCACATAATCGAGTTAAGGTTTGTTGTCTTCTAGAGGGTCCATCGCGTTACTTGCACTACTTAGAACGTTCTTAAACCACGGAAAAATCCAATATTTGGAAATTTCCCGACAGGGGAAAAATTGGGTATTTATATCCGGTCGAACTATTCAACATGTTCTAAAATACCCGGAAAAACACATAGACGAATTTAAATTTTCGATCGAAACAACAAACTCCCAGTACAACCCAGAAAACTCAACTCTTGAGTATAATTTAAAAATTCCCAGAAAACTCAGCAACTAATGAAAGAAATTACTGTGCAAAATTCACAAACAAATGCTACTGTATGGCCGCGGAACCGCCGCACTAGCCATGCTCGTGCCGCGGTTCCGCGGCGCTTTAGTCGACTCAAGCGCACGTGCTGCACAGTATTTCTTAGAAAACCCTGCTAATTTTTCTGCATATTTTTAATTCACAAAAATCCCAGTTTTGAAAAAATATACAGAGAAGGGTTTTGGATTAGGGTTTTGGATTAGGGTTTCGGGTTCGATCGGGTTTCTAATTTCGTCTACTCATCGCCTAAGGCTCTAGCTAGGCTCTGATACCACTGTAGGTCAGGCAGCCACCCCATCCAATGGGGTCGCCGTGGCACCAACGGGTCCCTCAGCAGCTACTTTTTACGCATGCCCCCTCGCGAGGACTATAACCCGCCGGAACACCTTCCGGTCTCGGGACACCCTGGGGGTAAGAGCCTATGCTTCGCCACACTGTCACACAGTGAGAACCCCCCATAGGTCGACATCCAATACCTAGTAGCTCTGATACCACTGTAGGGATCCTAGGCACACCCATGAGGTTCTACAACTGATCAACCATGCCAAAATCAAAAATTTCCATGTGCCAAAGAACCCTATACTAGATCGTTAACTAGAGGTAAGGCGAAAGAATGCAAGTTAACAACTTTAACTAAAAGGAAAGTGATTATAACCTTTGTAGATCCGGTCCTCCACTTCTCTAGCTCCGTGTTGACGTCCCTCCGCTGCGATCATCGGATCCCGGACTCTAGCGATGGTTTCGTCGAAGAAATGATCGGGCTAGGTCATCGACTTCGATGCCGAAGATAATCTACGTCGAGGCAACTTAAGATCAAGCTCCATCTTCACTTGGTCATAGAACTTGTGAAGATAACACACTCTACTACATGGCAAGTGGTAGAGGATGAAGAAATAGGAAGTAGGTTCACTTTGGATTTGGATTTCTCACTCTTTTTCTCATGGCACCATTGGAGGTAGCAAGGTTTCTTCTTCTTGAAGAAGAAGAAGAAGAAAAAGAAAGAATATGATAAGAATTATATTTCAAAAAGAAAATCCAAGTGATTCTTATCATAATGCAACTATGGGTGACGTAACTAGTGTAGAGACTAAACTAGGGTTTAAGTGAATGGTTAGGTTAAGGAAAAAACAAAATGGTAGATAATGCTAAGAAGCTTCATGAAGCTTAAGCAAAAAACAAAGTTAGCCACCATTTCATTTTTGCCAAAAGTAAATAAAATGAATAAGTGAATAATTTAAAACCCTAACCATTAACCTAAACAGGATTTAAAGCATACACACACCCAAGTTTGCATGTATCATCAAACATGATACAAACTAGTGCACAAAACTATATCATATATACAATGTGCACATCAAGTGAGAAAATCCATCTTAAGTGAACAAATACTAGTTAATGTAAAATAATATATCAAATATATAATTATACATTAAATTATTAAATCAACACTTGATTTAATGATCCGGTCATACTACATATAACCGACTAATATCAAGTGTATCAATGTATCGAATCAACATTTGATTCGGTAACCCGGCTATATCTTATATAACTGTCCGATGAAACAAATCACGAGAATAGAATTCAGTATCACATACTGGTATTATTCTCGGTCCCGCACATATCTCATATGCGCTCCTATTTCGTTTCGCTTGAGCCAGGAAACCTCTGTGTAGGACTCTAAAGACTCGTCAATACGCCGGCAGCAGGTGATGATTATATCAAACACCCACAAGCCGCAAGCGGTCTGCTAAACGTAACGGCCACCCGGGTATTGAGCGATCAGAAGATCAACGAGAAAGCCCGCTCACACTCCTGTGAATCCAACCAGCAACACTTACCGTACAGTCCGGTCTGTTCGTCTGATATGTCGCATATCTCGCCTAGGGGTGGTTAACGTCAGACTCCAGTAGCTTGATAAGTCATGCCGATATAAGGTCTATAACAGTTCGAGAAACTACTGGTAACACTTACCAGTAAATCTCAGCAACCCTGGCCAGGGATTTCCGGTTATAGCCAATCGAACACAGCACAACATCAACTCCCTATACCGGGAGAGACGAATCCCCTCCTATCGCTCATTGCCTCGATGTGATTCGGGACTGTACCCAAAAACCACCATTTTGCTCGCCTTCTTGGACTTGGTAACGTGGAAATCAAAGCACAGTAGGAATCACACAAGTCTCTATGACGATCTCAGGTTTACAGACTAACCTGTACCAGTGTCACCAGAGAACTGCCATCTGACGTAAGGTATAATACCAGCTGGGAGTTCTCGGCGAGTCCGTCCAGTATACCCAGTCTCCACTGAGCACCCGCATACGATCTCTGATGTCAAACACCAATGGATATGGGATCATCCATCGCCCATCACATGGGTCGAGAAGATATACGCTAGTCTACTCTGGAATATCGATGCCCCGTCTCGATATTCCCACGACTAGGAACATTGAAGGATGTACTCATGGACTACCCAGGCCCCACTAGTATGATCAACATCATAGTCCTGGAAGTCGAGCACACATCCTAAGGGCTTTATCAACATGTAATAGAGAGACTGCAAGTATACATGTTAAGATAAAGAGCAACCAGATAGCGTACTATCATGTCGAGCAAGAAAGTCCTACCTATATATGCCCCACCATCCACTACAATATACATCCAATGTACAGTAATGGCCTCTAGGGCATACATATAACTAACAGGATTATTAAATCAAGTGTTAATTTAATAATTTAATGTATAATTGTATATTAGATATACTAGATTACATTAACTAATATTATCTCACTTATGATTTCTTTCCTCACTTGTGTACATTAGTGTATATGTGATATATATTAATGTACAACTTTTGTGTCATGCTAGATGCCACATGTGACATGGGTGTATGAGACTTGCACCATGCTAATAATATGATAAGTTTATATTTATCTAAGTTAATCAAAATTAGTGGGATTAAGTCATATGGTTAAAGCTTGTAGAAGCTTGTGGAACCATTGACCAAGTCCACTAAGTTTGTTTTACTTGTAGATATTTATTAACCTAACCATTATTAACTAGTCATGGTTTATTCTCTACATGGGTTAGTGTATGACACTAACTCACCCATGGTTACTATTCTCACTGAAGGGGTTCCTACAGCACCACTACAAGGGTTTGGAGGCATCACACATGCTATATTTAAAATTTATATGGTGCTAGAGAAACAAACTTAAGGATCATGTTAGAAAAGCTAGGGTAACATAACTTTAACATAAACACAAGTAGTAAAAGCTAGGGTTTTGAGAGTACAACCTTTGTAGCTCCCTACGCTAGACTCCTTGACTACTTGAGGGTTGGAAAAGGGTTCACTTGAGATCCTCTAGGTCTACGACGATCCACCCGGAGTCCTCTTTGTCCAAGCTTGAAGCTCCACTAGATCAAGAGAAGAAATGGAAGCTAACACTCTACACTAATGAGCAAGACTAGTGTAGAATGGTGATGTGGTTTGTTTTCTCACTTCAAAATCCTAACTTGATAACTCTTTTGCTCACAAGAGAAAACTAGAGAGCAAGAGAGAAAGGAGGAAGAAGATGATGGCTTGTGAAGAGCTCAAGATAATGATAAGCATATGAATAAAAGTGAGAAATGAAAATATATATATTTTCTCTTTCTCATTCTTAACCATAGTTATAAAATATCTAGATATTTATTTTGGATCAAAAATGGCCATAGAAATTAAATCATGGTTAAAGTAAAGGCTTAGTGCAAGAATAAAATATTAAACCATGATAACAATTTCCATTTCCATTTTTCTTTTCCAAAAAAGAAATAACCATATATTTATAAATTGTGTGAGTCTTATATTGCCACCATCCACTATATCAACAACCATGATAGAATTATGTATGCATGTATGTGTGCATGCACATCCATATATGCATGAATGAGAATAAATGCATACATGCATGCATACAACAAAAAGACAAGAAAGGGTTTAAAGTGAGAAACTAATAGTCAATGATAAATCAACTCTTGATTTAGCAAACCGGTCATATCACATATGACCCGACCAAAAGCAAACCGCCCGATTAATATACGGTATCTCATACGCGCATTTTAATCGGGTCCACGCGCATATCTCATATGCGCACCATATCGTTTCGCCTGGACTAGGTAACTCCATTGTGGGACTCTAAGACTCGTCAATACGCCGGCTGTGGGTGATGATCATATCAATCACCCCTAAGCCGCAAGTGGTCAGCTAAATGTAACGGCCACCCGGGTATTGAGCGATCAGAAGAAAACAAGTGAACCTGTCACAACTCCCGTCGAGCCAACCGGCAACACTACCTACAGTTCGGTCTCTTCGTCAGATATACTGCATATCGAGTCTAGGGATGGTAACGTCAACCCCAATAACTCAACAAGTCGTTCCGATGAGTTGTCTATAACAGATCGAGAAACTACTGATAACACTTATCAGAAAATCTCAACAGCCCTGGCCAGGGACTTACTGATATAGCCAATCGAGCACAGCACAGCATCAACTCCTAATACCGGGAGAGACGAAACCCCTCCTATCGCTCATCGCCTTCGTGTGTCTCGGGACTGTACCCAACGGCCACCTGTTTGCAAAACTCGGTAGAGCCGTGGTAGAGTAGTAATCAAAGTACAGTGGGAGAACACACAAGTCTCTTTGACGATCTCGGGTCTACAGACTAACCTGTACCAGTGTCACCTGAGAACTGCTATCCAACGATAGATATAATTCCATATAGGAGTTCTCGGAGAGTCCGTCCAGTGTACCCAGTCACCACTGAGCACCCGTATACGATCTCGATGTCAAACATCGATGAATGTGGGAACATCCATCGCCCATCATATGGCTCTAGTATCATATACGCTAGTCTACTCTGGTATATCGATGCCGCGTCTCGATACACCTATGACTAGGGACTTTTCAGGATATGCTTATAAACTACAGATGTCCCACTAGTATGATCTCCATCATAATCTGTAACACCTTAGGATGCGTTTAGTGGCTAATTACATTTAAATAAATGGTTTTTAATAAAAAGTTTACCAAATTGATTTTCAAATATTTTATCAAATTTAATGAATATTTTATTAGAATTTTTCTAAGCTTGCACACACATGTGCATGTTAACTAGGGCTTAATTTGGGTTAAACCAAGTTTAACAACCATGGTGGACTAACCCACCCTTTTTAAGTTAAAATGATTTTAATTAAGGGTATTTTTTTTATGAAAAAGGATTTAAATTTTGTTTTGTGTTGACTTGGAGAGAGAGAGAACGGGTGCATCATGGCATGAGCCATGCTTGCATTAAATGAGGTGAGTGAGAGAGGGGTTGACTCTCTTATTCCCTCACTTCTTTTTCTAAAAACACTCATTACTCACAACTCTCTCTCACTCACTCACACACACAGCCACAACATCAGCAGCAACAGCAGAAGTTGTGTCACGTCCCGAAAGTACGGAACATGACCGGCACTTAAACTACGAAACGTCTCGAGGCGTACGTAATCTAAGTAAACCGAAAACCCAGAAATCCAAACCAAGAAAAGTAGTAGAGTAAATAAAAACTAATTTAAATCAAGTAGTTTTAATAGCATAGCCGAATTATGCGTTTAAAAAAAACATCAAATATTTCCTGAAAATTTCGGCAGAGTCTCCTTTGTAAATACTGGCCCCCAAACGGGATTCAACATGAATAGTATATGAAATTAATAAAAAGGCATCCCCAAGCGGGAGCTAGCTCTTCGCCAATCGACGGTCACAACCACACAAGCAATATAATATACAACGCCAACGGAGAGGATCAAAAACTCAAAACCACAAGAAAACCACAAAATACAACGCGCGACTCTAAGGTCGAAAGAATAAACATCACTGGTCTCTATCTCAAATAAATACATGTTTGGTTGATGGAATCTCTAGATACAACAGGATAATAGTATACAAGGTATAATGATGGGTACGATACAAATAAACCCACCTACTAGCAAATCACCCGGAAATGGAAGTAGTGCCAGCAAAGCCGTAATGAAACCTGTACGGCGAAACCTGCAAAAATTGTGGCACAACGGGGGTGAGTTGCCAACTCGTGAATAGAAAAACATCTACGGAAAGAAATCGCATAAATAACGCAACCTAGGTCAAATATCATAATATATCCTCAATTATATATATAACATGCAACCTATAACAAGGTTAGGGTAAATATCTAACCCGAGTGTAATCTCATGTGCCCGTGTCAGTGCCTCAGGTAGCAATATATCATATGAATAAGGTATGAAAGCATGGAAACAGAATACATGTAAATGAAGAACTGTTTTCATAATTTAGTGAGATTTCCTTTGTATTTTTAAAATGAGGTATCATAATGAAATCAGCATAAAACAGTGCCTAGCATCGGCAAAAAACGTAATCCCAATATCTCGATATCTTTGTATCACAGTCTCTGTACCTCAATATCTCGAAATCTCAATGTCTCAATCACAATATCTAGGGCGCCGTCAGTCCAGACCGGCCCCTACCATCCATCTCAAGACCACGACGGTATCCTCCGGATATCCGACGCGTCGGGTAAAATCACCGGTAGGTAGTGCTCCCCTGCCAGGCTCACATCGTCATCATCACGCGCTTCTTGCCCCGGGGTACCTTACCGGGTCCACCATGTACCCGAAACGGTTCATCCGTCTCCTCGAATCGGGTCTCGAAATCCATCAGCAAACTCATGGTGGACGACTCATACATCATGGGAAAAACCGCACTTTTTATTTAAAAAGAGAGAAATCAGTTTATATAAGTTTTGCGGTTTCCCCCCCCCCCCCCAAATCCAGAAAATTTCATGGAAATCCGAATCCAAATCATCAATAGCATGTAAAACCATGAATATAGGCATAACAATGAATAACAGTATGCATGAAGTGACAAGTAATAACTACAATGTTAAGCTGGCATATAAGGCAGGTACACTAATATCATGTCAAATTACTAACTAACAAGCTAAGTCAAGCAATAATATTTTCTAAGGTGTACGTGACATGGCAATTACCGATGAAGATTTGTGTGAGCCGGCAAGTAAGTGTACGTGGTACATACGCATCATCGGTAATGGTGCTGGTGTCCTAACAATATGATATCAACATTGCAATAAGAAATTATAACATAAGTATGCGATGCGAAGCGAACCACAATAATAAGCGGGAGCTGAATACTAGACGCAACTGTAACTAACCTGCATTAATCTAATATAAGTCCTACAAATGGTGCCTTTTGAAATAACACGAATCATGGGGTTTTGAAAATAGGGGCTATGGTGTTTTTATGAAAAGATACGTCTTTTGAAATATCCGTAGGATCCCTTGGGCTGTCTTTTAAAATACCCACGATTCGTTAGTTTTTGAAATAGGTAAGAATCGAATCTAATCTAACAACTAAACTAAACTAAAGGGCTAAGCTAACAAGCTGGACTACAGGTAAGGAAACCGCCTAACATCTGAGTTGATCCATATACATACCTGTATATATATTAGTCGGTGATCCCGCCTCAATAATATCATATCCGATACCATATCTACAATCAGACATCCCATGTCAAGAGTGCGGATCAATCATCAAGATATAGCTCGTACGTAAATCCGTCGTACGGCATCCCCAAATCTGGGTACGGGTCAATATCATATTCCTCACACCATTCCTCTGGTATCCTCTTTATTCAAGATCATAGTCTAGGGTACTGACCTATGTCTAGTACAATACTAATATCCTCAATATACTCATGATCTGACTACTGATCGACAATCTCGTACAAACCGATATCGTCATCACATATCATCATCAAGGTGTATACATCGCCCTATACGGCCTAATATCAACATCCTAGCATATCATGCCTCATATCACGATCACATGACGACCATTTTATTTATAACACTATTCACCCGTATCGTCGTCCCAAGATCCGCTAACACCAGGACGTACCTCAAGTACGAATCCTGCCATATCACCGCTATCACAACCACAAAACAAATCTCATCGACTCAGCTCAATCCCAAGTATCATCCTCAAATCCGTATGTGAACACATAGTCCCATACCCATGTGATCACATAACTATAAAGAATCCCATGAGCACATATAAATAAGAATGTATGCAAGTATGCATGTGTGTATGTATAGTGCAACACTACCCTAGGGTTCGCAACACTAAAATAATCCAACACACCAATATCCATCCTAAACATCGTTATTAATCCCAAATAACATATAATAAATTGTTGGTGTGTATACGCATCCGTATACACCACCACGGACAGCGGGGGTGTTATACGCGATCCACCCGACTTCTCCCCGTAGATATAAATCTACTCACCTGGTCCTCGCTCACCGGTGCCGACGTCGCCACGCGCTTGCTTGTCGTCTCGAAGTCCACATGGGGTACCTACATATCATAACGCACCATACCGCATTAAAATCCGACTCATAACCAAAACGACGCACGAATCCCACATAGGTCAAAACCTATGGTTGCTTTCACAAATCGACCCAAAAACCCTCGACGTCGGCGTACAAACGCCAAACCATCGAGAAAACTCCCAACACACTCATTTGTACAATTACAAGCACTAATTATAATATAAAATAGCTTAAAATTAACAAAAACCCCAATTTCACTTAAAAAGTCATTTTTCCGAAAATCTAGCAAGCACAAATCACCGTTTTATTACAAAACTCGATGTATAAACGAACCTGGCATCCACAATTGTAGCGTTTTGAAAATCGTTTCGGTGAAATTTCGAAAAAACGGTAAAATAAGGTGGTTTTCTGTAAAAATTCAAAATGCAAATATCTTTATTATAAATTAAATATACATATTCTAGCTATGTAATTGCTAGTATTTGGTGTTTATTGAGCCACTGGTGAAATTTCAAATTTTCTGAAAAAAATTTATTTTATTATTATTTTAAGCCGTCACTAATACATTTAATTAGGGAAAATTACAAATTGGAATGAGTTGAAACAAATTTTGTGCATCATAAAACATTAAATAAAATTTTATCATGTGGTTTTTGAAATGAAATCGTTTGCTAAAACGGTTTAGAAAATATCGAAGAAAAATGCTTTTTTCGGTGAAATTAGTGTTAATGGGAATTGGGGTAATACATTCATCTTTTTTCCTAACCCACACACCCACACCTCACCCTCTCTCCCCCTCCCCACATGGCCGGCCCCACTTTGACACCCCTCCCTCTCTCTCTCTCTCCAATCACCTCTCTTTTGAAAAGAAAAGAAAAGAAAAGAAAGTCAAAGGGTGTAAACTTTGTCTTTTCCTCCCCACTTTCTCCATCTCACTCTCTCTCCTCCCCCCCTCAATTTTCTGGCCGAGCCTCATTCCTCCCTTAACAGCAGCAGCCCCCTCCCCCTTCTCATCTCATTTCTCTCCAAAATTCCAAGAAAAATCAAGTAAAACCTCACAATTTTCCAAATACAAACCTTACCCATTTTTCCTTAGCTATTCTTGTATGGATCTTGGTGAAGGGAAGCATGTTTGGAAGGCTAGATTTGTGCTAGATCTCAAGATAATTATGGGGTAAATTCTTAACCTTATGGCTAATTGTTGTTTAATTATGATAAGCTATCTTATTCAAGTGTTGATTTGGGTGTAATTACTAGTTTAGGATATTTTAGAAAAGGGTTTGATTTTGGGATTAGGGTTTGTAAAATTCAAGTGAGGGTTTCTAGCGTTAGATTATTGTTCTAGTGAGTGATTAACATGTTAATTCTATGCAAAACTAAACCTTGTTGCTTATTACTAGATTGTTAAATTTAAATTGTCCTAATTATGATTGTTTTGCAAACTAGATTTTTGTAATTAATTTTAAGAGTGAGATTCAAATCTAGATAATGGTTGTGTGGCTTAGTTAATATGTTTTAATGAGAATTACGGCCACTAGAATTGTTAAAATATTTAAGTTGATTAAAACACCAAGTTTTGAGCTAAAATGGAAAATTGTGCTAATTTTGTTAACTAGGTTTTGTAAATATATATATTTTGTGGAGAACAAATTATTAGAATGGTTTATATAACTTGGTTATGATATTGAGTGGATATTGCGGCCGCTAGATTTGTTTAAAAATCGAGTTTTGTACTAAAACGGGTAATTTGGCTTGCTAGATTTTCGGAAAAATAGCTTTTAAAGTGAGTTTGAGGTTTTTGGGAATTTTAAGCTATTTTATATTATAATTAGTGCTTGTGATTGTGTAAACGAGTGTGTTTGGGTTTTTCTCGATGGTTTGACGTTTGTACGCCGACGTCGAGGGTTTTTGGGTTGATTTGTGAAAGCAACCATAGGTTTTGACCTATGTGGGATTCGTGTGTCTTTTTGGTCATGAGTCGAATTTTAATGCGATACGGTGTGTTATGATATGTAGGTACCCCATGTGGACTTCGAGACGATAAGCAAGCGCGTGGCGACGTCGGCACCGGCGAGCAAGGACCAGGTGGGTAGATTTATATCTACGGGGAGAAGTCGGGTGGATGGCGTATAGCACCCCCGCAGTCCGTGGTGGTGTATACGGATGCGTATACACACCAACAATTATTATATGTTATTTGGGATTAATAACGATGTTTAGGATGGATATTGGTGTGTGGGATTATTTTATTGTTGCGAACCCTAGGGTAGTGTTGCACTACACATACATACTTGCGTACATTCCTATTTATATGTGCTCATGGGATTCTTTATAGTTATGTGTTCACATGGGTATTGGACTATGTGTTCACATACGTATTTGAGGATGATACTTGGGATTGAGCTGAGTCGATGAGATTTGTTTGGTGGTTGTGATATCGGTGATATGGCAGGATTCGTACTTGAGGTACGTCCTGGTGTTATAGCGGATCTTGGGGCGGCGATACGGGTGAATAGTGTTATAAATAAAATGGTCGACATATGATCGTGATATGAGGCATGATATGCTAGGATATTGATATTAGGCCGTATCCGGCGATGTATACCCCTTGATGATGATATGTGCTGACGATATCGGTTTGTACGAGATTGTCGATCAGTAGTCAGATCATGAGTATATTGAGGATATCAGTATTGTACTAGACATAGGTCAGTACCCTAGACTATGATCTTGGATAAAGAGGATACCAGAGGAATAGTGTGAGGAATATGATATTGACCCGTACCCAGATTTGGGGATGCCGTACGACGGATTTACGTACGAGCTATATCTTGATGATTGATCCGCACTCTTGACTTGGGATGTCTGATTATAGATATGGTATCGGATATGATATTATTGAGGCAGGATCACCGACTAATATATATACAGGTATGTATATGGATCGACTCAGATGTTAGGCGGTTTCCTTACCTGTAGTCCAGCTTGTTAGCTTAGCCCTTTAGTTTAGTTTAGTTGTTAGATTAGATTAGATTCTTACCTATTTCAAAAACTAACGAATCGTGGGTATTTTAAAAGACAGCCCAAGGGATCCTACGGATATTTCAAAAGACGTATCTTTTCATAAAAACACCGTAGCCCCTATTTTCAAAACCGCATGATTCGTGTTATTTCAAAAGGCACCATTTGTAGGACTTATATTAGATTAATGCAGATTAGTTATAGTTGCGTCTAGTATTCAGCTCCCGCTCATTATTGTGGTTCGCTTCGCATCGCATGTTTATATTATGTTTCATACTCCATTATTGATATCATGCTGTTAGGACACCAGCACCATTACCGATGATGCGTATGTACCACGTACACTTACTTGCCGGCTCACACACATCTTCATCGGTAATTGCCATGTCACGTACACCTTAGAAAATATTATTGCTCGACATAGCCTGTTAGCTACTAGTTTAGACATGATATTAGTGTACTTGCCTCATATGTTAGTTTAGACATTGTAGTTATTACCTGCTACTTCATGCATACTGTTATTCTTTTTTATGCCGCATTCATGGATTCTCATGCATATATTCACTATTTTACGTGTTATTGAGGTTTTGGATTCGGATTTCCATAAGATTTTCTGGATTTGGAGGAAAACCGCAAAAACATAAATAAACCTTTTCTCTCTTTTAAAATAAAAAGTGCGGTTTTCCCATGATGTATGAGTCGTCCACCATGAGTTTGCTGATGGATTTCGAGACCCGATTCGAGGAGACGGATGAACCGTTTCGGGTACATGGTGGACCCGGTAAGGTACCCCGGGGCAAGAAGCGCGTGATGATGACGATGTGAGCCTGGCAGGGGAGCACTACCTACCGGTGATTTTACCCGACGCGTCGGATATCCGGAGGATACCGTCGTGGTCTTGAGATGGATGGTAGGGGCCGGTCTGGAATGACGGTGCCCTAGATATTGTGATTGAGACATTGAGATTTCGAGATATTGAGGTACAGAGACTGTGATACAGAGATATCGAGATATTGGGATTACGTTTTGTGCCGATGCTAGGCACTGTTTTATGCTGATTTCATTATGATACCTCATTTTAAAAATACAAAGGAAATCTCACTAAATTATGAAAACAGTTTCTTCATTTACATGTATTCTGTTTTCATGCATTCATACCTCATTCATATGATATATTGCTACCTGAGGCACTGACACGGGCACATGGAATTACACTTGGGTTAGATATTTGCCCTAACCATTGTTATGGGTTGCTGGTTATATATTTGAGTATATATTATGATCATTGACCTAGGATTGCGTTATTTATGTGATTTCTTTTCGTAGATGTTTTTCTATTCATGAGTTGGCAACTCACCCCCGTTGTGCCCCAGTTTCTTGCAGGATTGCCGTACAGGTTTTATTACGGCTTTGCGGGCATAGTTTCCTTCGGGTGATTTGCTAATAGGTGGGTTTACTTGTATCGTACCCCCATTATTTATCTTGTATATCATTATTCCGTTGTATCTAGAAGTTCCATCAACCAAACATGTATTTATTTTTGAGATAGAGACCAGTGATGTTATTCTTTCGACCTTAGAGTCGCTCGTTATATTTCTGTGGTTTTCTTGTGGTTTTGAGTTTCCTTTTGAGTTTTGATCCTCGTCCTTGGCGTTGTATATTATATTGCTTGTGTGGTTGTGACCGTCGATTGACGAAGAGCTAGCTCCCGCTTGGGGATGCCTTTTTATTGATTTCGTATACTATTCATGTTGTATCCCGTTTGGGGGCCAGTATTTACAAAGGAGACTCTGCCGAATTTTTCAGGAAATATTTGATGTTTTTAAAAACGCATAATTCGGCTTATGCTATTAAAACTACTTGATTTAAATTGGTTTTCCTTCACTCTACTACTTTTCTTGGTTTGGATTTCTGGGTTTTCGGTTTACTTAGATTACGTACGCCTCGAGACGTTTCGTAGTTTAAGTGCCGGTCATGTTCCGTACTTTCGAGACGTGACAAAGTTGGTATCAGAGCGTTAGGTTTTACCTTCAGAGCGTAGGATGACCCTTGGTTGATGGAATAGGTGACTAAAGTAGAGTGACGTACCGTGGGTATGTTCCGCGGCATACTTACGACACGCCACTCCACTTAAGAAGCCTTAGGATGTACATTTCTTTGCTCAGTATTATATTCATTCCGATCTAGCCTCATCAGTACCAGTTATGGTTTTTCTGCCACGATTACGGGCAGGGAGAGCTACAGCTTGAGTTGCGGTCAGCACGAGCTCGTCACAAACGAGGACTGACCAGGGCGAAATTCCGGCGACACACGATTGCGGAGATGTGTCTTTTTTTACTGTGTTTCCGCGCCACGAGCTTTTGGCGGATCGCCTTTATGAGATTTCTCGGACGTGCCGATCAGTATCAGAGGATTGGGCCACTGACAGAGGTCATCAGATAGATTGACTCCAGCTAGAGACGACTTCACGCGGAGACGTTGGGAGTCGACGGAGACGATCGAATGTTAGAAACCTATTATTCCAAGTTTAAAGTAGTCGGAAAGACATGCAGGCAATTCTATGGTCCCTCTAGAAGAATGAAACCCTAACTCGACTTAATGACCGTGTGAAAGCCTTTGAACCTTCGGGTTTGCGGCAGTTCTACGGCGCCATTAGTGAGGCTTGGGTTTGCCCTTCTACGGCTGGACCACCGCTACTGTGGTATGTACTCGATACTATTAAACTGTGTCCAAGATGTTGAGCTCTTGGGGGATTATGAGGTTTTGACGACTCGATCGGATGGCTTGACTTAATTCGGATGCTAGGTGGTGAGATGCATTTGGGGAGACTCCAGGTACGAGGATAGCCGTTGGAGCTCAGTCCATGCAGCCGCGATGAGACGAGTCCGAAGCAGTCAACATTAGAGAAAAGTGGAGTAAGAGGTTCATACAAGATCTGGATATGATGACGTTCCACTCCGCCGACATCAGAGATGCGATGCACATGCCGAGGCATTGTACTTGGATATACCTTCCAGAAGCAGTCGTGATGAGTATGCAGCCGTTCCGGAGCAAGAAGCAGATGTAGTAAAGGGCGATGACTTCCGGGCAGTTAGGCAGAGACGAGACTTGGATGAGACCTTGAGCAGGAATCCTTTCAGGCCACTGATGCAATGATATTTGCACCCAGGATCAGATGTGTCACGTGCATTCAGAGAGCCAGAGGCCGACGCCAGCGATATGCTGCCTTGACAGGGCCGATGAGCCGATGGATCGTGAGATTGGTAATCCACGGAGAAGACTTGGACCCAGGAGTGGTCATGTTACGCACACCAGCAGGCCATAGTTCATGATCATCGACGAGGCGTCCCACTAGTGACCGCGACAGTTGGCCCGAGATTCTTAGAGGATGCACTTGAGCGGTACTATTCCGCCATTATTGATTTCGATGTTTTGGGTGATTTATTCTTATGATTTGATTTTGATGATTGAGAATTTACGATCTTTGCACAGTGTTGCCCTTGATATAGTTTTCGTGCTTTGGTTTCACATATTTGTGATTTTACGGTTTTAGACATTTGAGTTGATTTTGTGCGTATGAACGCACACGAATTGGTTTTTGCACTCGGTATAGTTCATATATGCTTGCAGTGCAGTGTTACGTATGTTGTGCATTTAGATGCCCTGGACTTCGATTTCGATGGTGATGTTCGATACTTGTTTTGTGCACCTTGTGCACCTGATTGGATTTTGCGTATATTCGGCACTTGATATTGGATTTCATGATTTCGTGCACGATGGATGCACCTGATTTGGATTTTCGCGCATATTGGGCGCATGTTTTGAAGTGTGATTTTGGTGCACACCAGATGCACTAAATCGAGATTTTTCGTGCATATCAGATGCACCTGATTTTGCTGTCAGGCACACATGTTGCCTACGACAGTTGTTTCGTGCACACCCGATGCACTTAAATGTTGTTTCTGTGCATATGTATGGCACATATTGGGATTTTGATTTCCGTGCGCACCAGACGCACGTAGTATCCATACGCGTATTTCGGGATTGATTTTTCTTATAGAGCAGTACGTTTTATGATATTTGCTATGTGTCTTCGTACTGGGCAGGACTAGTCAGAGGACAGTACCTGAATATATTTGGCATTCATTTCCTTCAGTTATTTACATATATAGATTTGATATTTACGTGTATAGTTTCGAGTTATATCATATTGGTTTTGTATTGGATTTGACATTTGTGTCTTTACCATGACTTCGATGATTGCGGGATGCTTGACGGAGTTTTGATTTGAGTTATAGGCTCATTGCTCATGCGCATGCATTGCGCTATGGTGCGTATTATGTACTTATGGTTTCGGAGCCCTGACGACTTGATGATTTTGCTTAGATGTTTTTGTATTTGGGGGGAGTTTTACTTTAAATTCGGGGACCGAATTTTTTTAAGGGGGGAAGATTGTATCGTTTTGAAAATCGTTTCGGTGAAATTTCGAAAAAACGGTAAAATAAATGGGTTTTCTGTAAAAATTCAAAATGCAAATATCTTTATTATAAAATTAAATATATATATTCTAGCTATGTAATTGCTAGTATTTGGTGTTTATTGAGCCACTGGTGAAATTTCAAATTTTCTGAAAAAAAATTATTTTATTATTATTTTAAGCCGTCACTAATACATTTAATTAGGGAAAATTACAAATTGGAATGAGTTGAAACAAATTTTGTGCATCATAAAACATTAAATAAAATTTTATCATGTGGTTTTTGAAATGAAATCGTTTGCTAAAACGGTTTAGAAAATATCGAAGAAAAAGGCTTTTTTTCGGTGAAATTAGTGTTAATGGGAATTGGGGTAATACATTCATCTTTTTTCCTAACCCACACACCCACACCTCACCCTCTCTCCCCCTCCCCACATGGCCGGCCCCACTTTGACACCCCTCCCTCTCTCTCTCTCTCCAATCACCTCTCTTTTGAAAAGAAAAGAAAAGAAAAGAAAGTCAAAGGGTGTAAACTTTGTCTTTTCCTCCCCACTTTCTCCATCTCACTTTCTCTCCTCCCCCCCTCAATTTTCTGGCCGAGCCTCATTCCTCCCTTAACAGCAGCAGCCCTCCCCCCCCTTCTCATCTCATTTCTCTCCAAAATTCCAAGAAAAATCAAGTAAAACCTCACAATTTTCCAGATACAAACCTTACCCATTTTTCCTTAGCTATTCTTGTATGGATCTTGGTGAAGGGAAGCATGTTTGGAAGGCTAGATTTGTGCTAGATCTCAAGATAATTGTGGGGTAAATTCTTAACCTTATGGCTAATTGTTGTTTAATTATGATAAGCTATCTTATTCAAGTGTTGATTTGGGTGTAATTACTAGTTTAGGATATTTTAGAAAAGGGTTTGATTTTGGGATTAGGGTTTGTAAAATTCAAGTGAGGGTTTCTATCATTAGATTATGGTTCTAGTGAGTGATTAACATGTTAATTCTATGCAAAACTAAACCTTGTTGCTTATTACTAGATTGTTAAATTTAAATTGTCCTAATTATGATTGTTTTGCAAACTAGATTTTTGTAATTAATTTTAAGAGTGAGATTAAAATCTAGATAATGGTTGTGTGGCTTAGTTAATATGTTTTAATGAGAATTACGGCCACTAGAATTGTTAAAATATTTAAGTTGATTAAAACACCAAGTTTTGAGCTAAAATAGAAAATTGTGCTAATTTTGTTAACTAGGTTTTGTAAATATATATATTTTGTGGAGAATAAATTATTAGAATGGTTTATATAACTTGGTTATGATATTGAGTGGATATTGCGGCCGCTAGATTTGTTTAAAAATCGAGTTTTGTACTAAAACGGGTAATTTGGCTTGCTAGATTTTCGGAAAAATAGCTTTTAAAGTGAGTTTGAGGTTTTTGGGAATTTTAAGCTATTTTATATTATAATTAGTGCTTGTGATTGTGTAAACGAGTGTGTTTGGGTTTTTCTCGATAGTTTGGCGTTTGTACGCCGACGTCGAGGGTTTTTGGGTTGATTTGTGAAAGCAACCATAGGTTTTGACCTATGTGGGATTCGTATGTCTTTTTGGTCATGAGTCGAATTTTAATGCGATA
Organism: Agapanthus africanus; assembly: GCA_030015575.1. Lineage (NCBI taxonomy): Eukaryota > Viridiplantae > Streptophyta > Magnoliopsida > Asparagales > Amaryllidaceae > Agapanthus > Agapanthus africanus. The sequence goes on from JASDDO010000029.1 coordinate 214,951,475, forward strand.
CGGTGTGTTATGATATGTAGGTACCCCATGTGGACTTCGAGACGATAAGCAAGCGCGTGGCGACGTCGGCACCGGCGAGCAAGGACCAGGTGAGTAGATTTATATCTACGGGGAGAAGTCGGGTGGATGGCGTATAGCACCCCCGCAGTCCGTGGTGGTGTATACGGATGCGTATACACACCAACAATTATTATATGTTATTTAGGATTAATAACGATGTTTAGGATGGATATTGGTGTGTGGGATTATTTTAGTGTTGCGAACCCTAGGGTAGTGTCGCACTACACATACATACTTGCGTACATTCCTATTTATATGTGCTCATGGGATTCTTTATAGTTATGTGTTCACATGGGTATGGGACTATGTGTTCACATACGGATTTGAGGATGATACTTGGGATTGAGCTGAGTCGATGAGATTTGTTTGGTGGTTGTGATATCGGTGATATGGCAGGATTCGTACTTGAGGTACGTCCTGGTGTTATAGCGGATCTTGGGGCGGCGATACGGGTGAATAGTGTTATAAATAAAATGGTCGACATATGATCGTGATATGAGGCATGATATGCTAGGATATTGATATTAGGCCGTATCCGGCGATGTATACCCCTTGATGATGATATGTGCTGACGATATCGGTTTGTACGAGATTGTCGATCAGTAGTCAGATCATGAGTATATTGAGGATATTAGTATTGTACTAGACATAGGTCAGTACCCTAGACTATGATCTTGGATAAAGAGGATACCAGAGGAATAGTGTGAGGATATGATATTGACCCGTACCCAGATTTGGGGATGCCGTACGACGGATTTACGTACGAGCTATATCTTGATGATTGATCCGCACTCTTGACTTGGGATGTCTGATTATAGATATGGTATCGGATATGATATTATTGAGGCAGGATCACCGACTAATATATATACAGGTATGTATATGGATCGACTCAGATGTTAGGCGGTTTCCTTACCTGTAGTCCAGCTTGTTAGCTTAGCCCTTTAGTTTAGTTTAGTTGTTAGATTAGATTCGATTCTTACCTATTTCAAAAACTAACGAATCGTGGGTATTTTAAAAGACAGCCCAAGGGATCCTACGGATATTTCAAAAGACGTATCTTTTCATAAAAACACTGTAGCCCCTATTTTCAAAACCGCATGATTCGTGTTATTTCAAAAGGCACCATTTGTAGGACTTATATTAGATTAATGCAGATTAGTTATAGTTGCGTCTAGTATTCAGCTCCCGCTCATTATTGTGGTTCGCTTCACATCGCATGTTTATGTTATGTTTCATACTCCATTATTGATATCATGCTGTTAGGACACCAGCACCATTACCGATGATGCGTATGTACCACGTACACTTACTTGCCGGCTCACACACATCTTCATCGGTAATTGCCATGTCACGTACACCTTAGAAAATATTATTGCTCGACATAGCCTGTTAGCTACTAGTTTAGACATGATATTAGTGCACTTGCCTCATATGTTAGTTTAGACATTGTAGTTATTACCTGCTACTTCATGCATACTGTTATTCTTTTTTATGCCACATTCATGGATTCTCATGCATATATTCACTATTTTACGTGTTATTGAGGTTTTGGATTCGGATTTCCATAAGATTTTCTGGATTTGGAGGAAAACCGCAAAAACATAAATAAACCTTTTCTCTCTTTTAAAATAAAAAGTGCGGTTTTCCCATGATGTATGAGTCGTCCACCATGAGTTTGCTGATGGATTTTGAGACCCGATTCGAGGAGACGGATGAACCGTTTCGGGTACATGGTGGACCCGGTAAGGTACCCCGGGGCAAGAAGCGCGTGATGATGACGATGTGAGCCTGGCAGGGGAGCACTACCTACCGGTGATTTTACCTGACGTGCCGGATATCCGGAGGATACCGTCGTGGTCTTGAGATGGATGGTAGGGGCCGGTCTGGACTGACGGTGCCGTAGATATTGTGATTGAGACATTGAGATTTCGAGATATTGAGGTACAGAGACTGTGATACAGAGATATCGAGATATTGGGATTACGTTTTGTGCCGATGCTAGGCACTGTTTTATGCTGATTTCATTATGATACCTCATTTTAAAAATACAAAGGAAATCTCACTAAATTATGAAAACAGTTTCTTCATTTACATGTATTCTGTTTTCATGCATTCATACCTCATTCATATGATATATTGCTACCTGAGGCACTGACACGGGCACATGGAATTACACTTGGGTTAGATATTTGCCCTAACCATTGTTATGGGTTGCTGGTTATATATTTGAGTATATATTATGATCATTGACCTAGGATTGCATTATTTATGCGATTTCTTTTCGTAGATGTTTTTCTATTCACGAGTTGGCAACTCACCCCCGTTGTGCCCCAGTTTCTTGTAGGATTGCCGTACAGGTTTCATTACGGCTTTGCGGGCATAGGTTCCTTCGGGTGATTTGCTAATAGGTGGGTTTACTTGTATCGTACCCCTATTATTTATCTTGTATATCATTATTCCGTTGTATCTAGAAGTTCCATCAACCAAACATGTATTTATTTTTGAGATAGAGACCAGTGACGTTATTCTTTCGACCTTAGAGTCGCTCGTTATATTTCTGTGGTTTTCTTATGGTTTTGAGTTTCCTTTTGAGTTTTGATCCTCGTCCTTGGTGTTGTATATTATATTGCTTGTGTGGTTGTGACCGTCGATTGACGAAGAGCTAGCTCCCGCTTGGGGATGCCTTTTTATTGATTTCGTATACTATTCATGTTGTATCCCGTTTGGGGGCCAGTATTTACAAAGGAGACTCTGCCGAATTTTTCAGGAAATATTTGATATTTTTAAAAACGCATAATTTGGCTTATGCTATTAAAACTACTTGATTTAAATTGGTTTTCCTTCACTCTACTACTTTTCTTGGTTTGGATTTCTGGGTTTTCGGTTTACTTAGATTACGTACGCCTCGAGACGTTTCGTAGTTTAAGTGCCGGTCATGTTCCGTACTTTCGAGAGGTGACAACAATATTCACTAAATATCATAACAAAGTCATATAAACCATTCCTATAATTTATTCTCATCAATTTGCATAAATTCCAAAATCCTAGTTTGCAAAAATATCAATTTTTAACACCTTTTAAAGCAAAATTCATAATTCAACAATTAAGCTTGGTTTTGCATAACCTAAGATATTAAACCACTCATAATAATGTTAATGATGTCATAAAAACATAATTACATTTTTAACCCAATTATTTAACCAATTTTAAATATCTAGTTAGCAAATTAGCGTAATTATCATAATTTTTAAACTAACAATTAACAACTAGCTACTAACTTTGTTTTAACAAGCCATAAGAGCCTAATACATTACACAACCATACACCAATTTCACAAAACCCTAACTTGCATTCAAACCCTTTCTTGAATTTTATAACTAACAAAATCCAACCCAAATTATACATGAAACACTAAATTAGCACTAATTTGAAGCCCAAAAAGCAAGTTAAACTCTTAGATTTGGTTTGTATAAAATACTAGATAGCAAAATAGAATAATTAACTTAATAATGGTGTGCTAAAAACCCTAGTTTAACTCAAACCATTCTCTTGAAGATCCTAGATGAAAATAGCACCAATATTAACACTAAAACAACTCATTTAAAGAAATCTAACCATAAGAATTTAAATGGTTAAGAATTATACCTCTAGATCTAGAGATCTAGCAAGAAATTTTGACTCCAAAGATGGCCTCCTAGCATCCAAAATCCATGCAAGAAAGGTTAAGAAGAATGGATGAAGGATGGGCTTCAAATTGTGAAGTTTAAATGGAATTTTGATGAGTTTAGAAGAAAAATGAGAGGGGAAATTTTGGGGCTGTTTATTGCAGGAATTTCGGCTGAGGAGGGAGTGGGGAGAGGTGTGGGGGAGTTGTGGAAAAGAATCTAAGTCAAAGCCCCTCCCAAATTACCATAATACCCCCAACCAAAATAATATAATAAAAACCTATATTTAAATCATTTGAATGAGTCAAAGAAGCAAAGAATGGAGGGGGAAGTGGCTGATCCAGCAGTGGTGGGGCCGGCCAAAGTAGTGAGGAATGAGTGAGAGAGATTTTACAAAGAAATTCTATGCAAAAAGACCCCCCACAATGCCATAATTGCAAGTTTTAGTTCAAAATAATTATATTTTTTGTTTTCCATAATAAAAAACCATTAAAACTTGAAATAAAATACCAAAAAATTATATTACAACTAGATTTTAAAGATTAAAATTAGCCCATTTAAATTTGTATTTATCGCTAATTTAATGTAATTTTTTTTACCGGCTTAAAATAATATTAAAAATTGAAAAATTAGGGAAAAATTTTAAACGACCAGAATTTCATAAGCAACTCATTAGCTACTAAAAACTATCAATTACCTATCCAAATTAAATATAATTAGGCCTAAAATGCAAAATAACAAAAAAGACGATTTACGGAAAAATACCAAATTTTCACCGATTTTCGGGAAAACACCAAAACGACTTTTCTAGGCGTTACAATCTTCCCCCCTTAAAGAAATTCGGTCCCCGAATTTAAATTAAAACTTCCCCCAAATACTAAAACATCCGAGCAAAACCATCAAGTCGTCGGGGCTCCGAAATCATAAGTACATAAAACAAACGTAGCGCAACGCATGCGCATGAAAAATGAGTATATAACTCAAAATCAAAACTCCGTTAAGTATCCTGCAATCATCGGAGTCAAGGTGAAGACACGAATGCCAAATCCAAAGCAAAACCGATATGCTTTAATTCGGAACTATACATGTAAATATCTGAAGGAAATGCGTGCAAAACACACTCAGGTACTGTCCTCTGACTAGTCCTGCTCAGTACGAAACAAATCACAATATCATGAAAATGTACTGCTCCATTAGAATCAATCCCAAAAGTGCATATGAAAACCCTGTGCATCCGGTGCGCACGGAAATCAAAATCCATGAATGTGCCATACATGTGTACAGAAACAACATCAAGGTGCAACGGGTGTGCACACAACATCGGTCATATGCAACGTGTGTGCCTGACAGCAAAATCAGGTGCATCTGACATGCACGAAAAATCTCGATTTCGTGCATCTGGTGTGCACCAAAATCGCATCTCATAACATGCGCTCAACATGAGCTAAAAATCCAAATCCGGTGCATTCATCATGCACGAAATCATGAAATCCAATATCAAGCGTCGAACATGCGCAAAATCCAATCAGGTGCATCAAATGCACAAAATAAATATCGAGCATCACCCTCGAAATCGAAGTCCAGTGCATCCAAGTGCACAAAATACTAATCACTGCACTGCAGCATATGTGAACTATACCGAGTGCAAAAACCAAATCGTGTGCGTGCATACGCACGGAATCAACTCAACCGTATGAAACCCATAAAATCATAAACATGAGAAACTAAGGCACGAAAGAGATATTAAGTGAAACAACTGTGCAAAATCGTAAATACTCAATAGGTGCAACCATGGTCCATGAAAACAAATACCACAAAACTCAATCATCAAAATCGGTCATGTGAATAGGTCACCCAAAACATCGAAATCAAGTATGGCGGAATAGTCCCTCTCAAGCACATCCTCCAAGAATCTCTGGCCAACTGTCGTGGTCACTCATAGCATATCTCGTCGACGATCCTGAACTCTGGCCCGCTGAATGCACATGACACATCTGATCCTCGGTGCAAATATCATTGCAGCAGTGGCCTGGAAGGATTCCTGCTCAAGGTCTCTTCCAAGTCTCATCTCTGCCTAATTGTCCGGAAGTCATCGTCCTTTACTAAGAAATTTCTTGTTCCGGAATGGCTGCATACTCATCGCGACTCCTTCTGGAATGTATATCCAAGTACAATGTCTCGGCATGCACATCGCATCTCTGATGTCGGCGGAGTGGAACGTCATCATATCCAGATCTGGTACGAACCTCTTACTCCATTTTTTTTTAATGTCGACTGCTTCGGACTCGTCTCATCGTGGCTGCATGGACTGAGCTCCCACGGCTATCCTCGTATCCGGAGTCTCCCAAGAAATGCATCTCACCACCTAGCATCCGAATTAAGTCGAGCCATCCGATCGATTTGTCAAAACCTCATAATCACCCAAGAGCTCAACATCTTGGGCATAGTATAATAGTATCGAGTACATACCACAGCATCGGTGGTCCAGCCGTAGAAGGGCAAACCCAAGCCTCACTAATGGCACCGCAGAACTGCCGCAAACCCGAAGGTTCAAAGGCTTTCACACGGTCATTAAGTCGAGTTAGGGTTTCATTCTTCTAGAGGCACCATAGAATTGCCTGCATGTCCTTCCGATTACTTTAAACTTGGAATAGTAGGTTTCTGACATTCGATCGTCTCTGTCGACTCTCAACGTCTCCGCGTGAAGTCGTCTCTAGCTGGAATCAATTTATCTGATGACCTCTCATCGGGATAGCAAACGAACCACATGTCCTAGTCATTCATCCTCGGTAACTAGCGACCTTCTATCATCTCTTAGTACAACCTTGTACTGCAATAGCTCCCACATCTGGGGCGATATCCCGTCGTTCGCTGCAACAACTGGCTCACTCGTCCTCACGCTGAACAGTGCCTCAATCATCATGAGTAAGCAATATACCAATGGTCATCAAAATCAGGCTGGCCTCTGTCAGTGGCTCAATCCTTTAGTGCTGATCGGCAAGTCCAAGTAATCTCATATAGCGATCCATCCAACACTCGTGGCGCGAAAGCACAATCAAAAGACACATCTCTACAATCGTGTGTCACCGGAATTATGCTCTGGTCAGTCCTCGTTCGTAACGAGCTCATGCTGACCGCAACTCTAGCCGTAGCTCTCCCTGCCCGTAATCGTAGCAGCAAACCATAACTGGTACCGATGAGGCTAGATCAGTAATGAATATAATACTGAGCAAAGAAATGTACATCCTAAGGCTCCTTAAGTGGAGTGGCGTGTCGTAAGTATGCCGCGGAACATACCCACGGTACGTCACTCTACTCTAGTCACCTATTCCATCAACCAAGGGTCATCCTACGCTCCGAAGGTAAAACCTAACGCTCTGATACCAACTTTGTCACGTCCCGAAAGTACGGAACATGACCAGCACTTAAACTACGAAACGCCTCGAGGCGTACATAATCTAAGTAAACCGAAAACCCAGAAATCCAAACCAAGATAAGTAGTAGAGTGAAGGAAAACCAATTTAAATCAAGTAGTTTTAATAGCATAGCCGAATTATGCGTTTAAAAAAAAACATCAAATATTTCCTCAAAATTTCGGCAGAGTCTCCTTTGTAAATACTGGCCCCCAAACGGGATACAACATGAATAGTATACAAAATCAATAAAAAAGCATCCCCAACCGGGAGCTAGCTCTTCGTCAATCGACGGTCACAACCACACAAGCAATATAATATACAACGCCAACGGCGAGGATCAAAAACTCAAAACCACAAGAAAACCACAGAAATACAACGCGCGACTCTAAGGTCGAAAGAATAAACATCACTGGTCTCTACCTCAAATAAATACATGTTTGGTTGATGGAATCTCTAGATACAACAGGATAACAGTATACAAGATATAATGATGGGTACGATACAAATAAACCCACCTACTAGCAAATCACCCGGAAATGGAAGTAGTGCCAGCAAAGCCGTAATGAAACCTGTACGGCGAAACCTGCAAGAACTGTGGCACAACGGGGGTGAGTTGCCAACTCGTGAATAGAAAAACATCTACGGAAAGAAATCGCATAAATAACACAACATAGGTCAAAGATCATAATATATCCTCAATTATATATATAACATGCAACCTATAACTGTTAGTTATGTATATGCCCTAGAGGCCATTGTTGTACATATGATGTATATTATAATGGATGCTTGGTTATATATAGAGATGACTTTCTCGCTCGTCATGATAGTATGCTATTTGGTTTCACTTTATCTTAACATGTTGACTTGTATTGGTTTACTGTTTTACTCTCACATGTTGATAAAGCCCTTAGGATTTGTACTCGACTACTGGGACTATGATGAGATCATACTAGTGGGGCCGCGGTAGTCGATGAGTACATCCTATAACTGTTCCTTGTCGAGGGTATATCGAGACAGGGAATCGATACGTCAGAGTAGACTAGCGTATACGCATCTTGACCCATATGATGGGCGATGGATGATCCCATATCCATCGGTGTTAGACATCAGAGATGGTGTACGGGTGCTCAGTGGAGACTGGGTACACTGGACGGACTCGCCGAGAACTCCCAGATGGTGATATACCACACGTCAGATGGCAGTTCTCTGGTGACACTGGTACAGGGTAGTCTGTAGACCCGAGATCGTCATGGAGTCTTGTGTGATTCCCACTGTGCTTTGATTTCCACCTTACCACGTCCAAGAGGGCGTGCAAAACGGTGGCTTTTGGGTACAGTCCCGAATCACATGGAGGCAATGAGCGATAGGAGGGGATTCGTCTCTCCCGGTATAGGGAGTTGATGTTGTGCTGTGTTCGATTGGCTATAACTGGAAGTCCCTGGCCAGGGCTGATATAGAGATTTACTGGTAAGTGTTACTAATAGTTTCTCGACCCGTTATGAGCCATACATCGACACGACTTATCGGTTACTGGGGTCTGACGTATACCACCCCTAGACTTGATATGCGACATATCAGACGAACAGACCGGACTGTACGGGAGTGTTACTGGTTGGATTCACAGGAGAACGCACAGGCTAGCTTGTTGATCTTCTGATCGCTCAATACCTGGGTGGCTGTTACGTTTAGCTGACCGCTTGCAGCTTGTGGGTGTTTGATATGATCATCACCTGCTACCGGCGTATTGACGATTCTTTAGAGTCCTACACAGAGGTTTCTTGGCTCAGGCAAAACGGAGTAGTGGCGCATATGTGATATGCGCAGGAGCGTGAATAATGCGATATGGGATACCGTATTATATTCTCACGAAATATAGATATGAACCGGGTCATCGGATCAAGTGTTGATTCGATGAATCGGTACATGATATATTAGTCGGTTATATTTGATATAGCCGGATCGTCGGATCAAGTGTTGATTCAATGATTTAATATATAATAATATATATGATATATTATTATATTAACTAATATTGGCTTGCTTTATTATTTCATTTTCTCAGTGGATGATGCATTGATATATATGCGATATATGTTAATTGTATTATTTTCTTTTGTTGCAAATATATAATATATATGTGATATATATTATTGTGACATGATATGATTAATTGTTAAACATGTTTAAGGATGATTAATTGAGGTTAGGGTTTGATTAGGGTTAGTAGCTTCAAGTTCCTTCTAGAAGCTTTCTTGTTTTGTCATTCTTAAGATATTTAGAATGACACATTCATTTAACCCAACCAAACCCTAACTCTAGTTAACTCTCTACTCATTCTTATCCATTCATCCTTGACCATGGTTATATATCAATCATATGATTTATATTTCTATTCAACACAAAAGAAAAAGATTATGATTATCTTTTCATTATCATCTTCTTCCTTCTTCATGAAAGCTTGCTAGATTTTCTTAAGTGATGAAAAATATGAGAAAATGATATAAAAAGAAAGCAAAATTACTACTCTCTCATCCTCATCTCATCTAGCCCATGGGATTAGTGTGTTCTACTCTTTTGAGTGAGAAAGCTTGAGTCGAAGCAACTTCAAGGTAGATCATCGGAGATTTGGAATACTTCGAGCTAGCATGGATCGTTCGAGTCGTGGAGCCTCTCATGAGTCCGGGAGATCGTGGATCGCGGCAAAGGGACTTCTACTCGGAGCTTGTGAAGTGAAGGAGCGGACTACAAAGGTTGTAATCCCTCACACTTAGATAAAAGTTATCTTATTGCATGTTAAACCCTAATAATCTAGCAAAGATCCCGGCTTTGGGTTGTTCGGCACGTCTAAAATTTAATCCGGGCATGTTTGATGCCTTTTGAACCTTCACAAGAGTGCCTAGGAACCCTACAGTGGTATCAGAGCGACTAGGAATTGGATGTCGACCTATGGGGGGTTCTCACTGTATGACAGTGTGGCGAAGCATAGGCTCTTACCCCCAGGGTGTCCCGAGACCGGAAGGTGTTTCGGCGGGTTGTAGTCCTCGCGAGAGGGCATGCGTAAAAAGTAGCTGCTGAGGGACCCGTTGGTGCCACGGTGACCCCATTAGTGTTAGTGTATATGCCCTAGAGGCCATTACTGTATCATACTAGTTTGTATATTACTTGATGGAAGCTTGGGATATTCACATTGTATAAACAATCTTGCTCAATATAGTAGTATGCTACTTGGTTTGTTTCTACTTCAATGTGTACTTGTGTTTATTTCAGTATATCACTTATACGCATTAGTGGAGCCCTTAGGATCTTTGCTTGATTACCAGCGTTGTGATGGCAGTCACACTAGTGGGGGCTGGGTAATCTATAGGCACATCCTTATACAGGTCCCTAGTCGTAGGACTATCGAGACAGGGCATCGATACTCCGGAGTAGACTAGCGTATGCGCTTCTCATCCCAGTGTGGGAGATGGTCTGTCCCACAGCCATCAGTACGTCGTACTGGAGATAGTATACGGGTGCTCGTTGGGTTACGAGTACACTGGACAGGACTCGTCGGGAACTGACAGGTTGGTATTATACCTATCGTCAGTTGTCAGTTCCCAGGTGACATGAGTACAGCTTAGTCCGCTGACTTGACACTGACACTTCGCCTCGAGTGTGTTCCCACTGCACTTTGATCACTACCCTACCACGGCTCAAAGGAGTCGTGCAAACAGGTGGTGGTTGGGTGCAGTCCCGAAGCACTTGGAGGCAGTGACGGTTAGACAGGATTCGTCTCTCCCGGTATTGGGGGTTGACATCGCGCTGTGTCTAGGAGAGCCATTACACGAGTAGTCCCTGGCCAGGGCAAGCGAGATATACTGGTAGGTTTCCAGTGTTATCTCAGGGTGTTTTGGGCTTCACTCCGACACGACTTGTACCGCTATTGGGGGACTGACGTTTTACCGCCCCCTAGGCCCGCCATGCGATGTATCAGACGAACAGACCGGACTGTACGGAGAATGTCACATTCAGACTCAGTAGGAGTTCAGATGGGGTTTCACCTCGTCAGCCTTCTTGTCGGCATCTACCTGGGGACCGTTACACACAGCTAGTGCCGCTTGCGGTCTGTGGTTAAACCCACTGCCAGCGTAGTGTCGAGTCTTTAGAGTCCCACACAGAGGGTATTCTCCTCTGGGCAAAACTGAGTAGAGGTTGCATGGTTTTGCGACAGGGTTCGTTCTCATCCGCGCACTTGTGCACGTTTGGAGTCCGGACGGATTTTACCAGCGGGCTCTGGTTTGAGCCGGATACTGGTATAGTATTTGGGGTTGCTTTTATCTCTCAGTATTCATGTTCCTCGGAACAAGAATGCAGGTGTGTATGCACAGTTCTTTTTGAGGAGGAGGAAGATGATTTTTCATTAGGGTTTCGGAACGGGTGCGTATGCACAGTTGACAGTTGTATTTTTCCAAACCCTAATGGATTTGTATTATATCATTTAATAATATATAATAAAATGAAATTGTGTCATGGTTAGTTTTTTTGTTGACTTGTTGACCATGGTTGACTTGTTGACCATGGTTGAACATTTGACCATTATCATTACAAGAGAAAGATGCTCTTGATTCTTGCATTTTCATTTAATGCTTGTAATGATATTAGTCATTCTAAAACTTTCCATCAACCTTTTCATTTTGATTATTATTATTTGATAATTCATTTTCTTTTTGCATTATGGTTGCAAGAAAGGAAATGAGAGCTCATTCTATCATAACCTCTCTCTCTCCTCACTTCATCTTCTTCTTCCTCTAGAAAAGAGAAACCTTCTCATGTGTTGAGAATCATTCTCTTTAGAAAGAAAAGCAAACCCTAATCACTCTCTACTCATTCTAGGATGAAGGTTTAGCAAGCCGGAAACCCTAGTTCACTCAAAGATCGAGGAAGAGCCCAAAGGTCGAGCCTTCGAGGTGGATCCATCTTCGACGGGAGAAGGCGACGAGAAGAGAACCATCAACCTCTACAAGGTTTGAAGAAGAAGGAGTTCAAGTTTAGGTATAACCATCTTCCATAGTAGCTAACTCTCTTTAGCTTGTATACTAGTTTTAGTTTAGACAACGATCCCGACCTTGTTTAGTCCATGTTGCCTCTTGCGATAAAAATTCGTTTTTTATACCGTTTCCGCCTCCCCGTAAGCACCGGGGGTCGCAATATGGACTTACAATTAGATGGGGTGGCTGCCTGACCTACAGTGGTATCAGAGCCTAGCTAGAGCATTAGGCGATGTGTTTACGAAGTTAAAACTCCGATTGAACCCGAAACGACGAAACTTGACCCCTCTCTGGAAATTTTTTAAATTTTGGGATTTTTCTGAATTAAAAATATGTAAAAAAATCAGCAGGGGATTCTAAGAAATACCATGAAACACGTGCCCACAATTCGACAAACGGAGCGCGGAACCGCGGCAGGAACATGGTTCTTGCGGCGGTTCCGCGGCTGAATAGTCGTATTGGGACACGTGGCTTCATCGTATTGACCGTAGGTACTTGCTGACTATTCTGGGTATTTTTAATCTGTTCCAGGTGTTTAAAATTCTGGGGTTTGTTTTGTAATAGTAGACTCGATCGGAAATTTTAAATTCGTATTTTTTTCCGGATATTTAGAAACTGTTAAACTAGTTGAACGGATATCATTAACCGACTTTTTCCCGGCACGGAAAACTTTCAAGCGTTGAATTTTTTCTGGGTTTAAATCTTTCGGAAAATTGTACAAGTTAAGCGGTGGACCCTCTAGAAGACACAAACCTTAACTCGATTATGTGACCGTCTTGAACTGCCTTTTGAACCTTCGGGTTTGGGGCAGTACGGCGTGCCACATGTGAGGCGTTGGCTTGACCCTTCTACGGCTGGATCACCGGTACTGTGACATATTCTGGGATTATTTGAACCCCGCTCAAGTGTTGAGCAGTTTAGGAAATTTTGGGTGTTTGATAATCTGTTCGAAAAGTTTAATACTGTTTATCTATCTGGAATGTGATACAATATGTGGAATTCATAGAGTTAGGCATGAAATGCGGAGTATGTGATATTTCGGATTTACGATGTCTAAAGTGATAGTGGATTCCAAATATTGTAGTTTTACACTTTCTTTTCTGTGACCGTAAGTGTAATATGTGATATCGCCGGTTTCGTTGCTATATGATTCAACGACAATTGGGATGCGCATATTTACTTACGTTGATGATATGTGATATTATGTGTTGCTGTGATATGTTATATTGGATCGTCGCGTTCTGAATAGCCGGGGGTTTTATGTGAGATGAGGGTTTTTATTTTCATTCATGTAAAATTCATTTGTAATGTAATATTCTTTTATTTGGGGCACTTCCAGGTTGCGGTTGATGTCACCAGTGTATATTATTTACTTTTCCGCATTAGGTAGACCCAAGGAGGGGAGCACAAGTAACCGGGTTCTAGGGTCCAGTGGGAGGCCATCTCGAGGAGTCGAGACCGGGTCTTCTAACCCTAGAATTGGCAGTGTTACTTGCCGCTCTCGTAGGGGTCTTGGGATGTGGGTTTGGCTTTTCGTCGCGACCGTGGAATCCGTGTTTTATACAGGCTCGTATTGAAAACACGGACGTCCTAGTATATCCAATATTTCATATATGTTATTCTGCTGCAATGTTCTGTGATGAGATCATATTACTGCCTGAGACGAATGCTTATACTATATATATATGCTGATATATAAATATTACTTCTTTCGTTTCTTCTGTGATGCTTAGGAAGCATAAGCTGATGGGATTTTTATTAATGAGATTAATAAAAGAAAAGAAACCTAAAGATGTTGTTGAATCAAAAACTTTATAAAAGGGGTAGCTACAGTTTTGCTTTGCACAGTGATATATACGATATATCCTGCACCTTATTCGATGAGGAAAGGACCGAGATCCCTTCACCGGGAGTGACTCCTTTAGCAAAACTGGCAGATGCTACAAAACGCGGTTTTTCTTTTGATTGCTTTTAGAGTTTTGCTTTGCACAGCGGTATATATGATATATCCTGCACCTTATTCGATGAGGAAAGGGCCGACGATCCCTTCACCGGGAGTGACCCCTTTAGCGAAACTAAGAAAAACCTCAAAAACACTCCTTTTCAAAAACACTCGATTCTACGACGATATCAAGTTCATTACGCTCAGGATTTTCAGAAAAAACCTGCGTAGCCCTCCGTCATTTCAGATAAAGACTAGTTAGTATTCGTGCTACGTTTGTTGACCTCCGTCAAGGCGTAGTGTGCGGTAGCTGATTAGTATTTACCTGCTTATGCATATGATGCAGATTGGATTAGGGTAGTCGTACGGCCTTGTTGACCTCCGTCAAGGGTCGTGCGGGTGGGTTTAATTCAATCAAGAAATGACAGGTTGAACTTGACTAGTAGCCTATGGTTTGTTGACCTCCGTCAAGGTCATAGGATACTAGGGGCAAAAATATTATCGGGAATTTCAAGTGTTGAAATTTGCAATGAGATTGCATACCTCCTATGAGATAGTTGGATCCCGATACCCACTGCGAGTAAGTGTTACTCCTGGGAGAGTTTTACACAGGACAATTAGTCATTCAAGTAGGTGTCTAGAAAAGTGTTAACGAGGTTACGCCTCTGGGAAAACGAGGTTTACATTAATTAGGTCCGTGCGAGAGCACGGGGAACCTCCCTCAAAGTACCGACACTGATCTGGCTGAAAGATTGACGAAATTGTAAGGTGTAATTAATCCCGGCTAATCTTACCTTTTAGGGTTTTAAGGTAGATTTGATAAAAACAGTGGGAGACATCCTGATTAGATAAGATAATAACCAATCTAATCTTGTAAGAGCATACGCTAAAGTGTTTTCTTCTCTCTCTCTCCAGGTAGCGACCATTTCAGGCAATAATCAAGATAATAATATGGATGTATTGACTAAACCTAATTATTGTACTGAGCAAGGGAACGTTGGACCCGTTTTTTCTTATAAGAGTTATAAGACTGAACAGGAAACAGGAGAATATCTGGATTCTCACGCCGCCCTAAAGAACATGCATGTTGATGCATCTTCTTCGGGTGTGTTAGTTATTGAGAACTGTTTCTCAGTTCACCCTACGTCCTGGGTATTAGATACCGGATCAGGATCCCACATATGTAAACAGTTACATGGGCTACGAAAAGGTAGAGAACTAGGAAAAGGTGATCATTCCATTCAAGTAGGGAACGGTGCAAGTATTGTAGCCAAAGCAGTTGGCGAATATCACCTTGTATTGCCAAGTCGTAATACACTGATTCTAAATGAGTGCTATTATATACCGAACATGATGTGCAACATTATATCAGTTTCTTTATTGAGTAAAGAGGGATATAATTTTGTAGTACAGGATAATATTATAAACATATTCCTAGATCAAAAGTTGATTGCATCAGGCTCGTTACATAATGGCATATTCATTCTAAATCAGAATACAGTCCTGAATATACAAAACACACACAAGAGGAAAAGTTCAGATATGAACGAATCCTACTTGTGGCATTGTAGATTTGGTCATATCAATGCGACACGACTTGCTAAGTTACATAAAGATGTTTATTTGAATCCGTTCGAATTATCATCTTATGATACTTGCCATTCATGTCTCAAAGGAAAAATGACCAAAGCTCCATTTAGTGGACACGGAGAAAGAGTTACCGAACTCTTAGGACTAATACATAGTGATGTATGTGGTCCCATGTCTAAGCATGCCAGGAACGGTTCTTCTTACTTCATTACATTCACTGACGATCTCTCTAGATTCGGACATGTGTTCCTGATGAAACACAAGTCTGAAGCTTTTGAGAAATTCAGAGAATATAAGCACGAAGTAGAGAACCAAACGGGCAAAAGTATTAAGATTCTTCGATCAGATCGAGGAGGTGAATACTTAAGCGGTGAATTTTTAGATTATCTAAAAGAGAATGGGATTCTCTCTCAGCTTACTCCTCCTTATACACCACAGCACAACGGTGTATCGGAGCAGAGGAATCGCACCCTATTAGATATGGTGCGCTCGATGATGAGCACTGCTGAGTTACCTATTTCCTTCTGGGGGTATGCGCTTGAGACAGCGGCATACATACTGAATAAAGTTCCTACCAAATCTGTGCCTACCACCCCATATGAGATATGGGAAGGGAAGAGACCGTATCTTAATTTTGTTAAGATATGGGGTTGCCCGGCTTATGTCAAAAGACGAAACCCGGACAAACTCGAGGCAAGATATGTTTTATGTAAGTTTATTGGATATCCCAAGCATTCCCGAGGGTATATTTTCTACCACAGTGAGGAACAAAGGGTGTTTGTTGCTCAACACGCCACCTTTTTAGAAAAGGAATTTCTTGCAAAAGAGATTAGTGGCTCTGAGGTAGAACTAGAAGAAGTTCCAGCAGAATAAACTACGACAGATGATTTAGTGGAACCAGAGGATTCAGTAGTACCCGACGAACCCCAGCCTCTCCGCCGATCTAGTAGGGTTTCTCGTCCACCTGAGAGATACTACGGTTTTCTCATTGATGGTGGAAGCGAGGATTGCATCATGGATGATGATGAACCGACTAGTTTCGAGCAGGCCATCACGAGTGGTGACTCTGTGAAATGGCTGGATGCAATGCGATCTGAGATGGAATCCATGTACACCAACAAAGTATGGACTTTGGAAATTGCTCCTGAAGGGGTAAAACCCATTGGGAGCAAGTGGATCTTTAAAAGGAAATTTGGTGTAGATGGAAAAGTTGAGACTTTCAAGGCTAGACTGGTAGCAAAGGGTTTTCGTCAACGACCAGGTGTGGATTATGACGAAACCTTTTCTCCAGTAGCTATGCTTAAGTCCATCCGGATCTTACTTGCCATTGCTGCATACCATGACTACGAAATCTGGCAAATGGATGTTAAGACCGCCTTTCTAAACGGTGATTTAGAAGAGTGCATGTACATGACTCAGCCAGAGGGCTTCGTAGATAGTGGGAGCAGCGGAAAGGTGTGCAAGCTGCTTAAATCCATTTATGGGTTAAAGCAAGCATCGCGGAGTTGGAACATCTGTTTTGATGTTGTAGTCAAAGAGTTTGACTTCATCAAAAATATAGATGAACCTTGTATCTATAAGAAGGTAGCAGAGGGTAAGGTTGTCTTCCTCGTATTGTACGTGGATGACATACTCTTGATAGGAAATGATATTCCTATGCTGCAATCAGTCAAGCTCTTCTTATCGCAGAGATTCTCAATGAAAGATCTAGGTGATGCCTCCTGTATATTGGGAATCATGATCTATAGAGATAGATCTAAACGGATACTGGGATTGTCCCAATCCAGGTACATTGACACCATACTAAAGAGGTTTAGTATGGAAGAATCCAAACGTGGGAACCAACCCACGATCTCTGGACTCACTCTCTCCAAAGAGATGTCTCCCAAGACTGATTTGGAGAGAGCTCGCATGCAAGGGATACCCTATGCTTCGGCAGTAGGCTCTATCATGTATGCGATGCTATGTACCAGACCCGATGTAGCATACTCGCTAAGTGTAGTGAGTCGGTATCAAGCAGATCCTGGAGAGAGTCACTGGACAGCTGTGAAGAACATTCTCAAGTACTTACGAAGGACTAAGGAGATGTTCTTGGTGTATGGTAACGGAGAACTCCGGGTGGAGTCCTTTACCGATTCCAGCTTCCAAAGTGATAAGGACGACTCTAAGTCGCATTCGGGTTTTGTCTTTAACCTCAATGGAGGGGCGGTATGTTGGAAGAGTTCCAAACAGGATACCGTTGCAGACTCAACGATGGAGGCTGAATACATCGCTGCCAACGATGCTGCCAAAGAAGCTGTCTGGATCAAGAAGTTCATTTGTGAACTTGGTGTGGTTCTATCCATTGAGCATCCAATACCTCTGTATTGTGATAACAATGGAGCTGTGGCTTTATCCAAGGAACCCAGGTCCCATCAAAAGTCCAGACATATTCTGAGGCGGTATCACCTGATCAGGGAGATAGTTGATCGCCGGGAGATCGAGGTCAGGAGAGTAGATACGAAGGACAACACTGCGGATCCATTCACGAAGGCTATTCCCTAGCTACAGTTTGAGAGATTATTCGGGATGCTAGGTATGAGATACTACAGCAGCTGGCCTTAGTGCAAGTGGGAGATTGTTAGTTATGTATATGCCCTAGAGGCCATTGTTGTACATATGATGTATATTATAATGGATGCTTGGTTATATATAGAGATGACTTTCTTGCTCGTCATGATAGTATGCTATTTGGTTTCACTTTATTGTATTGGTTTACTGTTTTACTCTCACATGTTGATAAAGCCCTTAGGATTTGTACTCGACTACTGGGACTATGATGAGATCATACTAGTGGGGCCGCGGTAGTCGATGAGTACATCCTATAACTGTTCCTAGTCGAGGGTATATCGAGACAGGGCATCGATACGCCAGAGTAGACTAGCGTATACGCATCTTGACCCATATGATGGGCGATGGATGATCCCATATCCATCGGTGTTAGACATCAGAGATGGTGTACGGGTGCTCAGTGGAGACTGGGTACACTGGACGGACTCGCCGAGAACTCCCAGATAGTGATATACCACACGTCAGATGGCAGTTCTCTAGTGACACTGGTACAGGGTAGTCTGTAGACCCGAGATCGTCATGGAGTCTTGTGTGATTCCCACTGTGCTTTGATTTCCACCTTACCACGTCCAAGAGGGCGTGCAAAACGGTGGCTTTTGGGTACAGTCCCGAATCACATGGAGGCAATGAGCGATAGGAGGGGATTCGTCTCTCCCGGTATAGGGAGTTGATGTTGTGCTGTGTTCGATTGGCTATAACTGGAAGTCCCTGGCCAGGGCTGATATAGAGATTTACTGGTAAGTGTTACTAGTAGTTTCTCGACCCATTATGAGCCATACATCGACACGACTTATCGGTTACTGGGGTCTGACGTATACCACCCCTAGACTTGATATGCGACATATCAGACGAACAGACCGGACTGTACGGGAGTGTTACTGGTTGGATTCACAGGAGAATGCACAGGCTAGCTTGTTGATCTTCTGATCGCTCAATACCTGGGTGGCTGTTACGTTTAGCTGACCGCTTGCAGCTTGTGGGTGTTTGATATGATCATCACCTGCTACCGGCGTATTGACGATTCTTTAGAGTCCTACACAGAGGTTTCTTGGCTCAGGCAAAACGGAGTAATGGCGCATATGTGATATGCACCGGAGCGTGAATAATGCGATATGGGATACCGTATTATATTCTCGCGAAATATGGATATGAACCGGGTCATCGGATCAAGTGTTGATTCGATGAATCGGTACATGATATATTAGTCGGTTATATTTGATATAGCCGGATCGTCGGATCAAGTGTTGATTCAATGATTTAATATATAATAATATATATGATATATTATTATATTAACTAATATTGGCTTGCTTTATTATTTCATTTTCTCAGTGGATGATGCATTGATATATATGCGATATATGTTAATTGTATTATTTTCTTTTGTTGCAAATATATAATATATATGTGATATATATTATTGTGACATGATATGATTAATTGTTAAACATGTTTAAGGATGATTAATTGAGGTTAGGGTTTGATTAGGGTTAGTAGCTTCAAGTTCCTTCTAGAAGCTTTCTTGTTTTGTCATTCTTAAGATATTTAGAATGACACATTCATTTAACCCAACCAAACCCTAACTCTAGTTAACTCTCTACTCATTCTTATCCATTCATCCTTGACCATGGTTATATATCAATCATATGATTTATATTTCTATTCATCACAAAAGAAAAAGATTATGATTATCTTTTCATTATCATCTTCTTCCTTCTTCATGAAAGCTTGCTAGATTTTCTTAAGTGATGAAAAATATGAGAAAATGATATAAAAAGAAAGCAAAATTACTACTCTCTCATCCTCATCTCATCTAGCCCATGGGATTAGTGTGTTCTACTCTTTTGAGTGAGAAAGCTTGAGTCGAAGCAACTTCAAGGTAGATCATCGGAGATTTGGAATACTTCGAGCTAGCATGGATCGTTCGAGTCGTGGAGCCTCTCATGAGTCCGGGAGATCGTGGATCGCGGCAAAGGGACTTCTACTCGGAGCTTGTGAAGTGAAGGAGCGGACTACAAAGGTTGTAATCCCTCACACTTAGATAAAAGTTATCTTATTGCATGTTAAACCCTAATAATCTATCAAAGATCCCGGCTTTGGGTTGTTCGGCACGTCTAAAATTTAATCCGGGCATGTTTGATGCCTTTTGAACCTTCACAAGAGTGCCTAGGAACCCTACAATAACAAGGCTAGGGTAAATATCTAACCCGAGTGTAATCTCATGTGCCCGTGTCAGTGCCTCAGGTAGCAATATATCATATGAATGAGGTATGAATGCATGGAAACAGAATACATGTAAATGAAGAACTGTTTTCATAATTTAGTGAGATTTCCTTTGTATTTTTAAAATGAGGTATCATAATGAAATCAGCATAAAACAGTGCCTAGCATCGGCACAAAACGTAATCCCAATAACTCGATATCTCTGTATCACAGTCTCTGTACCTCAATATCTCGAAATCTCAATGTCTCAATCACAATATCTAGGGCGCCGTCAGTCCAGACCGGCCCCTACTATCCATCTCAAAACCAAGACGATATCCTCCGGATATCCGACGCGTCGGGTAAAATCACCGGTAGGTAGTGCTCCCCTGCCAGGCTCACATCGTCATCATCACGCGCTTCTTGCCCCGGGGTACCTTACCGGGTCCACCATGTACCCGAAACGGTTCATCCGTCTCCTCGAATCGGGTCTCGAAATCCATCAGCAAACTCATGGTGGACGACTCATACATCATGGGAAAAACCGCACTTTTTATTTAAAAAGAGAGAAATCAGTTTATATAAGTTTTGCGGTTTTCCCCCCCCAAATCCAGAAAATTTCATGGAAATCCGAATCCAAATCATCAATAGCATGTAAAACCATGAATATAGGCATAACAATGAATAACAGTATGCATGAAGTGACAAGTAATAACTACAATGTTAAGCTGGCATATAAGGCAGGTACACTAATATCATGTCAAATTACTAACTAACAAGCTAAGTCAAGCAATAATATTTTCTAAGGTGTACGTGACATGGCAATTACCGATGAAGATGTGTGTGAGCCGGCAAGTAACTGTACGTGGTACATACGCATCATCGGTAATGGTGCTGGTGTCCTAACAATATGATATCAACATTGCAATAAGAAATTATAACATAAGTATGTGATGCGAAGTGAACCACAATAATAAGCGGGAGCTGAATACTAGACGCAACTGTAACCAACCTGCATTAATCTAATATAATTCCTACAAATGGTGCATTTTGAAATAACACGAATCATGGGGTTTTGAAAATAGGGGCTACGGTGTTTTTATGAAAAGATACGTCTTTTGAAATATCCGTAGGATCCCTTGGGCTGTCTTTTAAAATACCCACGATTCGTTAATTTTTGAAATAGGTAAGAATCGAATCTAATCTAACAATTAAACTAAACTAAAGGGCAAAGCTAACAAGCTGGACTACAGGTAAGGAAACCGCCTAACATCTGAGTCGATCCATATACATACCTGTATATATATTAGTCGGTGATCCCGCCTCAATAATATCATATCCGATACCATATCTACAATCAGACATCCCAAGTCAAGAGTGCGGATCAATCTTCAAGATATAGCTCATACGTAAATCCGTCGTACGTCATCCCCAAATCTGGGTACGGGTCAATATCATATTCCTCACACCATTCCTCTGGTATCCTCTTTATTCAAGATCATAGTCTAGGGTACTGACCTATGTCTAGTACAATACTAATATCCTCAATATACTCATGATCTGACTACTGATCGACAATCTCGTACAAACCGATATCGTCAGCACATATCATCATCAAGGGGTATACATCGCCCTATACGGCCTAATATCAACATCCTAGCATAGCATGCCTCATATCACGATCACATGATGACCATTTTATTTATAACACTATTCACCCGTATCGTCGTCCCAAGATCCTCTAACACCAGGACGTACCTCAAGTACGAATCCTGCCATATCACCGCTATCACAACCACAAAACAAATCTCATCGACTCAGCTCAATCCCAAGTATCATCCTCAAATCCGTATGTGAACACATAGTCCCATACTCATGTGATCACATAACTATAAAGAATCCCATGAGCACATATAAATAGGAATGTATGCAATTATGCATGTGTGTATGTGTAGTGCAACACTACCCTAGGGTTCGCAACACTAAAATAATCCAACACACCAATATCCATCCTAAACATCGTTATTAATCCCAAATAACATATAATAAATTGTTGGTGTGTATACGCATCCGTATACACCACCACGGACTGAGGGGGTGCTATACGCCATCCACCCGACTTCTCCCCGTAGATATAAATCTACTCACCTGGTCCTCGCTCGCCGGTGCCGACGTCGCCATGCGCTTGCTTGTCGTCTCGAAGTCCACATGGGGTACCTACATATCATAACGCACCATACCGCATTAAAATCCGACTCATGACCAAAACGACGCACGAATCCCACATAGGTCAAAACCTATGGTTGCTTTCACAAATCGACCCAAAAACCCTCGACGTCGGCGTACAAACGCCAAACCATCGAGAAAACTCCCAACACACTCATTTGTACAATTACAAGCACTAATTATAATATAAAATAGCTTAAAATTCATAAAAACCCCAATTTCACTTAAAAAGTCATTTTTCCGAAAATCTAGCAAGCAGAAATCACCGTTTTAGTACAAAACTCGATGTATAAACGAACCTAGCATCCACAATATTCACTAAATATCATAACAAAGTCATATAAACCAGTCCTATAATTTATTCTCATCAATTTGCATAAATTCCAAAATACTAGTTTGCAAAAATATCAATTTTTAACACCTTTTAAAGCAAAATTCACAATTCAACAATTAAGCTTGGTTTTGCATAACCTAAGATATTAAACCACTCATAATAATGTTAATGATGTCATAAAAACATAATTACATTTTTAACCCAATTATTTAACCAATTTTAAATAGCTAGTTAGCAAATTAGCGTAATTATCATAATTTTTAAACTAACAATTAACAACTAGCTACTAACTTTGTTTTAACAAGCCATAAGAGCCTAATACATTACACAACCATACACCAATTTCACAAAACCCTAACTTGCATTCAAACCCTTTCTTGAATTTTATAACTAACAAAATCCAACCCAAACTATACATGAAACACTAAATTAGCACTAATTTGAAGCCCAAAAAGCAAGTTAAACTCTTAGATTTGGTTTGTATAAAACACTAGATAGCAAAATAGAATAATTAACTTAATAATGGTGTGCTAAAGAGCCTAGTTTAACTCAAACCATTCTCTTGAAGATCCTAGATGAAAATAGCACCAATATTAACACTAAAACAACTCATTTAAAGAAATCTAACCATAAGAATTTAAATGGGTAAGAATTATACCTCTAGATCTAGAGATCTAGCAAGAAATTTTGACTCCAAAGATGGCCTCCTAGCATCCAAAATCCATGCAAGAAAGGTTAAGAAGAATGGATGAAGGATGGGCTTGAAATTGTGAAGTTTAAGTGGAATTTTGATGGAATTTTGATGAGTTTAGAAGAAAAATGAAAGGGGAAATTTTGGGGCTGTTTATTGCAGGAATTTCAGCTGAGGAGGGAGTGGGGAGAGGTGTGGGAGAGTTGTGGAAAAGAATCTAAGTCAAAGCCCCTCCCAAATTACCATAATACCCCCATCCAAAATAATATAATAAAAACCTATATTTAAATCATTTGAATGAGTCAAAGAAGCAAAGAATGGAGAGGGAAGTGGCTGATCCAGCAGTGGTGGGGCCGGCCAAAGTAGTGAGTAATGAGTGAGAGTGATTTTACAAAGAAATTCTATGCAAAAAGACCCCCCACAATGCCATAATTGCAAGTTTTAGTTCAAAATAATTATATTTTTTGTTTTCCATAATAAAAAACCATTAAAACTTGAAATAAAATACCAAAAAATTATATTACAACTAGATTTTAATTAACATGATTTTAAAGATTAAAATTAGCCCATTTAAATTTGTATTTATCGCTAATTTAATGTAATTTTTTTTACCGGCTTAAAATAATATTAAAAATTGAAAAATTAGGGGAAAATTTTAAACGACCAGAATTCATAAGCAACTCATTAGCTACTAAAAACTATCAATTACCTATCCAAATTAAATATAATTAGGCCTAAACTGCAAAATAACAAAAAAGACGATTTACGGAAAAATACCAAATTTTCACCGATTTTCGGGAAAACACCAAAACGACTTTTCTTGGCGTTACAAGTTGCAGCAGCAGCAGCAACATCCAACAGCAACAGCAGAAGTTGCAGCAGCAGCAACATCCAACAGCAACAACAACAAAGCAACAACAACACCCAGCAGCAGCAGCTCCAAGCAGCACCAGCATCAACACCAGCAGCTCTAGCATCAGCAACAGCAACACCCAGCAGCAGCAGCTCCAAGCAGCACCAGCATCAACACCAGTAGCTCTAGCATCAGCAGCACCAACACCAGCAGCACCAACAGCAACAACACCAACAGCATCAGCACAGCAGCAGTAGCTCCTTCCCTTCTTCTCCTCCTCCCTTTTCCTGCTGCCTAAGGTCGTTTGGGGTATATTTCTTAAAGCCAACTCCTTGTTGCTAAGTTTATGTGTTGTTTTAGCTTCGGTTAGCGAATAGTGTGAGTTTAGTGCTAGATTTGTGTTTTATGGGAAGATTAAGCTAAGTTAAGGTTGTTATAGCTTAATCAACCCTAGTATGTGATTAGTGTTGCTGTTTTAGCCTTGTAGTGTCGCTAGATTTAGCTAGATAACCTTAAGTCGCTAAACTTGAAACTTTAAAATACGGTTTTGAAACATATTATAGGATATTGAGATCTGCTACATCTTTGCTCATTTCTTAGCTTAGCAAATAACTTCAGAATAGTGTGCAGGCAGTATAGGCTTGTGTGTCGAAACCCGAGTCCTTTCCCTCACCTGAAAACCGGCGACCACCCCCCAAATCCGGCGTCGCTGGCCCCCTGTTGCTGTGGATATTTGTGCTTTGTGTAGGGGGTGTCTGTGGGGATTTTTCTGTGTTTGGCATTGTTTAGTTTTGGGGGTTTAGCAGTGGATGAAATCTGGGTTGGTTTAGCTAAAGTTTAGTGTTTTTAGTGTTTTGTGGACTTTGACGTGGAATTGGTGGTTTGGTTAGAGAATAGGATGATTCAGGATGGTTTAAGGTTAGACCAGCTCTTTTATGTGCTGTTGGTATCGCAGGGCTCCTATAAAATCACCTAGATCCACAGATACACCCTATTGTTGAAACTTAGTGTTTTGTGTCGTTTTAAGCTAAACCCTTATGATACATAGAATCTGCTGTTACTAGGATAGTAATTTTGGTAAGTAAACATATACATTAAGTTATAAATTGGGTTAGGGCCCTAGTGTAGAAACCTGGACCCATCCTACCGGTTTTGGGCCGATATCACCCCCCTTGCCGCCAGCCCAATATTGTGGTTTTGTGTTGGTTTTTGGCAGGTAGCTGTCTAGAGGTATTGTTAAGGGTTTAGTCTTGCTTGTTTTGCTTGTTTTTGCTCCAGATTAAATCTAGGACTGTTTACCTATTTTTAGCATAGCGGGACTTGCGTGACACGTGCGATGCGTTTTGAGTTGATTTGCTGTGTATCACAGCGTATCGCTGTGTGCCACAGCGTGTCGCGTTGGGTTTTGGCGTATGCACACACGTTACGTATACACGCGCGTTTAGTTTGCGACGCGAATCCTCGTCGAGCTCGATATCGTGTTTTTCGAGACATTTGCTTATATGGTTTCCTTGTATAAATTCCAGGTTCGCAGGCGGGTACGTCAGACGCCGCAAGGAAAGGGAAGTAGGTGGTTGGCTATACTTAGCACGCGACCAGGTGAGTAGATTTAACATCTGCGGGGAAATCGCCCGTATGGCGTTAAGCGTCAGGGCGTGATAGGATATTTAGTCGTAGATGTTCATGTGCATTAGCATAGCATACTTCCTTTATTGCATATAGTAATGGTAGATATAGAACACTGCACTGTCACTAACGGTTAAAGCTGCACGAGCACCACTTGTATGTTACACTCATACCGTTAGTGATTGCCATGACACTTGCACTATAGGACTTCTTCGCATTATACATATCGATTGAGTGCCGCATCATTGCTGATTGTCATGACTTGTCGCATATTGACACTGTATATTCATACCAGAGCACACATATATTGATATTTTCATACATGCGCACATGCACACTGTATATTCATACTAGTGCACACATATATTGATATTTTCATACCTGTGAACATGCACACGGTATATTCATACCAGTGTACATATATATTGATATCTTCATACCTGCGCACATGCACACTATATATTCATACCAGAGTCATACCTACCGGTGACTTCATTTGGCACGGCGGATACCCGGAGGATACCGACCGTGGCCGCTAAATTGAGATATTGATATTTGAGATGGATCAGCCGGACGGCTGAGGCCAGTGATACTTGACATGGATATATGAGATTGGGACAGTTTTGAGGTGTCGTTGCTGGACACGGCTTTTGTTGATTCCACGGATATTATGTTGATATTTAGAAGAGGGTTTCAGAAACAAAGAAAGAATAGTTCTTATACTTACATGCTGAGATCTCGAGTTGACTCATATAGCATACATACATGTTAGTATATTCATGTGGCATACATACCTGTTAGTACATCCATGTGGCATACATACTTGCTAGTACCCCGATGTTGCATACATACCAGCTAGCACATATAGCCATACCTGTTTGAGAGATGCTAGGATACTTGTGTGCATGCATGCGATAGCCTTTGTAGATGTTATTTATTACTCACGAGCTGGCAACTCACCCCCGTTGTGCCACAGCTATTCTGCAGGTCCGTTCCGTCAGCACCGTAGCGGAGGACACTTTTGCTTATTTTGCTCTTTTTGCCTGGACGCGAGGCTTTTGCTCATAGGTGGGTTATGTTATCATTTTGTACCACCTTATATGTAGTCATTGTATCTAGAATACTCCATCTGCTACTATTTCAGCTGTACCAATTTATTTGGATTACTGTATATTGACCTAGAGACGAGGTTGTGAGACTTGTGGATTTATATTATTTGGGGTCGAGCTCACTTGAGTCGACATATTATTTTACTTGTGCTTTCATGCTTACTTATGCACATTGTTATTTTACATTGCGTGGGATTTGTGACCGCCTTGAGGCGAAGAGCTAGCTCCCGTTTGGGGATGCCATATTCGTGTTATTCATTTATATTCCTGTTTTGTACCCGTTTGGGGCTTGTTTTGCAAAGGAGATTCTGCCGAAATTTTTGGAAAAAGGGAAAGTTGTTTTAAAAAGGACTTGATGTGGTTTAATGGAGTAAAGTGCTTTAAATAAATTGGTTTTCCTTCACTCTAATTCTTAATTGGGTTTGTTTTCTGGGCTTCGGCTTACTTATTTTATGGACGCCTTGAGACGTTTCGTAACCTAAGTGCCGGTCGCGTTCCGTACCTTGCGGGTCGTGACAGTATCCCATCACATAATATCCGGACGATGTTAAACTTTTCGATCGATTCATCGAAGTCCCACAATTTCCTTACAGCTCAACACTTGAGCACAGTTCAATAATACCCAGAATATGCCACAGTACCTATGCACCAGCCGTAGAAGGGCAGACCCAAGCCTCACTCATGTCGCCACGGAACTGCGGCAAACTTTAGGGTATGACCGCGGTTCCGCGATCCAAAAAGTCGAGTTAGGGTTTCATTCTTCTAAAGGGTTCATAGAATTACTTGCATGTTTTTTCGAATACGTTAAACTTGGAAAAATGGGTTTTTGACATTCGATCGAACTTTTTAACTTCGCCTAGACAACATGTGACAACCCGAAATAATGTTAAAACTACGAATACGAAACACTCCGAATTGCTTATAGTGTAAGATTACATCACATGTAAAATTAGCAAAAACAAACAACACCTGAAACACCAAAACCCAGTACCTGGAACGCACCCAAAAAATTAACCAAAAATGCCAGAAATTGGCCGAGCAGGCCGGAAATCCTAGCCATGTGGCCGGCCATTTTCCAAGGGGAGGGGTCTAAATTTGGGTAGTGTTCATGATGTATCTCATACAACATTCTGCACTTGTTTAAAAAAAAATTTGACAACTTTAAAAAAACGACAGAAACTAAGTTTTGGATTTTCAAGTTTCGGAGTATTTCGATTTCGTAATCTTAACAAAATCCATCTAATTTTCTAACATGGCTCTGATACCACTGTAGGGTCACCTAGCACAGCAGCAAGGTTTCAGGAGGCATCTTTCATGCCATATTAAAATTTTAGCCGTTCTAGCTAACCGTAGCATAGAATCGTTAACTAGAAATCGGACGGAATGAAATGCAAACTACTTTGCAAGTAAAGTGAACAAGGAATACAACCTTTGTAGACCGGTCCTTCACTTCAATAGCTCTGTGTGGTAGTCCCATCGCTACGATCATGAAGTCCCGGACTCTAGAGAGGCTCCCATGAAGAAATGAACATGCTTGCATCGAAGTCTTTGAGGCCGAAGATGATCTACGTCGAGGAGACACTAACCCAAGCTATCTCTTCACTAATTGTGTAATTAGTGAAGCAAACACCCTAAACTAAATGGCAAGTAGTAGAGGACGATGAATTAGTAAGTGGGCTCAGTTTAGAATTGATTTTCTCACATTTTTTCTCACATCTCCATTGAAGCTAGAAAGCTTTGAGGAAGAAGAAGAAGACTCTCATGATAATTCACAAGTGAAAATAGCAACCATGGGTGAGTTAAGCATCATATGCTAACCCTTATAGAGACATTACCATGGTTAGGATAATAGGTTGGGTTAATAAATATCTTTGGCAAAACAAAAGAGTGGACTTGGTCAATGCAAAGAACAAGCTTCTACAAGCTTCATGCCTTGACAATTTCCAACCATTTTGTAATCACCAAAATGAATAAAAACCCTAATTATCATCATAAGCATGTGTGTTTGTCTCATACACCCATCTTGCATGTATCATCAAATATGACACAATATTTTGTACACAAATATATATCACATATATACACATGCACAAACTAGTGAGAAAAGAAATCATATGTGAGCTAATACTAGTTAATGTAATGTAATATATCAAATATATAATTATACATTAAATTATTAAATCAATTCTTGATTTAATAATCCGGCTATATCACATACAACCGACTAATATCAATAATATCAATTTACCGAATCAACACTTGATTCGATAACGCGGCTATATCACATATACCCGTCCGATATCACATATCGCGAGAATACAATACGGTATCACATGCTCGTATCAATCTCGGTCCCGCACATATCACATATGTGCTCCTACTCCGTTTCGCTTGAGCCAGAAAACCTCTGTGTAGGACTCTAAAGACTCGTCAATACGCCGGCAGTAGATGATGATCATATCAAACACCCACAAGCAGCAATCGGTCTGCTAAACGTAACGGCCACCCGGGTATTGAGCGATCAGAAGATTAACAAGCAAGCCTGCTCATACTCCTGCGAATCTAATCAGTAACACTACCGTAGGGTCCGGTCTCTTCGTCTGATATGTCGCATATCTCGTCTAGGTGTGGTAAACGTCAGACCCCGGTAACTCGATAAGTCATGTCGATATGAGGCTCGTAACGGGTCGAGAAACTACTGATAACACTTACCAGTATATCTCTGAATCATCCTTAGCCAGGGACTTCCTGTTATAGCCAATCGAGCACAGCGCAACATCAACCCCCAATACCGGGAGAGACGAAACCCCTCCTATCGCTCATTGCCTCCATGTGATTCGGGACTGTACCCAAAAGCCACCGTTTTGCACGTTCTCTTGAACGTGGTAAGGTGGAAATCAAAGCACTGTGGGAATCATACAAGACTCTATGACGATCTCGAGTCTACAGACTCACCTGTACCAGTGTCACCAGAGAACTGCCATCTGACGTGAGGTATAATACCATTTGGGAGTTCTCGGCAAGTCCGTTCAGTGTACCCAGTCTCCACTGAGCACCCGTATACTATCTCTGATGTCAAACACCAATGGATATGGGATCATCCATCATCCATCTACATGGGTCGAGAAGCTATACGCTAGTCTACTCTGGTATATCGATGCCCTGTCTCGATACACCTACGACTAGGAACACTTGAAGGATGCACTTAGCGACTACACTGTCCCCACTAATATGATTTGCATCATAATCCTGGTAGTCAAGTACTCATCCTAAGGGCTTTATCAACATGTAATATAGAGACAATCAGTGTACATGTTAAGATAAAAAGCAACCGATAGCATACTATCATGTCGAGCAAGAAAGTCCTCCCGATATATGTCCAAGCATCCACTACAATATACATCGTATGTACATTAATGGCCTCTAGGGCATACATATAACTAACAGCTACGGGGTTCTCCTACAGTCACTTGGTCGGGGCTATAGGGCGTGGCTATCGAGAAGTGTTACCCAGCGAATGTTCGCGTACTATATGTGATTGCGACGGAGTTTTGGTCCGAATCAAAAACCCGCAGCAATCGATCAATGAGACTAAATTGCTAGATTTACAAAACACCAATTAGTTTTCACAAAACTAATTATTATGGATTCCAAATATTGTATCTCAAATCACAGATATCTAGACGATATTAAACATTTCGATCGATTTATCAAACACCCAAAATTCCCAGAGACCTCAACACTTGAGTCTCATTTAAAAATACCCAGAGTGTGCCACAAGTACCTACGGATCAGCACAAGAAAGCACAGTCCTTGCCTCACCAACGGCGTCGCGGAACCGCGGCTAAACCCATGTTTTTATCGCGGTTACGCGTCCGTTTAGTCGAGTTAGGCGCTCGTTTTTCTTGGGGATCCATACAAAACCCTACACAATTTTCAGCAAATTTTTAATATGAAAAAATCCAATTTGGAAAAAAATCCAGAGAGTGGGAAAAGTTTGGTTTCAATATTCGATCGAACACTTTAACGTCTTCTAGGCCACTCCTAATGCTCTAGCTTGTCTCTGATACCACTGCTGGGTTCGCTTAGCACCCTCACTTGGTTTCTGCAAGCATCAAGTATGCAATTTCAAAAAATCTAGAGTGCTAAGCAAACCAAACCAAGGATCTAACTAGAGAATTAGGGTTTTAAAAGCATGTAAACAACTTTATACTAAGTGAAATAAGAGTACAACCTTTGTAGACCGGTCCTTAACTTCTAAAGCTCCGTATAGTAGTCCCTTAGCTCCAAGTAGTGGTGTCCCGGACTCTCCTTAAGCTCCACCAGGCGAAAGGAACGAGCTTGCTCAAAGATCTTCGAGACCAAAGATGATCTACCTTGAGGAATCTCTAACTCAAGCTACCTCTTCACTAATTGAGGAATTAGTGAAGTAAACAACCTATACTAAATGGCTAGTTTCGTATAGATTGATGAAATAGGAATTTTTCTCACTTTAGAATTATTTTTCGCTCTTTCTTTTTCACCTCACTCAAGAGCTAGAGAGCTAAAGAAGAAGATGAAGAAGATGAACAAGTGTTGAACCATTCAACCATGGGTGAGAAAATATCACAAGTGATATTTGTAGAGACTTAACCATGGCTAAAGATAATGGTTAGGTTAATAAATATCTAGAGTAAAACAAAATTAGTGGACTTAAGCCAAGGCTTCTACATGCTTCCACAAGCATCTTAGCCATGATAATTTCCACCTAATTTTGATTTTCTCTTAATAATTAATCTCCCATATTATCTATAGTTAGGTATGAGTCTCATACACTCAAGTCCAATGTATCTAGACATGACACAAAATAAAAATACATTAATATATATCACATATATATTTAAATGTATTAGTAGAAAAGAAATTCTTAAGTGAGCTAATATTAGTTAATATATATTAATATATCAAATATATAATTATATATATTTAATTATTAAATCAACACTTGATTTAATAATCCGGCTATATCACATATAACCGACTAATATCATTTATATCAAATTATCAAATCAACACTTGATTCAATAACCCGGCTATATCTCATATAACCGACTGATATCACATGTCGCGAGATTAGAATACGGTATCACATACACGTATTAATCTCGGTTCCGCACATATCACATATGTGCCCTACTTCGTTTCTCTTGAGCTAGGAAACCTCTGTGTAGGACTCTTAAGACTCGTCAATACGCCCGCAGTAGGTAATGATCATATCAGTCACCCACAAGCCGTCAGCGGTACTAGCTGGACGTAACGGCTACCCAGGTATTGAGCGATCAGAAGATCAACAAGTAAGCTTATCCATACTCCCGTGAATCCAACAAGTAACACTACCGTATAGTCCGGTCTCTTCGTCTGATATGTCGCATATCGAGTCTGGGGGTGGTAAACGTCAGACCCCAATAACTTGATAAGTCATGCCAATGTGAGGCTCATAACGGGTCGAGAAACTACTGATAACACTTACCAGTAAATTTCATCATCAGCCCTGGCCAGGGACTTCCTGTTATAGCCAATCGAGCATAGCGCGACATCAACCCTCAATACCAGAAGAGACGAAACCCCTCCTATCGCTCATTTCCTCTATGTGACTCAGGACTGTACCCAAAATCCACCTGTTTGCACGCTCTCTTGAGCGTGGTAGGGAGGAAATCAAAGCACAGTGGGAATCACACAAGACTCTACAGACTAACCTATACCAGTGTCACCAGAGAACTGCTATCTGACGATAAGTATAATACCATCTAGGAGTTCTCGGCGAATCCTGTTCGGTATACCCATTCTCCAATGAGCACCTGTGTACAATCTTTGATGTCAAACACCAATGGATGTGGGATCATCCATCGTCCCATACAGGGTCAAGAAACGTACACACTAGTCTACTCTGGAATATCGATGCCATGTCTCGATACTTCTAAGACTAGGAACAATTAAAGGATGAATTTATGGACTGCCCTGGCCCCACTAGTATGATCTCCATCATAGTCCGGGTAGTCAAGTACACATCCTAAGGCCTTTATCAACATGTAAGAGAGAGACAATATAAAGATACAAGTATATATGTTAAAGATAAAGAGTAACCAGATAGCATACTATCATGTCGAGCAAGAAAGTCCTCTCTATATATGTCCAACATCCACTATAATATACAATCATGTACAATAATGGCCTCTAGGGCACACATACAACCAATACACTATGCCTTAGCGAAGGTCAAAATACATAGCTTGAATACTACTGAATACCCATATGAAATGACGGAAGGCTACGGCTGGTTTTGGCGAAAACCGTGAATGTAATGAACTTGATATAGTCGAAGGAACCATGCTAGTTTTTAAAAGGAGTGGTTTAGGCTCCGCATTTAAAAGTTTTTTTTCAAGAAAACTGAGTGGTTTTGAAATTGTTCAAACGATTTAACTTTGGTCTGTTTTGTTGGCATTAAACAATATTAATGTGGTCCCATCATTTAACCCTATCATTGCAAAAAGAAACGAAAATAGAACGTACGCTTATGCTATCTGCATTTGCCACGGAGCCCCGTCATGCACCGTTGGGTTACTTAATTAACGGCAGAGCGGGGGCTGGACTAGCGCGGGTGCAAAACATAAGCAACGTTTATTATATATAATATATATAGCCATTCGTCTCACGCAATAATAGGCATTCCAGGTCACAGATCACAGCAACACAGATGAATATATTGGATATACTAGGATTTCCGTATTTCGTTTTAGCCTATAACGATAGACGGATTCCACGGTCGTGATAAATAGCCAAACCCCACCTTAGACCCCTATGCGTGCGGCAAGCTACCCGCCAAATTCCCGAAGTGAAGTAACCTCCCTCAATGAAATGAGTAGGCCACTCGGCACTTCAAGAACCCGGTAGTTTGTGCACCCCACCTTGCGTCTATCCTAGGTGCAAGAAAAAGTAAATGAAATAATACAACGGTGACTACAACCTCAACTCGAATGTGCCCCGCAAAAGAATATTACATCAATTTACAAATATACATGAATGAAAGAAAGAAAACACTTTTCTCACATCCCCCCGGCTATTCATTCACGACGATCCAATACTTCATATCCATAAACCATCATCAAGATACTAGATATGTGCAACCCCTATTAATCGACATATAGCAATTAGCAGACGTTTAGCAACACATATACAAACGGAAATGAATAAACAATGTTAAAACTGCGACTTCGAAATACTCCGTATTGCCCCAACACAAAGATAACAGAATATGAAATCTGGGCAAAAACAAACAATACCTAAAAACCTAAATCCAAGAGTACAGAACACCACAAAAAATCCAAGACCAAACTCCCACAGTGAACTGGTGGCGACGGGAAAGAGAGCAATTACGCCGGCCATTTCTTGGTGTTTGGGCCTCGTTTTTCTCTGGTGTTCTAGTTACTTCTAAGGGAGCATTCGGCACTTGTTTAAAAAAAATTTAGAAGCTCTTTTAAAAACAACAGAAAATTGGATTTCTTTTTTATTGTTTCGGAGTTATTTCGGTTTCGTAACTTTAAATTTCGTTTAATAAGCTAGTTAATATTTGAGTAGGCTCTAATACCACTGTAAGTCGATGTCGCACACCCCACGCACTTGTGGGGAGGCGAAATTTGTTGGCTATAGTGCCCTCAAGTCAATTATTGGATCACAGGCACGTGATTGAAGTGATTGAAGGGTAGAACAGTCTTACTCGAGATGATAGTATGCTATCTGGTTTGTCTTTATCATCATATACTTGTTTTAGGTTGCTTTACAGATCACTATTACATGTTGAAAGAGCCCATAGGATTTTTGCTTGACTGCCAGCAGTATGATAGCGATCATATACGTAGGAGCTGGGGTCTATAAGCACATCCTTAAATGTCCCTAGTGTAAGTCCACGTTACCCACCTCGGTGCTTACGGGGACGGAATAGGTAAAAAACGGTTTTTTAACACAAGGTAACATGGACTAGAAATGGAGGATCTTTGCTAAACAAAAACTAACAAACAAGCTAAAAGATTTAGCTACTCGGTTAAAAGGTTATACCTTGGTCATGAACTCCTTCTCTTCTTGCTCCTTGGAGTGGTTTGAAAGGCTCCTCCTCGTCGCCTTCTCTTTGCCGAAGAAAGATCTACCCGAAGTCCTCTACCTTGAGCTCCTACCTCAACCTAGAGATAACTAAAGTGCTTGGCTTGCTAAACCTAGAACCCTAGAATGAGTAGAGAGGAGTTTTAGTGGTTTTATCTCAAAAGCTAATGGTTCTAAACACATGGGAGATGAGAGCTTTGAAAGAGAGGAAGAGGATGAGCTTAACCTATGAGAGAGAAAGAGCAAGAAAGAATGAAGATAATTATCAATCATACTCTCATATAAGTGAATTATGGAAAAATAATATTAATCAAAGAAATTGTGATGGTTCATTTGGAATGGCCATTATCATTTCACATTAAATGAATTTTGCAAGAATCAAAGAGCATCTTTCATGTGAAATGATGATGGTCAATATGTCAACATAGGTCAACAAGTCAACCATAGTCAAATGGTCAACAACCCTAACCATGGCGCAATTATCTTTAATTAATATCATTAATCATAATTCCCTTTTTCATTAGGGTTTGGAAAAACACAACGGTCACAAACCTAACGAGAATCCTCTGCCTCTGCCTCTGTCAACTGTGCATACACACCCGCATCCGTGTTCCAAGGAACACGAATACAATGAGACAAAACCAATCCCAAAACAAATACTAGGATCTGGCTTAAACCAAAGCCCTCTAGTAATAACTGCTCGTACACCAAACGTGCACAAGTGCGCAGATGTGAACGAACCCCGTCGCAAAGTTGCATATGATGAATATTCAAACGGATCTAAATATCCATCTTTATGTAACTTAGTCAACCTTGTTTCGTTTATATGACCAAGTCTACAATGCCATAGAAAAGCTTGGTTTGAATCTGGAGCCTTTCTTTTAAGCGTGTTTCGAATATAGAAAATTCGAGGTTGATTAAGTATGTATATGCCGTTTTCCAGTGTGCCATACCCAATCAGTTCTTGATTTAGGAGAATGTTCATGACATTTCTTTCAAGCGCAAAATTATATCCTTCATTAGATAACAAAGATACTGATATATATTACACAACATACTGGGAATAAAAAAAACAGCTGTACAACACCAAAATGTGCCCACTAGTCAACCCTAGGTGATATTCCCCTATTGCAATAGCATCTACATGCATTCCATTGCCCATCCGGAGAGTCATATCACCTGTCCCCAGTACTCTACTATTTCTCAGATCCTGCAATGAATTACAGATGTGAGAACCAGAACCGGTATCAAGTACCCATGATGTAGAGTTTACTGAAAGACAATTTTCGATTACAAACACACCTGAAGCAGAAGCAACAACTTGCTTCTTGTCCTTGGCTTTGAAAGCCATACAATCTTTCTTCCAGTGCCCTTGCTTGTGACAATAAAAGAATTCATTTATATCCGCCTTCACCCTTCCTACCTTGTTCGTTCCCTGCACCTTCTTGACCCCACCCTTCGGTTTGGTGGCTTTCATCTTCTTCTTCCCTTTAGCTTTTGCTTTAGATTTAGAAGAGGATGATTGGCCAACATACAGAACACGAGTCTTCTCCTTTTTCAAGGAGTTCTCTGCTATCCTCAACATGTTGAGGAGCTTTGGAAGATCTGCTTCCATTTCGTGCATGTTGAAGCTTAGCACGAACTGAGAGAAGGTGTGGGGAAGAGACTGTAAAATCAAGTCGATGTACAAATCATTCTCTAGCACGCATCCCAGGTTTGCGAGTTCCTCAATGAGGCTGATCATTTTGGGGATGTACTCTCCTACAGGCGATCCTGGAGCTAATCTCATCTGGAAGAGTTTCCTTGAGGTCTCGTACCTCGCGATACGGGAGTGCTCCCCATACAATTCCTTGACATGGAGAAAGATGGATATAATATCCATACTCTCGTGCTGTTTCTGGAGTTCATTGTTCATGGACGCCAGCACACTTAGCTCGCTCACAGTCTAGATCCTAGGTTTTGCGAACTTCCTTGTCCACAACTGAGGAATCTGGTCCTGGAATAAGGGGAGGAACAGCGGTGGTAACATATGCTACTTTGTCATAAGTCAGTGCAATGTTGACGTTCCTTAGCCAATCTTTATAGTTCTGCCCGGTCAGTATATTTTTTTCAAGTAATAGTTTTAGTCCTGTCATGGTAGCTGCCAGAGAGAGAGAAAAGAAAACACTCAGCATATACTTCTTGCAAGTTTAGATTGGTTATTAGTTTATCTAAACAGGATAGCTCCCACTGTTTCCTCAAATCCTTCCTCAAAACCTAAAAGAAGAACTAGTCAGGATTTAATCACACGTCACAATACTTGCTTAAGCTTTCAGCCAGGCCGGTGT
Source organism: Agapanthus africanus (assembly GCA_030015575.1). Lineage (NCBI taxonomy): Eukaryota > Viridiplantae > Streptophyta > Magnoliopsida > Asparagales > Amaryllidaceae > Agapanthus > Agapanthus africanus. Next base: position 214,989,292 of record JASDDO010000029.1, read on the forward strand.
TGGTACTTCAATGGAAGTTTTCCAACACTTTCGCGAAGTTCCTTAATTAAATAACCTCTTTTCCCTGAAGGCGTAGCCCCTCTAACACCTTTCTGGACACCTACTTGGTTTATAGCATTGATTGTTAAGTGAGAAAATTTTCCGAGAGTAATCCTACTCATCAGTGGGATCGGGATCCAACTATCATTGCATGATGCCCTAGATGGAAGCCACTCTAGTCACCACACTCCAGAAGGTATGCTAAATCTTCAAGTTTCCTTTATGTTTGAAACTCCCGATATGATTTTTACCCCAAGCTCTTATGACCTTGACGTAGGCCAACAAATCATAAGACGCAAGTCATGTTCTACCCGTCGTTGTCCTGATTAATTTAGGTACATCATACATGCCCTTGACATAGGCCAACAAGGCTGTACGTCTGTCCTATACTAATGCATCTATCTATGCAACAAATAAGCAAACACACTGCTACCATACACTATGCCTTGACGTAGGCCAACAAGCATAGCATGAATACGATGTGCTGTTTATTTGAAACGACGGAGGGTTTCGGCTGGTTTTTGGCAAAAAACCGTTAACGTAGTGAACTTGATATGATCGAAGGAACCATGATAGCCTTTATTAGAAGGAGTGGTTTAAGCTCCGTATTTAAAATTTGCTTTTTGAAGAAAACCGAGTGGTTTTGAAATTGTTCCAACGATTCAGTTTAGGTTTTATTTTCTTTGCATTAATAATAATGCGTCCCATCATTAACCAATCATTACAGATAACAACGAAAATACAACGTCCTCTTATGCCATCCGCATTCGCCACGGGGTCCCGTCATCACCCGTTAGGTTACTTAACTAACAGCAGAGCGGGGGCTGGGCTAGTGCGGGTGTAAAACATAAGTGACGTCTAAATAGCTATCATATATAGATATTGTACATTCGTCAGACGCAATAATAGGCATTCCAAATCACAGATGAACTTTATTGGATATACAAGCAATCCGCGTTTCTTTTGAGCCTGCAATGAAAGACGAATTACACAGTTATGATGAATAGCCATTCCCCACCCCAGACCCCTACGGGTATGGCAAACTACCCGCCAAGTACCCGAAGTGAAGCGGTCTCCCTCAACAACGTGAGTAGGCCACTAAACACTTCAAAGTACCCGGTAGTTTGTGCACCCCTCCTTGGGTCTATCCTAGGAGCAAAAACAGTAAAAAGAAATAATACAACGGTGGCTACAACCGCAACCGGGATGTGCCCCGCAAAATAATATTATAACTTATTACAATTACATCGAATGAATTAATACAATAACCCATCACAAAACCTCGTCTAATCATCACAACAAACCAATACAGTTCATAATCACAAACAGTTAAAACATTACAGATATGTGCAACCCCCTGCCAACCGTCATACTAGCAGTTAGGGAAGATTTACGAACACATAAAACAGTTCACAGATATAATCAAATTAGCAAACATCGTATAATTTCGATCGATCAAACACATTAGATTTTGCTCCAAAACTTCTCTGTAAACCTGAGACCTGAGCAAAAAATAAACATTCCAGAAAGACAAAATATTCACAGAAGAGTTACTGGGGAGATTTGGGGTGAATCGGGCTCAACTCGGCCGCGGATCCGCGGCGTATCGGTGGGATCGGCCCCGGTTCCGCGGTGTGTTGGCCGATTCATGTACCCAAATTTCTCCAGTGTTCTTAGGTTTAACTGTAGGTTATTCTGGAGGTCCCTGGAAAATTTTTGGACCTCAATTTAAAATCGACAGAAACTATGTGAATACGATATATTTTCCGGTTCGTTTTGCGTTCGAAATTTATACGACTTTGCAAATGAGCTAATTATTGTTTAGTGAGGCTCTGATACCACTGTAAGTCGATGTGCAACACCCCACGAGTTGCGGGGAGGCGAAAAATGAAAAATGATCTTGTTCTATAAGCGTACATCGACTAACCGAAGATCTTTGCTAAACTATAATTAACAATAACCATAGAAGTTCTTAGCTACTATGTAAAGAGATTATACCTAGTGAATCGTGTCCTTCATTTTTTCGATCTCTACGTCCTCCTCAGCCTCCTCTAAGTGATAGATGATCCACCCGAGAACCCTAATCCAAGCTTCACCTCCAAACATGAGGTAACTAAGTTTCTCTAGTTGCTAATCAAAGGAACTAAGATGATATAGAGTTAGGTTATGGAGTGTTTAGTCTATTCTAATCCTTGATCTCAACTCATAAGTGGTAGGATTAGAGTTTGAAGAGAGAGTGAGCTTGAGGAGAGAGAAGGTGAAGAAGATAATGATAATGAAATTGCTTCTCACTTGAATATATATGAAGCATAATGAATTATCAAATAAATGAATAAATATGATTATTCATCATGCTACATTAATTCAATATGAGTGATTCACTATATGAGTCATTAAGCATTTAATGATGCATTAATGATATGATGAATCGCACAAAATGAGTCACAATTGCATTTAATGAAAATGCCACCTAAACCCTCAAGTCACCATACTTCTAGAAGCTTCCCGCAAAATTACGAGAATGCCCCTCCTATCCGTGAAAACACGGAAAAACTTTAGACTGTATAAATCCAATAACCTGATACTAGAATCTGGCTTAAAACAAAGACGGCTAGTAAAAACTGTCCGAACGTCGTACGTGTGTTTTAAACACGTACGCGTCCGAACCCTTGTCGTAAAACCGTACGACCTCTATATCGTTATCCTGGAGTTGGGAAATCTCTGTGTGGGACTCTAAAGACTCGACTACTACGATGGCAGTGGGTTTAACCACAGACCGCAAGCGGCACTAGCTGTACGTAACGGTCCCCAGGTAGATGTCGATAAGAAGGCCGATGAGGAAACCCATCCGAACTCCTACTGAGCCTGTCCGTGACAATATCCGCGCAGTCCGGTCTGTTCGTCTAAGAGTATCGCATGTATGGTCTAGGGAGGTGGTAAACGTCAGACCCCTAATAACCGTACAAGTCGTGTCGGCATGGCTCAAGACCATCCGAGAATCTACTGATCAGTCCATCAGTAATTCTCAATCAGCCCTGGCCAGGGACTTATGGTAATGACCAACCGATCACCGTGCGATATCAACTCCCTATACTGGGAGAGACGAATCCCTAACAGTCGCTCACTGCCTCTACGTGGCTCGGGACTGTGCCCAACTAAAACCTGTTTGCACGACTCCTTTGAACCGTGGTAGGGTAGTAATCAAAGCACAGTGGGAACTCACACGAGACAAATGACGACCTTAAGTCAACGGACTATCTGCACACATGTCACCTGAGAACTGCTATCTGACGTTAGGTATAAATACCATCCAGTCAGTTCTCGGCGAGTCCTGTCCGGTGTACTCACACCCAGTGAGCATCTGTATACAATCTTAGGTGTACATCACCAATGGCTGCGGGACCAATCCATCGCCCCTCGTCAGGGTCTAGATATGTATACACTAGTCTACTCTGGAGTATCGATGCCCAGTCTCGATACTCCTGCGACCAGGGACTACTAAGGATGTGCCTATTGACTATCCAGCTCCCACAAGTATGACTGTCATCACAACGCCGGTAGTCAGGCAAACTCCCTATGGGCTTTATCAATATGTTTATAAATACAAAGTAAAATATATCACACGTTAAGATAAAGTCAAACCAAATAGCGTACTATCATATTAAGCAAGATTGTCATGTACATACATATCCCTAGCATCCTATACAATGATGGCCTCTAGGGCATATATATCCAACAAGTTTACGACCTAAGATCGTCATTTGTCTCGTGTGAGTTCCCACTGTTCTTTGATTACTATCCTACTACGGCTCAAAGGAGTCATGCAAACAGGTTTTAGTTGGGTACAGTCCCGAGCCACATGGAGGCAGTGAGCGGATCGTCAGGGGTTTCGTCTCTCCCGGTATTGGGGGTTGATGTCGCGTTATACACGGGTGGCCTTCACTGGAAATCCTTGGCCAAGGTAGTAGGGAATTACTGATCTAGGATCGGTAGTTTCTCAGGCGGTGATGGGTTTCATACCAACACTGAATGTCAAGTTATTAGGGGTCTGACTTTATCCACCCCCTAGACTCGATATGCGATACTCATAATCGAACGAACCGTACTGTACGGATATTGTCACTGTCAGGCTCAGTAGGCGTTTCAGGATGAGTTTGCTCGTCGGCCTCCCTTTCGCTCAATACCTGGGTAGCCGTTACGTACAGCTAGTGCTGCTGACGTGCTTGTGGTTAAATCCACTGCTAGCGTATTAACGAGTCTTTAGAGTGCCACACAGAGGGTTTCCCAGCTTCGGGCGAAACATTGTAGAGGCCATATGGTTTTATGGCAGGGTTCGAACATATACGTGCACTTGTGCACGGATCATGACTCGGACGGATAATACTAGTGGGCTTTGGTTTAAGACGGATCCTAGTATTATATTGTTGGATTATTTTCATCTCGTTGTATTCGTATTCTTTCGGAATACGGATGCGAGTATGTATATACGGATGAGGGGTATTCTTGTAATTTATTACAAGATCACTTAAGAAGATGTCGTCTCTTTTATTGTTTATAAACATTTAAATGTTTATTTGAGTGCAAAGTGTGACTCGTTATTTGGATTTGATTCATGCATGCCGCATGGGTGTGACTCATGGTGGTGGGTCATGTTGTGACTCATGGTGGCATGATGATTTCTTGTTTGTAGTATGAGATATTTGTAGTGAGCAATGGGATATTTTTTCTTTAGTTGCTTTCTTTAGTTGCTAGCATACTACAATATAACACACAAAAAATAACTCACACACACAACACTCAAAGGAAAAAGGCAGCAGCCCATTTTCTCGTGTTGCCAAAAATTGCTTCACGCACTTCTCTCCTTGGCATCTTCTTCTACCTCCACCCTATATGTCTCATGTGTTGAGAAACCCAGGGTGTATTGAGACAATCTAATCCTACTCGCTCTTTACTTCATCTTGGCTATCTAGGGTAGCGAACTAGGTACTTGACTTGCCTCGGATTTGAGGTCGGAGCCCGTATTACATACTCTCAAGGTGGATCGTCTTCGATGAGGGGAGACCAGAGATCAAACTTGATCAAGGAAGCCACGAGGAGCTTGGGATGAAGGTTGAAGACCGAAGGACACGGATCATTCACTATAACCTTTTGTTCATACTAGAATATTGCATTTAATACCGCCCATTCTTCTGCTTGTTTGTTTATAAGCAGGTGCTTTTGATCCGTGTTTGCTATATATTTACAGGTTACAGGTTCCTAGTCCAAAATAACGCAAAGCATACAAAATCTCCACGATTATGCCAAAATACAGAACATCTATTGCCGATAGATAAAAGCCGAGTTCCGGTCATCCGTATCCTTCCAATGCCGCTTACCCGTTCAAGAGACAAGACAAAGAACAGTGGTCATTCGTGTCTCAGACAAGCACAGAGCACGAGAGGGGCGGCACAAGATTCAATGGGTGCATGGAGCTCGAGAGAGATAAGGTCAATTGAATTAAAAGTGAAGCCATTTTGGACTGTTGCGGATCTGAAGAAATTTTGGAAGCAATTTGCAATTTGGGACATGTAGAACAACATAAGATAGCAACATAAGAAAGCACAGAAAAAACGAGGAGCTACTTCCCCAAACCTGCGGCGGAACCGCCGCTAAATTCGGATTTTCGCGGCGGTTCCGCCGCGGACACGTGTCTTCTCCTGATGAAATTTTGGTAGTAGTTTTGTCATTGTATTTGGGCTCAGAATTTAGCCCTAGGGTTTCAGCTCTCTGCCTATAAATAGCCCAGTTTTGTGCCAAGTAAAGATGCTTCTTTTTAGTTATATTTTAGTGTAGGTTAGCTTGTATCTTCTTCTTCCTCTTCATCTATTCCTCTATTAAAGTGTAGTGAGAGCTCTTGAGTGGATGTTTAATGAAGATAAGGGTTTTTTGTATCTTTTAATTCTTGTATTGTAATCTCAATTCTTAGTGTAATTTTATTTCTTGTTGTTAAGTAGTTGTTGTTATTTATTTCCTTGTTCTCTTTTTCTTTTCTTCTTATCCGTATTATTTTCAAGCCATGATACTCGACGGAGTCCCTTGCTAAGGTAAGAGCCCAAGTAGTTAGCTTGCTACCATTTTGTAAAACCGTATTTTTTCATTTCTTTCTTTTCTTCTTTCTTGCTTCGTTTTTATTTTCATTTTAATGTGTGAATAATTTCCACTTGTTAGGGGCTAAGGAAGGTTAGTATGAGGGTCGGAAAAATCCCTTGTGCTTCTCTTCGCCAAACATCCTAAAATGAACCTCGACCAAACAAACGCAACCCCCTCACTTAGGCGCGCTATACGTAACATATAGCCGTGACCTAAGATGAGAAGTCCTTTGGGCGCACTACAACGTGACATGTAGTTCCGACCCAATTGGATACATAGTTGCGGGTGTTTGTCCGAGGGTTGGAAATAAGCGCACGTAGCGGAAGGACAAGGGGCACTAAGAATGGATTTAGCGTTGGAAAGCTTGCTTAAACTCGCAAATCTCATTCCTATGTCCTCCTAATCCCCGCTCCTTTCTATTATCCCAACTTCATTTTAAGATTGGCAATAGAAAAGCACAAGACTAATCCTAACTCTACTAACCAACCTTAACCCTAACAAACTTACTTGAATATAAATACAAACACTTAGGCTAGACTTAAACATACACATATACATTCTTTTATTGACTCGTCTAAAACACGAACAAACATACTACCATCTCCCTGCGGACGACCCGTGCTCAACCGGCTAGCTGCAAAGCGACACCGTCTTGATTGCGGTAAGTAGAACAAATAGGACAAGGTAGAACACATAATTCTACGACAATCAAATGGCGTCGTTGCCAGAGAGACGGTAACATATTTTCTTTCTTTTTATTCGGGTTAATATATTTTTTTTTGTATATATATAAAAATATAAAAATATAATAAAAACCAGTTTGTTATTTTTGAAAAATTTTGTGTGCAAGTGTGCAGGTTATCTGGAGCAAGTACAATATTCAAATCAAGAGATAGAGCTTTTTATTCTGTCGTACAGAGAGAGAGGAGTGAAGGGACTAAAGTTTCAGGCCCCAAGTCCACATTTTGACCGCGGAACCGCGGTTAAAGCTTGGGTTGTGCGGCAGTTCCGCGGTTCTATTATGGGTTCTTGGACCCAATTTTTTTCCACCCCTTCTCTTCCCTCTATTCTTCTCTGTGAATTCCACTAAACTGTATTTTTTGCAGGTTTCTTTGCACAGATTGCGCCGCCGCCAATAAAAATTTTCGTTGTTTTAGATTTTTTTTGTTTATACGCTTTGCATATAATAATACAGACATTAAGGGACTTGAACACCAATTAAAATTGGGTGGGGATTTCATCACCCTTCCTAGGACCCCACAAATCACAAAAAGCATACGCATTACCTTGAGTTAATAAAAAATATCTAGACCGAACCTATACGAACTTGTCGCGCTCATTTAGGACAAGAGAAGGTTGCGGGGAATCGGTCGTTTATCTAAACTTGACTTTGTGGTGCCTAGGCTAGACAAGTGAAGAGGTAATTTTTAAAGGCCCGTCTCACGGTGATTCGTGAGCAAAACCCTCCTTGCCTTACTTGTGCTTACCTGGCCACAATTGGCAGTGAAGAGGCGATTCGAGGGTTATCCAGCAACTTGTCGCTTGGAAGTCTAGGAGCGGTCTAGTTGGACTTTGAAGACCCTATCTCTAGGTGTGTTTGTGCATATTGTGATTGTGATTGTGCTTGTATAAAGTTTAGTCCCATAATTCCGGTTTTTTTTTCTAAAACCAAACAAACAATTTCGAAAACTGCAAAAAACAAAAAAAAATTATTAAAAAAATTATAAAAATTCCGCCCTCCACTCTTTTCATAACATGGGTACCCCAAAACGACCAACTCTTGCTGAACTTTGGTACCCGCAACCAGACATTTCTTCTTACGGTTCTTTCTTTGGCCGAACTTCGAACGATCCACCCATGCCTAAAATTTCTTTGAAAGATCGAATAGACGCGTCTAAGACAAACAATTGGACTCCGCAATCCACTTCGTATCAACCGTTTCAACTTCCCCCACCTTCTTACGTTGATACCCCTTTTGCGAGTCATGTTGCGACTCCGAAACCTATGTCCATTGCCGACAGAATAGAACAATCTCATAGTCGATCTTTCACTCCTTTCACCACTTCGAATTATTTTGATCAACGATTCCAATCATGTTCTTATCAGAATGTTGATCCTACTCCTGTCCAACCATTCGATTCCTATCCATCCTACCCGACTTTTACACCTTCCCTAGACATTGCTTCTGAACAGCCTTTTGGGAGTTTCGCATATCCAAACGAATTTGAATCTTTTACTGAAACCCCTTCACAACCCATGTCTAGTCTCAAACGAACTTTGGAAGAATTTCGGGTAGCGTCGTGCCAACAGATGGTGGATTTGATTGCGTCCCTGGCCGCCCTCATACAACCTAACAAACCGGCAGCTAGTTTCCAACTAGCTCCGAATTTTCCAATGTATGATGAGGCGATATGACAGATTAAGAATTTGAGTAGTGAGAGTGAGCGGTACACCCTTCCAAATCAAACCTACCAGTTGCAAATTGAATTCCACAACTCCGGTTTCGAAAGTCTATCGAGTATCCCAAATGATTCACCAATTGAAGATAGCACGTTTGATGAGTTGTGCGACTTTGTAGTGATTGATTTACCCGATTGTGAAGGGTCCACTTCAAGTGAAACCAATCCCAATCCTTTTGATCGCTACACCTCCACTCTAGAACCAGAATTGATTAAAATCCATGTTTTTGATGAGGTATATGAGAATTTTGATTTTCACTTGATTGAGGATATTGACGCTGGGATTATTTTGGATGATGAACCCACAGATTTGGATGAGTTTTTCTCACCAACTCATCATGTCCTTTCACTTCCGTGTGGACATCATCCCGAACCATTAACTGTTTTTTTCCGAACCCCATATGTGTCTGGAAATTGATGATAAATGCATGGATGAGCTGAATTTTGAAGAGAGTCTTGAGGATAGAATTAAGGATGAACCAGTTTTATTAGATGAGTCGGATTTTCCAATTCATCCTGTCCCTTTCACTGACTGTGTACACCCTCCTGAACCTTTAACTGATACCCTCCCTCAATCACTTACCTCCATCCTTTCCATCGTTCCCACTTCACGAGCCACCGTATCACCTTCATTTCTTATGTCTGGTTCACCAAGTTCGGTCTACCCATGTTTTCTCACGAATCTTGAGTGGTTTGACCCCATTTCTCAACGGGTTGATAGATTAGTACAATCGCTTTTTACACATCGTTCATTACAAATTGTACTAATTTATTCACTCCATTTCCACCATTAAGTTCATATTCCATTTCTTTCTCCCCTCTACCGTTCTTCTCCTCCACCGAGACCGTACATCGCTTCCATCCCCATACGGTCTCGCATATTCTCCACTTCTTTTCTCTACGCCTTCTTTCACCAACCGCTGCATTATCGCGATAAAATTTTTGAATGGTTGGTGCTAACTTTTAGCCTGTGTAAGGCCTTGTATAAATTGATACTGTTCTCTCCCCCCTAACTCTGAACTTAAACGCTTAAATAGTGGAAACACTGTTTCACTTAAGTTTGGGGGAGACCATTTTGTGTATATATTTTTGGTTTGCTTTTTCTTTAGTGTAAAAAATAATAATAATAATAAAACTGGGGAGCGCCGACAATTTTGACCCTCTTGGTGTAGCATGACAGTGAGGGCACTGTCACGTTTAACTTTGGGGGTGTGCTCGGTAAGCTTTCTACCTTTGCATTCATGTGTATATTTTGCATTTGAATACTTATTAAAAACCCACAAAAATCGAAAAAAATTCCAAAAATATAAAAACTTTGTCGTCAAGTTAGCTAGTAGGGTAACTTAAATTTTTATTCCGAAAATTTAGTTGATACGTTAGAAATAACTAAATCCTAAGCTTGGGAATTGAAAACCCTAAAAATAACTCTCCTTCTGTTTAATCTTGGTAATTATACATCCTTGCAGTTTTTTTTAGAAGTAGGTAATCTTAAGTTCAGTTCTTGAGTTAAGTCGAGATGAAGGGAAAGTATTGAAAACTTTATTGAAGAATAAGTCTGAAAAATAGTTCCTATTCTTGAGTCCAAATTCAGAAAGTATATACCCTACAAATCGCACTTACACGCACCTTGAAACTTGAGATAGTAGAGGATACCGAGAAATACTCTTGCCTGAAATCCTAGTATGAAGGAAAAATGGTATTTAAAGCAAACCACCAAAAGAGCATTATTGAAAAATATATCCGGTCTTGTAAAAGAAAAATAAAGAAAAAAAAGAGAAAGAATAAATTACAAGACCTGGAAACTGTTATTTACGCTTTAAGCTCACACATTCAGTAATCGGCTGGTTAGTGCCTCAAGAAGCATTAATAGTCGCATGAAAGGTGTGTGAGCAAATCCGTCCATCACTAACGAAAAGAATTAGTATTAGGTATTAAGGCAAGGGTACTATAGCTTGATTTGAATTCTTGAGTGTAGGGGTGAAATTTTACACACACGTAAGGGTATACGATCGACGTTTGGAGGAAAGATAGGAATTCTTTTCGTTAGCTTGATTTGAATTCTTGAGTGTAGGGGTGAAATTTTATCAACTTTACAGAAAACATAAGTCACTGTATTTGGGCTCAGAATTTAGCCCTAGGGTTTCAGCTCTCTGCCTATAAATAGCCCAGTATTGTGCCAAGTAAAGATGCTTCTTTTTAGTTATATTTTAGTGTAGGTTAGCTTGTATCTTCTTCTTCCACTTCATCTATTCCTCCATTAAAGTGTAGTGAGAGCTCTTGAGTGGATGTTTAATGAAGATGGGGTTTTTTTGTATCTTTTAATTCTTGTATTGTAATTTCAATTCTTAGTGTAATTTTATTTCTTGTTGTTAAGTAGTTGTTATTATTTATTTCCTTGTTCTCTTTTTCTTTTCTTCTTATCCGTATTATTTTCAAGCCATGATACTCGACGGAGTCCCTTACTAAGGTGAGAGCCCAAGCAGCTAGCTTGCTACCATTTTGTAAAACCGTATTTTTTCCTTTCTTTCTTTTCTTCTTTCTTGCTTTGTTTTTATTTTAATTTTAATGTGTGAATAATTTCCAGTTGTTAGGGGCTAAAGAAGGTTAGTATGAGGGACGAAAAAATCCCTTGTGCTTCTCTTCGCCAAACATCCTAAAACGAACCTCGACCAAACAAACTCAACCCCCTCACTTAGGCGCGCTATACGTGATATATAGCCGCGACCTAAGCCGAGAAATCCTTTGGGCGCACTACAACATGACATGTAGTTGTGACCCAATTGGATACATGGTTGCGGGTGTTTGTCCGAGAGTTGGAAATAAGCGCACGTGGCAGAAGGACAAGAGGCACTAGGAATGGATTTAGCGTTGGAAAGCTTGCTTAAACTCGCAAATCCCATTCCTATGTCCTCCTAATCCCCGCTACTTTCTATTATCCCAACTTCATTTTAAGATTGGCAATAGAAAAGCACAAGGCTAGTCCTAACTCTACTAACCAATCTTAACCCTAACAAGCTTACTTGAATATAAATACAAACACTTTGGCTAGACTTAAACATACACATATACATTCTTTTATTGACTCTAAAACACGAACGAACATACTACCATCTCCCTGCGGACGACCCGTGCTCAACCGGCTAGCTGCAAAGCGATAACGTCTTGATTGCGGTAAGTAGAACAAATAGGACATGGTAGAACGCATAATTCTATAACAATCACCTTTCTAAACTCCTTTATAGATAACGAGTGTAGGGTTAATGGTCGATCCGGGGAATCAGGTTCCGTTAGCGCCGGTTTATTAAATTTTTGTTCCGCATTTGGCCACGGATTGATGGCCGGGGCGCTGGCGTAACCCAACATGGTATCAGAGCCAACCCATTAACCTCATACTAGTTGATTTAGATGATGTTAAAGTATCGAAACCGAAACAACTCCGAACAATACCAACTAGTATTCTAGTTTCTGTCAAATTTTATTTAGTCTTCTAAAAATATTTAAACAATTGTAGAAGACTACCTGTATGACTACTAGAACACACACCAAACACGAGCCTAAAATTCCACTGTAGACCCGGCGAGAACTGACTAAAATGCGGCCGAGCTGGTTTTTGTAATGATTTTGGACTTGAGTTTTGGTGTGTTGTCTACTCTCTGGAATATTTGTTCAGTGGTGTTGTTTGTTTTGCCCAGTTTGGATATGGTTTTATCCTTAAGTTTGGGGGCAATTTGGGGTATTTCGAAGTCGATATCTCTAACACTGTTTAAAGTTTTACAGTACATACATTACTATCTACGACCGTGAATGTCATTAGAGCGATACAACTTGTCTAATTGCCATATGTCTTTTAGACGGGTTTGCGAACGTGACATTCACGTTGATGTTCTGTGTTGTGCTGTGTATGTGGTTGGATCGTCATGGTTTTCAATTTGTATCGGTGATTTTCAAAGTCTTTTAGGAACACGTAAACGCCACTAGCTTGGGTGCAATGTTAGTACAGTTTAGATTCATTTGTACATTTGATATCGGCGGGGCGAGCGTCCGACATGTGGACTGCCGTCACTGCCAGCTTGTATATTTTTTATTTGGGGCACGACCGGGTTGAGGTCGATATCACCGGTGTACATATTTTCTTTTCTGTACTAGGATTACCCCGCGATGGAGTGCACGGATAGCCAGGTTCTAGAGGGCAACGGGCCCGCATCTCATGGAGTTAAGACGGAGGGGGCCTCACCCTAGAATTAGCGGGCTATTCGCCGCACTCGTAAGGGGTACAGGTTAACCCAAGGAGGGGTGCTCAAGTTACCGGATTCCATGAAGTGTCGGGTGGCCCATTCACTTTGATGAAGGGGGTTGCCTCACTTCTGGTTTTGGCGGGTAACTTGCCGCCCTCGTAGGGTTCTAGGTTTCATTACACAGGCTATCCACACGACCAGGAGAACGTTGGGTTTCACTTGCGGCTCAAAGGAAACCCGGGGCTCTCAGATTACCAATATTGTTCTGTGATGCTTATCGCTTATCTGTGATGTTGCATATATCATGCCTAGAACGCTTATTATATATTGTTATATATATATACTAGTAGATGTTGTATATGTTTTGTACCCGCGCTAGTCCATCCCCCGCTCTGTCGTTAGTTAAGTAACCTAACGGGTGATGACGGGGCCCAGTGGCGAATGCGGATAGCATATACGTACATCACATTTTCGTTCTTTTCTGGTGTGATTAATTGATGGGACTGCGTTGATTCTGATCAATGCAAGGAAAACAGACCTATATGATGTTGTTGGAACAATTTTCAAAAGTTGTTATTACAAGGACGTTTTCTTTTGTTTTGCACAGCGGTATTCGGTTATGAATATCCAGCACCTCATTCCACGAGGCAAGAGCCGAGATCCCTTTACCGGGAGTGACCTATTGGGCAGAAGTTTGCATCAGGGTAATAACTTCACTATAGTCGATTACTTTTTTGCTTTGCATCGAGGTATTCAGTTGGGAATATCCTGCACCTCATTCCACGAGGAAGGAGCCGAGATCCCTTCACCGGGAGTGACCTCTTTAGCAATGGTTTTCGCCACTATATATTTGTAAAGCTCTCCGTTTTCTTCAACGATATCAAGTTCATTACGTAAAGGTTTTTCGCCAAAAACCATTCGTAGCCCTCCATCATTTTAGACGGGTAGCACTTAGTATTCATGCTATATTTGTTCGCCTTCGTCAAAGCATAGTGTATGGTAGCTATTTGTTACTTTTCTGTTGCATATATAGATGCGTTGGTTTGGGACAGTCGTACTACTTTGTTGGCCTTCATCAAGGGTATGTACGGGTGGGTTAAAATTAACCTAGACAATGACAGGTAGAACTTGACATGTGACTTATGATTTGTTGGCCTTCGTCAAGGTCATAAGAGCTTGGGGTAAAAATCACATCGGGAGTTTCAAACATACAAGAAACTTGCCAGGCATGCGCATACCTTCTGGAGTGTGATAACTTGAGTGGATTCCATCAGGTTATCATGCGATGATAGTTGGATCCCGATTCCCACTGATGAGTTAGTTTACTCCTCGGGTGATTTTAGATGATTCTTCTTTTGGGTTTGGAGGAGAATTTAAGGATACAGTGGGAGACATCCTGATTAGATAAAGTGATTAACCATTCTGATCTAGGTTAGAGTGCACGCTGAGTGTTTCTTTTCTCTCTCTCTTTGGCAGCGACCATGGCCCGGCCCTAGACTAGAACTCATAAACCAAGTTAACCGAACCTTCTTAAAACACACTGGCCTTTGGATTGTCAGAGTTGCATACTTCATTGCCACTCCTAATTTTACCCTTTGCTTTTCTCGGGAACATTCCGTATCACTACGATGGTCCACATTTATTGGATATGACCATCGTATAGTTACATACGAACTCGAAAAAACTTGTTTCAGATTCTAGAATGGTTTCCGGTTCTGGAGAAATTGAATAGAACTATTCGGTTGTCTTTTCCTTTTACCTTCTCTCAGGTTGTGAGGGCTCTTAGGATTAGGAGAGGGTACACCTATTACGATTATTGGATAGACTTCTTCCAAACCATAGGCAAGTGCCGAATGGTGGGGAAGGAAAAAAACCAATTAGTCTAAGTGTGGTATACAGAAGATAATAAGTAAAGACAAATAAAGGGATTAGAAAGAGGGCAAAGTAAATTGCAATTGCTATCATTCATGACGAAACCGCGTATATCATCGCCACTCCAACTTCACCTTTGAATTTCTCCAGAACACCTCGTATCACTACGAAGATCCACATTTATTGGATAATCCGTCGTATAGTTATATACGAACTCGAAGGAACTTGTTCCAGTTCGAGAATGGATTCTGTTTCAGGAGAAATAGAATAAGGATTATTCAGTTGTCTTTTATCTTTACCTTCTCTCAGGTTGCAAGGGCTCCTAGGATTAGAAGAGTACACCTATTACGCTTATTGGATAGTCTTCTTCCAAACCATAGGCTGGTGTTGAACGGTAGGAAAGGAAGAAAACCATTTAGCCTAAGGGTGGTGTACAGAAGGTAATGAGTAAAGACAAATAAAGGGATTTGGAGAGATGGCAAGGAAATATACGGTCACAGTCATGAATCTGGATAATGGAAGAGGAATTACTAGGAATTCCCGGCTACCCCTTCGAAACATTTTCATGTTTCAGTTACACCGTGCGTTGTTAATTGAAAACTGATTTCCCAATTAGATCCTTACTCTAGGATATGTATTTACCAGGTTGGATTCTCACATCTGTATGGTTTTACAGATAGTTAGTGGAAGTAAGTTATTGGGAATCAGGTGATTATATCCTCATTATATCAGAATTCATTGTAATTGGTGATATTTGAGGAAATCGCTTGGGGTTTTGCCTAACGGCAAATATTTGGTTTTGAATATCCATTGTTATGCACCAATTTCAAACTGATATATCTGTACGTTTATTTTATAAAGTGAGATATAACTTTTTGAAGTTATGTCCATGAAATTTACCTATATCAGTTGATGATTGGGTAAGGAGCATTAAACAGCGGTGTAATTCTTCTTAACCATAGTACAGTTTTCAACCTACGACGTACAGGGTTTGAGTTATTCAACTCAGGGGACTTATATAAAATATTGTATGTTGTCCGGTGTCCATTAGGACAAAGGGGTTGGTGCTCGTACTATATTCTGTTTACTTGTGACTTCTCCAGTTTTAGACAAGTATTTCGTAGAAATACAAGGTCCAAGTTTTGAGAAGTTATAGGTATAAGAATAAAGTAGAGAATCATATGTTGCAAGTATCAGGATTCTTCAAGGCAATCGAAGATGTAGATACTTTTGTTTAGTATTCAGTTGATAGTAATGGTTTTGAGAACTTGCTTCTTTTTCAGGTTACTCATATTTGGATGCACTCCTAGTTGAGTAATGCTGATCGGCCTCTCTCCATTTAGATGACGTGCACTGGAGACAGCTCCATAATTTGAATCTGGTGCCAATTAAATCTGTACCTCTGTTTCTATATTATATATAGAATGGTTCATATCTTAACGATGTTAAGGTATATATAGAGTTGTCCGGCTTATGCTTAAAACCAGACTCGGGATAACTCAAGACACATTTTTATAATGGCAGTTTGTGGGTTATCCCGGGCTATGACGAGGGTTAATTTTCTACCATCTGGAAGATCAATAGTGATATTGTTCTTGACTCGCCACAGTTTTAGTAAAATGGATTTTTTCAAAAAACAGTAGTGGGAGTATTATAGAACTGGAAGTGATTCCAAAACCATAAACGATTACTGAAAATTTAATAGAACCTAAAGATTAAATCGGGTTTGACATTCCATAAGCCACTCCGCAGATATGGTGGGTAACCTCAGGCGCCCGAGAGGTACTTCGGTATCCTCAAAGACGGTGACAGGGAGGTTCTTATTTACCCAGACTTGCCATTACTGTTGTTCTAGACTATGAGACCCGGCAGGAGGATGGGTATAGCGTCGTTCTAAACTAGTTTTATAAGTGCACGTGTATATGACTCTGCTAGAGGGTTGTTGTAGTCAGTGGGAGCAGCGGAAGCATGGTGGACAAGTAGCTTATGTCTATTTATAGACTAAAGCAAGTATAGCGGAGATAGATCATCTATTTTTGATATGACAGTCATAGATTTTGACTTCATCAGAATAGGAGATGGATCTGTTAAGAAGGTAGTAGGGTGTGATGTCCTGGTATTTGGATGACATGCACTTTATAGGAAGTAAAATTCCTATACTGCGATCAGTTATACTGTGGTTGTCATACAATGGTTTCTCCACATAGGATATAGATATTATATCAGGCATTCTGATTACTAGATCTATGGTTTTAGATTTAGATTTGGGTAGTTTCCTAATCTGGGTACTTTGACACTATTCTAAAGGTGTCTTAGAATGGACGACTTCTGGTATGGTGGTGTACCTGCAGGTGATGGAGTCACCCTCTCTAAAGGTGTCTTACAGACTAAAGGGGAGAGGGATGTGCATGATTGGCATATCACTTGCTTAGGCAATTAAGTCAATCATGAGATGTCAAGTACCACACCAGATGTTGTTTTTACACTAGCTGCAATAAGTTTATATATTAATCCAATCCTGGATAAATGTTCGGAATCAGTTTATGAACATAAGTGGATGTTTAGGGATTTAGTAACGGCAGCCTCCTTCGGGAGACGGTTATCATTCCAGGCTTCCAAGGTGACCTGGATGATAGAGTGGCTGTCAGACTTATAGTTTTCCCTCTTTTGAGGGGCAGTAGTTTGGACAGGTGGTCTAAGCGGATACTGAGAGAGGCATGGCACAGGATACTGATTAAATTCAGTGGACGATACAGTCTAAGAAGTTTGCTGGATTTGGATTTCATTTGTGAACTAGGTCCCATCAGATATCCAGACATATTCTAAGACAAGTATTGCTCATTTCGGGAGATGGATTTCTCCGCGAACTTGAGATAAAGAGATATATAGAAAGAAACATTAGAGCGGATCCACTCACTGGGGCTATTTCTCGAACGCAATAGTTTCACAAAAAAGATTTGTGAAACTGATTAGTAGAGAAGTTGGGTGTTCGGTATCACATGGGCTGTGAGTATGCGACACCGCAATAATTAGCCTTAAGTGCAAGTGGGAGATTGTTGGCTATAGTGCCCTCAAGTCAATTATTGGATCGCAGGCACGTGATTGCAATGATTGAATGAGGACCTATACGGGTAGAACAGTCTTACTCGAGATGATAGTATGCTATCTGGTTTGTCTTTATCATCATGTACTTGCTTTAGGTGGCTTTACAGATCACTATTATATGTTGATAGAGCCCATTGGATTCTTTCTTGACTACCAGCAGTATGATGGCGATCATATACGTGGGAGCTGGGGTCTATAAGCACATCCTTAAATGTCCCTAGTCGTGGGAGTTTCTGTCACGGCCCGAATTTAGTTCGTGACTGGCACTTAAATCACGCAACGTCTAAAAGCGCAACGTAAATTAAGTAAGCCGAAACCCAGAAATCTAAACCCCCTTTTTTTTGAATGTCGGGCAGCACCTCCCTCGAATATTTTGATCCAAAACAGATATACAACAATATATAGGCATCCCCAAGCGGGAGCTAGCTCTTCGCCAATCGGCGGGGTCATAACCACGCAAGACAGAAAATAAGTATACGACGCCCAACGGCGAAGATCAACACAAGGAATAAAGTAAAGCAAGACACCAAACCCTCCAAGCGAACATATAACCCATCGCTCAAGTCTCGCAACTACAAGTCTTGCTAAGTCTCACTACTTATACAAATACTAGTTTCAGATTTGATGGAGTTGACTAGATATAATAGGAATATAAATACAAGAGTGGCACGATCCAACATGTACCACCTACCTAAAGAAAATCACCCGAAAACAGCTGTGTGCCAGCGATACCGCTACTGATCCATGCGGTCAACCTGCAAAACTGTGGCACAACGGGGGTGAGTTGCCAACTCGTGAGTAGAAAACATCATCAGGTAGAAATCGAAATAAACAACGATTCCTAGGTCAACTTTATCATAAAGGTAATACTATGATATCTAGGGTGACCGTATCTGCATATGTGCCAACAACATAATCAATGCCAATAAGCAAGTGGATCGCATCCAACCATATAATCAAACGCCTGTATGCATGTGGATCTCATCTACGTGTCAACCAATAACACAACAACTTCATGCATGTAAATATCATGAAAGCATATGCTGGTAAATATGAGGATATAAATCAACGTGTATCCCTCGCAACACATCAAAATCAGGAAACCTGAGTGTCCAACATCGACACTCGAAACATCATGAAACCCGTGTCCAACATCGACACGTAAAACCTCATACCTTAGGTACCGCATCCTCAGATCGGCCTTCAAATCTGTAAGTCTCATAGAACCTGAGTGTCCAACATCGACACTCGAAACATCATGAAAACATATGCCTGTATATATATATCTGTGTGTGTGCGTGTGTCCCTCAACGACACATCAAAATCATTGAACCTGAGTGTCCAACATCGACACTCGAAACATCATGAAATACTCGTGTCCGGCATCGACACGTAAATACTCATCTGTCAGGCGCCGTCACCACGACTGGCCCTGATGTCATGTCCGTACATAACTCCAGTCGGTATCCCCATGATAACTGCCGAGTCCAAATACTATCACCGGTAGGTACTAGCCCGCCTGCCAGGCTCATCGTCTATACCACGAAAATCACCTCTTGCCCCGGACAACCATACCGGGTCCACCATGTACCCGCAGATGGTGCCTACCGCTCCTCGAATTGGGTATCTAACATAAGTCTCAGAACCGAGAAAACTCATGGTGGACGCACTGAAACATCATATCAAGAGAAACCGGGTTTTCAAACAATACATAATTTTCTTAAAATATCCCCACGGTTCTTAAATCCATAAATCACATGAAATCCATATCTCAATGCGTAAATCCATGCAAAACTGATGTATGCAACATAAAACAGCAATATGAGCATATTAAGGGAAAACCGCTCTTTTAAATGAATCCAATTTTAAGATATATCATGCGGTTCCCAATTCCTCCGAAATCAAGTGCAGCATCATATGAGGTGTACATGTAACTATAGCAAGATATGTGTATCTACATGTAAGCTGGTAAGTATGATGTATTTCATAAGAACAATAGCACAATGATCAATGTCACAATATCAATGACAATACAATACCACATAGGGGTATATGTACCTATAGCAAGGTATGTGGGTATACTTGTAAGTATGTATGCATGATGTATATGTAGCTATAGCAAGATGTGGGTATATACCTATCAATAATGATGTAATACCATATGATTATATGTGTAAACATGTAGGTATAGCAAGGCATATGTGTAAGCATATAGGTATACAGGTATGCTATATTTCATATGCACCATGGAAATAAGGATCATGTCTCAATGTTCCTAACCAATACAATATCACATATGTATAGGTGTAAGCATATAAACATAGCAAGGTATATCATGGCATGATGTAGCAATTCTACTGTGTAGTGACATAGCAATTATCGATGATGAAGGTGTGTGAGCCAGCCAATCTGTGTAAGTGTAGCATACGCATCATCGATAATGGTATAGGTGTACTAGCACAGGTATATGTAAGGTAATGAGAATGACATGAACGTAGTATAAAGTACATCGTCAGCTAAATGCTACAAGGTATACGTGTCTACAATATATCAGAGTCGGTGAATCTATCAATCGGCATCCAGCCTCACAACATTACGTACGGTATAATCCATCGTACGACAGCATTAAACCAATAGGGATCCTATCAACCTATATGACAATGAGGGTACGGACCAACGTCTCGTACGGCATATCACTTATGATTCACAACATTATATGTATCTATATACCTACATCCCAGGTCACATCTGTATCAATCTCATATCGTGGACCGACAAAGGTATCAACTATCTCATATCGACTCGCATCCATATAACGACATATCACACTAATTCATCATATCACATCGTATACTCATTCATCACATTAATATCTCTCATCACATTCGTATAAATGTTATATCTTATTAATTTCACAACACCTTTATCTTAATCTCGTGTCTTGTTTATCGATCTCGAACACACCTCTTACCATTATCAACTCATACTTGTTCTCTTTCAATTCGTGCCTATCATGATTCACTTCTCGTATGTCAATATGTTCATTAGTGTCAACTTTTATCATATCATCGTTATTAAATCCTATACCCATGTCCGTCGCATATCATTTATTAGGATATAATAAACAAACGTTCTTCCATATCAATGTTTGCGGGGGTGCTATACGCCATCCACCCGACTTCCCCAATAGATATAAATCTACTCACCTGCTAAACTCCTTGCTTAGCCGTAGTCGATATGCTTCGTCGTCTCGGAATCCACACGAAGGTACCTACAATATCAACACATATCGCAATACCATCAAAATCAATATCCGAAAACCAATACGGCATACGGTGCGCTAATAGGTTAGAACCTATAGCCTACGCATGCAAAACCAACCAAACAAACCTCGTCGTTGACGTATAAACGTCCCACGACGGAAATCCAAACTCAAATACAAAACCAAGTTTTAGAAACCGCATAACACTAAATCAGCAACAAGTGAAAACACCTCCAGATTTTGACTCGGGTAAAATTAGCCAATTCTGCACATGGGGTTGCTCTAGATATAGGATAACAATGCCACAGAACAAAAATCACCACATTTCACCACAAAGTGGCCGCAAATTGCGGCCAAATGGAATAAATCTGCGGCCAAGTCAAGAGGAAATGGGATCGGGTTTCTAGGGTAGGTTCCTGGTTGCCTGCACGTCTCTCAGTGTTCGCTAAATATTTTTCAGGTCCTCCGAGTCATAGCAGATCACAAAATCCTAGCACAAATCACACAAAAAACGATATAGGCCACTTTCAAAGTTCGTATTTAGGGTTTATGTCTCAGGTCTTAGCCAGTAAAACACTCTTTAAGGTCAAGTAAACACTCACTACACTTCAACTTATCATTTAACAGCAACTTATAATTTTCCAAGATCACCTAACCTATTTATAACGATTTCTAACTAAAATGGGATATATAACACAAATACTTAACTAAAAGTGTATGGATTACCTTGTTTGCAACCAAAGAACTTTCTTGAGTTGCCCAAGTCTTCAAAATCCAAACTTGCAAGGTCCAACGTGTTGAGGAAGAAGGGGTGCATGTTTTTAATGAAGGGGGTATAGGGTTTTGGTGAAGGATTGGAATTGTGGCAATGGGGTAGTGAAGAAGTGATGGAGATGATGAAGATGAAGTAAATAATGGAAGGGTGAAGGAAATGGGGCAGCCAAGTTAACCCACTCTCTCTCTCTCTCTTAGCCTCACTCTCTCACAACAAATATCTCTCCCTACACTCACCTCTCTCACAAAATATCTATTCTTGTTTCTTCACCCTTTTTTTTATATCCATTAATCCTTTTCACACACAAACTCAATTCTTTTCCTTCTCATTCTCTATCTCACCAAACTCACAATATATACAAGTCACAACACAGCACAAAGCATATGTCACGACCCGAAATATTAGCTCGTGACCAGCACTTGAATCACGCAAAGTCTAAAGGCGTAACGGAATTCAAGTAAGCTGAAACCCAGAAATCTAAACCTTTTTAAGAAAATAAAAGAGGTGCAGTTTTGAAAAAGGTATAAGGAAAACAACCGGTTTATTAAATGCATGGATAATAGAACATGAAAATGCAAGTGAATTTATTAGTTGAAAAACATTTTTCTTCTTTTAAAAATTTGGACAGCACCTCCCTTGTATATTTTGATCCAAAACCACAATACAAGATAATGATAAAGGCATCCCTAAGCGGGAGCTAGCTCTTCGCCAAACGGCGGATTCACAACCATGCAAGTAATGAAACAAGTATACGACGCCCAACGGCGAAGATCAACACAACAGATAATGAATAAAGCAAGACATCGACCCAATAAGCGAATATAAAACCCATCGCTCAAGTCTCGCAACTACAACTCTCACTAAGTCTCATTACTTATAGAATTACTAGTTTTGACTGATGGAGTCGACTAGATACAATATGAAATATAAATACAAGAGTGGGTACGATACAAATGTCCCACCTACCAAAGCAAAACACCCGAATGCAACTGTGTGCCAACGAAGCCGCTACTGATCCATGCGGTCAACCAGCAAGAACTGTGGCACAACGGGGGTGAGTTGCCAACTCGTGAGTAGAAAAACATCTACAAGTAGAAATCGAATAAACAACGACTCCTAGGTCAACTATATCATAAAGGTAATACTATGATATCTAGGGTGACCTATCTGTATATGTGCCAACACTAATATCAATGTCTGTCCGCATGTGGATATCATCCAATAATATAATCAATGTATGTATGCAT
Organism: Agapanthus africanus; assembly: GCA_030015575.1. Taxonomy (NCBI): domain Eukaryota; kingdom Viridiplantae; phylum Streptophyta; class Magnoliopsida; order Asparagales; family Amaryllidaceae; genus Agapanthus; species Agapanthus africanus. The sequence continues at coordinate 215,012,415 of JASDDO010000029.1, forward strand.
GTGGATCTCGTCGAACCATATAATCAGTGTCTATATGCATGTGGATCCCGTCCACGTGTTAACCAATGACACAACAATATCATGCATGTAAATATCATAAAAGCATATGCATGTAAACATGAGGATATAAATTAACGTGTGTCCCTCACGACACATCAAAATCATGGAACCTGAGTGTCCAACATCGACACTCGAAAACATCATGAAACCCGTATCCAGCATTGACACGTAAATCCCTATATATCGCGGGCTCCGTCAGTTCGGATCGGCCCTCGGGCTCCGTCTGTCCGGATCGGCCCATATCGTCTCACGACTCCGGTCGGTATCCTCCGGATAACCGTCGAGCCCAAATACTATCACCGGTAGGTAGTGCTACCCTGCCAGGCTCACCGTCTAACAATACGAGTCTTTTCGCCCCGAGGTACCTCACCGGGTCCACCATGTACCCGCAGACGGTGCCTACCGCTCCACGAATCGGTTTTCACATGCCACTCTCAGAACCGAGAAAACACATGGTGGACGCACTGAAATATCATATCAAGATAAACCGGGTTTTTAAAACAATACATACTTTCTTTTGAAATAACCACGGTTCTCAAATCCAGAAATCTCATGAAAACAGCATATCTCAATGCGTCTAATCGTAAAGCATGATGTATGCGACATATAATAGAATGTAAGTATAACCGTATATCATGCAACATGGAACAGTAATATGCACATATCGAGGGAAAGCCGCTCTTTTTAAATGAATCCAGTTTTAAAATATATCCTGCGGTTCCCAAATCTCCAAAATCAAATGCAACATCGTATAAAGGTGCATATGTGTATGTACGCATGTATGGATGTACAATATGTATGTATGCAAGTATGGATGCACAATATGTATGTACGCAAGTATGGATGTACAATATGTAGCTATAGCAATTATATCATGCAAGGAGTCATATCCTGTTGTAGTGATTCTACTATGTAAGTGACAGCAATTATCGATGATGAAGTGTGTGAGCCGGCTATCTGTGTAAGTTTAACATACGCATCATCGATAATGGTGCAGGTGTACTAGCACAGGTATAAGTAATGCAATGCGAGTGACATGAGTGTAGCATAAAGTAAATCGTATGCAAAATGCTGACAGGTATACGTATCTAACATGATCGTGTCGGTGAATCTAACCATCGGCATCTAGCCTCACAACATCACGTACGGAATAATCCATCGTACGGCATCCTCTAGTCAAGGGTATGGATCAATCATCAAGCCCAACTCATCATGTACGGAAAATCATCGTACGACGGCACTAAACCATCGGGGATCCTATCATCCTATATGACAATGACAATGAGGGGTACGGACCTAACGTCTCGTACGGCAATCACTCATGATTCATGACATTCTATATATATCTATATACCTATGTCCCAGGTCACATCCATAACAATCTCATATCAGGGGACCGGCAAGGTATCAATCATCTCAATCGACTCACATCCGTATACCAACATATCATCATATCACATGTCAAATCGTATTCTCTTTTCATCGCATTTATATCTCGCATAAGGTCAATTTTACATATACATTCTACCTTTACTATAAGCATAAGTATCTAATCTAACATACACACCCGAACCATACAAACAGTTTTTTGAAAGATGCGAAACGTAGTTTGAAAGTAGGGGCTACGGTGTTCTTAAGGAAAAGATATCATTTGAAAATCCGTAACATCCCTCAAGATATTTGTTTAAAAGATGCATACGATTGTTCAGTTTGGAAATAGGTATGGTTCGGATGACACGTCTACGTCGGCTATCTAGTCCTATAGTACCCTAAACGGCAATATCATCAAACATCATTCTCAAATCCCATCATCACATATTAGCCGTATCATATCACTTCTAACTATCCTTTAGTTCCTAATATAGTTTCTCTAACTATCTTTTAACTCTATCTATAGTTTTCTATTAAAGGTTTCCTTAACCATATACTAGGAATCGGTTTCCATCAAAAACATGCGGGGGTGCTATACGCCATCCACCCGACTTCCCCCGTGGATATAGATCTACTCACCTTGTTCTTCGCTTGCTGGATTCGATGACGCCACGCTCATCCTCGTCGTCTTGAAGTTTACGTGGGGGTACCTACATATCACATTCGCAAAACCTTATTAAAACCAAGTCGGAAAACCAAAACGGCACAGGTTTTGCTCATAGGTCAAAACCTATGGCCTCGCATGCAAAACACGACCAATAATCCTAGTCGTTGACGTTCAAACGCCACACGACGGAAACACAATATCAAATACCAAATCCAAATTCATTAAAAGCCACAAAACGAAATAAGAAACTTAGAAAACATGCTCCAGATTTTACCCTATTTGAAATTAACCAATTTTGCATACATGGAGGGTCTATTTTACTGCAAATGGAGCCATAGACCAAACCTGGGACCATATTTCCCTGCTCTGGACGCAAATTGCGGCCAGAAAGGATATAATTGGGGCCATGGGTTGGGGTATGGGACTAGGGTTTTAGTGGTAGCTTCCTAGGTGCCTGCATGACTCCCCGTGTTTGCTAAATAAATCCTAGTGTCCCCGGGTGTTAGCAGATCTCTAAACAACCTCATAATTTTCACAAATTTCCGATATCGGGGTTTCTAGGTTTGGGGTTTGGGGTTCTATCTCAGGTTTCAGTCCATGAAACTAACTTTAGAGGGGTTATAAGGTCTCTACTAACCTCAATTTCATCTTTGGATTCAATTCCAATCCTAACCTCTTCTAGAAATTTCCAAAGGTCACATATCCACACTAAATCGATTCTAAACTTAAATAGATGTTAAAGGAAATGCAATACTAATCTATTGGTGAAGGAAATACCTCATTTATGCCACCAAGCAAAACCTTAGAAGTCCCAAGTCTTCAAAATCTAACTTTTCTTGATCCAAAATGTAGAGGATGAAGAGGTGATCATTTTTTGTGAAAGGAGTATAGGGTTTTGAGGAAGGTTTGGAGATGAAAATTGGGGTTGAAGGTGGAGGGAGGTGAGATTGAGGAAGATGAATAAGGAGGTGAAAAATGGTGGGGGAAAGAGAACAGTGGCAGCCCCCCTCTCTCTCTTACCTAATCTCTCTCTCTCTCTCTCCAAGCATGCTTACCCTCATCATTATGTCCCCCCTCTCTCTCTCCTCAATCATTCCTCTCAATTCTTTTCTCACCATAAAAAAACCATAATATAAAACAACACAAATTAACATGTAACCAAATGAAACATGTCATGGTGCACTAACCATGAAAAGTGTAGAAACACGGATTTGGCTTAATCGCGATTAGCAGTGCACTAATCGGGTTTTTATTTAAACTGCATATAATAAATTTTTAAAATGCCAAATCCCTTAAATATATTTTTAAATGAATAAATCATTTTAATTTTCATTTATTTCATAATTATTGGTATATATTTATACCCTTTTTCGAAAACCCCAATTTCGCAAATCGGGCAGTTTTCGGGAAATATATTATTTTAATATTAAATTCCAAAAATAATATTTTATATTTTCTGAAATGTTACATTCTACCCCCATTAAATAAATTCAGTCCCCGAATTTAAATTTAAACCCCCAAAATTTAAAACATTTCAACAATCAGCTCAATTCAACGGGGCTCCGAAATCACGGAAGATATAGAAATACTACAGCGCATCACGTGCGCCTGAAAACGAATACAAAACTCAAAATCGATCTCCGTCAAGCATCACGCAAATCATCTGATTTGCACGCATATCCTCGGAGTTACAATAGAGATACAGATCTCGAAATCCACTATTGAAATCCAATATACACTAGTCAAATACTATAATACGTGTATAGTACGCATCTTTGGAAAACTTTCAAGAACTAAATAAAACTCATGCAAAAATCTTTTTTAAATTGCCGCGTGAATGCGTAACTCACGGCATAAGTGACGGACGCTCATTTGTAAAATAATAAATATAGTTTTGTATATGTTTTGCTCAGATATGCGTCCCGTCCATTTTAAAATATCCCAAAAAGGTTTTCCTTTATAAACGTTCGTGTCACTCACGGATACGTAGGAAATAGCGAGACTATAGCTCCTTTTTGAAAACCCTTTGGTACGCTTTTAATGCATGCAAATACTAAGGTACTGTCCTCATATCAGTCATGTTCGGCAACTACATAACATAGAGCTCATCATGAAAACAAATACTCAAAAGAAAAATCAGCCTCAAAAGGCATATCCAACAATCACATGCGTCCGGTGCGCACGGAAATCAAATCCGAATACAAGTGCTACGGATGTGCACAAAACCAAACTAAGTGCAACGGGTGTGCACGAAAGCATCTGTCCAGTGCAACGGGTGTGCACGACAACAACATCTAGTGCATCTATAGTGCACGAATATCTCAATCCAGTGCAACTAACATGCACGAATGAAAATCCCAATCGAGTGCATCTGATGTGCACAAAATCACATCTCATATCATGCGCCCAATATGCGCGAAAATCCAAATCAAGTGCATCCGTCATGCACGAATGAAATCGAAATCAAGTGCATCCAACATGCACGAATAAGAGCAAAATCAAGTGCATCCAACATGCACGAATAAAAATCTAGTGCATCTTGTGCACGAAATACAAATCTGGTGCACCGAGTGCACAAACTACCAATCAATAACTCATATGCGTAAATAGCAACACCGAATGTACCAAGGTGTATAAAATCATAAACGTGTGCAACTGCGTGCACAAAATACATATCAATGCACTGCAAGCACATATAAGCTATACCGAGTGCAAAAATCAAATCGAGTGCGTACCACACGCACAAAACCAAATAAACCGTATGAAATCCACGAAATCGTAAAAATGTGCAGCCAAGGCACAAAATCAAGATCAAGTGCAATAGATATGCACAAATCACAACCCAACACAACGGCGTATAAAACATATATCAAGTGCAATACTATGCATAAAATGTAAATGCCCAGTAGGTGCAGCCATGGTGCACGAAAACAATATCATGAAACAAAATCATCAAAACTCAAATCCAAGCGATATAAGCGTGATACTCGGATCAAAAATGCAAATCGCAACAAATGACATTGAGGTACACCTCCTACAATGTCGAAAAATGTCGGTGCGCCTAAAACCGGCAGAACAAGAACATCCGCTTGCCTCCTGCTCAAGGTCTGGCGTCCTCTGTCTCTGGGTCCTTATCTTCTCTGTGGATTTACCAATCTCGCAATCCATCGGCTCATCGGCCCGGTCAGGTGTGCTAACGGGAACGATTCCGTTCTGGCACTTCTCTGGTCATCTCTCGGTCAATCATCACGACCACTCGTAAAGCAGCACGTCACTGGCGTCGGCCTCTAGCTCTCTGAATACACGTGACACTACTGATTCTGGGTGTAAACCTCATTGCAGCAGTGTCCTGGAAGGAATCCTGCTCAAGGTCTCTTCCGATCTCGCCTATGCCGAACTGTACGGAGGCTGGTACTCTTACATAATCCGTTCTCGTTTTCTGGACATCTACGTTTCTCAGCACAACGTTTCCTCAGGAATTGGCCACATCCCAATGCCTCAGTATACATAGAAGATCTTTAATCTCGATGGGGAGTAACAACAGCTCGTCAGCATCTCGCACGAACCTCTCGTTCCACTCGTCTTTATCATCGTCCCCTTCGATGTCACGTCACGCTATCTGCGTATTGCAAATGTTCTCGGCTACAGTCAATCCGAAGTCTCTCACACAGACTCGAAATCACGACCTCGGTATCTTCATCACTCTGTAGAAGATATCTAGCCGAACACGTCCTCGGGAACTCGTCCCAACCATCGGAGGAATACTCAATACTCGTCCGTTCTCGATCAACTCACAACGCATCTGGGTGAGGTCCTCTATCTGAAGCTGGTCAACCTGCTAATCTCCTATCGGATCATCCAACGAACAACGTCATCTCTGGATCGATCTACTCTAGATCTGAGTAAGACTCTCCACTCTGGAAATCTTCAACTCAACTGGGCCTGCGTTGGCACATCAATCTGACGAATCACCTTTGCCTCTCAACTCGGAATAGACTAGCCATCATCTGTCGCATCTCTGCCTGGAAGCTCTAGCGATCTCAGCTCGCAAGATCTGGAAGTGACATCAAATCAATCTCAGCAACAGTTGGGGCATCTGTCTGCACGGTAGACGACATCACACTCTGAGGTAGGCTGTGTTGGATATGTATGCCCTAGAGGCCATTTTTGTATAGTACAAGTTTGTATAATACATTTTGGAAGCTTGGGATATATATACGGGTTTACGACAGTCTTGCTCAATATAGTAGTATGCTACTTGGTTTGTTTCTATCTTAATATGTGTATATGTTTCTTTTAACATATCGCTAATACATATTGATGGAGCCCTTAGGATCTTTGCTTGACTACCGGCGTTATGATGGCGATCACACTAGTGGGGGCTGGGTAGTCTATAAGCACATCCTTATACAGGTCCGTAGTCGTAGGATTATCGAGACAGGGCATCGATACTCCAGAGTAGACTGGTGCATACGCTTCTCGTCCCAGCAGGGGAGATGGTCTGTCCCACAGCCATCGGTACGTCGTACTGGAGATAGTATGTAGGTGCTCGTTAGGTTACGAGTACACTGGACAGGACTCGTCGGGAACTGTTGGTTGGTATTATACCTATCGTCAGTTAACAGTTCCCAGGTGACATGAGTACAGCTTAGTCCGTTGACTTGACACTGTCACTTCGCCTCGAGTGTGTTCCTACTGTTCTTAGATTACTACCCTACCATGGCTCTATTGAGTCATTCAAACAGGTAGTAGTTGGGTGCAGTCCCGAAGCACTTGGAGGCAGTGACGGTTAGACAGGATTCGTCTCTCCCGGTATTGGGAGTTGATATCGTGCTGTGTCTAGGAGAGCCATTACACAAAGTCCCTGGCCAGGGCAAGCGAGATTTACTGGTAGTGTTTCCAGTAGTTTCTCAGGGTGTTCTGGGCTACACTCCAACATGACTTGTACCGCTATTAGGGGTCTGACGTTTACCGCCCCCCTAGGCCCGACATGCGATACTTTTAGACGAACAGACCGGACTGTACGGAGATTGTCATATTCAGGCTCAGTAGGAGTTCAGATAGGTTCACCTCATCGGTCTTCTTATCGGCATCTACCTGGGACCGTTACGCACAGCTAGTACCGCTTGCGTCCTGTGGTTAATCCCACTGCCAGCGTAGTGTCGAGTCTTTAGAGTCCCATGCAGAGGGTTGTTCACCTTTGGGCGAAACGAGTAGAGGTCGTATGGTTTTACGACGGGGTTCGTTCACATATGCGTACTTGTGCGCGTTTGGTGTTCTGACAATTGATACTAGTGGGCTTTGGTTTAAGCCGGATTCTAGTATTTGATTTTGGCTTGGTTCAGTCTCATTGCATTCGTGTTCTTCGGAACGCGGAAGCGGGTATGTATATACAGTTGACAGAGACAAATGAAGGAGACATCTCATTAGGGTTTTTGACCATTGACTTGATTAAGATCTTAATGAGATGAAAGTAATTGATTAATAGTTTTAATTAGTGATAATTGTGTTATGGTTATTTGGATTGACCATTTGACTTGTTGACCAAAGTTGACTAAGATATTTTTCTTAAGCAAAAGATTCTTTGCTTAGCATTAATGGTGACATGATAATGGTCAAATCAAATGAACCATCACAACTTTTTTGCTAATTAAAATTATTATTCTTTTATGCTAATATGAGAGCTATCTCTGCATTCTATCATATTCATTCTCTCTCCTAGCTCACTCTCCTTCATCCTCTCTCTCTCAAACCCTAACCTCTCATATGTTGAGAACTAAGGGAAATTGAGATCAAACCATAAAATCACTCTCTACTCACTCTATGGTTCTTATTCTAGCAAGCAAAGCACTCTAGTTACTTCTTGGTAGAGGTAGGAGCTCAAGGTAGAGGCATTCGGGTGGATCTTCTTCGATATAGGGAAGCCGGTGAGGAGGAGCCATCTAGATCATTCCAATGAGCTCACAACAAGGAGAAGAAGGAGTTCAAGTTTAAGGTATAACTTTCTATCATAGTAGATAGAACTCTATTTAGTGCTAACTAGGTTTATGGTAAAGATCCGGTTAAGGTTTATTCTAGCGCCAAGTTCGTTATCGCTACGAAATTTTTATTCCGCATTTGGCCACGGAAGTTGGCCGCGGCGCTAGTGTAACCCTTCATGGTATCAGAGCCCTGATAAACCCTACTAGCTAGTTTGCACAAGATTAAAATCTCGATTGACAAATTTTTCCGAATCACGAATCTATGTTCATGAGCTTGCTGTCGATTTTCGAAGTTGTCCTAAAATTTTTCTGAGTACCTTAGAATTACATGCAGGCGAAACTATAGCTACAGAAAAACTTTGGGGGCCTAACTCCAAAATTCCGCCGCAGAAAGTGAGCAAAATGGCGCATTTTGCGGCCCTTCCGCGGCGCTTTTTGGGCTACATTACCCAAAAAAAATTCTGGGGCTCTAGTTCATGAAAATATGATATTTGTGATATGTAGATTTGGCCCAGGTTTATTTGAGTGCAGGATTTGATTTTGGGGCCTATTTCGAAAAGTTTATTCGATCGAAATTTTAAATGTGTATTTTACAGTACATTCACTTTTATCTGCGACCGGGAATGTCACTCGATCGGTAAACTTGTCTGATTGCTATATGTTCTTTTAGACGGGTTTTGCGAACGTGACATTCGCGTTGATGTTGTGTGATTGTTCTGTGGTTATGGTTGGATAGTCATGTTGGATAGCATGTGATGAAATGTTAGTGGTGCAGTTTAAATTCTTTTGTACATTTGTTATTGCGGGGCGAGCGTCCGACATGTGGACTGCCGTCTTTGCCGGGTTATATATTATTTTGGGGCACGACCGGGTTGAGGTCGATGTCACCGTTTGTACATATTATTTTCTTTTTCTGTACTAGGATTACCCCGCGGTGGAGTGCACGAATAGCCGGGTTCTAGAAAGGCAGCAAGCCCGCATCTCATGGCGTTGAGACGGAGGGGATTCTTTCTCATGGTGTTGAGACGGAAGGGGCTTCATTCTAGAATTGGCGAGCTATTCGCCGCACTAGTAGGAGGTACTGGTTTTCATTGCACAGGCTATCCACACGACCAGGAACGTCGGGTTTTATTTGTGGCTCAAATGAAACCCGGGGCTCCAAGATGATCCACCATTCTGTATTGTTGGCTGTGTTTCTGTGATGTTGTTTACTATCATGCCTGGGACGAATGTTGTATATACTTATATATATATACTAGTAAATGTTGTATATGTTTTGCACCCGCGCTAATCCAGCCCCGCTCTGTCGTTAGTTAAGTAACCTAACGGGTGATGACGGGGCCCAGTAGTGAATGCGGATGGCATATACATACATTTTATTTTCGTTCTTTTCTGGTGTGGTAGGTTACATTGATGGGACAGCATTAATTTTGATTAATGCAAGAAAAACAAACCTAAAAGATGTTGTTGGAACAAAGTTTTAAAAACAGACATTACAGACGTTCTCTTTTGCTTTGTACAGTGGTATTCAGTTTGGAACATCCAGCACCTCAATCGACGAGGCAAGGGCCGAGATCCCTTCATCGGGAGTGACCCCTTGAGTAAAAGTTTGCGTCAACGTAATACTTTCACTATAGTCGATTATTCTTGCTTTGCATCGTGGTATTCAGTTTAGAATATCCTGCACCTCATTCGACGAGGAAAGAGCCGAGATCCCTTCACAGGGAGTGACCTCTTTAGCAAAAGTTTTCGCCACTATATATTTTAAAAGGTAATCAGGTTCCTTCAACGATATCAAGTTCATTACGTTAACGGGTTTTTCGCCAAAAAACCAGCCGTAGCCCTCCATCATTTCGGATTGGTATTATTTAGTATTCGTGCTGCGTTTGTTGACCTAGTCAAGGCGTAGTGAATGGTAGCTAAGTGATATTTTTTCTGTGCATTGCAAATGTGATTGGTTAGGACAGTCGTGCGGCCTTGTTGACCTAGTCAAGGGCACGTACGGGTGGGTTTAATGCAATCAAGATAATGACGGGTAGAACATGACTAGCAGTTTATGGTTTGTTGACCTAGTCAAGGTCATAAACCGTTAGGGGTAAAAATCACATCGGGAGTTTCAAACATACAGGAAACTTGCAGATTTAGCATACCTTCTGGAGTGTGGTGACTAGAGTGGATTCCATCTAGGCCATGACATAATGATAGTTGGATCCCGATCCCACTAATGAGTTGGATTACTCTCGGGAGATTATTTCACTTAACAATCAATGCTATAAACCAAGTAGGTATCTAGAACGGTGTTAGCGGGGCTACGCGTCCAGGTAAAAGAGGTTATGTAATTAAGGAACTTCGCGAAAGCGTTGGAAAACCTCCCTCGAAGTACCAACACTAGCATGGCTGAAAGGTTAAGCAAGTATTGTGACGTGCGATTAATCCTGACTAATTCTTCTTTTTAGGTTTGAAGAAGAATTTGAGGAAACAGTGGGAGCCATCCTGATTAGATAAATTAATAAACCAATCTAATCTTGCAAGAGCGCATGCTGAGTTGTTTCTTCTCTCTCTCTCCAGGTAGCAACCATTTCACGTCCTAATCAAGATAATAAAATGTATCGCTTGACCGATCCGAATTCTTATTCGGGGCCGGGGAACGTTAGTTCGGCTCTAACTTACGACAACAGTCATAAGTATGAGCAAGTGAAAGAGGATTGTATGGATTCCAATGAGACCCAGTTGAAAAAGAAGCATAGTATTGCATCTACAGTCATAAGTCAGCCCTACCTCCTGGGTACTTGATACCGGATCAGGATCTCATATCTGTAATTTATTGCAGGGACTGAGAAAAAGTAGGAAAGTTGCACCTGGTGATATGTCCCTCAGGGTAGGGAACGGAGCACAAGTTAATGCTGCAGCCGTCGGTGAATATCACCTTGTGTTGCCAAATGGCAATACTATGATTTTGAACAATTGCTACTATGTACCTTCCATGGTTTGCAACATAATATCAGTGTCTTTACTTGATAAAGATGGATATAATTTTGTTCTTGATAGAAATATCATGAACATTTACCTTGATAAGGTACTGGTTGCAGAAGGTACACTGTGTAATGGTATCTATGTTCTAAATCAGAATACAGTTCTCAATATACAAAACACACGCAAGAGGAAGAGTTCTGATACGAACGAATCCTACTTGTAGCATTGTAGACTTGGTCATATCAGGGAGAAAATACTAAGTAAGTTGCATAAAGATGGACTCTTGAATACGTTCGAGTTTTCATCTTATGAAACTTGTCAGTCTTGTCTTAAAGGAAAGATGACCAAATCTCCGTTCACCGGATATGGAGAAAGGGCAGGAGAGCTCTTAGGACTCATACACAGTGATGTATGTGGTCCAATGTCTATACATGCAAGGGGTAGGTTCTCGTACTTCATCACATTCACTGACGATCTCTCTAGGTTTGGATATGTGTATCTGATGAAACAAAAATCTGAAGCTTTTGAGAAATTCAGAGAATTCAGAAACGAAGTGGAGAACCAGATAGGCAAAAGTATCAAGATCCTCCGGTCTAATAGAGGAGGGGAGTACTCAAGCACGGAATTCCTAGATTACTTAAAAGAGAATGGTATTCTCTCTCAGCTTACTCCTCCGTACACACCACAGTATAATGGTATATCGGAGCGGAGGAACCGCACCCTGTTGGATATGGTTCGCTCCATGATGAGTAGTGCTGAGTTACCTCTTTCATTTTGGGGACATGAACTTTTGACAGCGGCATATCTATTGAATGATGTTCCGTCTAAATCAGTGCCTAAGACTCCATTCGGGATATGGAATGGAAAAAGGCCATATCTTAAAAGATTTAAGATATGGGGTTGTCCGGCTTATGTTAAAAAGCATAAACCAGATAAACTAGAGGTGCGGTCAATTTTATGTAAGTTTGTGGGATATCCAAAGAATGGTTATGAATATCTGTTCTACCACACCGAGGAACAGAACATGTTTGTTACTCAGCATGCCGTTTTCTTAGAAACAGAGTTTCTTGAAAAAGAAATAAGTGGGAGCACGATAGAACTGGAAGAGATTCAGCAACCACAAACTGAAACTGAAGATTTGACAGAATCTCAGGATTCAATAACCCCATACGAACCTCAGCTACTCCGTAGATCTGGTAGGATTTCTCATCTGCCCGAGAGATACTACGGTTTTCTCATAGACGGGGATCGAGCGGATTGCATCTTGGAAGAAGATGACCCTACCAGTTTCAGTCAGGCCATTATCAGTAGGGACTCTAATAAGTGGCTGGATGCTATGCGATCCGAAATGGAGTCCATGTACACCAATAAAGTGTGGACCTTGGATATTGCTCCACCTGGGGTAAAACCCGTTGAATGCAAATGGATCTACAAAAGGAAACTTGGTGTAGATGGGCAGGTGGAAACCTATAAGGCTAGACTCGTTGCAAAAGGTTTTCGTCAAAGACCTGGTGTGGGCTATGACGAAACTTTTTCTCCAGTGGCTATGCTCAAATCCATTTGAATCCTACTTGCCATTGCTGCTTTCCATGACTATGAGATCTGGCCGATGGACGTAAAAATGGCTTTTCTAAATGGCAGTTTGGAAGAGTGCGTTTATATGGATCATCCAGAAGGTTTTGTAGACAGTGGGAGCAGCGAGAAGGTGTGCAAGTTGCTTAAATCCATTTATGGAGTAAAGCAGGCATCGCGGAGCTGGAACATCTGTTTTGATGAAGCAATCAAGGTATTTGATTCATCAAGAACGAAGATGAGCCTTGTATTTATAAGAAGATTGTAGGACGAACTGTCGTATTCCTGGTCTTGTACATGGACGACATTCCTATGCTACAATCGGTCAAGCTATTCTTGTCACAACGGTTCTCCATGAAGGACCTGGGTGATGCCACATGCATACTGGGGATCAAGATCTACAGAGATAGATCCAAGAGATTACTGGGACTTTCGCGGTCCAGGAACATAGAGACCGTACTAAAGAGATTTAGTATGGAAGATTCCAAACGCGGTAATATACCAGCATTGCACGGAATCACCCTCTCCAAGAAGATGTCTCCCAAGACTGACGAGGAAAGGGTTCGCATGAGCATTATACCCTATGCTTCGGCGGTCGGATCTATAATGTATGCGATGCTATGTACAAGACCAGATGTAGCTTACGCGCTAAGCGTGGTAAGCCGGTATCAGTCAGACCCAGGTGAGAACCACTGGACGGCAGTGAAGAACATTCTCAAGTACCTGAGAAGGACTAAGGAGATGTTCCTGGTTTACGGCAATAGAGACCTCAGGGTCGAGTCCTTTACCGATTCAAGCTTCCAGAGTGATAAGGATGACAGTAAGTCAGTCTCGGGTTTTGTGTTTACCCTCAATAGAGGGGCGGTGTGTTGGAGGAGTTCCAAACAGGATACCGTTGCAGACTAAAAGATGGAGGCTGAATACATTGCTGCAAGCGATGCCGCAAAAGAGGCGGTCTGGATGAAGAAGTTCATTAGTGAACTTCAGGTGGTTCCGTCCATTGTTGACCCAATATCTTTGTATTACGATAACAATGGGGCTATAGCTTTAGCGAAGGAACTAAGGTCCCATCAGAAGTCCAGACACATCTTAAGGCGGTATCACCTGATCAGCGAGATCATTGATCGCCAGGAGATCGAGGTACGGAGAGTGGACATAAAAGACAACACGGCGGATCCATTCATAAAGGCCCTCCCTCAAACACAGTTCGAGCGACTTTTTGAGCTATTGGGTATGCGGTACGCTAGCAGCTGGCCATAGAGCAGACTTGGGTATGCGGTACACCAATTACTGGCCTTTAGTGCAAATGGGAGATTGTTGGATATGTATGCCCTAGAGGCCATTATTGTATAGTACTAGTTTGTATAATACATTTTGGAAGCTTGGGATATAAATACGGGTTTACGACAGTCTTGCTCAATATAGTGTAAGTCTACGGTAGCGCCCTGGCCAACAATCTGAGGCCAAATGCGGAACAAAAACTTTTACAACTGGCGCTATCGCATACTATAACCCGGATCTTGCCATTAACGCTAAACTAGCTAACTACTAAGATGATAGAATGGCTATACCGATCGATCCGTGTCCTTCGGTCTTTAGCCATCATCCCACGCTCCTCGCGGCATCTTCGATCTCCTGTCTCCTCGTCGAGGTGGCACCACGTCATCGGATCTTTATACGAGCTCCCGCCTTTATACCGAGGCAACTCGGACATGAAGTATGCTAACCGACATGTCCAAGATGAAGTAGAGAATGAGTGGAATACTTTGTCTCAATACACTCTTTGGTTCTCATCACATTAGAGGGTAAGAGTGGAGGTTGAAGAAGATGCAAAAGGGTGAAGAGTGTGAACTCAAGATAAATCAAGTGAGCAAAAACCAAGTCCCAAAAATAAACCCCTTGGTTGTCCACTTATTTTGGGTGTGATATATATTAGATTTTGTGTTGGAAAAACAAAGAAAATCCATCACCAAAATAAGTCCAACTCAACCCTCAAATATCAAACCCAAAACAAAACACCATTAATTCTATCATGACTCACTAAGTGACTCATTAGCATGAGTCACTAGTGAACATGCTAGAAGAAATGTGTCATCCAAATGAGTCACACTTTCCAAAACAATTAATCATTTAAACCAAAATGATTAATCCAAAAAGAAATGCATCTTCTAAAGTAATCTCGTAACGGATTACGAGAATACCCCTCAACTGTAAATACATACCTGTATCCGTATTCCGACCGAATACGAATACGATGAGACTAAAATATTCCGACTCAATATAATACATGGATCCGGCTTAAACCAAAGCCCACCAGTATTATCTGTCCGAAATATGACACGTGCACAAATGCACGTGCATGATCGAACCCTACCATAAAACCATACGGCCTCTACAACGTTTCGCCCGAACTTGGGAAACTATCTGTGGGGGACTCTAAAGACTCGTCAATACTCTGGCAGTGGGTTTAACCACAAGCCGTCAGTGGTACTAGCTGTACGTAACGGCTGCCCATGTATTGACAGAAAGGGAAGCTGATGAGCGAACTCATCCTGAAACCCTACTGAGCCTATCAGTGACAATATCCGTACAGTCCAGTCCGTTCGTTTATGAGCATCGCATATCGGGCCTAGGGGCTGGTAACGTCAGACCCCCAATAGCGGTATAAGTTGTGTCAGAGTGTAGCCCAGAACACCTTGAGATACTACTAGAGTACCTACAAGTAAATCTCCTGCCTCAGCCTAGGGCTTTGTGTAATGGCTCTCCTAGACACAGCGCGATCTCACCCCCAATACCGGGAGAGACGAATCCCCTGCCGATCCGCTCACTTGCCTCCATGTGGCTCGGGACTGTACCCAACTAAAACCTGTTTGCACGGCTCCTTTGAGCCATGGTAGGGTAGTAATCAAAGCACAGTGGGAACTCACACGAGACAAATGACGACCTCAGGTCGATGAACTAACCTGTACACATGTCACCAGGGAACTGCTATCTGACGCTAGGTATAAATACCAACTAACAGGTTCCCGGCGAGTCCTGTCCGGTGCACTCATAACCCTATGAGCACCTGTATACATCTTAGGTGATCCAACTAACACCAGTGGCTTGTGAGACCAGCCACCGCCCCTCGTCGGGGTCTCAACTGTATACACTAGTCTACTCCGGAGTATCGATGCCCTGTCTCGAAACTCCCACGACTAGGGACCACTTTTAAGGATGTGCTTATAGACTACCCAACTCTCACGTATATGATCGCCATCATACTGTTGGTAGTCAAGCAGGATCATAAGGGCTCTATCAACGTGTAATAGTGAACAGTAATGTCACCTAAAGCTGTACACGATTGATAAAGGCAAACCAGATAGCATACTATCATCTCGAGTAAGACTGTCCTACCGGTATAGGTCCTCCCTCAATCATTGCAATCACGTACCTGCGATCCAATAATTGACTTTGAGGGCACTATAACCAACAATCTCCCACTTGCACTTAAGTCTAATTATTGCGATGTCGCATACTCACAGCTCGTGTGATACTGAACACCCAACTCCTCTACTAATCAGTTTCACAAAGCTCGTTTGTAAAACTCTTGTGTTCGAGAAATAGCCTCAGTGAGTGGATCCGCCCTGATGTTTCTTTCTATGTCTCTCTTTATCTCAAGTTCGCGGAGAAAGCCATCTCCCGAATTGAGCAATACCTGTCTTAGAATATGTCTGGATATCTGATAGGACCTAGTTCATAAATGAACTTCAAATCCAAACTTTTTAGACTGTATCGTCAACTGAACTAAATCAGTATCCTGTGCCATGCCTCCCACAGTATCCGCTTGAAACACCTGTCCAAACTACTGCCCCTCGTCAGAGGGAAAACTATAACTCTGACAATCACTCTGTCATCCATGTCACCTTGGAAGCGTGGAATGATAACCGTCCCCGAAGGAGGCTGCCGTCATCAAATCCGTAGAAAATCCACTTATGTTCTAAAAATGCTTCCGTATGTTTCTCCAAGATTGGATTAATATAAACTTATTGTATCTAGTGCAAAAACAACATCTGGTGTGGTACTTGACATCTCATGATTGACTCAATTGCCTAAGCAAGTGATCTGCCAATCATGCACATCCCTCTCCCCTTTAGTTGTACGACACCTTTAGAGAGGGTGACTCCATCACCTGCAGGTACACCACCATGCCAGGATTCATCTATTCTAAATACCTTTAGAATACTGTCTAAGTACCCAAATTGAGAAACTACCCAAATCTAGATCTAAAACCATAGATCTAGTAACCAGAATGTCTGATATTATATCCATATCCTGTGTGGAGAAACAATTGTGTGACAACCGAAGTATAATCGATCGTAGGATAGGAATCTCACTTCCTACAAAGTGCATGTCATCTAAATACCAGGACATCACACCCTACAACTTTCTTAACAGATCCATCCCGTATTCTGATGAAGTCAAACCCATGACTGTCACATCAAAAATAGATGATCTATCTCTGCTATATCTGCTTTAGTCTATAAATAGACATAAGCTACTTGTCCACTATGCTTCCACTGCTCCCACTGACCACAATAACCCTCTGGCAGTATAATATATGTGTGCACTTCCAAAGCTAGTTTAGAACGACGCTATACTTAATCTCCTGCCGGGTCTCAAAGTCTGGAACAGCAGCAATGGCAAGTCAGGGTAAACAAGAACCTCCCTGTCACCGTCCTTGAGGTTACCGGAGTACCTCTCGAGTGTCTGAGGTTATCCACCATATCTGCGGAGTGGCTAATAGAATGTCAAACCTGATTGAATCTTTAGGTTCTTTATTAAATTTTCTGTAATCGTTTGCAGTTCTGGAATCTCTTCCAGTTCTACCATACTCCCACTACTGTTTTCTGAAAAAGTCCATTTTACTAAAACTGTGGCGAGTCAAGAACAATATCACCATTGAACTTCCAGATAGTAGAAAGTCAACCCTCGTCATAGCCTGGGTCAACCCACAAACTGCCATTACAGAAGCGTGCCTTGAGTTATCCAAAGTCTGGTTTTAAGCATAAGCCGGACAACTCCCCGTACCTTAACATCGTTAAGATATGAACCATTCTATATCCAATATAGAAATTTTGGCACTTATTTAATTGGAACCAGATTCAAACCATGAATCTTTCTCCAGTGCATGTCAACTATAATGGAAAAAGGCCGATCAGCATCACTCAACTTAGGAGTGCATTCAATTATGAGTAACCTGAAAGAGAAACAAGTTTCTCAAAACCATTACTATCGACTGAATACCCAACACAAGTATTTACATCTTCGATCTCTTTGAAGAATCCCGATACTTGTGACACCTGGTTCTCTACTTTATTCTTATACCTATAACTTCTGAAAACTTAGACCTTGTATTTCTACGAAACACTTGTCTAAAAACTAGAGAACTCACAAGTAAACAGAACATAGTACGAGGGCCAACCCCTTTGTCCTGATGGACACTGGACAGCATACAATACTCTGTATGAGTCCCCTGAGTCGAATAACTCAAACTCTGTGCATCATAGGTTGAAAACTGTACTTATGGTTAAGAACTACTCCGCTGTTCAATACTCCTTACCCAATCGTCAACTGATATAGGTAAATGTCACGGACATAATTTCAAAAAGTTATATCTCACTTTATAAAAATAAACGTACAGATATATCAGTTTGAAATTGGTGCACAACAACGGATACTCAAAACCAAAACTTTCCATCTGGCAAAAACCCAGGCGATTTCCTCAAATATCACCAATTACAACAAATTCTGATATAATGAGGATGATCACCTAATTCCCAATAACTTACTCCCACTCATCATCTATAAAACCATACAGATGTGAGAATCATACCTGGTAAATACATACCCTGGAGTAAGTATCTAATCGGGAAATCAGTTTTCCTTTAACAATGCACAGTGAAACTGAAACATGAAAATGTTTCGTAGGGGTATCCTGGTATTCCTAGTAATGCCTCTTCCATTATCCAATTCATGACTGTAACCGTGTATTTCTTTGTCATCTCTCCAAATTCCTTTATTTGTCTGTAGTCGTTACCTTCTGTATACCTTCGTTAAGCTTAATGGTTTTCTTCCTTCCCTACCGTTCGGCACCAGCCTATAGTTTGGAAGAAGACTATCCAATAAGCATAATAGGTGTACTCTCCTAAACCAAGGAGTACTCGCAACCTGAGAGAAGGTGATGATAAAAGACAACTGAATAATTCCTTATTCTATTTCTCCCGAACTGGGGAAAAAAGCAAAGGTGAAGTAGGAGTGGCGATGAAGTACGCGGTTTGGTCGTGAATGATACCTGTCGCATTTTACTTTGCCCTCTTTCTAATCCCTTCATATGTCTTTACTTATTTCCTTCTGTACACCCTACTTAGGCTAATTGGTTTTCTCCTTTCCCTACCTTTCGGCACCTGCCTATGGTTTGGAAGAAGACTATCCAATAAGCGTAATAGGTGTACTCTCCTAAACCAAGGAGCCCTCGCATCCTGAGAGAATGTGATAATAAAAGACAACTGAATAAATCCTTATTCTATTTCTCCTGAACCTGAATCCATCCCCGAAGAAGTCCCTTCGAGTTCGTATATAACCATACGATGGATTTATCCAATGGAAGTGGATGTTCGTAGTAATACGAGGTGTTCTGGAGAAATGCAAAGGGTAAAAGAAGGAGTGGCAATGACTTATGCAACTTTAGACAATCCAAAAGCCAGTATTTTAAGAAAGTTCGGTCAGCTTGGTCACTGAGTCATAGTCTAGGGTCGGTCAATGGTCGCTGCCAAAGAGAGAGAAAAGAAACACTCTGCGTGCACTCTAACCTAGATCAGAATGGTTATCACTTTATCTAATCAGAAAACCTCCCACTGTATCGTCAAATTCTCCCCCAAACCTGAAAGAAGAATTAGTCGGGATCACCCGAAGAGTAAACCAACTCATCAGTAGGAATCGGGATCCAACTCTCATCGCATGATAACGTGAAGGAATCCACTCACGTTATCACACTCCAGAAGGTATGCGCATGTCTGGCAAGTTTCAGTTTCTTTAGAAACTCCCGATGTGGATTTTTACCCCATGCTCTTATGACCTTGACGAAGGCCAACAAATCATAAGTCACATGTTTAGTTCTACCCGTCATTATCTTGTTAATTTGAACCCACCCGTACATACCCCTGACGTTGGCCAAATGGAAGTATGACTGTCCCAAACCAACTCATCTATCTATGCAACAGAAAGGTAACAAGAAGCTACCATCCACTATGACTTGACGAAGGCCAACAAACATAGCATGAATACTACGTGCTACCCGACTGAAACGACGGAGGGCTACGGCTGGTTTTTGGCGAAAAACCTTTAAAGTAATGAACTTGATCTCGTTGAAGGAACCTGATAGCTTTTTACAAATATATAGTAGCGAAAACCTTTGCTAAAGAGGTCACTCCCGGTGAAGGGATCTCGGCTCTTTCCTCATGGAATAAGGTGCAGGATATTCCAACTGAATACCGCGATACAAAGCAACAAGTAATCGACTATAGTGAAGTTATTACCCTGACACAAACTTCTGCCTAAGGGGTCACACCCGGTGAAGGGATCTCGGCCCTTGCCTCGTCGAATGAGGTGCAGGATATTCCAACTAAATACCACTGTGCAAAACAAAAGAAAACGTTCTTGTAATAACACTTTTGAAAACTGTTCCAACAACGTCAAACAGGTTTGTTTTCCTTTGCATTGATCAAAATCAACGCAGTCCCATCAATTAATCACACCAGAAAAGAACGAAAATAAAATGTACGTATTTGCCATCCGCATTCGTCACTGGGTCCCGTCATCACCCGTTAGGTTACTTAACTAACGAAAGAGCGGGGACTGGACTACCGCGGGTGTAAAACATATACAACATCTACTAGTATATATACCAATATATAATAATCGCTCCAGGCATGAAAAATGCAACATTACAGAAAAGTAATAAGCATCACAGAACAAAACAGATAATCTGGGATCCCTGTTCATACCAGAATACTGCATTTTATACCGTCCATTCTTATGCTCGTGTGTTTATAGGTAGGTGCTTTTAATTCGTGTTTGTTACATATTTACAGATTACAGGTTTCCAGTACAAATATTGCAAATCAAGACAAAAATCTCCACAGTTACACCAAATACAGAACATCTGTTGACAACAGATAAAAGCCGGGTTCCGGTCATCCATATCCGTCCAGTGCTGCGTACCGGTTCCAGAGACAAGACATATGACAGCGGTCAATCGTGTCTCGGACAAGCACAGAGCACAAGAGGGGCAGCACAAGAATCAATGGGTGCGCGGAGCTCGAGGGAGAAAAGGTCAAAAGTATTATTTTTGTTGCCACTTTGGACCATTGCAAATCTGATGCAACTGTGGAAGCATACTGCAATTTGGTATATGTACAATAACATAGGACTGAGAACCAGGGGAGTACACAAAAGTTGGTGGCCCAACTCATCAAGACGGCCGCGAATCCGCGGCCTAAGCAGGCTTAGGCCGCGGATCCGCGGCCATGTGGGGTCCTCTCTCTGTCGAATTTCAGGGGCAGTTTGGGGACTTCAGATTGTTGCCCTAGGTTTTCAGTTCACCTCCTATAAATATCCCAGAACTTGCCAAGAATTTTGTGTCAATTCTTTGTTCCTCTTTTTGTTGGGATTTAGTCTTTTTCTTCTTCTTCTTCATCTTTTCTCCATGAAAATTGTAGTGAGAGCTTTTTGAGTGGAAGATCAATGAAGATGAGGGCTTTTGTATCATTCTCTTTTGTTTCTTCTTCCCCTTGAGATTCTTGCTTTCTCTTGATCTTTCAACCTCTTCATTGAGCTTGAAAGGTTAAGAGTTTGTTATTGATCTCAAGGGTCGTAATTTCTTATGGAATTAGCGCTTCATTTCACATGCGTTCTCTACCCTTCTCTTGATCTTGCAACCTCTTTATTGAGCTTGCAAGTTTAAGGGTTGGCTATTGATCCCATGCTTGTCTTGAGTTCTAGTTTCTTGTTCTTTTTATCGCTTATTTATTACTTGCTTTTTATTACCTCGCTTTACTTTCTTGCAATTTATATTCATGCACTTAATTATTTGTAATCTTCTCTTTTCTTTGTTCTTTTCTTTTGCTCTTTTTGGTTCTCTTTGTGAATGTTGTAATTATTGTTGTTGTTAAGAATAAATACGGTATTGTAAGTTAAGATTTTCTTTGCTCTTTTCCTTTTCCCGTTATTTTCCATTGAACTCCGCCCAAACGATACGCAAGCGCTCCGTTAGGCACCCTACCCTAACAAGGTAACGGTGATTCCTAACCGCGACCGGTTGCGTTCGGTTTGGCCGGAGGCGAAAGCAAGAGACAAGAACGGACGGACAAGGGTAAATAAGCCGGATTCCACGAATACCGCGCTTAAATCCCCTAATCCACGTTGTTGCCGATTGCTCTAGCTTCAATTGGTCAAGACTCGGCTCAAAGGTTTTGAGTACGGATTTCTTTAGCTTACATTATCGTATCTTTTCTTAACAACTTTATACTTGCAAATAATACACATAGGTTAGATTGAACAAACATATACTCATTCTTTATTGACTCGTCTAAAAGAAGAAAGGACATACAACCATCTCCCTGTGGATCGACCCGTGCTCAACCGGCTAGCTGCATAGCGACACCGTCTTGATTGCGGTTAACTTTAATTCTTTCAATCAATCCCCGGGTTTCACAGAGCCGCTGCTGAAACCCGACATTTTCCTGGTCGTGTGGATAGCCTGT
Source organism: Agapanthus africanus (assembly GCA_030015575.1). Lineage (NCBI taxonomy): Eukaryota > Viridiplantae > Streptophyta > Magnoliopsida > Asparagales > Amaryllidaceae > Agapanthus > Agapanthus africanus. The sequence goes on from JASDDO010000029.1 coordinate 215,034,842, forward strand.
GCAATGAAACCTAGACCCCTACGGGTGCGGCAGGTCACCCGCCAAAACCTGAAGCGAGGCAGCCCCCTACAGCAAAGTGAATGGACCACCCTGCACTTCACGGAATCCGGTAACTTGAGCACCCCTCCTTGGGTCAACCTGTACCCCCTACGAGTGCGACGAATAGTCTGCCAATTCTAGAGTGAGGCCCCTTGCCTCTCAAAGCCATGAAATGCGGACCCGTTGCCCTCCAGAACTCGGCTATCCGTGCACTCCGTCGCGGGGTAACCCTAGTACAGAAATGAAAAATATGTACAACGGGTACATCGACCTCAGCCCGGTCGTGCCCCAAAAGAATATTATACAAACAGGCAGTGACGGCAGTCTACATGTTGGACCCTCGCCCCGCAATATCAAATGTACAAATAAATCCAAACTGTACTACCATGGCACATAGCTATCCACCACGACAAATCCGCAACATCACAGCACAACATAGAACATCAACGTGAATGTCACGTTCGCAAACCCGTCTAAAAGGACTATAGCAATTAGACACGATTTACCGCTCGAATGACATTCACGGTCGGAGATATAATGTAAGTACTGTAAACTAACACGTTTAAAATTCCGATCGACAAAACATCCCGAAGTGGGCCCCAAGTACAACTCCAGTACTCAAACAAAATCTGGGCCAAAACAAAATATTCCAGAAACCACAATTCCACATGAAAACACCCAAAAGAAAAATGGTACACGGTTGCTCCAAAACGGCGGTAGAACCGCGGCCAATACATGGCTTATGCGGAGTTTCCGCAGCGTTCTTGAGGGAACAGTCGACCAAATTTCTTCCAGAGTCTTAAAAAAGCCTGCACGATTTTATGACATACCCAAAATAATTTTTAGACCAGTTTAAAAATTCGACAGAAACTTTAAAATACGGAATCGCGGTTTTGGAAATTTTGTCCAATCGATGTTTAAAACATGTTAGAACAAGCTAGTAAAGGTTAATGGCGTGGCTCTGATACCATATAAGTCTACCGTAGCGCCCCGGCCAACAATCTGAGGCCAAACGCGGAACAAAAACTTTTACAGCTGGCGCTATCGCATACTATAACCCGGATCTTGCCATTAACGCTAAACTAGCTAACTACTAAGATGATAGAATGGCTATACCGATCGATCCGTGTCCTTCGGTCTTTAGCCATCATCCCACGCTCCTCGCGGCATCTCCGATCTCCTGTCTCCTCGTCGAGGTGGCACCACGTCATGGGATCTTTATACGGGCTCCCGTCTCTATACCGAGGCAACTCGGACATGAAGTATGCTACCGACATGTCCAAGATGAAGTAGAGAATGAGTGGAATACTTTGTCTCAATACACTCTTTGGTTCTCATCACATGAGAGGGTAAGAGTGGAGGTTGAAGAAGATGCAAAGGGGTGAAAAGTGTGAGCTCAAGATAAATCAAGTGAGCAAAAACCAAGTCCCAAAAATAAACCCCTTGGCTGTCCACTTATTTTGGGTGTGATATATATTAGGTTTTGTGTTGGAAAAACAAAGAAAATCCATCACCAAAATAAGTCCAACTCAACCCTCAAATATCAAACCCAAAACAAAACACCATTAATTCTATCATGACTCACTAAGTGACTCATTAGCATGAGTCACTAGTGAACATGCTAGAAGAAATGTGTCATCCAAATGAGTCACACTTTCCAAAACAATTAATCATTTAAACCAAAATGATTAATCCAAAAAGAAATGCATTTTCTAAAGTAATCTCGTAACGGATTACGAGAATACCCATCAACTGTAAATACATACATGTATCCGTATTCCGACCGAATACGAATACGATAAGACTAAAATATTCCGACTCAATATAATACATGGATCCGGCTTAAACCAAAGCCCACCAGTATTATCTGTCCGAAATATGACACGTGCACAAATGCACGTGCATGTTCGAACCCTACCATAAAACCATACGGCCTCTACAACGTTTCGCCCGAACTTGGGAAACTATCTGTGGGGGACTCTAAAGACTCGTCAATACTCTGGCAGAGGGTTTAACCACAAGCCATCAGTGGTACTAGCTGTAAGTAACGGCTGCCCATGTATTGACAGAAAGGGAAGCTGATGAGCGAACTCATCCTGAAACCCTAGTGAGCCTATCAGTGACAATATCCGTACAGTCCGGTCAGTTCGTCTATGAGCATCGCATATCGGGCCTAGGGGGATGGTAACGTCAGACCCCTAATAGCGATATAAGTCGTGTCAGAGTGTAGCCCAGAACACCTTGAGAAACTACTGGAGTACCTACCAGTAAATCTCCTGCCTCGGCCGAGGGCTTTGTGTAATGGCTCTCCTAGACACAGCGCGATCTCACCCCCAATACCGGGAGAGACGAATCCCCTGCCGATCCGCTCACTTGCCTCCATGTGGCTCGGGACTGTACCCAACTAAAACCTGTTTGCACGACTCCTTTGAGCCGTGGTATGGTAATAATCAAAGCACAGTGGGAACTCACACGAGACAAATGACGACCTCAGGTCGATGAACTAACCTATACACATGTCACCAGGGAACTGCTATCTGACGCTAGGTATAAATACCAACTAGCAGGTTCCCGGCGAGTCCTGTCCGGTGCACTCATAACCCAATGAGCACCTGTATACATCTTAGGTGATCCAACTGACACCAGTGGCTTGAGATTCTATCTGCAGTGAAACTAACATATTTAAATAACACCAAAATGGCCAAAATTATACACTGAAACCCACCCAACCATCCAAAACCATCTAGCATCCTACAAAACCGGCGATGCCGGAATTTGCCTATTGGCCGCCGGCCCTAATCCGAGCCCTCCGGTTCGTGATCCTATGGTTTGCTCTAGGTGTTATATACATCAATTAGGTTTTGTTTAGTTGGGTTAACTATCTTCCAAACAATAGCAGATTCAAACAGAGCCTAGTTTGGACTAAAATACGAAATTATAGAACCCTTTCCAATTCAAACTAAACTAGCTACAGAATTTAAATTCCTACTGTGGTTAAATATTTTACCCACAATAATTTGTTGGAATAACCCCTCCAAGATGCTAAGCCCCTTGTCCTAGCTTGATGATGAGAAAACCTAGAACCTAGCTTCCCTCTTCTTCTTTCTCTTGTTCTTCAATGCTTTGTGTTGTTTTTCCTTTCCTTTCTTTAAATTCTCAGAATTTTAATTAGCCAACAGATCTGAACAAGGTTTATATATGTCAAAAGAAAGGGATAAGGTGAAGGAGGAGGTGCCATCAAGCTAGAGGTAGTGATTTCATGCAAGGAGGAGGTGGTGGGTGGGTGGGTGCATGCAAATAAGAGGTGTGCTTGCATTATCTTCTTATTTTGTTTTAAATTACAATAAAATTCTGATCTAAATTGTCTTCTATCCCTTTTCATTTACACCCTTAACAAAATCCTATTTGCATAAAATCCTAAACTTTACTTAGAAACCCTTCATAACCTATGATATTACAAAACACACATTTTATTAAAATGAAGCTAAAATTATCACTAAAACCCTTATAACTTATTAATGTTGCATATAAAAATTTTAATTTAACTTATTTTACAAACATCTTATGAGATTATCTAATTTGGTTTTAATAACTTTTTAATTTAACACCTCATTATTTAATTAATTAATTTTATTTATTTCTAAAAATTTCAGAATGCTACAATATTCCCCTCTTAAGAAAATTCGGTCCCCGAATTTAAGTTTAACTAGACATACCTTCAAAAAGATGTGGAAATTTCTTCTGTATCGCATCCTCGGTCTCCCAAGTAATCTTATCGCGATTCTTTCCTTACCAAAGAACCTTTACAGATAGAAGTACCCTCGATCGTAGTTTCTTTGCCTGCCTGTCAAGAATAGCGACTGGCTGCACTATGTAGGATAAATCCGGCTCAAGCTGTAAGGTCTAATGCCGGATCGCGTGAGATGGATCGTGGAGATACTTGCGAAGCATCGAAACGTGGAACACCGGATGCACGTCGGGAAAACTCGGTGGAAGTGCTAAGCGATAAGCTACAGCACCCACTCTCTCTAGAATCTCGTAAGGTCCGACATATCTGGGGCTGAGCTTCCTCTTTTTCCCGAATCGCATCACACCTTTCATCGGAGATACACGAAGGAACACATGATCTCCCACCTGAAATTCGAGTCTACGTCGTCGTTCTGCATACGATTTCTGTCTGCACTGGGCCGCCTTCATTCTATCCCGTATCAATAGAATCTTCTCTGTAGTCTCCTGTACTATCTGCGGTCCCAAGATGCAACTCTCGCTCAGTTCCGTCCAGCAAACGGGTGATCGACATTTCCTCCCATACAAAGTTTCAAAGGGTGCCATCTGGATCGTCTCCTGAAAACTGTTGTTGTATGAGAATTCTATCAAAGGTAGGTGACGATCCCAACTACCACCGAAATCAAGGCTACAAGCCCGAAGCATATCCTCTAGTGTCTGAATGGTCCGGTCCGACTGACCATCTGTCTGTGGGTGAAAAGTTGTACTAAAACTCAACCGTGTACCCAGAGCTTCTTGAAGTTTCTGCCATAGCCTGCTAGTAAACTGGGTACCCCTATCTGAAACTATGCACGTCGGAACTCCATGCAGATGTACAATCTCATCGATATAAATTTGAGCATACTGTGTAAAACCATACGTCGTCTTCATTGGGAGAAAATGAGCTGCCTTTGTTAACCTATCAACAATCACCCAAATGGAATCATACCCTCTGCTAGTCCTGGGTAGACCCACCACGAAATCCATAGGAATATGTTCCCATTTCCACTCTGGAATGGTTAAGGGCTGCAACTCTCCGGCTGGCCTCTGGTGTTCTGCTTTGACTTGCTGACAAGTCAAGCATCTCGAAACATATTCCGCAACATCCCTCTTCATTCCTTTCCAACAGTAAACATCCTTCAGATCATGATACATCTTGGTGGAACCAGGATGAATATTGTATGCTGATCTATGGGCCTCCTCTAAAATCTCACGCCTCAATCCGTCAGAATCTGGTACACAGAGATGAGCCCTAAAACGTAATACTCCATGATCATCAATCACAAACTTTGCCTCCTTGCCCTGCCTAACCTGATCCATAATCTTCATTATACGAGTATCTGCGAGCTGTGCCTCTCGAATGCGATCCAATAACTGAGGTCGGGTGCGAACATGTGCTAGCTGGCCTCCTGCCGAAGTGAACTAAAACTGTATACGACTATCATATAAAATCTGCCAGTCTGTAGAAGACTGTCTCTGCAAGATGCGCAAATGAGATAAACTACCTCCAGGTCTTCGACTCAAAGCATCTGCTACAACATTCGCTTTTCCTAGATGATACAAGATCTCACAATCGTAATCTTTCACCAGTTCCATCCATCTACGCTGCCTTAGGTTCAGATCCCTCTGCTGAAAAATATACTTTAAGCTTTTATGATCTGTGAAGATTTGACACGACTCTCCATACAAGTAATGTCTCTAAATCTTCAATGCGAAAACCACAGCGGCCATCTCTAGATCATGAGTAGGGTAGTTTTGTTCATGCCTCTTCAACTGTCGAGAAGCATAAGCTACAACTCTGCCGTGCTGCATCAACACACAGCCTAAACCCACTCTAGAAGCATCACAATACACAACAAAATCTCCTGACCCGGAAAGTAAAGATAAGACAGGTGCAGTCGTCAAGCGCGTCTTTAACTGCTGGAAACTCTGCTCACATGCATCTGTCCACTGAAATGGAACCTCCTTCCTAGTCAATCCGGTCAAAGGTGCAGCTATCCTTGAAAAATCCTGCACGAAGCGTCGGTAATAACCTGCCAGACCTAAGAAACTCTGGACCTCTGAAACTGATACGGGTCTAGGCCAGTGTTGTACCGCTTCAATCTTCTTCGGGTCCACACATATTCCCTCTCTCATAACCACGTGACCCAAGAACTCTACACTATCGAGCCAAAAAGCACACTTAGAGAATTTTGCAAACAGCTGATGCTCTTTCAAGGTCTGCAACGTAATACGCAAATGTTTCTCGTGCTCCGTCCGACTCCGAGAATAAACAAGAATGTCATCTATGAACACTAAAATAAATTGATCAATAAATGGACTAAAGATGCGATTCATCATATCCATAAAAGCTGCTGGAGCGTTGGTGAGTCCGAATGACATCACCAGAAATTCAAAGTGCCCATATCTTGTGCGAAACGCAGTCTTCGGAATATCGTCCTTCCGAACCTTCAACTGGTGATACCCCGACCGCAAATCAATCTTCGAGAAGTAACCAGCTCCCTGCAACTGATCGAATAAGTCATCTATAAGTGGTAGTGGATACCTGTTTCGCACAGTGACGCGATTCAGCTGTCGGTAGTCGATGCACAGTCTCATACTACCGTCTTTCTTCTTTACAAATAAAACAGGAGCTCCCCACGGTGATACACTGGGACGAACAAGCCCTCTATCTAACAACTCTTGCAACTGGCTTTTGAATTCCTTCAACTCCGTCGGTGCCATTCGATAGGGTGGTATAGAAATAGGCCCCGCACCCGGAATCAAGTCGATGCAAAATTCAATATCCCGATCGGGTGGCAATCCTGGTAACTCGGCAGAAAACACCTCAGGAAATTCTCGTGCGATCGGAACCTGGTCCAATGGAATCTCAGCTGCTCCTAAGTCCTGAACGAATGCCAAGAACCCATGACAACCCTTCTTCAAGAGTCGCCCCGCACAAAGGGCAGAAATCATGTTGGCAGGAGTTATTTTACAATCCCCCTGCACAACAAACACCGGTTCACCTGGAAAACAAAATCTAACCGCCTTCCACCGACAATCTACATAGGCATGACAAGCGGCCAACCAATCCATACCAAGAAGTATATCAAAATCTAACAGATCCAGGAGAATCAGATCAACTAGCGAATCTCTATCACCAATACGCACAGAACATGACCTGAATACGTGCTGAGCTATAAAAGAATCTCCCACCGGGGTAATCACTACTTGTAACGTTTTGAAAATCGTTTCGGTGAAATTTCGAAGAAAAAAACGGTAAAATAAAGGGGTTCTCTATAAAAAGTCAAAATACAAATATCTTATTATAAAAATTAAATATACATATTCTAGCTATATAATTGCTAGTATTTGGTGTTTATTGAGCCACTGGTGAAATTTCAAATTTTCTGAAAAAAAAAATTCTTTTTTTATTATTTTAAGCCGTCACTAATACATTTAATTAGGGAAAATTACAAATTGGAATGAGTTGAAACAAATTTTGTGCATCATAAAACTTTAAACAAAATTTTAACATGTTGTTTTTGAAATGAAATGATGTTGTTAAACGGTGTTAGAAATATCGAAGAAAAAAAAGGCTTAAATAGTGAATTTAGTGTAAATGGATGTTTGGGGTATAGTATTTATCATTTTCCATCACCCCACACCCATACCCACACTCACACACACCCATTTTTCCTCCTCATTTCTGCTGAATTCAGCAGCCCTCCCCAAAGTTTTCCCCCACTTCTTTTGGTAAAAGAAAAGAAAAGAAAAGAATAAAGAGAGAAGGGTTGTGTGTTGACTTGGGGTATCTTTCCTTGACTTAGACTTTCCTTCCCCACTCCCACACACCCCACACTCCCTTCCCATACTTGCTGGCTGAGCCCCCCCTCAATCAGCCCCATTTTTTTTAACCCCATCTTCACTTCAAAAACCCTCACAAAATCCTTCCAAAATCAACACAAAAATCAAGCTAAATCAAAATCCAACTCCTACCCATTTTAGCTTACCCTAACATGCATGGATTGGGGTGAAAAGAGAGCGTTTTGGATGGCTAGATTTCAAATGAGATCTACAAAATTGTGGAGGTATAATGTTAACCTTGTAGTTAAATTGTTGATTAATGCTTATGTTAGCTTAGTTAAGTGTTAATTGGGTTTTATAGGAGTTCAAATTACATGGTTAAGGAATTCAAGTTAGGGTTTTGTTTTGGAAATGGGGTTGTGATCAATTGTGCATGGTTATGTGGTGTGGATTAGCATCTTAAGACTTGTTGAAAGCTATCTAGTTGTTAATTACAAATCGTTAATTGTAAAATGATCAAATTAAGCTTTTATGCAAACTAGGTTTTTGGTTTAATATAATTTAGCAAGATAAAAATCTAGTAAATGTTTATATGGCCTATTTAAGCTAATTAGTGAATATTGTAACCACTGTTTTTGCTAAAACATCAAGATTTGTATTAAAACGGTTAGCGACCGCTAACTAGGTTTTTGGAAAATAAAACGATTTCTTTAAATTTAAGGTTTTGATGAATTTAACCATATTTCTTATACAGTTAGCGAGTTTTGAAACCATGATTGGTATGTTGGGTGTTTTTCTTGATCAATCGACGTTTGTACGCCGATGTCGAGGGTTTTGGAGTTGATTTGTGAAAGCAACCATAGGTTTTGACCTATGTGGGATTCGTGTGTCATTTTTGTCATGAGTCGGATTTTAATGTGATACGGTGCATTATGATATGAAGGTACCCCATGTGGACTTCGAGACGACATGCAAGCGCGTGGCGACGTCGGCACCGGCGAGCGAGGACCAGGTGAGTAGATTTATATCTACGGGGAGAAGTCGGGTGGATGGCGTATAGCACCCCCGCAGTCCGTGGTGGTGTATACGGATGCGTATACACACCAACAATTATTATATGTTATTTGGGATTAATAACGATGTTGGGATGGATATTGGTGTGTTGGATTATCTTAGTGTTGCGAACCCTAGGGTAATGTTGCACTACACATACACACATACATACTTGCATACATTCCTATTTATATGTGCTCATGGGATTCTTTATAGTTATGTGTTCACATGGGTATGGGACTATGTGTTCACATACGGATTTGAGGATGATACTTGGGTTTGAGCTGAGTCGATGAGATTTGTTTGTGGTTGTGATATCCGTGATATGGCAGGATTCGTACTTGAGGTACGTCCTGGTGTTATAGCGGATCTTGGGGCGGCGATACGGGTGAATAGTGTTATAAATAAAATGGTCGACATATGATCGTGATATGAGGCATGATATGCTGGGATTTTGATATTAGGCCGTATCGGGCGATGTATACCCCTTGATGATGATATGTGCTGATGATATCGGTTTGTACGAGATTGTCGATCAGTAGTCAGATCATGAGTATATTGAGGATATTAGTATTGTACAAGACATAGGTCAGTACCCTAGACTATGATCTTGGATAAAGAGGATACCAGAGGATTAGTGTGAGGAATATGATATTGACCCGTATCCAGATGTGGGGATGCCGTACGACGGATTTACGTACGAGCTATATCTTGATGATTGATCCACACTCTTGACTTGGGATGTCTAATTATAGATATGGTATCGGATATGATATTATTCAGGCGGGATCACCGACTAATATATATACAGGTATGTATATATATCGACTCAGATGTTAGGCGGTTTGCTTACCTGTAGTCTAGCTTGTAGCTTAGCCCTTTAGTTTAGTTGGTTGTTAGATTAGATTCGGTTCCTACCTATTTCAAAGCTTACGAATCGTGCGTATTTTAAAAGACAGGTCAAGGGATGCTACGGATATTTCAAAAACGTATCTTTTCTTAAAAACACTGTAGCCCCTATTTTCAAAACCCCACGATTCGTGTTATTTCAAAAGGCACCATTGTAGGACTTATATTAGGTTAATGCAGATTAGTTATCGTTGCGTCTAGTATTCAGCTCCCGCTCATTATTGTTGTTCGCTCCGCATCACATGCTTATATTATGCTTCATATTCTACTGTCGATATCTTGTGGTTAGGACACCAGCACCATTACCGATGATGCGTATGTACCACGTACACTTACTTGCCGGCTCACACACATCTTCATCAGTAATTGCCATGTCACGTACACCTTAGAAAATATTATTGCTTGACATAGCCTGTTAGCTAATAGTTTAGACATGATATTAGTGTACTTGCCTTATATGTTAGTTTAGACATTGTAGTTATTACCTGCTACTTCATGCATACTGTTATTCATTGTTATGCCACATTCATGGATTCTCATGCATATATTCACTTTTTACGTGCTATTGAGGTTTCGGATTCGGATTTCCATGAGATTTTCTGGATTTGGGGAAAACCGCAAAACATATACAAACTTCTTCTTTCTCTTTTTAAATGAAAAGCGCGGTTTTTCCCATGATGTATGAGTCGTCCACCATGAGTTTGCTGATGGATTTCGAGACCCGATTCGAGGAGTTGGATGAACCGTTTCGGATACATGGTGGACCCGGTAAGGTACCCCGGGCCAAGAAGCTCGTGGTGATGATGATGAGCCTGGCAGGGGGAGACTACCTACCGGTGATTTTACCCGACGCGTCGGATATCCGGAGGATACCGTCGTGGTCTTGAGATGGATGGTAGGGGCCGGTCTGGACTGACGGCGCCCTAGAGATTGAGATTGAGATATTGAGATTTCGAGATATTGAGGTACTGAGATTTGATGATACAGGCCAGTCCGGATAGCCGGAGCCTGAGGCTTTGAGACATTGAGATTTATGTTTTGTGTCGATGCTAGACACTGTTGATACTGATTTTATTTATGATACCTCATTTTAAAAATACAAAGGAAATCTCACTAATTTATGAAAACAGTTCTTCATTTACATGTATTCTGTTTTCATGCATTCATACCTCATTCATATGATATATTGCTACCTGAGGCACTGACACGGGCACGTGAGATCACACTCGGGTTAGATATTACCCTAGCCATTGTTATGGGTGTAAGTCCACGTTGCGACCCCCGGTCCTTACGGGGAGGCGGAAACGGTATAAAAATCAAATTTTTAGCGCATGGGGCAACATGGACTAACAAAGTCGGGATCTTTTCCTAAACTAAAACTAGCAAACAAGCTAAAGAGAGTTAGCAACTCGGAAAGATGGTTATACCTAAACTTGAACTCCTTCTTCTTCAAACTTTGTAGAGGTTGATGGTTCTTTCCTCGTCGCCTTCTTCCGTCAAAGATGGATCCACCTGAGGGTTCAACCTTCGGGCTCTTTCTCGAACTTTGAGAGAACTAGAATCTTCGGATTGCTAAACCTTTGATCCTAGAGTGAGTAGAGAGTGTCTAGGGGTTGTTTTCTTTTCAAGGAGAGGGATTCTCAACACATGAGAAGGATTCTCCTTGAGCTTGAGGAAGAAGAAGATGAAGTGAGGAGAGAGAATGGTTATGATAGAATGAGCTCTCTTTTTCCTTTTGCAACCATATCAAAAAGAAAAAGAATTATCTAAATAATAATAATAATTCAAATGAGAATAGTTGATGGTTGTTTTGGAATGACCACTATCATACTTCATTAAATGAAATGTAAGCTAGAATCAAGGAGCATCCTTGCAAAGTAATGATGATGGTCAAACATTCAACCATGGTCAACAAGTCAACCATGGTCAACAAGTCAACAAAACCAACCATAACATAATTTCATTTAATTACTATTATTAATTGATATCTCACTAATTCATTAGGGTTTGGAAAAAAGACGACTGTCAACTGTGCATGCGCACCCGTTCCGAAACCCAAATGAAAAACCTCTTCTTCCGCCTCAAACAACTGTGCATACACACCTGCATTCTTGTTCCGAGGAACATGAATACTGAGAGATAAAAGTAACCCCAAAACATATACCAGTATCCGGCTCAAACCAGAGCCCGCTGGCAATATCCGTCCGGACTCCAAACGTGCACAAGTGCGCGGATGAGAACGAACCCTGTCGCAAAACCATGCGACCTCTACTCTGTTTTGCCCAGAGGCGAATACCCTCTGTGTGGGACTCTAAAGACTCGACACTACGCTGGCAGTGGGTTTAACCACAGACCGCAAGCGGCACTAGCTGTGCGTAACGGTCCCCAGGTAGATGCCGACAAGAAGGCTGACGAGGTGAACCCCATCTGAACTCATACTGAGTCTGAATGTGACATTCTCCGTACAGTCCGGTCTGTTCGTCTGATACATCGCATGTCGGGCCTAGGGGGCGGTAAAACGTCAGTCCCCCAATAGCGGTACAAGTCGTGTCGGAGTGAAGCCCAAAACACCCTGAGATAACACTGGAAGCCTACCAGTATATCTCGCTTGCCCTGGCCAGGGACTACTCGTGTAATGGCTCTCCTAGACACAGCGCGATGTCAACCCCCAATACCGGGAGAGACGAATCCTGTCTAACCGGCACTGCCTCCAAGTGCTTCGGGACTGCACCCAACTACCACCTGTTTGCACGACTCCTTTGAGCCGTGGTAGGGTAGTAGTCAAAATACAGTGGGAACATACTCGAGGCGAAGTGCCAGTGTCAAGTCAGCGGACTAAGCTGTACTCATGTCACCTGGGAACTGATAACTGACGATAGGTATAATACCAACCTGTCAGTTCCCGACGAGTCCTGCCCAGTGTACTCGTAACCCAACGAGCACCCGTATACTATCTCCAGTACGACGTACTGATGGCTGTGGGACAGACCATCTCCCACACTGGGATGAGAAGCGCATACGCTAGTCTACTCCGGAGTATCGATGCCCTGTCTCGATAGTCCTGCGACTAGGGACCTGTATAAGGATGTGCTTACAGATTACCCAGCCCCCACTAGTGTGACTGCCATCACAACGCTGGTAATCAAGCAAAGATCCTAAGGGCTCCACTAATGCGTATAGGTGATATCGCAAAATAAACACATGTACACATTGAAGTACAAACAAACCAAGTAGCATACTACTATATTGAGCAAGATTGTTTATACAAGGTGAATATCCCAAGCTTCCATTAAGTAATATACAAACTAGTATGATACAGTAATGGCCTCTAGGGCATATACACTAACAATCTCCCACTTGCACTAAGGCCATGTACTGGCATATCGAAGACCTATCATCTCGATCAGCCGCTCGAACTTAGTCTGGGGTAGGGCCTTGGTGAATGGATCTGCAGTGTTTACTTCTGAAGCAACCCTCCGAACCTCGATCTCCTTGCGATCCACGATCTCCCTGATCAGGTGATACCGCCTCAAGATGTGCCTGGATCTCTGATGGGACCTGGGTTCCTTCGCTAATGCTATAGCCCCGTTGTTGTCGCAATACAGAGGTATTGGGTCAACAATGGACGGAACCACCTGAAGTTCTTTCAAGAACTTTCTCATCCAGACAGCTTCTTTTGCGGCATCAGATGCAGCGATGTACTCCGCTTCCATTGTCGAGTCTGCAACGGTTTCCTGTTTGGAACTCTTCCAACACACCGCCCCTCCATTGAGGGTAAAGACAAAACCCGACATGGACTTGGAATCATCCTTGTCACTCTGGAAGCTGGAGTCAGCAAAGGCCTCGATCTGGAGGTCTTTTCCGCCATACACCAAGAACATCTCCTTAGTCCTCCTCAGGTACTTGAGAATGTTCTTTACTGCTATCCAGTGTTTCTCCCCAGGGTTTGAATGATACCGGCTTACTACACTCAGTGCATAAGCTACATCCGGTCTGGTACACAACATCGCATACATTATAGAGCCTACCGCAGAAGCGTAGGGTATAATAGACATGCGATCCCTCTCCAAATCAGTCTTGGGAGACATCTCTTTAGAGAGGGTGATCCCGTGACAAGCCGGTTGGTTACCGCGCTTGGAATCTTCCATACTGAATCTCTTCAGTATAGTGTCGATGTACCTGGACTGTGAAAGTCCTAATATCCTCTTGGATCTATCACGATGGATCCAGATCCCCAGGATGTAAGAGGCATCACCCAGGTCTTTCATGGAGAACCTGTGTGACAAGAAACCCTTGACAGATTGTAGCATAGGAATGTCATTTCCTATTAAGAGAATGTCATCGACGTATAAAACGAGGAATACTACAGTTCTCGCTACAAATCTACAATAGATGCATGGTTCATCTGGATTTTTGATAAAGCCAAATTCCTTGACCGTTTCATCAAAACAGATGTTCCAACTCCGCGATGCCTGCTTTAGTCCATAGATGGACTTAAGCAACTTGCACACCTTTCCGCTGCTCCCACTCTGAATGAAACCCTCTGGCTGATCCATATAGACACACTCCTCTAAATTTCCATTTAGAAAAGAGGTTTTTACGTCCATCTGCCAAATCTCATAATCGTGGAAGGCAGCAATGGCAAGAAGGATCCGAATGGATTTCAGCATAGCCACTGGAGAAAAGGTTTCGTCATAGTCCAAGCCAGGTCTTTGACGGAAACCCTTTGCTACAAGTCTAGCTTTATAGGTCTCAACCTGTCCATCTACACCAATCTTCCTTTTGAAGATCCACTTGCATCCTACGGGTTTTACCCCGTCTGGAGCAATGTCCAACGTCCATACTTTGTTGGTGTACATGGACTCCATTTCGGTCCGCATTGCATCCAGCCATTTTACCGAGTCAACGCTCTGAACGGCCTGCTGGAAGCTAGTAGGCTCATCATAATCTATGATGCAATCCTCTCTATCCCCGTCTATGAGAAAACCGTAGTATCTCTCGGGCGGATGAGACTGCCTACTACTCCTGCGGAGCGGCGTAGGAATGTCCTGTTCTTTTGAACTTACTGGCTCTTCCAAGCTTTCAGTAATAGCTTGTGGTTCTGGAATTTCTTCCAGTTCTATTGCGTTCCCACTTATCTGGGTTTCCAAAAACTCGGTTTCCAAGAAGCGGGCATGTTGAGAAACAAAAACCTTTTGTTCCTCAGCGGAATAGAACAGATACCCCCTGGAGTTCTTTGGGTATCCCACAAACCTACACTGTACTGAACGTGCCTCGAGCTTGTCCGCATGCTGCTTTTTTACAAAAGCTGGACATCCCCATATCTTAAGGTACTTAAGACAGGGTTTCTTCCCACTCCACATCTGATATGGAGTGGTAGGCACAGTCTTGGTGGGAGCCTTGTTCAAGAGATATGCAGCTACTTCTAGTGCATAGCCCCAGAAAGATCGCGGTAACTCAGCCTTACTCATCATGGAACGAACCATATCCAATAGGGTTCGATTCCTCCTTTCTGATACACCGTTATGTTGCGGAGTGTATGGAGGAGTACGCTGAGAGAGAATTCCATTCTCTTTTAAATAGTCCAGGAACTCGGCACTCAAGTATTCACCACCTCGATCCGATCTTAGAATCTTAATACTTTTGCCTGTTTGTTTTTCAACTTCATTCTTGTAATCCCGAAATTTCTCAAAGGCCTCGGATTTGTGCTTCATTAAGAAGACATGTCCATACCTAGAGAAATCGTCTGTGAAAGTAATGAAGTATGAATAACCGCTTCGCGCATGTGTAGACATTGGACCACACACGTCACTGTGTATGAGTCCCAAGAGCTCGCTCGCTCTTTCTCCGTGTCCAGTGAACGGAGTCTTTGTCATCTTTCCCATGAGACAAGATTCACAAGTGGCATAAGAATGATACTCGAACGGATCCAAGTATCCTTCTTTATGTAACTTAGTCAACCGTGTCTCATTAATGTGACCCAGTCTACAATGCCATAAGAAAGCCTGATTGATATCTGGAGACTTTCTTTTGTGTGTATTCTGGATATTGAAAATCTGTGGTTGGTTTAATACGTATATACCATTGCTCAGTGTACCTGACCCAATCAGAACTTGATTAAGGTGAATGTTTACAACATTACTTACAAACGCAAATTCATAACCTTCTTTAGAAACCAAAGATACAGAAATGATATTACAAGTTGCGTTGGGTACAAAAAAGCAATTACGCAAAACCAAAACATGCCCATCTGACATTCCCAGGTGATAGTCCCCCACAGCTTTAGCATCCATGCTAGCTCCGTTCGCAACTCTGAGGGTCATGTCACCTGCCTTCAAAAACCTACGGTTTCTCAACGCCTGCAAAGAATTACAGATATGAGATCCTGATCCGGTATCCGATACCCAGGAAGTAGAGTTTATAGAAAGACAGTTTTCAATAACATACACACCTGAAGCTGAAGCCGCAACCTGCTTCAGTTCCTATGTCCTGGCCTTCCAAGCCCTGCAATCTTTCTTCCAGTGTCCACTCTTGTGACAATAGAAGCATTCCTCTTTACCCACAAGCTTCCCCGCTATCTATGTTGCCTTTTCCTTTCCCTTCGTACCCACTTTACTAACACCGCCTCTTGGTTTGGCGGGGGCTTTCTTCCTCTTTCCCTTGGCTTTTGCCTTGGACCTAGAGGAAGAAGATCCTCCTACAAACAAAGCGGGTGTTTCCCTACCCTTCTGTAGGGTGCCCTCTGCACTCCTCAGCATGTTGAGGAGTTCTGAAAGTTCAACTTCCTTTTCTTGTAAGTTGAAGTTCAGTATAAACTGGGCGTAAGTGGATGGAAGGGACTGGAGAATTAAATCCGTATAGAGTTCACTGTCCAACGTGGTCCCAAGTTCAGCGAGCTCCTCAGTGTAGCCAATCATCTTAAGCACGTGGTCCGCTACCGATGATCCGACGGCCAACTTTGTCGAAAATAACTTTTTCGACACTTCGTATCTTGCGATACGAGACTGCTCTCCATACAGTTCTTTTGTATGGAGAAATATGGACTCGAGGTCCATATTCTCATGCCTCCTCTGATGTTCGTTGTCCATAGAGGCAAGCACGAGGCACCTGGCCTTCGCGCAATCAATCTCCCAAGTCTTACGGATTTCCTTATCCGCGACGCTGGAGGTGGGACCTGGGACGGGGGGAGCTTTGGTGGTAAGAAGATACCCCAGCTTGTCGTAAGTGATTGCCAATTTTACATTCCTGAGCCAATCTTTGTAGTTTGGCCCTGTCAGTATGTTTTTATCTAGAAGTAACTTAAGTCCAGTCATTTCGAATTTGGTCGCTGCAGGGGGGAGAGAAGAAACACTTTAGCACGATGCTCTTGCAAGTTTAGAATGGTTTTTAATTTGTCTAAACAGGATGGCTCCCACTGTCTCTCGAATCCCTCCTCAAACCATAAAGGAAGAATTAGCCGGGATCAATCCCACCGGACAATACTTGCTTAACCGTTCAGCCAGGCCAGTGTCGGTACTTCGAGGGAGGTTTTCCAACGCTTTCGCGAAGTTCCTTAATTTAAGAACCTCTTTTTCCTGGGGGCGTAGCCCCGCTAACACCTTTCTAGGCACCTACTAGGTTTATAGCATTGATCGTTTAGTGAGAAATTTCCCGAGGAGTAGCATATACTCACAGTAGGATCGGGATCCAAATATCATCGTGTGACGAAACTGAAGGAATCCTACCAGAATCATCACACTCCAAATGGTATGCAAATCTAGCAAGTTTCAGTACTTATGAAACTCCCGATGTGGATTTTTGCCCCATGCTCTTATGACCTTGACGAAGGTCAACAAATCATAAGTCACATGTCAAGTTCTGCCCGTCATTATCCAGGTTAATTTGAACCCACCCGTATATACCCTTTGTTAGTGTATATGCCCTAGAGGCCATTACTGTATCATACTAGTTTGTATATTACTTAATGGATGCTTGGGATATTCACCTTGTATATACAATCTTGCTCAAAATAGTAGTATGCTACTTGGTTTGTTTCTACTTCAATGTGTACATGTGTTTATTTTAGTATATCGCCTATACACATTAGTAGAGCCCTTAGGATCTTTGCTTGATTACCAGCGATGTGATGGCCGTCACACTAGTGGGGCTGGGTAATCTATAAGCACATCCTTATGCGGGTCCCTGGTCGCAGGACTATCGAGACAGGGCATCGATACTCCGGAGTAGACCAGCGCATGCGCTTCTCATCCCAGTGTGGGAGACGGTCTGTCCCACAGCCGTCAGTACGTCGTACTTGAGATAGTATGTGGGTGCTCGTTAGGTTACGGGTACACTGGACAGGACTCGTCGGGAACTGACTAGTTGGGATTATACCTATCGTCAGTTATCAGTTCTCAGGTGACATGAGTACAGCTTAGTCCGCTGACTTGACACTGTCACTTCGCCTCGGGTGTGTTCCCACTGTACTTTGATCACTACCCTACCACGGCTCAAAGGAGTCGTGCAAACAGGTAGTGGTTGGGTGCAGTCCCGAAGCACTTGGAGGCAGTGACGGTTAGACAGGATTCGTCTCTCCCGGTATTGGGGGTTGACATCGCGCTGTGTCTAGGAGAGCCATTACACGAGTAGTCCCTGGCCAGGGCAAACGAGATATACTGGTAGGTTTCCAGTGTTATCTCAGGGTGTTTTGGGCTTCGCTCCGGCACGACTTGTACCGCTATTGGGGGACTGACGTTTACCGCCCCCTAGGCCCGCCATGCGATGTATCTGACGAACAGACCGGACTGTAAGGAGAATGTCACACTCAGGCTCAGTAGGAGTTCAGATGGGTTTCGCCTCGTCGGTCTTCTTGTCGGCATTACCTGGGGACCGTTACGCACAGCTAGTGCCGCTTGCGGTCTGTGGTTAAACCCACTGCCAGCGTAGTGTCGAGTCTTTAGAGTCCCACACAGAAAGCTTTTCGCCTTTAGGCAAAAGAGTAGAGGTCGCATGGTATTGCGACAGGTCGCATGGTTTTGCGACAGGGTTCGGTCACATCCGTGCACTAGTGCACGTACAGTGTCCGGACAGTTTACACTAGCGGGCTTTGGTTTAAGCCAGATCCTAGTGTACCTTATGGGATTGGATTTATCCAGTTTGCATTCGTGTTCCTCGGAACGCGGATGCGGGTGTGTATGCACAGTTGACAGGGAGGCAGAGGCAGCGGATTCTCATTAGGGTTGTTGACAGTTGACCGTTGACTTTTTGACTTTATGCTCAACCCTAATGAGAATATGATATGTGATTAACTATTATATTAATTAAGTATTATGGTGATATGGTTGTTGACTTGTTGACTTTTGTTGACTTGTTGACTTTGGTGACTTGTTGACTTTTGTTGACTTGTTGACCGGTTGACTAGGCTTGACTAGTTGACCATCATGATGACCATAGCCATCATTTCATGGCAAAGACTTTTGTTTACTTGCTCATTTGTGTAAAATGAGTGCATGAAATGATATGGTTGTGGTTGCTTCTAACCATCACATAAGACTTTTGTTAATATGATGAGTTATCATTGCTTTGGATTATGAGAGGGTGAGAGACAAAATACTTGCTCATTCTTTCTTGCTCATTCTCTCTCTTGTTCTTGAGCTCTCCTTTTGCTCTCACCCTCAACCTCTTGCTCCCTCTCTTGATCTATGGTTCTCTTGTCTCATGAGTTGAGAATCAAGAACCATAGATAAAATCCCATTCTATTTCCTCTCTACTCATTCTAGTTCACTAGGTTTAGCAAACCAAGTGAACTAGTTTCTTCAAAGAACGAAGAAGGAGCTAAAGGTTGGAGCTTTCAAGTGGATCTATCTTCGGCGTATGGAGACGACGAGAAGGAGCCATCGGACCACCATCGGAGCTTGAAGAGAAGGAGTTCAAGACAAGCTAGGTATAACCCCCATCCGAGTAGCTAACTCTCTTTAGCTATGTATGCTAGTTTTAGTTTAGTCAAAGATCCCGACTTTGCTTAGTCCATGTTGCCCCTTGCGCTAAAAATTTGATTTTATACCGTTTCCGCCTCCCCGCAAGAACCGGGGGTCGCAACGTGGACTTACATTGGTATCAGAGCCTAACTAAACTTAAACTAGCTTGGTAGTAAAGTGTAACGAAGTTCGGAACCGGAAAAATCCAAAAACCTAACTTTTACAAAACCTGAGTTTCTGTTGAAATTTTTTCTGGTCAAAATGAAAAACTTTATACTCCTAAATTCGGCTCAGGGTTTTGTGTGAACACCCATGAAAAACGGTCCACTGTTTCGTTCAAACCGCCGCGCTTCCGCCGCAGGAGGTAGGCATGTGCCGCGGAAGCGCCGCGGTTTGTCGTCTTCTCTGCATCGTTTTTCGTGCAGTGTGTGTCTGTGTTAGTTTTGGGATTTTTGAAATATATTATATGTCCCCAGATTTTCCAGAAAAGAAATTTCCTTTTGGGGTCCTATAATTCCGTATTTTTTCCGAACTTCACTGCACTTTGACTATGATGGTTATATCTGTGATGCTTGCATGTATTGAACGTCGGCTAATCGCTATAAGTCGATTGGTCGGGGTTATACATGATCTGTGTTTGATATTGGAATGTGTATATAAATATGTTGGATTGTCGCGGGTGAATAGCCGGGGGTTGTGAGACGAGAGTTTTCTTTTCTTGCAATTCATGTAAATTTTGTAAATTGATGTAATAATTATTTGTATGGCCGCACAACCGGGTCGGGGTTGTAGCCGTCATTGTATAATTTCTTTTTACTGTTTTTGCTCCTAGGATAGACCCATGGAGGGGTGCACAAACTACCGGGTATGCCGAAGTGTCGAGTGGCCTACTCATGGAGATGAGGGAGGTTGCTACGCTTCGGGTACTTGGCGGGTAGTTTGCCGCACCCGTAGGGGTCTTGGGTGGGGTATTGGCTATTCACCGCGACCGTGTTATCTGTTTTTGTTACAGGCTCGTACAAATTACAGATTGCTAGTATATCCAATGTATTTATCTGAGATCTGAAATGTTTATCATTGCAGTATATCTATATATGATATTATTTAGGCGTTGCTTATGTTTTACAGACGCGCTAGCCCAGCCCCCGCTCTGTCGTTAGTTAAGTGACCTAACGGGTAATGACGGGGCCCCGTGGCGAATGCGAATGGCATAAGCGTACGTCATATTTTGGTTGTTTTCTGCAATGGTAGGATTAAATGATGGGACGCATTAAAAGAACTAATGCAAGAATATCACGCATTAAAAGAACTAATGCAAGATAATAAACCAAGTTAAAGTCGTTGGAACACTCTCGAAAAACCACTCGGTTCTTTTCAAAAACAACTTTTAAATGCGGAGCTTGAGCCACTCCTTTTAAAAGCTATCTCGTTCCATCGACCAAATCAAGTTCACTACGTTCACGGTTTTGCCAAAACCATCCGTAGCCCTCCGTCGTTTCACATGAATAGTCAATAGTATTCAAGCTGTGTATGTTGGCCAAAGTCAAGGCACAGTGATTGGTAGCTATTGGGTGTTCATGTGTAGCATAGATAGATGCGTTGGTTTGGGACAGTCGTACTGCCATTTTGGCCAAAGTCAAGGGTAGGTACGGATGGATCCAAATTAACCTGGATAATGACGGGTAGAACTTGACATGTGACTTATGATATTTTGGCCAAAGTCAAGGTCATAAGAGCATGGGGCAAAAATCCACATCGGGAGTTTCATAAGTACTGAAACTTGCTAGATTTGCATACCATTTGGAGTGTGATGATTCTGGTAGGATTCCTTCAGTTTCGTCACGCGATGATATTTGGATCCCGATCCTACTGTGAGTATATGCTACTCCTCGGGAAATTTCTCACTAATCGATCAATGCTATAAACCTAGTAGGTGCCTAGAAAGGTGTTAGCGGGGCTACGCCCCCAGGGAAAAGAGGTTCTCTAATTAAGGAACTTCGCGAAAGCGTTGGAAAACCTCCCTCGAAGTACCGACACCGGCCTGGCTGAACGGTTAAGCAAGTATTGTACGGTGGGATTGATCCTGACTAATTCTTCCTTTATGGTTTGAGGAGGGATTCGAGAAACAGTGGGAGCCATCCTGTTTAGACAAACTAAAAACCACTCTAAACTTGCAAGAGCATCATGCTGAGTGTTTCTTCTTCTCTCTCCTAATTGCAGCGACCAATCAACATGACTGGACTTAAGTTACTCCTAGATAAAAACAAACTGACAGGGCCAAACTACAAAGATTGGCTCAGGAATGTCAAGATAGCAATCACTTATGACAAGCTGGGGTATCTTCTTACCACCAAAGCTCCCCCTGTCCCTGGTCCAACTTCCAGTGTCGCGGATAAGGAAATCCGCAAGACTTGGGAGATTGATAGCGCGAAGGCCAAGTGCCTCCTGCTTGCCTCGATGGACAACGAACATCAGAGGAGGCATGAGAATATGGACATGGAGTCCATATTGCTCCATACAAAAGAACTGTATGGAGAGCAATCACGTATCGCAAGATACGAAGCGTCGAAAAAGTTATTTTCGACAAGAATGGCCGTCGGATCATCAGTAGCCGAGCACGTGCTAAAGATGATCGGCTTCATTGAGGAGCTCGCTGACCTAGGGATCACATTGGAGAGTGAGCTATATACGGATATAGTTCTCCAGTCCCTTCCTTCCGCTTACGCCCAGTTCATACTGAACTTCAACCTACAAGAAAAAGAGGTTGAACTTTCAGAGCTCCTCAACATGCTGAGGAGCGCAGAGGGCACCCTACAGAAAGGTAGGGATACATCCACTTTGTTTGTAGGAGGATCATCTTCTTCTAGGTCCAAGGCGAAAGCCAAGGGAAAGAAGAAGAAGGCCCCCGCCAAACCAAGGGGCGGTGTTAGTAAAGTGGATACGAAGGGAAAAGGTAAAGCAACAAAGATAGCGGGGAAGCTTGTGGATAAGGAAGAATGCTTCTATTGTCATTAGAAAGGACACTGGAAGAATGATTGCAGGGCCTGGAAGGCCAGAACACAGGAATTGAAGCAGGTTGCAGCTTCAGCTTCAGGTGTGTATGTTATTGAAAACTGTCTTTCAATAAACTCTACTTCCTGGGTATTGGATACCGGATCAGGATCTCATATCTGTAATTCTTTGCAGGCGTTGAGAAACCGTAGGGTTTTGAAGGCAGGTGACATGACCCTCAAAGTTGCGAACGGAGCTAGCATGGATGCTAAAGCCGTGGGGGACTATCACCTGGGAATGTCAGATGGACATGTTTTGGTTTTGCGTAATTGCTTTTTTGTACCCAACGCAACTTGTAATATCATTTCTGTATCTTTAGTTTCTAAAGAAGGTTATGAATTTGCGTTTGTAAGTAATGTTGTAAACATTCACCTTAATCAAGTTTTGATTGGGTCAGGTACATTGAGTAATGGTATATACGTGTTAAACCAACCACAAATTTTCAACGTCCAGAATACACACAAAAGAAAGTCTCCAGAAATAAATCAGACTTTCTTATGGCATTGTAGATTGGGTCACATCAATGAGAGAAGGTTGACTAAGTTACATACAGAAGGATATTTGAATGCGTTCGAATATCAATCGTATGCCACTTGTCAATCTTGTCTCAAAGGAAAGATGACAAAGACTCCGTTTACTGGACATGGAGTAAGAGCGAGCGAGCTCTTGGGACTCGTACACAGTGACGTGTGCGGTCCAATATCTACACATGCCCGAAGCGGACATTCTTACTTCATTACTTTTACGGATGACTTCTCAAGGTACGGTTATGTCTTCTTAATGAAACATAAGTCCGAGGCCTTTGGAAAATTCCAGGAGTATAAGAATGAAGTGGAGAAACAGACCGGAAAAAGTATTAAGATTCTAAGATCGGATCGAGGTGGAGAATACTTAAGTGCCGAGTTCCTGGACTATTTAAAAGAGAACGGAATTCTCTCTCAGCTTACTCCTCCATACACCCCGCAACATAACGGTGTATCGGAGAGACGGAACCGCACCCTATTGGATATGGTGCGGTCCATGATGAGTAACGCTGAGTTGCCGCGATCATTCTGGGGATATGCGCTAGAATCAGCCGCATACCTTTTGAACCGAGTTCCCACTAAGACTGTGCCTACTACGCCATTTGAGATGTGGTGTGGGAAGAGACCCCATCTTAATCACATTAAGATATGGGGAAGTCCAGCTTTTGTTAAAAAGCAGCATGCGGACAAGCTCGAGGCACGCTCAGTACTGTGCAAGTTTGTGGGATATCCAAAGAATTCCAAGGGATATTTCTTCTACTGTGAAGAGGAACAAAAAGTTCTTGTTTCTCGTCATGCCCACTTTCTAGAACACCAGTTCATAGAAAAAGAAATAAGTGGGAGCGCAGTAGAACTGGAAGAAATTCCAGAACCACGGACTATTACTGAAGGTTTAGTGGAACCAGAGGGTTCGGAAGAACAGGACATTCCTACGCCACTCCGCAGGAGTAGTAGGCAGTCTCATCCGCCCGAGAGATACTACGGTTTTCTCATAGACGGGGATAGAGAGGATTGCATCATAGATTATGATGAGCCTACTAGCTTCCAGCAGGCCGTTCAGAGCGTTGACTCAGTGAAATGGCTGGATGCAATGCGGACCGAAATGGAGTCCATGTACACCAACAAGGTATGGACGTTGGACATTGCTCCAGACGGGGTAAAACCCGTAGGATGCAAGTGGATCTTCAAAAGGAAGATTGGTGTAGATGGACAGGTTGAGACCTATAAAGCTAGGCTGGTAGCAAAGGGTTTTCGTCAAAGACCTGGCTTGGACTACGACGAAACCTTTTCTCCAGTAGCCATGCTGAAATCCATTCGGATCCTTCTTGCCATTGCTGCCTTCCACGATTATGAGATCTGGCAAATGGACGTAAAGACAGCTTTTCTAAATGGAAATTTAGAGGAGTGTGTCTATATGGACCAGCCAGAGGGTTTCATTCAGAGTGGGAGCAGCGGAAAGGTGTGCAAGTTGCTTAAGTCCATCTATGGACTAAAGCAGGCATCGCGGAGTTGGAACATCTGCTTTGATGAGACGGTCAAAGAATTTGGCTTTATCAAAAATCCAGATGAACCATGCATCTATAGTAGATTTGTAGCGAGAACTGTAGTATTCCTCGTTTTGTACGTGGATGACATTCTCTTAATAGGAAATGACATTCCTATGCTACAATCTGTCAAGGGGTTCTTGTCACACAGGTTCTCCATGAAAGACCTGGGTGATGCCTCATACATTCTAGGTATCCGGATCTACCGTGACAAATCCAAGAGGATATTAGGACTTTCACAGTCCAGGTACATCGACACCATACTGAAGAGGTTCAGTATGGAAGATTCCAAGCGCGGTAACCTACCGGCTTGTCACGGGATCACCCTCTCTAAAGAGATGTCTCCCAAGACTGATTTGGAGAGGGATCGCATGTCTATTATACCCTACGCTTCTGCGGTAGGCTCTATAATGTATGCGATGTTGTGTACCAGACCGGATGTAGCTTATGCACTGAGTGTGGTAAGCCGGTATCAGTCTAACCCAGGGGAGAAACACTGGATAGCGGTAAAGAACATTCTCAAGTACCTGAGAAGGACTAAGGAGATGTTCTTGGTGTATGGCGGAAAAGACCTCCAGATCGAGGCCTTTGCTGACTCCAGCTTCCAGAGTGACAAGGATGATTCCAAGTCCATGTCGGGTTTTGTCTTTACCCTCAATGGAGGGGCGGTGTGTTGGAAGAGTTCCAAACAGGAAACCGTTGCAGACTCGACGATGGAAGCGGAATACATCGCTGCATCTGATGCCGCAAAAGAAGCTGTCTGGATGAGAAAGTTCTTGAAAGAACTTCAGGTGGTTCCGTCCATTGTTGATCCAATACCTCTGTATTGCGACAACAACGGGGCTATAGCTTTAGCGAAGGAACCCAGGTCCCATCAGAGATCCAGGCACATCTTGAGGCGGTATCACCTGATCAGGGAGATCGTAGATCGCCAGGAGATCGAGGTTCGGAGAGTCGCTTTAGAAGATAACACTGCTGATCCATTCACCAAGGCCCTGCCCCAGACTCAGTTCGAGCGGCTGATCGAGATGATAGGTCTTCGATATGCCAGTACATGGCCTTAGTGCAAGTGGGAGATTGTTAGTGTATATGCCCTAGAGGCCATTACTGTATCATACTAGTTTGTATATTACTTAATGGATGCTTGGGATATTCACCTTGTATATACAATCTTGCTCAAAATAGTAGTATGCTACTTGGTTTGTTTCTACTTCAATGTGTACATGTGTTTATTTTAGTATAACGCCTATACACATTAGTAGAGCCCTTAAGATCTTTTCTTGATTACCAGCGATGTGATGGCCGTCACACTAGTGGGGCTGGGTAATCTATAAGCACATCCTTATGCAGGTCCCTGGTCGCAGGACTATCGAGACAGGGCATCGATACTCCGGAGTAGACCAGCGCATGCGCTTCTCATCCCAGTGTGGGAGACGGTCTGTCCCACAGCCGTCAGTACGTCGTACTTGAGATAGTATGTGGGTGCTCGTTAGGTTACGGGTACACTGGACAGGACTCGTCGGGAACTGACTAGTTGGTATTATACCTATCGTCAGTTATCAGTTCCCAGGTGACATGAGTACAGCTTAGTCCGCTGACTTGACACTGTCACTTCGCCTCGGGTGTGTTCCCACTGTACTTTGATCACTACCCTACCACGGCTCAAAGGAGTCGTGCAAACAGGTAGTGGTTTGGTGCAGTCCCGAAGCACTTGGAGGCAGTGACGGTTAGACAGGATTCGTCTCTCCCGGTATTGGGGGTTGACATCGCGCTGTGTCTAGGAGAGCCATTACACGAGTAGTCCCTGGCCAGGGCAAACGAGATATACTGGTAGGTTTCCAGTGTTATCTCAGGGTGTTTTGGGCTTCGCTCCGGCACGACTTGTACCGCTATTGGGGGACTGACGTTTACCGCCCCCTAGGCCCGCCATGCGATGTATCAGACGAACAGACCGGACTGTATGGAGAATGTCACACTCAGGCTCAGTAGGAGTTCAGATGGGTTTCGCCTCGTCGGTCTTCTTGTCGGCATTACCTGGGGACCGTTACGCACAGCTAGTGCCGCTTGCGGTCTGTGGTTAAACCCACTGCCAGCGTAGTGTCGAGTCTTTAGAGTCCCACACAGAAAGCTTTTCGCCTTTAGGCAAAAGAGTAGAGGTCGCATGGTATTGCGACAGGTCGCATGGTTTTGCGACAGGGTTCGGTCACATCCGTGCACTTGTGCACGTACAGTGTCCGGACAGTTTACACTAGCGGGCTTTGGTTTAAGCCAGATCCTAGTGTACCTTATGGGATTGGATTTATCCAGTTTGCATTCGTGTTCCTCGGAACGCGGATGCGGGTGTGTATGCACAGTTGACAGGGAGGCAGAGGCAGCGGATTCTCATTAGGGTTGTTGACAGTTGACCGTTGACTTTTTGACTTTATGCTCAACCCTAATGAGAATATGATATGTGATTAACTATTATATTAATTAAGTATTATGGTGATATGGTTGTTGACTTGTTGACTTTTGTTGACTTGTTGACTTTGGTGACTTGTTGACTTTTGTTGACTTGTTGACCGGTTGACTAGGCTTGACTAGTTGACCATCATGATGACCATAGCCATCATTTCATGGCAAAGACTTTTGTTTACTTGCTCATTTGTGTAAAATGAGTGCATGAAATGATATGGTTGTGGTTGCTTCTAACCATCACATAAGACTTTTGTTAATATGATGAGTTATCATTGCTTTGGATTATGAGAGGGTGAGAGACAAAATACTTGCTCATTCTTTCTTGCTCATTCTCTCTCTTGTTCTTGAGCTCTCCTTTTGCTCTCACCCTCAACCTCTTGCTCCCTCTCTTGATCTATGGTTCTCTTGTCTCATGAGTTGAGAATCAAGAACCATAGATAAAATCCCATTCTATTTCCTCTCTACTCATTCTAGTTCACTAGGTTTAGCAAACCAAGTGAACTAGTTTCTTCAAAGAACGAAGAAGGAGCTAAAGGTTGGAGCTTTCAAGTGGATCTATCTTCGGCGTATGGAGACGACGAGAAGGAGCCATCGGACCACCATCGGAGCTTGAAGAGAAGGAGTTCAAGACAAGCTAGGTATAACCCCCATCCGAGTAGCTAACTCTCTTTAGCTATGTATGCTAGTTTTAGTTTAGTCAAAGATCCCGACTTTGCTTAGTCCATGTTGCCCCTTGCGCTAAAAATTTGATTTTATACCGTTTCCGCCTCCCCGCAAGAACCGGGGGTCGCAACGTGGACTTACATTGGTATCAGAGCCTAACTAAACTTAAACTAGCTTGGTAGTAAAGTGTAACGAAGTTCGGAACCGGAAAAATCCAAAAACCTAACTTTTACAAAACCTGAGTTTCTGTTGAAATTTTTTCTGGTCAAAATGAAAAACTTTATACTCCTAAATTCGGCTCAGGGTTTTGTGTGAACACCCATGAAAAACGGTCCACTGTTTCGTTCAAACCGCCGCGCTTCCGCCGCAGGAGGTAGGCATGTGCCGCGGAAGCGCCGCGGTTTGTCGTCTTCTCTGCATCGTTTTTCGTGCAGTGTGTGTCTGTGTTAGTTTTGGGATTTTTGAAATATATTATATGTCCCCAGATTTTCCAGAAAAGAAATTTCCTTTTGGGGTCCTATAATTCCGTATTTTTTCCGAACTTCACTGCACTTTGACTATGATGGTTATATCTGTGATGCTTGCATGTATTGAACGTCGGCTAATCGCTATAAGTCGATTGGTCGGGGTTATACATGATCTGTGTTTGATATTGGAATGTGTATATAAATATGTTGGATTGTCGCGGGTGAATAGCCGGGGGTTGTGAGACGAGAGTTTTCTTTTCTTGCAATTCATGTAAATTTTGTAAATTGATGTAATAATTATTTGTATGGCCGCACAACCGGGTCGGGGTTGTAGCCGTCATTGTATAATTTCTTTTTACTGTTTTTGCTCCTAGGATAGACCCATGGAGGGGTGCACAAACTACCGGGTATGCCGAAGTGTCGAGTGGCCTACTCATGGAGATGAGGGAGGTTGCTACGCTTCGGGTACTTGGCGGGTAGTTTGCCGCACCCGTAGGGGTCTTGGGTGGGGTATTGGCTATTCACCGCGACCGTGTTATCTGTTTTTGTTACAGGCTCGTACAAATTACAGATTGCTAGTATATCCAATGTATTTATCTGAGATCTGAAATGTTTATCATTGCAGTATATCTATATATGATATTATTTAGGCGTTGCTTATGTTTTACAGACGCGCTAGCCCAGCCCCCGCTCTGTCGTTAGTTAAGTGACCTAACGGGTAATGACGGGGCCCCGTGGCGAATGCGAATGGCATAAGCGTACGTCATATTTTGGTTGTTTTCTGCAATGGTAGGATTAAATGATGGGACGCATTAAAAGAACTAATGCAAGAATATCACGCATTAAAAGAACTAATGCAAGATAATAAACCAAGTTAAAGTCGTTGGAACACTCTCGAAAAACCACTCGGTTCTTTTCAAAAACAACTTTTAAATGCGGAGCTTGAGCCACTCCTTTAAAAAGCTATCTCGTTCCATCGACCAAATCAAGTTCACTACGTTCACGGTTTTGCCAAAACCATCCGTAGCCCTCCGTCGTTTCACATGAATAGTCAATAGTATTCAAGCTGTGTATGTTGGCCAAAGTCAAGGCACAGTGATTGGTAGCTATTGGGTGTTCATGTGTAGCATAGATAGATGCGTTGGTTTGGGACAGTCGTACTGCCATTTTGGCCAAAGTCAAGGGTAGGTACGGATGGATCCAAATTAACCTGGATAATGACGGGTAGAACTTGACATGTGACTTATGATATTTTGGCCAAAGTCAAGGTCATAAGAGCATGGGGCAAAAATCCACATCGGGAGTTTCATAAGTACTGAAACTTGCTAGATTTGCATACCATTTGGAGTGTGATGATTCTGGTAGGATTCCTTCAGTTTCGTCACGCGATGATATTTGGATCCCGATCCTACTGTGAGTATATGCTACTCCTCGGGAAATTTCTCACTAATCGATCAATGCTATAAACCTAGTAGGTGCCTAGAAAGGTGTTAGCGGGGCTACGCCCCCAGGGAAAAGAGGTTCTCTAATTAAGGAACTTCGCGAAAGCGTTGGAAAACCTCCCTCGAAGTACCGACACCGGCCTGGCTGAACGGTTAAGCAAGTATTGTACGGTGGGATTGATCCTGACTAATTCTTCCTTTATGGTTTGAGGAGGGATTCGAGAAACAGTGGGAGCCATCCTGTTTAGACAAACTAAAAACCACTCTAAACTTGCAAGAGCATCATGCTGAGTGTTTCTTCTTCTCTCTCCTAATTGCAGCGACCAATCAACATGACTGGACTTAAGTTACTCCTAGATAAAAACAAACTGACAGGGACAAACTACAAAGATTGGCTCAGGAATGTCAAGATAGCAATCACTTATGACAAGCTGGGGTATCTTCTTACCACCAAAGCTCCCCCTGTCCCTGGTCCAACTTCCAGTGTCGCGGATAAGGAAATCCGCAAGACTTGGGAGATTGATAGCGCGAAGGCCAAGTGCCTCCTGCTTGCCTCGATGGACAACGAACATCAGAGGAGGCATGAGAATATGGACATGGAGTCCATATTGCTCCATACAAAAGAACTGTATGGAGAGCAATCACGTATCGCAAGATACGAAGCGTCGAAAAAGTTATTTTCGACAAGAATGGCCGTCGGATCATCAGTAGCCGAGCACGTGCTAAAGATGATCGGCTTCATTGAGGAGCTCGCTGACCTAGGGATCACATTGGAGAGTGAGCTATATACGGATATAGTTCTCCAGTCCCTTCCTTCCGCTTACGCCCAGTTCATACTGAACTTCAACCTACAAGAAAAAGAGGTTGAACTTTCAGAGCTCCTCAACATGCTGAGGAGCGCAGAGGGCACCCTACAGAAAGGTAGGGATACATCCACTTTGTTTGTAGGAGGATCATCTTCTTCTAGGTCCAAGGCGAAAGCCAAGGGAAAGAAGAAGAAGGCCCCCGCCAAACCAAGGGGCGGTGTTAGTAAAGTGGATACGAAGGGAAAAGGTAAAGCAACAAAGATAGCGGGGAAGCTTGTGGATAAGGAAGAATGCTTCTATTGTCATTAGAAAGGACACTGGAAGAATGATTGCAGGGCCTGGAAGGCCAGAACACAGGAATTGAAGCAGGTTGCAGCTTCAGCTTCAGGTGTGTATGTTATTGAAAACTGTCTTTCAATAAACTCTACTTCCTGGGTATTGGATACCGGATCAGGATCTCATATCTGTAATTCTTTGCAGGCGTTGAGAAACCGTAGGGTTTTGAAGGCAGGTGACATGACCCTCAAAGTTGCGAACGGAGCTAGCATGGATGCTAAAGCCGTGGGGGACTATCACCTGGGAATGTCAGATGGACATGTTTTGGTTTTGCGTAATTGCTTTTTTGTACCCAACGCAACTTGTAATATCATTTCTGTATCTTTAGTTTCTAAAGAAGGTTATGAATTTGCGTTTGTAAGTAATGTTGTAAACATTCACCTTAATCAAGTTTTGATTGGGTCAGGTACATTGAGTAATGGTATATACGTGTTAAACCAACCACAAATTTTCAACGTCCAGAATACACACAAAAGAAAGTCTCCAGAAATAAATCAGACTTTCTTATGGCATTGTAGATTGGGTCACATCAATGAGAGAAGGTTGACTAAGTTACATACAGAAGGATATTTGAATGCGTTCGAATATCAATCGTATGCCACTTGTCAATCTTGTCTCAAAGGAAAGATGACAAAGACTCCGTTTACTGGACATGGAGTAAGAGCGAGCGAGCTCTTGGGACTCGTACACAGTGACGTGTGCGGTCCAATATCTACACATGCCCGAAGCGGACATTCTTACTTCATTACTTTTACGGATGACTTCTCAAGGTACGGTTATGTCTTCTTAATGAAACATAAGTCCGAGGCCTTTGGAAAATTCCAGGAGTATAAGAATGAAGTGGAGAAACAGACCGGAAAAAGTATTAAGATTCTAAGATCGGATCGAGGTGGAGAATACTTAAGTGCCGAGTTCCTGGACTATTTAAAAGAGAACGGAATTCTCTCTCAGCTTACTCCTCCATACACCCCGCAACATAACGGTGTATCGGAGAGACGGAACCGCACCCTATTGGATATGGTGCGGTCCATGATGAGTAACGCTGAGTTGCCGCGATCATTCTGGGGATATGCGCTAGAATCAGCCGCATACCTTTTGAACCGAGTTCCC
This sequence comes from Agapanthus africanus, assembly GCA_030015575.1. Taxonomy (NCBI): domain Eukaryota; kingdom Viridiplantae; phylum Streptophyta; class Magnoliopsida; order Asparagales; family Amaryllidaceae; genus Agapanthus; species Agapanthus africanus. The sequence continues at coordinate 215,066,750 of JASDDO010000029.1, forward strand.
ACTAAGACTGTGCCTACTACGCCATTTGAGATGTGGTGTGGGAAGAGACCCCATCTTAATCACATTAAGATATGGGGAAGTCCAGCTTTTGTTAAAAAGCAGCATGCGGACAAGCTCGAGGCACGCTCAGTACTGTGCAAGTTTGTGGGATATCCAAAGAATTCCAAGGGATATTTCTTCTACTGTGAAGAGGAACAAAAAGTTCTTGTTTCTCGTCATGCCCACTTTCTAGAACACCAGTTCATAGAAAAAGAAATAAGTGGGAGCGCAGTAGAACTGGAAGAAATTCCAGAACCACGGACTATTACTGAAGGTTTAGTGGAACCAGAGGGTTCGGAAGAACAGGACATTCCTACGCCACTCCGCAGGAGTAGTAGGCAGTCTCATCCGCCCGAGAGATACTACGGTTTTCTCATAGACGGGGATAGAGAGGATTGCATCATAGATTATGATGAGCCTACTAGCTTCCAGCAGGCCGTTCAGAGCGTTGACTCAGTGAAATGGCTGGATGCAATGCGGACCGAAATGGAGTCCATGTACACCAACAAGGTATGGACGTTGGACATTGCTCCAGACGGGGTAAAACCCGTAGGATGCAAGTGGATCTTCAAAAGGAAGATTGGTGTAGATGGACAGGTTGAGACCTATAAAGCTAGGCTGGTAGCAAAGGGTTTTCGTCAAAGACCTGGCTTGGACTACGACGAAACCTTTTCTCCAGTAGCCATGCTGAAATCCATTCGGATCCTTCTTGCCATTGCTGCCTTCCACGATTATGAGATCTGGCAAATGGACGTAAAGACAGCTTTTCTAAATGGAAATTTAGAGGAGTGTGTCTATATGGACCAGCCAGAGGGTTTCATTCAGAGTGGGAGCAGCGGAAAGGTGTGCAAGTTGCTTAAGTCCATCTATGGACTAAAGCAGGCATCGCGGAGTTGGAACATCTGCTTTGATGAGACGGTCAAAGAATTTGGCTTTATCAAAAATCCAGATGAACCATGCATCTATAGTAGATTTGTAGCGAGAACTGTAGTATTCCTCGTTTTGTACGTGGATGACATTCTCTTAATAGGAAATGACATTCCTATGCTACAATCTGTCAAGGGGTTCTTGTCACACAGGTTCTCCATGAAAGACCTGGGTGATGCCTCATACATTCTGGGTATCCGGATCTACCGTGACAAATCCAAGAGGATATTAGGACTTTCACAGTCCAGGTACATCGACACCATACTGAAGAGGTTCAGTATGGAAGATTCCAAGCGCGGTAACCTACCGGCTTGTCACGGGATCACCCTCTCTAAAGAGATGTCTCCCAAGACTGATTTGGAGAGGGATCGCATGTCTATTATACCCTACGCTTCTGCGGTAGGCTCTATAATGTATGCGATGTTGTGTACCAGACCGGATGTAGCTTATGCACTGAGTGTGGTAAGCCGGTATCAGTCTAACCCAGGGGAGAAACACTGGATAGCGGTAAAGAACATTCTCAAGTACCTGAGAAGGACTAAGGAGATGTTCTTGGTGTATGGTGGAAAAGACCTCCAGATCGAGGCCTTTGCTGACTCCAGCTTCCAGAGTGACAAGGATGATTCCAAGTCCATGTCGGGTTTTGTCTTTACCCTCAATGGAGGGGCGGTGTGTTGGAAGAGTTCCAAACAGGAAACCGTTGCAGACTCGACGATGGAAGCGGAATACATCGCTGCATCTGATGCCGCAAAAGAAGCTGTCTGGATGAGAAAGTTCTTGAAAGAACTTCAGGTGGTTCCGTCCATTGTTGATCCAATACCTCTGTATTGCGACAACAACGGGGCTATAGCTTTAGCGAAGGAACCCAGGTCCCATCAGAGATCCAGGCACATCTTGAGGCGGTATCACCTGATCAGGGAGATCGTAGATCGCCAGGAGATCGAGGTTCGGAGAGTCGCTTCAGAAGATAACACTGCTGATCCATTCACCAAGGCCCTGCCCCAGACTCAGTTCGAGCGGCTGATCGAGATGATAGGTCTTCGATATGCCAGTACATGGCCTTAGTGCAAGTGGGAGATTGTTAGTGTATATGCCCTAGAGGCCATTACTGTATCATACTAGTTTGTATATTACTTAATGGATGCTTGGGATATTCACCTTGTATATACAATCTTGCTCAAAATAGTAGTATGCTACTTGGTTTGTTTCTACTTCAATGTGTACATGTGTTTATTTTAGTATATCGCCTATACACATTAGTAGAGCCCTTAGGATCTTTGCTTGATTACCAGCGATGTGATGGCCGTCACACTAGTGGGGCTGGGTAATCTATAAGCACATCCTTATGCAGGTCCCTGGTCGCAGGACTATCGAGACAGGGCATCGATACTCCGGAGTAGACCAGCGCATGCGCTTCTCATCCCAGTGTGGGAGACGGTCTGTCCCACAGCCGTCAGTACGTCGTACTTGAGATAGTATGTGGGTGCTCGTTAGGTTACGGGTACACTGGACAGGACTCGTCGGGAACTGACTAGTTGGTATTATACCTATCGTCAGTTATCAGTTCCCAGGTGACATGAGTATAGCTTAGTCCGCTGACTTGACACTGTCACTTCGCCTCGGGTGTGTTCCCACTGTACTTTGATCACTACCCTACCACGGCTCAAAGGATTCGTGCAAACAGGTAGTGGTTGGGTGCAGTCCCGAAGCACTTGGAGGCAGTGACGGTTAGACAGGATTCGTCTCTCCCGGTATTGGGGGTTGACATCGCGCTGTGTCTAGGAGAGCCATTACACGAGTAGTCCCTGGCCAGGGCAAACGAGATATACTGGTAGGTTTCCAGTGTTATCTCAGGGTGTTTTGGGCTTCGCTCCGGCACGACTTGTACCGCTATTGGGGACTGACGTTTACCGCCCCCTAGGCCCGCCATGCGATGTATCAGACGAACAGACCGGACTGTATGGAGAATGTCACACTCAGGCTCAGTAGGAGTTCAGATGGGTTTCGCCTCGTCGGTCTTCTTGTCGGCATTACCTGGGGACCGTTACGCACAGCTAGTGCCGCTTGCGGTCTGTGGTTAAACCCACTGCCAGCGTAGTGTCGAGTCTTTAGAGTCCCACACAGAAAGCTTTTCGCCTTTAGGCAAAAGAGTAGAGGTCGCATGGTATTGCGACAGGTCGCATGGTTTTGCGACAGGGTTCGGTCACATCCGTGCACTTGTGCACGTACAGTGTCCGGACAGTTTACACTAGCGGGCTTTGGTTTAAGCCAGATCCTAGTGTACCTTATGGGATTGGATTTATCCAGTTTGCATTCGTGTTCCTCGGAACGCGGATGCGGGTGTGTATGCACAGTTGACAGGGAGGCAGAGGCAGCGGATTCTCATTAGGGTTGTTGACAGTTGACCGTTGACTTTTTGACTTTATGCTCAACCCTAATGAGAATATGATATGTGATTAACTATTATATTAATTAAGTATTATGGTGATATGGTTGTTGACTTGTTGACTTTTGTTGACTTGTTGACTTTGGTGACTTGTTGACTTTTGTTGACTTGTTGACCGGTTGACTAGGCTTGACTAGTTGACCATCATGATGACCATAGCCATCATTTCATGGCAAAGACTTTTGTTTACTTGCTCATTTGTGTAAAATGAGTGCATGAAATGATATGGTTGTGGTTGCTTCTAACCATCACATAAGACTTTTGTTAATATGATGAGTTATCATTGCTTTGGATTATGAGAGGGTGAGAGACAAAATACTTGCTCATTCTTTCTTGCTCATTCTCTCTCTTGTTCTTGAGCTCTCCTCTTGCTCTCACCCTCAACCTCTTGCTCCCTCTCTTGATCTATGGTTCTCTTGTCTCATGAGTTGAGAATCAAGAACCATAGATAAAATCCCATTCTATTTCCTCTCTACTCATTCTAGTTCACTAGGTTTAGCAAACCAAGTGAACTAGTTTCTTCAAAGAACGAAGAAGGAGCTAAAGGTTGGAGCTTTCAAGTGGATCTATCTTCGGCGTACGGAGACGACGAGAAGGAGCCATCGGACCACCATCGGAGCTTGAAGAGAAGGAGTTCAAGACAAGCTAGGTATAACCCCCATCCGAGTAGCTAACTCTCTTTAGCTATGTATGCTAGTTTTAGTTTAGTCAAAGATCCCGACTTTGCTTAGTCCATGTTGCCCCTTGCGCTAAAAATTTGATTTTATACTGTTTCCGCCTCCCCGCAAGAACCGGGGGTCGCAACGTGGACTTACACCCTTGACGAAGGTCAACAAGGCAATACGACTGTCCCAAACCAACGCATCTATCTATGCTACATATGAACACCCAACAGCTACCAATCTCTATGCCTTGACGAAGGTCAACAAACATAGCTTGAATACTATGGATATTCATACGAAACGACGGAGGGCTACGAATGGTTTTGGCGAAACCGTGAACGTAGTGAACTTGATATAATCGATGGAACGAGATAGCTTTTAGAAGGAGTGGCTCAAGCTCCGCATTTAAAAGTTAGTTTTGAAAAGAACCGAGTGGTTTTTCGAAAGAGTTCCAACGACTTTAACTTGGTTTATTATCTTGCATTAGTTCTTTTAATGCGTGATATTCTTGCATTAGTTCTTTTAATGCGTCCCATCATTTAATCCTACCATTGCAGAAAACAACCAAAATATGACGTACGCTTATGCCATTCGCATTCGCCACGGGGTCCCGTCATCACCCGTTAGGTTACTTAACTAACGACAGAGCGGGGGCTGGGCTAGCGCGGCTGTAAAACATAAGCAACGCCTAAATATAAAGCAATGATAGACATTACAGATCACAGATGAATACATTGGATATACTAGGAATCCGCAATCCGTTCGAGCCTGCAACGAAAAGCGGATTACACGGTCGCGGTGAATAGCCAAAACCCCACCCAAGACCCCTACGGGTGCGGCAAACTACCCGCCAAGTACCCGGTAGTTTGTGCACCCCTCCATGGGTCTATCCTAGGAGCAAAAACAGTAAAAAGAATTATACAATGACGGCTACAACCCCGACCCGGTTGTGCGGCCATACAAATAATATTATTACATCAATTTACATTTACAAATGAATGAAAGAAAAACAAAAGCTCATCTCACATCCACCCCGGCTATTCACCCGCGACAGTCCAACACATTCATATACACCTTCCAATATCAAACACAGAGATGTATAACCCCGACTAATCGACTTATAGCGATTAGCCGACGTTCAATACATACAAACATCACAGATATAACCAATATAGCCAAAGTGTAGCGAAGTTCGAAAAAAATACGGATTTATAGGACCCCAAAAGTAAATTTCTTTTCTGGAAAATCTGGGCACATATAACATATTTGAAAAATCCCAAAACCCCACCAGAAGAACACTGCACAAAACAGGATCGCATGAAGAGGCTAAACGGCGGCGGATCCTCGGCGACTAGAGTATCTGAGGCCGCGGATCCGCGGCGGTTTTAACGATTCATGGGATCGTTTTTCGTGGGTGTTCTAACAAAACCCTGAGCCGATTTTAGGAGTATAAAGTTTTACTTTTAGAGCACAAAAAATTTCAACAGAAACTTAGGGTTTTTGTTTTTCCTGTTTTGCGATTTTTCGGTTTCGAACTTCCATACACTTCGCTACCAAGCTAGTTTAAGTTTAGTTAGTCTCTGATACCACTGTAAGTCCACGTTGCGACCCCCGGTCCTTACGGGGAGGCGGAAACGGTATAAAAATCAAATTTTTAGCGCATGGGGCAACATGGACTAACAAAGTCGGGATCTTTTCCTAAACTAAAACTAGCAAACAAGCTAAAGAGAGTTAGCAACTCGGAAAGATGGTTATACCTAAACTTGAACTCCTTCTTCTTCAAACTTTGTAGAGGTTGATGGTTCTTTCCTCGTCGCCTTCTTCCGTCAAAGATGGATCCACCTGAGGGTTCAACCTTCGGGCTCTTTCTCGAACTTTGAGAGAACTAGAATCTTCGGATTGCTAAACCTTTGATCCTAGAGTGAGTAGAGAGTGTCTAGGGGTTGTTTTCTTTTCAAGGAGAGGGATTCTCAACACATGAGAAGGATTCTCCTTGAGCTTGAGGAAGAAGAAGATGAAGTGAGGAGAGAGAATGGTTATGATAGAATGAGCTCTCTTTTTCCTTTTGCAACCATATCAAAAAGAAAAAGAATTATCTAAATAATAATAATAATTCAAATGAGAATAGTTGATGGTTGTTTTGGAATGACCACTATCATACTTCATTAAATGAAATGTAAGCTAGAATCAAGGAGCATCCTTGCAAAGTAATGATGATGGTCAAACATTCAACCATGGTCAACAAGTCAACCATGGTCAACAAGTCAACAAAACCAACCATAACATAATTTCATTTAATTACTATTATTAATTGATATCTCACTAATTCATTAGGGTTTGGAAAAAAGACGACTGTCAACTGTGCATGCGCACCCGTTCCGAAACCCTAATGAAAAACCTCTTCTTCCGCCTCAAACAACTGTGCATACACACCTGCATTCTTGTTCCGAGGAACATGAATACTGAGAGATAAAAGTAACCCCAAAACATATACCAGTATCCGGCTCAAACCAGAGCCCGCTGGCAATATCCGTCCGGACTCCAAACGTGCACAAGTGCGCGGATGAGAACGAACCCTGTCGCAAAACCATGCGACCTCTACTCTGTTTTGCCCAGAGGCGAATACCCTCTGTGTGGGACTCTAAAGACTCGACACTACGCTGGCAGTGGGTTTAACCACAGACCGCAAGCGGCACTAGCTGTGCGTAACGGTCCCCAGGTAGATGCCGACAAGAAGGCTGACGAGGTGAACCCCATCTAAACTCCTACTGAGTCTGAATGTGACATTCTCCGTACAGTCCGGTCTGTTCGTCTGATACATCGCATGTCGGGCCTAAGGGGCGGTAAAACGTCAGTCCCCCAATAGCGGTACAAGTCGTGTCGGAGTGAAGCCCAAAACACCCTGAGATAACACTGGAAGCCTACCAGTATATCTCGCTTGCCCTGGCCAGGGACTACTCGTGTAATGGCTCTCCTAGACACAGCGCGATGTCAACCCCCAATACCGGGAGAGACGAATCCTGTCTAACCGGCACTGCCTCCAAGTGCTTCGGGACTGCACCCAACTACCACCTGTTTGCACGACTCCTTTGAGCCGTGGTAGGGTAGTAGTCAAAATACAGTGGGAACACACTCGAGGCGAAGTGCCAGTGTCAAGTCAGCGGACTAAGCTGTACTCATGTCACCTGGGAACTGATAACTGACGATAGGTATAATACCAACCTGTCAGTTCCCGACGAGTCCTGCCCAGTGTACTCGTAACCCAACGAGCACCCGTATACTATCTCCAGTACGACGTACTGATGGCTGTGGGACAGACCATCTCCCACACTGGGATGAGAAGCGCATACGCTAGTCTACTCCGGAGTATCGATGCCCTGTCTCGATAGTCCTGCGACTAGGGACCTGTATAAGGATGTGCTTACAGATTACCCAGCCCCCACTAGTGTGACTGCCATCACAACGCTGGTAATCAAGCAAAGATCCTAAGGGCTCCACTAATGCGTATAGGTGATATCGCAAAATAAACACATGTACACATTGAAGTACAAACAAACCAAGTAGCATACTACTATATTGAGCAAGATTGTTTATACAAGGTGAATATCCCAAGCTTCCATTAAGTAATATACAAACTAGTATGATACAGTAATGGCCTCTAGGGCATATACACTAACAATCTCCCACTTGCACTAAGGCCATGTACTGGCGTATCGAAGACCTATCATCTCGATCAGCCGCTCGAACTTAGTCTGGGATAGGGCCTTGGTGAATGGATCTGCAGTGTTTACTTCTGAAGCAACCCTCCGAACCTCGATCTCCTTGCGATCCACGATCTCCCTGATCAGGTGATACCGCCTCAAGATGTGCCTGGATCTCTGATGGGACCTGGGTTCCTTCGCTAATGCTATAGCCCCGTTGTTGTCGCAATACAGAGGTATTGGGTCAACAATGGACGGAACCACCTGAAGTTCTTTCAAGAACTTTCTCATCCAGACAGCTTCTTTTGCGGCATCAGATGCAGCGATGTACTCCGCTTCCATTGTCGAGTCTGCAACGGTTTCCTGTTTGGAACTCTTCCAACACACCGCCCCTCCATTGAGGGTAAAGACAAAACCCGACATGGACTTGGAATCATCCTTGTCACTCTGGAAGCTGGAGTCAGCAAAGGCCTCGATCTGGAGGTCTTTTCCGCCATACACCAAGAACATCTCCTTAGTCCTTCTCAGGTACTTGAGAATGTTCTTTACTGCTATCCAGTGTTTCTCCCCAGGGTTTGACTGATACCGGCTTACTACACTCAGTGCATAAGCTACATCCGGTCTGGTACACAACATCGCATACATTATAGAGCCTACCGCAGAAGCGTAGGGTATAATAGACATGCGATCCCTCTCCAAATCAGTCTTGGGAGACATCTCTTTAGAGAGGGTGATCCCGTGACAAGCCGATAGGTTACCGCGCTTGGAATCTTCCATACTGAATCTCTTCAGTATAGTGTCGATGTACCTGGACTGTGAAAGTCCTGTCTCAATAGTCCTGCGACTAGGGACCTGTATAAGGATGTGCTTACAGATTACCCAGCCCCCACTAGTGTGACTGCCATCACAACGCTGGTAATCAAGCAAAGATCCTAAGGGCTCCACTAATGCGTATAGGTGATATCGCAAAATAAACACATGTACACATTGAAGTAGAAACAAACCAAGTAGCATACTACTATATTGAGCAAGATTGTTTATACAAGGTGAATATCCCAAGCTTCCATTAAGTAATATACAAACTAGTATGATACAGTAATGGCCTCTAGGGCATATACACTAACAATGGGCTGCATGTTATTCATATATTTGAGGATATATTATGATCATTGACCTAGGTTGCGTTATTTATGCGATTTCTGTGCGTAGATGTTTTTCTACTCACGAGTTGGCAACTCACCCCCGTTGTGCCACAGTTCTTGCAGCTTTCGCCGTACAGGTTTCATTACGGCTTTGCTGGCACTATTTCCATTTCCGGGTGACTTGCTAGTAGGTGGGTTTATTTGTATCGTACCCATCATTACATCTTGTATATTATTATTCTGTTGTATCTAGGAGTTCCATCAACCAAACATGTATTTATTTTTGTGATAGAGACCAGTGATGTTATTCTTTCGACCTTAGAGTCGCGCGTATATTTCTGCGGATTTCTTGTGGTTTTGAGTTTCCTTTTGAGTTTTTGATCCTCGCCGTTGGCGTTGTATATTATATTGCTTGTGTGGTTGTGACCGTCGATTGACGAAGAGCTAGCTCCCGCTTGGGGATGTCTTTTATTGATTTCGTATACTATTCATGTTGTATCTCGTTTGGGAGCCAGTATTTACAAAGGAGACTCTGCCGAAATTTTCAGGAAATTTTTGATGTTTTTAAAAAACCGCATAATTCGGCTTATGCTATTGAAACTACTTGCTTTAAGTTGGTTTTTCCTGCACTCTACATCTTTTCTTGGTTTGGATTTCTGGGTTTTCGGTTTACTTAGATTACGTACGCCTCGAGACGTTCGTAGTTTAAGTGCCGGTCATGTTCCGTACTTCGGGTCGTGACACTACTAATGGTAATTCTAACAATGATGACTCTTTCCCCAAAGAAAGTAGAAATCGTGAAGATATATAAGAATGTGTAGAACCGGGATCAAATAAAACATATGCCTATAACGAACATACTGTAAGAGTACCTGTCATGTCTGCATTTGATGCCCGGGCATCCTGTGGAGTCAGCGCAAATACCCATGCCTGGCCCCTGCTCGCATCCTGTCGTCCTCTACCTCTATCTCATTGACCTCTCTGAGAACGTCCCGCAAAGCCTCGACCTCGTGGTGCAACTGCCTGGCGTGTAGCGCCAACTAGGGGAGGAAGTAAAGCCATCGGCGTAGAAGGTGGAAGGGGTAACGCAGCCTGTGGAGTAGCAGTCCCACTATAACGTGTACACCCTCTAGCCGTATGCCCTGGATGCCCGCAATTATAACATGTAAGTGGGGTCCCCGGATCATCGGGGTATGAACTGAACATTTGGCCCTGAGTCCAACCTCGTCCGAAACTGCGGCCTGGAGTATACCTTCCTCTACCTCCCCCAAATTGTCTAGCCAGTGGCCCGGTCGGCCTACTCCTCTTTGGCTCCGGAACAACCACTGCCTCTTTCAACCGCTCCTCTACTCGTATTGCTGCATCCATGGCCTGCGCATACGTATCAAAATGCTGGGAGCCTATAGCTAAATACAACTGCATGTCCAGACTCCTTAGGAACCTTTTCACCCTAAGTTCCACCGTAGGTACTAAATATGGAGCATAGCGCGACAACTGGGTGAATCGTAAATCATAATCTGCCACTGACATACTCGCCGATTTTCGCAATGCTTCAAAACTGCTAGCTCTAGCGTCCCTCGCACTCTGGGGAAGAAATCTAGCAAGAAAGACCGTGGAAAACTCGGTCCACGACATCGGAGGAAGACTCGTGGCTAGCCCTCTCTCCATCGACTCACACCACTCCTGTGCAAGTCCCTCCAAACGAAAGCTAGTCAGCTCAACTGACCTCGCATCAGAACATCGCAATGATCTGCCAATCCTCGCCATCCTATCAAGAAAGGACTGAGGATCTTCTGCTACATCGGTCCCCATAAATACCGGAGGTCTCAATCTCATAAACTCCGCAAGCGATACCTCCATCACCCTCATATCTACCAGTGCCACCGTCTACGTAGGTTGTACCTCGGACTCTGCTGCGGTCGGTGCCAGATCCTGTCTCAGTACTCGAGTGGCCTCAGCTAACTGTCCTACCACTCACTGCAATCCCAACATGCCCTCCTCAATCCTAGTCATGCGATCCGGAGGAGGAGGATCAACATGCTCATGCACCGCCAGAACGTCCGGTGTACCAGTCGCCGTCACAAGCAGACTCGCCCTAGCTGCATCTCTGGCTGCGGCTCGCCTAGCCCGCGTAGCCATAGCAACTGGAACAAGAAACGAGAGTTGATAAGGCTTATGAATAGGAACAATCAATAACGGAAAATCGACGGAAGAATAGATCAAGATATACATCCTAAGGTTAGTTAGGCTGAGTATGGTAACGTAAATATGCCGCGGAATATACGTACGGTACAGCACTCATCCTAATTCACCTACTCCATCAAACCAAAGGTCATCCTAAATCACGGACTTACGTCAACCTATTTTAAATTCCCTACTCGATTCCGTAAGGTTACTCCTAAGCTCTGATACCAACTTTGTCACGACCCAAAGTTTGGATGTGACCGGCACTTAGATTGTATGATATCTAAAGATATGCACACAGTCCAAGTAAGACGAAAATCAAGATCAAAATCCTTTTTGCGGAATTCTTTATATAGAAAATTTAGTTTTAGTAAAAATCACAGTTTATGAAGTTAAAATATTAAACAAGTAAAAAGTATTAAGTTTGGTTGCATCCCTAGTTGGGATCAACAATATCAACAGCGGAAAATAAAATCTCAGTATATAGGACATCACTACGAATTCCAGACATAAAGAAAAGAGATAACAATTTATAGAACTAAACGATCTCAACTGTCAAATAATATACATATCATCTCTCACTCTAAGTCATATACAGGTCTGATGGAGAACTTCTTGATACAAAATACAATACCCAAAAGAGAAAGTTACTACATATGTAACCCACCTAGTAAAAGATGCGCTAAAAGCAGAAAGAGTAGATCTGCACCGCTGCTAACCGTCCACTCTACCCTTGCAAGGAACTGTGGCACAACGGAGGGTGAGTTGCCAACTCAGTGAATATAACAAACATATAACGGTTAATAATGTAAATATGACGATCATACTAACTGAAATGTGAACCAGTATAATGTATGATTATATAGGGAAATCATGAATCTATAATACGAATCTCATAGTCAAAACTGAAATCTCATCATTTATCCCCAATAAAATTCATTTCCCTGTGTCCATCATCAACACAAAACTTCCATTTCTCACAGGCATCATTCCTCGAATGATCCTGAACTCAACAAAGTCCACTATGTATACAACTGTATTCCCCACCGACTCAGTCTGGATAAAACTGTAAATCCATAACCGTATATCCACCGACTCGGTTCGGAATAATACTATAAATCCGTAACCGTATATCCACCGACTCGGTTCGGAATAAAACCAAATCATAAAACATCTCAGGGTGTACATGTCACATCAATCATGAAAATCACTGGATTTATGTAATAGTATTCAAAAAATCAAAACCATAAATCCTCAATAATACCATTACCTCTTACATCAACATAGAATACTCAGATATGAAACATGATATTAATGATGCAATTTACTACTATTATTGGTGTGTAAGATACGATATGAATCATTTTAACAATAATTTGCTAAGTGTAAAAGTGACATGGTAATATCGACGAGGTGTGTGTAACATGTAAGATGTGCACGTGGCATGACTCGTCGATACTTGTGCAGTGTACTAGCAACAAGGCAAAATATATGTGAATTGTGAATGCATATTTTCAATTTAGCATAACAAAATAAAGCATTAAGTTAAATAAAACTACGGGCGTAATACGTCATCTTTACAAAATTCTCCGGTAGATGTTTAGTCTACTCACCGGAAAACGTCGAATCTATTCCGGAATTGCCAATCCTTTCCCTTTCCTCGCTGCCTCCGAAAATCCCGTATTCGAATCTAACATCACAATTTTAACTTATATAAGGAAACGGCTACTCCGACATGACGGAAATTAAAAACACCCGTTCCCACGTACTAGTTATATTGTATACGACAATATCGAGCTATTAAACACTTAACCTTACTGGATTTTAACCCTAACCTGCATCTCTACAGAATTTAAATCGCGATGCGTTTTAACCGTGTCGTATTTTGTGTTTTTAGATATCTTATCCGATATTAACCTCCAGATTCTATCTGCAGTGAAACTAACTTATTTAAATAACACCAAAATGGCCAAAATTATACACTGAAACCCACCCAACCATCCAAAACCATTTAGCATCCTACAAAACCGGCGACACTGGAATTTGCCTATTGGACGCCGGCCCTAATCCGAGCCCTCCGGTTCGTGATCCTATAGTTTGCTCTAGGTGTTACATACAACAATTAGGTCTTGTTTAGTTGGGTTAACTATCTTCCAAACAATAGCAGATTCAAACAGAGCCTAGTTTGGACTAAAATACGAAATTATAAAACCGTTTTCAATTCAAACTAAACTAGCTACAGAATTTAAATTCCTACTGTGGTTAAGGATTTTACCTACAATAATTTGTTGGAATAACCCCTCCAAGATGCTAAGCCCCTTGTCCTAGCTTGATGATGAGAAAACCTAGAACCTAGCTTCCCTCTTCTTCTTTCTCTTGTTCTTCAATGCTTTGTGTTGTTTTTCCTTTCCTTTCTTTAAATTCTCAGAATTTTAATTAGCCAACAGATCTGAACAAGGTTTATATATGACAAAAGAAAAGGATAAGGTGAAAGAGGAGGTGCCATCAAGCTAGAGGTAGTGATTTCATGCAAGGAGGAGGTGGTGGGTGTGTGTGTGCATGCAAGTAAGAGGTGTGCTTGCATTATCTTCTTATTTTGTTTTAATTTACAATAAAATTCTGATCTAAATTGTTTTTTATCCCTTTTCATTTACACCCTTAACAAAATCCTATTTGTATAAAATCCTAAACTTTACTTAGAAACCCTTCACAACCTATGATATTACAAAACACACATTTTATTAAAATGAAGCTAAAATTATCACTAAAACCCTTATAACTTATTAATGTTGCATATAAAAATTTTAATTTAACTTATTTTACAAACATCTTTTGCGATTATCTAATTTGGTTTTAATAACTTTTTAATTTAACACCTCATTATTTAATTAATTAATTTTATTTATTTCAAAAAATTTCAGAATGCTACAGTTTATTTCTATCTTAATATGTTTATATGTTTCTTTTAACATATCGCTAATAAATATTGATGGAGCCCTTAGGATCTTTGCTTGACTACCGGCGTTGTGATGGCGATCACACTAGTGGGGGCTGGGTAGTCTATAATCACATCCTTATACAGGTCCGCAGTCGTAGGATTATCGAGACAGGGCATCGATACTCCAAAGTAGACTGGTGCATACGCTTCTCGTCCCAGCAGGGGAGATGGTCTGTCCCACAGCCATCAGTACGTCGTACTGGAGATAGTATGCAGGTGCTCATTAGGTTACGAGTACACTGGACAGGACTCGTCGGGAACTGTTGGTTGGTATTATACCTATTGGTAGTTAACAGTTCCCAGGTGACATGAGTACAGCTTAGTCCGTTGACTTGACACTGTCACTTCGCCTCGAGTGTGTTCCCACTGTTCTTAGATTACTACCCTACCACGGCTCTATTGAGTTGTGAAAACAAGTAGTAGTCGGGTGCAGTCCCGAAGCACTTGGAGGCAGTGACGGTTAGACAGGATTCGCCTCACCCGGTATTGGGAGTTGATATCGCGCTGTGTCGAGGAGAGCCATTACACAAAGTCCCTGGCCAGGGCAAGCGAGATTTACTGGTAGTGTTTCCAGTAGTTTCTCAGGGTGTTCTGGGCTACACTCCGACACGACTTGTACCTCTATTAGGAGTCTGACGTTTACCGCCCCCTAGGCCCGACATACGATACTCTTAGACGAGCAGACCGGACTGTACGGAGATTGTCACATTCAGGCTCAGTAGGAGTTCAGATGGGTTCACCTCATCGGTCTTCTTATCGGCATCTACCTGGGGACCGTTACGTACAGCTAGTACCGCTTGCGGCCTGTGGTTAAACCCACTGCCAGCGTAGTATCGAGTCTTTAGAGTCCCACACAGAGGGTTGTTCACCTTTGGGTGAAACGAGTAGAGGTCGTATGGTTTTACGATGGGGTTCGTTCACATATGCGTACTTGTGCGCGTTTGGTGTTCGGACAGTTGATACTAGTGGGCTTTGGTTTAATCCGGATCCTAGTATTTGATTTTGGCTTGGTTCAGTCTCATTGCATTCGTGTTCTTCGGAACGCGGAAGCGGGTATGTATATACAGTTGACAAAGACAAATGAAGGAGACATTTCATTAGGGTTTTTGACCATTGACTTGATTAAGATCTTAATGAGATGAAGGTAATTGATTAATAGTTTTAATTAGTGATAATTGTGTTATGATTATTTGGATCGACCATTTGACTTGTTGATCAAAGTTGACTAAGATATTTTTCTTAAGCAAAAGATTCTTTGCTTAGCATTAATGGTGACATGATAATGGTCAAATCAAATGAACCATCACTACTTTTTTGCTAATTAAAATTATTATTCTTTTATGCTAATATGAGAGCTATCTCTTCATTCTATCATATTCATTCTATCTCCTAGCTCTCTCTCCTTCATCCTCTCTCTCAAACCCTAACCTCTCATGTGTTGAGAACCAAGGGAAATTGAGATCAAACCATAAAATCACTCTCTACTCACTCTAGGGTTCTTAGTCTAGCAAGCAAAGCACTCTAGTTACTTCTTGGTAGAGGTAGGAATCAAGGTAGAGGCCTTCGGGTGGATCTTCTTCGATATAGAGAAACCGGTGAGGAGGAGCCATCTAGATCTTTCCAAGGAGCTCAAAACAAGGAGAAGAAGGAGTTCAAGTTTAAGGTATAACTTTCTATCATAGTAGATAGAACTCTATTTAGTGCTAACTAGGTTTATGGTAAAGATCCGGTTAAGGTTTATTCTAGCGCCCAGTTCGTTATCGCTACGAAATTTTTGTTCCGCATTAGGCCACGGAAGTTGGCCGGGGCGCTAATGTAACCCTTCAGGCTGTACATCAACAGTCCTCTCATAACTGGCAGTCTCTATGAATGGCCCGATCATCCGGTGCAAAGCCAAACACTCGCCTCATGTAGGAGGTCACAACACAACCGCTAACTCAAGACGTTCCCCTGTCACCAGAAAATACGATGGTCAGTTCTCGTACTATACGGGCTCAATCTACGCTCAAACCATAATGATAGGAACCTCAATCAAGTATCGATGAAAACATATCAAAGGCATGAAAGGAAACGACAGATCCAGAATGGATACATGATCATAAGAAGGAACAGCATCAATGAGAGTATGATCATAGAACAAATAGAATCAAGGATCTCAAATGGATGTATAATCATGGGTACGAAGAGAATCATAGATCTCAAAATGTGTACATCCTAAGGTTTCTTAAGTGGAGTATCGTATCATAAATATGCCATGGAACATGCGTACGGTACGTCACTCTACTCAAGCTACCTACTCCATCAATCAGGGTCAGCCTATGAAACGAAAGTTCGGGTCTAATACCCCCCCCCCCCGTTCAAGTCTAAGTTCCGTAAAGTCAGGCCTAGGTTCCGAAATACATACCCGCCCTAGACTACGCATAGTCAAACATAGACTCGAACCAAGGTTAAACATAGCGCTCTTATACCAACTTTGTCACGACCCGAAATATTAGCTCGTAACCAGCACTTGAATCACGCAACGTCAAAAGGCGTAACGGAATTCAAGTAAGCTGAAACCCAGAAATCTAAACCTTTTTAAGAAAATAAAAGAGGTGCAGTTTTGAAAAAGGTATAAGGAAAACAACCGATTTATTAAATGCATGGATAATAGAACATGAAAATGCAAGTGAATTTATTAGTTGAAAAACATTTTTCTTCTTTTAAAAATTTGGACAGCACCTCCCTTGTATATTTTGATCCAAAACCACAATACAAGATAATGATAAAGGCATCCCTAAGTGGGAGCTAGTTCTTCGCCAAACGGCGGATTCACAACCACGCAAGTAATGAAACAAGTATACGACGCCCAACGGCGAAGATCAACACAACAGATAATGAATAAAGCAAGACATCGACCCAATAAGTGAACATAAAACCCATCGCTCAAGTCTCGCAACTACAAGTCTCACTAAGTCTCATTACTTATACAATTACTAGTTTTGGCTGATGGAGTCGACTAGATACAATATGAAATATAAATACAAGAGTGGGTACGATACAAATGTCCCACCTACCAAAGCAAAACACCCGAATGCAACTGTGTGCCAGCGAAGCCGCTACTGATCCATGCGGTCAACCAGTAAGAACTGTGGCACAACGGGGGTGAGTTGCCAACTCATGCGTAAAAAAACATCTACAAGTAGAAATCGAATAAACAACGACTCTTAGGTCAACTATATCATAAAGTTAATACTATGATATCTAGGGTGACCTATCTGTATATGTGCCAACACTAATATCAATGTCTATCCACATGTGGATATCATCCAACAATATAACCAATGTATGTATGCATGTGGATCTCGTCCAACCATATAATTAGTGTCTGTATGCATGTGGATCTCGTCCACGTGTCAACCAATGACACAACAATATCATGCATGTAAATATCATAAAAGCATATGCATGTAAACATGAGGATATAAATCAACGTGTGTCCCTCGCGACACATCAAAATCATGGAACCTGAGTGTCCAACATCGACACTCGAAAATATCATGAAACCCGTGTCCAGCATCGACACATAAATCCTCATATATCGCGGGCTCCGTCAGTCCGGATCGTCCCTCGGGCTCCGTCTTTCCGGATCGGCCCATATCATCTCACGACTCCGGTCGGTATCCTCCGGATAACCGCCGAGCCCAAATACTATCACCGGTAGGTAGTTCCCCCTGCCAGGCTCACCATCTAACAATACGAGTCTTCTCGCCCCGGGGTACCTCACCGAGTCCACCATGTACCCGCAGACGGTGCCTACCGCTCCTCGAATCGGGATTCACATGCCACTCTCAGAACCGAGAAAACACATAGTGAACGCACTGAAATATCATATCAAGAGAAACCGGTTTTTTAAAACAATACATACTTTCTTTTGAAATAACCACGGTTCTCAAATCCAGAAATCTCATGAAAACAGCATATCTCAATGCGTATAATCGTAAAGCATGATGTATGCGACATATAACAGAATGTAAGCATATCCGTATATCATGCAACATGGAACAGTAATATGCACATATCGAGGGAAAGCCGCTCTTTTTAAATGAATCCAGTTTTAAAATATATCCTGCGGTTCCCAAATCTCCGAAATCAAATGCAACATCGTATAAAGGTGCATATGTGTATGTACGCAAGTATGGATGTACAATATGTATGTACGCAGGTATGGATATACAATATGTATGTACGCAAGTATGGATGCACAATATATATGTACGCAAGTATGGATGTACAATATATAGCTATAGCAAATATATCATGCAAGGAGTCATATCCTGATGTAGTGATTCTACTGTGTAAGTGACATAGCAATTATCGATGATGAAGTGTGTGAGCCGGCAATCTGTGTAAGTGTAACATACGCATCATCGATAATGGTGCAGATGTACTAGCACAGGTATAAGTAATACAATGCGAGTGACATGAGTGTAGCATAAGGTAAATCGTATGCAAAATGCTGATGGGTATACGTATCTAACATGACCGAGTCGATGAATCTAACCATCGGCATCTAGCCTCACAACATCACGTACGGAATAATCCATCGTACGGCATCCTCTAGTCAAGGGTATGGATCAATCATCAAGCCCAACTCATCACGTACGGAAAATCATCGTACGGCGGCACTAAACCATCGGGGATCCTATCATCCTATATGACAATCAGAGGTACGGACCTAACGACTCGTACGGCAATCACTCATGATTCACGACATTCTATATATATCTATATACCAATGTCCCATGTCACATCCATAACAATCTCATATCAGGGGACCGGCAAGGTATCAATCATCTCAATCGACTCGCATCCGTATACCAACATATCATCATATCACATGTCAAATCATATTCTCTTTTCATCGCATTTATATCCCACATAAGGTCAATTTTACATATACATTCTACCTTTACTATAAGCATAAGTATCTAATCTAACATACACACCCGAACCATACAAACAGTTTTTTGAAAGATGTGAATCGTAGTTTGAAAGTCGGGGCTACGGTGTTTTTAAGGAAAAGATATCATTTGAAAATCCGTAACGTCCCTCAAGGTATTTGTTTAAAAGATACATATGATTCTTCGGTTTGGAAATAGGTATGGTTCGGATGACACGTCTACGTCGGCTATCTAGTCCTATAGTACCCTAAACGGCAATATCATCAAACATCATCCTCAAATCCCGTCATCACATATTGGCCCTATCATATCACTTCTAACTATCCTTTAGTTCCTAATATAGTTTCTCTAACTATCTTTTAACTCTATCTATAGTTTTCTATTAAATGTTTCCTTAACCATATACTATGAATCGGTTTCCATCAAAAACTTGCGGGGGTGCTATACGCCATCCACCCGACTTCCCCCGTGGATATAAATCCACTCACCTTGATCTTCGCTTGTTGGAGTCGATGACGCCACGCTCATCCTCGTCGTCTCGAAGTCTACATGGGGTACCTACATATCACATTCGCAAAACCTTATTAAAACCAAGTCGGAAAACCAAAACGGCACACGTTTTGCACATAGGTCAAAACCTATGGCCTCGCATGCAAAACACGACCAATAACCCAAGTCGTTGACGTTCAAACACCACACGACGGAAACACAATATCAAATACCAAATCCAAATTCATTAAAAGCCGCAAAACGAAATCAGAAACTTAGAAAACATGCTCCAGATTTTACCGTAAGTGAAATTAACCAATTTTGCATACATGGAGGGTCTATTTTACTCCAAATGGAGCCATGGACCAAACCTGGGACCATATTTCCCTACTCTGGCCGCAAATTGCGGCCAGAAAGGATATAATTGAGGCCATGGGTTGGGGTATGGGGTTAGGGTTTCAGTGCTAGCTTCCTAGGTGCCTGCATGACTCCCCATGTTTGCTAAATAAATCCTAGTGTCCCCGGGTGTTAGCAGATCTCTAAACAATCTCATAATTTTCATAAATTCCCGATATCGGGGTTTCTAGGTTTGGGGTTCTATCTCAGGTTTCAGTCCATGAAACTAACTCTATAGGGGTTATAAGGTCTCTACTAACCTCAATTTCATCTTTGAATTCAATTCCAACCCTAACCTCTTCTAGAAATTTCCAAAGTTCACATATCCACACTAAATCGATTCTAAACTTAAATAGATGTTAAAGGAAATGCAATACTAATCTATTGGTGAAGGAAATACCTCATTTATGCCACCAAGCAAAACCCTAGAAGTCCCAAGTCTTCAAAATATAACTTTTCTTGGTCCAAAATGTAGAGGATGAAGAGGTAATCATTTTTTGTGAAAGGGGTATAGGGTTTTGAGGAAGGTTTGGAGATGATAATTGGGGTTGAAGGTGGAGTGAGATGAGCTTGAGGAAGATGAAGAAGGAGGTGAAAAATGGTGGGGGAAAGAGAATAGAGGCAGCCCCCCTCTCTCTCTTACCTAATCTCTCTCTCTCTCTCTCCCTCCCCCAAGCATGCTTACCCTCAACATTATGCCCCCCCTCTCTCTCCCCTCAATCATTCCTCTCAATTCTTTTCTCACCATAATAAAACCATAACATAAAACAACACAAATGAATATGTAACCAAATGAAACATGTCATGGAGCACTAACCATGAAAACAGTAGAAACACGAATTTGGCTTAATCGCGATTAGCAGTGCACTAATCGGGTTTTTATTTAAACTGCATATAATAAATTTTAAAAATGCCAAATCCCTTAAATATATTTTTAAATGAATAAATCATTTTAATTTTCATTTATTTCACAATTATTGGTATATATTTATACCCTTTTTCGAAAATCCCAATTTCGCAAATCGAGCAGTTTTCGGGAAATATATTATTTTAATATTAAATTCCAAAAATAATATTTTATATTTTCTGAAATGTTACAGCATAACATGCACAAGTCACGGAAAAATGTAAAATTACGGATTTTGCCCAAAAATCCGATAAATATCATTAAAATAAATAAATAATTTTATTCTCTGATAAATTTCCAAATATTGGTATACACTTATACCACTTTACAAAAATTCCAATTTCGCAAATCGGGTAGTTTTCGCGAAATATATTATTTTAATATTAAATTTCCAAAAATAATAATTTATATTTCAGAAATGTTACAATCTTCCTCCCTTAAATAAATTCGGTCCCCGAATTTAAATTTAACTCCCCACATACTAAAACATTTCACTATCAGCTCAAATCAACGGGGCTCCGAAATCATGAAAGATACAGAAATACCACAGCGCATCCTGTGTGCCGATAAATGAGTACGAAACTCAAAACCGAACTCCGTCAAGCGTCACGCAAATCATCGGACTTGCACGCATATCATCGGAGTCAGAATGGTGATACAGATCTCGAAATCCACTACCGAAAACCCATATGCCCTAACCAAATACTATAAAACATATATAGTACGCATCCTTGAAAAACCATTTTTAAAACTGAATAACTCATGCCAAATATTTCTCAAATCGCCGTGCTATGCGTAGCTCACGGTACAAGTGACGGACGCTCAAATATACGTTCTGCCATTTTAAAATATCCCAAAAGGTTTTCTTTTGTAAACGTTCGTGTCGCTCGCGGACACGTAAGAAAATAGCGAGACTATAGCTCCTTTTGACAACCTCTTGGTAAAATTTTTATGCATGCAAATTACTCAGGCACTGTCCTCAGATCAGTCCTGTTCGGCTACTACATAATATAGTACCATCATGAAAACAAAGCGCTCAAGAGCAAAATCAGCCTCAAAAGGTGTGTCCAATAATCACGTACGTCTGGTGCGCATGGAAATCAAATCCAATACAAGTGCCACAATATGCATAAAAGCAAAACTAAGTGCAACGGTATGCACGAAAACATCTGTCCAGTGCAACAGGTGTGCACGACAACAACATCTAGTGCATCTATAGTGCATGAAAATCTCAACCCAGTGCAACTAATATGCACGAATGAAAATCTCAATCGAGTGCATCCGGTGTGCTCAAAATCACATCTCACATCATGCGCCCAACATGCGCAAAAATCCAAATCAAGTGCATCCGTCATACACGAATAAAACCTAAGTCAAGTGCATCCAACGTGCACGAATAAAATCTCACTTGAGTGCATCCGATGCGCAAAAAATCCAGTACCCAGCGTTTAATATGCGCAAAAATCCGACCCAAGCGCGTCAGGTCCATAAAACAGCTGGTGCGGTAGCATGCACGAATACGAACATCAAGTGCAAACGCGCACAAAAACATAAATTTGGTAACACAAATGCTCAAGACATGAATCGGGTGCAACCAAGGCACGGAGTATAAATCCGGTGCAACCAATGCACGAAATAACAATTTCGTGCAACAAATGCATGAAATACGAATCTGGTGCAACAAATGCACGAAATACAAATCGGGTGCATCCAGTGCACGAAATACCCAATCCGGTGCAACAAATGCACGGGAACTCATCAATAACTCAAATGAATATAAAAGCAACACCGAGTGTACCAAGGTGTATAAAAATCATAAACGTGTGCAACTGCGTGCACAAAACACGTACCGATGCACTGCAAGCACATGTAAGCCATACCGAGTGCAAGAATCAAGTCGAGTGCATACCACATGCACAAAATCAAATCAACCGTATGAAATCCATGAAATCATAAACACGTACAGCCAAGACACAAAACCGATATCAAGTGCAATAAATGTGCACAAATCATAGACCAACACAACGGTGTGTAAAACGTATCTCAAGTGCAATAACTGTGCACGAAATGTAAATACCCAGTAGGTGCAGCCATGGTGCACGGAAACAATATCATGAAACTCAATCATCAAAACTCAAATCCAAGCGATATATGCGTGAAACTCGGATCACAACGCAAATCGCAACAAATGACATTGAGATACACTTCCTATAATGTCGAAAAATGTCGGTGCGCCCAAAACTGGCAGAGCAAGAACATCTGCTTGCCTCCTGCTAACGGTCTGGCGTCCTCTGTCTCTGGGTCCTCATTTCTCTACGGATTACCAATCTCGCAATCTTATCGGCTCATCGGCCCGGTCAGGCGTTCTAACGGAAACGATTCCACTCTGGCACTCCTCTGGTCATCTCTCGGCCAATTAGTATAATCACTCGTAAAGCAGCACGTTACTGGCGTCGGCCTCTGGCGCTATGAATACACGTGACACAACTGATCCTCGGTGCAAATCTCATCGCAGCAGTGTCCTGGAAGGAAGCTGCTCAAGGACTCTTCCGATCTCGCCTATGCCGAGCTATACGGAGGCTGGTACTCTTACAAATCTTTTCTCTCCTTCTGGACATCTGCATTCTAAGCACAACATTTCCTCAGAAACTGGCCGTATCCTAACGCCTCTATATAAATATCCGATCTCTAATCTCAACGGGGAATAACAACAGCTCGTTAACATCTCGCACGAACCTCTTGCTCCACTCGCCTTTATTATCGCCCACTTCGACGTCACTTCATGCTATCTGCATACAGCAAATGTTCTCGGCTACAGTCAATCCGGAATCTCTCGCATGGACTCGAAATCACGAACTCAGTATTTTCATCACTCTGTAGAAGATATCTAGCCGAACACGTCCTCGGGAACTCATCCCAATCATCAGAGGAATACTCCATATTCGTCCGTTCTCGATCAACTCACAACGCATCTGGGTGAGGTCCTCTATCTGAAGCTGGTCACTTACTGATCAGTCGAAAATATTGCATTTTTAACACGACAATTTCCCTACCATTTGCACTCATCTAAAGGTGTTTGGTATTAATATAGCACATATTAGCAAAACAGCCGTAAAATACCAAATAACTTGTGTTGTATACTAAAACCGGCATTTTTGAGGGAAATTGAGTGTTTATCATGGCATCGCATCATCTTTGTATAGTGCACCACTTGTCTCGTGAATCTGTGCAGGAAGTCCCAGGAACAGAGCCAAAATTGTCAAAAGTGCTGATAAAAATGCGCCAAGTCAAACACTTGGGATCTAGCAGTGATACAGAAAGAAATATAAAATTACACATGTAAGTCGATGTACAACACCCCACGACTTGCGGGGAGGCGGAAATTTGAAAAACGATCTTGTTCTTTGCTTAAACATCGACTAACCGCATGAATCGAAGCTAAACGATAACTAACTAGAAACATAGAAGTTCTATACTACTATGTGTAGGGATTATACCTAACGAATCGTGTCCTTCGTCTTTGCGAACTCCTCCTCCTCCTCGGCCTTCTCGAAGTAGTAGACGATCCACCCGAGAGCTTTACTCCAAGCTTAGCCTCTAAACTTGAGGCAACTAACCTTCTTTAAGTGCTAATCAAAGAAGCTAGGTGATATAGAGTGAGGGTTATGATTTAGTTAGTCTAACTAATCCTTGTACTCAACACATGAGAGGGGAGGATTAGGGTTTGAAGAGGGAGAGCTTGAGGAGAGAGAAGATGATAATAAAAAATGAAGTGAGAATAATGAGTTATGATAATATATATCAAGCATTTCTTTTTATCAAGAAAAGAAAATAAAACAATTTAGCAACCATGCTTGATAATATCTAGTGATGATTCACTCCATGGGTCATTAAGCATTTATCATGCATTAATGACATGGATGAATCATCCATATGACTCACTAATCACATTCATTGTATATGCCACCTAAACCTCCTTAGTCACCACCTTCTAGAAGCTTCTCGCGCAATTACGAGAACGCCCCTCCTTTCCGCAAAAATACGGAAAAACTTTAGACTGTATAAATCCAATAACCGGATACCAGTAACTGGCTTAAACCAAAGCCGACTGGTAAAAACTGTCCGAAAGTCGTACGTGCGTAAACACACGTATGCGTCCGAACCCTTGTCGTAAAACCATACGACCTCTATATCGTTTCGCCTGGAGTAGGGAAACTCTCTGTGTGGGACTCTAGAGACTCGACTACTACGCTGGCAGTGGGTTTAACCACAGACCGCAAGCGGCACTAGCTGTACATAACGGTCCCCAGGTAGATGTCGATAAGAAGGCCGATGAGGAAACCCATCCGAACTCCTACTGAGTCTGATGTTACAATCTCCGTACAGTCCGGTCCGTTCGTCTAAGACTATCGCATATCGGGCCTAGGGGGGCGGCAAGCGTCAGTCCCCTAATAGCGGTATAAGTCGTGTCGGAGGGAAGCCCATTACACCCTGAGAAACTACTGGAACCTACCAGCAAATCTCGCTTGCCCTGGCCAGGGACTTTGCGTAATGGCTCTCTGACACAGCGCGATATCAACCCCCAATACCGGGAGAGACGAATCCTGTCTAACCGCCACTGCCTCCAAGTGCTCGGGACTACACCCAACTGCTACTTGTTTGCATGACTCCTTTGAGCCGTGGTAGGGTAGTAATCTAAGAACAGTGGGACACACTCGAGGCGAAGTAGCAGTATCAAGTCTGCGGACTATACTGTACTCATGTCACCTGGGAACTGTTCACTGACGACTGGTATAAAACCATCCAACAGTTCCCTGTGAGTCCTGTCCGGTGTACCCGTAACCTAACGAGCACCTGTATACTATCTCCAGTACGACGTACTGACGGCTGTGGGACAGACCATCTCCCCAACTGGGATGAGAAGCGTACACACTAGTCTACTCCAGAGTATCGATGCTCTGTCTCGATAATCCAACGACTAGGGACCTGAATAAGGATGTCCTTGTAGACTATCCAGCCCCCACTAGTGTGACTGCCATCACAACGCCGGTAGTCAAGCAAGATCCTAAGAGCTCTATCAATACGTATACTCACATATTAAGATAGAAAAACCAAGTAGCATACTACCATGTTTAGCAAGACTGTTATATACATGTGAATATCCCAAGCTTCCATTAAGTAATATACAAACTAGTATGATACAATAATGGCCCCTAGGGCATATACACTAACAATCTCCCACTTGCACTAGGGCCATGTACTGGCATATCGAAGACCGATGATCTCGAGTAGCCTCTCGAACTGAATCTGAGGTAGGGCCTTCGTGAATGGATCAGCAATGTTCTCTTCAGAAGTAACTCTCCGTACCTCGATCTCCTGACGATCAATGATCTCCCTGATCAGGTGATACCGCCTTAAGATGTGTCTGGACTTCTGATGGGACCTTGGTTCCTTTGCTAAAGCTATAGCTCCGTTGTTGTCGCAATACAGAGGTATTGGATCAACTATGGTAGGAACCACCTGAAGTTCTGTTAGGAACTTCTTCATCCAGACTGCTTCTTTTGCGGCATCGCAAGCAGCTATATACTCCGCTTCCATCGTCGAGTCAGCAACGGTGTCCTGCTTGGAGCTCTTCCAGCACACCGCCCCTCCATTGAGGGTAAAGACATAACCCGACATGGACTTGGAATCGTCCTTATCACTCTGGAAGCCGGAATCAGCAAAGGCCTCCAACCTGAGGTCTTTTCCGCCGTAAACCAAGAACATCTCCTTAGTCCTTCTCAGGTACTTGAGAATGTTCTTTACTGCTATCCAGTGCTTCTCCCCTGGGTCTGACTGATACCGGCTTACCACGCTCAGTGCGTAAGCTACATCTGGTCTGGTGCACAACATCGCATACATTATAGAGCCTACCGCAGAAGCGTAGGGTATAACAGACATGCGTTCCCTTTCCAAATCAGTCTTGGGAGACATCTCTTTGGAGAAGGTGATTCCGTGACAAGCCGGTAGATTACCGCGCTTAGAATTTTCCATACTGAATCTTTTCAGTACAGTGTCGATATACCTGGACTGCGAAAGTCCCAATATCCTCTTGGATCTATCACGATAGATCCGGATCCCCAGAATGTAAGAGGCATCACCCAGGTCTTTCATGGAGAACCTGTGTGACAAGAATCCTTTGACAGATTGTAGCATAGGAATGTCATTTCCTATCAATAGAATGTCATCCACGTACAAGACGAGGAATACGACACTTCTGGCTACAACTTTACTATATATGCACGGTTCATCTGGATTTTTGATTAAGTCATATTCTTTGACTGTCTCATCAAAACAGATGTTCCAACTCCGCGATGCCTGCTTTAGTCCATAAATGGACTTAAGCAGCTTGCATACTTTCCCGCTGCTCCCACTCTGATTGAAACCCTCTGGCTGATCCATATAGACGCACTCTTCTAAATTTCCATTCAGAAAAGCCGTCTTTACGTCCATCTGCCAGATTTCATAATCATGGAAGGCAGCAATAGCAACAAGGACCCGAATGGATTTGAGCATAGCCACTGGAGAAAAAGTTTCGTCATAGTCCAAACCAGGTCTTTGACGAAAACCCTTTGCAACAAGTCTAGCTTTATAGGTTTCCACCTGTCCATCTACACCAATCTTTTTCTTGAAGATCCATTTGCATCCTATGGATTTTACCCCATCTGGAGCAAAGTCCAAAGTCCATACTTTGTTGGTGTACATGGACTCCATTTCGGTCCGCATTGCATCTAGCCATCGTACCGAGTCGCCACTCTGGATGGCCTGCTGGAAGTCAGTAGGTTCATCATCACCTATGATGCAATCCTCTCTATCCCTATCTATGAGAAAACCGTAGTATCTCTCAGGCGGATGAGACAGCCTACTACTCCTGCGGAGGGGTGCGGGAATGTCTTGTTCTTCTTGAACTTCTGGTTCTACCAAACTTTCAGTAGC
The DNA here is from genome assembly GCA_030015575.1 of Agapanthus africanus. Lineage (NCBI taxonomy): Eukaryota > Viridiplantae > Streptophyta > Magnoliopsida > Asparagales > Amaryllidaceae > Agapanthus > Agapanthus africanus. The sequence goes on from JASDDO010000029.1 coordinate 215,094,559, forward strand.
AGCTTGTGGTTCTGGAATTTCTTCCAGTTCTATTTCGCTCCCACTTATTTCCTTTTCTAAAAACTGATGTTCTAGAAAATGGGCATTACGAGAAACAAAAACCTTTTGTTCCTCTGCGTAATAGAAATAATATCCCTTGGAGTTCTTTGGATATCCCACAAACATACATTTTACTGATCGTGCCTCGAGCTTGTCCACATGCTGCTTTTTAACAAAAGCTGGACATCCCCAAATCTTCATATGCTGAAGATGGGGTTTCTTCCCAGTCCACATCTGATATGGAGTGGTAGGCACAGTCTTGGTAGGAGCCCTGTTCAGAAGATATGCTGTTGATTCATGCGCATAACCCCAAAAAGATCGCGGTAACTCAGCATTACTCATCATAGATCGTACCATATCCAATAGGGTTCGATTCCGTCTCTCCGATACACCGTTATGCTGTGGAGTGTATGGAGGAGTAAGCTGAGAGAGAATCCCTTTCTCTTTTAGGTAACCTAGGAACTCGGCTCTCAAGTATTCACCACCTCGATCAGATCTAAGTGTCTTGATACTTTTGCCGCTTTGGTTTTCTACTTCATTCTTATACTCTCGGAATTTCTCAAAAGCCTCGGATTTATGTTTCATCAGATAAATGAATCTGTATCTTGAGTAATCATCCGTGAAAGTAATGAAATAGGAAAAACCACCTCTTGCATGTGTAGACAATGGACCACATACATCGCTGTGTATGAGTCCTAAGAGCTCGCTCGCTCTTACTCCATGTCCAGTAAAGGGAGTCTTTGTCATCTTTCCTTTGAGACAAGATTGACAAGTGTCATAAGTTTGATATTCGAACGAGTCCAAATATCCTTCTCTATGCAACTTAGTCAACCTTCTCTCAGTGATGTGACCCAGTCTACAATGCCATAAGAAAGCTTTATTTAAATCTGGAGACTTTCTTTTTAGTGTGTTCTGGACATTGAAAATTTGGAGTTGGTTTAAAACATATATACCGTTATTTAGTGTACCGGACCCAATCAAACCATGATTAAGGTGGATGTTAACAACATCTCTTACAAACGTGAAATCATAACCTTTATTTGATAACAAGGAAACTGATATGATATTACACGTTAAGCTTGGTACAAAAAAACAGTTATGTAAAACCAAAATGTGTCCACTCGTCAATCCTAGGTGATAATCCCCGACGGACGCAGCTCCCACGCTAGCTCCGTTAGCAACCTTTAGGGTCATATCACCTTCCTTCAGCACTCTACGGTTTCTCAGTGCCTGCAATGAATTGCAAATATGAGATCCTGATCCGGTATCCAATACCCAGGAAGTAGAGTTGATCGACAGACAATTCTCAATTACAAACACACCTGAAGTCGAAGCCACAGCTTGCTTCGGTTCCTGGTTCTTGGCGTTCCACGCCTTGCAATCCTTTTTCCAGTGCCCTTTCCTGTGACAATGGAAGCACTCATCCTGGCCAACTACCGGTACCGCAAACTTTTTCTTTCCCTTCCCTCCCACCTTACTAACACCTCCTCTAGGTTTGGTGGCGGCCTTCTTCTTCCTTCCTTTGGCCCTTGCCTTGGACCCGGAAGAAGATGTACCGCTAACAAACATAGCGGGTGTTTCCCTTATCTTCTGCAAGGTGCCCTCTGCACTCCTTAACATGTTCAGGAGTTCCGGAAGTTCAACTTCTTTTCTTTGAATGTTGAAGTTCAGGATAAACTGGGCATAGGTGTGAGGAAGGGACTGGAGAATAAGGTCTGTGTAGAGCTCATTATCCAAAGTCGTCCCAAGGTCTGCGAGCTCTTCAATATAGCCGATCATCTTTAGGACATGTTCTCCTACCGATGACCCGATAGCCAACCTCGCTCGAAACAAGTTCTTAGAGGTCTCGTATCTTGCTATACGAGATTGCTCTCCGTAAAGTTCCTTTGTATGGAGAAATATGCCATCAAGGTCCATATCCTCGTGCCTCCTCTGATGTTCATTGTTCATTGAGGCAAGCACGATGCACTTGGCTTTCGCGCAATCTAAATCCCAGGTTTTGCGGATTTCCTTATCCGCATTGCTGGATTTGGGACCAGGGACAGCAGGTGCCATAGCGGTGAGGACGTACCCCAATTTGTCATAGGTCAAAACCATTTTGACATTCCGCAGCCAATCTTTATAGTTTGGCCCTGTCAGTATATTTTTCTCTAAAAGTAACTTAAGTCCAGTCATTTTCAGGGTCGCTGCAATTAGGAGAGAGAGAAGAAAACTCTTTAGCATGATGCTCTTGCAAGTTTAGAGTGGTTTTTAGTTTATCTAAACTGGATGGCTCCCACTGTTTCTCGAATCCTTCCTCAAACCATAAAAGAAGAATTAGCCAGGACTATTCTCACTGTACAATTCTTGCTTAACCGTTCAGCCAGGCTAGTGTCGATACTTCGAGGGAGGTTTTCCAATGCTTTCGTGAAGTTCCTTAATTAAATAACCTCTTTTCTCTGGGGGCGTAACCCCGCTGACACCTTTCTGGACACCTACTTGGTTTATAGCATTGATCGTTAAGTGACGAATCTCCTGATAAGTAGCATATACTCACAGTAGGATCGGGATCCAAATATCATCGTATGATAATGTTGAAGGAATGCTACCAACATTCATCAAACTCCAAATGGTATGCATCACTTTGCAAATTTCAGTTTCTTTAGAAATTCCCGATATAAGTTTTTGCCCCATGCTCTTATGACCTTGGCTTTGGTCAAAATGTCATAAGTCACATGTCAAGTTCTACCCGTTATTATCTTGTCAATTTGAACCCATCCGTATATACCCCTGACTTTGGTCAAATGATAATACGACTGTCCCAAACTAACTCATCTATCTTATGCAACAAATGAAAACCCAGTAGCTACCAAACACTATGCCTTGACTTTGGCCAAAATGCATAGCTTGAATACTACTGAATACCCAAATGAAATGACGGAGGGCTACGAATGGTTTTGGCGAAACCGTGAACGTAGTGAACTTGATATAACCGAAGGAACCTGATAGCTTTTAAAAGGAGTGGTTAAAGCTCCGCATTTAAAAATATCTGTTTTTAAAATTAACCGAGTGGTTTCTTTTAAATTGTTCCAATGATTAACTTTTGGTTTATTTTCTTTGCATTATAAATAATACGTCCCATCATTAACCTATCATTGCAGAAAACAACAAAAATACAACGTCCTCTTATGCCATCCGCATTCGCCACGGGGTCCCGTCATCACCCGTTAGGTTACTTAACTAACGACAGAGCGGGGGCTGGGCTAGTGCGGGTGTAAAACATAAGTGACGTCTAAATAGCTATCATATATAGATATTGTACATTCGTCAGACGCAATAATAGGCATTCCAGATCACAGATGAACTTTATTGGATTTGCAAGCAATCCGTGTTTGTTTTGAGCCTGCAACAAAAGACGGATTACACAGTTGTGATGAATAGCCATTACCCCACCCAAGACCCCAACGGGTACGGCAAACTACCCGCCCGGCAGTTTGTGCACCCCACCTTGGGTCTGTCCTAGGAGCAAAAACAGTAAAATGAAATAATACAACGGTGGCTACAACCGCAACCTGGATGTGCCCCGCAAAATAATATTACAACAAATTACATTTACATCAAATGAATTAAATAATAACCCATCACAAAACCCCGGCTATACATCACAACAGTCCAACACAGTTCATATACACAAACAGATAAAATCCATTACAGAAATGTGCAACCCCCTGCCAACCGACATACTAGCAGTTAGGGGAGGTTTACGAACACATTATACAAACACAGATATAATCCATCAAGCAAATACTGTATAATTTCGATCGATTAAACAATTTTAATTTTGCTCCAATACTTCTCTGTAAATCTGAAACCTGAGCAAAAATAAAATATTCCAGAAAATACCAAATATCACAGAGAAGCAACACAGGAAATTTGGGTTCCTGAATCGCCAACTCGGCGGCGGAAGCGCGGCGGATCGGTGCGATCCGCCGCGGTTCCGCGGCTCTTTAGGCGATTCAGGGGCCCAAATTTCTTGGGTGTTCTTACACTGCCTTTTTAAGCTTTCGGAACCTCCCTAAAAAATTTTAGGACTTCATTTAAAATTCGACAGAAAACCATGATTTCGGGCTTTTCCGGTTTCGTTTTTTCCGTTCGAAATTCATACAAATTTGCAAGTAAGTTATTTATTGTTTAGCGAGGCTCTGATACCACTGTAAGTCGATGTACAACACCCCATGACTTGCGGGGAGGCGGAAATTTGAAAAACGATCTTGTTCTTTGCTTAAACATCGACTAACCGCATGAATCGAAGCTAAACGATAACTAACTAGAAACATAGAAGTTCTATACTACTATGTCTAGAGATTATACCTAACGAATCGTGTCCTTCGTCTTTGCGAACTCCTCCTCCTCCTCGGCCTTCTCGAAGTAGTAGACGATCCACCCGAGAGCTTTACTCCAAGCTTAGCCTCTAAACTTGAGGCAACTAACCTTCTTTAAGTGCTAATCAAAGAAGCTAGGTGATATAGAGTGAGGGTTATGATTTAGTTAGTCTAACTAATCCTTGTACTCAATACATGAGAGGGGAGGATTAGGGTTTGAAGAGGGAGAGCTTGAGGAGAGAGAAGATGATAATAAAAAATGAAGTGAGAATAATGAGTTATGATAATATATATCAAGCATTTCTTTTTATCAAGAAAAGAAAATAAAACAATTTAGCAACCATGCTTGATAATATCTAGTGATGATTCACTCCATGAGTCATTAAGCATTTATCATGCATTAATGACATGGATGAATCATCCATATGACTCACTAATCACATTCATTGTATATGCCACCTAAACCTCCTTAGTCACCACCTACTAGAAGCTTCTCGCGCAATTACGAGAACGCCCCTCCTTTCCGCAAAAATACGGAAAAACTTTAGACTGTATAAATCCAATAACCGGATACCAGTAACTGGCTTAAACCAAAGTCGACTGGTAAAAACTGTCTGAAAGTCGTACGTGCGAAAACACACGTATGTGTCCGAACCCTTGTCGTAAAACCATACGACCTCTATATCGTTTCGCCTGGAGTAGGGAAACTCTCTGTGTGGGACTCTAGAGACTCGACTACTACGCTGGCAGTGGGTTTAACCACAGACCGCAAGCGGCACTAGCTGTACGTAACGGTCCCCAGGTAGATGTCGATAAGAAGGCCGATGAGGAAACCCATCCGAACTCCTACTGAGTCTGATGTTACAATCTCCGTACAGTCCGGTCCGTTCGTCTAAGACTATCGCATATCGGGCCTAGGGGGGCGGCAAGCGTCAGTCCCCTAATAGCGGTATAAGTCGTGTCGGAGGGAAGCCCATTACACCCTGAGAAACTACTGGAACCTACCAGCAAATCTCGCTTGCCCTGGCCAGGGACTTTGCGTAATGGCTCTCTGACACAGCGCAATACCAACCCCCAATACCGGGAGAGACGAATCCTGTCTGACCGCCACTGCCTCCAAGTGCTCGGGACTGCACCCAACTGCTACCTGTTTGCACGACTCCTTTGAGCCGTGGTAGGGTAGTAATCTAAGAACAGTGGGACACACTCGAGGCGAAGTAGCAGTGTCAAGTCTGCGGACTATGCTGTACTCATGTCACCTGGGAACTGTTCACTGACGACTGGTATAAAACCATCCAACAGTTCCCTGTGAGTCCTGTCCAGTGTACCCGTAACCTAACGAGCACCTGTATACTATCTCCAGTACGACGTACTGACGGCTGTGAGACAGACCATCTCCCCAACTGGGATGAGAAGCGTACACACTAGTCTACTCCGGAGTATCGATGCTCTGCCTCGATAATCCAACGACTAGGGACCTGAATAAGGATGTGCTTGTAGACTACCCAGCCCCCACTAGTGTGACTGCCATCACAACGCCGGTAGTCAAGCAAGATCCTAAGAGCTCTATCAATACGTATACTCACATATTAAGATAGAAAAACCAAGTAGCATACTACCATGTTTAGCAAGACTGTTATATACATGTGAATATCCCAAGCTTCCATTAAGTAATATACAAACTAGTATGATACAATAATGGCCCCTAGGGCATATACACTAACAACACATAGCATAAAAGTGCCACAAAGCCAGCAGAAAGTCAGCCTGGAAAAATCATGCAAAGACCAACCCAAAGGGCCACGGGTCCGCGGCCAGAACCCCCTTCCCGCGGCGGATCCGCGGCCACGTCATGCTAACATCGGCAAAACTCCACTTCAGGCTTCTCAGTTCAGCTTCAGAACTCATTCAATATACTTCAAAGTTCAGAGATCTCTAGAAGTTTCTGCCAGAACAGCAAGACTTTGGGTTCAAGCTAATCACTCTCAAGCTTCTTAAGCAAGCCACTTAACTACCTAAAAGCCTAGAAGCTTCTCCCTAACCTCCAAGCTTATGAAGGAAGCTACCCCTAACTAACTAACTCTAGAACCTTCTACCTAACTACCAAGCTTACAAAGGAAGCTAAACAAAACCTAGCTTCTAAAGGAAGCTAATCTTAATCAAGGCTATAAAAGGGACCCTAAGGCTTCACTTCTAAGGTTGTTGATTCCTTCATCTCTTCCCACAAGTTGAGTGACACAACCTGTACCTCCAAACCCTAACCCTAATCCAATCACCAAGCCAAAAATCAAGAACACCGAGTACCAAATCAAGCAAAGAAGCCTTCAATCCTTTAGAAAGCGACGCCGGACTTCATCGGAGCAAGTGATCCTAGGAGATCCGCGACTCAAGGAGACGAGCGAAGACGAAATCAACGATCAAGTTCTTTCCTCTTGTAGATCTTGAGAGAATTGTAACAAAATTGTTGATAAATAAAGGTGAAATTTCTATATCTTGCTTTCTTTGCATTCTTGCATCATGATTAGATCTCAATTCTTGATTGTGTTTCTTGTTATGATGTTTGAGTAAAACTCCGCTCGTGAAGGAGTCGAGAGAATCAATAGATGATGATATTATAAATCTTGAAACAATTCTTAAGTCCTATGAGTTTTGTAAACCTTAGTAAATTGAAGAATCGACGATCTAGTTTCGAGCGATACTTTCTTGATTGTTTTCGCTCTTAATTAGGGATCCACGATCGATTCTTGAATTTACTAGAGGCTAGAATGTGTATGAAATCAACGAAAGGACAAGAGATAGATGATGAAACCCTAGTTTCCGTAAGAAATCCCTAATTCTCGTTGATCGTCATCGATCTAGCATCAAATCATCTATGGATAAGAAAACGTAATCAATAAGTTTTCATCACGTCTATAGATTCGATCGATTCCTACGAGCCTCACTTCGATTCTTGATTACTAATTGGATTGGATATCATCAATTCTTGATTCTTGATTTTTATGTTTTCTTGACATTAGATTTTAATAATTCTTGAAATTCACTTTTAAATCTTGAATTGAATTGTCTTTTCTTTTCTTTTTAATCTTCAATTCATCTAATTCAATTACGAACGGATCTCACTTTCCCTGTGGATGATCCGCACTCGCTAACGCGCTACAATCGACACCGTTATTGATTGCGGTCAAAAATTTCTTTGATTGTGAAACTTCATTTCTAAAACACGACACATCGAGAAAACGAATCAATCAAATGGCGCCGTTGCCGGGGATCGTGTGCTAATTTGTTCGTTTTTGACATTTGATTTGAAAATTTTATTCCATTAGAATTTTTGGATCTAAACTCACACAATTACTAAACAACTCGTTGTGATTTGTTGCAAGGAAATCTGAAATCTGCTGTGCAATTGGAAAAATATTTGGAATATTCCAGAGGACTCAGGAGGTGAACAAGAACAGTTACTGTGAATTTTGTGCAGTGATCAAACAGTACAACCGCACATCCGCGGCAAGAATAAGTACATTGCGGTGGAACCGCGGCGTTTCAGAAGCGTTGCTGCACCAAAATTTTTAGGTATAATTCTCACTTTCTTATCTCCTCCCTCATCTGCTCCTTTAACAATTTGCTGCAGGTTTCTTTGCAAATAATTCGTAGCACCGCAAAAAAAAGCAATAAAAAGTGTGCTTGTTTTGATTCTTGGTTGTTTGCATATCAATACGGAATTTAAGGGGCACGGCCAAATTCAGATTAGGTGGGGAGTTCATTACCCTTCCTAAGCCCCGAAAATCACAAAACTGCATCCGCATTACCCTCATTAACTAAAAGAAATCTAGACATGACTCTAAGGACAGTCGCGCTCACTTAGGACAGGAGAAGGTCGTGGGTAATCTATTGCTTATCCGCGTTTCTTTTGTGGTGTCTAAGGCAAGTGTGTCTAAGGCAAGTGGTTACTTAATTAGGCCCACTACTTACGTAGTGGAGAACCTCCCACTTACCTGGCACTTACCTGGCCACAGGAGGGACAAAGAGGCAGTGGAGGATTGATCCTGCGACTTGTCTTTTGGCAGTTAGGAGCGGTCTAGAGCCTTAACCTAGGTGACCATTAGACTTAGGGTTTTGTTTGTGCATTTGTTGTGATTTGCATCATTTTTTCAAAAAAATCTGTATTCTTTTTCAAAACAAACACCACTTCATTCATTTCCCCTAATTATCTTAACGCTGCCACTTGTACTAAACCCTTTAGTGCAAGATAGGCTGTACATGGGATTCTAGTGCCCGTTTAGTCCGCGTTCCCTCGATCTACTCCGAAGTCGGTATTTCTACGTTTACTTCTTCTTTACCCACCACCACACCCACTTCGATGGACAATTCTCCATCGAACTTCTTTACCACTACTCTGCCGCCGTCCGCAGGTGCGCAGAATCCACCCCGCATCTCTCTCCAGGAGAGATGTTACCCTATGCGAGGTCCTCTTTCGACCTGTCTCACCATTCCACCAGCCAACGGAGACAATTTTGAAATAAAACCCCAATACATCAATCTTCTACCAAAATATCACGGTCTCGAGTCTGAAGACGCATATGTCTTTATTACAAAATTTGAAAATGTATGCGCAATGATGGGTACTTCACAGCTTTCTGTGGATGCTATGTGTCTCCGTCTTCTTCCATTTACTTTGTGCGATATAGCCGAGAAGTGGCTGTATAACACAACCGCACATTCTATTTCGAACTGGGAAGAATTCGTTGCAGCATTCCTTAAGAAATTCTACCCGAATCATAAAACAGCTCGAGTCCGTAGCGAAGTAAATCAATTCACCCAGCTTCCGAATGAACCATTCTCGAAGTGTTTTGAACGCTTCAAGGATCTGTTGGTTCAATGTCCACATCACGGAATCCCCAGATGGGATCTGTGCAGAATCATATATGAGGGCATTAATCCTACCACTAAACAGAACCTTGAAGCCATGTGTCAAGGCAATTTTATGACCAAAGATGATGGGGAAGCTTGGAAATTCCTAGAAGATTTCGCTGAAAAATCTTTACAGTGGGAGGGTGTGAGTCAATCGTCTAGGGGTGGCATTCACCAAATTGATGTTTCCATAGGTGTCAAAGCTGAGATGGAAGCAATGCAAAAGAAGCTCGAGGTTATGGAACATAAATTTTTAGCAGCCTCCCTAAATCAGATGTCACTCTCCAAAACTGTATGTGGATGTTGTTCTGATCCTTCTCATTTGACGGAAGAATGTCCATTGAATTCTCTGTTTCCAGGTCACGAGCATACCAATGCTGCTTTTCAAAGACCTAGAAACGATCCATATTCGTCCACATATAATCAGGGTTGGAGGAATCACCCTAACTTTGCTTGGAACGAACATCAAAATCAAAACACGGTTCCAAATCAAAACAATTTTCAAATGGCTCTTCCACCACAACAACAACCATTTCAACTGACTCAGCACCCCTACCAATCACAAAACTTTTAAGTTCCAGTCAACACACATGCACCGTATAATCCTGCACAGTTGACTGGTACTGATCTCTCCGCTTCACTCGAACGGACTTTTGAAATGTATATGAAACGAATGTCGGCTGAATTTAGGTCTTCCCTCGATAAATTTGAGAAAAACTCTGACCTCCAAGCTGAGAGTTTAAAATCGATGGAAGCAGAAATTGGCCGATTAAAAGCCGAAATGAGTGCGAGAGAAAAAGGGAAACTTCCGTCTCAACCCCTACCGAATCCTGGGCATTACAATGTAAATGCCATCACAACGTTGAGATCAGGAAGAGTGCTGAATAATCATGTTGGGGAAGAGTTTGATGATACTGAAAGATCTATCAATAACACCCCGGCTGAGACCTTTCCTTACACACACACTTCTATTTCTGATCCTTGTTCTTCTACCCTACCGCCTTCTCACGAGCCTATTCTCTGTTTCCCTCTAGGCTCGACACCTCAGCAACCCTTTTCTATTCCTCCACAGACGATCCCCACTCCTATTCTGGGATCACGTCTACACACACCACTTCTCCTATGATGGACCCAGCTCTTATTACTAAAGCTTCTTATCCTAATCGGTTAAGGGGTAACAAATCGAGTCCACATATGGAGAAGATTATGGAAATATTCAAACAGGTTAACATCAACATCCCTCTCCTAGATGTTATTAACCAAGTCCCCGCTTATGCGAAAATTCTTAAAGACTTGTGCACTAGAAAGAGGAAGACTCAAGTGCCAAAGAAGGTCTTTATGACAAATAATGTTAGCACTGCTTTTACCCTACAGCTACCAAAGAAACGTAAAGACGATATCAATTTCTATTGGGGGTAAAAACATTAACCGTGCTCTTCTTGACCTTGGCGCAAGTGTTAACCTGCTTCCATATTCTGTATACGAGCAGTTAGGGATTGGAGAGTTGATACCAGCTCATTGCACTCTCCAAATGGCAGACCGTTCAATCACCAAACCTAGGGGTGAACTGGAGGATGTGTTAATAAAAGTCGGGGAATTTGTATTCCCTATGGACTTCATTGTTCTCGATACACAACCTGTAGCAAACCCACAGAGCCAAATTCCGGTGATTTTGGGTCGACCATTCCTTGCCACTTCCAATGCTGTCATTAACTGTAGAAACGGTTCAATGAACTTATCTTTTAGAAAGATGACAATTGAACTGAACATCTACAAAATTGGAAGTCAGCCATCTGAACCCTCTGCTCATATACTTGATGTGTGCTCTGTCCACGAGATTGCTCCCGAAAGTTGCGGAGTTGATGAACTTTGCTTTGAAGATCTCGACGACACTACCACATCAATGTTTGATCTTGCACATCTTAGTGACGACACATTTTCCACGCTTGAGTCCGACACTCTTGACTCATCACCATCCGAGTCTGTATCTTTTACAGGCTATGAGCTTCTTTGTGACTCCGAATATCATTCGATGATCCCACCTTCTATTATTTCTCCGCCAGCAATAGATCTCAAACTTTTACCTTCTCATCTTAAATATGCATATTTAGGTGAGAATGAGTCTTTACCAGTTATCATATCCACTTCTCTAGCATCAGAGCAAGAGAATGCACTTCTAACGGTATTGAGGTCTAATAGGCAGGCGTTTGGTTGGACTATGGCGGACATTAAAGGGATTAGTCCCTTGATAGTAGAACATCATATACATTTGATGGATGAAGCCAAACCAACCCGAGAACTACAGAGACGGTTGAACCCCGTCATGAAGGATGCGGTGAAGAAAGAAATCGTCAAATGCCTTGACAATGGTATCATTTACCCAATTTCCGATAGCCAATGGGTAAGTCCAATTCATGTCGTCCCTAAGAAATCTGGCATCACAGTCATTACCAATGAGGCTAACGAGTTAATCCAAACACGCACTCAAACTGGGTGGCGTGTATGTATTGATTACAGGAAACTCAATGCCGCTACGAGGAAAGACCACTTTCCTCTACCCGTCATTGACCAGATGCTGGAACGCTTAGCTAGACGTGAATATTATTGCTTTATGGACGGATACTCTGGCTATAATCAGGTCCCTATTGCCAAAAAGGATCAAGATAAAACCACATTTACTTGTCTTTTTGGTACCTTTGCTTATAGACGCATGCCCTTTGGGTTATGAAATGCTCCTGCTACATTTCAGCGGTGTATGATGGGGATATTCTCGGACATGGTCAAGAATTTTTTGGAGATTTTTATGGACGATTTCTCGATTTTCGGAGACTCTTTTTCTGACTGCCTATCGAATCTTGACATGGTTCTTACTCGTTGTAAAGAGAAGAACTTAACTTTGAATTGGGAAAAATGCCATTTCATGGTCCAAGAGGGAATTGTGCTTGGACATGTTATTTCACGAAAAGGCATTGAGGTTGACAGAGCTAAAATTAATGTAATTCAAAACCTTCCTCATCCCAAAAGCGTCAAGGATATCCGATCTTTTCTTGGCCATGCAGGCTTTTACAGGAGATTCATTAAGGATTTTAGCAAAATTCTTAGACCTTTAACTCTTCTCTTGGCCAAGGATACGACCTTCTACTTTGACTCGGATTGTGAGGCAGCATTCAACTCACTCAAACACACTCTCACTACAGCCCCCATTTTATCGTCTCCAGACTGGAACCACCCTTTTAAACTTATGTGTGATGTATCAGATTTTGCAGTTGGTGCAGTCTTAGGACAGCACATTGAAAAGATCCACACGTGATTTATTATGCAAGTAAAACCCTGAACGATGCTCAAATGAATTATACAACTACCGAAAAAAACTTTTGGCGATTGTATTTGCATTAGAGAAATTCAGGCCTTACTTGATTGACTCACCAATTGTTGTGTACACTGACCACTCCGCCTTGAAACATCTTTTGGCGAAGAAAAATGCTAAAGGTAGGCTAATACGTTGGATCCTTCTATTACAAGAATTTGATCTTGTTATTAAAGATAAGAAAGGATGTGAAAACGTTGTAGCCGACCATCTTTCACGCATCTCTTCTTTACCTGTGACCCTGCCAATCAATGATTCTTTTCCAGATGAACAGCTCTTGAACGTATCCGATGAACCATGGTTCAGGGATATTGTGAACAATCTTGTCACAGGACTTATCCCCAGCGAATGGTCAAAACGGGACAAACATCATTTTCTATCCCAAGTAAAACACTTTTACTGGGATGAACCATATCTGTTTAAGTATTGTCCTAACCCGATCATTCGCCAGTGTGTCCCGAATGAGGAATTCAAGAGTGTTCTATCTTTTTGTCATAATCAGGCATGTGGGGGTCACTTCGGTCCTAGAAAGATAGCGGAGAAGGTTTTGCAATGTGGTTTCTATTGGCCGACCTTGTTCAAGGACGCATTTGATCATTGCAAAACCTGTGCACAGTGTCAACACACGGGTAGGATTTCCTGAAGAAATGAGATACCACAGCAACCCATCTTAGTGGTTGAAATTTTCGACGTTTGGGGAATTGACTTTATGGGTTCTTTTCCTAACTCCTTTGGGAATCTGTACATACTACTTGCGGTTGATTACGTCTCAAAGTGGGTTGAAGCTATTCCTTGTCGCACTAATGACAAAAAGGTTGTCATTAAGTTCTTAAAAGAAAACATCTTTTTGCGATTTGGACACCCACGCGCTATCATTAGCAATAACGGGACACATTTCTGCAACAAATCTTTCGAAACTTTGATGCGGAAATACGCAATCAACCACAAACTTTCCACACCCTATCATCCCCAAACGAGCAGGCAGGCTGAGATTTCAAATAGACAGATCAAACAAATTCTGGAGAAGACTGTTGCTAAGAATAGAAAAGATTGGTCGACCAAATTAACGGATGCTCTTTGGGCATTCCGAACTGCATATAAAACCGATCTAGGGATGTCTCCTTATAGGTTAGTGTTTGGGAAGGCTTGTCACTTACCAGTCGAGATTGAGCACAAAGCAATGTGGGCCATTAGAGAAATCAACTTTGACTTAAATCAAGCCTGCAACTTTCGGAAGCTGCAATTAAATGAGCTAAGCGAACTCCATGATGAAGCTTATGATAACGCTGTAATTGCAAAGAATCGGACTAAGGTATTTCACGATAAAAACATTTTGAGGAAAACATTTACACCTGGTCAACAAGTCCTTCTTTATGATTCACGACTACACCTTCACGCGGGTAAGCTACGATCTCGGTGGAAGGGACTTTTTGTTGTGCGGTCTGTATACCCGCACGGGACAGTTGAGGTAGAAAATGTTAAAAACGGTACATTTTTCAAAGTGAATGGACATAGATTAAAGCCGTATTTTTCCACTGACCCCACGGAGGAGCTCCTGTTTTTACAGGAGCCATTTTATCTTGATTAAAATTCCTCCGTCTCACCTCCATGTCCTGTAAATTATTGAATCATTTTTTGAATGGAGGTGAGTGAAAAGAATAAGTTTGGGGGATGATTTTCACTTAAATATTTTGCCCCCGTTAATAAATTTCCTCCCAGGCTTACAGGTTCTTATGATCTAGAGGATGGTAACAGTGAGGACACTGTTTAAAACAAGTTTGGGGGAGGTTTGTGCTTATTTTCGCATCATTTGCATCATACTTTGCATAAGCACAAAACATTTTAAAATCTATAAAAATTTTAAAAATTTCAAAAATATAAAAGAAAAATTTGTACATAAATAAGATAATAAAAGATTAGATAGTGAAAAATTACATCTAAAAGATTGGAAAAATTTAAGAAAACCGAGAAATTAGAAGTTTTCTTAAACGAACTAGTAATAAGTAGTTATGAGCCGTTGTCCCAAGGGTTAGTAAGATGAAGGAAGTCACTAATCTGAGAATAAAAATAAGTCTGAAAAATAGTTCCTATTCTGGAAACCAAACATTTGAATGTTGATACCCTACTATATGCACTTACACACGTCTTGAAAATCGGGATAGTAGAGGATACCTTGAAATGCTCTTGTCTAAAAGCCAAAGTATGAAGGAAATAAAAAATGAATAAAATATAAAATGGTGAAGAAAAATGAACACTGGTTTTGTTATCGCCAAGGCAGCAATAAAAAAATATAGCGAGGGTGCTTCATCACCTAGTGCCTTAGACCAACTGGTCTGGGAGTCACTGCTAAGCCTTAGGTGGTGCAAGACGAGGAAAAACACCTAATAAGCAAGCACATGAGTAATCGGTCGGTTAGTACCTCAAGAAGTATTAACGGTCGCATGAAAATGTGTGAGCAAATCCATATAAATATTCATCAGTTAAAAAGTACTGAGGCAGATGGGCAAGAGTATGATAGCTTGAATTGAATTCTCCGGGTGTAGGGATGTATTTTACACACACGTAGGGTTATACGATCGATGTTTGGAAGAAAGATAGGAATGAAGAATAAAGACGATGTTTTATTGAGGGATGATGTGATTTCTAACATCTTTTCATGACTATTAAGATAGGGCTCATGACAACCGAAAAGCTAGTGTAGTTGGAAACTCTAATTTTCAAAGTCTTTCTTTTACAATTCTTATCTTTAAATGTAACTTTCACGGTCTTCCTTTTATTATGGGATTTTGTGGGTGCAATCCGCTGAAAACCCTCAGGAGACAACACTCCTCCTACTAAGGACACCTAGAGGTTTAAAGACTTGCTGCACGTGCTCAGTGCAATCGTGTTGCCTACGAAAGTGTGCTAGTTGGTTTTTCTTTTTCTTTATTTTCTCCTTCTCTTTTTAATAAAATAGTTCATTCGAGACGACCGAAAATAAGTTTGGGGGAATTTGATCAGTCGAAAATATTGCATTTTTAACGCGACAATTTCCCTACCATTTGCACTCATCTAGAGGTGTTCGGTATTAATATAGCACATTTTAGCAAAACAGCCGTAAAATGCCAAATAACTTGTGGTGTATACTAAAACCGGCATTTTTGAGGGAAATTGAGTGTTTATCATGGCATCGCATCATCTTTGTATAGTGCACCACTTGTCTCGTGAATCTGTGCAGGAAGTTTCAGGAACAGAGCCAAAATTGTCAAAAGTGTTGATAAAAATGCGCCAAGTCAAACACTTGGGATCTGGCAGTGATATAAAAAGAAATATAAAATTACACATAGCATAAAAGTGCCACAAAGCCAGCAGAAAGTCAGCCTGGAAAAATCATGCAAAGACCAACCCAAAGGACCGCGGATCCGCGGCCCGAACCCCCTTCCCGCGGCGGATCCGCGGCCACGTCATACTGACATCGGCAAAACTCCACTTCAGGCTTCTCAGTTCAGCTTCAGAACTCATTCAATATACTTCAAAGTTCAGAGATCTCTAGAAGTTTCTGCCAGAACAGCAAGATTTTGGGTTCAAGCTAATCACTCTCAAGCTTCTTAAGCAAGCCACTTAACTACCTAAAAGCCTAGAAGCTTCTCCCTAACCTCCAAGCTTATGAAGGAAGCTACCCCTAACTAACTAACTCTAGAACCTTCTACCTAACTACCAAGCTTACAAAGGAAGCTA
Source organism: Agapanthus africanus (assembly GCA_030015575.1). Classification (NCBI taxonomy): domain Eukaryota; kingdom Viridiplantae; phylum Streptophyta; class Magnoliopsida; order Asparagales; family Amaryllidaceae; genus Agapanthus; species Agapanthus africanus. The sequence goes on from JASDDO010000029.1 coordinate 215,110,951, forward strand.
AACAAAACCTAGCTTCTAAAGGAAGCTAATCTTAATCAAGGCTATAAAAGGGACCCTAAGGCTTCACTTCTAAGGTTGTTGATTCCTTCATCTCTTCCCACAAGTTGAGTGACACAACCTGTACCTCCAAACCCTAACCCTAATCCAATCACCAAGCCAAAAATCAAGAACACCGAGTACCAAATCAAGCAAAGAAGCCTTCAATCCTTTAGAAAGCAACGCCGGACTTCATCGGAGCAAGTGATCCTAGGAGATCCGCGACTCAAGGAGACGAGCGAAGACGAAATCAACGATCAAGTTCTTTCCTCTTGTAGATCTTGAGAGAATTGTAACAAAATTGTTGATAAATAAAGGTGAAATTTCTATATCTTGCTTTCTTTGCATTCTTGCATCATGATTAGATCTCAATTCTTGATTGTGTTTCTTGTTATGATGTTTGAGTAAAACTCCGCTCGTGAAGGAGTCGAGAGAATCAATAGATGATGATATTATAAATCTTGAAACGATTTTTAAGTCCTATGAGTTTTGTAAACCTTAGTAAATTGAAGAATCGACGATCTAGTTTCGAGCGATACTTTCTTGATTGTTTTCGCTCTTAATTAGGGATCCACGATCGATTCTTGAATTTACTAGAGGCTAGAATGTGTATGAAATCAACGAAAGGACAAGAGATAGATGATGAAACCCTAGTTTCCGTAAGAAATCCCAAATTCTCGTTGATCGTCATCGATCTAGCATCAAATCATCTTTGGATAAGAAAACGTAATCAATAAGTTTTCATCACGTCTATAGATTCGATCGATTCCTACGAGCCTCACTTCGATTCTTGATTACTAATTGGATTGGATATCATCAATTCTTGATTCTTGATTTTTATGTTTTCTTGATATTAGATTTTAATAATTCTTGAAATTCACTTTTAAATCTTAAATTGAATTGTCTTTTCTTTTCTTTTTAATCTTCAATTCATCTAATTCAATTACGAACGGATCTCACTTTTCCTGTGGACGATCCACACTCGCTAACGCGCTACAATCGAATCCGTTATTGATTGCGGTCAAAAATTTCTTTGATTGTGAAACTTCATTTCTAAAACACGACACATCGAGAAAACAAATCAATCACTTACCGACCTCACATCGGGACATCCGACGAACAACATCATCTCTGGACCGATCTATTCTAGATCTGAGTAAGACTCTCCATACTGGAAATCTTCAACTCAACTGGGTCTGCGTCGGCGCATCAAATCTGACGAATCATTTCCGTCTCTCAACTCAAGATAGACTAGCTATCTCCTGTCGCATCTCTGCCTGAAAGCTCCAGCGATCTCAGCTCTGGAAGCGACATCACATCAATCTCAGCAACAGCTGGGTCATCTGTCTGCACGGTAGATGACATCAAAATCTCTAAGGTATGCTGTACATCAACAGTCCTCTCACAATAGGCTGCCTCTAACAATGGCCCGATCATCCGGTACAAAACTGCACACTCGTCTCAAACGAGAGGTCACAACACAACACTATATCGATACGTTCCCATGTCACCAGAAAACACGATGGTCAGTCCTCGTCCACGACGAGCTCGCCCTGACCGCATCACTAGCAGCAGCTCAATCTGCGCTCCAACCATGGTGACAGGAACCTCAATCAAGTATCGACGAAAATAGATCATGGGATGAAAAAATCAACAGATCCAGAATGAATACATAATCATAAGGAGAAACGGAATCAGTGACGGTATGATCATGGAAACGAATAGAATCAAGGATCTCAAATGGATGTATAATCAAGGAAACGAAGAGAATCACAAGTCTCAAGATATGTACATCCTAAGGTCACTTAAGTGGAGTATCGTATCTTAAATATGCCGTGGAACATACGTACGGTACATCACTCTACTCAAGCTAACTACTCCATCAATCAGGGTCAGCTTATGTAACGAAAGTTCGGGTCTAATACCCCATGTTCAAGTCTAAGTTCCGTAAGGTCAAGCCTAAGTACTGAAATAGATTACGCCCCAGACTCCACATAGTCAAACCTAAACTCGAACTAAGGTTAAACCTAGCGCTCTGATACCAACTTTGTCAGGACCCGAATTTAGTTCATGAGGCACTTAAATCACGCAACGTCTAAAAGCGCAACGTAAATTAAGTAAGCCGAAACCCAGAAATCTAAACCCCCTTTTTTTTTGAATGTCGGGCAGCACCTCCCTCGAATATTTTGATCCAAAACAGATATACAACAATATATAGGCATCCCCAAGCGGGAGCTAGCTCTTCGCCAATCGGCGGGGTCATAACCATGCAAGACAGAAAATAAGTATACGACGCCCAACGGTGAAGATCAACACAAGGAATAAAATAAAGCAAGACACCAAACCAACCAAGCGAACATATAACCCATCGCTCAAGTCTGGCAACTACAAGTCTTGCTAAGTCTCACTACTTATATAAATACTAGTTTCTGATTTGATGGAGTTGACTAGATACAATAGGAATAGTAATACAAGAGTGGCACGATCCAACATATACCACCTATCCAAAGCAAATCACCCGAAAACAGCTGTGTGCTAGTGTTGCCGCTACTGATCCATGCGGTCAACCTGCAAAACTGTGGCACAACGGGGGTGAGTTGCCAACTCGTGAGTAGAAAACATCATCAAGTAGAAATCGAAATAAACAACGATTCCTAGGTCAACTATATCATAAAGGTAATACTATGATATCCAGGGTGACCGTATCTGCATATGTGCCAACAACATAATCAATGTCAATCAGCAAGTGGATCTCATCCAACCATATAATCAAAAGCCTGTATGCATGTGGATCTCATCTACGTGTCAACCAATAACATAACAACATCATGCATGTAAATATCATGAAAGCATATGCAGGTAAATATGAGGATATAAATCAACGTGTATCCCTCGCGACACATCAAAATCAGGGAACCTGAGTGTCCAACATCGACACTCGAAACATCATGAAACCCGTGTCCAACATCGACACGTAAATCCTCATACCTCAGGCACCGCATCCTCAGATCGGCCCTCAAATCTGTAAGTCTCATGGAACCTGAGTGTCCAACATTAACACTCGAAACATCATGAAAACATATGCATGTATATATGTGTGTGTGTGTCCCTCAATGACACATCAAAATCATAGAACCTGAGTGTCCAACATCGACACTCGAAACATCATGAAATACTCGTGTCCAGCATCGACACGTAAATACTCATCTGTCAAGCGCCGTCACCACGACTGGCCCTGATTTCATGTCCGTACATAACTCCGGTCGATATCCACATGATAACCGCCGAGTCTAAATACTATCACCGGTAGGTACTAGCCCGCCTGCCAGGCTCATCGTCTATACCACGAAAATCACCTCTTGCCCCGGAGAACCATACCGGGTCCACCATGTAACCGTGGACGATGCCTACCGCTCCTCGAATCGGGTATCTAACATAAGTCTCAGAACCGAGAAAACTCATGGTGGACGCACTGAAATATCATATCAAGAGAAACCGGGTTTTCAAACAATACATAATTTTCTTGAAATACCCCCACGGTTCTCAAATCCATAAATCACATGAAATCCGTATATCAATGCGTAAATCCATGCAAAACTGATGTATGCAACATAAAATAGCAATATGAGCATATTAAGGGAAAACCGCTCTTTTAAATGAATCCAGTTTTAAGATATATCATGTGGTTCCCAATTCATCCGAAATCAAGTGCAGCATCATATGAGGTGTACATGTAACTATAGCAAGATATTGTAAGTGTACGGTAGCGCCCCGGCCGTCTGTCCGAGGCCAAAATGCGGAAATAAAAACTTTTCATAAACTAGAAACCGGCGCTATCGTATACTTTAAATCCGGATCGAACCATTAACCTATAACTAGCAACTAGAGAAAGGGTTGGAAAGTTATACCGATCGATCCGTGTCTTTCGGTCTTTGGCCACCATCCTAAGCTCCTCGCGGCATCTCTGGTCTCGATCTCCTCGTCAGAAAGGGCACCACATCTTCGAGTCTTTTTACGGGCTCCCGCTTCATCCGAAGCAAGTCGGGCACGAAGTTTGCTAGCCGACGTGCCCAAGGTGATGTAGAGAATGTGTGTGATCACTTAGTCTCAAGCACCCATTGATTCTCATCACATGAGAGTGTATGGATGGAGGTTGAAGATGATGCCATTGATGGAATTTGTGAGCTAGAGGAAGAAGAAAAAGAAGAAGAAGAAGATGCACTTTTTCTTTTTGTGTTGTGAATGATAATATGAGAGTAAGAATGAGAGTCCCAGAGATAACCTTGCCTCATGGCTGCCCTCTCTCTCTCTACATATCATTTCAACACAAAATCAATCAAATAAAAAGAGAAAAGAGACTATGAGTCACTAATGAAGTCTATGTCACGTTAAATGCACAAAATGATGATTTCTAGCTCATAATTTCCATATGCAAACATTAATCCAAATGTTTGCAACAATAAAAAGATACGGCAACATCTAAAGTAACTCGTGACGGATCACAAGGATACCCCTCACCTGTATATACATACCTGCATCCGCATTCCGACTGAATGCAAATGCGATGAGACTAAAGTAATCCAACAAATCTAATACAAGGACCCGACTTAAACCAAAGCCCACTAGTATGAACCATCCGATCATGATCCGTGCACTACTGCACATATATGATCGGACCCTGCCATATATCATACGGCCTCTACAACGTTTCGCCCGAAACTTGAGAAACTGTCTGTGGGGGACTCTAAAGACTCATCAATACTTTGGCTGTGGATTTAACCTCTAGCACGTCAGTGGTACTAGCCGTACGTAACGGGCTACCAGGTATTGACCAAAAGGGAGGTCGATGAGCGAACTCATCCTGACACCCTACTAAGCCTATCAGTGACAATATCCGTACAGTCCGGTCCGTTCTTCTATGAGCACCGCATGGCGGGCCTAGGGGGTTGGTAAAAGTCAGACCCCCAAAACGGTACAAGTCGTGTCGGAGTGTAGCCTAGAACACCCCGAGATATTACTGGAATACCTACCAGTAAATCTCCTGCCTTGGCCAAGGACTTCGTGTAATGGCTCTCCTAGACACAGAGCGATCTCACCCCCAATACCGGGAGAGACGAAACCCCTACCGATCCGCTCACTGCCTCCATGTGGCTCGGGACCGTACCCAACTAAAACCTGTTTGCACGACTCCTTTGAGCCGTGGTAGGGTAGTAATCAAAGCACAGTAGGAACTCACACGAGACAAATGACGATCTCAGGTCAATGAACTAACCTGTACACATGTCACCAGGGAACTGCTATCTGACGTCAGGTATAATACCAACTAGCATGTTCCCGGCGAGTCCTGTCCGGTGTACTCATAACCCAATAAAAAGAAAAGAAAATGAATTCTTATCATAATGTTAACTAGAGTCAAGTGTAGAGAATGAATCATGGTTAGTGGGAATGGTTAGGGTTAAGGATGAGATAAGAATGGTTGACTTGATCAAAGTTTCATGAAGCTTCAACTAAACTCCAAATTAAGCCACCATTCTTTTCTCCTCTTTTCCAAAATGAATAAACAAATAAATAAATGAATAAATAAAGGAAATGAAACCCTAACCATTCTTTTAACCATGGTTTAATTCTTTGCACTTAACCAAGTAAACATGTATCATCAAACATGATACAATCAAATGCACAAAATCATATCGCATATGTAATGCGCACACCCGAGTGAGAAAATCCATTTAAAGTGAACCGATACTAGTTAATGCAAAGTAATATATCAAATATATAATTATGCATCAAATCATTAAATCAACACTTGATTTAACGATCCGGTCATATCGCATATAACCGACTAATATCAACAGTAACAACTTATCGAATCAACACTTGATCCGATAACCCGGCTATATCGCATATAACCGATCAATGTCACATCGCGAGATTCGAATACAGTATCACATACCGTATTATTCTCGGTCCCGCACATATCTCATATGCGCTCCTATTTCGTTTCGCTTGAGCCAGGAAACCTCTGTGTAGGACTCTAAAGACTCGTCAATACGCCGGCAGCAGATGATGATCATATCAAACACCCACAAGCCGCAAGCGGTCTGCTAAACGTAACGGCCACCCGGGTATTGAGCGATCTGAAGATCGACGAGCAAGCCCGCTCACACTCCAGTGAATCCGACCAGTAACACTACCGTACAGTCCGGTCTGATCGTCTGATATGTCGCATATCTCGCCTAGGGGTGGTAAACGTCAGACCCCAATAGCTCGATAAGTCGTGTCGATATGAGGTCTATAACTGTTCGAGAAACTACTGGTAACGCTTACCAGTAAATCTCAGCAACCCTGGCCAGGGATTTCCTGTTATAGCCAATCGAACACAGCACAACATCAACCCCCTATACCGGGAGAGACGAATCCCCTCCTATCGCTCATTGCCTCCATGTGACTCGGGACTGTACCCAAAAACCACCGTTTTGCACGCCCTCTTGGACGTGGTAAGATGGAAATCAAAGCACAGTGGGAACCACACAAGACTCTATGACGATCTCGGGTCAACAGACTACTCTGTACCAGTGTCACCAGAGAACTGCCATCTGACGTGAGGTATAATACCATCTGGGAGTTCTCGGCGAGTCCGTCCAGTGTACCCAGTCTCTACTGAGCACCCGTATATCATCTCTGATGTCAAACACCAATGGATATGGGATCATCCATCGCCCATCTGTATGGGTCGAGAAGGTATACGCTAGTCTACTCTGGTATATCGATGCCCCGTCTCGATACACCCACGACTAGGGACTTTGAAGGATGTACTTATGGACTACCATGTCCCCACTAGTATGATCCGCATCATAGTCCAGGTAGTCAAGCACACATCCTAAGGGCTTTACCAACATGTAACAGAGAGACAATCAGTATACACGTTAAGGTAAAGTGTAACCAGATAGCATACTATCATGTCGAGCAAGAAAGTCCTCCCTATATACGTCCTAGCATCCACTACAATATACATCCAATGTACAGTAATGGCCTCTAGGGCATACATATAACTAACAATCTCCCACTTGTACTAGGGCCATCTGTAGCAGTGGTTGTAGTATCTCATACTCAACCATCCCATAAAAGTCTCTCTCTGGAAACAGGCCTTTGTGAGTGGATCCGCTGTGTTGTCCTCTGAGTCTACTCTCCTAACCTCGATCACCCTGGAGATCAACCATCTCCATGATCAGGTGATACTGCCTTAGAATATGTCTGGATCACTGATGGGACGGACGTTCCTTGGCATAAGCCACAACTCCATTGTCACACAATGGGAGGAACATAGTTCATCTCATGAACCAATATACACCCAAACAGCCTCTTTGGTAGCATCTTAAGTAGCGATGTATCGTGCCTTTATCGTCTAGTATGTCACGGTATCTAGCTTGGAACTCTTCCAACATACCGTCCCTTTACTGAGGGTAAAGACAATGCCTGCGACTGACACTCAGTCGTCATTATCATCCTGGAACCCTTCCAGTGATTCTCCCCAGGATCGGTTGATACCGTCTCACTACATCTAGTGAGAATTCTAACATCCATTTAGATCTATCTCATAGATCCAAAACCCAGGATTTAGTAGGAATCATTTTGATCCTATTGAAGAATCTTTGTGATAAGCGGAGATTGATCGAGCGTAGCATAAGAAACTCCTTCCCTATCAAGAGTATGTCATCCACGTACTCTACGAGGATCGTCACAATACTCCCTACTACCTTTTTGTTTATACAAGGTTCATCTACCATTTTGATGATGTCAACTTCTTTGACTAATCCATCAAAACAGATGTTCCAACTCCGCGATGCCTGCTTTATCCTATAAAGCATCTTGCACACGTTTCCGCTGCTCCCACTGTCTACGAAGTCCTCTGGCTGTGTACTTATAGACGCACTCTTCTAAAACATCATTTAGAAAAGCAGTCATGACACCCAACCACCAGATATCGTAGTCATGGTATGTAGCCGTGACAAGTAGGATCTGGATGGACTTAAGCATAGATACTGGAAAAGGTTTCATCATTATCCACGCCTGGTCAATGACGAAAACCTTTAACTAGTCTAGCTTTGAAAGTCTTAACTTTTCCATCTACACCAAGTAATCTTCTCAAGATATACTTGCTCCTGATGGGGATTTAACCCTTCAGATATAGCAACTAAAGTCCATACTTTGTTGGTGTACATGGATTCCATCTCAGATCGCTAAGCATCCAGCCATTCTTACAGAGTCTCACTCCTGATGGCCAGCTCGAAACTAGTTGGGTCATCATCTCATGATGCATTCCTCGCTCCCACTGTCATAGAGAAACCGAAGTATCTCTCAGGTGGGTGAAGAACCCTACTAGATCGGCGGAGAGGCTGAGGTTCGTTGGAATCTACTGAATCTTTTGGTTCTATCAAATCATGTGCTGTAGTTTGTATAGCTGGAACATTTCCAGTTCTACATTACAGACCTTGCCTCGAGCTTGTCCGGATTTTGCTTTTAGACATAGGCCGGACAACCCAAAATCTTAACTGGCTTAAGACATGAGCTCTTCCCATTCCATATCTCATATAGAGTGGTAGGCAACTGATTTGATTCGAGCCGTATTCAATAGGTATGCAGCTTCTCAAGTGCATAACTCCCAAAAGGAAAAAGGTAACTCAGTAGTACTCATCATAGAGCACACCTTATCATATAGGGTGTGATTGCTCCACCCCGATATACCATCGTGCTATGGTGTATACGGAGGAGTAATGCTGAGAGAGAATCTCATTCTCCTTTAGAATAGTCCTGGAATTCCGTGCTCAAGTATTCTCCTCCTTGATCACATCAAAGGACATAATACTTATACCCGTATTAGTTCTCTACTTCTAACTTATATTCCGTGAATATCTCAAAAGGTTCGAACTTGTGTTTCAACAGGAACATAGGTCTGAATCTAAAGAGATCATCAGAGAACATAATGAAGTATAAAGAACCAGTCTTGGCATGTGTAGACAGGGGACCTACATACATCAACATGTATTATCCCAAGAGTTCACTAACTCTTTCTCTGTTTCCAATAAACAGAGCTAGTGTCATTATATCTTTGTGACATGACTGGCGAGTTTCACAAGATGTAAGTTCAAACTAATTTAAATATGCATCTTTATGTAACTCTAGCCAGTCGGGTCGCATTGATCTGACCTAGTCTACAATACCTCAAGAAGGATTCGTTCAATTCTGAACTCTTCCTCTTGTGTGTGATCCGTATACTAAGAACTGTAGTTTGATTTAGAACATCAACGCTTTTAGATAACGTGCCTGAACCGATCAACTTTTGATATAGGAAATGTTCAAAACATTATCCAACAATACAAAATTTTATCATTTCTTTACTTATAAAGAGACAGATATGATTTTGTATATCAGGTTCGGTATCTAATAACATTCGTTCAGAATCAATGTATCGTTAATACAGGGTGACAGTGACCGACAGACTTGGCTGCAACACTTGCCCCGTTTTCTGCCTCATGAAACTTATCATCCGTTCTCAGTTCTTTACCTTTCTGTAGCCCTATGTAACTGATTACATATCTTGGATCCTAATCCGGTATCATATACCCAGGACGTAAAGGATACTGAGAAACAGTTCTGTATATTGAACACACCCGAAGATGATGCATCAGCATGCACTCTCTTCGTTTGGGCGGCACGGGAAATCTGGTATTCCCCAATTTCCTGCTCTGTCTTATAACAATTATAAGTTGGAGCGGGACCAACGTTCCCCAGCTCAGTATAACAAGCGGGTTCGGTCAATAATCCGTTTTATTATCTTGATTAAGGCGTGATATGGTCGCTACCAGGAGAGAGAGAGAAGAAAACACTCAGCGTGCGCTCTTTCAAGAATAGATTGGTTATTATTTTATCTAATCAGGATGGCTCCCACTGCATTTTATCAAATCTTTCTTCAAACCCTAAAAGGAAAGACTAGCCGGGATTAATTACACACTACAAGTTCGCCAATCTTTCAGCCAGGCCAGTGTCGGTACTTTGAGGGAGGTCCCCCGTGCTTTCGCACGAACCTAATTAATGTAAACCTCGTTTTCCCAGAGGCATAACCTCGTTAACACCTTTCTAGACACCTACTTGATCGGCTAATTGTAATATGTAAAACTCTCCCAGGAGTAACTCTTACTCGCAGCGGGTATCGGGATCCAACTATCTCATAGAAGGTATGCAGTCTCATTGCAAATTTCAACACTTGAAATTCCCGATAATCTTTTGCCCCTAACGTGCTATGACCTTGACGAAAGCCAACAAACCATAGCCCGCTAGTCAAGTTCAACCCGTACATTTCTTGATCGAATTAAACCCACCCGCACGACCCTTGACGAAAGCCAACAAAGCCGCACGACTACCCTAATCCAATCGCATCGTATGCTGGCAGATAAGCAGCATATAGCTACCGCACACTGCACCTTGACGAAAGCCAACAAATGCAGCACGAATACTATATACAACTTATCTGAAATGACGGAGGGCTACGACAGGTTTTTCTGAAAACCTATTGCGTAATGAACTTGATATCGTTGTAGAATCAAATGATTTTAAAATGGAGTGCTTTTGAGGCTTTTCTAGTTTTGCTAAAGGAGTCACTCCCGGTGAAGGGATCGTCGGTCCTTTCCTCGTCGAATGAGGTGCGGGATATATCATATATATCACTGTGCAAAGCAAAAACTCTTAAAAGCAATCAAAAGACAAACCGAATTTGTAGCATCTGCCAGTTATTGCTAAAGGAGTCACTCCCGGTGAAGGGATCTCGGTCCTTTCCTCATCGAATAAGGTGCAGGATATATCACATATACCGCTGTGCAAAGCATGAACTGTAGCTACCTGTTTTATTTTGAAATTCGATTCTACAACATCTTAGGTTTCTTTTATTTCATTAATCACATTAATGAAGTCCCATCATTTAAGTACCTAATCATCACAGATAAATACGACGTACACTTATGCCATCCGCATTCGCCTCGATGTCCCCTCGTGCACCGTTAGGTTAGGTAACTAACGGCAGAGCGGGGCAGGGCTAGCGCGGGTGTAAAACATAAGTAACGCCTATATAATATATCATATATACTATATACTGTATCTATCACAGAACATCACATGATCACATCACAGATATCGCAGCAGAAGAAACATATGAAATATTGGATATACTAGGACGTCCGTGTTTTCAATACGAGCCAGTATAAAACACGGATTCCACGGTCGCGATGAATAGCCAAACCCACACCCCTAGACCCCTACGAGAGCGGCAAGCAACCCTACCAATTCTAGAGTTAGGAGACCCGGACTCGACTCCTCGAGTTGGTCTCCCACTGGACTCCAGAACCCGGTTACTTATGCCCTCCTCCTTGGGTCTATCCTAGTGCGGAAAAGTAAATAATATACAAACGGTGACAACTTCCGCAACCTGGAAGCGCCCAAAATAAAAGAATATTACATACAAGTTTTTACATGAATGAAAATGGAAAACACTCATCTCACATAAAAAACCCCGGCTATTCAAACACGACGATCCAATATAACATATCCAGCAACACATAACATCACATGTCATCAACGTAAGTAAATATGTCCATCCCAATTGTCGTTGACATATAGCAACGAAACCGGCGATATCACATATTACACTTACGGTCACAGAAAAGAAAGTGTAAAACTACAACAGTTGGAATCCGCAACCACCTCAGACATCGCATGCCTGACCAAATGAATTACTTAGACATCACATGCCTAATAATTATAAACCCCGCATTTTAGTCTCAAAATCGAAAACACTTTTCAATATCAAGTCGGGTAATTCAACAAGATTCCCGACATCCTGATCGAATACTCGTCGCAAACTTTAGTAGGCGGCCGCACCCCCAATACCGTCGACGAAGTGCACCAAGGCGGAACACCGCTACCGCGAGCACCCGAACGGATGCTTTCGGCGACGGGGTTCTCCTACAGTCACTTGGTCGGGGCTATGGAGTGAGGCTGTCTATTAAGTTTACCCGGCGAGTATCCGCGTACGCTACGTGATTGCGACGGACTTTTGATCACAACAAAATTCCGTGGCAACCGATCAAGTGAGACTAAATTGCTATGTTTATAACATTCATTCAGTTATCTCATAACTTCTTGTGAATTCCAATTATTGTATCCCATTCCAGATAATTAGAAAATGTTAAACTTTCCGAATGAACATTCGAACACCCAAGTTTTCCCGATACAGATCAACACATGAAATAAGTCTAACAACATTCAGTTCGTGCCTCAGTACCGACGGTCCAGCCGTAGAAGGGTCAAGCCAACGCCTCACATGTGGCACGCCGTACTGCCCCAAACCCGAAGGTTCAAAGGGTAGTTCAAGACGGTCACATAATCGAGTTAAGGTTTGTTGTCTTCTATAGGGACCATCGTGTTACTTGCACTACTTAGAACGTGATTAAACTACAGAAATATCCAACACTTGGAAATTTCCCGACAGGAGAAAAATTGGGTATTTATATCCGGTCGAACTTTTTAACATATTCAAAAAATTATCCGGAACGACACATAGACAAAGTTTGACAATCCGATCGAATGTATGAACTCCCAATACAACCCAAAATACTCAACTCTTGATTTCAGATTAAAAATTCCCAGGAAAACCAGCACTGAAAAATAGGAGTTACTGTGCAAAATTCAATGGCAGATAAGACAAAAGTGCGGCGGAAGGGCCGCATTAGCACGCTAATGCCGCGGTTCCGCCGCACTTTAGAAAGATCATTAGGTAATTTTTGCATCGTAATTCTTAGATTTACCTGCTTGTTTTTCTGCATATTTTTAATTTGCAAAAATCCACATTTTACAAAAATGTCCAGAGAGCATTTTAAAGTCGGGGTTTCGGGTCGATCGGACTTCTAACTCCGTCTACGCATCGCCTAAGGCTCTAGCTAGTCTCTGATACCACTGTAGGGTTCCTAGGCACTCTCAAGAGGTCTCACAAGGCATCAACCATGCCAAATTAAAATTTTAGCGGTGCCGGGAAACCCTAATACGGATCGTTTGCTAGATTTCTAGGCGAAAAAGCTAACTAGTTAACAATTAACTAAGAGATACGGAAATACAACCTTTGTAGATCCGGTGCTCCACCTCCACGGCTCCGCAACGAGGTCCTCTCCGCTGTCCAAATCAAATCCGGGCTCTAGAGTCGGCTTCGTCGGAGAAAAAAGGAGCTAGGTCGTCGATGTCCATGCCGAAGATGATCTACGTCGAGGCATCGCTAGATCAAGCTCACAACTTCACCAAGTCAAGAAACTTGTGAAGTAAACACACTCTACTACTTGGCAAGAGGTAGAGGATGAAGAAATAGTAAGTGGGTAGACTTTAGTTTTGGATTTCTAACTCATTTCCATCAATCACCATTGATGGAGCTTGCTTTTTCTTCATTTGAAGAATGAAGAAGATGAAGAAGAATATTATGATAAGTTAATTGAAAAAGAAAAGAAAATGAATTCTTATCATAATGTTAACTAGAGTCAAGTGTAGAGAATGAATCATGGTTAGTGGGAATGGTTAGGGTTAAGGATGAGATAAGAATGGTTGACTTGATCAAAGTTTCATGAAGCTTCAACTAAACTCCAAATTAAGCCACCATTCTTTTCTCCTCTTTTCCAAAATGAATAAACAAATAAATAAATGAATAAATAAAGGAAATGAAACCCTAACCATTCTTTTAACCATGGTTTAATTCTTTGCACTTAACCAAGTAAACATGTATCATCAAACATGATACAATCAAATGCACAAAATCATATCGCATATGTAATGCGCACACCCGAGTGAGAAAATCCATTTAAAGTGAACCGATACTAGTTAATGCAAAGTAATATATCAAATATATAATTATGCATCAAATCATTAAATCAACACTTGATTTAACGATCCGGTCATATCGCATATAACCGACTAATATCAACAGTAACAACTTATCGAATCAACACTTGATCCGATAACCCGGCTATATCGCATATAACCGATCAATGTCACATCGCGAGATTCGAATACAGTATCACATACCGTATTATTCTCGGTCCCGCACATATCTCATATGCGCTCCTATTTCGTTTCGCTTGAGCCAGGAAACCTCTGTGTAGGACTCTAAAGACTCGTCAATACGCCGGCAGCAGATGATGATCATATCAAACACCCACAAGCCGCAAGCGGTCTGCTAAACGTAACGGCCACCCGGGTATTGAGCGATCTGAAGATCGACGAGCAAGCCCGCTCACACTCCAGTGAATCCGACCAGTAACACTACCGTACAGTCCGGTCTGATCGTCTGATATGTCGCATATCTCGCCTAGGGGTGGTAAACGTCAGACCCCAATAGCTCGATAAGTCGTGTCGATATGAGGTCTATAACTGTTCGAGAAACTACTGGTAACGCTTACCAGTAAATCTCAGCAACCCTGGCCAGGGATTTCCTGTTATAGCCAATCGAACACAGCACAACATCAACCCCCTATACCGGGAGAGACGAATCCCCTCCTATCGCTCATTGCCTCCATGTGACTCGGGACTGTACCCAAAAACCACCGTTTTGCACGCCCTCTTGGACGTGGTAAGATGGAAATCAAAGCACAGTGGGAACCACACAAGACTCTATGACGATCTCGGGTCAACAGACTACTCTGTACCAGTGTCACCAGAGAACTGCCATCTGACGTGAGGTATAATACCATCTGGGAGTTCTCGGCGAGTCCGTCCAGTGTACCCAGTCTCTACTGAGCACCCGTATATCATCTCTGATGTCAAACACCAATGGATATGGGATCATCCATCGCCCATCTGTATGGGTCGAGAAGGTATACGCTAGTCTACTCTGGTATATCGATGCCCCGTCTCGATACACCCACGACTAGGGACTTTGAAGGATGTACTTATGGACTACCATGTCCCCACTAGTATGATCCGCATCATAGTCCAGGTAGTCAAGCACACATCCTAAGGGCTTTACCAACATGTAACAGAGAGACAATCAGTATACACGTTAAGGTAAAGTGTAACCAGATAGCATACTATCATGTCGAGCAAGAAAGTCCTCCCTATATACGTCCTAGCATCCACTACAATATACATCCAATGTACAGTAATGGCCTCTAGGGCATACATATAACTAACACCAATGAGCACTTGTATACATCTTAGGTGAACCAACTGACACCAATGGCTTGTGAGACCGGCCACCGCCCCTCGTCGGGGTCTCGACTGTATACACTAGTCTACTAATGGAGTATCGATGCCCAGTCTCGAAACTCCCACGACTAGGGACCACTTTAAGGATGTGCTTACAGACCCCAGCTCCCACGTATATGATTGCCATCATACTGCTGGCAGTCAAGCAAGAATCCTAAGGGCTCTATCAACGTGTAATAGTGACCTATAAGGTCACCTAAAGCAGTACACGATGATAAAGATACACCAGATAGCATACTATCATCTTGAGTAAGACTGTCCTACCGGTATAGGTCCTCCCTCAATTATTGCAATCACGTGCCTGTGATCCAATAATTGACTCTTAGGGCACTATATCCAACAGATATGTGTATCTATATGTAAGAAGGTATGTATGATGCATTTCATAAGCACAATAGCACAATGATCAACGTCTCAATGTCAATGACAATACAATACCACATAGGGGTATATGTAGATATAGCAAGGTATGTGGGTATATTTGTAAGTATGTATGCATGATGTACATGTAGCTATAGCAAGATATGGGTATATACCTATCAATAATGATATAATACCATATGGGTATATGTGTAAACATGTAGGTATAGCAAGGCATATGTGTAAGCATGTAGGTATATAGGTATGCTATATTTCATATGCACCATGAAAATAAGGATCATGTCTCAATGTCCCTAACCAATACAATATCACATATGTATAGGTGTAAGCATATAGACATAGCAAGGTATATCATAGCATGATGTAGCAATTCTACTGTGTAGTGACAGCAATTATCGATGATGAAGGTGTGTGAGCCGGCCAATCTGTGTAAGTGTAGCATACGCATCATCGATAATGGTGTAGGTGTACTAGCACAGGTATATATAAGGTAATGAGAATGACATGAACGTAGCATAAAGTACATCGTCAGCTAAATGCTACAAGGTATATGTGTTTACAATATATCCGAGTCGGTGAATCTATCAATCGGCATCCAGCCTCACAACATCACGTACGGTATAATCCATCGTACGACAGCATTAAACCAATAGGGATCCTATCAACCTATATGATAATGAGGGTACGGACCAACGTCTCGTACGGCATATCACTCATGATTCACAACATTATATGTATTTATATACCTACATCCCAGGTCACATCTGTATCAATCTCATATCGTAGACCAACAAAGGTATCAACTATCTCATATCGACTCGCATCCATTTAACGACATATCACACTAAGTCATCATATCACATCGTATACTCGTTCATCACATTAATATCTCTCATCATATTTGTATAAACGTCATATCTTATTAATTTCACAACACCTCTATCTCAATCTCGTGTCGTGTTTATCGATCTCGAACACACCTCATACCATTATCAACTCATACTTGTTCTCTTTCAATTCGTACCTATCATGATTCACTTCTCATATGTCAATATGTTCATTAGTGTCAACTTTTATCATATCATCGTTATTAAATCCTATACCCATGTCCGTCGCATATCATTTATCAGGATATAATAAACAAACGATCTTCCATATCAATGTTTGCGGGGGTGCTATACGCCATCCACCCGACTTCCCCCGTAGATATAAATCTACTCACCTGCTAAACTCCTTGCTTAGCCGTAGTCGATGTGCTTCGTCATCTCGGAATCCACACGAAGGTACCTACAATATCAACACATATCGCAATACCATCAAAATCAATGTCCGAAAACCAATACGGCATACGGTGCACTCATAGATTAGAACCTATAGGCTACGCATGCAGAACCAACTAAACAACCCTCGTCGTTGACGTATAAACATCCCACGACGGAAATCCAAACTCAAATACAAAACCAAGTTTTAGAAACCGCATAACACTAAAACAACAACAAGGGAAAACACCTCCAGATTTTGACTCAGGTAAAATTAGCCAATTCTGTACATGGGGTTGCTCTAGATATAGGATAACAATGCCACAGAAGAAAAATCGCCACATTTCACCATATGGAATAAATCTGCGGCCAAGTCAAGAGGAAATGGGCTCGGGTTTCTAGGGTAGGTTCCTGGTTGCCTGCACGTCTCTCTGTGTTCGCTAAATATTTTTCAGGTCCTCCGGGTCATAACAGATCACAAAATCCTAACACAAATCACACAAAATACGATATCGGCCACTTTCAAAGTTCGTATTTAAGGTTTATGTCTCAGGTCTTGGCCAGTAAAACACTCTCTAAGGTCAAGTAAACACTCACTACACCTCAAGTTATCATTTAACAGCAACTTATAATTTTCCAAGATCACCTAACCTATTTATACCGATTTCTAACTAAACTAGGATATATAACACAAATACTTAACTAAAAGTGTATGGATTACCTTGTTTGCAACCAAAGAACTTTCTTGAGTTGCCCAAGTCTTCAAAATCCAAACTTGCAAGGTCCAATGTGTTGAGGATGAAGGGGTGCATGTTTTTAATGAAGGGGGTATAGGGTTTTGGTGAAGGATTGGAATTATGGCAATGGGGTAGTGAGGAAGTGATAGAGATGATGAAGATGAAGTAAATAATGGAAGGGTGAAGGAAATGGGGCAGCCAAGTTAACCCTCTCTCTCTCTCTTAGCCTCACTCTCTCACAACTAATATCTCTCCCTACACTCACCTCTCTCACAAAATATCTATTCTTGTTTCTTCTCCCTTTTGTTTTATATCCATTAATCTTTTTCACACACAAACTCAATTCTTTTCCTTCTCATTCTCTATCTCACCAAACTCATAATATGCACAAGTCACAACACAAGAACATGCACAAGTCACGGAAAAATGTAAAATTACGGATTTTGCCCAAAAATCCGATAAATATCATTAAAATAAATAAATCATTTTATTCTCCGATAAATTTCTAAATATTGGTATAAACTTATACCACTTTACGAAAATTCCAATTTCGCAAATCGGGTAGTTTTCGCGAAATATATTATTTTAATATTAAATTTCCAAAAATAATATTTTATATTTCAGAAATGTTACAGTTCCGAGACTGGGCATCGATACTCCAGAGTATACTAGTGTATACTGATCGAGACCCCTATGAGGGGCGGTGGCCGGTTGTTGGGAACTCACCCGCGCGCGCAAACGCGTATGTTTTGAAACGAATATGATTTTAAGGAAAATGGAAAGCGCATGCGAGATCGTTCTCGCTTTAAAATTTATAAACCGCAAGTGCACGGCGCGTTGTAGCAAGCCGGCAAGTACGGGTCGATCCACAGGGAATTGTGTATTAGGTTTTGTGATTTAAGGTTCAACAAATTAACGAATTGGTTGTTTGTCACAAAAAATAAATAGAATACGAAAACAAAGAAAAGCAAGAAAAAAAGCAAGTAAGAAATGGTTGTGGCTTTGGCTTGGAAGGTTGAATCGCGACGATTCTCTCGACGCTCCTTTGATCATGAGTTGTCCGCCCTTACCTCGATCCCGGCATGAAGCACGACTTGTCAAAGCGGTTGCAAAGCGCAAATCGTCAACTTCCGATATTCTCCGCAAAGCACGAAACGTGTCCGTTTTGATCACTTACCGTTTGTATGTCCGAGCTTGGGGTATCAACACTAAACACAAGGGTTAGAAAGCATACCACAACAATAAAAACACAAAGTAGTGAGTGAGAGCAAATGATTTCAGTGTTAAGTGTGCTAAGAGTTTGTGATGGTATATGGTATATGAAACCGAAAGATTTGTCAAGTCATTTAATCACAAAATACCACATCCAAGCTTAGCAAACTTAACACCGAATTGATTCTAACCTTAGGCTTGCAAGATGGGGTTTGTATGGAGAATATGGTATGTGATGAGGTTACAAAGTAACCATAGAATCAACATACCATATCAACCCTTCCAAGTTACAATACTAAGTTTATAATCACATTAAAGCAAGTTAAACAATCACAAGAAGTGGAGGAGGCAAAGCCTTTCATCTCACTTCCTCACCAATACCACAACCAAAGAAAGATTAGTTAAGCATGATAAAGAAAAGCAAATAAGGAAAAGAAAGCAAGTATAAAAGAAACACAAATATTATTAACACTTGAGAAAAGAGATACAAGATTTTGGTTACTTGTTCAACCTCTTTAATGAAGCTCTCCAAAGAATGCTTCAAGAGGGAAGAAGAAGAAGAAGAAACCAATTGAAGCCCACTCAACTCTCAAGCTAAACCAAAAAGAAAAGAAACTAAGAAAAACTATGGTGAATATATGAGAATGAGAGAGAGACCTTCCCTTGCTCACTGGTCTGCTTTTATAGGCACCAAAGAAAAATAAACAAACAATAAAAATAAGGTGACGTGGCAGCAGGGGAGGGACAGTAGAAAACTGGGGGCTATTGGAGCAAAGGGGTCGGCGAGCTCGGATCTTCATGGGGTCTCGCCGGTCCAAAACCAAGCACTGAGGCTCGTATTGGTTGTTTGGTCAAGTGTCTACTCCAACATCACTCTTATGATGTTTGTTTTATCAGTTGAAGCCTGGTTTGCATGCAGAGAATTGGAGGGAAACTTGATGCAAAGTATCACATCAACACTTTATTCATTTATTGCCCATCACACCATATGTGCCCACCACTTGAACAATTCATCATTTCTTGTGTGCCATGGGCAGCCCCACCATGTCATGGTCCATGCAAAAGAGTTGTGTGTACACTTGTATTGTGTTGGACCAAAATTGTGTACACATGTTTATTTCCAAAAGAACTCTTTGGATATCGGTCGGTTTCCTGTTTTGTTTGCAGTGTCGGCTCCAAAACGCTATATCCGTGATATTGAGTTTGTTTCCAGTATTTTATCATGAACATATGTAAACTGTAATTACTGAGCAGACACTGGTTAATAGCGCCGATACATAACAAAATAGATAATGAATGAGCGGTATTAAAATGCAGTTTTCTGAGATGAACAAATACCCCCAAACTTATCTATTGCTCGTCCCGAGCAATACAAAAAATCCTAGCCTCACTTTTGTAGGGAACGCAATTGCACTGAGCATGCGCAACAAGCCGTTAAACCTCTAGGTGTCCCTATTAGGAGGAGTGTTGTCTCCTGAGGGTTTTCATCGGATTACACCCACAAAATCCCGTCAAGTTAGCGTTGCGGAAAAAATTGTTGATTCTAATCTTAAGTTAGAGATTAAAGTTAGAAGTTCTATTACCCAAGTCAGAAACGTTAACCCTATTTTTTACTCCTCACAATTTGTTTAACATAAGCTCATACGCGTCTTTACGTGATTGTGCGGATAGTGTCCATAATGTTTTAAGAAGTTTGATTAGGGTCATCATGTCATAATTACATACTAGGATAAACTTCTGGAGGATCACACGAGTTTGAAAGGAGTTAAGATTTTCTCAAATTTTATTCTCCAGTTAGGTTTCAAGTCAGAATAAATATCAATTTTAATAGAGAACTTATGTCTTATTCTTCACTCCTACCTTTCACTTGTTTTTGTTCATACACACCTTTCGTTATCGTGCAAAACGTCTTAATAAATACAAACCTTCATATCTCCGCGAAAAAACTGTTTTAATAGAAAATTCGTCTCCGCCAAGATTATTCTCCCACAAAAAACCGTTAGGACTTTTAACTCGGAGAGAACACTTGATTAGCTTGTTTTATCTGGCGATTGGAAACTTAGCGAGTTTTGGGTCAATGACTCCCAAACCAGATGGTTTTAGGGCATTAGATGTGGAGACACCCCAAGGACTTAATTACCCAAGTTAACAAGGCCACAAAACAAAAGACTCATTTTATTTCAAATAATTCTGCACTCAGTGAAAACGGAGATATAGCCAGCTTTTTCTTTTAAATCCGAAGACGTTACATGTGGATAAGGTGTGTAACTACTCCAACACGATTTCAGATGGGTTATTTTTCAGACTTATAGCTTCTGTTAAAACCTCTATAAAATTCTTTATATCTACTTCACTGTATGAACTATTCTTGATATTTTGCTTAACTTAGAACAAACCTGCTTGATCCTAACGATGTTTATCAATTTTAAAAGTTTTTTCAGACATATCAGACATTTATCAAATTCTCAAAACACATATGACATGTGTAAAGTGTTATAAAAGACGTATATCAGCTATGGTTAAACACACAGGAGGGTTTATTTTTCGGGTTTGTCGGTTTCATAAAAAGGATTTAGTTATTTCAACTTATCAACTGAACCTTCAGACTTTGAATCTAAGTTCCCCCGCTAGCCAACATGACATAGTTTTTATATTTTTTCAATTTTTATAAGTTTTTCAATTTTTTTAATACAATGCAATACAAAAGCAGATATGAAATACAACTACATGCAAAAGAAAAGAAAAATACAATATGTAAGTGTTGAAATGCAGGAAATATGCACATGCAAACTATATGCAGATACAAAATACTACAAAAAAGCTCCACCCCCAAACTGAATCTGACGATGTCCTCATCGTCGCTTGGCTTTGCCTTTGCTTCTGCTACTTCCGCTCGCTTCTTCTTGATTTGCTAAGATCTGGCTAAGCTGTTCTTTGATTTCTTTATTTTGCCTGATCAAAGTCTTGATGTCACGGACTTCCATCCTGTGTAATTCGTAGGGATCCGTCGGAACGTCCTCTCCTAAGTAAATCTCCGAGGAAGTCTGCGGGGCCGCGTGCTCGCTGGGGTCTATGGGGGACTAGATCTGCTGCTCACTCCGGGGGTCTGTGTAGCCTGGTGAGATCCTCTCTATCTCCACCGGGACTGTGTCGTACATCGTAAGGCAGGCCGCGAAGTCATCGTCCTCCATATAATATACGCAAATCTGGGTAATGAGGACGGGAAGTAAAGATTTGCGCGCGGCGACACTTTCCTTGACTGTGGCGAATAGCATGCTCGCCATGCAAAATTGGTAATCTCTGGTCATCAAGCAATGAACCATGTGCCCTACAATCGCCGGAAAAGATGAAACTCGAGCGATCCCCCTGACGTTTCGGTACGCCCAGCGGCATGCCGTATAGGCGTTCCTATAAATCTGCTGGGCATTTAGCCCAGCATCTCGTAGCTCGCACCTATCACCCATAACTGTCCTATACTGGGCCAGTTCTAAAGGTTTTTGAAAACCAGATCGGATCGGGATATTGGTGATGTTAGATATGGTATCGGCTGAAAATACTCTACATCTACCGTGAAAATGAAATCTAATCCGATCTTGGAGTATCTCCCTATTTCTATGTGCATCATAGAACTCATCAACCAAGTGATCGCAAGCGCATAAACCCTCTTCCTCATACAACAGAAATTCCCACCCCAACTATCGGATCGCATCATAGAAATGGCTTCCGAACACTTCATGGGAAAAAATAGCGACAAAATTTCGTTCTAATTCAAAGGGGGCCATTTTTCTGTGGTCTGGGGAATTTGCAGAAAATTAACAGTGTAGGAGAGGGGGGAAGAGAAAAGCTTACGGCACTGAGGAAGACAAACGGAGATCAGAGACAAGAAGGCTGAGCTCGCCGGATTTTCTGAGGAGATCGCCGGCCAAAATCCGAGGGAAGGGGCTAGGGTTTTTGGAGGAGGCTGAGGGGACAGAGAGAAAGAAGAGGGTTCTGTTTGAGATCTGAGAAATAAGGGCTCGGGTCAGGGGCTGTGTGACTTATAAGGGCACTTTACAACCCCCCCCCACCCACCCACACACACACACACAACAAGAAAACCCATCTATTTACAATCATACCCAAATAAAAAGCGAAATCAGCTTTGTCCCCAAAAATCAGCACTCACCCCCTAACGGGTGAGATCTTATTTTTAAAAAACTCGAAAAAACAAAGATTACAATATTCACAAGCTTAACGACATGGTTAGTCCAGAAATTAATACCAGCCATTTAAAACTTTTGTCTATATAATGCCATGGCTGGCAAAAGAATATGTATATACAAAGAAAAAAGAAAAAGAAAAGGTATAAGTTAGATGTTAGTGAAGGGCATGGGCGTGTAAAAGTAGGGATCGGAAGATGTTGAAAATGAAAATGAAGTTTTGAAGAGGTCAAAGAATTGTTGCCCGGCTGAATTGATTGTTCAAAAAGCACGTGTTGAGTTCTAAAGTCAAGTTCATGTAAAAACTGGAGTTCATCCGCAAAAAGTTCGGCAAAAGAAAGGTTCCTAGGATGTTCGCAAATTGATCCTGACTCAAACTCACCTAAAATATCAAGTTCATCCGCAAAAATTTCCTCAAAACTCGACATGAAAGAATATTTTTCAATGCTATCTTCCTCCCTATAATTTTTCACAATCCTATTCGTATCATTATGGTTTTCTAACTCTCCCAATACAATTCCTCCCTCATCACATTCACAAATAGGTAGGTATATGTCATCCAAAAAAGTAGGTTCCCACACTAACGTTTCTTCCGAAACAATATCACTAGGTGATACAAAAATTGTGGGTTCCTGATCATTGATTTCTTCTAACACTCTATCCAAACCATACCCGTCAAGATCACAAGATTCCTCCTCAAAAATTGGTATGCAAAAATCAGTCGGTGGACTTTCTTGTGTGTCCTGGTAACACTCAGTCAATTCAATTGCATCGCCATCTATGAAATCATCAAAATTCAATTGATCGTTTATTTTACCTAGGTGACTTCCTAGATGACAAATATCAACATTATGTGGTTCTAATTGACTGTGTTCACTCTTTAGAATCAGTACAGCTACATGCTCTTCAATTCTAGCCAAAAATTGAGCTTGAGCGTGAAACAATTACTCAGACTGCTGTATACACAGGTCTAGCGTTGCAGCTGTTTGATTCTCGACCGCAATCATCACTTCAATACCTTTCTCTAAAGCGGCCAACCTAGCATCTATTTCACCATCATTCCCTAAAGATGTGTCAGTTGTTTCATATAAAGAGGGTTGTGACGGTGGTGATGCTAAAGCAGTCAATCTGTCGACCTCTTTCTCTAAATCCACTATCATTAGGTCTCTAATTGAAGTGTGACTGGGTTCAAGAGTGTTAGATGGGTGACCATTATCAAAAATCTGGGACGGTTGGTCACCCCCTAAGAAAGGACAGTTGTCATGAATGTGGGAAGAATTTTGGCAGTT
Organism: Agapanthus africanus; assembly: GCA_030015575.1. NCBI lineage: Eukaryota > Viridiplantae > Streptophyta > Magnoliopsida > Asparagales > Amaryllidaceae > Agapanthus > Agapanthus africanus. The sequence continues at coordinate 215,135,358 of JASDDO010000029.1, forward strand.
TCTACAAGTGAATTAGGATTGAGTATAAACAAAAGAATCGGAATCGTGAAAAAATGAATTGAATCGTGTATCACTCATATTAACAAGAATTCACAAATATCACAAAAATAAAGAATATCACACCCCTAGCAGTCTATGGTATGCTAGTCAACTAGACTTGCTCAAGAACCTGATTATCGAAGTAAAACTGGGTCGAGAAACGAACTCAAGATATACGGATCACGAAACCAGGTAAGTGCAAGAGAGAAGGGGAGGTTTTCCAACGCTTTCATGAAATCCTTAATTATATAACCCTTTCTCTTGAACACTTGCCTAGACACCCCGTGAACGATATACCGTTAAGCGGTGTTCTAAACACAGTCAACTTCTCCTAATGAGCGCGATGTCCTTAAAGTCAAAGTTCTATTTGATTTTTAAATTACAGTGGGTATGCAAGAATGCAGTTTTGTGATTTGTGGGCTACAGAGAAAAGGTGATTAAATCCTTTACCGTATCTTGTTTGCTATTTTTGCCCTTAAATCCATATTAAGATGTAAATGCGCAATCAATAAAAGAATTTAAAAAATCAAGCAATTCTTTTTCTGTTTAAATTTAAGCGCTGCAACAAATACGGTTAGTTCTCTTGTCAAATTGGTGGCAAGCTTGTGCGAAGAATCCTACAGAAGATGGAAATATTGGAATGCGTCGGATTCGAGAAGAATATGTTAGGAAAATACGTACCGATGTGTATTGGGTTAAGAAACCCCTTTGAAAGTGATCCGAGTCTTTGATTGTTCGTTTGCGCGGGTCAAACTACCCGGATCTTTGGCACTATACTTCACTAACGTCTTGAAATTGAATTTGAGCCTCGCTCCGCACGATCGATGGTCGTAATTCCTTAAAAAATCTGAAATGTCGGAAAATACGATATTTAGTGTCAAAAAGCTATATATCTTCCCCAATTCCTGCACACTCAAAATTATAAAAATCAAACAATATCAATAGAGTACAAACACTGCACTGGAGATAACCAAAAAAGAAAAAACCCAAAATCACACAAACAGGCCGGCGAGCTCGGATATTTCTTGTATGTCACCGGTTTTGTTCTGGAGTTAGGTGCTGGAATTTTTGGTGGGTTCTCTAGGATAGCTAAGTGCTCTTATGGTATAACTTGATTTTTAAGTTAGATTATAGAGTGATAGCAGACAGTAAAGACAGAGAACAAGTTAGAAAGAATGCTGTATTGTTAGTTTTGAAAAAATTTGAGTTAGTAGTTAATGAGTTAATAAGAACAAGAAATAATAATACCCAATACTTACCAACTCCCTGGCAACGGCGCCAAAAACTTGTTGGGAACTCACCCGCGCACGCAAATGCGTATGTTTTGAAACGGATATGATTTTAAGGAAAATGGAATGCGCACGCGAGATCGTTCTCGTTTTAAAATTTATAAACCGCAAGTGCACGGCGCATTGTAGCAAGCCGGCAAGTACGGGTCGATCCACAGGGAATTGTGTATTAGCTTTTGTGATTTAAGGTTCAAAAAATTAACGAATTAGTTGTTTGTCACAAAAAATAAATAGAATACGAAAACAAAGAAAAGCAAGAAAACAAGCAAGTAAGAAATGGTTGTGGCTTTGGCTTGGAAGGTTGAATCGCGACGATTCTCTCGACGCTCCCTTGATCATGAGTTGTCCGCCCTTACCTCGATCCCGGCATGAAGCACGACTTGTCAAAGCGGTTGCGAGGCACAAGTCGTCAACTTCCGATATTCTCCGCAAAGCACGAAATAAGTCTGTTTTGATCACTTACCGTTTGTATGTCCGAGCTTGGGGTATCAACACTAAACATAAGGGTTAGCAAGCATACCACAACAATAAAAACACAAAGTAGTGAGTGAAAGCAAATGATTTCAGTGTTAAGTGTGCTAAGAGTTTATGATGGTATATGGTATATGAAACCGAAAGATTTGTCAAGTCATTTAATCACAAAATACCACATCCAAGCTTAGCAAACTTAACACCGAATTGATTCTAACCTTAGGCTTGCAAGATGGGGTTTGTGGGGAGAATATGGTATGTGATGAGGTTACAAAGTAACCATGTAATCAACATACCATATCAACCCTTCCAAGTTAAAATACTAAGTTTATAATCACATTAAAGCATGCTAAACAATCATAAGAGGTGGAGGAGGTAAAGCCTTTCATCTCACTTCCTCACCAATACCACAACCAAAGAAAGATTAGTTAAGCATGATAAAGAAAAGCAAATAAGGAAAAGAAAGCAAGTATAAAAGAAACACAAATATTATTAACACTTGAGAAAAGAGATACAAGATTTTGGTTACTTGTTCAACCTCTTTAATGAAGCTCTCCAAAGAATGCTTCAAGAGGGAAGAAGAAGAAGAAGAAACCAATTGAAGCCCACTCAACTCTCAAGCTAAACCAAAAAGAAAAGAAACTAAGAAAAACTATGGTGAATATATGAGAATGAGAGAGAGACCTTCCCTTGCTCACTGGTCTGCTTTTATAGGCACCAAAGAAAAATAAACAAACAATAAAAATAAGGTGACGTGGTAGCAGGGGAGGGACGGTAGAAAACTGGGGGCTATTGGAGCAAGGGGGACGGCGAGCTCGGATCTTCATGTGGTCTCGCCGGTCCAAAACCGAGCACTGAGGCTCGTATTGGTTGTGTGGTCAAGTGTCTGCTCCAACATCACTCTTATGCTGTTTGTTTTATCAGTTGAAGCCTGGTTTGCATGCAGAGAATTGGAGGGAAACTTGATGCAAAGTATCACATCAACACTTTATGCATTTATTGCCCATCACACCATATGTGCCCACCACTTGCACAATTCATCATTTCTTGTGTGCCATGGGCAGCCCCACCATGTCATGGTCCATGCCAAAGAGTTGTGTGTACACTTGTATTGTGTTGGACCAAAATTGTGTACACATGTTTATTTCTAAAAGAACTCTTTGGATATCGGTCGGTTTCCTGTTCTGTTTGCAGTGTCGGCTCCAAAACGCTATATCCGTGATATTGAGTTTGTTTCCAGTATTTTATCACAAACATATGTAAACTGTAATTACTGAGCAGACACTGATTAATAGCGCCAAGACATAACAAAATAGATAATGAATGAGCGGTATTAAAATGCAGTTTTCTGATATGAACACCGGTCTCACAAGCCATTGGTGTTAGTTTGTTCGCCTAAGATGTATACAACTGCTCATTGGGTTATGAGTACACCGAACGGACTCGCTGGGAACCTGCTAGTTAGTATTATACCTATTGTCAGATAGCAGTTCCCTAATGATATGTGTAGAGGTTAGTCTATCGACCTGAGATCGTCATTTGTCTCGTGTGGGTTCCCAATATTCTTTGATTACTACCCTACCACGGCTCAAAGGAGCCGTGCAAACATGTTTTAGTTGGGTACAGTCCCGAGCCATATGGAGGCAGTGAGTGGATCGTTAGGGGTTTCTCTCCCGGTATTGGGGGTTGATGTCGCGTTGTGCACGGGTGGCCATCACCAGAAATCCTTGGCCAAGGTAGTCGGGAATTACTGATCTCGGATCGGTAGTTTCTCAGGCGGTGATGGGTTTCATACTGACACTGAATGTCAAGTTATCAGGGGTCTGACTTTATCCACTCCCTAGACTTGATATGCGATACTCATAGACGAACGGACCAGACTGTACGGATATTGTTATTGTCAGGCTCAGTAGGGATTTCAGGATGAGTTTGCTCGTCGGCCTCCCTTTCGCTGAATACCTGGATAGCCGTTACGTACAGTTAGTGCTGCTGACGTGCTTGTGGTTAAATCCACTGCCAGCGTATTAACGAGTCTTTAGAGTCCCACACAGAGGGTTTCCCTGCTTCGGGCGAAACGTTGTAGAGGCCGTATGGTTTTATGGCAGGGTTCGAGTATATACGTGCACTTGTGCACGGATCATGACTCGGACGGATAATACTAGTGGGCTTTGGTTTAAGCCGGATCCTAGTATTATATTGTTGGATTATTTTCGTCTCGTTGTATTCGTATTCTTTCGGAATACGGATGCGGGTATGTATATACGGATGAGGGGTATTCTTGTAATTTATTATAAGATCACTTTGGAAGATGCCATCTCTTTTATTGTTTATAAACATTTAGGTTAAATGTTTATTTGAGTGGAAAGTGTGACTCATTGTTTGGCTTTGATTCATGCATGCCATATGGGTGTGACACATGGTGGTGGGTCATGTTGTGACTCATGGTGGCATGATGATTTCTTGTTTTTAGTATGAGATATTTGTAGTGAGCTATGGGATATTTTTTCTTTAGTTGTTTTCTTTAGTTGCTAGCATACTACATTATAACACACAACAAATAACTCATACACACAACACTCAAAGAAAAAAGGCAGCAGCCCATTTTCTTGTGTTGCCAAAAATTGCTTCACGCTCTTCTCTCCTTGGCATCTTCTTCTACCTCCACCCTATATGTCTCATATGTTGAGAAACATAGGGTGTATTGAGACAATCTAATCCTACTCACTCTCTACTTCATCTTGGCTATCTAGGGTAGCGAACTAGGTACTCGAGTTGCCTCGGATTTGAGGTCGGAGACCGTATTACATACTCTCAAGGTGGATCGTCTTCGATGAGGGAAGACCGGAGATCAAACTTGATCAAGGAAGCCACGAGGAGCTTGGGATGAAGGTTGAAGACCGAAGGACACGGATCATTCGGTATTGTTAGTGTATATGCCCTAGGGGCCATTATTGTATCATACTAGATTGTATACTACTTAATGGAAGCTTGGGATATTCACAGCTGTATATACAGTCTTGCTAAAAATGGTAGTATGCTACTTGGTTTGTGTCTACTTTAATATGTGCATATGTTTCTTGCAACGTATCATTTATACATATTAGTAGAGCCCATAGGATCTTTGCTTGATTACCAGCGTTGTGATGGCAGTCACACTAGTGGGGGCTGGGTAGTCTATAAGCAACATCCTATACAGGTCCCTGGTCGTTGGATTATCGAGATTGGGCATCGATATTCCGGAGTAGACTAAGTGTGTACGCTTCTCAACCCAGTTGGGGAGATGGTCTGTCCCACAGCCATCAGTACGTCGTACTGGAGATAGTATGCAGGTGCTCGTTAGGTTATGGGTACACCGGACAGGACTCGCAGGGGAACTGTTAGATGGTATTATACCCATCGTTAGTTAACTGTTCCCAGGTGACATGAGTACAGCATAGTCCGCAGACTTGCCACTGCTACTTCGCCTCGAGTGTGTCCCACTGTTCTTAGATTGCTACCCTACCACGGCTCAAAGGAGTCGTGCAAACAGGTAGCAGTTGGGTGCAGTCCCGAGCACTTGGAGGCAGTAGTGGTTAGACAGGATTCGTCTATCCCGGTATTGGGAGATGATATCGCGCTGTGTCAGAGAGCCATTACGCAAAGTCCCTGGCCAGGGCAAGCGAGATATACTGGTAGGTTCCAGTAGCTTCTCAGGGTGTAATGGGCTTCGCTCTGACACGACTTATACAGCTATTAGGGGACTGACGCTTGCCGCCCCCTAGGCTTGATATGCGATAGTCTTAGACGAACAGACCGGACTGTACGGAGATTGTCACATCAGGCTCAGTGGGAGTTCGGATGAGTTTACTCATCGGCCTTCTTATCGACATCTACCTGGGGACCGTTACGTACAGCTAGTGTCGCTTGCGATCTGTGGTTAAACCCACTGCCAGCGTAGTGTCGAGTCTTTAGAGTCCCACACAGAGAGTTTCCCTGCTCCAGGCGAAACGATATAGAGGTCGTATGGTTTTACGACAAGGGTTCGGACGCATACGTGTGTTTACGCACGTACGACTTTTCGGACAGTTTTTACTAGCCGGCTTTGGTTTAAGCCAGATTCTAGTATCGGATTATTGGATTTATACAGTCTAAAGTTTTTCCGTGTTTTCACGGATTGGAGGGGCATTCTCGTAATTTGTCGGGAAGTTTCTAGAAGAGTGGTGACTTGGGGGGTAAGGTGGCATTGCATTAAATGAGATTAGTGACTCATTTGTGTGATTCATCCATCTCATTAATGCATCATAAATGCTTAATCACTCATGGAGATGAATCACTCATAGATATTTATGAAGCATGGTTGTTAATTCTATTATTTCATTTTTGGATAAATAAATAATGCTTCATATATATTATGATAGATCATTATCTCATTTCATTATCATCTTCACCTTCTCTCTCCTCAAGCTCTCTCATTCTTCAAACCCTAACCCTAACCTCTCATGAGTTGAGATCAAGGGTTAGCTAGACTAATACATCCATAACCTCACTCTATATCCCCTAGGTAGCTTAGACTGGCACTTTAAGCAACCTAGTTATCTCAAGTTTGAGATTAAGCTTGGCGTAGGAGCTTTCGGGTGGATCGTCTTTGATTCGAGGAGGCCGTTGAGGTGCCGATGTTCCAAGGAGCCTACGAGGAGTGGAGGACCACGATGAAGACCCGAAGGACAAGTAACATGAGGTATAACTTCGAATCCGAGTAGTTAAACCTCTAGTTGATAGTTAGCAATGGTTTAGATAACAATTCATGCGCTCAAGTCCGTGTTACGAAGCTTTGATAATCGTTTTTCATATATTCCGCCTCCCCGCAAGTTCGTGGGGTGCGTGACATGGACTTACAGTGGTATCAGAGCCAACTAAACCATTACTAGCTTGTTAGCAACTGATTAGAAGTTCAATCGACAGAAAAACACGAAAACAAAAATTCGAAACCCTAAGTTTTTGTTAATTTTAAAAGTGTCTGAAAAATTATTTGACATACCTTAAAATTCACAGCAGGGAATTTAATGAATTCTGGGAAAATACGAGGGTTCAACTCGACTTGATAACCGCGGAACCGCGGCCAAATGGTGCTTTTGGCCGCGGATCCGCGGCTGAGTCAACTCCGAGTTGACTCGGATTTGCTCTGTAATTCATTATTTTTGGTTTTTTGTTTTCTAGTATGTTCTGTTTCGACCCAGGTTACTTCAGTACAGGTTTGCTTTTGGGGTAGACACGGAATATGGTAATCGATCGATATTCTAAGATATTTGCTAATTGGGTTTTTATCTGTAATGTTTAATGTGTTTGTAAACCTCCCCTAACTGCTACTATGTCGGTTGGCAGGGGGTTGCACATTTCTGAAATGTTTACTGTTTGTGTATATGAACTGTATTGGACTGTCGTGATGATTAGCCAGAGTTTGAGATGTGTTTAATATTCATTCAATTTAAATGTAATTTGATGTAATATTCTTTTGCGGGGCACATCCAGGTTGCGGTTGTAGCCACCGGTGTATTATTTCTTTTTACTGTTTTTGCTCCTAGGATAGACCCAAGGTGGGGTACACAAACTACCGGGTACGTCGAAGTGTTTAGTGGCCTACTCACTTTGTTGAGGGAGACCGCTTCACTTCGGGTACTTGGCGGGTAGTTTGCCGTACCCGCAGGGGTCTAGGGTGGGGTAAATGCTATTCATCACAACTGTGTAATCCGTCTTTTATTACAGGCTCAAAGCAAATGCGGATTGCTAGTATATCCAATAAAGTTCATCAGTGATCTGGAATGCTTATTATTGCGTCTGACGAATGTACAATATCTATATATGATAGCTATTAGACGTCACTTATGTTTTACACCCGCACTAGCCCAGCCCCCGCTCTGTCGTTAGTTAAGTAACCTAACGGGTGATGACGGGACCCCGTGGCGAATGCGGATGGCATAAGAGGACGTGGTATTTTTGTTGTTTTCTGCAATGATAGGATAAATGATGGGACGCATTATTATAATGCAAAGAAAATAAACCAAAGTTAAGTCGTTGGAACAAATTTAAAAGAAACCACTCGGTTATTTTAAAAGGATCAGAATTTTTAATTGCGGAGCTTTAAACACTCCTTTTAAAAAGTATCAGGTTCCTTCGATTAAATCAAGTTCACTACGTTCACGGTTTTGCCAAAACCATTCGTAGCCCTCCGTCATTTCTTATGAATGATCAGTAGTATTCAAGCTATGTTTGTTGGCCTTCGTCAAGGCATAGTGTTTGGTAGATGCTGGGGTATTCATTTGGTGCATAGATAGATGTGTTGGTTTGGGACAGTCGTATTACCTTGTTAGCCTTCGTCAAAGGTATGTACGGATGGGTTCAAATTAACTAGATAATGATGGGCAGAACTTGACATGTGAATTATGATTTGTTGGCCTTCGTCAAGGTCATAAGAGCATGGGGCAAAAATCCACATCGGGAATTTCTAAAGAAACTGAAATTTGCAGAGAGAAGCATACCATTTTGGAGTTTGATGAATGTTGGTAGGATTCCTTCAACATTATCATACGATGATATTTTGGATCCCGGTCCTACTGTGAGTATATACTACTTATCAGGAAATTCGTCACTTAACGATCAATACTATAAACCAAGTAGGTGCCTAGAAAGGTGTCAGCGGGGTTACGCCCCCAGAGAAAAGAGGTTATTTAATTAAGGAACTTCGTGAAAGCGTTGGAAAACCTCCCTCGAAGTATCGACACTGACCTGGCTGAACGGTTAAGCAAGAATTGTACGGTGAGAATAGTCCTGGTTAATTCTTCTTTTATGGTTTGAGGAGGGATTCGAGAAACAGTGGGAGCCATCCTGTTTAGATAAATTAAACCACTCTAAACTTGCAAGAGCATCATGCTGATAGTATTTTCTTCTCTCTCTTAAAATTGCAGCGACCTTGTGACCACACATAGGTTACATCTAGATAACAAATTGACTGAATCTGACTTATATGACCGGCAAAGGTCTGTCCAGGTGTCCATTACCTATGACAAGATGGACCACCCTATTACTACTCAAGATCCCGCCGTCCCAGGTCCAGTTTCCACTGTCGCGGATATGGATATCCGTCAGACAAGGGAAAAAGATAAAGCGAAAGCTAAGTGCCTCGTGTTAGCTTCAGTTGATGGTGTATACCAGAAGCAGCACGAGAAGATGGACTTAGTTTCCATCTTTCTCCATAACAAAGATTTATATGGAGAGCAATCTCATATCGCAAGATATGAGACCTCGAACGAATTAATTCAAGCGAGGTTAGCTGATGGGTCATCTGTAGGGGACAACGTTCTTATATTGACTAGCTGTATTAATGAGCTCCGGGACCTGGAGACCGCGTTGGGAAACGAGTCAGATACTGACTTGATTCTACATTCTCTACCTTCTACCCTGAAGGAAACCAGGGAAGTAGAAGGAAAGAGAAGGGCAAAAGTTTCGGGACTGGAAATAGTAAAAGAAGGGCGTTCCTATTGTTATGGAATTGGGCATAGGCAGAAGGGCTTTAGAAGCCAGTAGCCAGGATACGAAGCATGTTGTGGCTTCAGCCTCAACTGTGTTAGTAATAGAGAACTGTTTGTCAATTAACTCTACTTCCTGGGTACTAGATACCGGAGCAGGATCTCATATCTGTAATGTTGGAGATAGTGCCCTCAAAGTCAATTATTGGATCGCAGGTACGTGATTGCAATGATTGAGGCAGGACCTATACCGATATGACAGTCTTGCTCGAGATGATAGTATGCTATCTGGTTTGTCTTTATCATCGTATACATGCTTTAGTTCACTATTGCATAATGATAGAGCCCATAGGATTCTTGCTTGACTACCAGCAGTATGATGGCGATCATATACGTGGGAGCTGGGGTCTGTAAGCACATCCTTAAAGTGTCCCTAGTCGTGGGACTTTCGAGACAGGGCATCGATACTCCAGAGTAGACTAGTGTATACAGTCGAGACCCCGACGAGGAGCGGTGGCCGGTCTCACAAGCCACTGGTGTCAGTTGGATCACCTAAGATGTATACAGGTGCTCATTGGGTTATGAGTACACCGGACAGGACTCGCCGGGAACATGCTAGTTGGTATTATACATATCGTTAGATAGCAGTTCCCTGGTGACATGTGTACAGGTTAGTTTGTCGACCTGAGATCGTCATTTGTCTCGTGTGAGTTCCCACTGTGCATAGATTACTATCCTACCACGCTCACAGGAGTTGTGCAAACAGGTTTTAGTTGGGTACAGTCCCGAGCCACATGGAGGCAGTGAGCGGATCGTCGAGAATTCGTCTCTCCCGGTATTGGGGGTTGATGTCGCACAGTGCACGGGTGGCCATCACTAGAAACCCTCGGCCGAGGTAGTGGAGAATTACTGATTTGGATCGGTAGTTTCTCAGGTGGTGATGGGCTTCATGCCGACACGATTTATCGCGTTATTAGGAGTCTGACTTTATCCACCCCCCTAGACTCGATATGCGATACTGTTTAGACGAACGGACCGGACTGTATATACATTGTCACTGTCAGGCTCAGTAGGGTTTATGGATGAGTTCGCTCGTCAGCTTCCGTTCCAATCAATACATAGGCAAACGTTACGTACAGCTAGTACCTCTGACGTGCTAGAGGTTATACCCAGTGCCAGTGTGTTGATGAGTCATTAGAGTCCCCCACAGACACTTTCCCAAGTTCGGGCGAAACGTTGTAGAGGCCGTATGGTTTTATGGCAGGGTTCGGAAAATGCACGTGCGTTTTCGTACGTGTCATTTTTCGGGCAGATAATACTGGTAGGCTTTGGTTTAAGCCGGAACCCAGTATTATACTGTGTAGATATAATATCTTTGTCTCAGATGCATTTGTATTCGGTCGTAATACAAATGCGGGTATGTTTATACTGATACGGGGTTATCCTGAAATCCATTTCGGGATCGCTTTTGGAAGTTGCCAGTTTCCCGTTTTCTATCAGCCGTATTTTGACATTCGGTTAAATGCGGATTTATCTTTTCTTGAGTTGTGTGTGGAAGCTTCTAGAAGATGGTGACTAGGTTCATGCATCTTTGTGACTCATTAGTGCATTTAATGATGTTTGATGACAAGGTTAGTGATTCATCACTTGCATTAATTGAGTTCATACTAGGTGTTATGGTGAATCATCATCTCATTTGTTCTTGTGGTCACCTCCTAGCTCCTACACTCACCTCCCTTGCTTCTATAAATGGCCGGCCATTCATTTGGTGGAGAAGATGGTTGTTGATTGAAAAAAGATATTAGTTTTGGTGCATAGAAATTAGATGTGATCGATTTCTCATTTCCATTCGATCCAAAAGGCAACTTCCATAACCATTCGTCCATAGCCTTGGACGTAACGAGACAAAGTGTTCTACTCATTCTCTACTTCATCTTGGTCATCACTTTTAGCAAACTTGACGACCGAGTTGCCTCGGTTCAGAGGCGGGAGCCCGTTTAAAGATCCGTCGACGTGGTGCCACCTGGACGACGAGATTGGAGATCCAGAAGATCGGAGCAGCCGCAACAAAGCGTGGGATGATGGTTGAAGACCAAAGGACTCGGATCGTTCGGTATAACATTTCTACCCACTTTGTAATTTGTTAGTTTAGCTTTAATGGCAGATCCGGGTTATAGTACGCGATAGCGCCAGTTGTAAAAAGTTTTTGTTCCGCATTTGGCGTCTGTTAGACGGCCGGGGCGCTACCGTGGACTTACAGTGGTATCAGAGCCTCACCATTAAGCTTTACTAACTTGTGCTAACGCGTTTAAAAGATCGATCGAACGGAATTTCCGAAATCACAATTTTCAAGTGCTTAAGTTCTGTCGATTTTAAACAGGGTCTAAAAATAATTTTACATATCACAGAAAATTAAGCAGGGTTTTTTAAGCATACGGATAAAAATTGGGCACGTGATCCCACAAGAGCACCGCGGATCTGCGGTCAATCCTAGGGTTTGACCGCGGAACCGCGGCGCTTTAGTGGGAACAGTGCATCAATTTTTCCAGATAGCTTCATTTTTGGAAATTGTGGGTTTTTGTATAGTTCTTTTGGACCCAGATTTTGTTACTGTACAGCAGATGTACGTGGGGCCCACTTCGGGAAATTTAGTCGATCGAAATTTTAAACTTGTTAGTATGCAGTATTTACATTATATCTCCGACCGGGAATGTCATTTGATCGGTAAACCGCGTCTGATTACTATAGTTCTTTAAGACGGGTTTGCGAACGTGACATTCGCATTGATGTTCTGTGTTGTGCTGTGATGTTGCGGATATGTCGTGGTGGATAGCAGGGTGCAATGATAGTGCAGTTTGGATTTATTTGTACATTTGATATTGCGGGGCGAGCGTCCAACATGTGGACTGCCATTACTGTCTGTTTGTATAATATTCTTTTGGGGCACGACCGGGTTGAGGTCGATGTACCCGTTGTACATATTTTTATTTCTGTACTAGGTTTATCCCGCGAAGGAGTGCATGGATAGCCGGGTTCTGGAGGGCAACTGGTCCGTATCTCATGGCTTTGAGAGGCAGAGGGACCTCACTCTAGAATTGGCAGACTATTCGCCGCACTCGTAGGGGGTACAGGTTGACCCAAGAGGGTGCTCAATTTACCGGATTCCGTGAAGTGCCGGGTGTTCCATTCACTATGCTGTGGGGACTACCTCGCTTCAGGTTTTGGCGGGTAACTTGCCGCACCCGTAGGGGTCTAGGTTTCATTGCACATGCTATCCACACGACCAGGGGAACGTCGGGTTTCAGCAGCGGCTCTGTGAAACCCGGGGATCCCAGATTATCTGTATTGTTCTGTGATACTTATTACTTTTCTGTAATGTTGCATATTATCACGCCTGGAGCGATTATTGTATATTGGTATATACTATTAGATGTTGTATATGTTTTACACCCGCGCTAGTCCAGCCCCCGCTCTGTCGTTAGTTAAGTAACCTAACGGGTGATGACGGGACCCAGTGACGAATGCGGATGGCATATACGTACATTTTATTTTCGTTCTTTTCTGGTGTGATTGATTGATGGGACTGCGTTGATTCTTAACAATGCAAGATAAAACAAACCTATATTTGATATTGTTGGAACAAATTTTAAAAGTGTTATTACAAAGACGTTTCTTTTTGTTTTGCATAGCGGTATTCAGTTGGAATATCCTGCACCTCATTCTACGAGGCAAGGGCCGAGATCCCTTCACCGGGAGTGACCCCTTGGGCAGAAGCTTACGTCAGGGTAGTAACTTCACTATAGTCGATTACAAGTTGCTTTGCATAGCGGTATTCAGTTAGAATATCCTGCACCTCATTCCACGAGGAAAGAGCCGAGATCCCTTCACCGGGAGTGACCTCTTTAGCAAAAGGTTTTCGTCACTATATTTTTATAAAAAGCTATCAGGTTCCTTCAACGAGATCAAGTTCATTACGTTAAAGGTTTTTCGCCAAAAACCAGCCGTAGCCCTCCGTCATGTCTTATGGATGGTCAGTAGTATTCAAGCTATGTTTGTTTGGCCAAAGTCAAGGCATAGTGTTTGGTAGTTGCTGGGTGTTCATCTGTTGCGTAGATAGATGCATTGGTTTGGGACAGTCGTATTACCTTCTTGGCCAAAATCAAGGGTATGTACGGGTGGGTTCAAATTAACCTGGATGATGACAGGTAGAACTTGGCATGTGACTTATGATGGGTTGGCCAAAGTCACGATCATAAGAGCATGGGGCAAAAATCATATCGGGAGTTTCAAATATACAGGAAACTTGCCAGGCATGCGCATACCTTCTGGAGTGTGATAACTTGAGTGGCTTCCATCAAGTTATCATATGATGATAGTTGGATCCCGATTCTCACTGATGAGTTAGTTTACTCTTCGGGTGATCCCGACTAATTCTTCTTTCAGGTTTGGAGGAGAATTTGAGATTATAGTAGGAGGTTTCCTGATTAGATAAATTGATAACCATTCTGATCTAGGTTAGAGTGCACGCAGTGCCATGACCCGAAAGTACGGAACGTGACCGGCACTTAGATTACGAAGCGTCTAGAGGCGCAACGTAACCTAAGTAAGCCGAAGCCCAGAAATCTAAACCATAAAAAGAAGAAGAAGTAAAGGAAAACATGTAGAAAACAAGTTTAAAAGCAACATCCAATTTTCTCAAAAATTTCGGCAGAGTCTCCTTTGTAAAAACTGGCCCCAAACGGGTACAAACAAGAATAATATATATACAAACAATAAAAAGCATCCCCAAACGGAAGCTAGCTCTGCGCCAAAAGGCGGAAACAACCACATCAATGCACAATAGTATACAACGCCAAAGGGCGAGGCTCAAAACTCAAAAGAAAACGAAACCACCAAATATCATAATAATACAAGCGCGGCTCTAAGGTCGAAATAAACCACGGATCCAGTAAACTATCAAGTAATAGAAGTTTGGTTGATGGAGCTTTCTAGATACAAATAAAATAATAAAAGTACAATGGCGGTCCAGATACAAGTGAACCAACTTACCGTGCAAATCACCCTGAGTGAAAAGATGTGCCAGCAAGCTGCCAGGAAAACCTGTACATCGAATCTGTAATAAAATTTGGCACAACGGGGGTGAGTTGCCAACTCGTGAGTAAAAGATATCTGCGAAAAGAAATCGAATGCACGACGCTGTCTTAGGTCATAATAATATACTAATATACTACTAGTCATCAAGTAAAGACAGGATAATAAGCTACGTGAAAGTGCAAATGCTCCGTGCTCGTATCAGTGACTCATATAGAACTATGTCATGTGAATGAGTATGCATGCACCATGAATCTGAAATAACCAATCCTGAAATCTAGATATATCTGTATAAGAAATCTTTAACTTTTATCATGGTAAAATGTGTATAGAAATATGAAATATCAACGATGAAATCCATGGAAATCCGTGTCAAGCATCGACACTGTTAGTTATATGTATGCCCTAGAGGCCATTACTATACATAGGATGTATATTGTAGTGGATGTTTGGACATATATAGGGAGGACTTTCTTGCTCGACATGATAGTATGCTATCTGGTTACTCTTTACCTTAACGTGTACACTGATTGTCTCTCTGTTACATGTTGGTAAAGCCCTTGGGATGTGTACTTGACTACCTGAACTATGATGCGGATCATACTAGTGGGGACATGGTAGTCCATAAGTACATCCTTCAAGGTCCCTAGTCGTAGGTGTATCAAGACGGGGCATCGATATACCAGAGTAGACTAGCGTATACCTTCTCAACCCATACAGATGGGCGATGGATGATCCCATATCCATTGGTGTTTGACATCAGAGATGATATACGGGTGCTCAGAGGAGACTGGGTACACTGGACGGACTCGCCGAGAACTCCAAGATGGTATTATACCTTACGTCAGATGGCAGTTCTCTGGTGACACTAGTACAGGTTAGTCTGTAGACCCGAGATCGTCATAGAGTCTTGTGTGATTCCCACTGTGCTTTGATTTCCACCTTACCACGTCCAAGAGGGCGTGCAAAACGGTGGTTTTTGGGTACAGTCCCGAATCACATGGAGGCAATGAGCGATAGGAGGGGATTCGTCTCTCCTGGTATAGAGAGTTGATGTTGCGCTGTGTTCGATTGGCTATAACAGGAAATCCCTGGCTAGGGTTGCTGAGATTTACTGGTAAGTGTTACCAGTAGTTTATCGAACTGTTATAGACCTCATATCTACACGACTTATCGAGCTACTGGGGTCTGACGTTTACCACCCCTAGGCGAGATATGCGACATATCAGACGAACAGACCGGACTGTACGGTAAGTGTTACTGGTTGGATTCACAGGAGTGTGAGCGGGCTTGCTCGTTGATCTTCTGATCGCTCAATACCCGGGTGGCCGTTACGTTTAGCAGACCGCTTGCGGCTTGTGGGTGTTTGATATGATCATCACCTGCTACCGGTGTATTGACGAGTCTTTAGAGTCCTACACAGAGGTTTCCTGGCTCAAGCGAAACGAAATAGGAGTGCATATGAGATATGTGCGGGACCGAGAATAATACCAGTATGTGATACTGAATTCTATTCTCGCGATTGTGACATTGATCGGTTATATGCGATATAGCCGGGTTATCGGATCAAGTGTTGATTCGATAAGTTGTTAGTAATGATATTAGTCGGTTATATGCAATATGACCGGATCATTAAATCAAGTGTTGATTTAATGATTTAATGTATAATTATATATTTGATATATTACTTTACATTAACTAGTATTTGTTCACTTAAGATTGATTTTCTCACTAGATTGTGCACATTGTATATTTGATATATTTTTGTGCACTTGTTTGTATCATGTTTGATGATACATGCAAACTTGGGTGTGTGTATGCTTTAAACTATGATTAGGTTAATGGTTAGGGTTTGATTTACTTAATTATTTATTCATTTATTTTTGGAAAAAATGAAATGGTGGCTTTCTTTTCTTTCTTTGCTTAAAGCTTCTTGAAGCTTCAAAGCATCTTTGAAAAAGTCTTCCATTTTGTTTTATCCTTAACCTGACCATTTAACTAAACCCTAGTTTATTCTCTACATAAGTTAGCCTCACCCATGGTTTCTAAATGATAAGCATCACTTGAATTTTCTAATTAGATAATTCATTCTATTCTTTTCTTCTTATCTTCTTCATAAGTTGAAGAAAGCTTACTAGAAAATTCTAAGTGATGAATCCAAGTGAGAAATCAAAATCCAAAGTGAACCCACCTCCTATTTCTTCATCCTCTACCACTTGCCATGTTGTATAGGGTGTTTTCTTCACAAGTTTCATGAGCTAGTGAAGATGGAGCTTGAGTTAGAGTTGCCTCGACGTAGATCATCTTCGGCATCGAAGTCAACGACCTAGCCCGCTCATTTCTCCGACGAAACCGTCGCTAGAGTCCGGGATCTCGGTGATCGCAGCGAAGGGACGTCATCATGGAGCTAAAGAAGTGGAGGACCGGATCTACAAAGGTTGTATTTCCATTCACTTTATAGTAAAGCTGTTTACTTGTTGTTGTTTCGCCTTACCTCTAGTATCGATCTCGCATTAGGGTTTCTCGGCACATAGAAAATTTTTGAATTTAGCATGGTCGATACCTTGTGGAACCTCATGGGTGTGCCTAGGAACCCTATAGTGGTATCAGAGCCTAGCTAGAGCCTTAGGCGAAGTGTAGACGATGTTAGAAACCCGATCGAACCCGAAACCCTAATTTTCAACCCTTCTCTGTACATTTTTTGAAAATGTGGATTTTTCCAAATTAAAAATATGCAGAAAAATCAGCAGGCGATTTTAGGAGTTACTGTGAAAAACGAGTGGCTAATTCGATTAAGGCGCCGCGGAGACGCGGCACGAGAATGGCCGTTAAGTCGGCCGTTAAGTCACATTGATACTTTATTTTTGCACAGTAACTTCCCTATTGGTTTACTGAATCTTCTGGAAATTTTTAAGGTATACTCAAGTGTTGAGTTTTCTGGGTTGTATTGGGAGTTCGACGATTCGATCGGAATCTTTAACTTTGTCTATTTTTTTTCCGGATAATTTTTGAATATGTTAAAATGTTCGACCGGATATAAATACCCACTTTTTCCCCTGCCGGGAAATTTCCAAGTGTTGGATTTTTCCGTGGTTTAAGAATGTTCTAAGTAGTGCAAGTAACGCGATGGACCCTCTAGAAGATAACAAACCTTAACTCGATTATGTGACCGTCTTGAACTGCCCTTTGAACCTTCGGGTTTGGGGCAGTACGGCGTGCCACATGTGAGGCGTTGGCTTGACCCTTCTACAGCTGGACCGTTGGTACTGAGGCATGAAGTGAATGTTTTTAAACTTATTTCATGTTTTGAGCTGTTTCGGGAAAACTTGGGTGTTTGATTGTTCGATCGGAAAGTTTAACATTTTCTATTTATCCGGAATGTGATACAATATTTGGAATCCACAAGGAGTTATGAGATAACTGATTTGAATGTTATAAACATAGCACTTTAGTCTCACTTGATCGGTTGCCATGGAATTTTGATGTGATCAAAAGTTCATCGTAATCACGTAGCGTACGCGGATACTCGCCGGATAAACTTAATAGACAGCTACACCCCTTAGCCCCGACCAAGTGACTGTAGGAGAACCCCGTCGCCGAAAGCATCCGTTCAGGTGCTCGCGGTAGCGGTGTTCCGCCTTGGTGCACTTCGTCGACGGTATCGGGGGTGCGGCCGTCCACTAAAGTCTGCGACGAGCATTCGATCAGAATGTCGGGAATCCTATTGAATTGCCCGACTTGATATTGAAAAGAGTTTTCGATAAATGAGACTAAAATGCGGGGTTTATAATTGTTAGGCATGTGATGTCTAAGGAATTCATTTGGTTAGGCATGCGATGTCTATGCAAGTTGCGGATTCCAACTGTTGTAGTTTTACACTTTCTTTTCTGTGACCGTAAGTGTAATATGTGATATCGCCGGTTTCGTTGTTATATGTCAACGACAATTGGGATGCGCATATTTACTTACGTTGATGACATGTGATATTATGTGTTGCTGGATATGTTATATTGGATCGTCATGTTTGAATAGCCGGGGGGGTTTTATCTGAGACGAGTGTTTTTCATTTTCATTCATGTAAAAACTTGTATGTAATATTCTTTTATTGGGGCACTTCCAGGTTGCGGAAGATGTCACCCTTTGTATATTATTTACTTTTCCGCACTAGGATAGACCCAAGGAGGAGGGCACAAGTAACCGGGTTCTAGGGTCCAGTGGGAGACCATCTCGAGGAGTCGAGTCCGGGTCTCCTGACCCTAGAATTGGTAGGGTTGCTTGCCGCTCTCGTAGGGGTCTAGGGGTGTGGGTTTGGCTATTCATCGCGACCGTGGAATCCGTGTTTTATACTGGCTCGTATTGAAAACACGGACGTCCTAGTATATCCAATGTTTCATATGTTTCTTCTGCTGCGATATCTGTGATGTGATCATTTGATATGTTGTGATAGATACTATATATAGTATATATGATATATTATATAGGCGTTACTTATGTTTTACACCCGCGCTAGCCCTTCCCCGCTCTGTCGTTAGTTACCTAACCTAACGGTGCACGAGGGGACATCGAGGCGAATGCGGATGGCATAAGTGTACGTCGTATTTATCAGTGATGTTTAGGTGCTTAAATGATGGGACTTCATTAATGTGATTAATGAAACAAAAGAAACCTAAGATGTTGTGGAATCGAATTTTCAAAAACAGGTAGCTACAGTTCTTGCTTTGCATCGCGGTGTTCCTTGTAGAACATCTTGCACCTTATTCGATGAGGAAAGGGCCGAGATCCCTTCACCGGGAGTGACCCCTTTAGCAATAACCGGCAGATGCTACAACACTCGGTTTGTCTTTTGATTGCTTCTATAGTTTCTGCTTTGCATAGTGGTATATATGATATATCCTGCACCTCATTCGACGAGGAAAGGGCCGACGATCCCTTCACCGGGAGTGACCCCTTTAGAAAAACAAGAAAAGCTTCAAAAACACTCCATTTTTAAAATCATTCGATCCTACAACGATATCAAGTTCATTACGCAATAGGTTTTCAGAAAAACCTGTCGTAGCCCTCCGTCGTTTCAGATAAGTCCTGCTTAGTATTCGTGCTGCGTTTGTTGACCTTGTCAAGGCGCAGTGTGCAGTAGCTAACCAGTATTTATCTGCTTATGCATATGATGCAGATTGGGTTAGGGTAGTCGTACGGCCTTGCTGACCTTGTCAAGAGTCGTGCGGATGGGTTTGATTCAATCAAGAAATGACGGGTTGAACTTGACTTACGGTCTATGGTTTGTTGACCTTGTCAAGGTCATAGATCGTTTGGGGCAAAATATTATCGGGAATTTCAAGTGTTGAAATTTGCAATAAGATTGCATAACTTCTATGAGATAGTTGGATCCCGATACCCACTGCGAGTAAGAGTTACTCCTGGGAGAGTTTTACACATTACATTAGCCGATCTAGTAGGTGTCTAGAAAGGTGTCAACGGGGTTACGCCTCTGGAAAAACGAGGTTTACTGTAATTAGGTCCGTGCGAAAGCACGGGGAACCTCTCTCAAAGTACCGACACTGGCCTGGCTGAAAGATTGGCGAACTTGTAGCGTGTGATTAATCCCGGCTAGTCTTTCCTTTTAGGGTTTGAAGGAAGATTTGATAAAAACAGTGGGAGCCATCCTGATTAGATAAAATAATAACCAATCTGATCTTGCAAGAGCGCACGCAGAGTGTTTTCTTCTCTCTCTCTCTCTCGTGGTAGCGACCATGTCACGCCTTAATCAAGATAATAATACGGATGTATTGACCGAACCCGCTTGTTATACTGAGCTGGGGAACGTTAGTCCCGCTCCAACTTATAATTGTTATAAGACAGAGCAGGAAATAGAGGAATACCTGAATTCCTATGCCGCCCAAACGAAAAAAGTGCATATGATGCATCTCCTTCGGGTGTGTTCATTACAAAGAACTGTTTCTCTGTATCCTCTACATCCTGGGTATTTGATACCGGATCAGGATCCCAGATATGTAATCTGTTACATAGGGCTACAGAAAGGTAGAGAACTGAGAACGGGCGATAAGTTTCATGAGACAGAAAACGGTGCAAGTGTTGCAGCCAAGTCTGTTGGTCACTGTCACCCTGTATTCCAAATACATTTATTCTCAACGAATGTTATTAGATACCGAACCTGATATACAAAATCATATTAGTCTCTTTATTAGTAAAGAAATGATAATATTTTGTATTGTTGGATAATGTTTTGAACATTTCCTATATCAAAAGTTGATCGGTTCAGGCACGTTATCTAAAAGCATTGACGTTCTAAATCAAACTACGGTTCTTAGTATATGGAACACACACAAGAGGAAGAGTTCAGAATTGAACGATTCCTTCTTGAGGTATTGTAGATTAGGTCATATCAATGTGACCCGACCAGCTTAAGTTACATTTTAGATGCATATTTAAATTAGTTTGAATTTACATCTTGTGAAACTTGCCAGTCATGTCACAATAATAAGATGACCATAGCTCCGTTTACTGGAAACAGAGAAAGAGTTAGTGAACTCTTGGGATGATACATGTTGATATATGTAGGTCCCCTGTCTACACATGCCAGGACCGGTTATTTGTATTTCATTACATTCTCTGATAATCTCTCAAGATTCAGACATATGTTCCTGTTGAAACACAAGTCCGAACCTTTTGAGATATTCACAGAATATAAGTTAGAAGTAGAGAACCAAAATACGGGTATAAGTATTATGTCCTTTGATGTGATCAAGGAGGAGAATACTCGAGCACGGAATTCCTGGATTATTCTAAAGGAGAATGAGTTTCTCTCTCAGCATTACTCCTCCGTATACACCATAACACGTCGGTGTATCAGGGCGGAGCAATCACACCCTATATGATAAGGTGTGCTCTATGATGAGTACTACTGAGTTACCTATTTCCTCTTGGGAGTTATGCGCTTGAGAAGCTGCATACCTATTGAATAGGGTTCCAATCAAATCAATTGCCTACCACTTCATATGTGATATGGAAAGGGAAGAGTCCATATCTTAATTTTGTTAAGATTTAGGGTTGTCCGGCCTATGTCTAAAAGCAAAATCCGGACAAGCTAGAGGCAAGATCAGTTATGTAGAACTGGAAAGGTTCCAGCTATACAAACTACAGCAGATGATTTGGTAGAACCAAAGGATTCAGTAGATTCCAACGAACCTCAGCCTCTCCGCCGATCTAGTAGGGTTCCTCACCCACCTGAGAGTTACTTCGGTTTCTCTATGACAGTGGGAGCGAGGATAGCATCATGAGATGATGACCCAACTAGTTTCAAGCTGGACATCATGAGTGGGACTCTGTAAGAATGGCTGGATGCTTAGTGGTCTGAGATGGAATCCATATACACCAACAAAGTATGGACTTTGGTTGCTATATCTGAAGGGTTAAATCCCCATCAGGAGAAAGTATATCTTGAGAAGATTACTTGGTGTAGATGGAAAAGTTGAGACTTTCAAAGCTAGACTAGTTAAAGGTTTTCGTCATCGACCAGGCGTGGATAATGATGAAACCTTTTCCAGTGCCTATGCTTAAGTCCATCCAGATCCTACTTGCCATTGCTACATACCATGACTACGATATCTGGCGGTTGGGTGTCATGACTGCTTTTCTAGAAAAGAGCGTCTATAAGTACACAGCCAGAAAGCTTCGTGGACAGTGGGAGCAGCGGAAACGTGTGCAAGATGCTTTATAAGATTAAAGCAGGCATCGCTGAGTTGGAACATCTGTTTTGATGAGATAGTCAAAGAGTTTGACATCATCAAAATAGTAGATGAACCTTGTATATACAAAAAGGTAGTAGGGAGTATGGTGGTGATCCTCGTAGAGTACATGGATGACATACTCTTGATGGGGAAGGAGTTTCCTATGCTACGCTCGGTCAATCTCCGCTTATCACAAGGATTCTCCATATAGGATCAAAGTGATACCTCCTAAATCCTGATTTTTGATCTATGAGATAGAAGTAATTGGATGTTAGGATACTCACTAGTTGTAGTGAGACGGTATCTATTGATCCTGAGGAGAATCACTGGAAAGGTTCCAGGGTGATTAGGACGACTGAATGTCAGTCACAGGCATTGTCTTTACCCTCAGTAAAGGTACAGTATGTTGGAAGAATTCCAAGCTAGATACCGTGGCATACTAGACGATAAAGGCTGGATACATCGCTACTTAAGATGCTACCAAAGAGGAAGTCTGGGTGTATATTAGTTCATGAAATGAACTCGTTCCTACCATTATGAGACAGTGGAGTTGTGGCATATGCCTAGGAACGCCTGTCCCATCAGTGATCCAGACATATTCTGAGGCAGCGTCACCTGATCATGGAGATGGTTGATCTCCAAGGGATCGAGGTTAGGAGAGTAGACTCAGAGGACAACACGGAGGATCCACTCACAAAGGCCTTTTCCCAGAGAGAGACTTTTATGGGATGATTGAGTATGAGATACTGCCACCACTGCTATCAGATGGCCCTAGTGCAAGTGGGAGATTGTTAGTTATATGTATGCCCTAGAGGCCATTACTATACATAGGATGTATATTGTAGTGGATGCTTGGACATATATAGGGAGGACTTTCTTGCTCGACATGATAGTATGATATCTGGTTACTCTTTACCTTAACGTGTACGCTGATTGTCTCTCTGTTACATGTTGGTAAAGCCCTTGGGATGTGTACTTGACTACCTGAACTATGATGCGGATCATACTAGTGGGAACATGGTAGTCCATAAGTACATCCTTCAAGGTCCCTAGTCGTGGGTGTATCGAGACGGGGCATCGATATACCAGAGTAGACTAGCGTATACCTTCTCGACCCATACAGATGGGCGATGGATGATCCCATATCCATTGGTGTTTGACATCAGAGATGATATACGGGTGCTCAGTGGAGACTGGGTACACTGGACGGACTCGCCGAGAACTCCAAGATGGTATTATACCTTACGTCAGATGGCAGTTCTCTGGTGACACTAGTACAGGTTAGTCTGTAGACCCGAGATCGTCATAGAGTCTTGTGTGATTCCTACTGTGCTTTGATTTCCACCTTACCACGTCCAAGAGGGCGTGCAAAACGGTGATTTTTGGGTACAGTCCCGAATCACATGGAGGCAATGAGCGATAGGAGGGGATTCGTCTCTCCCGGTATAGGGAGTTGATGTTGCGCTGTGTTCGATTGGCTATAACCGGAAATCCCTGGCCAAGGTTGCTGAGATTTACTTGTAAGTGTTACCAGTAGTTTCTCGAACTGTTATAGACCTCATATCTACATGACATATCGAGCTACTGGGGTATGACGTTTACCACCCCTTGGCGAGATATGCGATATATCAGACGAACAGACTGGACTGTACGGTAAGTGTTACTGGTGGGATTCACAGGAGTGTGAGCGGGCTTGCTCGTTGATCTTCTGATCGCTCAATACCCGGGTGGCCGTTACGTTTAGTAGACCGCTTGCGGCTTGTGGGTGTTTGATATGATCATCACCTGCTATCGGCGTATTGACGGGTCTTTAGAGTCCTACAGAGAGGTTTCCTGGCTCAAGCGAAACGAAATAGGAGCGCATATGAGATATGTGCGGGACCGAGAATAATACCAGTATGTGATACTGAATTCTATTCTCGTGATTAGTGACATTGATCGGTTATATGCGATATAGCCGGGTTATCGGATCAAGTGTTAATTCGATAAGTTATTAGTAATGATATTAGTCGGTTATATGCAATATGACCGGATCATTAAATCAAGTGTTGATTTAATGATTTAATGTATAATTATATATTTGATATATTACTTTACATTAACTAGTATTTGTTCACTTAAGATTGATTTTCTCACTAGATTGTGCACATTGTATATTTGATATATTTTTGTGCACTTGTTTGTATCATGTTTGATGATACATGCAAACTTGGGTGTGTGTATGCTTTAAACTATGATTAGGTTAATGGTTAGGGTTTGATTTACTTAATTATTTATTCATTTATTTTTGGAAAAAATGAAATGGTGGCTTTCTTTTCTTTCTTTGCTTAAAGCTTCTTGAAGCTTCAAAGCATCTTTGAAAAAGTCTTCCATTTTGTTTTATCCTTAACCTAACCATTTAACTAAACCCTAGTTTATTCTCTACATGAGTTAGCCTCACCCATGATTGCTAAATGATAAGCATCACTTGAATTTTCTAATTAGATAATTCATTCTATTCTTTTCTTCTTCATCTTCTTCATTAGTTGAAGAAAGCTTACTAGAAAATTCTAAGTGATGAATCCAAGTGAGAAATCCAAATCCAAAGTGAACCCACCTCCTATTTCTTCATCCTCTACCACTTGCCATGTTGTATAGGGTGTTTTCTTCACAAGTTTCATGAGCTAGTGAAGATGGAGCTTGAGTTAGAGTTGCCTCGACGTAGATCATTTCCGGCATCGAAGTCAACGACCTAGCCCGCTCATTTCTCCGACGAAACCGTCGCTAGAGTCCGGGATCCCGGTGATCGCAGCGAAGGGACGTCATCACGGAGCTAAAGAAGTGGAGGACCGGATCTACAAAGGTTTTATTTCCACTCACTTTATAGAAAAGTTGTTTACTTGTTGTTGTTTCGCCGTACCTCTAGTATCGATCTCGCATTAGGGTTTCTCGGCACATAGAAAATTTTTGAATTTGGCATGGTCGATGCCTTGTGGAACCTCATGGGTGTGCCTAGGAACCCTACAGACACAAAACATGTAAATCTCAAGTCTCAATACCTCATAATCTCAATGTCTCATAGTCTCAATATCTCGGGCTCCGTCAGTCCGGATTGGCCCATATCATCAAATCTCACGACAACGGTCGGTATCCTCCGGATACCCCCCGCGCCAGACATCACCGGTAGGTAGTCCTCCCCTGCCAGGCTCATCGTCTACAACTCGATCTTCTTGCCCCGGAGTACCATACCCGGCCCACCATGTACCCGAGACGGTTCATCCACTCCTCGAATCGGGTCTCGAAATCCAACAAAAAACATGAAATCTCATGGTGGACGACACATACATCGCGAGAAAACCGCATCTTATGTTTTTAAAAAGAGAGGAGGAGAGAGAGAGAAGTTTTTATATATTCTTGCGGTTTTCCCCAAAAATCCAGAAATCTCATAGAAATCCAAAATCCCAAAATCATGAGTAAGTATATGATAAGTGTCGGCATATGCCCCATAATACTGTATGATAACATGAAAATGCGAATGCATGAAATGTCTAAGTAATAAATACCATGTCTATACTAACACCAGAGAGTAATCACAATATTATATCGATCTAGCTGTTAGCTGATTGTATCAATAAAAGATAATATGATCTAAAGTGTACGTGACATAGCAATTACCGATGATGATGTGTGTGAGCCGGCAAATAAGTGTGCGTGGAATATGCGCATCATCGGTAATGGTGCTGGTGTCCTAACAGGCAAAGTTTTATTCTGATTATAGAAACATATGAATGAACATGCACCATTATGATTACGGTATGAATGTAAAGACGGATGTGTAATAACCACTCATCTGTGATATACAAGTATAACTACAACTATATGACTCGAGCCTAAACTAGTGTCTATCTAACCTCCTAAGGAACTAAACCTAAGAATCTAGTCAATAAGAAATAAGAGTCCACCTAAGGTCTGAATTCATATCTCTAATAGTCGGCGATCCAGCCTCAATAGCGTCACGTACGTAGTACGGCTTCCTCGAATCAAGAGTGCGTATCAATCATCATATCTATGCCTCGTACGGTAAAATCCATCGTACGGCATCCCAATATCGGGGTAAGGGTCAAGTACCACCTATGTGTCTCATCATTCGTATAATATCATCATCAACACATGTCAAGATCAAGGTGCTATACTGTAATCGCATACATCAATCATATATCATTGTCAGCATAAATATACATCGTTAATTTATCCTCAGAAATATCATGTCACATGTATCATATTGTGATTAAGTCACACTTAGATCATATCGTAATCAAGTCACACCTATATGATATCGTAATCAAGTCACACATATATGATATCGAAATCAAGTAACACCTATATGATGTCGTAATCATGTCACACCTATATGATATCATATCAGAATTTCAGGCATAGGTTACGGTCCGGGTTCTATTTTAGAGTCCCATATACTTCAATATCATCACCACCCTTTATTATTTATGTATACCTATTCATTATCTCATTTCCTAATGATCCGCTAACATCATAACACGACCGTAAAGCCAAGAATCACGGCATCAAGCTCAGTTATATTGTTTCATCCCCGTGTATCATATCACATCCTTGTATCACCACATATACGTATTGTGTGTGTATATATATATACCTACACCTAGTCCTATATATATACACACATACACGTATACACCACGTCGAGTCTCAGTGTGTGCGTGTGTGTATCTACCTGAAACCTACGAATCTCCTCCAAGATATTCATCCTCGGATAAGGTCTTTCTAAATCAATCTCGTCTAACCTAAGGTCACTACTAGGGTCCTACTCACCGAAATTCTAAGGTCACGTCTGGCTTCCTAATGACAATAAGTACTATCCCTATTCTACGTTTGCGGGGGTGCTAAACGCCATCCACCCGACTTCTCCCCATAGATATACATCTACTCACCTGGTCCTTGTCTACCGAAGACGGTGTCGCCATCCTCTTCTTCATCGCCCGCAGTCCACGTGAGGGGTACCTATACGCAAACATATATAATATCGTAAACTGAATCACGGACAATGTTCAGTTGATAAAACTGCACATTTGTATTACATTTTTCCTACCATTTTCATATTAAAAAAGGACTTTATTATAATATATCATACATATGAGGGTTTATGTGTAAAAACACTATTGTCCATATGTTAATATATTTTAATTAGCATTTGGTAGGAAAATGTATGCAAATAAATTCATTGACCAAATCCCAGTAGAACAAAGTCTACTAAATATTATTTGAGTTGTTGTGCAGAATTTTTCAAAGACTAGAATCAAGAAAATCAAGTTGTTGAAGAAGACTTGCCTAATTAAGAATCAAAACTTGGGGACCAAGTCTGGCAGCAACCACGAGAAGATTTCCAAATTCTGAAGATTCCTAGGATCGCCAAATGTCAAAGAGAGCCAGCCCCTAAAAATTGATCAACGGCTGAGATAAGAAGGCCGCGGATCCGCGGCGGTTAAGAAGAGATGGGGGCTGAGGATTTTTGGGGAAAATCTTTTCTACATTTTACCTAATATGGAAGCAAATGATTCTGGCTTTGCACTATAAAAAGGCACTGAGAGCCTCTTGGAAAATTTATCAAGCCGACGAGATCACGAAGTCCAAGATGGCTCACGCATCCAGGCTGATCATCAACGGTTCATCTACCTCCTTAGAAGAGATCGAGAAGCAAACTAGCTTTTTGTAATCATTTTCTAAGGAATCAAAGTGTACTTGATCTTGTTGATTAATAAAGGTAGTTCTTTTTCTTATTCTATTTCTTCGTAGTTTAATTATGCATTTTCTCTCCATCTCTTTTTCTCCCAACATGCGCGAGTAATTCTCCGCTTGTTAGGGTTCGTAGGATTAGGGTAGGCTAATGGATGATGAACATCTCTAAACCCTTTTTAAGTCCTATAAAGTTTATGAACTTTATCAAAAGAATCATTAACATCCTAATCGGGCGCGCTAACAATTCTTTGTTAGTTCCGACCGCGATTAGAGATTAGATTAATGATTGTTTTGGTAAAGGGTAGATATGAACGGAGTTCCGTGTCGAGATAAGGGTTAAGAGTGGAATTCCTTTTCCCTCCAGAAACCCTAATCTACACGCATCACCGTCGTTCTAGTTTTAAATCTATTAAAGGATAAAAAGGGTAACTTTTAATTAATCGTCCATGACTACTAAATCCTAACGAACCCTACAAGCCCTCTTATTATATTATCTACATCCCTAAAATAATCTAGATCTATATTTTTGCATTCTTGCTTAACGTAGATCTAGAAACTTTTCACAAAATTCTTATTTCCTCCTCTCCTTTTCAACACATCTAAAGTAAGAGTAAAAGGTTCCATGTTTTCCTGAGGACGACCCGTACTCACCTCGGTCTAGCTACGCGCGACACCGTTCTGATTGCGGTTAACTACAAACACACTCTTTCGAATCAATCAAATTGCACGTGCTCAGTGCAATCGTGTTTGCCTACGAAAGTGTGCTTAGTTTTCTCCTTTTTCTTCTTCTCCTTCTCTTGAATAAACTAGTTTGCTCGGGACGATCAAAGATAAGTTTGGGGGTATTTGTTCAGTTGATAAAACTGCTCATTTGTATTACATTTTTTCTACCATTTTCATATTAAAAAAGGACTTTATTATAATATATCATACATATGAGGGTTTATGTGTAAAAACACTATTTTCCATGTGTTAATATATTT
This sequence comes from Agapanthus africanus, assembly GCA_030015575.1. Lineage (NCBI taxonomy): Eukaryota > Viridiplantae > Streptophyta > Magnoliopsida > Asparagales > Amaryllidaceae > Agapanthus > Agapanthus africanus. The sequence goes on from JASDDO010000029.1 coordinate 215,164,229, forward strand.
TAATTAGCATTTGGTAGGAAAATGTATGCAAATAAATTCATTGACCAAATCCCAGTAGAACAAAGTCTACTAAATATTATTAGAGTTGTTGTGCAGAATTTTTCAAAGACTAGAATCAAGCAAATCAAGTTGTTGAAGAAGACTTGCCTAATTAAGAATCAAAACTTGGGGACCAAGTCTGGCAGCAACCACGAGAAGATTTCCAAATTCTGAAGATTCCTAGGATCGCCAAATGTCAAAGAGAGCCAGCCCCTAAAAATTGATCAACGGCTGAGATAAGAAGGCCGCGGATCCACGGCGGTTAAGAAGAGATGGAGGCTGAGGATTTTTGGGGAAAATCTTTTCTACATTTTACCTAATATGGAAGCAAATGATTCTGGCTTTGCACTATAAAAAGACACTGAGAGCCTCTTGGAAAATTTATCAAGCCGACGCGATCACGAAGCCCCAGACGCTCACGCATCCAGGCTGATCATCAACTGTTCGTCTACCTCCTTAGGAAAGATCGAGAAGCAACTAGTTTTGTAATCATTTTCTACGGAATAAAGTGTAGATTGTTCAAGTTGATTAATAAAGGTAGTTATTTTATTTAATTCTTTTGCATTTTATATTATGTTTTCCCTCTCTGTCTTTTCATCTTCTTCTCCCAACATGCGCGAGTAATTCTCCGCTTGTTAGGGTTCGCAGGATTAGGGTAGGCTAATGGATGATGAACATCCCTAAACCCTTTTTAAGTCCTATAAAGTTTATGAACTTTATCAAAAGAATCATTAACATCCTAATCGGGCGCGCTAGCAATTCTTTGCTAATTCCGACCGCGATTAGAGATTAGATTAATGATTGTTTTGGTAAAGGCTAGATAATGAACGGAGTTCCATGTCGAGATAAGGATTAAGAGTGGGATTCCTTTTCCCTCCAGAAACCCTAATCTACACGCATCACCGTCGTTCTAGTTATAAATCTATTAAAGGATAAAAATGGTAACTTTTAATTAATCGTCCATGACTACTAAATCCTAACGAACCCTACAAGCCCTTTTATTATATTAACTACATCTCTAAAATAATCTAGATCTATATTTTTTCATTCTTGCTTAACGTAGATCTAGAAACTTTTCACAAAATTCTTATTTCCTCCTCTCTTTTTCAACACATCTAAAGTAAGAGTAAAAGGTTCCACGTTTCCCTGAGGACGACCCGTACTCACCTCGGTCTAGCTACGCGCGACACTGTTCTGATTGCGGTTAACTACAAACACACTCTTTCGAATCAATCAGACAACATCAAAACGACGCACGAAACGCGCATAGGTTAAAACCTATATCCCGCTCATGCAAAAGAACCAAATATCGCTTGATATCGGCGTACAAACGCCGATTGATCGAGATAAGCATCAACAAATAACTCATAGTTATAAAACTCATTACTTATAATATAAAACATGATTTAATTCATCGAAACCCTAAAAATCGATCAAATCGTCCGATTCCGTAAAACCTGAAAGCACCAATTTACCGTTTTACTTCAAAACTTGATGTTTAAAAGAAACTAATGGTCATAGTATTCATTAATTAGCATAACTAGACTATATAAACCATCACTATATTTTTAACACCCTAATTTATATTAGTTTGAAAATTCTAGTTTGCAAACTTGCCCGATTTCGATACTTTTAAGGAAAATATCACAATATCACATCTAAACTGGATTTTGCATGAATTAATGCATTAAACTACAATTCATGATGATAATAATATAATGAAATCATAATTTAGATTTTAAACCTCATTTATTTAAGAATTTCCAAAATCTAGTTAGCAAAAATAGCATTTTTATTAGTATTTTTCAATTATCAATAGAAACTAGTAACCAATTTAAGTTTTTCATTCCACTAACAAGTTAATATCCTCATTAAAACCACAATCTAGTATTACAAACATTAATTGGAATTTTATCTCACCAATATATACAATATATAGAAATCTAGTTTGCAAAATGGATTAATTTAAACAATTTTGGATAAACAATTTACAATATATCATCCATACAAGATTTTCCACTTCTAAAAATGTTAAACTAGTTATTATAACCCTACTTAATTAATAAAAACCATAACTTAATTTTATAAACCCTAACTTGAATTTTAAAACTTGTAGATAGAAATTATTTATTAAATCTAATTATGCTTAAATGAAACATCTAATAACAATAAATCAAAAGAAGAAAATTTATACCTCCACAACATGAAATCCAAACATGAAAATAAGCCTCCAAAATGAATGCTTTCCATATCCAAAATCCATGTAAAGATGAGCAAAGAATAGAGGGTAGGAATTAATTAGGATTTTGTGGGTTTTTTATTGAATTTTTGATGAACTTTGATGATTTTTAATACAAAAATGATGAGGGGAAAATTTTGGGGCTGCCCATGTTGGTGAGGCTGGCCATGAGGTGAGGAAAAGAGAGGAGAGTGAGAAAAGGTGAAGAAAAGTGTAGAAGGTTTCACAAAAATATCACACAATTAAGTCTTTTCATGAATTTATTTAAAAATTCTTTATTTTCTTCACTCCATTTGACCTAGAATGGTCTAGAACCATTGTAACATTTTAAAAATAAAAAAATATTTAATTAAACTAAAAATTTATAAGTGGCTAAATAAACACCATTTAATAGTAATAACATAATTAAAATAGGTATTTTTAAATTTATAGTGAAAAATAATTACGGTTTAGTTTTATGAAAACTACGTTTTACTTTACCAAAAATTATAAAATTCACTTAAACGATTTTATTTATTTAATTAATTATTTAATTGTTTTTAAAATGTTACAATCTTCCCCCCTTTAAAAAATTCGGTCCCCGAATTTAAATTAAAACTCCCCCCAATTACTAAAACATTCAGCCAAAACACTCAAATCGTCGGGGCTCCGAAATCATCAATACATAACTAAAATCAACTCCGTCAAGCATAACACAATCATCGGAGTTATGGCGAAAATAAAATACCAAAACCCAATACGAAAACCAACATAATATACATCAAAACTACAACTTATATATTGTGCGCATCATAGTAAAATCGTCCAAACATCTGGATAAAGAAGCATGCAAAAACCCCTTTTGAAAATCGCCGTGTGATGCACGTGCCACGGCATAAGTAGCGGACGTTTATTTTAAAAAAATAGCTATATATATATATATATCTTTTATTTAACATACACGTCCCTCCTGGTTACCAAATCAATACTAATGATTATAAAAACATACTGATCAAACTGAAATCAATCCCAATCACATCATAAAAATATCATGTGCGTCCGGTGCGCACTGAAATCGAAACCAAATCCAGATGCCACGAATTCACACAAAAACAAAACTGAGTGCAACAGGTGTGCACCAAAAACATCTGTCAAGTGCAACGGGCGTGCACGACTCTAATATCAGGTGCATCTAATCTGCACAAAACCACGATTTAGTGCATCTGGTGTACACAAATCGTATCAGGTGCACCGAATGTGCGCAAGAATCCCAATCAGGTGCACATGGTGCACGAAAACATATACCGAATATCAAAATCAAAATCACAGTACGAAAATGCATGAAAACTAGGTCGAAGCATATGTCAAAATCATGTGTAACACATATGCACGAAATCAAATCAAAATCTCAAAATGTATAAAACCAAATCGAGTGTACTGGGTATGTACAAAACAACATCAATACAACTGATATATGAAGCACGAATAGAATGTAATGAATGCACACATAAGAAATACCAATCGTAGAACAAAATCCTCAAAATACCAAAAAAAGATCCAATCAACGAAAATATGAAATTCAAATCACCAAATCACAATCGTAAACACTATCGTCAATGTGCGCCTCTTTCCCCCTTTCCTCTGGTGTCGACTGCTTCGAACTTGTCTCTTCATAGGTGTGCTGACTGTGCTATCAACGGCAATACTCATATCTAAAGTCTCCCACGTAGTCGATCCCTTCACCTGATATCCAGATTACAATAAACTTTTCAATCGATCCATCAAAATCCCATAATTCCCCGAAAGCTCAACACTCAAGTACAGTTTAAAAATATCCGATACATACCCCAGCATCGATGGTCCAGCCGTAGAGGCGCAAACCCAAGCCTCACTAATGGCACCGCGGAACTGCCATAAACCCTAAGGTTCAAGGGCGTTCTCGTGGTCATTATGTCGAGTTAGGGTTTCATTCTTCTAGAGGGTCCATCAAAATACCTGCATGTTCTTCCGAATACTTTAAACTTGGGAAAATGGGTTTCTGACAATCGTTCGAATCCTTTAACTTCGTCTGGACGGCATGTGAATACCCTTCTCCCGCACGCTAAACAATGCTTCAATCCTCAAGAATAACCGATACCCTAATGGTTATCGCATTCGAGCCGCAGCTCCTTCTGCCCGTGCGTCCGTGGTAACAGAAACCACCCTCCGATATCGACGAAGATAGATCAAAGGAACGAATGAAATGCGGTGCAAACAAATATACATCCTAAGGCTACTTAAGAAGAGTAGCGTATCGTAAGTATGCCGTGGATCATACCCACGGTACGTCACTCTACCTAAGTCGCCTACTCCATCAACCAAGGGTCACCCTAGACATATACAAGGTTAAACATAGCGCTCTGATACCAACTTTGTCACGACCCGAAAGTACGGAACATGACCGGCACTTAGATTACGAAGCGTCTAGAGGCGCAACGTAACCTAAGTAAGCCGAAGCCCAGAAATCTAAACCATAAAAAGAAGAAGAAGTAAAGGAAAACATGTAGAAAACAAGTTTAAAAGCAACATCCAATTTTCTCAAAAATTTCGGCAGAGTCTCCTTTGTAAAAACTGGCCCCAAACGGGTATAAACAAGAATAATATATATACAAACAATAAAAAGCATCCCCAAACGGGAGCTAGCTCTGCGCCAAAAGGCGGAAACAACCACATCAATGCACAATAGTATACAACGCCAAAGGGCGAGGCTCAAAACTCAAAAGAAAACAAAACCACCAAATATCATAATAATACAAGCGCGGCTCTAAGGTCGAAATAAACCACGGATCCAGTAAACTATCAAGTAATAGAAGTTTGGTTGATGGAGCTTTCTAGATACAAATGAAATAATAAAAGTACAATGGCGGTCCAGATACAAGTGAACCAACCTACCGTGCAAATCACCCTGAGTGAAAAGATGTGCCAGCAAGCAGCCAGGAAAACCTGTACATCGAACCTGTAATAAAATTTGGCACAACGGGGGTGAGTTGCCAACTCGTGAGTAAAAGATATCTGCGAAAAGAAATCGAATGCACGATGCTGTCCTAGGTCATAATAATATACTAATATACTACTAGTCATCAAGTAAAGACAGGATAATAAGATACGTGTAAGTGCAAATGCTCCGTGCTCGTATCAGTGCCTCATATAGAACTATGTCATGTGAATGAGTATGCATGCACCATGAATGTGAAATAACCAATCCTGAAATCTAGATATATCTGTATAAGAAATCTTTAACTTTTATCATGGTAAAATGTGTATAGAAATCTGAAATATCAACGATGAAATCCATGGAAATCCGTGTCAAGCATCGACACAAAACATGTAAATCTCAAGTCTCAATACCTCATAATCTCAATGTCTCATAGTCTCAATATCTCGGGCTCCGTCAGTCCGGATCGGCCCATATCATCAAATCTCACGACAACGGTCGGTATCCTCCGGATATCCGCCGCGCCAGACATCACCGGTATGTAGTCCTCCCCTGCCAGGCTCATCGTCTACAACTCGATCTTCTTGCCCCGGGGTACCATACCGGGCCCACCATGTACCCGAGACGGTTCATCCACTCCTCGAATCGGATCTCGAAATCCAACAAAAAACATGAAATCTCATGGTGGACGACACATACATCACGAGAAAACCGCATCTTATGTTTTTAAAAAGAGAGGAGGAGAGAGAGAGAAGTTTTTATATATTCTTGCGGTTTTCCCCAAAAATCCAGAAATCTCATAGAAATCCAAAATCCCAAAATCATGAGTAAGTATATAATAAGTGTCGGCATATGCCCCATAATACTGCATGATAACATGAAAATGCGAATGCATGAAATGTCTAAGTAATAAATACCATGTCTATACTAACACCAGAGAGTAATCACAATATTATATCGATCTAGCTGTTAGCTGATTGTATCAATAAAAGATAATATGATCTAAAGTGTACGTGACATAGCAATTACCGATGATGATGTGTGTGAGCCGGCAAATAAGTGTGCGTGGAATATGCGCATTATCGGTAATGGTGTTGGTGTCCTAACAGGCAAAGTTTTATTCTGATTATAGAAACATATGAATGAACATGCACCATTATGATTACGGTATGAATGTAAAGACGGATGTGTAATAACCACTCATATGTGATATACAAGTATAACTACAACTATATGACTCGAGCCTAAACTAGTGTCCATCTAACCTCCTAAGGAACTAAACCTAAGAAACTAGTCAATAAGAAATAAGAGTCCACCTAAGGTCTGAATCCATATCTCTAATAGTCGGCGATCCAGCCTCAATAGCGTCACGTACGTAGTACGGCTTTCTCAAATCAAGAGTGCGGATCAATCATCATATCTATGCCTCGTACGGTAAAATCCATCGTACGGCATCCCAATATCGGGGTACGGGTCAAGTATCACCTACGTGTCTCATCATTCGTATAATATCATCATCAATACATGTTAAGATCAAGGTGCTATACTGTAATCGCATACATCAATCATATATCATTGTCAGCATAAATATATATGTTAGTTATATGTATGCCCTAGAGGCCATTACTGTACATAGGATGTATATTGTAGTGGATGCTGGGACGTATATAGGGAGGACTTTCTTGCTCGACATGATAGTATGCTATCGGGTTGCTCTTTACCTTAACGTGTACACTGTTTGTCTCTCTGTTACATGTTGGTAAAGCCCTTAGGATGTGAACTTGACTACCTGGACTATGATGCAGATCATACTAGTGGGGACATGGTATTCCATAAGTACATCCTTCAAAGTCCCTAGTCGTGGGTGTATCGAGACGGGGCATCGATATACCAAAGTAGACTAGCGTATACCTTCTCGACCCATACAGATGGGCGATGGATGATCCCATATCCATTGGTGTTTGACATCAGAGATGATATACGGGTGCTCAGTAGAGACTGGGTACACTGGACGGACTCGCCGAGAACTCCCAGATGGTATTATACCTTACGTCAGATGGCAGTTCTCTGGTGACACTGGTACAGAGTAGTCTGTTGACCCGAGATCGTCATAGAGTCTTGTGTGGTTCCCACTGTGCTTTGATTTCCATCTTACCACGTCCAAGAGGGCGTGCAAAACGGTGGTTTTTGGGTACAGTCCCGAGTCACATGGAGGCAATGAGCGATAGGAGGGGATTCATCTCTCCCGGTATAGGGAGTTGATGTTGCGCTGTGTTCGATTGGCTATAACAGGAAATCCCTGGCCAGGGTTGCTGAGATTTACTGGTAAGTGTTACCAGTAGTTTCTCGAATTGTTATAGACCTCATATCGACACAACTTATCGAGCTATTGGGGTCTGACGTTTACCACCCCTAGGCGAGATATGCGACATATCAGACGACGAGACCGGACTGTACGGTAGTGTTACTGGTTGGATTCACTGGAGTGTGAGCGGGCTTGCTCGTCGATCTTCTGATCGCTCAATACCCGGGTGGCCGTTACGTTTAGCAGACCGCTTGCGGCTTGTGGGTGTTTGATATGATCATCATCTGCTGCCGGCGTATTGACGAGTCTTTAGAGTCCTACACAGAGGTTTCCTGGCTCAAACGAAACGAAATAGGAGCGCATATGAGATATGTGCGGGACCGAGAATAATGCGTGTATGTGATACCGTATTCTATTCTCGGGATGAATGTATCGAATGGTTTTATGCGATATAACCTAGTTATCGATTCAAGCGTTGATTCGATAAGTCGATACATTGAATACTAGTCGGTTATGTTCGACATGACCGGATCATTGAATCAAGTGTTGATTTAATGATTTAATGTATAATTATATATTTGATATATTACTTTGCATTAACTAGTATCGGTTCACTTAAGATGGATTTTCTCACTCGGATGTGCGCATTGTATATGCGATATATTTTTGTGCACTTGATTGTATCATGTTTGATGATGCATGCATAATTGGTTAGTGTAAAGAATTAAACCTAGGTTAAGTAAATGGTTAAGGTTTCTATTTATTTGTCCATTCATTTATATTTGGATTAAAATGAAAAGACAAAAGAAAACAAAATGGTTATCATTCTTTCTTTCTTTCATGATGCTTGATGAAGCTTCATGAAGCTTTGACCATATGACCATTTTGTCTTCAAGCTTAACCCTAACCATTCTTTTAACCTTAGTCATTTCTCTACACCTAACTATAGTTAATGTTATGATAAGGATTCTTTTTCTTTTCTATTCTTATTAACTTATCATATCATTATCTTCTTCTTCTTCATCTTCAACCTTGAAGAAAGCTTTCTACCAACAATGGTGAAATGTGAAAATGAGTGAGAAATCCAATTCTAAAGTGAACCCACTTCCTATTTCTTCATCCTCTACCTCTTGCCAAGTAGTAGAGTGTGTTTTCTTCACAAGTTTCTTGACTTGGTGAAGTTGGAGCTTGATCCAGTGATGCTTCGACGTAGATCATCTTCGGCATGCTAGTCGATGACCTAGCCCGTCCATTCTCCGATGAAGTCGACGCAAGAACCCGGGATTCCATTTGGACAGCGAGGAGACTTCATTGCGGAGCTATGGAGGTGGAGGACCGGATCTACAAAGGTTGTATTTCCGTTCCTTTAGTTAATTTGTTAACTAGTTTCTGTTTCGCCTAAATATCTAGCCAACGATCCGTACACTAGGGTTTCTCGGCACCGTAATTTTTGAAATTGGCATGGTTGATGCCTTGTGAGACCTCTTGGGAGTGCCTAGGAACCCTACAGTGGTATCAGAGCCTAGCTAGAGCCTTAGGCGAAGTCTAGACGGAGTTTGAAGTCCGATCGACCCGAAACCCCAACTTAAAACGGCTCTCTGGACTTTTTCTAAAATCTGGGTTTTTTCCATATTAAAAATATTCAGAAAAATCAGCAGGATATTATAAGGGATACTGTAAAATTCGTGTGCCTAATTCCATCAATGCGTCGCGGTTCCGCGGCACGAGCATGGCTCGTGCGGCGGATCCGCGGCCGTTTTGTCTTTTGTGGCATCCAATTTTGCACAGTAATTCATAATATGCAGTGCTGGTTTTCCTGGGAATTTTTAATATTTTTTCAAGAGTTGAATTTTCTGGGTTGTTTTGGGGATTCGAATGTTCGATAGGATTATCAAATTTTGTCTGTGTGGCTTTCCGGATAATTTTAGAATATGTTAAAAAGTTCGACCGGATATAAATACCCAATTTTTCCCCTGTCGGGAAATTTCCAAGTGTTGGATTTTTCCGTGGTTTAAAGACGTTCTAAGTAGTGCAAGTAACGCGATGGTCCCTCTAGAAGACAACAAACCTTAACTCGATTATGTGACCGTCTTGAACTGCCCTTTGAACCTTCGGGTTTGGGGCAGTACGGCGTGCCACATGCGAGGCGTTGGCTTGACCCTTCTACGGCTGGACCGTTGGTACTGAGGCACGAACTGAATGTTTTTAGACTTATTTCATGTGTTGATCTGTATCGGGAAAACTTGGGTGTTTGACTGTTCGATCGAAAAGTTTAACATTTTCTATTTATCTGGAATGGGATACAATAATTGGAATTCACAATAGTTATGAGATAACTGAATGAATGTTATAAATCTAGCAATTTAGTCTCACTTGATCGGTTGCCACGGAATTTTGATGCGATCAAAAGTCCGTCGCAATCACGTAGCGTACGCGGATACTCGCCGGGTAAACTTAATAGACAGCCTCACTCCGAAGCCCCGACCAAGTGACTGTAGGAGAACCCCGTCGCTGAAAGCATCCGTCCGGGTGCTCGCGGCAGCGGTGTTCCGCCTTGGTGCACTTCGTTGACGGTATTAGGGGTGCAGCCGTCTACTGAAGTTTGCGACGAGCATTCGATCAGGATGTCGGGAATCTTGTTGAATTGCCCGACTTAATATTGAAAAGTGTTTTCGATTTTGAGACTAAAATGCGGGGTTTATAATTGTTAGGCATGCGATGTCTAAGGAATTCATTTGGTCAGGCATGCGATGTCTGAGGTGGTTGCGGATTCCAACTGTTGTAGTTTTACACTTTCTTTTCTGTGACCGTAAGTATAATATGTGATATCGCCGGTTTTGTTGCTATATGTCAACGACAATTGGGATGCGCATATTTACTTATGTTGATGACATGTGATGTTATGTGTTGCTGGATATGTTATATTGGATCGTCGTGTTTGAATAGCCGGGGTTTTTTATGTGAGATGAGTGTTTTTCATTTTCATTCATGTAAAAACTTGTATGTAATATTCTTTTATTGGGGCGCTTCCAGGTTGCGGAAGATGTCACCGTTTGTATATTATTCACTTTTCCGCACTAGGATAGACCCAAGGAGGGGAGCACAAGTAACCGGGTTCTGGAGTCCAGTGGGAGACCAACTCGAGGAGTCGAGTCGGGGTCTCCTAACTCTAGAATTGGTAGGGTTGCTTGCCGCTCTCGTAGGGGTCTAGGGGTGTGGGATTGGCTATTCATCACGACCGTGGAATCCGTGTTTTATACTGGCTCGTATTGAAAACACGGACGTCCTAGTATAACCAATGTTTCATATGTTTCTTCTGCTGCGATATCTGTGATGTGATCATGTGATGTTCTGTGATAGATACAGTATATAGTATATATGATATATTATATAGGCGTTACTTATGTTTTACACCCGCGCTAGCCCTGCCCCGCTCTGCCGTTAGTTACCTAACCTAACGGTGCACGAGGGGACATCGAGGCGAATACGGATGGCATAAGTGTACGTCGTATTTATCTGTGATGTTTAGGTAACTTAAATGATGGGACTTCATTAATATGATAATTGAAAGAAAAGAAACCTAAGATGTTGTAGAATCGAATTTCAAAATTAAAACAGGTAGCTACAGTTCTTGCTTTGCACAGAGGTATATGTGATATATCCTGCACCTTATTCGATGAGGAAAGGACCGAGATCCCTTCACCGGGAGTGACTCCTTTAGCAATAACTGGCAGATGCTACACACTCGGTTTGTCATTTGATTGCTTTTAAGTGTTTTTACTTTGCACAGTGATATATGTGATATATCCCGCACCTCATTCGACGAGGAAAGGACCGACGATCCCTTCACCGGGAGTGACTCCTTTAGCAAAACTAGAAAAGCCTCAAAAGAACTCCATTTTAAAATCATTTGATTCTACAACGATATCAAGTTCATTACGTAATAGGTTTTCAGAAAAACCTGTCGTAGCCCTCCGTCATTTCAGATAAGTACTAGTTAGTATTCGTGCTACGTTTGTTGACTATGTTAAGGCGTAGTGTGCGGTAGCTAATTAGTGCTTATCTGCATAAGCATATGATGTGATTGGATTAGGGTAGTCATGCGACTTTGTTGACTATGTTAAGGGTCGTGCGGGTGGGTTTAATTCAATCGGAAAATGACGGGTTGAACTTGACTAGCACTTATGATTTGTTGACTATGTTAAGGTCATATAGCTGCTAGGGGCAAAATATTATCGGGAATTTCAAGTGTTGAAATTTGCAATGAGATTGCATACCTTCTATGAGATAGTTGGATCCCGATACCCGCTGCGAGTAAGAGTTACTCCTGGGAGAGTTTTATACATTACAATTAGCCGATCAAGTAGGTGTCTAGAAAGGTGTCAACGGGGTTACGCCTCTGGGAAAACGAGGTTTACATTAATTAGGTTCGTGCGAAAGCACGGGGGACCTCCCTCAAAGTACCGACACTGGCCTGGCTGAAAGATTGGCGAACTTGTAGTGTGTAATTAATCCCGGCTAGTCTTTCCTTTTAGGGTTTGAAGGAAGATTTGATAAAAAGCAGTGGGAGCCATCCTGATTAGATAAAATAATAACCAATCTATTCTTGCAAGAGCGCACGCTGAGTGTTTTCTTCTCTCTCTCTTCAGGTAGCGACCATATCACGCCTTAATCAAGATAATAATACGGATTATTGACCGAACCCGCTTGTTATACTGAGCTGGGGAACGTTGGTCCCGCTCCAACTTATAATTATTATAAGACAGAGCAGGAAATTGGGGATTACCAGAATTTCCATGCCGCCCAAACGAAGAGAGTGCATGCTGATACAACATCTTCGGGTGTGTTCATTACAGAGAACTGTTTCTCAGTATCCTCTACGTCCTGGGTATGTGATACCAGATCAGGATCCCAGATATGTAATCTGTTACATAGAGCTACAGACAGGTAGAGAACTGAGAACGGGTGATAAGTTTCATGCGGCAGAAAACGAGGCAAGTGTTGCAGCCAAGTCTGTTGGTCACTGTCACCCTGTATTCCAAATACATTGATTCTGAACGAATGTTATTAGATACCGAACCTAATATACAAAATCATATCAGTCTCTTTATTAGTAAAGAAATGGTAAAATTTTGTATTGTTGGATAATGTTTTGAACATTTCCTATATCAAAAGTTGATCGGTTCAGGCACGTTATCTAAAAGCATTAATGTTCTAAATCAAACTACAGTTCTTAGTATATGGAACACACAAAAGAGGAAGAGTTCAGAAATGAACGAATTCTTCTTGAGGTATTGTAGACTAGGTCATATCAATGCGACCTGACTAGCTAGAGTTACATAAAGATGCATATTTAAATTAGTTTGAACTTACATCTTGTGAAACTCGCCAGTCACGTCACAAAGATAAGATGACCATAGCTCCATTTACTGGAAACAGAGAAAGAGTTAGTGAACTCTTGGGATGATACATGTTGATGTATGTAGGTCCCCTGTCTACACATGCCAGGACTGGTTCTTTATAATTCATTACGTTCTCTGATAATCTCTCAAGATTCAGACATATGTTCCTGTTGAAACACAAGTCTGAACCTTTTGAGATATTCACAGAATATAAGTTAGAAGTAGAGAACCAATACGGGTATAAGTATAATGTCCTTTGATATGATCTAGGAGGAGAATACTTGAGCACGGAATTCCTGGATTATTCTAAAGAAGAATGAGATTCTCTCTCAGCATTACTCCTCCGTATACACCATAGCACGATGGTATATCGGGGCGGAGCAATCACACCCTATATGATAAGGTGTGCTCTATGATGAGTACTACTGAGTTACCTATTTCCTTTTGGGAGTTATGCACTTATGAAGTTGCATACCTGTTGAATAGGGTTCGAATCAAATCAGTTGCCTACCACTCCATATGAGATATGGTATGGGAAGAGCCCATGTCTTAAGCTAGTTAAGATTTGGGGTTGTCCGGCCTATGTCTAAAAGCAAAATCCGGACAAGCTCGAGGTAAAGTCTATAATGTAGAACTGGAAAGGTTCCAGCCATACAAACTGCAGCTGATGATTTGATAGAACCATAGGATTCAGTAGATACCAACGAACCTCAGCCTCTCCGCCGATCTAGTAGGGTTCCTCACCCACCTGAGAGATACTTCGGTTTCTCTATGACAGTGGGAGCGAGGATTGCGTCATGAGATGATGACCCAACTAGCTTCGAGCTAGCCATCAGGAGTAAGACTCTATAAGAATGGCTGGATGTTTAGTGATCTGAGATGGAATCCTTATACACCAACAAAGTATGGACTTTGGTTGCTATATCTGGAGGGTTAAATCCCCTTCAGGAGCAAGTATATCTTGAGAAGATTACTTGGTGTACATGGAAAAGTTGAGACTTTCAAAGCTAGGCTTGTTAAAAGTTTGCATCATTGACCAGGTGTGGATAATGATGAAACCTTTTCTAAGGATCTATGCTTAAGTCCATCCAGATCCTACTTGTCACGGCTACATACCATGACTACGATATCTGGTGGTTGGGTGTCATCACTGCTTTTCTAAATGATGTTTTAGAAGAGTGCGTCTATAAGTACACAGCCAGAGGGCCTCGTAGACAGTGGGAGCAGCGGAAACGTGTGCAAGATGCTTTATTAGATAAAGCAGGTATCGCGGAGTTGGAACATCTGTTTTGATGGATTTGTCAAAGAAGTTGACATCATCAAAATGGTAGATGAACCTTGTATAAACAAAAAGGTAGTAGGGAGTATGGTGACGATCCTCGTAGAGCACGTGGATGACATACTCTTGATAGGGAAGGAGTTTCCTATGCTACGCTCGATCAATCTCCGCTTATCACAATGATTCTCCATATAGGATCAAAGTGATACCTCCTAAATCCTGGGTTTTTGGATCTATGAGATAGATCTAAATGGATGTTAGTATTCTCACTAGTTGTAGTGAGATGGTATCAATCGATCCTGGGGAGAATCACTGGAAGGGTTCCAGGGTGATAAAGACGACTGAATGTCAGTCACAGGCATTGTCTTTACCCTCAGTAAAGGGACGGTATGTTGAAAGAGTTCCAAGCTAGATACCGTGGCATACTAGACGATAAAGGCAGGATACATCGCTACTAAAGATGCTACCAAAGAGGCTGTTTGGGTGTATATTGGTTCATGAGATGAACTACGTTCCTACCATTGTGAGACAATGGAGTTGTGGCTTATGCCAAGGAACGAAGGTCCCATCAGTGATCCAGACATGCTCTAAGGCAGTATCACCTGATCATGGAGATGGTTGATCTCTAAGGGATCGAGGTCAGGAGAGTAGACTCAGAGGACAACACGGCGGATCCACTCACGAAGGCCTATTCCCAGACAGAGAGACTTTTATGGGATGGTTGAGTATGAGATACTGCAACCACTGCTACAGATGGCCCTAGTGCAAGTGGGAGATTGTTAGTTATATGTATGCCCTAGAGGCCATTACTGTACATAGGATGTATATTGTAGTGGATGCTGGGACATATATAGGGAGGACTTTCTTGCTCGACATGATAGTATGCTATCTGGTTGCTCTTTACCTTAACGTGTACACTGTTTGTCTCTCTGTTACATGTTGGTAAAGCCCTTAGGATGTGTACTTGACTACCTGGACTATGATGCAGATCATACTAGTGGGGACATGGTAGTCCATAAGTACATCCTTCAAAGTCCCTAGTCGTGGGTGTATCGAGACGGGGCATCGATATACCAGAGTAGACTAGCGTGTACCTTCTCGACCCATACAGATGAGCGATGGATGATCCCATATCCATTGGTGTTTGACATCAGAGATGATATACGGGTGCTCAGTAGAGACCGGGTACACTGGACGGACTCGCCGAGAACTCCCAGATGGTATTATACCTTACGTCAGATGGCAGTTCTCTGGTGACACTGGTACAGAGTAGTCTGTTGACCCGAGATCGTCATAGAGTCTTGTGTGGTTCCCACTGTGCTTTGATTTCCATCTTACCACGTCCAAGAGGGCGTGCAAAACGGTGGTTTTTGGGTACAGCCCTGAGTCACATGGAGGCAATGAGCGATAGGAGGGGATTCGTCTCTCCCGGTATAGGGAGTTGATGTTGCGCTGTGTTCGATTGGCTATAACAGGAAATCCCTGGCCAGGGTTGCTGAGATTTACTGGTAAGTGTTACCAGTAGTTTCTCGAATTGTTATAGACCTCATATCGACACGACTTATCGAGCTATTGGGGTCTGACGTTTACCACCCCTAGGCGAGATATGCGACATATCAGACGACGAGACCGGACTGTACGGTAGTATTACTGGTTGGATTCACTGGAGTGTGAGCGGGCTTGCTCGTCGATCTTTTGATCGCTCAATACCCGGGTGGCCGTTACGTTTAGCAGACCGCTTGCGGCTTGTGGGTGTTTGATATGATCATCATCTGCTGCCGGCGTATTGACGAGTCTTTAGAGTCCTACACAGAGGTTTCCTGGCTCAAACGAAACGAAATAGGAGTGCATATGAGATATGTGCGGGACCGAGAATAATGCGTGTATGTGATACCGTATTCTATTCTCGGGATGAATGTATCGAATGGTTTTATGCGATATAACCTAGTTATCAATTCAAGCGTTGATTCGATAAGTCGATACATTGAATACTAGTCGGTTATGTTCGACATGACCGGATCATTGAATCAAGTGTTGATTTAATGATTTAATGTATAATTATATATTTGATATATTACTTTGCATTAACTAGTATCGGTTTACTTAAGATGGATTTTCTCACTCGGATGTGCGCATTGTATATGCGATATATTTTTGTGCACTTGATTGTATCATGTTTGATGATGCATGCATAATTGGTTAGTGTAAAGAATTAAACCTAGGTTAAGTAAATGGTTAAGGTTTCTATTTATTTGTCCATTCATTTATATTTGGATTAAAATGAAATGACAAAAGAAAACAAAATGGTTATCATTCTTTCTTTCTTTCATGAAGCTTGATGAAGCTTCATGAAGCTTTGACCATATGACCATTTTTTCTTCAAGCTTAACCCTAACCATTCTTTTAACCTTAGTCATTTCTCTACACCTAACTATAGTTAATGTTATGATAAGGATTCTTTTTCTTTTCTATTCTTATTAACTTATCATATCATTATCTTCTTGTTCTTCATCTTCAACCTTGAAGAAAGCTTTCTACCAACAATGGTGGAATGTGAAAATGAGTGAGAAATCCAATTCTAAAGTGAACCCACTTCCTATTTCTTCATCCTCTACCTCTTGCCAAGTAGTAGAGGGTGTTTTCTTCACAAGTTTCTTGACTTGGTGAAGTTGGAGCTTGATCCAGTGATGCTTCGACGTAGATCATCTTCGGCATGCTAGTGAAAGGTTCCTAGGCACTCTCAAGGGGTCTCATAAGGCATCAACCATACCCGTTTCAAAAATACGGTGTCGAGAAACCCTAGTGTACGGATCGTTGGCTAGATATCTAGGCGAAAAAGTAAACTAGTTAACACTTAACTAAGAGATACGGAAATACAACCTTTGTAGATCCGTTTGTCTACCTCCACGGCTCCGAGATGAGGTCCTCTCCGCTGTCCAAATCAAATCCGGGCTCTAGCGTCGGCTTTATCGGAGAATAAGCGAGCTAGGTCGTCGATGTCCATGCCGAAGATGATCTACGTCGAGGCATCGCTAGATCAAGCTCCACCTTCACTAAGTCTTGAAAACTTATGAAGGAAACACACTCTACTACTTGGCAAGAGGTAGAGGATGAAGAAATAGGAAGTGGGTAGACTTTAGTTTTGGATTTCTCACTCTAATTCATCAATCACCATTGATGAAGTCAAGGTTTCTTCTCTTGTTCAAGGAAGAAGAAGAAGAAATAATATAATAAGTTAATTTGAAAAGAAAAGAATAATAATTCTTATCATAAAGGTAACCATGGTAAAGTGTATAGAATTAACTTAGGTTAAATGAATGGTTAGGGTCAAGGTTTCATGAAGCTTCCACTAAACAACAAAAAAAGCCACCATTCTTTTTCTCTTTTCCATTTATTTTCCAAAATGAATAAATAGATAAATAAATGAGAAAAGGAAATCAAACCCTAATCATAAGTTTAACCATGGTTTAATTCTTTACACTTAACCAAGTAAACATGTATCATCAAAC
Source organism: Agapanthus africanus (assembly GCA_030015575.1). Taxonomy (NCBI): domain Eukaryota; kingdom Viridiplantae; phylum Streptophyta; class Magnoliopsida; order Asparagales; family Amaryllidaceae; genus Agapanthus; species Agapanthus africanus. The sequence goes on from JASDDO010000029.1 coordinate 215,181,955, forward strand.
ATGATACAAACAAGTGCACAAAAATATATCGCATATACAATGCGCACATCCGAGTGAGAAAATCCATCTTAAGTGAACCGATACTAGTTAATGCAAAGTAATATATCAAATATATAATTATGCATTAAATCATTAAATCAACACTTGATTTAATGATCCGGTCATATCGCATATAACCGACTAATATCAACAGTAACATCTGATCGAATCAACACTTGATCCGATAACCCGGCTATATCGCATATAACCGATCAATGTCACAATTCGCGAGAATCAAATACAGTATCACATACTGGTATCATTCTCGGTCCCGCACATATCTCATATGCGCTCCTATTTCGTTTTGCTTGAGCCAGGAAACCTCTGTGTAGGACTCTAAAGACACGTCAATACGCCGGCAGCAGGTGATGATCATATCAATCACCCACAAGCCGCAAGCGGTCTGCTAAACGTAACGGCCACCCGGGTATTGAGCGATCTGAAGATCGACGAGCAAGCCCGCTCACACTCCAGTGAATCCAACCAGTAACACTACCGTACAGTCCGGTCTGATCGTCTGATATGTCGCATATCTCACCTAGGGGTGGTAAACGTCAGACCCCAATAGCTCGATAAGTCGTGTCGATATGAGGTCTATAACACTTCGAGAAACTACTGGTAACACTTACCAGTAAATCTCAGCAACCCTGGCCAGGGATTTCCTGTTATAGCCAATCGAACACAGCGCAACATCAACCCCCTATACCGGGAGAGACGAATCCCCTCCTATCGCTCATTGCCTCCATGTGACTCGGGGCTGTACCCAAAAACCACCGTTTTGCACGCCCTCTTGGACGTGGTAAGATGGAAATCAAAGCACAGTGGGAACCACACAAGACTCTATGACGATCTCGGGTCAACAGACTACTCTGTACCAGTGTCACCAGAGAACTGCCATCTGACGTTAGGTATAATACCATCTGGGAGTTCTCGGCGAGTCCGTCCAGTGTACCCAGTCTCCACTGAGCACCCGTATATCATCTCCGATGTCAAACACCAATGGATATGGGATCATCCATCGCCCATCTTCATGGGTCGAGAAGGTATATGCTAGTCTACTCTGGTATATCGATGCCCCGTCTCGATACACCCACGACTAGGAACTTTGAAGGATGTACTTATGGACTACCATGTCCCCACTAGTATGATCCGCATCATAGTCCAGGTAGTCAAGTACACATCCTAAGGGCTTTACCAACATGTAACAGAGAGACAATCAGTGTACACGTTAAGGTAAAGAGTAACCAGATAGCATACTATCATGTCGAGCAAGAAAGTCCTCCCTATATATGTCCCAGCATCCACTACAATGTACATCCTATGTACAGTAATGGCCTCTAGGGCATACATATAACTAACAATCTCCCACTTGCACTAGGGCCATCTGTAGCAGTGGTTGTAGTATCTCATACTCAACCATCCCATAAAAGTCTCTCTCTGGGAATAGGCCTTCGTGAGTGGATCCGCTGCGTTATCCTCTAAGTCTGCTATCCTTACCTCGATCACCCTGGAGATCAACCATCTCCATGATCAGGTGATACTGCCTTAGAATAAGTCTGGATCACTGATGGGACCGGCGTTCCTTGGCGTAAGCCACAACTCCATTGTCACACAATGGTAGGAACCTAGTTCATCTCATGAACCTATATACACCCAAACAGCCTCTTTGGTAGCATCTTAAGTAGCGATGTATCCTGCCTTTATCGTCTAGTATGTCACGGTATCTAGCTTGGAACTCTTCCAACATACCGTCCCTTTACTGAGGGTAAAGACAATGCCTGCGACTGACATTCAGTCGTCTTTATCACCCTGGAACACTTCCAGTGATTCTCCCTTGGATCGATTGATACCATCTCACTACATCTAGTGAGAATCCTAACATCCATTTAGATCTATCTCATAGATCCAATACCCCAGAATTTAGTAGGTATCACTTTGATCCTACACGGAGAATCTTTGTGATAAGCGGAGATTGATCGAGCATAGCATAAGAAACTCCTTTCTTATCAAGAGTATGTCATCCACGTACTCTACGAGGATCACCACCATACTCCCTACTACCTTTTTGTTTATACAAGGTTCATCTACCATTTTGATGATGTCAAACTGTTTGACTATTACATCAAAACAGACGTTCCAACTCCGCGATGTCTGCTTTATCATATAAAACATCTTGCACACGTTTCCGCTGCTCCCACTGTCTACGAGGCCCTCTGGCTGTGTACTTATAGACGCACTCTTCTAAAACATCATTTAGAAAAGCAGTCATGACACCCAACCACCAGATATCGTAGTCATGGTATGTAGCCGTGACAAGTAGGATCTGGATGGACTTAAGCATAGGTACTGGAAAAGGTTTCATCATAATCCATACCTGGTCAATGATGCAAATCTTTAACAAGTCTAGCTTTGAAAGTCTCAACTTTTCCATGTACACCAAGTAATCTTCTCAAGATATACTTGCTCCTGATGGGAATTTAACCCTTCAGATATAGCAACTAAAGTCCATACTTTGTTGGTGTATAAGGATTCCATCTCAGATCACTAAGCATCCAGCCATTCTTACAGAGTCTTACTCCTGATGGCCAGCTCGAGACTAGTTGGGTCATCATCTCATGATGCAATCCTCGCTCCCACTGTCATAGAGAAACCGAAGTTTCTCTCAGGTGGGTGAGGAACCCTACTAGATCGGCGGAGTGGCTGAGGTTCGTTGGTATCTACTGAATCCTCTGGTTGTACCAAATCATCTGCTGTAGTTTGTATAGCTGGAACATTTCCAGTTCTACATAACTGACATTGCCTCGAGCTTGTCCGGATTTTGCTTTTAGACATAGGCCGGTCAACCCCAAATCTTAACTAACTTAAGACATGGGCTCTTCCCATACCATATCAAATATGAGGTGGTAGGCAACAGATTTGATTTGAACCCTTTTTCAATAGGTATGAAACTTCTCAAGTGCATAACTCCCAAAAGGAAAAAAGTAACTCAGTAGTACTCATCATAGAGCACACCATATCAAATAGGGTGTGGTTGCTCCGCCCCGATATACCAACGTGCTATGGTGTATACGGAGGAGTAATGCCGAGAGAGAATCTCATTCTCCTTTAGAATAGTCCAGGAATTCCGTGCTCAAGTATTCTCCTCCTTGATCTCATCATAGGACATAATACTTATACCCATATTTTGGTTCTCTACTTCTAACTTATATTCTGTGAATATCTCAAAAGGTTCGGACTTGTGTTTCAACAGGAACATAGGTCTGAATCTCGAAAGATCATCAGAGAACGTAATGAAGTATAAAGAACCAGTCCTGGTATGTGTAGACAGGGGACCTACATACATCAACATGTATCATCCCAAGAGTTTTTTTTAACTCTTTCTCTGTTTCCAGTAAACAGAGCTATGGTCATCTTATCTTTGTGACATGACTGCCGAGTTTCACAAGATGTAAATTCAAACTAATTTAAATATGCATCTATATGTAACTCTAGCTAGTCGGGTCACATTGATCTGACCTAGTCTACAATACCTCAAGAAGGAATCGTTCAATTCTGAACTCTTCCTCTTATGTGTGTTTCGTATACTAAGAACTGTAGTTTGATTTAGAACATCAACGCTTTTAGATAACGTGCCTGAACCGATCAACTTTTGATATAGGAAATGTTCAAAACATTATCCATCAATACAAAATTATATCCTTTCTTTTCTAATAAAGAGAGTGATATGATTTGGTATATCAGGTTCGGTATCTAATAACATTCGTTCAGAATCAATGTATTGGTAATACAGGGTGACAGTGACCAACAGACTTGGCTGCAACTCTTGCCCCGTTTTCTGTATCATGAAACTTATCACCCGTTCTCAGTTTTTATACCCTTTTGTAGCCCTATGTAACATCTTACATATCTGGGATCCTGATCCGGTATCAAATACCCAGGATACGGAGGATACTGAGAAACAGTTCTTTGTAATGAACACACCCGAAGACGATGCATCAACATGCACTCTCTTCGTTTGGGCGGCACGGGAAATCTGGTATTCCCCAATTTCCTGCTCTGTCTTATAACTATTATAAGTTGGAGCGGGACCAACGTTCCCCAGCTCAGTATAACAAGCGGGTTCGGTCAATAATCCGTATTATTATCTTGATTAAGGCGTGATATGGTTGCTACCAGGAGAGAGAGAGAAGAAAACACTCAGCGTGCGCTCTTGCAAGAATAGATTGGTTATTATTTTATCTAATCAGGATGGCTCCCACTGCTTTTTATCAAATCTTCCTTCAAACCCTAAAAGGAAAGACTAGCCGGGATTAATTACACACTACAAGTTCGCCAATCTTTCAGCCAGGCCAGTGTCGGTACTTTGAGGGAGGTCCCCCGTGCTTTCGCACGAACCTAATTAATGTAAACCTCGTTTTCCCAGAGGCGTAACCTCGTTGACACCTACTTGATCGGCTAATTGTAATGTATAAAACTCTCCCAGGAGTAACACTTACTCGCAGCGGGTATCGGGATCCAACTATCTCATAGAAGGTATGCAATCTCATTGCAAATCTCAACACTTGAAATTCCCGATAATATTTTGCCCCTAGCTCGCTATGACCTTGACGCATGCCAAACAACCCATAGTCTGCTAGTCAAGTTCAACCCGTACATTTCTTGATTGAATTAAACCCACTCGCACGACCCTTGACGCATGCCAAACAACGCCGTACGAATACCCTAATCCAATCGCATCATATGCTGGCAGATAAGCACTAGTTAGCTACCGTACACTACGCCTTGACGCATGCCAAACAACCGCAGCACGAATACTAACTAGTACTTATCTGAAATGACGGAGGGCTACGACAAGTTTTTCTGAAAACCTTTTGCGTAATGAACTTGATATCGTTGTAGAATCAAATGAATTTTGAAATGGAGTGTTTTTGAGGCTTTTCTAGTTTTGCTAAAGGAGTCACTCCCGGTGAAGGGATCTCGGTCCTTTCCTTATCGAATAAGGTGCAGGATATATCGTATATACCGCAGTGCAAAGCAAGAACTGTAGCTACCTGTTTTATTTTGAAATTCGATTCTACAACATCTTAGGTTTCTTTTATTTCATTAATCATATTAATGAAGTCCCATCATTTAAGTACCTAAACATCACAGATAAATACGACGTACACTTATGCCATCCGCATTCGCCTCGATGTCCCCTCGTGCACCGTTAGGTTAGGTAACTAACGGCAGAGCGGGGCAGGGCTAGCGCGGGTGTAAAACATAAGTAACGCCTATATAATATATCATATATACTATATACTGTATCTATCACAGAACATCACATGATCACATCACAGATATCGCAGCAGAAGAATCATATGAAATATTGGATATACTAGGACGTCCGTGTTTTCAATACGAGCCAGTATAAAACACGGATTCCACGGTCGTGATGAATAGCCAAACCCACACCCCAAGACCCCTACGAGAGCGGCAAGCAACCCTAAAAATTCTGGAGTTAGGAGACCCGGACTCGACTCCTCGAGTTGGTCTCCCACTAGACTCCAGAACCCGGTTACTTGTGCCCTCCTCCTTGGGTCTATCCTAGTGCAGAAAAGTAAATAATATACAAACGGTGACTACTTCCGCTACCTGGAAGTGCCCCAATAAAAGAATATTACATACAAGTTTTTACATGAATGAAAATGAAAAACACTCATCTCACATAAAAACCCCCGGCTATTCAAACACGACGATCCAATATAACATATCCAGCAACACATAACATTACATGTCATCAACGTAAGTAAATATGTCCATCCCAATTGTCGTTGACATAAAGCAACGAAACCGGCGATATCACATATTACACTTACGGTCACAGAAAAGAAAGTGTAAAACTACAACAGTTGGAATCCGCAACCACCTCAGACATCGCATGCCTGACCAAATGAATTACTTAGACATCGCATGCCTAACAATTATAAACCCCGCATTTTAGTCTCATTATCGAAAACACTTTTCAATATCGAGTCGGGCAATTCAACAAGATTCCCGACAGTCTGATCGAATACTCGTCGCAAACTTTAGTAGGCGGCCGCACCCCCGATACCGTCGACGAAGTGTACCAAGGCGGAACACCGCTGCCGCGAGCACCCGAACGGATGCTTTCGGCGACGGGGTTCTCCTACAGTCACTTGGTCGGGGCTATGGAGTGAAGCTGTCTATTAAGTTTACCCGGCGAGTATCCGCGTACGCTACGTGATTGCGACGGACTTTTGATCACATCAAAATTCCGTGGCAACCGATCAAGTGAGACTAAACTGCTATGTTTATAACATTCATTCAGTTATCTCATAACTATTTGTGAATTCCAATTATTGTATCACATTCCAGATAAACAGAAAATGTTAAACTTTCCGATCGAACAATCGAACACTCAAGTTTTCCCGATACAATCCAACACATGAAATAAGTCTAACAACATTCAGTTCGTGCCTCAGTACCAACGGTCCAGCCGTAGAAGGGTCAAGCCAACGCCTCACATGTGGCACGCCGTACTGCCCCAAACCCGAAGGTTCAAAGGGCAGTTCAAGACGGTCACATAATCGAGTTAAGGTTTGTTGTCTTCTAGAGGGTCCATCGCGTTACTTGCACTACTTAGAACGTCGTTAAACTACGGAAAAATCCAACACTTGAAAATTTCCCGACAGGGGAAAAATTGGGTATTTATATCCGGTCGAACTTTTTAACATATTCTAAAATTTATCCGGAAAGCCACACAGACAAAATTTGATTCTCCGATCGAATCATCGAACCCCCAATATAACCCCAAAATACTCAACTGTAGAATAAAATATTAAAATTATCCAGAAAACACAGGAGTAAAATATAACAATTACTGTGGAAAGAAGAGTCAAAGAGTCAACATTACTGCCGCGGAACCGCCGCGCCACGTGGGCTTAGGCCGCGGTTCCGCGGAGTTATGACGGCGTTAGCACTCTGTTTTTTCACAGTAATTCATAATAAAGCCTGCTTGATTTTCTGGATATTTTTAATCTTGAAAAATCCACATTTTTAATATCTGGACAGAGAGCATTTTTGAATATGGGTTTCGGGTTCGTTCGGATTTCAAACTCCGTCGGGACTTCGCCTAAGGCTCTAGCTAGGCTCTGATACCACTGAAAGGGTCCTAGGCACTCTCAAGGGGTCTCACAAGGCATCAACCATGCCCGTTTCAAAAATACGGTGCCGAGAAACCCTAGTGTACGGATCGTTGGCTAGATATCTAGGCGAAAAAGTAAACTAGTTAACACTTAACTAAGAGATACGGAAATACAACCTTTGTAGATCCGTTTGTCTACCTCCACGGCTCCGAGATGAGGTCCTCTCCACTGTCCAAATCAAATCCGGGCTCTAGCGTCGGCTTTATCGGAGAATAAGCGAGCTAGGTCGTCGATGTCCATGCCGAAGATGATCTACGTCGAGGCATCGCTAGATCAAGCTCCACCTTCACTAAGTCTTGAAAACTTATGAAGGAAACACACTCTACTACTTGGCAAGAGGTAGAGGATGAAGAAATAGGAAGTGGGTAGACTTTAGTTTTGGATTTCTCACTCTAATTCATCAATCACCATTGATGAAGTCAAGGTTTCTTCTCTTGTTCAAGGAAGAAGAAGAAGAAATAATATAATAAGTTAATTTGAAAAGAAAAGAATAATAATTCTTATCATAAAGGTAACCATGGTAAAGTGTATAGAATTAACTTAGGTTAAATGAATGGTTAGGGTCAAGGTTTCATGAAGCTTCCACTAAACAACAAAAAAAGCCACCATTCTTTTTCTCTTTTCCATTTATTTTCCAAAATGAATAAATAGATAAATAAATGAGAAAAAGAAATCAAACCCTAATCATAAGTTTAACCATGGTTTAATTCTTTACACTTAACCAAGTAAACATGTATCATCAAACATGATACAAACAAGTGCACAAAAATATATCGCATATACAATGCGCACATCCGAGTGAGAAAATCCATCTTAAGTGAACCGATACTAGTTAATGCAAAGTAATATATCAAATATATAATTATGCATTAAATCATTAAATCAACACTTGATTTAATGATCCGGTCATATCGCATATAACCGACTAATATCAACAGTAACATCTGATCGAATCAACACTTGATCCGATAACCCGGCTATATCGCATATAACCGATCAATGTCACAATTCGCGAGAATCAAATACAGTATCACATACTGGTATCATTCTCGGTCCCGCACATATCTCATATGCGCTCCTATTTCGTTTTGCTTGAGCCAGGAAACCTCTGTGTAGGACTCTAAAGACTCGTCAATACGCCGGCAGCAGGTGATGATCATATCAATCATCCGCAAGCCGCAAGCGGTCTGCTAAACGTAACGGCCACCCGGGTATTGAGCGATCTGAAGATCGACGAGCAAGCCCGCTCACACTCCAGTGAATCCAACCAGTAACACTACCGTACAGTCCGGTCTGATCGTCTGATATGTCGCATATCTCACCTAGGGGTGGTAAACGTCAGACCCCAATAGCTCGATAAGTCGTGTCGATATGAGGTCTATAACACTTCGAGAAACTACTGGTAACACTTACCAGTAAATCTCAGCAACCCTGGCCAGGGATTTCCTGTTATAGCCAATCGAACACAGCGCAACATCAACCCCCTATACCGGGAGAGACGAATCCCCTCCTATCGCTCATTGCCTCCATGTGACTCGGGACTGTACCCAAAAACCACCGTTTTGCACGCCCTCTTGGACGTGGTAAGATGGAAATCAAAGCACAGTGGGAACCACACAAGACTCTATGACGATCTCGGGTCAACAGACTACTCTGTACCAGTGTCACCAGAGAACTGCCATCTGACGTTAGGTATAATACCATCTGGGAGTTCTCGGCGAGTCCGTCCAGTATACCCAGTCTCCACTGAGCACCCGTATATCATCTCCGATGTCAAACACCAATGGATATGGGATCATCCATCGCCCATCTTCATGGGTCGAGAAGGTATACGCTAGTCTACTCTGGTATATCGATGCCCCGTCTCGATACACCCATGACTAGGGACTTTGAAGGATGTACTTATGGACTACCATGTCCCCACTAGTATGATCCGCATCATAGTCCAGGTAGTCAAGTACACATCCTAAGGGCTTTACCAACATGTAACAGAGAGACAATCAGTGTACACGTTAAGGTAAAGAGTAACCAGATAGCATACTATCATGTCGAGCAAGAAAGTCCTCCCTATATATGTCCCAGCATCCACTACAATGTACATCCTATGTACAGTAATGGCCTCTAGGGCATACATATAACTAACAGCTAGTCGATGACCTAGCCCGTCCATTCTCCGATGAAGTCGACGCAAGAGCCCGGGATTCCATTTGGACAGCGAGGAGACTTCATTGCGGAGCTATGGAGGTGGAGGACCGGATCTACAAAGGTTGTATTTCCGTTCCTTTAGTTAATTTGTTAACTAGTTTCTGTTTCGCCTAAATATCTAGCCAACGATCCGTACACTAGGGTTTCTCGGCACCGTAATTTTTGAAATTGGCATGGTTGATGCCTTGTGAGACCTCTTGGGAGTGCCTAGGAACCCTACAATATATCGTTAATTTATCCTCAGAAATATCATGTCATATGTATCATATTGTGATTAAGTCACACTTAGATCATATCGTAATCAAGTCACACCTATATGATATCGTAATCAAGTCACACATATATGATATCGAAATCAAGTCACACCTATATGATGTCGTAATCATGTCACACCTATTTGATATCATATCAGAATTTCAGGCACAGGTTACGGTTCGGGTTCTATTTTAGAGTCCCATATACATCAATATCATCACCACCCTTTATTATTTATGTATACCTATTCATTATCTCATTTCCTAATGATCCGCTAACATCATAACACGACCGTAAAGCCAAGAATCACGGCATCAAGCCCAGTTATATTGTTTCATCCCCGTGTATCGTATCACATCCTTGTATCACATATACGTATTATGTATATATATATATACCTACACCTAGTCTTATATATATATACACATACACGTATACACCACGTCGAGTCTCAGTGTGTGCGTGTGTGAATCTACCTGAAACCTACGAATCTCCTCCAAGATATTCATCCTCGGGTAAGGTCTTTCTAAATCAATCTAGTCCAACCTAAGGTCACTACTAGGGTCCTACTCACCGAAATTCTAAGGTCACGTCTGGCTTCCTAATGACAATAAGTACTATCCATATTCTACGTTTGCGGGGGTGCTAAACGCCATCCACCCGACTTCCCCCCGTAGATATACATCTACTCACCTGGTCCTTGTCTGCCAAAGACGGTGTTGCCATCCTCTTCTTCATCGCCCGCAGTCCACGTGAGGGGTACCTATATGCAAACACATATAATATCGTAAACTGAATCACGGACAACATCAAAACGACGCACGAAACGCGCATAGGTTAAAACCTATGCCCGCTCATGCAAAAGAACCAAATATCGCTCGATATCGACGTACAAACGCCGATTGATCGACATAAGCATCAACAAACAACTCATAGTTATAAAACTCATTACTTATAATATAAAACATGATTTAATTCATTGAAACCCTAAAAATCGATCAAATCGTCCGATTCCGTAAAACCTGAAAACACCAATTTACCGTTTTACTTCAAAACTTGATATTTAAAAGAAACTAATGGTCATAGTATTCATTAATTAGCATAACTAGACTATATAAACCATCACTATATTTTTAACACCCTAATTTATATTAGTTTGAAAATTTTAGTTTGCAAACTTGCCCGATTTCGATACTTTTAAGGAAAATTTCACAATATCACATCTAAACTAGATTTTGCATGAATTAATGTATTAAACTACAATTCATGATGATAATAATATAATGAAATCATAATTTAGATTTTAAATCTCATTTATTTAAGAATTTCCAAAATCTAGTTAGCAAAAATAGCATTTTTATTAGTATTTTTCAATTATCAATAGAAACTAGTAACCAATTTAAGTTTTTCATTCCACTAATAAGTTAATATCTTTATTAAAACCACAATCTAGTGTTACAAACATTAATTGGAATTTTATCTCACCAATATATACAATATATAGAAATCTAGTTTGCAAAATAGATTAATTTAAACAATTTTGGATAAACAATTTACAATATATCATCCATACAAGATTTTCCACTTCTAAAAATGTTAAACTAGTTATTATAACCCTACTTAATTAATAAAAACTATAACTTAATTTTATAAACCCTAACTTGAATTTTAAAACTTGTAGATAGAAATTATTTATTAAATCTAATTATGCTTAAATGAAACATCTAATAACGATAAATCAAAAGAAGAAGATTTATACCTCCACAACATGAAATCCAAACATAAAAATAAGCCTCCAAAATGAATGCTTTCCATATCCAAAATCCATGTAAAGATGAGCAAAGAATAGAGGGTAGGAATTAATTAGGATTTTGTGGGTTTTTTATTGAATTTTTGATGAACTTTGATGATTTTTAATACAAAAATAATGGGGGGGAAATTTTGGGGCTGCCCAAGGTGGTGAGGCTGGCCATGAGGTGAGGAAAAGAGAGGAGAGTGAGAAAAGGTGAAGAAAAGTGTAGAAGGTTTCACAAAAATATCACACAATTAAGTCTTTTCATGAATTTATTTAAAAATTCTTTATTTTCTTCACTCCATTTGACCTAGAATGGTCTAGAACCATTGTAAAATTTTGAAAATAAATTTTGCATGAAACACACTTGATTCTAATATGTAATGGTTCACTTTTGCTAATTAAATCTATTCAAATTTGTAATTTACACTAATTTAGTGTAAAAATAAAGCTTATGTTAATATTTAAAATAATTAATTTAAGAAAAATATTTAATTAAACTAAAAATTTATAAGTGGCTAAATATACACCATTTACTAGTAATAACATAATTAAAATAGGTATTTTTAAATTTATAGTGAAAAATAATTACGGTTTAGTTTTATGAAAACTACGTTTTACTTTACCAAAAATTATAAAATTCACTTAAACGATTTTATTTATTTAATTAATTATTTAATTATTTTTAAAATGTTACACGCACAGTGTTTTTCTTTTCTCTCTCTCTCTTTGGCAGCGACCATTGACCGACTCTAGACTATGACTCAGTGACCAAGTTGACCGAACCTTCTTAAAATACTGGTTTTTAGATTGTCCAAGTTGCATAAGTCATTGCCGCTCCTTCTTTTACCCTTTGTATTTCTCAGAACACCCGTATTACTACGGACATCCACTTCCATTGGATAAATCCATCGTATGGTTATATACAAACTCGAAGGGACTTCTTCGAGGATGGATCCAGGTTCAGGAGAAATAGAATTGGTTTATTCAGTTGTCTTTAATTATCACCTTCTCTCAGGTTGCGAGAGCTCCTTAGTCTAGGAGAGTACACCTATTACGCTTATTGGATAGTCTTATTCCAAACCATAGGCTGATGCCGAAAGGTAGGGAATGAAGAAAACCAATTAGCCTAAGTAGGGTGTGCAGAAGGTAATATGTAAAGACAAGATAAAGGGATTAGAAAGAGGGCAAAGTAAATTGCGACTGTTATCATTCACGACCAAACCGCGTACTTCATCACCACTCCTATTTCACCTTTGCTTTTTCCCCAGTTCGGGAGAAATAGAATAAGGTTTTATTCAGTAGTCTTTTATCATCACCTTCTCTCAAGTTGCGAGTACTCCTAGGATTAGGAGAGTACACCTATTATGCTTACTGGATAGTTTTCTTCCAAACCATAGGCTGGTGCCGAACGGTAGGGAAGGAAGAAAACCATTTAGCCTAACGAAGGTGTACAGAAGGTAACGACTAAAGGCAAATAAAGGGATTTGGAGAAATGGCAAAGAAATATACGGTTATAGTCATGAATTGGTTTATGGAAGAGGCATTACTAGAAATACCAGGATACCCCTACTAGACATTTTAATATTTCAGTATCACTGCGCATTGTTAAAAGAAAACTGTTTTCCCGATTAGATACTTACTCCAAGGTATGTATTTACCAGGTATGATTCTCACATCTGTATGGTTTTACAGATGATGAGTGGGAGTAAGTTATTGGGAATTAGGTGATTATCCTCATTATATCGGAATTCGTTATAATTGGTGATATTTGAGGAAATCGCCAGGGTACAGTTTTCAACCTACGATGCACAGGTTTTGAGTTATTCAACTCAGTGGACTTATACAGAGTATTGTATGTTGTCCAGTGTCCGTCAGAACAAAGGGGTAGGTCCTCGTACTATGTTCTGTTTACTTATGACTTCTCTAGTTTTTAGACAAGTGTTTCGTAAAAATACAATGTCTAAGTTTTGAGAAGTTGTGGGTATAAGAATAAAGTAGAGAACCAGGTATCATAAGTATCGGGATTCTTCAAAGAGATTGAAGATGTAGATTCTTGTGATTGGTATTCAGATGATAGTAATGGTTTTGAGAAACTTGTTTCTTTTTCAGGTTATTCATAATTGGATGGATTCCTAAGTTGAGTAATACTGAGTAGCCACTTTCCATTAAGTTGATGTGCACTGGAGATAACTGCATGATTTGAATCTAGTTCCAATTAAATTAGTGCCTCTATTTCTATATTGGATATAGAATGGTTCATATCTTAACGATGTTAAGGTAAGGGGAGTTGTCCAGCTTATGCTTAAAACCAGACACTGGATAACTCAAGGCACGTTTTTGTAATGGCAGTTTGTGGGTTGACCCTGGCTTTGACGAGGGTTGACATTTCTACCATCTGGAAGATCAATAGTGATATTGTTCTTGACTCGCCACAGTTTTATTAAAATGTTTTTTTTCCAGAAAACAGTAGTGGGAGTATGGTAAAACTGGAAGTAATTCCAGAACCGCAAACGATTACGGAAGATTTAATAGGACCTATATATTCAATCAGGTTTGACATTCCATTAGCCACTCCGCAGATATGGTGGGTAACCTCAGACACCCGAGAGGTACTCCGGTAGCCTCAAGGACGGTGACAGGGAGGTTCTTGTTTACCCAGACTTGACACTACCGCTGCTCCAGACTATGAGACCCGGCAAGAGAATAAGTATAACGTCGTTCTAAACTAGCTTTAGAAGTGTACGTAGATATTATTCTGCCAGAGGGTTATTGTGGTCAGTGGGAGCAGCGGAAGCATAGTGGGCAAGTTGCTTATGTCTATTTATAGGCTTGAGCAGATATAGCGGAGATAAGATCATCTAATTTTGATGTGACAGTCATGGGTTTGACTTCATCAGAATAAGGGATGGATCTGTTAAGAAGGTAGTAGGGTGTGATGTCCTGGTATTTGGAAGACATACACAAAGTAGGAAGTAAAATTCCTATACTACAATCGGTTGTACTTTGGTCGTCACACAGTTGTTTCTCCACAAAAGACATGGATATAATATCCGACATTCTGGTTACTAGATCTATGTTTTTAAATCTAGCATTGGGTAGTTTCCCAATCAGGGTACTTTGACAGTATTCTAATAGTATTTTAGAATAGATGACTCCTGGCATGGTGGTGTACCTGCAGGTGATGGAGTCACCCTCTCTAAAGGTGTCTTAGAGACTAAAGGAGAGAGGGATGTGCATGATTGGCAGATCACTTGCTTAGGCAATTGAGTCAATCATGAGATGTCAAGTACCACACCAGATATTGTTTTTGCACTAGATGCGATAAGTTTATATTAATCCAATCCTGGAGAAACATAAGGAAGCAGTTTTAGAACATAAGTGCATGTTCTACGGATTTGATGACGGCAGCCTCCTTCGGGAGACGGTTATCATTCCAGGCTTCAAAGGTGACATGAATGACAGAGTGATTGTCAGAGTTATAGTTTTCCCTCTGACGAGGGACAGTATTATGGACAGGTGGTCCAAGAGGATACTGTGGGAGGCATGGTGCTGGATACTGATTAGGTTCAGTTATCGATACAGTCTAAGAAGTTTGGATTTGGAGTTCATTTATGAACTAGGTCCCATCAGATATCCAGACATATTCTAAGACAGGTATTACTCGATTCGGGAGATGGCCTTCTCCGCGAACTTAAGATTTAGAGAGATATAGAAAGAAGCATCAGGGCGGATCCACTCACTGAGGCTATTTCTCCAACACAAGAGTTTTACAAACTAGCTTTGTAAAACTGATTAGTAGAGAAGTTGGATGTTCGGTATCACACTGGCTGTGAGTATGCGACATCGCAATAATTAGCCTTAAGTGCAAGTGGGAGATTGTTGGAGATAGTGCCCTCAATGTCAATTATTGGATCGCAGGTACGTGATTGCAATGATTGAGGCAAGACCTATACCGATATGACAGTCTTGCTCGAGATGATAGTATGATATCTGGTTTGTCTTTATCATCGTATACATGCTTTAGTTCACTATTACATAATGATAGAGCCCATAGGATTCTTGCTTGACTACCAGCAGTATGATGGCGATCATATACGTGGGAGCTGGGGTCTGTAAGCACATCCTTAAAGTGTCCCTAGCCGTGGGAGTTTCGAGACAGGCATCGATACTCCAGAGTAGACTAGTGTATACAGTCGAGACCCTGACGAGGGGCGGTGGCCGGTCTCACAAGCCACTGGTGTCAGTTGGATCACCTAAGATGTATACAGGTGCTCATTGGGTTATGAGTACACTGGACAGGACTCGCCGGGAACATGCTAGTTGGTATTATACATATCGTCAGATAGCAGTTCCCTGGTGACATGTGTACAGGTTAGTTTGTCGACCTGAGATCGTCATTTGTCTCATGTGAGTTCCCACTGTGCTTAGATTACTACCCTACCACGCTCAAAGGAGTTGTGCAAACAAGTTTTAGTTGGGTACAGTCCCGAGCCACATGGAGGCAGTGAGCGGATCGTCGGGGATTCATCTCTCCCGGTATTGGGGGTTGATGTCGCACAGTGCACGGGTGGCCATCACTAGAAACCCTCGGCCGAGATAGTGGAGAATTACTGATTTGGATCAGTAGTTTCTCAGGTGGTGATGGGCTTCATGCCGACACGATTTATCGCGTTATTAGGGGTCTGACTTTATCCACCCCCTAGACTCGATATGCGATACTCTTTAGACGAACGGACCGGACTGTATATACATTGTCACTGTCAGGCTCAGTAGGGTTTATGGATGAGTTCGCTCGTCAGCTTCCCTTCCAATCAATACATAGGCAAACGTTACGTACAGCTAGTACCTCTGACGTGCTAGAGGTTATACCCAGTGCCAGTGTGTTGATGAGTCATTAGAGTCCCCCACAGACACTTTCCCAAGTTCGGGCGAAACGTTGTAGAGGCCGTATGGTTTTATGGCAGGGTTCGGAAAATGCACGTGCGTTTTCGCACGTGTCATTTTTCGGGCAGATAATACTGGTAGGCTTTGGTTTAAGCCGGAACCCAGTATTATACTGTGTAGATATAATATCTTTGTCTCAGATGCATTTGTATTCGGTCGTAATACAAATGCGGGTATGTTTATACTGATACGGGGTTATCCTGAAATCCGTTTCGGGATCGCTTTTGGAAGTTACCAGTTTCCAGTTTTCTATCAGCCGTATTTTGACATTCGGTTAAATACGGATTTATCTTTTCTTGAGTTGTTTGTGGAAGCTTCTAGAAGGTGGTGACTAGGTTCATGCATCTTTGTGACTCATTAGTGCATTTAATGATGTTTGATGACAAGGTTAGTGATTCATCGCTTGCATTAATTGAGTTCATACTAGGTGTTATGGTGAATCATCATCTCATTTATTCTTGTGGTCACCTCCTAGCTCCTACACTCACCTCCCTTGCTTCTATAAATGGCCGACCATTCATTTGGTGGAGAAGATGGTTGTTGATTGAAAAAACATATTAGTTTTGGTGCATAGAAATTAGATGTGATCGATTTCTCATTTCCATTCGATCCAAAAGGCAACTTCCATTACCGTTCGTCCATAGCCTTGGACGTAACGAGACAAAGTGTTCTACTCATTCTCTACTTCATCTTGGTCGTCTCTTTTAGTAAACTTGACGATCGAGTTGCCTCGGTTCAGAGGCGGGAGCCCGTTTAAAGATCCGTCGACGTGGTGCCACCTGGACGACGAGATTGGAGATCCAGAAGATCGGAGCAGCCGCAACAAAGCGTGGGATGATGGTTGAAGACCGAAGGACTCGGATCGTTCGGTATAACATTTCTACCTACTTTGTAATTTGTTAGTTTAGCTTTAATGGCAGATCCGGGTTATAGTACGCGATAGCGCCAGTTGTAAAAAGTTTTTGTTCCGCATTTGGCGTCTGTTAGACAGCCGGGGCGCTACCATGGACTTACATGTAATTCATTACATGCTTTGAGAAACCGTAGAGTTATAAAGGTAGGTGATTTATCTCTCAGAGTTGCAAACGGAATGAGCGTAGACGCTGAATCCGTGGGAGAATATCGCCTAGGTTTGACAAGTGGGCAGATATTGATTTTACGTAACTGTCTGTATGTACCTAGTATGACTTGTAATATCATATCAGTGTCCTCACTTTCAAGAGAGGGATATAATTTTACATTCGAAAGCAATGTAGTATACATCCACCTAAATCAAGTTCTGATTGGGTCAGGTACATTAGATAACGGTATATACGTATTAAGTCAAGCTCAGGTTTTCAATGTCCAGAATACACTTAAAAAAAAGTCTCCAGAATTAAATCAGGCTTTTTTATGGCATTGTAGACTAGGTCACATCAATGAAAGAAGGTTGACTAAGTTACATAGAGAAGGATATTTGAATCCGTTCGAATATCAATCTTATGCTACTTGTGAATCTTGTCTCATAGGAAAGATGACCAAGACTCCGTTTACTGGACACGGAGTAAAAGCAAGCGAGCTCTTGGGACTCATACACAGTGACGTATGCGGTCCAATGTCTACACATGCGAGAGGTGGTTATTCCTACTTCATTACTTTTACGGATGATTTCTCTAGGTATGGACATGTGTTCTTGATGAAACATAAATCCGAGGCCTTTGAGAAATTCCAGGAATACAAGAATGAAGTAGAAAACCAAAAAGGCAAAAGTATCAAGACACTGAGATCTGATCGAGGTGGTGAATACTTAAGTGCCGAGTTCCTGGGTTACTTAAAAGAGAATGGAATTCTCTCTCAGCTTACTCCTCCATACACACCACAACACAATGGTGTATCAGAAAGGAGGAATCGAACCCTATTGGATATGGTCCGTTCCATGATGAGTAAGGCTGAGTTACCGCGATCATTCTGGGGATATGCACTAGAATCAGCTGCATATCTTTTGAACAAAGTTCCAACCAAGACTGTGCCTACCACACCATATCAGATGTGGAGTGGAAAGAAACCCTATCTTCAGTACCTGAAGACATGGGGATGTCCAGCTTTTGTAAAAAGGCAGCATGCGGACAAGCTCGAGGCACGCTCAGTACAGTGTAAGTTTGTGGGATATCCAAAGAACTCCAAGGGGAATTACTTCTATTACGCAGAGGAACAAAAGGTTTTTGTTTCTCGTCATGCCCACTTCTTAGAAGCTGAATTTTTAGAAAATCAGAAGAGTGGGAGCGCAGTAGAACTGGAAGAAATTCCAGAACCGCAAGCTATTACTGAAACCTTGGTGGAACAAGAAGGTATAGGAGAACAGGACATCCCAACGCCACTCCGCAGGAGTAGTAGGCAATCTCATCCGCCCGAGAGATACTACGGTTTTCTCATAGACGGGGATAGAGAGGATTGCACTATTGACTATGATGAGCCTACTTGCTTCCAGCAAGCCATTCAGAGCGGTGACTCAGTAAAATGGCTGGATGAAATGCGGACCGAAATGGAGTCCATGTACACTAACAAAGTATGGATCCATGTACACTAACAAAGTATGGACTTTGGACGTTGCTCCAGATGGGGTAAAACCCGTAGGATGCAAATGGATCTTCAAAAAGAAGATTGGTGTAGATAGACAGGTTGAAACCTATAAGGCTAGACTTGTTGCAAAGGGTTTCCTTCAAAGACCTGGTTTGGACTATGATGAAACCTTTTCTCCAGTGGCTATGCTTAAATCTATTCGGGTCCTTCTTGCTATTGCTGCCTTCCACGATTATGAAATCTGGCAGATGGACGTAAAGACGGCCTTTCTAAATGGTAATGTGGAAGAGAGCGTCTATATAGATCATTCAGAGTGGGAGCAGCGGTAAAGTATGCAAGCTGCTTAAGTCCATTTATGGACTAAAGCAGGCATCGCGGAGTTGGAACATCTGTTTTGATGATGCTGTCAAAGAATTTGACTTTATCAAAAATCCAGATGAACCATGCATATACAGTAAGATTGTAGGGAGAGCTGTAGTATTCCTCGTCTTGTACGTGGATGACATTCTCCTAATAGGAAATGATATTCCTATGTTACAGTCAGTCAAAGGATTCTTATCACAGAAATTCTCCATGAAAGACCTGGGTGATGCCACCTACATTCTGGGGATCCGGATCTATCGTGATAGAACAAAAAGGATGTTGGGACTTTCACAGTCCAGGTACATAGACACCATAGTGAAAAGATTCAGTATGGATGATTCTAAGCACGGTAACCTACCGGCTTGTCACGGAATCACCCTCTCCAAAGAGATGTCTCCCAAGACTGATTTGGAAAGGGATCGCATGTCGATTATACCCTACGCTTCTGCGGTAGGTTCTATAATGTATGCGATGTTATGTACCAGACCAGATGTAGCATACGCATTGAGCGTAGTAAGCCGGTATCAAGCAAACCCAGGGGAGAAGCACTGGATAGCAGTAAAGAACATACTCAAGTACCTGAGGAGGAGATGTTCTTGGTGTATGGCGGAAAAGACCTCCAGATGGAGGCCTTTGCCGACTCCGGCTTCCATAGTGACAAAGATGACTCTAAATCCATGTCAGGTTATGTCTTTACTCTCAATAGAGGGGCCGTCTATTGGAAGAGTTCCAAGCAGGAGACCGTTGCTGACTCGACAATGGAAGCGAAGTACATAGCTGCTTGCGATGCCGCAAAAGAAGCTGTCTGGATGAAGAAGTTCCTCACAGAACTTCAGGTGGTTCCTACCAGTGTTGATCCAATACCTCTGTATTGTGACAACAACGGCGCTATAGCTTTAGCGAAGGAACCCAGGTCCCATCAGAAGTCCAGACACATCTTAAGGCGGTATCACCTGATCAGGGAGATCGTAGATCGCCGGGAGATCGAGGTGAAAAGAGTAGAGACGGAGAATAACATTGCCGATCCATTCACAAAGGCCATTCCTCAGACGCAGTTCGAGAGGCTATTCGAGATGATAGGTCTACGATATGCCAGCTCATGGCCCTAGTGCAAGTGGGAGATTGTTAGTGTATATGCCCTAGGGGCCATTATTGTATCATATTAGATTGTATATTACTTAATGGAAGCTTGGGATATTCACAGTTGTATATACAGTCTTGCTAAAAATGATAGTATGCTACTTGGTTTGTGTTTACTTTAATATGTGCATATGTTTCTTGCAACGTATCACTTATACATATTAGTAGAGCCCATAGGATCTTTGCTTGATTACCAGCGTTGTGATGGCAGTCAGACTAGTAGGGGCTGGGTAGTCTGTAAGCAATATCCTATACAGGTCCCTGGTCGTTGGATTATCGAGATTGGGCATCGATATTCCGGAGTAGATTAAGTGTGTACGCTTCTCATCCCAATTGGGGAGATGGTTTATCCCACAGCCATCAGTACGTCGTACTGGAGATAGTATGCAGGTGCTCGTTAGGTTACGGGTACACCGGACAGGACTCGCTGGGGAACTATTAGATGGTATTATACCCGTCGTCAGTTAACTATTCCCAGGTGACATGAGTACAGCATGTAGGGTTCCTAGGCACACTAATGAGGTCTCACAAGGCATCAACCATGCCAAATTCAAAAATTTCCGGTGCCTACAAACCCTAATACGGATCGTTAACTAGATTTTAGGCGAAACAAGCAACTAGTTAACAACTTAACTAAGTGAACGGAAATACAACCTTTGTAGATCCGGTCCTCCACCTCCATAGCTCCGCGATGAAGTCCCCTCGCTGCGATCATCGGATCCTGGGCTTTAGCGTCGGCTTCATCGGAGAAATGGGCGGGCTAGGTCATCGACTTCGATGCCGAAGATGATCTACGTCGAGGCAACACAAGATCAAGCTCCAACTTCACCAAGCCATGAAACTTGTGAATAAAACACCCTATACTACTTGGCAAGTGGTAGAGGATGAACAAATAGGAAGTGGGTTCACTTTAGAATTGGATTTCTCACTCTTTTTCTCAAGTTGCCATTGATGGAGGCAAGCTTTCTTCCTTTGTTAAAGAAGAAGAAGATGAAGAAAAAGATTATGATAAGAATATTGTGAAAATAGAAAATAGATCATTCTTATCATAATGTCAACCATGGTTAGATGTAGAGAATAAACTAAGGTTAAAGTGAATGGTTAGGGTTAAGGAAAGAAACAAAATGGTCAACCATTTCAAAGCTTCATGAAGCTTCAAAGATAATCCAAACTTAGCCACCATTTTATTTCTTTCAAAAAGAATAAATGAATAAATGAATAAGCAAGTAAATCAAATGAAACCCTAACCATTAACTAACCATGGTTTAATACAAACATACACCCAAGTTAGCGTGTATCATCAAACATGATACAAACTAGTGCACAAAAATATATCACATATACTAATTGTGCACATCAAGTGAGAAAATCCATCTTAAGTGAACCAATACTAGTTAATGCAAAGTAATATATCAAATATATAATTATACATTAAATCATTAAATCAACACTTGATTTAACGATCCGGTCATATCGCATATAACCGACTAATATCCAATGTATCGGCTTATCGAATCAATCCTTGATTCGATAACTAGGTTATATCGCATACAACCATTCGACACATTCATCACGAGAATGAAATACGGTATCACATACACGCATTATTCTCGGTCCCGCACATATCTCATATGCGCTCCTATTTCGTTTCGCTTGAGCCAGGAAACCTCTGTGTAGGACTCTAAAGACTCGTCAATACGCCGGCAGCAGATGATGATCATATCAAACACCCACAAGCCGCAAGCGGTCTGCTAAACGTAACGGCCATCCGGGTATTGAGCGATCAGAAGATCGACCAGCAAGCCCGCTTACACTCCTGTGAATCCAACCAGTAACACTTACCGTACAGTCCGGTCTCGTCGTCTGATATGTCGCATATCTCGCCTAGGGGTGGTAAACGTCAGACCCCAATAGCTCGATAAGTCGTGTCGATATGAGGTCTATAACAATTCGAGAAACTACTGGTAACACTTACCAGTAAATCTCAACAACCCTGGCCAGGGATTTCCGGTTATAGCTAATCGAACACAGCGCAACATCAACTCCCTATACCGGGAGAGACGAATCCCCTCCTATCGCTCATTGCCTCCATGTGATTCGGGACTGTACCCAAAAACCACCGTTTTGCACGCCCTCTTGGACGTGGTAAGGTGGAAATCAAAGCACAGTGGGAATCACACAAGACTCTATGACGATCTCGGGTCAACAGACTACTCTGTACCAGTGTCACCAGAGAACTGCCATCTGACGTAAGGTATAATACCATCTGGGAGTTCTCGGCGAGTCCGTCCAGTGTACCCAGTCTCCACTGAGCACCCGTATATCATCTCTGATGTCAAACACCAATGGATATGGGATCATCCATTGCCCATCTGTATGGGTCGAGAAAGTATACGCTAGTCTACTCTGGTATATCGATGCCCCGTCTCGATATACCCACGACTAGGGACCTTGAAGGATGTACTTATGGACTACCATGTCCCCACTAGTATGATCCGCATCATAGTCCAGGTAGTCAAGTACACATCCTAAGGGCTTTACCAACATGTAACAGAGAGACAATCAGTATACACGTTAAGGTAAAGAGTAACCAGATAGCATACTATCATGTCGAGCAAGAAAGTCCTCCCTATATATGTCCCAGCATCCACTACAATATACATCCTATGTATAGCAATGGCCTCTAGGGCATACATATAACTAACAATCTCCTACTTGCACTAGGGCCATCTGATAGCAGTGGTTGAAGTATCTCATACTCAACCATCCCATAAAAGTCTCTCTCTGGGAAAAGGCCTTTGTGAGTGGATCCGCCGTGTTGTCCTCTGAGTCTGTTCTCCTAACCTCGATCACCCTGGAGATCAACCATCTCCATGATCAGGTGATACTGCCTTAGATTATGTCTGGGTCACTGATGGGACCGGGGTTCCCGGGCCAAAGCCACACTTCCATTGTCACACAATGGTAGGAACCTAGTTCATCTCATGAACCAATATACATCCAGACTGCCTCTTTGGTAGCATCTTAAGTAGCGATGTATCCTGCCTTTATCGTCTAGTATGCCACGGTATCTAGCTTGGAACTCTTCCAACATACCGTCCCTTTACTGAGGGTAAAGACAATGCCTGTGACTGACATTCAGTCGTCTTTATCACCCTGGAACACTTCCAGTGATTTTCCCCAGGATCAACTGATACCATCTCACTACAACTAGTGAGTATCCTAACATCCATTTAGATCTATCTCATAGATCCAAAACCCAGGATTTAGTAGGTATCACTTTGATCCTATGTGGAGAATCATTATGATAAGCGGAGATTGATCGAGCGTAGCATAGGAAACTTCTTCCTTATCAAGAGTATGTCATCCACGTACTCTATGAGGATCGTCACAATACTCCCTACTACCTTTTTGTTTATACAAGGTTTATCTACCATTTTGATGATGTAAAACTCTTTAACTACTTCATCAAAACAGATGTTCCAACTCCGCGATGCCTGCTTTATCCTATAAAGCATCTTTTACACGTTTCCGCTGCTCCCACTGTCTACGAAGCCCTCTGGCTGTGTACTTATAGACGCCCTTTTCTAAAACATCATTTAGAAAAGCAGTCATGACACCCAACCGCCAGATATCGTAGTCATGGTATGTAGCTGTGGCAAGTAGGATATGGATGGACTTAAGCATAGCCACTGAAAAAGGATTCATCATTATCCACGCCTGGTCGATGATGAAAACCTTTAACATGTCTAGCTTTGAAAGTCTCAACTTTTCCAAGTACACCAAGTAATCTTCTCAAGATATACTCGCTCCTGATGGGGATTTAACCTTTCAGATATAGCAACCAAAGTCCATACTTTGTTGGTGTACATGGATTCCATCTCAGATCGCTAAGCATCCAGCCATTCTTATAGAGTCCTACTCCCGATGGCCAGCTCGAAACTAGTTGGGTCATCATCTCATGATGCCATCCTCGCTCCCACTGTCATAGAGAAACCGAAGTATCTCTCAGGTGGGTGAGGAACCCTACTAGATCGGCGGAGAGGCTGAGGTTCATCGGTGTCTATTGAATCCTTTGGTTCTACCAAATCATCTGCTGTAGTTTGCATAGCTGGAACCTTTCCAGTTGTACATTACAGACCTTGCCTCGAGTTTGTCCGGATTTTGCTTTTAGACATAGGCCGGACAACCCCAAATCTTAACTAGCTTAAGACATGGGCTCTTCCCATACCATATCTCATATGGAGTGGTAGGCAACTGATTTGATTCGAACCCTTTTCAATAGGCATGCAACTTCTCATGTGCATAACTCCCAAAAGGAAAATAGGAAACTCAGTAGTACTCATCATAGAGCACACCATATCAAATAGGGTGTATCTGCTCCGCCCCGATATTCCATCGTGCAATGGTGTATTCGGAGGAGTAATGCTGAGAGAGAATCTCATTCTCCTTTAGAATAGTCCAGGAATTCTGTGCTCAAGTATTCTCCTCCTTGATCTCATCAAAGAACATAATACTTATACCCGTATTTTGGTTCTCTACTTCTATCTTATATTCTGTGAATATCTCAAAAGGTTCGGACTTGTGTTTCAACAGGAACATATGTCTGAATCAAAAGAGATCATCAGAGAATTTAATGAAGTACAAAGAACCGGTCCTGGCATGTGTAGACAGGGGACCTTACATACATCAACATGTATCAGTCCCAAGAGTTTACTAACTCTTCCTCTGTTTCCAAAAAACAGAGCTGTGGTCATCTTATCTCTGTGACATGACTGGCAAGTTTCACAAGATGTAAATTCAAACTAATTTAAATATGCATCTATATGTAACTTAAGCTAGTCGGGTCGCATTGATATGACCTAGTCTACAATACCTCAAGAAGGATTTGTTCATTTCCGAACTCTTCCTCTTGTGTGTGTTTTATATACTAAGAACTGTAGTTTGATTTAGAACTTCAATGCTTTTAGATAACGTGCCTGAACCGATCAACTTTTGATATAGGAAATGTTCAAAACATTATCCAACAATACAAATTTTATCCTTTCTTTACTAATAAAGAGACTGATATGATTTTGTATATTAGGTTCGGTATCTAATAACATTCGTTCAGAATCAATGTATTGGGATACAGGGTGACAGTGACCAACAGACTTGGCTGCAACACTTGCCCCGTTTTCTGCCTCATGAAACTTATCACCCGTCCTCAGTTCTCTACCTCTCTGTAGCCCATGTAACAGATTACATATGCGGGATCCTGATCCGGTATCACATACCCAGGACATAAAGGATACTGAGAAACAGTTCTCTTGTAATGAACACACCCGAATATGATGCATCAGCATGCACTTTCTTCGTTTGGGCGGCACGGGAAATCTGGTATTCCCCAATTTCCTGCTCTGTCTTATAACAATTATAAGTTGGAGCGGGACCAACGTTCCCCAGCTCAGTATAACAAACGGGTTCGGTCAATAATCCGTATTATTATCTTGATTAAGGCGTGATATGGTCGCTACCTGGAGAGAGAGAGAAGAAAACACTCAGCGTGCGCTCTTGCAAGATCAGATTGGTTATTATTTTATCTAATCAGGATGGCTCCCACTGTTTTTATCAAATCTTCCTTCAAACCCTAAAAGGAAAGACTAGCCGGGATTAATTACACACTACAAGTTCGCCAATCTTTCAGCCAGGCCAGTGTCGGTACTTTGAGGGGGGTCCCCCGTGCTTTCGCACGAACCTAATTAATGTAAACCTCGTTTTCCCAGAGGCGTAACCCCGTTGACACCTTTCTAGACACCTACTTGATCGGCTAATTGTAATGTGTAAAACTCTCCCAGGAGTAACTCTTACTCGCAGCGGGTATCGGGATCCAACTATCTCATAGAAGGTATGCAATCTCATTGCAAATTTCAACATTTGAAATTCCCGATAATTTTGCCCTTAACGTGCTATGACCTTGACGAAAGCCAACAAACCATAGTCCGCTAGTCAAGTTCAACCCGTACATTTCTTGATTGAATTAAACCCACCCGCACGACCCTTGACGAAAGCCAACAAAGCTGCACGACTACCCTAATCCAATCGCATCGTATGCAGCAGATAAGCAGCATATAGCTACCGCACACTACACCTTGACGAAAGCCAACAAATGTAGCACGAATACTATATACAACTTATCTGAAATGACGGAAGGTTACGACAGGTTTTTCTGAAAACCTATTGCGTAATGAACTTGATATCGTTGTAGAATCAAATGATTTTGAAATGAGGTGTCTTTGAGGCTTTTCTAGTTTTGCTAAAGGAGTCACTCCCGGTGAAGGGATCGTCGGTCCTTTCCTCGTCGAATGAGGTGCGGGATATATCATATATATCACTGTGCAAAGCAGAAACTATAGAAGCTATCAAAAGACAAACCGAGTATGTAGCATCTGCCAGTTATTGCTAAAGGAGTCACTCCCGGCGAAGGGATCTCGGTCCTTTCCTTATCGAATAAGGTGCAGGATATATCATATATACCGCTGTGCAAAGCAAGAACTGTAGCTACCTGTTTTATTTTTGAAATTCGATTCTACAACATCTTTAGGTTTCTTTTCTTTCATTAATCACATTAATGAAGTCCCATCATCTAAGTACCTAAACATCACAGATAAATACGACGTACACTTATGCCATCCGCATTCGCCTCGATGTCCCCTCGTGCACCGTTAGGTTAGGTAACTAACGGCAGAGTGGGACAGGGCTAGCGCGGGTGTAAAACATAAGTAACGTCTATATAATATATCATATATACTATATACAGTATCCATCACAGAACATATCACATGATCACATCACAGATATCGCAGCAGAAGAAACATATGAAATATTAGATATACTAGGACGTCCGTGTTTTCAATACGAGCCAGTATAAAACACGGATTCCACGGTCGTGATGAATAGCCAAACCCACACCCCTAGACCCCTACGAGAGCGTCAAGCAACCCTACCAATTCTAGAGTTAGGAGACCCGGACTCGACTCCTCGGGTTGGTCTCCCACTGGACTCCAGAACCCGGTTACTTGTGCTCCCCTCCTCGGGTCTATCCTAGTGCGGAAAAGTAAATAATATACAAAAGATGACATCTTCCGCAACCTGGAAGTGCCCTAATAAAAGAATATTACATACAAGTTTTTACAGGAATGAAAATGAAAAACACTCATCTCACTTAAAAACCCCCGGCTATTCAAAACCGACGATCCAATATAACATATCCAGCAACACATAACATCACATGTCATCAACATAAGTAAATATGCGCATCCCAATTGTCGTTGACATATAGCAACGAAACCGGCGATATCACATATTACACTTACGGTCACAGAAAAGAAAGTGTAAAACTACAACAGTTGGAATCCGCATCCTCTTTAGACATCGCATGCCTAATCAAATGAATTCCTTAGACATCGCATGCCTAACAATTATAAACCCCGCATTTTAGTCTCATGATCGAAAACACTTTTCAATATAAAGTCGAGGAATTCAGCAAGATTCCCGACATCCTGATCGAATGCTCGTCGCAAACTTTAGTAGGCGGCCGCACCCCCGATACCATCGACAAAGTGCACCAAGGCGGAACACCGCTGCCGCGAGCACCCGAACGGATGCTTTCGGCGACGGGGTTCTCCTACAGTCACTTGGTCGGGGCTATGGAGTGAGGCTGTCTATTAAGTTTACCCGGCGAGTATCCGCGTACGCTACGTGATTGCGACGGACTTTTGATCACATCAAAATTCCACGGCAACCGATCAAGTGAGACTAAACCGCTAGATTTATAACATTCATTCAGTTATCTCATAACTACTTGTGAATTCCAATTATTGTATCACATTCCGGATAAATAGAAAATGTTAAACTTTCCGATCGAACATTCAAACACCCAAGTTTTCCCAATACAAATCAACACATGAAATAGGTTTAAAAACATCCAGTTCATGCTGTTGGAGATAGTGCCCTCAGAGTCAATTATTGGGTCACAGGCACGTGATTGCAATGATTGAGGGAGGACCTATCCCGGGAAGACAGTCTTACTCGAGATGATAGTACGCTATCTGGTTTACCTTTATCATCGTGTACTGCTTTAGGTGACCTGACAGGTCGCTATTGCACGTCGATAAAGCCCCTAGGATTCTTGCTTGACTGTCGGCAGTATGAGGGCGATCATATAAGTGAGAGCTGGAGTCTATTAGCACATCCTTAAAAGGTCCCTAGTCGTAGGAGTTTCGAGACAGGGCATCGATTCTCCAGAGTAGACTAGTGTATACAGTTGAGACCCCGACGAGGGGCGGTGGCCGGTCTCACAAGCCACTGGTGTCAGTTGGTTCACCTAAGATGTATACAGATGCTCATTGGGTTATGAGTACACCGGACAGGACTCGCCGGGAACATGCTAGTTGGTCTTATACCTGACGTCAGATAGCAGTTCCCTGGTGACATGTGTACAGGTTAGTTCATCGACTTGGGGATCGTCATTTGTCTCGTGTGAGTTCCCACTGTACTTTGATTACTACCCTACCACGGCTCAAAGGAGTCGTGCAAACAGGTTTTAGTTGGGTACAGTCCCGAGCCACATGGAGGCAGTGAGCGGATCTTCAGGGGTTCGTCTCTCCCGGTATTGGGGGTGAGGTCGCGCTGTGTCTAGGAGAGCCATTACACGAAGACCTTGGCCAAGGCAGGAGATTTACTGGTAGGTATTCCAGTAGTATCTCAGGGTGTTCTGGGCTACACTCCGACACGACTTGTACCGCTTTTGGGGGTCTGACTTTTACCAACCCCCTAGGCCCGACATGCGATGCTCGTAGACGAACGGACCGGACTGTACGGATATTGTCACTGACAGGCTCAGTAGGGTGTCAGGATGAGTTCACTCATCGACGTCCCTTTTAGTCAATAGCTGGTGGCCCGTTACGTATTGGCTTATACCTCTGACGTGCTAGTGGTTAAATCCACAGCCATAGTATTAACGAGTCTTTAGAGTCCACCACACTTTCAGTTACTCAAGCTTTCGGGCGAAACGCTGTAGAGGCCGTATGGAGATATGGCAGGGTCCGATCAGATACGTGCGGTATTGCACGGATCAGGATCGGACAGCTTTGTACTAGTGGCCGTATGGATATATGGCAAGGTTCGATCAGATACGTGCGGTATTGCACGGATCAGGATCGGACAGTTTTTACTAGCCGGTTTTGGTTTAAGCCGGTCCTAGTTTAGTACAGTGTAGATTTTGTCTCATTGCATTTGTATCCGGACGGAATACAGATGCGGGTGTGTATGCACAGTATCGGGGTTTTCCTGTAATTTATTACGGGACCAATTTTCTGGAGTTGCCAGTTTGCATTCCGTTCCGGCCGGTTTTCCTTTGTTCTTTCCCGGCCGGACTTTTCCGATGGAGGGGGTTATTTGCAAGTTTGCAAATAACACTTTGTGGAGAATTTATTTGCATAAGGATTGATATGTTAAGCATCTTTGCTTTTCATGCATTTATTGTGATAAGAATGGATTTGATTTGGATTTGAGTTTTGTGATGATTATGTCTAGGATGTGGTCACCTCTTTTCACTTCCTACACTCACCTCCCTTCATGCTTCATAATCTTTGCTCCACCATTTTCTAAGTATGAGAGTTTTCATTAGAAAAGATAGAAGAAGAAAAGAAGAAGAAGAGAGCTTCATCTTTGAGAGAGTAGGATTCTTGATCTCATTTTTCATGTTAAGAAAAATGCAAGCACCATTTTTCTTATCATGTTTCCTCCATCATCTTCAAATGGCAACCACCCCAAAAGAGACTACGATTCTACACTACACTTCCTACAGCATATCTTGGACGCGTCGGCTAGCCTACTTCGCGCCCGAGTTGCCTCGGTATTGAGGTGGGAGCCCGTATAAGTACCCGGCTTCGTGGTGCCCTTTCCGACGAGGAGGAGACGGACGGAGATCCCGCGAGGAGATCGGAGTGGAGATGAAGACCGGAGGACTCGGATCAGTCGGTATATCTCTAACCCATCCTCTTGTTAGCTTAGACTAGTTTAATGGCACGATCCGGGGTTTAGTGCGCGGTGGTGCCGGCTTGCTAAGTCCGCAAAAATTAAAGTTTATCACCGTTTCCGCATTCCGGCGTCGGATTGACGGCCGGGGCGCCGCCGTGCACTTACAGTGGTATCAGAGCCTCGCCATTAACTTCGTCTAGCTTTGTTTAATGTGTTTTACGTTTCCGATCGAACAAAATCCCGAAAACGCGTTTTTCAAGCATATCAGTTTCTGTCGAATTTTTTTTGAGTCCAAAAATTTTTCAGGTTGTCTCAGAGTGATGTGCAGGGAAATATAAGCATACTGTAAAAATTTGGTAGCATGAACTCTCCATACCACCGCGGAACCGCGGCCAAACCCCTGCTTGGGCCGCGGTTCCGCCGCAATGTTAACTGTTCATGCCCCCAAAACTTTGCAGAATGTTCCTGAGTTAAAAATGTGGTTTCTGGGAGGTTAATTTTGGGCCCATAATTTCTGTGAGTGCTACAGTATTGTTTGGGGGCCCACTTGTTAAGTTTCATCGATCGGATATTTTAAACACATTATTTCACAGTATTTACATTATATCTGCGACCGTGAATGTCACTCGATCGGTAAATCCTGTCTAACTGCTATAGCCCGGTTAGACGGATTTGCGAACATGACTTTCACGTTGATGTTCTATGTTTATGCTGTGATGTTGCGGATCGGTCGTGGGGGATAGCCTGGATGCAATGCTAGTACAGTTGTGGTTGTATTATGTACATTTGATATTGCGGGGCGAGCGTCCGACATGTGGACTGCCGTCACCGCCTGATTGTATTATTCTTTTGGGGCACGACCTGGTTGCGGTCGATGTACCCGGTGTATGTATATTTTACTTTCTGTACTAGGATTACCCCGCGGAGGGGTGCACGGATAGCCGGGTTCTAGAGGGCAACGGGCCCGCATCTCATGGCATTGAGACGGAGGGGGCTTCACTCTAGGATTGGCGGGCTATTCGCCGCACTCGTAGGGGGTACAGGTTGACCCAGGAGGGGTGCCCAAGTTACCGGATTCCGTGGAGTGCTGGGTGGTCCATTCACGGAGCTGAAGGGGGCTGCCTCGCTTCAGGTTTTGGCGGGTAACTTGCCGCGCCCGTAGGGGTCTAGGATTTCATTGCACAGGCTATCCACACGACCAGGGGAACGTCGGGTTTCAGTAGTGGCTCTGTGAAACCCGGGGATCCCAGATATCTGTATTGTTCTATGATGCTGTACATTTCTGTGATGTTGCATTTCTTTTCACGCCTTGAGCGAAATATAATATATTGGTATATATATTAGTAGATGTTGTATATGTTTTTCATCCGCGCTAGTCCAGTCCCCGCTCTGCCGTTAGTAAGCTAACCTAACGGGTGATGACGGGACCCAGTGGCGAATGTGGATGGCATATACGTACGTCAGTATATTTTCGTTCTTTGTGGTGTGATCAATTAATGGGACGCGTTGATTCGGATCAATGCAAGTTAAAACAAACCTAATCTGATGTTGTTGGAACACTTTTCAAAAAGCTGTTATTGCAAGGACGTTCACTTTTGTTTTGCATCGTGGTATTCATTTGGAATATCCTGCTCCTCAGTCGACGAGGCAAGGGCCGAGATCCCTTCACCGGGAGTGACCCCTTGGACAGAAGTTTGCGTCAGAGCATTAACTTCACTATAGCCGATTACTTTTGCTTTGCACCGTGGTATTCAGTTGGAATATCCTGCACCTCATTCTACGGGGAAAGAGCCGAGATCCCTTCACCGGGAGTGACCTCTTTAGCAATGGTTTTTCGTCACTATATTTTCTAAAAAGCTATCCGTTCCTTCAACGATATCAAGTTCATTACGTTAAAGGTTTTCGCCAGAAACCATTCGTAGCCCTCCGTCGTTTCATATGGGTAGTCAATAGTATTCAAGCTGTGTTTGTTGGCCAAAGTCAAGGCACAGTGTTTGGTAGCTATTGGTTATTCATATGCAGCATAGATAGATGCGTTGGTTTGGGGCAGTCGTATAGCCTTGTTGGCCAAAGTCAAGGGCTTGTACGGGTGGGCTCAAATTAACCTGGAGAATGACGGGCAGAACTTGACATGTGACTTATGATTTGTTGGCCAAAGTCAAGGTCATAAGAGCATGGGGTAAAAATCACATCGGGAGTTTCAAAAGTACTGAAACTTGCCAGATATGCGCATACCTTCTGGAGTGTGATACCGTGAGCGGATTCCGTCACGTTATCATACGATGAGAGTTGGATCCCGATTCCCACTGATGAGTTGGTTTACTCCTCGGGTGACCCCGACTAATTCTTCTTTCAGGTTTGGAGGAGAATTTGAGGTACAGTGGGAGGTTTCCTGATTAGAAAAAGTGATAACCATTCTGATCTAGGATAGAGTGCACACTGAGTGTTTCTTTTCTCTCTCTCTCTGGCAGCGACCATTGACCCGACCCTAGACTATGACTCAGTGACCAAGTTGACCGAACCTACTTAACACTGGCTTTTGGATTGTCAGAGTTGCAGACCTCATTGCCACTCCTACTTTTACCCTTTTCTCCAGGACACCCCGTATTACTACGAACGTCCACTTCCATTGGACAAAACCATCGTATGGTTAGATACGAACTCGAAGGAATTCGAGGATGGTTTCCGGTTCTGGAGAAAACGGATAGGATTATTCAGTTGTCTTTTCTTTTCACCCTCTCTCAGGTTGCGAGTACTCCTTGGTTTAGGAGTAGTACACCTATTGTGCAAATTGGATAGTCTTCTTCCAAACCATAGGCTGGTGCCGACCGGTAGGGAATGAAGAAAACTAATTAGCCTAAACGGTGTACAGAAGGTATTGAGTTAAGACAAAGAAAGGGATTAGTAAGAGGGCAAAGTAAGTTGCGACTGCTATTCACGACCAAACCAAGTATTTCTTCGCCAATCCTAAATCACCTTTGTATTTCTCCAGGACACTCCGTATCACTACGAAGATCCCATTTTATTGGATAATCCATCGTATGGTTATATACGAACTCGAAAGGAACTTGTTTCAGTTCGGGGATGGATCCTGGTTCAGGAGAAATAGGAATAAAGTACATTCAGGTGTCTTTTATCTTCACCTTCTCTCGCGTTGCGAGTGCTCCTAGGATTAGGACAGTACACCCTTTATGCTTTTTGGATAGTCTTCTTCCAAACCATAGGCTGGTGCCGAACGGTAGGGAAGGAAGAAAACCATTTGTCCTAAAGAGGTGTACAGAAGGTAATGACTAAAGACATATGAAGGGATTTGGAGAGGTGGCAAAGAATTATACGGTTATAGTTGTGAATCTGGATAATGGTAGAGGCATTACTAGGAATACCAGGATACCCCATCGAAACATTTCAATGTTTCAGTTCAACTGTGTACTGTTAATGGAAAACTGATTTCCCGATTAGACACTTACTCCAGGGTATGTATTTACCAGGTATGATTCTCACATCTGTATGGTTTTACAGATGATGAGTGGGAGTAAGTTATTGGGAATAGGGTAATCATCCTCATTATATCGGGATTCGTTGTAATCGGTGATATTTGGGGAGATCATCTGGGTTGTTTGCCGGTCGGCAAATATTTGGTTTTGAATATCCGCTGTTGTGCACCAATTTCAAATTGATATATCTGTACGTCTATTTTTATAGAGTGAGATATACCTTTTGATATTATGTCGATGACATTTACCTATATCAGTGGATGGTTAGGTAAGGAGCATTGAACAGCGGTGTAATTCTTCTTAACCATAAGTACAGTTTTCAACCTACGACACACAGTGAATGAGTTATCTAACTCAAGGGACTTATACAGAGTATTGTATGTTGCCCAGGGTCCATCAGGACAGAGGGGTTTGGTCCTCGTACTATATTCAGTTTACTTATGACTTCTCTAGTTTTTAGACAGGTGTTTCGTGGAAACACAGTGTCTGAATTTTGAGAAGTTATAGGTATTTGAATAAAGTAGAGAACCAGGTATTGCAAGTATCGGGATTCTTCATAGTGATCGAAGATGTAGATACTTGTGTATGGTATTCAGTTGATAGTAATGATTAAGAGAACTTGCTTCTCTTTCGGGTTACTCATAATTGGAAGCATTCCTAAGTTGAGTAACGCTGATCGGCCTCTCTCCATTTAGTTGACATGCACTGGAGACAGTTGCATGATTTGAATCTGGTTTAATTAAATCAGTGCCTCTGGTTCTATATTGGATATAGAACAGTTCATATCTTAACGTTGTTAAGGTACGGGGAGTTGTCTGGCTTATAATTAAAACCAGACTCTGGATAACTCAAGGCACGTTTCTGTAATGGCTGTTTGTGGGTTGACCCAGGCTATGACGAGGGTTGATTTTCTACCATCTGGAAGATCAATAGTGATATTGTTCTTCACTCACCACAATTTTAAAAGAAATGCATTTTTTCAGAAAACAGTAGTGGGAGTATGGTAGAACTGGAAATGATTCCAGAACCGCAAACGATTACTGAAGATTTGATAAGGAACCTAAAGATTCAATCTGATTTGACATTCCATTGGCCACTCCGCAGATAAGGTGGGTAACTTCAGGCACCCGAGAGGTACTCAGGTAGCCTCAAGGACGGTGACAGGGAAGTTCTTGTTTACCCACACTTGCCATTGTTGTTGTTCCAGGCTGCGAGACCCGGCAGGAGGATGAGTATAGCGTCGTTCTGAACTAGTTTTAGAAGTGCACGTCTATATGACTCTGGCAGAGGGTTGTCGTAGTCAGTGGGAGCAGCGGAAGCATTGGTGGACATCAGGCTTATGTCTATTTATAGACTAAAGCAGATATAGCGGAGATAGATCATCTATTTCTGATGTGACAGTCATGGGTTTGACGTCATCAGAATAGGGGATGGATCTGTTGAGAAGGTAGTAGGGTGTGATATCCTGGTATTTGGATGACATACACAGAGTAGGAAAAGAAATTCCTATACTACGATCGGTTATACTTTGGTCGTCACACAGTGGTTTCTCCACAAAGGACTTGGACATTATATCAAACATACTGGTTACTAGATCTATGTTTTTTAGATCTAGATTTGGGTGATTTCCCAATCAGGGTACTTAGACAGCATTCTAAGAGTATTTAGAATGGACGACTCCTGGCACGGTAGTGTACCTGCAGGTAATGGAGTCACCCTCTCTAAAGGTGTCTTATAGACTAAAGTAGAGAGGGATGTACATGATTGGCAGATCACTTGCTTAGGCAATTGAGTCAATCATGAGATGTCAAGTACCACACCAGATGTTGTTCTTGCACTAGATGCAACAAGTTGATATTGATCCAATACTGGAGAAGCAATCAGAAGCAGTTTTAGAACATAAGTGGATGTTCTAAGGATATGATAACGACAGCCTCATTCGGGAGGCAGTTATCATTCCAGGCTTCCAAGGTGACATGGACGACAGCGTGATCGTCAGAGTTATAGTTTTCCTTCTGACGAGGGGCAGTATTTTGGACAGGTGGTCCAAGGCAATACTGAGGGTGGCATGGCGCAGGATACTGATTAAGTTCAGTTGACGATACAGTCTAAGAAGTTTGGATTTGGAGTTCATTTATGAGCTCGGTCCCATCAGACATCCAGACATTCTAAGACAGGTATTGCTCATTTCGGTAGATGGCTTTCTCCGCGAACTTGAGATATAGAGAGACATAGAAAGAAACATCAAGGCGGATCCACTCACTGAGGCTATTCCTCGAA
Organism: Agapanthus africanus; assembly: GCA_030015575.1. Classification (NCBI taxonomy): domain Eukaryota; kingdom Viridiplantae; phylum Streptophyta; class Magnoliopsida; order Asparagales; family Amaryllidaceae; genus Agapanthus; species Agapanthus africanus. Next base: position 215,218,260 of record JASDDO010000029.1, read on the forward strand.
CGCAATAGTTTCACAAACGGTTTTTGTGGGACTGACTAGTAGAGGAGTTGGGTGTTCGGTATCACACGGGCTGTGAGTATGCGACATCGCAATAATTAGCCTTGAGTGCAAGTGGGAGATTGTTGGAGATAGTGCCCTCAGAGTCAATTATTGGGTCACAGGCACGTGATTGCAATGATTGAGGGAGGACCTATCCCGGGAAGACAGTCTTACTCGAGATGATAGTACGCTATCTGGTTTACCTTTATCATCGTGTACTGCTTTAGGTGACCTGACAGGTCGCTATTGCACGTCGATAAAGCCCCTAGGATTCTTGCTTGACTGTCGGCAGTATGAGGGCGATCATATAAGTGAGAGCTGGAGTCTATTAGCACATCCTTAAAAGGTCCCTAGTCGTAGGAGTTTCGAGACAGGGCATCGATTCTCCAGAGTAGACTAGTGTATACAGTTGAGACCCCGACGAGGGGCGGTGGCCGGTCTCACAAGCCACTGGTGTCAGTTGGTTCACCTAAGATGTATACAGATGCTCATTGGGTTATGAGTACACCGGACAGGACTCGCCGGGAACATGCTAGTTGGTCTTATACCTGACGTCAGATAGCAGTTCCCTGGTGACATGTGTACAGGTTAGTTCATCGACTTGGGGATCGTCATTTGTCTCGTGTGAGTTCCCACTGTACTTTGATTACTACCCTACCACGGCTCAAAGGAGTCGTGCAAACAGGTTTTAGTTGGGTACAGTCCCGAGCCACATGGAGGCAGTGAGCGGATCTTCAGGGGTTCGTCTCTTCCGGTATTGGGGGTGAGGTCGCGCTGTGTCTAGGAGAGCCATTACACGAAGACCTTGGCCAAGGCAGGAGATTTACTGGTAGGTATTCCAGTAGTATCTCAGGGTGTTCTGGGCTACACTCCGACACGACTTGTACCGCTTTTGGGGGTCTGACTTTTACCAACCCCCTAGGCCCGACATGCGATGCTCGTAGACGAACGGACCGGACTGTACGGATATTGTCACTGACAGGCTCAGTAGGGTGTCAGGATGAGTTCACTCATCGACGTCCCTTTTAGTCAATAGCTGGTGGCCCGTTACGTATTGGCTTATACTTCTGACGTGCTAGTGGTTAAATCCACAGCCATAGTATTGACGAGTCTTTAGAGTCCACCACACTTTCAGTTACTCAAGCTTTCGGGCGAAACGCTGTAGAGGCCGTATGGAGATATGGCAGGGTCCGATCAGATACGTGCGGTATTGCACGGATCGGGATCGGACAGCTTTGTACTAGTGGCCGTATGGATATATGGCAAGGTTCGATCAGATACGTGCGGTATTGCACGGATCAGGATCGGACAGTTTTTACTAGCCGGTTTTGGTTTAAGCCGGTCCTAGTTTAGTACAGTGTAGATTTTGTCTCATTGTATTTGTATCCGGACGGAATACAGATGCGGGTGTGTATGCACAGTATCGGGGTTTTCCTGTAATTTATTACGGGACCAGTTTTCTGGAGTTGCCAGTTTGTATTCCGTTCCGGCCGGTTTTCCTTTGTTCTTTCCCGGCCGGACTTTTCCGATGGAGGGGGTTATTTGCAAGTTTGCAAATAACACTTTGTGGAGAATTTATTTGCATAAGGATTGATATGTTAAGCATCTTTGCTTTTCATGCATTTATTGTGATAAGAATGGATTTGATTTGGATTTGAGTTTTGTGATGATTATGTCTAGGATGTGGTCACCTCTTTTCACTTCCTACACTCACCTCCCTTCATGCTTCATAATCTTTGCTCCACCATTTTCTAAGTATGAGAGTTTTCATTAGAAAAGATAGAAGAAGAAAAGAAGAAGAAGAGAGCTTCATCTTTGAGAGAGTAGGATTCTTGATCTCATTTTTCATGTTAAGAAAAATGCAAGCACCATTTTTCTTATCATGTTTCCTCCATCATCTTCAAATGGCAACCACCCCAAAAGAGACTACGATTCTACACTACACTTCCTACAGCATATCTTGGACGCGTCGGCTAGCCTACTTCGCGCCCGAGTTGCCTCGGTATTGAGGTGGGAGCCCGTATAAGTACCCGGCTTCGTGGTGACCTTTCCGACGAGGAGGAGACGGACGGAGATCCCGCGAGGAGATCGGAGTGGAGATGAAGACCGGAGGACTCGGATCAGTCGGTATATCTCTAACCCATCCTCTTGTTAGCTTAGACTAGTTTAATGGCACGATCCGGGGTTTAGTGCGTGGTGGTGCCGGTTTGCTAAGTCCGCAAAAATTAAAGTTTATCACCGTTTCCGCATTCCGGCGTCGGATTGACGGCCGGGGCGCCGCCGTGCACTTACACATGCCTCAGTACCAACGGTCCAGCCGTAGAAGGGTCAAGCCAACGCCTCACATGTGGCACGCCGTACTGCCCCAAACCCGAAGGTTCAAAGGGCAGTTCAAGACGGTCACATAATCGAGTTAAGGTTTGTTGTCTTCTAGAGGGTCCATCGCGTTACTTGCACTACTTAGAACGTCTTTAAACCACGGAAAAATCCAACACTTGGAAATTTCCCGACAGGGGAAAAATTGGGTATTTATATCCGGTCGAACTTTTTAACATATTCAAAAATTATCCGGAAAACACCTAGACAAAGTTTGATAATCCGATCGAATCTACGAACTCCCAATACAACCCAGAATATTCAACTCTTGAATAAATATTAAAAAATCCCAGAAAATACAGCACTAAAAGTTAGAAATTACTGTGCAAAAATTCAAGAGGTGATGTGACAACTTTGCCGCGGAACCGCCGCACAAGCCATGCTTGTGCCGCGGTTCCACCGCTCTTTAGACGAATCGCTTGGTCAATTTTGCACCGTAATTCTTAGAATCTCCTGCTGAATTTTTTAAGAATTTTTAATTTGGAAAAATCTCAGATTTGTAAAAATGTCCGGAGAGGGTGAAAAATTGGGGTTTCGGGTTCGATCGGGTTTCTAACATCGTCTACGCATCGCCTAAGGGTCTAGCTAGGCTCTGATACCACTGTAGGGTTCCTAGGCACACTAATGAGGTCTCACAAGGCATCAACCATGCCAAATTCAAAAATTTCCGGTGCCTACAAACCCTAATACGGATCGTTAACTAGATTTTAGGCGAAACAAGCAACTAGTTAACAACTTAACTAAATGAACGGAAATACAACCTTTGTAGATCCGGTCCTCCACCTCCATAGCTCCACGATGAAGTCCCCTCGCTGCGATCATTGGATCCCGGTCTCTAGCGTCGGCTTCATCGGAGAAATGGGCGGGCTAGGTCGTCGACTTCGATGCCGAAGATGATCTACGTCGAGGCAACACAAGATCAAGCTCCAACTTCACCAAGCCATGAAACTTGTGAATAAAACACCCTATACTACTTGGCAAGTGGTAGAGGATGAAGAAATAGGAAGTGGGTTAACTTTAGAATTGGATTTCTCACTCTTTTTCTCAAGTTGCTATTGATGGAGGCAAGCTTTCTTCCTTTGTTAAAGAAGAAGAAGATGAAGAAAAAGATTATGATAAGAATATTGTGAAAATAGAAAATAGATCATTCTTATCATAATGTCAACCATGGTTAGATGTAGAGAATAAACTAAGGTTAAAGTGAATGGTTAGGGTTAAGGAAAGAAACAAAATGGTCAACCATTTCAAAGCTTCATGAAGCTTCAAAGATAATCCAAACTTAGCCACCATTTTATTTCTTTCAAAAAGAATAAATGAATAAATGAATAAGCAAGTAAATCAAATGAAACCCTAACCATTAACTAACCATGGTTTAATACAAACATACACCCAAGTTAGAATGTATCATCAAACATGATACAAACTAGTGCACAAAAATATATCACATATACTAATTGTGCACATCAAGTGAGAAAATCCATCTTAAGTGAACCAATAGTAGTTAATGCAAAGTAATATATCAAATATATAATTATACATTAAATCATTAAATCAACACTTGATTTAACGATCCGGTCATATCGCATATAACCGACTAATATCCAATGTATCGGCTTATCGAATCAATCCTTGATTCGATAACTAGGTTATATCGCATACAACCATTCGACACATTCATCACGAGAATGAAATACGGTATCACATACACGCATTATTCTCGGTCCCGCACATATCTCATATGCGCTCCTATTTCGTTTCGCTTGAGCCAGGAAACCTCTGTGTACGACTCTAAAGACTCGTCAATACGCCGGCAGCAGATGATGATCATATCAAACACCCACAAGCCGCAAGCGGTATGCTAAACGTAACGGCCACCCGGGTATTGAGCGATCAGAAGATCGACGAGCAAGCCCGCTCACACTCCTGTGAATCCAACCAGTAACACTTACCGTACAGTCCGGTCTCGTCGTCTGATATGTCGCATATCTCGCCTAGGGGTGGTAAACGTCAGACCCCAATAGCTCGATAAGTCGTGTCGATATGAGGTCTATAACAATTCGAGAAACTACTAGTAACACTTACCAGTATATCTCAACAAACCTGGCCAGGGATTTCCGGTTATAGCCAATCGAACACAGCGCAACATCAACTCCCTATACCGGGAGAGACGAATCCCCTCCTATCGCTCATTGCCTTCATGTGATTCGGGACTGTACCCAAAAACCATCGTTTTGCACGCCCTCTTGGACGTGGTAAGGTGGAAATCAAAGCACAGTGGGAATCACACAAGACTCTATGACGATCTCGGGTCAACAGACTACTCTGTACCAGTGTCACCAGAGAACTGCCATCTGACGTAAGGTATAATACCATCTGGGAGTTCTCGGCGAGTCCGTCCAGTGTACCCAGTCTCCACTGAGCACCCGTATATCATCTCTGATGTCAAACACCAATGGATATAGGATCATCCATCGCCCATCTGTATGGGTCGAGAAGGTATACGCTAGTCTACTCTGGTATATCGATGCCCCGTCTCGATATACCCATGACTAGGGACCTTGAAGGATGTACTTATGGACTACCATGTCCCCACTAGTATGATCCGCATCATAGTCTAGGTAGTCAAGTACACATCCTAAGGGCTTTACCAACATATAACAGAGAGACAATCAGTATACACGTTAAGGCAAAGAGTAACCAGATAGCATACTATCATGTCGAGCAAGAAAGTCCTCCCTATATATGTCCCAGCATCCACTACAATATACATCCTATGTATAGCAATAGCCTCTAGGGCATACATATAACTAACACAGCATAGTCCGCAGACTTGACATTGCTACTTCGCCTCGAGTGTGTCCCACTGTTCTTAGATTGCTACCCTACCACGGCTCAAAGGAGTCGTGCAAACAGGCAGTAGTTGGATGCAGTCCCGAGCACTTTGAGGCAGCAGTGGTTAGACAGGATTCGTCTATCCCGGTATTGGGAGATGATATCGCGCTGTGTCAGAGAGCCATTACGCAAAGTCCCTGGCCAGGGCAAGTGAGATATACTGGTAGGTTCCAGTAGCTTCTCAGGGTGTAATGGGCTTCGCTCCGACACGACTTATACAGCTATTAGGGGACTGACGCTTGCCGCCCCCTAGGCTTGATATGCGATAGTCTTAGACGAACAGACCGGACTGTACGGAGATTGTCACATCAGGCTCAGTGGGAGTTCGGATGAGTTTACTCATCGGCCTTCTTATCGACATCTACCTGGGGACCGTTACGTACAGCTAGTGCCGCTTGCGGTCTGTGGTTAAACCCACTGCCAGCGTAGTGTCGAGTCTTTAGAGTCCCACACAGAGAGTTTTCCTAGTCCAGGCGAAACGATATAGATGTCGTATGGTTTTACGAAAAGGGTTCGGACGCATACGTATGTTTACGCACGTATGACTTTTCGGACAGTTTTTACTAGCCTGCTTTGGTTTAAGCCAGATTCTAGTATCGGGTTATTGGATTTCTACAGTCTAAAGTTTTTTCGTGTTTTCACGGATTGGAGGGGCGTTCTCGTAATTTGTCGGGAAGCTTCTAGAAGAGTGGTGACTTGGGGGGTAAGGTGGCATTGCATTAAATGAGATTAGTGACTCATTTGTGTGATTCATCCATGTCATTAATGCATCATAAATGCTTAATGACTCATGGAGATGAATCACTCATAGATATTTATGAAGCATGATTGTTAATTCTATTATTTCATTTTTGGATAAATAAATAATGCTTCATATATATTATGATAGATCATTATCTCATTTCATTATCATCTTCACCTTCTCTCTCCTCAAGCTCTCTCATTCTTCAAACCCTAACCCTAACCTCTCATGAGTTGAGATCAAGGGTTAGCTAGACTAATACATCCATAACCTCACTCTATATCCCCTAGGTAGCTTAGACTAGCACTTTAAGCAACCTAGTTATCTCAAGTTTGAGATTAAGCTTGGCGTAGGAGCTTTCGGGTGGATCGTCTTTGATTCGAGGAGGCCGTTGAGGTGCCGATGTTCCAAGGAGCCTACGAAGAGTGGAGGACCGCGATGAAGACCCGAAGGACAAGTAACGTGAGGTATAACATCAAATCCGAGTAGTTAAACCTCTAGTTGATAGTTAGCAATGGTTTAGATAACGATTCATGCGCTCAAGTCCGTGTTACGAAGTTTTGATAATCGTTTTTCATATATTCCGCCTCCCCGCAAGTTCGTGGGGTGCGTGACATGGACTTACAGGTATAACCTTTCTAAACTCCTTTATAGATAACTAGTGTATGGTTAATGGTCGATCCGGGGAATCGGGTTCCGTTAGCGCCGGTTTATTAAATTTTTGTTTCGCATTTGGCCACGGATTGATGGCCGGGACACTGGCGTAACCCAACAAAATTTACAAAAAAACGATTTTCTTGACTTGCAACATCGACCTAAACTTCAGGATCTTTACGGAAACCTTAACTTGCTATTCTACTTGGAGGTTCTAACTACTCGGTATGAGTTTTATACCTCCTAGATACTTGTCCTTCGGGTCTTTTTCTCCTCTCCTTGAGCTCCTCGAAGGTCCGGATCGCGCTTGATCATCGGTCTCCTCGTGCCAAAGACGATCCACCCGAGAGTCTATGGTTCAAGCTCCAACCTCTAAATCGAGATAACTAAAGTACCTAGTTCGTTAAATTAGGTAGCTTAGAATATGTAGAGTGTTAAATGGAGTATTTAATCTCAAATGACCCTATTGTTCACAACTCATGTAAGGGTTAGGATCTTGAGGAAGAAGAAGAGGAAAAATGGAGAGAGAGAGAGGAAAAGAGCAAATGAGCTAAGTCTTGTGCTTGTGAAGGACGGCTCATTCTCTATCTCACATGAAGCATGAATTATTTTCAATAGAAAATAACAACCATGCTTCAATAGTAAACCCAAACACATAAACAAATGAAATGAGCCATGCTTCACCATCCATAAATATCTCCATTTTCCATCTCATTAATCTATTTCCAAAATAGATAAATCTAATAATGAGGTGTCCCCTTCTAGAAGCATCTCTTGTGAAATTACAAGCATGCCCAATGAGCACCTGTATACTTCTCTGGTACGACATACCAATGGCTGCGGGACAGGCCATCTCCCCTGACTGGGATGAGAAGCGTATACACTAGTCTACTCTGGAGTATCGATGCCCTATCTCCTTAATCCTACGACTATGGACAAGTATAAGGATGTGCTTATAGACTACCCAGCCCCCACTAGTGTAACTGTCATCACAACGCTAGTAGTCAAGCAAAGATCCTAAGGGCTCTATCAATATGTATTAGCGATATGCTAAAAGAAACATATATATATTAAGATAGAATCAAACCAGATAGCATACCATCATATTGAGCAAGACTGTTATTATATCCATGTATATCCAAGCTTCCAAAATATAATATACAATCCAGTACTATACAATAATGGTCTCTAGGGCATATATCACTAATAAAGTCATGTCGGTGTAGAGCCCAATACACCATGAGAAATTACTGGTGTACCTACCAGTAAATCTCACTTGCCCTGTCCAGAGACTTTGTGTATTGGCTAACCGTACACAGCGCGATATCAACTCTCAATACTGAGAGAGACGAATCCCTTCTAACCCCTACTGCCTCCAAGTGCTTCGGGACTGCACCCAACCACTACCTGTTTGCATGACTCATTTGAGCCGTGGTAGGGTAGTAATCTAAGTACAGTAGGAATACATTCGAGACGAATAATGATGTCAATTCAACGGACTAACTTGTACTCATGTCACCCGGGAACTGCTAACTGAAGATAGGTAAGATACCAACTAGCAGTTCCCAGCGAGTCCGTCTAGTGTAACTCACAACCCAATGAGCACCTGTATACTATCTCTAGTACCGTATACCAATGGATGCGAGACAGGCCACCTCCCCTGATGAGGATAAGAAGTATATACACTGGTCTACTTTGGAGTATCGATGCTCTGTCTCGATAATCCTACGACTAGGGACAAGCTTAAGGATGTGCTTACAGATCACCCAGCCCCCACTAGTGTGACTGCCATCACAACGTTGGTAGTCAAGCAAAGATCCTGAGGGCTCTATCAATAGTATTAGCGATATGCTAAAAGAAATATATACACATATTAAGATAGAATCAAACTAGATAGTATACTATCATATTGAGCAAGAGTGTTATTATATCTGTGTATATCCCAAGCTTCCAAAATATAATATACGATCTAGTACTATACAATAATGGCCTCTAGGGCATATATCACTAACAGTAGTACAGTGAGAACTCACACGAGACTAATGACGACTTCAGGTCAAAGGACTAACTCATGCCACCTGAGAACTTCCATCTGACGATAGATATAATACCATCTAGAAGTTCTCGGCGAGTCCGTCCAGTGTACTCACCTCCAGTGAGCACCTGCATACTATCTTTAGGTGACACAACACCAATGGATTATGAGACCGGCCACCGTCCCTCGTCATGGTCTAGAAGTGTATACACTAGTCTACTCCGGAATATTGATGCCTAGTCTTGATACTCCCACGACTAGGGACATTTAAGGATATGCTTATGGACAACCCAACTCCCACATATATGATCGCCATCATAATACTAGTTGTCAAGCAACAATCCTACGGACTTCATCAATGATGAAGACAAACCAGATAACATAATATCATCTCGAGTAAAACTGTTATACCTGTATAGGTCCTCCCTCAATTATCATAATCGCTTACTTGCAATTACAATAATTGCCTTGAGTACACTATATCCAACAAACCTTCCGGTGGTTTTTTGAAATTAAACCTATAGAAAACATTTTGAGCCAACAACAATAATAGAGATTTTTCATTAATTGCAATGCTTAGAATCAAATTGTAATTTTAGCTCAAGACTCTATTTCGAATTTAAAATATCAAATACATTCTTCAAAGGAGACTAAAAATATATTAATACTCTCCATATATAGGAAATTTAGTAAAACTTACCAAAATATCCAGATATAATCTACAAACAAGGAAGTATTCAACTAAAGAATCCAAGCAGCAGAGACCCAGAAAATTACGTGCCGATAGAAATGGAGAGCAACAGCATCATTACCTTATGAGTCCATGACAGCGAAACGGTTAAAAAAAACAGTGATTGATCCAATAATTTTTCCCTCCAAAAGCATGATCACAGTAATCCTCCAAATTTGAAAAAGGAAAATTAATTTAGAAACCAAAGAATAAACAAATCTTGTTTAATGATAATAAAAACACCACTGCATTATTGTGATGTGTGATGTTTAGTTTAAATGAAAAATATAAATATAATAGTATATCATTGTCATCGCGAAATGGCAACAAAACAATAACATCAGGGTTATCCGAGAAACGACAAAGCCCAAGAAAGTGAGCCGCAGGGGCGTGGGCCCCACTGTCACACCCCAAAATCATGTCTTCGTAAAAAGGAAATTCAGCACTAGTCACTGCGCAGTAGAGTCACTGTAGAGAGAGAGAGAGAGAGATTGGTTGAAGGCCCTCTCTCTCTCTCTCATTGACCCAAATCTTTTGTAGAGAGGAGAGAGAGAGAGGAGGGAGAGAGAGAGGGAAGGAGTGAGTGTGGGGCTCTTCTTGTGGAGCATGAACGTGACTATGTTTGTTGAGGAGATCTAGATCCATTACCCTCTCTCTCCTCCTCCAAAAAAACACAAAAAAAAAGTGAGAGAGATAGAACGGAGGGAGGGAGGGAGGGAGGGGTAAAATTAGCAATCAATTTTTAGTACCACATCGACTGCAGCACCCTCTGCATGCAGCGTTCTTAACGAAGCAAGGCAGCGCTTCAGAGGCTCACTCTCTCTGAGCTCTTAAAAATTTAACAAGGAAACCAAATTCAGAAAAGGCAAGCATCAATTGAGAATATAATTTCCCCCTTCCTTTATTTCCCCCTTCTTCTTTCTCTTCTTTCATTTGAAATCTCAAATGGACGCATACGAAGCGACCCGCATCGTCTTTTCTCGGATTCAATCCCTAGATCCTGAAAACGCCGCAAAAATCATGGGCCTCCTCTTAATCCAGGACCATGGAGAGAAGGAGATGATCCGATTAGCTTTCGGCCCCGAAAGCCTATTGCACTCCCTCATCATCAAAGCGAGAAAGGAATTGGGTCTCCTCCCTTGTTCATTACTCTCAACCCCCACAACGCCTTCGTCTCCTTTCTTGCTCTCTCGCCAGAACTCATTGGGCCCCAACAGCCCTTCGTCCTGGCCGTCTCATATCCCCTTCTCGAGATCCAACTCCATTAACGAAGACGGAGTTGACAGCAATGAGTACCTTTTACAGGAGCAGCTGTCGTTTCTAAACGAGCAGGACGCGGGGTATGGGGCTGATGGGTTTGGGTGGAAGCCATGCCTTTATTTTGCGAGGGGTTTTTGTAAGAATGGGAGCGGCTGCAGGTTCTTGCATGGCCCGATGGATGATATGTCTGCGTCGATTGAGCAGCAGTGCAAGGAGCTGATGCTCATGAGATCCAAGAGCCAGAGGCTTGCCGCGGCGGCCACTGCTGCTTTCCCTTATTCCCCTACAGGGAGCTCGTCTGGGAAAAGCTTCAACTTTTTGATGCAGCAGCAGCAGAATGAAAGGTAATTTACTAGTTCACTGTTCTGATTTTTTTTGCCCCCTTTCCTTACTTCCAGAATATGGTGGGTAACGAAAGTTTTGTTGTTGCAGGGTTGCGGCCGCAGCAGCTGCTGCTTTGATGCTTGAAAATGAGAACCATAAGTTCATGGGTCGGCCGAGGATGGAGAGGGCTGATTTTGCTGGGATGGTGAATCCCTCGTCGAGGCAGATCTATCTTACTTTTCCAGCTGATAGCACTTTTAGAGAAGAAGATGTGTCTAATTACTTCAGGTTTAGAAAGATTCTATTGGGTTATGATTTTGGTTTTTTTTTTCTTCCCCACTTCTTGTTTTAATTTGACGTGTTTGTGATTTGTTTATAGCATTTATGGGCCAGTGCAAGATGTGAGGATCCCATACCAGCAGAAGAGGATGTTCGGGTTTGTGACCTTTGTGTACCCTGAGACTGTGAAGCTCATCTTGGCCAAAGGGAACCCTCACTTTGTTTGTGATGCTAGAGTGCTTGTTAAGCCCTACAAGGAGAAGGGCAAAGTCCCTGACAAGTACAGGCATTTCTCTCTTCTTTCTGTTTTTTTTTTTACTTATTGTTAGCACGCCATTGTGTCGATCTCTGTAGATTGGAAGCCTATTCTTGTTGCAGGAAGCAGCAATTGGGTGAAAGAATCGACTTTGCTGGGTGCAATTCTCCTACTGGGTTGGATTCTAGAGACCCATTTGATCTAAATCAACTGGGTATGCATCATTTTGTTTATTCTTCATATCCTGTTTTCTATAAATTAGTTTGCCAAAGTGTTAAACTTTTGTTTGAATAGCGAACTCGAGGATGATGTATGGAGGCAACAACCAAGAACTGCTAATGAGGAGGAAAATAGAGGAGCAGCAAGAGCTGCAGCATGCAATTGAGATGCAAGGGAGGAGATTCATGGGGCTTCAGCTTCTTGACATCAAAAACAGAAGCTTTGGGTCTTCAACTGCTCCAATTCTCTCTCCATTGGCAGCAACCACTCCAACTTCAGCTGCTTTCAATACTGCTGCAGTTTTCTCTAATAATGGGAGCCAGGATGAAGTTGGACCAGTTGAAGGTTGGTAGTAAATGTGTGCATTGAATTCAGGATGGGCTGCTTTAGTGAAAATAGTTACTATAAATTTATAGTCTCTGTTTACTTTTCTAAAGATGGTGAATGTTATTAATTTTGTCCCTGTGATTTTTACTGCTTTTTATAGATAAGAGCATGAGTCTAGCATCTAGCACAAATGCTGCAGTCAACTCTGAGGAGCATGCAGCTGGTGAATTACCAACCCCCAATGAAGATATCACTTGCCAAGAAAGGTAATTCAATTCAATTGTAAATGCATGCTTTGAATTTTTCACACTTTTCACACTTTATGTTACTTAGAGTGGAAAAGAAGAAGTATTTTTGTGATTTGTGGTTGTCATATATGTTTTTCAGTGGTGAGCACAACTTGCCCGATAGCCCATTTGCTTCACCAACCAAATCTGTTTTTGTGACCAATGAAGAGAGCTCAACTCTCACTGGCAATGGCAATAGCAATGGCCACCTCATTGCCTCAACTCTCTTGGCCCCAACTTCTCCACTTGAAAACATGGCCTCCTTCAAATCTTGCTTCTTCCAAATGCCTAGGTACCCATTTTACCAGAAAATTATTCGGCGTGCCAATCTTATATGTCCGGTCATGAGAGAAGGAAATAGGAACATGGACCCTATCATGCTGCTCAAAGCACGCCTGAAATATTCCATTTTTCTCTCTCTTCTGTCCGGTTGTATTACTCCCTGTCATAAGTAATAATTTCTCTATTTTACCACTTAAAAACTTTCATCCGATCCTTAATTTAGTGAAGCTACTTGGCTAAAAATGTCTTTTTGTTTGCAACTTGGTATTGTTTACAGGTTCCCTTCTGGCCATGGAGCAGTTGGTTTGTGAAAAGTAGAGAGATCACTTTGCCAGAGTAAGAGCTTTTTTTTAATATTTTTTTTCTGAAGTGTGACAGGCTTTAAATTTTTTATTGCCTCTGATGTTGTGTGCCTTTTTTATCAATTTTTTGGACAGGGAAAAGGAGGTAGTGGAATATAGGGATTTTAAAAAAAAGTAGTACGTAGTATAATAGTTTTAAGGTTTTACATATTATAGTTCTTTGTTTATTTGACCTTTTTTCCCAATAGCTTTTCAAAAAGAAAGAATGTAAGGAAATGGAGAGGCTCTTTAGTGTCTGCCATCATCCAAAGATAAAAGTTAATTATAGAGGAAGACATGAAGGAATGATGAAGGGGGAGAAAAAGAGAGGAATCATTTCCATGAATGAATACAAAAGCATTGTAGGGCCAGAAACATTTGTTAACAATTGAATAGTTGAGTTTTATAGAGAAGAGAACAAAACACAGCAGAGGAAAGAGATTACTGATATCAGGAAAGATAAGGTCTTGGCAATGAAAAGTTTCGAGGATGAGGAAGGACAACACACAAGCAGCAAGAGGAGAGAGACAAAGTTGGTTGAGTTGTAACTTGTTAACCCACCATGTCTTTTTCTTTCCAATGTCACTACTGATTGTAGCCTCTCTACTTTTACCCCTCTCTCTTGTTGTAACCCCTCTTTTATTTACTCTTTTTATTGTTATATCCGATGTAGAAGTTGTTGACATCCTTAAAGAGAGAAACAAAGTTTTAGTACTAATGACCATATATTTATCATTGTGATGATGCTCAATATTGGCGATCTCCAAGATCAAGACACGTGGCAGATGACGTGTTCTGGAACTCAGAAAGAAGTGCCTAGGGGGGCCAATCCGGCCATTCCCGTACCTGACCTGCAAGCACAAGCTGGCTCACCTCAGAGCCCTTGAAAATTGGCTTTCTAGGCCTCTCTGCTCGTCCCGAGCTACCACAGGACCAAGACTCCTCGGTCCCCTTGCTCGCCCCGAGCTCCCCAGCCGAGGCCATCTTGCTCGGTCCTCCGACCGACCAACTCCACCACTCACCGGCGTAACTGCCGTTCCGCAAATCTCGCCATGCGTGGATTCTTCGCCAGCAACGTCCCACGTTCCACGCCATCACGATCCCTATTAATAGGCGATCCGTCCTTTACATGGGCGTGACGTCGGGAGCGTAACTGCCGGCGAGATTCTTGTTGGAGATAGTGCTCTCAAAATCAATTATTGGATCGCAGGTACGTGATGGCAATGATTGAGGCAGGAACTATACCGATATGACAGTCTTGCTCGAGATGATAGTTTGCTATCTGGTTTGACTTTATCATCGTATACATGCTTTAGTTCACTATTGCATGATGATAGAGTCCATAGGATTCTTGCTTGACTACCAGCAGTATGATGGCGATCATATACGTGGGAGCTGGGGTCTGTAAGCACATCCTTAAAGTGTCCCTAGTCGTGGGAGTTTCGAGACAGGGTATCGATACTCCAAAGTAGACTAGTGTATGCAGTCGAGACCCCGACGAGGGGCGGTGGCCGGTCTCACAAGCCACTGGTGTCAATTGGATCACCTAAAATGTATACAGGTGCTCATTGGGTTATGAGTACACCGGACATGACTCGCCGGGAACATGCTAGTTGGTATTATACATATCATCAGATAGCAGCTCCCTGGTGACATGTGTACATGTTAGTTCATCGACCTGAGGTCGTCATTTTTCTCGTGTGAGTTCCCACTGTGCTTTGATTTCTACCCTACCACGGCTCAAAGGAGTCGTGCAAACATGTCTTTTTTGGGTATAGTCCCGAGCCACATGGAGGCAAGTGAGCGGATCGGCAGGGGATTCGTCTCTCCCGGTATTGGGGGTAAGATCGCGCTGTGTCTAGGAGAGCTATTACACAAAGCCCTCGGCCGAGACAGGAGATTTACTGATAGGTACTCCAGTAGTATCTCAGGGTGTTCTGGGCCACTCTCTGACACGACTTATACCGCTAATGGGGGTCTGACGTTACCAGCCCCCTAGGCAGATATGCGATACTCATAGACGAACGGACCGGACTGTATGTATATTGTCACTGTTATGCTCAGTAGGGTTTATGGATGAGTTTGCTCGTCAGCTTCCCTTCCAATCAATACATAGACAACCGTTACGTACAACTTGTACCTTTGACGTGCTAGAGGTTATACCCAGTGCCAGTGTGTTGATGAGTCATTAGAGTCACCCACAGACAGTTTCCCAAGTTCGGGCGAAACGTTGTAGAGGCCGTATGGTTTTATGGCAGGGTTCGGAAAACGCACGTGCGTTTTCGCACGTGTCGTTTTTCGGGCAGATAATACTGGTCGGCTTTGGTTTAAGCCGGATCCGAGTATTATACTGTGTAGATATAATATTTTTGTCTCAGATACATTTGTATTCGGTCGTAATACAAATGCGGGTATGATTATACCATTACGGGGTTATCCTGAAATTCGTTTCAGGATCACTTTTGGAAGTTGCCAGTTTCCAGTTTTCTATCAGCCGTATTTAACAGTCGGTTAAATACGGATTTATCTTTTCTTGAGATGAGTGTGGAAGGTTCTAGAAGTTTCTAGAAGAGGTGACTAGGATGATGAGGTGGCATGTGACTCATTTGTGATTTAATGATGCATTAAATGCTTTGATGACTAGCTTAAGGTGATTCATCACTTTCATTAATGCATCCATACTAGGTGTTATGATAATTATTGTGCTTATGGTCACCTCCCTCTCTCCTACACTCACCCCCACCTCCTTATATAGTGGCCGGCCATTCTTGATGGAGAAGTGTGGTTGCTTGAAAAAAGATTGATATTGTTTTGGACTCATGGAAATTAGATAAGTCTCATTTCTCATTTCAGCCGATTCCAAAAGGCAACATCATTAACCGTTCGTCCATAACCTTATACGTAACGAGACAAAGTGTTCTACTCATTCTCTACAATCTCTTGGTCATCTCATCTAGCAAACTTGACGATCGAGTTGCCTCGGTTCAGAGGCGGGAGCCCGTTTAAAGATCCGTCGACGTGGTGCCATCTGGACGACGAGACTGGAGATTCAGGAGATCGGAGCAGCCGCAACAAGCGTGGGATGATGGTTGAAGATCGAAGGACTCGGATCGTTCGGTATAACTCTTCTACCCACTTTGTAGTTTGTTAGTTTAGCTTTAATGGCAGATCCGGATTATAGTACACGATGGCGCCAGTTGTAAAAAGTTTTTGTTCCGCATTTGGCGTCTGTTAGACGGCCGGAGCGCTACCGTGGAGTTACAGTGGTATCAGAGCCTCACCATTAAGCTATACTAACTTGTGCTAACGTGTTTAAAATATCGATCGAACGGATTTTCGAAAACTGCAAATTCCAGATTATGAGTTTCTGTTAATTTTAAATGATGTCTAAAATTAATTTTACATATGCCAGAAAATCAAGCAGGGCTTTTATAGAAAACTGGAGAAAAACGACCAACTGAGTCGACCGTACGGCCGCGGAAACACGGTCAAAGCCTGGCTTTGACCGCGGAACCGCGGTGGGTTTGGTGACTCAGTTGGCAATTTTTCTCCTATTGTTTCTAAATTGGAAATTGTGGTTTTTAGTACTGTTCTTTTGGGCCCAGATTTTATTACTGTACAACAGATGTACGTGGGGCCCACTTCGGGAAATTTAGTCGATCGAAATTTTAGACTTGTTGGTATACAGTATTTACATTATATCTCCGACCGGGAATGTCATTTGATCGGTAAACCGCGTCTAATTGCTATAGTTCTTTTAGACGGGTTTGCGAACGTGACATTCGCGTTGATATTCTGTGTTGTACTGTGATGTTGCGGTTTTGTCGTGGTGGACAGCAGGGTGTAATGATAGTGCAGTTTGGATTTATTTGTACATTTGATATTGCGGGGCGAGCGTCCAACATGTGGACTGCCGTCACTGCCTGTTGTATAATATTCTTTTTGGGGCACGACCGGGTTGAGGTCGATGTACCCGTTGTACATATTTTTATTTCAAACTAGGTTTATCCCATGACGGAGTGCACGGATAGCCGGGTTCTGGAGGGCAACGGGTCAGTATCTCATGGTTTTGAGAGGCAAAGGGACCTCACTCTAGAGTTGGCAGACTATTCGCCGCACTCGTAGGGGGTACAGGTTGACCCAAGGAGGGGTGCTCAATTTACCGGATTCCGTGAAGTGCCGGGTGTTCCATTCACTATGCTGTGGGGGACTACCTCGCTTCAGGTTTTGGCGGGTAACTTGTCGCACCCGTAGGGGTCTAGGTTTCATTGCACAGGCTATCCACACGACCAGGGGAACGTCGGGTTTCAGCAGCGGCTCTGTGAAACCCGGGGATCCCAGTTTATCTGTATTGTTCTGTAATGCTTATTACTTTTCTGTAATGTTGCATATTATCACGCCTGGAGCGATTATTGTATATTGGTATATATACTATTAGATGTTGTATATGTTTTACACCCGCGCTAGTCCAGCCCCCGCTCTGTCGTTAGTTAAGTAACCTAACGGGTGATGACGAGACCCAGTGGCGAATGCGGATGGCATATACGTACATTATATTTTCGTTCTTTTCTGGTGTGATTGATTATTGGGTCTGCATTGATTCTTATCAATGCAAGGATAAAACAAACCTATATTTGATATTGTTGGAACAAATTTTAAAAAGTGTTATTACAAAGACATTTCCTTTTGTTTTGCATAGCGATATTCAGTTTAGAATATCCTGCACCTCATTCGACGAGGCAAGGGCAGATATCCCTTCACCGGGAGTGACCCCTTAGGCAGAAGTTTACGTCAGGGTAATAACTTCAATATAGTCGATTACAAGTTGCTTTGCATTGCGGTATTCAGTTGGAATATCCTGCACCTCATTCCATGAGGAAAGAGCCGAGATCCCTTCACCGGGAGTGACCTCTTTAGCAAAGGATTTCGTCACTATATTTTATAAAAAGCTATCAGGTTCCTTCAACGAGATCAAGTTCATTACGTTAAAGGTTTTTCGCCAAAAATCAGCCGTAGCCCTCCGTCATTTCTTATGGATGGTCAGTAGTATTCAAGCTATGTATTTTGACCTTCGCTAAGGCATAGTGTTTGGTAGCTGCTGGGTATTCATTTGTAGCATAGATAGATGTGTTAGTTTGGGACAGTCGTACTACTATTTTGGCCTTCGTCAAGGGTATGTACGGGTGCGTTCAAATTGATCTGGACAATGACGGGTAGAACTTGGCATGTGACTTATGACATTTTGACCTTCGCCAAGGTCATAAGAGCATGGGGCAAAAATCACATCGTGAGTTTCAAACATACAGGAAACTTGCCAGGCATGCGCATACCTTCTGGAGTGTGATAACTTGAGTGGCTTCCATCAAGTTATCATGCGATAGTTGGATCCCGATTCTCACTGATGAGTTAGTTTACTCTTCGGGTGATCCCGACTAATTCTTCTTTCAGGTTTGGAGGAGAATTTGAGATAACAGTGGGAGGTTTCCTGATTAGATAAAGTGATAACCATTCTGATCTAGGTTAGAGTTCACGCAGAGTGTTTCTTTTCTCTCTCTCTTTGGCAGCGACCTTTGACTGACCCTAGACTATGACTCAGTGACCAAGTAGACCGAACCTTATTAAAATACTGGCTTTTGGATTGTCTGAGTTGCATAAGTCATTGCCGCTCCTTCTTTTACCCTTTGTATTTCTCAGAACACCCCGTATTACTACGGACATCCACTTCCATTGGATAGATCCATCGTATGGTTATATACGAACTCGGAGGGACTTCTTCGAGGATGGATCCAGGTTCAGGAGAAATAGAATCGGTTTATTCGGTTGTCTTTTATTATCACCTTCTCTCAGGTTGCGAGGGCTCCTTGGTTTAGGAGAGTACACCTATTACGCTTATTGGATAGTCTTATTCCAAACCATAGGCTGGTGCCGAAAGGTAGGGAATGAAGAAAACCAATTAGCCTAAGTAGGGTGTACAGAAGGTAATATGTAAAGACAAAATGAAGGGATTAGAAATAGGGCAAAGTAAATTGCGACTGTTATCATTCACGACCAAACCGCGTACTTCATCGCCACTTCTATTTCACCTTTGCTTTTCCCCAGTTCGGGAGAAATAGAATAAGGTTTTATTCAGTAGTCTTTTATCATCACCTTCTCTCAAGTTGCGAGTACTCCTAGGATTAGGAGAGTACACCTATTATGCTTACTGGATAGTTTTCTTCCAAACCATAGGCTGGTGCTGAACGGTAGGGAAGGAAGAAAACCATTTAGCCTAATGAAGGTGTACAGAAGGTAATGAATAAAGACAAATAAAGGGATTTGGAGATATGGCAAAGAAATATACGGTTACAGTCATGAATAGGATTATGGAAGAGGCATTACTATGAATACCAGGATACCCCTACGAGACATTTTAATGTTTCAGTTTCACTGCGCATTGTTAAAAGAATACTGTTTTCCCGATTAGATACTTACTCCAGGGTATGTATTTATCAGGTTTCATTCTCATATCTGTAAGGTTTTTACAGAATTTGAGTGGGAGTAAGTTATTGGGAATTAGGTGATCATCCTCATTATATCGGAATTCGTTGAAATTGGTGATATTTGAGGAAATCGTCTGGGTACAGTTTTCAACCTACGATGCATAGGTTTTGAGTTATTCAACTCAGCGGACTTATACAGAGTATTGTATGTTATCCAGTGTCCGTCAGGACAGAGGGGTAGGTCCTCGTACTATGTTCTGTTTACTTATGACTTCTCTAGTTTTTAGACAAGTGCTTCATAGAAATACAATGTCTAAGTTTTGAGAAGTTGTGGGTATAAGAATAAAGTAGAGAACCAGATGTCGCAAGTATCGGAATTTTTCAAAGAGATCGAAGATGTAGATTCTTGTGATAGGTATTCAGTTAATAGTAATGGTTTTGAGAAACTTGTTTCTCTTTCAGGTTACTCATAATTGGATGGATTCCTAAGTTGAGTAATACTGATTAGCCTCTCTCCATTAAGTTGATATGCACTGGAGACAGCTGCATGTTTATGAATCTGGTTCCAATTAAATTAGTGCCTCTATTTATATATTGTATATAGAATGGTTCATATCTTAACGATGTTAAGATACGGGGAGTTGTCCAGCTTATGCTTAAAACCAGACACTGGATAACTCAAGGCACGTTTCTGTAATGGCAGTTTGTGGGTTGACCCTGGCTTTGACGAGGGTTGACATTTCTACCATCTGATAGATCAATAGTGATATTGTTCATGACTCGCCACAGTTTTAGTAAAATGGATTTTTTCAGAAAACAGTAGTGGGAGTATGGTAGAACTGGAAGTGATTCCAGAACCGCAAACGATTACGGAAAATTTAATAGGACCTATATATTCTATCAGGTTTAACATTCCAATAGCCACTCCGCAGATATGGTGGGTAATCTCAGACACCCGAGAGATACTCCGGTACCCTTAAGGACGGTGACAGTGAGGTTCTAGTTTACCCAGACTTGACACTACTGTTGTTCCAGGCTATGAGACCCGGCAAGAGGATAAGTATAACGTCGTTTTAAACTAACTTTAGAAGTGTACGTAGATATTATTCTGCCAGAGAGTTGTCGTAGTCAGTGAGAGCAGCAGAAGTATAGTGGACAAGTAGCTTATGTCTATTTATAAACTCGAGCAGTTATAGCGGAGATAGATCATCTAATTTTGATGTGACAGTCATAGGTTTGACTTCATCAGAATAATGGATGGATCTGTTAAGAAGGTAGATGTCCTGGTATTTGGATGACATACACAGAGTAGGAAGTAAAATTCCTATACTACGATCGGTTGTACTGTGGTCGTCACACAGTTGTTTCTCCACAAGGATATGGATATAATATCAGACATTCTGGTTACTAGATCTATAGTTTTAGATCTAGATTTGGGTAGTTTCCCAATATGGGTACTTTGACAATATTCTAATAGTGTTTTAGAATAGATGACTCCTGGCATGGTGGTGTACCTGTAGATGATGGAGTCACCCTCTCTAAAGGTGTCTTAGACACTAAAGGAGAGAGGGATGTGCATGATTGGCAGATCACTTGCTTAGGCAATTGAGTCAATCATGAGATGTCAAGTACCACACCAGATGTAGTTTTTGCACCTGATGCGATAAGTTTATATTAATCCAATCCTGAAGAAACGTAAGGAAGCAGTTTTAGAACATAAGGTGCATGTTCTATGGATTTGATGACGACAGCCTCCTTCGGGAGACGGTTATCATTCCAGGCTTCAAAAGTGACATGGATGACAGAGTGATTGTCAGAATTATAGTTTTCCCTCTGACGAGGGACAGTATTATGGACAGGTGGTCCAAGAGGATACTGTGGGAGGCATGGTGCTAGATACTGATTAGGTTCAGTGATCGATACAGTCTAAGAAGTTTGGATTTGGAGTTCATTTTTGAACTAGGTCCCATCAGATATCTAGATATATTCTAAGACATGTATTACTCGATTCGGAAGATGGTTTTCTCCGCGAACTTGAGATTTAGAGAGATATAGAAAGAAACATCAGGGCGGATCCACTCACTGAGGCTATTTCTCGAACACAAGAGTTTTACAAACTAGCTTTGTGAAACTGATTAGTAGAGGAGTTGGATGTTCGGTATCACACGGGCTGTGAGTATGCGACATCGCAATAATTAGCCTTAAGTGCAAGTGGGAGATTGTTGGAGATAGTGCCCTCAAAGTCAATTATTGGATCGCAGGTACGTGATTGCAATGATTGAGGCAGGAACTATACCGATATGACAGTCTTGCTCGAGATGATAGTTTGCTTTCTGATTTGACTTTATCATCGTATACATGCTTTAGTTCACTATTGCATGATGATAGAGCCCATAGGATTCTTGCTTGACTACCAGCAGTATGATGGCGATCATATACGTGGGAGCTGGGGTCTGTAAGCACATCCTTAAAGTGTCCCTAGTCGTGGGAGTTTCGAGACAGGGCATCGATACTCCAAAGTAGACTAGTGTATGCAGTCGAGACCCCGACGAGGGGCGGTGGCCGGTCTTACAAGCCACTGGTGTCAGTTGGATCACATAAGATGTATACAGGTGCTCATTGGGTTATGAGTACACCGGACATGACTCGTCGGGAACATGCTAGTTGGTATTATACATATCGTCAGATAGCAGTTCCCTGGTGACATGTGTACAGGTTAGTTCATCGACCTGAGGTCCTCATTTGTCTCGTGTGAGTTCCTACTGTGCTTTGATTTCTACCCTACCACGGCTCAAAGGAGTCGTGCAAACAGGTCTTTTTTGGGTATAGTCCCGAGCCACATGGAGGCAAGCGAGCGGATCGGCAGGGGATTCGTCTCTCCCGGTATTGGGGGTGAGATCGCGCTGTGTCTAGAAGAGCCATTATATAAAGCCCTCGGCCGAGGCAGGAGATTTACTGATAGGTACTCCAGTAGTATCTCAGGGTGTTCTGGGCCACTCTCTGACACGACTTATACTGCTAATGGGGGTCTGACGTTACCAGCCCCCTAGGCAGATATGCGATACTCATAGACGAACGGACCGGACTGTATGTATATTGTCACTGTTAGGCTCAGTAGGGTTTATGGATGAGTTCGCTCGTCAGCTTCCCTTCCAATCAATACATAGACAACCGTTACGTACAGCTTATACCTCTGACGTGTTAGAGGTTATACCCAGTGCCAGTGTATTGATGAGTCATTAGAGTCCCCCACAGACAGTTTCCCAAGTTCGGGCGAAACGTTGTAGAGGCCGTATGGTTTTATGGCAGGGTTCGGAAAATGCACGTGCGTTTTCGCACGTGTCGTTTTTTGGGCAGATAATACTGGTCGGCTTTGGTTTAAGCCGGATCCGAGTATTATACTGTGTAGATATAATATCTTTGTCTCAGATGCATTTGTATTCGGTCGTAATACAAATGCGGGTATGATTATACCATTGCGGGGTTATCCTGAAATTCGTTTCAGGATCTCTTTTGGAAGTTGCCAGTTTCCAGTTTTCTATCAGCCGTATTTAACAGTCGGTTAAATACGGATTTATCTTTTCTTGAGATGAGTGTGGAAGGTTTTAGAAGTTTCTAGAAGAGGTGACTAGGATGATGAGGTGGCATGTGACTCATTTGTGATTTAATGATGCATTAAATGCTTTGATGACTAGCTTAAGGTGATTCATCACTTTCATTAATGCATTCATACTAGGTGTTATGATAAGTATTGTGCTTATGGTCACCTCCCCCTCTCCTACACTCACCCCCACCTCCTTATATAGTGGCCGGCCATTCTTGATGGAGATGTGTGGTTGCTTGAAAAAAGATTGATATTGTTTTGGACTCATGGAAATTAGATAAGCCTCATTTCTCATTTCACCCGATTCCAAAAAGCAACTTCATTAACCGTTCGTCCATAGCCTTGGACGTAACGAGACAAAGTGTTATACTCATTCTCTACAACATTTTGGTCGTCTTTTCTAGCAAACTTGACGATCGAGTTGCCTCGGTTCAGAGGCGGGAGCCCGTTTAAAGATCCGTCGACGTGGTGCCACCTGGACGACGAGACTGGAGATTCAGGAGATCGGAGCAGCCGCAACAAGCGTGGGATGATGGTTGAAGACCGAAGGACTCGGATCGTTCGGTATAACTCCTCTACCCACCTTGTAGTTTGTTAGTTTAGTTTTAATGGCAGATCCGGGTTATAGTACGCGATAGCGCCAGTTGTAAAAAGTTTTTGTTCCGTATTTGGCATCTGTTAGACGGCCGGGGCGCTACCGTGGACTTACAATTCTCACGCCTGCTGCTGCGTGCTGCCGCCACTATATAAACCCCCATCACAGAAGGGTCAAGTAAGCCATTTTTTACTCCACTTAGCCGTTACTCTGCTCGGATCTCGTACTAACTTGATCATCGGAAGGTCCTCGGTGATATCGAACCATCCCGGGACTTCCTTGTAGGTGCTCGCGCTAAATGCTTCAAAACCACCAATCTCCTCAAAACCCATTGAGACCCACACACAACAGGAGATTACCTCCAAAATCCACCGGGAGATCGACGGAAGACAACATCCGACGGAGACCCGAAAAGGATCTCTCTCAGTTGGCGCCGTCTGTGGGAAACTAAACTCCACAAAAAACAAAGTTGGCCTTCCGATCTCCATCCACATGGCAAGCGACCACCCTAAAGATCCACCGAATGTCGTCGACTCCTCCGCCGGCCGCCGCCTCACGGACTCCGGCTGTCACAGGCCCCTCGATTCTTCCCATTCAACCTCGAAGTCCCACGTCGGAGAGCCTCGCCTCGAGCCTTGTCGCCCCCCTGTCCCTGCCGAGGCGGTGGCGGTCAGCTTGCCTGCTTCCAGGCATGACCGGCAGCCCCTCCCTCGACGGGGCCGCGCCCACGAAGCTCGCCAAGGCAGCTCGAGGACCACCCTACCGTGGGGCCCAAGGGACCTCGCCGGATGGAACCGGGGCCCATCAAGAATTATGGTCATGACGACAGGGAGCCAGTCGAGCTCCTGCGAGACTCGGCACCCCACGCCGGCAGCAAACGCCAACGGCCGCTCGAGCAAAAAGGCCAGGGGCTACGAGCCCATCATCTTTGGCGACGGGGACCTCCACGGCATATCCATGCCCCACAACGACCCTCTGGTGATCACGTCCCGAATCCACAGGTACGAGGTCCACCGGATACTTGTCGACTCGGGCAGCTCGGCAGACATCCTCTTCCACAACTGCTTTCTGCGCATGGGGCTCACCCCGGCAGACTTGAAACCAACTTTCCACGTCCTTTCAGGGTTCACCAACCACTCCATCCCAGCGCAAGGGGTGGTCACCCTGCAGTTCAACGTCGGGGAGCCCGGCCGCACCCGCAGGTTGCCTGTGGACTTCATCGTAGCAAAGGTCCCATCGGCCTACAGCGTCCTCCTCGGCCGCCCGACGCTGAACTCCCTCCACGCCCAGATATCGACCTACCACCTGGCGATGAAGTTCCCTCTCGATCAGGGTGGGGTAGGTCGGGTCTACGGGAACCAGCGGGTCGCGAAGGTATGCCTTACCGAAACATCTTCGTCCGAGCAGCCGGCCGACGACTCTGAGGTAAATAACGACATCAAGGGTTCTCTAGACACCCGAGATGAGCAGAAGGAGGTCCGGGGGACGCCGGTCGAACCACTGACCGAGGTGCCCCTGACAGAAGGGGACGAGGAAAAAACCGTCCAGGTCGGATCGCTCCTGACAGGGACTCAGCGAGATGACCTGGTCAGATTCCTCAGAAATAACTCCGACGTCTTCGCCTGGGCGCCTGCTGACATGCCTGGGATTGACCCCAAAATCATCTCCCACAAGCTCGGGGTTGATCCTGCGGCCCGAGCCGTCAGACAGAAAAAACGAAGCTTCGCCCCGGTCAAATAGAAGGCTATCGAAGATGAGGTTGATCGACTTCTCGCCGCCAACTTCATCAGGAATGTACCCTACTCGGAGTGGCTGGCGAACGTAGTTCTGATCAAGAAGTTAAGCGGAAAGTGGCGCATGTGCGTCGACTTCACCGACCTCAATAAGGCCTGTCCTAAGGACGACTATCCACTCTCTTGGATAGATCAGCTCGTCGACAGCTCGGCCGGCCACGAGTTGTTGAGCTTCATGGATGCTTTCTCCGGCTACAATCAGATCCGTATGAATTCGGAGGATGAAGATCTCACCGCATTCATAATGGACCGGTGGGTATATTGCTATAAGGTGATGCCCTTCGGCCTCAAGAACGCCGGGACCACGTACCAACGGTTGGTCAATCGCATGTTCAAGCCTCAGATCGGCAGGAATATGGAAGTCTATGTTGACGATATGCTCGTCAAATCCGTCTCGTAGGCCGACCATGCCAGGGATCTGGGCGAGGCCTTCGAAGTGCTCCGCAAGTTCAAGATGAAGCTAAACCCCGCCAAATGCGCATTCGGAGTCACCGGGGGAAAGTTCCTCGGTTTCATGGTCACTCACCGTGGAATCGAAGCTAACCCAGAGAAAATCAACGCTATCCTCAACATGGCCGCGACCAAGACCAACGTCGAGATCATGCGGCTCACGGGACGAGTCGCCGCTCTGAGCCGTTTCATGTCCAGGTCGGGGGAGAAATGCCTCCCGTTCTTTAAAGCTCTGAGGAAGATCCCGAGGTTCGAGTGGTCGGAGGAGTGCCAAGCCGCCTTCGACCAATTGAAGAAGCACTTCGCGACGCCACCACTGCTCACCCGACCAGTTGAAGGAGACGAGCTGTCGCTGTATCTGGCGGTATCCGACCAAGCAGCAGGCTCGGTGCTCGTCTGGGAGGTCGGTGAAGCGCAGAAGACGATGTATTATATGAGCCACGTATTTAAGGACGCAGAAACGAGATATCCAGCCATAGAGAAGATTGTCTTAGCCCTCGTGGTGGCCTCAAGGAAGCTGCGACATTACTTCCAAGCACACACCATCATCATCCTCACCGAACGTCCGTTGGGGGCTATCCTTGTATCACCAGAATCCTCGGGCCGCTTAGAAAAGTGAAGGTGGGAACTATCTCAGTTTGACATAAAGTATCGCCCAAGGCAGGCCATCAAAGCGCAGGCCCTGGCCGATTTCATCGTTGAATGCACCATCCCTAGCAAGAAACCGGAGTCCACGCCGCCCCTCGCAACTCAGTGTCCCATCGCGGAGAGGCCTGGCTCGGTTCCTGAGTGGGTCATCTACGTCGATGGATCTTCAACCGAGGAAGGCTGTGGTGTCGGCCTCATTATCCGGGGCCCGAACGAAGCGGAAATGGAGTACTCTCTGAAGCTCGGTTTCAAAGCCTCGAACAACACGGCAGAGTACGAGGCCCTCCTGGCTGGACAACGCATGGCCGCCAGGCTGGGACTGAAGATAATTCGAATCCGCAGCGACTCGGTCCTTGTCGTCGGTCAAGTGACCGGCCGCTTTGAAGCTCGGGAGCTTCTGATGATGAAGTACCTGGACGAGGTGAGGAAACTCTGGAGGAACTTTGACTAAGTCCAAGTAGAACAAATACCCAGGCAACCGAATGCCCAAGCCGACATCCTGAGCAAGCTGGCTTCGTCATACTCGGCCAACAATAAGCGGTCTATTCTCTTCGATACCCTGCCTCAGCCCAGCGTGGAAGACGGAGCGACAACACTCCACGTATATGCGGCATAGGAAGGCGACCAAGATTGGAGGAAGCCCCTCATGGAATTTCTGAAGGACGGTACGCTCCCAGAAGATCAGGGAGCCGCCCGCCGTCTCCGGGCCAAAGCCCGCCACTTCATCTGGAGCAATGAGAACCTCTACAAGAAGTCCTTCACTCAGCCCCTGCTCCGGTGCATTGACCCCCACGAAGCCGACTACGTCCTCCGGGAAATCCATGAGGGGGTTGGCGGTGCGCACCAAGGGGCCCGAACCTTGATCCAAAAGGCGTCGCTCCAGGGGTACTATTGGCCCACTATTCATGAGGACGCCCGGAAGCTAGTCAGGAGATGCAAGAGTTGCCAGCTCCACGGCAGCATCCCTCGCCTCCCCGCTACCGAGATGACCGCCCTAACATCCCCATGGCCGTTCGCCCAGTGGGGGATTGGACATGGTCGGCCAGTTCCCTACCGGTACAGGTGGGCACAAATACGTCCTCGTCGCAGTAGACTACTTCACCAAGTGGATCGAGGCCATCCCCATCAGGAAACCGGACGCCGCCACAACCATCAAGTTCCTGCAAAACAATCTGATACTTCGGTTCGGCATCCCGAGGTGTATCATCACCGACCACGGGACGAACTTCGAGAACGAGAAAGTGAAGGACTTCTGCAAAGAATACCATATCCTCATGAAGTTCGCCGCGGTCGCATATCCCCAATGCAACGGGCATGCCGAAGTCGCTAACTGAGACGTCCTCCGAGGTCTCCGGACCCGCCTAAAAGGGCGACAAGGCAGTTGGGTCGAAAAACCGCCCCGGGTCTTATGGGCCCTGCGCACGTCAAAAAAGACCCCCACCGGGGAAACCCCCTTCAGCCTCTGCTACGGGACCGAGTCAATGGTCCCAGCGGAGATTGGGTTACCCAGTCATCGGGTCGAGCACTTCGATGATGATGCGAACACCTCGGCGCTACGGACCAACCTGGACATCTTGTTGGAGAAGAGAGACCGGGCTCAGATCAGGGCTGCCGCTTATCAACAACAAACAGCCCGATACTACAACGCTCGGGTCAAGCACCGCTCCTTCCAGACCGGGGATCCGGTCCTACGGCGAAACGAGTCCATTGATCAAGGCAGGCTTCGCAAGTTCTCCCCGATGTGGAATGGTCCCTTCCTCGTCTCTGAGGCGCTCCCCGGCGGAGCCTATCGCTTACAAGACGCGGACGGATGCAAGCTCCCGCGGCCTTACAACGCCGAGAAGCTCAAGCTATACCAATGAGGCCAAGGCCAACAAGTGTGTACCCCTCCTTTCGCAAAGACGAGGTAAATGTTTTCTAAAAATCCTTCGAATAAAGAAACGTCGGAACATTGCGAGTAGAGTTCTATCTTTGCGATCCAAAGCCCTCACCAAGAGGCGACCGCGCAGCTTCACTGCCCGGTTATCCTTAGCAGGCTTCCTACGGCCCCTCCAACGCTAAGGATCAAAGTCCTCCACAGAGGCGGCCGAGCGGCTACCTTGCTCGGCTATCCTTGGTCGGTAGCTTACCTACTCGCAACGCCAGGGGTCGAGGCCCTCGCCAAGAGGCAACCGCACAGCTTCACTGCCCGGATATCCTTAGCAGGCCTCATACGGCCACTCCAACGCTAAGGATCCAAGTCCTCCTTAGAGGCAGCTCAGCATCTACCCTGCTCGGCTATTGTCACGACCCAAAGTTTGGCCCATGACCGGCACTTAACCACGTAACGTCTACAGGCGTAACGCGACTAAGTGAACCGAAAACCCAGAAATCAAACCAGTAAAAGTATAGAGTGTTATAAGTTTATAATGAAAGCACTTACTAACATGTTAAGAAATCTAAGTAAACAATCCCCAAGATAGCAATATACGACGCCGTAGCGAAGATCAAGATCCACAAGTGGGAACAACACAGATAGAATAAACTGCAAGTACAGCCGGCTCACAACGAGCTCGACACCAGAATACAAATAATATATATCATCGTCCTCACACTGTCTCTAAGTCAAATACATATATAGTAGATGGAGAATACTAGATACAACAATGTACATAACTGAAAGATAAACAGATACCGCACAAAACCCACCTATCAGCAAAAGAGCTAGTACACCAACTATGGGGGTATCTGTGTCAAAAGATGCAAAACGCAGCCTGCCGTGACTACTCCGAAGGGCAACCTGCAAACACTGCGGCACAACGGGGGTGAGTTGCCAACTCGTGAATAGAGATAACATATAAAGGTAATCGCGAGCATGCACGTACTGCGCTACTCTATCATATGCCAACCGATGATATCAATATGTGATAAGCAGTATGTGCAATAATCATGCAAGTGCTCTATCAGGTAATATAACTACAGGATGAGGTACAATAATAAATGCTGATCATGGGCAATATAACATCTACACGGAATGTCAACGTAGAATATAAAATCGGTGTCCATCAATGCACCCAGATCCCCCAAATAGCTCAGGCGCCGTCACCCTCATCGGCTTTCAAATCCTGTAAATCTCTGAGAATCCCGAGTGCCCAACATCGGCACCCAAATATCATAAATACTCGTGTCCAGCATCAACACGCAAATCCTCATCCATCGGGCCCCGTCAGTCCGGGTCAGCCTACGGGCTCCGTTTGCGGTATCGGCCCTCGGCCCCAGCAGTACAGATCATCCCGCATCCATCTATCGACTCTGATCAGTATTCTCCGGATAACTGTCAGGTCCAACCAATCACCGGTAGGTAGTAGTCCCTCTGCCAGGCTCACCGTCTACTACACAGCGAAACCGTTCTCGCTCCGGGATACTATACCGGGTCCACCATGTACCCGTAATCGGCCTCAACCAGCTCCTCGATTCGGGTTCACATATATCACTCTAGCACCGAGAAAACACATGGTGGACGCACCGAAATATCATATCAAGGGAACCGGGTTTTTAAATGATTACATATTTGAAATAGCCACGGTTCCCAAAACCAGAAATCACATGTAATCCAAATCAATATGCAAGTCAATGATCCGATATGATATGTGCATCAAATATGAATATCAAGCCATGTCACATATAGATGAGCTACAATATAATGATCCGATGTGATATATGCATCAAGTATGAATATCATGTCATGTCATATATAGATGAGCTACAATATAATGATCCGATGTGATATATGCATCAAGTATGAATATCATGTCATGTCACATATAGATGAGCTACAATATAATGATCCGATGTAAATTCTACAGTGTGAGTGTCATGGCAATTACTAACGGCGTGTGTGTAACATGCAAGATAGTGCTCGTGCAACATGGACCGTTAGTAATGGTGCGGTGTTCTATCAATTCTAGTTTATATCCATATAGCAGCGAATGCAGTATGCACTAAATAGTAGCCATGAACAGTCAATGTATGTGAATATAGCTATAAGGTCCTATCAGCCCTGACGTAGAACGCCATACGGGCGATATCCCCGTAGATGTTAAATCAACTCACCGCAATCTCTCGCTAGGTATAGCCAACAACTTGTTTCCCCTTCTGCACGGCGTCCGCCGTACTCGCCTGCGAACCTAGAAGTTCACAATATATCATACATAAGCTTGAAGTCTCACAAACACGACATTAAGGCCGAACTAGTAACTCGTGTCGTGAACCAAGCGCGTGTGTGCGCGATACGCTAAAAAGTGTGATTACGCGCCTGAAGCCACTCCGACGCGTCGCGATACGCAAAAACCCAAAACCCATACACACGTATCACGCGTGTCGCGAAGATTAAAAAAATACGGGAAAATAGGTAATCACCTCCAGATTTTGATACAGAAAAGATATTGTAAAACTATATATACCAAAATAACCCACATAGCAGCAGACACCTACACCCCAAACCCCAACCCAAATCACCCCCATCTGGCCGCAAATTGCGGCCAGAATGCTTATTTCGGCGGCCTGGGTAGGGAATTGGGCTCCCAGGTTTTGTGTGTGCACTCTATATCCCCAATACATGCTACAGTAACATCTAGTTTCACTCTGAAATATCTCGGGTAGCAGCAGATCCTATAGGGCCTTATTTCTAGTTAAAATCCACACTTTTGCACTAAGATCAAACTTTAGGGTATTTTGTGCAAACCTGAAGTACAACCTGGTTAAAAATAGCTCTAATAGCACTTAAAGGAGTTAACTAAACTATGAGAACACCAATCTAACATATACTTCACAAATATCCTTTAATATCACTAAAAATGCACAAAAATGAGATCTTTGCTAAAGAATACTACAAGTTATGGAAAAAGAGGTTAACACATGAGTTTATACCTTCTAAGAACCTCGTAAAACACTAAAAGTCTCAGCTTTTCCCTCAAGTATGCAGATTTGCTCCCAAACACCTCAAAAAGCCCCCTTTTCCATGGTTTTGTGAAGGAAATGTGTTGATTTGTGTAGGGTTTTGTGTAGGGTTTTGTGTACATGAAAAGAAGAAGAGGAGATGAAGAAAATGCCATGGTTGTTGCTGTTTTTCTGCAGGAAACTCAGAATGAGGGAAAGAGAGAGAAGAGAGGAAGAAAATGGGTCAAAAGTCAAGCTCTTTACCTAACCCCCATGCCTCATTTGTTTATTTGGATTTTGATATTCAAAAAGGGTTATGACTTGATTAAAATGGTGGGGATAAGTTATCAACCATGCAACAAAAGAAAAGAAATGGCTAACACTTTAACCTAGGTCAAAAATGGCTAAGTGTACTAACACGAAATTTTCCAATTAGGGTAAACCCGACTAAAATAACTAATAATCCTATGTACACATATAAAATAACACGCACAATTACTAATTATCACGAAAAACATTCTAACGGAAATTCAAAGTGTTACAATCTACCCCCTTTAAAGAAATTCGGTCTCCGAATTTAAAAATCTAACTATACGCACCTTCAAAAAGATGGGGATATCTCTTCCTCATCTCGCTCTCGGTCTCCCAAGTGACCTCCTCGCCGCTCTGGCCACGCCAAAGTACCTTGACAGACGGTATCTCCTTCGACCTCAATTTCTTCACTTGTCGATCCAAGATCATCACCGGCTGCTCTGCATAGGAAAGGTCACGCTCAAGCTGGATCGTCGGGTGCTGAATCGCATGCGAAGGATCATGAAGATATTTGCGGAGCATCGAAACGTGAAATACGGGGTGCACGTCTGGAAAACTGGACGGAAGGGCTAATCGATATGCAACCGCACCAACACGCTCGAGGATCTCGAAGGGGCCCACATATCTGGGACTAAGCTTCCCCTTCTTTCCAAACCTCATCACGCCCTTCATTGGGGAGACCCTCAAGAAAACATGATCACCAACAGAAAACTCAAGTCTGCGCCGACGACGGTCCGCATAAGATCTCTGCCTACTCTGGGCTGCTCTCATCCTATCGCGAATCAACTGGATCTTCGCGGTCGTCTCCTCCACAATCTGCGGCCCTAAGATACTGCTCTCACTGAGCTCCGTCCAACAAGTGGGCGATCTGCATCTCCTCCCATAAAGAGCCTCAAACGGTGCCATCTGAATGGTCTCCTGGTAGCTGTTGTTGTAAGAGAACTCTACTAAGGGCAAATGATGATCCCAGCTACCTCCGAAGTCTAATACGCATGCTCTGAGCATGTCCTCGAGAGTCTGAATAGTCCGCTCTGGCTGTCCGTCGGTCTGCGGATGGAATGCTGTGCTGAAACTCAAACGAGTGCCCATAGCCTCCTGAAGCTTCTGCCATAGCCGGCTAGTAAACTGGGTGCCTCTATCGGACACGATACATGTCGGAACTCCGTGCAGTCGTACAATTTCATCAATGTAAATCTGGGTATACTGAGCAAATCCGAAAGTCGTCTTCACCGGTAGGAAGTGAGCCGCTTTCGTCAAACGATCCACGATCACCCAGATGGAGTCATACCCTCGACTAGTCCTGGGTAGACCCACAATGAAGTCCATAGAGATCTGTTCCCATTTCCACTCCGGAATGGGTAACGGCTGTAGCTCTCCCGCGGGCCTTTGGTGCTCAGCCTTGACTTGCTGACAAGTCAGGCATCTCGACACAAAATCTGCAAT
Organism: Agapanthus africanus; assembly: GCA_030015575.1. Taxonomy (NCBI): domain Eukaryota; kingdom Viridiplantae; phylum Streptophyta; class Magnoliopsida; order Asparagales; family Amaryllidaceae; genus Agapanthus; species Agapanthus africanus. The sequence goes on from JASDDO010000029.1 coordinate 215,251,544, forward strand.
GTCTCTCTTCATTCCGTCCCACCAGTAAACATCTCTCAAGTCATGGTACATCTTGGTGGAACCGGGATGAACACTATATACCGACCGATGTGCCTCCTCAAGAATCTCACGCCGTAATCCCTCAGCATCTGGTACGCACAGTCTAGCTCCAAATCGTAGTATCCCCTGATCATCGATCACGAACTCGGAAAATCTGCCCTGTCCCATCTGTGTCCTGATCTCTGAACAGCGGTCATCACTGTGCTGTGCCTCATATATACGGTCAAGCAATTGTGGGCGTGCACGAACATGCGTAATCTGTCCTCCGATAGGCGTAAACTCGAACTGTATCCGGCTGTCGCATAAGATCTGCCAATCCGCTGACGACTGCCTCTGCACTGCGCTCAAACAGGATAGACTACCCCCGGGCCTCCTGCTCAAAGCATCCGCCACTACATTCGCCCTGTCCGGGTGATACAAGATCTCACAATCGTAATCCTTCACCAACTCCATCCATCGGCGCTGTTTAAGGTTCAGGTCTCGCTGCTGAAATATATACTTTAAGCTCTTGTGGTCAGTGAATATCTGGCACGACTCTCCATACAAATAATGTCGCCAGATCTTAAGTGCAAAGACCACCGCAGCCATCTCCAGATCATGAGTGGGGTAATTCTGTTCATGTTTCCTTAATTGCGGCGAAGCATACGCGATCACCCTGTCATGCTGCATCAAAACGCACCCCAGCCCCACTCGTGAAGCATCACAGTAGACCACAAATCCGCCTGATCCTGAAGGCAATATAGCACTGGTGTCGTAGTCAGTAGAGCCCGTAGCTGTTGGAAACTGTGCTCACACTCCTCCGTCCAATCGAAGCGAACTCCCTTCCGGGTCAACCCGGTCAAAGGTGTAGCAATTCGAGAGAAGTCCTGCACAAATCGCCTGTAATAGTCTGCCAGCCCTAGAAAGCTGCGAATCTCCGTCACTGACGTGGGTCTAGGCCAACTCCGAACTGCTTCGATCTTCCTCGGGTCTACACATATACCATCTCGTGTAATCACGTGTCCCAAGAAGTCTACGCTGTCTAGCCAGAAAGCACACTTTGAAAATTTGGCGAAAAGCTGATGCTCTCTCAAGGTTTGCAGTGTAATCCGCAGGTGCTGCTCATGCTCCTCTCTACTCCGAGAATACACCAAGATATCGTCAATAAACACTATGATGAACAGATCAAGATACGGCCGGAAAATGCGGTTCATCAAATCCATAAATGCTGCTGGCGCGTTGGTGAGTCCGAATGACATCACCAAAAACTCATAATGGCCGTAACGCGTACGGAAAGCTGTCCTAGAAATGTCCTCCTGTCGAACCCGCAGCTGATGGTAGCCTGATCGCAAATCGATCCTCGAAAAGTATCCTGCCCCCTGAAGCTGGTCGAACAAATCGTCGATGCGTGGCAAAGGATACCTGTTCCGCACTGTCACCATGTTCAGCTGGCGGTAGTCGATACACAAACGCATACGGCCGTCCTTCTTCTTGACAAAGAGGACTGGAGCACCCCAAGGAGAAACACTGGGTCGAATAAGTCCCTTATCCAGCAAACCTTGCAACTGACCCTTCAATTCTCTAAGTTCCGCCGGGGCCATCTGATAAGGCGGTACAGAAATAGGCCCCGCGCCAGGAACCAAATCAATACAGAAAAAAATATCACGCTCGGGCGGTAGCCCAGGAAGCTCGTCAGGGAACACATTAGGGAACTCGCTAACAACCGGAACCTGATCCATCGGAACCTTTGTAGCTCTAGTATCGCAAACATAGGCGAGAAATCCCTGACATCCCTTCCGCAAAAGCTGTCCAGCGCGAAAAGAAGAAATCACACTGTGAGGGGTGGCACCACGGTCCCCCAACACAACAACAACCGACTCGCCGGGAAAACAAAATCGAACTGTTTTCTCGCGGCAGTCAACAGAAGCATAGCACGTGGCTAACCAATCCATGCCCAAAAGAACGTCGAAGTCCAACATCTCAAGAAGGATCAAATCGACCGGCAACTCTCTCTCGTCAATACGGACGGTACAGGATCGGAACACGTGCCTAGTAACAAACGACTCTCCCACAGGAGTAGTCACAACAAGCGGCTGGTCAAGCAAACCGGACTCTCTACCCAAACTCGGCACAAAGTGTGGATACGTACGAGTGCGTGGATCCGGGATCGAATAACACGTGTGCATCAACCAAACATACTGGAAGGATACCTGAGACCACCGCATTGGACGCCTGCGCGTTCTGATGCGTCAAAGCAAAAACTCGCGCCTGCCCTCCACCTGCAACTAACTGTCCCCTGCCGGCCGCTGGCTGCCCTCTGCCTCGGTCACCTCGTCCTCTATGAACAAATCCTCCGCAACCACGACCTCTCTGTGCATGCGTCTGACGCGGAGTAACAGTAGGTACTATCGGCAATGCCGTCTGGGGTGGTGAAGGTGGTAATGTAACATGCGGTGCTGCCGCCTCACTCCGGGGTACCTCAGGACAATCTCGCACACGATGATAAGAACTCCCGCAACGGTAACATCCCGATGATGGTCGCTGACCCTCCTGGGGATAGGAGCTAAATAATCGTCCTCGCCTCGAATCTCTGCCACCTGCAAGGTGCCTGTCACGACGCCGAAAAGGCCGTCTCTGCACTGACGTATCTGCACGAACTCTCTTCGGCTCTAGGACTGTCGAAGTTTCAGCAAGGCGCTCCTCAACTAATAATGCCGCATCTACTGCTGCTGCGTATGTCTCGTAATGCTGCGCGCTGATAGCAAGGAATAATAGTGTAAGCAAGCCTCGGACAAATCTCTTAACTCGCAACTCCTCAGTAGACACTAGATACGGAGCATAAACTGATAGCTCGGTGAACAGCACATCGTACTCTGCCACTGACATCTCTGGCGTCTGGCGTAAGGACTCGAACCTGCGTGCTCTAGCATCTCTGACACTCAGGGGAAGAAAGCGGGCAAGGAATAGCGCCACGAACTCTGTCCAGGTCATAGGAGGAAGACCTGCTGCTCTACCCTTCTCGACTGATTCGCACCATTTCTGCGCAAGACCTTCCAGGCGAAAGCTCGCGAACTCAACCCATCTCGCATCTGCGCATCTAAGTGAATGACATATCCGCGCCATCCTATCAATGAAAGACTGTGGGTCCTCGGCCACATCGGTGCCTGTGAAGACCGGAGGCTTCAGCCTCATAAACTCTGACAGCGATACTGTAATAACCTCTGTAGTCGCAGGTGCAACTGCCTGAACTGTGGGTACCACCGCGGTCTCTGCAACGGGTGGAACTACCTTTGGTCGCTGCGCTCGAAATGTCTCAACTAGAGATCCCATCATCTGGCGCATCTCCTGCATACTGGATCCCATCGTCTGGCGTATCTCCTGCACACCAGCCCCTAACATAGCAATCTGATCTGTCACGGCAGGAACAGCCTGCTCGGGCACAACCGGTGTACTACCCGGATCAGTCTTCGTCTCCGACGAGTCAACTCGAATCTCGGCCCTCGCGGCCGCTCTCTGCGCCCTCGTAGTCTTTGGCGGCATAATGGTTGAAAGGAACAATAGGATTCGATAAGAATACAGAAGTCGAATCACAAGAATGTATATACTCAAGAAGGAATTTAAATCAACAAGTCCTAAGGTCGCGTAGGCGGAGTACCGTGTCGTGAGTATGTCGCGGAACATACACACGCTACGCTATCCTGCCGCAGCTACCTACTCCATCATACCAGGGTCATCCTACACTCCGAAAGGTAAAACCTACGCTCTGATACCAACTTTGTCACGACCCAAAGTTTGGCCCGTGACCGGCACTTAACCACGTAACGTCTACAGGCGTAACGCGACTAAGTGAACCGAAAACACAGAAATCAAACCAGTAAAAGTATAGAGTGTTATATGTTTATAATGAAAGCACTTACTAACATGTTAATAAATCTAAGTAAACAATTCCTAAGATAGCAACATACGACGCCGTAGCGAAGATCAAGATCCACAAGTGGGAACAACACAGATAGAATAAACTGCAAGTACAGCCGGCTCACAACGAGCTCGACACCAGAATACAAATAATATACATCATCGTCCTCACACTGTCTCTAAGTCAAATACATATATGGTAGATGGAGAATACTAGATACAACAATGTACATAACTGAAAGATAAACAGATACCGCACAAAACCCACCTATCAGCAAAAGAGCTAGCACACCAACTATGGGGGTATCTGTGTCAAAAGATACAAAACGCAGCCTGCCGCGACTACTCTGAAGGGCAACCTGCAAACACTGCGGCACAACGGGGGTGAGTTGCCAACTCGTGAATAGAGATAACATATAAAGGTAATCGCGAGCATGCACGTACTGCGCTACTCTATCATATGCCAACCGATGATATCAATATGTGATAAGCAGTATGTGCAATAATCATGCAAGTGCTCTATCAGGTAATATAACTACAGGATGAGGTACAATAATAAATGCTGAGCATGGGCAATATAACATCTACACGGAATGTCAACGTGGAATATAAAATCGGTGTCCATCAATGCACCCAGATCCCCCAAATAGCTCAGGCGCCGGCACCCTTATCGGCCCTCAAATCCTGTAAATCTCTGAGAATCCCGAGTGCCCAACATCGGCACCCAAATATCATAAATACTCATGTCCAGCATCGATAAGCAAATCCTCATCCATCGAGCCCCGTCAGTCCGGGTCAGCCCACGGGCTCCGTCTGCGGTATCGGCCCTCGGCCCCGGTAGTACAGATCACCCCGCATCCATCTATCGACTCTGATCAGTATCCTCTGGATAACTGTCAGGTCCAACCAATCACCGGTAGGTAGTAGTCCCTCTGCCAGGCTCACCGTCTACTACACATATAGATGAGCTACAATATAATGATCCGATGTGATATATGCATCAAGTATGAATATCATGTCATGTCACATATAGATGAGCTACAATATAATGATCCGATATAAATTCTACAGTGTGAGTGTCATGGAAATTACTAACGGTGTGTGTGTAACATGCAAGATAGTGCTCGTGCAACATGGACCGTTAGTAATGGTGCGGTGTTCTATCAATTCTAGTTTATATCCATATAGCAGCGAATGCAGTATGCACTAAATAGTAGCCATGAACAGTCAATGTATGTGAATATAGCTATAAGGTCTTATCAGCCCTGACGTAGAACGCCATGCGGGCGATATCCCCGTAGATGTTAAATCTACTCACCGCATTCTCTCGCTAGGTATAGCCAACAACTTGTTTCCCCTTCTGCACGGCGTCCGCCGTACTCGCCTGCGAACCTAGAAGTTCATAATATATCATACATAAGCTTGAAGTCACACAAACATGACATTAAGGCCGAACTAGTAACTCGTGTCGTGAACCAAGCGCGCGTGTGCGCGATACGCTAAAACGTGTGATTACGCGCCTGAAGCCACTCCGACGCGTCGCGATACGCAAAAACCCAAAACCCATACACATGTATCACGCGTGTCGCGAAGATTAAAAAAATACGGGAAAATAGGTAATCACCTCCAGATTTTGATACAGAAAAGATATTGTAAAACTATATATACAAAAATAACCCACATAGCAGCAGACACCTACACCCCAAACCCCAACCCAAATCACCCCCATCTGGCCGCAAATTGCGGCCAGAATGCTTATTTCGGCGGCCTGGGTAGGGAATTGGGCTCCCAGGTTTTGTGTGTGCACTCTATACCCCCCATACATACTACAGTAACATCTAGTTTCACTCTGAAATATCTCGGGTAGCAGCAGATCCTACAGGGCCTTATTTCTAGTTAAAATCCATACTTTTGCACTAAGATCAAACTTTAGGGTATTTTGTGCAAACCTGAAGTACAACCTGGTTAAAAATAGCTCTAATAGCACTTAAAGGAGTTAACTAAACTATGAGAACACCAATCTAACATATACTTCACAAATATCCTTTAATATCACTAAAAATGCACAAAAATGAGATCTTTGCTAAAGAATACTACAAGTTATGGAAAAAGAGGTTAACACATGAGTTTATACCTTCTAAGAACCTTGTAAAACACTAAAAGTCTCAGCTTTTCCCTCAAGTATGCAGATTCGCTCCCAAACACCTCAAAAAGCCCATTTTTCCATGGTTTTGTGAAGGAAATGTGTTGATTTGTGTAGGGTTTTGTGTAAGGATCTAAGGGACATGAAAAGAAGAAGAGGAGATGATGAAAATGCCATGGTTGTTGCTGTTTTTCTGCAGGAAACTCAGAATGAGGGAAAGAGAGAGAAGAGAGGAAGAAAATGGGTCAAAAGTCAAGCTCTTTACCTAACCCTCATGCCTCATTTGTTTATTTGGATTTTGATATTCAAAAAGGGTTGACTTGATTAAAATGGTAGGGATAAGTTATCAACCATGCAACAAAAGAAAAGAAATGGCTAACACTTTAACCTAGGTCAAAAATGGCTAAGTGTGCAAGTGTACACTAACACGAAATTTTCCAATTAGGGTAAACCCGACTAAAATAACTAATAATCCTATGTACACATATATAATAACACACACAATTACTAATTATCACGAAAAACATTCTAACGGAAATTCAAAGTGTTACAGCTATCCCCGGCTGGTAGCTTCCTACCACGACCGACAGGGATCAAAAGCCCTCCGAGAGGCGGTCGAGCCCGAGGGTCCCTCGCTCGGCTATCCTTCAGGACAAAAGCCCTCGCCAAGAGACATCGGGCAGTAACCTTGCCCGGCCAAGGGTCCTTGGTAGGCTTCTTACAACCCCTCCCGCGCTATGGACCAAAGTCCTCCTAGAGGCAGTCGAGCCCTTGCTCGGCTATCCCCGGCTGGTAGCTTCCTACCACAACCGACAGGGATCAAAGTCCTCGCTAAGAGACACTAGGCAGTAACCCTGCTCGGTCCCCGTCCTGAAGGATCAAAGCTCTCGCAAGAGGCAACCGAGCAGCTACCCTGCTCGGTCATCTCCGGCTGGTAGCTCCCTACCTATGACGCCAGGGATCAAAGCCCTCGCAAGAGGCATCTGAGCGGCTACCCCGCTCGGTCATCCCAGGCTGGTAGTTGCCTACCCACGACGCCAGAGTTCAAAGCCCTCGCAAGAGGCAACCGAGTAGCTACCCTGCTCGGTCATTTCCGGCTGGTAGCTCCCTACCCATGACGCCAAGGATCAAAGCCCTCGCAAGAGGCATCCGAGCGGCTACCCCGCTCGGTCATCCCAGGCTGGTAGTTGCCTACCCACGACACCAGAGATCAAAGCCCTCGCCAAGAGGCAGCCGCGCAGCTTCACTGACCGGTCATCCTTAGTGGGCCTCCTACGACCTTTCCAACGCTAAGGATCCAAGTCGTCCTTAGAGGAAGCTCAGCAGCTACCCTGCTCGGCTATCCCCGGCTGGTAGCTTCCTACCACAACCGACAGAAATCAAAAGCCCTCGCTAAGGGGCAACCGAGCAACTTCCCGGCTCGTTCTTGCCTAACAGACGCTGCGGGCTTGTAGCCCTCATAACGAGGCCACTGAGCCCATTCATGCTCGGCACAAATACGGCGGATATCCCTCTGCCCATCACATGCAGAAGATCCGAAGCCCCAACAAGGGGTATCTGGTCTATCCAAGTCTAAGTGATCCCCCTCGATTTCGAGGCCATGGAGATGCCTCCTTCTCAGCAGTGCTTGGCACGCTTGGCAAGTGATCGAAATCAACTCGACGAACGATCGCTAGACGGATAGCCGACCTGACATGGAAGTCCAACAGTGCAAGCAGAGATATTTTACGAGCATTCTCCACAAATAGAAGATAAAGTGCAAACCGATGAAACCAAAGAAAAAGTCTTATTACCAAAGGCAAAGTCTTTACAATGGGTATTTTGGGCTCCTCGGCCTTACAAACTGCCCGGAGGCTTACAAAAGAGAGACGATGAAATATCAAAAAGGCCTAAGTCTTAAACCCCCCCTGCGCCTCGCTTCCTTCATCACTGTCATCGCGGCCTGTAGGAGGATTCACCACCGGAGGTTTTGCCACCAGGGGTGCGCCTCGCTTCCTTTATCGTTGTTTGCCGGAGGCCTTGCCACCGGGAGTGGGACCCGAGCACGGAGCTCGCCATCGGCGAACTCAGGAAGCCGCTCCTTCACGGCATCCAGAGCCTTATTCCATGCGACGGCGGAATACTCGCCAAGCTCGACATAAAACTGTTCTGACACCTTGTAATCGGCCACAACTTTCCTAGTCCGAACCTCAGCAGTCTTGGCCGCCAGAAGCGCCGTCTCGGCATCCCTCCTGCTGGCGCCCCTCTCCTTCTCCATGGCCGTGAAACGATCGGACAGATCCGCCAGCTTCCTCTCGGCAACTCGGTGGGATGCACTCAGGCGACGATAGGCACCCCGATTTGCTGAATTGGCGAGCTCCGCGACCTCTGCACGGGCTGCCAGGACGTCGGCCCTCGCCCTCTCCAGACGCAGGTCACGCCGCAGGACCTCGACCTCTGAAGGAAACGCTTTTACTGGCCTCGGTGCGTGGAACGCCCCCTCAGCTTCCATACGAGTAGCGAGGGCGCAATGTTGAAGGACCTGACGGGAAGCGGGTGAGAAACTTGGAGGCGCTCGAGCCAAAGAAAGGAAGGTCAAAAAACAACGCGTAGAGGAGTCTGTATCTGGACCGCCCCTTGGGCAATGGCCTCCATTTGGATCCTCAGGATGCCATGCGGAAGCCTTTCCCCGGCCGACTCTTCCATCCCGGTGAGCAGGCCGGCAGCGACGGAAAGCCCAGATGGAGCCATGAAGATGGCATTCCCCCCTGCACGGGAATCCCCTCAGGAACCATCGACGGCGGCGCACGAGAGATTGTCCTTTTCCTCTTAAGGGGGACCCCGTCCTCGCCCTCCCCTCTGTCTCTCGTCTGGGGCTCAGATGACCGTGGACGGAACAATCACCAGGAAGAGCCGTCAACGAAGCGGACGGCCCTATCGCCGGCGGAACATTCGGCGCAGGGCATGAGCCAGCCAGGGGCACGGCTGCGCCGCTGACCTCCCTCCGGAACGAGAAACCTGAAGAGTGGGAACGAACCATGTATCCAAAAGAAGAAGAGCGCCGAGCAGCCAAGACTTAAAAGAAAGGAAATATGAAAGAGTAGGGGCCATGGAGTGGGCCCCACCTCTACTTATCATCGCAAACGACCTCATCCAATGGTGCCTTTCATCTCCCGTCGAAATGCCTCCTCGCGTCCAACGGCTCCGGTTGCTCCACTTGTCGTTCCAATACTGGACCGCACCCTATCAGGCGTCGCAGGTCTGCACACGTCACGTCGGCCAACCGACGCTTGATACGTGGACCGTCGCTTCAGTGGCAGAATGCACGAACCGGCGCACCTTCCTTAAATGCAGAGATCTCGTCCTGATTCGCTGGCAGAAAAGACAGCTGACAGCCCGGGGACGCGTCCCGACGAAATCTTAGGAGGGAGCTCACCCCGGACGGCCCCACAGTCTATTCTTGACCCGACCCGCTAGCTGGTCGGGACAAAAGTGGGGGGCTAATGATGATGCTCAATATTGGCGATCTCCAAGATCAGGACACGTGGCAGATGACGTGTCCCGGAACTCAGAAGGAAGGGCCCACGGGGGCCGACCCGTCCTTCCCCGTACCTGCAAGCACAAGCTGGCTCATCTCAGAGCCCCCTAAAAATTGGCCTCCTCGGCCTCTCAGCTCGCCCCGAGCTACCACAGGACCAAGACTCTCCGGTCCTCTCGTTCGCCCCCGAGCTCCCCAGCCGAGGCCATCTTCCTCGGTCATCCGACCGACCAACTCCACCACTCACTGGCGTAACCGCCGCTCCGCAAATCTCGCTATGCGCGGATTCTCCGTCAGGAACGTCCCACGTTCCACGCCATCATGATCCCCATTAATGGGCGATCCGCCCTTTACGCGGGCGTGACGTCGGGAGCGTAACTGCCGGCGAGATTCTCGTGCCTGCTGCTGCGTGCTGCCGCCACTATATAAACCCCCATCACAGAGGGGTCAAGCCAGCCATTTTTTACTCCACTTAGCCATTACTCTGCTCGGATCTCGTACTAACTTGATCGTCGGAGGGTCCTTGGTGGTACCAAACCACCCTGGGACTTCCTTGCAGGTACTCGGTGCGAAACTCCTCAAAACCGCCAATCTCCTCAAAACCCATTGAGACCCACACGCAACAGGAGATCACCTCCAAAATCCACCGGGAGATCGACGGAAGACAACATGTGACGGAGATCCGAAAAGGACCTTCCTCACATTGTGATGTTAAGATTTTGAAATGAATGGATATAAGGTCGAAAGGTATGCCCGAGTCCTGGAGATGGGTCCTGTTTGTTCCTCTGGTTTGCTAGCGTAGCAGCTGTTTTGGGGCTGTATTTGAACAGGACATGTTTGTGTTTTGGGTCGGAGAAAATGAAGCAAAATTTTAGGCAATTTTTCCAAACTTTTTGGATCTAATGGTTCTTATTATTTCTCTTGATGGGTCGACATATGTGGCCGGAACACCTAAGTCGATGTTGGTACATGAAGTTTGTGAGTTTCCCTTAGAGATATTTCAGATATGTTGTTCCAGCTAACGTTTTCCATTTCTTTTTTGTTTTTTAATCAAATAAAAAGATATCCTTTATGAACTTTATTTACCCTAAAACACTCTTCACAATCGTGGGTTTTGCTAAACTACCATAAAGATATTTTGTTTCAGTAAAATACTTTAAGCACTGGTTTTGAAGGTATTTTAGTTTTAAAAAACCTGAAAATCCATGGTTTAAGGGGTTTTATTGTAATAAAAAAATATTCAAGATAGTTTAGTGAAATACTGCGATAATTAAGGGTATTTTAGCATTTAATGGAAAAATGCAATAGTTAAGGGTATTTTTGTGTTATAAACCCAATCTTCTTCTTTTATTTTATGCAGTACCAGAATGGACCGATTCTATTTATTAGTTAGGGTGGAGGGTGGGCCCCATATATTTTATGCCTTACAACTTACTATAACTTAGAGACCTTTGTTGTTTAGACATAAAAAAGAAAAGAAGGAACGATGTCAATTTCAAACTTTGTTGTTGCGGAGCACTCATCCTCTATCTAGCTTTTTACCTTAAAAATGAATGCATTCCCCCTAATCATTTGCATAATTATGACAAATTCGGAAATGTTGTGTACAAATTGAACTTTTAAAGTCCTTGGAATCTATCAATTAGTTTGGATAAATTTTTTTTATAGCTAATTAGTACTAGTTATTTGCTCTCTAATGGGGAAAGAAATGTGCCTTGCATGCCTTTTATCTATAAGGTGTCCATTCTTAGGAAGTGGATTAAGGATCAGTTGTGGCATTGCCTCTTTATATAAGAACCTGTTATGGTTAGTTAATTAAGCTGTTAGGCTATCGGTGCTTTGACTAGATAACATGATTGGTTCATCACTTTATCCCATGAAAAGATGGTTCTCTTGATAATGATTCAAATTTAAGGAGATTAATGATCCATTAGGTGCATTTATAATGTGATGTAATATCAAAATTTAGAATATAAACAATATGGCCCATTTAGATGACCGGAAGTGCAGGAAATGGTTATGAAATAGCCTTCAAAAAGTCATCATAAAAGTAAAGCTAAAACTTATTTCCAATGTTTGTTTGTAATATTTTTTGACAAAGAAAGTAAATAATAAAGTAAAATCTTATGTTTTTTTTATTAAGAAAAACAAGATAGAAAACTATTTTTTAATAATAAGAAATTATTACATTTAGCATTTATTAAAAAGAAGCAATAAACAATTAATACTTTTTCTTATTCCTTATGCTCCGGCTTCTTCCAACCCAAAATGAGAGGAAGAAAATTTTGGAAGTAAGCATGCCATGTAGGATCCATCTCATCGATTGGAAGTAACTTCCAAGTTTTTCTTCCATCAAACAAACACTTGAAGTTTGAAGTACCGGAAGTAGGTTTACTTTTGATATTTCCATACCATTTCATGTCAAACAAACATGCCCTATATGTCTTTTGTTCATAAGGAAAAAAAACCTCTACTATTATAATTCAAACTTCGGGGAAGTCTAGACACCATTTTCTCAATTTCTAAGGAAAGTTCAAATTGTAGAAGAAAAAATTCTTTCATGAATCCTTTGCCAAAGGATATCGACTTCCTCTCTCTCACTCCCCCCACCCCCACCCCCCCTCCCCGCACACACTCTCACAGATCTAACTTTGTGTATTCCATTTTGAAAATAGTTTTTTGTACCTACTTTAAATTTTTATCAATATCTTTACAAGAAATAAAATACCATGAACTCGTTGTGACCCGCTAACCATACAATGCAAATATCTGTACCGTGACTTTGGAATAAGCCTCAGCTAGCAACTAGTTAGCCATAATGTTGTACTTTTTGTGTAACTTCCCATCACGAGATTAAATGTACTTGATTCGGCCATTCAGCCGATGATTAGTATGTAAAGTGCTCTAAGGCTCCGATGCATTTGGTGTATGTGTGTGCCTTGTATCGATCTTGCATCAAAAGTGTTATAATCTTGTATTGTAAAAGCCATGCAAGCTGACGGTGAGAACTTAATGTAAACATCAGGTTCTTAGCCATCAACTTTCATTAATATTATTGACTTGTTTCACCATTTGTAGGTTTTATTTTATTTGAATCAAAGCTAATATTCATATTTGTTGTGTATTTTTCATGTTTTACTTAGAATCACAGTTAGTAACCATCACACACCAAGGGAAGTTTCCTTCTTTCTTTTTCTAAAACATTCACTTTTGGAAGATATGTGTGTGTCTTTTTTTGTCAAAGGAAGATAGATGTGTTGCTTTAAATACTGAGTTGTTAGGACACTATGGAGTTGGTTTCATAACATATAACATATTCAGAGTAAACACATCTCAAAGTACAAAAACCATTTATTTAAATGTATTTGAATTAATCATATGCATGCTGTTGGATAATTTTTATTTTTATTTTACGCCTATAAAACATTTATCATCACTAGCCCTTATGCATTCAAAAACACATCGATGTCATATTACGGATTCTCCTCAAACATCACAGATTAAAAAAATACTAATCTTGTGAGCATCCTTTCTTTACCCCTCCTACGTCGACTTTGGATTTGATATCAAGAAACATCATGGGCCAAATAATAGAAGGGACCCTGAATCCTTCTAATGGTGTCAGATAGTGGACATCGACAGAAATTTAACTTTAATGTCACTTCACAAACACAAACAACATTGGAATTCCGACTTGGAAACGAGAATAACGAAAGAAAGAGCCATCCGAGAGAATTTCCTCTTATGACGTTGAAAAAATACATTCTCCATTATTTTTTCCAACAATCGGGACCCACCATCTTTATGATTATCATATAAGATGTGGATACACCAAATTTCATGTGATTCTACTACGTTTTCACCGTTGAGTTAGTAATGTAAAAGGTTCTATTGTCGGTAAAAGTTAATTTTGCATCCACTGACTCAACGGTCAGAATCATATAAAATTTTGTGTATCCCCATCTTAGATGATAAATATAAAAATGATGAATGCCGATCATCGAAAAAAGTTATGAACGGTGTATTTTCTCGATGCCATGAAAGTAAATCCCTCCTATGGCATCTTTCTTCCATTATTCTCAAACTTTGGAAACAGATATACTGTTAGGGGAGTTGTTATCTTACGAAATTAGTACCTATAAACTGGATGAGATTAGATTCTTAGTTCTCCTGCAACTTAGACTTTAATTTATCAGCGTACGTGTTCTGCTGGTGCATGTGCAAACATGTGATGCGTAGTTTGTTCTTTGTACAAATTAACTCAAAATATTAATATCCCATCCTTCAAAACTTATTAGTATTTGAGTGTACTATTCTAATGACAAATACTACAAAACCACGTATTAGTTTCATTAATGACTGGGGTGATTCCAAAATTCCCAATTGGTTTCTGTAATTTATGTTTTGGCTGCAATATTACTAGGTAATTGCAATCTAATATTGTTTACATTTCTTGGTATCAAATATCAGTATCTTCACCGATATTTGGTATATGAACCAACTTGATCAACTTCTATTTTTTAATGATAGGCCGTAAGCGATGAAATGAAATGAAACGGCTTTACTAATGAGCTATAGAGTTAATTATCAAACCAACTAATTATGTCAATCTTATATGAAATATATCTTGAATTCTGATGAATTTATGGAGATCGATCCCCCCCCCCACACCCCACAATTCATGGCTTAATTTGCAAGAGATGTTAAATGTGTTGGATATATATGCCCTATAGGTCATTATTTTATAGGATGCTAGGGATATATATGTACAGAAACAATCTTGCTCAATATGATAGTATACTATTTGGTTTACCTTTATCTTAACATATGATGTGTTCTACTTAGTATTTCATATCTTGTATATATGTTGATAAAACCCTTAGGATATTTGCTTGACTACCAGGACTATGGTGCAGATCATACTAGTGGGGCTTGCGTAGTCCACAAGCACAGTCTTTAACAGTTCCTAGTCGAAGGAATATCGAGACAGAGCATCAATATTCCAGAGTGGACTAGTGTGTACGTTTCTTGACCCTGTATAGGGGCGATGGTTGATCCCACAACCATTGGTGTTTGACATCAAAGATTGTACACATGTGCTCATTAGAGAATGGGTACACCAAACAGGACTCGCCGAGAACTCTTAGATGGTATCATACATATCGTCAGATAACAGTTCTCTGGTGATACTTGTACATGTTAGTCTATAGACTCGAGATCGTCATAGTGTCTTGTGTGGTTCCCACTGTGCTTTGATTTCCTCCCTACCACGGCTCATCAGAGTCGTGCAAACAGGTAGATTTTGGGTACAGTCCCGAATCACATGGAGGCGGTGAGCGATAGGAGGGGTTTCGTCTCTCCCGGTATATGGAGTTGATGTTGTGCTATACTCAATTGGTTATAACAGCAATTCTCTGGCCAGGGTAGTTGAGATTTACTAATAAGAGTTATCAGTAGTTTCTGTTAGTTATATGTATGCCCTAAAGGTCATTATTGTACATGATTGTATATTATAGTGGATGCTTGGACATATATAGGGAGAAATTTCTTGCTCGACATGATAGTATGCTATCTGGTTACTCTTTTATCTTAACATGTATATCTGTATTGTCTCTCTGTTACATGTTGATAAAATCCTTAGGATGTTGTTAGTGTTTATGTCCTAGAGGCCATTATTGTATCATACTAGATTGTATATTTCTTAATGGAAGCTTGGGATATTCACAGTTGTATTGGCAGTCTTGCTAAAAATGGTAGTATGCTACTTGGTTTGTTTCTACTTTAATATATGCATGTGTTTCTTTTAACATATCGCTTATACATATTAGTAGAGCCTTTAGGATCTTTGCTTGATTACCAGCGTTGTGATGACAGTCACACTAGTGGGAGCTGGGTAGTCTACAAGCACATCCTATACAAGTCCCTAGTCGTTGGATTACTGTGACGGGGCATCGATACTCCGGAGTAGACTGGTGTATACGCTTTTCATCCCAGCATGGGGAGATGGTCTCTCCCACAGCCATCAGTACGTCATACTGGAGATAGTATGCATGTGCTCGTTAGGTTACGAATACACCGGACAGGACTCGCCGGAAACTACAGGTTGGTACTATACCCATCGTCAGATAGCAGTTCCCAGATGACATGAGTACAGCTTAGTCCGTCGACTGCTACTTCGCCTCGGGTGTGTTCCTACTGTACTTAGATTACTACCCTACCACGGCTCAAAGGAGTCGTGCAAACAGGTAGTAGTTGGGTGCAGTCCCGAAGTACTTGGAGGCAGTGGCGGTTTGACAGGATTCGTCTCTCCCGGTATTGGGGGTTGATATCGCGCTGTGTATGGAGAGCCATTACGCAAGGTCCCTGGCCAGGGCAAGCGAGATTTACTGATAGGTTCCAGTAGTTTCTCAAAGTGTAATGGGCTTCACTCCGACATGACTTATACCGTTATTAGGGGTCTGACGTTTACCGCCCCCTAGGCCCGATATGCGATAGTCCTAGACGAACAGACCGGACTGTATGGAGATTGTCACATCAGGCTCAGTAGGAGTTCGGATGGGTTTTCTCATCGTCCTTCTTATCGACATCTACCTGGGGACCATTACGTACAGCTAGTACTGCTTACGGCCTGTGGTTAAACCCACTGCCAGCGTAGTGTCGAGTCTTTAGAGTCCCACACAGAGAGTTTCCCTGCACCGGGTAAAAGGTGTGGAGGCCGTATGGTTTTACGGCAGGGCCACGATCATTTACGTACACTTGTGCACGTACTATGATCGGGCAGATAATACCAGCGGGCTTTGGTTTGAGCCAGATTATAGTATTATACAGATGGATTTATTCAGTCAAAGATTATCCGTGTTTTTCGGAAATACGGATGGGAGGGGTAGTTCCGTAATTTGTCGGGAAGCTTCTAGAAGGAGGTGACTCATTTGTGTTTATTTCTTTTTAGATTTAAACTAAATGAGGTGGAGAAGATGAGGTGTAGTTTCATTAAATGATCCATGACTCATTAGGTGACTCATTAGATGATTCACCTTGTGAATTAAATGAAGCATGATGAATATTAGCTAGATATGTATTTTGATGATATATTATGCTTCATGATATTCACAAATGAGAACAGTTCATTTCATTATCACAAAACACTTCTCTCTCCTCAAGTCTTCATCTTCTTTCTCAAACCCTAAAAGCTCTCATGAGTTGAGAATCCTAGGGTTTAAAGTGACTAAGTAATCCATCTAAATACTCTACACTCTTTAGGACTTCTAGATTAGCAAACTAGAAGTCGTAGTTATCTCAGATTCGAGATAAGAGCTCGGACTATAGACTCTCGGGTGGATCGTCTTTGACTCGAAGAGGCCGTTGAGGTACCCATTTTCCATAGAGCAGACGAGGTATGGAGGACAGCGATGAAGACCCGAACGACAAGTAACGTGAGGTATAACTTCGAATAAGAGTAGTTAAACCTCTCGTAGTTTGCTAGTAATTGTTAGTTATATGTATGCCCTAGAGGCCATTACTGTACATTGGATGTATATTGTAGTGGATGCTGGGACATATATAGGGAGGACTTTCTTGCTCGACATGATAGTATGCTATCTGGTTGACCTTTACCTTAACGTGTACACTGATTGTCTCTCTATTACATGTTGGTAAAGCCCTTAGGATGTGTACTTGACTACCTGGACTATGATGCAGATCATACTAGTGGGGACATGGTAGTCCACAAGTACATCCTTCAAAGTCCCTAGTCGTGGGTGTATCGAGACGGGGCATCGATATACCAGAGTAGACTAGCGTGTACCTTCTCGACCCATACAGATGGGCGATGGATGATCCCATATCCATTGGTGTTTGACATCAGAGATGATATACGGGTGCTCAGTAGAGACTGGGTACACTGGACGGACTCGCCGAGAACTCCCAGATGGTATTATACCTCACGTCAGATGGCAGTTCTCTGGTGACACTGGTACAGAGTAGTCTGTTGACCCGAGATCGTCATAGAGTCTTGTGTGGTTCCCACTGTGCTTTGATTTCCATCTTACCACGTCCAAGAGGGCGTGCAAAACGGTGGTTTTTGGGTACAGTCCCGAGTCACATGGAGACAATGAGCGATAGGAGGGGATTCGTCTCTCCCGGTATAGGGAGTTGATGTTGCGCTGTGCTCGATTGGCTATAATAGGAAATCCCTGGCCAGGGTTGCTGAGATTTACTGGTAAGTGTTACCAGTAGTTTCTCGAAATGTTATAGACCTCATATCGACACGACTTATCGAGCTATTGGGGTCTGACGTTTACCACCCCTAGGCAAGATATGCGACATATCAGACGATCAGACCGGACTGTACGGTAGTGTTACTGGTTGGATTCACTGGAGCGTTAGCGGGCTTACTCGTCGATCTTCAGATCGCTCAATACCCGGGTGGCCGTTACGTTTAGCAGACCGCTTGCGGCTTGTGGATGTTTGATATGATCATCATCCACTGCCGGCGTATTGACGAGTCTTTAGAGTCCTACACAGAGGTTTCCTGGCTCAAGCGAAACGAAATAGGAGCGCATATGAGATATGTGCGGGACCGAGAATGATACCAGTATGTGATACTGTATTCGATTCTCGCGATTTGTGACATTGATCGGTTATATGCGATATAGCCGGGTTATCGGATCAAGTGTTGATTCGATAAGTTGTTACTGTTGATATTAGTCGGTTATATGTGATATGACCGGATCATTAAATCAAGTGTTGATTTAATGATTTAATGCATAATTATATATTTGATATATTACTTTGCATTAACTAGTATCGGTTCACTTTAAATGGATTTTCTCACTTCGTTGTACAAGTTGTATATGTGATATACTTTTTGTACAAATGTTTGTATCATGTTTGATGATACATGCTTCTTTGGTTAAGTGTATAGAATTGAACCATGGTTACCTTAATGATTAGGGTTTTGCTTTTTCATTTTATTATTTGTTTATTCATTTTGGATATTAATAAAAGCATAAAAAGAAAAAGCAAAATGGTTTTCTTTCTTTTCTTTCATGAAGCTTTTTGAAGCTTCATGAAGCTTTGACCAAGTCACCATTTTGTTTTGTTCTTTTAACCCTAACCATTCACATAACCTTAGTTAGTTCTCTACCCTTGACCATGGTTTATAATATGATAAGTATTATTTTCTTTTAACTTATCATATGATAATCTTCTTCTTCTTCATCTTCTTCCTTGAAGAAAACCTTACTTCATCAATGGTGGATTGATGAAACAAGTGAGAAATCCAATTCTAAAGTCTATCCACTTCCTATTTCTTCATCCTCTACATCTTGCCAAGTAGTAGAGTGTGTTTTCTTCACAAGTTTCTTGACTTTGTGAAGTGAGAGCTTGATCTAGCGATGCCTCGACGTAGATCATCTTCGGCATGGACATCGACGACCTAGCTCGCCATTTCTCCGACGAAGCCGACGTTAGAGCCCGGGAATACATTTGGACAGCGAGGGGACTTCGTTGCGGAGCTATGGAGGTGGAGCACCGGATCTACAAAGGTTGTATTTCCGTATTCTCTTAGTTAAGTGTTAACTTGTTATCGTTTCGCCTAGACATCTAGCTAACGATCCGTAGTCTAGGGTTTCTCGGCACCGTATTTCTTGATATTGGCATGGTTGATGCCTTGTGAGACCTCATTAGGGTGCCTAGGAACCTTTCAGTGGTATCAGAGCCTAGCTAGAGCCTTAGGCAAAGTCCCGACGGAGTTAGAAGTCCGATCGACCCAAAACCCCGACTTGAAAAATGCTCTCTGGACAATTCTGTAAATTGTGGATTTTTTGGAATTAAAAATATGCAGAGAAATGTGCAGGAAATTCTAAGAAAAACTGGAGAAAACGACAACCTAATTCAACAGTACGGCCGCGGAACCGCGGCGTTGACCCCACTTTTGCGGCGTTTCCGCGGCCGTCTGTGATGATCAGGATGTGTGTTTTCTTCAGTTATTTCTGTTGGTGTTTCTTGTGTGTTCTGGATGTTTTTAATATTTATTCCAGAGTTGTATTTTCTGGGTTGTATTGGGGACTCGGTGTATTCGATCGGACTGTCTAATTTTTGTCGGTGTGCTTTTTCGGGTATTTTTAGAATATGTTAAAAAGTTCGACCGGATATAAATACCCAATTTTTCCCCTGTCGGGAAATTTCCAAGTGTTGGATTTTTCCGTAGTTTAACGACGTTCTAAGTAGTGCAAGTAACGCGATGGTCCCTCTAGAAGACAACAAACCTTAACTCGATTATGTGACCGTCTTGAACTGCCCTTTGAACCTTCGGGTTTGGGGCAGTACGGCGTGCCACATGTGAGGCGTTGGCTTGACTCTTCTACGGCTGGACCGTTGGTACTGAGGCACGAACTGAATGTTGTTAGACTCATATTTCATGTGTTGATCTGTATCGGGAAAACTTGGGTGTTCGATTGTTCGATCGGAAAGTTTGACATTTTCTATTTATCCGAAATAGGATACAATAATTGGAATTCATAAGAAGTTATGTGATAACGGAATGAATATTATAAACGTAGCAGTTTAGTCTCACTTGATCGGTTGCCACGGAATTTTGATGTGATCAAAAGTCCGTCGCAATCACGTAGCGTACGCGGATACTCGCCGGGTAAACTTAATAGACAGCCTCACCCCATAGCCCTGACCAAGTGACTGTAGGAGAACCCCGTCGCCAAAAGCATCCGTTCGGGTGCTCCCGGCAGCGGTGTTCCGCCTTTGTGCACTTCGTCGACGGTATCGGGGGTGCAGCCGTCTACTGAAGTTTGCGATGAGCATTCGATCAGGATGTTGGGAATCTTGTTGAATTGCCCGACTTGATATTGAAAAGTGTTTTCGATTTTGAGACTAAAATGCGGGGTTTATAATGATTAGGCATGCGATGTCTATGCAGGTTGCGGATTCCAACTGTTGTAGTTTTACACTTTTTTTTCTGTGACCGTAAGTGTAATATGTGATATCGCCGGTTTCGTTGCTATATGTCAACGACAATTGGGATGGACATATTTACTTACGTTGATGACATGTGATGTTATGTGTTGCTGGATATGTTATATTGGATCGTCGTGTTTGAATAGCCGGGGTTTTTTTATGTGAGATGAGTGTTTTTCATTTTCATTCATGTAAAAACTTGTATGTAATATTCTTTTATTGGGGCACTTCCAGGTTGCGGAAGTTGTCACCGTTTGTATATTATTTACTTTTCCGCACTAGGATAGACCCAAGGAGGGGAGCACAAGTAACCGGGTTCTGGAGTCCAGTGGGAGACCAACTCGAGGAGTCGAGTCCGGGTCTCCTAACTCTAGAATTGGTAGGGTTGCTTGCCGCTCTCGTAGGGGTCTAGGGGTGGGTTTGGCTATTCATCGCGACCGTGGAATCCGTGTTTTATACTGGCTCGTATTGAAAACACGGACGTCCTAGTATATCCAATATTTCATATGTTTCTTCTGCTGCGATATCTGTGATGTGATCATGTGATGTTCTGTGATTGATACAGCATATAGTATATATGATATATTATATAGACGTTACTTATGTTTTACACCCGTGCTAGCCCTGCCCTGCTCTGCCGTTAGTTACCTAACCTAACGGTGCACGAGGGGACATCGAGGCGAATGCGGATGGCATAAGTGTACGTCGTATTTATCTGTGATGTTTAGGTACTATAATGATGGGACTTCATTAATGTGATTAATGAAAGAAAAGAAACCTAAGATGTTGTAGAATCGAATTTCAAAATAAAACAGGTAGCTACAGTTCTTACTTTGCACAGCGGTATATATGATATATCCTGCACCTTATTCGATGAGGAAAGGACCGAGATCCCTTCACCGGGAGTGACTCCTTTAGCAATAACTGGCAGATGCTACACACTCGGTTTGTCTTTTGATTGCTTTTAAGTGTTTTTGCTTTGCACAGTGATATATATGATATATCCCGCACCTCATTCGACGAGGAAAGGACCGACGATCCCTTCACCGGGAGTGACTCCTTTAGCAAAACTAGAAAAGCCTCAAAAACACTCCATTTCAAAATTCATTCGATCCTACAACGATATCAAGTTCATTACGCAATAGGTTTTCAGAAAAACCTGTCGTAGCCCTCCGACATTTCAGATAAGTTGTATATAGTATTCGTGCTGCATTTGTTGGCTTTCGTCAAGGTGCAGTGTGCGGTAGCTATATGCTGCTTATCTGCAGCATACGATGCGATTGGATTAGGGTAGTCGTGCGGCTTTGTTGGCTTTCGTCAAGGGTCGTGCGGGTGGGTTTAATTCGATCAAGAAATGTACGGGTTAAACTTGACTAGCGGGCTATGGTTTGTTGGCTTTCGTCAAGGTCATAGCACGTTAGGGGCAAAAGATTATCGGGAATTTCAAGTGTTGAAATTTGCAATGAGATTGCATACCTTCTATGAGATAGTTGGATCCCGATACCCGCTGCGAGTAAGAGTTACTCCTGGGAGAGTTTTATACATTACAATTAGCCGATCAAGTAGGTGTCTAGAAAGGTGTCAACGGGGTTACGCCTCTGGGAAAACGAGGTTTACATTTATTAGGTTCGTGCGAAAGCACGGGGGACCTCCCTCAAAGTACCGACACTGGCCTGGCTGAAAGATTGGCGAACTTGTAGTGTGTAATTAATCCCGGCTAGTCTTTCCTTTTAGGGTTTGAAGGAAGATTTGATAAAAAGCAGTGGGAGCCATCCTGATTAGATAAAATAATAACCAATCTATTCTTGCAAGAGCGCACGCTGAGTGTTTTCTTCTCTCTCTCTCCAGGTAGCGACCATATCACGCCTTAATCAAGATAATAAAACGGATTATTGACCGAACCCGCTTGTTATACTGAGCTGGGGAACGTTGGTCCCGCTCCAACTTATAAATGTTATAAGACAGAGCAGGAAATTGGGGAATACCAGATTTCCCGTGCCGCCCAAACGAAGAGAGTGCATGCTGATGCATCATCTTCGGGTGTGTTCATTATACAGAACTGTTTCTCAGTATCCTCCGCATCCTGGTATATGATACCGGATCAGGATCCCAGATATGTAATCTGTTACATAGGGCTACAAAAGGGTAGAAAAACTGAGAACGGGTGATAAGTTTCATGAGATAGAAAACGGGGCAAGAGTTGCAGCCAAGTCTGTCGGTCACTGTCACCCTGTATTACCAATACATTGATTCTGAACGAATGTTATTAGATACCGAACCTGATATACCAAATCATATCACTCTCTTTGTTAGAAAAGAAAGGATATAATTTTGTATTGATGGATAATGTTTTGAACATTTCCTATATCAAAAGTTGATCGGTTCAGGCACGTTATCTAAAAGCATTGATGTTCTAAATCAAACTTAAGTTCTTAGTATATGCAACACACACAAGAGGAAGAGTTCAGAAATGAACGGACTCTTCTTGAGGTATTGTAGACTAGGTCAGATCAATGTGACCCGACTAGCTGAAGTTACATTTAGATGCATATTTAAATCAGTTTGAATTTACATCTTCTGAAACATGCCAGTCATGTCACAAAGATAAGATGACCATAGCTCCGTTTACTGGAAACAGAGAAAGAGTTAGTGAACTCTTGGGATGATACATGTTGATGTATGTAGGTCCCCTGTCTACACATACCAGGACTGGTTCTTTATACTTCATTATATTCTCTGATAATCTCTCAAGATTCGGACATATGTTCCTGTTGAAACACAAGTACGAACCTTTTGAGATATTCACAGAATATAAGTTAGAAGTAGAGACCAATACGGGTATAAGTATTATGTCCTATGATGAGATCAAGGAGGAGAATACTTGTGCATAGAATTCCTGAACTATTCTGAAGGAGAATGAGATTCTCTCTCGGCATTACTCCTCCGAATACACCATAGCACGATGGTATATCGGGGCGGAGCAATCACACCCTATATGATATGGTGTGCTCTATGATGAGTATTACTGAGTTACCTATTTCCTTTTAGGGGTTATGCACTTGAGAAGCTGCATACCTATTGAATAGGTTCGAATCAAATCAGTTGCCTACCACTCCATATGAGATATGGAAAGGGAAGAGCCCATGTCTTAAGCTAGTTAAGATTTGGGGTTGTCCGGCCTATGTCTAAAAGCAAAATCCGGACAAGCTCGAGGCAAGGTCTGTAATGTAGAACTGGAAATGTTCCAGCCATACAAACTGCAGCTGATGATTTGGTAGAACCAAAGGATTCAGTAGATTCCAACGAACCTCAGCCTCTCCGCCGATCTAGTAGGGTTCCTCACCCACCTGAGAGTTACTTCGGTTTCTCTATGACAGTGGGAGCGAGGATTGCATCATGAGATGATGACCCAACTAGCTTCGAGCTGGCCATCAGGAGTAAGACTCTGTAAGAATGGCTGGATGCTTAGCGATCTGAGATGGAATCCATATACACCAACAAAGTATGGACTTTGGTTGCTATATCTGAAGGGTTAAATCCCCATCAGGAGCAAGTATATCTTGAGAAGATTACTTGGTGTATATGGAAAGGTTAAGACTTTCAAAGCTAGACTTGTTAAAGGTTTTCGTCATCAACCAAGCGTGGATAATGATGAAACTTTTTCAAGCAACTATGCTTAAGTCCATCCAGATCCTACTTGTCACGGCTACATACCATGACTACGATATCTGGTGGTTGGGTGTCATGACTGCTTTTCTAAATGATGTTTTAGAAGAGTACGTCTATAAGTACACAGCCAGAGGGCTTCGTAGACAGTGGGAGCAGCGGAAACGTGTGCAAGATGCTTTATAGGATAAAGCAGGCATCGCGGAGTTGGAACATCTGTTTTGATGGATTAGTCAAAGAAGTTGACATCATCAAAATGGTAGATGAACCTTGTATAAACAAAAAGGTAGTAGGGAGTATGGTGGTGATCCTCGTAGAGTACGTGGATGACATACTATTGATAGGGAAGGAGTTTCCTATGCTACGCTCGATCAATCTCCGCTTATCACTATGATTCTCCATATAGGATCAAAGTGATACCTACTAAATCCTGGACTTTGGATCTATGAGATAGATCTAAATGGATGTTAGGCTATTCACTAGCTGTAGTGAGATGGTATCATTCGATCCTGGGGAGAATCACTGGAAGTGTTCCAGGGTGATAAAGACGACTAAGTGTCAATCACAGGCATTGTCTTTACCCTCAGTAAAGGGACGGTATGTTGGAAGAGTTCCAAGCTAGATACCGTGACATACTAGACGATAAAGGCAGGATACATCGCTACTTAAGATGCTACCAAAGAGTCTGTTTGGGTGTATATTGGTTCATGAGATGAACTATGTTCCTCCCATTGTGTGACAATGGAGTTGTGGCTTATGCCAAGGAACGCAGGTCCCATCAGTGATCCAGACATATTCTAAGGCAGTATCACCTGATCATGGAGATGGTTGATCTCTAAGGGATCGAGGTTAGGAGAGTAGACTCAGAGGACAGCACGGCGGATCCACTCACGAAGGCCTATTCCCAGAGAGAGACTTTTATGGGATGGTTGAGTATGAGATACTACAACCACTGCTACAGATGACCCTAGTGCAAGTGGGAGATTGTTAGTTATATGTATGCCCTAGAGGCCATTACTGTACATTGGATGTATATTGTAGTGGATGCTGGGACATATATAGGGAGGACTTTCTTGCTCGACATGATAGTATGCTATCTGGTTGACCTTTACCTTAACGTGTACACTGATTGTCTCTCTGTTACATGTTGGTAAAGCCCTTAGGATGTGTACTTGACTACCTGGACTATGATGCGGATCATACTAGTGGGGACATGGTAGTCCACAAGTACATCCTTCAAAGTCCCTAGTCGTGGGTGTATCGAGACGGGGCATCGATATACCAGAGTAGACTAGCGTGTACCTTCTCGACCCATACAGATGGGCGATGGATGATCCCATATCCATTGGTGTTTGACATCAGAGATGATATACGGGTGCTCAGTAGAGACTGGGTACACTGGACGGACTCGCCGAGAACTCCCAGATGGTATTATACCTCACGTCAGATGACAATTCTCTGGTGACACTGGTACAGAGTAGTCTGTTGACCCGAGATCGTCATAGAGTCTTGTGTGGTTCCCACTGTGCTTTGATTTCCATCTTACCACGTCCAAGAGGGCGTGCAAAACGGTGGTTTTTGGGTACAGTCCCGAGTCACATGGAGACAATGAGCGATAGGAGGGGATTTGTCTCTCCCGGTATAGGGAGTTGATGTTGCGCTATGCTCGATTGGCTATAACAGGAAATCCCTGGCCAGGGTTGCTGAGATTTACTGGTAAGTGTTACCAGTAGTTTCTCGAAATGTTCTAGACCTCATATCGACACGACTTATCGAGCTATTGGGGTCTGACGTTTACCACCCCTAGGCAAGATATGCGACATATCAGACGATCAGACCGGACTGTACGGTAGTGTTACTGGTTGGATTCACTGGAGCGTGAGCGGGCTTGCTCGTCGATCTTCAGATCGCTCAATACCCGGGTGGCCGTTACGTTTAGCAGACCGCTTGCGGCTTGTGGATGTTTGATATGATCATCATCCGCTGCCGGCGTATTGACGAGTCTTTAGAGTCCTACACAGAGGTTTCCTGGCTCAAGCGAAACGAAATAGGAGCGCATATGAGATATGTGCGGGACCGAGAATGATACCAGTATGTGATACTGTATTCGATTCTCGCGATTTGTGACATTGATCGGTTATATGCGATATAGCCGGGTTATCGGATCAAGTGTTGATTCGATAAGTTGTTACTGTTGATATTAGTCGGTTATATGCGATATGACCGGATCATTAAATCAAGTGTTGATTTAATGATTTAATGCATAATTATATATTTGATATATTACTTTGCATTAACTAGTATCGGTTCACTTTAAATGGATTTTCTCACTTCGTTGTACAAGTTGTATATGTGATATACTTTTTGTACAAATGTTTGTATCATGTTTGATGATACATGCTTCTTTGGTTAAGTGTATAGAATTGAACCATGGTTACCTTAATGATTAGGGTTTTGCTTTTTCATTTTATTATTTGTTTATTCATTTTGGATATTAATAAAAGCATAAAAAGAAAAAGCAAAATGGTTCTTTCTTTTCTTTCATGAAGCTTTTTGAAGCTTCATGAAGCTTTGACCAAGTCACCATTTTGTCTTGTTCTTTTAACCCTAACCATTCACATAACCTTAGTTAGTTTTCTACCCTTGACCATGGTTTATAATATGATAAGTATTATTTTCTTTTAACTTATCATATGATAATCTTCTTCTTCTTCATCTTCTTCCTTGAAGAAAACCTTACTTCATCAATGGTGGATTGATGAAACAAGTGAGAAATCCAATTCTAAAGTCTACCCACTTCCTATTTCTTCATCCTCTACCTCTTGCCAAGTAGTAGAGTGTGTTTTCTTCACAAGTTTCTTGACTTTGTGAAGTGAGAGCTTGATCTAGCGATGCCTCGACGTAGATCATCTTCGGCATGGACATCGACGACCTAGCTCGCCATTTCTCCGACGAAGCCGACGTTAGAGCCCGGGAATACATTTGGACAGCGAGGGGACTTCGTTGCGGAGCTATGGAGGTGGAGCACCGGATCTACAAAGGTTGTATTTCCGTATTCTCTTAGTTAAGTGTTAACTTGTTATCGTTTCGCCTAGACATCTAGCTAACGATCCGTAGTCTAGGGTTTCTCGGCACCATATTTCTTGATATTGGCATGGTTGATGCCTTGTGAGACCTCATTAGGGTGCCTAGGAACCTTTCAGTAATGGTTTAGACACGATCCGTGTGCTCAAATCCATGTTACGAAGCTTTGATAATTGTTTTTCATATATTCCGCCTCCCCGCGAACATGTGGGGTACGTGACATGGACTTAGAGTGGTATCAGAGCCTACTAAACCTTTACTAGCTTGTTAGCAACTAATTAGAACTTCGATCGTCGGAAAAACATGAAAACTTAACCCCGGAACCATCAAGTTTCTGTCGATTTTAAACCTGTCGAAAAAATTATTTCAGAGGTATGAAAATTCACAGCAGGGAATTCTAAGAATATTGGAGAAATATGAGTTGCTAACTCGGTGAGACGACCGCGGAAGCGCGGCGGATTAGTGCAATACGCCGCGGATCCGCGGCCGAGTCGACTCCAAGTTGACTCGTATTTACACGGTTTGTCTTATTTTTGGGTGTTCTGTTTTCCTGTATATTTTTTTTCTGCCCAGGTCTTTTCAGTGCTGTCTTGCATTTGAGGTTGACATGGAAAAAGGTTTTCGATCGAAATTCTAAGTTATTTGCTAATCAGGTTTTATCTGTGATGTTTAATGTGTTCGTAAACCTCCGCTAATTGCTAGTATGTCGGTTAGTTGGGGGTTGCACATTTCTGTAATGGATATTGGTTTGTGGATATGAATTTCATTGGATTGTCGTGGATGAATAGCCGGGGATGTGAGATGAGAGTTTTTATCTTTCATTCGATGTAAATTGTAATATGTTGTAATATTCTTTTGCGGGGCACATCCGGGTTGAGGTTGTAGCCACCGTTGTATTATTTCATTTACTGTTTTATGCTCCTAGGATAGACCCAAGATGGGGTGCACAAACCACCGGGTAATTTGAAGTGTTTAATGGTCTACTCATGTCATTGAGGGAGACTGTTTCACTTCTGGTACTAGGCGGGTAGTTTGCCGCACCTATAGGGGTCTAGAGTGGGGTTTGGCTATTCATCACACCCGTGTAATCCGTCTTTTGTTGCAGACTCGAACGAAACGCGGATTCCTAGTATATCCAATATGTTCATTTGTGATCTGGAATGCCTATTATTGCGTCTGACGAATGTACAATATCTATATATGATATCTAGTAGGCGTTGCTTATGTTTTGCATTCGCGCTAGCCCAGCTCCCACTCTGTCGTTAGTTAAGTAACCTAACGGGTGAATGACGGGGCCTAGTGGCGAATGCGGATGGCATAAGCGGACGTTGTATTTTCGTTGTTTTCTGCAATGATAGGATAAATGATGGGACGCATTATTTTAATGCAAAGAAAACAAACCAAAGCTGAATCGTTGGAACAAATTTAAAAGAAACCACTCGGTTATTTTAAAAGAGCAGAATTTTTAATTACGGAGCTTTAACCACTCCTTTTAAAAAGCTATCAGATTCCTTCGATTATATCAAGTTCACTACGTTTACGGTTTCGCCAAAACCAGTCGTAGCCCTCCGTCATTTCATATGGATGGTTAGTAGTATTCAAGCTATGTTTGTTGGCCTTCGTCAAGGCATAGTGTTTGGTAGCTGCTGGGGTATTCATATGTAGCATAGATAGATGCGTTGGTTTGGGACAGTCATATTACTTTGTTGGCCTTCGTCAAAGGTATGTATGGGTGGGTTCAAATTAACAAGGATAATGATGGGAAGAACTTGACATGTGACTTATGATTTGTTGGCCTTCGTCAAGATCATAAGAGCATGGGGCAAAAATCCACATCGGGAGTTTCTAAAGAAACTGAAACTTGCTAGTGTTGCATACCATTTGGAGTTTGATAATGTTGGTAGGTTTCCTTCAGCATTATCACACGATGATATTTGGATCCCGATCCTACTGTGAGTATATGCTACTCATCAGGAGATTCGTCACTTAACGATCAATGCTATAAACCAAGTAGGTGTCTAGAACAGTGTCAGCGGGGCTACGCCTCCAGAGAACAGAGGTTATTTAATTAAGGAATTTCGCGAAAGTGTTGTAAAACCTCCCTCGAAGTACCGACACTAGCCTGGCTGAACGGTTAAGCAAGAATTGTACGGTGAGATCAGTCCTGACTAATTCTTCTTTTATAGTTTGAGGAAGGATTCGAGAAACAGTGGGAGCCATCCAGTTTAGATAAACTAAAAACCAATCTAAACTTGCAAGAGCATCATGCTAAAGTGTTTTCTTCTCTCTCTCAACTGCAGCGACCATGTGACCATAACTAGGTTACATCTAGATAACAAGTTGACTGAATCTGACTTTTATGACTGGCAAAGGTCTGTCCAGATGTCCATTGCCTATGACAAGCTGGACCACCCTATTACTACTCAAGCCCCCGCCGTCCCAGGTCCAGTTTCCACCGTCGCGGATATGGATATCCGTCAGACAAGGGAAAAGGACAGTGCGAATGCCAAGTGCCTCGTGTTGGCTTTAGTTGATGGTGTATACCAGAAGCAGCACGAGAAGATGGACTTAGTTTCCACCTTCCTCCATAACAAAGATTTATATGGAGAGCAATCTCATATCACAAGATATGAGACCTCGAATGAATTGCTTCAAGCGAGGTTGGCTGTCGGGTCATCTGTAGGGGACGACGTCCTTACGATGACTAGCTATATTGATGAGCTTACGGACCTGGAGACCACGTTGGGAAATGGGTCATATGCTGACTTATTTCCACAGTCCCTACCCTCTACTTACACCCTGAAGGAAGCCAGAGAGACACCCGCTCTGCTTAATGGGGGACCTTCTTCTTCTGCATCCAAGGAGAAAGCAAAGGATGAAAAGAAGAAGACCTCCACAAAGCCGATATACGGTGTCCGTGAAGTAGAAGGAAAGGGAAGAGCAAAAGTTTCGGGACTTGGTGTAGGGAAGTAGGGATGTTCCTATAGTTATGGGAAGGGGCATTGGCAGAAAGATTGCAAGGCTTTGGAAGCCAGTAGCCAGGATTCGAAGCATGTTGTGGCTTCGGCCTCGAGTGTGTTTGTAATTGAGAACTGTTTGTCAATTAACTCTATTTCCTGGGTACTAGATACCGGAGCAGGATCTCATATCTGTAATTCATTACATGCTTTGAGAAACCGTAGAGTTATCAGGGTAGGCGATTTGTCTCTCAGAGTTGCCAATGGAATGAGCGTGGACGCTGAATCCGTGGGAGAATATCGCCTAGGTTTGACATGTGGGCAGATATTGATTCTACGTAACTGTTTGTATGTACCTAGTTTGACTTGTAATATCATATCAGTGTCCTCACTTTCGAGAGAGGGATATGATTTTACATTCGTAAGCGATGTGGTTCACATCCACCTAAATCAAGTTCTGATTGGGTCCGGTACATTAGATGACAGTATATACGTATTGATTCAAGCTCAGGTTTTCAATGTCCAGAACACACTTAAAAGAAAGTCTCCGGAAATAAATCAGGCTTTCTTATGGCATTGTAGACTAGGTCACATCAATGAAACACGGTTGACTAAGTTATATAGAGAAGGATATTTTAATCCGTTCGAATATCAATCTTATGCTACTTGTGAATCATGTCTCATGGGAAAGATGACAAAGACTCCGTTTACTGGATACGGAGTAAGAGCGAGCGAGCTCTTAGGACTCATACACAGCGATGTGTATGGTCCAATGCCTACACATGCGCGAGGTGGTTATTCCTACTTCATTACTTTTACGGATGATTTCTCTAGGCATGGACATATTTTCTTGATGAAGCATAAATCCGAGGTCTTTGAGAAATTCGGGGAATACAAGAATGAAGTGGAAAACCAAACAGGCAAAAGTATCAAGACACTGAGATCTGATCGAGGTGGTGAATACTTAAGTGCCGAGTTCCTGGGTTACTTAAAAGAGAATGTAATTCTCTCTCAGCTTACTCCTCCATACACACCACAACACAACGGTGTATCGGAAAGGCGGAATCGAACCCTATTGGATATGGTTCGTTCCATGATGAGTAAGGTTGAGTTACCGCGATCTTTCTGGGGTTATGCACTAGAATCAGCTGCATATCTTTTGAACAAGGTTCCAACCAAGACCGT
Source organism: Agapanthus africanus (assembly GCA_030015575.1). Taxonomy (NCBI): domain Eukaryota; kingdom Viridiplantae; phylum Streptophyta; class Magnoliopsida; order Asparagales; family Amaryllidaceae; genus Agapanthus; species Agapanthus africanus. The sequence continues at coordinate 215,283,000 of JASDDO010000029.1, forward strand.
GCCTACCACACCATATCATATGTGGAGTGGGAAGAAACCCTATCTTCAGTACCTGAAGACATGGGGATGTCCAGCTTTTGTTAAAAAGCAGCATACGGACAAGCTCGAAGCACGCTCAGTACAACGTATGTTTGTGGGATATCCAAAGAACTCCAAGGGGTAGTATTTCTATTACGCAGAAGAACAAAAGTTTTTTGTTTCTCGTCATGCCCACTTCTTGGAAGCTGAATTTTTAGAAAATCAGAAGAGTGGGAGCGCAATAGAACTGGAAGAAATTCCAGAACCATAAGCTGTTACTGAAAGTATGGTAGAACCAGAAGTTTCAGAAGAAAGGGACATCCCAGCGCCTATCCGCAAAAGTAGTAGGTAGTCTCATCCGCTCGAGAGATACTACGATTTTCTCATAGACGGGGATCGAGAGGATTGCATCATTGACAATGATGACCCTACTAGCTTCCAGCAAGCCATTCAGAGCGGTGACTCAGTAAAATGGCTGGAAGCAATGCGGACCGAAATGGAGTCCATGTACACCAACAAAGTATGGACTTTGGACATTGCTCCAGATGGGGTAAAACCCGTAGGATGCAAATGGATCTTCAGAAGGAAGATTGGTGTAAATGGACAGGTTGAAACCTATAAGGCTAGACTTGTTACAAAGAGCTTTCGTCAAAGACCTGGTTTGGACTATGACGAAACCTTTTCTCCAGTGGCTATGCTCAAATCCATTCGGGTCCTTCTTTCCATTGCTGCCTTCTACGATTATGAGATCTGGTAGATGGACGTAAAGACGACTTTTCTAAATAGTAATTTGGAAGAATGCGTCTATATGGATCAGCCAGAGGGATTCATTCAGAGTGGGAGCAGCGGTAAAGTGTGCAAGTTGCTTAAGTCCATTTATGGACTAAAGCAGGCATCGCGGAGTTGGAACATCTGTTTTGATGATACTGTCAAAGAATTCGACTTTATCAAGAATCCAGATGAACCATTCATATACAGTAAGATTGTAGAGAGAGCTGTAGTATTTCTTGTCTTGTACGTGGATGACATTCTCCTAATAGGAAATGATATCCCTATGCTGTCAGTCAAAGGATTCTTGTCACAGAAGTTCTCCATGAAGGACCTGGGTGATGCCTCCTACATTTTGGGGATCCAGATCTATCGTGATAGATCAAAGAGGATGTTGGAATTTTCGCAGTCCAGGTACATAGACACCATATTGAAAAGATTCAGTATGGAAGATTCTAAGCGCGGTAACCTACCGGCTTGTCACGGAATCACCCTCTCCAAAGAGATGTCTCACAAGACTGATTTAGAAAGGGCTTGCATGTCGATTATACCCTACGCTTCAGCGGTAGGCTCTATAATGTATGCGATGTTATGTACCAGACCAGATGTAGCATACGCATTGAGCGTTCTAAGCCGGTATCAGGCAAACCCAGGGGAGAAGCACTGGATAGCAGTAAAGAACATTCTCAAGTACCTGAGGAGGACTAAGGAGATGTTCTTGGTGTATGGCGGAAAGGACCTCCAGATCGAGGCCTTTGCCGACTCCAGCTTCCAGAGTGATAAGGATGACTCCAAGTCTATGTCGGGTTATGTCTTTACCCTCAATGGAGGGGCGGTCTGTTGGAAGAGTTCCAAGCAGGACACCATTGCTGACTCGACGATGGAAGTGGAATACATAGCTGCTTGCGATGCCGCAAAAGAAGCTGTCTGGATGAAGAAGTTACTCACAGAACTTCAGGTGGTTCCTACCAGTGTTGATCCAATACCTCTGTATTGCGACAACAACGGCGCTATAGCTTTAGCGAAGGAACCCAGGTCCCATCAGAAGTCCAGACACATCTTAAGGCGGTATCACCTGATCAGGGAGATCGTAGATCGCCGGGAGATCGAGGTGAAGAGAGCAGATACGGAGAATAACACTGCTGATCCATTCACAAAGGTCATTCCTCAGACGCAGTTCGAGAGGCTATTCGAGATGATAGGTCTGCGATATGCCAGTACATGGCCCTAGTGCAAGTGGGAGATTGTTAGTGTTTATGTCCTAGATGTCATTATTGTATCATACTTGATTGTATATTACTTAATGGAAGCTTGGGATATTCACAGTTGTATTGACGGTCTTGCTAAAAATGGTAGTATGCTACTTGGTTTGTTTCTACTTTAATATGTGCATGTGTTTCTTTTAACATATCGCTTATATATATTAGTAGAGCCGTTAGGATCTTTGCTTGATTACCAGCGTTGTGATGGCAGTCACATTAGTGGGAGCTGGGTAGTCTACAAGCACATCCTATACAAGTCCTTAGTCGTTGGATTATTGAGACGGGGCATCGATACTCCGTAGTAGACTGGTGTATACGCTTCTCATCCCAGCATGGGGAGATGGTCTGTCCCACTGCCATCAGTACGTCGTACTGGAGATAGTATGCAGGTGCTCGTTAGGTTACGAGTACACCGGACAGGACTCGTCGGGAACTGCAGGTTGGTACTATATCCATCGTCAGATAGCAGTTCCCAGGTGACATGAGTACAGCTTAGTCAGTCGACTTCACACTGCTACTTGGCCTCGGGTGTGTTTCCACTGTACTTAGATTACTGTCCTACCACGACTCAAAGGAGTCGTGCAAACAGGTAGTAGTTGGGTGCAGTCCTGAAGCACTTGGAGGCAGTGGCGGTTTGACAGGATTCGTCTCTCCCGGTATCAGGGGTTGATATCGCGCTGTGTATAGAGAGCCATTACGCAAGGTCCCTGGTTAGGGCAAGCGAGATTTACTGGTAGGTTCCAGTAGTTTCTCAAAGTATAATGGGCTTCACTCCGACATGACTTATACCGCTATTAGGGGTCTGATGTTTACTGCCCCCTAGGCCCGATATGCGATAGTCCTAGACGAACAGACCGGACTGTACGGAGATTGTCACATCAGGCTCAGTAGGAGTTCGGATGGGTTTCCTCATCGTCCTTCTTATCGACATCTACTTGGGGACCGTTACGTACAGTTAGTACTGCTTACGGCCTGTGGTTAAAGCTACTGCCAGCGTAGTGTCGAGTCTTTAGAGTCTCACACAGAGAGTTTCCCTGCATCTGGCAAAAGGTGTAGAGGCCGTATGGTTTTACGGTAGGGCCACGATCACTTACGTACACTTGTGCACGTACTATGATCGGGCAGATAATACTAGCGGGCTTTGGTTTAAGCCAGATTCTAGTATTATACAGATGGATTTATTCAGTCAAAGATTATCCGTGTTTTTGGGAAATACGGATGGGAGGGGCAGTCTCGTAATTTGTCGGGAAGCTTCTAGAAGGAGGTGACTCATTTGTGTTTATTTCTTTTTAGATTTAAACTAAATGAGGTGGAGGAGATGAGGTGTAGTTTCATTAAATGATCCATGACTCATTATGTGACTCATTAGATGATTCACCTTGTGAATTAAATGAAGCATGATGAATATTAGCTAGATATGTATTTTGATGATATTATTATGCTTCATAATATTCACAAATGAGAACAGTTCATTTCATTATCACAAAACACTTCTCTCTCCTCAAGTCTTCATCTTCTTCCTCAAACCCTAAAAGCTCTCATGAGTTGAGAATTCTAGGGTTTAAAGTGACTAAGTAATCCATCTAAATACTCTACACTCTCTAGGACTTCTAGATCAGCAAAATAGAAGCCGTAGTTATCTTAGATTCGAGATAGGAGCTCGGACTATAGACTCTCGGGTAGATCGTCTTTGACTCAACGAGGCCGTTGAGGTACCCATGTTCTATAGAGCCGACGAGGTGTGGAGGACAGCGATGAAGACCCGGAGGACAAGTAACGTGAGGTATAACTTCGAATCAGAGTAGTTAAACCTCTCGTAGTTTGCTAGTAATGGTTTAGACACGATCCGTGTGCTCAAGTCCGTGTTACGAAACTTTGATAATTGTTTTTCATATATTCCGCCTCCCCGCGAACACGTGGGGTGCGTGACATGGACTTAGAGATGTGTACTTGACTACCAGGACTATGACGCAGATCATACTAGTGGGGCCAGGGTAGTCCACAAGTACATCATTTAATTGTTCCAAGTCGAGGGTGTATCGAGACGGGGCATCGATATTCCAGAGTAGACTAGCGTATACGTTGCTTGATCCATATGATGGGCGATGGATGTTCCCATATCCTTTGGTGTTTGACATCAAAGATTGTATATGGGTGCTCAGTGGAGACTGGGTACACTGAACAGGACTCGCCGAGAACTCCTAGATGGTATTATACCTAACGTCAGATAGCAGTTCTCTGATGACACTGGTACAGGTTAGTGTGTAGACCCGAGATCATCATAGAGTCTTGTGTGATTCCCACTGTGCTTTGATTTCCACCTTACTACGTTCAAGAGAGCATGCAAAACGGTGGTTTTTGGGTACAGTCCCGAGTCACATGGAGGCAATGAGCGATAGGAGGGGATTTCGTCTCTCCCGGTATTAGGGGTTGATGTTGCGCTGTGCTCGATTGGCCATAACAGGAAGTCTCTGGCTAAGGCGGAAACTGAGATTTACTAGTAAGTGTTATCAGTAGTTTCTCGACCCGTTTTGAGCCTCACATCGACATGACTTATCAAGTTATTGGGGTCTGACGTTTACCACCCCCAGATTAGATATGCGACATATCAGACGAAGAGACCAGACTTACGGTAATGTTACTTATTAGATTCACAGGAGTATGAACAAGCTTGCTCGTTGATCTTCTGATAGCTCAATATCCGGGTAGCCGTTACGTCTAGCTAGTACCGCTGACGGCTTGTGGGTGACTGATATGATCATCACCTACTGCTGGCGTATTGATGAGTCTTTAAAGTCCTACACAGAGGTTTCCTAGCTCATGCGAAACGAAGTAGGGCACATATGTGATATGTGCGGGACTGAGATTGATACTTGTATGTGATACAGTATTCAAATCTCATGATATAAATTAAATGTGATATAACCGGATTATTGAATCAAGTGTTGATTCAATAATTTATTAAGTGATATTATTCGGTTGTATGTGATACAGCCAGATTATTAAATTAAGTGTTGATTTAATAATTTAATATATAATTATATATTTGATATATTAATATACATTAACTAATATTAGCTCACTTAAGAATTTCTTTTCTACTTATACACACACACACACACACACACATATTAATGTATTTATTTTTGTGTCATGCTTGATCATACAATGGACATGGGTGTATGAGACTCATACCTAACTAAAGATAAATTGGGTGATTAATTATTAAGGGATAAAAAAAAATTATATGGAAAATTCCATGGTTTGTGATGCTTGTAGAAGCTTGTGAAAATATTGACTTAGTCCACTAATTTTGTTTTACCCTAAATATTTATTAACCTAATGTCACGACCCGAAAATAATGACTCGTGATCGGCACTTAATTCATGCCACGTGTAAAGGCGTAACGTAAATTAAGTAAGCCAAAGCCCAGAATCTAAACCCTTTAAAAAAAATAAAGAGGTGAAGTTTTTAAATAAAGGTATAATGAAATCAAAGGTTTTCTTAAATGCATAGAAAATGGAGCATGAAAAATGCAAGTTTATTTTACTAGTTGAAAAACATGTTTCGTCTTTTAAAAATTTGGGCAGCACCTCCTTTGTATATTTTGATCCAAAACCACATATACATAATAATGATAAAGGCATCCCCAAGCGGGAGCTAGCTCTTCGCCAATCGGCGGATTCACAACCACGCAAGTAATGAAACAAGTATGCGACGCCCAACGGCGAAGATCCACACAAAAGAAAAGTAAAGCAAGACATAAACCCACCAAGCGAACATAAACCCTCGCTCTAAGTCTCGCAACCACAAGTCTCACTAAGTCTCATTACTTATACAAATGCTAGTTTCTGATTTGATGAAGTTAACTAGATACACTAGGTATAATAAATACAAGAGGGGTACGATCCAACATGTACCACTTACTAAAGCAAAACACCCGAATGTAGCTGTGTGCCAGCGATGCTGCTACTGATCCATACGGTCAACCTGCAAGAACTGTGGCACAACCGGGGTGAGTTGCCAACTCGAGAGTAGAAAACATCTACAGGTAGAAATCGAATAAAATAACGATTTCCTAGGTCAATTATATCATAAATGTAATACTATAATATCTAGGGTGACCGTATCTGCATATGTGCCAACAATATAATTAATGCCAATCTGCATGCGGCCCACATCCAACTATATAATCAATGCCTATATGCATATGGATCTCGTCTACGTGTCAACCAATGACAAAACAACATCATGCATGTAAATATCATAAAAACATATGCATGAAGGTATGAGGATATAAATCAACGTGTGTCTTTCGCGACACATCAAAATTATGGAACCTGAGTGTTCAGCAGCGACACTCGAAACATCATGAAACCCGTGTCCAGCATCGACACGTAAATGCTCATATCTCGGGCTCCGTCAGTCCGGATCGGCCCTCGGGCTCCGTCTGCGGGATCGGCCCGCGGGCTCCGGTAGAACGGGTCGGCCCATATCCATCTCTCGACTCCGGTTGGTATCCTCCGGATAACCGCCAGGTCCAACCAATCACCGGTAGGTAGTAGTCCCTCTGCCAGGCTCATCGTCTACTGCACAACAATCCGTTCTCGCCCTGGGGTACCATATCGGGTCCACCATGAACCCGCAAATGGATCATCTAACTCCTCGAATTGGGTTTCTAGCACACGTCTCAGAACCTAGAAAACGCATGGTGGACGCACTGAAATATCATATCAAGAGAAACCGGGTTTTGAAAACAATACATATTTTCTTTTGAAATAACCACGGTTCTCAAATCCAGAAATCTCATGAAAACATCATATCTCAATGCGTGTAATCGTAAAGCATGATGTATGTGACATATAACAGAAAGTAAGCATATCCGTATATCATGCAGCATGGAACAGTGATGTGAGCATAGAAATATAATAGTATGATGTATCAATACTACTGTGTGAGTGACATAGCAATTATCGATGATGAAGTGTGTGAGCCCGCCAATCTGTGTACGTGTAACATACGCATCATTGATAATGGTGCAGGTGTACTAGCACAGGTATATGTAATGTAATGAGAGTGACATGAACATAGCATAAAGTAAATCGTATGCGAATGCTGACAGGTATACGTATATAACATGATCGAGTCAGTGAATCAATCAATCGACATCCAGCCTTACAACATCACGCACGGTATAATCCATTATACAACATCCTTTGGTCAAGGGTATGGATCAATCATCATAAAACTCATCACGTACGGTAAATCATCGTACGGCGGCATTAAACCATTAAGGATCCTATCAACCTATATGATAATGAGGGTACAGACCTAACGTCACGTACGGCCTATCATTCATGATTCACCACAATATATATATATATATATATATATATATATATATATATATATATATATCCCAGGTAGCATCTATAACCATCTCATATCGGGGGACCGACAAAGGTATCAATCATCTCAATCGACTCGCATCCGTATACCGACATATCAATCAAATCATCATATCACATCGTATGTTCTTTTCATCACATTAAGTCATCTTTATATATACATTCTATCTTATACATCTAATGTCATGCTACCCTAAAACTCATACTTATTCTAGTACAACTACATATCTTCAAGTCATGATTCACATTCACTTTTCATATCCTTATAGCTTTCATCTCATATCACAATACATAAATTCGATCATTCATCTCATCTCTAACTATCTTTTAAACCATATCCCTAGTTTTCAACTCTAGCTTTCTACGACTGTATCCTATAGATTGGTTTCCATCCAAAATTTGCGGGGGTGCTATACGCCATCCACCCGACTTCCTTCGTAGATATAAATCTACTCACTTGTGGATCTTCATATTTAGCTGTAGTCGATGTGCTTCGTCGTCTCGGAATCCACGCAAAGGTACCTAGAATAAATATACAATCGCAATCGCTATTAACATCAAGTCCGGAAAACCAATACGGCACATGATTCGCTCATAGGTTAAAACCTATATCCCACGCATGCAAAACAATCAAACAACCCTTGTTGTTGACGTACAAACGCCCAACAACAAAATACAAATCCAAAAATCAAAACCAAGCATTCCAAAATACGGAAAACATAACCAAAAACATCCCAATGTGCTCCCAGATTTCACTCTAGGCCAAACTAGGGAATTTTGCATATAGGGTTGCTCTAGATATCACCTAAGGGACTCACCAACCAAAATTCATCGAATTCCACCAAAATGTGGCCGCAATATGCGGCCACAATGAATAAATCTACGGCCGGATTACTGCATTAGAGGCTAGGGTTTCAGGTGGGGCTTCTAGGCTGCCTTCTCGTATTACTGTCAGGGGAACTTTATTTACAATGGTCTCGGGTCATCCCAAATCTCTAAATACCATCATTAAATCCACAAAAACCCGATATCGACAAATATAAAGTTCGTATCTTGGTTTCTAATCCGGGTATTGGCCAGTAAAAACAACACTAAGGGTCCTGCAACAGCCACTTCCATCACCGCAACACAATTCAAACCATAACCTCAACTTGGAAAATTCCAAGATCACTAATCCACACTAAATCACATTCTAAACTAAACTAGAATACTAGGAAACTTAAACTAAACTAAATGAAAGAAGATATACCTCATTGGGGCATCTCAAGAAAAACCCTAGCTGTCCTAAGTCTCCAAAATCCAAACTTGTAAGGTCCAATGTGTAGAGAATGAAGTGGGGATCATTTTTAATGAAAGGAGTTTAGGGTTTTGATTAAGATTTTGAGATGAATCTAGGGGGTGAAGGTGAAAGGAGATGAGGAAGAAGAAGGAGATGAAAAATAATGGGGGAGGAAATGGATATGGCTGCCCTCTCTCTCTCTCTCTCTCTCTCTCTCTTCCTCTTATTCTCACCCTCACTGTCATTTAAGCTATGCCCCACTCTCTCTCTCTAATAATTCACTCTCTTCTCTTTTCTTTTCCTTTCCTCACAAATAACACAAACACAATAAAAACGTGTAACTAAAATGTAACATGACATGGTGCACTAACTATGGAAAACTGTAGAAACACGGATTTGGTTTAATCGCGATTAGTAGTGCACTAATCGGGTTAAATTTTAATCTGCATATAATTAATTATAAAAATGCCAAATTCAATAAATATATTTTTAAATGAATAAATCATTTTAATTTCCAATTATTTCACAATTATTGGTATATATTTATACCATTTTATGAAAACCCCAATTTCGCAAATCGGGTAGTTTTCGCGAAATATATTATTTTAATATTAAATTCCAAAATTAATATTTTATATTTTGTAAAATGTTACAATCTTCCCCTCTTAAATAAATTCGGTCCCCGAATTTAAATTTAAACCCCCTAAATAGTAAAACATTTCAAAATTCAACTCAATCAGCGGGGTTCCGAAATCACGGAAGATATTGAAATACTACAGCGCATCGCGTGCGCCTGAAAATGAGTAGAAAACTCAAAATCGAACTCCGTCAAGCGTCACAAAAATCATCAGATTTGCACGCGTATTATCGGAGTTACAATAGAGATACAGATCTCAATATTCACTACTGAAATCCAATATGCACTAGTTAAATACTATAATACGTATATAGTACGCATCCTTGGAAAAATCTTCAAAAACTGAATAAAACACATGCAAAATCTTTTCTGAATCGCCGTGTGATGCGTAACTCACGGCACCAGTGACAGACACTCATTTGTGAAGTAATAATTATATCTACATATGTTTTGCTCAAATATACGTTCCGCCTTTTTGAAATATCCCAAAGGTTCTCTTTTGTAAATGTTCGTGTCGCTCGCGGACACGTAAGAAATAGCGAGACTATAGCTCCTTTGGAAAACCTCATGTTAAACTTTTTATGCATGCAAAGGACTCGGGTACTGTCCTCAGATCAGTCCTGTTCGGCTACTACATAATATAGTGCCCATCATGAAAACAAGGTGCTCAAGAGCAAAATCAGCCCCAAAAAGGCGTATCCAAAAATCACGTGCGTCTGTTGCGCACGAAAATCAAATCCAAATACAAGTGCTACGAATGTACACAAAAGCCAAAACTAAGTGCAACAGGCGTGCACGAAAGTATCTGTCCAGTGCAACGGGTGTGCATGACAACAATATCTAGTGCGTCTTTAGTGCACGAAAATCTCAATCCAGCGCATCCGGTGTGCACAAAATCACATCTCATATCATGCACCCAACATGCGCGAAAATCCAAATCAAGTGTATCTGTCATGCACGGATGAAATCGCACTCAAGTGCATCTGATGCGTACAAAATCCAATATCAAGCGCCTAATATGCGCAAAAATCCAACCCAAGCGCGTCGGGTCCGTAAAAAGCGTCTAGTGCAGTAGTATGCACGAAAATGAACGTCAAGTACAAACGCGCATGAAAACACAAATCTAGTAAAACGAATGCTCAGAGACATAAATCGGGTGCAACCAATGTACGGAGTATAAATCCGGTGCAATCAATGCACGAAATACCCATCTGGTGTAACAAATGTACGGAATGCAAATCTAGTGCAACAAATGCACGAAATGAAAATCTAGTGCAACCAGTGCACGAAATACAAATCCGGTGCATCTAGTGCACGAAATAGCAAATCCAGTGCATCAAATGCACGAAATACAAATACAGTGCAACAAATGCACGGAAACTCATCAATAACTCAAACGCGCATAAAAACTACACCGAGTGTACCAAGGTGCATAAAATCAAAAACGTGTGCAACTACGTGCACAAAACACGTATCAATGCACTACAAGCATATATGAGCTATACCGAGTGCAAAAATCAAATCGAGTGCGTACCCCATGCACAAAATCAAATCAACTGCAACTGTATGAAATCAATGAAATCATGAACATGTGCAGCCAAGGCACAAATTCAATATTAAGGGCAATCAATATGCACAAATCATAAACCAACACAGCGGTGTATAAAACATATATCAAGTGCAATGACTGTGCACAAAATGTAAATATCCAGTAGGTGCAGCTATGGTGCATGAAAAAAGTATCATGAAACTCAATCATCAAAACTCAAATCCAAGCGATATAAGCGTGATACTCGGATCAAAAATGCAAATCGCAACAAATGACATTGAGGTACACCTCCTACAATGTCAAAAAATATCGGTGCACCCAAAAATTGGCAGAGCAAGAACATCCGCTTGCCTCTTGCTCACGGTCTGGCGTCCTCTGTCTCTGCGTCCTCATTTCTTTGTGGATTACCAATCTCGCAATCCGTCGGCTCATCGGCTCGGTCAGGCGTACTAACGGAAACGATTCCGCTCTGACACTCCTCTGGTCATCTCGCGGCCAATTATCATGACCACTCGTAAAGCGATACGTCACTGGCGTCGGCCTCTGACCCTCTGAATACACGTAACACAACTGATTCTCGGTGCAAATCTTATTGCAGCAGTGTCCTGGAAGGCACCTGCTCAATGTCTCTTCCGATCTCATCTATGCCGAACTGTACGGAGGTTGGTACTCTTGCATAATCTCTTCTCGTTCTCTGGACATCTGCGTTCTCAGCACAGCATTTCCTCGCAAATTGGTCCTATCCCAACGCCGTTGTACACATATTGGATCTCTAATCTCGACGGGGAGTAACAACAGCTCGTCATCATCTCGTATGAATCTCTGGTTCCACTCATCTTTATCATCGTCCACTTTGACGTCACGTCTTGCTATTTGCGTACTGCAATTGTTCTCGGCTACAGTCAATTCGGAATCTCTCACATGGACTCGAAATCACGAACTCGGTATTGTAACATTTCAAAAAAATAAAATATTATTTTTGGGAATTTTTTATAATTTAATATTATTTTATTGAATATTTTAATATTTCGGTATAATTAATCCCGATAAATGGGAAAAATTATAGAAAAATTATGGAAAATTCTAAGATAAGGTATTTTATGGAATTATGCCATTTTTAAGTTTTCATGATTAATTATATGCTAAATTAGTGCTAATCGCGATTAAAAATCGCTAATCGGTTTTTTAGCATTTTTGTGTAAAACATGCACATACCATTTTTTTTTACACTTGTGCATTTCTACCATGTTGTTTTGAGGTTACTATTGGTGAGAGAAGGATTTAGGGGAAAAAGAAAAGAAAAGAAAAAGAAAAAGGGAATAAAGAAATAAGTATGGGTGAGAGAGAGAAAAGAGAGGGGTTGTTTTGACTTGGCTTCATCCTCCATTTTCTTCACCATTTCCCTCTTCATTCTCAGCTGCTGCTGCTCCTCATTCCCTCCCCTCTTCACCTCCTCAAATCATCTCAAAAACAACTCCAAAATCTCACCCTCATTTCACTAAAAAAAAGCACAAGCTCAAGGCAAACACATTGGACCAAGAAAGCAAGGATTTTAGCCACTAGGGGCAACTCAAGAAAATTCTTGAGTTGCCAAATGAGGTATTTTTCTGGACCATTAGCTTAATTTTTGTTAGTGTATATGCCCTAGGGGCCATTATTGTATCATACTAGATTGTATATTACTTAATGGAAGCTTGGGATATTCACAGTTGTATATACAATCTTGCTAAAAATAGTAGTATGCTACTTGGTTTGTGTCTACTTTAATACGTGCATATGTTTCTTGTAACGTATCACTTATACATATTAGTAGAGCCCATAGGTTCTTTGCTTGATTACCAGCGTTGTGATGGCAGTCACACTAGTGGGAGCTGGGTAGTCTATAAGCAACATCTTATACAGGTCCCTAGTCGTAGGATTATCGAGACAGGGCATCGATACTCCAGAGTAGACTAGTGTGTACGCTTCTCATCCCAGTTGGGGAGATGGTCTGTCCCATAGCTATCAGTACGTCGTACTGAAGATAGTATACAGGTGCTCATTAGGTTACGGGTACACCGGACATGACTCGTAGGGGAACTGATTGGTTGGTATTATACCCGTCGTCAGTTAACAGTTCCCAGGTGACATGAGTACAGCATAGTCCGCAGACTTGACACTGCTACTTCGCCTCGAGTGTGTCCTACTCTTCTTAGATTGCTACCCTACCACGGCTCAAAGGAGTCGTGCAAACAGGTAGCAGTTGGGTGCAGTCCCGAGCACTTGGAGGCAGTAGTGGTTAGACAGGATTCGTCTCTCCCGGTATTGGGAGATGATATCGCACTGTTCCCTGGCCAGGGCAAGCGAGATATACTGGTAGGTTCCAGTAGCTTCTCAGGGTGTAATGGGCTTCGCTCCGACACGACTTATACAGCTATTAGGGGATGACGCTTGCTGCCCCCTAGGCTTGATATGCGATAGTCTTAGACGAACAGACCGGACTGTATGGAGATTGTCGCATCAGGCTCAGTGGGAGTTTGGATGGGTTTCCTCATCGTCCTTCTTATCGACATCTACCTGGGGACCGTTACGTACAGCTAGTGCCGCTTGCGGTCTGTGGTTAAACCCACTGCCAGCATAGTGTCGAGTCTTTAGAGTCCCACACAGAGAGTTTTCCTGCTCCAGGCGAAACGATATAGAGGTCGTATGGTTTTACGACAAGGGTTCGGACGCGTACGTGTGTTTACGCACGTACGACTTTTCGGACAGGTTTTACTAGCTGGCTTTGGTTTAAGCCAGATTCTAGTATCGGGTTATTGGATTTATACAGTCTAAAGTTTTTCCGTGTTTTCACGGATTGGAGGGGCGTTCTCGTAATTTGTCAGGAAGCTTCTAGAAGAGTGGTGACTTGGGGGGGTAAGGTGGCATTGCATTAAATGAGATTAGTGACTCATTTGTGTGATTCATCCATGCCATTAATGCATCATAAATGCTTAATGACTCATGGAGATGAATCACTCTTATGTATTTATGAAGCATGGTTGTTAAATCTATTATTTCATTTTTGGATAAATAATAACGCTTCATATATATTATGATAGATCATTATCTCATTATCATTCTCATCTTCACCTTCTCTCTCCTCAAGCTCACTCATTCTTCAAACCCTAACCCTAACCTCTCATGAGTTGAGATCAAGGGTTAGCTAGACTAATACTTCCATAACCTCACTCTATATCCCCTAGGTAGCTTAGATTAGCACTTTAAGCAACCTAGTTATCTCAAGTTTAGAGATCAAGCTTGGAGTAGGAGCTTTCGGGTGGATCGTCTTTGACTCGAGGAGGCCGTTGAGGTGCCGATGTTCCAAGGAGCCTACGAGGAGTGGAGGACAGCGATGAAGACCCGAAGGACATGTAACGTGAGGTATAACTTCGAATCCGAGTAGTTAAACCTCTAGATTATAGTTAGCAATGGTTTAGATACGATTCATGCGCTCAAGTCCGTGTTACGAAGCTTTGATAATCGTTTTTCATATATTCCGCCTCCCCGCAAGTTCGTGGGGTGCGTGACATGGACTTACAGTGGTATCAGAGCCAACTAAACCATTACTAGCTTGTTAGCAACTAATTAGAAGTTCGATCGACGGAAAACACGAAAACAAAACCCCGGAAATTCCAAGTTTCTGTTAATTTTAAAAGTGTCTGGAAAAATATTTGATATGCCTTAAAATTCACAGCAGGGAAATATAAGAATTCTGAGAAAACACGAGACCCTAACTCGGCAACTTGGCCGCGGATCCGCGGCACAATGGTGCTTTTGGCCGCGGATCCGCCGCTGAGTCAACTCCGAGTTGACTCGGATTTTCTCTGTTATTCATATATTTTGGTGTTTTGTTTTCTAGTATATTCTGTTTCTATCTAGGTTTCTTCAGTACAGGTTTGCTTTTGGGGTAGACACGGAATATGATATTCGATCGATGTTCTAACATATTTGCTAATTGGGTTTTTATCTGTAATGTTTAATGTGTTCGTAAACCTCCCCTAACTGCTAGTATGTCGGTTGGTAGGGGGTTGCACATTTCTGAAATGTTTACTGTTTGTGTATATGGACTTGATTGGGATGTTGTGATGATTAGCCGGGGTTTGAGATGCGTTTTATATTCATTCATTCGATGTAAATGTAATATGATGTAATATTCTTTTGCGGGGCGCATCCAGGTTGCGGTTGTAGCCACCGTTGTATTATTTATTTTTACTGTTTTTGCTCCTAGGATAGGCCTAAGGTGGGGTACACAAACTACCGGGTACGTCAAAGTGTTTAGTGGCCTACTCACGTTGTTGAGGGAGACTACTTCACTTCGGGTACTTGACGGGTAGTTTGCCGTACCCGTAGGGGTCTAGGGTGGGGTAATGGCTATTCATCACAACCGTGTAATCCGTCTTTTATTGTAGGCTCAAAGCAAATGCGGATTGCTAGTATATCCAATAAAGTTCATCTGTGATCTGGAATGCTTATATTTGCGTCTGACGAATGTACAATATCTATATATGATAGCTATTAGACGCCACTTATGTTTTACACCCGTGCTAGCCCAGCCCCCGTTCTGTCGTTAGTTAAGTAACCTAACGGGTGATGACGGGACCCAGTGACGAATGCGGATGGCATAAGAAGGACGTGGTATTTTCGTTGTTTTCTGCAATGATAAGATAAATGATGGGACGCATTATTTTAATGCAAAGAAAATAAACCAAAGTTGAATCGTTGGAACAAATTTAAAAGAAACCACTCGGTTATTTTAAAAAAAATCAGAATTTTTTAATTACGGAGCTTTAACCACTCCTTTTAAAAAGTATCAGGTTCCTTCGATTATATCAAGTTCACTACGTTCACGGTTTTGCCAAAACCAGTCGTAGCCCTCCGTCATTTCATATAGATAGTCAATAGTATTCAAGCTGTGTTTGTTGGCCAAAGTCAAGGCACAGTGTTTGGTAGCTATTGAATATTTATATGCAGCATAGATAGATGCGTTGGTTTGGGGTAGTCGTACTGCTTTGTTGGCCAAACTCAAGGGTATGTACGGATGGGTTCAAATTAACCAGGATATTGACGGGTAGAACTTGACATGTGACTTATGATTTGTTAGCCAAAGTGAAGGTCATAAGAGCATGGGGCAAAAATATATATCGGGAGTTTCTAAAGAAACTGAAATTTGCAGAGAGATGCATACCATTTTGGAGTTTGATGAATGTTGGTAGGATTCCTTCAACATTATCATACGATGATATTTTGGATCCCGATCCTACTGTGAGTATATACTACTTATCAGGAGATTCTTCACTTAACGATCAATGCTATAAACCAAGTAGGTGCCTAGAAAGGTGTCAGCGGGGTTACGCCCCCAGAGAAAAGAGGTTATTTAATTAAGGAAATTCGCGAAAGCGTTGGAAAACCTCCCTCAAAGTATCAACACTGGCCTGGCTGAACGGTTAAGCAAGTATTGTACGATGAGAATAGTCCTGGCTAATTCTTCTTTTATGGTTTGAGGAAGGATTCGAGAAACAGTGGGAGCCATCTTGTTTAGATAAATTAATAACCACTCTAAACTTGCAAGAGCATCATGCTAATAGTATTTTCTTCTCTCTCTCTCTTAATTGCAGCGACCTTGTGACCACACATAGGTTACATCTAGATAACAAATTAACTGAATCTGACTTATATGAGTGGCAAAAGTCTGTCCAGATGTCCATTGCGTATGACAAGCTGGACTACCCTATTACTACTCAAGATCCCGCCTTCCCAGGTCCAGTTTCCACTGTCGCGGATATGGATATCCGTCAGACAAGGGAAAAAGATAAAGCGAAAGCTAAGTGCCTCGTGTTAGCTTCAGTTGATGGTGTATACCAGAAGCAGCACGAGAAGATGGACTTAGTTTCCATCTTTCTCCATAACAAAGATTTATATAGAGAGCAATCTCATATCGCAAGATATGAGACCTCGAACGAATTAATTCAAGCGAGGTTGGCTGACGGGTCATCTGTAGGGGACAACGTCCTTATAATGACTAGCTATATTGATGAGCTCCAGGACCTGGAGACCACGTTGCAGAACGAGTCAGGTACTGACTTGATTCTACAGTCTCTACCTTCTACCCTGAAAGAAACCAGGGAAGTAGAAGGAAAGAGAAGGGCAAAAGTTTCGGGACTTAAAATAGTAAAAGAGGGACGTTCCTATTGTTATCGAATTGGGCATAGGCAGAATGATTGCAGGGCTTTGGAAGCCAGTAGCCAGGATTCGAAGTATGTTGTGGCTTCGGCTTCGGGTGTGTTTGTAATAGAGAACTGTATGTCAGTTTACCCTACTTCCTGGGTATTGGATACCGGGTCAGGAACCCACATCTGTAATTCTTTACAGGCTCTGAGAAACCGTAGGGTTATCAGGATAGGTGACATGACCCTCACGGTTGCTAACGGAATGAGCATGAATGCTGAATCCGTAGGGGAATATCATCTTGGACTGACAACTGGGCAGATATTGATTCTGCGTAACTGTTTTTATGTACCAGATACGACTTATAATATCATATCTGTATCCATACTTTCTAAAGAAGGATATGATTTTACATTCGTAAATGATGTAGTTCACATCCACCTAAATCAAGTTTTGATTGGGTCAGGTATATTAAAAAACGGGATATACATATTAAATCAAGCTCAGATTTTCAGTGTCCAGAACAGACTTAAAAGAAAGTCTCCGGAATTAAATCAGGCTTAAAAGAAAGTCTCCGGAATTAAATCAGGCTTTCTTATGGCATTGTAGACTAGGTCACATCAATGAAAGAAGGTTGACTAAGTTACATAGAGAAGGATATTTGAATCCGTTCGAATATCAATCTTATGCTACTTGTGAATCTTGTCTCATGGGAAAGATGACAAAGACTCCGTTTACTGGACACGGAGTAAGAGCAAGCGAGCTCTTAGGACTCGTATACAGTGACGTGTGCGGTCCAATGTCTACACATGCGCGAAGCGGTTATTCTTACTTTATTACTTTTACGGATGATTTCTCTAGGTATGGATATGTCTTCTTGATGAAGCATAAATCCGAGGCCTTTGAGAAATTCCAAGAATACAAAAATGAAGTGGAAAAACAAATCGGCAAAAGTATCAAGACACTAAGATCTGATCGAGGTGGTGAATACTTAAGTGCCGAGTTCCTAGGTTACTTAAAAGAGAATGGAATTCTCTCTCAGCTTACTCCTCCATACACACTACAACATAACGGTGTATCGGAGAGACGGAACCGAACCCTATTGGATATGGTTCGTTCCATGATGAGTAACGCTGAGTTGCCACGATCATTCTGGGGATATGCACTAGAATCAGCTGCATACCTTTTGAACCGAGTTCCAACCAAGACTGTGCCTACCACACCATATCAGATGTGGAGTGGGATGAAACCCTGTCTTAAGTATCTTAAGACATGGGGATGTCCAGCTTTTCTAAAAAAGCAGCACGCGGACAAGCTCGAGGCGCGCTCAGTAAAATGCATATTTGTGGGATATCCAAAGAACTCCAAGGGATATTATTTCTATTACATAGAGGAACAAAAGGTCTTTGTTTCTCTTCATGCCTGCTTCTTGGAAACTGAATTTTTGGAAAATCAGAAGAGTGGGAGCACAATAGAACTGGAAGAAATTCCAGAACCACAAGCTATTACTGAAACATTGGTTGAACAAGAAGGTTCAGGAGAACAGGACATCCCGACGCCACTCCGCAGGAGTAGTAGAGGATCTCATCCGCCCGAGAGATACTACGGTTTTCTCATAGACGGGGATAGAGAGGATTGCACTATTGATTATGATGAGCCTACTAGCTTCCAGTAAGCCATTCAGAGCGGCGACTCAGTAAAATGGCTGGATGCAATGCGGACCGAAATGGAGTCCATGTACACTAACAAAGTATGGACTTTGGACGTTGCTCCAGATGGGGTAAAACCCGTAGGATGCAAATGAATCTTCAGAAAGTAGATTGGTGTAGATGGACAGGTTGAAACCTATAAGGCTAGACTTGTTGCAAAGGGTTTCCGTCAAAGACCTGGTTTGGACTATGACGAAACCTTTTCTCCGGTAGCTATGCTAAAATCCATTAGGGTCCTTCATGCTATTGCTGCTTTCCACGATTATGAAATCTGGCAGATGGACGTAAAGACGGCCTTTCTAAATGGAAATTTGGAAGAAAGCGTCTATATGGATCAGCCAGAGGGATTCATTCAGAGTGGGAGCAACGGTAAAGTATGCAAGTTGCTTAAGTCCATTTATAGACTAAAGCAGACATCGCAGAGTTGGAACATCTGTTTTGATGATACTGTCAAGGGATTTGACTTTATCAAAAATACAGATGAACCATGCATATACAGTAAGATTGTAGGAAGAGCTGTAGTATTCCTCGTCTTGTACGTGGATAACATTCTCCTAATAGGAAATGATATTCCTATGTTACAGTCAGTCAAAAGTTTCTTGTCACATAAATTCTCCATGAAAGACCTAGCTGATGCCACCTACATTCTGGGGATCCATATCTATCGTGATAGATCAAAAAGGATGTTGGGACTTTCGCAGTCCAGGTACATAGACACCATATTGAAAAGATTCAGTATGGAAGATTCTAAGTGCGGTAACCAACCGGCTTGCCACGGAATCACCCTCTCCAAAGATATGTCTCCCAAGACTGATTTGGAAAGGGATCGCATGTTGATTATACCCTACGCTTCAGCGGTAGGCTCTATAATGTATGTGATGTTATGTACCAGACCAGATGTAGCATACGCATTGAGCGTAGTAAGCCGGTATCAAGCAAACCTAGGGGAGAATCACTGGATAGCAGTAAAGAACATTCTCAAGTACCTGAAGAGGACTAAGGAGATGTTCTTGGTGTATGGCGGAAAAGACCTCCAGATGGAGGCCTTTGCCGACTCCGGCTTCTAGAGTGACAAAGATGACTCCAAGTCCATGTCGGGTTATGTCTTTACCTTCAATGGAGGGGCGGTCTGTTGGAAGAGTTCCAAGCAGGAGACCGTTGCTGACTCAACAATGGAAGCGAAGTACATAGCTGCTTGCGATGCCGCAAAAGAAGCTGTCTGGATGAAGAAGTTCCTCACAGAACTTTAGGTGGTTCCTTCACTCCAATACCTCCGTATTGCGACAACAACGGCGCTATAGCTTTAGCGAAGGAACCCAGGTCCCATCAGAAGTCCAGACACATCTTAAGGCGGTATCACCTGATCAGGGAGATCGTAGATCGCCGGGAGATCGAGGTGAAAAGAGTAAAGACGGAGAATAACATTGCTGATCCATTCATAAATGCCATTCCTCAGACGCAGTTCGAGAGGCTATTCGAGATGATAGGTCTACGATATGCCAGCTCATGGCCCTAGTGCAAGTGGGAGATTGTTAGTGTATATGCCCTAGGGGCCATTATTGTATCATACTAGATTGTATATTACTTAATGGAAGCTTGGGATATTCACAGTTGTATATACAGTCTTGCTAAAAATAGTAGTATGCTACTTGGTTTGTGTCTACTTTAATATGTGCATACGTTTCTTGTAACGTATCATTTATACATATTAGTAGATCCCATAGGTTCTTTGCTTGATTACCAGCGTTGTGATAGCAGTCACACTAGTGGGAGCTGGGTAGTCTATAAGCAACATCCTATACAGGTCCCTAGTCGTAGGATTATCGAGACAGGGCATCGATACTCCAGAGTAGACTAGTGTGTACGCTTCTCATCCCAGTTGGGGAGATGGTCTGTCCCATAGCCATCAGTATGTCGTACTGGAGATAGTATACAGGTGCTCGTTAGGTTACGGGTACACCGGACTGGACTCGCAGGGGAACTGATTGGTTGGTATTATACCCGTCGTCAGTTAACAGTTCCCGGGTGACATGAGTACAGCATAGTCCGCATACTTGATACTGCTACTTCGCCTCGAGTGTGTCCCACTGTTCTTAGATTGCTACCCTACCACGGTTCAAAGGAGTCGTGCAAACAGGTAGCAGTTGGGTGCAGTCCTGAGCACTTGGAGGCAGTAGTAGTTAGACAGGATTCGTCTCTCCCGGTATTGGGAGATGATATCGCGCTGTGTCAGAGAGCCATTATGCAAAGTCCCTGGCCAGGGCAAGCGAGATATACTGGTAGGTTCCAGTAGCTTCTCAGGGTGTAATGGGCTTCGCTCCGACACGACTTATACAGCTATTAGGGGACTGTCGCTTGCCGCCCCCTAGGCTTGATATGCGATAGTCTTAGACGAACAGACCGGACTGTATGGAGATTGTCGCATCAGGCTCAGTGGGAGTTCGGATGGGTTTCCTCATTGTCCTTCTTATCGACATCTACCTGGGGACCGTTACGTACAGTTAGTGCCGCTTGCGGTCTGTGGTTAAACCCACTGCCAGCGTAGTGTCGAGTCTTTAGAGTCCCACACAGAGAGTTTCCCTGCTCCAGGCGAAACGATATAGAGGTCGTATGGTTTTACGATAAGGGTTCGGACGCGTACGTATGTTTACGCACGTACGACTTTTCGGACAGTTTTTACTAGCCGGCTTTGGTTTAAGCCAAATTCTAGTATCGGGTTATTGGATTTATACAGTCTATAGTTTTTCCGTGTTTTCACGGATTGGAGGGGCGTTCTCGTAATTTGTCGGGAAGCTTCTAGAAGAGTGGTGACTTGGAGGGGTAAGGTGGCATTGCATTAAATGAGATTAGTGACCCATTTGTGTGATTCATCCATGTTATTAATGCATCATAAATGCTTAATGACTCATGGAGATGAATCACTCATATGTATTTATGAAGCATGGTTGTTAAATCTATTATTTCATTTTTGGATAAATAATAATGCTTCATATATATTATGATAGATCATTATCTCATTATCATTCTCATCTTCACCTTCTCTCTCCTCAAGCTCACTCATTCTTCAAAACCTAACCCTAACCTCTCATGAGTTGAGATCAAGGATTAGCTAGACTAATGCTTCCATAACCTTACTCTATATCCCCTAGGTAGCTTAGATTAGCACTTTAAGCAACCTAGTTATCTCAAGTTTAGAGATCAAGCTTGGAGTAGGAGCTTTCGGGTGGATCGTCTTTGACTCGAGGAGGCCGTTGAGGTGCCGATGTTCCAAGGAGCCTACGAGGAGTGGAGGACAGCGATGAAGACCCGAAGGACATGTAACAAGAGGTATAACTTCGAATCCGAGTAGTTAAACCTCTAAATGATAGTTAGCAATGGTTTAGATACGATTCATGCGCTCAAGTCCGTGTTACGAAGCTTTGATAATTGTTTTTCATATATTCCGCCTCCCTGTAAGTTCGTGGGGTGCGTGACATGGACTTACAATTTTTGCATTACTTATACCCCCATGCTAGAGTAGAACCGATATTGTGTGATGTTGTGGACTTAAGGAAAACCTAGTTAGGGTTTATGGGAAATTGAGAGTTGTGTTGTGAATTTGAGCTCAGTAGAGGCTACACAAACACCCTAGTGCTTGAATTAAGACCCAAACCTGAGACTTGAAACCCGGAATACGGATTTAGAAACTGATATCGGAAGATTTGTAGAATCTGTGAAGGTTATATGAGATCTGCTATCACCCCGAGACTTTGAAAATTATTTTGGATTGACAGTGAGATGTGCAGTCACCCAGGAAGCTAGACCCATGACCCCAGCCCCTAACTCCCTGACTCGGCCGCAAATAAATCCATTCTGGCCGCAAATTGCCGCCAGACCAGGGTGGATTTGCCTCGTTTTGGTTCTGTAGCCCCATCTCCACTAATTTAGACCCCTGGCATGTGCAAAATTGTCTAATTTGACCTAGGGTAGAATTTGAAGCCTTTTTCCTAAGTTGCTGTTTTGATTTGTGTTTCCGTATTCCGTATTTTAAATTCTGGATTTGCGTATTAGTGTTTTACCTTGAATTCTTAGCATTTGTACTACGATATCGAGGATTGATTGATGGTTTTGAAAGCGTAGTCCATAGGTTCTAACCTATAGACCTTAGCGTATCGTTTTGGTTTTCGTGTGTTGTTTTAGTTTTGATTTTGTTTTAATGCGATGCGATACGTGTGATGTGTAGGTACCCCATGAAGACTTCGGGACGACAAGCAAGCGCGTGGCGACGTCGACAAATGAAGACGCAAGGTGAGTAGATTATATCTACGGGGGAAGTCGAGTGGATGGCGTATAACACCCCCACAGTCCGAAGTTGGTATACTATATATGTATATATTATATATACATATATACATATATATATATATATATATATATATATATATATATATGATAGCTTTTAGTGTGTCGTGGATATTGAGATTAGATGTACTATGGATAGATTAGGGTTAGAAGTAAACTAGTGTAGTTCCTAGTCGCGAACCCTAGAATAGGTTTACACCCACACGCACACACATGCTTATTTTCTATACTTATACTGTGATGATGAGAATAGTGGATGACATTGGAGATGAGTCGATGATATTGGGCATAGTGCCAAGAGATCGGTGATATGATTTGATTCGTATTTAGGATACGACATGTGATTTTTAGCGGGCCTTTGGACGTGTGTTTCACACACGCATTCATACTTATATAGATGGTATCGATGTGTACTAAACTTAGATCAGTACCCCAGATCATGAGAGATGATGATAAGGATACCAGATAATTGATGTGATGACTGTGATTTTGACCCGTAGCCAGATTTGGGATGCCGTACGACGGATTTACTTACGAGCTATATATTGATGATAGATCCGCACTCATGACTCGAGGATGTCATATGATATACAATATCGTACGCGATACTATTGAGGCGGGATCACCGACTATTGTATTTATATTTATATAAATATCGACTCAGATTTAGGTGGTTTCCATACCCCTCCCGATTGACTTGATAGTTAGATCTGTATTTTGCATAGTAGATGTTAGACTAGACCCGAGTCATACCTATTTCAAAAACTAACGAATCGGGAATATTGTAAAGATATGCAAAAGGGATCCTACGGATATTTTCAAACGACGCATCTTTTCTTAAAACACCATAGCCCTTATTTTACCAAAAATCCTGATTCGTCTTATTTCAAATGGCATAACTGCATGACATATACATATTGATGTAGATTCTTCACTGTTGCGTTGATTATTCGATTTCCGCATATTCATGCTATTCGCATCGTTTTACATTTGTAAATGTGTTTATTGCTATATTACAATCATGCTGTTAGGACACCAGCACCATTATCGATGATACGTATGTTCCACGTACACTGCTTGCCGGCTCACACACTTCATCATCGATAATTGCCATGTCACTACACTGTAGTACTGTTGCATTCAGGATACGACCCTTGCATGGCATACTTGTGTACCTGTATACTGTATATTCATACGTATTCGCACATACAGATGATTCTGGCTTGATTAGAGATTTGGGAACCGCAAGATACTCCTTCAAACTGATTCATTTTAAAAGAGCAGTTTCCCTCAATATGTATATATTACTATTCCAAGTTGCATGATATACTGATATGCTTGCATTCCTTTTACATGTCGCATACATCATGCTTTTGATTATACGCATTGAGATATGTTGTTTCCATGATATTTCTGGATTTGGGAACCGTGGGTATTTTAAAGAGATTATGTAAATGTTTTAAAAAATCCGGTTACCCTTGATATGATATTTCAGTGCGTCCACCATGTGTTTTCTCGGTGCTGAAAGGGACATGTGAAACCCGATTCGAGGAGTTGGATGATCCGCTTGCGGGTACATGGTGGGCCCGGTATGGTACCCCGAGGCGAGAACGGATCTGCTGTGTAGCTAGACGGTGAGCCTGACAGTGGGACCACTACCTACCGGTGATTGCATTTGAGATCGGCGGATATCTGGAGGATACCGACCGGAGTTATGTACGTATGGATACGTCGAAATTCAAGGGTCGAAGCTGGGCACTCGGGTTTTTGAGATGGCGTATGATACATACCTATCAGGGCCAGTCGTGGTGACAACACCTGATAGATCAGTATTTCTGTATCGATACTTGGCACATTGGTTTCATGATATTTTTTTTACTCATATGTATATATAACAGTGGATTAGGACGCTGTTATATATGCCCTTACACCAATATTAGTGGAATGGGACGCTAATATATGTGTATTGATATCCATTTTGATACTTCACCATATTTATTCATGCAAATATACCTCATATTCATGATATGTTATTACCTGAGGCACTGGCACGAGCACTTGGCACTACACACATGTATAGATGTTACATTGCCACCTTATCATGCTTCAGACTTATCCTCTTGAGCTTTATATATATCTGATCGTATTGACCTAGGATTATGTCATGCATTCGATTTTTACTTGTAGATGTTTTCTACTCACGAGTTGGCAACTCACCCCCATTGTGCCACAGTTCTTGCAGGTTTTGCCGTGCAGGTTCCATGGCGGCATTTCTGGCACACTGCTTCCTTTGCGGGTGATTTGCTTGGTAGGTGGGTTCTTTTGCATCAGAACCACCATTGTATATGTATTATTCATTTGTATCTAGAAATTCCATCAACCAAAACTTGTATATTGTTTCAGACTTAGAAATCAGTTGTGTATTATTTCGACCTTAGAGTCGCGCGTTGTAGTGTTATGGTTTTCATATTGATTTTGAGTTTCTTTTGAGTTTTAATCCTCGCCCTTTGGCGTTGTATATTATATTGCTTGCGTGGTTGTGACCGTTGATTGACGAAGAGCTAGCTCCTGCTTGGGGATGCCTTTTATTGTGCATATATATATTATTCTTGTTGCACCCCGTTCGGGGCCAGTATTTACAAAGGAAACTCTGCCGAAATTTTTAGAAAAGATATGGAGGATTTAAAATGCATATTCGGCTTACCTATTTTAAAACCTTGTTTTAAAATCTTGTTTTCTTCACTTCTTAAAACTATTTCTTTTATTTATTACTTAAAAATGGTTTTAGATTTCTGGGCTTTTTGGCTTACTTGGATTAGATGGGGTCCTATAGACTTCATATGATTCAAGTGCCATTCACGGGCTATTTCGGGTCGTCATAGGTATTTTCACCACTCTGTAGAAGATATCTATCCGAACGTTCTCGGGAACCCGTCCCAACCATCGGAGGAATACTCAATACTCGTCCGTTCTCGATCAACTCACAACGCATCTGAGTGAGGTCCTCTACCCGAAACTGGTCAACTCACTGGTCTCCTATCACATGATATCCGGACGACGTTAAACTTTTCGATCGATTCATCAAAGTCCCATAATTTCCCGAGAGCTCAACACTTGAGCAAAGTTTAATAACATCCAGTACATGCCACAGTACCTATAGACTAGCTGTAGAAGGGCAGACCCAAGCCTCATTAATGGCAACGCGGAACTGCCGCAAACCCTAAGGTTCAAAAGCGGTTCCATGGGCATTATGTCGAGTTAGGGTTTCATTCTTCTAGAGGGTCCACAAAATTACTTGCATGTTTTTCCGAATACCTTAAACTAGGAAAAATGGGTTTCTGACATTCGTTCAATTTCTATCGACTCTCAACGTGCCTGTGTGAAGTCTTCTCTAGCTCGAATTAATCAATCTGATGACCTCACATCGGGGTATGCAAACGAACCGTATGTCCTAGTCATTCATCCATGGGTGACTAGCGATCTTCTATCCGATCATCCAATGAACAACGTCATCTCTAGATCGATCTACTCTAGATCTGAATAAGATTCTCCGCACTGGAAATCTTCATCTCAACTGGGCATGCGTCGGCGCATCAAATCTGACGAATCACCTTCGTCTCTCAACTCAGGATAGACTAGCTATCATCTGTCGCATCTCTGCCTGGAAGCTCCAGCGATCTCAGCTAGTAAGCTCTGGAAGCGACATCCCATCAATCTCAGCAACAGCTGGGCCATCTGTCTGCAAGGTAGACGACATCACAATCTCTGAGGTAGGCTGTACATCAACATTCCTCTCAATCTGGCAGCCTCTATCAATGGCTCGATCATACGGTGCAAAACCGAACACTCGCCTCCAATATTAGGTCACAACACAAATACTAACTCGAGACGTCCCGTGTCACCAGAAAACACAATGGTTAGTTCTCGTCCATGACGAGCTCGCCCTGACCGCATCACTAGCAGCAACTCAATCTGCGCTCAAACCATGGTGACAAGAACCTCAAGTATGTATCGATGAAAACAGATTAATGGAATGAAAGGAATCAACAGATTCAGAATGGATACATGATCATAAGGAGGAACGGAATCAATGAGAATATGATCATGGAAACAATTAGAATCAAGGATCTCAAAAGGATGTATAATCATGGGTACGAAGAGAATCACAGATCTCAAAATATGTACATCCTAAGATTTCTTAAGTGGAGTATCGTATCGTAAATATGTCGTGGAACATACATACAGTACGTCACTCTACTCAAGCTACCCACTCCATCAATCAGGGTCAGCCTATGAAACGAAAGTTTGGGTATAATACCCCCTGTTCAAGTCTGAGTTCCGTAAGGTCAAGCCTAGGTCCCGATATAAATTACGTCCCAGACTTCACATAGTCAAACCTAAACTCGAACCAAGGTTAAATTTAGCGCTCTGATACCAACTTTGTTATAACCCGAAAATAATGACTCGTGACCGGCACTTAATTCACGCCACGTCTAAAGGCGTAACGTAAATTAAGTAAGCCAAAGCCCAGAATCTAAACTCTTTAAAAAAAAATAAAGAGGTGAAGTTTTGAAATAAAGGTATAATGAAATCAAAGGTTTTCTTAAATGCATAGAAAAGGGAACATGAAAAATGCAAGTTTATTTTACTAGTTGAAAAACATGTTTCGTCTTTTAAAAATTTGGGCAGCACCTCATTTGTATATTTTGATCCAAAACTACATATACATAATAATGATAAAGGCATCCCCAAACGGGAGCTAGCACTTCGCCAATCGGCGGATTCATCACAACGCAAGTAATGAAACAAGTATACGACGCCCAACGGCGAAGATCCACACAAAAGAAAAGTAGAGCGAGACATAAACTGTCACGACCCGAAGGTACGGAACGTGACCGACACTTAAATTACGAAACGTCTAAAGGCGTAACGTAATCTAAGTAAGCTGAAGCCCAGAAATCTAAACCATTTAAAAGAAGAAGTGTAGGAAAGCATGTTTTAAAAGCAACATCAAATTTCTTAAAAATTCGGCAGAGTCTCCTTTGTAAAAACTGGCCCCAAACGGGTACAAATAAGAATATATACATAAGCAATAATAAAAAGGTATTCCCAAGCGGGAGCTATCTCTACGCCAAAAAGGCGGAAACAACCACACAATGCACTAAAATATACAACGCCGAAGGGCGAGGCTCAAAACACTAAAGAAAATAAATCCACCAGAAAACCATAATAATACAAACGCGACTCTAAGGTCAAAATAAAAACAACTGGTCTTCTAAATCTATCAAGTAATACAAGTCTGGTTGATGGAGCTTACTAGATAAAAATGAAATAATAAAAGTACAACGGCGGTCCTGATACAAGTGAACCAACCTACCATGCAAATCACCCTGAATGAAATGGTGTGCCAACAAGCCGCCAAGGAAACCTGTACATCGAAACCTGTAAGAAAAATTGGCACAACGGGAGTTGCCAACTCGTGAGTAGAAGACATCTACGAGTAGAAATCGTATGCACGACGCTCTCCTAGGTCATAATAATTTACTTAATATAACTCTAGTCATCTAGTAGTAGCAGGGTAATAATCTATGCGTAAATGAAATGCTCCGTGCTCGTGTCAGTGCCTCAAGTAGTAACATGTCATGTGTATGAGTATGCATGCACCATGAATGTAAAACAATCAACCATGAAATCTGGATATATCTGTATAAGAAATCTTTAACTTGTATCATAGTAAAACTTGTATGGTAATCTGAAAGATCATCAATGAAATTCATAGAATTCCGTGTCAAGCATCAACACAAAACATGTAAATCTCAAAGTCTCAATACCTCATGGTCTCAATATCTCATAGTCTCAATATCTCGGGCTCCGTCAGTCCGGATTGGCACATATCATCAAATCTCACGACAACGGTCGGTATCCTCCGGATATCCGCCGTGCCAGACATCACCGGTAGGTAGTCTTCCCCTGCCAAGCTCATCGTCTACAACTCGAGCTTCTTGCCCCGGGGTACCATACCGGGCCCACCATGTACCCGAGACGGTTCATCCACTTCTCGAATCGGGTCTCGAAATCCAACAGAAAACATGAAATCTCATGGTGGACGACACATACATCACGAGAAAACCGCGACTTGTATTTTATAATGAGAGGGAGAGAGAGATAAGTTTTTATATATATTCTTGCGGTTTTCCCCAAAATCCAGAAATCTCATAGAAATCCAAAATCCCAAAATCATGAGTAAGTAATAATGAGTATCGGCATAAGCCCCACAATACTGCATAGTAATATGAAAATGTAAATGCATGAAGTGTCTAAGTAATAAATGCAATGTATAAACTAGCACATAAGAGTAGTCACACAATATTATATTGGACTAGCATTTAGCTGATATATCAATAAAAAGATAATATGTTCTAAAGTGTACATGACATGGCAATTACCGATGGTGATGTGTGTGAACCGGCAAATAAGTGTACGTGGATCATGAGCATCATCGGTAATGGTGCTGGTGTCCTAACAGGAAAAGTTTCATATTAACTAAAGAAACTTATATATGAACATGCAATGCGATAATTACAATCTAAATATAAGGGTGAATGTGTATTAATCGAACATTTAGAATATACATATCTAACTACAAACTATCTGACTCGAGCCTAAACTAGTATCTATCTAACCCACTAAAGAACTAAACTAAAAAAACGAGTCGATAAGGAGTAAGAATCCACCTAATGTTTGAGTCGATATCTCTTGTAGTCGGCGATCCAGCCTCAATAGCGTCACGTACGTAGTACGACTTCCTCGAGTCAAGAGTACGGATCAATCATCACATCCATGCCTCGTACGGTAAAATCCATCGTACGGCTGCCCAAATTCGGGGCACGGGTCAACTATCAGATATATACACCATCGTTCGTATAGTATCATCATCAAACAATATCATGATCAAGGGTACTGTACTATAATCGCATACATCCTAATATCATCAAACATATATCATCGTCTGTGTAAATATACATCGTCAAATGATCCACTAAAATATCATGTTATATATCATATCATGATTAAGTCACATATTACAATCCGGGTTCTATTCTAGAGTCTCGTAAATTCCAATGTCATCAACACATATTATCGTTTATATAAATATATTTTATATAATTTCATTACCCAACGATCCGCTACTATCATAACACATCTCATATCATAACTCGATCATATATCCAATAAATCACGGCATCAAGTCTAGTCATATCGACTCATCCCCAAGTATCATATAATACCCTCGTATCACGTATATATGCTATATATGTATATATATACATATATATACCTACACACATCCCGACACACACACACACACACACACCAAGTTAGGTTTAGGTGTGTGCGTGTGCGTGTGTCTACAAGAAACTTACGAATTCCTTCCAAGGCAATCATCCTCTGGTTAAGTCTTTCTAAATTAGTGTAGTCTAACCTAAAGTCTTCAATAGGACCTTACTCGCCAAGAATCTAAGGTCACGTCCGACTTCATAATAACAGTACGTAATATCCATATTCTACGTTTGCGGGGGTGCTATACGCCATCCACCCGACTTCCCTCGTAGATATACATCTACTCACCTGGTCCTTGTCTGCCGAAGTCGATGCCGCCATCCTCTTCTTCATCGTCCGAAATCCACATGAGAGGTACCTATACGCAAACATATATAACATCGTAAACCGAAATCACGGATAAAACCAAAACGACGCACGAACGCGCATAGGTTCAAACCTATAACCTGCTCATGCAAAATGACGAAATAACCCTCGGCTTCGGCGTTCAAACGCCGATTGATCGAGATAAAACACAAACGTACAAATCGTAGTTCCAAAACTCATTAATTATAATATAAAACAGGCTTTAAATCATTAAAACCTTAAAATCAATCAAATCGTTCTATTTCGCAAAACCTAGAAAACGTCAATTAACCGTTTCATATTAAAACTTGATGTTTAAACGAAACTAATGGTCATAATATTCACTAAATATCATAACTAGCTTATATAAACCATTTCTATAATTTATTCTCATCAATTTGTATTAAATCCTAAATTCTAGTTTGCAAAAATATCAAATTTTAACACATTTTAAAGCAAAATTCACAATTCAACAACTAAGCATGGTTTTACATGAACTAATGTATTAAACTACAATTTATAATGTTAATAATGTCATGAAACCCTAATTAGATTTTAATCCAAATTATTTGACCAATTTCTAAAAGCCAAGTTAGCAAAATTAGCATATTTATCATAATTTTAAAGTAAAAACTAGCAACTAGTAACTAGATTATGTTTTACATTCAATTAACAAGTTAATCTCCTCATTAACACCATAATCTAATGATAGCAACCCTCATCATAATTTTATCTCACCAATATACATGATTTATAAAAATCTAGTTTACCAATAGCTTAATTTGAACAATTAAAATGTAACAATTAGTAATTTAACAATTTAGATTAGATTTTACATGTCTTTATATGTTAATCCACTCATTAAAACCATGAACAATTGATAAAAATTCCCACTTGAATTTTATCTCATCTATTTATATGTGTTATAAAAACCTAGTTTTCAAAATTGTTTAATTTAAACAATTTTGAAACAACAATTTACAATACAACAACTACACTAGATTTTTCATTTCTTAAAATGTTAAACCACTTATTATAACCCTACTCCATTAATAAAAACCCTAATTTTATTTTAAAAACCCTTTCTTGAAATTTTAATTTAGCAATTAGAACCAATTTAAAACCTAATTAAACACTTAATAAGCTAAATTAAGTAATTTACTAACAATCAAACCGAAAGGCTTAGGATTATACCTCAACATATGAGATCCAAACATGAAAACTTGCCTCCAAAAGAATGATTTTCTACTCCAAGATCCATGCTAGATGAACAAAGAATAGTGGGTATAGCTTAAATTAGGAATTTGTGATGTTTTTTTTTTTATTGATTTTTGATGGATTTTTGGAGATTTTTTATGCAAAAATGATGTGGGAAAATTGGGGGCTGCCCATGGAGGTGGCTCGGCCACACTATGAGAGAAAAAGAGAGAGAGTGAAATGAGTGTTGAATGGTGTAGAAACTTCATGAATAAAACCCATACTTTAAGTCTTTTATTTAATTAATTAATTTATTTTCTTTTCTAAATCAACCCTAGAAAAGTCTAGATCCATGGAAAAATTTGAGAACTGTTACACACTTGTTTTAAATTGTCATGGTTCACTTTGCAAAATTAACCCATTTCAAATTTGTAATTTTCACTAATTTAATGTATAACTAAACCTTATGTTAATATTAGAATTTAATTAATCACGGAAAATATTTTAATAAACTAATAATTTATAAGAGACTAAATAAACACTATTTACTGGTAATTATATAGTTAAAATAAGCGTATTTAAATCTATATTGAAAAATAATTATAATTAAGTTTTACGGAAAATACCGTTTATTTTACCGATTATCAGAAAATTCACCTAAAGGATTTTATTTATCTAATTATTTATTCATTTATTTTTAAAACGTTACAATCTTCCTCCTTAAAAAAATTCGGTCCCCGAATTTAAATTAAAACTCCCCCAAATACTAAAACATTTAGCAAAACACTCAAATCGTCGGGGCTCCGAAATCATCATTACATAACTAAAATCAACTCCGTTAAGCATAAAGCAATGAACGGAGTTATGGTGAAAATACCATGTCAAAGTCCAATACGAAAATCAACATGAAATACATCAAAACTATAACTTGTATATAGTGCGCATCGTAGTAAAATCGTCCGAAC
Source organism: Agapanthus africanus (assembly GCA_030015575.1). Taxonomy (NCBI): domain Eukaryota; kingdom Viridiplantae; phylum Streptophyta; class Magnoliopsida; order Asparagales; family Amaryllidaceae; genus Agapanthus; species Agapanthus africanus. The sequence goes on from JASDDO010000029.1 coordinate 215,316,005, forward strand.
ATCAGAATAGTGAAGCATGCAGAAACACCTAGGTACTGGTCTCCGGACAGTCCTGCTCGATTATTAAACCAAAGTAAATATCATAAAAACGTACTGCTCAAGATGAAATCAGCCTCAAGAACAGCATAGAAAAACACCACGTGCGTCCGGTGCGTATGAAAATCGAGACCAAATACAGAAGCCACGGATATGCACAGAAACAAAACTGAGTACAACGGGTGTGTAGAGTTACTAGGCACACTAACGAGGCTCAACGAGGCATCGACCATGCCAAAATTAAATTTTTATGTGCCGAATAACACTAAGCAAGATCGTTAACTAGAGTTTAGGCGAATCATTTAGCAAGTAAACAACTTTATTCTAAAGGGAATACGAAATACAACCTTTGTAGATCGGTCATTCACTTCTAAAGCTCCTTGATGAAGTCCCTTCGCTGCGATCAAGCTTCTCCCGGACTCTTGCATGGCTTTAGGACGCAATGGATGCGACCTTGCTTGAAATCTCCGAGGCCGAAGATGATCTACGTCGAGAGAATTCCAACTCAAGCTCCTACTTCACTAACTAGAGAAACAGTGAAGTAAACACCCTAAACTAAAGTGCCAGTCTAGTAGAGGATGGAGAAATAGGAAGTGGGTTCTCTTTAGAATTTTGTTTCTCACACTCTTTCTCACTTTGGATCAAACCCTAGTTTTCTTTCTCCTTTTCACAATGAAGAAGATGAACAAAAGAAAGAGGAAAGGATAATGATCAAGTGAAGTTCCTAACCATGGTGAGAGAGTATCATATACTAACCCTTGTAGAGACTTTACCATAGCTAAGTATAAATGGTTAGGTTAAACAAAGATCTAAGGTAAAACAAAACAAGTGGACTTTTTCAAAGCTACCACAAGCTTCTACAAGCTTCATGCTTATGAAAGAAATTCCACTAATTTGTAATTACCTTAAATAAATGTAAACCACCATTTAAAAATAGAATGGTGTGTGTCTTGTACACCCATGTTTAGTGTATCATCAACCATGATATAAAACAAAACACTTTTAATATATATATCATATATATATACATATTCAAGTGTGCAAGTGTGAGAAAAACCATAAAGTGAATAAGTGTTAGCAAATGTAAATTAGTATATCTAATATACAATTATACACTTAGTTATTAAATCAACACTTGACTTAATAATCCGGTCATATCTCATATAACCGGCTAACATCCATCGTATCGACTTATCGAATCAACGCTTGATTCGATAACCCGGTCATATCATATATGACCGACCGATACAAAAAGTCGCGAGAATAGAATACGGTATCACATACATGCATTTATTCTCGGTCTCGCACATATCACATACGTTCTCCTATTTCGTTTCGCCTGAGCCAGTAAAACCTCTGTGTAGGACTCTAAAGACTCGTCAATACGCCGACAGTAGGTGATGATCACATCACGCACCCACAAGCCGTCAGCGGTACTAGCTAGACGTAACGGCTACCCGGGTATTGAGCGATCAGAAGATCGGCAAGCAAGCCCGCTCCAACTCCTGTGAAAGCCTGCCGGCAACACTTCCCGTACAGTCCGGTCTCCTCGTCTGATATGTCGCATATCAAGTCTGGGGGTGGTAAACGTCAGACCCCAATAACCGATAAGTCGTACCGATGTGAGGCTTATAACGGGTCGAGAAACTACTGGTAACACTTACCAGTAAATCTCTGAATCAGCCCTGGTCAGGGACTTCCCTGTTACGGCCAATCGAGTACAGCGCAACATCAACCCCCAATACCGGGAGAGACGAAACCCCTCCTATCGCTCATTGCCTCCATGTGACTCGGGACTGTACCTAAAAACCACCGTTTTGCACGCCCTCATGGACGTGGTAAGGTGGAAATCAAAGCACAGTGGGAATCACACGAGACTCTATGACGATCTCGGGTCTACAGACTAACCTGCGCAAGTGTCACCAGAGAACTGCCATCTGACGTGAGGTATAATACCATCTGGGAGTTCTCGGCGAGTCCGTCCAGTGTACCCAGTCTCCACTGAGCACTCGCATACCATCTCTGATGTCAAACACCAATGGATATGGGATCATCCATCGCCCATCTCATGGGTCAAGAAGCGTATACGCTAGTCTACTCTGGTATATCGATACCCTGTCTCGATACACCCTCGACTAGGGACCTTGAAGGATGTACTTATGGACTACCATGTCCCCACTAGTATGATCCGCATCATAGTCCAGGTAGTCAAGTACACATCCTAAGGGCTTTATCAACATGTAGCCATCAGACAGTATAAAGAGACAAGTATACATGTTAAGATAAAGAGCAACCAGATAGCATACTATCATATCGAGCAAAAAAGTCCTCTCTATATATGTCCAAGCATCCAATATAATATACATCATCTGTACAATACTGGCATCTAGGGCATACATACAACTAACAATCTCCCACTTGCACTAGGGCCAGCTGCTGTAGTATCGCATACCGAGCATCCCGAAGAGTCTCTCAAACTGTATCTGGGGAATGGCCTCCGTGAGTGGATCCGCTGTGTTGTTCTTCGTGTCATCCCTCCTGACCTCGATCTCCCGGCGATCAACTATCTCCAGGATCAGGTGATACCGCCTCAGAATATGCCTGGATCGCTGATGGGACCTGGGTTCCTTGGCCAAAGCCACCGCTCTATTGTTATCGCAATACAAAGGTATTGGATATTCAATGGATGGAACCACTCCAAGTTCAGTAATGAACTTCTTGATCCAGACAGCCTCTTTGGCAGCATCGTTGGCAGCGATGTATTCAGCCTCCATCGTCGAGTCTGCCACGGTTTCCTGTTTGGAACTCTTCCAGCTAACCGCCCCTCCGTAAAGGGTAAAGACAAATCCCGACTGCGACTTAGAGTCATCCTTATCACTCTGGAAGCTCGAATCGGTAAAGGACTCCACTTGGAGTTCTCCGTTACCATACACCAAGAGCATCTCTTTAGTCCTTCGTAAGTACTTGAGAATGCTCTTCACAGCTGTCCAGTGACTCTCTCCAGGATCAGCTTGATACCTACTCACTACACTTAGTGAGTATGCTACATCGGGTATGGTACATAGCATCGCGTACATGATAGAGCCTACAGCCGAAGCATAGGGTATCCCTTGCATGCGAGCTCTCTCCAAATCAGTCTTGGGAGACATCTCTTTGGAGAGAGTGAGCCCTAAGATCATGGGTAAAAAACCCACGTTTGGACTCTTCCATACTAAACCTCTTTAGTATGGTGTCAATGTACCTGGATTGGGACAATCCCAATATCCTTTTAGATCTATCTCTATAGATCCTAATTCCCAATATGCAGGAGGCATCACCAAGATCTTTCATTGAGAATCTTTGTGATAAGAAGAGCTTCACCGATTGCAGCATAGGAATGTCATTTCCTATCAAGAGTATGTCGTCCACGTACAATACGAGGAAGACAACCTTACTCTCTGCCATCTTCTTGTAGATACAAGGTTCATCTATGTTTTTGACGAAATCAAACTCTTTGATAACGACGTCAAAGCAGATGTTCCAACTCCGCGATGCATGCTTTAATCCATAAATGGATTTAAGCAGCTTGCACACCTTCCCACTGCTCCCACTATCTACGAAGCCCTCTGGCTGAGTCATGTACACACACTCTTCTAAATCACCGTTTAGAAAGGCGGTCTTAACATCCATTTGCCAGATTTCGTAGTCATGATATGCAGCGATGGCAAGCATGATCCAGATGGATTTAAGCATAGCCACTGGAGAAAAGGTTTCGTCATAGTCCATACCTGGTCTTTGACGAAAACCCTTTGCAACAAGTCTAGCTTTGAAAGTCTCCACTTTCCCATCTATACCAAGTTTTTTCTTGAAGATCCACTTGCTCCCAATGGGTTTTACCCCTTCAGGAGCAACTTCCAAAGTCCATACTTTGTTGGTGTACATGGATTCTATCTCGGACCGCATTGCATCCAGCCATTTCACTGAGTCCCCACTCGTGATGGCCTGCTCGAAGCTAGTTGGGTCATCATCAACCATGATGCAATCCTCACTCCCACCATCCATGAGAAAACCGTAGTAACTCTCAGGTGGGTGAGGAACCCTACTAGATCTGCGGAGTGGCTGAGCTTCGTTGGGAACTACCGAATCCTCTGGTTCTACTAAATCTTCAGTTACAGTTTGTGTATCTGGAACCTCTTCCAGATCTACCACTTTGCCACTAATTTCTTTTGCAAGAAATTCCTTTTCCAAAAAGGTGGCATATTGAGAAACAAACACTTTTTGTTCTTCAGCGTGGTAGAAAAAATATCCTTGGGAATTCTTAGGATATCCCACAAACTTGCAAAGAACTGACCGTGCCTCGAGTTTGTCTGGATTTTGCCTTTTGACATAGGCCGGACAACCCCATATCTTAACTCGTTTAAAATATGGTCTCTTCCCACTCCATATCTCATATGGCGTGGTAGGTACAGATTTAGACGGAACTTGATTCAATAGGTATGCTGCTGTCCCAAGCGCATAACCCCAGAAGGAAATAGGTAACTCAGCTGTACTCATCATCGAGCGTACCATATCTAATAGGGTGAGATTCCTCCGTTCCGATACACCGTTGTGCTGTGGTGTATATGGAGGAGTCAGCTGAGAGAGAATCCCATTCTCTTTTAGGAAGTCCAGGAATTCATTGCTCAAGTATTCACCTCCTCGATCAGATCGTAGGATTTTAATACTTTTTCCGGTTTGGTTCTCGACTTCTTGTTTATATTCTCTAAATTTCTCAAAAGCTTCTGATTTATGTTTCATCAGGAACACATATCCGAATCTAGAGAGATCGTCAGTGAATGTAATGAAGTACGAAGAACCATCCCTGGCATGTGTAGACATGGGACCGCATACATCACTATGTATCAGTCCCAAGAGTTCGGTAACTCTTTCTCCGTGTCCCGTAAACGGAGTTTTGGTCATCTTGCCTTTGAGACATGACTGGCAAGTGTCATAAGATGAAAATTCGAACGGTTTCAAGTATCCATCCTTATGCAACTTAGCTAGCCGTGTTGCATTTATATGACCGAGTCTACAATGCCACAAGAAGGATTCGTTCAGTTCTGAACTCTTTCTCTTGTGTGTGTTTGTTATGCTCAGAACTGTTGATTGATTTAGAACATAAATGCCATTGCACATCGTGCCTGATCCGACCAACTTTTGGTTTAGGAAAATGTTCATAACATTATCCTGTAATACAAAATTATATCCCTCTTTACTCAACAAAGAGACCGATATAATGTTGCATATCAGGTTCAGCATGTAATAGCATTTGTTCAGAATCAATGTATTACCAGTTGGCAATACAAGGTGATATTCCCCGACGGTTTTAGCTGCAACAATTTCACCATTTCCAACCCTTATGTCTTTATCACCTTCTCCAAGTTCTCTACCTTTCCTAAGCCCATGTAACTGATTACATATATGGGATCCTGACCCGGTATCTAATACCCAGGACGTAGAGGAAATGGAGAAACAGTTCTCTGTAACGAACACACCCGAAGAAAATGCATCAACATGTACTTTCTTCATTCGGGTGGCATGAGAATCCTGGTATTCCCCTTTATTCTGTTCAGTTTTATAACTCTTATAAGAAAGAACGGAACCAACGTTCCCCAGCACAGTATAACATGCGGGTTCGGTCAATACATCCATATTATTATCTTTATTAAGGCATGATATGGTCGCTACCTGGAGAGAGAGAGAAGAAAACACTTTAGTGTATGCTCTTGCAAGATCAGATTGGTTATTATCTTATCTAATCAGGATGGATCCCACTGTTTTTTATCAAATCTTCCTTCAAACCCTAAAAGGAAAGACTAGCCGGGATTAATTACACCCTACAACTTCGCCAATCTTTCAGCCAGGCCAGTGTTGGTACTTTGAGGGAGGTTCCCCGTGCTTTCGCACGGACCTAATTAAAGTAAACCTCGTTTTTCCAGAGGCGTAATCTCGTTGACACCTTTCTAGACACCTACTTGATCGGCTAATTGTCCTGTGTAAAACTCTTCCAGGAGTAACAATTACTCACAGTGGGTATCGGGATCCAACTATCTCATAGAAGGTATGCAATCTCATTGCAAATCTCAACACTTGAAATTCCCGATAATATTTTGCCCCTAGCAATTTATGACCTTAACATAGTCAACAAATCATAATTGCTAGTCAAGTTCAACCCGTCATTTCCCGATTGAATTAAACCCACCTGCACGACCCTTAACATAGTCAATAAAGTCGTACAACTACCCTAATCCAATCACATCTCATGTTTTAGCAGATAAGTACTAATTAGCTACCGCACACTACGCCTTAACATAGTCAACAAACGTAGCACGAATACTAACTAGTCTTTATCTGAAATGACGGAGGGCTACGTAGGTTTTTCAGAAAGCCATGAGCGTAATGAACTTGATATCGTCGTAGAATCATGTGAAATTTTGAAATGGAGTGTTTTTGAGGCTTTCATTAGTTTTGCTAAAGAGGTCACTCCCGGTGAAGGGATCTCGGCTCTTTCCTCATCGAATAAGGTGTAGGACATATCATATATATCACTGTGCAAAGCAAAACTCTAAAAGCAATCAAAAGACAAATTGAGTTTTGTAGCATCTGCCAGTTTCGCTAAAGAGGTCACTCCCGGTGAAGGGATCTCGGCCTTTTCCTCATCGAATAAGGTGCATGGTATATCATATATACCGCTATGCAAAGCAAAACTGTAGCTACCCTTTTTATAAAATTTTGATTCTATAACATCTTTTAGGTTTCTTTTCTTTCATTAATCAAATTAATGAAGTCCCATCATTTAAGTCACCTAAATATCACAGATAAATACGGCGTACACTTATGCCATCTGCATTCGCCTCGATGTCCCCTCGTGCACCGTTAGGTTAGGTAACTAACGGCAGAGCAGGGCAGGGCTAGCGGGGGTGTAAAACATAAGTAACGCCTATATAATATATCATATATACTATATACAGTATTTATCACAGAACATCAAATGATCACATCACAAATATCGCAGCAGAAGAAATATATGAAACATTAGATATACTAGGACGTCCGTGTTTTATTTTGAGCCTCTATAAAACACGGATTCCACGGTCACGATGAATAGCCAAACCCACACCCCTGGACCCCTACGAGAGCGGCAAGCAACCCTTCCAATTCTAGGGTTAGGATACCCGGACTCGACTCCTCGAGTTGGTCTCCCACTGGACCCTAGAACCCGGTTACTTGTGCTCCCCTCCTTGGGTCTATCCTAGTACGGAAAAGTAAATAATATACAAAAGGTGACATCAACCTCGACCCGGAAGTTCCCCAATAAAAGAATATTACATACATTTAAATTTTATATGAATGAAAATAAAAACTCTCATCTCATATAAAACCCCCCGGCTATTCAGAACGCGACGATCCAATATAACATATCGAGCAACACAGAACATCACATGTCATCAACGCAAGTAAATATGCGCATCCCAATTGTCGTTGACATATAGCAACGAAACTGGCGATATCACATATTACACTTACGGTCACAGAAAAGAAAGTGTAAAACTACAACATTTGGAATCCACAATCTCTTTAGACATCGTAAATCCGAAATATCACATATTTCGCATTTTATGCCTAACATGTATGAATTCCACATATTGTATCACATTCCAGATAAATAGACAGTATTAAACTTTCTGATCGAATAATCAAATACTCAAGATTTCCATAATAGCTCAACACTTGAGCAGAGTTTAAAGATTCCAGAATACGTCACAGTAGCAACGGTCCAGCCGTAGAAGGGTCAAGCCAACGCCTCACATGTGGCACGCCGTACTACCCCAAACCCTAAGGTTCAAAGGGCAGTTCAAGATGGTCATATAATCGAGTTAAGGTTTGTTGTCTTCTAGAGGGTCCGTCACATTTCTTGCACGTTTTTCCGAAAGATTTAAACCCGAGAAAAATTCAACACTTGAATATTTTTTCGTGCCGGGAAAAGTTGAGTTAATGATATCCGTTCGAACATTTTAGTACTTTCTAAATTATCCGGAAATACATAACAAAATTAAATTCTCCGATCGAATCGATGGTTACAAAATGAACCCCTGAATACTCAACACTTGAGTCAGTTTAAAAATACCCATAAAATAACACAATCAGAAACAAGAATTACTGTGCAAACAAAATGTCAACGTCTCACTGTACGGCCGCGGTTCCGCGGCACAAGCAGGGTATTGCCGTGGAACCGCGGCGGTCCGTACCGATTACGTCATAATTTTTGCGCCGTAATTCTTAGAAATCCCTGCTGTATTTTTTAAGTATTTTTAATTCTAAAAAAACCCAGTTTTTTAAAAATTGTACAGAGAGGGGTTTAAATTGACGTCTTCGGGTTCGATCGGGGTTTTAACTTCGTTAACACATCGCCTAATGCTCTAGCTAGGCTCTGATACTACTGTAGGGTTACTAGGCACACTAACGAGGCTCAACGAGGCATCGACCATGCCAAAATTAAATTTTTATGTGCCGAATAACACTAAGCAAGATCGTTACTAGAGTTTAGGCGAATCATTTAGCAAGTAAACAACTTTACTCTAAAGGGAATACGAAATACAACTTTTGTAGATCGGTCCTTCACTTCTAAAGCTCCTTGATGAAGTCCTTTTGCTGCGATCAAGCTTCTCCCGGACTCTTGCATGGCTTCACGACGCAAAGGATGCGACCTTGCTTGAAATCTCCGAGGCCGAAGATGATCTACGTCGAGAGAATTCCAACTCAAGCTCCTACTTCACTAACTAGAGAAATAGTGAAGTAAACACCCTAAACTAAAGTGCCAGTCTAGTAGAGGATGGAGAAATAGGAAGTGGGTTCTCTTTAGAATTTTGTTTCTCACACTCTTTCTCACTTTGGATCAAACCCTAGTTTTCTTTCTCCTTTTCACAATGAAGAAGATGAACAAAAGAAAGAGGAAAGGATAATGATCAAGTGAAGTTCCTAACCATGGTGAGAGAGTATCATATACTAACCCTTGTAGAGACTTTACCATAGCTAAGTGTAAATGGTTAGGTTAAACAAAGATCTAAGGTAAAACAAAACAAGTGGACTTTTTCAAAGCTACCACAAGCTTCTACAAGCTTCATGCTTATGAAAGAAATTCCACTAATTTGTAATTACCTTAAATAAATGTAAACCACCATTTAAAAATAGAATGGTGTGTGTCTTGTACACCCATGTTTAGTGTATCATCAACCATGATACAAAACAAAACACTTTTAATATATATATCATATATATATATATATTCAAGTGTGCAAGTGTGAGAAAAACCCTAAAGTGAATAAGTGTTAGCAAATGTAAATTAGTATATCTAATATACAATTATACACTTAGTTATTAAATCAACACTTGACTTAATAATCCGGCCATATCTCATATAACCGGCTAATATCCATCGTATCGACTTATCGAATCAACGCTTGATTCGATAATCCGGTCATATCATATATGACCGACCGATACAAAAAGTCGTGAGAATAGAATACGGTATCACATACACGCATTTATTCTCGGTCTCGCACATATCACATACGTGCTCCTATTTCGTTTCGCCTGAGCTAGTAAAACCTCTGTGTAGGACTCTAAAGACTCGTCAATACGCCGGCAGTAGGTGATGATCACATCACGCACCCACAAGCCGTCAGCAGTACTAGCTGGACGTAACGGCTACCCGGGTATTGAGCGATCAGAAGATCAGCAAGCAAGCCCGCTCCAACTCCTGTGAAAGCCTGCCGGCAACACTTCCCGTACAGTCTGGTCGCCTCGTCTGATATGTCGCATATCAAGTCTAGGGGTGGTAAACGTCAGACCCCAATAACCGATAAGTCGTGCCGATGTGAGGCTCATAACGGGTCGAGAAACTACTGGTAACACTTACCAGTAAATCTCTGAATCAGCCCTGGCCAGGGACTTCCCTATTACGACCAATCGAGCACAGCGCAACATCAACTCCCAATACCGGGAGAGACGAAACCCCTCCTATCGCTCATTGCCTCCATGTGACTCGGGACTGTACCCAAAAACCACCGTTTTGCACGCCCTCATGGACGTGGTAAGGTGGAAATCAAAGCACAGTGGGAATCACACGAGACTCTATGACGATCTCGGGTCTATAGACTAACCTACACAAGTGTCACCAGAGAACTGCCATCTGACGTGAGGTATAATACCATCTGGGAGTTCTCGGCGAGTCCGTCCAGTGTACCTAGTCTCCACTGAGCACCCGCATACCATCTCTGATGTCAAACACTAATGGATATAGGATCATCCATCGCCCATCTCATGGGTCGAGAAGCGTATACGCTAGTCTACTCTGGTATATCGATGCCCTGTCTCGATACACCCTCGACTAGGGACCTTGAAGGATGTACTTATGGACTACCATGTCCCCACTAGTATGATCCGCATCATAGTCCAGGTAGTCAAGTACACATCCTAAGGGTTTTATCAACATGTAGCCATCAGACAGTATAAAGAGACAAGTATACATGTTAAGATAAAGAGCAACCAGATAGCATACTATCATATCGAGCAAGAAAGTCCTCTCTATATATGTCCAAGCATCCAATATAGTATACATCATCTGTACAATACTGGCCTCTAGGGCATACATACAACTAACAGGGTGTGCACCAAAAATATCTGTCAAGTGCAGCGGGCGTGCACGACAATAATATCAGGTGCATCTAATCTGCACAAAACCCCGATTTAGTGTATCTGGTGTGCACAAAATCGCATCAAGTGCGCCAAGTGTGCGCAAGAATCTCAATCAAGCGCACATGGTGCACGAAAACATATACCGAATATCAAAATCAAAATCACAGTACGGAAAGTGCATGAAAACTATGTCGAAGCATACGTCAAAATCATGTGCAACCCATATGCACGGAATCAAATCAATATCTCAAAATATATAAAACCAAATCGAGTGCACTGGGTATGCACAAAACAACATCAATACCACTGATATATGAAACACGAATAGAGTGTAATGAATGTACACATTGGAAATACCAATCATAGAACAAAATCCTCAAAATACAAAAATCCGAACAACGGAAATGTGATATTCGAATCACCAATCGTAAATAGTAACACCGACGTCGATGTGCTCCTCTTCCCTCTAGTGTCGACTGATTCGGACTCGTCTCCTCATAGCTGTGCTGACTGCGCTACAAACGGCTATGCTCAGATCTAGAGTCTCCTACGTAATCTATCCCCTCACCCGATATCTGGACTATGTTAAACTTTTCGATCGATTCATCAAAATCCCATAATTCCCCGAGAGCTCAACCCTCAAGTACTGTTTAAAAATATCCAGTACATGTCCCAGCATCTGTGGACCAGCCGTAGAAGGGCAAACCCAAGCCTCACTAATGGCACCGCGGAACTTCCGTAAACCCTAAGGTTCAAAGGTGTTCTCATAGTCATTATGTCGAGTTAGGGTTTCATTCTTCTAGAGGGTCCATAGAAATACCTGCATGTTCTTCCGAATACTTTAAACTTGGGAAAATGGGTTTCTGACATTTGTTCCAACCTTTTAACTTCGTCTGAACGACATGTGAATACCCTTCGTCCGCATGCTAAACAGTGCCTCGATCCTCAAGAACAAACGATACCCTAACGGTCATCGCATTCGAGCCGCAGCTCCTTCTGCTCGTGCGACCGTGGTAACAGAAACCACCATCCGATATCGACGAAGATAGATCAAAGGAACGAATAGAATATGGTGCAAAGAAATGTATATCCTAAGGCTTCTTAAGCAGAGTAGCGTATCGTAAGTATGCCGCGGATCATACCCACGGTACGTCACTCTACCTAAGTCACCTACTCCATCAACCAAAGTCAACCTAGACTTAGATAAGGGTTAAACCTAGCGCTCTGATACCAACTTTGTCACGACCCGAAGGTATGGAACATGGCCGACACTTAAATTACGAAACGTCTAAAGGTGTAACGTAATCTAAGTAAGCCGAAGGCCAGAAATCTAAACCATTTAAAAGAAGAAGTGTAGGAAAGCATGTTTTAAAAGCAACATCAAATTTCATAAAAATTTCGGCAGAGTCTCCTTTGTAAAAACTGGCCCCAAACGGGTACAAATAAGAATATATACATAAGCAATAATAAAAAGGTATCCCCAAGCGGGAGCTAGCTCCACGCCAAAAAGGCGGAAACAACCACACAATGCACTAAAATATACAACGCCGAAGGGCGAGGCTCAAAACTCTATAGAAAACAAATCCACCAGAAAACCATAATAATACAAGCGCGACTCTAAGGTCGAAATAAAAACAACTGGTCTTCTAAATCTATCAATTAATACAAGTCTGGTTGATGGAGCTCACTAGATACAAATGAAATAATAAAAGTACAACGGCGGTCCTGATACAAGTGAACCAACCTACCATGCAAATCACCCTGAATAAAATGGTGTGCCAACAAGCCGCCAAGGAAACCTGTACATCGAAACCTGTAAGAAAAATTGGCACAACGGGGGTGAGTTGCTAACTCGTGAGTAGAAAACATCTACGAGTAGAAATCGCATGCACAACGCTCTCCTAGGTCATAATAATATACTTAATATAACCCTAGTCATCTAGTAGTGGCAGGGTAATAATCTATGCGTAAATGAAAAGCTCGGTGTTCGTGTCAGTGCCTCAAGTAGTAACATGTCATGTGTATGAGTATGCATGCACCATGAATGTAAAACAATCAACCATGAAATCTGGATATATCTGCATAAGAAATCTTTAACTTGTATCATAGTAAAACTTGTATGGTAATCTAAAACATCATCAATGAAATCCATAGAATTCCGTGTCAAGTATCGACACAAAACATGTAAATCTCAAAGTCTCAATACCTCATGGTCTTAATATCTCATAGTCTCAATATCTCGGGCTCTGTCAGTCCGGATCGGCCCATATCATCTAATCTCACGACAACGGTCGGTATCCTCCGGATATCCAACGCGCCAGACATCATCGGTAGGTAGTCTTCCCCTGCCAGGCTCATCGTCTACAACTCGAGCTTCTTATCCCGGGGTACCATACCGGGCCCACCATATACCCGAGACGGTTCATCCACTCCTCGAATCGGGTCTCGAAATTCAACAGAAAACATGAAATCTCATAGTGGACGACACATACATCACGAGAAAACGGCAACTTGTATTTTAAAATGAGAGGGAGAGAGAGAGAGAAGTTTTTATATATATTATTGCGGTTTTCCCCAAAATCTAGAAATCTCATAGAAATCCAAAATCCCAAAATCATGAGTAAGTAATAATGAGTATCGGCATAAGCCCCACAATACTACATGATAATATGAAAATGTGAATGCATGAATTGTCTAAGTAATAAATGCAATGTTTAAACTAGCACATGAGAGTAGTCACACAATATTATATTGGACTAGCATTGTTTAAACTATCACGTGTACGTGACATGGCAATTACCGATGATGATGTGTGTGAACCGGCAAATAAGTGTACGTAGATCATGCGCATCATCGGTAATGGTGCTGGTGTCCTAACAAGAAGAGTTTCATATTAACTAAAGAAACTTATATATGAACATGCAATGCTATAATTACAATCTGAATATAAGGGTGAATGTGTATTAATCGCACATTTAGAATATACATATCTAACTACAAACTATCTGACTCGAGCCTAAACTAGTATCTATCTAACCCACTAAAGAACTAAACTAAAGTAACGAGTCGATAGGGAGTAAGAATCCACCTAAAATCTGAGTCGATATCTCTAGTAGTCGGCGATCCAGCCTCAATAGCGTCACGTACGTAGTACGACTTCCTCGAGTCAAGAGTACGGATCAATTATCACATCTATGCCTCGTACGGTAAAATCCATCGTACGGCTTCCCAAATTCGGGATACGGGTCAACTATCTGATATATACATCATCGTTCGTATAAGATCATCATCAAACAATATCATGATCAAGCGTACTGTACTATAATCTCATACATCCCAATATCATCAAACATATATCATCGTCTGTGTAAATATACACCGTCAAATGATCCACTAAAATATCATGTCATATAAGTCACATATTACAATCCGGGTTCTATTCTAGAGTCTCGTACATTCCAATGTCATCAACACATATTATCGTTTATATAAATATATTTTATATAATCTCATTACCCAACGATCCGCTACTATCATAACACATCTCATGCCATTACTCGATCATATATCCAATAAATCATGGCATTAAGCCTAGTCATATTGACTCATCCCCAAGTATCATATAATACCCTCGTATCATGTGTATATGCTATATATATATATATATATATATATATATATATATATATACACCTACACACATCTCTATACACACACACACACATACACCAAGTCAGGTTTAGGTGTGTGCGTGTGCGTGTGTCTACAAGAAACCTACGAATTCCCTCTAAGGCAATCATCCTCTGGTTAAGTCTTTCTAAATCAGTCTAGTCCAACCTAAAGTCTTCAATAGGACCCTACTCGCCAAGAATCTAAGGTCACGTCCGACTTCATAATAACAGTATGTAATATCCATATTCTACATTTGCGGGGGTGCTATACGCCATCCACCCGACTTCCCCCGTAGATATACATCTACTCACCTGGTCCTTGTTTGCCGAAGTCGATGCCGCCATCCTCTTCTTCATCATCCGAAATCCACGTGAGAGGTACCTATACGCAAACTTATATAACATCGTAAACCGAAATCACGGATAAAACCAAAACGGCGCACGAACGCGCATAGGTTAAAACCTATGACCTGCTCATGCAAAATGAACAAATAACCCTCGATATCAGCGTACAAACGCCGATTGATCGAGATAAAACACAAATGTACAAATCGTAGTTCCAAAACTCATTAATTATAATATAAAACAGGCTTTAAATCATTAAAACCTTAAAATCAATCAAATCGTTCTATTTCGCAAAACCTAGAAAGCGTCAATTAACCGTTTCATTTTAAAACTTGATGTTTAAACGAAACTAACGGTCATAATATTCACTAAATATCATAACTAGGTTATATAAACCATTTCTATAATTTATTCTCATCAATTTGTATTAAATCCTAAATTCTAGTTTGCAAAAATATCAAATTTTAACACATTTTAAAGCAAAATTCAAAATTCAACAACTAAGCTTGGTTTTGCATGAACTAAAGTATTAAACTACAATTTATAATATTAATAATGTTAGGAAACCCTAATTAGATTTTAATCCCAATTATTTGACCAATTTCTAAAAACCAAGTTAGCAAAATTAGCATATTTATCACAATTTTAAAGTAAAAACTAGCAACTAGTAACAAGATTATGTTTTACATTCAATTAACATGTTAATCTCCTCATTAACACCATAATCTAATGATAGCAACCCTCATCATAATTTTATCTCACCAATATACATGATTTATAAAAATCTAGTTTACCAATAGCTTAATTTGAACAATTAAAATGTAACAATTAGTAATTTAACAATTTAGATTAGATTTTACATGTCTTTATGTGTTAATCCACTCATTAAAACCATGAACAATTGATAAAAATTCCCACTTGAATTTTATCTCACCTATTTATTTGTGTTATAAAAACCTAGTTTTCAAAATTGTTTAATTTAAACAATTTTGAAACAACAATTTACAATACAACAACTACACTAGATTTTTCATTTCTTGAAATGGTAAACCACTTATTATAACCCTACTCCATTAATAAAAACCCTAACTTTATTTTAAAAACCCTTTCTTGAAATTTTAATTTAGCAATTAGAACCAATTTAAAACCTAATTAAACACTTAATAAGCTAAATTAAGTAATTTACTAACAATCAAACCAAAGGGCTTAGGATTATACCTCAACATATGAGATCCAAACATGAAAACTTGCCTCCAAAAGACTGGTTTCCTACTCCAAGATCCATGCTAGATGAATAAAGAATAGTGGGTATAGGTTAAATTAGGATTTTGTGATGTTTTTTTTTATTGATTTTTGATGGATTTTTGGAGATTTTTTTATGCAAAAATGATGTGGGAAAAATGGGGGCTGCCCATGGAGGAGGCTCGGCTACACTATGAGAGAAAAAGATAGAGAGTGAAATGAGTGTTTAATGGTGTAGAAACTTCATGAATAAAACCCATACTTTAAGTCTTTTCATTAATTAATTATTTTATTTATTTTCTTTTCTAAATCAATCCTAGAAAAGTCTAGAACCATGGAAAAATTTGAAAAAGAATTTTGCATATTACACACTTGTTTTAAATTGTCATGGTTCACTTTGCAAAATTAACCCATTTCAAATTTTTAATTTGCACTAATTTAATGTATAATTAAAACTTATGTTAATATTAGAATTTAATTAATTACGGAAAATATTTTAATAAACTAATAATTTATAAGCCACTAAATAAACACCATTTACTAGTAATTATATAGTTAAAATAGGCGTATTTAAATCTATATTGAAAAATAATTATAGTTAAGTTTTACAGAAAATTCTGTTTATTTTACCGATTATCAGAAAATTCACCTAAAGGATTTTATTTATTTAATTATTTATTTATTTATTTTTAAAACGTTACATAAACCCACCAAGCGAACATAAACCCTCGCTCTAAGTCTCGCAACCACAAGTCTCACTAAGTCTCATTACTTTTACAAATACATGTTTCTGATTTGATGGAGTTAACTAGATACAACAGGAATGATAAATACAAGAGGGGTACATCCAACATGTACCACCTACCAAAGCAAAACACCCGAATGCAGCCGTGTTCCAGCGATGCCGCTACTGATCCATGCGATCAATCTGCAAGAACTGTGGCACAACGGGGGTGAGTTGCCAACTCGTGAGTAGCCAACTCGTGAGTAGAAAACATCTACAGGATATCTAGGGTATCCATATCTGCATATGTGCCAATAATATAATCAATGCCAATCTGCATGTGGCCCATATCCAACCATATAATCAATGCCTGTATGCATGTGGATCTCGTCCACGTGTCAACCAATGACAAAACAACATCATGCATGTAAATATCATAAAAATATATACATGAAGGTATGAGGATATAAATCAACGTGTGTCCCTCGCGACTCATCAAAATCATGGAATCTGAGTGTCCAGCAGCGACACTCGAAACATCATGAAACCCGTGTCCAGCATCGACACGTAAATCCTCATATCTCGGGCTCCGTCAGTCCGGATCGGCCCTTGGGCTCCGTCTGCGGGATCAGCCCGCGGGCTCCGGCAGAACGGGTCGGCCCATATCCATCTCTCAACTCCGGTCGGTATCCTCCGGATAACTGCCAGGTCCAACCAATCACCGGTAGGTAGTAGTCGCTCTGCCAGGCTCATTGTCTACTGCACAATAATCCGTTCTCGCCCCGAGGAACCATACCGGGTCCACCATGAACCCGCAAACAGATCATCCAACTTCTTGAATTGGGTTTCTAGCACACGTCTCAGAACCGATAAAACGCATGGTGGACGCACTGAAATATCATATCAAGAGAAACCGGGTTTTATACTTTCTTTTGAAATAACCACGGTTCTCAAATCCAGAAATCTCATGAAAACAACATATCTCAATGCGTGTAATCGTAAAGCATGATGTATGCGACATATAACAGAATGTAAGTATATCCGTATATCATGCAGCATGGATTAGTATAAGCCGGCCAATCTGTGTACGTGTAACATATTACCGTGTGAGTGAAATAGCGATTATCGATGATGAAGTGTGTGAGCCGGCCAATCTGTGTACGTGTAACATACGCATCATCGATAATGGTGCAGGTATACTAGCACAGGTATATGTAATGTAATGAGAGTGACATGAACGTAGCATAAAGTAAATCGTATGCGAATGCTGACATGTATACGTATCTAACATGACCGAGTCGGAGAATCAATCAATCGGCATCCAGCCTCACAACATCACGTACGATATAATCCATCGTACGACATCCTTTGGTCAAAGGTATGGATCAATCATCATAAAACTCATCACGTACGGCAAATCATCGTACGGCGGCATTAAACCATTAAGGATCCTATCAACTTATATGACAATGAGGATACGGACCTAACGTCACGTACGGTGTATCATTCAAGATTCACCACAATACACACACATACACACACACACACACATATCCCAGGTCACATCCATAACCATCTCATATCGGGGGACCGGCAAAGGTATCAATCATCTCAATCGACTCGCATCCGTATACCGACATATCAATCAAATCATCATATCACATCGTATGTTCTTTTCATCACATTAAGTCATCTCTATATATACATTCTATCTTATACTTCTAATGTCATGCTACCCTAAAACTCATACTTATTCTAGTATAACTACATATCTTCAAGTCATGATTCACATTCACTTTTCATATCCTTATAGCTTTCATCTCATATCACAATACATAAATTCGATCATTCATCTCATCTCTAACTATCTTTTAAACCATATCCCTAGTTTTCAACTCTAGGTTTCTACGACTGTATACTATAGATCGGTTTCCATCCAAAATTTGCGGGGGTGCTATACGCCATCCACCCGACTTCCCCCGTAGATATAAATCTACTCACCTGCGGATCTTCGTATTCTGCTGTAGTCGATGTGCTTTGTCGTCTCGGAATCCACGCGAACGTACTTACGATAAATACACAATCGCAATCGCTATTAACATCAAGTTCGGAAAACCAATACGGCACACGGTTCGCTCATAGGTTAAAACCTATAGCCTACGCATGCAAAACAATCAAACAACCCTTGTTGTTGACGTACAAACGCCCAACAACCAAATACAAATCCAAACATAAAAACCAAGCATTCCAAAATACGGAATATATAACCAAAAACACCCCAATGTTCTCCCAGATTTCACCCTAGGCCAAACTAGGGAATTTTGCATATAAGGTTGCTCTAGATATCACCTAAGTGACCCACCAACCAAAATTCATCGAATTCCACCAAAATGTGGCCGCAATTTGCGGCCACAATGAATAAATCTGTGTCCGGATTACTGCATTAGAGGCTAGGGTTTCAGGTGGGGCTTCTAGGTTGCCTTCTCGTATTACTGTCAAGTGAACTTTATTTATAACGGTCTCGGGTCATCCCAGATCTCTAAATACCTTCACTAAATCCATAAAACCTGATGTCGACAAATCTAAAGTTCGTATCTTGGTTTCTAATCCGGGTCTTGGCCAGTAAAAACAACACTAAGGGTCCTACAACAACCACTTCCATCACCACAACACAATTCAAACCATAACCTTAACTTGGAAAATTCCAAGATCACCAATCCACACTAAATCACATTCTAAACTAAACTAGAATACTAGGAAACTTAAACTAAACTAAATGAAAGAAGATATACCTCATTGGGGCATCTCAAGGAAAACCCTAGCTGTCCCAAGTCTCCAAAATCCAAACTTGCAAGGTCCAATATGTAGAGGTTGAAGTGGGGATCATTTTTAAGGAAATGAGTTTAGGGTTTTGATTAAGATTTTGAGATGAATCTAGGGGGTGAAAGTGGAGGGAGATGAGGAAGAAGAAGGAGATGAAAAATAATGGGGGAGGAAATGGATATGGCTGCCCTCTCTCTCCCTCTTCCTCTTATTCTCACCCTCACTCTCACTTAAGCTATGCCCCACTCTCTCTCTCTCTAATAATTCACTCTCTTCTCTTTTCTTTTCCTTTCCTCACAAATAACACAAACACAATAAAAATAACGTGTAACTAAAATGTAACATGACATGGTGCACTAACCATGAAAAACTGTAGAAACACGGATTTGGCTTAATCGCGATCAGTAGTGCACTAATCGGGTTAAATTTTAAACTGCATATAATTAATTATAAAAATGCCAAATCCAATAAATATATTTTTAAATGAATAAATCATTTTAATTTCCAATTACTTCACAATTATTGGTATATATTTGTACCATTTTACGAAAAGCCCAATTTCACAAATCGGGTAGTTTTCGCGAAATATATTATTTTAATATTAAATTCCAAAAGTAATATTTTATATTTTCTGAAATGCTACACCTAACCATTATCTTTAGCCTTGGTTAAGTCTCTACATAGGTTTATATATGATATTTTCTGACCCATGGCCACAAGGGTTGATTCATTCATCTTCTTCTTCATCTCCATTTTTTCTTTCTAGCTTTGAAAGAGGTGAAAAAGAAAAAAGAGAAAAATTATTCTAAAGTGAGAAAAATTCCTATTTCACCAATCTATACCAAACTATCCATTTAGTATAGGTTGTTTCTTCACTAGTTCATCAATTTGTGAAGAGATAGCTTGAATTAGCGATTCTTCGACGTAGATCATTTTCGGGCTCGAAGATCTTTAAGCAAGCTTGTTCCTTTCGCCTAGTGAAGCCTAAGGAGAGTCCGGGAGACCACTACTTGGAGCTAAGGGACTACTACATGGAGCTTTAGATGTTAAGGGCCGGTCTACAAAGATTGTATTCTTTGTTCACTTAAAGTAAAGTTGTTTACTTGCTAAGTTAAACCCTAATTCTCTAGTTAGATCCTAGGTTCGGGCTTGCTCGGCACCCTAAATTTTTAAAATAGTATACTTGATGCTTGCCGAAATCGTGTCGGGGTGCTAAGCGAACCCAACAGTGGTATCAGAGCCAAGCTAGAGCATTATGAGTAGCCTAGACGACGTTAAAGTGTTCGATCGAACTCCGAAAAACCGATTTTCCATGCTCTCTGGAAATTTTTCGAAATGTTGGATTTTTCCAAGTTAAAAATATTCAGAAAATAGTGCAGGGTTTTCTATGGATCCACAAGAAAAACGACGGCCCAACTCGACCAAACGACCGCGGAAGGGCGGCCAAAACAAGCTTTTGTAAGGCTATGCCAGCGCCCCGGCTATCAATCCATGGCCAAACGTGGAACAAAAACTTTAGAAAACCGGCGCTAACGGAACCCTAATCGACGGGTCGTACCATTAACCCTATACTAGCTAACTATAAAGAGTTTAGAGAGGTTATACCAATCGATCCGTGTCCTTCGGTCTTCGACCTCTGTCCAAGCTCCTCACGGCTGCCTCGATGATGTTTAGTATCCGGTCTCTCTCGTCGAAGACGATCCACGTCGAGGATTAGTAATATGGGCTCCCGCTTCAAAACCGAAGCAACTCGGGCATCCAATTTGCTAGCCTAGATGCCAAAGATGAAGTAGAGAGTGTGCGAATTCTTTGCCTCAAAATATCCATGGATTCTCAAATCATGAGAGGGTATTGATGGAGGTGACGAAGAAACCAAGTGGTCGAAGTTGTGAGCTCTAGTTTTTAGCTTAAGAAAAAGCAACTGAAAAAATAGTCTCTTTTGTTTTTTTTCCGTGTGAGATGTGAGATAATTGTGTGAGCAAGTGAAGAAATATCCAAGCACCAAATATCTCATCAAACCCGACTCCATGAGTCACCAAATGCACATGTGCCACCATCAATGCATACTAGACCCAACACCATGAGTCACCAAGTGAGCACATGCACCATGAATGCCCAAGGCCAAAACTCATACTCACAATTTCCACCAAATTAAACATTAAACTAAATGTTTAATCAAAACAAAGAAAAGAAATGGCATCTTGAAAAGTCAATTCGTAACGAATTACAAGAATACCCCTCATCTGTACATACATACCTGCATCCGTATTCCGACCGAATATGAATACAACGAAATGAAAATAATCCAACAATATAATACTAGGATCCGGCTTAAACCAAAGCCCACTAGTATTATCCGTCCGATCATGATCCGTGCACAAGTGCACGTATATGATCGAACCTTGCCATAAAACCATACGACCTCTACAACGTTTCGCCTGAACCAGAGAAACCCTCTGTGTGGGACTCTAAAGACTCGTCAATACGCTGGCGTGGGTTTAATCACAAGCACGTCAGTGGCACTAGCTGTACGTAACGGCTACCCAGGTATTGAGCGAAAGGGAGGCCGACGAGCAAACTCATCTTGAAACCCTACTGAGCCTGACAGTGACAATATCCGTATAGTCCTGTCCGTTCGTATATGAGTATCGCATATCGGGTCTAGGGGGTGGATAAAGTCAGACCTCTAATAACATGATATTTAGTGTCGGTATGAAGCCCATCACCACCTGAAAAACTACTGATCCGAATCAGCAATTCTCGACTACCTTGGCCAAGGATTTCTAGTGATGGCCACCCGTGCACACCACGACATCAAACCCCAATACCAGGAGAGACGAATCCTCTGACGATCCGCTCACTGCCTCCATGTGGATCAGGACTGTACCCAACTAAAACCTGTTTGCACGACTCCTTTAAGCCGTGGTAGGGTAGTAATCAAAGCACAGTGGGAACTCACACGAGACAAATAATAATCTCAGTTCGATAGACTAAACTGTACACATGTCGCCAGGGAACTGCTATCTGATAATAGGTATAATACCAACTAGCATGTTCTCGGCGAGTCCGTCCGGTGTACTCATAACCCAATGAGCACCTGTATACTGTTGGATATAGTGCTCTCAAAGTCAATTATTGGATCGCAGGTACATGATTGCAATGATTGAGGGAGACCTATACCGATAGGATAGTCTTACTCAAGATGATAGTATGCTATCTGGTTTGCCTTTATCATCATGTACAGCTTTTGGTGACATGATCACTATTACACGTTGATAGAGCCCTTAGGATCCTGCTTGACTACCAACAGTTTGATGGCGATCATATACGTGAGAGTTGGGTAGTCTATAAGCACATCCTTAAAAGTGGTCCCTAGTCGTGGGAGTTTCGAGACAGGGCATCGATACTCCGGAGTAGACTAGTGTATACAGTCGAGACCCCGATGAGGGGCGGTGGCCGGTCTCACAAGCCACTGGTGTCAGTTGGTTCACCTAAGATGTATACAGGTGCTCATTGGGTTATGAGTACACCGGACAGGACTCGCTGGGAACCTGCTAGTTGGTTTTATACCTAGTGTCAGATAGCAGTTCCCTGGTGACATGTGTACAGGTTAGTTCATCGACCTGAGATCGTTATTTGTCTCGTATGAGTTCCCACTGTGCTTTGATTACTACCCTACCACGGCTCAAAGGAGTCGTGCAAACAAGTTTTAGTTGGGTACAGTCCCGAGCCACATGGAGGCAAGTGAGCGGATCGGTAGGGGATTCATCTCTCCCGGTATTGGGGGTGAGATCGCGCTGTATCTAAGAGAGACATTACACAAAGCCCTCGGCCGAGGCAGGAGATTTACTGGTAGGTACTCCAGTAGTATCTCAGGGTGTTCAGGGCTGCCCCCCGACACTACTTATACCGCTTTTCGGGGTCTGACATTACCAGTCCCCTAGGCCCGATATGCGATGCTCATAGACGAACGGACCGGACTATACGGATATTGTCACTGATAGGCTCAGTAGGGTTCCAGGATGAGTTCGCTCATCGGCTTCCCTTTCGGTCAGTACATGGGCAGCCGTTACGCACAGCTAGTGCCGCTGATGTACTTGTGGTTAAACCCACTGCCAGGGTATTGACAAGTCTTTATAGTCCTCCACAGATAGTTTCCCAAGTTCGGGTGAAACGTTGTAGAGGCCGTATGGTTTTATGGCAGGGTTCGAACATGCACGTGCATTTGTGCACGTGTCATATTTCGGACAGATAATACTGGTGGTCTTTGGTTTAAGCCGGATCCAAGTATTATATTGAGTCGGAATATTTTAGTCTCATCGTATTCTTTTTCGGTCGGAATACGGATACAGGTATGTATATACAGGTGAGGGGTATTCTCGTAATCCGTTATGAGATTACTTTAGAAGATGCATTTCTTTTTGGTTAATCATTTTAGTTTAAATGATTAAATGGATTTGGAAAGTGTGACTCATGTAATGAGTCATTATTCTAGCATGTTCACTAATGACCCATGGTAATGAGTCATGTAGTGAGTCATGGTTGAGTTAATGACTTTTGTTTTGGGTAGGATATTTTAGGGTTTTGTATGGGATATTTTTGTAAGATATTTACTTAGTTTTTCCAACACAAAACCTAATAAATACCACACCAAAAATAAGTGGACAGCCAAGGGCAAATTTTGGTGCTTGGTTATTTTGCTCACTAGAGTTTCCTTGAGCTCACAATTTCCAACTCTTTGCATCTTCTTCAAGCTCCACCATACCCCTCTCATGTGATGAGAACCCTAGGGTGTTTGATACAAAGTATTCCACTTATTCTCTACTTCATCTTGGACATGTCGGTTAGCATACTTCATGTCCGAGTTGCCTCGGTTTAGAGACGGGAGCCCGCATAAAGACTCGTTGACGTGGTGCCACCTAGACGAGGAAACAGGAGATCGGAGTTGCCGCGAGGAGCGTGGAATGATGGTTAAAGACCGAAGGACACGGATCGATCGGTATAGCCTTTCTACCCTCTTTACAGTTTGTTAGTTCAGCGTTAATGGCAAGATTCGGGTTATAGTATGCGATAGCGCCAGTTGTAAAAGTTTTTGTTCCGCGTTTGGCCTCAGATTGACGGCCGGGGCGCTACCGTAGACTTGTATATACATCTTAGGTGAACCAGCTGACACCATTGGCTTGTGCGATCGGCCACCGCCCCTCGTCGGGGTCTCGATCCGTATACACTAGTCTACTCTCGGAGTATCGATGCCCAGCCTCGAAATTCCCACGACTAGGGACACTTTAAGGATGTGCTTATAGACCACCCAACTCTCACGTATATGATCGCCATCATACTGCTGGTAGTCAAGAAAGAATCCTATGGGCTCTATCAATATGTAATAGTGATCTGTAATGTCACCTGAAGCATGTACACGATGATCAAGAAAAACCAGATAGCATACTATCATCTCGAGTAAGACTATTCTACCGATATAGGTCCTCCCTCAATCATTGCAATCACGTGCCTGTGATCTAATAATTGACTTAAAGGCACTATAGCCAACAATCTCCCACTTTCACTTAAGGATAATTATTGCGGTGTCACATACTCACAGCCCGTGTGATACCGAACGCCCAACTTCTCTACTAATCAGTTTCACAAAGCTCGTTTGTAAAACTATTGTGTTCGAGAAATAGCCTCAGTGAGTGGATCCGCTCCAATGTTTCTTTCTATGTATCTCTTCATCTCAAGTTCGCGGAGAAATCCATCTCCCGAAATGAGAAATACCTGTCTTAGAATATGTCTGGATTTCTGATGGGACCCAGTTCACAAATGAACTCCAAATTCAGCAAACTTCTTAGACTGTATCGTCCACTGAATTTAATCAGTATCCTGCGCCATGCCTCCCTCAGTCTCTGCTTGGACCACCTGTCCAAACTACCGCCCCTCAAAAGAGGGTAACTCTGACAGTCACTCTGTCATCCAGGTCACCTTAGAAGCCTGGAATGATAACCGTCTCCCGAAGGAGACTGTCGTTATCAAATCCCTAGAACATTCACTTATGTTCATAAACTGCTTCCGAACGTTTCTCCAGGATTGGATTAATATATCAACTTATTGCATCTAGTGCAAAAACAACATCTGGTGTGGTACTTGACATCTCATGATTGACTCAATTGCCTAAGCATGTGATATGCCAATCATGCACATCCCTCTCCCCTTTAGTCTGTAAGACACCTTTAGAGAGGGTGACTCCATCACCTGCAGGTACACCACCATGCCAGGAGTCGTCCATTCTAAAACACCTTTAGAATACTGTCTAAGTACCCGGATTGCGAAACTACCCAAATCTAGATCTAAAACCATAGATCTAGTAACTAGAATGCTAGATATAATATTCATATCCCTTGTGGAGAAACCAGTGTGTGACAACCACAGTATAACCGATTGTGGTATAGGAATTTCACTTCCTACAATATGTATGTCATCCAAACACTAGGATATCACACCCTACTACCTTCTTAACAGATCCATCTCCTATTCTGATGAAGTCAAAGCCCATGACTGTAATCGTATATTTCTTTGCCGTCTCTCCAAATCCCTTTATTTGTCTTTACTCATTATTTTCTGTACACCACCCTTAGGATAAATGGTTTTCTTCCTTCCCTACCGTTCGGCACCAACCTATGGTTTGGAATAAGACTATCCAATAAGCGTAATAGGTGTACTCTCCTAATCCTTGGAGCCTTCGCAACTTGAGAGAAGGTAAAGATAAAAGACAACTGAATAATCCTTATGCTATTTCTCCTGAACCAGAATCCATCCTCGAACTGGAACAAGTTCCTTCGAGTACGATGGATTATCCAATAACTGTGGATCTTCATAGTGATATGGGGTGTTATGGAGAAATCCAAAGGTGAAGTAGGAGTGGCGATGAAATATGTGGTTTGGTCGTGAATGATAGCAGTCGCAATTCACTTTGCCCGCTTTCTAATCCCTTTATTTGTCTTTACTTATTACCTTCTGTACACCACACTTAGGCTAATTGGTTTTCTTCCTTCCCCACCTTTCGGCACCTGCCTATGGTTTGGAAGAAGACTATCCAATAAGCGCAATAGGTGTACCTCTCCTAATCCTAGGAGCCCTCACAACCTGAGAGAATGTAAAAAGAAAAATACAATAGAATAGTCTTATTCAATTTCTCCAGAAAGGTAACAAGCATCTACCATACACTATGCCTTGACGAAGGCCAACAAACATAGCATGAATACTAAGTGTTATTCGTCTGAAATGACGGAGGGCTACGAATGGTTTCTGGCGAAAAACCTTTAACGTAATGAACTAGATATCGTTGAAGGAATCGGATATCTTTTTACAAATATATAGTGGCGAAAACTTTTGCTAAAGAGGTCACTTCCGGTGAAGGGATCTCGGCTCTTTCCTCTTGGAATGAGGTGCAGGATATTCTCACTGAATACCGCGATGCAAAGCAAAAAGTAATCGACTATGGTGAAGTTATTACCCTGACGCAAACTTCTGCCCAAGAGGTCACTCTCAGTGAAGGGATCTCGGCTCTTGCCTCGTCGAATGAGGTGCTGGATATTCATAACCGAATACCGCTGTGCAAAACAAATGAAAACGTCCTTGTAATAACAGCTTTTGAAAATTGTTCCAACAACATTGAATAGGTCTGTTTTTCTTGCATTGATCTGAATCAATGCAGTCCCATCAATTAATCACACCAGAAAAGAACGAAAATATGATGTATGTATATGCCATCCGTATTCGCCACTAGATCCCGTCATCACCCGTTAGGTTACTTAACTAACGACAGAGAAGGGACTGGACTAGCACGGGTGTAAAATATATACAATATCTACTAGTAAATATATAACAATATATAATAATCACTCCAGGCGTGATAAATGCAACATCACAGATAAGCGATAATCATCACAGAGCAATACAGATAATCTGGGCGCCCCGGGTTTCCTTTGAGCCGCAAGTGAAACCCGACGTTCCCCGGGTCATATGGATAGCCTGTGCAATGAAAACCTAGACCCCTACGAGCGCAACAAGTTACTCGCCAAAACCATAAGCGAGGCAACCCCCTTCATCAAAGTGAATGGGCCACCCAGCACTTCATGGAATCCGGTAACTTGAGCACCCCTCTTTGGGTCAACCTGTACCCCCTACGAGTGCGGCGAATAGCCCGCCAATTCTAGAGTGAGGCTCCCTCCGTCTCAACGCCATGAGATGCGGACCTGTTGTCCTGTAGAACCCGGATATCCGTGCACTCCATCGCGGGGTAATCCTAGTATAGAAAAGAAAAATATGTACAACAGTGATATCGACCTTAACCTGGTCGTGCCCCAAACGAATAATATACAAACAGACAGTGACGGAAGTCCACATATCGGACGCTCGCCCCATGATATCAAATGTACAAATGAACTAAACTGTATTAACATTGCACCCAAGTTATCCACCATGATGAATCTGCAACAACACAACACAGCACAGAACATCAACGTGAATTCAACGTTCGCAAACCCGTCTAAAAGAACTATAGTAATTAGACAAGTTGTACCGCTCGAATGACATTCACGATCACAGATATAAATGTAAGTATGGTAAACTTTAAACAGTGTTAGAAATATCGACTTCGAAATAACCCCGAATAGCCCCAAACAAGTAAATAAATCCATATCCAAGCTGGGCTAAACTAGCAATACCAATGAACCAATATTCCAGAGACCAGACCAAACCCAAAATACGAAACCCAAAATCCCATACAGGGCCGGCCAGCTCGGTTTTAAATGTAATGTGCTCGGCCAAAAATAGTTGGAATTGGCTTGTATTTGGGGTGCAGTCTATGGGTCACCTAAGTAGCCTTCTGCAATTGCTAAAAAAAATTTTGAAGACCAAATAAAATTCGACAGAAACTGGAATGTGCAGGGTATTGAATTGGAGCTGTTTCGGTTTTGATAGTTTAACATTGTCTAAACCAACTAGTATGCGGTAAATGAGTTGGCTCTGATATCATGTAAGGCTACGCCAGCGCCCCGGCCATCAATCCGTGGCCAAACGCGGAACAAAAACTTTAGAAAACCGGCGCTAACGGAACCCTAATCGACGGATCGTACCATTAACCCTATACTAGTTAACTGTAAAGAGTTTGGAGAGGTTATACCGATCGATCCGTGTCCTTCGGTCTTCGACCTCTGTCAGAGCTCCTCATGGTTGCCTCGATGATGTTTGGTCTCTGGTCTCTCTCTGTCACGACCCAAGTTTGTATGTGACCGGCACTTAGATTGTATCATATCTAAAGATATGCACACAGTCCAAGTAAGATGAAAACCAAGATCAAAATCCTTTTTGCGGAATTCTTTATATAGAAAATTTAGTTTTAGTAAAAATCACAGTTTATGAAGTTAAGCATTAAACAAGTATATGGTGTTAAGTTTGGTTGCATCCCTAGTTGGGATCAACAATATCAACAGCGGAAAATAAAACCTCAGTATATAGACATCAATACGAATCTCAGATATAAAGAAATGAAACCACAATTTATAAAACTAAACGATCTCAACTGTCAATAAGATACATATCATCTCTCACTTTAAGTCATATACAGGTCTGATGGAGATTTTCGAGATACATAATACATATACAAAAGAGAAGGTTACTACATATGTAACCCACCTATCAAAAGATGTGATAAAGCTGCAAAAGTAGATCTGCACCGCAGCTAACCGTCCACTCTACCCCTGCAAGGAACTGTGGTACAACGGGGGTGAGTTGCTAACTCAGTGAATATAACTAACATATAACGGTTAATGATGTAAATATGACGATCATACTAACAGAAATGTGAACAAGTATAATGTATGATTATATGCAAAAATCAAGGATCTATAATACGAATCTCATAGTCCAAACTGAAATCTCATCATTTATTCCCAATAAAATTCATTTCCCCGTGTCCATCATCGACACAAAACTTCCATTTCTTACAGGCATCATTCCTCGAATGATCCTGAAATCAACAATACCGGTCGTTATCATCTAGATATACGCCGTATTTTTACCACTATCTCCGGTATCGAGTAACCTCGCTAGGCTCCCCCGCCTCAAATGCGGCTATCCTGCCCCTCGGTCTCGACCGGATCCACCATATATCCAACTGTATATCTCCCCCATTCAGTATGGATAACGTAAAATCCACGACCGTAAATCTCCCCCACTCGGTCCGGAATAAAACCAAATCATAAAACATCTCATGGTGGACATGATACATCAATCAGGAAATCACTGGATTTATGTAATAGTATTCAAAACTCAAAACCATAAATCCTCAATCATACATCTACCTCTTATATCAACATAAAATACTCATATACTAAACATGATATTAATGATGCAATTTACTACTGTTATAGGTATTTAAGATATGATATGAATCATTTTTAACAAGAAATTTACTAAGTGTAAAATTGACATGGCAATATCTACGAGGTGTGTGTAATATGTAAGATGTGCACGTGGCATGACTCGTCGATACTTATGCGGTGTACTAGCAACTAAGCAAAATATATATGAATTGTGAATGCATATTTTCAATTTTAGCATAGCAAAATAAAGCATTACGTTAAATAAAACTACGGGCGTAAAACGCCATCTTCACAAAATTCCCCGGTAGATATTTAGTCTACTTACCGGAAAAAGTCGAATCTATTCAGGAATTGCCAATCCTTTCCCTTTCCTCGCCGCCTCCGAAAATCCCGTATTCGAATCTAACAACACAATTTAACTTATATAAGGAAACGGCTACTCCGACATGACGGAAAAGAAAAACACCTGTTCCCACGTACTAGTTATATTGTATACGACTATATCGAGCTATTAAACACTTAACCTTACTGGATTTTAACCCTAGCCTGCATCGCTACAAAATTTAAATCGCGATGCGTTTTAACCATGTCGTATTTGGTGTTTTAAGACATCCTTTCCGATATATGATTCCAGATTTTTATCTGCAATGAAACTAATTTACTTAAACAACACCAAAATGGCCAAAATTATACACTGAAGTACACCCAATCAACCAAAACGACCTAGCCACCTACAAAACCGGCGTCGCTGGAATTCCCATATTAGTCGCCGGCCTAAATCCGAGCCCTCTGGTTCGGGATCCTATGGTTTTCTCTAGGTGTTTCATACAACATTTTAGCACTGTTTTGTTAAGTTAATTATCTTCCAAACATTAGCAGATTTCAACAGAGCTTATAATTAATTAAAATACGATATTATGGAACTTTATTCAATTTAAATTAACTAAGATATAGAACTTAAATCTCCTACCGTGTTTAAGAATTTTACCCCCCAAAAAGTTGTTGGAATAACCCCTCCAAGTTGCTATGGCCCTTGTCCTAGCTTGAGAGTGATGAAAATTAGAACTTAGCTTCTTTCTTCTTCTTCTTCCTCTTGTTCTTTCTTTTTCTCTTTATTTTAGTTTTGATTTCAGAAAATTTCAGGATTCTTAATTAACTATGATCTGAACAAGGTTTATATATGGCAATTGAAATGGTTAAGGTGAAGGAGGAGGTGGGATCAAGCTAGAGGTAAGGGTTTCATGCAAGTAGGAGGTGTGAGGTGAGTGTTGTGCATGTAAGTATGAGGTGTGCTAGCCTTATCTTTTAATTTTTGTTTTAATTTGAATTTAAATTCTGAACTAAATGATTTTCCATCTCTTTTTTCATTTACACCTTTAACAATTTTCCATTTGCACAAAAATTCTAAAGTTTACCTAAAAAACCCTCACAACTTAGTTTATTATAAAACACACATTTTATTAAAATGAAGCTAAAATTGTCACTAAAACCCTTATAACTTATTTAAGTTGCATACTAAAATTTTTATTTAAATTGTTTTACATAGAACTTATGAAAATTGATTTATTTCTTTTTAACAACTTTTCGATTTATCACATTATTATTAAATTAATTAATTAATTTATTTCTAAATTTTTAGAACGCTACAATATCCCCCCTTAAGAAAATTCGGTCCCCGAATTTAAAATAATTAACTAGACATACCTTCGAAAAGATGTGGAAACTTCTTCCGCATCGCATCCTCGGTCTCCCAAGTAATTTCCTCGCGATTCTTTCCGTGCCAAAGAACCTTTACAGACGGAAGTACCCTTGATCGTAATTTCTTTGCCTGCCTGTCAAGAATAGCGACTGGTTGCACTGTGTAGGATAAATCTGGCTCAAGCTGTAAGGTCTGATGCTGGATCGCGTAAGAAGGATCGTGAAGATACTTGCGAAGCATGGAAACGTAAAATACCGGATGCACATCGGGAAAACTCGGTGGAAGTGCTAAGCGATAAGCTACAGCACCCACTCTCTCCAGAATCTCGTAAGGTCCGACATATCTGGGGCTGAGCTTCCCCTTTTTCCCGAATCGCATCACATCTTTCATTGGAGATACACGAAGGAACACATGATCTCCCACTCTAAACTTAAGTCTACGACGTCGTCGATCTGCATACGATTTCTGTCTGCATTGGGCCGCCTTCATTCTATCCCGTATCAACTGAATCTTCTCTGTAGTCTCCTGTACTATCTGCGGTCCCAATATGCAACTCTCGCTCAGTTCCGTCCAGCAAACGGGTGATCGACATTTCCTCCCATACAAAGCTTCAAAGGGTGCCATCTGGATCGTTTCCTGAAAACTGTTGTTGTACGCGAATTCTATCAAAGGGAGGTGACGATCCCAACTACCACCGAAATCAAGGCTACAAGCCCGAAGCATATCCTCTAGTGTCTGAATGGTCCGCTCCGACTGACCATCCGTCTGTGGGTGGAAAGCTGTACTAAAACTCAACCGTGTACCCAAAGCTTCTTGAAGTTTCTGCCATAGCCTGCTTGTAAACTTGGTACCCCTATCTGAAACTATGCACGTCGGAACTCCATGCAGACGTACAATCTCATCGATATAAATCTGAGCATACTGTGTAAAACCATACGTCGTCTTTACTGGGAGAAAATGAGCTGCCTTCGTCAACCTATCAACAATCACCTAAATAGAATCATACCCTCTGCTAGTCCTGGGTAGACCCACCACGAAATCCATGGAAATCTGTTCCCATTTCCACTCTGGAATGGGTAAGGGCTGCAACTCTTTGTCTGGTCTCTGGTGTTCTGCTTTGACTTGCTGACAAGTCAAGCATCTCGAAACATATTCAGCAACATCCCTCTTCATTCCTTCCCACCAGTAAACATCCTTCAGATCATGATACGTCTTGGAGGAACAAGGATGAATACTGTATGCTGATCTATGGGCCTCCTCTAAAATCTCACGCCTCAATCCGTCAGAATCTGGCACACAGAGACGAGTCCTATAACATAATACTCCATGATCATCAATCACAAACTCCGTCTCTCTGTCCTGCCTAACCTGATCCATAATCTCCACCATACGAATATCTGCGGGCTGTGCCTCTCGAATGCGATCCAATAACTGAGGTCGGGTATGTACATGTGCTAGCTGTCCTCCTATCGATGTGAACTCAAACTGTATACGACTATCACACAAGATCTTCCAGTTTGTAGAAGACTGCCTCTGCAAGATGCGCAAATGAGATAAGCTACCTCCAGGTCTTCAACTCAAAGCATCTGCTACAACATTCGCTTTGCCTGGATGATACAAGATCTCACAATCGTAATCCTTCACCAGTTCCATCCATCTACGCTGCCTTAGGTTCAGATCCTTCTGCTGAAAAATATACTTTAAGCTCTTATGATCGGTGAAGATTTGACACGACTCTCCATACAAGTAATGTCTCCAAATCTTCAATGCGAATACCACAGCAGCCATCTCTAGATCATGAGTGGGGTAGTTTTGTTCGTGCCTCTTCAACTGTCGAGAAGCATAAGCTACAACCCTGCCGTGCTGCATCAACACACAGCCTAAACCCACTCTAGAAGCATCACAATACACAACAAAACCACCTGACCCGGAAGGTAAAGATAAGATAGGTGCAGTCGTCAAGCACGTCTTCAACTGCTGGAAACTCTGCTCACATGCATCTGTCCACTTAAATGGAACCTCCTTTCTAGTCATTATGGTCAAAGGTGCAGCGATCCGTGAAAAATCCTGCATGAAGCGTCGTTAATAACCTGCCAGACCTAAGAAACTCCGAACCTCTGTAACTGATACAGGTCTAGGCCAGTGCTGTACTTCTTCAATCTTCTTTGGGTCCACACATATACCCTCTCTCGTAACTATGTGACCCAAGAACTCCACACTATTGAGCCAAAAAGCACACTTAGAGAATTTTGCAAACAGCTGATGCTCCTTCAAGGTCTGCAACGTAATACGCAAATGCTGCTCGTGCTCCGTCCGACTCCGAGAATAAACAAGAATGTTATCTATGAACACTATAATAAACTGATCATTGAAGGGTATAAAGATACTGTTCATCATATCCATAAAAGCTGCTAGAGCATTGGTGAGTCCGAACGACATCACCAGAAATTCATAGTGCCCATATCTTGTACGAAACGCCGTCTTCGGAATATCGTCCTTCCGAACCCTCAACTGGTGATACCCCGACCGCAAATCAATCTTCGAGAAGTAACCAGCTCCCTGCAACTGATCGAATAAGTCATCTATGCGTGGTAATGGATACCTGTTTCGCACAGTTTCGCGATTCAGCTGTCGGTAGTCGATGCACAGTCTCATACTACCATCCTTCTTCTTTACAAATAAGACAGGAGCTCCCCACGGTGATACACTGGGACGAACAAGCCCTTTATCTAACAACTCTTGCAACTGGCTTTTGAGTTCCTTCAATTCCGTCGGTGCCATTCGATAGGGTGGTATAGAAATAGGCTCCGCACCCGGAATCAAGTCGATGCAAAATTCAATGTCGCGATCGGGTGGCAATCCTGGTAACTCAGCAGGAAACACCTCAGGAAATTCTCGTGCGATCGGAACCTGGTCCAATGGAATCTCAGCGAACCCTAAGTCCTGAACGAATGCCAAGAATCCATGACAACCCTTCTTCAAGAGTCGCCCCGCACAAAGAGCAAAAATCATGTTGGCGGGAGTTATTTTACAATCCCCCTGCACAACAAACACCGGTTCACCTGGAAAACAAAATCTAACCGTCTTTCCTCGACAATCTACGCAGGCATGACAGGCGGCTAACCAATCCATACCAAGAAGTATATCAAAATCTAACATATCCAAGAGTATCAGATCAACTAGCGAATCTCTATCACCAATACGCACAGAACATGACCTGAATACGTGCCGAGCTATAAAAGAATCTCCCACCGGGGTAATCACCACTAATGGTAACTTTAACAACGACGACTCTTTCCCCAAAGAAAGTACAAATCGTGAAGATACATAAGAATGTGTTGAACCGGGATTGAATAAAACATGTGCCTCTCACGAGCATACTGTAAGAGTACCCGTCACGACTGCATTTGATGCCTGGG
Source organism: Agapanthus africanus (assembly GCA_030015575.1). Lineage (NCBI taxonomy): Eukaryota > Viridiplantae > Streptophyta > Magnoliopsida > Asparagales > Amaryllidaceae > Agapanthus > Agapanthus africanus. The sequence goes on from JASDDO010000029.1 coordinate 215,351,059, forward strand.
CATCCTGTGGAGTCAACGCAAATACCCGTGCCTGGCCCCAGCCCGCATCCTGTTGTCCTCTACCTCTATCCCCTCGACCTCTCTGAGAATGTCCTGCAAAGCCTCGACCTCGTGGTGCAACTATCTGGCGTATAGCGCCAACTGGGGGAGGAAGTAAAGCCATCAGCATAGAAAGTGGAAGGGGTAACACATCCTGTGGAACAACGGTCCCTCCCTGGGATCTATAGTCCCGCGCAAAGTGTCCGGGAAGTCCAAAACTAAAACATGTAGATGGAGGCCTCTGATCATCGAGATAAGAACTGAACATCTGGCCCTGGGTCCAACCTCATCCGAAACTGCGGCCTGGAGTATATTTGCCTCTACCTCTGCCAAACTGTCTAGTCATTGACCCGATCGGTCTACTTCTCTTTGGCTCTGGAACAACCACTGACTCGCTCAAACGCTCCTCCACTCGTATCGCTGCATCCATGGCCTGCGCATACGTATCAAAATGCTGGGAGCCTATAGCCAGATATAACTGCGTGTCCAGACACCTTAGGAACCTCTTCACCCGAAGCTCCTCCGTAGGTACTAAGTATGGGGCATAGCACGACACTTGGGTGAATCGTAAATCATAATCTGCCACTGACATACTCGCCGATTTTCGCAATGCTTCAAAACTGCTGGCTCTAGCATCCCTCACACTCTGGGGAAGAAATCTGGCAAGAAAGACATCGGAAAACTCGGTCCACGACATCGGAGGAAGTCCTGTAGCTCGCTCTCTCTCCATCGACTCACACCACTCCTGTGCAAGTCCCTCCAAACGGAAGCTAGTCAGCTCAACTGACCTCGTATCAGAACATCGCAATGATCTGCCAATCCTCGCCATCCTATCAAGAAACGACTGAGGATCTTCCGCTACATCGGTCCCCGTAAATACCGGAGGCCTCAATCTCATAAACTCCGCAAGTGATACCTCTATCACCCTCATATCTACCAGTGCCACCGTCTGCGTAGGCTGTACCTCGGACTCTGCTACGGTCGGTGCCGGATCCTATCTCAGTACTCGAGTGGCCTCAGCTAACTGTTCTACCACTCGCTGTAATCCCAACATGCCCTCCTCAATTCTAGTCATGCGATCTGGAGGAGGAGGATCAACATGCTCATGCACCGCCGGAACGTCCGGTGTACCAGTCGCCGTCACAGGCGGACTCGCCCTAGCTGCATCTCTGGCTGCGACTCGCCTAGCCCGCATAGCCATAGCAACTGGAACAAGAAATGAGAGTTGATAAGGCGTAGGAATAGAAACAATCAATAACGGAGAATCAACGGAAGAATAGATCAAGAAACACATCCTAAGGTTAGTTAGGCTGAATATGATAACGTAAATATGCCGCGGAACATACGTACGGTACTGCATTCATCCTAATTCACCAACTCCATCAAACCAAAGGTCATCCTAACTCACGGACTCACGTCAACTTATTTTAATTCCCTACTCAATTCCGTAAGGTTTTCCCTAAGCTCTGATACAAACTTTGTCACGCCCCAAGTTTGGATGTGACCGGCACTTAGATTGTATCATATCTAAAGATATCCACACAGTCCAAGTAAGTCGAAAACCAAGATCAAAATCCTTTTTGCGGAATTCTTTATATAGAAAATTTAGTTTTAGTAAAAATCACAGTTTATGAAGTTAAGCATTAAACAAGTATAAGGTGTTAAGTTTGGTTGCATCCCTAGTTGGGATCAACAATATCAACAGCGGAAAATAAAACCTCAGTATATAGGCATCAATACGAATCTCAGATATAAAGAAATGAAACCACAATTTATAAAACTAAACGATCTCAACTGTCAATAAGATACATATCATCTCTCACTTTAAGTCATATACAGGTCTGATGGAGATTTTCTAGATACATAATACATATACAAAAGAGAAGGTTACTACATATGTAACCCACCTGTCAAAAGATGTGATAAAGCTGCAAAAGTAGATCTGCACCGCAGCTAACCGTCCACTCTACCCCTGCAAGGAACTGTGGCACAACGGGGGTGAGTTGCCAACTCAGTGAATATAACTAACATATAATGGTTAATGATGTAAATATGACGATCATACTAACCGAAATGTGAACAAGTATAATGTATGATTATATGCAAAAATCAAGGATCTATAATACGAATCTCATAGTCCAAACTGAAATCTCATCATTTATTCCCAATAAAATTCATTTCCCCGTGTCCATCATCGACACAAAACTTCCATTTCTTACAGGCATCATTCCTCGAATGATCCTGAAATCAACAATACCAGTCGTTATCATCTAGATATACGCCACATTTTTACCACTATCTCCAGTATCGAGTAACCTCGCTAGGCTCCCCCGCCTTAAATGCGGCTATCCTGCCCCTCGGTCTCGACCGAGTCCACCATGTATCCAACTGTATATCTCCCCCACTCAGTATGGATAACGTAAAATCCGCGACCGTATATCTCCCCCACTCGGTCCGAAATAAAACCAAATCATAAAATATCTCATGGTGGACATGACACATCAATCAGGAAATCACTGGATTTATGTAATAGTATTCAAAACTCAAAACCATAAATCCTCAATCATACATCTACCTCTTATATCAACATAAAATACTCATATACTAAACATGATATTAATGATGCAATTTACTACTGTCATAGGTATTTAAGATATGATATGAATCATTTTTAACAAGAAATTTACTTAGTGTAAAAGTGACATGGCAATATCGACGAGGTGTGTGTAACATGTAAGATGTGCACGTGGCATGACTCGTCGATACTTATGCGGTGTACTAGCAACTAAGCAAAATATATATGAATTGTGAATGCATATTTTCAATTTTAGCATAGCAAAATAAAGCATTACGTTATATAAAACTACGGGCGTAAAACGCGATCTTCACAAAATTCCCCGGTAGATGTTTAGTCTACTCATCGGAAAAAGTCGAATCTATTCAGGATTTGCCAATCCTTTCCCTTTCCTCGCTGCCTCCGAAAATCCCGTATTCGAATATAATAACACAATTTAACTTATATAAGGAAACGGCTACTCCGACATGACGGAAAAGAAAAACACCTGTTCCCACGTACTAGTTATATTGTATACGACTATATCGAGCTATTAAACACTTAACCTTACTGGATTTTAACCCTAACCTGCATCGTTACAGAATTTAAATCGCGATGCGTTTTAACCGTATCGTATTTGGTGTTTTAAGACATCCTTTCCGATATATGATTCCAGATTTTTATCTGCAATGAAACTAATTTACTTAAACAACACCAAAATAGCCAAAATTATACACTGAAGTACACCCAATCAACCAAAACGACCTAGCCACCTACAAAACCGGCGTCGCCGGAATTCCCATATTAGTCGCCGGCCGAAATCCGAGCCCTTTGGTTCGTGATCCTATGGTTTTTTCTAGGTGTTTCATACAACATTTTAGCACTGTTTTGTTAAGTTAATTATCTTCCAAACATTAGCAGATTTCAACAGAGCTTATAATTAATTAAAATACGATATTATGGAACTTTGTTCAATTCAAATTAACCAAGCTATAGAACTTAAATCTCCTACCGTGTTTAAGAATTTTACCCTCCAAAAAGTTGTTGGAATAACCCCTCCAAGATGCTAAGCCCCTTGTCCTAGCTTGAGAGTGATGAAAATTAGAACTTAGCTTCTTTCTTCTTCTTCTTCCTCTTGTTCTTTCTTTTTCTCTTTATTTTAGTTTTGATTTCAGAAAATTTCAGGATTCTTAATTAACTATGATCTGAACAATGTTTATATATGGCAATTGAAATGGATAAAGTGAAGGAGGAGGTGGGATCAAGCTAGAGGTAAGGGTTTCATGCAAGTAGGAGGTCTGAGGTGAGTGTTGTGCATGCAAGTATGAGGTGTGCTAGCCTTATCTTTTAATTTTTGTTTTAATTTGAATTTAAATTCTGAACTAAATGATTTTCCATCCCTTTTTCATTTACACCTTTAACAATTTTCCATTTGCACAAAAATTCTAAACTTTACCTAAAAATCTCTCACAACTTAGTTTATTATAAAACACACATTTTATTAAAATGAAGCTAAAATTGTCACTAAAACCCTTATAACTTATTTAAGTTGCATACTAAATTTTTTATTTAAATTGTTTTACATAGAACTTATGAAAATTGACTTATTTGTTTCTAACAACTTTTCGATTTATCTCATTATTATTAAATTAATTAATTAATTTATTTCTAAATTTTCAGAACGCTACACTCTCGTCGAAGACGATCCACGTCGAGAATTAGTAATACGGGCTCCCGCTTCAAAACTGAAGCAACTCGGGCATCCAGTTTGCTAGCCTAGATGCCAAAGATGAAGTAGAGAGAGTGTGTGAATACTTTGTCTCAAAATATCCATGGATTCTCAAATCATGAGAGGGTATGGATGGAGGTGAAGAAGAAGCCAAGTGGTGGAAGTTGTGAGCTCTAGTTTTTGCCTTAAGAAAAGGCAACTGAAAAAATAGTCTCTGTTTTTTTTTGTGTGAGATGTGAGATAATTGTGTGAGCAAGAGAAGAAATATCCCAACACCAAATATCTCATCAAACCCCACTCCATGAGTCACCAAATGCACATGTGCCACCATCAACGCACACTAGACCCACCACCATGAGTCACCAAGTGAGCACATGCACCATGAATGCCCAAGGCCAAAACTCATACTCACAATTTCCACCAAATTAAACATTAAACTAAATGTTTAATCAAAACAAAGAAAAGAATGTTAGTTATATGTATGCCCTAGAGGCCATTACTATACATAGGATGTATATTGTAGTGGATGCTGGGACATATATAGGGAAGACTTTCTTGCTCGACATGATAGTATGCTATCTGGTTGCTCTTTACCAAAACGTGTACACTGATTGTCTCTCTGTTACATGTTGGTAAAGCCCTTAGGATGCGTACTTGACTACCTGGACTATGATGCGGATCATACTAGTGGGGACATGGTAGTCCATAAGTACATCCTTCAAAGTCCCTAGTCGTGGGTGTATCGAGACAGGGCATCGATATACCAGAGTAGACTAGCGTATACCTTCTCGACTTATACAGATGGGCGATGGATGATCCCATATCCATTGGTGTTTGACATCAGAGATGATATACGGGTGCTCAGTGGAGACTGGGTACACTGTACGGACTCGCCGAGAACTCCCAGATGGTATTATACCTTACGTCAGATGGCAGTTCTCTGGTGACACTGGTACAGAGTAGTCTGTTGACCCGAGATCGTCATAGAGTCTTGTGTGGTTCCCACTGTGCTTTGATTTCCATCTTACCACGTCCAAGAGGGCGTGCAAAACGGTGGTTTTTGGGTACAGTCCCGAGTCACATGGAGGCAATGAGCGATAGGAGGGGATTCATCTCGCCCGGTATAGGGAGTTGATGTTGCGCTGTGTTCGATTGGCTATAACCGGATATCCCTAGCCAGGGTTGCTGAGATTTACTGGTAAGTGTTACCAGTAGTTTCTCGAATTGTTATAGACCTCATATCGACACGACTTATCGAGCTATTGGGGTCTGACGTTTACCACCCCTAGGCGAGATATGCGACATATCAGACGATCAGACCGGACTGTACGGTAAGTGTTACTGGTTGGATTCACAGGAGTATGAGCGGGCTTGCTCGTCGATCTTCTGATCGCTCAATACCCGGGTGGCCGTTACGTTTAGCAGACCGCTTGCGGCTTGTGGGTGCTTGATATGATCATCACCTGCTGCCGGCGTATTGACGAGTCTTTAGAGTCCTACACAGAGGTTTCCTGGCTCAAGCGAAACGAAATAGGAGCGCATATGAGATATGTGCGGGACCGAGAATAATGCGTGTATGTGATACCGTATTCTATTCTCGCGATGAATGTATCGATATGGTTGTATGCGATATAACCTAGTTATCGAATCAAGGATTGATTCGGTAAGCCGATACATAGGATACTAGTCGGTTATATGCGATATGACCGGATCGTTAAATCAAGTGTTGATTTAATGATTTAATGTATAATTATATATTTGATATATTACTTTGCATTAACTAGTATTGGTTCACTTTAAATGGATTTTCTCACTAGGATGTACAAGTTGTATATGTGATATACTTTTTGTGCAAATGTTTGTATCATGTTTGATGATACATGTTAGCTTGGTTAAGTGTAAAGAATTAAACCATGGTTAAACTTATGATTGGGGTTTTGTTTTCTTTTTCATTTATTTCTCTATTTATTCTTTTTGGAAAAATAATAAGCATAAAGGAAAATGGTGGCTTATTTTGTTTTCTAGTTAAAGCTTCATGAAGCTTTGACCAAGTGACCATTTTGTCTCCATGCTTAACCCTAACCATTCCCACTAACCATGATTTATTCTCTACACTTGACCATGGTTGTGAGATGATAAGTATTCTTATTATTTTCATTTTACAAAAGACTAATCATAATATTATTCATCTTCTTCATCTTCTTCAATGAAGAAAGCATGACTTCATCAATGGTGATTGATGAAAAAGAGTGAGAAATCCAATTCTAAAGTGAACCCACTTCCTATTTCTTCATCCTCTACCTCTTGCCAAGTAGTAGAGTGTGTTTTCTTCACAAGTTTCATGACTTGGTGAAGTTGGAGCTTGATCTAGCGATGCCTCGACGTAGATCATCTTCGGCACGAAGCCGACGACCTTGCCCGCCCATTTCTCCGATGAAGCCGACGCTAGAGCCCGGGTTTCCATTTGGACAGCGAGGAGACTTCATTGCGGAGCTATGGAGGTGGAGGACCGGATCTACAAAGGTTGTATTTCCGTTCTCTTAGTAAAGTAGTTTACTAGTTGCATCTTTCGCCTAGATATCTAGTTAACGATCCGTATTAGGGTTTCTCGGCACTCATAAAATTTGAAATTGGCATGGTTGATGCCTTGTGAGACCTCTAGTGTGTGCCTAGGAACCCTACAGTGGTATCAGAGCCTAGCTAGTGCCTTAGACGAAGCGTAGACGAAGTTTGAAACCCGAACGAACCGAAACCCTAACACAAAAAGTGCTCTCTGGACTTTTTCTAAAAACTGGGTTTTTTCCAGATTAAAAATGCTTAAAAAATTCAGCAGGGAATTCTAAGAATTACGGCGCAAAATTTATTTCATGATCCCTCTAATGCGCGGCGGAACCGCGGCATAAGCCTAGCTTATGCGGCGGTTCCGCGGCAAAAGTGTGACGTCAGCCCTACCAATTTGCACAGTAATTCCTATTTAACAGTGCTGAGTTCTCTGGGTATTTTTAAATTTTATTCAAGAGTTGAATTTTCTGGGGTTGTTTTGGGGATTCGGTGTTTCGATCGGAGTATCAGATTTTGTCTATGTCGCTTTCCGGATAAATTTTAGAATATGTTAAAAAGTTCGACCTGATATAAATACCCAATTTTTCCCCTGTCGGGAAATTTCTAAGTGTTGGATTTTTCCGAGGTTTAAAGACGTTCTAAGTAGTGCAAGTAACACGATGGTCCCTCTAGAAGACAACAAACCTTAACTCGATTATGTGACCGTCTTGAACTGCCCTTTGAACCTTCGGGTTTGGGGCAGTACGGCGTGCCACATGTGAGGCGTTGGCTTGACCCTTCTACGGCTGGACCGTTGGTACTGAGGCATGAACTAAATGTTTTTAAAACTTATTTCAAGTGTTGATCTATTTCGGGAAAACTTGGGTGTTCGATTGTTCGATCGGAAAGTTTAACATTTTCTATTTATCCGGAATGGGATACAATAATTGGAATTCACAAGAAGTTATGAGATAACTGTATGAATGTTATAAACATAGCACTTTAGTCTCACTTGATCGGTTGCCACGGAATTTTGATGTGATCAAAAGTCCGTCGCAATCACGTAGCGTACGCGGATACTCGCCGGGTAAACTTAATAGACAGCCTCGCTCCATAGCCCCGACCAAGTGACTGTAGGAGAACCCCGTCGCCGAAAGCATCCGTTCGGGTGCTCGCGGCAGCGGTGTTCCGCCTTGGTGCACTTCGTCGACGGTATCAGGGGTGCAGCCGTCTACTGAAGTTTGCGACGAGCATTCGATCAGGATGTCGGGAATCTTGTTGAATTGCCCGACTTGATATTGAAAAGTGTTTTCGATTTTGAGACTAAAATGCGGGGTTTATAATTGTTAGGCATGCGATGTCTAAGAAATTCATTTGGTCAGGCATGTGATGTCTGAGGTGGTTGCGGATTCCAACTGTTGTAGTTTTACACTTTCTTTTCTGTGACCGTAAGTGTAATATGTGATATCGCCGGTTTCGTTGCTATATGTCAACGACAATTGGGATGCGCATATTTACTTACGTTGATGACATGTGATGTTATGTGTTGCTGGATATGTTATATTGGATCGTCGTGTTTGAATAGCCGGGGGTTTTTATGTGAGATGAGTGTTTTTCATTTTCATTCATGTAAAAACTTGTATGTAATATTCTTTTATTGGGGCACTTCCAGGTTGCGGAAGTTGTCACCGTTGTTGTATATTATTTACTTTTCCGCACTAGGATAGACCCAAGGAGGGGAGCACAAGTAACCGGGTTCTGGAGTCCAGTGGGAGACCAACTCGAGGAGTCGAGTCCGGGTCTCCTAACTCTAGAATTGGTAGGGTTGCTTGCCGCTCTCGTAGGGGTCTTGGGGTGTGGGTTTGGCTATTCATCGCGATCGTGGAATCCGTGTTTTATACTGGCTCGTATTGAAAACACGGACGTCCTAGTATATCCAATATTTCATATGTTTCTTCTGCTGCGATATCTGTGATGTGATCATGTGATGTTCTGTGATAGATACAATATATAGTATATATGATATATTATATAGGCGTTACTTATGTTTTACACCCGCGCTAGCCCTGCCCCGCTCTGCCGTTAGTTACCTAACCTAACGGTGCACGAGGGGACATCGAGGCGAATGCGGATGGCATAAGTGTACGTCGTATTTATCTGTGATGTTTAGGTACTTAAATGATGGGACTTCATTAATATGATTAATGAAATAAAAGAAACCTAAGATGTTGTAGAATCGAATTTCAAAATTAAAACAGGTAGCTACAATTCTTGCTTTGCACAGCGGTATATATGATATATCCTGCACCTTATTCGATAAGGAAAGGACCGAGATCCCTTCACCGGGAGTGACTCCTTTAGCAATAACTGGCAGATGCTACACACTCGGTTTGTCTTTTGATTGTTTTTAAGAGTTTTTGCTTTGCACAGCGGTATATATGATATATCCTGCACCTTATTCGATGAGGAAAGGACCGACGATCCCTTCACCGGGAGTGACTCCTTTAGCAAAACTAGAAAAGCCTAAAAAAACACTCCATTTTTTAAAAAATCATTTGATTCTGCAACGATATCAAGTTCATTACGCAATAGGTTTTCAGAAAAACCTGTCGTAGCCCTCCGTCATTTCAGATAAGTCCTACTTAGTATTCGTGCTACGTTTGTTGACCTCCGTCAAGGCGTAGTGTGCGGTAGCTAACTCGTATTTATCTGTTTATGCATATGATGCAGATTGGATTAGGGTAGTCGTGCGGCCTTGTTGACCTCCGTCAAGGGTCGTGCGGGTGGGTTTAATTCAATCAAGAAATGACGGGTTGAACTTGACTAGTAGCCTATGGTTTGTTGACCTCCGTCAAGGTCATAGGGTGCTAGGGGCAAAATTATCGGGAATTTCAAGTGTTGAAATTTGCAATGAGATTGCATACCTTCTATGAGATAGTTGGATCCCGATACCCGCTGCGAGTAAGAGTTACTCCTGGGAGAGTTTTATACATTACAATTAGCCGATCAAGTAGGTGTCTAGAAAGGTGTTAACGGGGTTACGCCTCTGGGAAAATGAGGTTTACATTAATTAGGTTCGTGCGAAAGCACGGGCGTGCGAAAGCACGGGGGACCTTCCTCAAAGTACCGACACTGGCCTGGCTGAAAGATTGGCGAACTTATAGTGTGTAATTAATCCCGGCTAGTCTTTCCTTTTAGGGTTTGAAGGAAGATTTGATAAAAACAGTGGGAGTCATCCCGATTAGATAAAATAATAACCAATCTATTCTTGACAGAGCGCACGCTGAGTGTTTTCTTCTCTCTCTCTCCAGGTAGCGACCATATCACGCCTTAATCAAGATAATAATACGGAATATTGACTGAACCCGCTTGTTATACTGAGCTGGGGAACGTTGGTCCCGCTCCAACTTATAATTGTTATAAGACAGAGCAGGAAATTGGGGATTACCAGAATTCCCGTGCCGCCCAAACGAAGAGAGTGCATGCTGATGCATCATCTTCGGGTGTGTTCGTTACAAAGAACTGTTTCTCTGTATCCTCTACGTCCTGGGTATGTGATACCAGATCAGGATCCCAGATATGTAATCTATTACATAGGGCTACAGCTAGGTAGAGAACTGAGAACGGGTGATAAGTTTCATGAGACAGAAAACGGGGCAAGTGTTGCAGCCAAGTCTGTTCACTGTCACCCTGTATTATCAATACATTGATTCTGAACGAATGTTATTAGATACCGAACCTGATATACAAAATCATATCTATCTCTTTATTAGTAAAGAAATGATAAAATTTTGTATTGTTGGATAATGTTTTGAACATTTCCTATATCAAAAGTTGATCGGTTTAGGCACGTTATCTAAAAGCATTGATGTTCTAAATCAAACTACAGTTCTTAGTATACAGAACACACACAGGAGGATGAGTTCAGAAATGAACAAATCCTTCTTGAGGTATTGTAGACTAGGTCATATCAATGCGACCTGACTAGCTGAAGTTACATTTAGATGCATATTTAAATCTGTTTGAATTTACATCTTATGAAACTTGCCAGTCATGTCACAAAGATATAATGACACCAGCTCTGTTTATTGGAAACAGAGAAAGAGTTAGTGAACTCTTGGGATTGATACATGTTGATGTATGTAAGGTCCCCTGTCTACATATGCCAGGACTGGTTCTTTGTACTTTGTTACATTCTCTGATAATCTCTCGAGATTCAGACATATGTTCCTGTTGAAACACAAGTCCGAACCTTTTGAGATATTCACAGAATATAAGTTAGAAGTAGAGAACCAAAATACGGGTATAAGTATTATTTCCTTTGATGTGATCAAGGAGGAGAATACTTGAGCACGGAATTTCTGGACTTTTCTAAAGGAGAATGAGATTCTCTCTCAGCATTACTCCTCCGTATACACCATAGCACGATGGTATATCGGGACGGAGCAATCACACCCTATATGATAAGGTGTTCTCTATGATGAGTACTACTGAGTTACCTATTTCCTTTTGAGAATTATGTACTTGAGAAGCTGCATACCTATTGAATAGGGTTCAAATCAAATCAGTTGCCTACCATTTCATATGTGATATGATAAGGGAAGAACCCATCTCTTAAGTTAGTTAAGATTTGGGGTTGTTCGGGCTATGTCTAAAAGCATAATCCGGACAAGCTCGAGGCAAGATTTGTTATGTAGAACTGGAAAGGTTCCAGCTATACAAAACTGCAGCTGACAATTTGACAGAACCAAAGGATTCAATAGTTACCAACGAACCTCAGCCTCTCCGCAGATCTAGTAAGGTTCCTCACCCGCCTGAGAGATACTTCGGTTTCTCTATGACAGTGGGAGCGAGGATTGCATCATAAGATGATGACCCAACTAGTTTCGAGCTGGCCATCAGGAGTGGGACTCTGTAAGAATGGCTGGATGCTTAGTGATCTGAGATGGAATCCATGTACACCAACAAAGTATGGACTTTGGTTGCTATAGCTGAAGGGTTAAATCCCCATCAGGAGCAAGTATATCTTGAGAAGATTACTTGGTGTAGATGGAAAAGTTGAGACTTTCAAAGCTAGACTTGTTAAAGGTTTGCATCATTGACCAGATATGGATCATAATGAAACCTTTTCCAAGGATCTATGCTTAAGTCCATCCAGATCCTACTTACCACGGCTACATACCATGACTACTATATCTGGTGGTTGGGTGTCATGACTGCTTTTCTAAATGATGTTTTGGAAGAGAGCGTCTATAAGTACACAGCCAGAGGGCTTCGTAGACAGTGGGAGCAGCGGAAACGTGTGCAAGATGCTTTATAGGATAAAGCAGGCATCGTGGGGTTGGAACATCTGTTTTGATGTGGTAGTCAAAGAGTTTGACTTCATCAAAATGGTAGATGAACCTTGTATATACAAGAAGGTAGTAGGGAGTATGGTAATGATCCTCGTAGAGAACGTGGATGACATACTCTTGATAGGGAAGGAGTTTCCTATGCTACGCTCGGTCAATCTCCGCTTATCACCATGATTCTCCATATAGGATCAAAGTGATGCCTCTTAAATCCTGGGTTTTGGATCTATGAGATAGATCTAATTGGATGTTAGGATTCTCACTAGTTGTAGTGAGATGGTATCAACCGATCCTGGGGAGAATCACTGGAAGGGTTCTAGGGTGATAAGGACGACTGAAAGTCAGTCGCAGGCATTGTCTTTACCCTCAGTAAAGGGACGGTATGTTGGAAGAGTTCCAAGCTAGATACCGTGGCATACTAGATGATAAAGGCTCGATACATCGTTACTTAAGATGCTACCAAAGAGGAAGTCTGGGTGTATATTGATTCATGAGATGAACTTCGTTCCTACCATTCTGAGACAATGGAGTTGTGGCTAATGCCAAGGAACGCCCGTCCCATCAGTGATCCAGACATATTCTAAGGCAGTATCACCGGATCATGGAGATGGTTGATCTCCAGGGTGATCGAGGTTAGGAGAGTAGACTCAGAGGACAGCACGGCGGATCCACTCACAAAGGCCTTTTCCCAGAGAGAGACTTTTATGGGATGGTTGAGTATGAGATACTACAACCACTGCTATCAGATGGCCCTAGTGCAAGTGGGAGATTGTTAGTTATATGTATGCCCTAGAGGCCATTACTATACATAGGATGTATATTGTAGTGGATGCTGGGACATATATAGGGAAGACTTTCTTGCTCGACATGATAGTATGCTATCTGGTTGCTCTTTACCAAAACGTGTACACTGATTGTCTCTCTGTTACATGTTGGTAAAGCCCTTAGGATGCGTACTTGACTACCTGGACTATGATGCGGATCATACTAGTGGGGACATGGTAGTCCATAAGTACATTCTTCAAAGTCCCTAGTCGTGGGTGTATCGAGACAGGGCATCGATATACCAGAGTAGACTAGCGTATACCTTCTCGACCCATACAGATGGGCGATGGATGATCCCATATCCATTGGTGTTTGACATCAGAGATGATATACGGGTGCTCAGTGGAGACTGGGTACACTGGACGGACTCGCCGAGAACTCCCAGATGGTATTATACCTTACGTCAGATGGCAGTTCTCTGGTGACACTGGTACAGAGTATTCTGTTGACCCGAGATCGTCATAGAGTCTTGTGTGGTTCCCACTGTGCTTTGATTTCCATCTTACCACGTCCAAGAGGGCGTGCAAAACGGTGGTTTTTGGGTACAGTCCCGAGTCACATGGAGGCAATGAGCGATAGGAGGGGATTCGTCTCTCCCGGTATAGGGAGTTGATGTTGCGCTGTGTTCGATTGGCTATAACCGGAAATCCCTGGCCAGGGTTGCTGAGATTTACTGGTAAGTGTTACCAGTAGTTTCTCGAATTGTTATAGACCTCATATCGACACGACTTATCGAGCTATTGGGGTCTGACGTTTACCACCCCTAGGCGAGATATGCGACATATCAGACGATCAGACCGGACTGTACGGTAAGTGTTACCGGTTGGATTCATAGGAGTATGAGTGGGCTTGCTCGTCGATCTTCTGATCGCTCAATACCCGGGTGGCCGTTACGTTTAGCAGACCGCTTGCGGCTTGTGGGTGCTTGATATGATCATCACCTGCTGCCGGCGTATTGACGAGTCTTTAGAGTCCTACACAGAGGTTTCCTGGCTCAAGCGAAACGAAATAGGAGCGCATATGAGATATGTGCGGGACCGAGAATAATGCGTGTATGTGATACCGTATTCTATTCTCGCGATGAATGTATCGATATGGTTGTATGCGATATAACCTAGTTATCGAATCAAGGATTGATTCGGTAAGCCGATACATAGGATACTAGTCGGTTATATGCAATATGACCGGATCGTTAAATCAAGTGTTGATTTAATGATTTAATGTATAATTATATATTTGATATATTACTTTGCATTAACTAGTATTGGTTCACTTTGAATGGATTTTCTCACTTGGATGTACAAGTTGTATATGTGATATACTTTTTGTGCAAATGTTTGTATCATGTTTGATGATACATGTTAGCTTGGTTAAGTGTAAAGAATTAAACCATGGTTAAACTTATGATTGGGGTTTTGTTTTCTTTTTCATTTATTTCTCTATTTATTCTTTTTGGAAAAATAATAAGAATAAAGGAAAATGGTGGCTTATTTTGTTTTCTAGTTAAAGCTTCATGAAGCTTTGACCAAGTGACCATTTTGTCTCCATGCTTAACCCTAACCATTCCCACTAACCATGATTTATTCTCTACACTTGACCATGGTTGTGAGATGATAAGTATTCTTATTATTTTCATTTTACAAAAGACTAATCATAATATTATTCATCTTCTTCATCTTCTTCAATGAAGAAAGCATGACTTCATCAATGGTGATTGATGAAAAAGAGTGAGAAATCCAATTCTAAAGTGAACCCACTTCCTATTTCTTCATCCTCTACCTCTTGCCAAGTAGTAGAGTGTGTTTTCTTCACAAGTTTCATGACTTGGTGAAGTTGGAGCTTGATCTAGCGATGCCTCGACGTAGATCATCTTCGGCACGAAGCCGACGACCTTGCCCGCCCATTTCTCCGATGAAGCCGACGCTAGAGCCCGGGTTTCCATTTGGACAGCGAGGAGACTTCATTGCGGAGCTATGGAGGTGGAGGACCGGATCTACAAAGGTTGTATTTCCGTTCTCTTAGTAAAGTAGTTTACTAGTTGCATCTTTCGCCTAGATATCTAGTTAACGATCCGTATTAGGGTTTCTCGGCACTCATAAAATTTGAAATTGGCATGGTTGATGCCTTGTGAGACCTCTAGTGTGTGCCTAGGAACCCTACAAAGAAATGGCATCTTCAAAAGTAAACTTGTAACGAATTACAAGAATACCCATCATCTGTACATACATATCTGCATCCGTATTCCGACTGAATACGAATATAACGAGACGAAAATAATCCAATAATATAATACTAGGATCCGGCTTAAACCAAAGCCCACTAGTATTATCCGTCCGATCATGATCCGTGCATAAGTGCACGTATATGATCGAACCCTGCTATAAAACCATACGGCCTCTACAACGTTTCGCCCGAACCAGGAAAACCCTCTGTGTAGGACTCTAAAGACTCGTCAATATGCTGGCAGTGGGTTTAACCACAAGCACGTCAGTGGCATTAGCTGTACGTAACGTCTACCCAGGTATTGAGCGAAAGGGTGGCTGATGAGCAAACTCATCCTGAAACCTCACTGAGCCTGACAGTGACAATATTCGTACAGTCCGGTCCGTTCGTCTATGAGTATCACATATCGGGCCTAGGGGGTGGATAAAGTCAGATCCCTAAAAACGCGATATTTAGTGTCGGTATGAAGCCCATCACCACCTGAGAAACTACTGATCCGAATCAGTAATTCTCGACTACCTTGGCCAAGGATTTCTGGTGATGGCCACCCGTGCACACCGCGACATCAAACCCCAATACCGGGAGAGACGAATCCCCTGACGATCCGCTCACTGCCTCCATGTGGCTCGGGACTGTACCCAACTAAAACCTGTTTGCACGACTCATTTGAGCCGTGGTAGGGTAGTAATCAAAGCGCAGTGGGAACTCACACGAGACAAATGACGATCACAGGTTGATAGACTAACCTGTACACATGTCACCAGGGAACTGCTATCTGACAATACGTATAATACCAACTAGCATGTTCCCGGTAAGTCCGTCCGGTGTACTCATAACCTAATGAGCACCTGTATACATCTTAGGTGAACCAGCTGACACCAATGGCTTATGAGACCAGCCACCGCCCCTCGTCGGGGTCTCGATCCGTATACACTAGTCTGCTCTCGGAGTATCGATGCCCAGTCTCGAAACTCCCATGACTTGGGTCACTTTAAGGATGTGCTTATAGACCACCCAACTCTCACGTATATGATCGCCATCATACTGCTGGTAGTCAAGCAAGAATCTTTTGGGCTTTATCAACATGTAATAGTGATCTGTAATGTCACCTAAAGCATGTACACGATGATAAAGACAAACCAGATAGCATACTATCATCTCGAGTAAGACTGTTCTACCGGTATAGGTCTCCCTCAATCATTGCAATCACGTGCCTGTGATCCAATAATTGACTTGAGGGCACTATAGCCAACAGCTTTTGGCGCCGGTTCCACGGCACCGTTGGTGAGACAGGGAGCGTGCTTTCTTGGGTAGGTCCATAGGTACTTGGGGCACTGTCTAGGTATTTTTAACTGTGACTCAAGTGTTGAGGTCTCTGGGAATATTTGGTGTTTGATGGATCCATCGAAATGTTTAACATCGTCTAGATATTTGTGATTTGTGATACAATATTTGGAATCCACAATAATTAGTTTTGTGAAAACTAATTAGTATTTTGTAAATCTAGCAATTTAGTCTCTTTTGATCGGTTGCCGCGGGGTTTTGATTTGGATCAAAACTCTGTCGCAATCACGTAGTGTACGCGGATACTCGCCGGGTAACATTATTACATAGCCACGCCCAATAGCTCCGACCAAGTGACTGTAGGAGAACCCCGTTGCCAAAAGAATCCCCTCGGGTGCTCGCGGCCACGGTGTTCCGCCTAAGTGCACTTCGTCGACGGCATCGGGGGTGCGACCGCTTACTAAAGTTTCTGACGAGCATTCGATCAACGGTCGGGAATCTTGTTGAATTGCCAGACTAGATATTGAAAAGTGTTTTCAATTTGAGACTAAAATACCGGGTTTATAATGTTAGGAATGAAATTCGGAATATATGATATTCCGGGTTTATGATGTCTAAGGAATTCATATGGTTAGGCATGAAATCCGAAGTATGTGATATTTCGGATTTATGATGTCGAAGGATGTCGCGGATTCCAATTGTTGTAGTTTTCACTTTCTTTTCTGCAACCGTAAGTGTAATATGTAGTGTATCGCCGGTTTCATTGCTCTGCGTCAACGACAATTGGGATACGAATATTTACTTACGTTGATGACATGTGATGTTATGTGTTGCCGGGATATATTATATTGGATCGTCGTGTTTGAATAGCTGGGGGTTTTTGCGTGAGATGAGAGTTTTTCATTTTCATTCATGTAAAAACTTGTATGTAATGTTCTTTTATTGGGACACTTCCGGATTGAGGATGATGTCACCATTGATGTATATTATTTACTTTTCCGCATTAGGATAGACCCAAGGTGGGGAGCACAAGTAACCGGGTTCTAGAGTCCAGTGGGAGACCATCTCGAGGAGTCGAGACCGGGGCTCCTAACTCTAGAATTGGTAGGGTTGCTTGCCGCTCTCGTAGGGGTCTAGGGATATGGGTTTGGCTATTCATCACGACCGTGGAATCCGTGTTTTTTACTGGCTTAATTTAAAACACGGACCTCCTAGTATATCCAATATTTCATATGTTGACTTCTGCTGCAATGTTCTGTGATGAGATCA
Source organism: Agapanthus africanus (assembly GCA_030015575.1). Lineage (NCBI taxonomy): Eukaryota > Viridiplantae > Streptophyta > Magnoliopsida > Asparagales > Amaryllidaceae > Agapanthus > Agapanthus africanus. The sequence goes on from JASDDO010000029.1 coordinate 215,368,874, forward strand.
AATAACTGCGTGAGACGAATGCTTAATATTATATATATGATATATAATAAACGTTGCTTATGTTTTGCATCCGCGCTAGTCCTGCCCACTCTGCCGGTAGTTAAGTAACTTAACGGTGCATGACGGGACTCCGTGGCGAATGCGGATGGCATAAGCGTACGTTGTATTTTCATTTCTTTATCTGTGATGCTTAGGAAGCATAAATGATGGGACTTCATTAATGAGATTAATGAAAAGGAAAGAAACCTAAAGATGTTGTAGAATCAAATTTTCAAAAAGGGTAGCTCTAGTTCTTGCTTTGCATAGTGATATTCCTTGATGAATATCCAGCACCTCATTCGATGAGGAAAGAGCCGAGATCCCTTCACCGGGAGTGACCTCTTTAGCGAAAATAGCAAATGCTACAACCCACTCGGTTTTGTCTTTTGATTGTTTCTGTAGTTCTTGCTTTGCATAGTGATATTCCTTGATGAATATCCAGCACCTCATTCGATGAGGAAAGAGCCGAGATCCCTTCACCGGGAGTGACCTCTTTAGCGAAACTAGTAAATCCTAAAAACACTCCTTTTCAAAATCACTCGATTCTACAACGATATCAAGTTCATTACGAAAAATGTTTTCTTAAAAACCTGTCGTAGCCCTCCGTCATTTCAGATAAGTGCTATTTAGTATTCGTGCTACGTTTTTTGACTATGTTAAGGCGTAGTGTGCGGTAGCTAATTAGTGCTTATCTGCAACCATATAATGCGATTGGATTAGGGTAGTCGTACGGCTTTGTTGACAATGTTAAGGGTCGTACGGGTGGGTTTAATTCAATCAAGAAATGACGGGTTGAACTTGGCTAGCGCTTATGAATTGTTGACTATGTTAAGGTCATAAGTTGCTAAGGGCAAAACATTATCGGGAATTTCAAGTGTTGAAATTTACAATGAGATTGCATACCTTCTATGAGATAGTTGGATCCCGATACCCACTACGAGTAAGAGTTACTCCTGGGAGAGTTTTGCACTTTACAATTAGCTGATCAAGTAGGTGACTAGAAAGGTGTCAACGGGGTTATACCCCTGGAAAAATGAGGTTTATTTTAATTAGGTCCGTGCGAAAGCACGGGGAAGCTCTCTCAAAGTACCGATACTGGCATGGCTGAAAGATTGGCGAACTTGTAGGGTGTAATTAATCCCGTCTTCTCATACTTTTTAGGTTTTGAAGGAAGATTTGATAAAAACAGTGAGAGCCATCCTGATTAGATAAAATAATAACCAATCTAATCTTGCAAGAGCATACCCAGAGTGTTTTCTTCTCTCTCTTGCTCCAGGTATCGACCGTAACATGCCTTAATCAAGATAATAATATGGATGTATTGACCGAACCCGCTTGTTATACTGAGCTGGGGAACGTTAGTTCTGCTCTACCTTATAATTGTTATAAGTCTGAGAGGGAAATAGAGGAATATCCGGAGTGATTCCTTGTTCACTTGGAGCTAAGGGACTACTATAAGAAGCTTTAGAAGTGAAGGACCGGTCTACAAAGGTTGTATTCCTTGTTCACTTAGAATAATGTTGTTCACTTGCTAAGTTAAACCCTAATTCTCTAGTTAGATCCTTGGTTCGGTCTCGCTCGGCACCCAAAAATTTTAAAATAGTATACTTGATGCTTACCGAAACTGTGTCGGGGGGCTAAGCGAACCCAGCAGTTTCGTGAACTGTTATGAGCCACACATCGGCATGACTTATCAAGTTACTGGGGTCTGATGTTTTGCTACCCCTAGACTCGATATGCGACATATCAGACGAAGAGACCGGACTGTACGGTAAGTATTACTTATAGGCTCGTTGGGGTTCGGATTAGTTCGCTCGTCGGACACCTTTTCGACATGTACCTGGATAGCCATTAGCACAGCTAGTGCCGTTGACGGGCTTGTGGTTAAACCCACGGCCAACGTACTGGTGAGTCTTTAGAGTCCCACATAGAGGGTTTCTCTGCTTCAGGCGAAACGATGTAGAGGCCGTAAGGTGTTACAGCAGGGTTTCGATCATATACGTGTACTGGCTACATGAATGATGCTCGGAAGGATAATACTGGTAGGTTTTGGTTTAAGCCGGATACCAGTATTATATTATTGGATTATTGGTATCTCATTATATTCGTATTTTTCAGAATACGAATACGGGTATATTTATACGGTATACGGTGAGGGGCATTCTTTTAATTGTACAAGAAAAGGCTTCTAGAATGAAGACACCTCATATATGGATTTTCTATTTTGGAAAATAAATAAATGAGGTGGAATTTGGAGAATTTTTCAAAGCGTGGATGAAAGCATGGCTAATGAATATTATATCATTTGGCTTCACTATTGAAGCATGGTTAATTATTTTTGAGAAAAATAATCCATACTTCAATAATTGGAAGCTTAGCCATATCATTTGGTTCATGCTTGACCTAGTTCATTCTCACTCTCACATTCTCTCTCCAAATTATCTCCTCCCTCACGCTCAACCCTAATCCTTCACATGAGTTGTGAAACATAGGTTTTGAGATCAAATAATCCACTTGATTATTTCTACATCATCTAAGTGTTAGTTATATGTATGCCCTAGAGGCCATTATTGTACATGTGATGTATATTATAGTGGATGCTTGGATATATATAGAGAGGACTTTCTTGCTTGACATGATAGTATGCTATCTGGTTGCTCTTTGTCTTAACATGTTGACTTATATAAGTGATGCTGTCTTGCTCTCACATGTTGATAAAGCCCTTAAGATGTGTACTTGACTACCAGGACTATGATGGAGATCATACTAGTGGGGCCAAGGGTAGTCCACAAGTACACCCTATAATTGTACCTAGTCGAGGGTGTATGTCACGACCTGAAATTGGCACGTGGCGGCCCTTAAACTACGCAACGTCTACAGGCGTAACGAAGTTTAAGTAAGCCGAAAACCCAGTAATCTAAACCATCAAAAGTAGTAAGAAATAAGAAAATTTTTAAAACCTTTGAAATCTCAACCCAAATTCTTTAAAGTCCAACCTTACTTTCTTAAAATTTTTGGCAGCACCTCCTTTGTAAAAACCAACCCCAAAAATGGGTACAACATAAATATAAGTAAAGCATCCCCAACGGGAGCAAATCCATGCCCAACGGCGGAAAACAACCACCACAACAGATATACGACGCCGTAGCGAAGAAATAAAAGACGATAGAAGTAAAACTGCATAAAAGACCTCCAAGTCACAAAATAAAATAATATCGTCCTCACATCAAGTCTCTAAGTCATATAAGATAATGGTAGATGGAGAGTACATGGATACAACGAATATACTATAAACAACTTTGGATAACCGCACAACCTACCTAAGCAAAACTGCACACTGTTAGCCGAAGCGGTATCCGCTGCAAAAGATGATGTGATAGATGAATAGCCTGCCTCGACTACTCTGGGGAAACAACCTGCAAAATCCTGTGGCACAACGGGGGTGAGTTGCCAACTCATGAATAGTAAATAACATATGCAGATAATCGCAAGTATGCACGTACAGAGCGAATCTAATATATGTAAGCTAAGCAATAAATGGTCATATGAATGCAATAGTCATGAAAGATACTCTAGCAGTTACATCTAATACATGAAGCAATAATATGACAATCAGTATGCAAAAATCATGTAAGGTACTCTATCAGGTACAACTAATACATGAAACGATGATATGGCAATGTATATATGCAACAATTATGAAAGGTACTTTAGCAGGTACAACTAATACATGAAGCAATGCATATAAAATAAAAGTATGTAAATGCAACAATCATGGAAGGTACTCTATCAGGTACTACTAATACATGAAGCAGTGCATAAACAATAAATGTGGAGTATGGAATGAAACATGTCATTTCCACGGAATCCTGATATCGTGGTAGGACCAAAGTCCATCAAGACAATCCAAATCCTAATTTTATTATCAATTAAGCCCCCAAATTGGCTCTCATATCATTTAAGTCTCACAAATCCTGAATGTAAAATATCAAGTAAATCTCATATATCCTGAATATACAAAATCAGCAAATATCATATATATCCAGTATCCAACATCAAGTGACTCTCATATATCCTGAATCCAATATCAAGTGAATCTCATATATCCTAAGTTTATTTGCATGAATAAATATGATGATGTATATAAATTGATATGTATACATATATATTAGCATCCCATTCCACTAATATATATGTATATGCATATATAACAGCGTCTCATTCCACTGTTATATATACTTAGGAGTAAAAATATCATGAAACCAATGTGTCAAGCATCGACACAAAAATGCTGATCTATCAGGTGCTGTCACCATGACCGGCACCCTGATAGATACGTATCATACGCTATACCGAAAGCTCGAGTGACTAGCTCTGACCCTCGCCTCTCGACGTATCCATACGTACATGACTCCTGTCGGTATCCCCACGATAACCGCCGAGTTATAGGTACTGTCACCGGTAGGTATGGTTCCCCTGTCAGGCTCAATCGGCAAGGTCCTTCAATCGTCTTGCCCCGGGGTACCTCCGGGCCCCACCATGTACCCTCACACGGCCCACTACACCTCCTCGCATGGGGTATATATATCAGAACCGATAAAACTCACGGTGGCTGCTGAAATATCATATCAAGAGAAACCGGGTTTTTCAAATAATGCATAATTTCATGAAACTACCACGGTCCCCAAATCCAGAAAACATCATGAAAAATCCATATCTCAATGCGAAAATCCATGAATATAATATATGCAGCATAAAACTGCAATGTAAGCATATAAAGAAAAAGCAGGTATTTAACTGCAACAAGTTAATATAATATATCATGCGGTTCCTAATTTCTCCAATTTTATATAACATCAAATAAAGGTAAACATGCAGCTATAATCTGATATGTGTGTAAACATGAAGGTATAGCAAGGTATATGTACCTACCTATCAATGATGATGTAATATACCCTCCAGGTATATGTGAAGTAAGTATGCAAGGTATACATGTAGCTATGTCATTATGTGTGTATGTACCTATCGCTAATGGTACAATACCCTATAGGTATAGAGGTAACTAGCATGTAAGCATGTCAAGGCATATGTGTAAGCATGTAGGTATACAGGTATGCTAACATAAAGGAATATGAATCAATGTCACAATGTCCCTAACCAAACAATATCATATAGGTATGTGTGTTGTGCGTGTCATGGCAATTATTGACGGTGTGTGTGGCATACAATTAGTGCTCGTGCAACATGAGCCGCCAATAATAGTGCATTATGTTGGTTATAGTGCCCTCAGAGTCAATTATTGGATCACAGGCACGTGATTGCAATGATTGAGGGAGGACCTATACCGGTAGGACAGTCTTACTCAAGATGATAGTATGCTATCTGGTTTATCTTTATCATCGTATACAGCTTTAGGTGACCTTACAGGTCGCTATTACACGTTGATAGAGCCCTTAGGAATCTTGCTTAACGGCCAGCAGTATGATGGCGATCATATACGTGGGAGCTGCGGTCTATAAGCGCATCCTTAAAGTGGTCCCTAGTTGTGGGAGTTTCGAGACTGGGCATCGATACTCTATTAGTAGACTAGTGTATACAGTCGAGACCCCGACGAGGGGCGGTGGCCGGTCACACAAGCCATTGGTGTCATTTGGTTCTCCTAAGATGTATACAGGTGCTCATTGGGTTATGAGTACACTGGACAGGACTCGCCGGGAACATGCTAGTTGGTATTATACCTGACGTCAGATAGCAGTTCCCTGGTGACATGTGTACAGGTTAGTTCATCGAACTGAGATCGTCATTTGTCTCGTGTGAGTTCCCACTGTGCTTTGATTACGACCCTACCACGGCTCAAAGGAGTCGTGCAAACATGTTTTAGTTGGGTACAGTCCCGAGCCACATGGAGGCTATGAGCGTATCGGCAGGGGTTTCGTCTCTCCCGGTATTGGGGGTTGTTAGTTATATGTATGCCCTAGAGGCCATTACTGTACATTGGATGTATATTGTAGTGGATGCTGGGACATATATAGGAAGGACTTTCTTGCTCGACATGATAGTACGCTATCTGGTTGCACTTTATCTTAACATGTATACTTTCTGTCTCTCTGATTACATGTTGATAAAGCCCTTAGGATGTGTACTCGACTTCCAGGACTATGATGTAGATCATACTAGTGGGGCCTGGGTAGTCAATGAGTACATCCTTCATTGTTCCTAGTCGTGGGAATATCGAGACGGGGCATCGATATTCCAGAGTAGACTAGCGTATATCTTCTCGACCCATGTGATGGGCGATGGATGATCCCATATCCATTGGTGTTTGACATCGAAGATGGTATGCGGGTGCTCAGTGGAGACTGGGTACACTGAACGGACTCGCCGAGAACTCCCAGATGGTATTATACCTCACGTCAGATGGCAGTTCTCTGGTGACACTGGTACAGCTTAGTCTGTTGACCCGAGATCGTCATAAAGTCTTGTGTGTCTCCCACTGTGCTTTGATTTCCACCCTACCACGGCTCTACTGAGTCGTGCAAACAGGTGGTTTTTGGGTACAGTCCCGATTCACATGGAGGCAATGAGCGATAGGAGGGGATTCGTCTCTCCCGGTATTGGGGGTTGATGTTGTGCTATGCTCGACTGGCCATAACAGGAAATCCCTGGCCAGGGTTGCAGTGACCTACTGGTAAGTGTTATCAGTAGTTTCACGAATGTTATGGACCTCACGTCGGCATGACTTATCAAGTTACTGGGGTCTGACGTTTACCACCCCTAGGCGAGATATGCGACATATCAGACGAATAGACCGGACTGTACGGTAAGTGTTACTGGTTGGATTCACAGGAGTGTGAGCGGGCTTGCTCGTCGATCTTCTGATCGCTCAATACCCGGGTGGCCGTTACGTTTAGCAGACCGCTTGCGGCTTGTGGGTGTTTGATATGATCATCATCTGCTGCCGGTGTATTGACGAGTCTTTAGAGTCCTACACAGAGGTTTCCTAGTTCAAGCGAAACGAAATAGGAGCGCATATGAGATATGTGCGGGACCGAGAATAATTCGAGTATGCGATACCGTATTACATTCTCGCGATCTATGTATCGATTGGTTATATGCGATATAACCTAGTTATCGAATCAAGGATTGATTCGATAAGCCGATACATATGATACTAGTCGGTTATATCCGATATGACCGGATCGTTAAATCAAGTGTTGATTTAATGATTTAGTGCATATTTATATATTTGATATATTACTTTGCGTTAACTAGTATTGGTTCACTTTAAAAGGATTTTCTCACTTGAATTGTGCACATTGTATATGCGATATAGTTTTGTGCACATGTTTGTATCATGTTTGATGATACATGCTTACTTGGTTAAGTGTAAAGAATCATACCATGGTTTAAGTTAATGATTAGGGTTTTGATTATTTATTCATTTATCTTTCATATTTATTCATTTTGGAAAAAGAAAAAGATAAATGAATGATTGAATGTTTTGTTTTTAGTTGAAGTTTCTTGAAACTTTGACTAAGTCACTCTTTTGTTCTTATGCTTAACCCTAACCATCCTTTTAACCATGGTCTTTTCTCTACACTTAACTATAGTTGAAAGTATGATAAGTATTGATTTATTTTATCTAATTAAAAAGACTTATCATATCTTCTTCTTCTTCTTCTTCATCTTCTTCAACATGAAGAAAGCTAGTGGCCATCAATGGCAACTAGTGAAATTGAGTGAGAAATCCAAATATAAAGTCTACCCACTTCCTATTTCTTCATCCTCTACCTCTTGCCAAGTTGTATAGGGTGTTTACTTCACAAGTTTTCAAAGCTTGGTGAAGTTGGAGCTTGTTCTTGTGATGCTTCGACGTAGATCATCTTCGGCATCGAACCGACGATCAAGCCCGCCCATTCTTCGATGATGCCAATGCTAGAGTCGTGAGTTCGATTTGGACAGCGGAGGGAGATCATCGTGGAGCTCATGAAGTGGTGGACCGGATCTACAAAGGTTGTAGCCCCTTCCCTATTTCTATATTTCCGTTTACTTGCTTGCTTTGCCAAAATATCTAGTTAACGATCCGTTCTAGGTTTTCTCGGCACCGTAATTTTTAGAAATTTGCTTGTTTGATCACTTGTAAGACTCCATTAGTGTGCCTAGGAACCCTACAGTGGTATCAGAGCCTAGCTAGAGCCTTAGGCGAAGTCCCGACGGAATTAGAAGTCCGATTGACCCAAAACCCAAACCTAAAAATGCTTTCTGGACTTTTTTGAAATTCGTGGTTTTTTGTGAATTAAAAATATTCAGAAAAATCAGCAGGAAGATATAAGGGTTATTGTAAAATTCGAGGGCTTGATTCCATAAAGGAGGCGCGGATCCGCGGCCTTACAGGGGGCTCATGCGGCGGATCCGCGGCCCTTTTGTCGTTTTGTGCATCCAATTTTGCACAGTAATTCTTAGTTGTCTGTGCTGGTTTTCCTGGGGATTTTTAATAATTTTTTCCAGAGTTGCATTTTCTGAGTTGTATTGGGGACTCGGTGTATTCGATCGGACTGTCTAATTTTGTCGGTGTGCTTTTCCGGGTATTTTTAGAATATGTTAAAAAGTTCGACCGGATATAAATACCCACTTTTTCCCCTGCCGGGAAATTTCCAATTGTTGGATTTTTCCGTAGTTTAACGACGTTCTAAGTAGTGCAAGTAACGCGATGGACCCTCTAGAAGACAACAAACCTTAACTCGATTATGTGACCGTCTTGAACTGCCCTTTGAACCTTCGGGTTTGGGGCAGTACGGCGTGCCACATGTGAGGCGTTGGCTTGACCCTTCTACGGCTGGACCGTTGGTACTGAGGCACGAACTGTATGTTGTTAGACTTATTTCATGTGTTGAGCTGTATCGGGAAAACTTGGGTGTTCGATTGTTCGATCGAAAAGTTTAGCATTTTCTATTTATCCGGAATGTGATACAATAATTGGAATTCGCAAATAGTTATGAGATAACGGAATGAATGTTATAAACATAGCAGTTTAGTCTTACTTGATCGGTTGCCACGGAATTTTGATGTGATTAAAAGTCCGTCGCAATCACGTAGTGTACGCGGATACTCGCCGGGTAAACTTAATAGACAGCCTCACTCCATAGCCCCGACCAAGTGACTGTAGGAGAACCCCATCGCCGAAAGCATCCGTTCTGGTGCTCCCGGTAGCGGTGTTCCGCCTTGGTGCACTTCGTCGACGGCGTTAGGGGTGCGGCCGCCTACTAAAGTTTGCGACGAGCATTCGATCAGAATGTCGGGAATCCTGTTGAATTGCCCGATTTGATATTGAAAAGAGTTTTCGATAATGAGACTAAAATGCGGGGTTTATAATTGTTAGGCATGCGATGTCTAAGTAATTCATTTGGTCAGGCATGCGATGTCTGAGGAGGTTGCGGATTCCAACTGTTGTAGTTTTACATTTTCTTTTTTGTGACCGTAAGTGTAATATGTGATATCGCCGGTTTCGTTGCTATATGTCAACGACAATTGGGATGCGCATATTTACTTACGTTGATGACATGTGATGTTATATGTTGCTGGATATGTTATATTGGATCGTCGTGTTTGAATAGCCGGGGTTTTTTTTTATGTGAGATGAGTGTTTTTCATTTTCATTCATGTAAAAACTTGTATGTAATATTCTTTTATTGGGGCACTTCTAGGTTGCGGAAGTTGTCACCGTTGATGTATATTATTTACTTTTCTGCACTAGGATAGACCCAAGGAGGGGAGCAAAAGTAACCGGGTTCTGGGGTCCAGTGGGAGACCAACTCGAGGAGTCGAGTCCGGGTCTCCTAACCCTAGAATTGGTAGGGTTGCTTGCCGCTCTCGTAGGGGTCTAGGGGTGTGGGATTGGCTATTCATCACGACCGTGGAATCCGTGTTTTATACAGGCTCGTATTGAAAACACGGACGTCCTAGTATATCCAATATTTCATATGTTTCTGCTGCTGTGTTTTATCTGTGATCATGTGATGTTCTGTGACAGATATTATATATAGTATATATGATATATTATATAGACGTTACTTATGTTTTACACCCGCGCTAGCCCTGCCCCGCTCTGCCGTTAGTTACCTAACCTAACGGTGCACGAGGGGACATCGAGGCGAATGCGGATGGCATAAGTGTACGTCATATTTATCTGTGATGTTTAGGTAATTTAAAAGATGGGATATTCATTAATGAGATTAATGAAAGAAAAATAAACCTAATTGATGTTGTGGAATCGAATTTCAAAATAAAACAGGTAGCTACAGTTCTTGCTTTGCATCGTGGTGTTCCTTGTAGAACATCCTGCACCTTATTCGATAAGTAAAGGACCGAGATCCCTTCACCGGGAGTGACTCCTTTAGCAATAACTGGCAGATGCTACAACCCTCGGTTTGTCTTTTGATCGCTTCTATAGTTTCTGCTTTGCACAGTGATATATATGATATATCCCGCACCTCATTCAACGAGGAAAGGGCCGACGATCCCTTCACCGGGAGTGACCCCTTTAGCAAAACTAGAAAAGCCTCAAAAACATTCCATTTAAAAACCATTTGATTCCGCAACGAGATCAAGTTCAAAGCGTTAAAGGTTTTCACAAAAACCAGCCGCAACCCTCCGTCATTTTAGGAAGTAGAGTACTATAGGGTTCCTAGGCACCCTAATGAGGTCTCACAAGGCATCAACCATGCCAATTTCAAATTTAAACGGTGCCGAGAAACCCTAAACTACGGATCGTTGGCAAGATTTCTAGGCGAAAAACAAACTAGTTAACACTTAACTACAAGAATACGGAAATACAACCTTTGTAGATCCGGTCCTCCACCTCCACGGCTCCGTGATGAAGTCATCTCCGCTGTCCAAATCAAAATCCGGGCTCTAGCGTCGGCTTCATCGGAGAAAGAGCGGGCAAGGTCGTCGGCTTCGTGCCGAAGATGATCTACGTCGAGGCATCGCTAGATCAAGCTCCAACTTCACCAAGTGATGAAACTTGTGAAGAAAACACACTCTACTACTTGGCAAGAGGTAGAGGATGAAGAAATAGGATGTTGGTTCACTTTAGAATTGGATTTCTCACTCATTTCATCAATCCACCATTGATGAAGTGAAGCTTTCTTCATTGAAGAAGATGAAGAAGAAGAAGAAAGTGTTATGATAAGTTATTTTAAAAACAAAAGTAAATCAATACTTATCATAACATTAACTATAGTCAAGTGTATAGAATTAACCAAGGTTAGTTGAATGGTTAGGGTTAGGAGAAGAAGACAAGAATGGTAGCTTTGGTCAAACCTTCATGAAGTTTCAACTAGAAACAAAGAAAGCCACCATTCTTTTCTTTAATCCTTTCTAAAAATAAATAAATAAATAAGATAAGAAAAGGAAAACCCTAATCATTAACTTAACCATGGTTTAATCTTTACACTTAACCAAGTTAACATGCATCATCAAACATGATACAATTAAGTGCACAAAAATATATCGCATATACAATGCGCACATCCGAGTGAGAAAATCTATCTTAAGTGAACCGATACTAGTTAATGCAAAGTGATATATCAAATATATAATTATACATTAAATCATTAAATCAACACTTGATTTAACGATCCGGTCATATCGCATATAACCGACTAGTTTCAACAGTAACAACATATCGAATCAACACTTGATCCGATAACCCGACTATATCGCATATAACCGATCAATGTCACAAATCGCGAGAATCGTATACAGTATCACATACTGGTATCATTCTCGGTCCCGTACATATCTCATATGCGCTCCTATTTCGTTTCGCTTGAGCCAGGAAACCTCTGTGTAGGACTCTAAAGACTCGTCAATACGCCGGCAGCAGATGATGATCATATCAAACACCCACAAGCCGCAAGCGGTCTGCTAAACGTAACGGCCACCCGGGTATTGAGCGATCTGAAGATCGACGAGCAAGCCCGCTCACACTCCAGTGAATCCAACCAGTAACACTACCGTACAGTCCGGTCTGATCGTCTGATATGTCTCATATCTCGCCTAGGGGTGGTAAACGTCAGACCCCAATAGCTCGATAAGTCGTGTCGATATGAGGTCTATAACAATTCGAGAAACTACTGGTAACACTTACCAGTAAATCTCAGCAACCCTGGCCAGGTATTTTCTGTTATAGCCAATCGAACACAGCGCAACATCAACCCCACTATACCGGGAGAGACGAATCCCCTCCTATCGCTCATTGCCTCCATGTGACTCGGGACTGTACCCAAAAACCACCGTTTTGCACGCCCTCTTGGATGTGGTAAGATGGAAATCAAAGCACAGTGGGAACCACACAAGACTCTATGACGATCTCGGGTCAACAGACTACTCTGTACCAGTGTCACCAGAGAACTGCCATCTGACGTAAGGTATAATACCATCTGGGAGTTCTCGGCGAGTCCGTCCAGTGTACCCAGTCTCTACTGAGCACCCGTATATCATCTCTGATGTCAAACACCAATGGATATGGGATCATCCATCGCCCATCTGTATGGGTCGAGAAGGTATACGCTAGTCTACTCTGGTATATCGATGCCCCGTCTCGATACACCCACGACTAGGGACTTTGAAGGATGTACTTATGGACTACCATGTCCCCACTAGTATGATCCGCATCATAGTCCAGGTAGTCAAGTACACATCCTAAGGGCTTTACCAACATGTAACAGAGAGACAATCAGTATACACGTTAAGGTAAAGATCAACCAGATAGCATACTATCATGTCGAGCAAGAAAGTCCTCCCTATATATGTCCCAGCATCCACTACAATATACATCCTGTGTACAGTAATGGCCTCTAGGGCATACATATAACTAACAAGTACTTAGTATTCGTGCTGTGTTTGTTGACCATAGTCAAGGCACAGTGTACGGTAGCTAAGTGATGTCTTCCTACACCGCATATGATGCGATTAGTTAGGACAGTCGCGTGACTTTGTTGACCATAGTTAAGGGTCATGTAGGTGGGTCTAATTAATCACGAAATGACGGGTAGAACTTGACTAGTACTTATGATTTGTTGACCATAGTTAAGGTCATAGGTGCTAGGGGTAAAAGCCTTTATCGGGAGTTTCAAGTGTTGAAATTTGCAATGAGATTGCATACCTTCTATATGATAGTTGGATCCCGATACCCACTGCGAGTAATTGTTACTCCTGGAAGAGTTTTGCACTTTGCAATTAGCCGATCAAGTAGGTGTCTAGAAAGGTGTCAACGGGGTTATGCCTCTGGGAAAATGAGGTTTACATTAATTAGGTTCGTGCGAAAGCACGGGGGACCTCCCTCAAAGTACCGACACTGGCCTGGCTGAAAGATTGGCGAACTTGTAGTGTGTAATTAATCCCGGCTAGTCTTTCCTTTTAGGGTTTGAAGGAAGATTTGATAAAAAGCAGTGGGAGCCATCCTGATTAGATAAAATATATAACCAATCTGATCTTGCAAGAGCGCACGCAGAGTGTTTTCTTCTCTCTCTCCTGGTAGCGACCATGTCACGCCTTAATCAAGATAATAATATGGATGTATTGACCGAACCCGCTTGTTATACTGAGCTGTGGAACGTTGGTCCCGCTCCAACTTATAATTGTTATAAGACAGAGCAGGAAATAGGGGAATGCCAGGATTCCCATGCCGCCCAAACGAAGAAAGTGCATGAGATGCATCTCCTTCGGGTGTGTTCATTACAAAGAACTGTTTCTCAGTATCCTCTGCATCCTGGGTATATGATACCGGATCAGGATCCCAGATATGTAATATGTTATATAGGGCTACAAAAAGGTAGAAAAACTGAGAACGGGTGATAAGTTTCATGAGGCAGAAAACGGGGCAAGTGTTGCAGCCAAGTCTGTTGGTCACTGTCACCCTGTATTACCAATACATTGATTCTGAACAAATGCTATTAGATACCGAACCTGATATACAAAATCATATCAGTCTCTTTATTAGTAAAGAAATGATATAATTTTGTATTGATGGATAATGTTTTGAACATTTCCTATATCAAAAGTTGATCGGTTCAGGCACGTCATCTAAAAGCATTGACGTTCTAAATCAAACTACAGTTCCTTGTATACTGAACACACACAAGAGGAAGAGTTCAGAAATGAACGAATCATTCTTGAGGCATTGTAGACTAGGTCATATCAATGCGACCCGACTGGCTGAAGTTACATTTTAGATGCATATTTAAATCAGTTTAAATTTACATCTTGTGAAACTTGCCAGTCATGTCACAAAGATATAATGACACCAGCTCTGCTTACTGGAAGCCAAGAAAGAGTTAATGAACTCTTGGGACTGATACATGATGATGTATGTAAAGTCTCCTGTCTACACATGCCAGGACTGGTGCTTTATACTTCATTATATTCTCTGATAATCTCTCAAGATTCAGTCATATATTCCTGTTGAAACATAAGTCCGAACCTTTTGAGATATTCACAGAATATAAGTTAGAAGTAGAGAACCAAAATACGGGTATAAGTATTATGTCCTATGATAAGATCAGGGAGGAGAATACTTGTGCATAGAATTCCTGGACTATTCTAAAGGAGAATGAGATTTTCTCTCAGTGTTACTCCTCTGAATACACCACAGCACAACGGTGTATCAGGGCGGAGCAATTGCACAATATTAGATATGGTGTGCTCTATGATGAGTATTACTGAGTTACCTATTTCCTTTTGAGGTTATGCACTTGAGAAGCTGCATACCTATTGAATTAGGTTTGAATCAAATCACTGCCTACCACTCCATATAAGATATGGTATGGGAAGAACCCATCTCTTAAGCGAGTTAAGATTTGGGGTTGTCCGGCCTATGTTTAAAGCAAAATCCGGACAAGATCGAGGCAGGATCAGTTCTGTAGAACTGGAAAGGTTCCAACTATACAAAACTGCAGTTGATGATTTGACAGAACCATAAGATTCTATAGTTCCCGACGAACCTCAGCCTCTCCGCCGATCTAGTAGGGTTCCTCATCCGCCTGAGAGATACCTCGGTTTCTCGATGACAGTGGGAGCAAGGATTGCATCATGAGATGATGACCCAACTAGTTTCGAGCAGGCCATCGAGAGTAGGGACTCTGTAAGAATGGCTGGATGCTTAGCGATCTGAGATGGAATCCATGTACACCAGCAAAGTATGGACTTTAGCTGCTATATCTGAAGGGTTAAATCCCCATCAGGAGCAAGTATATCTTGAGAAGATTACTTGGTTTAGATGGAAAAGTTGAGACTTTCAAAGCTAGACTTGTTAAAGGTTTTTGTCATCGACCAGGCGTGGATAAGGATGAAACCTTTTTCCAGTAGCTATGCTTAAGTCTGTCCAGATCCTACTTACCACGACCATGACTACGATATCTGGCGGTTGGGTACCATGACTGCTTTTCTAAATACTGATTTAGAAGAGAACGTCTATAAGAACACAGCCAGAGGTCTTCGTAAACAGTGGGAGCAGCGGAAACGTGTGCAAGTTGCTTTACATAATGAAGCAGGCATCGCGGAGTTGGAACGTCTGTTTTGATGTGATAGTCAAAGTGTTTGACTTCATCAAAATGGTAGATGAACCTTGTATATACAAAAGGGTAGTAGAGAGTAAGGTGGTCATCTTTGTATTGTACGTAGACAACATACTCTTGATAGGAAAAGAGTTTCCTATACTACGATCGATCAATCTCCTCTTATCACAAGGATTCTCCAAATAGGATAAAGATGATACCTCCTAAATCCTGAGATTTGGACCTATGAGATAGATCTAAAGGGACATTAGGGTTCTCACTAGGTATAGTGAGATTGTATCAATCGATCCTGGGGAGAATCACTGGAAGTGTTCCAGGGTGATAAAGACGACTGAATGTCAGTCACAGGCACTGTCTTTACCCTCAGTAAAGGGACGGTATGTTGGAAGAGTTCCAAGCTAGATACCGTGGCAAACTAGACGATAAAGGCTGGTAACATCGCTATTGAAGATACTACCAAAGAGGAAGTTTGGGTGTATATTGGTTCATAAGATGAACTAGGTTCCTGCCATTGTATGACAATGGAAGTGTGGCTTTGGCCCTGGAACCCTGGTCCCATCAGTGACCCAGACAAATTCTGAGGCAGGATCACCTGATCATGGAGATAGTTGATCTCCAGGGTGATCGAGGTTAGGAGAGAAGACTCAGAGGACAACACGGAGGATCCACTCACGAAGGCCTTTTTCCCAAAGAGAGACTTTTAGGGGATGGTTGAGTATGTGATACTGCAACCACTGCTACAGATGGCCCTAGTGCAAGTGGGAGATTGATAGTTATATGTATGCCCTAGAGGCCATTACTGTACATTGGATGTATATTGTAGTGGATGCTGGGACATATATAGGAATGACTTTCTTGCTCGACATGATAGTACGCTATCTGGTTGCACTTTATCTTAACATGTATACTTTCTGTCTCTCTGATTACATGTTGATAAAGCCCTTAGGATGTGTACTCGACTTCCAGGACTATGATGTAGATCATACTAGTGGGGCCTGGGTAGTCAATGAGTACATCCTTCATTGTTCCTAGTCGTGGGAATATCGAGACGGGGCATCGATATTCCAGAGTAGACTAGCGTATATCTTCTCGACCCATGTGATGGGCGATGGATGATCCCATATCCATTCGTGTTTGACATCGAAGATGGTATGCGGGTGCTCAGTGGAGACTGGGTACACTGAACGGACTCGCCGAGAACTCCCAGATGGTATTATACCTCACGTCAGATGGCAGTTCTCTGGTGACACTGGTACAGCTTAGTCTGTTGACCCGAGATCGTCATAGAGTCTTGTGTGTCTCCCACTGTGCTTTGATTTCCACCCTACCAAGGCTCTACTGAGTCGTGCAAACAGGTGGTTTTTGGGTACAGTCCCGATTCACATGGAGGCAATGAGCGATAAGAGGGGATTCTTCTCTCCCGGTATTGGGGGTTGATGTTGTGCTATGCTCGACTGGCCATAACAGGAAATCCCTGGCCAGGGTTGCAGTGACCTACTGGTAAGTGTTATCAGTAGTTTCACGAATGTTATGGACCTCACGTCGGCATGGCTTATCAAGCTACTGGGGTCTGATGTTTACCACCCCTAGGCGAGATATGCGACATATCAGACGAACAGACCGGACTGTACGGTAAGTGTTACTGGTTGGATTCACAGGAGTGTGAGTGGGCTTGCTCGTCGATCTTCTGATCGCTCAATACCCGGGTGGCCGTTACGTTTAGCAGACCGCTTGCGGCTTGTGGGTGTTTGATATGATCATCATCTGCTGCCGGCGTATTGACGAGTCTTTAGAGTCCTACACAGAGGTTTCCTAGTTCAAGCGAAACGAAATAGGAGCGCATATGAGATATGTGCGGGACCGAGAATAATTCGAGTATGCGATACCGTATTACATTCTCGCGATCTATGTATCGATTGGTTATATGCGATATAACCTAGTTATCGAATCAAGGATTGATTCGATAAGCCGATACATATGATACTAGTCGGTTATATCCGATATGACAGGATCGTTAAATCAAGTGTTGATTTAATGATTTAGTGCATATTTATATATTTGATATATTACTTTGCGTCAACTAGTATTGGTTCACTTTAAAAGGATTTTCTCACTTGAATTGTGCACATTGTATATGCGATACAGTTTTGTGCACATGATTGTATCATGTTTGATGATACATGCTTACTTGGTTAAGTGTAAAGAATCAAACCATGGTTTAAGTTAATGATTAGGGTTTTGATTATTTATTCATTTATCTTTCATATTTATTCATTTTGGAAAAAGAAAAAAATAAATGAATGTTGAATGTTTTGTTTTTAGTTGAAGTTTCTTGAAACTTTGACTAAGTCACTCTTTTGTTCTTATGCTTAACCCTAACCATCCTTTTAACCATGGTATTTTCTCTACACTTAACTATAGTTGAAAGTATGATAAGTATTGATTTATTTTATCTAATTAAAAAGACTTATCATATCTTCTTCTTCTTCTTCATCTTCTTCAACATGAAGAAAGCTAGTGGCCATCAATGGCAACTAGTGAAATTGAGTGAGAAATCCAAATATAAAGTCTACCCACTTCCTATTTCTTCATCCTCTACCTCTTGCCAAGTTGTATAGGGTGTTTACTTCACAAGTTTTCAAAGCTTGGTGAAGTTGGAGCTTGTTCTTGTGATACTTCGACGTAGATCATCTTCGGCATCGAACCGACGATCAAGCCCGCCCATTCTTCGATGATGCCAATGCTAGAGTCGTGAGTTCGATTTGGACAGCGGAGGGAGATCATCGTGGAGCTCACGAAGTGGTGGACCGGATCTACAAAGGTTGTAGCCCTTCCCTATTTCTATATTTCCGTTTACTTGCTTGCTTTGATTAAATATCTAGTTAACGATCCGTTCTAGGTTTTCTCGGCACCGTAATTTTTAGAAATTTGCATGTTTGATCACTTGTAAGACTCCATTAGTGTGCCTAGGAACCCTACAGGGGTGAGATCGCGCTGTGTCTAGGAGAGCCATTACACGAAGTCCTTGGCCAAGGCAGGAGATTTACTGGTAGGTATTCCAGTAGTATCTCAGGGTGTTCTGGGCTACACTTCGACCGACTTATACCACTTTTGGGGGTCTGACTTTTATCAACCCCCTAGGCCCGCCATGCGATGCTCATAGACGAACGGACCGGACTGTACGGATATTGTCACTGATAGACTCAGTAGGGTGTCTGGATGAGTTCGCTCATCGACCTCCCTTTTGGTAAATACCTGGTAGCCCGTTATGTACGGCTAGTACCTCTGACGTGCTAGTGGTTAAATCCACAGCCAAAGTATTGACGAGTCTTTAGAGTCCCCCACAGACAGTTTCTTAAGTTTTGGGAGAAAAGTTGTAGAGGCCGTATGATATATGGCAGGGTTCGATCATATACGTGCAGTAGTGCACGGATCATGATCGGACGGATCATACTAGTGGGCTTTGGTTTAAGCCGGATCCTAGTATTAGATTTGTTGGATTACTTTAGTCTCATCGTATTCTCATTCAGTCGGAATGCGGATGCAGGTATGTATATACATGTGAGGGGTATGCTTGTGATCCATCACGAGTTTACTTTAGAAGTTTCCGTATCTTTTTGTTGTTGTAAACATTTGGATTAATGTTTACAAATGGAAATTATGAGCTAGAAATCATCATTTTGTGCATTTAATGTGGCATGTGCAAGAGTAGTGACTCATGGTCTCTTTTTATGTGCATGTGTCACATTATTTGATTGATTTTGTGTTGATATGATGAGAAGAGAGAGAAAGAGAGGGCAGCCATGAGAAGATGTTAGCTCTTGTATTTTTCATTCTTCTCACTCTGTCTTTTTATCACAACACAAAAGAAAAAGGCCTCCTCTTCTTCTTCTTCTTCCTCTAGCTCACAATCTCCATTGATGGCTTCACCTTCAACCTCCATCCATACAATGGATGTAAGAGACAAAGTTGTCACACACATTCTCTATATCGCCTTGGACACGTCGGCTAGCGAACTTCGTGCCCGAGTTGCTTCGGACGAAGCGGGAGCACGTAAAAAGACTCAAAGATGTTGTGCCCTTTCCGACGAGGAGATCGAGATCGGAGATGCCGTGAGAAGCTTGGGATGGTGGCCAAAGACCGAAGGACACGAATCGATCGGTATAGCTTTTCCAACCCTTTCTCTAGTTGCTAGTTGTAGGTTAATGGTTCGATCCGGGATTTAAGCATACTATAGCGCCAGTTTCTAGTTTAAGAAAAGTTTTCGTTTCCGCATATTGGCCTAGGACAGACGGCCGGGGTGCTACCGTACACTTACATGGTATCAGAGCCACGCCATTAACCTTTACTAGCTTGCTCTAACATGTTTAGAACTTCGATCGAACAAAATTTCCGAAACCGCAATTTCAAAAACGAAGTTTCTGTCGAATTTTTTTTTGTCGTCGAAAAATTATTTTGAGTATTGCAGAAAATCAGGCAGGCTTTTCTAAGACCACAGGTGAAATTTGGTGAAGTGATCACACTGTAGCGCCGCGGAACCACGGCATTTCCCTTATTTTGGCCGCGGTTCCGCCGCACTCCTGTAGCATCAATGCACCAAACTTTCTGCCGTGGTTTCTGAGTTGGAATTGGGGTTTCTGGTATTATTTGTTTGGGCCCAGATTTGTTTGAGTACTAGGAATTGTGCTTGGGGCCCACTTCGGGAAATTTTGTTGATCGAAAATTTTAAACATGTTAGTTCACAGTATTTACATTATATCTGCGACCGTGAATGTCATTTGATCGGTAAATCTTGTCTAATTGCTATAGCCCTTTTAGACGGATTTGCGAACGTGATATTCACGTTGATGTTCTATGTTGTGCTGTGATGTTGCGGATTTGTCATGGTGGATAGCCTGGATGCAATGGTAGTACAGTTTGGTTGTATTTGTACATTTGATATTGCGGGGCGAGCGTCCGATATGTGGACTGCCGTCACTGCCTGTTTGTATATTATTCTTTTGGGGCACGACCGGGCTGAGGTCAATATACCCGTTGTATATTTTACTTTCCGTACTAGGATTACTCCGCGGAGGGGTGCACGGGTAGCCGGGTTCTAGAGGGCAACGGGCCCGCATCTCATGGCTTTGAGACGGAGGGGGCTTCACTCTAGAACTGGCAGGCTATTCGCCGCACTCGTAGGGGGTACAGGTTGACCCAAGGAGGGGCGCTCAAGTTACCGGATTCCGTGAAGTGCTGGGTGGTCCATTCAGTTTGTTGAAGAGGGCTGCCTCGCTTCAGGTTTTGATGGGTAACTTGCCGCGCCCGTAGGGGTCTAGGATTTCATTGCACAGGGTATCCACACGACCAGGGGAACGTCGGGTTTCAGTAGCGGCTCTGTGAAACCCGGGGATCCCAGATTATTTGTATTGTTCTGTGATGCTTATTACATTTCTGTGATGTTGCATTAATCATGCCTTGAGCGATTATTATATATTGATATATATACCAATAGATGTTGTATATGTTTTACACCCGGGCTAATCCAGTCCCCGCTCTGTGGTTAGTTAAATAACCTAACGGGTGATGATGGGACCCAGTGGCGAATGCGGATGGCATATACGTACATCATATTTTCGTTCTTTTGTGGTGTGATTAATTGATGGGACTGGATTGATTCGGATCAATGCAAGCTAAACAAACCTATTCTGATGTTGTTGGAACATTTTTCAAAAAGCTGTTATTGCAAGGATGTTCTCTTTTGTTTTGCACAGTGGTATTCGGTTATGAATATCCAGCACCTCAGTCGACATGGCAAGGGCCGAGATCCCTTCACCGGGAGTGACCCTTTGGACAGAAGTTTGCGTCAGGGTAATAACTTCACTATAGTCGATTACTTTTTGCTTTGCATCATGGTATTCAGTTGGAATATCCTGCACCTCATTCTACGGGGAAAGAGCCGAGATCCCTTCACCGGGAGTGACCTCTTTAGCAAAAGTTTTCGCCATTATATTTTCATAATAAGCTATCCGGTTCCTTCAACGATATCAAATTCATTACGTTAAAGGTTTTTCGCCAAAAACCATTCATAGCCCTCCGTCATTTCAGAAAGGTAGCACTTAGTATTCATGCTATGTATGTTGGCCTTCGTCAAGGCATAGTGTATGGTAGTTATTTGTTACTTTTCTACTGCATAGATAGATGCGTTAGTTTGGGACAGTCGTACTACTATTTTGGCCTTCGTCAAGGGTATGTACGGGTGGGTTCAAATTAAGTTTGACAATGACGGGTAGAACTTGACATGTGACTTATGATATGTTGGCCTTCGTCAAGGTCATAAGAGCATGGGATAAAAATCACATCGGGAGTTTCTAAAGAAACCGAAACTTGCCAGATATGCGCATACCTTCTGGAGTGTGATAACGTGAGTGGATTCCATCACGTTATCATCCAGTGATAGTTGGATCCCGATTCTCACTGATGAGTTGGTTTACTCCTCGGGTGATCCCGACCAATTCTTCTTTCAGGTTTGGAGGAGAATTTGAGGTTACAGTGGAAGGTTTCCTGATTGGATAAAGTGATAACCATTCTGATATAGATTAGAGTGCACGCAGAGTGTTTCTTTTCTCTCTCTCTTTGGCAGCGACTATGGCCCGACCCTTGACTATGACTCAGTGACCAAGATTAACCGAACCTTCTTAAACACTGGCTTTTAGATTGTCTGAGTTGCATACCCCATTGCCACTCCTACTTTTACCCTTTTCTCCAGAACACCCCGTATTACTACGAATGTCCACTTCCATTGGATAAAACCATCGTATGGTTATATACGAACTCGAAGGAACTTTTTCCAGATTCGAGGATGGTTTCCGGTTCTGGAGAAAATGAATAGGACTATTCAGTTGTCTTTTCTTTTTTACCTTCTCTCGGGTTGCGAGTGCTCCTTGGATTAGGACGGTACACCTATTACGCTTATTGGATAGTCTTCTTCTAAAACATAGGCTGGTGCCGAACGATAGGGAATGAAGAAAACCATTTAGCCTAAAAAGGTGTACAGAAGGTATTAAGTAAAGACAAATAAAGGGATTAGTAAGAGGGCAAAGTTAATTACGACTGCTATTCACGACCAAACCAAGTATTTCATCGTCACTCCTACTTCACCTTTGTATTTCTCCGGAACACCCCGTATCACTACGAAGATCCACAGTTTATTGGATACTCCATCGTATGCTTATATACGAACAAGAAGGAACTTGTTCCAGTTCGGGGAGGATTCTAGTTCAGGAGAAATAGGAATAAGGTTTTATTCACTTGTCTTTTATTTTTACCTTCTCTCGGGTTGCGAGTACTCCTAGGATTAGGGGAGTACACCCATTATGCTTATTGGATAGTCTTCTTCCAAACCATAGGCTGTTGCCGAACGGTAGGGAAGGAAGAAAACCATTTAGCCTAAAGGGGTGTACAGAAGGTAATGACTAAAGACATATAAAGGGATTTGGAGAGATGGCAAAGAAATATACGGTTACAGTTGTGAATCGGATAATGGAAGAGGCTTTGCTAGGAATACCCGGATACCCCTTCGAAACATATTCATGTTTCAGTTTCACAGTGTATTGTTAATAGAAAACTGATTTCCCAATTAGTACTCACTCCAGGGTATGTATTTACCAGGTATGATTCTCACATCTGTATGGTTTTATAGATGATGAGTGGGAGTAAGTTATTGGGAATTAGGTGATCATCCTCATTATATCGAGATTCGTTGTAATTGGTGATATTTGAGGAAATCACCTGGGTTGTTTGCCGTACGGCAAATATTTGGTTTTGAATATCCGTTGTTATGCACCAATTTCAAATTGATATATCTGTACATTAATTTTTATAAAGTGAGATATAACTTTTTGAAACTATGTCCATGACATTTACCTATATCAGTGGATGGTTAGGTAAGGAGCATTAAACAACGGTGTAATTCTTCTTAACCATAAGTACAGTTTTCAACCTACGACACACGGGGAATGAGTTATTAGACTCAGGGGACTTATACAGAGTATTGTATGTTGTCCAGTGTCCATGAGGACAGAGGGGTTGGTACTCGTACTATATTCTATTTACTTATGACTTCTCTAGTTCTTAGACTTGTGTTTCGTAGAAATGCAAGGTCCAAGTTTTGAGAAGTTATAGGTATAAGAATAAAGTAGAGAACCAAGCGTTGCAAGTATCAGTATTCTTCAAGGTGATTGAAGATGTAGATACTTGTGTATGGTATTCAGTTAATAGTAATGATTAAGAGAACTTGCTTCTCTTTCAGGTTACTCATAATTGGAAGCACTCCTAAGTTGAGTAATGTTGATCGGCCTCTCTCCATTTAGTTGACATGCACTGGAGACAGCTGCATGATTTGAATCTGGTTCCAATTAAATCAGTGCCTCGGTTTCTATATTGGATATAGAATAGTTCATATCTAAACAATGTCAAGGTACTGGGAGTTGTCCGGCTTATGCTTAAAACCAGACTCTGGATAACTCAAGGCACGTTTCTGTAACGGCTGTTTGTGGGTTGACCCGGGCTATGACGAGGGTTGACTTTCTACCATCTGGAAGATCAATAATGATATTGTTCTTGACTCGCCACATTTTTAGTAAAATGGATTTTTTCAGAAAACAGCAGTGGGAGTATGTAGGGTTACTAGGCACTCTCACAGGGGTCTATAAGGCATCAACCATGCCCGATTTAAAAATTAGACGTGCCGAACAACCCTAACCAAGATTTATAAACTAGAGATTAGGCGAAACAAAGCATGTTAAACACTTTAACATCTAAGAGTTTGGGATTACAACCTTTGTAGTCTGGTCCTTCACTTCTAAAGCTCCGTGTTGAGGTCCCTTCGCTGCGATCATCAAGAATCCGGCCTCTAGAGAGGCTCCACGAAGAGAAAGATACAAGCTTGCTTCCGATCTTCGATAACAAAGATGATCTACCTTGAAATTTCTTTAACACAAGCTCTCACTCACTAATGAAGTGAACACCCTAATCTAAATGGCAAGGATAGATTAGGATGATGAAGTAGGATTTATGCTCTCTTTTGTTTTCAAAATCTAACTCAAAATCATAACTAATGAAAAAGCTAGTAAGCTTTTCCATGAAAGAAGAAGGAAGAAGAAGAAGAATTACTTTGTGATGAATAATGAAAGTCAAGTGTATGAGGTTAGAAATGCAACCATGGTATATCTAACCCTTGTAGAGATTTAACCAAGGTTAAAGGGTTGGGTTGGTTTAAACAAATATCTATGCAAAATATCAACATACATATCTTTGCACGAAACAAAACAAAACCTTCTAGAAGTTTCTAGAAAAGATTAACCCAAATCAAACCCTAACCATGTTTAATCCCCACTAAACATGTTGCATTAATAACCCTAACATGTTACAATATTATATATCACATATACAATATTTATTGTAACAAAATAAAATAACACAATTAACATATATCGCATATATATCAATGTATTACCCGAGTGAGAAAAAAATCTTTTAGTGAGCTTATATCAGTTAATGTAATTTAATATATCAAATATATAATTATACATTAAATTATCGAATCAACACTTGATCCGATAATCCGGCTATTTTAAAAATAACCGACTAATATAATCTGTATCAGTTTATCAAATCAACACTTGATCTAATGACCCGGCTATATCACATATACCCGGCCGATATCTCATATCGCGAGAATCTAATACGGTATCACATACACGTATTGTTCTCGGTCCCGTACATATCATATATGTCCTCCTACTCCGTTTTTCCTGAGTCAAGAAACCTCTGTGTAGGACTCTAAAGAATCGTCAATACGCCGGCAGTAGGTGATGATCATATCAAACACCCACAAGCTGCAAGCGGTCAGCTAAACGTAACAGCCACCCAGGTATTGAGCGATCAGAAGATCAACAAGCAAGCCTGTACATTCTCCTGCGAATCCAATCAGTAACAATCCCGTACAGTCCGGTCTCTTCGTCTGATATGTCGCATATCTCGCTTAGGGGTGGAAAAAGTCAGACCCCAGTAGCTTGATAAGTCGTGTCGATATAAGGTCTATAACAGTTCGAGAAACTACTGATAACACTTATCAGTAAATCTCAGCAACCCTGGCCATGGATTTCCAGTTATTGCCAATCGAGCACAGCGCAACATCAACTCCTTATACCGGGAGAGACGAAACCCCTCCTATCACTCATTGCCTCCATGTGATTCGGGACTGTACCCAAAAGCCACCTTTTTGCACGCCCTCTTGGACGTGGTATGATGGAAATCAAAGCACAGTGGGAATAACACAAGACTCTATCACGATCTCGGGTCTACAGACTAACCTATACTAGTGTCACCAGAGAACTGCCATCTGACGTGGTGTATAATACCATCTGGGAGTTCTCGGCGAGTCCGTCCAGTGTACCCAGTCTCTACTGAGCACCCGTACACCATCCTTGATGTTAAACACCGATGGATATGAGATCATCCATCGCCCATCATATGGGTCAAGATGCGTATACGCTAGTTTACTCTGGTGTATCGATGCCCTGTCTCGATACACCCTTGACTAGGAACAGTTATAGGATGTAAGTGCACGGCGGCGCCCCGGCCGTCAATCCGACGGCCAAACGCGGAAACGGTGGTAAACTTATACTTTTGCGGACTTGGCAAAACGGCACCACCGCGCACTAAAACCGGATCGGGCCATTAAACTAAATCTAGCCAACTACAAAGAGAAGGGGAAGAGATATACCGACGATCCAAGTCCTCCGGTCTTCATCTCCACTCCGATCTCCTCGCGGGAACTCCAGTCGTCGCCTCCTCGTCGGAAAGGGCACCACGAAGCCGGGTACTTTTACGGGCTCCCACCTCAATACCGAGGCAACTCGCGCATGAAGCCGGCAACTCGACATGCTCAAGATATACTGTAGGAAGTAGTGTAGAGTGTATGTCTCACTTTGGGGTTGGTTGCCATAGATGGAGGAATGGTGTATAGAAAATTGGTGCTTTCAATTTTCTAGCAATGGAATGAGATGAAGAATGATATATACAAATGGATCACTCTCATTTTTCTCCTCTCAAAGATGAAGCTCTCATTTTCTTCTCTCTCAACCATGGAAAGAAAAACTTCTCATTCTCCTTATGAAAAAACTTAATCAACTTAGAAATGGTGGAGAAAGAATAAGAAGCATGAAGGGAGGTGATCGTAGTAAAAGGAGGAGGGTGACCACATCCAAACATAATGATCACTAAACTATACATCAATCCTAATCCTTTCTTATCACCATAAAGCATGAAAAGCAAAGATGCTTATCATATCACACTTTATGCAAAAAAGTCCTCCACAAAGTGTAATTTGCAAAACTGCAAATTACCCCCTCCATCGGAAAAGTCCGGCCGGGAAAGAACAAAGGAAAACCGGCCGGAACGGAAAGCAAACTGGCAACTCCAGAAAACTGGTCCCGTAATAAATTACAGGAAAACCCCCATACCGTGCATACACACCCGCATCTGTATTCCGTCCGGATACAAATGCAATGAGACAAAATCTACACTGTACTAAACTAGGACCGGCTTAAACCAAAGCCGGCTAGTAAAATCCGTTCGATCCTGATTCGTGCAATACCGCACGTATCTGATCGAACCTTGCCATATAACCATACGGCCACTAGTACAAACCGTCCGATCCTGATGCGTGCAATACCGCACGTATCTGATCCGACCCTGCCATATCTCCATACGGCCTCTACAGAGTTTCGCCCGAAAGCTTGAGTAACTGTAAGTGTGGTGGACTCTAAAGACTCGTCAATACTATGGCTGTGGATTTAACCACTAGCACGTCAGAGGTATAAGCCAATACGTGACGGGCCACCAGCTATTGAACAAAAGGGACGTCGATGAGCGAACTCATCCTGACACCCTACTGAGCCTGTCAGTGACAATATCCGTGCAGTCCGGTCCGTTCGTCTATGAGTATCGCATGGCGGGCCTAGGTGGTTGGTAAAAGTCAGACCCCCAAAAGCGGTACAAGTCGTGTCGGAGTGTAGCCCAGAACACCCTGAGATACTACTGGAATACCTACCAGTAAATCTCCTTGCCTTGGCCAAGGACTTTGTGTAATGGCTCTCCTAGACACAGCACGACCTCACCCCCAATACCGGGAGAGACGAACCCCTGAAGATACGCTCACTGCCTCCATGTGGCTCGGGACTGTACCCAACTAAAACCTGTTTGCACGACTCCTTTGAGCCGTGGTAGGGTAGTAATCAAAGTACAGTGGGAACTCACACGAGACAAATGACGATCCCCAGGTCGATGAACTAACCTGCACACATGTCACCAGGGAACTGCCATCTGACGTCTGGTATATGACCAACTAGCATGTTCCCGGCGAGTCCTGTCCGGTGTACTCATAACCCAATGAGCACCTGTATACATCTTAGGTGATCCAACTGACACCAGCGGCTTGTGAGACCGGCCACCGCCCCTCGTCGGGGTCTCGACTGTATACACTAGTCTACTAATGGAGTATCGATGCCCGGTCTCGAAACTCCCACGACTAGGGACCTTTTAAGGATATGCTTGTAGACTACCAGCTCCCACTTATATGATCGCCCTCATACTGCCGGTAGTCAAGCAAGAATCCTAGGGGCTCTATCAACGTGCAATAGTGACCTGTCATGTCACCTAAAGCAGTACACGATGATAAAAGGTAAACCAGATAGCATACTATCATCTCGAGTAAGACTGTCCTACCGGGATAGGTCCTCCCTCAATCATTACAATCACGTACCTATGACCTAATAATTGACTCTGAGGGCACTATCTCCAACATAGGATGTACTCGTCGACTACCATGGCCCCATTAGTATGATCTCATCATAGTCCCAGTAGTCGAGTACATTTCCTAAGGGCTTTATCAACATGTAACATAGAGACAATATGAGTACATGTTAAGATAAAGTACAACCAGATAGCATACTATCATGTCGAGCAAGAAAGTCCTCCCTATATATGTCCAAGCATCCATTACAATATACATCATATGTACAGTAATGGCCTCTAGGGCATACATATAATTAACAATCTCCCACTTGCACTAGGGCCATTCGTTGTGGTATCGCATACCCAATAATCAGCTGTGGTTAAAGTATCTCATACTCAACCATCCCATAAAAAGCCTCTACTGGGAAATAGGCCATTGTGAGTGGATCCGCGCTGTTGTCCTCTGTGTCTACTCTCCTAATCTCGATCTCCCTGGAGATCAACCATCTCCATGATCAGGTGATACTGCCTAAGAATTATATCCGGATTTCTGATTGGACGGGGGTTCCTTGGCATAAGCCACAACTCCATTGTCATACAATGGTAGGAACGAAGTTCATCTCATGAACTAGTTATCCAGACTGCCTCTTTGGTAGCATCCTTGGTAACGATGTATCTTTCCTTTAATCGTCTAGTAAGTCACGGTATCTAGCTTGGAACTCTTCCAACATACCGTCCCTCCACTGAGGGTAAAGACAATGCCTGCGACTGACATTCAGTCGTCCTTATCACCCTGGAACCTTTCCAGTGATTCTCCCCAGGATCGATTGATACCATCTCACTACACTAGTGAGAATCCTATCATTCAATTAGATCTATTTCATAGATCCATAACCCAGGATTTAGGAGGTATCACCTTGATCCTATATGGAGAATCCTTGTGATAAGAGGAGATTGACCGATCGTAGCATAGGAAACATCTTCCCTATCAAGAGTATGTCATCCACGTACTCTACGAGGATCACCACCATACTCCCTACTACCTTTTTGTATATACAAGGTTCATCTACCATTTTGATGAAGTCAAACTCTTTGACTTCCACATCAAAACAGACGTTCCAACTCCGCGATGCCTGATTTATCACATAAAACATCTTGCACACGCACTGTCTATGAAGCCCTCTGGCTGTGTACTTATAGACGCTCTCTTCTAAATCATCATTTAGAAAAGCAGTCATGACACCCAACCGCCAGATATCGTAGTCATGGTATGTAGCCGTGGGATGTAGGATCTGGATGGACTTAAGCATAGCTTTGAAAGTCTCAACTTTTTCATGTACACCAAGTAATCTTCTCAAGATATACTTGCTCCTGATGGGGATTTAACCCTTCAGATAAAGCAACCAAAGTCCATACTTTGTTGGTGTATAAGGATTCCATCTCAGATCGCTAAGCATCCAGCCATTCTTACAGAGTCCCACTCTTGATGGCCTATTCGAAAATAGTTAGGTCATCATCTCATGATGCAATCCCCGCTCCCACTGTCATAGAGAAACCGAAGTATCTCTCAGGTGGGTGAGGAACCCTACTAGATCGGCGGAGAGGCTGAGGTTCGTTAGAAACTATTGAATCCTTTGGTTCTACCAAATCATCAGCTGCAGTTTGTATAGCTGGAACTGTTTCCAGTTCTACCTCATGACCACTAATTTCTTCACAAGAAATTCCCTTTCACAAAGGTGGCATGTTGAGAAATAAAACATCTTTTGTTCTTCAGTTAGGTAGAAGATATTCCCTTGCGTATGCTTGGGATATCCAACAAACTTCTACAGATCTGACTTTGCCTCGAGCTTGTCCGGATTTTGCTTTTAGACATAGGCCGGACAACCTCAAATCTTAACATACTTAAGATATAGGCTCTTCTCATTCCATATCACATATGAAGTGGTAGGCAATTGATTTGATTGGAACCCTATTCAATAGGTATGCAGCTTCTCAAGTGCATAACTCCCAAAAGGAAATAGGAAGCTCAGTAGTACTCATCATAGAGCGCACCATATCACATAGGGTGTGATTGCTCCGTCCCGATACACCGAGGTGTTGTGGTGTATTCGGAGGAGTAATGCTGAGAGAGAATCTCATTCTCCTTTAGAATAGTCCAGGAATTTCGTGCTCTAGTATCCTCCTCCTTGATTTCATCAAAGGGCATAATACTTATACCCGTTTTTGGTTCTCTACTTCTGACTTATATTCATTGAATTTCTCAAAAGTTCCAGACTTGTGTTTCAACAGGAACATATGTCCGGATCTTGAGAGATAATCAGTGAATGTAATGAAGTACAAAGAACCGGTCTTGGCATGTGTAGACAGGGGACCTTCATACATCAGCATGTATCAATCCCAAGAGTTCACTAACTCTTTCTCTGTTTCCAATAAACAGAGCTGTGGTCATCTTATCTTTGTGACTTGACCGTCAAGTTTCACAAGATGTAAATTCAAACTAATTTAAATATGCATCTAAATGTAACTTCAGCTAGTCGGGTCACATTGATATGACCTAGTCTATAATACCTCAAGAAGGAACCGTTCATTTCTGAACACTTCCTCTTGTGTGTGTTCTGTATACTAAGAACTGTAGTTTGATTTAGAACGTCAATGATTTTAGATAACATTCCTGAACTGATCAACTCTTGATATAGGAAATGTTCAAAACATTATCCAACAATACAAAATTATATCCTTCTTTACTAATAAAGAGACTGATATGATGTTGTATATCAGGTTCGGTATCTAATAATATTCATTCAGAATCAATGTATTTGATAATACAGGGTGATAACTACCAACAGACTTGGCTGCAACACTTGCACCGTTTCTATCTCATGAAACTTATCACCCATTTTCAGTTCTCTACCTATCTGTAGCCCATGTAACAAATTACATATGTAGGATCCTGATCCGGTATCTCATACCCAGGACGTAAAGGATACTGAGAAACAGTTCTCTGTAATGAACACACCCGAAGAAGATGCATCAGTATGCACTTTCTTCGTTTGGGCGGCACGGGAATTCTGGTAATCCCCAATTTCCTGTTAGTGTATATGCCCTAGAGGCCATTACTGTATCATACTAGTTTGTATGTTACTTAATGGAAGCTTGGGATATTCACAGTTGTATATACAATCTTGCTCGAAATGGTAGTATGCTACTTGGTTTGTCTCTGCTTTAATATGTGCATGTGTTTCTTTTAGCATATTGCTGATATACATATTAGTAGAGCCCTTAGGATCTTTGCTTGATTACCAGCGTTGTGATGGCGCTCACACTCGTGGGAGCTGGGTGATCTATAAGCACATCCTTATACAGGTCCCTAGTCGTTGGACTATCGAGACAGGGCATCGATACTCCGGAGTAGACTAGCGTATGCGCTTCTCATCCCAGTGTGGGAGACGGTCTGTCCCACAGCCGTCAGTACGTCGTACTTGAGATAGTATGCGGGTGCTCGTTAGGTTACGAGTACACTGGACAGGACTCGTCGGGAACTGTTGGTTGGTATTATACCTATCGTCAGTTATCAGTTCCCAGGTGACATGAGTACAGCTTAGTCCACTGACTTGACACTGTCACTTCGCCTCGAGTGTGTTCCCACTGCACTTTGATTGCTACCCTACCACGGCTCAAAGGAGTCGTGCAAACAGGTAGTTTTTGGGTGCAGTCCCGAAGCACTTGGAGGCAGTGACGGTTAGACAGGATTCGTCTCTCCCGGTATTGGGGGTTGACATCGCGCTGTGTCCAGGAGAGCCATTACACGAGTAGTCCCTGGCCAGGGCAAGCGAGATATACTGGTAGGTTTCCAGTGTTATCTCAGGGTGTTCTGGGCTACACTCCGACACGACTTGTACCGCTATTAGGGGACTGACGTTCACCGTCCCCTAGGCCCGCCATGCGATGTATCAGACGAACAGACCGGACTGTACGGAGATTGTCACATACAGGCTCAGTAGGAGTTCAGATGGGGTTCACCTCGTCAGTCTTCTTATCGACATCTACCTGGGGACCGTTACGTACAGCTAGTGCCGCTTGCGGTCTGTGGTTAAACCCACTGCCAGCGTAGTGTCGAGTCTTTAGAGTCCCACACAGAGAGCTATTCTCGCCTTTAGGCAAAATGAGTAGAGGTCGCATGGTTTTGCGACAGGGTTCGTTCACATCCGCGCACTTGTGCACGTTTGCTATCCGGACAGCTTATACTAGCGGGCTTTGGTTTAAGCCGGATCCTAGTATATGATTTGGGATTGGTTTTTCTCATTGTATTCGTGTTCCTCGGATCACGAATACGGGTGTGTATGCACAGTTGCTTGAGACAGAGGGAGAGGACTTTGATTATGGTTAATGACTATTGTCATTTTATTAACCCTAATGCTTATGTGTGTATTATTGTTAATTGATATTAGTTTAATAATTGTGCATGGTTATGGTTGTTGACCATTTGACCTTCTTGACTTGTTGACCTTGGTTGACACTTTGACCATCATCATTTCATTTGGAAGATGCTCTTTGATCCTTGCAATTTGCATTAAAAATGAAATGATAATGGTCATGTCTTGATTAAGCCATGACAATTATCTCACTAATTATCTAATTACAATAATTCACATATATGAGAGAATGCTTCATATTATTCTCTCATTCTATTATTCACATTCTCTCTCTTGTTCTTCCTCTCCCTCAAGCTCTCCCCTCTCATGTGTTGAGAAACACTTGAGCTTGAGAAAAACCCTCTCTTGATAATCTCTATTCTCATCTAGGGTTCAAGGATTAGCACTTCTTGCACCCTAGTTACTTCTAGCTTGGAGTTGAAGCCAAAGGTCGAGGCTTTCGGGTGGATCTTTCTTCGACGTGAGAAGACGACTAAGGTGACCTCCTTCCACCACTCCAAGGAGCAAGGAGAGAAGGACATAAAGCCCAAGGTATAACCTTTCTAACACTTAGCTAGTTTCTAGTTAGCTTTAGCTTGTTTTTGTTTAGCAAAGATCCTTCATAGTCTAGTCCATGTTGCCTAAGCTCATAAAAATTCGATTTTTATTCCGTTTTCCGCCTCCCCGCAAGTACCGGGGTGGGCAACGTGGACTTATATTTCCTGCTCTGTCTTATAACAATTATAAGTTGGAGCGGGACCAACGTTCCTTAGCGCAGTATAACAAGCGGGTTCGGTCAATACATCCGTATTATTATCTTGATTAAGGCGTGGCATAGTCGCAACCAGGAGAGAGAGAGAAGAAAACACTCAGCGTGCGCTTTTACAAGATTAGATTGGTTATCAATTTGTCTAATCAGGATGGCTCCTACTGTTTTAGTCAAATCTTCCTTCAAACCCTAAAAGGAAAGACTAGCCGGGATTAATTACACTTTACAAGTTCGCCAATCTTTCGGTCAGGCCAGTGTCGGTACTTTGTGTAAGTGCACGGCGGCGCCCCGGCCGTCAATCAGACGCCGGAATGCGGAAGCGGTGAATAACTAAAATTTTGCGGACTTTGCAAACCGGCACCACCGCGCACTAAACTCCGGATCGAACCATTAACTAGTCTAAGCTATCTACAAGAAAGGGAATAGAGATTTACCGACGATCCAAGTCCTCCGGTCTTCATCTCCACTCCGATCTCCTCGCGGGATCTCCGTCCGTCTCCTCCTCGTCGCCGGAAAGGGCACCACATCGCCTTCGTCTTTTACGGGCTCCCGCCTCAATACCGAGGCAACTCGAGCATGAAGCCGGCAACTCGACATGCTCAAGAAGTGCTGTAGAATGTAGTGTAGAATACGCTTTGTCTCAATGGGGTTTTGTTGCCATGATGGAGGAAAGAGGACAAGGAAAATATGGTGCTTTCATTTTTCCTTGCATGAAAGCAAGATCAAGAAGGAAACTCTCAAGAATGAAGCTCTCTCTTTTTCTTCTCACTTTCTTGAAAGACTTATCATCAAGTGAGAATGAGAATGGTGGAGGAATGATAATATGATAGCAAGAGGGAGGTGAGTGTAGGAGCAAGAGAGGGGTGACCACATCCAAAGTCAACAAAACATCAACCATGCTTAAAAACACTATGCCACCATAACCTTTCACTTCACTTTAAAACAAGTCAAAGCAAGTTATGGTGCAAAGAAAAGAAAGCTATCATAATCAATATATATTCAAGAAACCCCCTCCACAAATGTTATTTGCACAATTGCAAATAACCCCCTCCATCGGGAAAGTCCGGCCGGGAAAGAACAAAGGAAAACCGGCCGGAACGGAATGCAAACTGGCAACTCCAGAAAACTGGTCCCGTAATAAATTACAGGAAAACCCCAATACTGTGCATACACACCCGCATCTGTATTCCGTCCGGATACAAATGCAATGAGACAAAATCTACACTGTACTAAACTAGGACCGGCTTAAACCAAAGCCGGCTAGTAAAAACCGTTCGATCCTGATCCGTGCAATACCGCACGTATCTGATCGAACCCTGCCATATAACTATACGGCCACTAGTACAAAAACTGTCCGATCCTGATCCGTGCAATACCGCACGTATCTGATCGGACCCTGCCATATCTCCATACGGCCTCTACAGCGTTTCGCCCGAAAGCTGAGTAACTGAAAGTGTGGTGGACTCTAAAGACTCGTCAATACAATGGTTGTGGATTTAACCACTAGCCTGTCAGAGGTATAAGCCAATACGTAACGGGCCACCAGCTATTGACTAAAAGGGACGTCGATGAGCGAACTCATCCTGACACCCTACTGAGCCTGTCAGTGACAATATCCGTGCAGTCCGGTCCGTTCGTCTATGAGTATCGCATGGCGGGCCTAGGGGGTTGGTAAAAGTCAGACCCCCAAAAGCGGTACAAGTCGTGTCGGAGTGTAGTCCAGAACACCCTGAGATACTACTGGAATACCTACCAGTAAATCTCCTTGCCTTGGCCAAGGACTTTGTGTAATGGCTCTCCTAGACACAGCACGACCTCACTCCCAATACCGGGAGAGACGAACCCCTGAAGATACGCTCACTGCCTCCATGTGGCTCGGGACTGTACCCAACTAAAACCTGTTTGCACGACTCCTTTGAGCCGTGGTAGGGTAGCAATCAAAGTACAGTGGGAACTCACACGAGACAAATGACGATCCCCAGGTCGATGAACTAACCTGCACACATGTCACCAGGAAACTGCCATCTGACGTCTGGTATATGACCAACTAGCATGTTCCCGGCGAGTCCTGTCCGGTGTACTCATAACCCAACGAGCACCTGTATACATCTTAGGTGATCCAACTGACACCAGTGGCTTGTGAGACCAGCCACCGCCCCTCGTCGGGGTCTCGACTGTATACACTAGTCTACTAATGGAGTATCGATGCCCGGTCTCGAAACTCCCACGACTAGGGACCTTTTAAGGATATGCTTGTAGACCCCCAGCTCCCACTTATATGATCGCCCTCATACTGCTGGTGGTCAAGCAAGAATCCTAGGGGCTCTATCAACGTGTAATAGCGACGTGTCAGGTCACCTAAAACAGTACACGATGATAAAGGTAAACCAGATAGCATACTATCATCTCGAGTAAGACTGTCCTATCGGGATAGGTCCTCCCTCAATCATTACAATCACGTACCTGTGACCTAATAATTGACTCTGAGGGCACTATCTCCAACAATCTCCCACTTGCACTCAAGGCTAATTATTGCGATGTCGCATACTCACAGCCCGTGTGATACCGAACACCCAACTCCTCTACTAGTCAGTCTCACAAAGCCTGTTTGCGAAACTATTGCGTTCGAGGAATAGCCTCAGCGAGTGGATCCGCTTTGTTGTTTCTTTCCATGTCTCCCTATATCTCATGTTCGCGGAGAAACCCATCTCCCGAAATGAGCAATACCTGTCTTAGAATGTGTCTGGATGTCTGATGGGACATAGCTCATAAATGAACTCCAAATCCAAACTTCTTAGACTGTATCGTCAACTGAACTTAATCAGTATCCTGCGCGCCATGCCTCCGTCAGTATTGCCTTGGATCACCTGTCCAAAATACTGCCCCTCGTCAGAGGGAAAACTATAACTCTGACAACCTCCTTGTCGTCCATGTCACCTTGGAAGCCTGGAATGATAACCGTCTCCTGAATGAGGCTGTCGTTATCATATCCCTAGAACATCCACTTATGTTCTAAAAATGCTTCCGTCTGTTTCTCCAGGATTGGATTAATGTCAACTTATTGCATCTAGTGCAAGAACAACATCTGGTGTGGTACTTGACATCTCACGATTGACTCAATTGCCTGAGCAAGTGATCTGCCAATCATGCACGTCCCTCTCCCCTTTAGTCTGTAAGACACCTTTGGAGAGGGTGACTCCATTACCTGCAGGTACACTACCGTGCCAGGAGTCGTCCATCCTAAATACTCTTAGAATGCTGTCAAAGTACCCTGATTGGGAAACCACCCAAATCTAGATCTAAAACCATAGATCTAGTAACCAGTATGTCACATATATAATCCATTTCCTTTGTGGAGAAACCACTGTGTGACGACCAAAGTATAACCGATCGTAGTGTAGGAGTTTCCTTTCCTACTCTGTGTATATCATCCAAATACCAGGATATCACACCCTACTACCTTCTCAACAGATCCATCCCCTATTCTGATGAAGTCAAACCCATGACTGTCACGTCAGAAATAGATGATCTATCTCCGCTACATCTGCTCTAGTCTATAAATAGACATAAGCAACCTGTCCACCAATGCTTCCGCTACTCCCACTGACTACGACAACCCTCTGGCAGAGTCATATAGACGTGCACTTCTAAAACTGGTTTAGAACGACGCTATACTCATCCTCCCGCCGGGTCTCGTAACCTGGAACAACAGCAATGGCAATTATGGGTAAACAAGAACTTCCCTGTCACCGTCCTTGAGGCTACCGTAGTGCCTCTCGGGTGCCTGAAGTTACCCACCTTATCTGCGGAGTGGCCAATGGAATGTCAATCCAGATTGAATCTTTAGGTTCCTTATCAAATCTTCAGTAATCGTTTGTGGTTCTGGAATCACTTCCAGTTCTACCATACTCCCACTACTGTTTTCTGAAAAAATCCATTTTTATTAAAACTGTGGCGAGTCTAGAACAATATCGCTATTGTTCATCCAGATGGTAGAAAGTCAACCCTTGTCATAGCCTGGGTCAACCCACAAACAGCCATTACAGAAACGTGCCTTGAGTTGTCCAGTGTCTGGTTTTAATCATAAACCGGACAACTCCCCGTACCTTAACAATGTTAAGATATGAACTGTTCTATATCCAATACAGAAACAGAGGCACTGATTTAATTTGAACCAGATCCAAATCATGCAACTGTCTCCAGTGCATGTCAACTAAATGGAATGAGGCCGATCAGCGTTACTCAACTTAGGAATGCTTCCATTTATGAGTAACCTGAAAGAGAAGCAATTTCTCTTAATCACTACTATCAACTGAATACCATATACAAGTATCTACATCTTCGATCACTTTGAAGAATCCCGATACTTGCTACACCTGGTTCTCTGTTGTATTCAAATACCTATAACTCCTCAAAACTTAGACCCTGTGTTTCTACGAAATACATGTCTAAGAACTAAAGAAGTTAAAAGTAAACAGAATATAGTATGAGGACCAACCCCTTTGTCCTGATAGACCCTGGACAACATACAATCCTTTGTATAAGTCCCTTGAGTCTGATAACTCATTCACTGTGTGTCGTAGGTTGAAAACTGTACTTATGGTTAAGAAGAATTACACCGCTGTTTAATGCTCCTTACCTAACCATCCACTGATATAGGTAAATGTCGTAGACATAATTTCAGAAAGGTATATCTCACTCTATGAAAATAGACGTACAGATATATCAATTTGAAATTGGTGCATAACAGCGGATATTCAAAACCAAATATTTGCCGACCGGCAAACAACCCAGGTGATTTCCTCAAATATCACCGATTACAACGAATCCCGATATAATGAGGATAATCACCCAATTCCCAATAACTTACTCCCACTCATCATCTGTAAAACCATACAGATGTGAGAATCGTATCTGGTAAATACATACCCTGGAGTAAGTATCTAATCGGGAAATCAGTTTTCTATTAACAGTACACAGTGAAACTGAAACATTGAAATGTTTCGATGGGGTATCCTGGTATTCCTAGTAATGCCTCTTCCAGATTCACGACTGTAACCGTATAGTTCTTTGCCACCTCTCCAAATCCCTTCATATGTCTTTAGTCTTTACCTTCTGCACACCCCTTTAGCCCAAATGGTTTTCTTCCTTCCCTACCGTTCGGCACCAGCCTATGGTTTGGAAGAAGACTATCCAATAAGCATAATGGGTGTACTGTCCCAATCCTAGGAACACTCGCAACACGAGAGAAGGTGAAGATAAAAGACACCTGAATGTACTTTATTCCTATTTCTCCTGGACCATAATCCATCCCCGAACTGGAACAAGTTCCATTCGAGTTCGTATATAACCATACGATGGAGTATCCAAATAAACTGTGGATCTTCGTAGTGATACGGAGTGTCCTGGAGAAATACAAAGGTGATGTGGGAGTGGTAACGAAATATTTGGTTTGGTCGTGAATATCTGTTGCAATTTACTTTGCCCTCTTACTAATCCCTTGCTTTGTCTGAACTTAATACCTTCTGCACACCATCGTTATGCTAATTGGTTTTCTTCATTCCCTACCGGTCGGCACCAGCCTGAGGTTTGGAAGAAGACAATCCAATTTGCGTAATAGGTGTACTACCCCTAAACCAAGGAGTACTCGTAACCTGAGAGAGGGTAAAAGGAAAAGACAACTGAATAATCCTATCCGTTTTCTCCAGAACCAGAAACCATCCTCGAATTCCTTCGAGTTCGTATCTAACCATACGATGGTTTTGTCCAATGGAAGTGGACGTTCGCAGTAATACGGGGTGTCCTGGAGAAAAGGGTAAAAGTAGGAGTGGTAATGAGGTCTGCAACTCTGACAATCCAAAAGCCAGTGTTAAGAAGGTTCGGTCAACTTGGTCACTGAGTCAAAGTCTTAGGGTCGGGTCAATGGTCGCTGCCAAAGAGAGAGAGAAAAGAAACACTCAGCGTGCACTCTAACCTAGATCAGAATGGTTACCAATTTATCTAATCTGGAAACCTCCCACTGTACCTCAAATTCTCCTCCAAACCTGAAAGAAGAATTAGTCGGGGTCACCCGAGGAGTAAACCAACTCATCAGTGGGAATCGGGATCCAACTCTCATCGCATGACAACGTGACGGAATCCGCTCACGGTATCACACTCCAGAAGGTATGCGCATATCTGGCAAGTTTCAGTACTTTTGAAACTCCCGATGTGATTTCTGCCCCATGCTCTTATGACCTTGACGAAGGTCAACAAATCATAAGTCACATGTCAAGTTCCACCCGTCATTGTCCAGGTTAATTTGAACCCACCCGTACAAGCCCTTGACGAAGGTCAACAAGGCTATACGACTGTCCCAAACCAACGCATCTATCTATGCAGCAGAAAGGTAACAAGCAGCTACCATACACTATGCCTTGACGAAGGTCAACAAACATAGCATGAATACTACGTGCTACCCATCTGAAACGACGGAGGGCTACGAATGGTTTCTGACGAAAACCTTTAACGTAATGAACTTGATATCGTTGAAGGAACGGATAGCTTTTTGAAAATATAGTGACGAAAACCGTTGCTAAAGAGGTCACTCCCGGTGAAGGGATCTCGGCTCTTTCCCCGTAGAATGAGGTGCAGGATATTCCATCTGAATACCACGGTGCAAAGCAAAAGTAATCGGCTATAGTGAAGTTAATGCCCTGACGCAAACTTATTGTCCAAGGGGTCACTCCCGGTGAAGGGATCTCGGCCCTTGCCTCGTCGACTGAGGAGCAGGATATTCCAATGAATACCTCGATGCAAAACAAAAGTGAACGTCCTTGCAATAAAAGCTTTTGAAAAGTGTTCCAACAACATCAGATTAGGTTTGTTTTAACTTGCATTGATCCGAATCAATGCAGTCCCATCAATTGATCACACCACAAAGAACGAAAATATACTGATGTACGTATATGCCATCCGCATTCGCCACTGGGTCCCGTCATTACCCGTTAGGTTAGCTAACTAACGACAGAGCGGGGACTGGACTAGCGCGGATGCAAAACATATACAACATCTACTAATATATATACCAATATATTATATTCGCTCAAGGCGTGAATAAAATGCAACATCACAGAGAATGAACAGCATCACAGAAACAATACAGATATCTGGGATCCCCGGGTTTCACAGAGCCACTGCTGAAACCCGACGTTCCCCTGGTCGTGTGGATAGCCTGTGCAATGAAATCCTAGACCCCTACGGGCGCGGCAAGTCACCCGCCAAAACCTGAAGCGAGGCAGCCCCCTTCAGCGCCGTGAATGGACCACCCAGCACTTCACGGAATCCGGCAACTTGGGCACCCCTCCTGGGTCAACCTGTACCCCCTACGAGTGCGGCGAATAGCCTGCCAATCCTAGAGCGAAGCCCCCTCCGTCTCAATGCCATGAGATGCGGGCTTGTTGCCCTCCAGAACCCGGCTATCCGTGCACCCCTCCGCGGGGCAATCCTAGTACAGAAAATAAAATATACATACACCGGGTACATCGACCGCAACCAGGTCGTGCCCCAAAAGAATAATACAAACAGGCAGTGACGGCAGTCCACATGTCGGACGCTCGCCCCGCAATATCAAATGTACATAATACAACCACAACTGTACTAGCATTGCATCCAGGCTATCCCCACGACCGATCCGCAACATCACAGCAAATACATAGAACATCAACGTGAAAGTCACGTTCGCAAATCCGTCTAACCGGGCTATAGCAGTTAGACCGGATTTACCGATCGAGTGACATTCACGGTCGCAGATATAATGTAAATACTGTGAAAAATGTGTTTAAGATTTTCCGATTGACCAAAAATTAACAAGTGGGCCCCAAACTAATACTGTAGCACTCACAGAAATAATTGGCCCAATTTTAATATTCCAAAACCCCTAATTACTACCCTGAAGCCCACTGGAAAAAGATGGCCCACTGACCTCTCTAAGTTGCGGCGGATCCGCGGCCCAATAGAAGGGTGAGGCCGCGGTTCCGCGCTCTGGAAGAGGGATCAGTGCGTCGAATTTTCCCAGAGTGCTTAGAATTTCCTGCACATCATTCTGAGACCACCTGAAAAATTTTTGGACACCAAAAAATCTTAACAGAAAACTGATGTGAGGTAAAAATGAGTTTTTGGAATTTTGGTCGATCGGAACCGCAAAACACATCAAACGAAGCTAGACGAAGTTAATGGCGAGGCTCTGATACCACTGTAAGTCCACGGCGGCGCCCCGGCCGTCAATCAGACGCCGGAATGCGGAAGCGGTGAATAACTAAAATTTTGCGGACTTTGCAAACCGGCACCACCGCGCACTAAACTCCGGATCGAACCATTAACTAGTCTAAGCTATCTACAAGAAAGGGAATAGAGATTTACCGACGATCCAAGTCCTCCGGTCTTCATCTCCACTCCGATCTCCTCGCGGGATCTCCGTCCGTCTCCTCCTCGTCGCCGGAAAGGGCACCACATCGCCTTCGTCTTTTACGGGCTCCCGCCTCAATACCGAGGCAACTCGAGCATGAAGCCGGCAACTCGACATGCTCAAGAAGTGCTGTAGAATGTAGTGTAGAATACGCTTTGTCTCAATGGGGTTTTGTTGCCATGATGGAGGAAAGAGGACAAGGAAAATATGGTGCTTTCATTTTTCCTTGCATGAAAGCAAGATCAAGAAGGAAACTCTCAAGAATGAAGCTCTCTCTTTTTCTTCTCACTTTCTTGAAAGACTTATCATCAAGTGAGAATGAGAATGGTGGAGGAATGATAATATGATAGCAAGAGGGAGGTGAGTGTAGGAGCAAGAGAGGGGTGACCACATCCAAAGTCAACAAAACATCAACCATGCTTAAAAACACTA
Source organism: Agapanthus africanus (assembly GCA_030015575.1). Classification (NCBI taxonomy): domain Eukaryota; kingdom Viridiplantae; phylum Streptophyta; class Magnoliopsida; order Asparagales; family Amaryllidaceae; genus Agapanthus; species Agapanthus africanus. The sequence goes on from JASDDO010000029.1 coordinate 215,411,330, forward strand.
TGCCACCATAACCTTTCACTTCACTTTAAAACAAGTCAAAGCAAGTTATGGTGCAAAGAAAAGAAAGCTATCATAATCAATATATATTCAAGAAACCCCCTCCACAAATGTTATTTGCACAATTGCAAATAACCCCCTCCATCGGGAAAGTCCGGCCGGGAAAGAACAAAGGAAAACCGGCCGGAACGGAATGCAAACTGGCAACTCCAGAAAACTGGTCCCGTAATAAATTACAGGAAAACCCCAATACTGTGCATACACACCCGCATCTGTATTCCGTCCGGATACAAATGCAATGAGACAAAATCTACACTGTACTAAACTAGGACCGGCTTAAACCAAAGCCGGCTAGTAAAAACCGTTCGATCCTGATCCGTGCAATACCGCACGTATCTGATCGAACCCTGCCATATAACTATACGGCCACTAGTACAAAAACTGTCCGATCCTGATCCGTGCAATACCGCACGTATCTGATCGGACCCTGCCATATCTCCATACGGCCTCTACAGCGTTTCGCCCGAAAGCTGAGTAACTGAAAGTGTGGTGGACTCTAAAGACTCGTCAATACAATGGTTGTGGATTTAACCACTAGCCTGTCAGAGGTATAAGCCAATACGTAACGGGCCACCAGCTATTGACTAAAAGGGACGTCGATGAGCGAACTCATCCTGACACCCTACTGAGCCTGTCAGTGACAATATCCGTGCAGTCCGGTCCGTTCGTCTATGAGTATCGCATGGCGGGCCTAGGGGGTTGGTAAAAGTCAGACCCCCAAAAGCGGTACAAGTCGTGTCGGAGTGTAGCCCAGAACACCCTGAGATACTACTGGAATACCTACCAGTAAATCTCCTTGCCTTGGCCAAGGACTTTGTGTAATGGCTCTCCTAGACACAGCACGACCTCACTCCCAATACCGGGAGAGACGAACCCCTGAAGATACGCTCACTGCCTCCATGTGGCTCGGGACTGTACCCAACTAAAACCTGTTTGCACGACTCCTTTGAGCCGTGGTAGGGTAGCAATCAAAGTACAGTGGGAACTCACACGAGACAAATGACGATCCCCAGGTCGATGAACTAACCTGCACACATGTCACCAGGGAACTGCCATCTGACGTCTGGTATATGACCAACTAGCATGTTCCCGGCGAGTCCTGTCCGGTGTACTCATAACCCAACGAGCACCTGTATACATCTTAGGTGATCCAACTGACACCAGTGGCTTGTGAGACCAGCCACCGCCCCTCGTCGGGGTCTCGACTGTATACACTAGTCTACTAATGGAGTATCGATGCCCGGTCTCGAAACTCCCACGACTAGGGACCTTTTAAGGATATGCTTGTAGACCCCCAGCTCCCACTTATATGATCGCCCTCATACTGCTGGTGGTCAAGCAAGAATCCTAGGGGCTCTATCAACGTGTAATAGCGACGTGTCAGGTCACCTAAAACAGTACACGATGATAAAGGTAAACCAGATAGCATACTATCATCTCGAGTAAGACTGTCCTATCGGGATAGGTCCTCCCTCAATCATTACAATCACGTACCTGTGACCTAATAATTGACTCTGAGGGCACTATCTCCAACACTTTGAGGGAGGTTCCCCGTGCTTTCGCACGGACCTAATTAAAATAAACCTCGTTTTCCTAAGGGCGTAACCCCGTTAACACCTTTCTAGACACCTACTTGATCGGCTAATTGTAATGTGTAAAACTCTTCCAGGAGTAACTCTTACTCGTAGTGGGTATCGGGATCCAACTATCTCATAGAAGGTATGCAATCTCATTGCAAATTTCAACTCTTGAAATTCCCAATCATATTTTACCCCAAGCCTCCTACGACCTTGACAAAGGCCAAAAAACCATAGGTTGCTAGTCAAGTTCAACCCGTCATTTCCTGATTGAATCAAACCTACCCGCACGACCCTTGACAAAGGCCAACAAGGTCGTACGACTACCCTAATCCAATCTGCATCATATGCATAAGCAGATAAGTACTGTTCAGTTACCGCACACTACGTCTTGACAAAGGCCAACAAACGCAGCATGAATACTAAACAGTCCTTATCTGAAATGACGGAAGGCTACGACAGGTTTTTAAGAAAACCCTTTGCGTAATGAACTTGAAATCGTTGTAGAATTGAGTGATTTTGGATGGAATGTTTTTGAGGCTTTTCTAGTTTCGCTAAAGAGGTCACTCCTGGTGAAGGGATCTTGGCTCTTTCCTTATCGAATAAGGTGCAGGATATTTCACAAATATCATTATGCAAAGTAAGAACTATAGAAGCAATCAAAAGACAAACCGAGTTTGTAGCATCTGCTAGTTTCGCTAAAGAGGTCATTCCCGGTGAAGGGATCTCGGCTCTTTCCTTATCGAATAAGGTGCTGGATGTTCTACAAGGAACACCGCTATGCAAAGCAAGAACTAGAGCCACTAGTTTTTAAACAAGTTTCTACAACATCTTTAGGTTTCTTTTAGTTTCATTAATCTCATTAATGAAGTCCCATTTTATAATGCTTCACAAGCATCACATTTGAAACGAAATCTGCAATATAACATATATCTCATATATATAATATAAACATTCGTCTCAGACAGTAATATGATCTCATCACAGAACATTGCAGCAGAAGAACATATATGAAATATTGGATATACTAGGAGGTCCATGTTTTAATACGAGCCTGTATAAAACACAAATTCCACGGTCGCGATGAATAGCCAAATCCATATCCCTAGACCCCTACGAGAGCGGCAAGCAACACTGCCAATTCTAGGGTTAGGAGACCCGGTCTCGACTCCTTGAGATGGTCTCCCACTGGACCCTAGAACCCGGTTACTTGTGCTCCCCGCCTTGGGACTACCTAATGCGGAAAAGTAAATAATATACAATGGTGACATCATCCTCAGCCCGGAAGTGCCTCAATAAAAGAATATTACATACAAATGAATTTTACATGAATGAAAAAGAAAAACTCTCATCTCACATAAAATCCCCCGGCTATTCAGAACACGACGATCCAATATAACATATCACAGCAACACATAATATCTCATATCATCAACGTAAGCGACTATGTGTATCCCGATTGTCGTTGATGTATAGCAACGAAGCCGGCGATACACCACATACTACGCTTACGGTCACAGAAAAGAAAATGTAAAACTACAACAGTTGGAATCCGCAACCATCTTAGATATCGCATGGCTAACCAAATGAATTTTTTAGACATCGTATGCCTAACAATTATAAACCCCGCATTTTAGTCTCATTATCGAAAACACTTTTCAATATCTAGTCGGGCAATTCAACAGGATTCCCGATATCCTGATCGAATGCTCGTCGCAAACTTCAGTAGATGGCCGCACCCCCGGATGCCGTCGACGAAGTGCACTAAGGCGGAACACCGCTGTCGCGAGCATCCAAACGGATGCTTTTAGCGACGGGGTTCTCCTACAGTCACTTGGTCGGGGCTATGGGGCGTGGCTGTCTATTAAGTTTACCCAGCGAGTATCCGCGTACGTTATGTGATTGCGACGGACTTTTGATCACATCAAAATTCCGTGGCAACCGATCATATGAGACTAAATTGCTATGTTTATAACATTCAAATTAGTTATCTCATAACTACTTGTGGATTCCAAATATTGTATCACATTACAGATAAATAGACAATGTTAAACTTTCCGATCGAATAATCAAACACCCACGTTTTCCCAAATAGCTCAACACTTGAGCGGAGTTTAAAAGCATCCATTACAGGCCACAGTACCAATGGTCCAGCCGTAGAAGGGTCAAACCAACGCCTCACATGTGGCAACGCCGTACTGCCACAAACCCTAAGGTTTAGAGGCAGTTCAAGATGGTCACATAATCGAGTTAAGGTTTGTGTTCTTCTAGAGGGTCCACCACGTTACTTGCACGACTTAGAACGTTCTTAAACTACGGAAAAATCCAACACTTGGAAATTTTCCGGCAGGGGAAAAAGTGAGTTATTGATATCCGTTCGAACTTTTTAACACGTTCTAAAAATTATCTGGACAAACTAAATGAAGTTATACTTTCCGATCGAATCAACGAGTTCCCAATACAACCCAGAAAACTCAACACTTGAGTAGAATTAAAAATTCCCAGAACTATCAAAAAGGACCCAAGAATATATTCCTGAAGTAGTGGGCCCCAACTCCAATTATTGGCCGCGGAACCGCAGCCAAACGCGTGGTTTGGCCGCGGTTCCGCGGTCACGTGAGGGATTTGGTGGTCCATACTTCATAATAATTCCTATATTTCCCTGCTTAATTTTCTGAGAATTTTTATATGAAAAATGTCAACTTTTGAAAATTTTTCCAGAAACTTGGTTTTATCGGGTATTCGGAGTTCTATCAGACTTTAAACATCGTCGAGACTTCGCCTAAAGCTCTAGCTTGGCTCTTATACCACGGTAGGGTTACTAGGCACTCTCACAAAGGTCTATAAGGCATCAACCATGCTCGATTTAAAAATTAGACGTGCCGAACAACCCTAACCAAGATCTTTAAACTAGAGATTAGGCGAAACAAAGCATGTTAAACACTTTAACATCTAAGAGTTTGGGATTACAACCTTTGTAGTCCGGTCCTTCACTTCTAAAGCTCCGTGTTAAGGTCCCTTCGCTGCGATCATTAAGAATCCGGACTCTAGAGAGGCTCCACGAAGAGAAAGATGCACGCTTGCTTCCGATCTTCGATAACAAAGATGATCTACCTTGAAGTTTCTTTAACACAAGCTCTCACTCACTAATGAAGTGAACACCCTAATCTAAATGGCAAGGATAGATTAGGATGATGAAGTAGGATTTATGCTCTCTTTTGTTTTCATATTCTCACTCAAAATCATCACTAATGAAAAAGCTAGTAAGCTTTTCCATGAAAGAAGAAGGAAGAAGAAGAAGAATTACTTTGTGATGAATAATGAAAGTCAAGTGTGTGAGGTTAGAAATGCAACCATGGTATATCTAACCCTTGTAGAGATTTAACCAAGGTTAAAGGGTTGGGTTGGGTTAAACAAATAACTATGCAAAATATCAACACAAATATCTTTGCACAAAACAAAACAAAACCTTCTAGAACGTTCTAGAAAAGATTAACCCAAATCAAACCCTAACCATGTTAATCTCCACTAAACATGTTGCATTAATAACCCAAACATGTTACAATATTATATATCACATATACAATATTTATTGTAAAAAAATAAAATAATACAATTAACATATATCGCATATATATATCAATGTATTACCCGAGTGAGAAAAAGAATCTTTTAGTGAACTTATATCAGTTAATGTAATTTAATATATCAAATATAATAATTATATATTAAATTATCGAATCAACTCTTGATCCGATAATCCGGCTATTTCATAGATAACCGACTAATATAATCTGTATCAGTTCATCGAATCAACACTTAATCCGACGACCCGGCTATATCACATATACCCGGCCGATATCTCATATCGTGAGAATCTAATACGGTATCACATACACGTATTGTTCTCGGTCCCGCACATATCATATATGTGCTCCTACTCCGTTTTGTCTGAGTCAAGAAACCTCTGTGTAGGACTCTAAAGAATCGTCAATACGCTGGCAGTAGGTGATGATCATATCAAACACCCACAAGCTGCAAGCGGTCAGCTAAATGTAATTGCCACCCAGGTATTGAGTGATCAGAAGATCAACAAGCAAGCCTGTACATTCTCCTGCGAATCCAATCAGTAACACTCCCGTACAGTCCGGTCATTTCGTCTGATATGTCGCATATCTCGCCTAGGGGTGGAAAACGTCAGACCCCAGTAGCTTGATAAGTCGTGTCGATATGAGGTCTATAACAGTTCGAGAAACTATTGATAAACTTACCAGTAAATCTCAGCAACCCTGGCCAGGGATTTCCAGTTATAGCCAATCGAACACAGCGCAACATCAACTCCCTATACCGGAAGAGACGAAACCCCTCCTATCGCTCATTGCCTCCATGTGATTCGGGATTGTACCCAAAAGCCACCTTTTTGCATGCCCTCTTAGACGTGCTATGATGGAAATCAAAGCACAGTGGGAATCACACAAGACTCTATGACGATCTCGGGTCTACAGACTAACCTATACTAGTGTCACCAGAGAACTGCCATCTGCCGTGGTGTATAATACCATCTGGGAGTTCTCGGCAAGTCCGTCCAGTGTACCCAGTCTCTACTGAGCACCCGTACACCATCCTTGATGTCAAACACCGATGGATATGGGATCATCCATCGCCCATCATATGGGTCAAGATGCGTATACGCTAGTCTACTCTGGTGTATCGATGCCTTGTCTAGATACACCCTCGACTAGGAACAGTTATAGGATGTACTCTTCGACTACCGTGGCCCCATTAGTATGATCTCATCATAGTCTAAGTAGTCGAGTACATTTCCTAAGGGCTTTATCAACATGTAACATAGAGACAATCAGAGTACATGTTAAGATAAAGTACAACCAGATAGCATACTATCATGTCGAGCAAGAAAGTCCTCCCTATATATGTCCAAGCATCCATTACAATATACATCATATGTACAGTAATGGCCTCTAGGGCATACATATAACTAACAGAGTATGGTAGAACTGGAAGGGATTCCAGAACCGCAAACGATTACTGAAAATTTGATAAGAACCTAAAGATTCGATCTGGTTTGACATTCCATTGGCCACTCCGCAGATATGGTGGGTAACCTCAGACACCCGAGAGGTACCCCGGTAGCCTAAAGGACGGTGACAGGGAGGTTCTTGTTTACCCAGACTTGCCATTGCTATTGTTCCAGACTGTGAGACCCGGCAGGAGGATGAGTATAGTGTCGTTCTAAACTAGCTTTAGAAGTGTACGTGTATATGACTCTGCCAGAGGATTGTCGTAGTCAGTGGGAGCAGCGGAAGCTTTGGTGGACAAGTAGCTTATGTCTATTTATGGACTAAAGCAGATATAGCGGAGAAAGATCATCTATTTCTGATGTGACAGTCATAGGTTTGACTTCATCAGAATAGGGGATGGATCTGTTAAGAAGGTAGTAGGGTGTGATGTCCTGGTATTTGGATGACATACACAGAGTAGGAAGTGAAATTCCTATACTACGATCGGTTATACTTTGGTTGTCACACAGTAGATTCTCCACAAAGGACATGGATTTTATATCAGACATTTTGGTTACTAGATCTATGGGTTTAGATCTAGATTTGGGTAGTTTCCCAATCTGGGTACTTAGACAGCATTCTAAAGGTGTTTTAGAATGGACGACTCCTGGCACGGTAGTGTACCTGCAGGTGATGGAGTCACCCTCTCTAAAGGTGTCTTACAGACTAAAGGGGAGAGGGATGTGCATGATTGGCAGATCACTTGCTTAGGCAATTGAGTCAATCATGAGATGTCAAGTACCACACCAGACGTTGTTTTTGCACTAGATGCAATAAGCTGATATTAATCCTATCCGGGAGAAACGTTCGGAAGCAGTTTTAGAACATAAGTGGATGTTCTAGGGATATGATAACAACAGCCTCTTTTAGGAGACGGTTATCATTCCAGGCTTCCAAGGTGACCTGGATGACAGAGTGACTGTCAGAGTTATAGTTTTCCCTCTGACGAGGGGCAGTATTTTGGATAGGTGGTCCAAGCGGATACTGAGGGAGGCATGGCGCAGGATACTGATTAAGTTCAATTGACGATACAGTCTAAGAAGTTTGGATTTGGAGTTCATTTATGAATTAGGTCCCATCAGACATCCAAAGATATTCTAAGACAAGTATTGCTCATTTCGGGAGATGGCTATCTCCGCGAACTTGAGATAAAGAGAGACATAGAAAGAAACATCAGAGCGGATCCACTCACTGAGGCTATTCCTCGAACGCAATAGTTTCACAAACGGGCTTTGTGAGACTGATTAGTAGAGGAGTTGGGTGTTCGGAATCACACGGGCTGTGTGTATGCGACATCGCAATATTTAGCCTTGAGTGCAAGTGGGAGATTGTTGGATATAGTGCCCTCAGAGTCAATTATTGGATCACAGGCACGTGATTGCAATGATTGAGGGAGGACCTATGCCGGTAGGACAGTCTTACTCAAGATGATAGTATGCTATCTGGTTTATCTTTATCATCGTGTACAGCTTTAGGTGACCTTACAGGTCGCTATTACACGTTGATAGAGCCCTTAAGATTCTTGCTTGACGGCCAGCAGTATGAGTGATCATATACGTGGGAGCTGGGGTCTATAAGCACATCCTTAAAGTGGTCCCTAGTCGTGGGAGTTTCGAGACTGGGCATCGATACTCCATTAGAAGACTAGTGTATACAGTCGAGACCCTGACGAGGGGCGGTGGCCGGTCTCACAAGCCATTGGAGTCAGTTGGTTCACCTAAGATGTATACAGGTGCTCATTGGGTTATGAGTACACTGGACAGGACTCGCCAGGAACATGCTAGTTGGTATTATACCTGACGTCAGATAGCAGTTCCCTGGTGACATGTGTACAGGTTAGTTCATCGACCTGAGATCGTCATTTGTCTCGTGTGAGTTCCCACTGTGCTTTGATTACTACCCTACCACGGCTCAAAGGAGTCGTGCAAACATGTTTTAGTTGGGTACAGTCTCGAGCCACATGGAGGCAGTGAGCGGATCGGCAGGGGTTTCATCTCTCCCGGTATTGGGGGTGAGATCGCGCTGTGTCTAGAAGAGCCATTACACGAAGTCCTTGGCCAAGGCTGGAGATTTACTGGTAGCTATTCCAGTAGTATCTCAGGGTGTTCTGGGTTACACTCCGACACGACTTGTACCGCTTTTGGGGGTCTGACTTTTACCAACCCCTAGGCCCGCCATGTGATGCTCATAGACGAACGGACCAGACTGTACGGATATTGTCACTGACAGGCTCAGTAGGGTGTTAGGATGAGTTCGCTTATCGACCTCCCCTTTGGTCAATACCTGGTAGCCCGTTATGTACGGCTAGTACCTCTGACGTGCTAGTGGTTAAATCCATAGCCAAAGTATTGACGAGTCTTAAGAGTCCCCCACAGACAGTTTCTCAAGTTTCGGGCGAAACGTTGTAGAGGCCGTATGATATATGGCAGGGTTCGATCATATACGTGCAGTAGTGCGCGGATCATGATCGGATGGATCATATTAGTGGGCTTTGGTTTAAGCCAGATCCTAGTATTAGATTTGTTGGATTACTTTAGTCTCATTGTATTCGTATTCAGTCGGAATATGGATGCAGGTATGTATATACAGTTGATGGGTATCCTTGTGATCCGTCACGAGATTACTTTAGATGTTGCCGTGTCTTTTTGTTGTTGTAAACATTTGGATTAATGTTTACAAATGGAAATTATGAGCTAGAAATCATCATTTTGTGCATTTAATGTGGCATGTGCAAGAGTAGTGACTCATGGTCTCTTTTTATGTGCATGTGTCATATTATTTGATTGATTTTGTGTTGATATGATGAGAAGAGAGAGAGAGGGCAGCCATGAGAAGAGGTTAGCTCTTGTATTTTTCATTCTTCTCACTCTCTCTTTTTATCACAACACAAAAGAAAAATGCTTCCTCTTCTTCTTCTTCCTCTAGCTCACAATCTCTAATGATGGCATCACCTTCAACTTCCATCCATACAATGGATGCAAGAGACAAAGTTGTCACACACATTCTCTACATGCCTTGGACACGTCGGCTAGCGAACTTCGTGCCCGAGTTGCTTCGGACGAAGCGGGAGCCCATAAAAAGACTCGAAGATGTGGTGCCCTTTCCGACGAGGAGATCGAGATCGGAGATGCCGCGAGGAGCTTGGGATAGTGGCCAAAGACCGAAGGACACGGATCGATCGGTATAGCTCTTCCAACCCTTCCTCTAGTTTCTAGTTGTAGGTTAATGGTTCGATTCGAGATTTAAGCATACGACAACGCCGGTTTCTAGTTTAAGAAAAGTTTTCGTTTCCGCATTTTGGCCTCGGACAGACGGCCGGGGTGCTACCGTACACTTACACAGTGTCCTAAGGGTATAAGTCCAAGCACAACAAATAACTAAGCAATAAGGTATATGCGCAACTCTATATATGAAATAGAATATGCGACAATTCATAACATCTCTAGCCCAGACGCATAACGCCATGCGGGCGATTCCCCTGTAGATGTTAAATCTACTCACCAACCATCCTGGCTAAGTAAAGCCAACCACTCGCTTTCCCCTGTTCGCAGCGCCCGAAGTCCCCACCTGCGATCCTGAAAACATATAAGAACATAACAAGTATATATTAGCAATCGATCAATAACACGTCCCAACTACGTTTGACCGACGCACCAACTCCAAACATACTCTCAAGTGTTCGTCAAGTGGCTATCGCGCGTAGCGACACTACGAAACTAACTCAAGAGCAAAAGCTACACAAAGACACGAACGACATCGGCACGACCCTAGCTAGGAACGCAAAGCGACACAACCATCAAGCCTACATCCTGATCATACCGATCACGCATTCACAATACACTAATAAACGTGAAATCAATATAATTAACGTCGCAATGTCAAAAGAAACCCACGCCTAAAAGTAATAATCACTAATAAAGTGCACAAATAAAGCATTAAAAATAATATTTAATTAGGGAAAATTCTATGTGAACCAAAACTTCCAATTGACCCCCAAAGTCCGCGCACTAGTTTTATTCTAGCTAAACTAGGTGCCGACAAGTCTATACAGAAGTTTGATCACAATCGGGTTAAAACAGAAAACACCGACTATTTTACCCTAAAAACGGAAAATTCGCAAAACGATTTCTAAAATGTTACAATCTTCCCCCCTTAAAGAAATTCGGCCCCTGAATTTAAAATTCTCACTAAGCACACCTTCAAAGAGATGCGTACAAAAACTCCCAAATCTCACTCGCAGCCTCCCAACTGATCACCTCAGTATACGGCTACTTCAAAGAACCTTCACATATAGCAAGACCCTTGACCGAAATCTCTCCACCTGCCGATCCACTAAAACTATCGGCTGCTAGTGAATGAAAGATCGTATCAAAAGAATGGTATGGTGCTGAATCATGTGAGAAAGGTCATGAAGGTATTTGCGAAGTATCGACACAAGGAAAACGTGTGAATACTCAATAATCTGGGCGGAAGTGCCAAATTATAGGCAACGGAACTAACTCGCTCGAGGATCTCAAGGACCAACAATCTGGGACCAAGCTTCCCAAAACTCAGCACGCCATTTCATCGGAAAAATGCGTAGGAATACATGATCTCCCACCGCGAACTCAAGTCTGCGACCACCACGGTCGGCATAAGACTTCTGTCTGCACTGGGCTACACTCATCCTGACCTGAACCAACTAGATATTCTCCGACATCTCTGTGCTAGCTGGGGTCTAAAAATCCTACTCTCGCGGAGTCAAAAAACTGACTGGCAATCGACATGACCTACCAACTAAACCTAAAGGTTACCAATTGGAGTGCCTCCTGATAACAGCTATCGAAGGAGAACCCTAACAATGGCAACTGACGATCCTAAGTGCTGACAACAAGTACGCAGACAATAAGCATATCCTCCAGAGTTTGTATAGTCCGTTCTGTCTAACCACCAGCCAACGGATGGAAAGCGGAGCTAAAGCTCAACCAGTACCTAAGGCTTCCTAAAGCTTTTGTCCAAGACGGCAAGCGAACAGGATGTCTCAATTGGATACAACACATGAATGAACTCCATGCAAACGCACAAACTTAGCAAAGAACAACTGAGCAAACTGAGCATAACCGGACAACAAACACCCAAATGGAGTCACACCCTGTCTAAACCTGGGTAGACACCACAACGACATTCATGGAGATCTGCTCCCATTCCCACTCTGGAACGGTTAAAGGTTGCAACTCTCCAGCCGGTCTCAAATGCTCAACCTTAGCTCACAACAAGACAGACACCTTGAAATAAAATCCGAAACTTCACTCTTCATTCGTGCCCACTCATAACTAACTCACAAGTCACGTCACATATTGGTGGAACTTGAATGAACACAGAAAGCTGACTGATGTGCCTGCTCTAGGATTTCGCGTATCTGCCCATCAGCAACAGGTACACACAAACGCGTCCCTAAACGTAGCACATCTGGTCACAAATCAAGGACTCCGAATCTTTACCTAGCCGAGTATGCTCAAGAATCTCTGACAAACGAGCATCGGCGGGCTGTGCCTCGCGAAAGCGATTAAGGAAAAGTGGTCGGGCGCGGACATGAGCAAGCTGTCCCCTCAGTAGAGGCGAACATAAGCTGTACTCAATAATCACACAAGAACTATAAATCTGCAGAAGACTGTCTCAACAATCAAAACCCGCTGCAGGAAGATGTATATTAAGCTCTGGTGGTCCGTGAAAATCTGACATGACTCTCCGAACAAGTAGTGTCCTTAGATCTTCAACGCACGACCACCGCGGCCATCCTCAGATCATGAGTGGGATATCCTGCTCGTACTTCTTACAACTGTCGGGAAGCATAAGCGATAACTCTACAGTGCCACATCAGCGCAAAATCGAGCCCCACTCGCGAAACATCACAGTTAAACAACAAAGTCGCCCGAACCAGAAAGCAAAGAAAGAACTGGTGCAGTTGTCAACCGAATCTCCAACTGCTGAAAACTCCGCACAGATGCCTCAGTCCAAAGAAAAGAACTTCCTTTCCGGTCAGTTCAGTCAACGGTGCAGCGATACACTACCAATCCAGCACGAAACGGCGGTAAAAACCTACTAAGCCCAAAGATCTGCAGACCTCCGTCCGTACTCATGTCTGGGCCAAAGCTGTACGGCCTCGATCTTCCTCGGGACCATACGAAAACCGTCTCCCGTAACTACAAGACCTAGGAGTCAACACAATCAAGCCTGAAGGAACACCCTGAGAATTTAGCAAACAGCTGCTGCTCTCCCAGTATCTGCAAAAAAAATCCTCAAGCGCTGCTCCTGTTCCTCACGACTCTTAGAAAAGACCAGAATGTCATCAATGACACAACAATAGACTGGTCGAGGAACGGCCTGAAGTAATATGGTTCATGATATCCACGAATGCTGCTTGGGCATTGGTGAGTCCAATGACACCACCAAAACACACAAAGCCCGTAGCACGCACAAAAGCAGACATCGGAAGGACATCACTCCGAACCCGCAACAATGATGACCTGATCCCAAACAACTTAGAAAAATATCTCGCACTCTGGAGCTGATCAAGAAATCGTCACTGCGAGGTAAAGGATACCTATCTGCACCGTAAGCCGGTTCAATTGACGATCAATAAATACACAACCTCAAACTTCCGTCTTCCTCCTTGATGAACAGAATAGGAGCTCCCCAAAGAGAAACACTCAGATGCATAAGCCCCCCAACAAACAACTCTGCAGCCGATCCTTAAGCTCCCTAAGCTCTGCCGGCTCATCTGGAACAATGTCGGAAAACCCTCGCACGATGGAAAACCGGTCCAATAAACTCACTGTGGCTCCGGTATCACGAATGAACGCCAAGAATCCTCGATATCCTCTCCTCAAAAGCCGACTAGCGAAAAAGGCTCACTCGCCGGGAAAACAAAACCTGACTGTTTCCTCGCAGCAGTCCACAGACGTCTAGCATGTAGCTAACCAGTCCGTGCCCAGGAGAACGTCAAATCCAACATCTCAAGAAGGATCAAAATGACAGACGAATCTATATCTCCTATCAGATTGGCACACGACTGAAATACGTGTCGCGCAACAAAAGAATCGCTGACAGAAGTTAACACAACAAACGGCTGATCTAGCTAACCGACTCTCCTTGTCCCAAGCCTCCTCTACTCCCGCGACGGTCATGAAATCTGTCTCGACGACTATGCCTCTGTCTCTAGGCTGGTACACCGGTACGAGTCCTCTACTGTTCCGGAACTCCCAAAGTCTCTGGAATACGTGTCTCGTCAACTAGGGCTGCATCCACTGTTGCTGTATACGTAACCCTATGGTGAGTGCTGATCGCAAGGAACAACTGGGTAACAGGGGTGACAGCCTCCTGTCGCTGTGCGCTACTGGCCTCAACCAAATACCTCATTGTCTGGCGCAAGTCCTGCATCTCTGCCACAAGCCTAGCGATACGATCTGTCGAAGGCGGATCCATCTGCTCCTGTACAGCGAGCGTACCATCCTGGTCAGTCCTTGTACCACACGAGCCAACTCTGACCTCGGCCTTCGCCGCACCTTTCTGAGTCCCCATAGTCATCGGCGGCAAAGGCTATAAATGGAAATAAGATTCGATATGAACACGGAAATCGAATCACAAGGATATGTATCATCAATGAAGGAATTTCAAGCAATTTGTACTTAGGTCACTTTAGGCGGAGTACCACGTCGTGAGTATGCCGCGGACATACACATATTACGTTACTCTGCTTAAGCTACCTACTCCATCATACCAAGGTCATCCTACACTCCAAAAGGTAAAAACCTAGCGCTCTGATACCAACTTTGTCATGATCCGAAATTGGCACGTGACGGCCCTTAAACTACGCAACGTCTACAGGCGTAACGAAGTTTAAGTAAGCCGAAAACCCAGCAATCTAAACGATCAAAACTAGTAAGAAATAAGAACAATTTTAAAACCTTTGAAATCTCAACCCAAATTCTTTAAAGTCCAACCTTACTTTCTTAAAAATTTTGGCAGCACCTCCTTTGTAAAAACCAACCCCAAAAATGGGTATAACATAAATAAGTAAAGCATCCCTAACGGGAGCAAATCCACACCCAACGGCTGAAAACAATCACCACAACAGATATACGATGCCGTAGCGAAGAAATAAAAGACGATAGAAGTAAAACTGCATAAAAGACCTCCAAGTCACAAAATAATATAATATCGTCCTCATATCAAGTCTCTAAGTCATACAAGATAATGGTAGATGGAGAGTACATAGATACAACGAATATACAATAAACAACTTTGGATAATCGCCCAACCCACCTAAGCAAAACTGCATACTGTGAGCCGAAGCGGTATCCGCTGTAAAAGATGATGTGATAGATGAATAGCCTGCCTCGACTACTCTGGGGAAACAACCTGCAAAACCCTGTGGCACAACGGGGGTGAGTTGCTAACTCGTGAATAGTAAATAACAAATGTAGGTAATCGCAAGTATGCATGTACAGCGCGAATCTAACATATGTAAGCTAAGCAATAAATGGTCATATGAATGCAATAGTCATGAAAGATACTCTAGCAGGTATATCTAATACATGAAGCAATAATATGACAATCAATATGCAAAAACATGTAAGGTACTCTATCGGGTACAACTAATACATGAAACGATGATATGACAATGTATATATGCAACAGTCATGAAAGGTACTCTAGCAGGTACAACTAATACATGAAGCAATGCATATAAAATAAAAGTATGTAAATGCAACAGTCATGGAAGGTACTCTATCGGGTTCTATTAAAACATGAAGCAGTGCATAAACAATAAATGTGGAGTATGGAATGAAACAGGGAACTGGCCCTGGCCTTAGCTTATCCTGTCCTATCTATCCCGACGTCATTTCCACGGAATCCTGACATCGTGGTAGGACCAACGCCCATCAAGACAATCCAAATCCCAATTTCCTCAAATCAGCCACCAAATTGGCTCTCATATCATTTAAGTCTCACAAATCCTGAATGTACAATATCAAGTAAATCTCATATATCCTGAATGTACAAAATCAGCAAATCTCATATATATCCAGTATCCAACATCAAGTGACTCTCATATATCCTGAATCCAATATCAAGTGAATCTCATATATCCTAAGTATATTTGCATGAATAAATATGATGATGTATATAAATTGATATGTATACATATATATTAGCGTCCCATTCCACTAATATATACGTATATGCATATATAACAGCGTCCTATTCCACTGTTATATATACTTAGGAGTAAAAATATCATGAAACCAATGTGTCAAGTATCGACACAAAAATGCTGATCTATCCGGTGCTGTCACCATGACTGGCACCCTGATAGGTACGTATCATACGCTATACCGAAAGCTCGAGTGACTAGCTCTGACCCTCGCCTCTCGACGTATCCATACGTACGTGACTCTTGTCGGTATCCCCACGATAACCGCCGAGTTATAGGTACTGTCACCGGTAGGTATGGTTCCCCTGTCAGGCTCAATCGGCAAGGTCCTTCAATCGTCTTGCCCGGGGTACCTCCGGGCCCCACCATGTACCCTCACACGGCCCACTACACCTCCTCGCATGGGGTATATATATCAGAACCGATAAAACTCATGGTGGCTGCTGAAATATCATATCAAGAGATACCGGGTTTTTCAAATAATGCATAATTTCATGAAACTACCACGGTCCCCAAATCCAGAAAACATCATGAAAAATCCACATCTCAATGCAAAAATCCATGAATATAATATATGCAGCATAAAACTGCAATGTAAGCATATAAAGGAAAAGCCGCTATTTAACTGCAACAAGTTAATATAATATATCACGCGGTTCCTAATTTCTCCAATTCTATATAACATCAAATAAAGGTAAACATGCAGTTATAACCAGATATGTGTGTAAACATGAAGGTATAGCAAGGTATATGTATCTACCTATCAATAATGATTTAATATACTCTCCAGGTATAAGTGAAGTATGTATGCAAGGTATACATGTAGCTATGTCATTATGTGTGTATGTACCTATCGCTAATGGTACAATACCCTATAGGTATACAGGTAACTAGCATGTAAGCATGTCAAGGCATATGTGTAAGCATGTAGGTATACAGGTATGCTATATGTCATATGCATAAAGGAATATGAATCAATGTCACAATGTCCTTAACCAAATAATATCATATAGGTATGTGTGTTGTGCTTGTCATGACAATTATTGACGGTGTGTGTGGTATACAATCAGTGCTCGTGCAAAATGAGCCGTCAATATAGTGCAGTGTCCTAAGGGTACAAGTCCAAGCACATCAAATAACTAAGCAATAAGGTATATACGCAACTCTATATATAAAATAGAATATGCGACAATTCATAACATCACTAGTCCAGACGCATAACGCCATGCGGGCGATTCCCCTGTAGATGTTAAATCTACTCACCAACCATCCTGGTTAAGTAAAGCCAACCATTCGCTTTCCCCTGTTCGCAGCGCCCGAAGTCCACGCCTGCGATCTTGAAAACATATAAGAACATAACAAGTATATATTAGCAATCGATCAATAACACGTACCAACTACGTTTGACCGACGCACCAACTCTAAACATACTCTCAAGTGTTCGTCAAGTGGCTATTGCGCGTAGCGACACTACGAAACCAACTCAAGAGCAAAAGCTACACAAAGACACGAACGACATCGGCACGACCCTAGCTAGGAACGCAAAGCGACACAACCATCAAGCCTAGACTCTGATCGTATCGATCACGCATTCACAATAAACTAATAAACGTAGAATCAATATAATTAACGTCGCAACGTCAAAAGAAACCCATGCCTAAAAGTAATAATCACTAATAAAGTGCACAAATAAAGCATTAAAAATAATATTTAATTAGGGAAAATTCTATGTGAACCAAAACCTCCAATTGACCCCCAAAGTCCGTGCACTAGCTTTATTCTAGCTAAACTAGGTGCCGACAAGTCTATACTGAAGTTTGATCACAATCGGGGTAAAACGGAAAACACCGACTATTTTACCCTAAAAACGGAAAATTGGCAAAACGATTTCTAAAACGTTACAGTGTATCGAGATATGGCATCGATATTCTAGAGTAGACTAGCGTATACGCATCTTGTCCCATATGATGGGCGATGGATGATCCCACATCCATTGGTGTTTGACATCAAAGATGGTATACGGGTGCTTAGTGGAGACTGGGTACACTGAACGGACTCGCTGAGAACTCCTAGTTGGTATTATACCTATCGTCAGATAGCAGTTCTCTAGTGACACTGGTACAGGCTAGTCTGTAGATCCGAGATCGTCATAGAGCCTTGTGTGATTCCCAATATGCTTTGATTTCCACCTTACCATGTTCAAGAGAACGTGCAAAACAGTAGCTTTTGGGTACAGTCCCGAATCTCATGGAGGCAATGAGCGATATGAGAGGATTCGTCTCTCCCGGTATTGGGGGTTGATGTTGCGCAGTGCTCGATTGGCCATAATAGGAAGTCTCTGGCCAGGGCTGATATGGAGATTTACTGGTAGGTGTTATCTGTAATTTCTCAACCCGTTATGAGCCTTACATTGGCACGACTTATTAGTTACCGGGGTCTGACGTTTACCACTCCTAGACTAGATATGCGACATATCAGTTGAAAAGACCGGACTGTACGGTAGTGTTACTGACAGGCTTTTCAGGAGTAAGAGCAGGCTTGCTTGTTGATATTCTGATCGCTCAATATCCGGGTAGCCGTTAGGTCCAGCCAGTATCGCTGACGGCTTGCGGGTGCTTGATATGATCATCACCTACTGCCGGCGTATTGATGAGTCTTTAGAGTCCTACACAGAGGTTTCACTGGCTCAGGCAAAACGAAGTAGGAGCACATATGTGATATATGCGGGACCGAGATTAATACGAGTATGTGATATCGTATTCTATTCTAGCGATTTATGTTATCGGTCGGTTATATGAGATATAACCGGGTTATCGAATCAAATGTTGATTCGATAAGTCGATACTGTATCGATCGGTTATATGAGATATAGCCGGGTTATCGAATCAAGTGTTGATTCGATAAGTTGATACAAATAATATTAGTCGGTCATATGAGATATATCCGGATTATTAAATCAAGTGTTGATTTAATGATTTAATGTATAATTATATATTTGATATATTAATTTACATTAACTAATATTAGCTCACTTAAGCATTTCTTTTTCTCACATGTGTGTTCCCCGCCGAAACACAGAGACGTGACCGGGTAGGTCCGTCTTGCCTGAATTTCAGGGCAGATGCTAATTGGTGTTATCCGTCCACCTCTCCGAAGATGCCAAGTTGATTTATGACACCATGTATCGAAAGTTTAAACGGATGCGGCCGATGTAGAACACTTCGTCAGATTCCCTCTCATTTGAGGGGTTTTTTTATTGTGGGGACGCTCTTCCCTGCAGGTGCAAGCCCCTGTAGTTAATTACGTTACTGTGTCGCGATAACCACTTTCTCCTTCTCCAGATGGTCATTTCGTGTCGTGGGTGTTTGTTTTGTTTTTGGTTGCCCGTGGATTGTATACGGAGACTAATTTATGTTGTCGCTCGTAGGGCGTGGATTATTCCAAATCCGTATTTTTTTAGATTTGGGTTTGGGGTTGGGTTTAAGGATACGTTAGTCTCATTTGGGACTAAGATCAACTTAAACGTTTGTTAAGGATACGTTAGTCTAATTTCAGACTAAGATCAACTTAACGGGATCGTTTAGATCCAACAAAAGAGCATTTAGACTCTATTGTTTAGTTTAGGGACATTGCGGTCCATAATTAGTTTAACGACATTACGTTCCAATGTTAGTTTAAGGACATCTCGGTCCAGTTTAAATACATCATAGTCTGTAAAGGTTAAGGACATCATAGTCCATGGGCTTAAGGACCCCACAGTCTGAGGTTAAGGACATCATAGTCCATGGGCTTAAGTACCCCACAGTCCGAGGTTAAGGACATCATAGTCCATGGGCTTAAGGACCCCACAGTCCGAGGTTAAGGACATCATAGTCTATGGGGTTAAGGACCCCACAGTCCATAGTTTAAAGACGTCATAGTTTATGGGCTTAAGGACCCCACAGTCCGAGGTTAAGGACATCATAGTCCATGGGCTTAAGGACCCCACAGTCCATAGTTTAAAGACGTCATAGTCTATGAAGTTTAAGAATATCATAGTCCATGAGCTTAAGGACCCCACAGTCCATAGTTTAAAGACGTCATAGTCTATAAAGTTTAAGGACATCATAGTCCATGGGTTTAAGGACCCCACAGTCCAGTTTAAAGACGTCATAGTCTATGAAATGTATGGTTGTCGGGACCCGTCACCTCTCTGAAGACGTTGATGGATTACAACGATAAATATTAGAGGAGTGAAAAGATGTACCCTTGAACCAATTTTGGTTGGGGGATTTGTAGTCCAATTGAGACTGAGATCTGAGATTTATGAGCATATGGGCTCAGTTAATCTGAATTGAGGACTTATGGCCAATCTTGGTCTAAGAACAGTCAAGTTAAAATGTTTAACATTTATTTTGGGCTGTTGAGCATTTATTTGGGCTTAGCCCTTTTAACAATGCTGAGTATTGATTCGGATTCTGACAGTATTTTTGTCTTTTATTGAATGCTGAGCATTCATCATAGCTCTGGGGCTTATTAAAGAACAATCTATGTTCTATCAGCGCAGCACATGGTGCGCTTGGCGCTTTTCCCCAGTCAAAAAGCGCAGTGCGCTTCTACCGAGTAGCGCACACATGAGTACACGTGTTGCGCTTGGCGCTAAGCGCCAGATGATGAGCGCATTGCACCAGTTTATGAGCGCAGAGCGCTATCTTATGAGCGCAAGCGCTATTTGTTCAGTGGTGCACACGTGGGAAGCACGTGGTGCGCTTAGCGCTAAACGCTAGTCTTATGAGCGTAGTGCGCTATATTTGGAGCGCTAAGGCTCCGCAGCGCTTTGCGCTAGTCTTGCGCGCTGAGGCACTTCTGCTAAGTAGCGCACACGTGAGGAGCATGTGGTGCACTTGGCGCTATGCGCCAGTCTTGAGCGCAGAGCGCTAAGTTGTGAGCGCAAAGTGCTAACTGATCAATGTTCTTTTATAAGAGATTTTGTCTCAAGATTCTAAGAACAAAAGTTCTTATTTTGTAGGAGATGTTTTCAATCTCTTATGTTGATAAAAGGCTTTGCCTCTATGGATCTGTGATCCTTAAGAGAATTGAATTATTCTCCCCCTTTTTATAATGAGATGTTCATGATCTCTTTGCATAAAAGTCCTTCGCCTTGTAGATCTATGATCTGTGAGAAGAATTATATTCTTCTTTTTATGATGAGATCCTTTGATCTCTTTGTGAAAGACCTTGGTCTTGTAGATCTATGATCTTTAAAGAAGTGAATTCTTCTTTTTAATTATGAGAGGATTTCATCTCTCTGTTCATTTTTACTGAGAGCTTGGTTCTTCTTTCTGAGAGCTTGGCTCTTCTTTCTTAGATCTCTCAAGCTTATGTAGGGGGGGGTCCTCTATTTTTTCTGTCTATGAAACTTGAAGTCTGGGGGCCTTTATATAGGGCAAGCTGATTTGTTCAATTAGTTAAGGGGATCTTTTCTTCAATTGATTTGGGTTTTTCCCCACCGTTGGATCTTTGATCCAAGGGCTTCTGATTTACAGAAGGCAATCTTCTTGTTATTAACAAGATTGGGAAATCTTTCCATACAGAATTTATTCTGTACTTTTGGAGATTTTTAATCACCATTGGATCATTGATCCAACGGTGCTCTGATTTACAGAGCACAATCTTTTTGTTTAGAAAGATTTTGAGGAATCTTTCCTTAACAGAATTTAATTCTGATTAATTAATGATTTATCATTATTATTGGATCTTTGATCTGATGGTGGGGAGCTTTTAGTTCCAGCGCTAGCGCACCCGTGCTTTGCACGTGGTGCGCTGCTTAGAGCGCAGCGCATTTAGCGCAAGCGCACACGTGCTTTGCACGTGGTGCGCTGCTTAGGGCATAGCGCAGTTGGCGCTGCTTCTGAACCGTTGCTTCATTTCAAAATTTGAATTTTGAACAGAGCTTTGCTCTGATTGGGAAACAAATGCCCTCCACTGTTGAGCTCATGTGGCCCACATGTGAGTGCAGCGGTGGCAGCATCTGCACCCTTGGATCAACTCAGAAGTTGAAACAGCATCTCAGTGCCTATAAATAGGACCCTTGGCCCTTGAGATGATTTCTATTCATCTTCTTCCTTCTGAGAATTTTATTCTCTTGCAGAGCATAGCTCTTTGGCTTAAGAACTTTCTTAAGGACAGAACTCTGTCAAAATTAAGGTAAAAGATTAAATCTTTTAAAGGATCTTTTAATAATCTAGGGTTTTACCTATTAATCAGAGCTTTGCCCTTCATAGATCTTCGATCTAAAGAAAACCCTCTTTTAGGGTTTCATTAACAGAGCTTTGCTCTCTTAACCCACTAACAGAGCTTTGCTCTTTTTAAACCATAGATTTTCAAGAAAACCTTTGTAGGGTTTTTCAACAGAGCCTTGCTCTTGTTGGATCTTAGATCTTAAGAGATCCTTTTCAGGGTTTCTTAACCTATTAACAGAGCTCTACTCTTTTCAAATCATGTAGATTTATTAATCTCTCATAAAGAACTCTTAAGAGTTTGTTCATGGATCTTAAAGATCATGGAATTTTATTCCATTAAAACTTTACTTTAAGTTCTCTGATGGGTTATTCCATCATTTTTACAGAGCCAGGCTCTTGAGGAATTTTTATTCCTTCATCATTAGAGTTTGACAGATGTCACTCTTTCACAGAGTACTGCTCTCAAGGGGAGATTTACTCCCTGGCCCGAGGAATTCTCATTAAATGAGAATCAATTGAGGATTTCCTCATTTAATTGACAGACTCATTAAATGATGAGGTTGTTTTATTAATGATGCAATTTCATCTAGATTTTGTGGGTCCACTTTGGTCCTTTTTCACTGCATTGCAGTATGGTACCGATTTAAAATACCTAGTGACAGAAATTAAATTGTAGCATTGGCGGCTAAAAATTTGTTCTTTTCCGCGCAGGTACTATGTCTTTCGACACTTCCTTCCCGTTCATCTGCTTAGAAGGAGGATTCCCCGAAGCGCCCGTAGACCGAGAGGTTCTTGCGTTGATCAAAGACCATGACCCGGAGCACAAGAATCTTCATCTATGGGGTAGATGGTACGATCAGATTATCAGAGGCCACTGGAGCTTTTCTTGTGCGACGCCCTCGGAGCATTTCTCTGCGATCCCTTATGCAGATGCACCTCCGATAAGCTATACTGTGGAGGAGGTGAATTGGACTTCAGAGGGTCTCTGATCAGTCGAAAATATTGCATTTTTAACGCATCAATTTCCCTACTCTTTGTAATCATCTAAAGGTGTTTGGTATAAATATAGCACATATTAGCAATTCATCTGCAAAATATCAAATAACATGTGTTATACATTATAACCGGCATTATGAGGGAAATTGTGTGTTTATTATTACATGCATGATCTTTGTATATCAAACACTTGTCTCGAGATTATGTGGAGGAAATTCTCCAGCTAAAAGAGCCGGAATTGATAAAAGTGCTGATAAAATACACCAAGTCCAAGAATTGTGATATGGCAGTAAACAAGAAAGTATAAAAATATTCCAGACATCAAGAAAGTGCCATAAAGCCAACACAACTCAGCCATGGAAATTTCATGCACTGATACCACCAGATGGCCGCGGATCCGCGGCCGAGTCAGGCCGATCCGCCCCGGATCCGCGGCCGAGTTGACTCGTCGGTGGCAGAAATCTTTTCCAGAAGCCTCCTTTCAATGGCCAAACTTCTTCAAGACGCTTCAAATCTCCAGAAGTTTCGCTCCAACAGCAAGGCTTCTCATGCAAGCTAGCTAACTACCTTAATCTAGAAACTTCTTTACCCTAGCTTCTCATGCAAGCCTCATAACAACCAAGCTTCCAAGGGAAGGTAGACCTAGCTTCTAGGGGAAGCTAAAAGGAAAACTCTAAAAAGGCACCAAGGGCTTCATTGAAAAGGTTGTTGAGTTGTTTGCTAGTTGTTCATCAATTAGGCAAAATCCAAATCAATTCCACACAAATTGAGTGACACAATTTGAGCCAATTCAAGTTCCATTGAGAGAAAGATTGAGCGAAGACCGAAGATCCTTTATTTGCAATGCCGTTCATCATCCGAGCAAGAGATCCACGACGATCCGCGACTCACGACGATCGAGCCATGGAAAGATCGACGCCAAATTCTTTCTCAATTGAGTGAGCTATAGCTAGTCTTGTAAACTTGAATGAGAGTTGTAATTTGAAGAAGATCTAAATAAAGGTGAAAATCTTTGTTCTCTCTTTCTATTCATTCTCGCATTATGATATTCTTCATTCTTGATTGTTTTATGATGACGCGTGAGTAAATTTTCCGCTTGTGGAGGATCCGAGAGAATTGATAGATCTAGTGATGATCAAATCTTAATACCAGTTTTAAGTCTTATGAGATTTGTGAACCTTAGCAAAAAGATTCGTTTATGACCTAATTTGAAACGAGATGACTTCTTGATTATTTCGTTGCAAATTAGGGATCAAACTATCGGTGATTTTCTTTGCTAGAGGCTAGATCCGAATGATTATGATTGAAAAGACAAGGGATACTGAAGGAGAAACCCTAGTTTCTTCAATTGATCCCTAATCTTCAATCAACATCATCAATCTAGCTACAAATATTCAATAGATAAGATTAGGAATCATTAGATTCATCACTAGCTATTAAATCAATCGGATTCTACAAGCCATTTTACAAATCATGATACTTCAAACTATTTGGATATTTTCTTGATCTCTATCATTTCTTGATTTTAGATCTATTTCGTGACGATTCTTGAAACTAAATTTCACAATTATTGAATTATTAATTTTATATTTTAATTTTCAACTCAACTAAAACAAGATCGATCAAATCATACTTTCCCTTTGGACGATCCGCATTCACCAACGAACCTACAATAAACACCGTTAATTGATTGCGGTTTACAAATTTCTTTGGTTGTGATGTATTTTACATTTTCCAAACACGATACGGAAATTAAGATCAATCAAATGGCGCCGTTGCCGGGGATCGTATGCTAATTTGTTCATTTTTGTTAATTGAGTTGAAAAATTTATTATTCCATCAGAATTTTTAGATCAAAATTCGCACAAGCGCTTAACGATTTGTTGTGATTTGTTGCAAGGAGATCTGAAATCTGTGGAACGAGAGGAAAAATTTTCAGGACATCTCAAAAAGTCCAGTGAGTGAACAGGAACAGTTCCTGAAAGTTTTGTGCAGGGATCTTGTCATCAGACCGCTGAACCGCGGCCGTAAGTAGCATATTGCAGCGGATCCGCGGTGAATTGAAGGCTTCACTGTTCCAAAATTCTCAGGTCCTCTTCTCTCTTTCTTATCTCCTCCCTGCTCTGTCCATTAACAAATTTCTGCAGGATTCTTTGCAAAAATTTGCAGCGCCGCAAAAAGAAAAATTGTTGCGTGTTTGATCTTATTTGTTTGCATTTTTAACACGGAAATTAAGGGGAGAAGACCAAATTCAGATTAGGTGGGGATTTCACTACCCTTCCTAAGCCCCAAAAATCACAAACTTGCATCCGCATCACCCTCATTAACTAAAAAATATCTTGACAAGACTCTAAGGAGCGTCACGCTCACTTAGGACAGAAGAAGGTCGTGGGTAATCTATTGCTTATCCGCGTTTCTTTTGTGGTGTCTAAGGCAAGTGTGTCTAAGTCAAGTGGTTACTTAATTAGGCCCACTACTTACGTAGTGGAGAACCTCCCACTTACCTGGTACATACCTGGCCACAGAAGGGGCAAAGAGGCAGTAGAGGATCTATCTTGCGACTTGTCTTCTGGAAGTCTAGGAGCGGTCTAGAGACTTGACCTAGGTGACTACTAGATTTAGGGTTGCTTGTGCATTGTTTGTGTGAATTTTTCAAAACAAACACCAAAACATCTTTTCCTTAATTATCACAACGCTGCCACTTGTGCTAAACCATTTAGTGCATGCTCGGCTGGACACGGGATTCTAGTGCCCGTCTTGTCCGCGTTCCTCCTATCGACTCCGAAGTCGGTAATTCTACGTCTACTTTTTCTTCACCCACCACTACATCCACTTCGATGGACGGTTCTCCATCGAACTTCTTTAACACTACTCTGCCACCGTCTGCAGGTGCGCAGAATCCGCCCCGCATCTCTCTCCAAGAGAGATGTTACCCTATGCGAGGTCCACTTTCGACCCGTCTTACCATTCCACCAGCCAATGGGGACAATTTTGAAATAAAACCCCAATACATCAATCTTTTACCCAAATATCACGGTCTCGGGTCTGAAGACGCATATGTCTTTATTACCAAATTTGAAAATGTATGCGCTATGATGGGTACTTCACAGCTTTCTGTGGATGCTATGCGTCTACGTCTTCTCCCATTCGCTTTGTGCGATATAGCCGAGAAGTGGCTTTATAACACAGCTGCACACTCTATTTCAAACCGGGGAGAATTCGTAACAGCTTTCCTAAAGAAATTCTACCCTAATAATAAAACAGCTCGAGTCCGTAGAGAAATAAATCAATTTACCCAGCTTCAAAATGAACCATTCTCGAAGTTTTTTGAACGCTTCAAGGATCTGTTAGTTCAATGTCCTCATCACGGAATTCCTAGATGGGATCTGTGCAGAATCATCTATGAAGGCATTAATCCTACCACAAAACAGACCCTTGAATCCATGTGTCAAGGCACCTTCATGACTAAAGATGATGGTGAAGCCTGGAGGTTTTTAGAAGATTTCGCTGAAAGAACTTTACAGTGGGAGAGTGTAAACCAGTCATCGTCTAGGGGTGGCATTCACCAACTTGATGTTTCCATAGGAGTTAGAACTGAAATGGAAGCAATGCAAAAGAAACTCGAAGCAATGGAACATAAATTTTTAGCAGCCTCCCTAAATCAAATGTCATTCTCCAAAACTTTCTGTGGATGTTGTTCTGATCCATCTCATCTTACGGAAGAATGTCCTTTAAATTCTCCGTTTCAAGGTCAAGAGCATACCAATGCTGCTTTCCAACAAAGACCTAGAAACGATCCGTATTCTTCCACTTATAATCAGGGTTGGAGGAATCACCCTAACTTTGCTTGGAACCAATCACAAACTCAAAACATGGTTCCAAATCAAAATAATTTCCAAAGGGGTCCTCCACCACAACAGCAACCACTACAACTAAGTCAACACTCATACCAATCACAAAATTATCAAAATCCGGTCAACACTTCTGCACCGCACAATAATTCTTTGCAATTGACAGGTACTGATAACTCCTCTTCACTCGAACAAATTATGAATTTGCTTCTGACAAATTTCATGCAAGTTTCGGTTGAGATGAAGTCTTCCGTCGATGACATAAAGAAAAACTCTGCATCCCAAAGTGAGTGTATTAAAGCGATGGAAGCACAAATTGCATGAATAAATGCCGAATTGAGTGCTAGAGAGAAAGGGAAACTTCCAGCTCAGCCTTTACCCAATCCTGGCTATTCATATCATCTGAACGCTATCACCACGTTGAGATCTGGAAGAGTGCTAGACAACCATGTCGGTGAAGAGATTGATACTAATAATGAAGAATCAATCGATGATACCCCAGCTGAGACTTTTCCTTCCACTTCCACTTCTACTTCTGACCTCAGTTCATCTACCCCACCGCTTTCTTCCGAGCCTATTCTCCGTTTTCCCCAAGGCTCGAACCTTCAGCACACCTCTTCTAGTCCACAAAAAACGATCCCCACTCCTATTCTTGGATCTTTCCTACCCACACGATCTTCTCCAATGTTGGACCCAGCTATTATTGCTAAAGCTCCTTATCCGAATCGGTTAAGGGTAAACAGACCAAGTCCGCAAATGGAGAAGATCACTGAAATCTTTAAATAGGTTAACATCAATATCACTCGCCTAGATGCTATACAACAAGTCCCGGCTTATGCGAAAATTCTCAAGGACTTGTGCACTAGGAAGAGGAAGACTCAAGTGCCAAAAAATGTGTTCATGTCGAGTACTGTAGACACAGCTTTCCCCCAAAAATTACCTAGAAAGCGTAAGGACCCTGGTTGTCCTACAATTTCTATTTCTATTGGGGGTAAACACATTAACCGTGCTCTACTTGACCTTGGTGCAAGTGTTAACCTACTTCCTTATTTTGTTTACGAGCAGTGAGGGATCAGAGAGTTGAAACCAGCTCACTTCACTCTCCAGATGGCCGACCGATCAATCACCAAAGCTAGGGGTGAACTGGAGGATGTGTTAATAAAAATCGGGGAATTTGTATTCCCTGTGGACTTTATTGTTCTCGATACACAGCCTGTAGTGAACCCATGGAATCAAATTCCAGTGATCCTTGGTCGCTCCTTTTTGGCCACTTCCAATGCTATAATCTGTAGGTCCGTGTTGCCCACCCCGGTGCTTACGGGGAGGCGGAAAACATAATAAAAATTGGATTTTTATGGACTTAGGCAACATGGACCAAGCTTGTGAGGATCTTTGCTAAACATAAACTTGCTAACCCTAACTACAAAGTAGCTAAGTGATGGAAAGGTTATACCTTTGGTCTTTAGTCCTTCTCTCCTTGCTCCTAGGAATGGTAGAAAGAGTTCACCTTGCTTGTCTTCTCCCGTCAAAGAAAGATCCACTTGAAAGCCACCACCTTTAGCTTCAACTCCAAGCTAGGAGTAACTAGAGTGCAAGAAATGCTAAGACTTGAACCCTAGAAGAGAGTAGAGAGGATCAAGTGAAGGTTTTTCTCAAGCTTTTTGTTTCTCAACACATGAGAGGGAGAGAGCTTGAGGGAGAGGATGAGCAAGAGAGAGAAATGATATGAGAGAGTGAGAAAATAATAGAGCCATTCTCACTAATATGTGTGAATTAATTTAATTGAATAATTAGCTAGATAATTATCATGGTAAATCATGACATGACCATTATCATTTCAATTTGCAAAGATCAAAAAGCATCTTCCAAAAGAAATGATGATGGTCAAAGTGTCAACCTAGGTCAACAAGTCAAAGAAGTCAAATGGTCAACAACCACAACCATGGATAATTATTAAACTAATTACTAATTAACAATAACACACACATAAATATTAGGGTTAATAAAATGACAATAGCCATTAACCCTAATCAAGGTCCTCTCCCTCAATCTCAAGCAACTGTGCATACGCACCCGCATTCGTGATCCGAGGAACACGAACACAATGAGAAAAACCAATCTCAAATCATATACTAGGATCCGGCTTAAACCAAAGCCCGCTAGTATAAACTGTCCGGACAGCAAACGTGCACTAGTGCGCGAATGTGAACGAACCCTGTCGCAAAACCATGCGACCTCTACTCATTTAGCCTAAAGGCGAATAGCTCTCTGTGTGGGACTCTAAAGACTCGACACTACGCTGGCAGTGGGTTTAACCACAGACCGCAAGCGGCACTAGCTGTACGTAACGGTCCCCAGGTAGATGTCGATAAGAAGACTGACGAGGTGAACCCCATCTGAACTCCTGCTGAGCCTGTATGTGACAATCTCCGTACAGTCCGGTCTGTTCGTCTGATACATCGCATGGCGGGCCTAGGGGGGCGGTAAACGTCAGTCCCCTAATAGCGGTACAAGTCGTGTCGGAGTGAAGCCCAATACATCCTGAGATAACACTGGAAACCTACCAGTATATCTCGCTTGCCCTGGCCAGGGACTACTCGTGTAATGGCTCTCCTAGACACAGCGCGATGTCAACCCCCAATACCGGGAGAGACGAATCCTGTCTAACCGTCACTGCCTCCAAGTGCTTCGGGACTGCTCCCAACTACTACCTGTTTGCACGACTCAGTAGAGCCGTGGTAGGGTAGCAATCAAAGAACAGTGGGAACACACTCGAGGCGAAGTGACAGTGTCAAGTCAGCGGACTAAGCTGTACTCATGTCACCTGGGAACTGATAACTGACGATAGGTATAATACCAACCATCAGTTCCCGACGAGTCCTGTCCAGTGTACTCGTAACCTAACGAGCACCCGCATACTATCTCAAGTACGACGTACTGACGGCTGTGGGACAGACCGTCTCCCGTGCTGGGATGAGAAGCGCATACGCTAGTCTACTCTGGAGTATCGATGCCCTATCTCGATACTCCCACGACTAGGGACGTGTATAAGGATGTGCTTGTAGATTACCCAGCCCCCACGAGTGTGATCGCCATCACAACGCCGGTAATCAAGCAAAGATCCTAAGGGCTCTACTAATGCGTATAGGTGATATAATAAATAAACACACATGTACACATTAAAGCAGAGACAAACCAAGTAGCATACTACTATATTGAGCAAGATTGTCTGTACAACTGTGAATATCCCAAGCTTCCATCAAGTAATATACATACTAGTATGATACAGTAATGGCCTCTAGGGCATATACACTAACTATCTCCCACTTGCACTAAGGCCATGTACTGGCGTATCGAAGACCTATCATCTCGATCAGCCGCTCGAACTGAGTCTGGGGTAGAGCCTTCGTGAATGGGTCCGCAGTGTTGTCCTTTGTGTCCACTCTCCGCACCTCGATCTCCTGTCGATCAATGATCTCCCTGATCAGGTGATACCGCCTTAAGATGTGCCTGGATTTCTGATGGGACCTTGGTTCCTTTGCTAAAGCTATAGCCCCATTGTTATCGCAATACAAAGGTATTGGGTCAACAATGGACGGAACCACCTGAAGTTCACTAATGAACTTCTTAATCCAGACCGCCTCTTTTGCGGCATCGCTTGCAGCAATGTATTCAGCCTCTATCGTTGAGTCTGCGACGGTATCCTGCTTGGAACTCCTCCAACATACCACCCCTCCGTTGAGGGTAAACACAAAACCCGAGACGAACTTGCTGTCATCTTTGTCACTCTGGAAGCTTGAATCGGTAAAGGACTCGACCCTGAGGTCTCCATTACCGTAAACCAGGAACATCTCCTTAGTCCTTCTCAGGTACTTAAGAATGTTCTTCACTGCTGTCCAGTGGTCCTCCCCTGGGTCTGACTGATACCGGCTTACCGTGCTCAACGCGTAAGCTACATCTGGTCTTGTACATAGCATCGCATACATTATAGATCCTACCGCCGAAGCGTAGGGTATAGTGCTCATGCGAACCCTCTCCTCGTCAGTCTTAGGAGACATCTTCTTGGAGAGGGTAATTCCGTGCAATGCGGGTATGTTACCGCGCTTGGAATCTTCCATACTAAATCTCTTTAGTACGGTCTCTATGTACCTGGACTGCGAAAGTCCCAATAGTCTCTTGGATCTATCTCTATAGATCTTGATCCCCAGAATGTACGAGGCATCACCCAGGTCCTTCATGGAGAACCTTTGTGACAAAAACAGCTTGACCGATTGTAGCATAGGAATGTCATTTCCTATCAAAAGAATGTCGTCCACGTACAAGACTAGGAATACGACAGTTCGTCCTACAATCTTCTTATATACACAGGGTTCATCTTCGTTCTTGATGAAATCAAATTCCTTGATTGCCTCATCAAAACAGATGTTCCAGCTCCGCGATGCCTGTTTTAATCCATAAATGGATTTAAGCAACTTGCACACCTTTCCGCTGCTCCCACTGTCTACGAAACCTTCTGGTTGATCCATGTAAACGCACTCTTCCAAACAACCGTTTAGGAAAGCCGTTTTAACATCCATCTGCCAGATCTCATAGTCATGGAAGGCAGCAATGGCAAGTAGGATCCGAATGGATTTGAGCATAGCCACCGGAGAAAAAGTTTCGTCATAGTCCAAACCAGGTCTTTGACGGAAACCTTTTGCAACGAGCCTAGCTTTATAGGTTTCCACCTGCCCATCTACACCAAGTTTCCTTTTGTAGATCCATTTGCATCCAACGGGTTTTACCCCAGCCGGAGCAATATCCAAGGTCCACACTTTATTGGCGTACATGGACTCCATTTCGGATTGCATTGCTTCCTGCCACTTATCAGAGTCCCTACTGATAATGGCCTGCCTGAAACTGGTAGGGTCATCTTCTTCCAAGATGCAATCCTCTCGATCCCCGTCTATGAGAAAACCGTAGTATCTCTCGGGCGGATGAGAAATCCTACCAGATCTGCGGAGCGGCTGAGGTTCGTCTGGGGTTATTGAATCTAGCGGTTCCTCCAAATTTTCAGTTACATTTTGTGGTCGCTGAATTTCTTCCAGTTCTACCGAACTCCCACTAGTTTCTTTTGCAAGAAACTCCCTTTCTAAGAAGGTAGCGTGGCGAGATACAAACACCTTCTGTTCCTCAGTGTGGTAGAACAGATATCCTAGTGAGTCTTTAGGATATCCCACAAATTTACAAAGAACTGACCGTGCCTCTAACTTGTCCGGTTTCTGTGTTTTCACATAGGCCGGACAACCCCATATCTTAATAAACTTAAGACATGGTTTCTTACTGCTCCATATCTCATACGGAGTTTTAGGCACTGATTTGGACGGAACTTGATTCAAAAGGTATGCCGCTGTCTGAAGCGCATGTCCCCAGAATGAAAGAGGCAACTTAGCACTACTCATCATGGACCGAACCATATCCAATAGGGTACGATTCCTCCGCTCCGAAACACCGTTGTGCTGTGGTGTATAAGGAGGAGTAAGCTGAGAGAGAATACCATTCTCTTTTAAGTAATCTAGGAATTCCGTGCTTAAGTACTCCCCTCCTCTATCAGACCGGAGGATCTTGATACTTTTGCCAATCTGGTTCTCTACTTCCTTTCTGAATTCCTTGAATTTCTCAAAAGCTTCAGATTTGTGTTTCATCAGATACACATATCCGAACCTAGAGAGATCGTCAGTGAATGTGATGAAGTACGAGAATCCACCCCTTGCATGTATAGACATCGGACCACACACATCACTGTGTATGAGTCCCAAGAGCTCTCTTGCTCTTTCTCCATGTCCGGTGAACGGAGATTTGGTCATCTTCCCTTTGAGACAAGACTGACAAGTTTCATAAGATGAAAACTCGAACGTATTCAAGAGTCCATCTTTATGCAACTTACTCAGTCTTTTCTCTCCGATATGACCAAGCCTACAATGCCACAAGTAGGATTCATTCGTATCTGAATTCTTCCTCTTGCGTGTGTTTTGTATATTGAGAACTGTATTCTGATTTAGAACGTAGATACCATTACACAGTGTACCCTCTGCAACCAGTACCTTATGAAGGTAAATGTTCATGATATTCTTTTCAAGAACAAAGTCATATCCATCTTTATCGAGTAAAGAAACTGATATTATGTTGCAAACCATGGAGGGTACATAGTAGCAATCGTTCAAAATCATAGTCTTGCCATTTGGCAATACTAGGTGATATTCACCGACGGCTGCCGCATTAACTTGTGCTCCGTTCGCTACTCTGAGCGACATATCACCCGGTGCAACTATCCTACTTTTTCTCAGTCCTTGCAATAAATTACAGATATGAGATCCTGATCCGGTATCAAGTACCCAGGAGGTAGGGCTGACCGTAAAACAGTTCTCAATTACAAGAACACCTGAAGTAGATGCAAAACCATGCTTCTTCTTCAACTGGGTATCCTGGAAATCCATACTTTCCCCTTTCCCATTCTCATACTCATGACTGTTGTCACAAGTTAGAGCTGAACCAACTTTCCCCAGTCCCGAATAAGAATTCGGATCGGTCAAGCGATACATTTTATTATCTTGATTAGGGCGTGAAAAGGTTGCTGCCTGGAGAGAGAGAAAAGAAACACTCAGCGTATGCTCTTGCAAGATTAGATTGGTTTATTAATTTATCTAACCGGGATGTCTCCCACTGTTTACTCAAATTCTTCTTAAAACCTTTTAAAAGAAGAACTAGCCGGGTTTTAATTCACGTCACAATACTTGCTTAACCTTTCAGCCAGGCTAGTGTCGGTACTTCGAGGGAGGTTTTCCAACGCTTTCGCGAAGTTCCTTAATTAAATAACCTCTTTTCCCTGGGGGCGTAACCCCGCTAACACCTTTCTAGACACCTACTAGGTTTATAGCATTGATCGTTAAGTGAAATAATCTCCCGAGAGTAATCCAACTCATCAGTGGGATCGGGATCCAACCATCATTGTGTGATGACCTAGATGGAATCCACTCTAGTCACCACACTCCAGAAGGTATGCTAAATCTGCAAGTTTCAGTACTTTTGAAACTCCCGATGTGGTTTTTGCCCCTAGGACCCAAGTGACCTTGACGAATAATCAACAAATCAAAAGGTCCTAGTCAAGTTCAACCCGTCGTTATCCAGGATTGCATTAGACCCGCCCACATGATCCTTGACGAATAATCAACAAAATCATGCGACCGTCCTAACCAATCGCATCAATCAGTGCAACAGAGAATTATTACTTAGCTACCGTTCACTGTGTCTTGACGAATGATCAACAAACGCAGCACGAATACTAAGTATTAATTATCCGAAACGACGGAGGGCTACGGCTAGGTTTTTGGCGAAAAACCCGTTAACGTAATGAACTTGATATCGTTGAAGGAACCCGATTGCACTTTTTTGGAAAAATACAGTGGCGAAAACTTTTGCTAAAGAGGTCACTCCCTGTGAAGGGATCTCGGCTCTTTCCTCGTCGAGTGAGGTGCTGGGCATTCGTAAGATGAATACCTCGATGCAAAGCAAGAATAATCGACTATAGTGAAGTTATTACCCTGACGCCAAGTTTTGTCCAAGGGGTCACTCCCGGTGAAGGGATCTCGGCCCTTGCCTCGTCGACTGAGGTGCTGGGCATTCATAACCGAATACCGCGATGCAAAACAAAAAGATGAACGTCCTTGTAATAACAGCTTTTTGAAAAACTTGTTCCAACAACGTCTTTTAGGTTTATTTTCTTGCATTAGTTCTTTTAATGCGTCCCATCATTTAAATCCTACCATTGCAGAAAACAACCAAAATATGACGTACGCTTATGCCATTCGCATTCGCCACGGGGCCCCGTCATCACCCGTTAGGTTACTTAACTAACGACAGAGCGGGGGCTGGGCTAGCGCGGCTGTAAAACATAAGCAACGCCTAAATAGTTATTATATATAAATATATAGCAATGATAGACATTACAGATCACAGATGAATACATTGGATATACTAGGAATCCGCAATGCGTTCGAG
The DNA here is from genome assembly GCA_030015575.1 of Agapanthus africanus. Taxonomy (NCBI): domain Eukaryota; kingdom Viridiplantae; phylum Streptophyta; class Magnoliopsida; order Asparagales; family Amaryllidaceae; genus Agapanthus; species Agapanthus africanus. The sequence goes on from JASDDO010000029.1 coordinate 215,446,343, forward strand.
CCTGCAACGCAAAGCGGATTACACGGTCGCGGTGAATAGCCAATACCCCACCCAAGACCCCTACGGGTGCGGCAAACTACCCGCCAAGCACCCGAAGCGAAGCAACCTCCCTCACCACCGTGAGTAGGCCACTCGGCACTTCGAGATACCCGGTAGTTTGTGCACCCCCTCCATGGGTCTATCCTAGGAGCAAAAACAGTAAAAAGAATTATACAATGACGGCTACAACCCCGACCCGGTTGTGCGGCCATACAAATAATATTATTACACCAATTTACATGTTACAAATGAATGAAAGAAAAATAACGCTCATCTCACATCCAACCCGGCTATTCACCCGCGACAATCCAATCCATTCATATCCACAAACCAATAACAATCACAGATCACAGAGATGTATAACCCCGACTAATCGACTTATAGCGATTAGCCGACGTTCAATACATACAAGTATCACAGATATAACCGATATAGTTAAAGTGTAGTGAAGTTCCGAAAAATACGGATTTATAGGCCCCCAAAAGTAAATTTTAGTTCTGGAAAATCTGGGCACATATAACATATCCTAAAAATCCCAAAACCAACATAGAAACATACTGCACCAAAAACGATACAGAGAGGGGACAAGACGGCCGCGCTTCCGCGGCAAGAGCTTCCTTATGCCGCGGAAGCGCGGTCCTCTAGACTCCTCTCTGGTTCGTCTTTGGTGGTGTTTCACACAAAACCCTGAGATAATTTTACAACTATAAAGTTTTTCATTTTGACCAGAAAAAATTTTAACAGAAACTTGGATTTTGAAAAAGTTTGGTTTTTGGGTTTTTCGGTTTCGAAACTTCGTTACACTTAACTACTTAGCTAGTTTAGGTTTAGTTAGGCTCTGATACCACTGTAGGTCCGTGTTGCCCACCCCGGTGCTTACGGGGAGGCGGAAAACATAATAAAAATTGGATTTTTATGGACTTAGGCAACATGGACCAAGCTTGTGAGGATCTTTGCTAAACATAAACTTGCTAACCCTAACTACAAAGTAGCTAAGTGATGGAAAGGTTATACCTTTGGTCTTTAGTCCTTCTCTCCTTGCTCCTAGGAATGGTAGAAAGAGTTCACCTTGCTTGTCTTCTCCCGTCAAAGAAAGATCCACTTGAAAGCCACCACCTTTAGCTTCAACTCCAAGCTAGGAGTAACTAGAGTGCAAGAAATGCTAAGACTTGAACCCTAGAAGAGAGTAGAGAGGATCAAGTGAAGGTTTTTCTCAAGCTTTTTGTTTCTCAACACATGAGAGGGAGAGAGCTTGAGGGAGAGGATGAGCAAGAGAGAGAAATGATATGAGAGAGTGAGAAAATAATAGAGCCATTCTCACTAATATGTGTGAATTAATTTAATTGAATAATTAGCTAGATAATTATCATGGTAAATCATGACATGACCATTATCATTTCAATTTGCAAAGATCAAAAAGCATCTTCCAAAAGAAATGATGATGGTCAAAGTGTCAACCTAGGTCAACAAGTCAAAGAAGTCAAATGGTCAACAACCACAACCATGGATAATTATTAAACTAATTACTAATTAACAATAACACACACATAAATATTAGGGTTAATAAAATGACAATAGCCATTAACCCTAATCAAGGTCCTCTCCCTCAATCTCAAGCAACTGTGCATACGCACCCGCATTCGTGATCCGAGGAACACGAACACAATGAGAAAAACCAATCTCAAATCATATACTAGGATCCGGCTTAAACCAAAGCCCTCTAGTATAAACTGTCCGGACAGCAAACGTGCACTAGTGCGCGAATGTGAACGAACCCTGTCGCAAAACCATGCGACCTCTACTCATTTAGCCTAAAGGCGAATAGCTCTCTGTGTGGGACTCTAAAGACTCGACACTACGGTGGCAGTGGGTTTAACCACAGACCGCAAGCGGCACTAGCTGTACGTAACGGTCCCCAGGTAGATGTCGATAAGAAGACTGACGAGGTGAACCCCATCTGAACTCCTGCTGAGCCTGTATGTGACAATCTCCGTACAGTCCGGTCTGTTCGTCTGATACATCGCATGGCGGGCCTAGGGGGGCGGTAAACGTCAGTCCCCTAATAGCGGTACAAGTCGTGTCGGAGTGAAGCCCAATACACCCTGAGATAACACTGGAAACCTACCAGTATATCTCGCTTGCCCTGGCCAGGGACTACTCGTGTAATGGCTCTCCTAGACACAGCGCGATGTCAACCCCCAATACCGGGAGAGACGAATCCTGTCTAACCGTCACTGCCTCCAAGTGCTTCGGGACTGCTCCCAACTACTACCTGTTTGCACGACTCAGTAGAGCCGTGGTAGGGTAGCAATCAAAGAACAGTGGGAACACACTCGAGGCGAAGTGACAGTGTCAAGTCAGCGGACTAAGCTGTACTCATGTCACCTGGGAACTGATAACTGACGATAGGTATAATACCAACCATCAGTTCCCGACGAGTCCTGTCCAGTGTACTCGTAACCTAACGAGCACCCGCATACTATCTCAAGTACGACGTACTGACGGCTGTGGGACAGACCGTCTCCCGTGCTGGGATGAGAAGCGCATACGCTAGTCTACTCTGGAGTATCGATGCCCTATCTCGATACTCCCACGACTAGGGACGTGTATAAGGATGTGCTTGTAGATTACCCAGCCCCCACGAGTGTGATCGCCATCACAACGCCGGTAATCAAGCAAAGATCCTAAGGGCTCTACTAATGCGTATAGGTGATATAATAAATAAACACACATGTACACATTAAAGCAGAGACAAACCAAGTAGCATACTACTATATTGAGCAAGATTGTCTGTACAACTGTGAATATCCCAAGCTTCCATCAAGTAATATACATACTAGTATGATACAGTAATGGCCTCTAGGGCATATACACTAACATAATCAACTGTCGTAATGGCTCTATGACCCTATCCTTCGGGAAGATATCAATAGAGGTTAACATATATAAGTTGGGAAGTGTACCCTCCGAACCTACTGCTCAAGCATGTTCTGTCGAATTAATGGATGTCGACAGTAGCGAATTTGATCAGCTTCATGATACTGATCTAGACTCTTTTCATATGTTGTTGTTTGACCTAACTATGTATCATACTCATACGGACTCTTCCACCGAGTTGTCCGGGTCAACAACTAACACTGATTATGAACCGTTTTTGGAGTCTGAAGATCACCCCGCACTTTTTGATGACATTATTCTTCGGGGTATCGATGAGAGTTTTGAGAAAATTTTCGCTGATGAACTAGCATTTTTAAAAGACACGGGTGTTGAGATGAATCATCTCCAAAACAAAGAAATTGAACCTCCACCCCTTCTGGACTATAGAAAGAATGCGAGTAATCCATCACAATCTCCGTGTCGTCTCTCCAAAATGAGACGCAAACCCTTTCAATCACAACACTTATCTTTTCCCCACTTCTTCCTGTCTCCTTATAACATGTTCTTCCACCAACTGATGCACTACACTGATAAAATCTTCGAATGGTTGGTGTTGACTTTTGGTCTATGCAAAGCTTGGAATTGACCAGTAATTTTGACCTCCTCTTGTGATTTTAAATGCTTAACAGTGTTTATGTAAGTCCACGGTAGCACCCCGGCCGTCTAACAGACGCCAAATGAGGAACAAAAACTTTTTACAACTTGCGCTATCGCGTACTATAACCCGGATCTGCCATTAAAGCTAAACTAACAAACTATAAAGTGGGAAAAAATGTTATACCAAACGATCCGAGTCCTTCGGTCTTCAACCATCATCCCACGCTTTGTTGCGGCTGCTCCGATCTCCGGAATCTCTGGTCTTCTCGTCCAGGTGGCACCACGTCGACGGATCTTTAAACGGGCTCCCGCCTCGAAACCGAGGCAACTCGATCATCAAGTTTGCTAAAAGAGATGACCAAGATGATGTAGAGAATGATTAGAACACTTTGTCTCGTTACGTCCAAAGCTATGGACGAACGGTTAATGAAGTTGCCTTTTGGAATCGGGTGAAATGAGAAATGAGGCTATCTAATTTCCATGAGTCCAAACTATCATAATCTTTTGATCAACAAGTGAGAGAGTGAGTAGAGGAGGGGAGGGGGCCGGCCACATATATAGAAGGAGGAGAGGGGGGTGACCACAAAGCAAAAGATCTTGATCAAAATATCCTAAGCAAAACCAAAACTCATTAATGCAAATGGTGACACATAATAACACCTCACCATTCAATTAATGCATACAATGAATCACTAATCCTAGTCACCAACTTCTAGAAGCTTCCACATACATCACCCTCATGACTCACCCAAGTGACGAAAAGATAAATCCTCATTTAACCGAATGTTAAATACGGCTGATAGAAAACTGGAAACTGGCAACTTCCAAAAGTGATCCTGAAACGAATTTCAGGATAACCCCGTATCAGTATAAACATACCCGTATTTGTATTACGACAGAATATAAATGCAACTGAGACAAAGATATTATATCTACACAGCATAATACTCGGATCCGGCTTAAACCAAAGCCGACCAGTATTATCTGCCCGAAAAATGACACGTGCGAAAACGCACGTGCATTTTCCGAACCCTGCCATAAAACCATACGGCCTCTACAACGTTTCGCCCGAACTTGGGAAACTGTCTGTGGGGGACTCTAATGACTCATCAACACACTGGCACTGGGTATAACCACTAGCACGTCAGAGGTACAAGCTGTACGTAACGGTTGCCTATGTATTGATTGGAAGGGAAGCTGACGAGCGAACTCATCCATAAACCCTACTGAGCCTAACAGTGACAATATACATACAGTCTGGTCCGTTCGTCTATGAGTATCGCATATCGGCCTAGGGGCTGGTAACGTCAGTCCCCCAATAGCTGTATAAGTCGTGTCAGAGAGTGGCCCAGAACACCCTGAGATACTACTGGAGTACCTTCCAGTAAACTCACACGAGACAAATGACGATCTCAGGTCGATGAACTAACCTGTACACATGTCACCAGGGAACTGCTATCTGACGATATGTATAATACCAACTAGCATATTCCCGGCGAGTCCTGTTCGGTGTACTCATAACCCAATGAGCACCTGTATACATCTTAGGTGAACCAACTGACACCAACGGCTTGTGAGACCGGCCATTGCCCCTCGTCGGGGTCTCGACTGTATACACCAGTCTACTCTGGAGTATCGATGCCCTGTCTCGAAACTCCCACGACTAGGGACTCTTTAAGGATGTGCTTACAGACCCCAGCTCCCATGTATATGATCGCCATCATACTGCTGGTAGTCAAGCAAGAATCCTATGGGCTCTATCATCATGCAATAGTGAACTAAAGCATGTATACGATGATAAAGACAAACCAGATAGCATACTATCATCTCGAGCAAGACTGTCATATCGGTATAGGTCCTGCCTCAATCATTGCAATCACGTACCTGCGATCCAATAATTGACTTTGAGGGCACTATCTCCAACAATCTCCCACTTGCACTTAAGGCTAATTATTGCGATGTTGCATACTCACAGCCCGTGTGATACCGAACATCCAACTCCTCTACTAATCAGTTTCACAAAACTAGTTTGTAAAACTCTTGTGTTCGAGAAATAGCTTCAGTGAGTGGATCCGCCCTGATGTTTCTTTCTATGTCTCTCTTAATCTCAACTTCGCGGAGAAAGCCATCTCCCGAATCGAGTAATTCCTGTCTTAGAACATGTCTGAATATCTGATGGGACCTAGTTCATAAATGAACTCCAAATCTAAACTTCTTTAGACTTTATTGATAACTGAACCTAATCAGTATCTAGCACCATTCCTCCCACAGTATCCTCTTGGACCACCTGTCCATAATACTGTCCCTCGTCAGAGGGAAAACTATAACTCTGACAATCAGTTTGTCATCCATGTTACCTTTGAAGCTTGGAATGATAACCGTCTCTCGAAGGAGGCTACCGTTATCAAATCCGTAGAACAAACACTTATGTTTTAAAACTGCTCCCTTATGTTTCTTCAGGATTGGATTAATATAAACTTATCGCATCAAGTGCAAAGAACAACATCTGGTGTGGTACTTGACATCTCATGATTGACTCAATTGCCTAAGCAAGTGATCTGCCAATCATGCACTTCCCTCTCTCCTTTAGTTTCTAAGACACCTTTAGAGAGGGTGACTCCATCACCTGCAGGTACACCACCATGCCAGGAGTCATCTATTCTAAATACCATTAGAATACTGTCAAAGTACCTAAATTGGGAAACTACCCAAATCTAGATCTAAAAACCATAGATTTAGTAACCAGAATGTCTGATATTATATCCATGTCCTTTGTGAAGAAACAACTGTGTAACAACCACAGTACAACTGATCGTAGTATAGGATTTTTACTTCCTACTCTGTGTATGTCATCTAAATACCAGGACATCACACCCTACTACCTTCTCACCAGATCCATCCCCTATTCTGATGAAGTCAAACCGATGACTGTCACATCAAAAATAGATGATCATATCTCCGCTATATCTGCTCAAGCCTATAAATAGACATAAGCAACTTGCCCACTATGCTTCCGCTGCTCCCACTGACCACAACAACCCTCTGGCAGAATAATATACACGTACAGTTCTAAAGCTAGTTTAGAATGACGCTATACTTATCCTCTTGCCGGGTCTCATAGTCTGGAACAACAGTAGTGTCAAGTCTGGGTAAACAAGAACCTCCTTGTCACCGTCCTTGAGGCTACCGGAGTACCTCTCGGGTGTCTGAGGTTACCCTCCATGTCTGCGGAGTGGCTATTGGAATGTCAAACCTGATTGAATATGTAGGTCCTATTAAATTTTCCGTAATCGTTTGCGGTTCTGGAATCACTTCCAGTTCTACCATTCTCCCACTACCGTTTTCTGAAAAAATCCATTTTACTAAAACTGTGGCGAGTCAAGAACAATATCACTATTGATCTTTTAGATGGTAGAAATGTCAATCCTCGTCAAAGCCAGGGTCAACCCACAAACTGCCATTACAGAAACGTGCCTTGAGTTATCCAGTGTCTGGTTTTAAGCATAAGCTGGACAACTCCTCGTACCTTAATATCGTTAAGATATGAACCATTCTATATCCATTATAGAAACTTTGGCACTTATTTAATTGGAACCAGATTTAAAAACATGCAGCTATCTCCAGTGCATATCAACTTAATGGAGAGAGGCTAATCGGCATTACTCAACTTAGGATTACATCCAATTATGAGTAACCTGAAAGAGAAACAAGTTTCTCAAAACCATTACTATCATCTGAATACCAATCACAAGTATCTACATCTTCGATTTCTTTGAAAAATCCCGATACTTGCGATACCTGGTTCTCTACTTTATTCTTATACCCACAACTTCTCAAAACTTAGACATTATATTTCTACGAAACACTTGTCTAAAAACTAGAGAAGTTATAAGTAAACAGAACATAGTACGAGGACCTACCCCTTTGTCCTGACGGACACTGGACAACATACAATACTTTGTATAAGTCTGCTGAGTTGAATAACTCAAAACCTGTGCGTCGTAGGTTGAAAACTGTACCCAGGCGATTTCCTCAAATATCACTAATTACAACGAATTCCGATATAATGAGGATGATCACGTAATTCCCAATAACTTATTCCCACTCATAATCTGTAAAACCATACAGATATGAGAATTATACCTGGTAAATACATACCCTGGAGTAAGTATCAAATCGGGAAATCAGTTTTCTTTTAACAATACACTGAAACATAAATATGTTTCTTAGGGGTATCCTGGAATTCCTAGTAATGCCTCTTCCATAATCCAATTCATGACTTTAACCGTATATTTTATTTGCCATCTCTCCAAATCCCTTTATTTGTCTTTAGTCGTTACCTTCTGTACACCATCGTTAGGCTAAATGGTTTTCTTCCTTCCCTACCGTTCGACACCAGCCTATGGTTTGGAAGAAGACTATCCAGTAAGCATAATAGGTGTACCTTCCTCAACCTAGGAGTACTCGTATCTTGAGAGAAGGTGATGATAAAATACAACTGAATAATACCTTATTCCATTAAAGGTGAAATAGGAGTGGCGATGAAGTACGCGGTTTGGTCGTGAATGATAACAGTCGCAATTTACATTGCCCTCTTTCTAATCCCTTTATTTTGTCTTTACATATTACCTTCTGCACACCATACTTAGGCTAATTGGTTTTCTTCATTCCCTACCTTTCGGCACCTGCCTATGGTTTGGAATAAGACTATCCAATAAGCGTAATAGGTGTACTCTCCTAAATTAAGGAGCTCTCGCAACCTGAGAGAAGGTGATAATAAATGACAACTGAATAAACCAATTCTATTTCTCCTGAACCTGGATCCATCCTCGAAGAAGTCCCTTCGAGTTTGTATATAACCATACGATGCATCTATCCAATGGAAGTGGATGTCCGTAGTAATACGGGGTGTTCTAAGAAATACAAAGGGTAAAAGAAAGAGTGGCAATGACTTATGCAACTTTAGACAATCCAAAAGCCAGTATTTTAAGAAGGTTCGGTCAACTTGGTCACTGAGTCATAGTCTAGTGTTGGTCAAAGGTCGCTGCCAAAGAGAGAGAGAAGAAACACTCTGCGTGCACTCTAACCTAGATCAGAATGGTTATCACTTTATCTAATCAAGAAACCTCCCACTGTAATCTCAAATTCTCCTCCAAACTTAAAAGAAGAATCAATCGGGATCACCCGAAGAGTAAACCAACTCATCAATGGGAATCAGGAACCAACTCATCAATGGGAATCGGGATCCAACTATCATCGCATGATAACTTGATGGAAGCCACTCAAGTTATCACACTCCAGAAGGTATGCGCATGCCTGGCAAGTTTCTTCTGTGTTTGAAACTCCCGATGTGATTTTTGCCCCATGCTCTTATGACCTTGACGAAAGCCAACAAATCATAAGTCACATGTCAAGTTCTGCCCGTCATTTTCCAGGTTAATTTGAACCCACCCGTACATACCCTTGACGAAAGCCAATAAGGTAATACGACTGTCCCAAACCAACACATCTATCTATGCTACAAATGAATACCCCAGCAGCTACCAAGCACTATGCCTTGACGAAAGCCAACAAACATAGCTTGAATACTACTGACTATCCATATGATACGACGGAGGGCTACGGCTGGTTTTTGGCAAAAAACCTTTAACGTAATGAACTTGATCTCGTTGAAGGAACCTGATAGCTTTTTATAAAAATATAGTGACGAAAAACCTTTTGCTAAAGAGGTCACTCCCGGTGCTCGGCTCTTTCTTCATGGATTGAGGTGCAGGATATTCTAACTGAATACCGCGATGCAAAGAAACTTGTAATCGACTATAGTGAAGTTATTACATTGACGTAAACTTCTTCCTAAAGGGTCATTCCCGGTGAAGGGATCTCGGCCCTTGCCTCGTCGAATGAGGTGCTGGATATTCTAACTGAATATCACTATGCAAAACAAAAGGAAATGTCTTTGTAATAACACTTTTTAAAATTTGTTCCAACAACATCAAATATAGGTTTGTTTTATCCTTACATTGATAAGAATCAATGCAGTTCCATCAATCAATCACACCAGAAAAGAACGAAAAATAAAATGTACGTATATGCCATCCGTATTCGCCACTGGGTCCCGTCATCACCCGTTAGGTTACTTAACTAACGACAGAGCGGGGGCCGGACTAGCGTGGATGTAAAACATATACAACATCTAATAGTATATATACCAATATACAGTAATCGCTCCAGGCGTGATAATATGCAACATTACAGAAAAGTAATAAGCATCACAGAACAATACAGATAATCTGGGATCCCCGGGTTTCACAGAGCCGCTACTGAAACCCGACGTTCCCCTGGTCGTGTGGATAGCCTGTGCAATGAAACCTAGACCCCTACAAGTGCGGCAAGTTACCCGCCAAAACCTGAAGCGAGGTAGTCCTCCACAGCATAGTGAATGGAACACCCGGCACTTCACGGAATCCGGTAAATTGAGCACCCCTCCATGGGTCAACCTGTATCCTCTACGAGTGCGGCGAATAGTCGGCCAATTCTATAGTGAGGTCCCTCTGCCTCTCAAAGCCATGAGATACGGACCCGTTGCCCTCCAGAACCCGGCTATCTGTGCACTCCTTCGCGGGATAAACCTAGTGCAGAAAATAAAATATGTACAACGGGTACATCGATCTCAACTCGGTCGTGCCCCAAAAGAATATTATACAACAGGCAGTGATGGCAGTCCACATGTTGGACGCTCGCCCCGCAATATCAAATGTATAAATAAATCCAAACTGCACTATCATTGCACCCTGCTATCCACCACGACAAATCCGCAACATCACAGCACAACACAGAACATCAACGCGAATGTCACGTTCGCAAACCCATCTAAAAGAACTATAGCAATTAGACGCGGTTTACCGATCAAATGACATTCCCGGTCGGAGATATAAAGTAAGTACTGTATACTAACAAATTTAAAATTTCGATCGACAAAATTTCCCGAAGTGGGCCTCCATAAACATCTGCTGTACAGTAACAAAATCTGGGCCCAAAAGATATATACCAAAAAACCATAATTTCCAAAATGAAGCTCTCTGGAAAAAGTTGGTGCACTGTTCCCACAAACTCGCCGCGGTTCCGCGGTCAAACCCTAGGTTTAACCGCGGATCCGCGGTGGTATTGTGGGATCACGTGCCCAAATTTTTTCCGAATGCTTAGAAAAGCCAGCTTAGTTTTCTGTGATATGTAAAATAATTTTTAGACACTGTTTAAAATCGACAGAAACTTTAACCCTGGAATTTGCGGTTTTCGAAAATCCGTTCGATCGATATTTTAAACGTGTTAGCACAAGTTAGTATAGCTTAATTAATGATGAGGCTCTGATACCACTGTAAGTCTACGGTAGCGCCCCGGCCGTCTAATAGACGCCAAATGCGGAACAAAAACTTTTTACAACTGGCGCTATCGTGTACTATAACCCGGATCTGCCATTAAAGCTAAACTAACAAACTACAATGTGGGAAAAAATGTTATACCGAACGATCCGAGTCCTTTGGTCTTCAACCATCATCCCACACTTTGTTGCGGCTGCTCCGATCTCCTGAATCTCTAGTCTTCTCGTCCAGGTGGCACCACGTCGACGGATCTTTAAACGGGCTCCCGCCTCTGAACCGAGGCAACTCGATCATCAAGTTTGCTAAAAGAGATGACCAAGATGATGTAGAGAATGAGTAGAACACTTTGTCTTGTTACGTCCAAAGCTATGGACGAACGGTTAATGAAGTTGCCTTTTGGAATCGGGTGAAATGAGAAATGAGGCTATCTAATTTCCATGAGTCCAAACTATCATAATCTTTTGATCAACAAGTGAGAGAGTGAGTAGAGGAGGGGAGGAGGCCGACCACATATATAGAAGGAGGAGAGTGAGTGTACGAGAGGGGGGGTGACCACAAAGCAAAAGATCTTGATCAAAATATCCTAAGCAAAACCAAAACTCATTAATGCAAATGGTGACACATAATAACACCTCACCATTCAATTAATGCATACAATGAATCACTAATCCTAGTCACCAACTTCTAGAAGCTTCCACACACATCACCCTCATGACTCACCCAAGTGACGAAAAGATAAATCCGCATTTAACCGAATGTTAAATACGGCTGATAGAAAAATGGAAACTGGCAACTTCCAAAAGTGATCCTGAAACGAATTTCAGAATAACCCCGTATCAGTATAAACATACCCGCATTTGTATTACGACCGAATACAAATATAACTGAGACAAAGATATTATATCTACACAGCATAATACTCAGATCCGGCTTAAACCAAAGCCGACCAGTATTATCTGCCCGAAAATTGACACGTGCGAAAACGCACGTGTATTTTCCGAACACTGCCATAAAACCATACGGCCTCTACAACGTTTCGCCCGAACTTGGGAAACTGTCTGTGGGGGACTCTAATGACTCATCAACACACTGGCACTGGGTATAACCACTAGCACGTCAGAGGTGCAAGCTGTACGTAACGGTTGCCTATGTATTGATTGGAAGGGAAGCTGACGAGCGAACTCATTCATAAACCCTACTGAGCCTAACAGTGACAATATACATAGGCAACCGTTCGTCTACATCATCTTGGTCATCTCAGTTCGGTCCGTTCGTCTATGAGTATCGCATATCGGCCTAGGGCTGGTAATGTCAGACCCCCAATAGCAGTATAAGTCGTGTCAGAGAGTGGCCCAGAACACCCTGAGATACTACTGGAGTACCTTCCAGTAAATCTCCTGCCTCGGCCGAGGGCTTTGTGTAATGGCTCTCCTAGACACAGTGCGATCTCACCCCAATACCGGGAGAGACGAATCTCCTGCCGATCCGCTCACTTGCCTCCATGTGGCTCGAGACTGTACCCAAAAAAGACCTGTTTGCACGACTCCTTTGAGCCGTGATATAGTAGAAATCAAAGCACAGTGGGAACTCACACGAGACAAATGACGACCTCAGGTCGATAAACTAACCTGTACACATGTCACCAGGGAACTGCTATCTGACGATATGTATAATACCAACTAGCATGTTCCCGGCGAGTCCTGTCCGATGTACTCATAACCCAATGAGCACCTGTATACATCTTAGGTGAACCAACTGACACTAATGGCTTGTGAGACCGGCCATTGCCCCTCGTCGGGGTCTCGACTGTATACACCAGTCTACTCTGGAGTATCGATGCCCTGTTTCGAAACTCCCACGACTAGGGACTCTTTAAGGATTTGCTTACTTACCCTCCTACGTATATGATCGCCATCATACTTCTGGTAGTCAAGAAAGAATCCTATGGGCTCTATCATCATGCAATAGTGAACTAAAGCATGTATACGATGATAAAGACAAACCAGATAGCATACTATCATCTCGAGCAAGACTGTCATATCGGTATAGGTCCTGCCCCAATCATTGCAATCACGTACCTGCGATCCAATAATTGACTTTGAGGGCACTATCTCCAACAGTTTAACTCAAGTTTGGGGGGGGGGTATAATCTGGCTCTTGAAAATAAAATTTTACTCAAAATGGTGAGCCAATGAAGAAGTTTGGGGGAGGATTTTCACGATCATATTTCTTTCCTCCATTAATTAATTTCCTCCCAAGCTTACAGGTTTTTGTGATCCAACATGGCAACAGTAAGGACACTGTTGTAAACAAGTTTGGGGGAGGTTTGTGCTTATTTGCGTTTTACTTTGCATCATACTTTGCATAAGCACAAAATATATAAAACTTATAAAAATTTTAAAAATTTTTAAAAAAAGATAAAAATATTTAATATTTAATTTTATAATAAAATATTAGATAGCGAAAAATTACATCCAAAAGATTGGAAAAATTTAAGAAAACCAAGAAAGTTAGAAGTTTTCTTAAACGAAACTAGTAATAAGTAGTTATGAGCCGTTGTCCCAAGGGTTAGTAAGATGAAAGAAGTCACTGATCTGAGGATAAAAATAAGTCTGAAAAATAGTTCCTATTCTGGAAGCCAAACATTTGAATGTTGATACCCTACTATACGCACTTACACACGTCTTGAAACTCGGGATAGTAGAGGATACCTTGAAATGCTCTTGTCTAAAAGCCAAAGTATGAAGGAAATTATGAATGAATGAAAAGATAAAATGGTGAGAAAAATGAACACTGGTTTTGTTATCGCCAAGGCAGCAATAAAAAAATATAGCGAGGGTGCTTCATCACTTAGTGCCTTAGACCAACTGGTTTGGGAGTCACTGTTAAGTCTTAGGTGTTGTAAGACGAGGAAAAAACTACTTACGCCTAATCAGCAAGCACATGAGCCTCAAGAAGTATTAACGGTCGCATGAAAAATGTGTGAGCAATTCCATCTAAATATTCATCGATTAAAAAGTAATGAGGTAGATGGACAAGAGTATGATAGCTTGAATTGAATTCTCCGAGTGTAGGGATGTATTTTACACACACTTAGGGGTATATGATCGATGTTTGGAAGAAAAGTAGGAATGATGAATAAAGACGATGATTTATTGATGGATGATGTGATTTCTAATATCTTTTCATGACTATTAAGATAGGGCTCATGACAACTGAAAAGCTAGTATAGTTGGAAACTCTAATTTTTAAAGTCTTTCTTTTATAATTCTTATCTTTATATATAACTTTCACAGTCTTCCTTTTATTATGGGATTTTGTGGGTGAAATCCGCTGAAAACCTCAAGAGACAACACTCCTCCTACTAGGGACACCTAGTGGTTTAAAGGCTTGTTGCATGTGCTCAGTGCAATCGTGTTGCCTACGAAAGTGTGCTATTTAGTTTTTCTTTTTTCTTATATTTTCTCCTTCTCTTAAATAAAAATAAAACATGTTTGCTCGAGACGACCAAAATTAAGTTTGGAGAAATTTGATCAGTCAAAAATATTGCATTTTTAACGCATCAATTTCCCTACTCTTTGTAATCATCTAAAGGTGTTTGGTATAGCACATATTAGCAATTCGTCTGCAAAATATCAAATAACATGTGTTATACATTATAACCGGCATTATGAGGGAAATTGTGTGTTTATTATTACATGCATGATCTTTGTATATCAAATACTTGTCTCGAGATTATGTGCAGGAAATTCTCCAGGTAAAAGAGCCGGATTTGATAAAAGTGCTGATAAAATACACCAAGTCCAAGAATTGTGATCTGGCAGTAAATAAGAAAGTATAAAAATATTCCAGACATCAAGAAAGTGCCATAAAGCCAACACAACTCAGCCATGAAAATTTCATGCACTGAGCCCACCAGATGACCGCGGATCCGCGGCCGAGTCAGGCCGATCCGCCGCGGATCCGCGACCTAGTCGACTCGTCGGCGGCAAAAACCTTTTTCCAGAAGCCCCCTTTCAACGGCCAAACTTCTTCATGACGCTTCAAATCTCCAGAAGTTTCCATCCAACAGCAAGGCTTCTCCTGCAAGCTAGCTAACTACCTTAATCTAGAAACTTCTCTACCCTAGCTTTTCATGCAAGCCTTATAACAACCAAGCTTCCAAAGGAAGATAGACCTAGCTTCTAGGGGAAGCTAAAAGGAAAACTATAAAAAGGCACCAAGGGCTTCATTGAAAAGGTTGTTTAGTTGTTCGGGAGTTGTTCATCAATTAGGCAAAATCCAAATCAATTCCACACAAATTGAGTGACACAATTTGAGCCAATTCAAGATCCATTGAGAGAAAGATTGAGCGAAGACCGAAGATCCTTTATTTGCAACGCCGTTCATCATCCGAGCAAGTGATCCGCGACTCACGACGATCGAGCCACGCAAAGATCGATGCCAAATTCTTTCTCAATTGAGTGAGCTAGAGCCAGTCTTGTAAATTTGAGCGAGAGTTGTAATTTGAAGAAGATCTAAATAAAGGTGAAAATCTTTATTCTCGCTTTCTATTCATTCTCGCATTATGATATTCTTCATTCTTGATTGTTTTATGATGATGCGTGAGTAAATTCTCCGCTTGTGGAGGATCCGAGAGAATTGATAGATCTAGTGATGATCAAATCTTAATACTAGTCTTAAGTCTTATGAGATTTGTGAACCTTAGCAAAAAGAATCGTTGATGACCTAATTTGAAATGAGATGACTTCTTGATTATTTTGTTGCAAATTAGGGGTCAAACTTTCGGTGATTTTCTTTGCTAGAGGCTAGATTCGAATGATTATGATTGAAAAGACAAGGGATAGTGAAGGAGAAACCCTAGTTTCTTCAATTGATCCCTAATCTTCAATCATCATCAACAATCTAGCTACAAATATTCAATAGATAAGATTAGGAATCATTAGATTCATCATTAGCTATTAAATCAATCGGATCCTACAAGCCATTTTACAAATCTTGATAATTCAAACTATTTGGATATTTTCTTGATCTCTATCATTTCATGATTTTAGATCTATTTCGTAAAGATTCTTGAAACTAAATTTCACAATTATTGAATCATTTTCTTTTATCTTTTAATTTTCAACTCAACTAAAACAAGATCGATCAAATCACACTTTCCCTATGGACGATCCCGATTCACCAACGAACCTACAATAGACACCGTTAATTGATTGCGGTTTACAAATTTCTTTGGTTGTGATATATTTTACATTTTCCAAACACGACTCGGAAATTAAGATTAATCAGTCTCCTTCGGCCCTCTATTGCCGCAGTACGCGTGCAGCCACCGGTGGCTTTGGACACTTTAGGGCGGCGCATATGTCAGGACGAGTCGCGCCCTTAGGGACAGCCCTACAACAAGGACTAACTCCCCGTCACCCGGCCGGATAATTACAGTGGGCCCGATATATCTTATCAGCGAAAAAATCACAGCTGCTGAAGCTCGGATTGTACCCTGCGATCTACGCTTCCTTGTTCCATTATTCTACACCTCCTACATGGTGGATCAAGGCGTTTTTAGAGTAATAGAATATACCGACCTACACCTTCCTCTTATTGGATCGAGAAGTCTCCATTTCCTTAGAGGAATTTGCCGAGGTTTCTGTTTTACTCGTTAGGGGAGAGCATTATGAGGAGCTGCTTCCTCCGGATGAGTATATTTTTGCCACCAAATCAGTGGTAATGGGTCTTACCCCAGAGAACACCATTCAACACCAGTTCCCAGGTTTGATAAAGGTGTTGAATATGTATGAGAGCCTCTTTCTCGAATCCGGAGGCCGGGGGGTCAGCTTTGAGGACTTCATTGCCCGTTTTCTTCGCCCAGAAGTTTTATCGCGACAAGGTGAAAAGTTTGCCAAATTTGATGATCCTTTCGGCATTGGCTTAGATCGCCGGCCAATATTGGAAGCCGATCAAAAGGATTTCTTTCTTCCAAACGTCGCGATCGTCCTTTTTTCGGAAATTGCCGCTCCGGGCATCGATGAGGAAGCGTTCTTTCTATGGTTCCTCAGTTTATGGTTAAGCTGGTTCGCACTTCCCATGCACCCTCGCTATATGAGGCCGTCCTTTTTCTACCCAGCGCATCGAATGGTTGCCGGGATACAAGTGGCCGTCGGGATCGCTGGGTTAGCCCATCTGTATCACGGCCTCACCTTGGCAGCGGATACTACTGAGCCAGGGGTGCTGCCAGCAAACTTCTCATTGCATTATTTCACCTTATGGCTCGAGTTGCACGTGCTTGGGGTCTTCGGTATCTACAGAAGACCTTCCTTTTATGACAGATGTAAGTTCCCTCGGATAATGCGGCTGGTCGACGCATCAATCGTAAGTCCGACGCCGCGAGAAGCTAGGGGTTTGCTCCTTCGTCCACACACGGTTAGAGATGGTATGCCCTTTACTGATAAAATTTTGACCGTCGGCCAGGAATCTACAAAAGTGGTGCTGCCATTGCAAGACATTTTTAAAGACGGGGCCTCTGTGTTGAAAGCTCGGGAGATTCTTCATCTGTACTCCATTAGGCCGGGCTTTCTCGTATTTAGGCAGAATGATGCGGCGTTGTTCATGAGATTCAACCCGCATCGTTTCATCCAGCAGCTAAGCTACAATCAGGGCATCCCGCTTGAGGCTTTCTTGGCAGAACCTACTGCTACCGATGAGGGTATACGAAGCGCGCTGCAGCATTTTATGCGCCTGAACACAGGGTCCAACTTCTTTATCAGCGAACCGAGCTGTGTTCCGAAGGCCCTGAATGTGTATGTGGCATGGTATCAACATTAGAGAGGAAAAAAGATTGCTTCTTGATTGCAAGGGTGCAGCGCCGGCCGGTAATCCAAACGCCCCTCTGAAGAGACGGACCATTGTCCGTCCTCCCTTAAGATAAGTTGTTGCGGTCGAGGTTCCGCATTATAGGCCTGAGCTACCGATACTCCGTGCTCCTATGGAAACGATGACTGTGGCGTCCCCCGAGTCTGGCGTGGGTTCAGATATCGGGACTCCTCGTCCCAAGGTGCCCACCAAGCATAAGCTTGTGGTAGCGGCAACAGGTACTCGATCGTAGAAGAAGAAGAAGAAGTCGATTCTTTCTGCCGACGTTGTACTCGGCCAGGAGCCTCATGCTCCTTACAGCGAGGGTCTGAGCGAGTATGGGACTAATTAAGGCCTATTCATAGCGCCGGATGATACTGATCTGGAGGCTGCCATCGCAGCTTCCGAGCGTCTCGCTAGCCACAAAGCAGGACTGATCATTCTTGCTGAGTCAGGTAATCTTTAGTCGCATCTTTTTACTGTTATGTTTTTGTTATCATATTTTGACTGACACTCCTTCTTTAACAGGCATTTCTACTGAAGAGGCTCTCACGGCTTCCCTGAAGACTTTTGAAGAGGAGGAAAGGATTCGCGCTTCGCTGGGCGTTGGTATATTTTGGCTCATTGTGCCTTCATTCGCCTTTCTTATAGATAATCTGACCCCTTTTTCATCTTATCGCAGGGACTACCTCGACTCAGGTTATGCCCAGTACAGTGCGAATCCCGCAGGGTGATGCAGAGATGCTTCCAGGGCCAGCTATGGAAGTCCCGGCCTCCTCAGCATTGCCAAAAGAGCCTTTACTTAAGCAACCGATGACGGACGCTATAATGGCTCCATAGGTAGCTCCTGGTGTGGACGATGATGTCCCCCTGACGGAGGTCTTGAGAAGATCAGCTCTCACGGCTCGGGCGGAAAGGAAGCGCAGGAGGCGTGCAGCAAGGGAACGTGACGCCGCCTTGGCCATAGGTGCAGGCTCGAGCGCTGTTTCTTCTGTACCTGCTTCTTCAGAAAGTGCTCCGGTTGCCCTGTTTATCGCTCATAGACAGGCGATACGCGCGGCTCAGGAGGCAGCTGAAAGGCCATCTCAAGGTAACATAACTTTGGGTCTCTTTATTAAAGTTTGGTCTTCAGATTCTCATACGTCGTTTCCTGTAGGGCCGAGTCCTGATGAGGAAGTGGTAGGCGAAACGGCGGCAACAACTGAGCCTGAAGTGACCACTCTTTCTCAAGAGTCTGGAACTGCCCCAATTTCCACTCTTTCCCCTTGCGGTTCCTTGCCATTGCCGGGCGCTGCGAGTATCACGACGGTTCTCATGGAGTCGGGGGATGAAGCTATGGGTGGAGAAACCATTCCGATGGAGGAGGGTGAAGCAGTCGCTGCATCTAGTGAAGCCCTTGTCGCGGTTCCGACCGGCGATTCGCCAAGTAGATTTTGGGTCATTACTTTCCTTTTTATTCTGCAATCCCTTTCAATCTCTTCTGACAGTATTTCTCTCATTTCTAATGCAGGTGTGGTGAGCGTTGAGGTTGTGCCACCCGAGGAAGCATCACCAGTCGCTACTTTGACGGTGGCCCCCTCTTTGCCTTCTCCCGTGTCCTCCAAAATGCTGGAAGGTGCGGGTTTGTGACTTATCGGTTTCATTGTAAGCGATATACTTTATGTACTGACATTGCATTATTACACCCTTGCAGGAGTTCTTTTTGATCATCTGTATCAGGTGCTGCACCCATATTTCTCTTTCCAGTCGGAGGTTGCTTCATCTAGTGGCGTTGGTGAGTACAGCCTCTAGCTAATATCTTCTCTTTTCTTTTATGGGCAGCCAAGTCGTTGCTAATTCTTCTTTGTTTTGACTGCAGCACTACAGATTGAAGGAGGAGATGAAAGAATAGTTGCACCACCGATACTCCCGGCCTTGCCACCTGCTGCAGCCGGTATAGTAAACTCCATTGTTCATGTACCTTCTCTATTTTTTGAACCGTCATTTGACTATGATTCGTTTTGCTGCGGTGATACCGACTTCAGCTCCATTCGAGTCTCGAGTCATAATGCCAGCAAGTCCCTTTTCTAGACGTCCATCTTCAAAAGGCGCTGTGACCAGTCTGCGCATGTTGAGCGATTACATCGAGG
Source organism: Agapanthus africanus (assembly GCA_030015575.1). Lineage (NCBI taxonomy): Eukaryota > Viridiplantae > Streptophyta > Magnoliopsida > Asparagales > Amaryllidaceae > Agapanthus > Agapanthus africanus. Next base: position 215,466,273 of record JASDDO010000029.1, read on the forward strand.
AGCTTGACGTGGAGGTTCCTACATTCGTTGCAGATTTTGCTGCCGAGGTTAATCCAATGCTGGCGACGCTTGTGAACTTCCATAACGATGGCGTCATTGAGTCTTGGGTTAACCACTGCAGGAAGATTGAGGCCTGCCTGCATGAGCTTGAGCTTAGGCGTCCTGCTCCTGAAATTCAAGCTTTGAACTCCCAACGGGCTGCATGGGTTGAGCAGAGCATGTCCTTCCTTTGCCATTTCGAACAAGAAGAGACCTTAAGGCAGAAGGATCGCGAGGAGGCTTCAGATGAATCTTCCCGGTTGCGCGCCTAAGTTAAAACGAATGCCGCGCAACTAAGAGCTGCTTTTGACACCTTGCAACAATATATCTCGGACGGGCTTGTATTGAGTTGGAAGCTCGACTCTATTGAGTGGGTTATACTGAGTCGCGAAGCTTCCCAACAGGAGATCGATGAGAAGATTTCATCTTGCTTGCAGCAAAGGGCTCGAATTGAAGCGGAGCTGGCCGCGGCGGCTGATCACGAGAGGGCACTGAAAGGAGTGCGCGAGCAACTTGCTAACTTAATGAAAACGCTTCCATCTCAGTAGTTGTTTTGTATAGATTAGCATTTGTAAATTTTGAATAAAATGTATCCATTTTTTTTATCCTTTCATCTGATGTAACTTGTACTCAATTGAACTTATAAATAAAAGATATATTTCTTTCGTACTATCTTGTGTTATTTCTTGCTTTCTTCTCTTTTCTTTGTTGCCGGCATGTTACTTCAGTAAGCGTAGCCTGTAAATGATAGAGAGCATTCTGTCTTGAACTCTTCGAGAGATAGTGATGGCTTAGGAAGCAGGTTAAGATCTGTCGCCTAAGGCTTTTCAACTTTATGAGCCGTGAGGGTCTCATAAAGACTTTTCTCCCTACGAGTCGAGAGGATCTCGTAAGTGTATTTTCTCTATAGGAATCATGAGCATTCCTAAGTGTGTTTTCTCTTGGGAGTCGTAAGGATCTCATTAGAGAGTTTTCTTCCTTACGGGTCGAGAGGACCCGTAAGTGATTGATGAGATTGACATTATCCGCATTTCACGGAATCAGAATTTGCTCTGGACGCTTCCCACGGGGTCAGGATTGATATTAGCCGTGTTCCACAGGACCAGGATTTTCTCTGGACGTGTAACATTTCAGAAAAATAAAATATTATTTTTGGGAATTTTTATAATTAAATAATAAATATTAGGAATATTTAATGATGCGGTATAATTAAATACCGATAAATTGGGAAAAAATTTTGAAAATTATAGAAATTACTAAAAAGAGGGTGCTTTGTGTAATTTATGCAAATTATGAAATTCTATGATTTATTTTGCACCATTTTAGCGCTAATCGCAATTAAATATCGCTAATCGCAAATTAAGCGTGTTTTGTGCACATGACCTGTACCATATCATTTTTACACTTGTGTTACCTTTTCTACATGGCTTTCTTGTTTTGTTTTGGTTTCTATTTAGAGAAAAGAAAAGAAAAGAAAAGATAAAGAAAACAAGAAAAAGAAAAGTCAAAAAGGTATCATGATGACTAGAGGGATGGGCATGAGAGAGAGAGGGTGAGGGGTCAAACCATAAGCATGGCTCATTGTTTCTCTCTTCATCTCTTCACCATTTCTTCTCCCTCTTCACCTATGGCAAACCTCATCTTCCCCTCCTCGTCAACCTTCATAACATCATCAAAAATTCACCAAAATCCCATCTCCATTTCACAAAAAGCATGCACAAGCTCAAGGGAAGCACATTGGACCAAGAAAAATCAAATTTTGAGGACTTTGGGAAACTCAAGAATTTTCTTGAGTTGCCAAATGAGATAATTTCTGCACCATTAGCTTTGTATTTCCATTACCTTAGCACCCATATAAGTTTAGAAGTGTGTTGATACGGTTTGGTGAACTTTTGAAATTTCTAGTTAGGGTTTGAAGGGATATTTAATTGAGATAGTGTAATTGACTTAGTAGTGACCTTAAACCCCTGTTAGTGATATCATATTGGACTAAAACCTGAGACTTAACACCAGAATACGAACTTAGAAACTCGATATCGGAAAAATTGTGGATTCTGTGAGTGTATAACGAAATCTGCTAATACCCGGGTGACCTGAAAAATATTTAGCGAAGACAGTGATACATGCAGGAAACCTATGTAGGGTTCCTAGGCACACACAAGAGGTCTCACATGGCATCAACCATGCCAAAATCAAAAATTTCCGGTGCCGAGAAACCCTAATGCGATCGTTGACTAGAGTTTAAGGCGAAACATGCAACTAGTTAACAACTTAACTAAGAGTGAACGGAAATACAACCTTTGTAGATCCGGTCCTCCACCTCCATAGCTCCGCGTTGACGTCCCTCCGCTGCGATCATTGGATCCCGGACTCTAGTAATGGTTTCGTCGAAGAAATGATCGGGCTAGGTCGTCGACTTTGATGCCGAAGATGATCTACGTCGAGGCAACACAAGATCAAGCTCCAACTTCACCAAGCCATGAAACTTGTGAAGAAAACACCCTATACTACTTGGCAAGTGGTAGAGGATGAAGAAATAGGAAGTGGGTTCACTTTAGAATTGGATTTCTCACTCTTTTTCTCAAGTTGCCATTAATGGTAGCAAGCTTTCTTCTTGTTGAAGAAGAAAAAGAAGAAGAAGAAAAAGAATATGATAAGATTAATTTATTTCAAATGATAAATCAAGTGAAGTTATCATAATGCAACCTTGGTTAAGTGTAGAGAGTAAACTAAGGTTAGGTGAATGGTTAGGTTTAAGATGAAGACAAAGTGGTGGACTTTCAAAGATGCTTTGAAGCTTCAAGCAAAGAAAGAAAAATAAAGCCACCATTTCATCTTTTCCAATAAGAATAAATAAATAAATAAATAATTAAATCAAAACCCTAACCATTAACATAACCATGGTTTAATCATACACACCCAAGTTTGCATGTATCATCAAACATGATACAATCAAGTGCACAAAAATATATCACATATACAATGTGCACAACAAGTGAGAAAATCCATCTTAAGTGAACAAATACTAGTTAATGTAAACTAATATATCAAATATATAATTATACATTAAATCATTAAATCAACACTTGATTTAACGATCCGGTCATATCGCATATGACCGACTAATATCCAATGTATCGACTTATCGAATCAACCCTCGGTTTGATAACTAGGTTATATCGCATACAACCATTCGATGCATTCATCACGAGAATAGAATACGGTATCACATACACGCATTATTCTCGGTCCCGCACATATCTCATATGCGCTCCTATTTCGTTTCGCTTGAGCCAGGAAACCTCTGTGTAGGACTCTAAAGACTCGTCAATACGCCGGCAGCAGGTGATGATTATATCAAACACCCACAAGCCGCAAGCGGTCTGCTAAACGTAACGGCCACCCGGGTATTGAGCGATCAGAAGATCGACGAGCAAGCCCGCTCACACTCCTGTGAATCCAACCAGTAACACTTACCGTACAGTCCGGTCTCGTCGTCTGATATGTCGCATATCTCGCCTAGGGGTGGTAAACGTCAGACCCCAATAGCTCGATAAGTCGTGTCGATATGAGGTCTATAATAGTTCGAGAAACTACTGGTAACACTTACCAGTAAATCTCAGCAACCCTGGCCAGGGATTTCCGGTTATAGCCAATCGAACACAGCGCAACATCAACGCCCTATACCGGGAGAGACGAATCCCCACCTATCGCTCATTGCCTCCATGTGATTCGGGACTGTACCCAAAAACCACCTTTTTGCATGCCCTCTTGGACGTGGTAAGGTGGAAATCAAAGCACAGTGGGAATCATACAAGACTCTATGACGATCTCGGGTCAACAGACTACTCTGTACCAGTGTCACCAGAGAACTACCATCTGACGTAAGGTATAATACCATTTGGGAGTTCTCGGCGAGTCCGTCCAGTGTACCCAGTCTCCACTGAGCACCCGTATATCATCTCTGATGTCAAACACCAATGGATATGGGATCATCCATCGCCCATCTGTATGGGTCGAGAAGGTATACGCTAGTCTACACTGGTATATCGATGCCCTGTCTCGATACACCCACGACTAGGGACCTTGAAGGATGTACTTATGGACTACCATGTCCCCACTAGTATGATCTGCATCATAGTCCAGGTAGTCAAGTACACATCCTAAGGGCTTTACCAACATGTAACAGAGAGACTATCAGTGTACACGTTAAGGTAAAGAGCAACCAGATAGCATACTATCATGTCGAGCAAGAAAGTCCTCTCTATATATGTCCAAGCATCGACTACAATATACATCCTATGTATAGTAATGGCCTCTAGGGCATACATATAACAAACAACCTAGAGGCTAACCCCAAAACCTGAGCCACCCCCTCCATGTTCTGGCCGAAATTTTAATCAATCTGGCCGCAAATTGCGGCCAGGGTGGGACCTTTGGTGTTCGTTTTTGTCGTGTGGCTTTATCTCCTGTAAATTAGACCCTCCATATATGCAAATTGGATAATTTCACCTAGGGTAAAATCTGGGACTATTTTCAAGAGTTGCTGTTTTGATTCGGGGTTTGTTTTACATATTGTGAATTCTGGATTTTTTGTAATTGGTGTTGTATTCGATAACTTGACGTTTGTACGTCGAAATCGAGTGTTATTTGGTAGTTTTGAAAGGCATAGTCCATAGGTTCTAACCTATAGGCTTTTGGCGTGTCGTTTTGGTTTTGACTTGGGTTTTAATGCGGCACGATACGTTATGATGTGTAGGTACCCCATGAGGATTTCGAGACGACAAGCAAGCGCATGGCGACATCGGCAATGGCAAGCGAGAGCAAAGTGAGTAGATTTATATCTACGGGGGAAGTCGGGTGGATGGCGTATAGCACCCCCGCAAAGTTGTAAGAAATTTTGTGATGTGATATAGATATACTTTTATATGTTGTTGAAGGATTTTAACACCTTGCAGAAAAAGGTTTAGGAGATTATTGGTAAGTGTTAGCGAGAATTGAAGAAAGGATTTAGTTGGTTTCTTATTCGTGAGCCCTAGAGTAAGGTTGTACACATTCTTATATACACAAGGGATTTAGTTTTGGGTGGACACGTCATATGTATATATATAGGTTTATGTGGATGTTTTGGTGCTTATATATATATATATACATACATGTATACACGGATGTCGAGGACATATGTATGATGATATTGGTATCAGTTTGTACTAGACTTTAGATCAGCACCCCCCCAGTTCATGATATGTGATGATGATACCATAGGGATGTTATGTTATATGTGATATTTGACTCGTACCCCGATTTGGGATGCCGTACGATAGATTTACCGTACGAGATATGATTATGATGATAGATCCGCACTCTTGACTTGAGGAGGTCATATTATTTATTGTATCATACGTAATACTATTGAGGCGAGATCACCAACTACTATATATATATATATATAAATCGACTCGGACTTAGGTGGATTCCCTTACCCTTTTGACTGGGCTCGAGTCATACTCATTTTCAAAAGTGGAGAATTGTGAGTATTTTAAATACCAATTTGTATGACTCGTATACTGGGCAGGTTTATTCTTCAGTGTTGCTATTATCTTATCGCTTTTTGTATATTCATGATGTTTCATCGCATTGCATGCTTGTACATATGTTATCTGTAATTATCATGAAACCCTGTTGTCAGGACACCAGCACCATTACCGATGATGAGTATATTCCATGTACACCTGCTTGCCGGCTCACACAACTTCATCATCGGAAATTGCCATGTCACGTACACTTTAGAAAATACTATTCATGGACATAGCTTGCTAGTTGATAGTAGCAACATGTTATAGCTTTCTGATGCTAGTTAACTATTGCATTTATTGCATGATATTAGATGCATTCATATAATCATTGGTCATGCAGTATTCTAGAGATTTATGCCGGTTTTCATTGTTATTGACATGGCGACTTGATGATTTCGGATTCTTCGTGACATTTTCTGGATTTGGAAACTGCATGTAAAAGTTTTGTAAACTGATGAATTATTTTAATGAGAAAAATGTGGTTTTCTTTGACATGTTGAGTATTGTCCACCATGGTGTTTTCTCGGTTCTGAGACGTTTTCGAGTCCTGATTCGAGGAGTTGGATGAACCGTCTCAGGTACATGGTGGGCCCGGTAAGATACCCCGGGACAAGAAGCTCGAGTTGTAGACGATGAGCCCGGCAGGAGCAGACTGCCTACCAATGATTTTACCTGGCGCGGCGGATATCCGGAGGATACCGTTCGTGGTCGTGTGATTGATGATATGGGTCGATCCGGACGGACGGAGCCCGAGCTATCGAGACACTGAGATATTGAGTTTTGAGACACTGAGATATTGAGACTTGAGACACTGAGATATTGGGATTTGATGATATAGGCCAGTCCGGATAGCCGGAGCCTGAGTGTCACGTCCCGAAAGTACGGAATATGACCGGCACTTAAACTACGAACGTTTCGAGGCGTACGTAATCTAAGTAAGCCGAAAACCTAGAAATCCAAACCAAGAAAAGTAGTAGAGTGAAGGAAAACCAATTTAAAACAAGTGGTTTCAATAGCATAAGCCGAATTATGCGGGTTTTTAAAAACATCAAAAATTTCCTGAAAATTTCGGCAGAGTCTCCTTTGTAAATACTGGCCCCCAAATGGGATACAACATGAATAGTATACGAAATCAATAAAAAGACATCCCCAAGCGGGAGCTAGCTCTTCGTCAATCGACGGTCACAACCACACAAGCAATATAATATACAACGCCCAGGGCGAGGATCAAAACTCAAATAGAAACTCAAAACAACAAGAAATCCACAGAAATACAACGCGCGACTCTAAGGTCGAAAGAATAAACATCACTGGTCTCTATCTCAAATAAATACATGTTTGGTTGATGGAACTTCTAGATACAACAGAGTAATAATATACAAGTTATATAATGGGGGTACGATACAAGTAAACCCACCTACTAGCAAGTCACCCCGGAAATGGGAAGCAGTGCCAGCAAAGCCGTAAAGAAACCTGTACGGCAAAACCTGCAAGAAACTAGGGCACAACGGGGGTGAGTTGCCAACTCGTGAATAGAAAAACATCTACGGAAAGAAATCACATAAATAACGCAACCTAGGTCAATGATCATAATATATCCTCAATTAAATGAATAACATGCAGCCTATAACAATGGCTAGGGTAATATCTAACCCGAGTGTGATCCCATGTGCCCGTGTCAGTGCCTCAGGTAGCAATATCATATGAATGAGGTATGAATACATGAAAACAGAGTACATGTAAATGAAGAACTGTTTTCATAATTTAGTGAGATTTCCTTTGTATTTTTAAAATGAGGTATCATAATGAAATCAGCATAAAACAGTGCCTAGCATCGGCACAAAACGTAATCCCAATATCTCGATATCTCTGTATCACAGTCTCTGTACCTCAATATCTCAAAATCTCAATGTCTCAATCACAATATCTAGGGCGCCGTCAGTCCAGACTGGCCCCTACCATCCCTCTCAAGACCACGACGGTATTCTCCAGATATCCGACGCGTCGGGTAAAATCACCGGTAGGTAGTGCTCCCCTGCCAGGCTCACATCGTCATCATCACGCGCTTCTTGCCCCGGGATACCTTACCGGGTCCACCATGTACCCGAAACGGTTCATCCGTCTCCTCGAATCGGGTCTCGAAATCCATCAGCAAACTCATGGTGGACGACTCATACATCAAGGGAAAAACCGCGCTTTTCATTTAAAAAGAGAAAGAAGGAGTTTGTATATGTTTTGCGGTTTTCCCCAAATCCAGAAAATCTCATGGAAATCCGAATCCAAAACCTCAATAGCACGTAGAAAGTGAATATATGCATGAGAATCCATGAATGCGGCATAACAATGAATAACGGTATGCATGAAGCGACAGTAATAACTACAATATCTAAGCGGGCATATGAGGTAAGTACACTAATATCATGTCGAACTACTAGCTATCAAGCGAAGTTAAGCAATAATATTTTCTAGGGTGTGCGTGAAATGGCAATTACCGATGAAGATGTGTGTGAGCCGGCAAGTAAGTGTACGTGGTACATACGCATCATCGGTAACGGTGCTGGTGTCCTAACAACATAATATCAACAATGCAATATGAAATAACAATGTAAGTATGCGATGCGGAACGAACCACAATAATAAGCGGGAGCTGAATACTAGACGCAACTATAACTAACCTGCATTAATCTAATATAAGTCCTACAAATGGTGCCTTTTGAAATAACACGAATCATGGGGTTTTGAAATTAGGGGCTACGGTGTTTTTATGAAAGGATACGTCTTTTGAAATATCCGTAGGATCCCTTGGGCTGTCTTTTAAAATACCCACGATTCGTTAGTTTTTGAAATAGGTAAGAATCGAATCTAATCTAACAACTAAACTAAACTAAAGGGCTAAGCTAACAAGCTGGACTACAGGTAAGGAAACCGCCTAACATCTGAGTCGATCCATATACATACCTGTATATATATTAGTCGGTGATCCCGCCTCAATAATATCATATCCGATACCATATCTACAATCAGACATCCCAAGTCAAGAGTGCGGATCAATCATCAAGATATAGCTCGTACGTAAATCCGTCGTACGGCATCCCCAAATCTGGGTACGGGTCAATATCATATTCCTCACACTATTTCTCTGGTATCCTCTTTATCCAAGATCATAGTCTAGGGTACTGACCTATGTCTAGTACAATACTAATATTCTCAATATACTCATGATCTGACTACTGGTCGACAATCTCATACAAACCGATATCATTAGCACATATCATCATCAAGGGGTATACATCGCCCAATACGGCCTAGTATCAATATCTTAGCATATCATATCTTATATCACGATCACATGTCGACCATTTTATTAATAACACTATTCACCCGTATCGTCGTCCCAAGATCCGCTATAACACCAGGACGTATCTCAAGTACGAATCCTGCCATATCACCGATATCACAACCACAAAACAAATCTCATCGACTCATCTCAAACCCAAGTATCATCCTCAAATCCGTATGTGAACATATAGTCCCATACCCATGTGAACACATAACTATAAAGAATCTCATGAGCACATATAAATAGGAATGTATGCAAGTATGTATGTGTGTATGTGTAGTGCAACACTACCCTAGGGTTCGCAACACTAAAATAATCCAACACACCAATATCCATCCAAAACATCGTTATTAATCCCAAATAATATATAATAATTGTTGGTGTGTATACGCATCCGTATACACCACCACGGACTGCGGGGGTGCTATACGCCATCCACCCGACTTCTCCCCGTAGATATAAATCTACTCAGCTGGTCCTCGCTCGCCGGTGTCGACATCGCAACGCGCTTGCTTGTCGTCTCGAAGTCCACATGGGGTACCTACATATCATAACGCACCGTATCGCATTAAAATCCGACTCATGACCAAAACGACCAACGAATCCCACATAGGTCAAAACCGATGGTTGCTTTCACAAATCAACCCAAAAACCCTCGACGTCGGGGTACAAACGCCAAACCATCGAGAAAAACCCAAATACACTCATTTGCACATTCACGAACACAATTTTTTTATATAAAATAGGTTAAAACTTACAAAAACCCCAATTTCACTTAAAAAGTCATTTTTCCGAAAATCTAACAAGCACAATTCGCCGTTTTTGTACAAAACATGATGTTTTAACAATTCTAGTGACCAAGATGATAACTTAATATCTTAATTATGCCATAGAAACCATTACGTAAATTTTAAACCCACAATTTAATTCGATTTTTAAAACCTAGTTAGCAATTTAGCAAAGTTATCACCATTTTAATTTAACAAATTAGCAAGTAGCAACCAACTTAGATTTTGCATACAATTACATGTTAATCTCCTCATTACAACCATAAACTAATGATAAAAACCCTAATTAAATTCAAACCCTAGTCTTGAATTTCCTAAAGTTGCAATAAAACCCAATTAAACATCAAATTAAGCTAACTTAAAGCAATCAACAACAATTTAACAAAAAGGTTAGAATTATACCCAAATAAATTTGAAGATCCCACAAGCACACTTAGCCTCCCAAATTGAAATCTAAATCCCTAGATCCATGCTATGGTAGCCAAGGGAAAATGGGTAGGAGGTGGATTTTTATTTGGATTTTTGCTTGATTTTTTGTGAATTTTCCAAGCATTTTTGATGATTTTTGATGGAATTTTGAAGAGAAAAGAGAAAAAGAAATGAGGTGGGGCTGAAGAAGAGGGGGGGCTCGGTCAAGTGCAGGTGGGGGAAAGTGTGGGGGGTGTGTGAGGTGGGGAAAAGTCAAGTGGGGAAGGTTCAAGTCAACACAAAAGTCAAAAGTCCATACTCATTTATCTATTTCTTTTCATTTCCCTTTTCTTTCATTTGTTTTGCTTCTCTAATTTTTTTTTGGGAACTTGGGTAATGGGCTGCCATGGGCTCAGCCAAGGAGGGAAAATTGGGTTTGTATGGGTGAGGAAAACATAATAAATGATATACCCCAATTTCCATTAACACTAAATTCACCGGAAAAAGCCTTTTTCTTCGATATTTTCTAAACCGTTTTGGCAAACGATTTCATTTCAAAAACCACATGATAAAATTTTATTTAATGTTTTATGATGCACAAAATTTGTTTCAACTCATTCCAATTTGTAATTTTCCCTAATTAAATATATTAGTGACGGCTTAAAATAATTAATTTCGGAAAATTTTTCAGAAAATTTGAAATTTCACCTGTGACTCAATAAACACCAAATACTAGCAATTACATAGCTAGAATATGTATATTTAATTTTATAATAAAGATATTTGCATTTTGACTTTTTACAGAAAACCCGCTTATTTTACCGTTTTTTTTCGAAATTTCACCGAAACGATTTTCAAAACGTTACAATCTTCCCCCGTTAAAGAAATTCGGTCCCCGAATTTAAATTAAAACTTCCCCCAAGTACTTAAATTTTTCAGCCAAAACCATCAAATCGCCGGGGCTCCGAAATCATAAATACATAAAACAAATCGTAGCGCAACGCATGCGCATGAAAAATGAGCATATAACTCAAATCAGAACTCCGTCAAGCATCCCGCAATCATCGGAGTCATGGGGAAGACATCAATACCAAATCCAAAGCAAAACCAATATGATATAACTCGAAACTATACATGTAAAATATATTCATGTACTGTCCTCTGACTAGTCCTGCTCAATACGAAAACACATAGCAATATCATAAAAACGTACTGCTCTATAAGAAAAATCAATCCCAAAATACGCGTATGAATACTACGTGCGTCTTGTGCGCACGGAAATCAAAATCCAAATATGTGCCATACATATGCACAGAAACAACATTTAAGTGCATCGGGTGTGCACGAAACATCTGTCGTAGGCAACATGTGTGCCTGACAGCAAAATCAGGTGCATCTGACATGTACGAAAAATCTCGATTTAGTGCATCTGGTGTGCACCAAAATCACACTTCAAAATATGCACCCAACATGCGCGAAAATCCAAATCAGGTGCATCCATCATGCACAAAACAATTATCGAGTATCACAATCGAAATCGAAGTCCAGTGCATCTAAGTGCACAAAAGGCGTATCACTGCACTGCAAACATATATAAACTATACAGAGTGCAGGAACCAAATCGTGTGCGTGCATACGCACAAAACCAACTCAAATGTCTAAAACCGTAAAATCACAAACATGTGAAACCAAAGCACGAAAACGATATCAAGTGCAACACTGTGCAAAGATCGTAAATCCTCAATCATCAAAATCAAATCATGCGAATAAATCACCCAAAACATCGAAATCAATAATGGCGGAATAGTACCGCTCAAGTGCATTCTCTAAGAATCTCGGGCCAACTGTCGTGGTCACTAGAGGGACGTCTCGTCGATGATCATGAACTCTGGCCTGCTGGTGTGCGTAACAATGACCACTCCTGGGTCAAGGTCTTCACTGTGAATTACCAATCTCTCGGTCCATCGGCTCATCGGCCCTGTCAGGTGTGCTAACGGGGATGATTCCGTTCTGGCACTTCTCTGGTCATCTCTCGGTCAATCATCGCGACCACTCGTAAGACAGCATATCACTGGCGTCGGCCTCTGGCTCTCTGAATGTACGTGACACATCTGATCCTGGGTGCAAGTATCATTGCAGCAGTATCCTGGAAGGAATCCTGCTCACGGTCTCTTCCATGTCTCGTCTCTGCCAACTGTCCGGAAGTTATCTTCCTTTCCTATATCTGCATCTTGCTCTGGAACGACTGCATACTTATCGCGACTCCTTCTGGAAGGTAAATCCAAGTACCATGCCTCGGCATGCGCATCGCATCTCTGATGTCGGTGGAGTGGAACTTCATCTCATCTAGATCTGGTACGAACCTCTTACTTCACTTTTCTCTAATGTCGTCTGCTTTGGACTCGTCTCGTCGCGGCTGCATGGACTGAGCTCCAACGACTATCCTCGTATCGGGAGTCTTCCAAGAAATGCATCTCACCACCTAGCATCCGAATTAAGTCGAGCCATCCGATCGAGTCATCAAAACCTCATAATCCCCCAAGAGCTCAACATCTTGGGCACAGTTTAATAGTATCGAGTACATACCACAGCATCGGTGGTCCAGCCGTAGAAGGGCAAACCCAAGCCTCACTAATGGCGCCGTAGAACTGCCGCAAACCCGAAGGTTCAAAGGCTTTCACACGGTCATTAAGTCGAGTTAGGGTTTCATTCTTCTAGAGGGTCCATAGAATTGCCTGCATGTCTTTCCGACTACTTTAAACTTGGAATAATAGGTTTCTGACATTCGATCGTCTCTGTCGACTCTCAACGTCTCCGCATGAAGTCGTCTCTAGCTGGAATCAATCTATCTGATGACCTCGCATCGGGGTAGGCGAACGAACCACATGTCCTAGTCATTCATCCTCAGTGACTAGCGACCTTCTATCATCTCTTAGTACAACTCGTACTGCAATAGCTCCAACATCTGGGGCGATATCTCGTTGTTCGCAGCAATAGCTGGCTCTCTCGTCTGCACACTGAACAGTGCCTCGACCATCATGAATAAGCAATACACCAACGGTCATCAAAATCTGGCTGGCCTCTATCATTGGCTCAATCCTCTAGTGTCGATCAGCACATCCGAGTAACCTCATAAAGGCGATCCGCCAAACGCTCGTGGCGCGGAAACACAGTAAAAAGACACATCTCCACAATCGTGTGTCGCCGAAATTTCGCCCTGGTCAGTCCTCGTTCGTGACGAGCTCGTGCTGACCGCAACTCTAGCGGTAGCTCACCCTGCCCGTAATCGTGGCAGCAAAACCATAACTGGTACTGATGAGGCTAGATCGGAATGAATATAATACTGAGCAAAGAAATGTACATCCTAAGGCTTCTTAAGTGGAGTAGCGTATCGTAAATATGCCGCGGAACATACCTACGGTACGTCACTCTACTTTAGTCACCTATTCCATCAACCAAGGGTCATCCTACGCTCCGAAGGTAAAACCTAACGCTCTGATACCAACTTTGTCACGTCCCGAAAGTACGGAATATGACCGACACTTAAACTACGAACGTCTCGAGGCGTACGTAATCTAAGTAAGCCGAAAACCTAGAAATCCAAACCAAGAAAAGTAGTAGAGTGAAGGAAAACCAATTTAAAACAAGTGGTTTCAATAGCATAAGCCGAATTATGCGGGTTTTTAAAAACATCAAAAATTTCCTGAAAATTTCGGCAGAGTCTCCTTTGTAAATACTGGCCCCCAAACGGGATACAACATGAATAGTATACGAAATCAATAAAAAGGCATCCCCAAGCGGGAGCTAGCTCTTTGTCAATCGACGGTCACAACCACACAAGCAATATAATATACAACGCCCAGGGCGAGGATCAAAACTCAAATAGAAACCCAAAACACCAAGAAATCCACAGAAATACAACGCGCGACTCTAAGGTCGAAAGAATAAACATCACTGGTCTCTATCTCAAATAAATACATGTTTGGTTGATGGAACTTCTAGATACAACAGAGTAATAATATACAAGTTATATAATGGGGGTACGATACAAGTAAACCCACCTACTAGCAAGTCACCCGGAAATGGGAAGCAGTGCCAGCAAAGCCGTAATGAAACCTGTACGGCAAAACCTGCAAGAAACTGGGGCACAACGGGGGTGAGTTGCCAACTCGTGAATAGAAAAACATCTACGGAAAGAAATCGCATAAATAACGCAACCTAGGTCAATGATCATAATATATCCTCAATTAAATGAATAACATGCAGCCTATAACAATGGCTAGAGTAATATCTAACCCGAGTGTGATCCCATGTGCCCGTGTCAGTGCCTCAGGTAGCAATATCATATGAATGAGGTATGAATGCATGAAAACAGAGTACATGTAAATGAAGAACTGTTTTCATAATTTAGTGAGATTTTCTTTGTATTTTTTAAATGAGGTATCATAATGAAATCAGCATAAAACAGTGCCTAGCATCGGCACAAAACGTAATCCCAATATCTCGATATCTCTGTATCACAGTCTCTGTACCTCAATATCTCGAAATCTCAATGTCTCAATCACAATATCTAGGGCGCCGTCAGTCCAGACCGGCCCCTACCATCCCTCTCAAGACCACGACGGTATCCTCCGGATATCCGACGCGTCGGGTAAAATCACCGGTAGGTAGTGCTCCTCTGCCAGGCTCACATCGTCATCATCACGCGCTTCTTGCCCCGGGGTACCTTACCGGGTCCACCATGTACTCGAAACGGTTCATCCGTCTCCTCGAATCGGGTCTCGAAATCCATCAGCAAACTCATGGTGGACGACTCATACATCATGGGAAAAACCGCGCTTTTCATTTAAAAAGAGAAAGAAGGAGTTTGTATATGTTTTGCGGTTTTCCCCAAATCCAGAAAATCTCATGGAAATCCGAATCCAAAACCTCAATAGCACGTAAAAAGTGAATATATGCATGAGAATCCATGAATGCGGCATAACAATGAATAACGGTATACATGAAGTGACAGTAATAACTACAATATCTAAGCTGGCATATGAGGTAAGTACACTAATATCATGTCAAACTACTAGCTATCAAGCGAAGTTAAGCAATACTATTTTCTAGGGTGTGCGTGACATGGCAATTACCGATGACGATGTGTGTGAGCCGGCAAGTGTACGTGGTACATACGCATCATCGGTAATGGTGCTGGTGTCCTAACAACATAATATCAACAATGCAATATGAAATAACAATGTAAGTATGCGATGCGGAGCGAACCACAATAATAAGCGGGAGCTGAATACTAGACACAACTATAACTAACCTGCATTAATCTAATATAAGTCCTACAAATGGTGCCTTTTGAAATAACACGAATCATGGGGTTTTGAAAATAGGGGCTACGGTGTTTTTATGAAAGGATACGTCTTTTGAAATATTCGTAGGATCCCTTGGGCTGTCTTTTAAAATACCCACGATTCGTTAGTTTTTGAAATAGGTAAGAATCAAATCTAATCTAACAACTAAACTAAACTAAAGGGCTAAGCTAACAAGCTGGACTACAGGTAAGGAAACCGCCTAACATCTGAGTCGATCCATATACATACCTGTATATATATTAGTTGGTGATCCTGCCTCAATAATATCATATCCGATACCTTATCTACAATCAGACATCCCAAGTCAAGAGTGCGGATCAATCATCAAGATATAGCTCGTACGTAAATCCGTCGTACGGCATCCCCAAATCTGGGTACGGGTCAATATCATATTCCTCACACTATTTCTCTGGTATCCTCTTTATCCAAGATCATATTCTAGGGTACTGACCTATGTCTAGTACAATACTAATATCCTCAATATACTCATGATCTGACTACTGATCAACAATCTCGTACAAACCGATATCATTAGCACATATCATCATCAAGGGGTATACATCGCCTAATACGGCCTAGTATCAATATCCTAGCATATCATATCTTATATCACGATCACATGTCGACCATTTTATTAATAACACTATTCACCCGTATCGTCGTCCCAAGATCCGCTATAACACCAGGACGTACCTCAAGTACGAATCCTGCCATATCACCGATATCACAACCACAAAACAAATCTCATCGACTCATCTCAAACCCAAGTATCATCCTCAAATCCGTATGTGAACATATAGTCCAATACCCATGTGAACACATAACTATAAAGAATCTCATGAGCACATATAAATAGGAATGTATGCAAGTATGTATGTGTGTATGTGTAGTGCAACACTACCCTAGGGTTCGCAACACTAAAATAATCCAACACACCAATATCCATCCTAAACATCGTTATTAATCCCAAATAACATATAATAATTGTTGGTGTGTATACGCATCCGTATACACCACCACGGACTGCGGGGTGCTATACGCCATCCACCCGACTTCTCCCCGTAGATATAAATCTACTCACCTGGTCCTCGCTCGCCGGTGCCGACGTCGCAACGTGCTTGCTTGTCGTCTCGAAGTCCACATGGGGTACCTACATATCATAACGCACCATATCGCATTAAAATCCGACTCATGACCAAAACGACTCACGAATCCCACATAAGTCAAAACCTATGGTTGCTTTCACATATCAACCCAAAAACCCTCGACGTCGGGGTACAAATGCCAAACCATCGAGAAAAACCCAAATACACTCATTTGCGCATTCACGAACATAATTTTTTTTTATAAAATAGGTTAAAACTCACAAAAACCCCAATTTCACTTAAAAAGTCATTTTTTCGAAAATCTAGCAAGCACAATTCGCCGTTTTTATACAAAACATGATGTTTTAACAATTCTAGTGACCAAGATGATAACTTAATATCTTAATTATGCCATAGAAACCATTACGTAAATTTTAAACCCACAATTTAATTCGATTTTTAAAATCTAGTTAGCAATTTAGCAAAGTTATCACCATTTTAATTTAACAAATTAGCATGTAGCAACCAACTTAGATTTTGCATACAATTACATGTTAATCTCCTCATTACAACCATAAACTAATGATAAAAACCCTAATTAAATTCAAACCCTAGTCTTGAATTTCCTAAAGTTGCAATAAAACCCAATTAAACATCAAATTAAGCTAACTTAAAGCAATTAACAACAATTTAACAAAAAAGTTAGAATTATACCCAAATAAATTTGAAGATCCCACAAGCACACTTAGCCTCCCAAATTGAAATCTAAATCCCTAGATCCATGCTATGGTAGCCAAGCGAAAATGGGTAGGAGGTGGATTTTGATTTGGATTTTTGCTTGATTTTTTGTGAATTTTCCAAGCATTTTTGATGATTTTTTATGGAATTTTGAAGAGAAAAGTGAAGAAGAAATGAGGTGGGGCTGAAGAAGAGGGGGGGCTCGGTCAAGTGCAGGTGGGGGGAAGTGTGGGGGGTGTGTGAGGTGGGGAAAAGTCAAGTGGGGAAGGTTCAAGTCAACACAAAAGTCAAAAGTCCATACTCATTTCTATTTCTTTTCATTTCCCTTTTCTTTCATTTGTTTTGCTTCTCTCATTTTTTTTTTGGGAACTTGGGTAATGGGCTGCCATGGGCTCAGCCAAGGAGGGAAAATTGGGTTTGTGTGGGTGAGGGAAAAATAATAAATGATATACCCCAATTTCCATTAACACTAAATTCACCGGAAAAAGCCTTTTTCTTCGATATTTTCTAAACCGTTTTGGCAAACGATTTCATTTCAAAAACCACATGATAAAATTTTATTTAATGTTTTATGATGCACAAAATTTGTTTCAACTCATTCCAATTTGTAATTTTCCCTAATTAAATATATTAGTGACGGCTTAAAATAATATTAAAATAATTAATTTCGGAAAATTTTTCAGAAAATTTGAAATTTCACCAGTGGCTCAATAAACACCAAATACTTGCAATTACATAGCTAGAATATGTATATTTAATTTTATAATAAAGATATTTGCATTTTGACTTTTTACAGAAAACCCCCTTATTTTACCGTTTTTTTTCGAAATTTCACCGAAACGATTTTCAAAATGTTACACTGAGGTATTGAGATACTGAGATTTATGTTTTATGTCGATGCTGGACACTGTTTTATCTGTCGATTTCATTGATGATACGCAATTTATATACATACAAAAATCTTATTAAATAAAGAAAACAGTTGTCTCATTCACGATGTATTCTGTTTCTTTTTTAATGCATTCATACATTTTATATCTGATATGTTTCTATCTGAGGTACTGACACGAGCATGTAGTATTTCACTCATACATAGATGGATCAGGATATTTATTTAAGGATATTACTTGATATGACCTAAGATAGCGTCATGCATGCGATTTCTGCTCGTAGATGTTTTCTACTCACGAGTTGGCAACTCACCCCCGTTGTGCCACACTTCCTTGCAGGTTTTGCCATACAGGTTTCGTTGCGGCTTTGCTGGCACATTATTCCTTCCGGGTGATTGCCTTGGTAGGTGGCATCTTTTGCATCAGGACCACCATTGTATATTTGTTATTTCAGTAGTATCTAGTAAAACTCCATCAATCAGACTTGTATTATTTGATAGACATAGAAGACCAGTGTTTATTCTTTCGACCTTAGAGTCGCGAGCTGTATTATTATGGTTTTCCTATGATTTTCTTGATGATATTAGATTTTATCCTGAGTTTGATCCTCGCCTTTCGGCGTTGTATATTATATTGCATTGTATGGTTTTGTCTGTCGATTGACGAAGAGCTAGCTCCCGCTTGGGGATGCCTTTATTCATCATATATGCTTTATCAGGTTTGTACCTGTTTGGGGTCAGTTTTTACAAAGGAAACTCTGCCGAAATTTTCAGAAAATACTTAAGATTTTAAAAGTGCATACTTCGGCTTATGTTGTTAAACTTCTTGCTTTAAAATTGGTTTTTCCTTCACTCTACTGCTTACTTGGTTTGGATTTCTGGGTTTTGGCTGACTTAGATTACGTACGCCTCGAGACGTTTCGTAATTTAAGTGCCGGTCATGTTCCGTACCTTTCGGGTCATGACAGGACGCTTCCTACGGGGTCAGGTTTGACATTAGCCGTGTTCCATAAGGACAAGGATCCGCTCTGGATGCTTCCCAGAGGCTCGGGATTGACATTAGCCGTGTTCCACAGGACCAGGATTCGCTCTGGACGCTTCCCACGAGGTCAGGAATGACATTAGCCGTGTTCCGCAAGAACCAGGATCCGCTCTGGATGCTTGACATTAGCCGTGTTTGGAATGACCGGGATTTGCTCTGGACGTTTCCCACGGTGTCAGGATTGACATTAGCCGTGTTCCACTAGACCAGGATTAGCTCTTGACGCTTCCCATGGGGTCAGGATTGATATTAGCCGTGTTCCGCAAGGACTAGGATCCGCTCTGGACGCTTCCCACGGGGTCAGGATTGACATTAGCCGTGTTCCACTAGACCAGGATTTGCTCTGGACGCTTCCCACGGGGTCAGGATTGACATTAGCTGTGTTCCACTAGACCAGGATTTGCTCTGGACGCTTCCCACAGGGTTAGGATTGACATTAGCCGTGTTGCACTAGACCAGGATTTTCTCTGGACGCTTCCCATGGGGTCAGGATTGACATTAGCCGTGTTCCGCAAGGACCAGGATCCGCTATGGACGCTACCCACGGGGTCAGGTTGACATTAGCCGTGTTCGGAAGGACCAGGATTTGCTCTGGACGCTTCCCACGGGGTCAGGATTGACATTAGCCGTGTTCCACTAGACCAGGATTTGCTCTGGACGCTTCTCACGGGGTCAGGATTGACATTAGCCGTGTTCCGCAAGGACCAAGATCCGCTCTGGACGCTTCCCACGGGGTCAGTATTGACATTAGCCGTGTTCCACTAGACCAGGATTTGCTCTGGACGCTTCTCACGGGGTCAGGATTGACATTAGTCGTGTTCCACTAGACCAGGATTTGCTCTAGATGCTTCCCACGGGGTCAGGATTGACATTAGCCGTGTTCCGCAAGGACCAGGATTCTCTCTGGACGCTTCCCACGGGATCAGGATTGACATTAGCCGTGTTCCACTAGACCAGGATTTGCTCTGGATGCTTCCCACGGGGTCAGGATTGACATTAGCCGTATTCTACAAGGACCAGGATCCGCTCTGGACGCTTCCCACGGAGTCAGGATTGACATTAGCCGTGTTCCACGGAACCAGGATTCGCTCTGGACACTTCTCACGGGGTCAGGATTGACATTAGCCATGTTCCGCAAGGACCAGGATCCGCTTTGGACGCTTTCCACGGGGTCAGGATTGACATTAGCCATGTTCCACTAGACCAGGATTTGCTCTGCAAGCTTCCCACGGGGTCAGGATTGACATTAGCCGTGTTCCACTAGTCCAGGGTTTGCTCTGGATGCTTCCCACGGGGTCAGGATTGACATTAGCCGTGTTCCACTAGACCAGGATTTTCTCTGGATGCTTCCCATGGGTTCAGGATTGATATTAGCCGGGTTCCGCAAGGACCAGGATCCGCTCTTGATGCTTCCCACGGGGTCAGGATTGACATTAGTCGTGTTCCACTAGACAAGGATTTGCTCTAGATGCTTCCCACGGGGCCAGGATTGACATTAGCCGTGTTCCGCAAGGACCGGGATCCTTACTGGACGCTTCCCACGGGGTCAGGGTTGACATTAGCCGTGCTCCACTAGACTAGGATAGGTTGACTTTATCCGCATTTCACGGAGTCGGGTGTTGACTATGGGTTGTCTGTGCACCGTCGAGTCATGGGACCGGGAATTGCCGCGGTTCCGCTTTGCTGGTGTTGCGTCTGTTGTAATGAGACGAATGTTGAGATGATCTCGAGGCTGTTTGTGAACCGTCGAGATTTGGCTTCTTTTTCTGATGGAGCTTGGTGGGAAGGTATGGTTCCTTCTTTGTTTGTGCCCCTAGATTGTACACAGGGATCGATACGATCTCACCTGTAGGGCAAAAATTTCATTTTATCTATTTTTCTTTCCGCGATACTCTATCATTTCAGCCTTTATATCGCGAAAGTCGCGATTGCCCAATCATTTTGGCTATTTTTCGCGGTGCCCAATCATTTCAGCTATTTGTTTTATTTACTCGCTTCTTTTTATTGTGTGTTGCCTAACCATTTCGGCTATTTTGTATGCATATATTTTACTTGCTGATTTTGTTGCAAGTTGCCCCATCATTTCGGCTATTTCATATGCATTTGTGGCTTGCTGGATTTTCGCTGTGAGTTTAGGATTGGACACTGATTTCGGCATCAGCATCGCTACAACTGGGATATTGCCAGGAGCGAATGATCATTTGCCGCTGTCGATGTCGAACAAAGGTGGCTTAGCAAACAGGGTTACGATCCTGTCGACTAAGGCTTTTGACTTCATGAGCCGTAAGGGTCTCATAAAGGTATTTCTCCCTTCGAGTCGTGAGGATCTCGTAGGTGTGTTTGCTCCTTAGGAATCGTGAGGATTCCTAAGTGTGTGTTCTCTTATAAGTAGTAAGGATCTTACAAGAGTATTTTCTCCTTATAATTCGAGAGGACTTACAAGGGCTCTTCACTGTGTAAACATATCCCTAGTCGAGGGTGGGACTTTGTTAGGGAAAATGTTTATTCGCGCCCGTGGATTATATACAAGGGTCAGCATTGAACCGCTTGTAGGGCAAAAATGGAGATTGTGATGGCTTAAGAACAGGTTCAGATACATGTAGCTTAAGGCTTTTGAACCCTATGAGCCATGAGGGTCTCAAAGGGGAATTCTCCTTACGAGTCGTGAGGATCTCGTAAGTGTAATTTCTCCTTAGGAATCATGGGGATCCCTAAGTGTGTTGCTCCCTTTGTGAGTCGTAAGGATCTCACGCAGGTGGTTTCTCCTTACAGGGTCGAGAGGACCTTGCAAGTGTCTTTTAACGAGATTGCGCCCATTCGGGCTTTTCACAAAAACTCGCCGTTAGCCCCGCTGTTTTTACTCACGGAGCCCTTTCGGGTTTTCATCTGTACCCATTTTGCTTATGGACATGCCCTTTTTTTGGTGTCAGCCTTGGGATGTGTAACGCTTTGAATATCGTTTAGGTAATTTTTCGATAATCGGTAAAATAAACAGTATTTTCCGTAAAATGTCAAAACAATTATTTTTCAATATAGGCCTAATTATACAAAATTTAGATAAGAAATTGCTAGTAATTGGTTAATTAATTGTCACTTAAAAATTTCTAGTCATTTAAAAAATTTTCCTTAATTATTTTTTATTTTATTTTAAGCTTTTAAATATACATTAAATTAGTGATAAATAAAAATTTAAATGGGTAAATTACATAATTAGGAACCATTATAAACTAAAATATAGTAGTAACAAAACTTTTATCAAAACTTTCCAAGATTAGTTGTTTCATGGTTCAAAAATGAATTAAAATGGGGGTTTTTTGTAAAGAATGATGTGAAAGGCATTAATTGACCTTGAGGGATATTTTCTTTGGAAAATTCCACACACTTCTCTCACAACTCCCCCGCTCTCTACCTCTGGCCGAGATCAACCCAGCAGCTCCCCATTTTCCCCATCATTTTATTGGTTCAAAATTCATTCAAAATTCCACAAAAACCCACAAATTCTTCACAAAATTCAACACTAATCCCTATTCTACCTCTTCCCAAACCCAAATTAGTTTAAAATATGGAGAAAAGAGGCAACTTTGGAGGCTAATTCAAGCTAGGGTTCACTACTTGTGAGGTATAATTTCAATAAAATGGTTAATTGGTAGTTTAAATATGCCAAAATAGGATTTTAAAGTGTAAATTTGGTTATAATTTCTTGTTTAGGAATAGAAAAGGGTTTGGTTTAAAATTAGGGTTTGAAGCTTTGTAAGTGGGTTAAAATTTAGGTAGTGGCTATCTAGTGGGTTAGTTGGGCTGATTATGCTAGATTGTGATCGCCATATCTTTAATTCGTGATGTTTGCATCGAAATTGAAATGTTAATGCTTACTAGGTTTTTCATAAAATTAGGAGGTGATTTAATTGCGATATCTTGATGATACTATTAGTATCTCCTACGAATTTTAGGGTGTGCGAATGCGGAATTTGGTTTAATCGGGTTTTAGTTTTGACGGTTGCTCCAAAACGACGATTTTAGTTAAGGTTTTAGTGGTTTTCGTGTGTGCCTTAGCGTTGTGCCTAACTTGTGAGCGTCGATCTTTTCATATTGTGACTTGCGTCGTTTCATGATGTGTAATTTTATGTTGTGTGTTATGCAATTTTAGGATCGGTTACGGAAACATCGGACGCGGCTCGCAAAGGCAAAGCTGTGGTTGGATCTGATTAGCGAAGTGTCCGGGTGAGTAGATGTATACATCTATGGGGAAATCGTCTGGATGGCGCGAGGCGCCCCTTATTTAGGATCACTTTATTACTTGCAAACTATATGCATAGTTATTTAGTTAACCATCTTATTCACATGCATAGCTTTCTAGTTATTCATCTGCTGGCATCGCATGGTTATATATGTACACATGTATGATATCACCTCTTAGGAAATTTACACCATTACCATTGGCTCATGTTGCACGCGCACTATTCATGTGAACACACACGCCTTTGGTAATTTGCCATGGCACGAGCACTGTAGAACCTGCTTAGTTCAGTATCAAACACTTGCATCATACATGATACATTGAATTGCATAGCATGTATATACCTCACTTCATCGTCATGCTTATATAGATTCCTAGCCATAAATCACATTGCATACCTTTGATATCATAAGCATTCAACATATACAACATGTTGGGTATTATGATTTTCTTGAGGATTTCAGTATTGATGAGATTTCTGGATTTTGGGGAAAACCGTAAGAATTTAACAAAAGTTTATTATCACCATTTTTAATATAAAGTTGTGGTTTTCTTGTGATGTATGTGTCATCCACCATGAGTTTTCATGTTTTCTATTGGATTTCGAGACCCGATTCGAGGAGTGGATGAACCGTCTCGGGAACATGGTGGGCCCGGTATGGTACCCCGGGGCAAGAAGATCGAGTTGTAGACGATGAGCCTGGCAGGGGAAGACTACCTACCGGTGATGTCTGGCGCGGCGGATATCCGGAGGCTACCGACCGTTGTCGTGAGATTTGATGATATGGGCCGATCCGGACTGACGGAGCCCGAGATATTGAAATATTGACATAGTGAGACATTGAGACAGATATATTTCCATATTTGGTGTCGATGCTTGACACGGTTTTCGGATGATTTCATTGGTGGTACCTTAGCTATTGCACAGATATTTTTTTTCTAAGTTAAGAATGCAGAGACCATCGTATTTTAAACACTTAAAGATTTCGTATTGATGTTGCATACATGTGCATACATATTAGTGGCATTACATCACATCTAGACATACATGTTGTGACGCATTTGCGTGCATTCTTACGATAGCCTTATTAGATGTTATTTTCTATTCATGAGCTGGCAAATCACCCCCGTTGTGCCACAGTGTCTTGCAGGTCGGACCCTTCAGCTTTGCAGCGGCGGGCGTATCTTTTCATTGGCTTCTTTTGCTCAGACTCGCGACATTGCTCTTAGGTGGGTTGCGAGGAAACTTTTGTCTTTTTGTACTATCATTGTATCTAGTATTCTCCATCTACCACTTCTTATTTGTATATGCGACCTAGTGATGAGACAGAGAGATTTGTGTATATGTGGTTTCTCTGGGGTCGAGCGCACTTGAGCCGACGTTGTGTTTTTATTATTTTTGCATTTCTTTATGCTTATTTGCTTGATATTACATATATATTGCGTGTGGTTGTGATCCGCCTTGGACGAAGAGCTACCTCCCGCTTGGGGATGCCATTATTTCATTATAGCTTTATATATCTTGTTGTACCCATTTTGGGGGCTAGTATTTACAAAGGAGATGCTGTCGAAATTTTTGGAAAATTTTGATGTTTTAAAAAAAAGGGATTAATATAACTTAATTGGTTTAAAATCGTTTTCTTAAAAGGTTTTCCTTCACTCTTATTGTTTATGGTTTAGATTTTCCGGGCTTTGGCTGACTTAGGTTACGTTACGTCTTGAGACGTCTCGTAATCTAAGTGCCAGTCACGTTCCGTACCTTCGGGTCGTGACAAAGTTGGTATCAGAGCGATAGGTTTTACCTTTCTGAGTGTAGGACGACCCTTGGTAGATGGAGTAGGTGAGTTAAGCAGAGTAGCGTGGCGTGGGTATGTTCCACGGCATACTTACGATACGGTACTCCGCTTAAGTGACCTTAGGACATATTGGTTGTATTTCTTCCTTGATTCCATGCATTCCTTGATTCAATTGCAATGTTCTGATCGCTCCTGTTTCTTATTCTAGCTTCGATGCCGCCAAAGACTATGAGAGCTCAGCGGGCTGCCGCTAGAGATGAGCTTCGAGCGGGCTCGTCTGAGGCAAGGGTCGAGCGGGATGATACGCCTACCCTTCCGGGTCAAATTGATCCGCCCTCTGCAGACCGTATTGCCAGATTAGAGGCCGGTATGCAGGAGCTGCGACAGATGATGGGATCTTTAGTTGAGGCCAGTCGGGCATAGAGATCCTAGGACGTTCCTTCCACCGCACAGACCACGATTGTACCTGCTACCCAGACGGTTACTCCTGCTTCTACTGCGACTATCCCCGTTTCACTACAGGAGTTTATGAGGCTGAGACCTCCAGCTTTTACCGGTACGGATGCGTCAGAGGACCCACAGGCATTTCTTGATAGGATGGCTAGGATTTGTCGTTCATTGAGGTGTTCTGATGATAGATGGGTGGAGTTCGCGAGTTTTCGTCTGGAGGGCCTTGCCCAGACGTGGTACGATTCAGTAGAGAGAGGCCGAGCTGCAGGTCTACCTCATATGACTTGGGACGAGTTTACAGTTGCATTTCTTCCCCGTTTTCTTCTGGACAGTGTCCGAGATGCTCGAGCCCATAGTTTTGAGTCCTTGCGCAAGACTCCTGGGATGACAGTGTCCGAGTATGATATACAGTTTACTCAGTTGTCTCGATATGCTCCGTACCTAGTAGACACCGAAGAGAAGAGGATAAAGAGGTTTGTACGAGGACTTGACACACAGTTATTCCTTGCCATCGGCACCCAGCACTTTTACACATACGCAGCCGTGATGGATGCAGGCTTACTTTTGGAGGAGCGCATTTCTGAGACTCCGGTCGTTTCTGGGCCAAAGCGGATTCGTACTGATACGCCAGCCCAGCGGCAGGTGGGTAGACACCGTGACAGATTCTTTCCGAGAGATGGTGGCGGCAGAGGATTGAGACGGGGTCAGTTATTTGGTTCATATCCGCCGACCCAGCAGTCCTCGCCAGGATGTTTTCGGTGCGGGAGTCAGTACCATCGTATCAGAGACTGTACCATGGGGCGCCAGGGCACGGCGACAGTGCCACATGTGACCTTACCACCTCCTCGGAGAGCTCTACTTCCTACCCCTGATGACGTTCCATGCCTGGAAGATGCTCCTAGAGGTCGTGGGCGTGGCGGTCCTGTTCAGAGAGGACGAGGCGACAGAGGCAGAGGCCGAGGCCGAGGCAGAGGACAGCCAGCTATTAGTGGTGGACAGGCTCGAGTGTTCTTGTTGACTCCTCAGGATGCACAGGCATCCAATGCCATTGTAACAGGTACTCTGCCAGTATGTTCTTTTGATGCACGAGTATTATTTGATCCAGGCTCTACACATTCTTATGTATCCACATACTTTGCACCGAGGTTGGGCCGAGAGTCTTCTTCGTTAGATCAGCCGCTTGTCGTTATTACTCCGGTAGGCGAGTCGTTTGTTGCCCGTTTTGTGTACCGATCGTGTCCTGTTCGTATCGGGGAGAGGGATTCTTCAGTTGATTTGATTCTCCTTGATATGCTAGATTTCAACGTTCTTCTTGGTATGGACTGGCAAGACACCTGTTATGCATCTGTGGACCACCGTGAAAAGGCAGTCAGATTCAGTTTTCCTGGTGAGCCGGTTCTTGTTATTCAGGGAGCGCTGCCCTTCCTAGCTAGATTTCTTCTCTTCGCGCTGGTCAGCTCCTGTGGAAAGGGTGTCAGGGATTCTTAGCCTATGTTTGTGATACTAGCGCCACAGAGGTTCTGTTGGACCAGGTCCCTGTTGTGAGAGAGTTTCCTGATGTATTCCCTGACGAGCTGCCTGGTTTGCCGCTAGAGCGCGAGATTGAGTTCTGCATTGACTTGATTCCCGGCACGGGGCTTATCTCTATACTGCCTTATCGGATGGCCCCGGCGGAGCTTAGAGAGCTGAAGGATCAGTTACAGGACTTGCTGGACAAAGGGCTTATCCAACCGAGTGTGTCACCTTAGGGTGCTCCCGTCCTGTTTGTTAATAAGAAGGACGGCAGCATGCGCTTATGCATTGATTATCGTCAGCTGAACCGGGTTACTGTGCGGAACAGATATCCCCTACCCCGCATTGACGACTTATTTGATCAGCTCCAGGGTGCGGGGTATTTCTCGAAGGTTGATTTACGGTCAGGTTATCACCAGTTGCGGGTTCGGAAGGAGGATATTCCGAAAACCGCTTTCCGTACACGGTATGGTCATTATGAGTTCTTGGTGATGTCGTTCGGGCTCACCAATGCCCCGGCAGCATTTATGGACTTGATGAACCGTTTATTCAGGCCGTATCTTGATTAGTTCATCATTATTTTCATTGACGACATCTTGGTTTATTCTCGGAGCCGGGAGGAGCACGAGCAGCACTTGCGTATCACATTGCAGACTTTGAGGGAGCATCAGCTGTTCCCTAAATTTTCCAAGTGCGCATTCTGGTGACAGTGTCGACTTCTTGGGTCATATGGTGATGAGAGATGGTATTTGTGTGGACCCGAAGAAGATCGAAGCAGTTCAGCGTTGGCCTAGACCGGTATCAGTTACGGAGGTTTGCATATTTTTAGGTCTGGCCGGCTATTATCGATGTTTTGTCCAGGATTTCTCCCGTATTGCTGCACCGTTGACCGGGTTGACCCGAAAGGGGGTTCCTTTTTATTGGACCGAGGCATGTGAGGATAGCTTCCAGCAGTTGAAGACTCGTCTGACTACTGCACCAGTGTTATCATTGCCTTCAGGATCGGGTGGTTTCGTGGTATATTGTGATGCTTCTCGAGTGGGGCTGGGCTGTGTATTGATGCAGCACGACAGAGTTATCGCGTATGCTTCTTGGCAGTTGAGGAAACATGAACAGAACTACCCCACTCATGATTTAGAGATGGCTGCAGTGGTGTTTGTACTCAAGATCTGGAGACATTACCTATACGGCGAGTGGTGCCAGATATTCACTGACTACAAGAGCTTGAAGTATATCTTTCAGCAGCGAGATCGAAATCTGAGACAGCGCCGTTGGATGGAGTTGGTGAAAGACTATGACTGCGAGATTCTATACCATCCGGGCAAGGCGAATGTGGTGGCAGATGCTTTGAGTAGGAGGCCCGGAGGTAGCTTATCTTGTTTGAGCGCAGTACAGATGCAGTCGACGGTGGATTGGCAGGTTTTATGTAACAGCAGAGTGCAGTTCGAGTTTACTCCTATAGGGGGACAGCTGGCCCATTTCAGAGCACGCCCACAGTTACTTGACCGTATCCGCGAGGCACAGTCCGGTGATGCCCGTATTTTAGAGATTATCGAGCAGATTTGGCAGGGCAGAGTTTCCGAGTTCGTGATTGATGATCAGGAGATACTTCGATTTGGGACTCGACTGTGCGTACCAGATTCTGAGGGACTGAGGCGTGATATTCTTGAGGAGGAACATAGGTCAGTATATAGTGTTCATCCAGGTTCCACCAAGATGTACAGTGATTTGAGAGAGGTTTACTGGTGGGACGGGATGAAGAAGGATGTTACAGACTTTGTATCGAGATGCATGACTTGTCAGCAAGTCAAGGTTGAGCACCAGAGGCCAGCCGGCGAGTTACAACCTTTGCCCATTCCTGAGTGGAAGTGGGAACAGGTCTCCATGGACTTCATTGTAGGTCTACCCAGGACCAGTCGAGGGTATGACTCTATTTGGGTGATTGTAGATCTACCGACGAAGTGGCTTACTTTCTGCCAGTGAAGACCACTTTTGGATTTGCTCGGTATGCCCAGGTTTATATTGATGAGATCGTGCGACTGCATGGCGTCCCGACTTGCATCTCGTATGACCGGGGCACCCAGTTTACCAGCCGATTATGGCAGAAACTTCAGGAGGCTTTGGGCACCCGATCGAGTTTTAGCACAGCTTTTCATCCGCAGAATGACGGCCAGTCAGAGCGTACTATTCAGACTCTTGAGAATATGCTCAGAGCTTGTGTTTTAGATTTCGGTGGTAGCTGGGATCGTCATTTGCCCTTGATCGAGTTCTCCTACAATAATAGCTTCCAGGAGACGATTCAGATGGCACCATTTGAGGCTTCATATGGGAGGAGATGTCAATCGTCTATAAGTTGGACAGAGCTCAGGGAGAGGAGTATTTTGGGGCCGCAAATCGTACAGGAGACGACCGAAAAGATCCAGCTAATTCAAGATAGGATGAGGCAGCACAGAGTAGGCAGAAATCATATGCTGACAGGCGTCGTCGCCGACTCGAGTTCGCTGTTGGCGATCATGTTTTCCTGAGGGTCTCTCCGATGAAGGGTGTGATAAGATTTGGGAGGAAAGGGAAGCTTAGTCCTAGATATGTTGGCCCCTTTGAGATCCTTGAGCGTGTCGGTTCAGTGGCTTATCGGTTGGCTCTTCCGCCCAGCTTCCCAGATGTTCACCCTGTGTTCCATGTTTTGATGCTCTACAAGTACCTTCATGACCCTTCCCATGCGATTCAGCACCAAACGATCCAGCTGGAGCGCGATCTTTCATTCACCGAGCAGCCGGTGGTCATTTTGGATCGACAGGTGAAGAAATTGAGGTCGAAGGTTATACCGTCCGTCAAGGTTTTTTGGCGTGGCCCGAACAGCGAGGAGGTCACTTGGGAGACCGAGGACGAGATGAGGAAGAAATATCCCCATCTTTTTGAAGGCACGCGTAGTTAAATTTTAAATTCGGGGACCGAATTTCTTTAAGGGGGAAGATTGTAACGCTTTGAATATCGTTTGAGTAATTTTTCGATAATCAATAAAATAAACAGTATTTTCCGTAAAATGTCAAAACAATTATTTTTCAATATAGGCCTAATTATACAAAATTTAGATAAGAAATTGCTAGTAATTGGTTAATTAATCGTCACTTAAAAATTTCTAGCCATTTAAAATTTTTTCCTTAATTAATTATTTTTAAAAATTATTTTAAGCTTTTAAATATACATTAAATTAGTGATAAATACAAATTTAAATGGGTAAATTACATAATTAGGAACCATTATAAACTAAAATATAGTAGTAACAAAAATTTTATAAAAACTTTCCATGATTAGTTGTTTCATGGTTTGAAAATGAATTAAAATAGGGGTTTTTTTGGTAAAGAATGATGTGAAAGGCATTAATTGACCTTGAGGGATATTTTCTTTGGAAAATTCCACACACTTCTCTCACAACTCCCCCCTCTCTACAACTGGCCGAGATCAACCCAGCAGCTCCCCATTTTCCCCATCATTTTTTTGGTTCAAAATTCATTCAAAAATCCATAAATTCTTCACAAAATTCAACACTAATCCCTATTCTACCTCTTCCCAAACCCAAATTAGTTTAAAACATGGAGAAAAGAGGCAACTTTGGAGGCTAATGCAAGCTAGGGTTCACTACTTGTGAGGTATAATTTCAATCAAATAGTTAATTGGTTGTTTAAATATGCTAAAATAGGATTTTAAAGTGTAAATTTGGTTATAATTTCTTGTTTAGGAAATTCTAGAAAAGGGTTTGATTTAAAATTAGGGTTTGAATCTTTGTAAATGGGTTAAAATTTGGGTAGTGGCTATCTAGTGGGTTAGTTGGGTTGATTATGCTAGATTGTGATCACTATATCATTAATTCGCGATGTTTGCATTGAAATTGAAATGTTAATGCTTACTAGGTTTTTCATAAAATTAGGAGGTGATTTAATTGCGATATCTTAACGATATTATTAGCATCTCCTACAATTTTTAAGGTGTGCGAATGCGGAATTTGGTTTAATCGGGTTTTAGTTTTGACGGTTGCTCCAAAACGACGATTTTAGTTAAGGTTTTAGTGGTTTTCGTGTGTGCCTTAGTGCACGTTGTGCCTAATTTGTGAGCGTCGATCTTTTCATATTGTGACTTGCGTCGTTTCATGATGTGTAATCTTATGTTGTGTGTTATGCAATTTTAGGATCGGTTGCGGAAACATCGGACGCGGCGCGCAAAGGCAAAGCGGTGGTTGGATCAGATTAGCGAGGCATCCGGGTGAGTAGATGTATACATCTATGGGGAAATCGTCTTGATGGCACGAGACGCCCCATAGTTAGGATCACTTTATTACTTGCAAACTATATGCATAGTTATTTAGTTAACCATCTTATTCACATGCATAGCTTTCTAGTTATTCATTTACTGGCATCGCATGGTTATATATGTACACATGTGTGATATCACCTCTTAGGACACTTACACCATTACCATTGGCTCATGTTGCATGCGCACTATTCATGTGAACACACACGCCTTTGGTAATTTGCCATGCCACGAGCACTGTAGAACCTGCTTAGTTCAGTATCAAACACTTGCATATACATTGAATTGCATAGCATGTATATACATCACTTCATCGTCATGCTTATATAGATTCCTAGCCATAAATCACATTGCATACCTTTTATATCATAAGCATTTATCATATACAACATGTTGGGTATTATGATTTTCTTTAGCATTTCAGTATTGATGAGATTTCTGGATTTTGGGGAAAACCGCAAGAATTTAACAAAAGCTTATTATAGCCATTTTTAATATAAAGTTGCGGTTTTCTCATGATGTATGTGTCGTCCACCATGAGTTTTCATGTTTTCTGTTGGATTTCAAGGCCCGATTCGAGGAGTGGATGAACCGTCTCGGCTACATGGTGGGTCTGGTATGGTACCCCAGGGCAAGAAGATCGAGTTGTAGAAGATGAACCTGGCAGGGGAAGACTACCTACCGGTGATGTCTGGCGCGGCGGATATCCGGAGGATACGGACCGTTGTCGTGAGATTTGATGATATGGGCCGATCCAGACTGACAGAGCCCGAGATATTGAGATATTGACATAGTGAGTCATTGAGACAGATATATTTCCATATTTGGTGTCGATGCTTGACACGGTTTTCGGATGATTTCATTGATGGTACCTTAGCTATTGCACAGATATTTTTTTTCTAAGTTAAGTGTCACGACCCGAAAGTACGAAACATGACCGGTACATAGGCTACGAACGTCTCAAGGCGTACGTGCACTAAGTAAGCCGAGCCCAGAAATCCAAACCAAGAAAAGTAGTGGAGTGAAGGAAAAACCATTTATAAATCAACCAGTTTGCAATGTAATATACAACGCCTAAAGGTGAGGATCGCCATAGAGAAGGAAACTCAAACAGCACGAAATCCACAGAAATATAATGCGCGACTCTAAGGTCGAAAGAATAAACAACACTTGTATCTATCTCAAATAAGTACATGTTTGGTTGATGGAACTTCTAGATACAACTGAAATATAATATACAATGTAAAATGATGGGTACGATACAAATAACCCACCTACGAGCAAGTCACCCGAAAGAAGTAGTGCCCGCAAAGCCGTAATGAAACCTGTACGGTAAAACCTGCAAGAAACTGGGGCACAACGGGGGTGAGTTGCCAACTCGTGAGTAGAAAAAGATCTACGAACAGAAAATCGCATGTATGACGCAATCCTAGGTCATACGATCATAATATATAATCCTCAAATATATATAACCAGCAGCCTATACAATGGCTAGGGTAAATATCTAACCCAAATGTAATCCCATATGCCCATGTCAGTGCCTCAGGTAGCAATATATCATATGGATAATGTATGAATGCATGAAACAGAATGCATGTACTGAAGAAAACTGCTTTCATAATTTGTGAGATTTCTGTATTTTAAAATGAGGTATCATAATGAAATCAGCATAAAACAGTGCCTAGCATCGGCACAAAACATAAATCCCAATATCTCGATATCTCTGTATCAGGATCTCTGTACCTCAATATCTCAAATCTCAATGTCTCAATCACAATATCTAGGGCGCCGTCAGTCCAGACCGGCCCCTACCATCCATCTCATGACCACGACGGTATCCTCCGGATATCCGACACGTCGAGTAATATCACTGGTCGGTCGTGCTCCCCTGTCAGGCTCAACGCCATCTCCTGCGATCTTCTTGCCCCGGGGTACCGCACCGGGACCACCATGTACCCGAAACGGTTCATCCGCCTCCTCGAATCGGGTCTCGAAATCCATCAGCAAACTCATGGTGGACGACTCATACATCATGGGATAACCGCACTTTTTATGTAAAAGAGAGAAAGCAGTTATATAGGTTTTGCAGTTTTTCCCCCAAATCCAGAAAATATCATGGAAATCCGAATCATCAATAGCATGTAAAATCATGAATGTAAGAATGAGAATCCATGAATGCAGCATATAATGAATAACAGTGTGTATGAAGTGACAAGTAATAACTACAATGTCAAGCTGGCATATATGGAAAGTACACTAATATCATGTCACTACTAGCTAACAAGCTAAATCAAGCAATAATATTCTCTAAGTGTACGTGGCATGGCAATTACCGATGAAGATGTGTGTGAGCCGGCAAATAAGTGTACGTGGTACATACGCATCATCGGTAATGGTGCTGGTGTCCTAACAGCATGATATCAATAATTGAATATGAATCACAACAGTATGCGATGCGGAGCAACAATAATAATATGCGGGAGCTGAATGCTAAACAAAAGGGTATCTAAACCGCATCTAATGTCATAAGAGTCATATAGCTACACCACTATAAGGCTGAGCTAAAGCTAACAGTAGGTAAGGGAAACCGTCTAATCTCTGAGTCGATATATATGTATATATACAGTCGGTGATCCCGCCTCAATCATATCACATCCGATATTTATCTATGATCAGACATCCCAAATCTAGAGTGCGGATCAAACATCAAATTAAAGCTCGTACGTAAATCCGTCGTACGGCATCCCCAAATCTAGGTACGGGTCAATATCACATTCATCATATCATTCATCTCGTATTATCTATATCAAAATCACAATTCGGGTACTGACCTACGTCTAGTACAATACTACCACCATCACTATAATCATGATCTGACTACTGATCAACAGTCTCGTATCGATCGATATCATCATCACATATCATCACAAGGAGTAAACATCGCCGAATGCGGCCTATCATAATTATCTTGTCATATCATATCATATCTCGTAACATGATCACATGTCGACCATTTTATATATATCACTATTCCTATGGCATCTCCATCCCCAAACCCTGCTAAAGCATCAAGACGTATCTCAAATATGAATTTTACCATATCACCGATATCATAATCTCGGATCAAATATCACCGACTCATCTCAGACCCAAGTATCATCCTCAATTCCGTATGTGAACACATAGTCCGATACCCATGTGACCATATAACTATATAGAATCCCATAAGCACATATGAAGTAAGGATGTATGCAAGTATGTATGTGTGTATGTGTAAGTATAGTGCACCCACTACCCTAGGGTTTCGTAACCTTTCACCAATCCAACACACTAATATCGATCTTAAACATCATCATAAATCACAATCAACATATAAAAATTGTTGGTGTGTATACGCATCCGTATACATCACCACGAACTGCGGGGGTGCTATACGCCATCCACCCGACTTCTCCCCGTAGATATAAATCTACTCACCTAGCTTTATGCGTGTCGGTGCCGATGTCGCCATTTGCATCTCCAACGCCTCGATGCCACGTGGGGTACCTACAAGGATATCACACGCTAAAACACATGAAAACCATGTCGGAAACCAAAATGGTACACGCTACGCCGATAGGTAAAAACCTACAGCCTTGCATGCAAACACAGCCAACAACCCGCTGCCGTTGGCGTTCAAACGCCACCCGACAGTTACGAATCACCAAGTACCAAAAATCCATGCTAAACAAGTCATAAATCATGCACCAACTCAAGAAAATCAACCCAGATTCTACCCTGCTTGGAACCATACAAAACTAGACATACCCAGGGTCAAGTTTACAGGTAAAAGAGCCGTGCACCAAAAACGAGGGGATTTCCTCCTACTCTGGCCGCAAATTGCGACCAGAAGGAATATATCTGCGGCCAGGAAGTGGGTCCAGGAGCTGGGGATTTGGTTGTTGGTTTCTATCTGCCTGCATATCTCACTGCCAAGTCAATTTTATTTTAGGGTATCTCGGGTTGTAGCAGATTCCAGAAAGGTCACAAAATCGACAAAATTGCTAATTTACGCCAAGTCGAATAAATCTGGTAACTAACTGGAAATCTGGGGTATTCTGGGGTTAACTGGTCTCAAACACACCTAATAAGGTTACCCTAACAATCAAAACCATCACTAGGCCACATCTCACTCAAAATCACTAAACTAGCACTAGATCACAGATATAACAGTAAATTTTCAGCTATATAACCAGAACTAGGCAAGATAGGAGTGGGGTTGCGAGATTATACCTCAAGGGGGTCCTAGGATGTGGGAGAAGGGAAGAAGGAGGAAGGAGGAAGGGCTGTTGCTGCTGTGGAGCTGCTCCATTTTCTCCAGATGTTGCTGTTTTACTTGTGCTGATGCTGTTCTCAACAGCAGTTTTGTTACTGATGCTGTGGTTTTGGTTGTGGCTGGTGTTTAGGATTTGTTTGTGTTTGCTGCAGTTATAGCAGCAGTGGCTGTTGGTGTGGCTTGTGGTGAGGTGTGAGAGTATTTGCTGAAGTTATGGGTTTTGAGGCTGTTGCTGCTGATATCTTGGGACTGGTGTGGCTGATGCAGCTGCTGCTGTTTGCAAAGTGGTTTCTTGTTGCTGTTGCAGCAACAACTGCTGTTGTTTTTGTTGTGTTGAGGGCTAATGTTGTTGTATGGGTAAGTGAGTGAGAGATGTGAGTGTGAGTGAGTGAGAGGGAGAGATGTGAGAGGCAAAAGTTTTGAAGTGAATGGTGATTGTGACATTACCTAGGAGCCACCTCTCTCTCTCTCTCTCTCTTAATAGATGCTAGCGTGACACCATCATGGCTCTCTCTCTCTAGCCCCAAGTCAACCCTAACCTTAACCAATGTTAAACAAAGCTAAACCCTTAATTAACCCACTTAACTTAACCAAAAGGTTTAAGCCACCATGGTCATCTAACATGGTTCAACCTTAAGCCATCATGAGTCCATAACATGAGACAAGTGCGGAAAATGTTATGTGCACATCTTTGCACAAAAAGCCAAAAACCCAATTAGCGATTTTTAATCGCGCTTAACACTAAAATATCATAACTTAGCCATAAAAACTTAAAAATGACATATTTCCCCAAAATACCCTATTTTAGAATTTCCAAAATTTTCTCCGGAATTTTCCCCATTTATCGGTATTTAATTATACCGACTATTAAAATATTCATTAAAAATTAATATTAAATTATGAAAATTCCCAAAAATAATACTTTATTTTTTTGAAATGTTACATTAAGAATGCAGAGATCATCGTATTTTAAACACTTAAAGATTTCGTATTGATGTTGCATACATATGCATACATACTAGGGGGATACATCACATATAGACATACATGTTGTGATGCATTTGCGTGCATTCTTACGATAGCCTTATTAGATGTTATTTTCTACTCACGAGCTGGCAACTCACCCCCGTTGTGCCACCGTGTCTTGCAGGTCGGACCCGTCAGCTTTGCAGCGGCGGGCGTATCTTTTCATTGGCTTCTTTTGCTCAGACTCGCGACATTGCTCTTAGGTGGGTTGCGAGGACACTTTTGTCTTTTTGTACTATCATTGTATCTAGTATTCTTTATTTACCACTTCTTATTTGTATATACGACCTAGTGATGAGACTGAGAGATTTGTGTATATGTGGTTTCTCTGGGGTCGAGCTCACTTGAGCCGACGTTGTGTTTTTCTTATTTTCGCATTTCTTTATGCTTATTTGCTTGATATTACATATATATTGCGTGTGGTTGTGATCCGCCTTGGGCGAAGAGCTAGCTCCCTCTTGGGGATGCCATTATTTCATTACAGGTTTATATATCTTGTTGTACCCATTTTAGGGGCTAGTATTTACAAAGGATACATTGCCGAAATTTTTGGAAAATTTTGATGTTTTAAAAAAAGGGATTAATAAAACTTAATTGGTTTAAAATCGTTTTCTTAAAAGGTTTTCCTTCACTCTTATTGTTTATGCTTTAGATTTTCCGGGCTTTGGCTGACTTAGGTTACGTTACGCCATGAGACGTCTCGTAATCTAAGTGCCAGTCACGTTCCGTACCTTCGGGTCGTGACAGGATGCTGCGGTCCGTAGTAGTTTATCGACGTTTCGGTCAACAGCCAGTTTTAGGACATAGTGGTCCATCGTTAGTTTAAGAACGTTTCGGTCCGCAGCCGGCTACTACTTATAGAGTTTAGGATTAGGAAGATAGCGAGCGGACATAGGCGTCGTCATCTATCGTTGACCTAGGCCGTGACTTGTCAGGCGTAGTATTTTTTTAGGAAGCGACCGTTTATTGGCATGAAAGGTCTTTCACCATGCGTGTCCATGAGTAGATAGGCTCCACCCTGGTAAACCTTGTCTATGATATACGAGCCTTCGTAGTTCAGCTCGAATTTCCCCCATATGGAACGATTGGGTATCATAGGTCTCTTGACTACTAGTACGAGTTCGCTTTGGCGGAATGTTCTCGGCCTGGTCAATCTTTTATACGAGCGTGTCATCTTTGCTTTGTAAGCCTCCATGTTTTGCTGCGTCATGAGTCGGGTTTCATCAAGGGCATCAAGCTCCTCAAGCCGAAGATGAGCATTCTCTTCGTCCGTTAGCTCATAATGAACTGCCACTCGTAGAGAGGGTAACTCTATCTCGAGGGGGAGTACCGCTTCTGTGCTGAATACCAATGCATACGGCATTGTGTTCGTGGCTGTTTTGAACGTAGTTCGATACGCTCAGAGAGCTTCATGCAGTCTCTCGTACCAGTCCTTCTTATTTTTGGACACCGTCTTTTTCACGATCTTCGTCAAGGTCTTATTGAAAGCCTCAGCTAGACCGTTAGCTCAGGGATTATAGACTGAAGAGTATCTCTAGTCTATGTTATGCTGTTGCGCGAAGCGACTGATCTAGTGGCTTCTATAGGCTGGCCCGTTATCGAAGATAATCCGTCACGGAGTGCCGAACCGATAAATGACGTGTGTCTTGAAGAAATGGAGGATATTCTCCATCTTCACTTCTCTTAGTGGTACTGCTTTTGCCCACTTAGAGAAGTAATCGGTTGTTGCCAGTATGAACCGATGTCCTTTGGACGATGCTGGTTCAATGGGGCCGATTATGTCAGTTCCCCACAGATCGAATGGCCAGCTAGCCACCGTTAGATGTAGCGGATTTGGATGCTGGTGGATAAAGTCCCCATGAATTTGGCACGAGTGGCACTTCTTCGTGTATTCGAGGCAGTCTTGGATCATCGTGGGTCAATAGTAGCCCATCCTTTTGATCTTCAGCTTCATCTTCGGCCCGGCTTGGTGAGAACCGCAGAGTCCGTCGTGAGTTTCTTGGACGACTCTCCTTGCCTCTTCAGGCCCCAGGAATCTTAGCCACAGAGAATCAAATGATCTCTTATACAGAGTATCATTGACGAAGGCAAAAGATAGAGCTCGTTTCATGAGCTGATGTCTTGAGGACGCATCTTCAGGTGTTCGACGGGATTTGAAGTAGTCTATAAAGACTTCTCTCCAATCCATAGCCTTTTCCTGGTCATTTATCTGTAGAGTCGTTTGCTCGGTCGCTCCCATTTCTTCGGACGGCTCCGGAGACATTTCTGCTGGTGCGAGGACCCGACGGCTTTGTACCACTATCCTTACGTCATCGAGGTTCTCGTCGGCCATTTTTTAAGCGAGTTTGGCCAATGCATCCGCTTTGCTATTTTCCGCACGCGGTATGCTTTCTAGGGTGTAAGAGGGAATTTGAGTCAGTGGTTGCTGCACTCTCTCGCCGTACTTCACCAGCTCTGGCTTGCACGTTTGATAGTCGCTGTTTACTTGACTAACGATCAGCTGGGAGTCTCCGTATATGAGGAGGCTTTCAATTCCCATATCGACAGCGATCTCAAGACCTGCTATCAAGGCTTCATACTCAGCTTCATTGTTTGTCCTCGGCTCTATTAAGGAGAAGGTGAAGCGCATTATTCCTCCTTATGGAGTCACGAAGATGAGGCCCACTCCGGAATTGATTAAAGGTGTACTTTGTTTGTGCTTCATCATAGAAGATGCTCCATCGAAGTAGAGTTCCCATCGGGTGTCAATCTCTCTTCTTTCGCCATCGATCATGTCAAACGCATGCTCGTCGGGCAATTTGCAGTTCAAAGGAGAGTCGGCAGGTATCGGATGCTCGGCAAGGAAGTCGGTGATGGCCTGGCCTTTCACTGCCTTGAGAGGACGATAAGTTATTGAGAACTCCATCAAGAGTAGGGCCCATTTAGCGAGCCGTCCCGTTAATATAGCATTTGACATCAAAT
Source organism: Agapanthus africanus (assembly GCA_030015575.1). Lineage (NCBI taxonomy): Eukaryota > Viridiplantae > Streptophyta > Magnoliopsida > Asparagales > Amaryllidaceae > Agapanthus > Agapanthus africanus. The sequence goes on from JASDDO010000029.1 coordinate 215,506,152, forward strand.
ATTTGAGAGGATCCACCTTTGATATAAGGTGGACTTCATGTGCCAACGCATAGTGTCTGAGCTTCATTATCGCGAAGATCAACGCCAGGCAGTGTTTTTCGATGAGGGGTAGTTGCTTTCTGCCCCCAGTAGAACTCGACTCAAGTAGTAGAGGGCTCTCTCTTTCCCTTGGTCATTTTCTTGGGCCCAGCGCGCCTAAAGAATCTTCGAGGGCGGTTGTATACAGAATGAGAGGCTTTCCTTTGACCGGAGTGGTCAGCACCGGCGGATTCTGCAAATATTGCTTGATTTCGTCCTGTGCGCTTTGGCATTTGCGATCCCAAACGAACGGGGTTCCCTTCTTCATTAGGTGACTGTAAGGACGGCACTTGCCGGAAAGATTGGCTATGAATCGTCGGATATATGCGAGTTTTCCTTGGAGAGACCGCAACTACTTGAGTGTTCTTGGCGGAGGAATTTCCATAATTGCCTTGATCTTCGATGGGTCTATCTCGATGCCTCGGTGTCGGACGACGAATCCTAGGAACTTGCCCGAGGAAACTCCGAACGCGCACTTGAGAGGGTTCATCTTCAAGTTGTATTTCTGAAGGCGCTGAAACACGATCTTCAGATGCTCTAAATGTTCTTCGTATGATTTGCTTTTAACTACGAGGTCGTCGATATAGCATTCGACGATTTCGTGTATGAGGTCATCGAAAATCTTCGTCATGGCCCTCTGATAGATGGCACTGGCGTTCTTTTGACCGAAAGGCATTACCTTGTAGCAGAATATGCCCAAAGGGGTCCGGAAAGCAGTATGCTTTTGATCCTCGGGATGCATCTTTATCTGATTGTATCCTGATGAGCCGTCCATGAAAGAGAAAACTTCGTGAGTGGACGTGTTATCTATCATCAGCTCGGTGACCGGTACTGGAAAGTCGTCCTTCGGGCAGGCTTTGTTGAGATCCCGAAAGTCCACACATATACACACCGTCCCAATTTTCTTCATCACTGGGACGATGTTAGCGATCCAGTTAGGATATTGAACCTCTTGGATGAAGCCGGAGTCGATTAGCTTATTGACTTCGGCGTTGATGTTCATCTCAAGCTCGAGCCGCATTCTTCTCGGTGCTTGTTTGATCGGCTTGACGTCTGGAGAAATCGCCAATTTGTGGACAGCAATCTCTGGATCGAGTCCCGGCATCTTTGAATAGTTCCATGCGAAGCAATCTTTATACTGCATGAGCACGTCTTTTAGCGTAGCCACCTTTTCTTCAGACAAAAGCTCACTGACGAATGTCGGCCGCGGGTCACTTATCGTTCCCAAGTCGATTTTTCTGAGGTTATCTGCAGTAGTATGTATCCCATCTTCCAGCTCTTTTGGCGCCGGTGGAAATTCTGAGATTAACTCATCTTCATTGTTTTCGAAGCACCATGAAAGGTCATCCATATTCTCGGGTTCTTCTTCTGACAGCGTTATTGCGTGACAGGTACGAGATCGTTTCCAAGACCGAAGTTGATCTGGTTCTACACTCGTGGATTTGGGTTCATGCTTCTGCGGCGGGGTTACCCTCCAACCGATGGATAACATATCACAGCAATACATAATATCTCATATTATCAACGTAAGCAAGTATGCATATCCCGATTGTCGTTGATGTATAGCAACGAAGCCGGCGATACACCATATACTACGCTTACAGTCACGGAAAAGAAAGTGTAAAACTACAACATTTGGAATCCACAATCACTTTAGACATCTTAAATCCGAAATATCACATACTTCGCATTTCATGCCTAACTATATGAATTCCACATATTGTATCACATTCCAGATAAATAGACAATGTTAAACTTTTCGATCGAATAATCAAACACCCAAGAATTCCCAAATAGCTCAACACTTGAGCGGAGTTCAACAATCCCAGAACATGTCACAGCCCCAATGAACCAGCCGTTGAAAGGTCAAACCAACGCCTCACATGTGGCAACGCTAAACTACCATAAATCCTAGGGTTCATTGGCAGTTTTGATAGTCACATAATCGAGTTAAGGTTACGTTCTTCTAGAGGGTCCACAGATACGCTAGCATGATTTTTCGAAAGTTTTAAACAGAGGAAAAATCCAACACTTGAAAGTTTTCCGTCATGAAAAAAATGAGTTATTGATATCCGTTCGAATCTTTTAACACGTTCTAAATTACCCGAAAAACAAAACGATGTTAAACTTTCCGATCGAATCAACGAATTGTATAGATCTCCAGAAAACTCAACACTTGAGTAATATTAAAAAATCCCGGAAGCATGTAGTAATATATACGGATGAACCCAAGAAATTACTTTCCCTGACACCCAAGTACGGCGGCGGAACCGCCGCGCAAAGCATGGTATTGCCGCGGTTCCGCGGCGACTTAAGGGAGTTAGGAGCTCGTATTTCACAGTTATCCATAGAATCACCTGCTTAATTTTCTGAGTATTTTTAATAGAGAAAAAACCACCTTTTAAAAAAATTTCCAAAGAGGGGGTCGAATTTGACGTTACGGGGTCCGATCGGATTTTTAACTTCGTATACACGTCGCCTAATGCTTTAGCTAGGTTTTGATACCACTGTAAGGTTACTAGGCACTATCACAAGGATCTATAAGGCATCAACCATGCCGAATTTAAATTTTTCAAGTGCCAAACAACCTAAAGCGAGGATCTTTGCTAGATAATTAGGGTTAACAAAGCATGTAAACATCTTTACATCTAAGAGAAAGGGATTACAACCTTTGTAGTGTTAGTTATATGTATGCCCTAGAGGCCATTACTGTACATACGATGTATATTGTAGTGGATGCTTGGACATATATAGGGAGGACTTTCTTGCTCGACATGATAGTACGCTATCTGGTTGCTCTTTATCTTAACATGTATTCTGATTGTCTCAGTGTTACTTGTTGATAAAGTCCTTAGGATGAGTACTTGACTACCTGGACTATGATGCGGATCATACTAGTGGGGACAGTGTAGTCGTTAAGTACATCATTCAAATGTTCCTAGTCATGGGAGTACCAAGATAGGGCATCGATACTCCAGAGTAGACTAGCGTATGCGCTTCTTGACCCATATGATGGGCGATGGATGATCCCATATCCATTGGTGTTTAACATCAGAGAAGGTATACGGGTGCTCAGTGGAGACTGGGTACAATGGACGGACTCGCCGAGAACTCCCAGATGGTATTATACCTCACGTCAGATGGCAGTTCTCTGGTGACACTGGTACAGGTTAGTCTGTAGACCCGAGATCGTCATAGAGTCTTGTGTGATTCTCACTGTGCTTTGATTTCCATCATACCATGTCCAAGAGGGCGTGCAAAAAGGTGGCTTTTGGGTACAGTCCCAAATCACATGGAGGCAATGAGCGATAGGAGGGGATTCGTCTCTCCCGGTATAGGGAGTTGATGTTGCGCTGTGTTCGATTGGCTATAACTGGAAATCCCTGGCCAGGGTTGCTGAGATTTACTGGTAAGTGTTATCAGTAGTTTCTCAAACTGTTATAGACCTCATATCAACACGACTTATCAAGCTACTGGGGTCTGACGTTTACCACCCCTAGGCGAGATATGCGACATATCAGACGAAGAGACCGGACTGTACGGGAGTGTTACTGATTGGATTCGCAGGAGAATGTACAGGCCTGCTTGTTCATCTTCTGATCGCTCACTACCTGGGTAGCTGTTACGTTTAGCTGACCGCTTGCAGCTTGTGGGTGTTTGATATGATCATCACCTACTGCCGGCGTATTGACGATTCTTTAGAGTCCTACACAGAGGTTCCCTGGCTCAGGTAAAACGGAGTAGGAGCACATATATGATATGTGCGGGACCGAGAACAATACATGTATGTGATACCGTATTAGATTCTCGCGATATGAGATATCGGCCGGGTATATGTGATATAGCCGGGTCATCGGATCAAGTGTTGATTCGATGAACTGATACAGATTATATTAGTCGGTTATTTATGAAATTGCCGGATTATCGGATCAAGTGTTGATTTGATAATTTAATGTATAATTATATATTTGATATATTAAATTACATTAACTAATATAAGCTCACGAAAAGTTTCTTTTTCTCACTCGGGTAATACATTGATATATATGCGATATATGTTAATTGTATTATTTTGTTTTGTTACAATAAATATTGTATATATGATATATAATATTGTAACATGTTATGGTTATAAATGCAACATGATTAGTAGAGATTAAACATAGTTAGGGTTTGATTTGGGTTAATTCTTTCTAGTAGCTTCTAGAAGTTTTGCTTTTGTTTTAAGCAAACATATTTGTTTTGATATTTTGTTGATATTTTCCTTAACCCAACCCAAACCCTTTACCATGGTAAACTCTCTACAATGGTTAAGTCTTCTCACTTGAACCATGGTTGCATTTCTAACCTCACACTGGACTTTTCATTATTGATCACAAAAGGTTTTGGATATTCTTCTTCTTCTTCCTTGATGAAAAGCTTTCTATCTTTTTCATTAGTGATGATAATGAGTGAGATTAAGAAAATAAATGAGAGCTAAATTCCTACTTCATCATCCTCATCTAATCTAGCCCATTAGATTAGGGTGTTCACTTCATTAGTAAGTGAGAGCTTGTGTTAAAGAAACTTCAAGGTAGATCATCTTTGTTATCGAAGATCGGAAGCAAGCTTGCATATTTCTCTTCGTGGTGCCTCTCTAGAGTCTGGATGCTCGATGATCATGGCGAAGGGACCTCTACACGGAGCTTTTGAAGTGAAGGACCGGACTACAAAGGTTGTAATCCTTTTCACTTAGAAGTAAAGTTGTTTACTTTCTTTGTTTCGCCTAATCTCTAGTTTAAAATCTTGGTTATGGTTGTTCGGCATGTCTAAATTTTAAATCGGGCATGGTTGATACCTTGTAGAATCTTGTGAGAGTGCCTAGTAACCCTACAGTGGTATCAGAGCCAAGCTAGAGCTTTAGGCGAAGTGTGGGCGAAGTTTAAAGTCCGATCGAACTCCGAATACCCGATAAAACCTAGTTTCTGGAAATTTTTCAAAAAGTTGACATTTTTCATATTTAAAATGCTCAGAAAATTCAGCAGGTAATTTTATGGATATGTGTGAAAAACGACACCCTAAATCCATTAAAGCGCCGCGGAACCGCGGCCAAACCAAGGTATTGGCGGCGGTTCCGTGGCAAGTCTTGGGGATTGAGAGTTAGATTTTGCTATAGTTGATCCGTAGGTACTTTTGCATGTTTCTGGGAATTTTTAATTTTGCTCAAGTGTTGAGTTTTTTGGGATGTATTGGGAACTCGTTGATTCGATCGGAAAGTTTAACTTCGTTTATGTTTTCCGGGTAATTTTAGAACGTGTTAAAAAGTTCGAACGGATATCAATAACTCAGTTTTTCCCCTGACGGAAAATTTTCAAGTGTTGGATTTTTTCTCGAGTTTAAGAATGTTCTTAGTTGTGCAAGTAACGCGGTGGACCCTCTAGAAGAACACAAACCTTAACTCGATTATGTGACCGTCTGAACCGCCTCTAAACCTTAGGGTTTGGGGCAGTACGGCGTTGCCACATGTGAGGCATTGGTTTGACCCTTCTACGGCTGGACCATTGGTACTGTGGCATGTGATGGATGCTTTTAAACTCCGCTTAAGTGTTGAGCCATTTGGGAAATCTTGGGTGTTTGTTTATTCGATCGGAAAGTTTAACATTGTCTATTTATCTGGAATGTGATACAATATTTGGAATCTACAAGTAGTTATGAGATAACTAATTTGAATGTTATAAATCTAGCAGTTTAGTCTCATTTGATCGGTTGCCACGGGATTTTGATGTGATCAAAAGTCCGTCGCAATCACGTAGCGTACGCGGATACTCGCCGGGTAAACTTAATAGATAGCCACGCCACATAGCCCCGACCAAGTGACTGTAGGAGAACCCTGTCGCCAAAAGCATCCGTTCGGGTGCTCGCGGCAGTGGTGTTCCGCCTTAGTGCACTTCGTCGACGGCATCCGGGGTGCGGTCGTCTACTAAAGTTTGCGACGAGCATTCGATCAGGATGTCGGGAATCTTGTTGAATTGCCCGACTTGATATTGAAAAGAGTTTTCGATATTGAGACTAAAATGCGGAGTTTATAATTGTTAGGCATGTGATGTCTAAGGAATTCATTTGGTTAGGCATGCGATGTCTAAGGAGGTTGCGGATTCCAACTATTGTAGTTTTACACTTTCTTTTCTGTGACCGTAAGTGTAATATGTGGTGTATCGCCGGTTTCGTTGCTATACATCAACGACGATTGGGATACGCATATTTACTTACGTTGATGACATGTGATGTTATGTGTTGCTGTGATATGTTATATTGGATCGTCGCGTTTTGAATAGCCGGGGGTTTTATGTGAGATGAGAGTTTTTCTTTTTTCATTCATGTAAAATTCATTTGTATGTAATATTTTTTTATTGGGGCACTTCCGGGCTGAGGATGATGTCACCATTGTATATTATTTACTTTTCCGCATTAGGTAGACCCAAGGCGGGGAGCACAAGTAACCGCGTTCTAGGGTCCAGTAGGAGACCATCTCGAGGAGTCGAGACCGGGTCTCCTAACCCTACAATTGGCAGTGTTGCTTGCCGCTCTCATAGGGGTCTAGGGATGTGTGTTTGGCTATTCATCGCGACCGTGGTATCCGTGTTTTATACAGGCTCATATTAAAACACAGACGTCCTAGTATATCCAATATTTCATATATGTTCTTCTGCTGCAATGTTCTGTGATGAGATCATATTACTTCCTGAGACGAATGTTTATATTATATATATGAGATATATGTTATATTGCAGATTTCGTTTCAAATGTGATGCTTGTGAAGCATAATAAAATGGGACTTCATTAATGAGATTAATGAAACTAAAAGAAACCTAAAGATGTTGTAGAAACTTGTTTAAAAACTGGTAGCTCTAGTTCTTGCTTTGCATAGCGGTGTTCCTTGTAGAACATCCAGCACCTTATTCGATAAGGAAAGAGCCGAGATCCCTTCACCGGGAGTGACCTCTTTAGCGAAACTAGCAGATGCTACAAACACGGTTTGTTTTTGATTGCTTATATTGTTTTTGCTTTGCATAGTGATATTTGTGAAATATCCTGCACCTTATTCGATGAGGAAAGAGCCGAGATCCCTTCACCGGGAGTGACCTCTTTAGCAAAACTAGAAAAGGTCTCAAAAACATTCCATTTAAAATCACTCGATTCTATAACGATATAAAGTTCATTACGCAAAGGGTTTTCTTAAAAACTTGTCGTAGCCCTCCGTCATTTCAGATAAGTAGTCTTTAGTATTCGTGCTGCGTTTGTTGACTTAGTCAAGGCATAGTGTGCGATAGCTATTTATGCTTATCTGCAAAAGCATATGATGCGATTGGATTAGGGTAGTCGTGCGGCCTTGTTGACTTAGTCAAGGGTCGTGCGGGTGGGTTTAATTCAATCGGGAAATGATGGGTTGAACTTTACTTGCGGTCTATGGTTTTTTGACTTAGTCAAGGTCATAGATCGCTTGGGGTAAAAATATTATTGGGAATTTCAAGTGTTGAAATTTGCAATGAGATTGCATACCTTCTATGAGATAGTTGGATCTCGATACCCGCTGCGAGTAAGAGTTACTCCTGGGAGAGTTTTACACATTACAATTAGCCGATCAAGTAGGTGTCTAGAAAGGTGTTAACGGGGTTACGCCCCTGGGAAAACGAGGTTTATTTTAATTAGGTCCGTACGAAAGCACGGGGAACATCCCTCAAAGTACCGGCACTGGCCTGGCTGAAAGATTGATGAACTTGTAGGGTGTAATTAATCCCGGCTAGTCTTTCCTTTTAGGGTTTTGAAGGAAGATTTGACTAAAACAGTGGGAGCCATCCCGATTAGATAAATTGATAACCAATCTAATCTTGGAAAAGCGCACACTGAGTGTTTTCTTCTCTCTCTCCAGGTAGCGACCATGTCACGCCTTAATCAAGATAATAATATGGATGTATTGACCGAACCCGCTTGTTATACTGCGCTAGGGAACGTTGGTCCCGCTCCAACTTATAATTGTTATAAGACAGAGCAGGAAATTGGAGATTACCAGAATTCCCATGCCGCCGAAATGAAGAAAGTGTATGCTGATGCATCTTCTTCGGGTGTGTTCATTACAGAGAACTGTTTCTCAGTATCCTTTACGTCCTGGGTATTAGATACCGGATCAGGATCCCGCATATGTAATCTGTTACATGGGCTACAGATAAGTAGAGAACTGAGAACGGGTGATAAGTTTCATAAGATAGAAACGGTGCAAGTGTTGCAGCCAAGTCTGTTGGTAGTTATCACCCTGTATTAACAAATACATTAATTCTGAACAAATGTTATTAGATACCGAACCTGATATACAACATCATATCAGTCTCTTTATTAGTAAAGAAGGATATAATTTTGTATTGTTTGATAATGTTTTGAACATTTCCTATATCAAGAGTTGATCGGTTCAGGCACGTTATCTAAAAGCATAGACGTTCTAAATCAAACTACAGTTCTTAGGTACATAACACACACAAAAGGAAGAGTTCAGAAATGAACGGATTCTTCTTGAGGTATTATAGACTAGGTCATATCAATGTGACCCGACTAGCTGAAGTTATATTTAGATGCATATTTAAATTAGTTTGGATTTACATCTTGTAAAACTTGCCAGTCATGTCACAAAGATAAGATGACCACAGCTCCATTTATTGGAAACAGAGAAAGAGTTAGTGAACTCTTGGGATTGATACATGCTGATGTATGAAGGTCCCCTGTCTACACATGCCAAGACTGGTTCTTTGTACTTCATTACATTCACTGATTATCTCTCAAGATCCGGACATATGTTCCTGTTGAAACACAAGTTTGGAACTTTTGAGAAATTCAATGAATATAAGTTAGAAGTAGAGAACCAAAAATGGGTAAAAGTATTATGTCCTTTGATGAGATCAAGGAGGAGAATACTTGAGCACGGAATTCCTGGACTATTCTAAAGGAGAATGAGATTCTCTCTCAGCATTACTCCTCCGTATACACCACAGCACGTCGGTGTATCGGGACGGAGCAATCACACCCTATTAGATATGGTGCGATCTATGATGAGTACTACTGAGTTTCCTATTTCCTTTTGGGAGTTATGCACTTGTGAAGCTGCATACCTATTGAATAGGGTTCCAATCAAATCAGTTGCCTACCACTCCATATGTGATATGGTATGGGAAGAGCCCATATCTTAAGTAAGTTAAGATTTGGGGTGTTCCAGCCTATGTCTAAAAGTATAATCCGGACAAGCTCGAGGCAAAGACAGATCTATGGAAGTTTATTGGATATCCCAAGCATTCGCAAGGGAACATCTTCTACCTAACCGAGGAACAAAAGATGTTTTGTTTCTCAACATGCCACATTTGTGAAAGGGAATTTCTTGTGAAGAAATTAGTGGTCATGAGGTAGAACTGGAAACAGTTCCAGCTATACAAACTGCAGCTGATGATTTGGTAGAACCGAAGGATTCAATAGTTTCTAATGAACCTCAGCCTCTCCGCCGATCTAGTAGGGTTCCTCACCCACCTGAGAGATACTTCGGTTTCTCTATGACAGTGGGAGCGAGGATTGCATCATGAGATGATGACCCAACAAATTTCGAGTAGGCCATCAGGAGTGGGACTCTGTAAGAATGGCTGGATGCTTAGCGATCTGAGATGGAATCCTTATACACTAACAAAGTATGGACTTTGGTTGCTTTATCTGAAGGGTTAAATCCCCATCAGGAGCAAGTATATCTTGAGAAGATTACTTGGTGTATATGGAAAAGTTGAGACTTTCAAATCTATGCTTAAGTCCATCCAGATCCTACTTTCCACGGCTACATACCATGACTACGATATCTGGCGGTTGGGTGTCATGTCTGCTTTTCTAAATGTTGATTTGGAAGAGAGTGTCTATAAGTACACAGCCAGAGGGCTTCGTAGACAGTGGGAGCAGCGGAAACGTGTGCAATATGTTTTATGTGATAAATCAGCCATCGCGGAGTTGGATGTGGTAGTCAAAGAGTTTGACTTCATCAAAATGGTAGATGAACCTTGTATATACAAAAAGGTAGTAGGGAGTATGGTGGTGATCCTCTCAGAGTACGTGGATGACATACTCTTGATAGAGAAGAAGTTTCCTATGCTACGCTCGGTCAATCTCCGCGTATCACAAGCATTCTCCATATAGGATCAAAGCGATACCTCCTAAATCCTGGGTTTTGGATCTATGAGATAGATCTAATTGGATGTTAGGATTCTCACTAGTTGTAGTGAGATGGTATCAATCGATCCTGGGGAGAATCACTGGAAAGGTTCCAGGGTGATAAGGACGACTGAATGTCAGTCGCAGGCATTGTCTTTACCCTCAGTGGAGGGACGGTATGTTGGAAGAGTTCCAAGCTAGATACCGTGACTTACTAGACGATTAAAGGCAAGATACATCGTTACCAAGGATGCTACCAAAGAGGCAGTCTGGATATATAAGTTCATGAGATGAACTTCGTTCCAACCATTGTGTGACAATGGAGTAATGGCTTTGGCCTAGGAACGCCCGTCCCATCAGAAATCCAGATATAATTCTTAGGCAGTATCACCTGATCATGGAGATGGTTGATCTCCAGGGAGATCGAGGTTAGGAGAGTAGACACAGAGGACAACAACGCGGATCCACTCAAAAAGGCCTATTTCCCAGTAGAGACTTTTTATGGGATGGTTGAGTATGAGATACTTCAACCATAGCTGATTGTTGGGTATGCGATACCACAACAGATGGCCTTAGTGCAAATGGGAGATTGTTAGTTATATGTATGCCCTAGAGGCCATTACTGTACATACGATGTATATTATAGTGGATGCTTGGACATATATAGGGAGGACTTTCTTGCTCGACATGATAGTACGCTATCTGGTTGCTCTTTATCTTAACATGTACTCTGATTGTCTCTGTGTTACATGTTGATAAAGCCCTTAGGATGAGTACTTGACTACCTGGACTATGATGCGGATCATACCAGTGGGGACAGTGTAGTCGTTAAGTACATCCTTCAAATGTTCCTAGTCGTGGGAGTACCAAGATAGGGCATCGATACTCTAGAGTAGACTAGCGTATGCGCTTCTTGACCCATATGATGGGCGATGGATGATCCCATATCCATTGGTGTTTGACATCAGAGAAGGTATACGGGTGCTCAGTGGAGACTGGGTACACTGGACAGACTCGCCGAGAACTCCCAGATAGTATTATACCTCACGTTAGATGGCAGTTCTCTGGTGACACTGGTACATGTTAGTCTGTAAACCCGAGATCGTCATAGAGTCTTGTGTGATTCCCACTGTGCTTTGATTTCCATCATACCACGTCCAAGAGGGCGTGCAAAAAGGTAGCTTTTGGGTACAGTCCTGAATCACATGGAGGCATTGAGCGATAGGAGGGGATTCGTCTCTCCCGGTATAGGGAGTTGATGTCGCGCTGTGTTCGATTGGCTATAACTAGAAATCCCTGGCCATGGTTGCTGAGATTTACTGGTAAGTGTTATCAGTAGTTTCTCGAACTGTCATAGACCTCATATCGACACATCTTATCAAGCTACTGGGGTCTGACGTTTACCACCCCTAGACGAGATATGCGACATATCAGACGAAGAGACCGGACTGTACGGGAGTGTTACTGATTGGATTCGCAGGAGAATGTACAGGCTTGCTTGTCGATCTTCTGATCGCTCAATACCTGGGTAGCTGTTACGTTTAGTTGACCGCTTGCAGCTTGTGGGTGTTTGATATGATCATCACCTACTGCCGGTGTATTGACGATTCTTTAGAGTCCTATACAAAGGTTTCCTGGCTCAGGCAAAACGGAGTAGGAGCACATATATGATATGTGCGGGGCCGAGAACAATACGTGTATGTGATACCGTATTAGATTCTCGCGATATGAGATATCGGCCGGGTATATGTGATATAGCCGGGTCATCGGATCAAGTGTTGATTCAATGAACTGATACAAATTATATTAGTCGGTTATTTATGAAATAGCCGGATTATCGGATCAAGTGTTGATTTTATAATTTAATGTATAATTATATATTTGATATATTAAATTACATTAACTAATATAAGCTCACTAAAAGATTCTTTTTCTCACTCGGGTAATACATTGATATATATGCGATATATGTTAATTGTATTATTTTATTTTGTTACAATAAATATTGTATATGTGATATATAATATTGTAACATGTTATGGTTATAAATGCAACATGATTAGTGGAGATTAAACATGGTTAGGATTTGATTTGGGTTAATTCTTTCTAGTAGCTTCTAGAAGCTTTGCTTTTGTTTTAAGCAAAGATATTTGTTTTGATATTTTGTTGATATTTTCCTTAACCTAACCTAAACCTTTTACCATGGTAAACTCTCTACAATGGTTAAGTCTTCTCACTTGAACCATGGTTGCATTTCTAACCTCACACTAGACTTTTCATTATTGATCACAAAAGGTTTTGGATATTCTTCTTCTTCTTCCTTGATGAAAAGCTTTCTAGCTTTTTCATTAGTGATGATAATGAGTGAGATTAAGAAAATAAATGAGAGCTAAATTCCTACTTCATCATCCTCATCTAATCTAGCCCATAGATTAGGGTGTTCACTTCATTAGTAAGTGAGAGCTTGTGTTAAAGAAACTTCAAGGTAGATCATCATTGTTATCGAAGATCGGAAGCAAGCTTGTATCTTTCTCTTCATGGAGCCTCTCTAGAGTCTGGATGTTCGATGATCACAGCGAAGGGACCTCCACACGGAGCTTTTGAAGTGAAGGACCGGACTGCAAAGGTTGTAATCCTTTTCACTTAGAAGTAAAGTTGTTTACTTGCTTTGTTTCACCTAATCTTTAGTTTAAGATCTTGGTTAGGGTTGTTTGGCACGTCTAAATTTTAAATCGGGCATGGTTGATGCCTTATAGAACCTTCTGAGAGTGCCTAGTAACCCTACATGTAGTCCGTTCCTTCGCTTCATAAGCTCCGAATAGTAGTCCCTTCGCCGCGATCCATGAACTTCCGGACGCTAGAGAGGCTCCACAAGCCGAATGATCCATGCTTACTTAAAGTCTTCCTTTTCGAAGATGATTTACCTTGAAGAATCTTTAACCCAAGCTTACACTTCACTAAACAACTTATTAGAGAAGTGAACACCCTAATCTAAGTGGCTAGAATAGACGAGGATGATGAAGTAGGAATTTAGCTCTCTTTTGTTTTCAATTTCTCACACTAAAACATCACAAAACCAAAAGCTAGTAAGCTTTTCAAGGAGGAAGAAGAAGATGAAGTCTTTTGTGATGAATAAAAAAATTGTTGCTATGGTTACAAATACAACCCTTGAGTTATGAATGAGTGGCTTAACTCATGTAGAGAATAAACCTAGGGTGAAGGGTTTGGATTGGGTTAGAAATATCTAAGCAAAATATCTCAACAAAATATCTAAGCTAGAATCAAAATAAAGCTTCTAGAAGCTTCATGAAAAATCTAACCCAAATCAAACCCTAACTATGTTTAATCTCCACAAATCATGTTGCATTTGTAATCATAACTTGTTACAATATTATATATCACATATATAATATATATTTGTAACAAAAGAAAATAATACAATTAACATATATCGCATATATATTAATGTATTATCCGGTGAGAAAATGAATTAATAAAGCGAGCTTATATTAGATAATGTAATGTAATATATCACATATATAATTATACATTAAATCATCGAATCAACACTTGATCCGACAATCCGGCTATATCGCATATAACCGACTAATATAACATGTACCATTTCATCGAATCAACACTTGATCCGATGACCCGGCTATATCACATATACCCGGCCGATATCATATATCGCGAGAATAGAATACGGTATCTCATATCTTATTATCCTCGTTCCCGCACATATCACATATGTGCTCCTACTCCGTTTTGCCTGAGCTAAGAAACCTCTGTGTAGAACTCTAAAGAATCGTCAATACACCAGCAGTAGGTGATGATCATATCAAACACCCACAAGTTACAAGCGGTCAGCTAAACGTAACAGCCACCCAGGTATTGAGCGATCAGAAGATCAACAAGCAAGCCTGTACATTCTCCAGTGAATCCAATCAGTAACACTACCGTACAGTCCGGTCGCTTCGTCTGATATGTTGGATATCTAGTCTAGGGGTGGTAAACGCTAGACCCCAGTAACCGATAAGTCGTGTCGATGTGAGGCTTATAACAGGTCGAGAACCTACTGATAACACTTACCAGTAGTACTCTATATCAGCCCTGGCCGGGGACTTCCAGTTATAGCCAATCGAACACAGTACAACATCAACTCCCTATCCCGGGAGAGACTAATCCCCTCCTATCGCTCATTGCCTCCATATGATTCGGGACTATACCCAAAAGCCACCGTTTTGCATGCCCTCTTGGACGTGGTAAGGTGGAAATCAAAGCACAGTGGGAATCACACAAGACTCTATGACGATCTCGGGTCTACAGACTAACCTGTACCAGTGTCACCGGAGAACTGCCATCTGACGTGAGGTATAATACCATCTGGGAGTTCTCGGCGAGTCCGTTCAGTGTACCCAGTCTCCACTGAGCACCCGTACACCATCTCTGATGTCAAACACCAAGGGATATGGGATCATCCATCGCCCATCACATGGGTCAAGATGCGTATACGCTAGTTTACTCTGGTGTACCGATGCCCTGTCTCGATACACCCTCGACTAGGAACAGTTATAGGATGTACTCGTTGACTACCCTGGCCCCACTAGGATGATCTCATCGTAGTCCCAGTAGTCGAGTACATATCCTAAGGGCTTTATCAACATGTGAGAGAAAGACAGTAAACTAATACAAGTCAACATGTTAAGACAATGTGAAACCAAATAGCATACTATCATGTCTAGCAAGAAATTCCTCTCTATATATATCCAAGCATCCACTATAATATACATCATATGTACAACAATGGCCTCTAGGGCATATATATAACTAACAATTGTTGTGGTTTCAAATCCAACCATGGGTTAAGAATGATAAAGTTAACCCTTATAGAGAATAAACTAGAGGCTAAGGTTTGGGTTGGGTTAATAAATATCAACACTAAATATCTAAGCTAAAGACAAAATAAAGCTTCATGAAAAAGCTAACTCAAAAGCTAATCCAAATAAAAACCCTAACTTGTTTAAACTCCACAAAACATCTTGCATTTGCAACCCTAACTTGTTACAATATTATATATCATATATACAATATATTTTGTAACAAAAGAAAATAATACAATTAACATATATCGCATATACATCAATGTATTATCCAGTGAGAAAATGAATCAATAAAGCGAGCTTATATTAGTTAACGTAATGTAATATATCACATGTATAATTATACATTAAATTATCGAATCAACTCTTGATACGACAATCCGGCTATATTGCATATAACCGACTAATATAACATGTACCAACTCATCGAATCAACACTTGATCCGATGACCCGGCTATATCACATATACCCGGCCGATATCTAATATCGCGAGAATATAATACGGT
The DNA here is from genome assembly GCA_030015575.1 of Agapanthus africanus. NCBI lineage: Eukaryota > Viridiplantae > Streptophyta > Magnoliopsida > Asparagales > Amaryllidaceae > Agapanthus > Agapanthus africanus. The sequence continues at coordinate 215,521,829 of JASDDO010000029.1, forward strand.
ATCTCATATCGTATTATTGTCGGTCCCGCACATATCACATATGTGCTCTTACTCCGTTTTTCCTGAGCCAGGAAACCTCTGTGTAGGACTCTAAAGAATCGTCAATACGCCGGCAGCAGGTGATGATCATATCAAACACCCACAAGCTGCAAGCGGTCAGCTAAACGTAACAGCCACCCGTGTATTGAGTGTAGGGTTCCTAGGCACACTATAGAGGTCTCACAAGGCATCGAACATGCCAATTTAAAATTTTATGGGTGCCGAGAAACCCTAATACGGATCGTCGGCTAGATTTCTAGGCGAAACTATAAACTAGTTAACACTTTAACTAAAAGTTAGATGCTACAACCTTTGTAGATCCGGATATCCACTTCCTTAGCTCCACGTAGTCATCCTCTCGCTGTCCTTTTCGAATCCTAGACTCATTCGTCGACTTCATCGGGAAAACGAGCGGAATATGACGTCGGCTTCGTGTCAAAGACGATCTACGTCGAGGTTGCGCAAGTTCAAGCTCCAACTTCACCAAGTTGTGAAACTTGTGAAGAAAACACCCAAAACAACTTGGCAAGAGGTAGAGGGTGAAGAAATAGGAGGTGGGTTCACTTTAGAATTGGATTTCACTCACTTTTTCTCAAGTTGCCATTGATGGCATCTAGTTTTCTCTCTTGAAGAAGAAGGAGAAGATGAAGCTAGTTTATGATAAGTGTTATTATAAATTAAAAAAGAAATCAATACTTATCATAATCTAACCTTAGTTGAGTGTAGAGAATGGACCATGGTTACTTGGATGAGTTAGGGTTAAGCATGAAGACAAGAATGGTCACTAAGGTCAAAGCTTCATGAAGCTTCAACATAAAACAAATAAAGCCACCATTCTTATCTTAATCCATTTCAAATAAATAAATAAATAGATAAATGAATTTGCAAACCCTAATCAACACTTAACCATGGTTTAATTCTTTACACTTAACCATGAAAGCAAGTATCATCAAACATGATACAAACATGTGTACAAAAGTATATCACATATACAACTTGCGCATCAAGTGAGAAAATCCATTTAAAGTGAACCTATACTAGCTAATGCAAAGTAATATATCAAATATATAATTACACATTAAATCATTAAATCAACATTTGATTCAATGATCCGGTCATGTCGCACATAACCGACTAGTATTCAATGTATCGATTTATCGAATCAATGATTCGATAACTAGGTCATATCGAATATAACCAATCGAAACATATATCGCGAGAATGAAATGCGGTATCATATACACGCATTATTCTCGGTCCTGCACATATCTCATATGCGCTCCTATTTCGTTTCGCTTGAACCAGGAAACCTCTGTGTAGGACTCTAAAGACTCGTCAATACGCCGGTAGCAGATGATGATCATATCAAGCACCCACAAGCCGCAATCGGTCTGCTAAACGTAACGGCCATCCGGGTATCGAGCGATCAGAAGATCGACGAGCTAGCCCGCTCACACTCCTGTGAATCCAACCAGTAACACTTACCGTACAGTCCGGTCTATTCGTCTGATATGTCGCATATCAAGTCTAGGGGTGGTATACGTCAGACCCCAATAACCGATAAGTCGTGCCGATGTGAGGCTCATAACGGGTCGAGAAACTACTGGTAACACTTACCAGCAAATCTCTGATCAGCCCTGGCTAGGGACTTCCCTGTTACGGCCAATCGAGCACAGCGCAACATCAACCCCCAATACCGGGAGAGACGAAACCCCTCCTATCGCTCATTGCCTCCATGTGACTCGGGACTGTACCCAAAGACCACCGTTTTGCACGCCCTCATGGACGTGGTAAGGTGGAGATCAAAGCACAGTGGGAATCACACAAGACTCTATGACGATCTCGGGTCTACAGACTAACCTGTACAAGTGTCACCTGAGAACTGCCATCTGACGTGAGGTATAATACCATCTGGGAGTTCTCGGCGGGTCCGTCCAGTGTACCCAGTCTCCACTGAGCACCCGTACACCATCTCTGATGTCAAACACCAATGGATATGGGATCATCCATTGCCCATCTCATGGGTCGAGAAGCGTATACGCTAGTCTACACTGGTATATCGATGCCCCGTCTCGATACACCCACGACTAGGGACCATGAAGGATGTACTTATGGACTACCATGTCCCCACTAGTATGATCTGCATCACAGTCCAGGTAGTCAAGTACATATCCTAAGGGCTTTACCAACATGTAACTATAAGACAGTATAAAGAGACTAGTGTACATGTTAAGATAAAGAGTAACCAGATAGCATACTATCATATCGAGAAAGAAAGTCATCTCTATATATGTCCAAGCATCCAATATAATATACATCATCTGTACAATACTGGCCTCTAGGGCATACATACAACTAACAATCTCCCACTTGCACTAGGGCCAGCTGCTGTAGTATCGCATACCGAGCATCCCAAAGAGTCTCTCAAACTGTATCTGGGGAATGGCCTTCGTGAGTGGATCCGCGGTGTTGTTCTTCGTGTCAACCCTCCTGACCTCGATCTCCCGGCGATCAACTATCTCCCGGATCAGGTGATACCGCCTCAGAATATGCCTGGATCGCTGATGGGACCTGGGTTCCTTGGCCAAAGCCACCTCTCCATTGTTATCGCAATACAAAGGTATTGGATTCTCAATGGATGGAACCACACCAAGTTCAGTACTGAACTTCTTGATCTAAACAGCTTCTTTAGCAGCATCGTTGGCAGCGATGTATTCAGCCTCCATCGTCGAGTCTGCCACGGTTTCCTGCTTGGAACTCTTCCAGCTAACCGCCCCTCCGTAAAGGGTAAAGACAAAGCCCGACTGCGACTTAGAGTCGTCCTTATCACTCTGGAAGCTCGAATCGGTAAAGGACTCCACTTGGAGCTCTCCGTTACCATACACCAAGAACATATCTCTAGTCCTTCGCAAGTACTTGAGAATGCTCTTCACAGCTGTCCAGTGACTCTCTCCAGGATCAGCTTGATACCTGCTCACTACACTTAGTGAGTATGCTACATCGGGTCTGGTACATAGCATCGCATACATGATAGAGCCTACTGCCGAAGCATAGGGTATCCCTTGCATGCGAGCTCTCTCCAAATCAGTCTTGGGAGACATCTCTTTGGAGAGAGTGACTCCAGAGATCGTGGGCAAGTTCCCACGCTTGGACTCTTCCATACTAAACCTCTTTAGTATGGTGTCAATGTACCTGGATTGGGACAATCGCAAAATCCGTTTGGATCTATCTCTATAGATCCTAATTCCCAATATGCAGGAGGCATCACCAAGATCTTTCATCGAGAATCTTTGTGATAAGAAGAGCTTGACCGATTGCAGCATAGGAATATCATTTCCTATCAAGAGTATGTCGTCCACGTACAATACGAGGAAGACAACCTTACTCTCTGCCACCTTCTTGTAGATACAAGGTTCATCTGGATTTTTGACGAAATCAAACTCTTTGATAACGACGTCAAAGCAGATGTTCCAACTCCGCGATGCTTGCTTTAATCCATAAATGGATTTAAGCAGCTTGCACACCTTCCCGCTGCTCCCACTGTCTACGAAGCCCTCTGGCTGAGTCATGTACACGCACTCTTCTAAATCACCATTTAGAAAAGCGGTCTTAACATCCATTTGCCAGATTTCGTAGTCATGAAAGGCAGCAATGGCAAGCATGATTCGGATGGATTTAAGCATAGCCACTGGAGAAAAGGTTTCGTCATAGTCCACACCTGGTCTTTGACGAAAACCCTTTGCTACAAGTCTAGCTTTGAAAGTCTCCACTTTCCCATCTACACCAAATTTCTTCTTGAAGATCCACTTGCTCCCAATGGGTTTTACCCCTTCAGGAGCAACTTCCAAAGTCCATACTTTGTTGGTGTACATGGATTCCATCTCGGACCGCATAGCATCCAGCCATTTCACTGAGTCCCTACTCGTGATGGCCTGCTCGAAGCTAGTTGGGTCATCATCCTCCATGATGCAATCCTCGCTCCCACCGTCCATGATAAAACCGTAGTATCTCTCAGGTTGGCGAGGAACCCTACTAGATCGGCGGAGTGGCTGGGGTTCATAGGGAACTACGGAATCCTCTGGTTCCACCAGATCTTCTGTTGTAGCTTCTGCAGCTGGAACCTCTTCCAGTTCTACCTCATGACCACTAATCTCTTTTTCAAGAAATTCCTTTTCTAAAAAGGTGGCATGCCGAGAAACAAATACTCTTTGTTCCTCAGGGTGGTAGAAGATATACCCTTGAGAATTCTTGGGATATCCTACAAATTTGCATAGAACAGACCGTGCCTCGAGTTTGTCCGGATTTTGTCGTTTGACATAGGCTGGACAACCCCATATCTTAACATAGTTAAGACATGGTCTCTTCCCTTTCCATATCTCATATGGAGTGGTAGGCACAGATTTGGTGGGGACCATATTCAATAGATGTATGGCTGTCTCAAGCGCATACCTCCAGAAGGAAATAGGTAACTCAGCTGTGCTCATCATAGAGCGCACCATATCTAATAGGGTGCGGTTCCTCCGTTCTGATACACCGTTGTGCTGTGGTGTATATGGAGGAGTCAGCTGAGAGAGAATCCCATTCTCTTTTAGGAAGTCCAGGAATTCATTGCTCAAGTATTCACCTCCTCGATCAGATCGAAGGATTTTAATACTTTTTCCGGTTTGGTTTTCGACTTCTTGTTTATATTCTCTAAATTTCTCAAAAGCTTCAGACTTGTGTCTTATTAAGTACACATGTCCGTATCTTGAGAGATCGTCAGTGAATGTAATGAAGTACGAAGAACCATCCCTGGCATGTGTAGACATTGGACCGCATACATCACTATGTACTAGTCCTAAGAGTTCAGTAACTCTTTCTCCGTATCCCGTAAACGGAGTTTTGGTCATCTTGCCTTTGAGACATGACTGGCAAGTGTCATAAGATGAAAATTCGAATGGTTTCAAATACCCATCCTTATGCAACTTAGCCAGTCGTGTCACATTGATGTGACCCAGTCTACAATGCCACAAGAAGGATTCGTTCAGTTCAGAACTCTTCCTCTTGTGTGTGTTTGTTATGCTCAGAACTGTTGATTGGTTTAGAACATAAATGCCATTGCACAACGTGCCTGATCCAACCAACTTTTGGTTATGGAAAATGTTCATAACATTGTCCTGTAATACAAAATTATATCCCTCTTTACTCAACAAAGAAACCGATATAATGTTGCATATCAGGTTCGGCATGTAATAGCATTCGTTCAGAACCAATGTATTACCTGTTGGTAATACAAGGTGATATTCCCCGACAGTCTTAGCTGCAACAATTGCACCATTTCCAACTCTAATGTCTTTATCACCTTCTCCAAGTTCTCTACCTCTCCTAAGCCCATGTAACTGATTACATATATGGGATCCTGACCCGGTATCTAATACCCAGGACGTAGGGCAAATGGAGAAACAGTTCTCTGTAACGAACACACCCGAAGAAAATGCATCATCATGTACTTTCTTCATTCGGGTGGCATGGGAATCCTGGTATTCCCCTATATCCTGTTCAGTCCTATAACTCTTATAGGAAAGAACGGAACCAACATTCCCCAGCACAGTATAACATGCGGGTTCGGTCAATACATCCAAATTATTATCTTTATTAAGGCATGAAATGGTCGCTACCTGGAGAGAGAGAGAAGAAAAAACTTTAGCGTATGCTCGTGCAAGATCAGATTGGTTATTATCTTATCTAATCAGGATGGCTCCCACTGCTTTTTATCAAATCTTCCTTCAAACCCTAAAAGGAAAGACTAGCCGGGATTAATTACACACTACAAGTTCGCCAATCTTTCAGCCAGGCTAGTGTCGGTACTTTGAGGGAGGTCCCCCGTGCTTTCGCACGAACCTAATTAATGTAAACCTCGTTTTCCCAGAGGCGTAACCTCGTTAACACCTTTCTAGACACCTACTTGATCGGCTAATTGTAATGTGTAAAACTCTCCCAGGAGTAACTCTTACTCGCAGTGGGTATCGGGATCCAACTATCTCAAAGAAGGTATGCAATCTCATTGCAAATTTCAACACTTGAAATTCCCGATAATGCTTTTGCCCCTAGCGTGCTATGACCTTGACGAAAGCCAACAAACCACAGCCCGCTAGTCAAGTTCAACCCGTACATTTCTTGACTGAATTAAACCCACCCGCACGACCCTTGACGAAAGCCAACAAAGCCGTACGACTACCCTAATCCAGTCGCATCATATGCAGCAGATAAACAGCACATAGCTACCGCACACTACACCTTGACGAAAGCCAACAAATGTAGCACGAATACTATATGTAATTTATCTGAAATGACGGAGGGCTACGACAGGTTTTCTGAAAACCTATTGCGTAATGAACTTGATATCGTTGTAGAATCAAATGAAGTTTTAAAATGGAATGATTTTGAGGCTTTTCTAGTTTTGCTAAAGGGGTCACTCCCGGTGAAGGGATCGTCGGCCCTTTCCTCGTCGAATGAGGTGCGGGATATATCATATATATCACTGTGCAAAGCAAAAACTCTTAAAAGCAATCAAAGCCAAACCGAGTGTGTAGCATCTGCCAGTTATTGCTAAAGGAGTCACTCCCGGTGAAGGGATCTCCGTCCTTTCCTCATCGAATAAGGTGCAGGGTATATCATATATACCGCTATGCAAAGCAAGAACTGTAGCTACCTGTTTTGTTTAAAATCTGATTCCACAACATCTTAGGTTTCTTTTCTTTCATTAATCACATTAATGAAGTCCCATCATTTAAATACCTAAACATCACAGATAGATATGACGTACACTTATGCCATCCGCATTCGCCTCGATGTCCCCTCGTGCACCGTTAGGTTAGGTAACTAACGACAGAGCATGGCAGGGCTAGCGCGGGTGTAAAACATAAGTAACGTCTATATAATATATCATATATACTATATACGATATCCATCACAGAACATCTCATGATCACATCACATATATCGCAGCAGAAGAAACATATGAAACATTGGATATACTAGGACGTCCGTGTTTTCAATACGAGCCAGTATAAAACACGGATTCCACGGTCGTGATGAATAGCCAATCCCACACCCCTAGACCCCTACGAGAGCGGCAAGCAACCCTGCCAATTCTAGGGTTAGGAGACCCGGACTCGACTCCTCGAGTTGGTCTCCCACTGGACCCCAGAACCTGGTTACTTGTGCTCCCCTCCTTGGGTCTATCCTAATGCGGAAAAGTAAATAATATACAAAAGGTGACAACTTCCGCTACCTGGAAGTGCCCCAAATAAAAGAATATTACATACAAGTTTTTACATGAATGAAAATGAAAAACACTCATCTCACATAAAAACCCCCGGCTATTCGAACACGACGATCCAATATAACATATCCAGCAACACATAACATCACATGTCATCAACGTAAGTAAGTATGCATACCCCAATTGTCGTTGACGTATAGCAACGAAACCGGCGATATGAACATACTACACTTACGGTCACAGAAAAGAAAGTGTAAAACTACAACAATTGGAATCCGCAACCTCTTTAGACATTGCATGCCTAACAGATATAAATCCCGCATTTTAGTCTCATTATCGAAAACTCTTTTCAATATCATATGGGACTAAATTGCTAGATTTATAACATTCATTCAGTTATCTCATAACTACTTGTGAATTCCAATTATTGTATCACATTCCAGATAAACAGAAAATGTTAAACTTTCCGATCGAGCAGTCGAATACCCAAGTTTTCCCGATACAACTCAACACATGAAATAAGTCTAACAACATTCAGTTCGTGCCTCAGTACCAACGGTCCAGCCGTAGAAGGGTCAAGCCAACGCCTCACATGTGGCACGCCGTACTGCCCCAAACCCGAAGGTTCAAAGGGCAGTTCAAGACGGTCACATAATCGAGTTAAGGTTTGTTGTCTTCTAGAGGGTCCATCGCGTTACTTGCACTACTTAGAACGTCGTTAAACTACGGAAAAATCCAACACTTGGAAATTTCCCGACAGGGGAAAAGTTGGGTTTTTATATCTGGTCGAACTTTTTAACATATTCTAAAAATTATCCGGAAATACACAAAGACGAAATTTGATACCCCGATCGAAACACCGAATCCCCAAAGCAACCCCAGAAAATTCAACTCTTGAATAAATTTTAAAAATTCCCAGAAAATCCAACACCAGAAGGTATCAGTTACTGTGCAAAAATTATATAATAATTTAATAAAGCTGCCGCGGATCCGCCGCCTAAGGAGGCTTAGGCCGCGGATCCGCCGCGCTTTAGACTGTTCATAAAGAAATTTTTGCACCGTAATTCATATATTTCCCTGCTGAATTTTTTAGCAATTTTTAATCTGGAAAAATCCCAGAATTTAGAAAAAGTCCAGAGAGCATCTTAAAGTTAGGTTTTCGGGTTCGATCGGGTTTCAAATTGCGTCTAGACTTCGCTTAAGGCTCTAGCTAGGCTCTGATACCACTGTAGGGTTCCTAGGCACACTATAGAGGTCTCACAAGGCATCGAACATGCCAATTTAAAATTTTATGGGTGCCGAGAAACCCTAATACGGATCGTCGGCCAGATTTCTAGGCGAAACTATAAACTAGTTAACACTTTAACTAAAAGTTAGATGCTACAACCTTTGTAGATCCGGATATCCACTTCCTTAGCTCCACGTAGTCATCCTCTCACTGTCCTTTTCGAATCCTAGACTCATTCGTCGGCTTCATCGGGAAAACGAGCGGAATATGTCGTCGGCTTCATGTCAAAGACGATCTACGTCGAGGTTGCGCAAGTTCAAGCTCCAACTTGTGAAGAAAACACCCAAAACAACTTGGCAAGAGGTAGAGGGTGAAGAAATAGGTGGTGGGTTCACTTTAGAATTGGATTTCACTCACTTTTTCTCAAGTTGCCATTGATGGCATCTAGTTTTCTCTCTTGAAGAAGAAGGAGAAGATGAAGCTAGTTTATGATAAGTGTTATTATAAATTAAAAAAGAAATCAATACTTATCATAATCTAACCTTAGTTGAGTGTAGAGAATGGACCATGGTTACTTGGATGAGTTAGGGTTAAGCATGAAGACAAGAATGGTCACTAAGGTCAAAGATTCATGAAGCTTCAACATAAAACAAATAAAGCCACCATTCTTATCTTAATCCATTTCAAATAAATAAATAAATAGATAAATGAATTTGCAAACCCTAATCAACACTTAACCATGGTTTAATTCTTTACACTTAACCATGAAAGCAAGTATCATCAAACATGATACAAACATGTGTACAAAAGTATATCACATATACAACTTGCACATCAAGTGAGAAAATCCATTTAAAGTGAACCTATACTAGCTAATGCAAAGTAATATATCAAATATATAATTACACATTAAATCATTAAATCAACATTTGATTCAATGATCCGGTCATGTCGCACATAACCGACTAGTATTCAATGTATCGATTTATCGAATCAATGATTCGATAACTAGGTCATATCGAATATAACCAATCGAAACATATATCGCGAGAATGAAATGCGGTATCACATACACGCATTATTCTCAGTCCTGCACATATCTCATATGCGCTCCTATTTCGTTTCGCTTGAACCAGGAAACCTCTATGTAGGACTCTAAAGACTCGTCAATACGCCGGTAGCAGATGATGATCATATCAAGCACCCACAAGCCGCAAGCGGTCTGCTAAACGTAACGGCCATCCGGGTATCGAGCGATCAGAAGATCGACGAGCTAGCCCGCTCACACTCCTGTGAATCCAACCAGTAACACTTACCGTACAGTCCGGTCTATTCGTCTGAAATGTCGCATATCAAGTCTAGGGGTGGTATACGTCAGACCCCAATAACCGATAAGTCGTGCCGATGTGAGGCTCATAATGGGTCGAGAAACTACTGGTAACACTTACCAGCAAATCTCTGATCAGCCCTAGCCAGGGACTTCCCTGTTACGGCCAATCGAGCACAGCGCAACATCAACCCCCAATACCGGGAGAGACGAAACTCCTCCTATCGCTCATTGCCTCCATGTGACTCGGGACTGTACCCAAAGACCATCGTTTTGCACGCCCTCATGGATGTGGTAAGGTGGAGATCAAAGCACAGTGGGAATCACACAAGACTCTATGACGATCTCGGGTCTACAGACTAACCTGTACAAGTGTCACCTGAGAACTGCCATCTGACGTGAGGTATAATACCTTCTGGGAGTTCTCGGCGGGTCCGTCCAGTGTACCCAGTCTCCACTGAGCACCCGTACACCATCTCTGATGTCAAACACCAATGGATATGGGATCATCCATTGCCCATCTCATGGGTCGAGAAGCGTATACGCTAGTCTACACTGGTATATCGATGCCCCGTCTCGATACACCCACGACTAGGGACCATGAAGGATGTACTTATGGACTACCATGTCCCCACTAGTATGATCTGCATCACAGTCCAGGTAGTCAAGTACATATCCTAAGGGCTTTACCAACATGTAACTATAAGACAGTATAAAGAGACTAGTGTACATGTTAAGATAAAGAGTAACCAGATAGCATACTATCATATCGAGCAAGAAAGTCATCTCTATATATGTCCAAGCATCCAATATAATATACATCATCTGTACAATACTGGCCTCTAGGGCATACATACAACTAACATTGAGTAATCAGAAGATCAACAAGCAAGCATGTACATTCTCCTGCAAATCCAATCAGTAACACTCCCGTACAGTCCGATCTCTTCGTGTGATATGTTGCATATCTAGTCTAGGGGTGGTAAACGTCAGACCCCAGTAACTGATAAGTCATGTCGATGTAAGGCTCATAACGGGTCGAGAAACTACTGATAACTCTTACCAGTAAATCTCCATATCAGCCCTGGCCAGGGACTTCCAGTTATAGCCAATCGAACACAGCGCAACATCAACTCCCAATACCGAGGGAGACGAAACCCCTCCTATCGCTCATTGCCTCCATGTGATTTGGGACTGTACCCAAAAGCCACCGTTTTGCACGCCCTCTTGGACATGGTAAGGTGGAAATCAAAGCACAGTGGGAATCACACAAGACTCTATGACGATCTCGGGTCTACAGACTAACCTGTACCAGTGTCACAGGAGAACTACTATCTGACGATAGGTATAATACCATCCAGGAGTTCTCGGCGAGTCCGTTCAGTGTACCCAGTCTCCACTGAGCACCCGTACACCATCTTTGATGTCCAACACCAATGGATATGGAATCATCCATCGCCCATCATATGGGTCAAGATGCGTGTACGCTAGTCTACTCTGGAGTATCGATGCCCTGTCTCGATACACCCTCGACTAGGAACAGTTATAGGATGTACTCGTTGACTACCCTGGCTCCACTAGTATGATCTCATTATAGTTCTAGTAGTCGAGTACATATCCTAAGGGCTTTATCAACACGTGATCACAAAACAGTATTTGTTAACATGTTAAGATAAAGTGAAACCAGATAGCATACTATCATATCGAGCAAGAAAGTCCTCTCTCTATATATCCAAGCATCCACTATAATATACATCATATGTACAACAATGGCCTCTATGGCATATATATAACTAACAATCTCCCACTTGCACTAAGGCCAGCAGTTGTAGTATCTCATACCCAACATCCCGAAGAGTCTCTCAAATTGTATTTGAGGAATGGCCTTTGTCAGTGGATCCGCAGTGTTGTCCTTCGTATCAACTCTTTTGACCTCGATCTCCCGGCGATCAACTATCTCCCGGATCAGGTGATACCGCCTCAGAATATGTCTGGACTTTTGATGGGACCTGGGTTCCATGGCCAAAGCCACAGCTCCATTGTTATCACAATACAGAGGTATTGGATACTCAATGGACGGAACCACACCAAGTTCAGTGATGAACTTCTTTATCCAGACAGCCTTTGGCAGCATCGTTGGCAGTGATGTATTCAGCCTCCATCGTCGAGTCTGCCACGGTTTCCTGTTTGGAACTCTTCCAACACACCGCCCCTCCATTGAGGGTAAAGAAAAATCCAGAGTGCGACTTAGAGTCGTCCTTATCACTCTGGAAGCTCGAATCGGTAAAGGACTCCACCTGGAGTTCTCCGTTACCATACACCAAGAACATCTCTTTTGTCCTTCTCAAGTACTTGAGAATGTTCTTCACCACTATCGAGTGATTCTCTCCAGGATCTGCTTGATACCTACTCACTATACTTAGTGAGTATGCTATATCGGATCTGGTACATAGCATCGCGTATATGATAGAGCCTACTGCCGAAGCATAGGGTATCCCTTGCATGCGAGCTCTCTCCAAATCAGTCTTGGGAGACATCTCTTTGGAGAGAGTGAGTCCAGAGATCGTGGGTAAGTTCCCACGCTTGGATTCTTCCATACTAAACCTCTTTAGTATGGTGTCAATGTACCTGGATTGGGACAATCTCAGTATCCGTTTTGATTTATCTCTATAGATCTTAATTCCCAAAATGCAGGAGGCCTCACCTAGATCTTTCATTGAGAATCTATGTGATAAGAAGAGCTTGACCGAGTGCAGCATAGGAATATCATTTCCTATCAAGAGTATGTCATCCACGTACAATACGAGGAAGATGTAAGTGCACGGCGGCGCCCCGGCCGTCAATCCGACGGCCAAATGCGGAAGCGGTGATAAACTTTAATTTTTTACTTGAACTGGAAAACCGCCGCGCACTAATACCCGGATCGAACCATTAATTAGTCCTAGCTAACTACAAGAAAAGGAAGAGAGATATACCGACAGATCCGAGTCCTCCGGTCTTCTCGTCGTCGTCCCGATCTCCTGTGGAATGTCCCGTCTCCTCCTCGTCGCCGGAAGTGCACCACATCGCCTACTTCTTTTACGGGCTCCCACCTCAATGCCGAGGCAACTCGGGCACGAAGCTGGCTAGTCGACGTGCCCAAGATTTGCTGTAGAATATAATGTGGATTACATGTCTCATTTGGGATTATGGAGTTGCCTTTTTGTGGAGGAATTGAAGTGAACTTTTGGAGAGGGAGTTGTAGGGATTTTTCAAAGCTCTAGATACAAAAATCCCACCTCATGAAATGAATCCAATCCATTCTCAAGGAATGGCCGGCCCCCCCCCATGTGTGATTGGAGAGAGATAGAACAAAGACAAGGGGGTGGGTGGAAAGTGAGTGATGATGAAAAGTCAAATGATCACCACAAAAACCCAACACTCAACACAACCATCATCTCATGCATGATGGCTCCAAAAAGGTCAAGCCATCATGAGCATAGAAAGTCAAGGGATGGGCTCCATCATGAAACCATCATGATAAAACAAAAAGCAAAGACCCCCTCCACAAATGCTTATTTGCAACAATGCAAATAAGCCCTCCTCCACCAATCTTCGGCCAATGAACGATACAAAGGAAATCGGCCGAAACGGAAAGCAAACTGGCAACTCCAGAAAACTGGTCCCGTAATAAATTACAGGAAAACCCCGATACTGTGCATACACACCCGCATTTGTATTCCGACCGAAATACAAATGCAATGAGACAAAATCTACACTGTACTATACTAGGATCCGGCTTAAACCAAAGCCGGCTAGTAATATCCGTTCGATCCTGATCCGTGCAATACCGCACGTATCTGATCGAACCCTGCCATATATCCATACGGCCTGTAGTACAAACTGTCTGATCCTGATCCGTGCAATACCGCACGTATCTGATCGGACCTTGCCATATCTCCATACGGCCTCTACAACTTTTCGCCCGAAAGCTGAGTAACAGAATGTAGGGGACTCTAAAGACTCGTCAACATCTTGGTTATGGATTTAACCACTAGCACGTCAGAGGTATAAGCCAATACGTAACGGGCTACCAGGTATTAACTAAAAGGGACGTCTGTGAGCGAACTCAGCCTGACAACCCTACTGAGCCTGTCAGTGACAATATCCGTACAGTCCGGTCCGTTCGTCTATGAGTATCGCATGGCGGGCCTAGGGGGTTGGTAAAAGTCAGACCCCCAAAAGCGGTACAAGTCGTGTCGGAGTGTAGCCCAGAACACCCTGAGATACTACTGGAATACCTACCAGTAAATCTCCTTGCCTCGGCCGAGGGCTTCGTGTAATGGCTCTCCTAGACACAGCGCGACCTCACCCCCAATACCGGGAGAGACGAACCCCTGAAGATACACTCACTGCCTCCATGTGGCTCGGGACTGTACCCAACTAAAACCTGTTTGCACGACTCCTTTGAGCCGTGGTAGGGTAGTAATCAAGTACAGTGGGAACTCACACGAGACAAATGACGATCCCCAGGTCGATGAACTAACCTGCACACATGTCACCAGGGAACTGCCATCTGACGTCTGGTATATGACCAACTAGCATGTTCCCGGCGAGTCCTGTCCGGTGTACTCATAACCCAATGAGCACCTGTATACATCTTAGGTGATCCAACTGACACCAGTGGCTTGTGAGACCGGCCACCGCCCCTCGTCGGGGTCTCGACTGTATACACTAGTCTACTCTGGAGTATCGATGCCCTGTCTCGAAACTCACACGACTAGGGACCATTTAAGGATATGCTTATAGACCCCAGCTCCCACTTATATGATCGCCCTCATACTGCTGGTGGTCAAGCAAGAATCCTAGGGGCTCTATCAACGTGTAATAGCGACTTGTCAGGTCACTTAAAGCAGTACACGATGATAAAGGTAAACCAGATAGCATACTATCATCTCGAGTGAGACTGTCCTACCGGGATAGGTCCTCCATCAATCATTGCAATCACGTACCTGTGACCTAATAATTGACTATGAGGGCACTATCTCCAACAATCTCCCACTTGCACTCAAGGCTAATTATTGCGATGTCGTATACTCACAGCCCGTGTGATACCGAACACCCAACTCCTGTACTGGTTAGTCTCACAAAGCTCGTTTGCGAAACTATTGCGTTCGAGGAATAGCCTTAGTGAGTGGATCCGCTTTGTTGTCTCTTTCCATGTCTCTCTATATCTCAAGTTCGCGGAGAAACCCATCTCCCGAAATGAGCAATATCTGTCTTAGAATATGTCTGGATGTCTGATGGGACTTAGTTCATAAATGAACTCCAAATCCAAACTTCTTAGACTGTATCGTCAACTGAACTTAATCAGTATCCTGCGCCATGCCTCCCTCAGTATTGCCTTGGACCACCTGTCTAAAATACTGCCCCTCATCAGAAGGAAAACTATAGCTCTGACAACCTCCTTGTCGTCCATGTCACCTTGGAAGCCTGGAATGATAACTGTTTCCCGAATGAGGCTGTCGTTATCATATCCCTAGAACATCCACTTATGTTCTAAAACTGCTTCCGACTGTTTCTCCAGGATTGGATCAATATCAACTTATTGCATCTAGTGCAAGAACAATATCTGGTGTGGTACTTGACATCTCATGATTGACTCAATTGCCTGAGCAAGTGATCTGCCAATCATGCACATCCCTCTCCCCTTTAGTCTGTAAGACACCTTTAGAGAGGGTGACTCCATCTTCTGCAGGTACACTACCGTGCATGGAGTCGTCCATTCTAAATACCCTTAGAATGCTGTCTAAGTACCCAGATTGGGAGACTACCCAAATCTAGATCTAGAACTATAGATCTAGTAACCAGTATGTCTGATATAAAATCCATTTCCTTTGTGGAGAAACCACTGTGTGACGACCAAAATATAACCGATTGTAGTATAGGAGTTTCTTTTCCTACTCTGTGTATGTCATCCAAATACCAGGATATCACACCCTACTACCTTCTCAACAGATCCATCCCCTATTCTGATGAAGTCAAACCTATGACTGTCACGTCAGAAATAGATGATCTATCTCCGCTACATCTGCTTTAGTCTATAAATAGACATAAGCTACTTGTCCACCAATGCTTCCGCTGCTCCCACTGATTACGACAACCCTCTGGCAGAGTCATATAGACGTCCACTTCTAAAACTAGTTTAGAACGACGCTATACTCATCCTCCCGCCGGGTCTCGCAGCCTGGAACAACAGCAATGGTAATTGTGGGTAAACAAGAACTTCCCTGTCACCGTCCTTGAGGCTACCGTAGTACCTCTCGGGTGCCTGAAGTTACCCACCGTATCTGCGGAGTGGCCAATGGAATGTCAATCCAGATTGAATCTTTAAGTTCCTTATCAAATCTTCAGTAATCGTTTGTGGTTCTGGAATCACTTCCAGTTCTACCATACTCCCACTACTGTTTTCTGAAAAAATCCATTTTTAATAAAACTGTGGCGAGTCTAGAACAATATAGCTATTGTTCATCCAGATGGTAGAAAGTCAACCCTCGTCATAGCCTGGGTCAACCCACAAACAGCCATTACAGAAACGTGCCTTGAGTTGTCCAGTGTCTGGTTTTAATCATAAACCGGACAACTCCCCGTACCTTAACATCGTTAAGATATGAACTGTTCTATATCCAATATAGAACCAGAGGCACTGATTTAACTGAACCAGATCCAAATCATGCAACTGTCTCCAGTGCATGTCAACTAAATGGAAGGAGGCCTTATCAGCGTTACTCAACTTAGGAATGCTTCCAATTATGAGTAACCTGAAGGAGAAGCAAGATCTCTTTATCATTACTATCAACTGAATACCATAGACAAGTATCTACATCTTCGATCTCTTTGAAGAATCCCGATACTTGCTATACCTGGTTCTCTACTCTATTCAAATACCTATAACTTCTCAAAATTCGGACTCTGTGTTTCCACGAAACACCTGTCTAAAAACTAGAGAAGTCATAAGTAAACCGAATATAGTACGAGGACCTATCCCTCTGTCCTGATGGATCCTGGACAACATACAATACTCTGTATAAGTCCCTTGAGTCTGATAACTCATTCACTGTGTGTCATAAGTTGAAAACTGTACTTATGGTTAAGAAGAATTACACCGCTGTTTAATGCTCCTTACCTAACCATCCACTGATATAGGTAAATGTCATCGACATAATATCAAAAAGGTATATCTCACTCTATGAAAATAGACGTACAGATTATCAATTTGAAATTGGTGCATAACAGCGGATATTCAAAACCAAATATTTGCCGACCGGCAAACTACCCAGGTGATTTCCTCAAATATCACCGATTGTAACGAATCCCGATATAATGAGGATGATCACCCAATTCCCAATAACCTACTCCCACTCATCATCTGTAAAACCATACAGATGTGAGAATCATACCTGGTAAATACATACCCTGGAGCAAGTGTCTAATCGGGAAATCAGTTTTCCTTTAACAGTACACAGTGAAACTGAAACATCGAAATGTTTCGATGGGGTATCCTGGTATTCCTAGTAATGCCTCTTCCAGATTCACGACTGTAACCATATAATTCTTTGCCACCTCTCCAAATCCCTTCATATGTCTTTAATCTTTACCTTCTGCACACCCCTTTAGGCCAAATGGTTTTCTTCCTTCCCTACCGTTCAGCACCAGCCTATGGTTTGGAAGAAGACTATCCAATAAGCATAATGGGTGTACTGTCCCAATCCTAGGAACACTCGCAATGAGAGAGGGTGAAGATAAAAGACAACCGAATAAACCTTATTCCTATTTCTCCTGGACCAGAATCCATCCTCGAACTGGAACAAGTTCCTTTCGAGTTCGTATATAACCATACGATGGAGTATCCAATAAACTGTGGATCTTCGTAGTGATACGGAGTGTCCTGGAGAAATACAAAGGTGATTTTAGGATTGGCGAAGGAATACTTGGTTTGGTCGTGAATATCTGTTGCAATTTACTTTGCCCTCTTACTAATCCCTTAGTTTGTCTGAACTTAATACCTTCTGTACACCATCGTTAGGCTAATTGGTTTTCTTCATTCCCTACCGGTCGGCACCTGCCTATGGTTTGGAAGAAGACTATCCAATTTGCGTAATAGGTGTACTATCTCCTAAACCAAGGAGTACTCACAACTTGAGAGAAGGTAAAAGGAAAAGACAACTGAATAACCTATCCGTTTTCTCCAGAACCGGAAACCATCCTCGAATAAATCCCTTCGAGTTCGTATCTAACCATACGATGGTTTTGTCCAATGGAAGTGGACGTTCGTAGTAATACGGGGTGTCCTGGAGAAAAGGGTAAAAGTAGGAGTGGCAATGAGGTCTGCAACTCTGACAATCCAAAAGCCAGTGTTAAGAAGGTTTGGTCAACTTGGTCACTGAGTCATAGTCTTAGGGTCGGGTCAATGGTCGCTACCAAAGAGAGAGAGAAAAGAAACACTCAGCGTGCACTCTAACCTAGATCAGAATGGTTACCAATTTATCTAATCTGGAAACCTCCCACTGTACCGTCAAATTCTCCTCCAAACCTGAAAGAAGAATTAGTCGGGATCACCCGAGGAGTAAACTAACTCATCAGTGGGAATCGGGATCCAACTATCATCGCATGATAACGTGACGGAATCCGCTCACATCATCATACTCCAGATGGTATGCGCATATCTGGCAAGTTTCAGTTCTTTTGAAACTCCCGATGTGATTTTTGCCCCATGCTCTTATGACCTTGACTAAGGCCAACAAATCATAAGTCACATGTCAAGTTCTACCCGTCATTGTCCAGGTTGATTTGAACCCACCCGTACAAGCCCTTGACTAGGGCCAACAAGGCTATACGACTGTCCCAAACCAACGCATCTATCTATGCTGCATATGAATACCCAACAGCTACCAAACACTGTGCCTTGACTATGGCCAACAAACACAGCTTGAATACTATTGACTATCCATATGAAACGACGGAGGGCTACGAATGGTTTCTGGCGAAAACCTTTAACGTAAAGAACTTGATATCGTTGAAGGAACTGATAGCTTTTTGAAAATATAGTGACGAAAACCGTTGCTAAAGAGGTCACTCCCGGTGAAGGGATCTCGGCTCTTTCCCCGTAGAATGAGGTGAAGGATATTCCAACTGAATACCGCGATGCAAAGCAAAAGTAATCGGCTATAGTGAAGTCATTGCCCTGACGCAAACTTTTTGTCCAAGGGGTCACTCCCGGTGAAGGGATCTCGGCCCTTGCCTCGTCGACTGAGGAGCAGGATATTCTAAATGAATACCGCGATGCAAAACAAAAGTGAACGTCCTTGCAATAACAGCTTTTTGAAAAGTGATCCAACAACATCAGATTAGGTTTGTTTTTAAACTTGCATTGATCCGAATCAACGCAGTCCCATCAATTGATCACACCAAAAAGAACGAAAATATACTGACGTACGTATATGCCATCCGCATTCGCCACTGGGTCCCGTCATTAACCGTTAGGTTAGCTAACTAACGACAGAGCGGGGACTGGACTAGCGCGGATGTAAAACATATACAACATCTACTAATATATATACCAATATATTATATTTCGCTCAAGGCGTGAAAGAAATGCAACATCACAGAGAATGAACAGCATCACAGAAACAATACAGATATCTGGGATCCCCGGGTTTCACAGAGCCGCTGAAACCCGACGTTCCCCTGGTCTGTAAGTCCATATTGCGACCCCCGGTGCTTACGGGGAGGCGGAAACGGTATAAAAAACGAATTTTTATCGCAAGAGGCAACATGGACTAAACTTGGTCGGGATCGTTGTCTAAACTAAAACTTAGCATTCTAGCTAAAGAGAGTTAGCTACTATGGAAGATGGTTATACCTAAACTTGAACTCCTTCTTCTTCAAACCTTGTAGAGGTTGATGGTTCTCTTTTCGTCGCCTTCTCCCGTCGAAGAAGGATCCACCTCGAAGGCTCGACCTTTGGGCTCTTTCTCGTACTTGGAGTGAACTAGAATCGCCGGCTTGCTAGACCCTTGATCCTAGAGTGAGTAGAGAGTGTCTAAGGGTTGCTTTTGTTTTTCAAGAGAAGGATTCTCAACTCATGAGAAGGTTTCTCTTGACTAGAGGAAGAAGAAGATGAAGTGAAGAGAGAGAATGAGAATGATAGAATGAGCTATGTTTTTTCTTTCTTGCAACCATAATGCAAAAGAAAAGAATTATCTAATAATAATAATTGAAAATGAGAATAGTTGATGGCAATTTGGAATGACCACAACCATGCTTCATTTAAAAATGTAAGCATAAATCAAGGAAGACTTTTGAAGCATGATGGTGGTCAACTTTCAACCATGGTCAACAAGTCAACCATGGTCAACAAGTCAACAAAATCAACCATAACAAAATTCTCATTTAATTACTATTATAAATAGATAATCCATAAATCCATTAGGGTTTGGAAAAAGATAACTGTCAACTGTGCATACGCACCCGTTCCGAAACCCTAATGAAATACCTCATCCTCCGCCTCAAGCAACTGTGCATACACACCTGCATTCTCGTTCCGAGGAACAAGAATACCAAGATATAAAAGCAACCCCAAATATATATACCAGTATCTGGCTCAAACCAGAGCCTGCCAGTATAATCCGTCCGGACTCCAAACGTGCACAAGTGCGCGGATGAGAACGAACCCTGTCGCAAAACCATGCGACCTCTACTCTGTTTTGCCCAGAGGCGAATACCCTCTGTGTGGGACTCTAAAGACTCGACACTACGCTGGCAGTGGGTTTAACCACAGACCGCAAGCGGCACTAGCTGTGCGTAACGGTCCCCAGGTAGATGCCGACAAGAAGGCTGACGAGGTGAAACCCCATCTGTACTCCTACTGAGTCTGAATGTGACAGTCTCCGTACAGTCCGGTCTGTTCGTCTGATACATCGCATGGCGGGCCTAGGGGGTGGTAATCGTCAGTCCCCCAATAGCGGTACAAGTCGTGCCGGAGTGAAGCCCAAAACACCCTGAGATAACACTGGAAACCTACCAGTATATCTCGTTTGCCCTGGCCAGGGACTACTCGTGTAATGGCTCTCCTAGACACAGCGCGATGTCAACCCCCAATACCGGGAGAGACGAATCCTGTCTAACCGTCACTGCCTCCAAGTGCTTCGGGACTGCACCCAACCACCACCTGTTTGCACGACTCCTTTGAGCCGTGGTAGGGTAGTGATCAAAGTGCAGTGGGAACACACTTGAGGCGAAGTGCCAGTGTCAAGTCAGCGGACTAAGCTGTACTCATGTCACCTGGGAACTGATAACTGACGATAGGTATAATACCAACCTGTCAGTTCCCGACGAGTCCTGTCCAGTGTACTCGTAACCCAACGAGCACCCGTATACTATCTCCAGTACGACGTACTGATGGCTGTGGGACAGACCATCTCCCTCACTGGGATGAGAAGCGCATACGCTAGTCTACTCCGGAGTATCGATGCCCTGTCTCGATAGTCCTGCGACTAGGGACCTGTATAAGGATGTGCTTATAGATTACCCAGCCCCCACTAGTGTGACTGCCATCACAACGCTGGTAATCAAGCAAAGATCCTAAGGGCTCCACTAATGCGTATAAGTGATATACTGAAATAAACACAAGTACACATTGAAGTAGAAACAAACCAAGTAGCATACTACTATTTTGAGCAAGATTGTATATACAAGGTGAATATCCCAAGCATCCATTAAGTAATATACAAACTAGTATGATACAGTAATGGCCTCTAGGGCATATACACTAACAATCTCCCACTTGCACTAAGGCCATGTACTGGCGTATCGAAGACCTATCATCTCGATCAGCCGCTCAAACTGAGTCTGGGGTAGGGCCTTGGTGAATGGATCTGCAGTGTTCTCTTCTGAAGCAACCCTCCGAACCTCGATCTCCTTGCGATCCACGATCTCCCTGATCAGGTGATACCGCCTCAAGATGTGCCTGGATCTCTGATGGGACCTGGGTTCCTTCGCTAAAGCTATAGCCCCGTTGTTGTCGCAATACAGAGGTATTGGGTCAACAATGGACGGAACCACCTGAAGTTCTTTCAAGAACTTCCTTATCCAGACAGCTTCTTTTGCGGCATCAGATGCAGCGATGTATTCCGCTTCCATCGTCGAGTCTGCAACGGTTTCCTGTTTGGAACTCTTCCAACACACCGCCCCTCCATTGAGGGTGAAGACAAAACCCGACATGGACTTGGAATCATCCTTGTCACTCTGGAAGCTGGAGTCAGCAAAGGCCTCGATCTGGAGGTCTTTTCCGCCATACACCAAGAACATCTCCTTAGTCCTCCTCAGGTACTTGAGAATGTTCTTTACTGCTATCCAGTGTTTCTCCCCAGGGTTAGACTGATACCGGCTTACCACACTCAGTGCATAAGCTACATCCGGTCTGGTACACAACATCGCATACATTATAGAGCCTACCGCAGAAGCGTAGGGTATAATAGACATGCGATCCCTCTCCAAATCAGTCTTGGGAGACATCTCTTTAGAGAGGGTGATCCCGTGACAAGCCGGTAGGTTACCGCGCTTGGAATCTTCCATACTGAATCTTTTCACTATGGTGTCGATGTACCTGGACTGAGAAAGTCCCAATATCCTCTTGGATCTATCACGATGGATCCGGATCCCCAGGATGTATGAGGCATCACCCAGGTCTTTCATGGAGAACCTTTGTGACAAGAACCCCTTGACAGATTGTAGCATAGGAATGTCATTTCCTATCAAGAGAATGTCATCCACGTATAAAACGAGGAATACTACAGTTCTCGCTACAAATCTACTATAGATGCATGGTTCATCTGGATTTTTGATAAAGCCAAATTCTTTGACTGTCTCATCAAAACAGATGTTCCAACTCCGCGATGCCTGCTTTAGTCCATAGATGGACTTAAGCAACTTGCACACCTTTCCGCTGCTCCCACTCTGAATGAAACCCTCTGGCTGATCCATATAGACACACTCCTCTAAATTTCCATTTAGAAAAGCTGTCTTTACGTCCATTTGCCAGATCTCATAATCGTGGAAGGCAGCAATGGCAAGAAGGATCCGAATGGATTTCAGCATGGCTACCGGAGAAAAGGTTTCGTCGTAGTCCAAGCCAGGTCTTTGACGAAAACCCTTTGCTACCAGCCTAGCTTTATAGGTCTCAACCTGTCCATCTACACCAATCTTCCTTTTGAAGATCCACTTGCATCCTACGGGTTTTACCCCGTCTGGAGCAATGTCCAACGTCCATACTTTGTTGGTGTACATGGACTCCATTTCGGTCCGCATTGCATCCAGCCATTTCACTGAGTCAACGCTCTGAACGGCCTGCTGGAAGCTAGTAGGCTCATCATAATCTATGATGCAATCCTCTCTATCCCCGTCTATGAGAAAACCGCAGTATCTCTCGGGCGGATGAGACTGCCTACTACTCCTGCGGAGCGGCGTAGGAATGTCCTGTTCTGTTGAACCCTCTGGTTCCACTAACCTTTCAGTAATAGTCTGTGGTTCTGGAATTTCTTCCAGTTCTACTGCGCTCCCACTAATCTCCTTTTCCAAGAACTGGTGTTCTAGAAAGTGGGCATTACGAGAAACAAGGACTTTTTGTTCCTCTGCGTAGTAGAAAAGATACCCCCTAGTGTTCTTTGGGTATCCCACAAACTTGCACAGTACTGAGCGTGCCTCGAGCTTGTCCGCATGCTGCTTTTTGACAAAAGCCGGACATCCCCAGACCTTCAGATATTGAAGATAGGGTTTCTTCCCACTCCACATTTCATATGGTGTGGAAGGCACAGTCTTAGTCGGAACTCGGTTCAAAAGGTACGCAGCTGATTCTAGCGCATACCCCCAGAATGATCGCGGTAACTCAGCGTTACTCATCATGGACCGCACCATATCCAATAGGGTGCGGTTCCGTCTCTCCGATACACCGTTATGTTGCGGGGTGTAAGGAGGAGTAAGCTGAGAGAGAATTCCGTTCTCTTTTAAATAGTCCAGGAATTCGGCACTTAAGTATTCTCCACCTCGATCCGATCTTAGAATCTTAATACTTTTGCCGGTCTGTTTCTCTACTTCATTCTTATACTCCTGGAATTTTCCAAAGGCCTCGGACTTATGTTTCATTAAGAAGACATAACCGTACCTTGAGAAGTCATCCGTAAAAGTAATGAAGTAAGAATGTCCGCTTCGGGCATGTGTAGACATTGGACCGCACACGTCACTGTGTACGAGTCCCAAGAGCTCGCTCGCTCTTACTCCATGTCCAGTAAACGGAGTCTTTGTCATCTTTCCCTTGAGACAGGATTGACAAGTGGCATACGATTGATATTCGAACGCATTCAAATACCCTTCTGTATGTAACTTCGTCAACCTTCTCTCATTGATGTGACCCAATCTACAATGCCATAAGAAAGTCTGATTTATTTCTGGAGACTTTCTTTTGTGTGTATTCTGGACGTTGAAAACCTGTGGTTGGTTTAACACGTATATACCATTACTCAGAGTACCTGACCCAATCAATACTTGATTAAGGTGAATGTTTACAACATTACTTACAAACGCAAATTCATAACCTTCTTTAGAAACTAAAGATACAGAAATGATATTACAAGTTGCGTTGGGTACAAAAAAGCAATTACGCAAAACCAAAACATGTCCATCTGACATTCCCAGGTGATAGTCCCCCACGGCTTTAGCATCCATGCTAGCTCCGTTCGCAACTCTGAGGGTCATGTCACCTGCCTTCAAATCCCTACGGTTTCTCAACGCCTGCAAAGAATTACAGATATGAGATCCTGATCCGGTATCCAATACCCAGGAAGTAGAGTTTATTGAAAGACAGTTTTCAATAACATACACACCTGAAGCTGAAGCTGCAACCTGCTTCAATTCCTGTGTTCTGGCCTTCCAGGCCCTGCAATCATTCTTCCAGTGTCCTTTCTTATGACAAAAGAAGCATTCTTCCTTATCCACAAGCTTCCCCGCTATCTTTGTTGCTTTACCTTTTCCCTTCGTATCCACTTTACTAACACCGCCCCTTGGTTTGGCGGGGGCCTTCTTCTTCTTTCCCTTGGTTTTCGCCTTGGACCTAGAAGAAGATGATCCTCCTACAAACAAAGTGGATGTATCCCTACTTTTCTGTAGGGTGCCCTCTGCGCTCCTCAGCATGTTGAGGAGCTCTGATAGTTCAACCTCTTTTTCTTGTAGGTTGAAGTTCAGTATAAACTGGGCGTAAGTGGAAGGAAGGGACTGGAGAACTATATCCGTATATAGTTCACTCTCCAATGTGATCCCTAGGTCAGCGAGCTCCTCAATGTAGCCGATCATCTTTAGCACGTGCTCGGCTACTGATGATCCGACGGCCATCTTTGTCGAAAACAACTTTTTCGACGCTTCGTATCTTGCGATACGTGATTGCTCTCCATACAGTTGTTTTGTATGGAGCAATATGGACTCCATGTCCATATTCTCATGCCTCCTCTGATGTTCGTTGTCCATCAAGGCAAGCAGGAGGCACTTGGCCTTCGCGCTATCAATCTCCCAAGTCTTGCGGATTTCCTTATCCGCGACGCTGGAAGTTGGACCAGGGACAGGGGGAGCTTTGGTGGTAAGAAGATACCCCAGCTTGTCATAAGTGATTGCTATCTTGACATTCCTGAGCCAATCTTTGTAGTTTGGCCCTGTCAGTTTGTTTTTATCTAGGAGTAACTTAAGTCCAGTCATGTTGATTGGTCGCTGCAATTAGGAGAGAGAAGAAGAAACACTCAGCAGGATGCTCTTGCAAGTTTAGAGTGGTTTTTAGTTTGTCTAAACAGGATGGCTCCCACTGTTTCTCGAATCCCTCCTCAAACCATAAAGGAAGAATTAGTCAGGATCAATCCCACCGTACAATACTTGCTTAACCGTTCAGCCAGGCCGGTGTCGGTACTTCGAGGGAGGTTTTCCAACGCTTTCGCGAAGTTCCTTAATTAAAGAACCTCTTTTCCCTGGGGGCGTAACCCCGCTAACACCTTTCTAGGCACCTACTAGGTTTATAGCATTGATCGTTAAGTGAGAAATTTCCCGAGGAGTAGCATATACTCACAGTAGGATCGGGATCCAAATATCATCGCGTGACGAAAATGAAGGAATCCTACCATAATCATCACACTCCAAATGGTATGCAAATCTAGCAAGTTTCAGTACTTATGAAACTCCCGATGTGGATTTTTGCCCCATGCTCTTATGACCTTGGCGTGAGGTCAAAATGTCATAAGTCACATGTCAAGTTCGTCCCATCATTATCCAGGTTAATTTGAATCCACCCGTACATACCCTTGACGTAGGCCAAAATGGCAGTACGACTGTCTCAAACCAACGCATTCTATCTATGCAACAGATAAATATCCGGCAGCTACCAATCACTATGCCTTGGCGTGAGGTCAAAATACATAGCTTGAATACTACCGAATATTTAACTGAAATGATGGAGGGCTACGGATGGTTTTGGCGAAACCGTGAACGTAGTGAACTTGATATAATCGATGGAACGAGATAGCTTTTAGAAGGAGTGGCTCAAGCTCCGCATTTAAAAGTTAGTTTTGAAAAGAACCGAGTGGTTTTTCGAAAGTGTTCCATCGACTTAAACTTGGTTTATTATCTTGCATTAGTTCTTTTAATGCGTGATATTCTTGCATTAGTACTTTTAATGCGTCCCATCATTTAATCCTACCATTGCAGAAAACAACCAAAATATGACGTACGCTTATGCCATTCGCATTCGCCACGGGGCCCCGTCATTACCCGTTAGGTTACTTAACTAACGACAGAGCGGGGGCTGGGCTAGCGCGTCTGTAAAACATAAGCAACGCCTAAATAGAAAGCAATGATAGACATTTCAGATCACAGATAAATACATTGGATATACTAGCAATCTGTAATTTGTACGAGCCTGTAACAAAAACAGATAACACGGTCGCGGTGAATAGCCAAAACCCCACCCAAGACCCCTACGGGTGCGGCAAACTACCCGCCAAGTCCTCGGTAGTTTGTGCACCCCTCCATGGGTCTATCCTAGGAGCAAAAACAGTAAAAAGAATTATACAATGACGGCTACAACCCCGACCCGGTTGTGCGGCCAAACAAATAATATAATTACATCAATTTACATTTACAATGAATTGCAAGAAAAGAAAACTCTCGTCTCACAACCCCCGGCTATTCACCCGCGACAATCCAACATATTTATATACACATTCCAGCACATTACAGATCATGTATAACCCCGACTAATCGTCTTATAGCGATTAGCCGACGTTCAATACATGCAAACATCACAGATATAACCAACATAGCCAAAGTGCAGTGAAGTTCGGAAAAATACGGAATTATAGGACCCCAAAAGTGAATTTCAGTTCTGGAAAATCTGGGTACATATAATATATCTTAAAAATCCCAAAACCAACACAGAAGAACACTGCACGAAAAACGATGCAAAGATGACATCAACTTGCGGCGGTTCCGTGGCCTGATGAACAGGTGAGGCCGCGGAAGGGCGGCGCTTTGGAGGAATCATGCTATCGTTTTTGGTGGGTGTTCTTACAAAACCCTGAGACGATTTTTAGAGTATAAATTTTTTTATTTTGAGCCAAAAAAATTTCAACAGAAACTCAGGTTTTGTAATTTATCCGGTTTTGTGATTTTTCGTTTCCGAACTTCGTTACACTTCACTACCAAGCTAGTTTAAGTTTAGTTAGGCTCTGATGCCACTGTAAGTCCATATTGCGACCCCCGGTGCTTACGGGGAGGCGGAAACGGTATAAAAAACGAATTTTTATCGCAAGAGGCAACATGGACTAAACTTGGTCGGGATCGTTGTCTAAACTAAAACTTAGCATTCTAGCTAAAGAGAGTTAGCTACTATGGAAGATGGTTATACCTAAACTTGAACTCCTTCTTCTTCAAACCTTGTAGAGGTTGATGGTTCTCTTTTCGTCGCCTTCTCCCGTCGAAGAAGGATCCACCTCGAAGGCTCGACCTTTGGGCTCTTTCTCGTACTTGGAGTGAACTAGAATCGCCGGCTTGCTAGACCCTTGATCCTAGAGTGAGTAGAGAGTGTCTAAGGGTTGCTTTTGTTTTTCAAGAGAAGGATTCTCAACTCATGAGAAGGTTTCTCTTGACTAGAGGAAGAAGAAGATGAAGTGAAGAGAGAGAATGAGAATGATAGAATGAGCTATGTTTTTTCTTTCTTGCAACCATAATGCAAAAGAAAAGAATTATCTAATAATAATAATTGAAAATGAGAATAGTTGATGGCAATTTGGAATGACCACAACCATGCTTCATTTAAAAATGTAAGCATAAATCAAGGAAGACTTTTGAAGCATGATGGTGGTCAACTTTCAACCATGGTCAACAAGTCAACCATGGTCAACAAGTCAACAAAATCAACCATAACAAAATTCTCATTTAATTACTATTATAAATAGATAATCCATAAATCCATTAGGGTTTGGAAAAAGATAACTGTCAACTGTGCATACGCACCCGTTCCGAAACCCTAATGAAATACCTCATCCTCCGCCTCAAGCAACTGTGCATACACACCTGCATTCTCGTTCCGAGGAACAAGAATACCAAGATATAAAAGCAACCCCAAATATATATACCAGTATCTGGCTCAAACCAGAGCCTGCCAGTATAATCCGTCCGGACTCCAAACGTGCATAAGTGCGCGGATGAGAACGAACCCTGTCGCAAAACCATGCGACCTCTACTCTGTTTTGCCCAGAGGCGAATACCCTCTGTGTGGGACTCTAAAGACTCGACACTACGCTGGCAGTGGGTTTAACCACAGACCGCAAGCGGCACTAGCTGTGCGTAACGGTCCCCAGGTAGATGCCGACAAGAAGGCTGACGAGGTGAAACCCCATCTGTACTCCTACTGAGTCTGAATGTGACAGTCTCCGTACAGTCCGGTCTGTTCGTCTGATACATCGCATGGCGGGCCTAGGGGGTGGTAATCGTCAGTCCCCCAATAGCGGTACAAGTCGTGCCGGAGTGAAGCCCAAAACACCCTGAGATAACACTGGAAACCTACCAGTATATCTCGTTTGCCCTGGCCAGGGACTACTCGTGTAATGGCTCTCCTAGACACAGCGCGATGTCAACCCCCAATACCGGGAGAGACGAATCCTGTCTAACCGTCACTGCCTCCAAGTGCTTCGGGACTGCACCCAACCACCACCTGTTTGCACGACTCCTTTGAGCCGTGGTAGGGTAGTGATCAAAGTGCAGTGGGAACACACTTGAGGCGAAGTGCCAGTGTCAAGTCAGCGGACTAAGCTGTACTCATGTCACCTGGGAACTGATAACTGACGATAGGTATAATACCAACCTGTCAGTTCCCGACGAGTCCTGTCCAGTGTACTCGTAACCCAACGAGCACCCGTATACTATCTCCAGTACGACGTACTGATGGCTGTGGGACAGACCATCTCCCTCACTGGGATGAGAAGCGCATACGCTAGTCTACTCCGGAGTATCGATGCCCTGTCTCGATAGTCCTGCGACTAGGGACCTGTATAAGGATGTGCTTATAGATTACCCAGCCCCCACTAGTGTGACTGCCATCACAACGCTGGTAATCAAGCAAAGATCCTAAGGGCTCCACTAATGCGTATAAGTGATATACTGAAATAAACACAAGTACACATTGAAGTAGAAACAAACCAAGTAGCATACTACTATTTTGAGCAAGATTGTATATACAAGGTGAATATCCCAAGCATCCATTAAGTAATATACAAACTAGTATGATACAGTAATGGCCTCTAGGGCATATACACTAACATGGTCGTGTGGATAGCCTGTGCAATGAAATCCTAGACCCCTACGGGCGCGGCAAGTTACCCGCCAAAACCTGAAGCGAGGCAGCCCCCTTCAGCAACGTGAATGGACCACCCATCACTTCACGGAATCCGGTAACTTGGGCACCCCTCCTGGATCAACCTGTACCCCCTACGAGTGCGGCGAATAGCCCGCCAATTCTAGAGTGAAGCCCCCTCCGTCCCAATGCCATGAGATGCGGGCTTGTTGCCCTCTAGAACCCGGCTATCCGTGCACCCCTCCGCGGGGTAAGCCTAGTACAGAAAGTAAAATATACATACAACGGGTACATCGACCGCAACCTGGCCGTGCCCCAAAATAATAATACAATCAGGCAGTGACGGCAGTCCACATGTCGGACGCTCGCCCCGCAAAATCAAATGTACATAATACATCCACAACTGTACTAGCATTGCATCCAGGCTATCCCCCACGACCGATCCGCAACATCACAGCAAAAACAGAACATCAACGTGAAAGTCACATTCGCAAATCCGTCTAACCGGGCTATAGCAGTTAGACCGGATTTACCGATCAAGTGACATTCACGGTCGCAGATATAATGTAAATACTGTGAAATAATGTGTTTAAAATATCTGATCAATCAAATTTTAACAAGTGGGCCCCAAGTACTACTGTAGCACATCAAGAAATTCTGGGCCCAAAATTAATATTCCAAAACCCCTATTTTTAGCCCAGAAAGAGACTGTAGAAAATTGATGCAGCAAACCCAACATAGTGCGGCGGAACCGCGGCCCAAAGGGGTGTTTGGCCGCGGTTCCGCGCTCCCGTAGTGGAATTACTCCATCGAATTTCTACAGAACTCTTATTTCTTCTAGCACATCACTTTTCTGTAACCTGAAAAAAAATTTGAGACCAAAAAATTTCAACAGAAAACTGTCGCGAACAAAAATGTAGATTTTGGAATTTTGGTCGATCGGAAATGCAAAACACATTAAACCAAGCTAGACTAAGTTAATGGCGAGGCTCTGATACCACTGTAAGTGCACGGCGGCGCCCCGGCCGTCAATCCTACGGCCAAATGCGGAAGCGGTGATAAACTTTAATTTTTTACTTGAACTGGCAAACCGCCGCACACTAATACCCGGATCGAACAATTAATTAGTCCTAGCTAACTACAAGAAAGGGAAGAGAGATATACCGACAGATCCGAGTCCTCCGGTCTTCTCGTCGTCGTCCCGATCTCCTGCGGAATGTCCCGTCTCCTCCTCGTCGCCGGAAGTGCACCACATCGCCTACTTCTTTTACGGGCTCCCACCTTAATGCCGAGGCAACTCGGGCACGATGCTGGCTAGTCGACGTGCCCAAGATTTGCTGTAGAATATAATGTGGATTACATGTCTCATTTGGGATTATGGAGTTGCCTTTTTGTGGAGGAATTGAAGTGAACTTTTGGAGAGGGAGTTGTAGGGATTTTTCAAAGCTCTAGATACAAAAATCCCACCTCATGAAATGAATCCAATCCATTCTCAAGGAATGGCCCCCCCCATGTGTGATTGGAGAGAGAAAGAACAAAGACAAGGGGGTGGGTGGAAAGTGAGTGATGATGAAAAGTCAAATGATCACCACAAAAACCCAACACTCAACACAACCATCATCTCATGCATGATGGCTCCAAAAAGGTCAAGCCATCATGAGCATAGAAAGTCAAGGGATGGGGCTCCATCATGAAACTATCATGATAAAACAAAAAGCAAAGACCCCCTCCACAAATGCTTATTTGCAACAATGCAAATAAGCCCTCCTCCACCAATCTTCGGCCAATGAACGATACAAAGGAAATCGGCAGAAACGGAAAGCAAACTGGCAACTCCAGAAAATTGGTCCCGTAATAAATTACAGGAAAACCCCGATACTGTGCATACACACCCGCATTTGTATTCCGACCGAAATACAAATGCAATGAGACAAAATCTACACTGTACTATACTAGGATCCGGCTTAAACCAAAGCCGGCTAGTAATATCCGTTCGATCCTGATCCGTGCAATACCGTACGTATCTGATCGAACCCTGCCATATATCCATACGTCCTGTAGTACAAACTGTCCGATCCTGATCCGTGCAATACCGCACGTATCTGATCGGACCTTGCCATATCTCCATACGGCCTCTACAACTTTTCGCCCGAAAGCTGAGTAACAGAATGTGGGGGACTCTAAAGACTCGTCAACACCTTGGTTGTGAATTTAACCACTAGCACGTCAGAGGTATAAGCCAATACGTAACGGGCTACCAGGTATTGACTAAAAGGGACGTCTGTGAGCGAACTCAGCCTGACAACCCTACTGAGCCTGTCAGTGACAATATCCGTACAGTCCGGTCCGTTCGTCTATGAGTATCGCATGGCGGGCCTAGGGGGTTGGTAAAAGTCAGACCCCCAAAAGCGGTACAAGTCGTGTCGGAGTGTAGCCCAGAACACCCTGAGATACTACTGGAATACCTACCAGTAAATCTCCTTACCTCGGCCGAGGGCTTCGTGTAATGGCTCTCCTAGACACAGCGCGACCTCACCCCCAATACCGGAAGAGACGAACCCCTGAAGATACGCTCACTGCCTCCATGTGGCTCGGGACTGTACCCAACTAAAACCTGTTTGCACGACTCCTTTGAGCCGTGGTAGGGTAGTAATCAAAGTACAGTGGGAACTCACACGAGACAAATGACGATCCCCAGGTCGATGAACTAACCTGCACACATGTCACCAGGGAACTGCCATCTGACGTCTGGTATATGACCAACTAGCATGTTCCCGGCGAGTCCTGTCCGGTGTACTCATAACCCAATGAGCACCTGTATACATCTTAGGTGATCCAACTGACACCAGTGGCTTGTGAGACCGGCCACCGCCCCTCGTCGGGGTCTCGACTGTATACACTAGTCTACTCTGGAGTATCGATGCCCTGTCTCGAAACTCACACGACTAGGGACCATTTAAGGATATGCTTATAGACCCCAGCTCCCACTTATATGATCGCCCTCATACTGCTGGTGGTCAAGCAAGAATCCTAGGGGCTCTATCAACGTGTAATAGCGACTTGTCAGGTCACTTAAAGCAGTACACGATGATAAAGGTAAACCAGATAGCATACTATCATCTCGAGTAAGACTGTCCTACCGGGATAGGTCCTCCATCAATCATTGCAATCACGTACCTGTGACCTAATAATTGACTCTGAGGGCACTATCTCCAACAGAAGACAACCTTACTCTCTGCCACCTTCTTGTATATACAAGGTTCATCTATGTTTTTGATGAAGTCAAACTCTTTGACTACCACATCAAAACATATGTTCCAACTCCGCGATGCCTGCTTTAACCCATAGATGGATTTAAGCAGCTTGCACACCTTTCCGCTGCTCCCACTGTCTACGAAGCCCTCTGGCTGAGTCTTGTACACACACTCTTCTAAATCACCATTTAAAAAGGCGGTCTTAACATCCATTTGCCAGATTTCGTAGTCATGAAATGCAGCAATGGCAAGTAGGATCCATATGGACTTAAGCATAGCCACAGGAGAAAAGGTTTCATCATAATCTACACCTGGTCGTTGACGAAAACCCTTTGCAACAAGTCTAGCTTTGAAAGTCTCAACTTTTCCATCTACACCAAGTTTCTTCTTAAAGATCCATTTGCTCCCAATGGGTTTTACCCCTTCAGGAGCAACTTCCAAAGTCCATATTTTGTTGGTGTACATGGATTCCATCTCAGATCGCATTG
Organism: Agapanthus africanus; assembly: GCA_030015575.1. Lineage (NCBI taxonomy): Eukaryota > Viridiplantae > Streptophyta > Magnoliopsida > Asparagales > Amaryllidaceae > Agapanthus > Agapanthus africanus. Next base: position 215,555,350 of record JASDDO010000029.1, read on the forward strand.
CATCCAGACATTTCACAGAGTCACCACTTGTGATGGCCTGCTTGAAACTAGTCGGGTCATCATCTTCCATGATGCAATCCTCGCTCCCACCATCGATGAGAAAACCGTAGTATCTCTCAAGTGGATGAGGAACCCTACTAGATCGGCGGAGAGGCGGGGGTTCATCAGGAACTACTGAATCCTCTGGTTCCATCAAATTTTCTGTCGCAGTTTGTGTCGCTGGAACCTCTTCCAGTTCTACCTCAATGCCACTAATTTGTTTCATAAGAAAACCCTTTTCTAAGAAAGTGGCATGCCGAGAAATAAACACTTTTTGTTCCTCGGGGTGGTAGAAGATATACCCTTGTGAATTTTTGGGATATCCTACAAACTTGCATAAGACAGACCTTGCCTCGAGTTTGTCCGGATTGTGCCTTTTGACATAGGCTGGACAACCCCATATCTTAACATACTTAAGAGATGGTCTCTTCCCTTTCCATATCTCATATGGAGTGGTAGGCACTGATTTGGTAGGAACCATATTCAATAGGTGTATGGTTGTCTCAAGCGCATACCCCCAAAAGGAAATAGGCAACTCAGCGGTGCTCATCATAGAGCGCACCATATCTAATACGGTGCGATTCCTCCGCTTCGATACACCGTTGTGCTGTGGTGTATAAGGAGGAGTAAGCTGAGAGAGAATCCCATTCTCTTTTAAATAATCCAGGAACTCATTGCTCAAGTATTCTCTTTCTCGATCAGATCGAAGGATCTTAATACTTTTACCCGTTTGGTTCTCGACTTCGTGTTTATATTCTTTGAATTTCTCAAAAGCTTCAGACTTGTGTTTCAACAGGAACACATGTCCGTATCTTGAGAGATCGTCAGTGAATGTAATGAAGTAAGAAGAACCGTTCCTGGCATGTGTAGACATAGGACCACATACATCACTATGTATCAGTCCCAAGAGTTCTGTAACTCTTTCTCCGTGTCCACTAAACGGAGTTTTGGTCATCTTGCCTTTGAGACATGATTGGCAAGTGTCATAAGATGAAAATTTGAACGGATTCAAATATCAATCCTTATGTAACTTAGCTAGCCATGTTGCATTGATATGACCTAGTCTACAATGCCACAAGAAGGATTCGTTCATTTCTGAACTCTTCCTCTTGTGTGTGTTCTGTATATTAAGAACTGTGTTTTGATTTAGAACGTATATGCCATTATGTAACGAGCCTGATCCAATCAACTTTTGATTTAGGAAGATGTTCATAACGTTATCCTGTATTACAAAATTATATCCTTCTTTACTTAAAAAAGAAACTGATATAATGTTGCATATCATGTTCGGTATATAATAGCATTCGTTCAGAATCAATGTATTACCACTTGGTAATACAAGGTGATATTCGCCAATTGCTTTGGCTGCAACATTTACACCATTCCCTACTCTTACAGAATGATCACCCATTCCCAGTTCTTTACCTTTTTTTAGCTCATGCAATATATTGCATATGTGGGATCCTGATCCGATATCTAATGCCCAGGACGTAGAGTGAACTGAGAAACAGTTCTCGGTAACTAACACATCCGAAGAAGATACATTAACATGTTTATTCTTCGTTTGGGCGGCGTGTGAATTCTGGTATTCCCCTATTTCCTATTCAGTCTTATAACAATTATAAGAAAGAACGGAACCAACGTTCCCCTGCTCATTATAACAAGCGGGTTCGGTCAATACATCCATATTATCTCGATTAAGGCCTGACATGGTCGCTACCTGGAGAGAGAGAGAAGAAAACATTTTAGCGTGCGCTCTTGCAAGATTAGATTGGTTATTATCTTATCTAATCAGGATGGCTCTCACTGTTTTAATCAAATCTTCCTTCAAACCCTAAAAGGTAAGATTAGCCGGGATTAATTACACCCTACAATTTCGTCAATCTTTCAGCCAGATCAGTGTTGGTACTTTGAGGGAGGTTCCCCGTGCTTTCGCACGGACCTAATTAAAATAAACCTCGTTTTCCCAGAGGCATAACCCCATTAACACCTTTCTAGACAGCTACTTGATTGGCTAATTATCCTGTGTAAAACTCTCCCAGGAGTAACTTTTACTTGCAGTGGGTATCGGGATCCAACTATCTCATAGCAGGTATGCAATCTCGTTGCAAATTTCAATATTTGAAATTCCCGATAATGCTTTTACCCCTAATGTGCTATGACCTTGACGAATGCCAAACAACCTATAGTCTGCTAGTCAAGTTCAACCCGTACATTTCTTGATTGAATTATACCCACCTGCACGACCCTTGACGAATGTCAAACAACGCCGTATGAATACTCTAATCCAATCGCATCATATGCTGCAGATAAGTAGTAAATAGCTACCGTACACTACGCCTTGACGAATGCCAAACTACCGTAGCACGAATACTAATTTATACTTATCCAAAATGACAGAGGGCTACGCAGGTTTTTCAGAAAACCATGAGCTTAATGAACTTGATATCGTTGTAGAAATAAGTGATTTTGAAAAGGAGTGTTTTTTAGGCTTTTCTAGTTTTGCTAAAGAGGTCACTCCCGGTGAAGGGATCTCGGCTCTTTCCTCATCGAATAAGGTGCAGGATATTTCATAAATTCCGCTGTGCAAAGCAGGAACTATAGAAGCAATCAAAAACTAAACCGTGAGTTTGTAGCATCTGCCAGTTTTGCTAAAGAGGTCACTCCCGGTGAAGGGATCTTGGCTCTTTCCTTATCGAATAAGGTGCTGGATATTCTACAAGGAATACCGCTATGCAAAGCAAAAACTGTAGCTACCCTTTTTGAAAATTTGATTCTACAATATCTTTTCGGTTTCTTTTCTTTTATTAATCTCATTAATAAAACCCATCATTTAAGCTTCCTCAGCATCACAGAAGAAACGAAAGCAGCAATATTTATATATCAACATATAGTATAAGCATTCGTCTCAGGCAGTAATATGATCTCATCACAGAACATTGCAGCAGAAGTCAACATATGAAATATTGGATATACTAGGACATCCGTGTTTTATTTTGAGCCTGTATAAAACACGGATTCCACAGTCGCGATGAATAGCCAAACCCACATCCCTAGACCCTACGAGAGCCGCAAGTAACCCTGCCAATTCTAGGGTTAGGAGACCCGGTCTCGACTCCTTGAGATGGCCTCCCACTGGACCCTAGAACCCGGTTACTTGTGCTCCCCGAGTTGGGTCTATCCTAATGCGGAAAAGTAAATAATATACAACGGTGACAACATCCTCAACCCGAAAGTGTCCTAATAAAAGAATATTACATACAAATGAATTTTACATGAATCAAAAAGAAAACTCTCATCTCACATAAAACACCCGGCTATTCAATACACAACGATCCAACATAACATATCACAGCAACACATAAACATCACATTTAACTAGGCGAAGTTAGATAATTCGACAGACACAACGAATTCCCAAAATACCCCAGTGAGCTCAACACTTGAGCAGAAAATAAAAATTTCCAGTAGCATGCCCCAGCACCTATGGACCGTCGCTGAAGTGCCCGTCCTAAGCCTCAACAGTGGCGCCGCGGAACCGCCGCCAAAACCAGGTTTTGGCCGCGGTTACGCGGTCACTGTAGCGAGTTAGGGACTCTTTTTTCAGGTGGGTCCATAAAATTCCCTGCATGATTTTCTGAGTATTTTTAATATGAAAAATTTCAACTTTTGAAAAAATTTCCAGAAAGGGGTCAATTCTCGGTGTTTCGGGGTTCAATCAGACTTCTAACTTCGTCTAGACAACGCCTAATACTCTAGCTTAGCTCTGATACCACTGTTGAGTTAGCTTAGCACCTTGTGAAGGTTTTAGCAAGCATCAATCATGCTACTTTAAATTTTTTGGGGTGCTAAACAAATCCTAACCAAGATCTTAACTAGAGAATTAGGGTTAACTTTGCATGTAAACAATTTTACATTTAAGAGAGAGGGATTACAAGATTTTTAGTCCATTCCTTTGCTTCATAAGCTCCGAGTAGTAGTCCCTTTGCCGCGATCCATGATCTCCCGGACTCAAGAGAGACTCCACAAGTCGAATGATCCATTCTTACTAGAAGTCTTCCTTTTCGAAGATGATCTACCTTGAAGAATCTCAAACTCAAGCTCTCACTTCTCTAATCAAGTATTAATGAAGTGAACACCCTAATCTAAGTGGCTAGAATAGATGAGGATGATGAAGTAGGAATTTTGCTCTCTTTTGTTTTCATTTTCTCACTTTAAATCATCACTTCATAAAAAGCTAGAAAGCTTTTTTAAGAAGGAAGAAGAAGAAGAAAGCTTTTGTAATGAATAATGAATTATTGTTGTGGTTTCAAATCCAACCATGGGTTAAGAATGATAAAGTTAACCCTTGTAGAGAATAAACTAGAGGCTAAGGTTTGGGTAGGGTTAATAAATATCAACACAAAATATCTAAGCTAAAGACAAAAGAAAGCTTTATGAAGCTTCATGAAAAAGCTAACCCAAAAGCTAACCCAAATCCAAACCCTAACTTTTTTAAACTCCACAAAACATGTTGCATTTGTAACCCTAACTTGTTACAATATTATATATCACATATACAATATATTTTGTAACAAAAGAAAATAATACAATTAACATATATCGCATATACATCAATGTATTATCCAGTGAGAAAATGACTCAATAAAGCGAGCTTATATTAGTTAACGTAATGTAATATATCACATATATAATTATACATTAAATTATTGAATCAACTCTTGATCCGACAATCCGGCTATATTGCATATAACCGACTAATATAACATGTACCAATTCATCGAATCAACACTTGATCCGATGACCCGGCTATATCACATATACCCGGCCGATATCTCATATCGCGAGAATATAATATGGTATCTCATATCGTATTATTCTCGGTCCTGCACATATCACATATGTGCTCCTACTCCGTTTTGCCTGAGCCAGGAAACCTCTGTGTAGGACTCTAAAGAATCGTGAATACGCCGGTAGCAGGTGATGATCATATCAAACACCCACAAGCTGCAAGCGGTCAGCTAAACGTAACAGCCATCCAGGTATTGAGCGATTAGAAGATCAACAAGCAAGCCTGTACATTCTCCTGTGAATCCAATCAGTAACACTCCCGTACAGTCCGATCTCTTCATCTGATATGTTGCATATCTAGTCTAGGGGTGGTAAACGTCAGACCCCAGTAACCGATAAGTCGTGTCGATGTAAGGCTCATAACGGGTCGAGAAACTACTTATAACTCTTACCAGTAAATCTCTATATCAGCCCTGCCTAGGGACTTCCACTTATTGCCAATCGAACACAGCGCAACATCAACTCCCAATACCGGGAGGGACGAAACATTTCCTATTGCTCATTGCCTCCATGTGATTCGGGACTATACCCAAAAACCGCCGTTTTGCATGCCTTCTTAGACGTGGTAAGGTAGAAATCAAAGCACAGTGGGAATCACACAAGACTCTATGACGATCTTGGGTCTACAGACTAACCTGTACCAGTGTCACCGGAGAACTGCTATCTGACGATAGGTATAATACCATCCAGGAGTTCTCGGCAAGTCCGTTCAGTGTACCCAGTCTCCACTGAGCACCCGTACACCATCTTTGATGTCCAACACCAATGGATATGGGATCATCCATCGCCCATCATATGGGTCAAGATGCGTGTATGCTAGTCTACTCTGGAGTATCGATGCCCTGTCTCGATACACCCTCGACTAGGAACAGTTATAGGATGTACTCATTGACTACCCTGGCCCCACTGGTATGATATCATCATAGTCCTAGTAGTCGAGTACATATCCTAAGGGCTTTATCAACACGTGATCATAAAACAGTATTTGTTAACATGTTAAGATAAAGTAAAACCAGATAGCATACTATCATATTGAGCAAGAAAGTCCTCTCTATTTATATCCATGCATCCACTATAATATACATCATATGTACAACAATGGCCTCTAGGGCATATATATAACTAACAAAGAAAACAAAAGAAAATAAAAGAAAAGAAAATGAAAACATTAAACAATGTAGCATAGTGAGATGTATGGGTAAGAGAGAGAAGGAGAGGGGTTCCTTTGACCTTGGGAATTCTTCTCACTTCATCACTCTCATGGCTGCTTCCCTCTTCATCCCCTCCACTTCAAACCCTCAAAACATCATCAAATCAACACAAAAAGTCCATCCCCATTTCAATAAAAACATGCACAAGTTCATTGCAAACATTTTGGACAAAGAAAAATCAGATTTTAAGCTCTAGGGGGATTCAAGAGAGGCTAAATGAGGTAATCTTTTCACCAATTGTGTATTAGTTAAGTTTCCATAACCTCTATTTAAGTTTAAAAACCGATTTAGTGTAGTTTGTGAACTTTGAAAATTCTTTGGAGAGGTTTTGAGGAATCCTTGAAGTGAGATGGTAAATTTAAGCTTAGTGATGACCTTAAACCCCCCTTGGTGCTAGAAACCCAGAACAAACACAAATACCAAACCTGAAACCCAAAACAGAACTTGTCATGTCGGTTTTGTGAGAATTTAGTGGGTGCTGGGAAATCTGGAGTGAACAGGGACTTTTTCTAGAAGTGTAAACAATACCATTGACCTAGATGGACAACTAGGAGGACACCCTACCAATACGAACACGTTCTGACCCTAGGGAACCGAGGTTTCCGGATTTGAAGGGGAAGTGGCCGGCCACTTGGTGAGGGAATGGGTCCAGGTTGTTCTAGTAGCTCATATACACCCTGTACAACACCCTATACCTGTTTGTTTAACTTGTTTTGACCTAAATCAAAATCTGGGAGTACATTAGAGTGTTTTTGACTATGTTTACCGTATTTTGAAATGTTTGGTTTTGATATTTGTATTCGTATTTGGTTGTTGGATGTTTGTACATCAATGACTAGGGATGATTGGTCGTGTTGTTCATGCGAGACCATAGGTTTTGACCTATGCGAGATTCGTGTGTCGTTTCGATTGTGAATTGGATTTTAATATGATACGATGTGTTATGATATGTAGGTACCCCCACGGGGACTTCGAGACGACAAGCAACCACGTGGCGACACCGGCAAGTGAAGATCAAGTGAGTAGATATATATCTACGGGGGAAGTCGGGTGGATGGCGTATAGCACCCCCGCAGTTCGTAGTGTAGTGTCTGGTATATATTATATGGATATATTTATATGTTTATTGTGAGATTTTGATTATCTAGATAGACTTTGGGAGTCATAGATAACTTTAGTGTAATTGGATGATAGTGTCGTAGTTAGTTTCTTAGTCGCGAACCCTAGGGTAAGGCTTACACCCACACGCACACACATGCTTACTTTGTTTTACTGGTGCGTATATGGGGATATGTATATATACACACACACATAGGTATGGGAGTATGTATATATATACGTATACCTATAAATGGATGATAAGGATTGTACATGGTACTTGGAGATGAGTCGATGAGATTAGGCATGATGCCATGAGATCGGTGATATGTTTTGATTCGTATTATGAGATACGGCATGAGATTATAGCGGGCCTTTAGGCGTGTGTTTTCATACACGCATATATATATATATATATATATATATATATATATATGCAGTTGGTATCAGTTTGTTCTAGACTTAGATCAGTACCCCTAATACAGGATATGATGATAAGGATACCAGATGGATGATGAGATAGATGTGATATTCGACCCGTACCCAGATTGGGATGCCGTACGATGGATTTACTGTACGAGCTATATATGTTAGTTATATATATGCCCTAAAGGCCATTGTTGTACATATGATGTATATTATAATGGATGCTTGGATATATATAGAGAGGACTTTCTTGCTCGTCATGATAGTATGCTATTTGGTTTCACTTTGTCTTAACATGCTGACTTGTATTAGTTTACTGTCTTGCTCTCACATGTTGATAAAGCCCTTAGGATATGTACTCGACTACTGGGACTGTGATGAGATCACACTAGTGGGGCCAGGGTAGTCAAAGAGCACATCCTATAATTGTTCCTAGTCGAGGGTATGTCGAGACAGGGCATCGATACACCAGAGTAGACTAGCGTATACGCATCTTGACCCATATGATGGGCGATGGATGATCCCATATCCATCGGTGTTTGACATCAAAGATGGTGTATGGGTGCTCAGTGGAGACTGGGTACACTGAACGGACTCGCCGAGAACTCCAAGATGGTATTATACCTATCGTCAGATAGCAGTTCTCCGGTGACACTGGTACAGGTTAGTCTGTAGACCCGAGATCGTCATAGAGTCTTGTGTGATTCCCACTGTGCTTTGATTTCCACCTGACCACGTCCAAGAGAGAGTGCAAAACGGTGGCTTTTGGGTACAGTCCCGAATCACATGGAGGCAATGAGCGATAGGAGGGGTTTCGTCTCTCCCGGTATTGGGAGTTGATGTTGTGCTGTGTTCGATTGGCTATAACTGGAAGTCCCTGGCCAGGGCTGATATGGTGTGCTACTGGTAAGAGTTATCAGTAGTTTCTCGACCCGTTATGAGCCTTATATCGACATGACTTATCGGTTACTGGGGTCTGACGTATACCACCCCTAGACTAGATATGCAACATATCAGACGAAGAGACCGGACTGTACGGGAGTGTTACTGATTGGATTCACAGGAGAATGTACAGGCTTGCTTGTTGATCTTCTGATCGCTCAATACCTGAGTGGCTGTTACGTTTAGCTGACCGCTTGCAGCTTATGGGTGTTTGATATGATCATCACCTACTGCCGGCGTATTGACGATTCTTTAGAGTCCTACACAGAGGTTTTCTGCCTCAAGCAAAACGGAGTAGGAGCACATATGTGATATATGCGGGACAGAGAATAATACGATATGAGATACCGTATTCTATTCTCGCGATATGAGATATCGGCCGGGTATATGTGATATAACCGGGTCATCGGATCAAGTGTTGATTCGATGAAATGGTACATGTTATATTAGTCGGTTATATGTAATATAGCCGGGTTATCGGATCAAGTGTTGATTCGATAATTTAATGTATAATTATATATGTGATATATTGCGTTACGTTAACTAATATAAGCTCTCTTTATTGATTCATTTTCTCACGGGATAATACATTGATATATATGCGATATATGTTAATTGTATTATTTTCTATTGTTACAATATATTGTATATGTGATATATAATATTGTAACATGTTAGGATTACAAATTTAACAATGCTTTAGGGTTTAAACTTGGTTAGGGTTTGGATTAGGATTAGCTTTTGCATGAAGCTTCCATGAAGCATCATGAAGCTTTGACTTTGTCTTTAAGCTTGATATTTTGTGAAGATATTATTCAACCCATTCCAAACCTCAACCTCTAGTTAATTCTCTACATGAGTTAACTCTATCATGCTTAACTCTTGGTTAGATTTGTAACCACTACAATAATTCATTGTTCATCACAAAAGGAATTATCTATTCATTCTTCTTCTTCTTCTCCCTTTGAGCTTTGAGAAAGCTTGCTAGGTTTTCATTTTGTGGTGAATAAAAGTGAGAATTTGAAAACAAAAGAGAGCAATATTCCTACTCCATCATCCTCATCTAATCTAGCCAATTAGATTAGGGTGTTCACCTCATTAGAGAGAGAGCTTGAGTTATAGAAAGTTCGAGGTAGATCATCGGAGAAAAAGAAGACTACAAGCTAGCATGGATCGTTCGAGTTGTGGAACCTCTCTTGAGTCCGGGAGATCATGGATCGCGGCGAAGAGACTTCTACTCGGAGATTATGAAGAGAAGGAGCGGACTACAAAGGTTGTAATCTCTCACACTTAGTTGTAAAGATATTTACTTGCATGTTAAACCCTAATAATCTAGCAAAGATCCCAGCTTTGGGTTGTTCGGCACGTCTAAATATTTATTCAGACATGTTTGATGCCTTATTAACCCTTGTTAGAGTGCTTAGAAACCCTACAGTGGTATCAGAGCAAAGCTAGAGCATTAGGCGACGTGTTTACGAAGTTAAAACTCCGATCAAACCCCGATACATCAAACTAGACCCCCTCTCTGGAAATTTTGTAAAAATGTGATTTTTTCTGCATTAAAAATACTCAAAAAAATCAGCAGGGAATTCTAAGGGTTACCATGAAAAACGAGCCCCCAAGGCTCTCATATAGCTGCGGAACCGCGGCAAGAAGCTACTTTTAGCGGCGGTTCCGCGGCGGAAACAGTGAATTGGGGACGGGTTTTCATGCAGTAATATCCGTTGGTACTTGTATATTCTTCTGGGTATTTTTAATCTGACTCAAGTGTTGAGTGTTCTGGGGATTATTTTGAATTCGTTGATTCGATCGGAAAATTTAATTCCGTTCTATTTTCCGGATATTTAGAAACTGTTAAAATGTTCGAACGGATATCATTAACTCATTTTTTCCCGGCACGAAAAATTTTCAACTGTTGAATTTTTTCTTGAGTTTAAATCTTTCGGAAAAATATGCAAGTAATGCGGTGGACCCTCTAGAAGAACACAAACCTTAACTCGATTATGTGACCGTTTGAACCGCCTCTAAACCTTAGGGTTTGGGGTAGCACGGCGTGCCACATGTGAGGCGTTGGCTTGACCCTTCTACGGCTGGACCATTGCTACTCTGACATATTCTGGGATTATTTGAACTCCGCTCAAGTGTTGATCTATTTAGGAAATCTTAGGTATTTGATTATTCGATCGGAAAGTTTAATATTGTCTATTTATCTGGAATGTGATACAATATGTGGAATTCATACAGTTAGGCATGAAATGCGAAGTATGTGATATTTCGGATTTAAGATGTCTAAAGAGATTGTGGATTCCAAATGTTGTAGTTTTACACTTTCTTTTTGTAGGGTTCCTAGGCACACTCAAGAGGTTCTACAAGGCATCAACCATGCCAAAATAAATTTTTTATGTGCCTAACAACTCTATGCAAGATCGTTAACTAGAGATTAGGCGAAACTACAAGTAAGCAAACTACTTTGCTACTAAGTGAAAGGGATTACAACCTTTGTAGATCCGGTCCTCCACTTCTTTAGCTCCGTGATGACGTCCCTCCGCTGCGATCATCGGGATCTCGGACTCTAGCATTGGTTTCATCGGAGAAATGAGCGGGCTAGGTCGTTGACTTCGGTGCCGAAGATGATCTACGTCGAGGCGACTCAAACTCAAGCTCCATCTTCACTTGGTCATGAACCTTGTGAAGAAAACACCCTATACAACATGGCAAGTGGTAGAGGATGAAGAAATAGGAAGTGTTCACTTTAGATTTGGATTCCTCACTTGATTTCAACACTTGGAATTTTCAAGAAAGCTTTCTTCTTCACTTGAAGAAGATGAAGAAGAAGAAAAGAAAAATGAATTATCTTAAAAGAAAATTCAAGTGAAGTTTATCATATAGCAACCATGGGTAAGTTAACTCATATAGAGAGCAAACCATAGTTTAGGTAATGGTTAGGTTTAAGCATAAAACAAAATGGTTAAGACTTTTTCAAAGATGCTAAGAAGCTTCATGAAGCTTGAAGCAAACAAGAAAAGCCACCATTTAGTTTTAGCAAAATAAATAAAGAAAATAAAACCCTAACCATTAACTAAACATGGTGTAAATCATACACATACCCAAGTTTGCATGTATCATCAATCATGATACAAACTAGTGAACAAACATATATCACATATACAACTTGTGCACATCAAGTGAGAAAATCAATCTTAAGTGAACAAATACTAGTTAATGTAAAGTAATATATCTAATATATAATTATACATTAAATTATTAAATCAACACTTGATTTAATGATCTGGTCATACTTCATATAACCGACTAATATCAAGTGTATCAATATATCGAATCAACACTTGATTCGGTAACCCGGTTATATCACATATAACCGTCTGATGATACAAATCGCGAGAATAGAATACAGTATCTCATACTAGTATTATTCTCGGTCCTGCACATATCTCATATGCACTCCTATTTCGTTTCGCTTGAGCCAGGAAACCTCTGTGTAGGACTCTAAAGACTCGTCAATACGCCGGCAGTAGGTGATGATCATATCAAACACCCACAAGCCATAAGCGGTCTGCTAAACGTAACGACCACCCGGGTATTGAGCGATCAGAAGATCAACAAGCAAGCCCGTTAGTACTCCTACGAATCCAATCAGTAACACTCCCGTACAGTCCGGTCTCATCGTCTGATATGTCGCATATCTCGCCTAGGGGTGGTAAACGTCAGACCCCAATAGCTCGATAAGTCGTGTCGATATGAGGTCTATAACAGTTCAAGAAACTACTGATAACACTTACCAGTAAATCTCAGCAACCCTGGCCAGGGATTTCCGGTTATAGCCAATCGAACACAGCGCAACATCAACTCCCTATACCGGGAAAGACGAATCCCCTCCTATCGCTCATTGCCTCCATGTGATTCGGGACTGTACCCAAAAACCACCGTTTTGCACGCCCTCTTGGACGTAGTAAGGTGGAAATCAAAGCACAGTAGGAATCACACAAGACTCTATGACGATCTCGGGTCAACAGACTACTCTGTACCAGTGTCACCAGAGAACTGCCATCTGACGTAAGGTATTATACCATCTGGGAGTTCTCGGCGAGTCCGTCCAGTGTACCCAGTCTCTACTGAGCACCCGTATATCATCTCTGATGTCAAACACCAATGGATATAGGATCATCCATTGCCTATCTGTATGGGTCGAGAAGGTATACGCTAGTCTACTCTGGTATATCGATGTCTCGTCTCGATACACCCACGACTAGGGACCTTGAAGGATGTACTTATGGACTACCATGTTCCTACTAGTATGATCCGCATCATAGTCCAGGTAGTCAAGTACACATCCTAAGGGCTTTACCAACATGTAACAGAGAGACAATCAGTGTACACGTTAAGGTAAAGAGCAACCAGATAGCATACTATCATGTCGAGCAAGAAAGTCCTCCCTATATATGTCCAAGCATCCACTACAATATACATCCTATGTATAGTAATGGCCTCTAGGGCATACATATAACTAACAATCTCCCACTTGCACTAGGGCCATATGATAGCAGTGGTTATAGTATCTCATACTCAACCATCCCATAAAAGTCTCTCTCTGGGGAAAAAGGCCTTTATGAGTGGATCCGCGCTGTTGTCCTCTGTGTCTGCTTTCCTAACCTCGATCTCCCAGGAGATCAACCATCTCCATGATCAGGTGATACTGCCTAAGAATTATATGTGGATTTCTGATGGGACGGGCGTTCCTAGGCAACAGCCACAACTCCATTGTCACACAATGGTAGGAACGATGTTCATCTCATGAACATAATATCTATCCAGACTACCTCTTTGGTAGCATCCTTGGTAACGATGTATCTTGCCTTTAATCATCTAGTATGTCACGGTATTTAGCTTGGAACTCTTCCAACATACCGTCCCTCCACTGAGGGTATAGAAAAGCCTGTGACTGACATTCAGTCGTCCTTATCACCCTGGAACCTTTCCAGTGATTCTCCCCAGGATCGATTGATACCATCTCACTACAACTAGTGAGTATCCTAACATCCAATTAGATCTATCTCATAGATCAAAAACCCAGGATTTAGTAGGTATCACTTTGATCCTATATGGAGAATTTTTGTGATAAGCGGAGATTGATCGAGCGTAGCATAGGAAACACCTTCCCTATCAAGAGTATGTCATCCACGTACTCTACGAGGATTATCACCATACTCCTTACTACCTTTTTGTATATACAAGGTTCATCTACCATTTTGATGAAGTCAAACTCTTTGACTACCACATCAAAACAGACGTTCCAACTCCGCGACGCCTGCTTTATCCTATAAAGCAACTTGCACACGTTTCCGCTGCTCCCACTGTCTACGAAGCCCTCTGGCTGTGTACTTATAGACACTCTTTTCTAAAACATCATTTAGAAAAGCTGTCATGACACACAACCACCAGATATCGTAGTTATGGTATGTAGCCGTGGCAAGTAGGATCTGGATGGACTTAAGCATAGGCCCCAGAAAAAGGGTTCATCATTAGCCACAATTGGTCTATGTCGCAAACCTTTAACAAGTCTAGCTTTGAAAGTCTTAACTTTTCCATGTACACCAAGTAATCTTCTCAAGATATACTTGCTCCTGATGGGGATTTAACCCTTCAGATAAAGCAACCAAAGTCCATACTTTGTTGGTGTATAAGGATTCCATCTCATATCGCTAAGCATCCAGTCATTCTTACAGAGTCCCATGGCCAGCTTGAAACTAGTTGGGTCATCATCTCATGATGCAATCCTCGCTCCCACTGTTATAGAGAAACCGAAGTATCTCTCAGGTGGGTGAGGAACCCTACTAGATCGGCGGAGAGGCTGAGGTTCGTTGGTTACTATTGAATCCTTTGGTTCTATCAAATCATCTGCTGTAGTTTATATAGCTGGAACCTTTCCAGTTCTACATAACAGACTTTGCCTCGATCTTGTCCGGATTTTTCTTTTAGACATAGGCCGGACAACCCCAAATCTTAACAAACTTAAGATATGCGCTCTTCCCTTTCCATATCACATATGAAGTGGTAGGCAACTGATTTGATTTGAACCCTATTCAATAGGTATGCAGCTTCTCAAGTGCATAACTCCCAAAAGGAAATAGGAAACTCAGTAGTACTCATTATAGAGCACACCATATAACATAGGGCGCTATTGCTCCACCCCGATACACCGACGTGCTGTGGTGTATACGGAGGAGTAATACTGAGAGAGAATCTCATTCTCCTTTAGAATAGTCCAGGAAATCCGTGCTCAAGTATTCTCCTCCTTGATCACATCAAAGGACATAATACTTATACCCGTATTTTGGTTCTTTACTTTTAACTTATATTATGTGAATATCTCAAAAGGTTCGGACTTGTGTTTCAACAGGAACATATGTCTGAATCTAGAGAGATTATCAGAGAATGTAATGAAGTACAAAGAACTGGTCTTGGTATGTATAGACAGGGGACCTTCATACATCAGCATGTATCAATCCCAAGAGTTCACTAACTTTTTCTCTGCTTCCAATAAACAGAGCTATGGTCATCTTATCTTTGTGACATGACCGGCAAGTTTCACAAGATGTAAATTCAAACAGATTTAAATATGCATCTAAATGTAACTTCAGCTAGTCGGGTCGCATTGATATGACCTAGTCTACAATACCTCAAGAAGGATTCGTTCATTTCTGAACTTTTCCTCTTGTGTGTGTTGTGTATACTAAGAACTGTAGTTTGATTTAAAACGTTAATGCTTTTAGATAACGTGCCTGAACTGATCAATTCTTGATATAGGAAATGTTCAAAACATTATCCTACAATACAAAATTATATCACTTCTTTACTAATAAAGAGACTGATATGATGTTGTATATCAGGTTCGATATCTAATAACATTTTTTCAGAATCAATGTATTCTGGTAATACAGGGTGATAGTGACCAACAGACTTGGCTGCAACACTTGCACCGTTTTCTGTCTCATGAAACTTATTACCCGTTCTCAGTTCTCTACCTTTCTGTAGCCCATGTAACAGATTACATATGCGGGATCCTGATCCGGTATCTCATACCCAGGACGTAAAGGATACTGAGAAACAGTACTCTGTAATGAACACACCCGAAGATGATGCATCAGCATGCACTTTCTCCGTTTGGGCGGCACGGGAAATCTGGTATTCCCTAATTTCCTGCTCTGTCTTATAACAATTATAAGTTGGAGCGGGACCAACGTTCCCCAGCTCAGTATAACAAACGGGTTCGGTCAATGCATCCGTATTATTATCTTAATTAAGGCGTGATATGGTCGCTACCTGGAGAGAGAGAAGAAAACACTCAGCGTATGCTCTTGCAAGATCAGATTGGTTATTATTTTATCTAATCAGGTTGGCTCCCACTGTTTTTATCAAATCTTCCTTTAAACTCTAAAATGAAAGACTAGCCGGGATTAATTACACGCTACAAGTTCGCCAATCTTTTAGCCAGGCCAGTGTCGGTACTTTGAGAGAGGTGCCCCGTGCTTTCGCACGGACCTAATTAAAGTAAACCTCATTTTCCCAGAGGCGTAACCTCATTGACACCTTTCTAGACACCTACTTGATCGGCTAATTGTAATGTGTAAAACTCTCCCAGGAGTAACTCTTACTCGCAGCGGGTATCAGGATCCAACTATCTCATAGAAGGTATGCAATCTCATTGAAAATTTCAACACTTGAAATTCCCGATAATATTTTGCCCCTAGCACCCTATGACCTTGACGGAGGTCAACAAACCATAGGCTACTAGTCAAGTTCAACCCGTCATTTCTTGATTGAATTAAACCCACCCGCACGACCCTTGACGGAGGTCAACAAGGCCGCACGACTACCCTAATCCAATCTGCATCATATGCATAAGCAGATAAATACTAGTCAGCTACCGCACACTACGCCTTGACGGAGGTCAACAAACGTAGCACGAATACTAAGTAGGACTTATCTGAAATGACGGAGGGCTACGACAGGTTTTTCTGAAAACCTATTGCGTAATGAACTTGATATCGTTGTAGAATCAAATAATTTTAAAATGGAGTGTTTTTGAGGCTTTTCTAGTTTTGCTAAAGGGGTCACTCCCGGTGAAGGGATCGTCGGCCCTTTCCTTATCGAATAAGGTGCAGGGTATATCATATATACCACTGTGCAAAGCAAGTATAGAAGCAATCAAAAGACAAACAGAGGGGTGTAGCATCTGCCAGTTATTGCTAAAGGGGTCACTCCCGGTGAAGGGATCTCGGCCCTTTCCTTATCGAATAAGGTGCAGGATGTTCTACAAGGAACACCGCGATGCAAAGCAAGAACCGTAGCTACCCTTTTTTTTTTGAAAATTCGATTCCACAACATCATTAGGTTTCTTTTATTTCATTAATCTCATTAATGAAGTCCCATCATTTAAGTCACCTAAACATCACAGATAAATACGACGTACACTTATGCCATCCGCATTCGCCTCGATGTCCCCTCGTGCACGTTAGGTTAGGTAACTAACGACAGAGCGGGGCAGGGCTAGCACGGGTGTAAAACATAAGTAACGTCTATATAATATATCATATATACTATATACAGTATCCATCACAACATATCAAATGATCACATCACAGATATCGCAGCAGAAGAAACATATATGAAATATTGGATATACTAGGACGTCCGTGTTTTCAATACGAGCCAGTATAAAACACGGATTCCACGGTCGTGATGAATAGCCAAACCCACATCCCTAGACCCCTACGAGAGCGGCAAGCAACACTGCCAATTCTAGGGTTAGGAGACCCGGTCTCGACACCTCGAGATGGTCTCCCACAGGACCCTAGAACCCGGTTTCTTGTGCTCTCCTCCTTGGGTCTATCCTAGTGCGGAAAAGTAAATAATATACAAATGTGACATCAACCTCAACCCGGAAGTGCCCCAATAAAAGAATATTACATACATTTAAATTTACATGAATGAAAATAAAAACTCTCATCTCACATAAAACCCCCGGCTATTCAAACACGACGATCCAATATAACATATCACAGCAACACATAACATCACATGTCATCAACGTAAGTAAACATGCGTATCCCAATTGTCGTTGACATATAGCAACGAAACCGGCGATATCACATATTACGCTTACGGTCACAGAAAAGAAAGTGTAAAACTACAACAGTTGGAATCCGCAACCTCCTTAGACATCGCATGCCTAACCATCTGAATTCCTTAGACATCACATGCCTAACAATTATAAACCCCGCATTTTAGTCTCATTTATCGAAAACACTTTTCAATATCTTGTCGGGCAATTCAACAAGATTCCCGATAATCTATTCGAATGCTCGTCGCAAACTTTAGTAGACGGCCGCACCCCCGATACCGTCGACGAAGTGCACTAAGGCGGAACACCGCTGCCGCGAGCACCCGAACGGATGCTTTCGGCGACGGGGTTCTCCTACAGTCACTTGGTCGAGGCTATGGGGTATGGCTATCTATTAAGTTTACCCGGCGAGTATCCGCGTACGTAACATGATTGCAACGGACTTTTGATCACATCAAAATCCCGTGGCAACCGGTCAAGTGAGACTAAACTGCTAGATTTATAGCATTCATATTAGTTATCACATAACTACTTGTGGATTCCAATTATTGTATCACATTCCAGATAAATAGAAAATGTTAAACTTTCCGATCGAACAATCAAACACCCAAGTTTTCCCGGAACGGCTCAACACATGAAATAAGTTTAAAAACATCCACTTCATGCCACAGTACCAACGGTCCAGCCGTAGAAGGGTCAAGCCAACGTCTCACATGTGGCACGCCGTACTGCCCCAAACCCTAAGGTTCAAAGGGCAGTTCAAGACGGTCACATAATCGAGTTAAGGTTTGTTGTCTTCTAGAGGGTCCATCGCGTTACTTGCACTACTTAGAACGTTCTTAAACCACGGAAAAATCCAACACTGGGAAATTTCCTGGCAGGGGAAAAAATGGGTATTTATATCTGGTCGAACTTTTTAACATGTACTAAATTTACCCGGAAAAACACAAACAAAGTTAAACAATCCGATCGAAACATTGATTCCCCAAAACAACCCAGAAAACTCAACTATTGAGTAAATATTAAAAATTCCCAGAAAACACAGCACTTACAGAAAGAAATTACTGTGCAAAAAGTAAAGGATTACGTTATCATATCGCCGCGGAACCGCCGCAGAGGCCAAGCTTGTGCCGCGGTTCCGCGGCGCCTTGGGCGCATCTTTTTGTCGTTTTGCACTGTATTTCTTAAAATTGCCTGCCGAATTTTTTAAGCATTTTTAATCTGGAAAAATCCAAAGTTTCAGAAAATGTACAGAGAGAGGTATTCGATTAGGGTTTCGGGTTCGAACGGACTTCTAACTTCGTCTACACATCGCCTAAAGCTCTAGCTACGCTCTGATACCACTGTAGGGTTCTTAGGCACACTCAAGAGGTTCTACAAGGCATCTACCATGCCAAAATCAAAATTTTATGTGCCTAACAACTCTATGTAAGATCGTTAACTAGAGATTAGGCGAAACTACAAGTAAGCAAACTACTTTGCTACTAAGTGAAAGGGATTACAGCCTTTGTAGATCCGGTCCTCCACTTCTTTAGCTCCGTGATGACGTCCCTCCGTTGCGATCATCGGGATCCCGGACTCTAGCGTTGGTTTCATCGGAGAAATGAGCGGGCTAGGTCGTTGACTTCGGTGCCGAAGATGATCTACGTCGAGGCGACTTAAACTCAAGCTCCATCTTCACTTGGTCATGAACCTTGTGAAGAAAACACCCTATACAACATGGCAAGTGGTAGAGGATGAAGAAATAGGAAGTGCGTTCACTTTGGATTTGGATTTCTCACTTGATTTCAACACTTGGAATTTTCAAGAAAGCTTTCTTCTTCACTTGAAGAAGATGAAGAAGAAGAAAAGAAAAATGAATTATCTTAAAAGAAAATTCAAGTGAAGTTTATCACATAGCAACCATGGGTAAGTTAACTCATGTAGAGAGCAAACCATAGTTTAGGTAATGGTTAGGTTTAAGCATAAAACAAAATGGTTAAGACTTTTTCAAAGATGCTAAGAAGCATCATGAAGCTTGAAGTAAACAAGAAAAGCCACCATTTAGTTTTAGCAAAATAAATAAAGAAAATAAAACCCTAACCATTAACTAAACATGGTGTAAATCATACACATACCCAAGTTTGCAAGTATCATCAATCATTATACAAACTAGTGCACAAACATATATCACATATACAACCTGCGCACATCAAGTGAGAAAATCAATCTTAAGCGAACAAATACTAGTTAATGTAAAGTAATATATCTAATATATAATTATACATTAAATCATTAAATCAACACTTGATTTAATGATCCGGTCATACTTCATATAACCGACTAATATCAAGTGTATCAATATATCGAATCAACACTTGATTCGGTAACCCGGCTATATCACATATAACCGTCCGATGATACAAATCGCGAGAATAGAATACAGTATCTCATACTAGTATTATTCTCGGTCCCGCACATATCTCATATGCGCTCTTATTTCGTTTCGCTTGAGCCAAGAAACTTCTGTGTAGGACTCTAAAGATTCGTCAATACGCTGGCAGTAGGTGATGATCATATCAAACACCCACAAGCCGCAAGCGGTCTGCTAAATGTAACGACCACCTGGGTATTGAGTGATCAGATGATCAACAAGCAAGCCCGCTAGTACTCCTGCGAATCCAATCAGTAACACTTACCGTACAGTCCGGTCTCGTCGTTTGATATGTCGCATATCTCGCCTAGGGGTGGTAAACGTCAGACCCCAATAGCTCGATAAGTCGTGTCGATATGAGGTCTATAACAGTTCGAGAAACTACAGGTAACACTTACCAGTAAATCTCAGCAACCCTGGCCAGGGATTTCCGGTTATAGCCAAACGAACACAGCGCAACATCAACCCCCTATACCGGGAGAGACGAATCCCCTCCTATCGCTCATTGCCTCCATGTGACTCGGGACTGTACCCAAAAACCACCGTTTTGCACGCCCTCTTAGACGTGGTAAGGTGGAAATCAAAGCACAGTGGGAACCACACAAGACTCTATGACGATCTCGGGTCAACAGAGTACTCTGTACCAGTGTCACCTGAGAACTGCCATCTGACGTAAGGTATAATACCATCTGGGAGTTCTCGGCGAGTCCGTCCAGTGTACCCAGTCTCCACTGAGCACCCGTATATCATCTCTGATGTGAAACACCAATGGATAAGGGATCATCCATCGCCCATCTGTATGGGTCGAGAAGGTATACGCTAGTCTACTTTGGTATATCGATGCCCCATCTCGATACACCCACGACTAGGGACCTTGAAGGATGTAGTTATGGACTACCATGTCCCCACTAGTATGATCCGCTTCATAGTCCAGGTTGTCAAGTACACATCCTAAGGGCTTTACCAACATGTAACAGAGAGATAATCAGTGTACACGTTAAGGTAAAGAGCAACCAGATAGCATACTATCATGTCGAGCAAGAAAGTCCTCCCTATATATGTCCAAGCATCCACTACAATATACATCCTATGTATAGTAATGGCCTCTAGGGCATACATATAACTAACAATTTTCTGTGACCGTAAGCGTAGTATGTGGGGTATCGTCGGCTTCGTTGCTATACATCAACGACAATCGGGATACGCATACTTGCTTACGTTGATGATATGAGATATTATGTGTTGCTGTGATATGTTATATTGGATCGTCGTGTTCTGAATAGCCGGGGGTTTTATGTGAGATGGGAGTTTTTTTTAATTTTCATTCATGTAAAATTCATTTGTATGTAATATTCTTTTATTGGGGCACTTCCGGGATGAGGATGATGTCACTATTGTATATTATTTACTTTTCCGCATTAGGTAGACCCAAGGAGGAGAGCACAAGTAACCGGGTTCTGGGGTCCAGTGGGAGGCCATCTCGAGGAGTCAAGACCGGGTCTCCTAACCCTAGAATTGGCAGTGTTACTTGCCGCTCTCATAGAGGTCTAGGGATGTGGGTTTGTCTATTCATCGCGACCGTGGAATCCGTGTCTTATACCGGCTCGTATTAAAAACACGGACATCCTAGTATATCCAATATTTCATATATGTTCTTCTGCTGCAATGTTCTGTGATGAGATCATATTATTTCCTGAGACGAATGCTTATACCATATATATATGCTGATATATAAATATTACTGCTTTCGTTTCTTCTGTGATGCTTAGGAAGCATAAGCTGATGGGATATATTAATGAGATTAATAAAAAGAAAAGAAACCTAAAAGATGTTGTAGAATCAAAAACTTTATAAAAGAGGTAGCTATAGTTTTGCTTTGCACAGCAGTGTATATGATATACCCTGCACCTTATTCGATGTGGAAAGAGCCGAGATCCCTTCATCGGGAGTGACCTCTTTAGCGAAACTGGCAGATGCTACAAACTCACGGTTTAGTTTTTGACAGCTTATATAGTTCTTGCTTTGCACAGCGGTATATATGATATACCCTGCACCTTATTCGATGGGGAAAGAGCCGAGATCCCTTTACCGGGAGTGACCTCTTTAGCGAAACTAGAAAAGCCTAAAAAACACCCCTTTTCAAAATCACTTGTTTCTACAACGATATCAAGTTCATTACGCTCATGGTTTTCTGAAAAACCTGCGTAGCCCTCTGTCATTTCAGATAGATATTATTTAGTATTCGTGCTATGTTTGTTGACTTAGTCAAGGCGTAGTATACGGTAGCTAAATAGTGTTTATCTGCTAAAGCATGAGATGTGATTGGATTAGGGTAGTCGTACGGCCTTGTTGACTTAGTAAAGGGTCGTACGGGTGGGTTTAATTCAATCGGGAAATGTACGGGTTGAACTTGACTTGCGATTTATGGTTTGTTGACTTAGTCTGTAAGTGCACGGCAGCGCCCCGGCCGTCAATCCGACGCCGGAATGCGGAAAAGAAACTTTTCAAAAACTTGTAACGGCACTACCGCGCACTATAAACCCGGATCGGGCCATTAACCTAATCCTAGAAAACTAGAAGATGGGTAGAAAGCTATACCGAGCGATCCGTGTCCTTCGGTCTTCGGCCTCCACTCCGATCTCCTCGCGAAATCTCCGGTCTTCATCTCCTCATCGGAACGGGCACCACATCGCCGGGTTCTATTATAGGCTCCCACCTCTGAACCGAGGCAACACGGGCACGAAGTTGGCGAGTCGACATGACCAAGAATACTGTAGATGAAGTGTAGAAAGCTTTGTCTCATTGGGGTTGAGAAGTTGCCATGATGGAGGTGGAATGAACAATGAGCAAGAGGAAATGAGCTTTGAGATTTTTGATACAAGCATGGAATGAGATGAAGAAATTTCCCACACCCAAAATGAAATTTCCCTCATCCTCTAGTAGTGGCCGGCCATGACTAATGAGAGAGGAAAAGATACAAGGGAGGTGAGCGTAGTAAAAAGAATGGTGACCATAAGCCAAAAGCAAGTCTCACATCAATATCAAAATCAACTCTTATCTCATCCTTTCTCATTAATGCAAGGAACTGATGAAAGAAAAAGCAAAGATGCTTGAACCATCATAATCCCCCATTTACAAATAACACCCTCCAAATAGCTAATTTGCATATTTGCAAATTAGCCCCTCCATCAGAAAAATCCGGCCGTGAAGGAACAAAGGAAAACTGGCCGAAACGGAATACAAACTGGCAACATCAAAAAACTGAACCCGTAATAAATTACAGGAAAACCCCGCGACTGTATATACATACCCGTATTTGTATTCTGACCGAATACAAATGCAAAGAGACAAAATCTACATTGTACAATACTAGGATCCGGCTTAAACCAAAGCCCGCTGGTATTATCCGTCCGATCATGATCCGTGCAATACCGCACGTATCTGATCGAACCCTGCCATATCTCCATACGGCCTCTATAGCGTTTCGCCCAAAACTTGAGAAACTGTCTGTGGGGGACTCTAAAGACTCGTCAAAACTTTGGCTGTGGATTTAACCACTAGCAGGTCAAAGGTATTAGCCATACGTAACGGGCTACCAGCTATTGACCAAAAGAGACGTCTGTGAGCGAACTCATCCTGACACCCTACTGAGCCTGTCAGTGACAATATCCGTACAGTCCGGTCCATTCGTCTATGAGCATCGCATGGCGGGCCTAGGGGGTTGGTAAAAGTCAGACCCCCAAAAGCGGTACAAGTCATGTCGGAGTGTAGCCCGGAACACCCTGAGATACTACCGGAATACCTACTAGTAAATCTCCTGCCTTGGCCAAGGACTTTCGTGTACTGGCTCTCCTAGACACAGCGCGACCTCACCCCCAATACCGGGAGAGACGAACCCCTGCAGATCCGCTCACTGCCTCCATGTGGCTCGGGACTGTACCCAACTAAAACCTGTTTGCACGACTCCTTTGAGCCATGGTAGGGTAGTAATCAAAGCACAGTAGGAACTCACATGAGACAAATGACGATCTCAGGTCGATGAACTAACCTGTACACATGTCACCAGGGAACTGCTATCTGACGTCTGGTATAATCCCAACTAGCAGGTTCCCGACGAGTCCTGTCCGGTGTACTCATAACCCAATGAGCACCTGTATACATCTTAGGTGAACCAACTGACACCAGTGGCTTGTGAGACCGGCCACCGCCCCTCGTCAGGGTCTCGATTGTATACACTAGTCTACTCCGGAGTATCGATGCCCTGTCTCGAATACTCCCACGACTAGGGACCTTTTAAGGATGTGCTTATAGACCCCAGCTCCCACGTATATGATCGCCCTCATACTGCTGGAAGTCAAGCAAGAATCCTAGGGGCTCTATCAACGTGCAATAGTGATCAGTAATGTCACCTAAAGCAGTACACGATGATAAATATAAACCAGATAGCATACTATCATCTTTGAGTAAGACTGTCCTACCGGTATAGGTCCTCCCTCAATCATTGCAATCACGTGCCTGTGATCCAATAATTGACTCTGAGGGCACTATCTCCAACAATCTCCCACTTGCACTCAAGGCTAATTATTGCGATGTCGCATACTCATAGCCCGTGTGATACCGAACACCCAACTCCTCTACTAGTCAGTCTCACAAAGCTCGTTTGCGAAACTATTGCGTTCGAGGAATAGCCTCAGTGAGTGGATCCGCCCTGATGTTTCTTTCTATGTCTCTCTTTATCTCAAGTTCGCGGAGAAAACCATCTCCCAAAATGAGCAATACCTGTCTTAGAATATGTCTGGATCCTGATGGGACCTAGCTCATAAATGAACTCCAAATCCAAACTTCTTAGACTGTATCGTCAACTGAACTCAATCAGTATCCTGCGCCATGCCTCCCTCGGTATCCCCTTGGACCACCTGTCTAAAATACTGCCCCTCGTCAGAGGGAAAACTATAACTCTGACAGCCACTCTGTCATCAAGGTCACCTTGAAAGCATGGAATGATAACTGTCTCCCGAATGAGGCTGTCGTTATCATATCCCTAGAACATCAACTTATGTTCTAAAACAGCTTCCGAATGTTTCTCCAGGATTGGATCAATATCAACATATTGCATCTACTACAAGAACAACATCTGGTGTGGTACTTGACATCTCATGATTGACTCAATTGCCTAAGCAAGTGATCTGCCAATCATGCACATCCCTCTCCCCTTTAGTCTGTAAGACACCTTTAGAGAGGGTGACTCCATCACCTGCAGGTACACTACCGTGCCAGGAGTCGTCCATTTTAAAACACCTTTAGAATGCTGTCTAAGTACCCAGATTGGGAAACTACCTAAATCTAGATCTAAAACCATAGATCTAGTAACCAGAATGTCTGATATAATATCCAATCCTATATGGAGAAACTACTGTGTGACAACCAAAGTATAACCGACCGTAGTATAGGAATTTCACTTCCTACTCTGTGTATGTCATCCAAATACCAGGACATCACACCCTACTACCTTCTTAACAGATCCATCCCCTATTCGGATGAAGCCAAACCTATGACTGTCACATTAGAAATAGATGATCTATCTCTGTTATATCTGCTTTAGTCCATAAATGGACATAAGCTATATGTCCACTATGCTTCCGCTGCTCCCACTGACTACGACAACCCTCTCGCAGAGTCATATACACGTGCACTTCTAAAGCTAGTTTAGAACGACGCTATACTCATCCTCCTGCCGGGTCTCATAGCCTGGAACAACAGTAGTGTCAAGTCTGGGTAAACAAGAACCTCCCTATCACCGTCCTTGTGGCTACTGGAGTACCTCTCGGGTGCCTGAGGTTACCCATCATGTCTGCGGAGTGGCCAATGGAATGTCAAACCAGATTGAATCTTTAGGTTCTTATCAAATCTTCAGTAATCGTTTGCGGTTCTGGAATTACTTCCTGTTCTACCATACTCCCACTACTGTTTTATGAAAAAATCCATTTTTATTAAAACTGTGGCGAGTCAAGAAAAATATCACTATTGATCTTCCAGATGGTAGAAAATCAACCCTCATTATAGCCCGGGTCAACCCACAAACAACCATTACAGAAACGTGCCTTGAGTTGTCTAGTGTCTGGTTTTAAGCATAAGCTGGACAATTCCCCGTACCTTAACAATGTCATGATATGAACTGTTCTATATCCAATACAGAAACAGAGGCACTGATTTAATTGAACCAGATTCAAATCATGCAGCTGTCTCCAGTGCATGTCAACTAAATGGAGAGAGGCCGATCAGTACTCAACTTAGGAATGCTTCCAATTATGAGTAACCTGAAAGAGAAGCATGTTCTCTTAATCATTACTATCAACCGAATACCATACACAAGTATCAACATCTTCGATCACCTTGAAGAATCCTGATACTTGCAACATCCGGTTCTCTACTTTATTCTTATACCTATAACTTCTCAAAATTCGGACCTTGCGTTTCTACGAAACACCTATCTAAAAACTAAAGAAGTCATAAGTAAACAGAATATAGTACAAGGACCATCCCCTCTGTCCTAATGGACACTGGACAACATACAATACTCTGTATAATTCCCTTGAGTCTAATAACTCATTCACTGCGTGTCGTAGGTTTAAAACTGTACTTATGGTTAAGAAGAATTACACCGCTGTTTAATGCTCCTTACCTAACCTTCCACTGATATAGGTAAATGTCATAGACATAATTTCAAAAAGGTATATCTCACTCTATAAAAATAGACGTACAGATATATCAATTTGAAATTGGTGCATAACAACGGATATTCAAAACCAAATATTTGCCGTCCGGCAAACAACCCAGGCGATTTCCTCAAATATCACCAATTACAACGAATTCCGATATAACGAGGATGATCACCTAATTCCCAATAACTTACTCCCACTCATCATCTGTAAAACCATACAGATGTGAGAATCATACCTGGTAAATACATACCCTGGAGCAAGGGCTAATTGGGAAATCTGTTTTCTTTTAACGGTACACAGTGAAACTGAAACATTGAAATGTTTCATAGGGGTATCCAGGTATTCCTAGTAATGCCTCTTCCATTATCCAGATTCACAACTGTAACCGTATATTTCTTTGCTATCTCTCCAAATCCCTTTATATGTCTTTAGTTATTGCCTTCTGTACACCCTCTTAGGCTAAATGGTTTTCTTCCTTCCCTACCGTTCGGCACCAGCCTATGGTCTGGAAGAAGACTATCCAATAAGCATAATGGGTGTACTGTCCCAATCCTAGGAGCACTCGCAACGCGAGAGAAGGTAAAGATAAAAGACACCTGAATAAACCTTATTCCTATTTCTCCTGAACCAGAATCCATCTCCGAACTGGAACAAGTTCCTTTTGAGTTCGTATATAACCATACGATGGAGTATCCAAATAAACTGTGGATCTTCGTAGTGATACGGAGTGTTCTGGAGAAATACAAAGGTGAAGTGGGAGTGGTAATGAAATACTTGGTTTGGTCGTGAATAGCAGTCGCAGTTTACTTTGCCCTCTTACTAATACCTTTCTTTGTCTTTACTTAATACTTTCTATACACCGTTTAGGCTAATTAGTTTTCTTCATTCCCCACCGTTCGGCACCAGTCTAAGGTTCGGAAGAAGACTATCCAATTTGCATAATAGGTGTACTATCCCCTAATCCAAGGAGCACTCGCAACCTGAGAGAAGGTAAAAGGAAAAGACAACTGAATAGTCCTATTCGTTTTCTCCAGAACCAGAAACCATCCTCGAATAAATTCCATCGAGTTCGTATATAACCATACGATGGTTTTATCCAATGGAAGTGGACGTTCGTAGTAATACGGGGTGTTCTGGAGAAAAGGGTAAAAGTACGAGTGGCAATGAGGTTTGCAACTCTGACAATCCAAAAGCCAGTCTTATAAGAAGGTTCGGTTAATCTTGGTCACTGAGTCATAGTCAAGGGTTGGGCTATGGTCGCTGCCAAAGAGAGAGAGAAAAGAAACACTCAGCATGCACTCTAACCTAGATCAGAATGGTTACCAATTTATCTAATCAGGAAGTCTCCTACTGTAACCTCAAATTCTTCTCCAAACCCAAAAGAAGAATTAGTCGGGATCACTCGAGGAGTAAACCAACTCATTAGTAGGAATCGGGATCCAACTATCATCGCATGATAATGTGACGGAATCCGCTCACGTTATCATACTCCAGAAGGTATGCGCATATCTGGCAAGTTTCAGTTTCTTTAGAAACTCCCGATGTGATTTTTACCCCATGCTCTTATGACCTTGACTTTGGCCAACAAATCATAAGTCACATGTCAAGTTCTACCCGTCATTCTCCAGGTTGATTTGAACCCACCCGTACCTACCCTTGACTTTGGCCAACAAGGTAGTACGACTGTCCCAAACCAACACATCTATCTATGCTGCATATGAATATCCAATAGCTACCAAACACTGTGCCTTAACTTTGGCCAACAAACACAGCTTGAATACTATTGACTATCCATATGAAATGATGGAGGGCTACGAATGGTTTTTGGCAAAAAACCTTTAACGTAATGAACTTGATATCGTTGAAGGAACCGGATAGCTTTTTAAAAAAAATATAGTGACGAAAACCTTTGCTAAAGAGGTCACTCCTGGTGAAGGGATCTCGGCTCTTTCCCCGTAGAATGAGGTGCAGGATATTCCAACTGAATACCACGATGCAAACTAAAAGTAATCGACTATAGTGAAGTTATTGCCCTGACGCAAACTTCTGTCCAAGGGGTCACTCCCGGTGAAGGGATCTCGGCCCTTGCCTCGTCGACTGAGGTGCTAGATATTCATAACCGAATACCACTGTGCAAAACAAAAGAGTACGTCCTGGCAATAACAACTTTTTGAAAAAAATGTTCCAACAACATCAGAATAGGTTTGTTTAGCTTGCATTGATCCGAATCAACGCAGTCCCATCAATTGATCACACCACAAAAGAACGAAAATAATGATGTACGTATATGCCATCCGCATTCGCCACTGGGTCCCGTCATCACCTGTTAGGTTACTTAACTAACGACAGAGTGGGGACTGGACTAGCGCGGATGCAAAACATATACAACATCTACTTGTATATATATCAATATATAATATTCGCTCAAGGCGTGATAAAAATGCAACATCACAGAAATGTAATAAGCATCACAGAACAATACAGATATCTGGGATCCCCGGGTTTCACAGAGCCGCTACTGAAACCTGACGTTCCCCTGGTCGTGTGGATAGCCCGTGCAATGAAATCTTAGACCCCTACGGGCGCGGCAAGTTACCCGCCAAAACCTGAAGCTAGTCAGCCCCCTTCAACAACGTGAATGGACCACCCAGCACTTCACGAAATCCGGTAACTTGGGCACCCCTCCTTGGGTCAACCTGTACCCCCTACGAGTGCGGCGAATAGCCCGCCAATTCTAGAGTGAATCCCCCTCCGTCTCAACGCCATGAGATGCGGGCCCGTTGCCCTCTAGAATCCGGCTATCCGTGCATCCCTCCTTAGGGTAATCCTAGTACAGAAAGTAAAATATATACAACGGGTACATCGACCTGAGCCCGGTCGTGCCCCAAAAGAATAATATACAAACAGGTAGTGACGGCAGTCCACATGTCGGACGCTCGCCCCGCAATATCAAATGTACATAAAAAACCAAACTGTACTACCATTGCATCCAGGCTCTCCACCACGACAATCCGCAACATCACAGCACAACACAGAACATCAACGTGAATGTCACGTTCGCAAATCCGTCTAAAAGGGCTATAGCAGTTAGACAGGATTTACCGATCAAGTGATATTCACGATCGCATATATAATGTAAATACTGTGAACTAACATGTTTAAAATTTTTCGATCTACTAAATTTCCCGAAGCGGGCCCCAAGCACAACTGTAGCACTCAAAAACATCTGGGCCCAAAACGAATATACCAGAAACCCTATTTCTATGTCAGAGAGCCACTGTAAAAAGTTGATGCAGTGAAGCCAAATTACGGCGGCGGATCCGCGGCCAAAAGGTGGTTTTGGCCGCTGATCCGCCGCGCTACAGTAACTTCAGCCTACCAAATTTTCACAGAATGCATAAAAAACCCTGCACGTAATTTTACAATATACCAAATTATTTTTTGAGCACTGGAAAAATTCGACAGAAACTTGACATGGAAATGTGGTTTTTTGAAAATCCGTTCGATCGAACTTGTAAACACGTTAGAGTAAGCTAGACTAGATTAATGGCGTGGCTCTGATACCAGTGTAAGTGCACGGCAGCGCCCCGGCCGTCAATCCGAGGCAGGAATGCGGAAACGAAACTTTTCAAAAACTTGTAACCGGCACTACCGCACACTGTAAACCCGGATCGGGCCATTAACCTAATCCTAGCAAACTAGAAGATGGGTAGAAAGCTATACCGAGCAATCCGTGTCCTTCGGTCTTCGGCCTCCACTCCGATCTCCTCGCGAAATCTCCGGTCTTCATCTCCTCGTCGGAATGGGCACCACATCGCCTGGTTCTATTACGGGCTCCCACGTCTGGACTGAGGCAACTCGGTGTAACGTTTCATAAATCGTTTTGCGAATTTTCCCGTTTTAGGGCAAAATTGTATGTATTTTCCGTTTTAACCCGATTTCGATCAAACGTCCGTATAAGCTTGCCGACACTTTTTTTAGCTAAAATAAAACTTGTGCGCGAATTTTAGTGGTATTTGGGAGGTTTTGGTTCAGATAGAATTTTTCCCAAATAAAATATTATTTTAAGCGGTATTTGGTGCACGTAAATCGGGAAATTTTTTTCTTTTGTGAATAAATTATTTTTTGTCACTAGATTATTTTAGAAGCTTCATTTCAAATATCTAGATATTTCCTTTGTGCAAAAGGATTTGGATTAGAAAAGAAAAGAAAAGAGTGAAATGTGGCATTTTTTCATTTAATGAGCATTTATTGCTTAAGACTAGATTTTTCTTCATTTTAATTACATAAAACCCCCCTCTCACCTCCATGGCCGAGCCTCTTCCCCCATTTCTGTCCTCTTAATTTTCAAGCTCATTTCTTGTTCTTTTTCAATCAAAAACACAAAAAAAGAATTCCAAAAATAAATCCAAAAATTCCTATATAAAAATTAAACCATTTTTCCTTCACTAATCCTTCATGGATCTTCAATAAAGCTTGGTTTTTGATGCTAAGATGTTGGATTAAGTTTCATTTTGTATTCTTGGGGAGGTATAATTCTTACCTTAATCCTTTTATATTTGCTTTAATCTTATTCTAGCTAATTTAGTTAGCTAATTATGTGTTTAGTTTAGTTTTTAAATTATTATTAATTCATTTATATTTGGTTTAAGAAATTCATGTTAGGGTTAAATTTTGTTAAGTGTTTAGTGTTCATTTGAAGTGTTAATTTGTGTTTTGGAGAAGATTAACCTAGTAGGAAATATTAATTTTTGCTAATGAACACTTTGTTTAATTATGCAATTAGCTTACTAGGTTTTTGCTAAAACATAATTAGCGAGTGTTAAAAATATAGGAATTGTTTAGATAGATTAGTTAAGCTATTTTAAGGTATTTGTAATCGCTAGATATGCATTAGCTTGAAACTAGTGCGAAATATTGCGATAGGTTGCTTACTAGATTTCGGGGTTTTTTTTTCCGACGTGGGTTCGATTGGTCGTTGCGAGGTTATATCTATTGTATTCCTCGTAATTTTTGTGTTGTGTTGCGCGATTGGGACGATCGGGGTCTAGACTTGTGTTTTGTGGTTTAGCGACCCCAATTAGGATTTTTGGCCGATGTCGTGCGCGATAGATGCGCTAAGCGCACAGTGTAATTTTCTGGGCGTTTTCATCGCGTTTCGTTTTCTTTTTGTCGTCATAGGATATTTATCTTATGTGTTGTATTTATGAAATTTTAGGTTCGCAAGCAGGGACTTCGGGTGCCGCGGACAAGGGGAAGCAGGTGGTCGGATTTTCATAGCTCGAGACCATCGGTGAGTAGATTTAACATCTACAGGGGAATCGCCCGCATGGCGTTATGCGTCTGGGATAGAGATGTTACTTTTGTCGCATATTCTATGTCAGATTTAGGATTTGCGCATTTACCCTACTGTTTAGTTATTGTTGTGCTTGGACTAGTATCCTTAGGACACTTCACATATTATTGACGATTCATGTTGCACGAGCACTGATTGTATGCTACACACACCGTCAATAATTGCCATGTCACGCACAACCCACATATAGAAATGCTATTGTTGGTTAGGAACATTGAGACAATGATTCATATTTCTTATCGCATATGAAATTTAGCATAACTGTATATCCACATGCGTACACATATGCCTTCACATACTTACATGTTAGATACCTGTATACCTATAGAGTATCGCACCATTAGTGATAGGTACATACACACTTTATGTCATAGCTACAGGTATACCTTGCACACATTTTTCACTTTTACCCGGGGGATATATTACATCATTACTCATAGGTAGATACTGTAAGTCCACGTTGCGACCCCCGGTTCTTACGGGGAGGCGGAAACGGTATAAAAATCAAGTTTTTAGCGCAAGGGGCAACATGGACTAAGCAAAGTCGGGATCTTTAACTAAACTAAAACTAGCATACTTAGCTAAAGAGAGTTAGCTACTCGGATGGAGATGGTTATACCTAAACTTGTCTTGAACTCCTTCTCTTCAAGCTCCGATGGTGGTCCGATGGCTCCTTCTCGTCGTCTTCGTACGCCGAAGATAGATCCACTTGAAAGCTCCAACCTTTAGCTCCTTCTTCGTTCTTTGAAGAAACTAGTTCACTTGGTTTGCTAAACCTAGTGAACTAGAATGAGTAGAGAGGAAATAGAATGGGATTTTATCTATGGTTCTTGATTCTCAACTCATGAGACAAGAGAACCATAGATCAAGAGAGGGAGCAAGAGGTTGAGGGTGAGAGCAAGAGGAGAGCTCAAGAACAAGAGAGAGAATGAGCAAGAAAGAATGAGGCTCTCTTTTGTCTCTCACCCTCTCATAATCCAATGTAATCATAACTCATCATATCAATAAAAGTCTTATGTGATGGTTGAAGCAACCATAGCCTTATCATGTCATGCACTCATTTTACTCAAATGAACAAGCAAGTAAAAGTCTTTGGCATGAAATGATAACCATGGTTATCATGATGGTCAACTAGTCAAGCCTAGTCAACCGGTCAACAAAGTCAACAAGTCAACAAAAGTCAACAAGTCAACAAAGTCAACAAAGTCAACAACCAAGTCACCATAATACTTAATTAATATAATAGTTAATCACATATCATATTCTCATTAGGGTTGAGCAAAAAGTCAAAAAATCAACGGTCAACTGTCAACAACCCTAATGAGAATCCGCTGTCTGTGCCTCCCTGTCATCTGTGCATACACACCCGCATCCGCGTTCCGAGGAACACGAATGCAAACTGGATAAATCCAATCCCATAAGGTACACTAGGATCTGGCTTAAACCAAAGCCCGCTAGTGTAAACTGTCCGGACACTGTACGTGCACAAGTGCACGGATGTGACCGAACCCTGTCGCAAAACCATCCGACCTGTCGCAATACCATGCGACCTCTACTCTTTTGCCTAAAGGCGAAAAGCTTTCTGTGTGGGACTCTAAAGACTCGACACTACGCTGGCAGTGGGTTTAACCACAGACCGCAAGCGGCACTAGCTGTGCGTAACGGTCCCCAGGTAATGCCGACAAGAAGACCGACGAGGCGAAACCCATCTGAACTCCTACTGAGCCTGAGTGTGACATTCTCCGTACAGTCCGGTCTGTTCGTCTGATACATCGCATGGCGGGCCTAGGGGGCGGTAAACGTCAGTCCTCCAATAGCGGTACAAGTCGTGCCGAAGCGAAGCCCAAAACACCCTGAGATAACACTGGAAACCTACCAGTATATCTCGTTTGCCCTGGCCAGGGACTACTCGTGTAATGGCTCTCCTAGACACAGCGCGATGTCAACCCCCAATACCGGGAGAGACGAATCCTGTCTAACCGTCACTGCCTCCAAGTGCTTCGGGACTGCACCTAACCACCACCTGTTTGCACGACTCCTTTGAGCCGTGGTAGGGTAGTGATCGAAGTACAGTGGGAACACACCCGAGGCGAAGTGACAGTGTCAAGTCAGCGGACTAAGCTGTACTCATGTCACCTGGGAACTGATAACTGACGATAGGTATAATACCAACTAGTCAGTTCCCGACGAGTCCTGTCCAGTGTACCCGTAACCTAACGAGCACCCACATACTATCTCAAGTACGACGTACTGACGGCTGTGGGACAGACCGTCTCCCACACTGGGATGAGAAGCGCATGCGCTGGTCTACTCCGGAGTATCGATGCCCTGTCTCGATAGTCCTGCGACCAGGGACTTGCATAAGGATGTGCTTATAGATTACCCAGCCCCACTAGTGTGACGGCCATCACATCGCTGGTAATCAAGCAAAGATCCTAAGGGCTCTACTAATGTGTATAGGCGATATACAAAAATAAACACATGTACACATTGAAGTAGAAACAAACCAAGTAGCATACTACTATTTTGAGCAAGATTGTATATACAAGGTGAATATCCCAAGCATCCATTAAGTAATATACAAACTAGTATGATACAGTAATGGCCTCTAGGGCATATACACTAACAATCTCCCACTTGCACTAAGGCCATGTACTGGCGTATCGAAGACCTATCATCTCGATCAGCCGCTCGAACTGAGTCTGGGGCAGGGCCTTGGTGAATGGATCTGCAGTGTTATCTTCTGAAGCGACTCTCCGAACCTCGATCTCCTGGCGATCTACGATCTCCCTGATCAGGTGATACCGCCTCAAGATGTGCCTGGATCTCTGATGGGACCTGGGTTCCTTCGCTAAAGCTATAGCCCCGTTGTTGTCGCAATACAGAGGTATTGGATCAACAATGGACGGAACCACCTGAAGTTCTTTCAAGAACTTCCTCATCCAGACAGCTTCTTTTGCGGCATCAGATGCAGCGATGTATTCCGCTTCCATCGTCGAGTCTGCAACGGTTTCCTGTTTGGAACTCTTCCAACACACCGCCCCTCCATTGAGGGTAAAGACAAAACCCGACATGGACTTGGAATCATCCTTGTCACTCTGGAAGCTGGAGTCAGCAAAGGCCTCGATCTGGAGGTCTTTTCCGCCATACACCAAGAACATCTCCTTAGTCCTTCTCAGGTACTTGAGAATGTTCTTTACCGCTATCCAGTGTTTCTCCCCAGGGTTTGACTGATACCGGCTTACCACACTCAGTGCATAAGCTACATCCGGTCTGGTACACAACATCGCATACATTATAGAGCCTACCGCAGAAGCGTAGGGTATAATTGACATGCGATCCCTCTCCAAATCAGTCTTGGGAGACATCTCTTTAGAGAGGGTGATCCCGTGACAAGCCGGCAGGTTACCGCGCTTGGAATCTTCCATACTGAATCTTTTCAGCACGGTGTCGATGTACCTGGACTGAGAAAGTCCTAATATCCTCTTGGATCTATCACGGTAGATCCGGATACCCAGAATGTATGAGGCATCACCCAGGTCTTTCATGGAGAACCTGTGTGACAAGAACCCCTTGACAGATTGTAGCATAGGAATGTCATTTCCTATTAAGAGAATGTCATCCACGTATAAAACGAGGAATACTACAGTTCTCGCTACAAATCTACTATAGATGCATGGTTCATCTGGATTTTTGATAAAGCCAAATTCTTTGACCGTCTCATCAAAGCAGATGTTCCAACTCCGCGACGCCTGCTTTAGTCCATAGATGGACTTAAGCAACTTGCACACTTTTCCGCTGCTCCCACTCTGAATGAAACCCTCTGGCTGGTCCATATAGACACACTCCTCTAAATTTCCATTTAGAAAAGCTGTCTTTACGTCCATTTGCCAGATCTCATAATCGTGGAAGGCAGCAATGGCAAGAAGGATCCGAATGGATTTCAGCATGGCTACTGGAGAAAAGGTTTCGTCATAGTCCAAGCCAGGTCTTTGACGAAAACCCTTTGCTACCAGCCTAGCTTTATAGGTCTCAACCTGTCCATCTACACCAATCTTCCTTTTGAAGATCCACTTGCATCCTACGGGTTTTACCCCGTCTGGAGCAATGTCCAACGTCCATACCTTGTTGGTGTACATGGACTCCATTTCGGTCCGCATTGCATCCAGCCATTTCACTGAGTCAACGCTCTGAACGGCCTGCTGGAAGCTAGTAGGCTCATCATATTCTATGATGCAATCCTCTCTATCCCCGTCTATGAGAAAACCGTAGTATCTCTCGGGCGGATGAGACTGCCTACTACTCCTGCGGAGCGGCGTAGGAATGTCCTGTTCTTCCGAACCCTCTGGTTCCACTAAACTTTCAGTAATAGTCCGTGGTTCTGGAATTTCTTCCAGTTCTACTGCGCTCCCACTTATTTCCTTTTCTATGAACTGGTGTTCTAGAAAGTGGGCATGTCGAGAAACAAGAACTTTTTGTTCCTCTTCGCAGTAGAAGAAATATCCCTTGGAATTCTTGGGATATCCCACAAACTTGCACAGTACTGAGCGTGCCTCGAGCTTGTCCGCATGCTGCTTTTTGACAAAAGCTGGACTTCCCCATATCTTAATGTGATTAAGATGGGGTCTCTTCCCACACCACATCTCAAATGGCGTGGTAGGCACAGTCTTAGTGGGAACTCGGTTCAAAAGGTATGCGGCTGATTCTAGCGCATATCCCCAGAATGATCGCGGCAACTCAGCGTTACTCATCATGGACCGCACCATATCCAATAGGGTGCGGTTCCGTCTCTCCGATACACCGTTATGTTGCGGGGTGTATGGAGGAGTAAGCTGAAAGAGAATTCCATTCTCTTTTAAATAGTCCAAGAACTCGGCACTTAAGTATTCTCCACCTCGATCCGATCTTAGAATCTTAATACTTTTGCCGGTCTGTTTCTCCACTTCATTCTTATACTCCTGGAATTTTCCAAAGGCCTCGGACTTATGTTTCATTAAGAAGACATAACCGTACCTTGAGAAGTCATCCGTAAAAGTAATGAAGTAAGAATGTCCGCTTCGGGCATGTGTAGACATTGGACCGCACACGTCACTGTGTACGAGTCCCAAGAGCTCGCTCGCTCTAACTCCATGTCCAGTAAACGGAGTCTTTGTCATCTTTCCTTTGAGACAAGATTGACAAGTGGCATACGATTGATATTCGAACGCATTCAAATATCCTTCTGTATGTAACTTAGTCAACCTTCTCTCATTGATGTGACCCAATCTACAATGCCATAAGAAAGTCTGATTTATTTCTGGAGACTTTCTTTTGTGTGTATTCTGGACGTTGAAAATCTGTGGTTGGTTTAACACGTATATACCATTACTCAATGTACCTGACCCAATCAAAACTTGATTAAGGTGAATGTTTACAACATTACTTACAAACGTAAATTCATAACCTTCTTTAGAAACTAAAGATACAGAAATGATATTACAAGTTGCGTTGGGTACAAAAAACCAATTACGCAAAACCAAAACATGTCCATATGACATTCCCAGGTGATAGTCCCCCACGGCTTTAGCATCCATGCTAGCTCCGTTCGCAACTCTGAGGGTCATGTCACCTGCCTTCAAAACCCTACGGTTTCTCAACGCCTGCAAAGAATTACAGATATGAGATCCTGATCCGGTATCCAATACCCAGGAAGTAGAGTTTATTGAAAGACAGTTTTCAATAACATACACACCTGAAGCTGAAGCTGCAACCTGCTTCAATTCCTGTGTTCTGGCCTTCCAGGCCCTGCAATCATTCTTCCAGTGTCCTTTCTTATGACAATAGAAGCATTCTTCCTTATCCACAAGCTTCCCCGCTATCTTTGTTGCTTTACCTTTTCCCTTCGTATCCACTTTACTAACACCGCCCCTTGGTTTGGCGGGGGCCTTCTTCTTCTTTCCCTTGGCTTTCGCCTTGGACCTAGAAGAAGATGATCCTCCTACAAACAAAGTGGATGTATCCCTACCTTTCTTTAGGGTGCCCTCTGCGCTCCTCAGCATGTTGAGGAGCTCTGAAAGTTCAACCTCTTTTTCTTGTAGGTTGAAGTTCAGTATAAACTGGGCGTAAGTGGAAGGAAGGGACTGGAGAACTATATCCGTATATAGCTCACTCTCCAATGTGATCCCTAGGTCAGCGAGCTCCTCAATGAAGCCGATCATTTTTAGCACGTGCTCGGCTACTGATGATCCGACGGCCATTCTTGTCGAAAATAACTTTTTCGACGCTTCGTATCTTGCGATACGAGATTGCTCTCCATACAGTTCTTTTGTATGAAGCAATATGGATTCCATGTCCATATTCTCATGCCTCCTCTGATGTTCGTTGTCCATCGAGGCAAGCAGGAGGCACTTAGCCTTCGCGCTATCAATCTCCCAAGTCTTGCGGATTTCCTTATCCGCGACGCTGGAAGTTGGACCAGGGACAGGGGGAGCTTTGGTGGTAAGAAGATACCCCAGCTTGTCATAAGTGATTGCTATCTTGACATTCCTGAGCCAATCTTTGTAGTTTGGCCCTGTCAGTTTGTTTTTATCTAGGAGTAACTTAAGTCCAGTCATGTTGATTGGTCGCTGCAATTAGGAGAGAGAAGAAGAAACACTCAGCATGATGCTCTTGCAAGTTTAGAGTGGTTTTTAGTTTGTCTAAACAGGATGGCTCCCACTGTTTCTCGAATCCCTCCTCAAACCATAAAGGAAGAATTAGCCGGGATCAATCCCACCGCACAATACTTGCTTAACCGTTCAGCCAGGCCGGTGTCGGTACTTCGAGGGAGGTTTTCCAACGCTTTCGCGAAGTTCCTTAATTAGAGAACCTCTTTTCCCTGGGGGCGTAGCCCCGCTAACACCTTTCTAGGCACCTACTAGGTTTATAGCATTGATCGATTAGTGAGAAATTTCCCGAGGAGTAGCATATACTCACAGTAGGATCGGGATCCAAATATCATTGCGTGACGAAACTGAAGGAATCCTACCAGAATCATCACACTCCAAATGGTATGCAAATCTAGCAAGTTTCAGTACTTATGAAACTCCCGATGTGGATTTTTGCCTCATGCTCTTATGACCTTGACTTTGGCCAAAATATCATAAGTCACATGTCAAGTTCTACCCGTCATTATCCAGGTTAATTTGGATCCATCCGTACCTACCCTTGACTTTGGCCAAAATGGCAGTACGACTGTCCCAAACCAACGCATCTATCTATGCTACACATGAACACCCAATAGCTACCAATCACTGTGCCTTGATTTTGGCCAACATACACAGCTTGAATACTATTGACTATTCATGTGAAACGACGGAGGGCTACGGATGGTTTTGGCAAAACCGTGAACGTAGTGAACTTGATTTGGTCGATGGAACGAGATAGCTTTTAAATGGAGTGGCTCAAACTCCGTATTTTAAAAGTTTGTTTTGAAAAGAACCGAGTGGTTTTTCGAAAGTGTTCCAACGACTTTAACTTGGTTTATTATCTTGCATTAGTTCTTTTAATGCGTGATATTCTTGCATTAGTTCTTTTAATGCGTCCCATCATTTAATCCTACCATTGCAGAAAACAACCAAAATATGACGTACGCTTATGCCATTCGCATTCGCCACGGGGCCCCGTCATTACCCGTTAGGTTACTTAACTAACGACAGAGCGGGGGCTGGGCTAGCGCGTCTGTAAAACATAAGCAACGCCTAAATAATATCATATATAGATATACTGCAATGATAAACATTTCAGATCTCAGATAAATACATTGGATATACTAGCAATCTGTAATTTGTACGAGCCTGTAACAAAAACAGATAACACGGTCGCGGTGAATAGCCAATACCCCACCCAAGACCCCTACGGGTGCGGCAAACTACCCGCCAAGTACCCGAAGCGTAGTAACCTCCCTCATCTCCATGAGTAGGCCACTCGACACTTCGGCATACCCGGTAGTTTGTGCACCCCCTCCATGGGTCTATCCTAGGAGCAAAAACAGTAAAAAAAAATTATACAATGACGGCTACAACCCCGACCCGGTTGTGCGGCCATACAAATAATTATTACATCAATTTACAAATTTACAAGAATTGAAAGAAAAGAAAACTCTCGTCTCACAACCCCCGGCTATTCACCCGCGACAATCCAACATATTTATATACACATTCCAGCACATTACAGATCATGTATAACCCCGACCAATCGACTTATAGCGATTAGCCGACGTTCAATACATGCAAATATCACAGATATAACCATCATAGTCAAAGTGCAGTGAAGTTCGGAAAAAATACGGAATTATAGGACCCCAAAAGGAAATTTCTTTTCTGGAAAATCTGGGCACATATAATATATTTCAAAAATCCCAAAACCAACACAGACACACACTGCATGAAAAACGATGCAGAGAAGACGACAAACCGCGGCGCTTCCGCGGCATATGCCTACCTCTTGCGGCGGAAGCGCGGCGGTTTGAACGAAACAGTGGACCGTTTTTCATGGGTGTTCACACAAAACCCTGAGCCGAATTTAGGAGTATAAAGTTTTTCATTTTGACCAGAAAAAATTTCAACAGAAACTCAGGTTTTGTAAAAGTTTGGTTTTTTCGATTTTTCCGGTTCCGAACTTCGTTACACTTCACTACCAAGCTAGTTTAAGTTTAGTTAGGCTCTGATACCACTGTAAGTCCACGTTGCGACCCCCGGTTCTTACGGGGAGGCGGAAACGGTATAAAAATCAAGTTTTTAGCGCAAGGGGCAACATGGACTAAGCAAAGTCGGGATCTTTAACTAAACTAAAACTAGCATACTTAGCTAAAGAGAGTTAGCTACTCGGATGGAGATGGTTATACCTAAACTTGTCTTGAACTCCTTCTCTTCAAGCTCCGATGGTGGTCCGATGGCTCCTTCTCGTCGTCTTCGTACGCCGAAGATAGATCCACTTGAAAGCTCCAACCTTTAGCTCCTTCTTCGTTCTTTGAAGAAACTAGTTCACTTGGTTTGCTAAACCTAGTGAACTAGAATGAGTAGAGAGGAAATAGAATGGGATTTTATCTATGGTTCTTGATTCTCAACTCATGAGACAAGAGAACCATAGATCAAGAGAGGGAGCAAGAGGTTGAGGGTGAGAGCAAGAGGAGAGCTCAAGAACAAGAGAGAGAATGAGCAAGAAAGAATGAGGCTCTCTTTTGTCTCTCACCCTCTCATAATCCAATGTAATCATAACTCATCATATAAATAAAAGTCTTATGTGATGGTTGAAGCAACCATAGCCTTATCATGTCATGCACTCATTTTACTCAAATGAACAAGCAAGTAAAAGTCTTTGGCATGAAATGATAACCATGGTTATCATGATGGTCAACTAGTCAAGCCTAGTCAACCGGTCAACAAAGTCAACAAGTCAACAAAAGTCAACAAGTCAACAAAGTCAACAACCAAGTCACCATAATACTTAATTAATATAATAGTTAATCACATATCATATTCTCATTAGGGTTGAGCAAAAAGTCAAAAAATCAACGGTCAACTGTCAACAACCCTAATGAGAATTCGCTGTCTGTGCCTCCCTGTCATCTGTGCATACACACCCGCATCCGCGTTCCGAGGAACACGAATGCAAACTGGATAAATCCAATCACATAAGGTACACTAGGATCTGGCTTAAACCAAAGCCCGCTAGTGTAAACTGTCCGCACACTGTACGTGCACAAGTGCACGGATGTGACCGAACCCTGTCGCAAAACCATGCGACCTGTCGCAATACCATGCGACCTCTACTCTTTTGCCTAAAGGCGAAAAGCTTTCTGTGTGGGACTCTAAAGACTCGACACTACGCTGGCAGTGGGTTTAACCACAGACCGCAAGCGGCACTAGCTGTGCGTAACGGTCCCCAGGTAATGCCGACAAGAAGACCGACGAGGCGAAACCCATCTGAACTCCTACTGAGCCTGAGTGTGACATTCTCCGTACAGTCCGGTCTGTTCGTCTGATACATCGCATGGCGGGCCTAGGGGGCGGTAAACGTCAGTCCCCCAATAGTGGTACAAGTCGTGCCGGAGCGAAGCCCAAAACACCCTGAGATAACACTGGAAACCTACCAGTATATCTCGTTTGCCCTGGCCAGGGACTACTCGTGTAATGGCTCTCCTAGACACAGCGCGATGTCAACCCCCAATACCGGGAGAGACGAATCCTGTCTAACCGTCACTGCCTCCAAGTGCTTCGGGACTGCACCTAACCACCACCTGTTTGCACGACTCCTTTGAGCCGTGGTAGGGTAGTGATCGAAGTACAGTGGGAACACACCCGAGGCGAAGTGACAGTGTCAAGTCAGCGGACTAAGCTATACTCATGTCACCTGGGAACTGATAACTGACGATAGGTATAATACCAACTAGTCAGTTCCCGACGAGTCCTGTCCAGTGTACCCGTAACCTAACGAGCACCCACATACTATCTCAAGTACGACGTACTGACGGCTGTGGGACAGACCGTCTCCCACACTGGGATGAGAAGCGCATGCGCTGGTCTACTCCGGAGTATCGATGCCCTGTCTCGATAGTCCTGCGACCAGGGACCTGCATAAGGATGTGCTTATAGATTACCCAGCCCCACTAGTGTGACGGCCATCACATCGCTGGTAATCAAGCAAAGATCCTAAGGGCTCTACTAATGTGTATAGGCGATATACAAAAATAAACACATGTACACATTGAAGTAGAAACAAACCAAGTAGCATACTACTATTTTGAGCAAGATTGTATATACAAGGTGAATATCCCAAGCATCCATTAAGTAATATACAAACTAGTATGATACAGTAATGGCCTCTAGGGCATATACACTAACAGATACATATATCTTCCTATACCTTTTTGTTTTCACATACATCTGGTTATAGCTACATGTTTACCTTTTCTTGATATTATTTAGAATTAGAGAAAATAGAAACGGCATGATTTTAATATTAACTTGTTGCAGTTAATTAGCGGCTTTTCCTTTATATGCTTACATTTCAGTTTATGTTGCATATATTATATTCATGGATTTTCGTATTGTGATATGGATTTTTCATGATATTTCTGGATTTGGGGACCGTGGGAGATCATGAAATTATGCATTATTTGAAAAACCCGGTTTCTCTTGATATGATATTACAGCATCCACTATGAGATTTATCGGTTCTGATTATATACCCGATTCGAGGAGCGGGAGGCACCGTCTGTGGGTCCATGGTGGGGCCCGGGAGGTATCCCGGGGCAAGAATCGTGGAGTAGACGATGAGTTAGTGGGGGAACCATACCATCCGGTGACATTACCAATGACTCGGCAGTTATCATGGGGATACCGACGGGAGTCATGTACGTATGGATATGTCGAAAGGCGAGGGTCAGAGTTCGGCACTCGAGCTTTCGGTATAGCGTATGATACGTATCTATCAGAGTGCCAGTCTTGGTGACAGCACCTGATAGACCAGCATTTCTGTGTCGATGTTTGACACATTGGTTTCATGATATTTCTTTTACTCCTTTGTATATATAACAGGGGATTAGGCCGCTGTTATATATGCCCTTACACCAATATTAGTGGAATGGGACGCTAATATATGTGTATTGACATTTTTACTTCTTTGTATATATAACAAAGGGTTAGGACGCTGTTATATATGCCCTTACACCAATATTAGTGGAATGGGACGCTAATATATGTGTATTGACATTAAATTATATACATCATCATATTTATTCATGCAAATATACCTAGAATGTAAAGGACTCATTGACATTGGGATATAGGTGATTCATTTGATATTGGATACAAGATATATATATGAGGATGCTGATTTGTACATTCTGGATATATGAGATTTATTCGATATTGTACATTCAGGACTTGTGAGACTTATATGATATGAGAGCCAATTTGGGGGCTGGTTTGAGGATTTGGGATTTGGATTTGTCTTGATGGATTGTGATCCTACCACGATATCAGGATTCCGTGGAAATGACATGTTTCATTCCATACTCTACATTTACTGTTTATGCACTGCTTCATGCATTAGTGTAC
The DNA here is from genome assembly GCA_030015575.1 of Agapanthus africanus. Lineage (NCBI taxonomy): Eukaryota > Viridiplantae > Streptophyta > Magnoliopsida > Asparagales > Amaryllidaceae > Agapanthus > Agapanthus africanus. The sequence goes on from JASDDO010000029.1 coordinate 215,599,630, forward strand.
CTATTAGAGTACCTTCCATGACTGTTGCGTTTACATACCTTTATTCATATCATTTCTTCTTGTATTAGTAGTACCTGTTAGAGTACCTTTCATAACTATTGCATTTACATACCTTTATTTATAAGCATTGCTTCATGTATTAGTTGTACCTGCTTGTGTACCTTTCATGATTATTGCATTCATATGACTTTTTATTGCTATTAATTGCACATGTTAGATTCACGCTGTACGTGCATACTCGCGATTACCTGCATATGTTATTTACTATTCACGAGTTGGCAACTCACCCCCGTTGTGCCACAGTGTTTGCAGGTGTTCCTCAGGATAGTCAGAGGCAGGCTATTCTTCTATCATCTTTTGCTATGGATACCGCATCAGCTCACAGTGTGCAGTTTGCTTAGGTGGGTTTTGTGGTTATTCGTTTGTTGTATTGTATATTCGTTGTATCCCTGTACTCTCCATCAACTATTTTCATATTGACTTAGAGACTTGGTGAGGACGATGTTGTATATTATGTTGTGACTTGTTGTTTTTTATACAGTTTCCTTTCTATCGTCTTCTATTTCTTCGCTACGGCGTCGTATATTTGTTGTGGTGGTTGTTTTCCGCCTTTGGGCGTGGATTTGCTCCCGTTGGGGATGCTTTACTTTTTATTTATGTTGTACCCACTTTTGGGGTTGGTTTTTATAAAGGAGGTGCTGCCAAAATTTTAAAGGAAATAAAGTTGGACTTTTAAAGAATTTGGGTTGTGATTTCAAAGACTTTTAAACAATGTTTCTTATCTTTTCTTGTCTTTTAATGGTTTAGATTTCTGGGTTTTGGCTTTCTTTAACTGCGTTACGCCTGTAGACGTTGCGTAGTCTTAGGGCCGTCATGTGCCAATTTTGGGTTGTGACAAAGTTGGTATCAGAGCGCTAGGTTTTTACCTTACGGAGTGTAGGATGACCTTGGTATGATGAAGTAGGTAGTTTAAGCAGAGTAACGTAGTATGTGTATGTCTGCAGCATACTCAAGATGCAGTACTCCACCTAAAGTGACCTAAGTACAATTACTTGAAATTCCTTCCTTGATGATTCATATCCTTGTGATTCGATTTCCGTGTTCATATCGAATCCTATCCCTATTTATAGCCTTTGCCGCCGACGACTATGGGGACTCAGTGAGGTGCAGCGAGGGCCGAGGTCAGAGTTGACTCGGGTGGGTCAAGGACTGACCAGGATGGAACGCTCGTTGCACAGGTGTAGACGGATCCGCCTTCGACAGATAGTATCGCTAGGCTTGTGGCAGAGATGCAGGACATGCGCCAGACGATGAGTTCTTTGGTGGAGACCATTCGAGCGCAGCGATAGGAGGTTGTCACCCCTGTTATCCTGTTGTTCCTTGCGATCAGCACACAGCTTGCCGTCACTTACATAGCACCAGTGGATGCAGCCCTAGTTGACGAGACACGTATTCCAAAGACTTCGGGAGTTTCGGGACCGTGGAGGACTCGTACCGGGGTATCAGCTCAAAAACAGAGGCTTAGTCGCCGAGACAGCTTTTGTGACCGTTGCGGGAGTAGCAGAGGTTTGGGACGAGGGGATTCGTGTTAGCTAGATCAGCCGTTTGTTGTGTTAACTTCTGTCAGCGATTCTTTTGTTGCGCGACACGTATTTCAGTCGTATGCCAATCGGTTAGGAGATTCATCCGTCACTTGATCCTTCTAGAGATGTTGGATTTGATGTTCTCTTGGGCACGGACTGGTTAGTTACGTGCTAGGCGTCTGTGGACTACCATGAGAAACGGTCAGGTTGGTTTTTCCGGCAAGTCAGTTCTTGTTGTGCAGAGGGACAGTGGTGCCGCCTCTCATAGCTCGAATTCAGCCTTTTTCGCTAGTCGGCTTTTTAGGAGAGGATGTCGAGGATTCTTGGCGTTCATTCGTGATACCGGAGCCACAGTGGGTTTGTTGGATCGGGTTCTTATCGTACAAGAGTTTTCCGTTGTTGTTCCAGATGAGTCGGTGGAGCTTAGGGAGCTTAAGGATCAGCTGCAGAGTTGTTTGTTGGGGGGCTTGTGCGTCTGAGCGTTTCGCATTGGGGAGCTCCTATTTCTATTCATCAAGGAGGAAGACGACAGTTTAAGGTTGTGTATTGATGGATCGTCAATTGAACCGGCTTACGGTGCGGACATGTATCCTTTACCTCGCATTGACGATTTCTTCGATCAGCTCCTAAGTGCGAGATATTTTTTTCTAAGTTTGTTTGGGGATCAGGTCATCATTGTTACGGGTTCGGAGTGATGACATTCCGAAGACTGCTTTGTGTGTGCTACGGGCTTTGTGTGTGCTGGTGTGTCATTGGAGTCACCAATGCCCTAGTAGCATTCGTAGATGTGATGAACCGGATTTCTTCAAGCCGTTCTTCGACCAGTTATTGTTGTGTTATTTACGACATTCTGGTCTATTTAATATGTCTTGAGGGATAGGAGCAGCACTTGAGGATTTGATTTGCAGATACTGGGAGAGCCCCAGTGGTTTGCTAGATTCTCGGAGTGTTCCTTCAGGCTTGTTGTGTTGACTCCTAGGTCTTATGGTTACGGGAGATGGTTTTGTATGGTTCTGAGGAAGATCGTGGCCATACAGCTTAGGCCCAGACTTGTGTGCTGGATGGAGGTCCGCAGATTTTTGGGCTTAGCAGCTTTTTACCGCCGTTTCGTGCAGGATTGCTAGTATAGTGCTGCACCGTTGACTGAATTGACCGGAATGGAGGTTTCTTTTCTTTGGACTGAGGCATGTGTGCGGAGTTTTCGGCAGTTGAAGATTCGATTAACAACTGCATCAGTTCTTTCTTTGCTTTCTGGTTCCGGCGACTTTGTTGTGTAACTGTGATGTTTCGCGAGTGGGGCTCGATTTTGCGCTGATGCGGCACTATAGAGTTATCGCTTTTGCTTCCCTACATTTGGAGGAAGTACTAGCAGGATATTCCACTCACGATCTGGAGATGGCCGCGGTGGTCTTGCGTTGGAGATTTGGAGACACTACTTGTTCGAGAGTCGTGTCAGATTTTCACGGACTATCAGAGCTTAATTTACATCTTCCTGCAGCGGATTTTGATTGTTGAGATAGTCTTCTGCAGATTCACAGTTCTTGTGCGATTGTTGAGCACAGCTTAAGTTCGCCTCTACTGAGGGGACAGCTTGCTCATGTCCGCGCCCGACCACTTTTCCATAATCTCTTTCGTGAGACACTGCCCGCCGATGCTCGTTCGTCAGAAATACTTGAGCATACTCGGCTGGGTAATGATTCGGAGTCCTTGATTTGTGACAAGGGTGTGATGAGTTTGTGTACCTGATACTATTAGGTAGAGAAGTGAAATCCTAGAGCGGGCACATCTGTCAACTCTCTGTACTCATTCAAGTTCCACCAGCATTTGACGTGACTTGTGAGATAGTTACGGGTGGGCCGGGATGTAAAGAGCAGTTTCGGGTTTCGTTTCAAGGTGTCTGTGTTGTTGTGAGCTAAGGTTGAGCATCTGAGACCGGCTGGAGAGTTGCAATCTTTAACTGTTCCGAAGTGGGAATGGGAGCAGATCTCCATGAAATTCGTTATGGTGTCTACCCAGGTTTAGTCAGGGTGTGACTCCATTCGGATGCTTGTTGTCCGGTTTTTCTCAGTCTGCTCAGTTGTTCTTTATTAAGTTTGTGCGTTGCATAGAGTTCCTTCGAGGGTCGTATCCAATGAAGGAACCCTGTTCGCTTCCCGTCTTGGGCAGGAACTTCAGGAAGCCTTGGGTACTGGTTGAGCTTTAGATCCGTCTTTCCATCCGCACGATGATGGTTTTGTGAGAGCGGGCTATACCGACTCTAGAGTTTATACTCGTGCATACGTACTAATTGTTGTCGGCAGTTGGGATCGTCACCTGCCATTGTTAGGACTCTCCTTCGATAGCAGTTATCAGGAGACATTCCAATTGGCAACCTTTAAGTTTTGTTTGTTAAGTGGTGTCGATCTCCATTCTGTTTTTCTGACTCTGCGTAGTAGGATTTTTAGACCCCAGCTAGTCTAGAGACTTCGGAAATGATCCAGCTGTTTCAGGTGAGGATGATGACAGTCCTGTGCGGACATAAGTCTTATGCCGACCATGGTGATCGCAGGCTCGAGTTCGCAGTAGGAGATCATGTATTCCTACGGATTTTTCCGTTGAAGGACGTGTTGAGTTTTGGGAAGCTTACCTAGAATTGTAGGTCCTTTCGAGATCCTTAAAGTGAGTTAGTTCCGTTGCCTTTAATTTGGCACTTCCGCCCAGATTATTGAGTATTCACCCCGTATTCCTTGTGTCGATACTTTGCAATTTCCTTCATGACCTTTCTCACTTGATTCAGCATCAGACCAATTAGCTTGGACGCGATCTTTCGTTTACCAGCAGCTGCTAGTTATAGTGGATCAGCAGGTGGAGGAACTTCGATCAAGGGTCTTGCCGTCAGTGAGGGTTCTTTGGAGTAGCTGTATAGTGAGGTGATCACTTGGCAAGCTGCGAGCGAGATTTGGGAGTTTTGTACTCATCTTCTTGAAGGTACGCGTAGATGAATTTTAATTCGGGGACCGAATTTCTTTAAGGGAGGAAGATTGTAACGTTTCAGAAATCGTTTTGCGAATTTTCCCGTTTTAGGGCAAAATTGTCGGTATTTTCCGTTTTAACCCGATTTCGATCAAACGTCCGTATAAGCTTTCCGGCACTTTTTTTTAGCTAAAATAAAGCTTGTGCGCGAACTTTAGGGGTATTTGGGAGGTTTTGGTTCAGATAGAATTTTTCCCAAATAAAATATTATTTTAAGCGGTATTTGGTGCACGTAAATCGGGAAATTTTTTTCTTTTGTGAATAAATTATTTTTTGTTACTAGATTATTTTAGAAGCTTCTTTTCAAATATCGAGATATTTCCTTTGTGCAAAATGATTTGGATTAAAAAAGAAAAGAAAAGAGTGAAAGGTGGCATTTTTTCATTTAATGAGCATTTATTGCTTAAGACTAGATTTTTCTTCATTTTAATTACACAAACCCCGCCCCCCCTCTCACCTCTATGGCCGAGCCTCTTCCCCCATTTCTGTCCTCTTAATTTCCAAGCTCATTTCTTGTTCTTTTTCAATCAAAAACACAAAAAAAGAATTCCAAAAATAAATCAAAAAATTCCTATATAAAAATTAAACCATTTTTCCTTCACTAATCCTTCATAGAATTCAATAAAGCTTGGTTTTTGATGCTAAGATATTGGATTAAGTTTCATTTTGTGTTCTTGGGGAGGTATAATTCTTACCTTAATCCTTTTATATTTGCTTTAATCTTATTCTAGCTAATTTAGTTAGCTAATATGTGTTTAGTTTAGTTTTTAAATTATTATTAATTCATTTATTTTTGGTTTAAGAAATTCATGTCAGGGTTAAATTTTGTTAAGTGTTTAGTGTTCATTTGAAGTGTTAATTTGTGTTTTGGAGAAAATTAATCTAGTAGGAAATGTTAATTTTTGCTAATGAACACTTTATTTAATTATGCAATTAGCTTACTAGGTTTTTGCTAAAACATAATTAGCAAGTGTTAAAAATATAGGAATGGTTTAGATAGATTAGTTAAGTAATTTTAAGGTGTTTGTAATCGCTAGATATGCATTAGCTTGAAACTAGTGCGAAATATTGCGATAGGTTGCTTACTAGATTTCGGGGTTTTTTTTTCCGACGTGGGTTCGATTGGTCGTTGCGAGTTTATATCTATTGTATTCCTTGTAATTTTTGTGTTGTGTTGCACGATCGGGAAGATCGGGGTCTAGACTTGTGTTTTGTAGTTTAGCGACCCCAATTAGGGTTTTTGGCCGATGTCGTGCGCGATAGATGCGCTAAGCGCGCAGTGTAATTTTCCGGGCGTTTTCATCGCGTTTCGTTGTCTTTTTGTCGTCATAGAATATTTAGCTTATGTGTTGTATTTATGAAAATTTAGGTTCGCAAGCAGGGACTTCGAGTGCCGCGGACAAGGGGAAGCAGGCGGTCGGATTTTCATATCTCAAGACCATCGGTGAGTAGATTTAACATCTACAGGAGAATCGCCCGCATGGCGTTATGCGTCTGGGCTAGAGATGTTACTTTTGTCGCATATTCTATGTCAGATTTAGGATTTGCGCATTTACCCTACTGCTTAGTTATTGTTGTGCTTGGACAAGTATCCTTAGGTCACTGCACATATTATTGACGATTCATGTTGCACGAGCACTGATTGTATGCTACACACACCGTCAATAATTGCCATGTCACGCACAACCCACATATAGAAATGCTATTGTTGGTTAGGAACATTGAGACAATGATTCATATTTCTTATCGCATATGAAATTTAGCATAACTGTATATCCACATGCGTACACATATGCCTTCACATACTTACATGTTAGATACCTGTATACCTATAGAGTATCGTACCAATAGTGATAGGTACATACACACTTTATGTCATAGCTATAGATATGCCTTGCACACATTTTTCACTTATACCCAGGGGGTATACTATATCATTACTCATAGATAGATACATATATCTTGCTATACCTTTATGTTTTCACATACATCTAGTTATAGCTACATGTTTACCTTTTTTTGATATTATTTAGAATTGGAGAAAATAGAAACCGCATGATTTTTATATTAACTTGTTGCAGTTAATTAGCGGCTTTTCCTTTATATGCTTACATTTCAGTTTATGTTGCATATATTATATTCATGGATTTTCGCATTGTGATATGGATTTTTCATGATGTTTTCTGGATTTGGGGACCGTGGGAGATCATGAAATTATGCATTATTTGAAAAACCCGGTTTCCCTTGATATGATATTACAGCATCCACCATGAGATTTATCAGTTCTGATTATATACCCGATTCGAGGAGCGGGAGGCACCGTCTGTGGGTACATGGTGGGGCCCGGAAGGTACCCCGGGGCAAGAATCGTGGAGTAGACGATGAGTTAGTGGGGGAATCATACCATCCGGTGACATTACCAATGACTCGGTGGTTATCATGGGGATACCGACAGGAGTCATGTACGTATGGATACGTCGAAAGGCGAGGGTCAGAGCTAGGCACTCGAGCTTTCGGTATAGCGTATGATACGTACCTATCAGGGTGCCAGTCTTGGTGACAGCCCCTGATAGACCAACATTTCTGTGTCGATGTTTGACACATTGGTTTCATGATATTTCTTTTACTCCTTTGTATATATAACAGGGATTAGGCCGCTGTTATATATGCCCTTACACCAATATTAGTGGAATGGGACGCTAATATATGTGTATTGATATTTTTACTTCTTTGTATATATAACAGTGGATTAGGAGGCTGTTATATATGCCCTTACACCAATATTAGTGGAATGGGACGCTAATATATGTGTATTGACATTAAATTATATACATCATCATATTTATTTATGCAAATATACCTAGAATGTAAAGGACTCATTGACATTGGGATATAGGTGATTCATTTGATATTGGATACAAGATATATATATGAGGATGCTGATTTGTACATTTTGGATATATGAGATTTATTCGATATTGTACATTCAGGACTTGTGAGACTTATATGATATGAGAGCCAATTTAGGGGCTGATTTGAGGATTTGGGATTTGGATTTGTCTTGATGGATTGTGATCCTACCACGATGTCAGGATTCCGTGGAAATGACATGTTTCATTCCATACTCTACATTTACTGTTTATGCACTGCTTCATGCATTAGTGTACCTATTAGAGTACCTTCCATGACTGTTGCGTTTACATACCTTTATTCATATCATTTCTTCATGTATTAGTAGTACCTGTTAGAGTATCTTTCATGACTGTTGCATTTACATACCTTTATTTATAAGCATTGCTTCATGTATTAGTTGTACCTGCTAGTATACCTTTCATGATTATTGCATTCATATGACTTTTTATTGCTATTAATTGCACATGTTAGATTCACGCTGTACGTGCATACTCGCGATTACCTGCATATGTTATTTACTATTCATGAGTTGGCAACTCACCCGCGTTGTGCCACAGTGTTTGCAGGTGTTCCTCAGGATAGTCAGAGGCAGGCTATTCTTCTATCATCTTTTGCTACGGATACCGCATCAGCTTATAGTGTGCAGTTTGCTTAGGTGGGTTTTGTGGTTATTCCTTTGTTGTATTGTATATTCGTTGTATCCCTGTACTCTCCATCTACTATTTTCATATTGACTTAGAGACTTGGAGAGGACGATGTTGTATATTATGTTGTGACTTGTTGTCTTTTATACAGTTTCCTTTCTATCGTCTTCTATTTCTTCGCTACGGCGTCGTATATTTGTTGTGGTGGTTGTTTTCCGCCTTTGGGCGTGGATTTGCTCCCGTTGGGGATGCTTTACTTTTTATTTATGTTGTACCCACTTTTGGGGTTGGTTTTTATAAAGGAGGTGCTGCCAAAATTTTAAAGGAAATAAAGTTGGACTTTTAAAGAATTTGGGTTGTGATTTCAAAGACTTTTAAACAATGTTTCTTATTTTTTCTTGTCTTTTAATGGTTTAGATTTCTGGGTTTTGGCTTTCTTTTACTGCGTTACGCCTGTAGACGTTGCGTAGTTTTAGGGCCGTCACGTGCCAATTTTGGGTCGTGACACTCGGGCACGAAGTTGGCGAGTCGACGTATCCAAGAATACTGTAGATGAAGTATAGAAAGCTTTGTCTCATTGGGGTTGAGAAGTTACCATGATGGAAATGGAATGAACAATGAGCAAGAGGAAATGAGCTTTGAGATTTTTGATACAAGCATGGAATGAGATGAAGAAATTTCCCACACCCAAAATGAAATTTCCCTCATCCTTTAGTAGTGGCCGGCCATGACTAATGAGAGAGGAAAAGATACAAAGGAGGTGAGCGTAATAAAAGGAATGGTGACCATAAGCCAAAAGCAAGTCTCACATCAATATCAAAATCAACTCTTATCTCATCCTTTCTCATTAATGCAAGGAAATGATGAAAGAAAAAGCAAAGATGCTTGAACCATCATAATCCCCCATTTGCAAATAACGCTCTCCAAATAGCTAATTTTCACATTTGCAAATTAGCCCCTCCATCAGAAAAATCCGGCCGTGAAGGAACAAAGGAAAACTGGCCGAAACGGAATACAAACTGGCAACTTTAAAAAACTGATCCCGTAATAAATTACAGGAAAACCCCGCGACTGTATATACATACCCGCATTTGTATTCTGACCGAATACAAATGCAAAGAGACAAAATCTACACTGTACAATACTAGGATCCGGCTTAAACCAAAGCCCGCTAGTATTATCCGTCTGATCATGATCCGTGCAATACCGCATGTATCTGATCGAACCCATATCTCCATACGGCCTTTACAGCGTTTCGCCCGAAACTTGAGAAACTGTCTTTGGGGGACTTTAAAGACTCGTCAAAACTTTGGCTGTGGATTTAACCACTAGCACGTCAGAGATATTAGCCATACGTAACGGGCTACCAGCTATTGACCAAAAGGGACGTCTGTGAGCGAACTCATCCTGACACCCTACTGAGCCTGTCAGTGACAATATCCGTACAGTCCGGTCCGTTCGTCTATGAGCATCGCATGGCGGGCCTAGGGGGTTAGTAAAAGTCAGACCCCCAAAAGCGGTACAAGTCGTGCCGGAGTGTAGCCCAGAACAGCCTGAAATACTACTGGAATACCTACCAGTAAATCTCCTGCCTTGGCCAAGGACTTTCGTGTACTGGCTCTCCTAGACACAGCGCGACCTCACCCCCAATACCGGGAGAGAAGAACCCCTGCAGATCCGCTCACTGCCTCCATGTGGCTCGGGACTGTACCCAACTAAAACCTGTTTGCACGACTCCTTTGAGCCGTGGTAGGGTAGCAATCAAAGCACAGTGGGAACTCACACGAGACAAATGACGATCTCAGGTCGATGAACTAACCTGTACACATGTCACCAGGGAACTGCTATCTGACGTCTGGTATAATCCTAACTAGCAGGTTCCCGGCGAGTCCTGTCCGGTGTACTCATAACCCAATGAGCACCTGTATACATCTTAGGTGAACCAACTGACACCAGTGGCTTATGAGACCGGCCACCGCCCCTCGTCGGGGTCTCGACTGTATACACTAGTCTACTCCGGAGTATCGATGCCCTGTCTCGAATACTCGTACGACTAGGGACCTTTTAAGGATGTGCATATAGACCCCAGCTCCCACGTATATAATCGCCCTCATACTGCTGGCAGTCAAGCAAGAATCCTAGGGGCTCTATCAACGTGCTATAGTGATCAGTAATGTCACCTAAAGCAGTACACGATGATAAAGATAAACCAGATAGCATACTATCATCTTTGAGTAAGACCGTCCTACCGGTATAGGTCCTCCCTCAATCATTGCAATCACGTGCCTGTGATCCAATAATTGACTTTGAGGGCACTATCTCTAACATAGTCAAGGTCATAGATCGCTAGGGGCAAAATATTATCGGGAATTTCAAGTGTTGAAATTTGCAATGAGATTGCATACCTCCTATGAGATAGTTGGATCCCGATACCCACTGCGAGTAAGAGTTACTCCTGGGAGAGTTTTACATAGGACAATTAGTCGATCAAGTAGGTGTCTAGAAAGGTGTTAACGGGGTTATGTCTCTGGGAAAACGAGGTTTATTTTAATTAGGTCCGTGCGAAAGCACGGGGAACCTCCCTCAAGTACCGACACTGATCTGGCTGAAAGATTGACGAAATTGTAAGGTGTAATTAATCCCGGCTAATCTTACCTTTTAGGGTTTGAAGGAAGATTTGATAAAAACAGTGGGAGACATCCTGATTAGATAAGATAATAACCAATCTAATCTTGCAAGAGCATACGCTAAAGTGTTTTCTTCTCTCTCTCTCCAGGTAGCGACCCTGTCAGGCCTTAATCAAGATAATAATATGGATGTATTGACTGAACCCGCTTATTATACTGAGCAGGGGAACGTTGGTCCCGTTCTTTCTTATAAGAGTTATAAGACTGAGCAGGAAATAGAAGAATATCTGGATTCTCATGCCGCCCAAACTAAGAACATTCATGCTGATACATCTTTTTCGGGTGTGTTAGTTATTGAGAACTGTTTCTCAGTTCACCCTACGTCCTGGGTATTAGATACCGGATCGGGATCCCACATATGTAAATTGTTACATGGGCTACGTAAAGGTAGAGAACTGGGAAAGGGTGATCATTCCGTACAAGTAGGGAATGGTGCAAGTGTTGCAGCCAAAGCAGTTGGCGAATATCACCTTGTATTACCAAGTAGTAATACACTGATTCTGAATGAGTGCTATTATATACTGAACATGATGTGCAACATTATATCAGTTTCTTTATTAAGTAAAGAAGGATATAATTTTGTAGTAAAGGATAATGTTATGAATATCTTCCTAGATCAAAAGTTGATTGGATCAGGCTCGTTACATAATGACATATTCATTCTCAATCAAAATACAGTCCTTAATGTACAAAACACACACAAGAGGAAGAGTTCAGAAATGAACGAATCCTTCTTGTGGCATTGTAGACTTGGTCATATCAATGCAACACGGCTAGCTAAGTTACATAAGGATGGATATTTGAATTCGTTTGAATTATCATTTTATGATACTTGCCATTCATGTCTCAAAGGAAAAATGACCAAGACTCCGTTTGGTGGACACGGAGAAAGAGTTACGGAACTCTTAGGACTGGTACATAGTGATGTATGCCGTCCCATGTCTACACACGCCAGGAACGGTTCTTCCTACTTCATTACATTCATTGAATGATCTCTCTAGATACGGACATGTGTTCCTGATGAAACACAAGTATGAAGCTTTTGAGAAATTCAGAGAATATAAGCACGAAGTAGAGAACCAAACGGGCAGAAGTATTAAGATCCTTCGATCTGATCGAGGAGGTGAATACTTAAGCAATGAGTTCATAGATTATCTAAAAGAGAATGGGATTCTCTCTCAGCTTACTCTTCCTTATACACCACAGCACAATGGTGTATCGGAGCGGAGGAATCGCACCCTATTAGATATGGTGCGCTCTGTGATGAGCGATGCTGAGTTGCCTATTTCCTTCTGGGGGTATGCGCTTGAGACATCCATATATCTATTGAATCTAGTTCCATCTAAATCTGTACCTACCACACCATATGAGATATGGAGTGGGAAGAGACCATATTTTAAACGAGTTAAGATATGGGGTTGTCCGGTCTATGTCAAAAGGCAAAATCCGGACAAACTCGAGGCACGATCAGTTCTTTGCAAGTTTGTGGGATATCCAAAGAATTCTCACGGATATTTTTTCTACCACGCTGAGGAACAAAAAGTGTTTGTTGCTCAACATGCCACCTTTTTGGAAAAGGAATTTCTTGCAAAAGAAATTAGTGGCAAAGAGGTAGAGTTGGAAGAGATTCCAGCACCGCAAACTACAACTGATGATTTATTGGAACCAGAGGATTCAGTAGTACCCGTAGTACCAGAGGTTATATGTGATATAACCGGGTCATCGGATCAAGTGTTGATTCGATAAAATGGTACATGTTATATTAGTCGGTTATATGTAATATAGCCGGGTTATCGGATTAAGTGTTGATTCGATAATTTAATGTATAATTATATATGTGATATATTGCGTTACGTTAACTAATATAAGCTCTCTTTATTGATTCATTTTCTCACGGGATAATACATTGATATATATGCAATATATGTTAATTGTATTATTTTCTATTGTTACAAAATATATTGTATATGTGATATATAATATTGTAATATGTTAGGGTTACAAATTTAACAATGGTTTAGGGTTTAAACTTGGTTACGGTTTGGATTAGGGTTAGCTTTTGCATGAAGCTTCCATGAAGCTTTGACTTTGTCTTTAAGCTTGATATTTTGTGAAGATATTATTCAACCCAATCCAAACCTCAACCTCTAGTTAATTTTCTACATGAGTTAACTCTATCATGCTTAACTCATGGTTAGATTTGTAACCACTACAATAATTCATTGTTCATCACAAAAGGAATTATCCATTCATTCTTCTTCTTCTTCTCCCTTTGAGCTTTGAGAAAGCTTGCTAGGTTTTCATTTTGTGGTGAATAAAAGTGAGAATTTGAAAACAAAAGAGAGCAATATTCCTACTCCATCATCCTCATCTAATCTAGCCAATTAGATTAGGGTGTTCATCTTATTAGAGAGAGAGCTTGAGTTATAGAAACTTCGAGGTAGATCATCGAAGAAAAAGAAGACTACAAGCTATCATGGATCGTTCGAGTTGTGGAGCCTCTCTTGAGTCCGGGAGATCAAGGATCGCGGCGAAAGGACTTCTACTCGGAGCTTATGAAGCGAAGGAGCGGACTACAAAAGTTGTAATCCCCCACACTTAGTTGTAAAGATGTTTACTTGCATATTAAACCCTAATAATCTAGCAAAGATCCCGGCTTTGGGTTGTTCGGCATGTCTAAATTTTTATTCGGACATGTTTGATGCTTTATTAACCCTTGTTAGAGTGCCTAGAAACCCTACAATATATTGATGATAGATCCGCACTCTTGACTCGAGGATGCCATGTTATATTTGTATCGTATTTGATACTATTGAGGCGGGATCACCGACTATGATATTTATATAAATCGACTCAGATTTAGGCGGTTTCCTTACCTTTTCGATTAGTCTGTTAGTTTAGTCCTGTAGTTACTTTTAGATGTTAGACTGTTCCTGAGTCATACCTATTTCAAAAACTAACAAATCATGAGTATTTTAAAGACAGGCCAAGGGATTCTACGGGTATTTCAAAGGACGTACCTTTTCATAAAAAACACCGTAGCCCCTATTTTTTTCTAAACACCACGATTCGTGTTATTTCAAATGCCAAAACTGTATGACTCATATTTATATATTGTTCATGCTTCATTGTGCATTATCATTCATGTCCCGCATATTCTTGTTGTTGCATCGCATTGCTTGCTTTATTGTGTTATCATTATTATTATGAAACCATGCAGTCAGGACACCAACACCATTACCGATGATGCGTATGCTCCACGTACACTTGCTTACCGGCTCACACACATCATCATCGGTAATTGCCATGCCACTACACATTAGGATTGCTGCCTCATGATATGACTCTTTGCACAATTTACTTGCTATAGTTACACATGCACCTTTATACGATGCTGCATTTGACTTTGGAGAATTTGGGGACCGCAGGACACATTTTAAAACTGGATTCATCTAAAAGAGCGGTTTACCCTTGATATGTGCATGTTAATGTTCCATGTTGCATGATACACAGATATGCTTACATTTCTTTTATATGTCGCATACATCATACTTTTATGATTATACGTATTGAGATATGTCGTTTTCATGAGATTTCTGGATTTGAGAACCGCGGTCATTTTAAAAGAAAGTATGTATTGTTTTAAAAATCCGGTTTCTCTTAAGATGATATTTCAGTGCATCCACCATGCGTTTTCTCAGTTCTGAGATATCTGATATGTGAAACCCGATTCGAGGAGTTGGATGATCCGTTTGCGGGTTCATGGTGGACCCGGTATGGTACCCCTGGGCGAGAAGATCGTGGGGATGACGATGAGCCTGGTAGAGGGACCACTACCTACCGGTGATAGTATTTGGACCTGGAGGTTATCCGGAGGATACCGACCAGAGCACGAGATGGGTATAGGCCGATCCGTACTGCCGGAGCCCGCGGGCCGATCCCGCAGATGATACGGAGCCTGAGATATATGAAGATTTACGTGTCGATGCTGGACACGGGTTTCATGATGTTTCGAGTGTCGATGCTGGACACCCCGGTTCCATGATTTTGATGTGTCGCGAGGGACACACGTTGATTTATATCCTCATACTTTCATGCATATGCTTTTATGATATTTACATGCATGATGTTGTTGTGTCATTGGTTGACATGTGGACGAGATCCACATGTATACAGGCATTGATTCATAGTTGGATGATATCCACATACTTATAGACTTCATGATATAGTTGACACTGATTATATGTTGATTACATTGATCACACCTCATGTTTATGATAGGTTGCTACCTGAGGCACTGACACGAGCACTTGGTAATACACTTATGTATAGATGTTTACCCTTGCCACCCTATCATGCTTCAGACTTTATCATATTGAGGATATATATTACTGATCGTATTGACCTAGGATTGAGTCATACATACGATTTCTTCTCTGTGATGTTTTCTACTCATGAGTTGGCAACTCACCCCCGTTGTGCCATAGTTTCTTGCAGGTTTTGCCGTACAGGTTTCTTTGCGGCTTCTGGCACACTGCTCCCATTCCGGGTGATTGCTTTGGTAGGTGGGTTCACTTGTTGTAAGTCTACGGTAGCGTCTCGGCCGTCAATCTGAGGCCAAACGCGGAACAAAAACTTTTACAACTGGCTCTATCAGATACTATAACCCGGATCTTGCCATTAACGCTAAATTAACATACTGTAAAGAGGGTGGAAAGGCTATACCGATCGATCCGTGTCCTTCGGTCTTTAGCCATCATTCCACGCTCCTCGCGGCAACTCCGATCTCCTGTCTCCTCGTCGAGGTGGCACCACGTCAACGAGTCTTTATACGGGCTCCCGCCTTTAAACCGAGGCAACTCGGACATGAAGTATGCTAACCGACATGTCCAAGATGAAGTAGAGAATGAGTGGAATACTTTGTCTCAAACACCCTAGGGTTCTCATCACATGAGAGGGGTAGGGTAGAGGTTGAAGAAGATGCAAAGAGTTGAAGAGTGTGAGCTCAAGAAAACTCTAGTGAGCAAAATAACCAAGCACCAAAAATTGCCTCTTGGCTGTCCAAATAATGAGTGGTGATATATATGAGGTTTTGTGATGAAATATCAAGAAAAATATCTTCCAAAAATATCTCCACAAATCCTAAAATATCTACACCCAAAACAAAACATCATTAATTCTATAATGACTCACTTAGTGACTCATTAGCATGAGTCACTAATGAACATGCTAGAAGAAATGTGTCACTATGAATGAGTCACACTTTCCAAATCCAATAATCATTTAAACAAAAATGATTAACCCAAAAGAAATGCATCTTCTAAAGTAATCTTGTAACGGATTACGAGAATACCCCTCACCTATATATACATACCTGTATCCGTATTCCGACCGAATACGAATACGATGAGACTAAAATATTCCGACTCAATATAATACTTGGATCCGGCTTAAACCAAAGCCCACCAGTATTATTTGTCCGAAATATGACACGTGCACAAATGCACGTGCATGTTCGAACCCCGCCATAAAACCATACGGCCTCTACAACGTTTTGTCCGAACTTGGGAAACTATCTGTGGGGGACTCTAAAGACTCTTCAATACCTTGGCAGTGGGTTTAACCACAAGCACGTCAGCAGCACTAGCTGTGCGTAACGGATGCCCATGTACTGACCGAAAGGGAAGCCGATGAGCAAACTCATCCTGGAACCCTATTGAGCCTATCAGTGACAATATCCGTACAGTCCGGTCCGTTCGCCTATGAGCATCGCATATCGGGCCTAGGGGGCTGGTAACGTCAGACCCCAAAAGCGGTATAAGTCATGTCGGAGGGTAGCCCTAAACACCCTGAGATATTACTGGAGTACCTACCAGTAAATCTCCTGCCTCGGCCAAGGGCTTTGTGTAATGGCTCTCCTAGACACAGCGTGATCTCACCCCTAATACCGGGAGAGACGAATCCCCTGCCGATCCGCTCACTTGCCTCCATGTGGCTCGGGACTGTACCCAACAAAAACCTGTTTGCATGACTCCTTTGAGCCGTGGTAGGGTAATAATCAAAGCACAGTGGGAACTCACACGAGACAAATGACGATCTTAGGTCGATGAACTAACCTGTACACAAGTCACCAGGGAACTGCTATCTGACGCTAGGTATAATACCAACTAGCAGGTTCCCGGCGAGTCCTGTCCGGTGTACTCATAACCCAATGAGCACCTGTATACATCTTATGTGAACCAACTGACACCAGTGGCTTGTGAGACCGGCCACCGCCCCTCGTCGGGGTCTCGACTGTATACACTAGTCTACTCCGGAGTATCGATACCCTGTCTCGAAACTCCCACGACTAGGGACCCCTTTTAAGGATGTGCTTATAGACTACCCAACTCTCACGTATATGATTTCCTTCATACTGTTGGTAGTCAAGCAGGATCCTAAGGGCTCTATCAACGTGTAATAGTGATCATGTAACCTAAAGCAGTACACGATGATAAAGGCAAACCAGATAGCATACTATCATCTTGAGTAAGACTGTCCTATCGGTATAGGTCCTCCCTCAATCATTGCAATCACGTACCTGCGATCCAATAATTGACTTTGAGGGCACTATATCCAACAATCTCCCACTTGCACTTAAGGCTAATTATTGCGATATCGCATACTCACAGCCCGTGTGATACCGAACACCCAACTCCTCTACTAATCAGTTTCACAATGCCCGTTTGTAAAACTATTGTGTTCGAGAAATAGCCACAGTGAGTGGATCCGCCCTGATGTTTCTTTCTATGTCTCTCTTAATCTCAAGTTCGCGGAGAAAGCCATCTCCCGAATTGAGTAATACCTGTGTTAGAATATGTCTGGATATCTGATGGGACCTAGTTCATAAATGAACTCCAAATCCAAACTTGTTAGACTGTATCGTCAACTGAACCTAATCAGTATCCTATACCATGCCTTCCTCAGTATCCGCCTGGATCACCTGTCCAAACTACTGCCCATCGTCAGAGGGAAAACTATAACTCTGACAATCACTCTGTCATCCATGTCACCTTGGAAGCCTGGAATGATAACCATCCCCCGAAGGAGGCTGCCATTATCAAATCCGTAGAACATCTATTTATGTTTTAAAACTGCCTCCGAATGTTTCTCCAGGATTGGATTAATATCTCAACTTATTGCATCTAGTGCAAAAAACAACATCTGGTGTGGTACTTGACATCTCATGATTGACCCAATTGCCTAAGCAAGTGATCTGCCAATCATGCACATCCCTCTCCCCTTTAGTCTGTAAGACACCTTTAGAGAGGGTGACTCCATCACCTGCAGGTATACCACCATGCCAGGAGTCATCTATTCTAAATACCTTTAGAATACTGTCAAAGTACCCAGATTGGGAAACTACCCAAACCTAGATCTAAAACCATAGATCTAGTAACCAGAATGTCTGATATTATATCCATATCCTGTGTGGAGAAACAACTGTGTAACAACCAAAGTATAACCGATCGTAGGATAGGAATCTCACTTTCTACAAAGTGCATGTCATCCAAATACCAGGACATCACACCCTACTACCTTCTTAACAGATCCATCCCCTATTCTGATGAAGTCAAAACCATGTCTATCACATCAAAATTAGATGATCTCTCTCCGCTATATCTTCTCGAGTCTATAAATAGACACAAGCTACTTGCCCACTATGCTTCCGCTGCTCCCACTGACTACGACAACCCTCTGCCAGAGTTATATACTCGTGCACTTTTAAAGCTAGTTTAGAACGACGCTATACTCATCCTCCTGGCGGGTCTCATAGCCTGGAACTACAGTAGTGTCAAGTCTGGGTAAACAAGAACCTCCCTGTCACTGTCCTTAAGGCTACCAGAGTATCTCTCGGGTGTCTGAGGTTACCCACCATATCTGCAGAGTGGCTAATGGAATGTCAAACCTGATTGAATCTTTAGGTTCTATTAAATTTTTCGTAATCGTTTGCAGTTCTGGAATCACTTCCAGTTCTACCATGCTCCCACTACTGTTTTCTGAAAAAATCCATTTTACTAAAACTGTGGCGAGTCAAGAACAATATCACCATTGATCTTCCAGATGGTAGAAAGTCAACCCTCGTCATAGCCTGGGTCAACCCACAAACTGCCATTACAGAAACGTGCCTTGAGTTATCCAGAGTCTGGTTTTAAGCATAAGCCGGACAACTCCCCGTACCTTAACATCGTTAAGATATGAACCATTCTATATCCAATATAGAAACTTTGGCACTTATTTAATTGGAACCAGATTCAAATCATGCAGCTGTCTCCAGTGCATGTCAACTTAATGGAGAGAGGCTAATCAGTATTACTAAACTTAGGAATACATCCAATTATGAGTAATCTGAAAGAGAAACAAGTTTCTCAAAACCATTACTATCAACTGAATACCATTCACAAGTATTTACATCTTCGATCACTTTGAAGAATCCCGATACTTGCTACACCTGGTTCTCTATTTTATTCTTTTACCTATAACTTCTCAAAACTTAGACCTTGTATTTTTACGAAACACTTGTCTAAAAACTAGAGAAGTCACAAATAAACAGAACATAGTACGAGGACCAACCCCTTTGTCCTGATGGACACTGGACAACATACAATACTCTGTATAAGCCCGCTGAGTTGAATAACTCAAAACCTGTGCATCGTAGGTTGAAAACTGTACTTATGGTTAAGAACTAATCCGCTGTTCAATGCTCCTTACCCAATCATCAACTGATATAGGTAAATGTCATGGACATAATTTCAAAAAGTTATATCTCACTTTATTAAAATAAACGTACAGATATATCAGTTTGAAATTGGTGCACAACAACGGATACTCAAAACCAAATACTTGCCGTCCGGCAAAAACCCAGGCGATTTCTTCAAGTATCACCAATTACAACGAATTCCGATATAATAAGGATGATCACCTAATTCCCAATAACTTACTCCCACCCATCATCTGTAAAACTATACGGATGTGAGAATCATACCTGGTAATTACATACCCTGGAGTAAGTATCTAATCGGGAAATCAGTTTTCCTTTAACAGCGCACAGTGAAACTGAAACATGAAAATGTTTCGAAGGGGTATCCGGGTAATCGTAGTTATGCCTCTTCTATTATCCAAATTCATGACTGTAACCGTATATTTCTTTGACATCTCTCTAAATCTCTTTATTTGTCTTTAGTCATTACCTTCTGTTCACCATCGTTAGGCTAAATGGTTTTCTTCCTTCCCTACCGTTCGGCACCAGCCTATAGTTTGGAAGAAAACTATCCAATAAGCGTAATAGGTGTACTCTCCTAAACCAAGGAGTACTCGTAACCTGAGAGAAGGTGATGATAAAAGAAAACTTAATAAAACCATACTCTATTTCTCCCGAACTGGGGAAAAAAGCAAAGGTGAAGTAGGAGTGGCGAAGAAGTACGCGGTTTGGTCGTGAATGATAGCAGTCGCAATTTACTTTGCCATCTTTCTAATCCCTTTATTTGTCTTTACTTATTACCTTCTGTACACCCTACTTATGCTAATTGGTTTTCTTCATTCCCTACCTTTCGGCACCTGCCTATGGTTTGGAAGAAGACTATCCAATAAGCGTAATAGGTGTACTCTCCTAAACCAAGGAGCCCTCGCAACCTGAGAGAAGGTGATGATAAAAGACAACTGAATAAACCAATTCAATTTCTCCTGAACCTGGATCCATCCTCGAAGAAGTCCCTTCGAGTTCGTATATAACCATACGATGGATCTATCCAATGGAAGTGGATGTTCGTAGTGATACGAGGTGTTCTGAGAAATGCAAAGGGTAAAAGAAGGAGCGGCAATGACTTATGTAACTCGGACAATCTAAAAGCTAGTATTTTAAGACAGTTCGGTCAACTTTGTCACTGAGTCATAGTCTAGGGTCAGTCAAAGGTCGCTGCCAAAGAGAGAGAGAAAAGAAACACTCTGCGTGCACTCTAACCTAGATTAGAATGGTTATCATTTTATCTAATCAGGAAACCTCCCACTGTACTGTCAAATTCTCCTCCAAACCTGAATGAAAAATCAATCGGGATCACCTTAAGAGTAAACCAACTCATCAGTGGGAATCGGGATCCAACTCTCATCGCATGATAACGTGAAGGAATCCAGTCACGTTATCACACTCCAGAAGGTATGCGCATGCCTGGCAAGTTTCAGTTTCTTTAGAAACTCCTGATGTGGATTTTTGCCCCATGCTCTTATGACCTTGACTAAGGGCTAACAAATCATAAGTCACATGTCAAGTTCATCCCGTCATTATCCAGGTTGATTTGAACCCACCCGTACATACTCTTGACTAAAGGCCAACAAAGTAATACGACTGTCCCAAACCAACGCAACTATCTATGCAACATGTGAACACCCCAGCAGCTACCAATCACTATGTCTTGACTAAGGGCCAAACAAATATAGCTTGAATACTACTGACCATTCATATGAAATGACCGAGGGCTACGGCTGGTTTTTGGCGAAAAACCTTTAACGTAATGAACTTGATCTCGTTGAAGGAACCTGATAGCTTTTTACAAAAATATAGTAGCGAAAACCTTTGCTAAAGAGGCCACTCCCGGTGAAGGGATCTCAGCTCTTTCCTCGTGGAATGAGGTGTAGGATATTCCAACTGAATACCAACAAGTAATCGACTATAGTGAAGTTATTACCCTGACGCAAAATTCTGCCCAAGGGGTCACTCCCGGTAAAGGGATCTCGGCCCTTGCCTCATCGAATGAGTTGCAGGATATTCCAACTGAATACCACTGTGCAAAACAAAAGAAAAACGTCCTTGTAATAACATTTTTTGAAAACTGTTCCAACAACATCAAACAGGTTTGTTTTCCTTTGCATTGATCAGAATCAACGCAGTCCCATCAATTAATCACACCAGAAAAGAACAAAAATAAAATGTACGTATATGCCATCCGCATTCGTCACTGGGTCCCATCATCACCCGTTAGGTTACTTAACTAACGAAAGAGCGGGGACTGGACTAGCGCGGGTGTAAAACATATACAACATCTACTAGTATATATACCAATATACAATAATCGCTCCAGGCGTGATAAATGCAACATTACAGAAAAGTAATAAGCATCACAGAACAATACAGATAATCTGGGATCCCCGAGTTTCACAGAGCCGCTACTGAAACCCGACGTTCCCCTGGTCGTGTGGATAGCCTGTGCAATGAAACCTAGACCCCTACGGGTGCGGCAAGTTACCCGCCAAAACCTGAAGTGAGGCAGCCCCTTACAGCAAAGTGAATGGACAACCCTGCACTTCACGGAATCCGGTAACTTGAGCATCCCTCCTTGGGTCAACCTGTATCCCTTACGAGTGCGGCGAATAGTCTGCCAATTCCAAAGTGAGGCCCTTTGCTTCTCAAAG
Organism: Agapanthus africanus; assembly: GCA_030015575.1. Classification (NCBI taxonomy): domain Eukaryota; kingdom Viridiplantae; phylum Streptophyta; class Magnoliopsida; order Asparagales; family Amaryllidaceae; genus Agapanthus; species Agapanthus africanus. The sequence continues at coordinate 215,621,914 of JASDDO010000029.1, forward strand.
CCATGAGATGCGGACCCGTTGCCCTCCAGAACCCGGCTATTCGTGCACTCCGTCGTGGGGTTAACCTAGTACAGAAATGAAAATATGTACAACGGGTTTATCGACCTCAACCCGGTCGTGCCCCAAAAGAATAATATACAAACAGGCAGTGACGACAATCCATATGTTGGACACTCGCCCCGCAATATCAAATGTACAAATAAATCCAAACTGCACTACCATTGCACACAGCTATCCACCACGACAAATCCGCAACATCACAGCACAACACAGAACATCAACGCGAATGTCACGTTCGCAAACCCGTCTAAAAGAACTATAGCAATTAGACACGATTTACCGCTCGAATGACATTCACGGTCGGAGATATAATGTAAGTACTGTAAACTAAAACATTTAAAATTCCGATCGACAAAACTTCCCAAAGTGGGCCCCAAGTACAACTGCAGTACTCAAAAAAAATCTGGGCCCAAACAAAATATTCCAGAAACCACAATTCCACATGAAAGACACCCAGAAGAAATATGGTGTACTGTTGCCACAAATTGGCTGCGGAACCGCGGCCAAACCATGGTTTGTGCGGCGGTTTCGCGGCAGTATAGTGGAATCAGTGGACCAAATTTCTTCCAGAGTCTTAAAAATGCCTGCACGATTTTTTGACATGCTCAAAATAATTTTTAGACCACTTTAAAAATTCGACAGAAACTTTATCATGAAAAATGCGGTTTTGGAAATTTCGTTCGATCGATGTTTTAAACATGTTAGAACAAGTTAGTAAAGGTTAATGGTGTGGCTCTGATACTATGTAAGTCTACGGTAGCGTCCCGGCCGTCAATCTGAGGCTAAACGCGGAACAAAAACTTTTACAACTGGCGCTATCGCATACTATAACCCGGATCTTGCCATTAACGCTAAACCAACAAACTGTAAAAAGGGTAGAAAGGCTATACCGATCGATCCGTGTCTTTCGGTCTTTAGCCATCATTCCACGCTCTTCACGGCAACTCCGATCTCCTGTCTCCTCGTCGAGGTGGCACCACGTCAACGAGTCTTTATACGGGCTCCCGCCTCTAAACCGAAGCAACTCGGATATGAAGTATGGTAACCGACATGTCCAAGATGAAGTAGAGAATGAGTGAAATATTTTGTCTCAAACACCCTAGGGTTCTCATCACATGAGAGGGGTAGGGTGGAGGTTGAAGAAGATGCAAAGAGTTGAAGAGTGTGACCTCAAGAAAACTCTAGTGAGAAAAAAATAAGCAAGCACCAAAAATTGCCCCTTGGCTGTCCAAATAATGAGTGGTGATATATATGAGGTTTTGTGATGAAATATCAAGAAAAATATCTTCCAAAAATATCTCCACAAACCCTAAAATATCTACACCCAAAACAAAACATCATTAATTCTATCATGACTCACTTAGTGACTCATTAGCATGAGTCACTAATGAACATGCTAGAAGAAATGTGTCACCATGAATGAGTCACACTTTCCAAACCCAATAATCATTTAAACCAAAATGATTAATCCAAAAGAAATGCATCTTCTAAAATAATCTCGTAACGGATTACGAGAATACCCCTCACCTGTATATACATACCTGAATCCGTATTCCGACCGAATACGAATACGATGAGACTAAAATATTCCGACTCAATATAATACTTGGATCCGGCTTAAACCAAAGCCCACCAGTATTATTTGTCCGAAATATGACACGTGCACAAATGCACGTGCATGTTCGAACCCTGCCATAAAACCATACGGCCTCTACAACGTTTCGCCCGAACTTAGGAAACTATCTGTGGGGGACTCTAAAGACTCGTCAATACCTTGGCAGTGGGTTTAACTACAAGCACGTCAGCGGCAGTAGCTGTGCGTAACGGTTGCCCATGTACTGACCGAAAGAGAAGCCGATGAGCGAACTCATCCTGGAACCCTACTGAGCCTATCAGTGACAATATCCGTACAGTCCGGTCCGTTCGCCTATGAGCATCGCATATCGGGCCTAGGGGGCTGGTAACGTCAGACCCCAAAAGCGGTATAAGTCGTGTCGGAGGGTAGTCCTGAACACCCTGAGATACTACTGGAGTACCTACCAGTAAATCTCCTGCCTCGGCCGAGGGCTTTGTATAATGGCTCTCCTAGACACAGCGCGATCTCACCCTCAATACCGGGGGAGACGAATCCCCTGCTGATCCGCTCACTTACCTCCATGTGGCTCAGGATTGTACCCAACTAAAACCTGTTTGCACGACTCCTTTGAGCCGTGGTAGGGTAATAATCAAAGCACAGTGGGAACTCACACGAGACAAATGATAATCCCACGTCGATGAACTAACCTATACAAATGTCACCAGGGAACTGCTATCTGACGCTAGGTGTAATACCAACTAGCAAGTTCCCGGCGAGTCCTGTCCGGTGTACTCATAACCCAATGAGCACCTGTATACATCTTAGGTGAACCAACTGACACCAGTGGCTTGTGAGACCGGCCACCGCCCCTCGTCGGGGTCTCGACTGTATAAACTAGTCTACTCCGGAGTATCGATGCCCTGTCTCCAAACTCCCACGACTAGGGACCGCTTTTAAGGATGTGCTTATAGACTACCCAACTCTCACGTATATGATCGCCATCATACTGTTGGTAGTCAAGCAGGATCCTAAGGGCTCTATCAACGTGTAATGGTGATCATGTCACCTAAAGCTGTACACGATGATAAAGGCAAACCAAATAGCATACTATCATCTTAAGTAAGACTGTCCTATCGGTATAGGTCCTCCCTCAATCATTGCAATCACGTACCTGCGATTCAATAATTGACTTTGAGGGCACTATATCCAACAATCTCCCACTTGCACTTAAGGCTAATTATTGCGATATCGCATACTCACAGCCCGTGTGATACCGAACATCCAACTCCTCTACTAATCAGTTTCACAATGCCCGTTTGTAAAACTATTGTGTTCGAGAAATAGCCACAGTGAGTGGATCCGCCCTGATGTTTCTTTCTATGTCTCTCTTAATCTCAAGTTCGCGGAGAAAGCCATCTCCCGAATTGAGTAATACCTGTCTTAGAATATGTCTGGATATCTGATGGGACCTAGTTCATAAATGAACTCCAAATCCAAACTTGTTAGACTGTATCGTCAACTGAACCTAATCAGTATCCTGCGCCATGCCTTCCTCAGTATCCGCCTGGACCACCTGTCCAAACTACTGCCCCTCGTCAGAAGGAAAACTATAACTTTAACAATCACTATGTCATCCATGTTACCTTGGAAGCCTGGAATGATAACCGTCCCCCGAAGGAGGCTGCCGTTATCAAATCCGTAGAACATCTACTTATGTTCTAAAACTGCCTCCGAATGTTTCTCCAGGATTGGATTAATATCTCAACTTATTGCATCTAGTGCAAAAAACAACATCTGGTGTGGTACTTGACATCTCATGATTGACTCAATTGCCTAAGCAAGTGATCTGCCAATCATGCACATCCCTCTCCCCTTTAGTCTGTAAGATACCTTTAGAGAGGGTGACTCCATCACCTGCAGGTACACTACCATGCCAGGAGTCATCTATTCTAAACACCTTTAGAATACTGTCAAAGTACCCATATTAGGAAACTACCCAAATCTAGATCTAAAACCATAGATCTAGTAACCAGAATGTCTGATATTATATCTATATCCTGTGTGGAGAAACAACTGTGTGACAACCAAAGTATAATCGATCGTAGGAAGGAATCTCACTTCCTACAAAGTGCATGTCATCCAAATACCAGGACATCACACCCTACTACCTTCTTAACAGATCCATCCCCTATTCTGATGATGTCAAAGCCATGACTGTCACATCAAAATTAGATGATCTGTCTCCGCTATATCTGCTCGAGTCTATAAATAGACACAAGCTACTTGCCCACTATGCTTCCGCTGCTCCCACTGACTACGAGTTTTGATCCTCGCCCTTGGCGTTGTATATTATATTGCTTGCGTGGTTGTGACCGTCAATTGACGAAGAGCTAGCTCCCGCTTGGGGATGCCTTTATTATTATGCATGCTGCACCCTTTTGGGGTCAGTTTTTACAAAGGAAACTCTGCCGAAATTTTTAGAAAAGACATGAGATTTTAAAAATGCATATTCGGCTTATGTTATTAAAACCACTTGCTTTAAAACATGTTTTCTTCATTTCTTTCTTAAAATGGTTTAGATTTCTGGGATTTCTTGGCTTACTTGAATTAGATGGGGTCCTATAGACTTTATGTGATTCAAGTACTAGTCACCTGCTATTTCGGGTCGTGACATGAATTTTTTGGGAAAATATGATGTTGCTTTTAAATGTTTAATGCTATTTATTGTGTTAAAATCACTTGCTTAAAACAAGTTTTCCTTCTCTCTTTTAAATGGTATAGATTTCTGGGCTTTTAGCTTACTTGAATTAGGTTGTGTCCTATAGACTTCACATGATTCAAGTGCCAGTCACGTGCTATTTCAGGTCATGACAAAGTTGGTATCAGAGCGCTAGGTTTAACCTTGGTTCGAGTCTAACTTTGACTATGCGGAGTCTAGGGCGTATATATGTATTCGGAACCTAGATTTGACCTTACGGAACTTAGATTTGGTCGAGGGGGTATTCGACCCGAACTTTCGTCTTGTAGGTTGACCTTGGTTGATGGAGTAGGTGACTTAAGTAGAGTGACGTACTATGTGTATGTTCTGCGGCATACTTACAATACACTACTCCGCTTAAGAAGCCTTAGGATGTACATTTCCTTGCACGGTATTTTATTCGTTCATATGATCTATCCTCATCAATATCGGTTGGTGGTTTTTCTTACCATGATTGCACGGGCAAAGAGAGCTGCAGCTGGAGTTGCGGTCAGCATGAGCTCGTCTTGGACGAGGACTGACCATGGCGTAATTCCGGTGACATACGTTTTCATAAATGTATCATTTTATTGTGTTTTTCGCGTCATGAGCATTTTGATGGGTTGTTTTTACTAAGATTTCTCGAGCGTGCAGATCAGCACCAGAGGATTGGGCCACTGTTAGAGGCCGGCTAGGATGTGATGACCGTTAATGCACCATTTATTCTTGATGATTGAGGCATTGTTTAGTGTATGGACGAATGATCCAGTTGTTGCTGCGACCGACAAGATATCGCCCCAGATGTCTGAAACTAATGCAACATGAGTTGTACTTAGAGATATGATAGAAGATAGCTAGTCACCCAAGAATGAATGACTAGGACATGTGGTTTGTTTACATACCCCGATGTGAGGTCATCCGATTGATTAATCTCAGCTAGAGAAGACTTCACGCAGGCACGTTGAGAGTCGATAGAAACGAACGAATGTCAGAAACCTATTTTCTAAGTTTAAGGTATTCGGAAAAACATGCAAGTAATTCTGTGAACCCTCTACAAGAATGAAACCGTAACTCGACAAAATGACCATGGAACCGCTTTTGAACCTTAGGGTTTGCGGCAGTTCCATGGTGCCATTAATGAGGCTTGGGTATGCCCTTCTACGGCTGGTCCATAGGTATTGTGGCATGTACTGGGTATTATTAAACTGTGCTCAAATGTTGAGCTCTCGGGGAATTATGAGACTTTGATGAATCGATCGAAAAGTTTAACGTCGTCCGGATATCATGTGATGGGATACATTACTTGGGAGACTCTAGATATGAGTATAGCCGTTGTAGTGCAGTCCATACAGCTACGAAGAGACAAGTCTGAATCAGTCGATATTAGAGAAAAGTGGAGCAAGAGGTTCGTACGAGATTTTGACGAGATGGCGTTCCACTCCGTGGACATCAGAGATGTGATACGCATGCAGAGGCGTTAAATATGGATATACTTTTTTGAACAAGTCGTAATGAGTTTGCAGCTGTTCCGGAACAAGAAATGGATTTAGTAAAGAGTGATAACTTCCGGGAAGTTCGGTAGAAACGGGATTGGTAAAGACCCCGACAAGATCTTTCTGGAATACTACACGAGAAGATTTAGACCCAGGATCGGTCGTATTATGCACACCCAGTAGGCCAGAGTTCGACATCATCGACGAGACATGTTATGAGTGACCATGATAGTTGGCCAGAGATCTTCAGAGGATGTGCCAGGGCGGAACTGTTTCCGTCATCATTTCCATATTGGGCCGTTGAGCCGAAGAGCTATGTAATTGACAATCCGCAGTGAGAGACGAGAACCTAAGGGCACAAGGCGTTAGACCATGAACATGAGGCAAGTAGATATCTTGCTCTGCTAGCTTTAGAGGCACCGACACCTTCTTGACATAGAAGGAAGGGCATATCGACGACAGTGTTTATGATTTGCGATTTGGTGATTTGAATATCACGTATCCGTCATTTTGGATTTCGGTATTTGGGCGATTTAGTTGCGTGATTGAGATTTTGTGTACCACAGTTGCACTTGACTTCGATTTGATGTCGTTCAAGATGTTCGATTTTGATTTCATGCCTATGGCATGTATGTGATTTGACTTGTGCCTTCGGTGTATTTTTTCCTGCACTTTTAGTACTTTGATTCGATTTTGTGCACGCTGATGCACGTGGTAGTGAGATTATACCACGGATACTTGTTTTGGATTGACGTATGTTGTATACCGTCGATTTTGATTGTGATATTCGATATTTATTTTCGTGCACCTTGTGCACTTGATTTAGATTCTTGCGCATACTTGGCGCGCTTGATGCGATTTTGATGCACATCAGATACACTAAATCGAGATTCTTCATGCATATCAAATGCACCTGATATTGTTGTCAGGCACACCCGTTGCCTTTGACAAGTGTTTTTGTGCACACCCGTTGCACTTAGATTTTGGTTTCTGTGCACATGTATGGCACATTCATTGATTTCGATTTCTGTGCGCACCAGACGCACGTGGTATTATTACATATACTATTGAGTATGATTTCCTTTGAGCAGTACGTTTTTATGATATTTACTATTTGGTATAGTAGCTGAGCAGGACTAGTCCGAGGACAGTACCTGAATATGTTTTTGCGTGCATCGATAGTTATCGAAGGGATTTCCAAAAAGGAGCTATAGTCTCAGTATTTTCCTATGTGTCCGAGATGACACGAAACATGTTACAAAGGAAACCCTTCTAAATTATTTTCAAAATGGCAGGACGTGTATGTTAAACAAAGGATGTATATATATATAGTTATTTTCTTACAATAAACGTCCGCTACTTGTGCCGTGATATGCGCATCGCACGACGACTTGAAAAAGGGGTTTGGCATGCATTTCTTTCAAACGTTTTGACACGTTTACAACGATGCGTACTATGTACATGTTATAGTTTTGATGTATATCATGTTGGTTTTCATATTGGACTTTGACATTGGTCTCTTCACCATGACTCCGATGATTTACGTGATGCTTGATGGAGTTTTGATTTTGAGTTATATACTCGTTTTTATGCGCATGCATTGCGCTGAGATGTGTTTTAAGTATTAATGATTTCGGAGCCCCGATGACTTGATTGTTTTGCTGAAATGTTTTAGTATTTAGGGGAGTTTTATTTAAATTCGGGGACCGAATTTCTTTAAGGAGGGAAGACTGTAACATTTTGAAAATCGTTTAGGTGAAATTTCGGATAATCGGTATAATAACTAAGGTTTTCCGTAAAAACCAAGATATGATTATCTTTCAACATAAAATTAAATATACCCATTCTAGCTATGTAATTGCTAGTATTTGGTATTTAATGGGTCACTTATAAAATTTCCATTTTACTAAAATATTTTCCGTAATTAATTATTTTAAATATTATTTTAAGTCTTCACTAATACATTTAATTAGTGATAATTACAAATTGGAATGGGTTAATACAAGTTTAGTGAACCATGACCACTTATAACCTAGTTTATAACATGTTTAATCTTTCTACTTTGACCCAATGGTTCTAGAGATTTCTAGGGTCAATTAGAAAATAATTTAATTAAGCTATACATTATTAGAAGTGAAAATAGGTTTTTATTGACTTGGAAACTTCTAACAAAACCTTACACTCACACACAACCCTATTTCCAGGGGCTGGCCGAACCTAGCTGCCCCAATCGCCCAAATTTCCCCACTTGAATAGTTAAAAGAAAAGGAAATTTAAAAAGAAAACAATTAAGAAAAGAAGTATAGTGTAGATAATTATAGTATGGGATTTTCTTGACTTTCACACACTCACCCACAACCTTTCTCTCCCCTCTCTCATTTGCAGCCGACCCCCCGAAGGTAGCAGCTCCTCCACATCTCCCCATCTCATTTCTTCATCTAAAATCCTTCAAAATTGCTTCAAAAATCCACTTAAAACATCACTAATTCCTAAATTAACCCATACCCTTTATTCCTTGGCCATTACATGCTTGAATCGTTGGAGCAAGATGGCATTTTGGAGGCTAATTTCCAAGCTAGATCTCTAAAATTGGGAGGTATAAATCTTAACCCTATAGAGAATTTGTTGTTTAAATTGCTTTAATCTAGCATATTTAAGTGTTAATTTGGTTCTAGTTGCTAACTTGAAAATTCAAGATTTGGGTTTAGATCAAGTTAGGGTTTATGTCATTTGATCATGGTTTAATTGTGTAGTTTAACACTTTAAGACATGTAAAATCTAACCTAGTAGCTAGTTTGCTAATTGTTATTTTAAAATTGTACTAATTAAGCTATTTTATAAACTAGAATTTTTGGGTTAATGAAAATAAGTGAGATTAAAATTTAGTTATGGTTTGTGTGACTTAGTTAAGATATTTAGTGATTATTGTGGTCGCTAAAATTGTTAAAACATCAAGTTCTGTACTAAAACGGTTAAGTGATGCTTATTAGGTTTTTGGAATAAAACGATTTTTAATTAAGTTTAAAGTTTTAATGATTTAAACCCTATTTCATATATATTTAGTGTGTTGTGAACGCGCGATTAGTATGATTGGTTTTTTGGTTTGGTAGTTGCCACGTATTGCGACCCTAGTTGTAGTTTGTGGCGTTGTCGCGGTGCGTTTCATGCACTAAGTGTGTGCGCGTTTAGTTAATGCGCGTGGTTGACTTGTATTGGTTGTGTCCGTGACTAATTTTATATTTATTCTCTTGTTTGCTTGTGTGTGATTCTAGGATCGGGTGCAGAGGCGTCGGATGTAGCACGGAAAGGACAGAGCCGAAATCGGAGCAGATTAGTCGAGGCGTCCAGGTGAGTAGATGTATATCTACGGGGGAAGTCGGGTGGATGGCGTATAGCACCCCCGCATTTTCGTAGGATATGATATATATATATTACTTATATGTGAGATGTTAATAAGTAGCAAGAAAGACTTTAGGAGACTTGGGTTGGTTTTGGTATAATTGAAAGAGTGTGATTTTAGTTAGTTTCTTAGTCGCGAACCCTAGAGTATGGTTGACACACATACACATGCACACACGTGATATTGTTCTGGGTGTATATGTTTATATGTATATATATATGTGTGTGTGTGTGTGTGTATATATGTATATGTATATGTGTGTGTGTATATATATATATGTATATGTGTGTGTGTGTGTGTGTGTGTGTGTGTGAATGCGTTAGTGCATACACACACACATATACGTATACAAGTACGATGAGGATAGTATATGATACTCGGAGGAGAGTCGATATGATCGGGCATGATGCCGTGAGATCAGTTATGTGATTTGGGTCGTGTTATGATATCCTACATGATAGTATAGTGGATCGATGGGCGATGTGTTTTATTCACACGCGGATATATGTTTCATGGTATCGGAATGTACTAGACTTTAGATCAGTACCCCTAATTCAGAATATGATGATAATGATACCAGATAAATAATGTGTTATATGTGATAATTGACCTATATCCCGATTTGGGATGCCGTATGATGGATTTTTCTGTACGATGTATAAATATGATGATTGATCCAAACTCTTGACTCGAGGATGTCGTATTATATATTTTATCGTTCGTGACGTTTTTGAGGCGGGATCACCGACTACTAGATATATGGACTCGGAATTAGGTGGTTTTCCTTACCCTTTTGATTTGTCTCTTAGCTTTGTCCTGTAGTTTACTTGGTAGATGTCAGATTGGGCTCGAGTCATACTCATTTTCAAAACTAACGAATCGTGAGTATTTTAAGACAGGCCAAGGGATACTACAAATTTTTTTTCAAAGGATGCATTTTTTCTCAAGGACTCCGTAGCCCTATTTTTCTAAAACCACGATTCGTGTGATTTCAGACACCAAAAATTGTATGACTCGTATATAAGAATGCATATTCTTTATTGTTGCGTTATTATTCATTTTTCGTATATTCTTTCTGCTCACATTGCATGCTTAAATGTGTTTTCGATAGCTATTATGAAACCGTGTTGTCAGGACACCAGCACCATTACCGATGATGCGTATGTTCCACATACACTTACTTGCCGGCTCACACATCATCATCGGTAATTTTCATGTCACGTACACCTTAGAAAATACTACTTCATTGGTATAAATTGCTAGTTGGTAGTTTCGATATAGTACTAGTACACTTGTTTTTATATGCTAGTTTAGATATTGCATTTATTACTGAGATACTTCATGCATGTATATGTATTCATTTGTCATGCGGTATTATGGGGCTTCATGCCGGTAATTTATTGTTTATTGACTCTCGATATTGGGATTTCGGACTTTCCATAAGATTTCTGGATTTGGAGAAACCGCAAGGATTTTATAAACTCATTTTCATTTCAAAGGTTAAAAATTGTGGTTTTCTCGTGATATGATTTGAGAGGTGTCCACCATTAGTTTTCTCGGCTCTTGAGCGATATCATACACCCGATTCGAGGAGGAGGAGGAACCGTCTGCGGGTGCATGGTGGACCTGGTGCAGTACCCCGGGGTAAGATGGTCGCAGATGAAGGCGTTGAGCCCGGCTGGGGAGCACTACCGACCGGTTATTTGTGACGCGGTGGATATCCGGAGGATACCGACGTAGTTATGAGATTTGATATTTGGGCCAGTCCGGATTGCCGGAGCCCAGGGCCAGTCCGGATTGCCGGAGCCCGAGATATTGAGACATTGAGATTTTATGATATGGGCCAGTCCGGATTGCCGGAGCCCGAGATATTGAGATATTGGAATATATATTTTTTGTCGATGCTTCGCACGGATTCTTTGTTGATTTCATTGATGATACTTCGATTTTTATCCCGAAATCTCACGGAGATAAGAAAAACAGTTTTCTTATTTAGATGTATTCTGTTTTCATGTATTCATACATCATATATGTGATATGTAGCTACCTGAGGTACTGACACGAGCACTTGGTATTACACTTATGTTAGATGTTTACCTTTCCATTATTGATGCTTCAGGCTATATTTACTATGAGGATTTTATTGTATGACCTAGGAGAAAGTCATACTTGCGATTTCTTCTCGGTGATGTTTTCTACTCACGAGTTGGCAACTCACCCCCGTTGTGCCACAGTTTCTTGCAGGTTTGGCCGTACAGATTTCATTGCGGATTGCTGGCATACTGCTTCCTTCCGGGTGATTTCTTGGTAGATGGGTTCACTTGCATCGTGACCACCGGTGCACTTTATATATTTCAGTTGTATGTAGTAAACTCCATCAACCAGACTTGTATTAAATTATAGACTTAGAAGACCAGATGTATATTCTTTCGACCTTAGAGTCGCACGCTTGTATTACTTTGATTCTTCTCTGGTTTTCTTTAAGTTGTTGGTTTTCTTCTGAGTTTTGATCCTCGCCCTTCGGCGTTATATATGATATTGCATTGCGTGGTTATTTCCTCCAATTGGCGAAGAGCTAGCTCCCGCTTGGGGATGCCTTTATTCATTATTATGTATTTCATGTGTTGTACCCGTTTGGGGGCCAGTATTTACAAAAGAGACTCTGCCGAAATTTTCGGAAAAATACGATGTTGCTTTTAAATGTTTAATGCTATTTATTGTGTTAAAACCACTTGCTTAAAACAATTTTTCCTTCTCTCTTTTAAATGGTTTAGATATCTGGGCTTTTGGCTTACTTGAATTAGGTGGGGTCCTAAAGACTTCACATGATTCAAGTGCCAGTCACGTGCTATTTCGGGCCGTGACATAAACCCACCCGTATGACTCTTAACTATGGTCCACAAAGTCATACGAATGTCCTAATCGATCACATCATATGCTTTGTAGGAAGACATCACTAGTTACTGTACACTACGCCTTAACTATAGTCAACAAACGTAACACGAATACTAAGTACTCTACTTCTTAAAATGGCGGAGGGCTACAAATGGTTTTGATGAAAACCTTTAACGTAATGAACTTGATATCATTGTAGAATCTTGTGATTTGAAAAGGAGTGGTTTAAGCTCTGCTTAAAATCGAGTAGTTTTTCAAAATCAAACCGAATAACTTTTGCTAAAGAGGTCACTCCCGGTGAAGAGATCTCGGCTCTTTCCTCATCGAATGAGGTGCTGGATATTAATCAAGAAATACCACTACGCAAAGCAAGAACTACGGAGGCTATCATGATAAACCGAGTGGGTTGTAGCATTTGTAAGTTTTGCTAAAGAGGTCACTCCCGGTGAAGGGATCTCGTCTCTTTCCTCGTCGAATGAGGTGCTGCATATTCATCAAGGAATACCACTGTGCAAAGCAATAACTAGAGTTACCCTTTTTGAAAAATTTTGATTCTACAACAACTTTAGGTTTCTTTTCTTAACATTAATCTCATCAATGTTTTCCCATCATTTAACCTTATCATTGCAGAAAAAGAAACAAAAATAGAATGTATGCTTATGCCATTCACATTCGCCACGGGGCCCCGTCATACACCGTTAGGTTACTTAACTAACAGCAGAGCGGGGGCTGTACTAGCGCGGGTGCAAAACATAAGCAACGTTTATTATATATCTCATATATATATAGTCATTCGTCTCACGCAATAATAAGCATTCCAGATCACAGATGAATACATTGGATATCTTATGAATTCCGTGTTTCGTTTAAGCCCTGAACGAAAGACGGATTCCATGGTCGTGATGAATATCTAAACCCTACCCTAGACCCCTACGGGTGTGGCAAACTATCCGCCAAATTCCCGAAGTGAGGCAACCTCCCTCAATAAAATGAGTAGGCCACTCGGCACTTCAAGAACCCGGTAGTTTGTGCACCCCACCTTGGGTCTATCCTAGGAGCAAAAAAAGTAAAAAGAAATAATACAACGGTGGCTACAACCTCAACCCGGATGTAACCCGCAAAATAATATTACATCACTTTTACAAATTACAAGAATGAAAAAAAGAAAACACTCTTCTCACATCCCCCGGCTATTCATCCACGACGATCCAACACATTCATGTACACATACCATCACATGATACACATATGTTCAACCCCCACTAATTGTCGTATAGCAATTAGTGGACGTTTCATAACACATATCAAAGCGGAAAAACGATGCTAAAAATTGACTTCGAAACACTCCTAATTGCTCTAACACTTAGATAACATCACATGCAATCTGGGAAAAAAATAAACTACACCATAAATCCAAAAACCAAGAGTACAACACACCATCAAAAACCCAAGCCCAAAATCCACTACAGGGCCGGCGAGGCCAGGAAATTCGTGAGTTTGGCCGGCGAGATTTGCAAATTTTGGGCTCGTTTTTTAGAGTGTTCTAGTTATCTCATAACAAGTCTTCTGCACATGTTTAAAAAAATTTCAGAAGACATTTAAAAATTTCCAGAAACTTGGTTTTTGATTTTACGGTTTCAGAGTTGTTTCAGTTTTGAAGCTTTAAACGTCGTCTAAAATACTAGTTTTGGTTTAGTTAGGCTCTGATACCATGTTAGTGGATGTTGAACATCCTCACAACACTTGTGGGGAGGCGGAAGTAGCAAACAATAATTTTGAAGCATGCAACATCGACTTTTGAACCCGGATCGTATCCTAAACCATAACTAGTACCCTATCTAGGAGTTTTAGCCTCTATGATAGGGATTATACCTTCTTAAAACTGGTCCTTCGGGTCTTCTTTCCGCTACGTTTCTAAGCTCCTTGGATGCTTGGGATGATCTCAATCTCCGGTCACCGCTAAGCCTTAGATGATCCACCCGAGAGCTTTGGATCAAGTTTCAACCTCCACTAAAGAGGTAAGTAAGAAGTCAAGCTTGCTAAGAGAGACTACTTAGTGTAGAATTGCTTGGCACGACAGCAAGGTTTCGGGAGGCATCGTCCATTCCATTTTCAAAAATTTGCCATGCTAAACAATCCTAACCTTAGAATCATAACTAAAGATTTAGACAATACAAAGTGTAAACAACTTTACAACTAAGTGAACTGGGAATACAACCTTTGTAGACCGGTCCTTCACTTCAATAGCTCCGTGTAGTAGTCCCTTCGCTCCAAGTAGTGATCTTGCAGACTCTAGAGTGGATCCACAATATGAAAGGAATGAGCTTGCACGATGTCTTCGAGGCCGAAGATGATCTACGTCGAGGAGACACTAACCCAAGCTACCTCTTCACTAATTGGGATTAGTGAAGCTAACACCCTAAACTAAATTGCTAATCTAGTAGAGGATGATGAAGTAGGATTTTTGCTAACTTTAGAATTAATTTTCTCACTATTTTTATTCTCCTCTCATAAACCTAAAGAGCTCTCTCATGAACAAGATGAAGATGAAGCAAAATAATAGATGAGAGAGTGTATGGCAACCATGGGTGAGAAATATCTCATATAACTCATCTAGAGACTTAACCATGAGTTTAGATAATGGTTGGGTAAATAAATATCTAGTGCAAGACAAAATTAGTGGACTAAGTCAATGGATCTCCAAGCTTCTACAAGCTTCATGCCATGTGACCGATTTCCAACTAATATTTGATTTTCTCTAAATAAATAAACCCTACATTATCATTAGCATGGTGTAAGTCTCATACACCCATGTTGCATGTGGCATCAAGTATAACACAAAAAGAAAACACAATTAATATATATCACATATATATTAAGTGTGCACATGTGAGAAAAAGAAATGCTTACGTGAGCTAATATTAGTTAATGTAAATTAATATATCAAATATATAATTATACATTAAATCATTAAATCAACACTTGATTTAATAATCCGGCAATATCTCATATGACCGACTAATATTATTTGTATCAACTTATCGAATCAACACTTGATTCGATAACCCGACTATATCTCATATAACTGATCGATACAGTATCGACTTATCGAATCAATATTTGATTCGATAACCTGGCTATGTAGGGTTACTAAGCACTATCACAAGGCTCTACATGGCATCAACCATGCCAAAATCAAAATTTTCAAGTGCCGAACAACCTAATGCAAAGATCTTTGCTAGAGAATTAGGGTAAACATTGAACAAGTAAACAACTTTACTTTTAAAAGATAGGGATTACAACCTTTGTAGTCCATTCCTTTGCTTCATAAGCTCCGTGTTGAGGTCCCTTCGCTGTGATCATCAAGAACTCCGACTCTCGTGAGGCTCCAAGAGGTGAATGATGCATTTTGCTTGAAGTCTTCATGATCTAAGATGATCTACCTTGAAGAATCTCTAACCCAAACTTACACTTCACTAAACAACTTATTAGAGAAGTGAACACCCTAATTTAAGTGGCTAGAATAGATGAGGATGATGAAGTAGGAATTTTGCTCTCTTTTGTTTTCTATTTCTCACACTTATTCATCACAAACACAAAAGCTAGTAAGCTTTTTTCAAGAGCAAGAAGAAGAAGAAGATGGAGCATCTCCATTTGTGATGAATAATGAATTATTGTAGTGGTTACAAATCTAACCATGAGTTAAGCATGATAGAGTTAACTCATGTAGAGAATTAACTAGAGGTTGAGGTTTGGGTTGGGTTAAATAATATCTTCACAAAATATCAAGCTTAAAGACAAAGTCAAAGCTTCATGAAGCTTCATGGAAGCTTCATGCAAAGCTAACCCTAATCCAAACCCTAACCAAGTTTAAACCCTAAACCTTTGTTTAATTTGTAACCCTAATATGTTACAATATTATATATCACATATACAATATATTTTGTAACAAAAGAAAATAATACAATTAACATATATCGCATATATATAAATGTATTATCCCGTGAGAAAATGAATCAATAAAGCGAGCTTATATTAGTTAACGTAACGTAATATATCACATATATAATTATACATTAAATTATCGAATCAACACTTGATCCGATAACCCGGCTATATTATATATAACCGACAAATATAACATGTACCATTTCATCGAATCAACACTTGATCCGATGACCGGGCTATATCACATATACCCGGCCGATATCTCATATCGCGAGAATAGAATACGGTATCTCATATCGTATTATTCTCGGTTCCGCACATATCACATATGTGCTCCTACTCCGTGGCCTGAGCCAGGAAACCTCTGTGTAGGACTCTAAAGAATCGTCAATACACCGGCAGTAGGTGATGATCATATCAAACACCCACAAGCTGCAAGCGGTCAGCTAAACATAACAGCTACCTAGGTATTGAGTGGTCAGAAGATCAACAAGCAAGCCTATACATTCTCCTGTGAATCCAGTCAGTAACACTACCGTACAGTCCGGTCTCTTCGTCTGATATGTCGCATATCAAGTCTAGGGGTGGTAAACGTCAGACCCCAGTAACCGATAAGTCGTGTCGATGTGAGGCTCATAACGGGTCGAGAAACTACTGATAACTCTTACCAGCAGCACTCCATATCAGCCCTGGCCAGGGACTTCCAGTTTTAGCCAATCGAACACTGCACAACATCAACTCCCTATACCGGGAGAAACAAAACCCCTCCTATCGCTCATTGCCTCCTTGTGATTCGGGACTGTACCCAAAAGCCACCGTTTTGCACGCCCTCTTGGACGTGGTAAGGTGGAAATCAAAGTATAGTGGGAATCACACAAGACTCTATGACGATCTCGGGTCTACAAACTAACCTGTACCAGTGTCACCGGAGAACTGCTATCTGACGATAGGTATGATACTATCTAGGAGTTCTCGGCGAGTCCGTTCAGTGTACCCAGTCTCCACTGAGCACCCGCACACCATTTTTGATGTCAAACACCTATGGATATGGGATCATCCATCGCCCATCATATGGGTCAAGATGCGTATACGCTAGTCTACTCTGGAGTATCGATGCCCTGTCTCGATACTCCCTCGACTAGGAACAGTTATAGGATGTACTCTTGGACTACCCTGGCCCTACTAGTATGATCTGCATTATAGTCCTGGTAGTCGAGTACATATCGTAAAGGCTTTATCAACATGTGAGAGTAAGAAAGTAAACTAATACAAGTCAACATGTTAAGACAAAGTGAAACCAAATAGCATACTATCATGTCGAGCAAGAAAGTCCTCTCTATATATATCCAAGCATCCACTATAATATACATCATATGTACAACAATGGCTTCTAGGGCATATATATAACTAACAGGCTATATCTCATATAACCGACCGATAAGATAAATCGCTAGAATAGAATACAGAATATACTCGTATTAATCTCGGTCCCGCACATATCACATATGTGCTCCTACTTCGTTTTGCCTGAGCCAGTGAAACCTTTGTGTAGGACTCTAAAGACTCGTCAATACGCCGGCAGTAGGTGATGATCATATCAAGCACCCACAAGCCGTCAGCAGTACTTGCTGGACGTAACGGCTACCCGGGTATTGAGCGATCAGAATATCAACAAGCAAGCCTGCTCTTACTCCTGAAAAGCCTGTCAGTAACACTACCATACAATCCGGTCTTTTCGTCTGAAATGTCGCATATCTAGTCTAGGGGTGGTAAACGTCAGACCCCACTAATCGATAAGTCGTGCCGATGTAAGGCTCATAACGGGTCGAGAAACTACTGATAACACTTACCAGTAAATCTCCATATCAGCCCTGGCCAGGGACTTCCTGTTATGGCTAATCGAGCACTGCGCAACATCAACCTCCAATACCGGGAGAGACGAATCCCCTCCTATCGCTCATTACCTCTATGTGATTCGGGACTGTACCCAAAACCACCATTTTGCACGTTCTCTTGAACGTGGTAAGGTGGAAATCAAAGCACAGTGGGAATCACACAAGGCTCTATGACGATCTTGGTTCTACAGACTAACTTGTACCCGTGTCACCAGAGAACTGCTATCTGATGATAGGTATAATACCAACTAGGAGTTTTCGGCGAGTCTGTTCAGTGTACCCAGTCTCCACTGAGCACCCGTATACCATCTTTGATGTTAAACACCAATGGATGTGGGATCATCCATCGCCCATCATATGGGTCAAGATGTGTATACGCTAGTCTACTCTGGAATATCGATGCCCTGTCTCGATACACCCTCGACTAAGAACAATTATAGGGTGTACTTATGGACTACCCTTGGCCCCACTAGTATGATCTCCATCATAGTCCTGGTAGTTAAGTACACATCCTAATGGCTTTATCAATATGTGAGAGCATGACAGTATCACTTATACAAGTCAACATATTAAGACAAAGAACAACCAGATAGCATATTATCATGTCGAGCAAGAAAGTCCTCTCTATATATATCCAAGCATCCACTATAATATACATCACATGTACAATAATGGCCTCTAAGGCATACATATAACTAACAATCTCCCACTTGCACTAAGGCCAGTTGTTGTAGTATCTCATACCCAACATACCGAAGAGTCTCTAAAATTATATCTGGGGTATGGCCTTTGTGAGTGGATCTTCCGTGTTGTCCTTCGTATCAACTCTCTTGACCTCGATCTCCCGGCGATCAACTATCTCCCGGATCAGGTGATACCGCCTAAGAATATGCCTGGATCGCTGATGGGACCTGGGTTCCTTGGCCAATACCACTGCTCCATTGTTATCGCAATACAAAGGTATTGGATGCTCGATGGACGGAACCACTCCAAGTTCAGTTATGAACTTCTTCATCTTGACAGCCTCTTTGGCAGCATCGTTGGCAGCGATGTATTCAGCCTCCATCATCGAGTCTGCCATGGTTTCTTGCTTTGAACTCTTCCAACAAACCGCCCCTCCATTGAGGGTAAAGACAAATCTCGAGACCGACTTAGAGTCGTCCTTATCACTCTGGAAGCTCGAATCGGTAAAGGACTCCACTTGGAGTTCATTGTTACCATACACCAAGAACATCTCTTTAGTCCTTCTCAAGTACTTGAGAATGTTCTTCACAGCTGTCCAGTGACTCTCTCCTGGATCTTCTTGATACCTACTCATTACACTGAGTGAGTATGCTACATCGGGTCTGGTACATAATATTTCATACATGATAGAGCCTACTGCTGAAGCATAGGGTATCCCTTACATACGAGCTCTCTCCAAATCAGTCTTTGGAGACATCTCTTTGGAGAGAGTGAGTCCTGTAACCGTGGGTAAATTCCCACGCTTGGATTCTTCCATACTAAACCACTTTAATATGGTGTCAATGTACCTGAATTGGGACAATCCCAGTATCCGTTTAGATTTATCTCTATAGATCTTAATCCCCAAGATGTAGGAGGCATCATCTAGATCTTTCATTGAGAATCTATGTGATAAGAAGAGCCTGACCGAGTGCAGCATAGGAACATCATTTCCTATCAAGAGTATGTCATCCATATACAATACGAGGAAGACAACCTTACTCTCTGCCGCCTTCTTGTATATACAAGGCTCATTTATGTTTTTGATGAAGTCAAATTCTTTGACTACCACATCAAAACAAATGTTCGAACACCGCAATGCTTGCTTTAACCCGTAGATGGATTTAAGCAGCTTGCACACCTTTCCGCTGCTCTCACTGTCCACGAAGCCCTCTGGCTGAGTCATGTACACGTACTAATCTAAATCACCATTTAGAAAGGCGGTCTTAACATCCATTTGCTAGATTTCGTAGTCATGGTATGCAGCAATGGCAAGTAGGATCCGGATGGACTTAAGCATAGCCATGGAGAAAAGGTTTCATCATAATCCATACCTGGTCGTTGATGAAAACCTTTTGCAACAAGTCTAGCTTTGAAAATCTCAACTTTTCCATCTATACCAAGTTTCTTCTTAAAGATCCATTTGCTCCCGATAGGTTTTACCCCTTCAGGAGCAACTTCCAAAGTCCATACTTTGTTGGTGTACATGGTTCCATCTCAGATCGCATTGCATCCAGCCATTTCAAAGAGTCCCCACTCGTGATGGCCTGCTCGAAGCTAGTTAGGTCATCATCTACCATGATGCAATTCTCGCTCTCACCGTCTATGAGAAAACCGTAGTATCTCTCAGGTGGATGAGGAACCCTACTAGATCGGTGGAGAGGCTGAGGTTCGTTGGGAGCTATCGAATCCTCTGTCGTAGTTTGTGATGCTGGAACTTCTTCCAGTTCTACCTCAAGGCTACTAATTTCTTTCGCAAGAAATCCCATTTCTAAAAAGGTGGCATTACGAGAAACAAACACCTTTTGTTCCTCCGAACGGTAGAAGATATACCCACATGAATTTTTGGGATATCCAACATGTTAGTGTATATGCTCTAGAGGCCATTATTGTATCATACTGGTTTGTATATTACTTAATAGAAGCTTGGGATATTCACAGATGTATTTACAGTCTTGCTCAAAATGGTAGTATGCTACTTGGTTTGTTTGTACTTCAATATGTGCATGTGTTTCTTTTAACATATCGCTTATATATATTAGTAGAGCCCTTAGGATCTTTGCTTGATTACCAGCGTTGTGATGGCAGTCACACTAGTGGGGGCTGGGTAATCTACAAGCACATCCTTATACAGGTCCCTAGTCTTAGGATTATCGAGACGAGGCATCGATACTCTGGAGTAGACTAGTGTATACGCTTCTCATACCAGCAGGGGAGATGGTCTGTCCCACAGCCATTAGTATGTCGTACTGGAGATAGTATGCAGGTGCTCGTTAGGTTACGAGTACACCAGACATGACTCATCGGGAACTGTTGGTTGGTATTATACCTATCGTCGGGTAGCAGTTCCCAGGTGACATGAGTACAGCTTAGTCCGTCTACTTGACACTGCTACTTCGCCTCGAGTGTGTTCCCACTGTACTTTGATTACTACCTTACCACGGCTCAAAGGAGTCGTGCAAACAGGTAGTAGTTGGGTGCAGTCCCGAAGCACTTGGAGGCAGTGACGGTGTAACATTTCAGAAAAATAAAATATTATTTTTAGGAATTTTTATAATTAAATAATATTATATTGAATATTTTAATTGGGCGGTATAATTAAATACCGATAAATTGGGAAAAATTTGGAAAATTATAGAAATTACTGAAATGAGGGTGCTTTATATGATTCATGCAAATTATAAGTTTTTATGATTTATTTATACACTATTTAGTGCTAATCGCGATAAAATATCGCTAATCGCGCATTAAGCTTGTTTTTTGCAAAACACGCACCATGTCATTTTAACACATGTTACATTTTATCATGGCTTTACCTTATTTCTTCATGCTTGATTTGGGTTTTATTATGAGAAGAGAGAAGAAAAGAAAAGAAAAAAGAAAAGAAAAGAATAGAAAATAGAGGTATGGGCAAGAGATAGAAAGAGAGGGTGAGGGGTCAAACCTTGGTCTTGAGCCATTCTCTCTTCAATCATTCACTCATTTTCTCTCCTCTCCCTCTCACATTTGCTACTGCTGCCGCTGCTGCTGCCCTCTCTCCCTTTCCTCTCTACCTCCTCACAATCCATAAAAAAAAACCCATTAAAAGTCCATCCCACTTTCACAAAATTTGTGCACAAGCTCACAAGCTTCACTTTGGACCAAGAAAGTTTGCATTTTGGTGCCTTAAGGGATTCATGAGTGCCAAATGAGGTATTTCCTTCACCCTTAGCTTAGTTTTCCATTCACTTAAGCACCTATGTTTGTTTAGAACCGATATTGTGTAGTTTGTTTGGAAATTTCCAAGATGAGGGTGTGAGGGATTATTGAGTTGTGAAGTGTAATTGAACTTAGTAGAGGCCACACAACCCCTGTAGTGATGATGTAGTGGACTGAACCTGAGACTTAAACCCCGGAATACGAATTTAGAAACCTCAAAATCGGAGAATTGTGGATTCTGTGAGGGTATATTGACATTTGCTATCATCCGGGACACCTGAAAAATATTTAGCAAGCATAGTGATGTGTGCAGGTGACCAGGAGACTACCATTGAAATCCCAGCCCCCAACCCTCAACCCAAGCCGCAGAAATATTCCTTCTGGCTACAATTTGCGGCCAGACCTGGAGCAATGGGGTTCGTGATTGGTTCATGCCTCCATCTCCAGTAAACTAGACCCTCCATGTATGCAAAATTGGCTAATTTCAGTTATAGGGTAAAATCTGGGACCATTTTCATGAGTTGCTGTTTTGATTTGGAGTTATATTTTTCGTATTTTGGATTCTGGATTTTTGTATTTCGTTTTACCTCGATCACTTGACGTTTGTACGACGATATCGAGGGTTGTTTGGTGGTTTTGAAGGCGTAGTTTATAGGTTCTAACCTATAAGCGATGGTGTGCCGTTTTGGTTTCCGACTTAATTTGAATGTGCATTATGATTGTGTTATTTATGTAGGTACCTTCATGTGGATTTTATACGATGAAAAATAGGATGGCGACATCGACATCGGCAAGCAAGAATCGAGGTGAGTAGATTATATCTACGGGGGAAGTCGGGTGGATGGCGTATAGCGCCCCCGCAAAGTTGTAAGAAATGATGGGATGTGATATATATATATACATGTTAGTGTGTGATATGAACCTTAGAAAGAAAAGCTTTAGGAGATTAGGGGTTAGTGTTAGCGAGAATTGAAGAAAGGACTTTAGTCGATTTCTTAGTCACGAAAACCTAGAGTAAAGATTTGCATACACGCACATACACATACTCGCATACTTTTATTTCCTTGTGAGTATTGGGGACATATATATATTGGTATTCATGTGCTTGGATGATGAGGATGTTATATGATACTTGGTAATGAGTCGATATGATCGGACATGATGCCGTGAGATATTAATATGTGACCGAGATATGTCATGATGTTATAGCGGATCGTTGGACGACGATACCATGTGGATGGTGATATATATATATATATATATATATATATATATATATGATAGTTGACATATGATCGAGATATGAGATGAGATATATTATGATATTTATAATGGATCGCTTGGGCGATGTATATTTCTTTATGATAATATGTGTTGATGACATCGGATTGTATGAGACCTTATATCATTAGCCAGATCAGGATATTGTTGATGATATTAGTAGTGTACTAGACTTAGATCTGTACCCCAGTTCACGACATATGATGATAAGGATACCAGATGAGTAATGAGATAAATATGATATTTGACCCGTACCCAGATTTGGGATGCCGTACGATAGATTTACCGTACGAGATATAGTTATGATGTTAGATCCGCACTCTTGACTCGAGGATGTCATATATATATTTTGTATCGTACGTGATACTATTGAGGCGAGATCACCGACTACTAGGTATATATATATATCGACTCAGACTTAAGGTGGATTCCCTTACCCTTTTGACTGGGCTCGAGTCATACTCTTTTCAAAAGAGGAGAATCGTGATTATTTTAAATACCAAACTGTATGACTCGTATATTGGGTAGGTATATTTTTTCAGTGTTGCTGTTACTACATCACTTTCTGTATATTCATGATGTTTCATCGCATTGCATGCTTGTACATATGTTATATGTAATTATCATGAAACCCTGCTGTCAGGACACCAGCACTATTACCGATGATGCGTATGTTCCACGTACACCTGCTTGCCGGCTCACACACATTATCATCGGTAATTGCTATGTCACGTACACTTTAGAAAATACTATTTATTGACATAGCTTGTTAGTTGATAGTTGCGATATGTTATAGCTTTTATATGCTAGTTTAACTATTGCATTAATTGCATGATATCAGATGCATTCATATATTCATTGGTCATGTAGTATTATAGAGATTTATGTCGATATTCACTGTTTACTTACTCTTGATTGTGGATTTCGGATTTTCATGAGATTTCGGGATTTGGGGGGAACCGCAAGAATATATATAAACTTCTCTCTCTCTCTCTCTCTTTTTAAAATGTAAGTTGCGGTTTTCTCGTGATGTATGAGTCGTCCACCATGAGTTTTCATGATAGCTGTTGGATTTCGGGACCTGTTTCGAGGAGTAGTATGAACCGTCTCGGATACATGGTGGACCCGGTATGGTACCCCAGGGCGAGAGTGATTTCATGGAGGATGATGAGCCTGGCAGGGGCAGACTGCCTACCGGTGATTTTACCTGGCGCGGCGGATATCCGGAGGATACAGTCCGTGGTCGTATGATTGATGATATGGACCGATCCGGACTGACGGAGCCCGAGATATTGAGATGCTGAGGTATTGAGTTTTGAGATATTGAGATACTGAGATATTGAGTTTTGAGACATTTTGATACCGAGATATTGAGATACTGAGATTTCTGTTTTGTGTCGATGCTTGACACTGATTTCTCTGTTGATTTCATGATGTATTATGTTTCCATTAGTAATGCATTCATACATCATATATCTGATATGTTGCTATCTGAGGTACTGACAAAAGCATGAAGTATTACACTTATACAAAGATGGACCAGGATGTGATTTTGAGGATATTACTTGATATGACCTAGGATAGCGTCATTCATGCGGTTTCTACTCGTAGATGTTTTCTACTCACAAGTTAGCAACTCACCCCCATTGTGCCACAGTTCCTTGCAGGTTTTGCCGTACAGGTTTCGTTGCGGCTTTGCTGGCACACTGTTCTTTCCGAGTGATTGCTTTGGTAGGTGGGATCTTTTGCATCAGGACCACCATTGTATAGTTGTTATTTCAGGTATATCTTGTAAAACTCCATCAACCAGACTTGTATATTTGATTGACATAGAAAACCAGTGTATATTATTTCGACCTTAGAGTCGCGCGTTGTATTATTATGGTGATGATTTTGAGTTTTCCTTTTGAGCTTTGATCCTCGCCCTTGGCGTTGTATATTGTATTGCATTATGTGGTTGTCCGTCGATTGACGAAGAGCTAGCTCCCGCTTGGGGATGCCTTTATTCATTATATATATGTTTTTATCAGGTTTTGTACCCATTTGGGACCAGTATTTACAAAGGAAACTCTGCCAAAATTTTTAGAAAAGACTAGAGATTTTAAAAATGTATACTTAGGCTTATGTTGTTAAACTTCTTGCTTTAAAATTGGTTTTTCCTTCACTCTACTGCTTTACTTGGTTTGGATTTCTGGGTTTTGGCTTACTTAGATTACGTACGCCTCGAGACGTTTCGTAATTTAAGTGCCGGTCATGTTCCATACTTTTCGGGTGGTGACAGACGGTTAGATAGGATTCGTCTCTCCCGGTATTGGGGGTTGATATCGAGCTGTGTTCGGAGAGCCATTACACAAAGTCCCTGTCCAGGGAAAACGAGATTTACATGTAGGTATTCCAGTAGTTTCTCAAGGTGTTTTGGGCTACACTCCGGCACGACTTATTGCGCTACTAGAGGTCTGACGATTACCACCTCAAGGCCCGATATGCGATACTCTTAGATGAACAGACCGAACTGTACGGAGAATGTCACATTCAGGCTCAGTAGGGGTTCGGATGGGTTTTCCTCATCGGCTTTCTTATCGACATCTACCTGGGGACCATTACGTACAACTAGTACTGCTTGCAGCCTGTGGTTAAACCCACTGCCAGCATAGTATCGAGTCTTTAGAGTCCCACATAGAGGGTTTCCCTATTTTAGGTAATTGATATAGACGTTGTATGGTTTTACGACTTGGTCTTTGTTCATAACAGAATACTGCATTTTATACCGCTCATTCTTATGCTCGTGTGTTTATAGGTAGGTGCTTTTAATTCGTGTTTGTTACATATTTACAGAGTACAGCTTTCCAGTCCAAATATTGCAAATCATGACAAAATCTCCACAGTTACGCCAAAAGCAGAACATCTGTCACAGCAGATAAAAGCCAGGTTCCGGTCATCCGTATCCGTCCAGTGCCGCTTACCAGTTCCAGAGACAAGACATATGACAGTGGTCATTCGTGTCTCGGACAAGCACAGAGCACGAGGGGGCAGCACAAGAATCAATGGGTGCGCGGAGCTCGAGGGAGAAAGGTCAAATCAATCAAAAGTTAAGCTATGATTGGACTGTGCAGATCTGAAGCAACTGTGGAAGCAAATTGCAGATTGGTACATGTAGAACAACACAGGACAAGAAACCATGGAAGCACCCAAAATACGACGACCTAACTCACCTAGATGGCCGCGGATCCGCGGCCAATAGGGGGTATTGGCCGCGGATTCGCGGCCAAGTGGGCCCCTCTCCCTGTCAATTTTTGGGGGTAGTTTGGGAATTTCATCTTGGGTCAGAATTTGGCCCTAGGGTTTCAGCGCGCAGCCTATAAATACTCCAGAATTGAGCTAAGCCAAGGGTCCAATTCTAAAGTCATTCTTTGTTCCACTTTAGTTTAGTTTTAGTTCTTTTTCTTCTTCTTCTTCTTCATTCCTCTTCCATAAAATTGTAGTGAGAGCTTTTTGTGGATATGAATAAAGATGAAGGTTTTTGTATCATTCTTTTTTCTTAGCTTCCCCCTTGAGCTCTCTACCTTAACTTGATCTTGCAACCTCTTAAGTGAGCTTGCAAGTTTAAGTTTTGGTCATTGGTCTCAAGGGGTTGTATCATTTCGTATTTTCTTATGGAATTAGTGCTTCATTTCACATGCGTTCTTTACCCTTCTCTTGATCTTGCAACCTCTTGATTGAGCTTGCAAGATTAAGGGTTGGCTATTGATCACATGCTTGTCTTGAGTTCTAGTTCTTGTTCTTTTTATTGCTTATTTATTACTTGCTTTTTATTACCTTGCTTTACTTTCTTGCAATTTATATTTCATGCACTTTAATTACTTGTAATCTTTTCTTTTCTCTTTTCTTTGTTCTTTTCTTTTGTTCTTTGTTGTTCATTTTGTGAATGTTGTAATTATCATTATTAAGAAGAAATACGATATTATAAGTTAAAGATTTTCTTTTCTCATTTCCTTTTCCCGTTATTTTCCATTGAACTCCGCCCAAACCATACGCAAGCGCTCCGTTAGGCACCCTACCCTAACAAGGTAACGGTGATTCCTAACCGCGACCGGTTGCGTTCGGTTTGGCCGGAGGCGAAAGCAAGAGACAAGAACGGAAGGACAAGGGTAAACAAGCCGGATTCCACGAATACCGCGCTTAAATCCCCTAATCCACGTTGTTGCCGATTGCTCTAGCTTCAATTGGTCAAGACTCGGCTCAAAGGTTTTGAGTACGGATTTCTTTAGCTTACAATTTCGTATCTCTTTCTTAACAACTTTATACTTGCAAATAATACACACAGGATAGACTGAACTCATACACAAATTCTTTATTGACTCGTCTAAAACAAGAAAGGACATACAACCATCTCCCTGTGGATCGACCCGTGCTCAACCGGCTAGCTGCATAGCGACACCGTCTTGATTGCGGTTAACTTCAATTCTTTCAATCAAATGGCGCCGTTGCCGGGGAGACGGTAGCGTATTTTCTTTCTTGTTATTCGGGTTAATATTCTTTTTGTATGTATATATATAAAAAAATATTCTTTTTGTTTTTTTTGATCATTTTTGTGGGCAAGTGTGCAGATTTTTGCGTATTTGCAAACTGCGATTGTGGGAGCAAAGTGTACATTCAAGGCTAAGGTGATTGCAAAGTACAGTGCCAAAGATCCGGGTAGTTTGACCCGCGCAAGCGAACTTTTCAAGTTTACCGTATTTGATTCAACGGGGGTTTCCTAACCCAAAAACTTAACGGTACGTACTTTACTAACACCTTCTTCTCAAATCCGACGCATCCAATATACTATTCTTTGCAGGATTCTTTGCAAGTTCGCTAACAAACGCTAAAAATTGACTAACCCGTATTTGTTGCAGTGCCGCGCTTAAACTAAAAAACGATTTTTTGATTCTTTATAGAATTTTTATTGATTGCGCATTGCATCAATTAATACGGACTTAAGGGCAAGCGAACCCCACAACATACGGTAAAGGATTTCATCACCTTTTCCATGGCCCACAAATCACGAACTTGAGCATAACGTTTACCCGCACAAATTTTAAAAGAAATTAAACTTTAAGCCTTAAGGACTTCGCGCTCACTAGGAGAAGTCAACTGTGTTTAGAACCTCGCTTAACGGTATATTGTTTACGGGGTGTCTAGGAAAGTGTTAACGGCGCAACCGCCAAAAGAGAAAGGGTTATTTAATTAAGGAACTTCGCGAAAGCGTTGGAAAACCTCCCCTTATCTCTGCACTTACCTGGCCTCGTGATCAGTGCATCATGAGCCTGTTTCTCGACACAGTTTTACTTCGACAATCAAGTTCTGGAGCAGGTCTAGTTGACCTAGGTGAATCCTAGAACGATAAGGTGTGTGGTATTTTTGTGTCGTGATTGTTTTTGTCAATATTCTTTTTGTGTGTATATTTCATTCTTCTGTTAATATATAAACAAAAAAAAATATCACATTCTTTTTCCCCTCCTTTTCTCTGCCTTTCTTTCTTTCTCTTTTCATATCATGGGTACTCCATCTCGCAAAACTCTTGCCGAACTTTGGTACCCACAACCAGAAATTACTTCTTACGGTTCTTTCTTTGGCCGAACTTCAAATGACCCCTCCATGCCCAAAATTTCTTTGAAAGATTGGATAGACGCGTCTAGGACGAACAATTTGACTCCGCAATCCACTTCGTATCAACCATTTCATACATTCACCCCTTCTTACGTTGATACCCCTTCTTCGAGTCATGTTGCAACTCCTAGACCTATGTCTATTGCAGAATGTATTGAACAATCTCGTAACCGATCTTTCACTCCTTTCACCACTTCCAATTCTTGGGATCAATAATTCCATTCACCTTCCTATCCAAATGTTGATCCTGCTCCTGTCCAGCCATTCAATTCCTACCAATCCTATCCTACTTTTGCACCTTCCCTAGACATTGCTTCAGAACCGCCATTTGGGAGTTTTCAGTATCCAAACAACTTTGAATATTTTACCGAAACCCCTTCACAACCTATGTCTAGTCTGGAACAGTCGTTGGAAGATTTTAGGGTAGCGTCAAGCCAACAGATGATGGATTTGAATGCGTCCATAGCCGCCCTCATGCAACCTAGTGACCCGGTAGCTAGTTTTCACCTAGCTCCAACTTTTTCAAAGTATGATGAGGCGTCAGGACAGGCTGTGAATTTGAGTGGAGAGAGTGAGATGTACCCCCTTCCAAATCAAACCTACCCATCCCAAATTGAATCCCACACCTCCTGTTTTGAAAGTCTATCGAGTATCCCACATGATGTATTAATTAAAGATAGAATGATAAATGAGTTGAGCGACTTCGTAGTGTTTGATTTACCCGATTGTGAAGGGTATCCTCCAAGTGAAACTGATCCTAAACCTTTTAACCTCTACACCTCCACTTTAGAACCTGAATCAATTGATATCCATGCTTTTGTTGAGGTGTCAGAGAATTTTGATTTTCACTTGATTAAGGATATTGACGCCGGGAATATTTCGGATGATGAACCCATAGATTTGGCTGAGTTTGTCTCTTCAAATCATCATCCCGAGTCATTAACTGTTTTTCCCGAACTTCATATGCGTCTTGATTTTGATGATAAATGCATGGATGAGATAAATTTTGAGGAGAATATTGAGGATAGTACCGAGGATGAAACAGTTTTAATTGATGAGTCGGATTTTCTAATTCATCCTGTTCCTTTCTTTGACTGTGTACACCCTCCCGAAACCTTAACTGATACCCTTCCTCAATCACCTCCCCCTACCCTTTCCATCGTTCCGACCATGCAAGAAACCGTATCATTTTCACTTCCTGTGTCTGGTTTACCAAGTTCGGCGTACCCATGGTTTCTTACGAATCTTGAGGGATTTGACCCAATCTCTCGCCGGGTTAATAGATTAGCACAATCGCTGTTTACACATCGCTCATCACAAATTGTGCTAATCTATTCACTCCATTTGCACCCTCAAGTTCGTACTCCACTTCTTTTTCCCTTCCGCCATTCTTCTTCTGATATACCGAGACCGTATCCCGCTTCTATCTCCATACGGTCTCGCGTATTCTCCATTTCTTACCTCTTCACCTTCTTTCCCCAACCACTGCTTCACCATGATAAAATCTTTGAATGGTTGGTGTTAACTTTTGGCCTGTGTAAGGCCTTGTATAGCTTGATACTGTTCTTTCCCCCCTAATCCTGAACTTCAACGCTTAACAGTGGAAACACTGTTTTACTTAAGTTTGGGGGGGACACTTTTTTGTATATATTTTTGTTTTCCTTTTTGTTTTGTATATAATTTTTTTTAGGGAGCGCCGACAATTTTGACCCTCTTGGTATAGCCTGACAGTGAGGGCACTGTCAAGTTTAAGTTTGGGGGTGTGCTCGGTAAGCTTTCTTCCTTCGCATTCATTAGTATATTTTGCATTTGCATACCTTATTAAAAACCCACAAAAAAAAATTGAAAATTTTCCAAAATATAAAAACTTTGTCGTCAAATTAGCTAATAGGGTAACTTAGATCTTTATTCCGAAAGTTTAGTTGATATGATAGAAATAACTAAATTCTACGCTTAGGGATTGAAAACCCTAAAAATAACCCTCATTCTGTCTAACTTTGGTAAGTATACGTCCTTACAGTTTTTTTTTGAGAAATATGTAATCTTGAGTTCAGTTCTTGAGTTAAGTCAAGATGAAGGGAAAGTATTGAAGCTTTACTGAAGGATAAGTCTGAAAAATAGTTTCTTTTCTCGAGTTCAAATTTAGAAAGTATATACCCTACAAACTGCACTTACACGCACCTTGAAACTTGGGATAGTAGAGGATACCTAGAAATACTCTTGCCTGAAAACCTAGTATGAAAGAAAAAACGGTATTTAAAGCTAAACACCAAAAGAGCATATTGAAAAATATATCCGGTCTTGAAAAAGAAAAAGAAAAAGAAAAATAAAAAAAGAATAAAGTCAAGACCTGGAAACTGCTATTTACGTTTTAAGCTCACACATTCAGTAATCGGCCGTTAGTGCCTCAAGAAGCATTAATAGTCGCATGAAAGGTGTGTGAGCAAATCCGTCCATCCTTAATGAAAAGAAGTAGTATTAGGTATTAGGGCAAGGGTATTATAGCTTGAATTGAATTCTTGAGTGTAGGGGTGCAAATATACACACACGTAGGGGTATACGATCGATGTTTGGATAAGAGATAGAAATAAAGAATAAGACTTGTGTTTTCTGTAAAGTTGATAAAAATCCCTGATTTAAGGCCGCACTTTAGAAGGAAAACTCAGGAGAACCAACATCTTTCTAAACTTTTTTTGAACGTATAGGATCTAAAGTTAAAACAGATAGGAGGTGTGAAACATAAGGGTTGGATATTTCTAACTTAGGATGATAGAATTTCTAACGTAAATACTAAACTGTAGGAGTAGAATCGACGTTAACTTATGACACTAGCTTGACGGGATTTTATAGGGAGTATCCGCTGAAAACCCTCAGGAGACAACACTCCTCCTACTAGGGACACCTAGAGGTTTAACGGCTTGTTGCACGTGCTCAGTGCAATCGCGTTCCCTGCGAAAGTGCGGTTAGGATTTTATTTTTATGAATAATTGGTTTTGCTCGGGACGAGCAAAAGTTAAGTTTGGGGGTATTTGTTCATAACAGAATACTGCATTTTATACCGCCCATTCTTATGCTCGTGTGTTTATAGGTAGGTGCTTTTTATTCGTGTTTGTTACATATTTACAGAGTACAGCTTTCCAGTCCAAATATTGCAAATCATGACAAAATCTCCACAGTTACGCCAAAAGCAGAACATCTGTCACAGCAGATAAAAGCCAGGTTCCGTTCATCCGTATCCGTCCAGTGCCGCTTACCAGTTCCAGAGACAAGACATATGACAGTGGTCATTCGTGTCTTGGACAAGCACAGAGTACGAGGGGGGCAGCACAAGAATCAATGGGTGCGCGGAGCTCGAGAGAGAAAGGTCAAATCAATCAAAAGTTAAGCTATGATTGGACT
Source organism: Agapanthus africanus (assembly GCA_030015575.1). Taxonomy (NCBI): domain Eukaryota; kingdom Viridiplantae; phylum Streptophyta; class Magnoliopsida; order Asparagales; family Amaryllidaceae; genus Agapanthus; species Agapanthus africanus. The sequence goes on from JASDDO010000029.1 coordinate 215,654,168, forward strand.
GTGCAGATCTGAAGCAACTGTGGAAGCAAATTGCAGATTGGTACATGTAGAACAACACAGGACAAGAAACCAGGGAAGCACCCAAAATACGACGACCTAACTCACCTAGATGGGCGTGGATCCGCGGCCAATAAGGGGTATTGGCCGCGGATCCGCGGCCAAGTGGGCCCCTCTCCCTGTCAATTTTTGGGGGTAGTTTGGGAATTTCATCTTGGGTCAGAATTTGGCCCTAGGGTTTCAGCACGCAGCCTATAAATACTCCAGAATTGAGCTAAGCCAAGGGTCCAATTCTAAAGTCATTCTTTGTTCCACTTTAGTTTAGTTTTAGTTCTTTTTCTTCTTCTTCTTCATTCCTCTTCCATAAAATTGTAGTGAGAGCTTTTTGTGGATATGAATAAAGATGAAGGTTTTTGTATCATTCTTTTTTCTTAGCTTCCCCCTTGAGCTCTCTACCTTAACTTGATCTTGCAACCTCTTAAGTGAGCTTGCAAGTTTAAGCTTTGGTCATTGGTCTCAAGGGGTTGTATCATTTCGTATTTTCTTATGGAATTAGTGCTTCATTTCACATGCGTTCTTTACCCTTCTCTTGATCTTGCAACCTCTTGATTGAGCTTGCAAGATTAAGGGTTGGCTATTGATCACATGCTTGTCTTGAGTTCTAGTTCTTGTTCTTTTTATTGCTTATTTATTACTTGCTTTTTATTACCTTGCTTTACTTTCTTGCAATTTATATTTCATGCACTTTAATTACTTGTAATCTTTTCTTTTCTCTTTTCTTTGTTCTTTTCTTTTGTTCTTTGTTGTTCATTTTGTGAATGTTGTAATTATCATTGTTAAGAAGAAATACGATATTATAAGTTAAAGATTTTCTTTTCTCATTTCCTTTTCCCGTTATTTTCCATTGAACTCCGCCCAAACCATACGCAAGCGCTCCGTTAGGCACCCTACCCTAACAAGGTAACGGTGATTCCTAACCGCGACCGGTTGCGTTCGGTTTGGCCGGAGGCGAAAGCAAGAGACAAGAACGGAAGGACAAGGGTAAACAAGCCGGATTCCACGAATACCGCGCTTAAATCCCCTAATCCACGTTGTTGCCGATTGCTCTAGCTTCAATTGGTCAAGACTCGGCTCAAAGGTTTTGAGTACGGATTTCTTTAGCTTACAATTTCGTATCTCTTTCTTAACAACTTTATACTTGCAAATAATACACATAGGATAGACTGAACTCATACACAAATTCTTTATTGACTCGTCTAAAACAAGAAAGGACATACAACCATCTCCCTGTGGATCGACCCGTGCTCAACCGGCTAGCTGCATAGCGACACCGTCTTGATTGTGGTTAACTTCAATTCTTTCAATCAGGCTTCGATCACGTACGTATACTTGTACATTAATGATGATCAAGCAGACAATAATAATGGGCTTTTGTTTAAGCCGAATTCTAGTATTGTATTATTGGATTGTTATCGTCTCACGGTATCCGTATTTTTCGGAATGCGGATACGGGTATGTATATACGGTATGAGGGGCATGTAAGTCCATGTCACGCACCCCACATGTTCGTAGGGAGGCGGAATATATGAAAAACAATTATCAAAGTTTCGTAACACGGACTTGAGAACACGGATCGTGTCTAAACCATTACTAACAAACTACGAGAGGTTTAACTACTCGGATTCGAAGTTATACTTCACGTTACTTGTCCTTCGGGTCTTCATCGCTGTCCTCCACACCTCTTAGGCTCTATGGAACATGGGCACCTCAACGGCCTCCTTGAGTCAAAGATGATCCACCCGAGAGTCTATAGTCCGAGCTCCTATCTCGAATCTGAGATAACTACGGCTTCTAGTTTGCTAATCTAGAAGTCTTAGATGGTGTAGAGTATTTAGATGGATTACTTAGTCACTTTAAACCCTAGGATTCTCAACTCATGAGAGCTATTAGGGTTTGAGGAAGAAGATGAAAACTTGAGGAGAGAGAAGTGTTTTGTGATCATGAAAAATGAATAATACTCATGCTAGAATAATATGAAGCATAATAATATCTCTCTTGATAATATCAAGATAATATCTAGCATGCTTCATTTAATTCTAAGGGTGAATCACCTCATAAGTCATTAAGCATTTAATGTAAACATACACCTCATCCTCCTCCACATTTAGTTTAAATCCTAAAAGGAAATAAACACAAATGAGTCACCTTCTTCTAGAAGCTTCCCGAGAAATTACGAGACTGCCCCTCCCATCCGTATTTCCGAAAAACACGGATAATCTTTGACTGAATAAATCTATCTGTATAATAATAGAATCTGGCTTAAACCAAAGCCCGCTGGTATTATCTGCCAGATCATAGTACATGCACAAATGTACATAAGTGATCGCGGCCCTGCCGTAAAACCATACGGCCTCTAGACCTTTTGCCCGGTGCAGGGAAACTCTCTGTATGGGACTCTAAAGACTCGACACTACACTGGCAGTAGGTTTAACCACAGGCCGCAAGCGGTACTAGCTGTACGTAACGGTCCCCAGGTAGATGTCGATAAGAAGGACGATAAGGAAACCCATCCGAACTCCTACTGAACCTGATGTGACAATCTCCGTACAGTCAGGTCTGTTCATCTAGGACTATCGCATATCGGGCCTAGGGGGCGGTAAACGTCAGACCCCTAATAGCGGTATAAGTCATGTCGGAGTGAGGCCCATTACACCTTGAGAAACTACTGGAACCTACCAGAAAATCTCGCTTGCCCTGGCCAGGGACTTTGCGTAATGGCTCTCCATACACTGCGCGATATCAACCCCCAATACCGGGAGAGATGAATCCTGTCTAACCGCCACTGCCTCCAAGTGCTTCAGGACTGCACCCAACTACTACCTGTTTGCATGACTCCTTTGAGCCGTGGTGGGGTAGTAATCTAAGTACAGTGGGAACACACCCGACGAAGTAGCAGTGTCAAGTCGACGGACTAAGCTGTACTCATGTCACCTGAGAACAGCTATCTGACGATGGGTATAGTACCAACCTACAGTTCTCAGCGAGTCCTGTCCGGTGTACCCGTAACCTAACGAGCACCTGCATACTATCTTCAGTACGACGTACTGATGGCTGTGGGACAGACCATCTCCCCAGCTGGGATGAGAAGAGTATACACCAGTCTACTCCAGAGTATCGATTCCCCGTCTCGATAATCCTATGACCAGGGACCTGTATAGGATGTGCTTACAGACTACCCAGCCCCCACTAGTGTGACTGCCATCACAACGGTGGTAATCAAGCAAAGATCCTAAGGGCTCTACTAATATGTATAAGCGATATGTTAAAAGAAACACATGCACATATTAAAGTAGACACAAACCAAGTAGTATACTACCATTTTTAGCAAGACTGTCAATACAACTGTGAATATCCCAAGCTTCCATTAAGTAATATACAAACTAGTATGATACAGTAATGGCCTCTAGGGCATAAACACTAACAGGGCATTCTTGTAATTTGTCAAGGTATGCTTCTAGAAGGTGCCACATGATTATTGGATATATCCATTTTGTTAAATGGATTAATGATGTGGAAAATGGAGGAGACATGCTTGGCATGGTGGAGGGAATGGCTCATGGTTTATTCTATTAGATTGGGATCACTATTGAGGCATGGGTGGTTATTTTATTGTTTTTCTTGCTATGGCTCATTGAGTGAGATGAGAGATGATATATATACCATTCTCCACACCTTGTTCTCTTGATGGTTTATTTTCATCACTTGATATTTCTTGAGTTGCTCTCCTCACTTGAGCTCTCTAGGTCTCCATCATTTTCTTCCTCAATGCTAAACCCTATCATTCACATGTGTTGTGAGCCAAGGGTTTAGTGAGACAAACAATCTATTAACTCATTCTACATCTCCTAGGCTAGTTGGCTTAGCAAACCTTCTACCCTAGTTACCTCACTTGGAGGTTGAAGCTTGGAGCACAAACCATTGCGGTGGATCATCTTTGACAAGAGAAGACCGATGGAGCCAGCTTGATCCGATCACGAAGGAGCCTTGGTGAGGACCACTACAAGACCCGAAAGACATGATCTACTAAGTATAAGAATCTTCCATAGTAGATAAATTCTCAAGTTAGTCTAGCTAGTTAAGGCTTTAGCAAGATTACGGTGTAATAGCTGGTGTTGCGTAGTCAAAAGATTACCGTTTTTGAAATTTCCGCCTCCCCGCGAACCGCGGGGTGCGCGACACAGGCTTACAGTAGTATCAAAGCCTATAAAACCTTAACTTGCAAGTTTGCAAAGTGTTAGAAATTCGATCGCCGGAAAAATCGCAAAAATGCATCAAAATTACACAGTTTCTGTCGATTTTCAAAACTGGTCCAAAAATGTTTTCAGGGACCTTAAAAATACGTGCAGGCTTTTTGTAGGGCGCCCAAGAAAAACGATATTGTAACTCGGTTAGACCGCCATGGAAGCGCGGTGAAACCATGCGTTTCGCCATGGATCCACTGCCGAGTCGACTCGTTTTTCCTGCAGTTTGTCTATCTTGGTGTTTTGTGATTTTTCTGATACTTTGTTTCTACCCTGAATCTTTTGTGTACTGTGTTGTACTTGGGGTAGATTCAAATTTGGTAATCGATCGAAATTCTAAGTACTTTAGCTAATTGGATCTTCTGTGTTTGATATATGTGTTTAGAAAAGATACCCCTTGGAGTTCTTTGGGTATCCCACAAACTTACACTGCACTGAGCGTGCCACGAGCTTGTCCGCATGCTGATTTTTAACAAAAGATGGACATCCCCATGTCTTAAAGTGTTTAAGAGAGGGTTTCTTCCCACTCCACATCTGATATGGTGTGGTAGGCACTGACTTAGTAGGAACCCGGTTCAAAAGATATGCAGCTGATTCTAGTGCATAACCCCAGAAGGATCGCGGCAACTCAGCCTTACTCATCATTGAACAAACCATATCCAATAGGGTTCTGTTCCGCCTTTCCGATACACCATTGTGTTGTGGCTATTGGAGAGAGTGCCCTCAGAGTTAATTATTGGATCACAGGCACGTGATTGCAATGATTGAGGGAGGACCTATACCGGTAGGACAGTCTTACCTAAGATGATAGTATGCTATCTGGTTTATCTCTATCATCGTGTACTGCTTTAGGTGACCTTACAGGTCACTATTGCACGTTGATAAAGCCCCTAGGATTCTTGCTTGACAGCCAGTAGTATGAGGGCGATCATATACGTGGGAGCTGGGGTCTATAAGTGTAGCGTCTTGAAAAGTCGTTTTGGTGTTTTCCTGAAAATCGGTGAAAATTCGGTATTTTTCCGAAAACCGTCTTTCTCGTTATTTTGCAGTTTAGGGCTAATTATACTTAAAATGGATAGGTAATTGCTTGTTTTTAGTAGCTAATGAGTTACTTATGAAATTTTGGTCATTTAAAAAAATTTCCCTATTTTTCAATTTTTTTAATATTATTTAAGCCGGTAAGAAAATACATTAAATTAGTGATAAATACAAATTTTTCCGGGCTAATTTTAATCTTTAAAATTATGATAATTAAAATCTAGTGGTAACATAAATTTTTAGTATTTTATTTTGAATTTTTACTAATTTTTATGATAGGAAACGAATTTATTGAATTTTAAGCTAAAACTTGCAATTTTTGACTTGTAGGGGGTCTTTTTGCATAAAATTTCATTTGTAAAACCCCTCTCTCTCTTCCCTCAGCCCTAGGACAGCCACACCTTGACCAGGTCCAGAAATTTCTGGCCTCATTTTGGTTTCCTTTCTTGTGTTGAAATGGGGTTGTTTATGAATTTATTTTAAATATAGTTGATGAGGTATGGTGTATTGACTTTTGGGGAGTTGACTCTTGACCTTTTCCAACACACCCACACCCCTCCCCTCACCTCCTAATCTGGCCGAAACCTGCACTCCCCCATCTTCATCTCTTTTCTTTTCATTTCTTCAAAATTCTTCAAGTTAAATTCAAAAAAAAATTGCAACTTTAAGCTTACAAATTAAACCCATCCTTCATCTTTCTTTTCCTTCACCTCCCTAGCTTGGATCTTGATGCTTGAGGCCATCATTTGAAGCAAATCTATTCTTGCTAGATCTCTAGTGAGGTATAATCTCTTGCTAATTAAATTCTTTTGATTAAGTTTCTTAAGTTAGATTGTTGTAGTGTTAATTTAGTATAGTTCTAATCTAGTTTTCTTAGGTTATGGTTGAAAAATTAAACTAGGGTTTTTGAAGCCATGATAGTTAATTAAATTGTTTTGTAGTTAATCTAGTTGTTACTTAACTAATCTTTATGATTACCTTGCTTAAGCGGCTTCCTATTAACCTAATCTATGTTAAACTTGGGTGAAATTGCATTAAGTTTGCTAATTTACCAAAATCTAGAAGAGGGTTGTGTATGGATTGTGAGTTGTGAAGCGTGATAAATGAGTTGAATTAGGGTTTAGAAACCATTATTTAGTTGATTAAATCTAATTTGTTATCTAGTTGTTTTGCTAACCTAATCTAGAAGGTTAACTTGCTAATTGAGTTATAAATTAGTGTTAATTTGAGGTTTTCATATATAGTTTGGATTAAGAATTGCTAGGTTAGATAATTCAAGTAATGGTTGTTTATGGAAAATAGGTTTTGAATCTTTGCTAATGTGTTGTAATTATAGTGTTTGTAGATTGCTTGTTGTGTGGTTGGATATTGTGTTGGATTGTGTTAACCGTATCGCTAATTTTCGATTTTTGCACCAAAATTGCTAGTTTGTGCTTACTAGGTTTTTATTAAAATTATTTGGTGAATTATTTGTGATACCTTGGGGATGTTTTTAGCATCTCCTATGACGTTTAGGATGCGTGAGTGCGGATTTTTGGGTAGTCGGGTTTTAGTTTTGCCGGGCGACCAAATCGGCGTTTTTTGGCAGTTTTTGCAATTTTCGCGTGTGTTCCGCGCACTTTATGCACGTTGTACCTAGCTAGCGAACATTAGTAGTTTCGTTGGGGTTTTGCGTCGTTCTTGATATGTAACCTTATGTTTGGTATTGATGTAAATTCCAGGTTCGGTCGCGGAGACGTCAGACGCGGCACGAAAGGGGAAAGCGGTGATTGGACACAGCTAGCCAGGGATTCCGGTGAGTAGATGTAACATCTACGGGGGACTATCGTTGGATGGCGCAAGCCGCCCGATAGCTTTAGTATCTTACAAGATTCTTAGTGATGTTAGTAATTAGGGGTGAAATACGTATATGATTATTTGCTGCATCCATGCATTATATTGACATACATATACAAAACCATGTTATAGGACACCTGCACTATTGCCAGGGTTTTTATATGCAGCACGAGCACTATTCATGCTTACACACACACCCTGGTAATTGCCATGCCACCACACTAGATAACCTTTAAATTTAAACCTTTTACTAAATGATACTTAAACTTGTGCTATTGCCTTTAATTCCTTAAAATGAAACCGTAGGATTGCTATTCATGTGCATGTACTTCATCATATTAATTGTTCATGCCTAATCTATTAATCACACATCGCAACTTGATTATTGATACCATATGCATTCATTATCATTGATATATGCACTTATGAGGATTTCTTGAGATTTTATGATATTTCTGGATTTCGGGGGAAAGCCGCAAAATTTCTAAACTTATTATATTTTTAAAATATGTAAATTGCGGTTTTCTAGTGATGTAAGTGTCGTCCACCATGAGTTTTCTGTGGTTTTGGAAATCCGTGTCGAGGAGTGGAGGAACCGGCACGGGTACATGGTGGGCCCGGTAAGGTACCCCGGGGCAAGAGGAATGTGGTGTTGACGTTGAGCCTGGCAGGGGACGGATTACCTACCGGTGACTGTTTGGGACGGCGGATATCCAGAGGATACCGACCGTGGCCGCTTGATGATGAGATATTGATATTTGAGATGGGTCAGCCGGACGGCTGAGGCCAGAGATACATTTATGAGATTTGAGACAGCTTTTAGGTGTCGTTGCTAGACACCGGTTCTCGTCGATTCCTTGAGTATTATGCTGGCATTCTAAAAGAGTTTCAAAAACAAAAAGAGATAAAATGTTTCTTATAGATACCTATTGAGACCTCAGATATTCATGTTGCATACATATTCGTACACTGATGTTGTATACACACCTGCTAGTGCATCCATTCATACCTGTATTTTAGATGCTAGGATGCTTGTGTGCATGCATACGATAGCCTTTGTAGGTGTTATTTATTACTCACGAGTTGGCAACTCACCCCCGTTGTGCCACAGTCTTTTGCAGGTCCGCTCCGTCAGTACAGTAGCGGCGGGCGCACTTGTTCTTTTGCCTCCTTTGCCTGGACTCGAGGTTTTGCTCTTAGGTGGGTTATGTTACTATTTTTGTACCACCTTGTATATTCTTTGTATCTAGTGCACTCCATCTACTGTATCTACCAGTATTGTTGTATATTGACTTAGAGATGAGACTGTGAGGTTTGTGGACTTTTATGCTGTATTTTGGGGTCGAGCTCACTTGAGTCGACATGCTGTTTTTCTTATGCTTCATTATGATTATTTTGCATGCTGTCGTTTTATATTGCGTGGGATTTGTGACCGCCTTGTGGCGAAGAGCTAGCTTCCGCTTGGGGATGCCCTATTTTGTTGGATTCATATATATTTTGTTGTACCCATTTTGGGGGCCAGTATTTACAAAGGAGACTCTGCCGAAATTTTCGGAAAAATTGGTATTGTTTTTAAAAAGGGTTTTACATGACTTATTTGACAAACTCGCTTTCAATTGATTGGGTTTTCTTCACTCTTTTGCTTAATTGGTTTTGTTTTCTGGGCTTTGGCTTACTTATTTTACGGACGTCTTTAGACGTTTCGTAAACTTAAGTGCCAGTCACGTTCCGTACCCTGCAGGTCGTGACAAAGTTGGTATCAGAGCGATAGGTTTTTACCTTTGTGAGTGTAGGATGACCCTTGGTAGATGGAGTAAGTGACTTAAGCAGGATAACGTAGCGTACGTATGTCCGCGGCATACTTACGATACGGTACTCCGCCTAAGTGACTTTAGGATATACTTGCTTGAAAATTTCCTTCTTCAATTCCGTGTATCCTATGATCCTATTGCACTGTCCTTACTATCCGTTTTCCTGTAACAGCCACTATGCCGCCGAAGGCTACGAGGGCACAGAGGGCTGCCGCCAGAGACGAGATTCGAGCTGGCTCGTCCGAGACTAGGACTGAGCAGGGTAGTATGCCTACGCCGCAGGGACAGACCGATCCACCTTCCCCAGGCCGTATGGATAGGCTCGAGACTGGTATGGAGGAGCTGCGACAGATGATGGGAGGCATGCAGGAGTTACGACAGATGGTGGAATCGTTAGTAGAGGTCAATCGAGCACAGAGATCGGATATTACTCCCCCTGCGGTCGTTTCGAGACCGAGTCGGATTCGCACTGATATGTTAGCACCTAGGAGGGTTCGCAGAGGCCGTGGTGGATTCTTTAGGGGCCAGTTATATCGCCTTCACCCATATGATCAGCAGCCGTGGTTAGGATGTTTTTGGTGTGGTAGTTTGCACCATCTTGTCAGAGACTGTCCGGCGAGACGACAGGGAGCGGCGACAGTTCCACATGTGACCCTGCCACCATCACCACCCCGTCCTCAGAGAGCCCTACTTCCTACCACCGGCGATGCTCCACGCTAGTTAGGTGCACCCAGAGGCCGTGGACGCGGCGGTCCTGTTCAGAGAGGACGAGGAGGCAGAGGCCGAGGTCGAGGTCAGCCCGCTATCGGTGGAGGACAGGCCCGAGTTTTTGCTTTGACACCACAGGATGCGCAGGCATCCAATGCCGTTGTGACAGGTACCTTGCCAGTTTGTTCTTTCGACGCACGGGTATTATTCGACCCAGGTTCCACACATTCGTACGTCTCTACACACTTTGCACCGATGTTGGGCCGTGAGTCATCGTCGTTAGATCATCCGCTTGTTGTTAGTACTCCGGTAGGCGAGTCGTTTGTCGCTCGGTTTGTATTTCGTTTGTGTTCCGTTCGTATCGGGGAGAGGGATTCATCGGTTGATTTGATTCTCCTCGATATGTTGGACTTTGATGTGCTTCTGGGCATGGATTGGCTAGCCACTTGTTATGCTTCGGTGGACTGCCGTGAGAAGGCAGTCATATTTAGCTTTCCGGGAGAGCCAGTCCTTGTTATTCAGGGAGACCGCAGTGTCACCCTTCCCAGCTTAATTTCGTCTCTTCGCGCTGGTCAGCTCTTGCGGAAGGGATGTCAGGGATTCTTAGCATGTATTTGTGATACTCGAGCTGCAGAGGTTCCGTTGGACCGGGTCCCGGTAGTTTGTGAGTTCCCTGATGTTTTCCCTGATGAGCTACCTGGGCTACCGCCTGAGCGCGATGTTGAGTTCTGCATTGATTTGATTCCCGGCTCGGGGCCTATTTCTATACCGCCTTATCGGATGGCCCCGGCAGAGCTTCGAGAGCTGAAGGATCAGTTGCAGGATTTGTTAGATAGGGGGCTTATTCGACCGAGTGTTTCTCCGTGGGGTGCTCCGGTCCTGTTTGTCAAGAAGAAGGATGGAAGTTTGCGCTTATGTATCGACTACCGCCAGCTGAACAAAGTTACCGTTCGGAACAGATATCCGTTGCCGCGCATTGATGATTTGTTCGACCAGCTTCAGGGTGCGGGGTATTTTTTCGAGGATCGACTTGCGATCAGGATACCATCAGCTGCGAGTTCGACAGGAGGATATACCGAGGACAGCTTTCCGCACGCGCTACGGCCACTACGAGTTTTTGGTGATGTCGTTCGGACTCACCAACGCCCCAGCAGCATTCATGGATTTGATGAACCGTACATTCAGGCCGTATCTTGACTTGTTCATCATCGTGTTTATCGACGATATCTTGGTGTACTCCCGGAGCAGAGAGGAGCACGAGCAGCACTTGCGGATTACGTTACAGACTCTGAGGGAGCACCAGCTGTTCGCGAAGTTCTCCAAGTGTGCATTCTGGCTGGACAGCGTCGGATTCTTGGGTCACGTGGTTACGAGAGACGGCATTTGTGTGGACCCGAAGAAGATTGAGGCTGTTCAGCAGTGGCCCCGACCTACATCGGTTACTGAGATCCGTAGTTTTCTAGGCCTGGCGGGCTACTACAGGCGTTTTGTTCAGGACTTCTCCCGTATAGCTGCACCGTTGACCGGTTTGACCCGGAAGGGAGTTCCTTTCGTTTGGACAGAGGAGTGCGAGCGCAGTTTTCAGCAGCTACGGACTTGTTTGACTACGGCGCCGGTATTATCTTTGCCTTCGGGATCAGGCAGATTTGTTGTCTACTGTGATGCTTCGCGAGTGGGATTAGGATGCGTATTGATGCAGCATAGCCGGGTGATCGCTTATGCTTCTCGGCAGTTGAAGAAGCATGAACAGAACTACCCCACTCATGATTTGGAGATGGCTGCAGTGGTCTTTGCACTGAAGATTTGGCGACATTACCTATACGGCGAGTCGTGTCAGATATTCACCGATCACAAGAGCTTAAAGTACATATTTCAGCAGCGAGACCTGAACCTCAGACAGCGTCGTTGGATGGAGTTGGTGAAAGACTACGACTGCGAGATCTTATATCACCCCGGCAAGGCGAATGTGGTGGCAGATGCGTTGAGTAGGAGGCCCGGGGGTAGTCTATCCTTTTTGCGCGCAGTGCAGAGGCAGTCGTCAGCAGATTGGCAGATGTTATGCGACAGCCAAGTTGAGTTCGAGTTCACTCAGACAGGGGGACAGCTCGCGCATGTTCGTGCACACCCACAGTTGCTTGACCGTATATATGAGGCACAACGCAGTGACGACCGTTGCTCAGAGATCATGGCACAGATGGGACAGGGCAGATTTTCCGAGTTCGTGGTTGACGATCAGGGGATTTTACGATATGGACCTAGACTGTGCGTACCAGATGCTGATGGATTGCGGCGCGACATTCTTGAGGAGGCACACCGATCAGTGTATAGTGTCCACCCCGGTTCCACCAAGATGTACCATGATATGAGAGAGACCTACTGGTGGGACGGGATGAAGAGGGACATTGCGGAGTTCGTTTCGAGATGCCTGACTTGTCAGCAAGTCAAGGCCGAGCACCAGAGGCCCGCAGGAGAGCTAGAGCCGTTACCCATTCCAGAGTGGAAATGGGAACAGATTTCGATGGACTTCGTTGTGGGTCTACCCAGGACCAGTCGAGGGTACGACTCCATCTGGGTGATCGTGGATAGATTGACGAAAGCGGCTCACTTCCTACCAGTGAAGACCACTTTCAGCTTCGCTCAGTATGCTCAGCTCTACATCGACGAGATCGTGCGGTTGCATGGCGTACCGACTTGTATCGTGTCAGATCGAGGCACTCAGTTCACCAGCCGACTTTGGCAGAGACTTCAGGAGGCTTTGGGCACTCGTTTGAGGTTTAGCACAGCGTTTCATCCGCAGACCGACGGACAGTCAGAGCGGACCATTCAGACTCTCGAGGACATGCTCAGAGCGTGCGTTTTAGACTTTGGTGGTAGCTGGGATCGTCATTTACCTCTAGTGGAGTTCTCCTACAACAACAGCTTCCAGGATACTATTCAGATGGCACCTTTCGAGGCATTGTATGGGAGGAGATGCAGATCGCCCGTCTGTTGGACAGAGCTCAGCGAGAGCAGTATTTTGGGGCCGCAGCTTGTTGAGGAGACGACAGCAAAGATACAGTTGATCCGAGACCGGATGAGAGCGGCTCAGAGCAGACAGAAATCCTATGCTGACAGGCGCCGTCGCAGATTAGAGTTCGCAGTTGGCGACCATGTTTTTCTGAAAGTCTCTTCGATGAAGGGCGTGATGCGTTTTGGGCGAAAGGGGAAGCTTAGCCCTAGGTTCGTAGGTCCCTTCGAGATCCTCGAGCGTGTCGGCGCAGTTGCATATCGTTTGGCTCTTCCTCCCAGCTTTCCTGATGTTCACCCCGTCTTCCATGTTTCGATGCTCCGCAAGTACCTTCACGACCCTTCGCATGTAATTCAGCACCCGACAGTCCAGCTAGAGCGCGACCTTTCTTTTGCAGAGCAGCCGGTGGCCATCTTGGATCGGCAGGTGAAGAAGTTGAGGTCAAAGATTATACCAACCGTCAAGGTCCTTTGGCGTAGCCCGAGCAGCGAGGAGGTTACCTGGGAGACCGAGGGCGAGATGAGGAAGAAATATCCCCATCTCTTCGAAGGTACGCGTAGCTATATTTTTAAATTCGGGGACCGAATTTCTTTAAGGGGGGAAGATTGTAGAGTCTTGAAAAGTCGTTTTGGTGTTTTCCTGAAAATCGGTGAAAATTCGGTATTTTTCCGAAAACCGTCTTTCTCGTTATTTTGCAGTTTAGGGCTAATTATACTTAAAATGGATAGGTAATTGCTTGTTTTTAGTAGCTAATGAGTTACTTATGAAATTTTGGTCATTTAAAAAATTTTCCCTATTTTTCAATTTTTTAATATTATTTAAGCCGGTAAGAAAATACATTAAATTAGCGATAAATACAAATTTTTCCGGGCTAATTTTAATCTTTAAAATTATGATAATTAAAATCTAGTGGTAACATAAATTTTTAGTATTTTATTTTGAATTTTTACTAATTTTTATGATAGGAAACGAATTTATTGAATTTTAAGCTAAAACTTGCAATTTTTGACTTGTAGGGGGTCTTTTTGCATAAAATTTCTTTTGTAAAACCCCTCTCTCTCTTCCCTCAGCCCTAGGACAGCCCCACCTTGACCAGGTCCAGAAATTTATGGCCTCATTTTGGTTTCCTTTCTTGTGTTGAAATGGGGTTGTTTATGAATTTATTTTAAATATAGTTTGATGAGGTATGGTGTATTGACTTTTGGGGAGTTGACTCTTGACCTTTTCCAACACACCCACACCCCTCCCCTCACCTCCTAATCTGGACGAAACCTACACTCCCCCCTCTTCATCTCTTTTCTTTTCATTTCTTCAAAATTCTTCAAGTTAAATTCAAAAAAAAATTGCAACTTTAAGCTTACAAATTAAACCCATCCTTCATCTTTCTTTTCCTTCACCTCCCTAGCTTGGATCTTGATACTTGAGGCCATCATTTGAAGCAAATCTATTCTTGCTAGATCTCTAGTGAGGTATAATCTCTTGCTAATTAAATTCTTTTGATTAAGTTTCTTAAGTTAGATTGTTGTAGTGTTAATTTAGTGTAGTTCTAATCTAGTTTTCTTAGGTTATGGTTGAAAAATTAAACTAGGGTTTTTGAAGCCATGATAGTTAATTAAATTGTTTTGTAGTTAATCTAGTTGTTACTTAACTAATCTTTATGGTTACCTTGCTTAAGCGGCTTCCTATTAACCTAATCTATATTAAACTTGGGTGAAATTGCATTAAGTTTGCTAATTTACCAAAATCTAGAAGAGGGTTGTGTATGGATTGTGAGTTGTGAAGCATGATAAATGAGTTGAATTAGGGTTTAGAAACCATTATTTAGTTGATTAAATCTAATTTTTTATCTAGTTGTTTTGCTAACCTAATCTAGAAGGTTAACTTGCTAATTGATTTATAAATTAGTGTTAATTTGAGGTTTTCATATATAGTTTGGATTAAGAATTGCTAGGTTAGATAATTCAAGTAATGGTTGTTTATGGAAAATAGGTTTTGAATCTTTGCTAATGTGTTGTAATTATAGTGTTTGTAGATTGCTTGTTGTGTGGTTGGATATTGTGTTGGATTGTGTTAACCGTATCGCTAATTTTCGATTTTTGCACCAAAATTGCTAGTTTGTGCATACTAGGTTTTTATTAAAATTATTTGGTGAATTATTTGTGATACCTTGGCGATGTTTTTAGCATCTCCTATGACGTTTAGGATGCGTGAGTGCGGATTTTTGGGTAGTCGGGTTTTAGTTTTGCCGGGCGACCAAATTGGCGTTTTTTGGCAGTTTTTGCGATTTTCGCGTGTGTTCCGCGCACTTTATGCACGTTGTACCTAGCTAGCGAACATTAGTAGTTTCGTTGGGGTTTTGCGTCGTTCTTGATATGTAACCTTATGTTTGGTATTGATGTAAATTCCAGGTTCGGTCACGGAGACGTCAGACGCGGCACGAAAGGGGAAAGCGGTGATTGGACACAGCTAGCCAGGGATTCCGGTGAGTAGATGTAACATCTACGGGGGACTATCGTTGGATGGCGCAAGCCGCCCGATAGCTTTAGTATCTTACAAGATTCTTAGTGATGTTAGTAATTAGGGGTGAAATACGTATATGATTATTTGCTGCATCCATGCATTATATTGACATACATATACGAAACCATGTTATAGGACACCTGCACTATTGCCAGGGTTTTTATATGCAGCACGAGCACTATTCATGCTTACACACACACCCTGGTAATTGCCATGCCACCACACTAGATAACCTTTAAATTTAAACCTTTTACTAAATGATACTTAAACTTGTGCTATTGCCTTTAATTCCTTAAAATGAAACCGTAGGATTGCTATTCATGTGCATGTACTTCATCATATTAATTGTTCATGCCTAATCTATTAATCACACATCGCAACTTGATTATTGATACCATATGCATTCATTATCATTGATATATGCACTTATGAGGATTTCTTGAGATTTTATGATATTTCTGGATTTCGGGGGAAAGCCGCAAAATTTCTAAACTTATTATATTTTTAAAATATGTAAATTGCGGTTTTCTAGTGATGTAAGTGTCGTCCACCATGAGTTTACTGTGGTTTTGGAAATCCGTGTCGAGGAGTGGAGGAACCGGCACGGGTACATGGTGGGCCCGGTAAGGTACCCCGGGGCAAGAGGAATGTGGTGTTGACGTTGAGCCTGGCAGGGGACGGATTACCTACCGGTGACTGTTTGGGACGGCGGATATCCAGAGGATACCGACCATGGCCGCTAGATGATGAGATATTGATATTTGAGATGGGTCAGCCGGACGGCTGAGGCCAGAGATACATTTATGAGATTTGAGACAGCTTTTAGGTGTCGTTGCTGGACACCGGTTCTCGTCGATTCCTTGAGTATTATGCTGGCATTCTAAAAGAGTTTCAAAAACAAAAAGAGATAAAATGTTTCTTATAGATACCTATTGAGACCTCAGATATTCATGTTGCATACATATTCGTACACTGATGTTGTATACACACCTGCTAGTGCATCCATTCATACCTGTATTTTAGATGCTAGGATGCTTGTGTGCATGCATACGATAGCCTTTGTAGGTGTTATTTATTACTCACGAGTTGGCAACTCACCCCCGTTGTGCCACAGTCTTTTGCAGGTCCGCTCCGTCAGTACAGTAGCGGCGGGCGCACCTGTTCTTTTGCCTCCTTTGCCTGGACTCGAGGTTTTGCTCTTAGGTGGGTTATGTTACTATTTTTGTACCACCTTGTATATTCTTTGTATCTAGTGCACTCCATCTACTGTATCTACCAGTATTGTTGTATATTGACTTAGAGATGAGACTGTGAGGTTTGTGGACTTTTATGCTGTATTTTGGGGTCGAGCTCACTTGAGTCGACATGCTGTTTTTCTTATGCTTCATTATGATTATTTTGCATGCTATCGTTTTATATTGCGTGGGATTTGTGACCGCCTTGTGGCGAAGAGCTAGCTCCCGCTTGGGGATGCCCTATTTTGTTCGATTCATATATATTTTGTTGTACCCATTTTGGGGGCCAGTATTTACAAAGGAGACTCTGCCGAAATTTTCGGAAAAATTGGTATTGTTTTTAAAAAGGGTTTTACATGACTTATTTGATAAACTCGCTTTCAATTGATTGGGTTTTCTTCACTCTTTTGCTTAATTGGTTTTGTTTTCTGGGCTTTGGCTTACTTATTTTACGGACGTCTTTAGACGTTTCGTAAACTTAAGTGCCAGTCACGTTCCGTACCCTGCGGGTCGTGACAATAAGCAAATCCTTAAATGGTCCTTAGTCGTGGGAGTTTCAAGACAGGGCATCGATACTCCAGAGTAGACTAGTGTAAACAGTCGATGTAGGGTTCCTAGGCACACTAATGAGGTCTCACAAGGCATCAACCATGCCAATTTCAAATTTTACAAGTGCCGGGAAACCCTAATACGGATCGTTGACTAGAGTTTAGGCGAAAAATGAAACTAGTTAACAACTTAACTAAAAGAAAGAGGCTACAACCTTTGTAGATCCGGTTCTCCACCTCCATGGCTCCGTGATGAAGTCCCCTCGCTGTCCATATCGGATCCCGGACTCTAGCATCGGCTTCATCGGAGAAATGGGCGGGCTAGGTCGTCGACTTCGATGCCGAAGATGATCTACGTCGAGGCAACACTAGATCAAGCTCCAACTTCACCAAGCCATGAAACTTGTGAAGAAAACACCCTATACTACTTGGCAAGTGGTAGAGGATGAAGAAATAGGAAGTGGGTTCACTTTAGAATTGGATTTCTCACTCTTTTTCTCAAGTTTCCATTGACGGGGGCAAGCTTTTCTTCTTGTTGAAGATGATGAAGAAGAAGAAGATAATATGATAAGTATTTTTAAAAATAGAATAAAAAAGATTCGTATCATATTATTAACCATGGTTTTGTGTAGAGAACTAACTAGAGTTTAGATGAATGGTTAGGGTTAGGAGAAGAAGACAAAATGGTCACTTGGTCAAAGCTTCATGAAGCTTCAACAAGCTTCATGTTTTAAAGCAACCATTTTGTTTTTCATTCATTTATCTTTTAACCAAAAAGAAAAGATAAATAAATAAGTGAAATGAAACTCTAACCATTCACTAAACATGGTTTAAGTCTTTACACAAATCCAATTTGCATGTATCATCAAACATGATACAAACAAGTGCACAAAACTATATCATATATACAATGTGCACATGCGAGTGAGAAAATCCATCTTAATGTGAACCGATACTAGTTAATGCTAAGTAATATATCAAATATATATAATTAAACATTAAATCATTAAATCAACAATTGATTTAATGATCCGGTCATATCGCATATAACCGACTAGTATCAAGTGTATCAATGTATCGAATCAACACTTGATTCGGTAACCCGGCTATATCACATATAACCTGCCGATGATACAAATCGCGAGAATAGAATACGGTATCACATACATGCATTATTCTCGGTCCCGCACATATCTCATATGCCCTCCTATTTCGTTTCGCTTGAGCCAGGAAACCTCTGTGTAGGACTCTAAAGACTCGTCAATACGCCGGCAGCAGGTGATGATCATATCAAACACCCACAAGCCGCAAGCGGTCTGCTAAACGTAACGGCCACCCAGGTATTGAGCGATCAGAAGATCGACGAGCAAGCCTGCTCATACTCCTGTGAATCCAACCAGTAACACTTACCGTACAGTCCGGTCTCGTCGTCTGATATGTCGCATATCTCGCCTAGGGGTGGTAAACGTCAGACCCCAATAGCTCGATAAGTCGTGTCGATATGAGGTCTATAACAGTTCGAGAAACTACAGGTAACACTTACCAGTAAATCTCAGTAACCCTGGCCAGGGATTTCCGGTTATAGCCAATCGAACACAGCGCAACATCAACCCCTATACCGGGAGAGACGAATCCCCTCCTATCGCTCATTGCCTCCATGTGACTCGGGACTGTACCCAAAAACCACCGTTTTGCACGCCCTCTTGGACGTGGTAAGGTGGAAATCAAAGCACAGTGGGAACCACACAAGACTCTATGACGATCTCGGGTCAACAGACTTCTCTGTACCAGTGTCACCAGAGAACTGCCATCTGACGTAAGATATAATACCATCTGGGAGTTCTCGGCGAGTCCGCCCAGTGTACCCAGTCTCCACTGAGCACCCGTATATCATCTCTGATGTCAAACACCAATGGATATGGGATCATCCATCGCCCATCTGTATGGGTCGAGAAGGTATACGCTAGTCTACTCTGGTATATCGATGCCCCGTCTCGATATACCCACGACTAGGGACCTTGAAGGATGTACTTATGGACTACCCTGTCCCCACTAGTATGATCCGTATCATAGTCCAGGTAGTCAAGTACACATCCTAAGGGCTTTACCAACATGTAACAGAGAGACAATCAGTGTACACGTTAAGGTAAAGATCAACCAGATAGCATACTATCATGTCGAGCAAGAAAGTCCTCCCTATATATGTCCAAGCATCCACTACAATATACATCCTATGTATAGTAATGGCCTCTAGGGCATACATATAACTAACAATCTCCCACTTGCACTAGGGCCATCTGATAGCAGTGGTTGTATTATCTTATACTCAACCATCCCATAAAAGTCTCTCTCTGGGAAAAGGCCTTTGTGAGTGGATCCGCTGTGTTGTCCTCTGCGTCTACTCTCCTAACCTCGATCCCTTGGAGATCAAGCATCTCCATGATCAGGTGATACTGCCTTAGAATATGTCTGGATCACTGATGGGACGGACGTTCCTTGGCATAAACCACAACTCCATTGTCACACAATGGGAGGAACTAAGTTCATCTCATGAACAAATATACATCCAGACTGCCTCTTTGGTAGCATCTTAAGTAGCGATGTATCGAGCCTTTATCGTCTAGTATGCCACGGTATCTAGCTTGGAACTCTTCCAACATACCGTCCCTTTACTGAGGGTAAAGACAATGCCTGCGACTGACTTTCAGTCGTCCTTATCACCCTGGAACCCTTCCAGTGATTCTCCCCAGGATCGGTTGATACCATCTCACTACAACTAGTGAGAATCCTAACATCCAATTAGATCTATTTCATAGATCCAAAACCCAGGATTTAGGAGGTATCACTTTGATCCTATATGGAGAATTATTGTGATAAGCGGAGATTGACCGAGCGTAGCATAGGAAACTCCTTCCCTATCAAGAGCATGTCATCCACGTACTCTACGAGGATCGTCACTATACTCCCTACTACCTTTTTGTTTATACAAGGTTCATCTACCATTTTGATGATGTCAAACTCTTTGACTAACACATCAAAACAGATGTTCCAACTCCGCGATACCTGCTTTATTCTATAAAGCATCTTGTACACGTTTCCGCTGCTCCCACTGTCTACGAAGCCCTCTGGCTGTGTACTTATAGACGTTCTCTTCTAAAACATCATTTAGAAAAGCAGTCATGGCACCCAACCGCCAGATATCGTAGTCATGGTATGTAGCCGTGGCAAGTAGGATCTGGATGGACTTAAGCATAGCCACTGGAAAAGGTTTCATCATTATCCACGCCTGGTCGATGACGAAAACCTTTAACAAGTCTAGCTTTGAAAGTCTCAACCTTTCCATCTACACCAAGTAATCTTCTCAAGATATACTTGCTCCTGATGGGGATTTAACCCTTCAGATATAGCAACCAAAGTCCATACTTTGTTGGTGTATAAGGATTCCAACTCAGATCGCTAAGCATCCAGCCATTCTTACAGAGTCCCACTCCCGATGGCCAGCTCGAAACTAGTTGGGTCATCAATCCCCGCTCCCACTGTCATAGAGAAACAGAAGTATCTCTCAGATGGGTGAGAAACCCTACTAGATCGGCGGAGAGGCTGAGGTTCGTTGGTAACTATTGAATCCTTTGGTTTTATCAAATCATCTGCTGTAGTTTGTATAGCTGGAACATTTCCAGTTCTACATAACTGACCTTGCCTCGAGCTTGTCCGGATTTTGCTTTTAGACATAGCCCGGACAACCCCAAATCTTAACCAACTTAAGATATGGGCTCTTCCCTTATCATATCACATATGAAATGGTAGGCAACTGATTTGATTTGAACCCTATTCAATAGGTATGCAGCTTCTCAAGTGCATAACTCCCAAAAGGAAATAGGTAACTCAGTAGTACTCATCATAGAGCACACCTTATCATATAGGGTGTGATTGCTCCGCCCCGATATACCATCGTACTATGGTGTATACGGAGGAGTAATGCTGAGAGAGAATCTCATTCTCCTTTAGAATAGTCCAGGAATTCCGTGCTCAAGTATTCTCCTCCTTGATCACATCAAAGGACATAATACTTATACCCGTTTTGGTTCTCTACTTCTAACTTATATTCTGTGAATATCTCAAAAGGTTCGGACTTGTGTTTCAACAGGAACATATGTCTGAATCAAAAGAGATCATCAGAGAATTTAATGAAGTACAAAGAACCGCTCCCGGCATGTGTAGACAGGGGACCTTGCATACATCAACATGTATCATCCCAAGAGTTCACCAACTCTTTCTCTGTTTCCTATAAACAGAGCTGGTGTCATTATATCTTTGTGACATGACTGGCAAGTTTCACAAGATGTAAATTCAAACTGATTTAAATATGCATCTAAATGTAACTTCAGCCAGTCGGGTCGCATTGATATGACCTAGTCTATAATACCTCAAGAAGGATTCGTTCATTTCTGAACTCTTCCTCTTATGTGTGTTCCGTATACTAAGAACTGTAGTTTGATTTAGAACATTAATGCTTTTAGATAACGTGCCTGAACCGATCAACTTTTGATATAGGAAATGTTCAAAACATTATCCACCAATACAAAATTTTATCGTTTCTTTACTAATAAAGAGGCAGATATGATTTTGTATATCAGGTTCGGTATCTAATAGCATTTGTTCAGAATCAATGTACTGATAATACAGGGTGACATTGACCAACAGACTTGGCTGCAACACTTGCCCCGTTTTCTGTCTCATGAAACTTATCATCCGTTCTCAGTTCTCTACCTATCTGTAGCCCTATGTAACATATTACATATCTGGGATCTTGATCTGATATCACATACCCAGGACGTAGAGGATACAGAGAAACAATTCTTTGTAATGAGCACACCCGAAGATGATGCATCGGTATGCACTTTCTTCGTTTGGGCGGCACGGGAATTCTGGTAATCCCCAATTTCCTGCTCTGTCTTATAACAATTATAAGTTAGAGCGGGACCAACGTTCCCCCGCTCAGTATAACAAGCGGGTTCGGTCAATAATCCGTATTATTATCTTGATTAAGGCGTGATATGGTCGCTACCTGGAGAGAGAGAGAAGAAAACACTCAGCGTGCGCTCTTGCAAGAATAGATTGGTTATTATTTTATCTAATCAGGATGGCTCCCACTGAAAGGAAAGACTAGCCGAGATTAATTACACGCTACAAGTTCGCCAATCTTTCAGCCAGGCAACTGTCGGTACTTTGAGGGAGGTCCCCTGTGCTTTCGCACGAACCTAATTAATGTAAACCTCGTTTTCCCAGAGGCGTAACCTCGTTAACACCTTTTTAGACACCTACTTGATCGGCTAATTCTTGTAAGTGCACGGCGGCGCCCCGGCCGTCAATCCGACGCCGGAATGCGGAAGCGGTGAATAACTTAAAATTTGCGGACTTAGCAAACCGGCACCACCGCGTACTATAACTGGGATCGAACCACTAACTAGTCTAAGCTACTAACAAGATAGGGAATAGAGATATACCGACGATCCAAGTCCTCCGGTCTTCATCTCCAATCCGATCTCCTCGCGGGATCTCCGTCCGTCTCCTCCTCGTCGCCGGAAGTGCACCACGTTGCCTACATCGTTTACGGGCTCCCACCTCAATGCCGAGGCAACTCGGGCACGAAGCCGGCTACTCGACGTGCCCAAGGTTCGTTGTAGAATATGTAGTGAGCTTGTGTCTCTTTTTGGGGTAGTGGAGTTGCCATTTGTGGAGGAAGAAGAACTTGGAGAGAGGTGAAGGGAAAAAACTAGCATCCAAAAGAAAATTAGAGTATCATATATTTTCTCCACACTACAAATGAAGCATTTTCCTTATCCCACCAATAGTGGCCGGCCCCCCCTTGTTCATGTGTGATTGGAGAGAGAAAAAGCAAGGGGGGGAAGGAACCATCATACAAGGGAGAGGTCAAGTTATGATGTGTAGAAATGATGACTAGAAAAACCAACACACCAAAAACCATCCATCAAACATGATGACTCAAAAAGTCATGCCATCATGAAGATACAAGTCAAGCAAGGTCAAAGGATGGCACCCATCATGAAAACCATCATGATACAAATATACAAAGACCCCCTTCCACAATAGCTTATTTGCAACAATGCAAATAAACCCTCCTCCACCAAACTTCGGCCAATGAACGGAACAATGGAAATTGGCCGAAACGGAAAGCAAACTGGCAACTCCAGAAAACTGGTCCCGTAATAAATTACGGGAAAACCCCGATACTGTGCATACACACCCGCATCTGTATTTCGACCGAAATACAAATGCAATGAGACAAAATCTCCACTGTACTATACTAGAATCCGGCTTATACCAAAGCCGGCTAGTAATATCTGTTCGATCCTGATCCGTGCAATACCGCACGTATCTGATCGAACCCTGCCATATAACCATACGGCCTATAGTACAGACTGTCCGATCCTGATCCGTGCAATACCGCACGTATCTGATCGGACCTTGCCATATCTCCATACGGCCTCTACGACCTTTCGCCCGAAAGCTGAGTAACTGAAAGTGTGGTGGACTCTAAAGACTCGTCAATACTATGGCTGTGGATTTAACCACTAGCACGTTAGAGGTATAAGCCAATACGTGACGGGCCACCAGCTATTGACCAAAAGGGACGTCGATGAGGAAGCTCACCCCGACACCCAACTGAGCCTGTCAGTGACAATATCCGTGCAGTCCGGTCCGTTCGTCTATGAGTATCGCATGGCGGGCCTAAGGGGTTGGTAAAAGTCAGACCCCCAAAAGCGGTACAAGTCGTGTCGGAGTGTAGCCCAGAACACCCTGAGATACTACTGGAATACCTACCAGTAAATCTCCTTGCCTTGGCCAAGGACTTTGTGTAATGGCTCTCCTAGACACAGCACGACCTCACCCCCAATACCGGGAGAGACGAACCCCTGAGGATACGCTCACTGCCTCCATGTGGCTCGGGACTGTACCCAACTAAAACCTGTTTGTACGACTCCTTTGAGCCGTGGTAGGGTAGTAATCAAAGTACAGTGGGAACTCACACGAGACAAATGACGATCCCCAGGTCGATGAACTAACCTGCACACATGTCACCAGGGAACTGCCATCTGACGTCTGGTATATGACCAACTAGCAGGTTCCCGGCGAGTCCTGTCCGGTGTACTCATAACCCAATGAGCACCTTTATACATCTTAGGTGATCCAACTGACACCAGTGGCTTGTGAGACCGGCCACCGCCCCTCGTCGGGGTCTCGACTGTATACACTAGTCTACTAAGGAGAATCGATGCCCTGTCTCGAAACTCTCACGACTAGGGACCTTTTAAGGATATGCTTATAGACCCCCAGCTCCCACTTATATGATCGCCCTCATACTGCTGGTGGTCAAGCAAGAATCCTAGGGGCTCTATCAACGTGTAATAGCGACGTGTTTGGTCACTTAAAACAGTACACGATGATAAAGGTAAACCAGATAGCATACTATCATCTCGAGTAAGACTGTCCTACCGGGATAGGTCCTCCCTCAATCATTACAATCACGTACCTGTGACCTAATAATTGACTCTGAGGGCACTATCTCCAACAATCTCCCACTTGCACTCAAGGCTAATTATTGCGATGTCGCATACTCACAGCCCGTGTGATACCGAACATCCAACTCCTCTACTAGTCAGTCTCACAAAGCTCGTTTGCGGAACTATTGCGTTCGAGGAATAGCCTCAGTGAGTGGATCCGCTTAGTTGTTTCTTTCTATGTCTCTCTATATCTCAAGTTCGCGGAGAAACCCATCTCCCGAAATGAGCAATACCTGTCTTAGAATGTGTCTGGATGTCTGATGGGACATTGGTCATAAATGAACTCCAAATCCAAACTTCTTAGACTGTATCGTCAACTGAACTTAATCAGTATCCTGCGCCATGCCTCCCTCAGTATTGCCTTGGACCAACTGTCCAAAATACTGCCCCTCATCAGAAGGAAAACTATAACTCTGACAACCTCCTTGTCGTCCATGTCACCTTGGAAGCCTGGAATGATAACTGTCTCCTGAATGAGGCTGTCGTTATCATCTCCCTAGAACATCCACTTATGTTCTAAAACTGCTTCCGACTGTTTCTCCAGGATTGGATTAATGTCAACTTATTGCATCTAGTGCAAGAACAACATCTGGTGCGGTACTTGACATCTCATGATTGACTCAATTGCCTGAGCAAGTGATCTGCCAATCATGCACATCCCTCTCCCCTTTAGTCTGTAAGACACCTTTGGAGAGGGTGACTCCATTACCTGCAGGTACACTACCGTGCCAGGAGTCGTCCATCCTAAATACTCTTAGAATGCTGTCAAGTACCCTGATTGGGAAACCACCCAAATCTAGATCTAAGACCATAGATCTAGTAACCAGTATGTCTGATATAAAATCCATTTCCTTTGTGGAGAAACAACTGTGTGACGACCAAAGTATAACCGATCGTAGTGTAGGAGTTTCTTTTCCTACTCTGTGTATATCATCCAAATACCAGGATATCACACCCTACTACCTTCTCAACAGATCCATCTCCTTATTCTGATGAAGTCAAACCCATGACTGTCACGTCAGAAACAGATGATCTATCTCCGCTACATCTGCTCTAGTCTATAAATAGACATAAGCAACCTGTCCACCAATGCTTCCGCTGCTCCCACTGACTACGACAACCCTCTGGCAGAGTCATATAGACGTACACTTCTAAAACTGGTTTAGAACGACGCTATACTCATCCTCCCGCCGGGTCTCGTAACCTGGAACAACAGCAATGGCAATTGTGGGTAAACAAGAACTTCCCTGTCACCGTCCTTGAGGCTACCGTAGTGCCTCTCGGGTGCCTGAAGTTACCCACCTTATCTGCGGAGTGGCCAATGGAATGTCAATTCAGATTGAATCTTTAGGTTCCTTATCAAATCTTCAGTAATCGTTTGTGGTTCTGGAATCACTTCCAGTTCTACCATACTCCTACTACTGTTTTTCTGAAAAAATCCATTTTTAATAAAACTGTGGCGAGTCTAGAACAATATCGCTATTGTTCATCCAGATGGTAGAAAATCAACCCTCGTCATAGCCTGGGTCAACCCACAAACAGCCATTACAGAAACGTGCATTGAGTTGTCCAGTGTCTGGTTTTAATCATAAACCGGACAACTCCCCGTACCTTAACATCGTTAAGATATGAACTGTTCTATATCCAATGTAGAACCAGAGGCACTGATTTAATTGAACCAGATTCAAATCATGCAGCTGTCTCCAGTGCATGTCAACTAAATGGAAGGAGGCCGATCAGCGTTACTCAACTTAGGAATACTTCCAATTATGAGTAACCTGAAAGAGAAGCAAGATCTCTTTATCATTACTATCAACTGAATACCATACACAAGTATCTACATCTTCGATCACTTTGAAGAATCCCGATACTTGCTATACCTGGTTCTCTACTCTATTCAAATACCTATAACTTCTCCAAATTCGGACCCTGTGTTTCCACGAAACACCTGTCTAAAAACTAGAGAAGTCATAAGTAAACCGAATATAGTACGAGGACCAACCCCTCTGTCCTGATGGACCCTGGACAACATACAATACTCTGTATAAGTCCCTTGAGTCTGATAACTCATTCACTGTGTGTCGTAGGTTGAAAACTGTACTTATGGTTAAGAAGAATTACACCGCTGTTCAATGCTCCTTACCTAACCATCCACTGATATAGGTAAATGTCATAGACATAATTTCAAAAAGGTACATCTCACTCTATGAAAATAGACGTACAGATATATCAATTTGAAATTGGTGCATAACTGCGGATATTCAAAACCAAATATTTGCCAACCGGCAAACAGCCCAGGTGATTTCCTCAAATATCACCGATTACAACGAATCCCGATACAATGAGGATGATCATCCAATTCCCAATAACTTACTCCCACTCATCATCTGTAAAACTATACAGATGTGAGAATCATACCTGGTAAATACATACCCTGGGGTAAGTATCTAATCGGGAAATCAGTTTTCCTTTAACATTACACAGTGAAACTGAAACATTGAAATGTTCCGATGGGGTATTCTGGTATTCCTAGTAATGCCTCTTCCAGATTCACGACTGTAACCGTATAGTTCTTTGCCACCTCTCCAAATCCCTTCATATGTCTTTAGTCTTTACCTTCTGCACACCCTTTTAGGCCAAATGGTTTTCTTCCTTCCCTACCGTTCGGCACCAGCCTATGGTTTGGAAGAAGACTATCCAATAAGCATAATGGGTGTACTGTCCCAATCCTAGGAACACTCGCAATGAGAGAGGGTGATGATAAAAGACAACCGAATAAACCTTATTCCTATTTCTCCTGAACCAGAATCCATCCCCGAACTGGAACAAGTTCCATTCGAGTTCGTATATAACCATACGATGGAGTATCCAAATAAACTGTGGATCTTCGTAGTGATACGGAGTGTCCTGGAGAAATACAAAGGTGATGTGGGAGTGGTAACGAATTACCTGGTTTGGTCGTGAATATCTGTTGCAATTTACTTTGCCCTCTTACTAATCCCTTGCTTTGTCTTAACTTAATACCTTCTGCACACCATCGTTATGCTAATTGGTTTTCTTCATTCCCTACCGGTCGGCACCAGCCTAAGGTTTGGAAGAAGACAATCCAATTTGCGTAATAGGTGTACTACCCCTAAACCAAGGAGTACTCGTAACCTGAGAGAGGGTAAAAGGAAAAGACAACTGAATAATCCTATCCGTTTTCTCCAGAACCGGAAACCATCCTCGAATAAATTCTTTCGAGTTCGTATCTAACCATACGATGGTTTTATCCAATGGAAGTGGACGTTCGTAGTAATACGGGGTGTCCTGAAGAAAAGGGTAAAAGTAGGAGTGGCAATGAGGTCTGCAACTCTGACAATCCAAAAGCCGGTGTTTAAGAAGGTTCGGTCAACTTGGTCACTGAGTCAAAGTCTTAGGGTCGGGTCAAAGGTCGCTGCCAAAGAGAGAGAGAAAAGAAACACTCAGCGTGCACTCTAACCTAGATCAGAATGGTTACCAATTTATCTAATCTGGAAACCTCCCACTGTACCTCAAATTCTCCTCCAAACCTGAAAGAAGAATTAGTCGGGGTTACCCGAGGAGTAAACTAACTCATCAGTGGGAATCGGGATCCAACTATCATTGCATGATAACGTGACGGAATCCACTCACGTCATCACACTCCAGAAGGTATGCGTATATCTGGCAAGTTTCAGTTCTTTTGAAACTCCCGATGTGATTTCTGCCCCATGCTCTTATGACCTTGGCGTGAGGTCAAAATGTCATAAGTCACATGTCAAGTTCTGCCCGTCATTATCCAGGTTAATCTGAACCCACCCGTACATACCCTTGACGTAGGCCAAAATAGTAGTACGACTGTCCCAAACCAACGCATCTATCTATGCAACAGATAAATACCCGGCAGCTACCAATCACTATGCCTTGGCGTGAGGTCAATATACATAGCTTGAATACTACCGAATATTTAACTGAAATGACGGAGGGCTACGAATGGTTTCTGGCGAAAACCTTTAACGTAATGAACTTGATATCGTTGAAGGAACGGATAGCTTTTTGAAAATTTAGTGACGAAAACCTTCGCTAAAGAGGTCACTCCCGGTGAAGGGATCTCGGCTCTTTCCCCGTAGAATGGGGTGCAGGATATTCCAAATGAATACCACGGTGCAAAGCAAAAGTAATCGGCTATAGTGAAGTTAATGCCCTGACGCAAACTTCTGTCCAAGGGGTCACTCCCGGTGAAGGGATCTCGGCCCTTGCCTCGTCGACTGAGGAGCAGGATATTCCAATGAATACCACGATGCAAAACAAAAGTAAACGTCCTTGCAATAACAGCTTTTTGAAAAGTGTTCCAACAACATCAGATTAGGTTTGTTTTTAACTTGCATTGATCCGAGTCAATGCAGTCCCATCAATTGATCACACCACAAAGAACGAAAATATACTGATGTACGTATATGCCATCCGCATTCGCCACTGGGTCCCGTCATTACCCGTTAGGTTAGCTAACTAACGACAGAGCGGGGACTGGACTAGCGCGGATGTAAAACATATACAACATCTACTAATATATATACCAATATATTATATTTCGCTCAAGGCGTGAATAAAATGCAACATTACAGAAATGTACAGCATCACAGAAACAATACAGATATCTGGGATCCCCGGGTTTCACAGAGCCACTGCTGAAACCCGACGTTCCCCTGGTCGTGTGGATAGCCTGTGCAATGAAATCCTAGACCCCTACGGGCGCGGCAAGTTACCCGCCAAAACCTGAAGCGAGGCAGCCCCCTTCAGCAACGTGAATGGACCATCCAGCACTTCACGGAATCCGGTAACTTGGGCACCCCTCCTGGGTCAACCTGTACCCCCTACGAGTGCGGCGAATAGCCCGCCAATCCTAGAGTGAAGCCCCCTCCGTCCCAATGCCATGAGATGCGGGCTTGTTGCCCTCCAGAATCCGGCTATCCGTGCACCCCTCCGCGGGGCAATCCTAGTACAGAAAGTAAAATATACATACAACGGGTACATCGACCGCAACCAGGTCGTGCCCCAAAATAATAATACAAACAGGCAGTGACGGCAGTCCACATGTCGGACGCTCGCCCCGCAATATCAAATGTACATAATACAACAAAACTGTACTAGCATTGCATCCAGGCTATCCCCCACGACCGATCCGCAACATCACAGCAAAAACAAACATCAACGTGAAAGTCACGTTCGCAAATCCGTCTAACCGGGCTATAGCAGTTAGACCGGATTTACCGATCAAGTAACATTCACGGTCGCAGATATAATGTAAATACTGTGAAAAATGTGTTTAAAATATCCGATCAATCAAATTTTAACAAGTGGGCCCCCAAACAATACTGTAGCAGATCAAGAAATTCTGGGCCCAATATTAATGCTCCAAAACCCCAATTTTAAGCCCAAAAAGACACTGTAGAAATTTGGTGCAGTGATCTCCACAGTGCGCGGCGGAACAGCGGTGAAAAGGGGGTTTGTGCGGCGGTTCCGCGCTCCCACAGTGGAATCACTTCATCGAATTTTTACAGAGCTCTTAGATTTTCCAGTACATCAATATTTTACAACCTGAAAAATTTTTTGAGACCAAAAATTTTCAACAAAAAACTGTCGATAGGAAAAACACGGTTTTGGAACTTTTTGATCGATCGGAAATGCAAACACATTAAACCAAGCTAGACTAAGTTAATGGCGAGGCTCTGATACCACTGTAAGTGCACGGCGGCGCCCCGGCCGTCAATCCGACGCCGGAATGCGGAAGCGGTGAATAACTTAAAATTTGCGGACTTAGCAAACCGGCACCACCGCGCACTATAACCGGGATCGAACCACTAACTAGTCTAAGCTACTAACAAGATAGGGAATAGAGATATACCGACGATCCAAGTCCTCCGGTCTTCATCTCCAATCCGATCTCCTCGCGGGATCTCCGTCCGTCTCCTCCTCGTCGCCGGAAGTGCACCACGTTGCCTACATCGTTTACGGGCTCCCACCTCAATGCCGAGGCAACTCGGGCACGAAGCCGGCTACTCGACGTGCCCAAGGTTCGTTGTAGAATATGTAGTGAGCTTGTGTCTCTTTTTGGGGTAGTGGAGTTGCCATTTGTGGAGGAAGAAGAACTTGGAGAGAGGTGAAGGGAAAAAACTAGCATCCAAAAGAAAATTAGAGTATCATATATTTTCTCCACACTACAAATGAAGCATTTTCCTTATCCCACCAATAGTGGCCGGCCCCCCCTTGTTCATGTGTGATTGGAGAGAGAAAAAGCAAAGGGGGGAAGGAACCATCATACAAGGGAGAGGTCAAGTCATGATGTGTAGAAATGATGACTAGAAAAACCAACACACCAAAAACCATCCATCAAACATGATGACTCAAAAAGTCATGCCATCATGAAGATACAAGTCAAGCAAGGTCAAAGGATGGCACCCATCATGAAAACCATCATGATACAAATATACAAAGACCCCCTTCCACAATAGCTTATTTGCAACAATGCAAATAAACCCTCCTCCACCAAACTTCGGCCAATGAACGGAACAATGGAAATTGGCCGAAACGGAAAGCAAACTGGCAACTCCAGAAAACTGGTCCCGTAATAAATTACGGGAAAACCCCGATACTGTGCATACACACCCGCATCTGTATTTAGACCGAAATACAAATGCAATGAGACAAAATCTCCACTGTACTATACTAGAATCCGGCTTATACCAAAGCCGGCTAGTAATATCTGTTCGATCCTGATCCGTGCAATACCGCACGTATCTGATCGAACCCTGCCATATAACCATACGGCCTATAGTACAGACTGTCCGATCCTGATCCGTGCAATACCGCACGTATCTGATCGGACCTTGCCATATCTCCATACGGCCACTACGACCTTTCGCCCGAAAGCTGAGTAACTGAAAGTGTGGTGGACTCTAAAGACTCGTCAATACTATGGCTGTGGATTTAACCACTAGCACGTCAGAGGTATAAGCCAATACGTGACGGGCCACCAGCTATTGACCAAAAGGGACGTCGATGAGGAAGCTCACCCCGACACCTAACTGAGCCTGTCAGTGACAATATCCGTGCAGTCCGGTCCGTTCGTCTATGAGTATCGCATGGCGGGCCTAAGGGGTTGGTAAAAGTCAGACCCCCAAAAGCGGTACAAGTCGTGTCGGAGTGTAGCCCAGAACACCCTGAGATACTACTGGAATACCTACCAGTAAATCTCCTTGCCTTGGCCAAGGACTTTGTGTAATGGCTCTCCTAGACACAGCACGACCTCACCCCCAATACCGGGAGAGACGAACCCCTGAGGATACGCTCACTGCCTCCATGTGGCTCGGGACTGTACCCAACTAAAACCTGTTTGTACGACTCCTTTGAGCCGTGGTAGGGTAGTAATCAAAGTACAGTGGGAACTCACACGAGACAAATGACGATCCCCAGGTCGATGAACTAACCTGCACACATGTCACCAGGGAACTGCCATCTGACGTCTGGTATATGACCAACTAGCAGGTTCCCGGCGAGTCCTGTCCGGTGTACTCATAACCCAATGAGCACCTGTATACATCTTAGGTGATCCAACTGACACCAGTGGCTTGTGAGACCGGCCACCGCCCCTCGTCGGGGTCTCGACTGTATACACTAGTCTACTAAGGAGAATCGATGCCCTGTCTCGAAACTCTCACGACTAGGGACCTTTTAAGGATATGCTTATAGACCCCCAGCTCCCACTTATATGATCGCCCTCATACTGCTGGTGGTCAAGCAAGAATCCTAGGGGCTCTATCAACGTGTAATAGCGACGTGTTTGGTCACTTAAAACAGTACACGATGATAAAGGTAAACCAGATAGCATACTATCATCTCGAGTAAGACTGTCCTACCGGGATAGGTCCTCCCTCAATCATTACAATCACGTACCTGTGACCTAATAATTGACTCTGAGGGCACTATCTCCAACAATTCTAATGTGTAAAACTCTCCCAGGAGTAACTCTTACTCACAGCGGGTATCGGGATCCAACTATCTTATAGAAGGTATGCAATCTCATTGCAAATTTCAACACTTGAAATTCCCGATAATATTTTGCCCCTAGCGTGCTATGACCTTGACGCATGCCAAACAACCCATAGTCCGCTAGTCAAGTTCAACCCATACATTTCTTGATTGAATTAAACCCACCCGCACGATCCTTGACGCATGCCAAACAACGCCGTGCGAATACCCTAATCCAATCGCATCGTATGCTAGCAGATAAGCACTAGTTAGCTACCGTACACTACGCCTTGACGCATGCCAAACAACCGCAGCACGAATACTAACTAGTACTTATCTGAAATGACGGAGGGCTACGACAGGTTTTTCTGAAAACCCATTGCGTAATGAACTTGATATCGTTGTAGAATCAAATGATTTTAAAATGGAGTGTTTTTTAGGCTTTTCTAGTTTTGCTAAAGGGGTCACTCCCGGTAAAGGGATCGTCGGCCCTTTCCTCGTCGAATGAGGTGCAGGATATATCATATATATCACTGTGCATCGCAAAACTCTTAAAACCAATCAAAAGACAAACCGAGTGTGTAGCATCTGCCAGTTATTGCTAAAGGAGTCACTCTCGGTGAAGGGATCTCGGTCCTTTCCTCATCGAATAAGGTGCAGGATATATCATATATATCACTGTGCAAAGCAAGAACTGTAGCTACTTGTTTTATTTTTGAAATTCAATTCTACAACATCTTTAGGTTTCTTTTTATTTCATTAATCACATTAATGAAGTCCCATCATTTAAATTACCTAAACATCACAGATAAACGTACACTTATGCCATCCGTATTCGCCTCGATGTCCCCTCGTGCACCGTTAGGTTAGGTAACTAACGGCAGAGCAGGGCAGGGCTAGCGCGGGTGTAAAACATAAGTAACATCTATATAATATATCATAGATACTATATACAGTATCCGTCACAGAACATCACAGATATCGCAGCAGAAGAATCATATGAAATATTGGATATACTAGGACATCCGTGTTTTCAATACGAGCCAGTATAAAACACGGATTCCACGGTCGCGATGAATAGCCAAACCCACACCCCTAGACCCCCACGAGAGCGGCAAGCAACCCTACCAATTCTGGAGTTATGAGACCCGGACTCGACTCCTCGAGTGGGTCTCCCACTGGACCCTAGAACCCGGTTACTTGTGCCCTCCTCCTTGGGTCTATCCTAGTGCAGAAAAGTAAATAATAAACAAATTGTGACATCATCCGCAACCTGGAAGTGCCCCAATAAAAGAATATTACATACAGGTTTTTACATGAATGAAAATGAAAAAACACTCATCTCACATAAAAAAAACCCGGCTATTCAAACACGACGATCCAATATAACATATCCAGCAGCACATAACATCACATGTCATCAACGTAAGTAAATATGCGCAACCCAATTGTCGTTGACATATAGCAACGAAACCGGCGATATCACATATTACACTTACGGTCACAGAAAAGAAAGTGTAAAACTACAACAGTTGGAATCCGCAACCTGCATAGACATCGCATGCCTAATCAAATGTATTCCTTAGACATCGCATGCCTAACAATTATAAACCCCGCATTTTAGTCTCATTATCGAAAACTCTTTTCAATATCAAGTCGGGCAATTCAACAAGATTCCCGACATCCTGATCGAATGCTCGTCGCAAACTTTAGTAGACGGCCGCACCCCCGACGCTGTCGACGAAGTGCACCAAGGCGGAACACCGCTGCCGCGAGCACCCAAACGGATGCTTTCGGCGACGGGGTTCTCCTATAGTCACTTGGTCGGGGCTATGGGGTGTAGCTGTCTATTAAGTTTACCCGGCGAGTATCCGCGTACGCTACGTGATTGCGACGGACTTTTGATCGCATCAAAATTCCGTAGCAACCGATCAAGTGAGACTAAAGTGCTATGTTTATAACATTCATTCAGTTATCTCATAACTACTTGTGAATTCCAATTATTGTATCCCATTCCAGATAAATAGAAAATGTTAAACTTTCCGATCGAACATTCAAACACCCAAGTTTTCCCGAAACAGCTCAACACATGAAACAAGTTTAAAAACATCCAGTTCATGCCTCAGTACCAACGATCCAGCCGTAGAAGGGTCAAGCCAACGCCTCACATGTGGCACGCCGTACTGCCCCAAACCCTAGGGTTCAAAGGGCAGTTCAAGACGGTCACATAATCGAGTTAAGGTTTGTTGTCTTCTAGAGGGACCATCGCGTTACTTGCACTACTTAGAACGCCGTTAAACCACAGAAAAATCCAACACTTGGAAATTTTCCGGTAGGGGAAAAGGTGGGTATTTATATCCGGTCGAACTTTTTAACATATCCTAAAATATCCGGAAAGCCACATAGACAAAGTCTGACAATCCGATCGAATAATCGAATCCCCAAAACAACCCCAGAAAAACTCAACTGTTGAGTAAAATATAAAAATTTCCAGAAGACTCAGCACTTCAAGACAAGAATTACTGTGCAAGCCACGTTGTCTAACTCACCAAAATGGCCGCGGAACCGCCACGAAACCCAAGGTGGGGCCGCGGTTCCACGGCGCTTTGGTAGAGTTAGCATCACGTGCTTCACAGTAACTCATAGAATTCCCTGCAGAATTTTTTGGCAATTTTTAATTCACAAAAATTCAAATTTTCAGAAAATTTCCAGAGAGCAATTTGAGTTAGGGTTTCAATGTTCGTTCGGATTTCAAACGTCGTCTACACTTCGCCTAAGGCTCTAGCTAGTCTCTGATACCACTGTAGGGTTCCTAGACACACTAATGAGGTCTCACAAGGCATCAACCATGCCAATTTCAAATTTTACAAGTGCCGGGAAACCCTAATACGGATCGTTGACTAGAGTTTAGGCGAAAAATGAAACTTGTTAACAACTTAACTAAAAGAAAGAGGCTACAACCTTTGTAGATCCGGTTCTCCACCTCCATGGCTCCGTGATGAAGTCCCCTCGCTGTCCATATCGGATCCCGGACTCTAGCATCGGCTTCATCGGAGAAATGGGCGGGCTAGGTCGTCGACTTCGATGCCGAAGATGATCTACGTCGAGGCAACACTAGATCAAGCTCCAACTTCACCAAGCCATGAAACTTATGAAGAAAACACCCTATACTACTTGGAAAGTGGTAGAGGATGAAGAAATAGGAAGTGGGTTCACTTTAGAATTGGATTTCTCACTCTTTTTCTCAAGTTGCCATTGATGGAGGCAAGCTTTTCTTCTTGTTGAAGATGAAGAAGAAGAAGAAGATAATATGATAAGTCTTTATAAAAATAGAATAAAAAAGATTCATATCATATTATTAACCATGGTTTTGTGTAGAGAACTAACTAGAGTTTAGATGAATGGTTAGGGTTAGGAGAAGAAGACAAAATGGTCACTTGGTCAAAGCTTCATGAAGCTTCAACAAGCTTCATGTTTTAAAGCAACCATTTTGTTTTTCATTCATTTATCTTTTAACCAAAAAGAAAAGATAAATAAATAAGTGAAATGAAACCCTAACCATTCACTAAACATGGTTTAAGTCTTTACACAAATCCAATTTGCATGTATCATCAAACATGATACAAACAAGTGCACAAAACTATATCATATATATAATGTGCACATGCGAGTGAGAAAATCCATCTTAATGTGAACCGATACTAGTTAATGCTAAGTAATATATCAAATATATATAATTAAACATTAAATCATTAAATCAACACTTGATTTAATGATCCGGTCATATCGCATATAACCGACTAGTATCAAGTGTATCAATGTATCGAATCAACACTTGATTCGGTAACCCGGCTATATCACATACAACCTGCCGATGATACAAATCGCGAGAATAGAACACGGTATCACATACACACATTATTCTCGATCCCGCACATATCTCATATGCGCTCCTATTTCGTTTCGCTTGAGCCAGGAAACCTCTATGTAGGACTCTAAAAACTCGTCAATACGCCGGCAGCAGGTGATGATCATATCAAACACCCACAAGCCGCAAGCGGTCTGCTAAACGTAACGGCCACCCGGGTATTGAGCGATCAGAAGATCGACGAGCAAGCCCGCTCATACTCCTGTGAATCCAACCAGTAACACTTACCGTACAATCCGGTCTCGTCGTCTGATATGTCGCATATCTCGCCTAGGGGTGGTAAACGTCAGACCCCAATAGCTCGATAAGTCGTGTCGATATGAGGTCTATAACAGTTTGAGAAACTACAGGTAACACTTACCAGTAAATCTCAGCAATCCTGGCCAGGGATTTCCGGTTATAGCCAATCGAACACAGCGCAACATCAACCCCCTATACCGGGAGAGACGAATCCCCTCCTATCGCTCATTGCCTCCATTTGACTCGGGACTGTACCCAAAAACCACCGTTTTGCATGCCCTCTTGGACGTGGTAAGGTGGAAATCAAAGCACAGTGGGAACTACACAAGACTCTATGACGATCTCGGGTCAACAGACTACTCTGTACCAGTGTCACCAGAGAACTGCCATCTGACGTAAGGTATAATACCATCTGGGAGTTCTCGGCGAGTCCGTCCAGTGTACCCAGTCTCCACTGAGCACCCGTATATCATCTCTGATGTCAAACACCAATGGATATGGGATCATCCATCGCCCATCTGTATGGGTCGAGAAGGTATACGCTAGTCTACTCTGGTATATCGATGCCCCGTCTCGATATACCCACGACTAGGGACCTTGAAGGATGTATTATGGACTACCCTGTCCCCACTAGTATGATCCGCATCATAGTCCAGGTAGTCAAGTACACATCCTAAGGGCTTTACCAACATGTAACAGAGAGACAATCAGTGTACACGTTAAGGTAAAGATCAACCAGATAGCATACTATCATGTCGAGCAAGAAAGTCCTCCCTATATATGTCCAAGCATCCACTACAATATACATCCTATGTATAGTAATGGCCTCTAGGGCATACATATAACTAACGTTGTGGTGCCCGTTCCGACGAGGAGCTGAAGACCGGAGATTCCGCGAGGAGATCGGAGTGGAGGCCGAAGACCGAAGGACACGGATCGCTCGGTATAGCTTTCTACCCTTTCTCGTATTTGCTAGCGTTAGGTTAATGGCCCGATCCGGGTTTTATTGTGCGCGGTGGTGCCGGTTTACTAGCTTTGTAAAATTTTCGTTTTCGCATTCCGGTGTAAGATTGACGGCCGGGGCGCCGCCGTGCACTTACACTGGTATCAGAGCCACGCCATTAACCTAGTCTAGCTTGCTCTAACGTGTTTACAAGTTCGATCGATCGGATTTCCAAAAACCGCGTTTTCATTGCATCAGTTTCTGTCGAATTTGTTTTGGATCCAAAATTTTTTCAGTACATTGCAGAAACACGTGCAGGGAATTATAAGCACTCTGTGAAAATTTGGTCTCGTGATGTCACCTTTACACCGCGGAACCGCGGCCAAACCCACGCATTGGCTGCGGTTCCGCCGCTATCTTGACTGTTCATTGCGTCAAATTTTAACAGTGGGCTTCTGAGTTTAAAATGGGGTTTTTGGTCTTCTCGTCATCGTCCCGATCTCTCGAGGAAACTCCGGTCGTCGCCTCCTTGCCGGAAGGGCACCACATCGCCTGTTTCTTTTACGGGCTCCCGCCTCTATACCGAGGCAACTCGGGCATGAAGCTGGCAAGTCGACATGCCCAAGATGTGCTGTAGGAAGTGTAGTGCTTTGTCTCTTTGGGGTTTTAGTTGCCATGGAGGATGAAGGAGGAGGTTAGGAAAATTGGTGCTTTCAATTTTCTAGCAAGAGGAATATGAGAACAAGAATGATGCCACCACAACCAAAATGAAACCTTATCATATTTTTCTCCCTCTCATCTCAATGTGGCCGGCCCAATTCTTGTGAGAAATGGTGGAGAGATCAAATACATATACATAACAAGAAGGGAGGTGAGTGTAGGAGATGAGAAGAGGTGACCCCATCAAAATAGGAAAGTTTCAAATCAAACCCTTAATCAACCCATACCCTTTCTTATCTCATTAATGCACCATCATGGATGAAAGATATCATAATCAATACAATAGCAAGAAACCCCCTCCATAAATGTTATTTGCACAATTGCAAATAACCCCCTCCATCGGAAAAGTCCGGCCGGGAAAGAACAAAGGAAAACCGGCCGGAATGGAATGCAAACTGGCAACTCCATAAAACTGGTCTCGTAATAAATTACAGGAAAACCCCGATACTGTGCATACACACCCGCATCTGTATTCCTTCCGGATACAAATGCAAAGAGACAAAATCCACACTGTACTATACTAGGATCCGGCTTAAACCAAAGCCGGCTAGTAATATCCGTCCGATCCTGATCCGTGCAATACCGCACGTATCTGATCGAACCCTGCCATATATCTATACGGCCTCTAGTACAAACCATCCGATCCTGATCCGTGCAACACCGCACGTATCTGATCGGACCCTGCCATATCTCCATACGTCCTCTACAGCGTTTCGCCCGAAAGCTTGAGTAACTGAAGGTGTGGTGGACTCTAAAGACTCATCAATACTATGGCTGTGGATTTAACCACTAGCACGTCAGAGGTATAAGCCAATACGTAACGGGCCACCAGCTATTGACTAAAAGGGACGTCGATGAGCGAACTCATCCTGACACCCTACTGAGCCTGTCAGTGACAATATCCGTACAGTCCGGTCCGTTCGTCTATGAGCATCGCATGTCGGGCCTAAGGGGTGGGTAAAAGTCAGACCCCCAAAAGCGGTACAAGTCGTGTCGGAGTGTAGCCCAGAACACCCTGAGATACTACTGGAATACCTACCAGTAAATCTCCTGCCTTGGCCAAGGACTTCGTGTAATGGCTCTCCTAGACACAGCGCGACCTCACCCCCAATACCGGGAGAGACGAACCCCTGAAGATCCGCTCACTGCCTCCATGTGGCTCGGGACTGTACCCAACTAAAACCTGTTTGCACGACTCCTTTGAGCCGTGGTAGGGTAGTAATCAAAGCACAGTGGGAACTCACACGAGACAAATGACGATCCCCAGGTCGATGAACTAACCTGTACACATGTCACCTGGGAACTGCTATCTGACGTCAGGTATAAGACCAACTAGCATGTTCCCGGCGAGTCCTGTCCGGTGTACTCATAACCCAATGAGCACCTGTATACATCTTAGGTGATCCAACTGACACCAGTGGCCTATGAGACCGGCCACCGCCCCTCATCGGGGTCTCGACTGTATACACTAGTCTACTCTGGAGTATCGATGCCCTGTCTCGAAACTCCCACGACTAGGGACCATTTAAGGATGTGCTTATAGACTCCAGCTCTCACTTATATGATCGCCCTCATACTGCTGGCAGTCAAGCAAGAATCCTAGGGGCTCTATCAACGTGCAATAGCGACCTGTCAGGTCACCTAAAGCAGTACACGATGATAAAGGTAAACCAGATAGCATACTATCATCTCGAGTAAGACTGTCGTACCGGGATAGGTCCTCCCTCAATCATTGCAATCACGTGCCTGTGATCCAATAATTGACTCTGAGGGCACTATCTCCAACAATCTCCCACTTGCACTCAAGGCTAATTATTGCGATGTCGCATACTCACAGCCCGTGTGATACCGAACACCCAATTCCTCTACAAGTCAGTCTCACAAAGCTCGTTTGCGAGACCATTGCGTTCGAGGAATAGCCTCAGCGAGTGGATCCGCTCTGAAGTTTCTTTCTATGTCTCTCTCTATATCTCAAGTTCGCGGAGAAAGCCATCTCCCGAAATGAGCAATACCTGTCTTAGAGTGTCTGGATGTCTGATGGGACCGAGCTCATAAATGAACTCCAAATCCAAACTTCTTAGACTGTATCGTCA
Source organism: Agapanthus africanus (assembly GCA_030015575.1). NCBI lineage: Eukaryota > Viridiplantae > Streptophyta > Magnoliopsida > Asparagales > Amaryllidaceae > Agapanthus > Agapanthus africanus. The sequence continues at coordinate 215,694,707 of JASDDO010000029.1, forward strand.
ACTGAACTTAATCAGTATCCTGCGCCATGCCACCCTCAGTATTTCCTTGGACCACCTGTCCAAGATACTGCCCTTCGTCAGAAGGAAAATTATAACTCTGACAACCTCCTTGTCGTCCATGTCACCTTGGAAGCCTGGAATGATAACTGTCTCCCAAATGAGGCTGTCGTTATCATATCCCTAGAACATCCACTTATGTTCTAAAACTGCTTCCGACTGTTTCTCGAGGATTGGATCAATATCAACTTATTGCATCTAGTGCAAGAACAACATCTGGTGTGGTACTTGACATCTCATGATTGACTCAATTGCCTAAGCAAGTGATCTGCCAATCATGCATATCCCTCTCTACTTTAGTCTATAAGACACCTTTAGAGAGGGTGACTCCATCACCTGCAGGTACACTACCGTGCCAGGAGTCGTCCATTCTAAATACTCATAGAATGCTGTCAAGGTACCCAGATTAGGAAACCACCCAAATCTAGATCTAAAACCATAGATCTAGTAACCAGTATGTCTGATACAAAATCCATTTCCTTTGTGAAGAAACCACTGTGTGACGACCAAAGTATAACCGATCGTAGTATAGGAATATCACTTCCTACTACCTTCTCAACAGATCCATCCCCTATTCTGATGACGTCAAACCTATGACTGTCATATCAGAAACAGATGATCTACCTCCGCTATATCTGCTTTAGTCTATAAATAGACATAAGCCTGATGTCCACCAATGCTTCCGCTGCTCCCACTGATTACGAAAACCCTCTGGCAGAGTCATATAGACGTGCACTTCTAAAGCTAGTTTAGAACGACGCTATACTCATCCTCCTGCCGGGTCTCGCAGTCTGGAACAACAACAATGGCAAGTGTGGGTAAACAAGAACTTCCCTGTCACCGTCCTTGAGGCTACCGGAGTACCTCTCGGGTGCCTGAAGTTACCCACCTTATCTGCGGAGTGGCCAATGGAATGTCAAAACAGATTGAATCTTTAGGTTCCTTATCAAATCTTCAGTAATCGTTTGCGGTTCTGGAATCACTTCCAGTTCTACCATACTCCCACTACTGTTTTCTGAAAAATCCATTTTTATTAAAACTGTGGCGAGTCAAGAACAATATCACTATTGATCTTTCTTATGGTAGAAAGTTAACCCTCGTCATAGCCTGGGTCAACCCACAAACAGCCATTACAGAAACGTGCCTTGAGTTATCCAGAGTCTGGTTTTAATCATAAGCCGGACAACTCCCCGTACCTTAACAATGTTAAGATATGAACTGTACTATATCCAATATAGAACCAGAGGCACTGATTTAATTGAACCAGATTCAAATCATCCAGCTATCTCCAGTGCATGACAACTAAATGGAGAGAGGCCTATCAGCGTTACTCAACTTAGGAATGCTTCCAATTATGAGTAACCTGAAAAAGAAGCAAGTTCTCTTTATCATTACTATCAACTGAATACCATACACAAGTATCTACATCTTCGATCACTTTGAAGAATCCCGATACTTGCTACACCTGGTTCTCTACTCTATTCAAATACCTATAACTCCTCTAAACTCAGACCCTGTGTTTCTACGAAACACATGTCTAAGAACTAGAGAAGTTAAAAGTAAACAGAATATAGTATGAGGACCAACCCCTCTGTCCTAATGGACACTGGACAACATACAATACTCTGTATAAGTCCGCTGAGTCTAACAACTCTTTCACTGTGTGTCGTAGGTTGAAAACTGTACTTATGGTTAAGAAGAATTACACCGCTGTTTAATGCTCCCTACCTAATCATCCACTGATATAGGTAAATGTCGTAGACATAATTTCAGAAAGGTATATCTCACTCTATGAAAATAGACATACAGATATATCAATTTGAAATTGGTGCATAAAAACGGATATTCAAAACCAAATATTTGCCGACCGGCAAACAGCCCAGATGATCTCCTCAAATATCACCGATTACAACGAATCCCGATATAATGAGGATGATTACCCTATTCCCAATAACTTACTCCCACTCACCATCTGTAAAACCATACAGATGTGAGAATCAAACCTGGTAAATACATACCCTGGAGCAAGTGTCCAATCGGGAAATCAGTTTTCTTTTAACAGTACACAGTGAACTGAAACATTGAAATTTTTCGATGGGGTATCCTGGTATTCCTAGTAATGCCTCTTCCATTATCCAGATTCATAACTATAACCGTATAATTCTTTGCCACCTCTCCAAATCCCTTTATATGTCTTTAGTCATTACCTTCTGCACACCTCTTTAGGCCAATTGGTTTTCTTCCTTCCCTACCGTTCGGCACCAGCCTATGGTTTGGAAGAAGACTATCCAATAAGCATAATGGGTGTACTGTCCTCATCCTAGGAGCACTCGCAATGCAAGAGAAGGTGAAGATAAAAGACAACCGAATAAACCTTATTCCTATTTCTCCTGGACCAGAATCCATCCCCGAACTGGAACAAGTTCCTTTCGAGTTCGTATATAACCATACGATGGAGTATCCAATAAACTGTGGATCTTCGTAGCGATACGGGGTGTCTGGGAGAAATACAAAGGTGATTTAGGATTGGCGAAGAAATACTTGGTTTGGTCGTGAATATCAGTCGCAATTTACTTTTCCCTCTTACTAATCCCTTACTTTGTCTTAATCTTAATACCTTCTGCACACCGTTTAGGCTAATTGGTTTTCTTCATTCCCTACCGGTCGGCACCAGCCTAAGATTTGGAAGAAGACTATCCAATTTGCGCAATAGGTGTACTATCTCCTAAACTAAGGAGTACTCACAACTTGAGAGAAGGTAAAAGGGAAAAGACAACTGAATAATCCCATCTGTTTTCTCCAGAACCAGAAACCATCCTCGAATAATTCCTTCGAGTTCGTATCTAACCATACGATGGCTTTGTCCAATGGAAGTGGACGTTCGCAGTAATACGGGGTGTCTTGGAGAAAAGGGTAAAAGTAGGAGTGGCAATGAGGTCTGCAACTCTGACAATCCAAAAGCCAGTGTTAAGAAGGTTCGGTCAACTTGGTCACTGAGTCATATTCTTAGGGTCGGGTCAATGGTCGCTGCCAGAGAGAGAGAGAAAAGAAAACACTCAGCGTGCACTCTATCCTAGATCAGAATGGTTATCAATTTATCTAATCTGGAAACCTCCCACTGTATCTCAAATTCTCCTCCAAACCTGAAAGAAGAATTAGTCGGGGTCACCCGAGGAGTAAACCAACTCATCAGTGGGAATCGGGATCCAACTATCATCGCATGATAACGTGACGGAATCCGCTCACGGTATCACACTCCAGAAGGTATGCGCATATCTGGCAAGTTTCAGTTCTTTTGAAACTCCCGATGTGATTTCTACCCCATGCTCTTATGACCTTGGCGTGAGGTCAAAATATCATAAGTCACATGTCAAGTTCTACCCATCATTGTCCAGGTTAATTTGAACCCACCCGTACATACTCTTGACGTAGGCCAAAATAGTAGTACGACTGTCCCAAACCAACGCATCTATCTATGCAACAGATAAATACCCGGCAACTACCAAACACTATGCCTTGGCGTGAGGTCAAAATACATAGCTTGAATACTGCCGAATATTTAACTGAAATGATGGAGGGCTACGAATGGTTTCTGGCGAAAACCTTTAACGTAATGAACTTGATATCGTTGAAGGAACGGATAGCTTTTTAGAAAATATAGTGACGAAAACCTTTACTAAAGAGGTCACTCCCGGTGAAGGGATCTCGGCTCTTTCCCCGTAGAATGGGGTGCTGGATATTCATAACCGAATATCACTGTGCAAAGAAAAAGTAATCGGCTATAATGAAGTTAAAGCCCTGACGCAAACTTCTGTCCAAGGGGTCACTCCCGGTGAAGGGATCTCGGCCCTTGCCTCGTCGACTGAGGAGCAGGATATTCCAAATGAATACCACGATGCAAAACAAAAGTGAACGTCCTTGCAATAACAGCTTTTTGAAAAGTGTTCCAACAACATCAGAATAGGTTTGTTTAACTTGCATTGATCCGAATCAATGCAGTCCCATCAATTGATCACACCACAAAGAACGAAAATATACTGACGTACGTATATGCCATCCGCATTCGCCACTGGGTCCCGTCATCACCCGTTAGGTTAGCTAACTAACGGCAGAGCGGGGACTGGACTAGCGCGGATGAAAAACATATACAACATCTACTAATATATATACCGATATATTATATTTCGCTCAAGGCGTGAATAAAATGCAACATCACAGAAATGTACAGCATCACAGAACAATACAGATATCTGGGATCCCCGGGTTTCACAGAGCCACTACTGAAACCCGACGTTCCCCTGGTCGTGTGGATAGCCTGTGCAATGAAATCCTAGACCCCTACGGGCGCGGCAAGTCACCCGCCAAAACCTGAAGCGAGGCAGCCCCCTTCAGCGCCGTGAATGGACCACCCAGCACTTCACGGAATCCGGTAACTTGGGCATCCCTCCTGGGTCAACCTGTACCCCCTACGAGTGCGGCGAATAGCCCGCCAATTCCAGACTGAAGCCCCCTCCGTCCCAATTCCATGAGATGCGGGCTTGTTGCCCTCCAGAACCCGGCTATCCGTGCACCCCACCGCGGGGTAAACCTAGTACAGAAAGTAAAAAATACATACAACGGGTACATCGACCACAACCTGGCCGTGCCCCAAAATAATAATACAAACAGGCAGTGACGGCAGTCCACATGTCAGACGCTCGCCCCGCAATATCAAATGTACATAATACAACAACACTGTACTAGCATTGCATCCAGGCTATCCCCCACGACCGATCCGCAACATCACAGCAAATACATAGAACATCAACGTGAAAGTCACGTTCGCAAATCCGTATAACCGTGCTATAGCAGTTAGACAGGATTTACCGATCGAGTGACATTCACGGTCGCAGATATAATGTAAATACTGTGAAATAATGTGTTTAAAATATCCGATCGATCAAAAATTAACAAGTGGGCCCCCAAGCAACACTGTAGCACTCACAGAAATTCTGGGCCCAATTTTAATATTCCAAAACCCCTATTTTTAGCCCGCAAGCCCACTGCAAAAAAACGATCACATGATCCCTCATTACTGCGGCGGATCCGCGGCCCAAGAAAGGTCAATGGCCGCGGATCCGCGGTCTTACTGAGGGATTGTGTTGTCGAATTTTTCCAGTGTTCTTAGAACTCCCTGTACATCATTCTGAGACAACCTGAAAAATTTTTCGAGACCAAAAAATTTCAACAGAAACTGATGCTAACAAAAAATGCAAGTTTTGGAATTTTGGTCGATCGGAAATGTAAAACACATCAAACAAAGCTAGACGAAGTTAATGGCGAGGCTCTGATACCACTGTAAGTGCACGGCGGCGCCCCGGCTGTCAAACCGACGGCCAAATGCGGAAGCGGTGATAAACTTTAATTTTGCGAACTTTGCAAACCGGCACCACCGCGCACTAAACCCCGGATCGGGCCATTAAACTAGATCTAGCAAACAACAAGACGGGTTAGAGATATACCGAGTGATCCGAGTCCTCCGGTCTTCTCGTCATCGTCCCGATCTCTCGCGGAAACTCCGGTCGTCGCCTCCATGCCGGAAGGGCACCACATCGCCTGTTTCTTTTACGGGCTCCCGCCTCTATACCGAGGCAACTCGGGCATGAAGCTGGCAAGTCGACATGCCCAAGATGTGCTGTAGGAAGTGTAGTGCTTTGTCTCTTTGGGGTTTTAGTTGCCATGGAGGATGAAGGAGGAGGTTAGGAAAATTGGTGCTTTCAATTTTCTAGCAAGAGGAATATGAGAATAAGAATGATGCCACCACAACCAAAATGAAACCCTCTCATATTTTTCTCCCTCTCATCTCAATGTGGCCGGCCCAATTCTTGTGAGAAATGGTGGAGAGATCAAATACATATACATAACAAGAAGGGAGGTGAGTGTAGGAGATGAGAAGAGGTGACCCCATCAAAAAAGGAAAGTTTCAAATCAAACCCTTAATCAACCCATACCCTTTCTTATCTCATTAATGCACCATCATGGATGAAAGATATCATAATCAATACAATAGCAAGAAACCCCCTCCATAAATGTTATTTGCACAATTGCAAATAACCCCCTCCATCGGAAAAGTCCGGCCGGGAATGAACAAAGGAAAACCGGCCGGAACGGAATGCAAACTGGCAACTCCATAAAACTGGTCCCGTAATAAATTACAGGAAAACCCCGATACTGTGCATACACACCCGCATCTGTATTCCGTCCGGATACAAATGCAAAGAGACAAAATCTACACTGTACTATACTAGGATCCGGCTTAAACAAAAGCCGGCTAGTAATATCCGTCCGATCCTGATCCGTGCAATACCGCACGTATCTGATCGAACCCTGCCATATATCTATACGGCCTCTAGTACAAACCGTCCGATCCTGATCCGTGCAACACCGCACGTATCTGATCGGACCCTGCCATATCTCCATACGGCCTCTACAGCGTTTCGCCCGAAAGCTTGAGTAACTGAAGGTGTGGTGGACTCTAAAGACTCGTCAATACTATGGCTGTGGATTTAACCACTAGCACGTCAGAGGTATAAGCCAATACGTAACGGGCCACCAGCTATTGACTAAAAGGGACGTCGATGAGCGAACTCATCCTGACACCCTACTGAGCCTGTCAGTGACAATATCCGTACAGTCCGGTCCGTTCATCTATGAGCATCGCATGTCGGGCCTAGGGGGTGGTAAAAGTCAGACCCCCAAAAGCGGTACAAGTCGTGTCGGAGTGTAGCCCAGAACACCCTGAGATACTACTGGAATACCTACCAGTAAATCTCCTGCCTTGGCCAAGGACTTCGTGTAATGGCTCTCCTAGACACAGCGCGACCTCACCCCCAATACCGGGAGAGACGAACCCCTGAAGATCCGCTCACTGCCTCCATGTGGCTCGGGACTGTACCCAACTAAAACCTGTTTGCACGACTCCTTTGAGCCGTGGTAGGGTAGTAATCAAAGCACAGTGGGAACACACACGAGACAAATGACGATCCCCAGGTCGATGAACTAACCTGTACACATGTCACCTGGGAACTGCTATCTGACGTCAGGTATAAGACCAACTAGCATGTTCCCGGCGAGTCCTGTCCGGTGTACTCATAACCCAATGAGCACCTGTATACATCTTAGGTGATCCAACTGACACCAGTGGCCTGTGAGACCGGCCACCGCCCCTCGTCGGGGTCTCGACTGTATACACTAGTCTACTCTGGAGTATCGATGCCCTGTCTCGAAACTCCCACGACTAGGGACCATTTAAGGATGTGCTTATAGACTCCAGCTCTCACTTATATGATCGCCCTCATACTGCTGGCAGTCAAGCAAGAATCCTAGGGGCTCTATCAACATGCAATAGCGACCTGTCAGGTCACCTAAAGCAGTACACGATGATAAAGGTAAACCAGATAGCATACTATCATCTCGAGTAAGACTGTCGTACCGGGATAGGTCCTCCCTCAATCATTGCAATCACGTGCCTGTGATCCAATAATTGACTCTGAGGGCACTATCTCCAACATTTGGTATATTATTTTTGGGCCCAGATTTTCTTTAAGTGCTACAGTAGTTCTTGGGGCCCACTTCGGGAAATTTAGTCGATCGAAAATTTTAAATATGTTAGTTCACAGCATTTACATTATATCTGCGACCGTGAATGTCACTTGATCGGTAAATCCTGTCTAACCGCTATAGCCCTTTTAGACGGATTTGCGAACGTGACATTCACGTTGATGTTCTGTGTTATGTTGTGATATTGCGGATTTGTCGTGGTGGATAGCCTAGATGCAATGTTAGTACAGTTTCGTTTTATATGTACATTTGATATTGCGGGGCGAGCGTCCGACATGTGGACTGTCGTTACTGCCTGTTTGTATATTATTCTTTTGGGGCACGACCGGGCTGAGGTCGATGTACCCATTGTATGTATATTTTACTTTCTGTACTAGGATTGCCCGGCAGAGGGGTGCATGGATAGCCGGGTTCTAGAGGGCAACGGGCCCGCATCTCATGGTTTTGAGACGGAGGGGGCTTTACTTTAGAATTGGCGGGCTATTCTCCGCACTCGTAGGGGGTACAGGTTGACCCAGGAGGGGTGCCCAAGTTACCGGATTCCGTGAAGTGCTGGGTGGTCCATTCACGTTGTTTAAGGGGCCGCCTCGCTTCAGGTTTTGGCGGGTAACTTGCCGCGCCGGGTAGGGGTCTAGGATTTCATTGCACAGGCTATCCACACGACCAGGGGAACGTCGGGTTTCAGTAGCGGCTCTATGAAACCCGAGGATCCCAGATATCTGTATTGTTCTGTGATGCTTATTACATTTCTGTGATGTTGCATTTTATCACGCCTTGAGCGAATATTATATATTGATATATAGACTAGTAGATGTTGTATATATGTTTTGCATCCGCGCTAGTCCAGTCCCCGCTCTGTCGTTAGTTAAGTAACCTAACGGGTGATGACGGGACCCAGCGGCGAATGCGGATGGCATATACGTACATCATTATTTTCGTTCTTTATTGGTGTGATCAATTGATGGGACTGCGTTGATTCGGATCAATGCAAGCTAAACAAACCTATTCTGATGTTGTTGGAACATTTTTCAAAAAGCTGTTATTGCAAGGGCGTTCTCTTTTGTTTTGCACAGTGGTATTCGGTTATGAATATCCAGCACCTCAGTCGACGAGGCAAGGGCCGAGATCCCTTCACCGGGAGTGACCCCTTGGACAGAAGTTTGCGTCAGGGAAATAACTTCACTATAATCGATTACTTTTGCTTTGCATCGTGGTATTCAGTTGGAATATCCTGCACCTCATTCTACGGGGAAAGAGCCGAGATCCCTTCACCGGGAGTGACCTCTTTAGCAAAGGTTTTCGTCACTATATTTTTATAAAAAGCTATCCAGTTCCTTCAACGATATCAAGTTCATTACATTAAAGGTTTTTCGCCAAAAACCATTCATAGCCCTCCGTCATTTCAGATGGGTAGCACGTAGTATTCATGCTATGTTTGTTGGCCTTAGTCAAGGCATAGTGTATGGTAGCTGCTTGTTACCTTTCTGCTGAATAGATAGATGCGTTGGTTTGGGACAGTCGTATAGCCTTGTTGGCCCTAGTCAAGGGCTTGTACGGGTGGGTTCAAATTAACCTGGACAATGACGGGTAGAACTTGACATGTGACTTATGATTTGTTGGCCTTAGTCAAGGTCATAAGAGCATGGGGCAAAAATCACATCCGGAGTTTCTAAAGAAACTGAAACTTGCCAGATATGCGCATACCTTCTGGAGTGTGATAACGTGAGCGGATTCCGTCACGTTATCATGCGATGATAGTTGGATCCCGATTCCCACTGATGAGTTGGTTTACTCCTCAGGTGATCCCGACTAATTCTTCTTTCAGGTTTGGGGAAGAATTTGACGTTACAGTGGGAGGTTTCTTGATTAGATAAAGTGATAACCATTCTGATCTAGGTTAGAGTGCACGCTGAGTGTTTCTTTTCTCTCTCTCTTTGGCAGCGACCATGACCCGACCCTTGACTATGACTCAGTGACCAAAATTAACCGAACCTTCTTAAACACTGGCTTTTGGATTGTCAGAGTTGCAAACCTCATTGCCACTCCTACTTTTACCCTTTTCTCCAGGACACCCCGTATTACTACGAACGTCCACTTCCATTGGACAAAACCATCGTATGGTTATATACGAACTCGAAGGAATTTATTCGAGGATGGTTTCCGGTTCTGGAGGAAACGAATAGGACCATTCAGTTGTCTTTTCCTTTTACCTTCTCTCAGGTTGCGAGTGCTCCTTGGATTAGGACGGTACACCTATTATGCAAATTGGATAGTATTCTTCCAAACCTTAGGCTGGTGCCGACCGGTTGGGAATGAAGAAAACCAATTAGCATAACGATGGTGTGCAGAAGGTATTAGTTAAGACAAATAAAGGGATTAGTAAGAGGGCAAAGTAAACTGCGACTGCTATTCACGACCAAACCAAGTATTTCATTACCACTCCCACTTCACCTTTGTATTTCTCCAGGACACTCCATATCACTACGAAAATCCACAGTTATTTGGATACTCCATCGTATGGTTATATACGAAATCGAAAGGAACTTGTTCCAGTTCGGGGATGGATTCTGGTTCAGGAGAAATAGGAATAAGGTTTATTCGGTAGTCTTTTATCTTCACCTTCTCTCGCATTGCGAGTGCTCCTAGGATTAGGACAGTACACCCATTATGCTTATTGGATAGTCTTCTTCCAAACTATAGGCTGGTGCCGAACGGTAGGGAAGGAAGAAAACCATTTGGCCTAAAGGGGTGTGTAGAAGGTAATGACTAAAGACATATAAAGGGATTTGGAGAGATGGCAAAGAATTATACGGTTACAGTTATGAATCTGGATAATGGAAGAGGCATTACTAGGAATACCGGGATACCCCATCGAAACATTTCAAAGTTTCAGTTTCATTGTGTACTGTTAAAAGAAAACTGATTTCCCAATCAGATCTTGCTCCAGGGTATGTATTTACCAGGTATGATTCTCACATCTGTATGGTTTTACAGATGATGAGTGGGAGTAAGTTATTGGGAATTAGGTGATTATCCTCATTATATCAGAATTCGTTGTAATTGGTGATATTTGAGGAAATTACCTGGGCAGTTTGCCGGACGACAAATATTTGGTTTTGAATATCCGTTATTATGCACCAATTTCAAATTGATATATCTGTACGTCTATTTTTATAGAGTGAGATACACCTTTTTGAAATTATGTCCATGACATTTACCTATATCAGTGGATGGTTAGGTAAGGAGCATTAAACAGCGGTGTAATTCTTCTTAACCATAAGTACAGTTTTCAACCTACGACGCACAGGGAATGAGTTATTATACTCATGGGACTTATACAGAGTATTGTATGTTGTCCAGTGTCCATTAGGACAGAGGGGTTGGTCCTCGTACTATATTCTGTTTACTTATGACTTCTCTAGTTCTTAGACAGGTGTTTCGTAGAAACACAGGGTCTATGTTTTGAGAAGTTATGGGTATAAGAGTAAAGTAGAGAACCAGGTGTGGCAAGTATTGGGATTCTTCAAGGTGATCGAAGATGTAGATACTTGTGTATGGTATTCAGTTGATAGTAATGATTAAGAGAACTTGCTTCTCTTTCAGGTTACTCATAATTGGAAGTACTCCTAAGTTGAGTAATGCTGATCAGCCTCTTTCCATTTAGTTAACATGCACTGGAGACAGCTGCATGATTTGAATCTGGTTCCAATTAAATCAGTGCCTCTGTTTCTGTATTGGATATAGAACAGTTCATATCTTGACATTGTTAAGGTATGGGGAGTTGTCCAGCTTATGCTTAAAACCAGACACTGGACAACTCAAGGCACGTTTCTGTAATGGCTGTTTGTGGGTTAACCCGGGCTATGATGAGGGTTGATTTTCTACCATCTGGAAGATCAATAGTGATATTGTTCTTGACTCGCCACAGTTTTAATAAAAATGGATTTTTTCAGAAAACAGTAGTGGGAGTATGGTAGAACTGGAAGTGATTCCGGAACCGCAAACGATTACTGAAGATTTGATAAGAACCTAAAGATTCAATCTAGTTTGACATTCCATTGGCCACTCCACAGATATGGTGGGTAACCTCAGGCACTCAAGAGGTACTTCGGTATGCTCAAAAACGGTGACAGGGAGGTTCTTGTTTACCCAGACTTGACACTAGTGTTGTTCCAGACTATGAGACCCGACAGGATGATGAGTATAGCGTCGTTCTGAACTGGCTTCAGAAGTGTACGTGTATATGACTCTGCCAGAGGGTTGTCGTAGTCAGTGGGAGCAGCGGAAGCATGGTGGACAAATGGCTTATGTCTATTTATAGACTAAAGCAGATATAGCGGAGATAAATCATCTATTTCTGATGTGGCAGTCATAGGTTTGACTTCATCAGAATAGGGGATGGATCTGTTAAGAAGGTAGTAGGGTGTGATGTCCTGGTATTTGGATGACATACACAGAGTAGGAAGTGATATTCCTATACTACGATCGGTTATACTTTGGTTGTCACACAGTGGTTTCTCCACATGGGACTTGGATATAATATCAAGACATTCTGGTTACTGGATCTATGGTTTTAGATATAGATTTGGGTAGTTTCCCAATCTGGGTATTTAGACAGCATTCTAAAGGTGTTTTAGAATGGACGACTCCTGGCACGGTAGTATACCAGCAGGTGATGGAGTCACCCTCTCTAAAGGAGTCTTACAGACTAAAGGGGAGAGGGATGTACATGATTGGTAGATCACTTGCTTAGGCAATTGAGTTAATCATGAGATGTCAAGTACTACACCAGATGTTTTTGCACTAGATGCAATAGGTTGATATTGATCCAATCCTGGAGAAACATTCAGAAGCAGTTTTAGAACATAAGTGCATGTTCTAGGGATATGATAACGACAGCCTCGTTCGGGAGTCGGTTATCATTCCAGGCTTCCAAGGTGACCTGTCTGACAGAATGGCTGTCAGAGTTATTATAGTTTTCCCTCTGACGAGGGGAAGTAGTTTGGACAGGAGGTCTAAGCGGATACTAAGGGAGGCATGGCGCAGGATACTGATTAAGTTCAGTTGACGATACAGTCTAAGAAGTTTGGATTTGGAGTTCATTTATGAGCTAGGTCCCATCAGATATCCAGACATACTCTAAGACAGGTATTGCTCATTTCAGGAGATGGGTTTCTCCGCGAACTTGAGATAAAGAGAGACATAGAAAGAAACATCACAGCGGATCCACTCACTGAGGCTATTCCTCGAACGCAATGGTTTCGCAAACGAGCTTTGTGAGACTGACTAGTAGAGGAGTTGGGTATTCGGTATCACACGGGCTGTGAGTATGCGACATCGCAATAATTAGCCTTGAGTGCAAGTGGGAGATTGTTGGAGATAGTGCCCTCAGAGTCAATTATTGGATCATAGGCATGTGATTGTAATGATTGAGGGAGGACCTATACCGGTAGGACATTCTTACCCAAGATGATAGTATGCTATCTGGTTTATCTTTATCATCGTGTACTGCTTTAGGTGACCTTATACGTCACTATTGCACGTTGATAAAGCCCCTAAGATTCTTGCTTGACTGCCAGCAGTATGAGGGCGATCATATACGTAGGAGCTGGGGTCTAGAAGCAAATCCTTAAATGGTCCCTAGTCGTGGGAGTTTCGAGACAGGGCATCGATACTCCAGAGTAGACTAGTGTATACAGTCGAGACCCCGACGAGGGGCGGTGGCCGGTTTCACAAGCCACTGGTGTCAGTTGGTTCACCTAAGATGTATACAGGTGCTCATTGGGTTATGAGTACACCGGACAGGACTCGCCGGGAACCTGCTAGTTGGTATTATACCTGACGTCAGATAGCAGTTCCCTGGTGACATGTGTACAGGTTAGTTCATCGACCTGAGATCATCATTTGTCTCGTGTGAGTTCCTACTGTGCTTTGATTACTACCCTACCACGCTCAAAGGAGACGTGCAAACAGGTTTTAGTTGGGTACAGTCCCGAGCCACATGGAGGCAGTGAGCGGATCTGCAGGGGTTCGTCTCTCCCGGTATTGGGGTTGAGGTCGCGCTGTGTCTAAGAGAGCGAGTACATGAAAGTCCTTGGCCAAGGCAGGAGATTTACTGGTAGGTATTCCAGTAGTATCTCAGGGTGTTCTGGGCTACACTCCGACACGACTTGTACCGCTATTGGGGGTCTGACTTTTACCAACCCCCTAGGCCCGCCATGCGATGCTCATAGATGAACGGACCGGACTGTACGGATATTGTCACTGACAGGCTCAGTAGGGTGTCTGGATGAGTTCGCTCATCGACGTCCCTTTTGGTCAATACCTGGTAGCGCGTTACGTATAGGCTAATACCTCTGACGTGCTAGTGGTTAAATCCACAACCAAAGTGTTGACGAGTCTTTAGAGTCCCCCACAGACTAGTTTCTCAAGTTTCGGGGGAAACGCTGTAGAGGCCATATGGAGATATGGCAGGGTTCGATCATGTACGTGCGGTATTGCACGGATCATGATCGGACGGATAATATTTGCGGGCTTTGGTTTAAGCCGGATCCTAGTATTGTACAGTGTAGATTTTGTCTCATTGCATTTGTATTCGGTCGGAATACAAATGCGGGTATGTATATACAGTCGTGGGGTTTTCCTGTAATTTATTATGGGATCATTTTTTTGAAGTTGCCAGTTTGTATTCCATTCCGGCCAGTTTTCCTTTGTTCCTTCACGGCCGGATTTTTCCGATGGGAAGGGCTAATTTGCAATTGTACAAATTAGTATTGTGGAGGGGGTTTCTTGCATTAAAGGGATTATGATGGTTTAAGCTTCTTTGCTTTTCTTGTGATCATTTCATTTGCATTTAATGTGAAGAGATTGATTTGTTTATGAGGTGAGGCTTGATTTGGCTTATGCTCACCCATTTCCACCATCTTGTGCTCACCTCCCTTTGATGCATTTTTCTCCTCCTCATTTTTAGTGGCCGGCCACATCTTGGAAGGGTTTTTTTTTTCTTGTATGAGAAAAAGATCATTCATCTCTCATTCTTCTTGCTACAAAATAATAGTTCACTCCAAAGTTCATTTTCTCTTCTCCATCATCAAAGAGGCAACTTCACAACCCCAATTGAGACAATGGATTCTACACTCATCTACAGCATTTCTTGGGCACGTCGGCTCGCCAACTTCATGCCCGAGTTGCCTCGGTCCAGAGGTGGGTGCCCGTAAAAGAACCCGGTGATGTGGTGCCCGTTCCGACGAGGAGCTGAAGACCGGAGATTCCGCGAGGAGATCGGAGTGGAGGCCGAAGACCGAAGGACACGGATCGCTCGGTATAGATTTCTACCCTTTCTAGTATTTGCTAGCATTAGGTTAATGGCCCGATCCGGGTTTTATTGTGCGCGGTGGTGCCGGTTTACTAGCTTCGTAAAATTTTCGTTTCCGCATTCCGGCGTCGGATTGACGGCCGGGGCGCCGCCGTGCACTTACAGTGGCGTGTATGGAGAAGTAAGCTGAGAGAAAATTCCCTTCTCTTTTAAGTAGTCCAGGAACTCGGCACTTAAGTATTCACCACCTCGATCAGATCTTAGTGTCTTGATACTTTTGTCTATTTTTTTTCCCACTTCATTCTTGTATTCCCGGAATCTCTCAAAGGCCTCGGATTTATACTTCATTAAGAAAACATGTCCATACCAAGAGAAATCATCTGTAAAAGTAATGAAGTAGGAATAACCACCTCTTGCATGTGTAGACATTGGACCACACACGTCACTGTGTACGAGCCCCAAGAGCTCGCTCGCTCTTACTTCGTGTCCAGTAAACGGAGTCTTTGTCATCTTTCCCATGAGACAAGATTCACAAGTCGCATAAAATTGATATTCGAACGGATTCAAATATCCTTCTCTATGTAACTTAGTCAACCGTGTTTCATTGATGTAACCTAGTCTACAATGCCATAAGAAAGCCTGATTTATTTCTGGAGACTTTCTTTTAAGTGTGTTCTGGACATTGAAAACCCGAGCTTGATTTAATACGTATATACCGTTATCTAATGTACCGGACCTAATCAGAACTTGATTTAAGTGGATGTTTACTACATCGCTTACGAATGTAAAATCATATCCCTCTCTAGAAAGTGAGGATACTGATATGATATTACAAATCAAACTAGGTACATACAAACAGTTACGTAGAATCAATATTTGCCCACTTGTCAGTCCTAGGCAATATTCCCCCACGGATTCAGCGTCCATGCTCATTCCGTTTGCAACTCTGAGAGACATATCACTTACCCTGATAACTCTATGGTTTCTCAAAGCATATAACGAATTATAGATATGAGATCCTGATCCAGTATCTAGTACCTAGGAAGTAGAGTTAATTGACAAATAGTTCTCAATTACAAACACACCCGAGGCCGAAGCCACAACATGCTTCCAATCCTGGCTACTGGCTTCTAAAGCCCTGCAATCCTTCTGCCAATGCCCATTCCCATAACAATAGGAACATCCCTCCTTCTCTACACCAAGTCCCGAAACTTTTGCTCTTCCCTTTCCTTCTACTTCATTGACACCGTATATCGGCTTTGTGGGGGTCTTCTTCTTTTCGCCTTTTGCTTTCGCCTTGGATGCAGAAGAAGAAGCTCCCCCATTAAGCAGAGCGGGTGTCTCCCTGGTTTCCTTCAAGGTTTAAGTAGAGGGTAGGGACTGTGGAAATAAGTCAGCATATGACCTGTTTCCCAATGTGGTCTCCAGGTCCGTGAGCTCATTAATATAGCTAGTCATCATAAGGATGCCGTCCCCTACAGAAGACCCAACAGCCAACCTCGCTTGAAGCAATTCGTTCGAGGTCTCATATCTTGCGATACAAGATTGCTTTCCATATAAATCTTTGTTATGGAAGAAGATGGAAACTGAGTCCATCTTCTCGTGCTGCTTCTGGTATACACCATCTACTGAAGCCAACACGAGGCACTTGGCATTCGCACTGTCATTTTCTTTTGTCTGGCGGATATTTATATCTGTGATGGTGGAAACAGGACCTGGGACGGCGGGGACTTGAGTAGTAATAGGGTGGTCCATCTTGTCATGGGAAATGGACATCTGGATAGACCTTTGCCAGTTATAAAAGTCAGATTCAGTCAACTTGTTATCTATATGTAACCTAGTCATGGTCACAGGGTCGCTGCAGTTAAGAGAGAGAGAGAAGAAAACACTTTAGCATGATGCTCTTACAAGTTTAGATTGGTTTTAAGTTTATCTAAACAGGATGGCTCCCACTGTTTCTCGAATCCTTCCTCAAACCATAAAATAAGAATTAGTGAGGACTGATCTCACCGAACAATACTTGCTTAACCGTTCAGCCAGGCTAGTGTTGGTACTTCGAGGGAGGTTTTACAATGCTTTCGCGAAGTTCCTTAATTAAAGAACCTATTTTCCTTGGAGGCGTAGCCCCGCTAACACTGTTCTAGACACCTACTTGGTTTATAGCATTGATCGTTAAGTGACGAATCTCCCGATAAGTAGCATATACTCACAGTAGGATCGGGATCCAAATATCATCGTGTGATAATGCTGAAGGAATCATACCAACATTATCAAACTCCAAATGGTATGCAACACTAGTAAGTTTCATTTTCTTTAGAAACTCCCGATGTGGATTTTTTCCCCATACTCTTATGATCTTGACTAAGGGCCAACAAATCATAAGTCACATGTCAAGTTCTACCCGTCATTATCCAGGTTGATTTGAACCCACCCGTATATACTCTTAACTAAGGGCAAACAAAGTAATACGACTGTCCTAAACCAACACATCTATCTATGCTATATGTGAACACCCCAGCAGCTACCAATCACTATGTCTTGACTAAGGGCCAAACAAACATAGCTTGAATACTACTGACCATTCATATGAAATGACGGAGGGCTACGACTGGTTTTGGCGAAACCGTGAACGTAGTGAACTTGATATAACCGAAGGAACCTGATAGCTTTTTAAAAGGAGTGGTTAAAGCTCCGCAATTAAAAATTCTGCTCTTTTAAAATAACCGAGTGGTTTCTTTTAAATTTGTTCCAACGATTCAGCTTTGATTTGTTTTCTTTGTATTAATATAATTCGTCCCATCATTTATCCTATCATTGAAGAAAACAATGAAAATACAACGTCCGCTTATGCCATCCGCATTCGCCACTGGGTCCCGTCATTCACCCGTTAGGTTACTTAACTAACGACAGAGCGGGGATTGGGCTAGCGCGGATGCAAAACATAAGCAACGCCTACTAGATATCATATATAGATATTGTACATTCGTCAGACGCAATAATAGGCATTCCAGATTGTTAGTTATATATATGCCCTAGAGGCCATTGTTGTACTTATGATGTATATTATAGTGGATGCTTGGATATATAGAGAGAGGACTTTCTTGCTCGACATGAAAGTATGCTATTTGGTTTCACTTTATCTTAACATGTTGACGTGTATTGGTTTACTGTCTTGCTCTCACATGTTGATAAAGCCCTTAGGATATGTACTCGACTACTAGGACTATGATGCAGATCATACTGGTGGGGCCAGGGTAGTCAAAGAGTACATCCTATAACTGTTCCTAGTCGAGGATGTATCGAGACAGGGCATCGATACACCAGAGTAGACTAGCGTATACGCATCTTGACCCATATGATGGGCGATGGATGATCCCATATCCATCGGTGTTTGACATCAAAGATGGTGTACGGGTGCTCAGTGGAGATTGGGTACACTGAACGGACTCGCCAAGAACTCCTAGATGGTATTATACCTACCGTCAGATAGCAGTTCTCCGGTGACACTGGTGCAGGTTAGTCTGTAGACCCGAGATCGTCATAGAATCAAGTGTGGATCCCACTGTGCTTTGATTTCCACCTTACCACATCCAAGAGAGCATGCAAAACGGTTGCTTTTGGGTACAGTCCCGAATCACATGGAGGCAATGAGCGATAGTAGGGGTTTCGTCTCTCCCGGTATAGGGAGTTGATGTTGTGCAGTGTTCGATTGGCTATAACTGGAAGTCCCTGGCCATGACAGATATGGAGTGCTACTGGTAAGAGTTATCAGTAGTTTCTCGATCTGTTATGAGCCTCACATTGACACGACTTATCGGTTACTGGGGTCTGACGTTTACCACCCCTAGACTTGATATGCGACATATAAGACGAAGAGACCAGACTGTACGGTAGTGTTACTGATTGGATTCACAGGAGAATGTACAGGCTTGCTTGTTGATTTTCTGATTGCTCAATACCTGGGTGGCTGTTAATTTTATCTGACCGCTTGCAACTTGTGGGTGTTTGCTATGATCATCACCTACTACCGGCGTATTGACGATTCTTTAGAGTCCTACACAGAGGTTTCCTGGCTCAGGAAAAACGGAGTAGGAGCACATATGTGATATATGCGGGACCGAGAATAATACGATATGAGATACCGTATTCTATTCTCGCAATATGAGATATCGGCCGGGTATATGTGATATAGTCGGGTCATCGGATCAAGTGTTGATTCGATGAAATGGTACATGTTATATTAGTCGGTTATATGTAATATAGCTGGGTTATCAGATCAAGTGTTGATTCGATAATTTAATGTATAATTATATATGTGATATATTACGTTACATTAACTAATATAAGCTCGCTTTATTGATTCTTTTTCTCACTCGGATAATACATTGATGTATATGTGATATATGTTAATTGTATTACTTTCTTTTGTTACATTATATATTATATATGTGATATATGTAAGTCGACGTTAGACACCCTACATGATGCAGGGAGGCGGAATAGGTAAAACAATCATTTTGTTTAAACTAGCATCGACTAACTTTACGGATCTTTGCTAAACCCTAACTAACAACTATATAGAAGTGATTAGCTACCATGATAGATGATTATACCTAATGAATCAAGTCCTTCTTGTTCTCGTTGATCACCTCCTCGTCGGCCTCCTCGATGTGGTAGAAGATCCACCCGAGAGTTGCTTCTCCAAGCTTTAACCTCTCACTTGAGATAACTAGGTGACTATGAGTGTTAATCAAAGCAACCAAGAGGATATAGAAGAGAATTAGGGATCTATTAGTCTTGCTAACCCTAGGATCTCAACACATGAGAGGATTAGGGTTGGTTCTTGAAGAGAGAGAGCTTGAGGAGAGAGAAGGTGTGAGTGAGAATGATAATGAATTATGTCTCATTTTAGAATATATGAAGCATGATAATTATTAAATGAATAACATAATAATAATATCAACCATACTTCATTAACTCTCTTTGGGTGAATCATCTCATGAGTCATTAAGCAATAAATGCTTCATTAACTCATTTGGATGAATCACACCATGAGTCACTAATCCGTTTAATGCAAATTCCACCTAAGCCTCCAACTCGTCAATCTTCTAGAAGCTTCTCGACTAATTACGAGAACGCCCCTCCCATCCGTGAAAACACGGAAATACTGAGACTGTATAAATTCAATAATCCAATATTAGAATCTGGCTTAAACCAAAGCCTGCTAGTATAAATTGTTCGAACATCGTACGTGCGTAAAAACACGTATATGTCCGAACCCTGTCGTAAAACCATACGACCTCTATATCGTTTCGCCTGAAATAGGGAAACTCTCTGTGTGGGACTCTAAAGACTCGACACTACGCTGGCAGTGGGTTTAACCACAGGTCGCAAGCGGTACTAGCTGTACGTAACGGTCCCCAGGTAGATGTCGATAAGAAAGCCGATGAGGAAACCCATCCGAACTCCTACTGAGCCTAATGTGACAATCTCCGTACAGTCCGGTCTGTTCGTCTAGGACTATTGCATATTGGGCCTAGAGGGAGGCAAGCATCAGTCCCCTAAAAGCGGTATAAGTCGTGTCGGAGTGAAGCCCATTACACCTTGAGAAGCTACTGGAAATCCTACCTGGCCTAGGACTTTGCGTAATGGCTCTCCAAACACAGCACGATATCAACTCCCAATACCGAGAGAGATGAATCCTTTCTAACCGCCACTGCCTCCAAGTTCTTCGGGACTGCACCCAACTGCTACCTGTTTGCACGACTCCTTTGAGCCATGGTAGGGTAGCAATCTAAGAACAGTGGGAACACACTCGAGATGGAGCAACAGTGTCAAGTCTGCGGACTATGCTGTACTCATGTCACCTGGGAACTGTTAACTGACGACGGGTATAATACCAACCAACAGTTCCCTGCGAATCCTGCCCGGTGTACCCGTAACCCAACGAGCACCTGTATACTATCTCCAGTACAACGTACTGATGGTTGTGGGACAGACCATCTCCCCAACTGGGATGAGAAGCATACACACTAGTCTACTCCGGAGTATCGATGCCCTGTCTCGATAATCCTACGACTAGGGACCTGAAAAAGGATGTGCTTGTAGACTACCCAGTCCCCGCTAGTGTGACTGCCATCACAACGCTGGTAGTCAAGCAAGATCCTAAGGGCTCTATCAATATGTATTCTCGATATGCTAACATATACACATATTAAGATAGATATAAACCAAGTAGCGTACTACCATATTTAGCAAGACTGTTAATATAACTGTGAATATCCCAAGCTTCCATTAAGTTATATACAAGCTAGTATGATACAATAATGGCCCCTGGGGCATATACACTAACAATCTCCCACTTGCACTAGGGCCATGTACTGGCGTATCGAAGACTTATCATCTCGAATAGCCTCTTAAACTGAGTCTGGGGTAAGGTCTTTGTGAATGGATCTGCAGTGTTTTCCTCTGTAGCAACTCTCCGGACCTCGATCTCCCGGCGATCTATGATCTCCCTGATCAGGTGATACCGCCTTAAGATGTGTCTGGACTTCTGATGGGACCTGGGTTCCTTCGCTAAAGCTATAGCGCCGTTGTTGTCGTAATACAGCGGTATTGGATCAACAATGGTAGGAACCACCTGATGTTCTGTTAGGAACTTCTTCATCCAGACTGCTTCTTTTGCGGCATCGCAAGCAGCGATATACTCCGCTTCCATCGTCGAGTCAGTAACGGTGTCCTGCTTGAAACTCTTCCAGCACACCGCCCCTCCATTGAGGGTAAAGACATAACCTAACATGGACTTGGAATCATCCTTGTCACTCTGGAAGCTGGAATCAGCAAAAGCCTCGATCTTGAGGTCTTTTCCGCCGTAAACCAAGAACATATCCTTAGTCCTTCTCACGTACTTTAGAATGTTCTTTACTGCTATCCAGTGCTTCTCCCCTGGGTCTGACTGATACTGGCTTACCACGCTTAGTGCGTAAGCTACATCTGGTCTGGTGCACAACATCGCATACATTATAGAGCCTACCGTAGAAGCGTAGGGTATAATAGACATGCGATCCCTTTCCAAATCAGTCTTGGGAGACATCTCTTTGAAGAGGGTGATTCCGTGATAATCCGGTAAACTACCGCGCTTAGAATCTTCCATACTGAATCTTTTCAGTATAGTGTTGATATACCTGGACTGCGAAAGTCCCAACATCCTTTTGGATCTATCACGATAGATCCGGATCCCCAGAATGTAAGAGGCATCACCCAGGTCTTTCATGGAGAACCTGTGTGACAAGAATCCTTTGACAGATTGTAGCATAGGAATGTCATTTCCTATCAAGAGAATGCCATCCACGTACAAGACGAGGAATACGATAGTTCGTGCTACAACTTTACTATATATACATGGATCATCTGGATTTTTGATAAAGTCATATTCTTTGACCGTTTCATCAAAACAGATGTTCCAACTCCGCGATTCCTGCTTTAGTCCATAAATGGACTTAAGCAACTTGCATACTTTCCCGCTGCTCCCACTCTGATTGAAACCTTCTGGCTGAACCATATAGACGCACTCTTCTAAATTACCATTTATAAAATACGTCTTTATGTCCATTTGCCAGATCTCAAAATCATGGAAGGCGGCAATGGCAAGAAGGATCCGAATGGATTTGAGCATAACCACTGGAAAAAAAGTTTCGTCATAGTCCAAACCAGGTCTTTGATGAAAACCCTTTGCAACAAATCTAGCCTTATAGGTTTCCACCTGTCCATCTACACCAATCTTTTTCTTGAAGATCCACTTGCATCCTATGGGTTTTACCCCATCTGGAGCAAAATCCAAAGTCCATACTTTGTTGGTGTACATGGACTCCATCTCGGTCCGCATTGGATCCAGCCATCTTACTGAGTCGCCGCTCTGGATGGCCTACTGGAAGCTAGTAGATTCATCATTATCAATGACGCAATCCTCTTTATCCCCGTTTATGAGAAAACCATAGTATCTCTCAGGCGGATGAGATGGCCTACTACTCCTGCGGAGGGGTGCGGGAATGTCCTGTTCTTCTGGAACTACTGGTTCTACAAAACTTTCAGCACCAGTTTGTAGTTCTGGAATTTCTTCCAGTCCTATTGTGCTCCCACTTGTTTCCTTTTCTAAAAACCGCTGTTCTATAAAATGGGCATTACGAGAAACAAAAACCTTTTGTTCCTCTGCGTAATAGAAAAAATACCCCTTGGAGTTCTTTGGATATCCCACAAACTTACACTGTACCGATCGTGCCTCGAGTTTGTCCGCATGCGGCTTTTTAACAAAAGCTGGACATCCCCATATCTTTAAATACTGAAGATAGGGTTTCTTCCTACTCCACATCTGATATGGTGTGGTAGACACAGTTTTGGTAGGAACCCTGTTCAAAAGATATGCAGCTGATTCTAGTGCATAACCCCAGAAAGATCGCGATAACTCAGCATTACTCATCATGGAACGTACCATATCTAATAGGATTCTATTCCATCTTTCCGATACACCGTTATGCTGTGGAGTGTATGGAGGAGTAAGCTGAGAGAGAATTCCTTTCTCTTTTAGGTAACCTAGGAACTCGGCACTTAAGTATCACCACCTCGATCAGATCTCAGTGTCTTGATACTTTTGCCAGTTTGGTTTTCTACTTCATTCTTATATTCTTGGAATTTCTCAAAGGCCTCGGATTTATGTTTCATTAAGAAAATTTATCCGTACCTAGAGTAATCATCCGTAAAAGTAATGAAATATGAAAAACCGCCTCTTGCATGTGTAGACATTGGACCACATACATCGCTGTGTATGAGTCCTAAGAGCTCGCTCGCTCTTACTTCATGGCCAGTGAATGGAGTCTTTGTCATCTTTCCTTTGAGACATGATTGACAAGTGGCATAAGATTGATATTCGAACGGATCCAAATATCCTGCTCTATGTAACTTAGTTAACCTTGTCTCATTGATGTGACCTAGTCTACAATGCCATAAGAAAGGCTGATTTATATCTGGAGACTTTCCTTTTAGTGTGTTCTGGACATTGAAAATCTGTAATTGGTTTAAGACATATATACCGTTATCTAGTGTACCAGACCCAATCAAACCATGATTAAGGTGGATGTTAACAACATCGCTTACAAACGTGAAATCATAACCTTCTTTTGATAACAACGATACTGATATGATATTACACGTTAAACCGGGTACACAAACAGTTTTGCAAAACTAAAATATGTCCACTCGTCAATCCAAGGTGATAATCCCCTATGGACACAGCACCCATGCTAGCTCCGTTAGCAACCTGGAGGGTCATATCACCAACCTTCAGCACTCTACGATTTCTCAGTGCCTGCAATGAATTGCATATATGAGATTCTGATATGGTATCCAATACCCAGGAAGTAGAGTTGATTGACAGACAATTTTCAATTAAAAATACACCTGAAGCCGAACCCACAGCTTGCTTCGGGTCCTGGTTCTTGGCAATCCAAGCTTTGTAATCTTTCTTCCAATGGCCTTTCCTACGACAGTGGAAGCACTTGTCTTTTGCCACTACTGGCACCGTAACCTTTGCCTTTCCCTTGGCTTCCACCTTACCAACACCACCTCTCGGTTTGGTAGCGGCCTTCTTCTTCCTTCCTTTGGCCCTTGCCTTGGACCTGGAAGAGGAAGCACCACGAACAAGCATAGTGGGTGTTTCCCTTGCTTTCTGCAAGGTGCCCTCTGCACTCCTCAACATGTTAAGGAGTTCTGGAAGTTCAAATTCTTTTCTTTGAATGTTGAAATTCAGAATAAACTGGGCGTAAGTGGAAGGAAGGGACGGAAGAACCAAGTCTGTATATAGCTCGTTCTCTAAAGTTGTCCCTAGGGCCGCAAGCTCTTCTATATAGCCAATCATCTTAAGGACATGTTCTCCTACAGATGATCCGACGGCCAGCCTCGACTGAAACAAGTTCTTCAAGGTCTCGTATCTAGCTATACGAGATTGCTCTCCATACAAATCCTTGGTGTGGAGAAATATGGATTCTAGATCCATATTCTCGTGCCTCCTCTGATGTTCATTGTTCATAGAGGCAAGCACGATGCATTTGGCCTTCGCGCAGTCAATCTCCCAGGTCTTGCGGATTTCCTTATCCGCGACACTGGATTCTGGACCAGGGACAGCAGGTGCTTTAGTGGTAAGGACATACCCCAATTTGTCATAAGTAATTGCCATCTTAACATTCCAGAACCAATCTTTATAGTTTTGCCCTGTCAAAATATTTTTATCTAATAGTAACCTAAGGCCTGTCATGTTTTGGGTCGCTGCAATGAGAGAGAGAGGGAACACTTTAGCATGATGCTCTTGCAAGTTTAGAGTGATTTTTAGTTTATCTAAACAGGATGGCTCCCACTGTTTCTCGAATCTCTCCTCAAACCAAAAAGGAAGAACAAGTCAGGACTATTCTTACCTGTCACGACCCGAATATTTCGACTCGTGACCGGCACTTAACCACGCTACGTCTACAGGTGTCACGCGACTAACTAAGCCGAACCCAGAAATCAAAACCATTTAAAAGTAGCGAGTGTTGAAAACATTTATTTAAGACATTTAGAAAACCTTAAATAGTTCAATAAGTTCTTTTAAAGTTACGTCATCATTTAAATAATTTTGGCAACATTTCCTTTGTAAAAGTAACCCCGAGACCGGGTATAAAACATGATATGAGTGAAAATGAGATATAATGAAACAAAACATTCCCAAACGGGAGCAATCACACCCAACGGCGGAAACCATCATCACAAGAGTAATATACGACGCCGTAGCGAAGAATGAGCAATAGTAAACATCACAGAATAAAAACTGCATGTAAAAACAGTCGGCTCCCACGAGCTCGACACCAGAATACCAAAAATATACATCATCGTCCTCACACTGTCACTAAGTCCAGTATATATATAGTAGATGGAGAATACTAGATACAAAAGGGGTACAATAAAATTAATCAGATACCACAACCCACCTAAAAGAGAAACAGTTCTCGCACCAACTGTAGTTGTATCTGTAACCAAAACATGCAAAAGGCAGCCTGCCGCGACTACTCTGAAGGGCAACCTGCAAATACTGTGGCACAACGGGGGTGAGTTGCCAACTCGTGAATAGAGATAACAAATAAAGGTAATCACGAGCATGCACGTACTGCGCTACTCTATCATATGCCAGCAAGTAAGATCTATATGCGACAAGCAGTAGGTGCAATAATCATGCAAATGCTCTGTCTGGTAAAACGACTACAGGATGAAATGCATGATAAACAATGCTGAGCATGGGATAAACAACATCTACATGGAAATATCAACATGGAAAAATAACTGGTGTCCCAAACTGCACCCAAATCCCAAATAAACTAAGGCGCCGGCACTCTCCTCGGCCCTCAAATCCTATAAATCTCTGAGAATCACGAGTGCCCAACATCGGCACTCAAAATATCATAAAATACTCGTGTCCAGCATGACACACAAATCCCCATATATCGGGCTCCGTCAGTCCGGATCAGCCCACGGGCTCCATCTGCGGTATCGGCCCTCGGCCCCGGCAGTACGGATCATCCCGCATCCATCTCTCGACTCTGGTCAGTATCCTACGGATAACCGCCAGGTCCAACCAATCACCGGTAGGTACTCGCCACCCTGCCAGGCTCATCGTCTACTCCACGAAAAACATTTCTCGCCCCGGGGAACCATACAGGGTCCACCACGAACCCGCAAACGGATCATCCAACTCCTCGAATCGGGTTTCAAGCACACGTCTCAGCACCGAGAAAACGTGTGGTGGACGCACCAAAATATCATATCACGAGGAACCGGGTTTTCAAATAGTGCATCTTTTCTTTAATTAATTCCACGGTCCTCAAAACCAGAAATCACTTGGAAATCCAATACCAATGAATAAATCAAATGCGATGTGCTATGTACATCAAGTCATAATGTAGGTACAAGGGAGAACCGCTTTTTAAAATAGTTTCAGTTTTCAAAGACATCTTGCGGCTCCCAATTTCTATGAAAATCATAACGAATCCTATATGAAATGAACTACAGCAATAAAATCATGACAATTCTACAGTGAGTGTGTCATGGCAATTACCAACGGTGTGTGTGTAACATGTAGATTAGTGCTCGTGCAACATGAACCGTTAGTAATAGTGCGGAGTTCTATCAATTCTAAGTTTACACACATATAGCAGGGAATGCAGTATGCAACAATAGTATACATGACAGTCAATGTAGGTAAATGCAATATATAACTATAAGGTCCTATCAGCCCTGACGCATAACGCCATGCGGGCGATATCCCCGTAGATGTTAAATCTACTCACCGAAGTCTCGCGCTAAGTGTAGCCGACGACTTGCTTCCGTTTCTTCGCAGCGTCCGTCTCACTCGCCTGCGAACCTAGAATCACACAATATATCACACATAAGCTCAAATCCACAAAATCGTGACATTAAGGTCAAACTAGAAACCCGTGTCGCAAATCAAACGCGCGTGTGTGCGATACGCAAAAACGTATGATTACGCACCTGAAACTACCCCGACGCGTCGCGATACGCAGAAACCCCAAACCACATGCGTATCACGCGTGTCGCGAAGGTTTAAAATACGAGAAATAGGGTAATTAGCTCCAGATTTCCCTACAGCAAGAATCACACAAAATTATACATGCCACGAGTCTAAGGGTTGCAGCAGACACCACTAGAGACAAACCCCAACCCAAACCCTCCCCATCCGGCCGCAATTTGCAGCCAGATCCAATTTTTCGGCGGCCTGAACAAGTCATATTGGGGTCGGGTTCTACCTGGGGGATCAGCACCTAACCACTATACTGCAGTCATCTCAAAATTATTCTGAACCCGCTGGGTTGATAGCAGTTAACAGAAGGTCAAAATTTGCTTAAAAACGAAGAATTTGCATCAAATAAGGATCTGGTGGTATTTTAGTGCAATTGGGGGCTAAGCTGGGTTAATATGGCCCTAACAACACTCCATCAACTTACTAAAACCAAATCATACATCACTTGGTCATGGTTCCCACTAATCACCACATATCGCACTAAAACGCACCAAAAACACTAATCGAAGCTAAGCTACACTAAATAAGCAAACTAGGGAGTAAGTTCAGGAAGTATACCCCACACTCGACCCTAGGGAGCTGGAGGAAGAAGAAGAAGAAGTGGAGGGATGGAGCTGCAGCTGGAGTTGTGTTGTTGCTACTGCCCACTGCTGCTGTTGCTGCTCACTGTTGCTGCTGTTGCTGCTGTGCTTGCTTCAGCTGCTGCTGAGCTTTCATCTGCTGCTGCTGCTGTGGAGAGGTAAGTGTGTGAGTGTGAGAGTGAGGTTGATAGAAATGAACACAAGAATGAGAGGGAATCATAACTCCAAATGTCAACCCCTCCACTCTCTCTCTTCATTAAATGCAAGCATGGCTTTTGCCATGATGCATTCTTTCTCTCTCATTCTCACCAAGTCAACACTCAAAAGGGAAATTCAAATTAAATCAACGATCAAATAACTAATTAAACTTAATTAAAACCCAAAAGACTTAATCCCCATGATTAAACCCACCATGGTTGCTAATCATGGTATTACCTCATTTTAAAACCCTAGTTTACTTGCACATGTGTGTGCAAGCCTAGGAAAATTCTAGAAAAATATTTATTAAATTGGGAAAAATATTTGAAACTCAATTTGGTAAACTTTTTATTAAAAACCCTTTATTTAAATATAAATAGCCACTAAACACATTCTAAGGTGTTACAATCTCTCCCCCTTAAAGAAATTCGTCCCCGAATTTCAAAATCTAACTACACGTACCTTCGAAAAGACGGGGGTACTTCTTCCTCATCTCGCTTTCGGTCTCCCAAGTGACCTCCTCGCTGCTCTGACCATGCCAAAGTACCTTGACTGATGGAATGTCTTTCGATCTCAATTTCTTCACTTGTCGATCCAAGATCATCAACGGCTGCTCTGCATAGGAAAGGTCGCGCTCAAGCTGGATCGTCGGGTGCTGAATCGCATGCGAAGGATCATGAAGATATCTACGGAGCATCGAAACATGAAATACGGGGTGCACATCTGGAAAACTGGGCGGAAGGGCTAACCGGTATGCAACTGCACCAACACGCTCGAGGATCTCGAAGGGGCCCACATATCTGGAACTGAGCTTCCCCATCTTCCCAAACCTCATCACACCTTTCATTGGGGAGACCCTCAAGAAAACATGATCACCAACAGAAAACTCAAGTCTGTGCCGCCGACGGTCCGCATAAGATCTCTGCCTACTCTGGGTTGCTCTCATCCTATCGTGAATCAACTGGATCTTCGCGGTCGTCTCCTCAACAATCTGTGGCCCTAAGATACTGCTCTTACTGAGCTCTGTCCAACAGCCGGGCGATCTACATCTCCTCCCATAAAGAGCCTCAAATGGTGCCATCTGAATGGTCTCCTGGTAGCTGTTATTTTAGGAGAACTCTACTAAGGGTAAGTGATGATCCCAGCTACCTCCGAAATCTATTACACACGCTCTGAGCATGTCCTCGAGAGTCTGAATAGTTCGCTCTGACTGTCCGTCGGTCTGCGGATGAAATGCTGTGCTGAAACTCAAGCGAGTGCCCAAAGCCTCCTGAAGCCTCTGCCATAGTCGACTGGTAAACTGGGTGCCTCTGTCGGACACGATACACGTCGGAACTCCGTGCAGTCGTACAATCTCGTCGATGTAAATCTGGGTATACTGAGCAAATCCGAAAGTCGTCTTCACTGGTAGGAAGTGAGCCTCTTTCGTAAAAAGATCCACGATCACCTAAATGGAGTCATACCCTCGCCTAGTCCTGGGTAGACCCACAACAAAATCCATCGAAATCTTCTTCCATTTCCACTCCGGAATGGGTAACGGCTGCAGCTCTCCCGCGGGCCTCTGGTGCTCAGCCTTGACCTGCTGACAAGTCAGGCATCTCGACACAAAATCTGTGATGTCTCTCTTCATTCCGTCCCACCAGTAAACACCTCTTATGTCATGGTACTCTTAGTTATATGTATGCCCTAGAGGCCATTACTATACATAGGATGTATATTGTAGTGGATGCTTGGACATATATAGGGATGACTTTCTTGCTCGACATGATAGTATGCTATCTGGTTGCTCTTTACCTTAACGTGCACACTGATTGTCTCTCTGTTACATGTTGGTAAAGCCCTTAGGATGTGTACTTGACTACCAGGACTATGATGCAGATCATACTAGTGGGGACATGGTAGTCCATAAGTACATCCTTCAAGGTCCCTAGTCGTGGGTGTATCGAGACGGGGCATCGATATACCAGAGTAGACTAGCGTATACCTTCTCGACCCATACAGATGGGCAATGGATGATCCCATATCCATTGATATTTGACATCAGAGATGATATATGGGTGCTCAGTGGAGACTGGGTACACTGGACGGACTCGCCGAGAACTCCCAGATGGTATTATACCTCACGTCAGATGGCAGTTCTCTGGTGACACTGGTACATGTTAGTCTGTAGACCCGAGATCGTCATAGAGTCTTGTGTGATTCCCACTGTGCTTTGATTTCCACCTTACCACGTCCAAGAGGGCGTGCAAAACGGTGGTTTTTGGGTACAGTCCCGAATCACATGGAGGCAATGAGCGATAGGAGGGGATTCGTCTCTCCCGGTATAGGGAGTTGATGTTGCGCTGTGTTCGATTGGCTAGAACCAGAAATCCCTGGCCAGGGTTGCTGAGATTTACTAGTAAGTGTTTCCAGTAGTTTCTCGAACTGTTATAGACCTCATATCGACACGACTTATCGAGCTATTGGGGTCTGACGTTTACCACCCCTAGGCGAGATATGCGACATATCAGACGACGAGACCGGACTGTACGGTAAGTGTTGCTGGTTGGATTCACAGGAGTTTGAGCGGGCTTGCTCGTAGATCTTCTGATCGCTCAATACCCGTGTGGCCGTTACGTTTAGTAGACCGCTTGTGGCTTGTGGGTGTTTGATATGATCATCACCTGCTGCCGGCGTATTGACGAGTCTTAAGAGTCCTACACAGAGGTTTCCTGGCTCAAGAGAAACGAAATAGGAGCGCATATGAGATATGTGCGGGACCGAGAATAATACCAGTATGTGATAGTGCATTCTATTCTTGTGATTTGTATCAATGGACGGTTATATAAGATATAGCCGGGTTACCGAATCAAGTGTTGATTCGGTACATTGATACACTTGATATTAGTCGGTTATATGCAGTATGACCGGATCATTAAATCAAGTGTTGATTTAATGATTTAATGTATAATTATATATTTGATATATTACTTTACATTAACTAGTATTGGTTCACTTAAGATGATTTTCTCACTTGATGTGCACATTGTATATGTGATATATTTTTGTGCACTTGATTGTATCATGTTTGATGATACATGCAAACTTGGGTGTATGTTTGATTTAAACCATGTTTAGGTTAATGGTTAGGGTTTTGTTATCTTTTCTTGATTATTTATTTTATTTATTTATTTTAGGGCAAGAAACAAAATGGTAGGCTTCTTTTGTTTTTACCTTGAAGCTTCATGAAGCTTTGACCACTTTGTTTCTTTCCTTAACCTAACCATTCACCTAAACCCTAGTTTAGTCTCTACACTTGTTAAACTAACCCAAGATTGCATTATGATAAGATCAATTGATTTATTATTATTAATCAATTGATTTTATCATTCTTATGATATTCTTTCTTCTTCTTCTTCTTCAAGAAGAAAGAACCTTGCTACCAACAATGGAGCCATGAGAAAAAGAGTGAGAAATCCAAATCCAAAGTGAACCCACTTCCTATTTGTTCATCCTCTACTACTTGCCATGTAGTAGAGTGTGTTATCTTCACAAGTTTCATGACCTAGTGAAGGTGGAGCTTGAGTTTGAGTTGCCTCGATGTTGATCTTCTTCGGCATCGAAGACAACGACCTAGCCCACCCATTTCTCCGATGAAATCGACGTTAGATTCCGGGATCCGATGATCGCAGCGAAGGGACATCGTCACGAAACTAAGAAAGTGGAGGACCAGATCTACAAAGGTTGTAGTCCCTTTCACTTTAGAGTAAAGTTGTTTGCTCGCATTTGTTTTCTCCTAATCTCTAGTTAACGATCTATATTAGGGTTTCTCGGCACCTAAATTTTTGAATTTGGCATGGTTGATGCCTTGTGGAACCTCTTGAGTGTGCCTAAGAACCCTACAGTGGTATCAGAGCCTAGCTAGAGCTTTAGGTGATGCGTAGACGATGTTAGAAACCCGATCGAATCCGAAACCCTAATCCAAAACCCTTCTCTGTACATTTTTTCAAAACTGGGATTTTTGTGAATTAAAAATATGCAGAAAAATCAGCAGAGAATTTTAAGAAATACTATGCAGCACGTGCTCCTGAATCCACTAAAGCGCCGCGGAAGCGCGGCATGAGCATGGCTCGTGCGGCGGTTCCGCGGCCAGATAGTCACATCAGCTTTTGGAAATTGCACAGTAATTCCTATCTTTTAGTGCTGTATTTTCTGGGAATTTTTAACTTCTACTCAAGAGTTGAGTTTTCTGGGTTGTATTAGGAGTTCGTAGATTCGATCGGATTGTCTAATTTTGTCTATGTGTTTTTCCGGGTAATTTTAGAATATGTTAAAAAGTTCGACCGGATATAAATACCCACTTTTTCCCCTACTGGGAAATTTCCAATTGTTGGATTTTTCCGTAGTTTAATGACGTTCTAAGTAGTGCAAGTAACGCGATGGTCCCTCTAGAAGACAACAAATCTTAACTCGATTATGTGACCGTCTTGAACTGCCCGTTGAACCTTAGGGTTTGGGGCAGTACGGCATGCCACATGTGAGGCGTTGGCTTGACCCTTCTACGGCTGGACCGTTGGTACTGTGGCATGAAGTAGATGTTTTTAAACTTATTTCATGTGTTGAGCTTTTCAGGAAAACTTGGGTGTTTGATTGTTCGATCGGAAAGTTTAACATTTTCTATTTATCTGGAATTTGATACAATAATTGGAATCAACAACATTTGGATGTTATAAACATAGCACTTTAGTCTCACTTGATCGGTTGCCACAGAATTTTGATGCGATCAAAAGTCCGTCGCAATCTCGTAGCGTACGCGGATACTCGCCGGTAAAAGTTAATAGAAGGCCATGCCCCATAGCCCCGACCAAGTGTCTGTAGGAGAACCTCGTCGCCGAAAGCATCCGTTCGGGTGCTCGCGGCAGCGGTGTTCCGCCTTGGTGCACTTCGTCGACGGCATCGGGGGTGCGGCTGCCTACTAAAGTTTGCGACGAGCATTTGATCAAAATGTCGGGAATCTTGCTGAATTGCCCGACTTGATATTGAAAAGTGTTTTCGATAATAAGACTAAAATGCGGGGTTTATAATTGTTAGGCATGTGATGTCTAAGGAATTCAGATGGTTAGGCATGCGATGTCTAAGGAGGTTGCGGATTCCAACTGTTGTAGTTTTACACTTTCTTTTATGTGACCGTGAGTGTAATATGTGATATCGCCGGTTTCGTTGCTATATGTCAACGACAATTGGGATACGCATGTTTACTTACGTTGATGACATGTGATGTTATGTGTTGCTGGATATGTTATATTGGATCTTCGTGTTTGAATAGCCGAGGTTTTTTTATGTGAGATGAGTGTTTTTCATTTTCATTTAAGTAAAAACTTGTATGTAATATTCTTTTATTAGGGCACTTCCAGGTTGCGGAACATGTCACCCTTTGTATATTATTTACTTTTCCGCACTAGGATAGACCCAAGGAAGAGGGCACAAGTAACCGGGTTCTGGAGTCCAGTAGGAGACCAACTCGAGGAGTAGAGTCCGGGTCTCCTAACTCTAGAATTGGTAGGGTTGCTTGCCGCTCTCGTAGGGGTCTAGGGGTGTGGGTTTGGCTATTCATCGCGACCGTGGAATCCGTGTTTTATACTGGCTCGTATTGAAAATACGGACGTCCTAGTATATCCAATATTTCATATGATATTTTCTACTGCGTTATCTGTGATGTGATCATGTGATATGTGCAGATAGATATTATATATAGTATATATGATATATTATATAGACGTTGCTTATGTTTTACACTCGCGCTAGCCCTGCCTCGCTCTGTCGTTAGTTACCTAACCTAACGGTGCAGATGGGACATCGAGGCGAATGCGGATGGCATAAGCGTACGTTATATTTATCCGTGATGTTTAGGTGACTTAAATGATAGGACTTCATTAATATGATTAATGAAAGAAAAGAAACCTAAGATGTTGTGGAATAGAATTTTCAAAAAAAACAGGTAGCTACAGTTCTTGCTTTTCATCGTGGTGTTCCTTGCAGAACATCCTGCACCTTATTCGATAAGGAAAGGGCCGAGATCCCTTCACCGGGAGTGACCCCTTTAGCAATAACTGGCAGATGCTACAACCCTCGGTTTGTCTTTTGATTTCTTCTATAGTTTTTGTTTTGCACAGTGATATATATGATATATCCAGCACCTCATTCGACGAGGAAAGGGCCGACGATCCCTTCACCGGGAGTGACCCCTTTAGCAAAACTAGAAAAGCCTCAAAAACACTCCATTTCAAAATCATTTGATTCTACAACGATATCAAGTTCATTACGCAATAGGTTTTCAGAAAAACCTGTCGTAGCCCTCCGTCATTTCAGATAAGTAGTAGTTAGTATTCGTGCTGCGTTTGTTGGCCTTTGTCAAGGCGTAGTGTGCGGTAGCTGACTGGTGCTTATCTGCTTATGCATATGATGCAGATTGGGTTAGGGTAGTCGTGCGACCTTGTTGGCCTTTGTTAAGGGTCGTGCGGGTGGGTTTAAATCAATCAGGAAATGACGGGTTGAACTTGACTAGCATCCTATGGTTTGTTGGCCTTTGTCAAGGTCATAGGAGGTTAGGGGCAAAATTATCGGGAATTTCAAGTGTTGAAATTTGCAATGAGATTGCATACCTTCTATGAGATAGTTGGATCCCGATACCCGCTGCGAGTAAGAGTTACTCCTGGGAGAGTTTTACACATTACAATTAGCCGATCAATTAGGTGTCTAGAAAGGTGTCAACGGGGTTACGCCTCTGGGAAAACGAGGTTTACTGTAATTAGGTCCGTGCGAAAGCACGGGGAACCTCCCTCAAAGTACCGACATTGGCCTGGCTGAAAGATTGGCGAACTTGTAGCGTGTAATTAATCCCGGCTAGTCTTTCCTTTTAGGGTTTGAAGGAAGATTTGATAAAAACAGTGGGAGCCATCCTGATTAGATAAAATAATAACCAATCTGATCTTGCAAGAGCATACGCTGAGTGTTTTCTTCTCTCTCTCTCCAGGTAGCGACCATATCACGCCTTAATCAAGATAATAATACGGATGTATTGATCGAACCCGCTTGTTATACTGTGCTTGGGGAACGTTGGTCCCGCTCCAACTTATAATTGTTATAAGACAGAGCAGGAAATAGGGGAATACCAGAATTCCCGTGCCGCCCAAACGAAGAAAGTGCATATGATGCATCTCCTTCGGGTGTGTTCATTACAAAGAACTGTTTCTCTGTATCCTCTACGTCCTGGGTATTTGATACCGGATCAGGATCCCAGATATGTAATCTGTTACATAGGGCTACAGAAAGGTAGAGAACTGAGAACGGGTGATAAGTTTCATAAGACAGAAAACGGTGCAAGTGTTGCAGCCAAGTCTGTTGGTCACTGTCACCCTGTATTCCAAATACATTGATTCTGAACAAATGTTATTAGATACCGAACCTGATATACAAAATCATATCAGTCTCTTTATTAGTAAAGAAATGATAAAATTTTGTATTGTTGGATAATGTTTGAACATTTCCTATATCAAAAGTTGATCGGTTCAGGCACGTTATCTAAAAGCATTGATGTTCTAAATCAAACTACAGTTCTTAGTATACGGAACACACACAAGAGGAAGAGTTCAGATATGAATGAATCCTTCTTGAGGTATTGTAGACTAGGTCATATCAATGCGACCCGACTGGCTGAAGTTACATTTAGATGCATATTTAAATCAGTTTGAATTTACATCTTATGAAACTTGCGAGTCATGTTACAAAGATATAATGACCTCAGCTCTGTTTATTGGAAACAGAGGAAGAGTTAGTAAACTCTTGGGACTGATACATGATGATGTATGTAAGGTCCCCTGTCTACACAT
Organism: Agapanthus africanus; assembly: GCA_030015575.1. Classification (NCBI taxonomy): domain Eukaryota; kingdom Viridiplantae; phylum Streptophyta; class Magnoliopsida; order Asparagales; family Amaryllidaceae; genus Agapanthus; species Agapanthus africanus. The sequence continues at coordinate 215,730,944 of JASDDO010000029.1, forward strand.
CCCAGGACCGGTTCTTTGTACTTCATTACATTCTCTGATAATCTCTCAAGATTCAGACATATGTTCCTGTTGAAACACAAGTCCGAAACTTTTGAGATATTCACAGAATATAAGTTAGAAGTAGAGAACCAAAATAAGTGTATAAGTATTATGTCCTTTGATGTGATCAGGGAGGAGAATACTTAAGCACGGAAATCCTGGACTATTCTAAAGGAGAATGAGATTCTCTCTCAGCATTACTCCTCCGAATACACCATAGCACGATGGTATATCGGGGCGGAGCAATAGCACCCTATATGATATGGTGTGCTCTATGATGAGTACTACTGAGTTTCCTGTTTCCTTTTAGGAGTTATGCACTTAAGAAGCTGCATGCCTATTGAATAGGGCTTCAATCAAATCAGATGCCTATCACTTCATATGTGATATGGAAAGCGAAGAGCCCATATCTTAAGTTTGTTAAGATTTGGGGTTGTCCGGCCTATGTCTAAAAAGCAAAATCCGGACAAGCTCGAGGCAAGGTCTGTTATGTAGAACTAGAAATGTTCCAGCTATACAAACTGCAGCTGATGATTTGGTAGAACCAAAGGATTCAGTAGATACCAACGAACCTCAGCCTCTCCGCCGTTCTAGTAGGGTTCCTCACCCACCTGAGAGATACTTCTGTTTCTCTATGACAGTGGGAGCGAGGAATGCATCATGAGATGATGACCCAACTAGTTTCGAGCTGGCCATCAGGAGTGGGACTCTGTAAGAATGGCTGGATGCTTAGCGATCTGAGATGGAATCCTTATACACCAACAAAGTATGGACTTTGGTTGCTTTATCTGAAGGGTTAAATCCCCATCAGGAGCAAGTATATCTTGAGAAGATTACTTGGTGTACATGGAAAAGTTGAGACTTTCAAAGCTAGACTTGTTAAAAGTTTACATCATTGACCAGGTATGGATCATGATGAAACTTTTTCTAAGGAGCTATGCTTAAGTCCATCCAGATCCTACTTGCCACGGCTACATACCATGACTACAATATCTGGCGGTTGGGTGTCATGACTGCTTTTCTAAATGATGTTTTAGAAGAGAAAGTCTATAAGTACACAGTCAAAAGGCTTCGTAGACAGTGGGAGCAGCGGAAACGTGTGCAAGATATTTTATGTGATGAAGCAGGCATCGCGGAGTTGGAACATCTGTTTTGATGAGTTAGTCAAACAGTTTGACATCATCAAAATGGTAGATGAACCTTGTATATACAAAAAGGTAGTAGGGAGTATGGTAATGATCCTCGTAGAGTACGTGGATGACATACTCTTGATAGGGAAGGAGTTTCCTATGCTACGCTCGGTCAATCTCCGCTTATCATAAGGATTCTCTATATAGGACCAAAGTGATACCTCCTAAATCCTGAGTTTTCATCTATGAGATAGATGTAATTGGATGTTAGGATCTCACTAGATGTAGTGAGATGGTATCAATCGATCTTGGGGAGAATCACTGGAAGGGTTCCAGGGTGATAAAGACGATTGAATGTCAGTCACAGGCATTGTCTTTATCCTCAGTAAAGGGACGGTATGTTGGAAGAGTTCCAAGCTAGATACCGTGGCATACTAGACGATAAAGGCTGGATATATCGCTACTTAAGATGCTACCAAAAAGGCTGTCTGGGTGTATATCAGTTCATGAGATGAACTTAGTTCCCCCCATTGTGTGACAATGGAGTTGTGGCTTATGCCAAGGAACGTCCGTCCCATCAGTGATCCAGTCATATTCTAAGGCAGTATCACCTGATTATGGAGATGGTTGATCTCCAAGGAGATCAAGGTTAGGAGAGCAGACTCAGAGGACAACACGACGGATCCACTCACAAAGGCCTTTTCCCAGAGAGAGACTTTCATGGGATGGTTGAGTATGAGATACTACAACCACTGCTATCAGATGGCCCTAGTGCAAGTGGGAGATTGTTAGTTATATGTATGCCCTAGAGGCCATTACTATACATAGGATGTATATTGTAGTGGATGCTTGGACATATATAGGGAGGACTTTCTTGCTCGACATGATAGTATGCTATCTGGTTGCTCTTTACCTTAACGTGTACACTGATTGTCTCTCTGTTACATGTTGGCAAAGCCCTTAGGATGTGTACTTGACTACCTGGACTATGATGCAGATCATACTAGTGGGGACATGGTAGTTCATAAGTACATCCTTCAAGGTCCCTAGTCGTGGGTGTATCGAGACGGGGCATCGATATACCAGAGTAGACTAGCGTATACCTTCTCGACCCATACAGATGGGCGATGGATGATCCCGTATCCATTGATGTTTGATATCAGAGATGATATACGGGTTCTCAGTGGAGACTGGGTACACTGGACGGACTCGCCGAGAACTCCCAGATGGTATTATACCTCACGTCAGATGGCAGTTCTCTGGTGACACTGGTACAGGTTAGTCTGTAGACCCGAGATCGTCATAGAGACTTATGTGACTCCCACTGTGCTTTGATTTCCACCTTACCACGTCCAAGAGGGCGTGCAAAACGGTGGTTTTTGGGTACAGTCCCGAATCACATGGAGGCAATGAGCGATAGGAGGGGATTCGTCTCTCCCGGTATAGGGAGTTGATGTTGCGCTGTGTTCGATTGGCTATAACCAGAAATCCCTGGCCAGGGTTGCTGAGATTTACTAGTAAGTGTTTCCAGTAGTTTCTCGAACTGTTATAGACCTCATATCGACACGACTTATCGAGCTATTGGGGTCTGACGTTTACCACCCCTAGGCGAGATATGCGACATATCAGACGACGAGACCGGACTGTACGGTAAGTGTTGCTGGTTGGATTCACAGGAGTGTGAGCGGGCTTACTCGTTGATCTTCTGATCGCTCAATACCCGGGTGGCCGTTACGTTTAGCAGACCGCTTGCGGCTTGTGGGTATTTGATATGATCATCACCTGCTGCCGGCGTATTGACGAGTCTTTAGAATCCTACACAGAGGTTTCCTGGCTCAAGCGAAACGAAATAGAAGAGCATATGAGATATGTGCGGGACCGAGAATAATACCTGTATGTGATACTGCATTCTATTCTCGCGATTTGTATCAATGGACGGTTATATAAGATATAGCCGGGTTACCGAATCAAGTGTTGATTCGATACATTGATACACTTGATATTAGTCGGTTATATGCAGTATGACCGGATCATTAAATCAAGTGTTGATTTAATGATTTAATGTATAATTATATATTTGATATATTACTTTACATTAACTAGTATTGGTTCACTTAAGATGATTTTCTCACTTGATGTGCATATTGTATATGTGATATATTTTTGTGCACTTGATTGTATCATGTTTGATGATACATGCAAACTTGGGTGTATGTTTGATTTAAACCATGTTTAGGTTAATGGTTAGGGTTTTGTTATCTTTTCTTGATTATTTATTTTATTTATTTATTTTAGGGCAAGAAACAAAATGGTAGGCTTCTTTTGTTTTTACCGTGAAGCTTCATGAAGTTTTGACCACTTTGTTTCTTTCCTTAACCTAACCATTCACCTAAACCCTAGTTTAGTCTCTACACTTGTTAAACTAACCCAAGGTTGCATTATGATAAGATCACTTGATTTATTATTATTAATCAATTGATTTTATCATTCTTATGATATTCTTTCTTCTTCTTCTTCTTCTTCAAGAAGAAAGAACCTTGCTACCAACAATGGTGACATGAGAAAAAGAGTGAGAAATCCAAATCCAAAGTGAACCCACTTCCTATTTCTTCATCCTCTACCACTTGCCATGTAGTAGAGTGTGTTATCTTCACAAGTTTCATGACATAGTGAAGGTGGTGCTTAAGTTTGAGTTGCCTCGACGTAGATCATCTTCGGCATCCAAGTCAACGACCTAGCCCGCCCATTTCTCCGATGAAATCGACGTTAGAGTCCGGGATCCGATGATCGCAGCGAAGGGACATCGTCACCGAACTAAGGAAGTGGAGGACCGGATCTACAAAGGTTGTAGTCCCATTCACTTTAGAGTAAAGTTGTTTGCTCGCATTTGTTTTCGCCTAATCTCTAGTTAACGATCTATATTAGGGTTTCTCGGCACCTAAATTTTTGAATTTAGCATGGTTGATGCCTTGTGGAACCTCTTGAGTGTGCCTAGGAACCCTAGAGGTACATCTTGGTGGAACCGGGATGAACACTATATACCGATCGATGTGCCTCCTCAAGAATCTCGCGCCGTAGTCCCTCAGCTTCTGGTACGCACAGTCTAACCCCAAATCGTAGTACCCCCTGATCATCGATGACCAACTCGGAAAATCTTCCCTTTCCAATCTATGCCATTATCTCCGAACATCGGTCATCACTGCGCTGTGCCTCATGTATGCGGTCAAGTAACTGTGGGCGTGCACGAACATGCGCGATCTGTCCTCCAATCGGCGTGAACTCGAACTGTACTCGGCTGTCGCATAATATCTGCCAATCTGCCGACGACTGCCCCTGTACTGCGCTCAAGCAAGATAGACTACCCCCGGGCTTCCTGCTCAAAGCATCCGCCACCACATTCGCCTTGCCCGGGTGATACAAGATCTCACAGTCGTAATCCTTCACTAACTCCATCCATCGGCGCTGTCTAAGGTTCAGGTCTCGCTGCTGAAATATATACTTTAAACTCTTGTGATCAGTGAATATCTGGCACGACTCTCCGTATAGGTAATGTCGCCAGATCTTAAGTGCAAAGACCACTGCAGCCATCTCTAAATCGTGAGTGGGGTAGTTCTGTTCATGTTTCTTCAATTGTCGCGAAGCATACGCGATCACCCTGTCATGCTGCATCAATACACACCCTAGCCCCACTCGAAAAGCATCACAATAGACCATAAATCCGCCTGATCCTGAAAGCAATGATAACACTGGTGCCGTAGTCAGCTGAGTCCGTAGCTGCTGAAAACTGTGCTCGCACTCCTCCGTCCAATCGAAAGGAACTCCCTTCCGGGTCAACCCGGTCAAAGGTGTAGCAATACTGGAGAAGTCCGGCACAAATCGCCTGTAGTAACCGGCCATTCCTAAAAAGCTGCGAATCTCCGTAACTGATGTGGGTCTGGGCCAACGCTGAACGGCCTCGATCTTCCTCGGGTCTACACATATACCGTCTCGTGAAATCACATGCCCCAAGAATTCTATGCTGTCCAGCCAGAAAGCACACTTGGAGAATTTCGCATAAAGCTGGTGCTCCCTCAAAGTCTGCAGTGTAATCCGTAGGTACTGCTCGTGCTCCTCACTACTCCGGGAATACACCAAGATATCATCAATGAATACTATGATGAACAGATCCAAATATGGTCAGAAAATACGGTTCATCAAGTCCATGAATGCTGCTGGCGAGTCCGAACGACATCACCAAAAACTCATAATGGCCGTAGCGCGTACGGAAAGCCGTCCTAGGAATGTCCTCCTATCGAACCCGCAGCTGATGATAGCCTGATCATAAATCGATCCTCGAAAAGTATCCTGCCCCCTGAAGCTGGTCGAACAAATCGTCGATACGTGGCAAGGGATATCTGTTCCGCACTGTCACCCTGTTCAGCTGGCGGTAGTCGATACACAGATGCAAACTGCCGTCCTTCTTCTTGACGAACAGGACTGGAACACCCCAAGGAGAAATACTGAGTCGAATAAGTCCCTTATCCAGCAAATCTTGCAACTGACCCTTCAACCCTCGAAGTTCCGCCGGGGCCATCCGATAAGGAGGTATGGAAATAGGCCCCGTGCCAGGAACCAGATCAATACAGAAAGAAATGTCGCGCTCGGGCGGTAGCCCAGGAAGCTCGTCCAGGAACACATGAGGAAACTCGCTAACAACCGGAACCTGATCCAATGGAACCTCCGTAGAGCTAGCATCGCAAAAATAGGCGAGAAATCCCTGACATCCCTTCCTCAAAAGCTGTCCAGCGCGAAAAGAAGAAATCACACTGTGAGGGGCGGCACCACGGTCCCCCAACACAACAAAAACCGACTCGCCGGGAAAACAAAATCTAACTGTCTTCTCACGGCAGTCCACAGAAGCATAGCACATGGCTAACCAATCCATGCCCAAAAGAACGTCGAATTCCAACATCTCAAGAAGGATCAAGTCGACAGGCAACTCCTTCTCGCCAATACATACGGTACAGGATCGGAACACGTGCCTAGCAACAAACGACTCTCCCACAGGAGTGGTCACAACAAGCGGCTAATCAAGCAAACCGGACTCTTTACCCAAACTTGGCGCGAAGTGTGTGGATACGTACGAGTGCGTGCATCCGGGATCGAACAACACGTGTGCATCAACAGAACATACTGAAAGGATACCTGAAACCACTGCATTGGACGCCTGTGCGTCCTGATGCGTCAAAGCAAAGACCCGCGCCTGTCCACCACCTGCGACTGACTGTCCCCTGCCTCGGTCATCCCGTCCTCTCTGAGCAACTCCTCCACGCCCACGACCTCTCTGAGTATGAGTCTGACGCGGAACAACGGTAGGTACAACAGGAAATGCCCTCTGGGGTGGTGAAGGTGGTAAAGTAACATGCGGTGCTGCCGCCTCCCTCCGGTGTATCTCAGGACAATCTCTAACGAGGTGAAGTAGACTGCCGCATCTAAAGCAACCCCGCGACGACTGTTGACTCTCCCGGGGATACGAACTAAACATCTGGCCTCGCCCCGAATCTCTGCCACTCACCGTACCTGAACGATACCTGTCGCGGCGTCTGAATGACTGTCTCCGTGCGGATATACTAGTACGAACTCTCTTCGGCTCTGGAACTACCGAAGTCTCAGCAAGGTACTCCTCGATTAATAGGGCTGCGTCTACAGCTTCTCCATATGTCTCGTAATGCTGCGCGCTGATCGCAAGGAACAGTGGTGTAAGCAAGCCTCGAACAAATCTCTTGACTCGCAACTCCTCGGTAGCCACTAAATACGGGGCATAAACTGCTAGCTCTGTAAACAGCACGTCATACTCTGCCACTGTCATCTCTGGTGTCTGGCGCAAGGACTCAAATATGCATGCTCGGGCATCCCTAACACTCTGGGGAAGGAAACGGGCTAGAAATACTGTCACAAACTCCGTCCAGGTCATAGGAGGAAGACCTGCCACTCTGCCCTTCTCAACTGAATCACACCACTTCTGCGCAAGACCTTCCAGGCGAAAGCTCGCAAACTCAACCCATCTCGCATCTGCGCATCTGAGGGAACGGCATATCCGGGCCATCCTATCAATGAAAGACTGTGGGTCCTCGGCTGTATCGGTGCCTGTGAAGACCGGAGGCTTCAGCCTCATGAACTCTGATAGCGATACTGTAATCACCTCCGTGGCTGCAGGGGCAACTAGCTGCACGGTCGGTACCATTGCGGTCCCTGTGACGGGTGGAGCTACCTCTGGTCGCTGTGCTCGAAGTGTCTCAACTAGCGATCCTATCATCTGGCGCATCTCCTACATGCTGGATCCCACCGTTTGGCGCATCTCCTGCATAACAGCCCCTAGCGTGGCGATCTGATCTATAATAGGAGGAACAGTCTGCTCGGGTACAACGGGTGCACTGACCGGATCAGTCCTCGTCTCGGACGAGTCAACTCGAATCTCGGCCCTCGCGGCCGCTCTCTGCGCCCTCGTGGTCTTTGGCGGCATAATGGCTGAAAGGAAATTAGGATTCGATAAGAATATGGAAATCGAATCACAGGAATATATATACTCAAGAAGGAATTTAAATCAATAAGTCCTAAGGTCTCCTTGGCGGAGTACCGTGTCGTGAGTATGCCGCGGAACATACACACGCTACGCCACTCTGCTTCAGCTACCTACTCCATCATACCAAGGTCATCCTATACTCCGAAAGGTAAAACCTACGCTCTGATACCAACTTTGTCACGACCCGAATATTTCGACTTGTGACCGGCACTTAACCACGCTACGTCTACAGGCGTCACGTAACTAAGTAAGCCGAACCCAGAAATCAAAACCATTTAAAAGTAGCGAGTGTTGAAACATTTAATTAAGACATTTAGAAAACCTTAAATAGTTCAATAAGTTCTTTTAAAGTTATGTCATCATTTAAATAATTTTGGCAACATTTCCTTTGTAAAAGTAACCCCGAGACCGGGTATAAAACAGGATATGAGTGAAAATGAGATATAATGAAACAAAACATTCCCAAACGGGAGCAATCACGCCCAACGGCGGAAACCATCATCACAAGAGTAATATACGACGCCGTAGCGAAGAATGAGCAATAGTAAACATCACAGAATAAAAACTGCATATAAAAACAGTCGGCTTCTACGAGCTCGACACCAGAATACCAAAAATATACATCATCGTCCTCACACTGTCACTAAGTCCAGTACATATATGGTAGATGGAGAATACTAGATACAAAATGGGTACAATAAAAGTAATCAGATACCACAACCCACCTAAAAGCGAAACAGCTCTCGCACCAACTGTAGTGGTATCTGTAGCCAAAAGATGCAAAAGGCAGCCTGCCGCGACTACTCTGAAGGGCAACCTGCAAATACTGTGGCACAACGGGGGTGAGTTGCCAACTCGTGAATAGAGATAACATATAAAGGTAATCGTGAGCATGCACGTACTGCGCTACTCTATCATATGCCAGCAAGTAAGATCTATATGCGACAAGCAGTAGGTGAAATAATCATGCAAATACTCTGTCTGGTAAAACGACTACAGGATGAAATGCATGATAAACAATGCTGAGCATGGGATAAACAACATCTACATGGAAATATCAACATGGAAAAATAATCGGTGCCCCAAAATGCACCCAAATCCCAAATAAACTCAGGCGCCGGCACTCTCCTCGGCCCTCAAATCCTGTAAATCTCTGAGAATCACGAGTGCCCAACATCGGCACTCAAAATATCATAAAATACTCGTGTCCAGCATCGACACGCAAATCCTCATATATCGGGCTCCGTCAGTCCGGATCAGCCCACGGGCTCCGTCTGCGGTATCGGCCCTCGGCCCCGGCAGTACGGATCATCCCGCATCCATCTCTCGACTCTGGTCAGTATCCTCCGGATAACCGCCAGGTCCAACTAATCACCGGTAGGTACTCGCCACCATGCCAAGCTCATCGTCTACTCCACGAAAAACATTTCTCGCCCCGGGGAACCATACCGGGTCCACCACGAACCCGCAAACGGATCATCCAACTCGTCGAATCGGGTTTCAAGCACACGTCTCAGCACCGAGAAAACGTGTGGTGGACGCACCAAAATATCATATCACGAGGAACCGGGTTTTCAAATAGTGCATCTTTTCTTTAATTAATTCAACGGTCCTCAAAACCAGAAATCACATGGAAATCCAACACCAATGAGTAAATCAAATGCGATGTGCTATGTACATCAAGTCATAATGTAGGTACAAGGGAGAACCGCTTTTTAAAATAGTTTCAGTTTTCAAAGACATCTTGCGGCTCCCAATTTCTATGAAAATCATAACGAATCATATATGAAATGAACTACAGCAATAAAATCATGGCAATTCTACAGTGAGTGTGTCATGGCAATTACCAACGGTGTGTGTGTAACATATAGATTAGTGCTCGTGCAACATGAACCATTAGTAATAGTGCGGTGTTCTATCAATTCTAAGTTTACACACATATAGCAGGGAATGCAGTATGCAACAATGGTATACATGACAGTCAATGTAGGTAAATGCAATATATAACTATAAGGTCCTATCAGCCCTGACGCATAACGCCATGCGGGAGATATCCCCGTAGATGTTAAATCTACTCACCGAAGTCTCGCGCTAAGTGTAGCCGATGACTTGCTTCCCTTTCTTCGCAGCGTCCGTCTCACTCGCCTGCGAACCTAGAATCACACAATATATCACACATAAGCTCAAATCCACAAAATCGTGACATTAAGGTCAAACTAGAAACCCGTGTCGCAAATCAAGCGCGCATGTGCGCGATACGCAAAAACGTGTGATTACGCGCCTGAAACTACCCCGACGCGTCGCGATACGCAGAAACCCCAAACCACATCCGTATCACGCGTGTCGTGAAGGTTTAAAATATGAGAAATAGGGTAATTAGCTCCAGATTTCTCTACAGCAAGAATCACACAAAATTATACATGCCACGAGTCTAAGGGTTGCAGCAGACACCACTAGAGACAAACCCCAACCCAAACCCTCCCCATCTGGCCACAATTTGCGGCCAGATCCAATTTTCCGGCGGCCTGAACAAGTCATATTGGGGTCGGGTTCTACCTGGGGGATCAGCACCTAACCACTATACTGCAGTCATCTCAAAATTATTCTGAACCCACTGGGTCGATAGCAGTTAACAGAAGGTCAAAATTTGCTTAAAAACGAAGAATTTGCATCAAATAGGGATCTTATGGTATTTTAGTGCAATTGGGGGCTAAGCTGGGTTAATATGGCCCTAACAACACTCCATCAACTTACTAAAACCAAATCATACATCACTTGGTCATGGTTCCCACTAATCACCACATATCGCACTAAAACGCACCAAAAACACTAATCGAAGCTAAGCTACACTAAATAAGCAAACTAGGGAGTAAGTTCAGGAAGTATACCCCACACTCGACCCTAGGGAGCTGGAGGAAGAAGAAGAAGTGGAGGGAAGGAGCTGCAGCTGGAGTTGTGTTGCTGCTGCTGCCCACTGCTGCTGTTGCTGCTCACTGTTGCTGCTGTTGCTGCTCACTGTTGTTGCTTCTGGCTACTGCTGTGCTTGCTTCAGCTGCTGCTGAGCTTGCTTCTGCTGCTGCTGCTGTGGAGAGGTAAGTGTGTGAGTGTGAGAGTGAGGTTGAGAGAAATGAACACAAGAATGAAAGGGAATCATAACTCCAAATGTCAACCCCTCCACTTTCTCTCTTCATTAAATGCAAGCATGGCTTTTGCCATGATGCATTCTCTCTCTCTCATTCTCACCAAGTCAACACTCAAAAGGGAAATTCAAATTAAAACAACCATCAAATAACTAATTAAACTTAATTAAAACCCAAAAGACTTAATCCCCATGATTAAACCCACCATGGTTTCTAATCATGGTATTACCTCATTGTAAAACCCTAGTTTACATGCACATGTGTGTGCAAGCCTAGGAAAATTCTAGAAAAATATTTATTAAATTGGGAAAAATATTTGAAACTCAATTTGGTAAACTTTTTATTAAAAACCCTTTATTTAAATATAAATAGCCACTAAACACATCCTAAGGTGTTACATCACCGTACAATTCTTGCTTAACCGTTCAGCCAGGCCGGTGTCGGTACTTCGAGGGAGGTTTTACGATGCTTTCGTGAAGTTCCTTAATTAAATAACATATTTTCTCTGGGGGCGTAGCCCCGCTGACACCTTTCTCGACACCTACTTGGTTTATAGCATTGATCGTTAAGTGACGGATCTCCTGATGAGTAGCGGATACTCACAGTAGGATTGGGATCCAAATATCATCGTGTGATAAAGCTGAAGGAATCCTACCAAAATTATCACACTCCAAATGGTATGCTACTTTTAGCAAATTTCAGTTTCTTTAGAAATTCCCGATATAAATTTCTGCCCCATGCTCTTATGACCTTGGCGTTGGTCAAAATGTCATAAGTCACATATCAAGTTCTACCCATCATTATCTTGTTAATTTGAACCCATCCGTACATACCCCTGACGTTGGCCAAATGATAATATGACTGTCCCAAACTAACTCATCTATCTATGCAACAAATGAATACCCAGCAGCTACCAAACACTATGCTTTGGCGTTGGTCAAAATACATAGCTTGAATACTACTGAATACCCAAATGAAATGACGGAGGGCTACGAATGATTTTGGCGAAACCGTGAACGTAGTGAACTTGATATGATCGAAGGAACCTGATAGCTTTTAAAAGGAGTGGTTAAAGCTCCGCAATTAAAAACATCTTCTGTTTTAAAAATAACCGAGTGGTTTCTTTTAAACTGTTCCAACGATTCAACTTTGGTTTATTTTCTTTGCATTAATATAATGCGTCCCATCAATTAACCTATCATTGCAGAAAACAACGAAAATACAACGTCCTCTTATGCCATCTGCATTTGCCACTGGGCCCCATCATTCACCCGTTAGGTTACTTAACTAACGACGGAGCGGGGGCTGTGCTAGCGCGGGTGTAAAACATAAGTGACGCCTAATAGATATCATATATAGATATTGTACATTCGTCAGACGCAATAATAGGCATTCCAGATCACAGATGAACATATTGGATTTTCTACGAATCCGCATTCCTTTTGAGCCTACAAAGAAAGACGGATTACACAGTCGTGATGAATAGCCAAAACCCCACCCTAGACCCCTACGGGTATGGCAAACTTCCCTCCAAGTACCCGAAGTGAAGCGGTCTCCCTCAACGACGTGAGTAGGCCACTAAACACTTCAAAGTACCCGGTAGTTTGTGCACCCCACCTTGGGTCTATCCTAGGAGCAGAAAACAGTAAATGAAATAATACAACGGTGGCTACAACCTCAACCCGGATGTGCCCCGCAAAAGAATATTACAACAAATTACAATTTACATTTGAATGAAAGAAACACTCGTCTCACATCCCCGGCTATCCATTCCCGACAATCCAACAAGTCCACATTCACAAACCAGTAAAAGACCATTACAGAAATGTGCAACCCCCTGCTAACCGACATACTAGCAGTTAGGGGAGGTTTACGAACACATTAAACATATCACAGATATAATCAAATTAGCCAAACATCTTAGAATTTCGATTAAGCAACACAAATGATTCTACTCCAAACAATTCGTTGTGCACATAAAACCTGAGCAGAAACAAATAATCCCAGAAAACACAACATCAACACAGAATAATAACTGAGCAAATTTGGGTTGACTCGGAGTCAACTCGGCCGCGGATCCGCGGCGGATCGCTTGGATCGGCGGCGGTTCCGCGGCGCTATGGTCGAGTCACTGTCCCAAATTTCTTCACAATTCTTAAAATTCCCTGCGTGTATTTTTAAGGGTTCCTGAAAAATTTTTAGACCCCGTTTTTGTAAGTCCACGTTGCCCACCCCGGTGCTTATGGGGAGGCGGAATAGCTAAAAAACGATTTTTGATACAAGGCAACATAGGCTAGAAAAGAGGATTTTGCTAAACAAAAACCTAGCAAACTAACTACAATTTAGCTACTCGGTTAGAGGGTTATACCTAGGTCTTGAACTCCTTCTCTTCTTGCTCCTTGGAGTGGTTTGAACGGCTCCTCCTCGTAGTCTTCTCTTTGTTGAAGAAGGATCCGCCCGAAGGCCTCTACCTTGAGCTCCTACCTCAACCCAGAGGTAACTAAAGTGGTTGGCTTGCTAAACCTAGAATTCTAGAATGAGCAGAGTGAAGTTTTGGTGGTTTTATTTCAAAAGCTCATGGTTCTCAACACATGAGAAATGAGAGCTTTGAGAGAGAGGAAGAGGATGAGCTAAAACTATGAGAGAGAAAGTGCAAGAAAGAATGAGGATATTTAACAACCATGCTCTCATATTAGGAATAATGATAATAATAATAATAATTAAGAAATTGTGATGGTTAGTTTATGAATGACCATTATCATTTCATTCATTTAATGCAATTGTAAAGAACAAGAAACATCTTTGAAATGAAATGATGATGGTCAATAAGTCAACAATGGTCAACCGGTCAACAAAGTCAACAAGTCAACAAAAGTCAAAAGTTCAACTCAACCATGGCACAATAATACTTAATTAATATTATTAATCATATTTCTCATTCACATTAGGGTTTCGAAAAAGTCAACGGTCAACAACCCTAATGAGAATCCTTTGCCTCTGTCTCTGTCAACTGTGCATACACACCTGCACCCGTGTTCCGAGAAACACGAATACAATGAGATAAAATCAATTCCAAAACATATACTAGGATCTGGCTTAAACCAAAGCCCGCTAGTAATAACTTCCCGGACACCAAACGTGCACAAGTGCGCCGATGTGAACGAACCCCGTCGCAAAACCATGCGACCTCTACTCTGTTTGGCCCAAAGGCGAACAACCCTTTATGTGGGACTCTAAAGACTCGACACTACGCTGACAGTGGGTTTAACCACAGGCCGCAAGCGGTACTAGTTGTACGTAACGGTCCCCAAGTAGATGCCGATAAGAAGACTGATGAGGTAAACCCATTCGAACTCCTACTGAGCCTGAATGTGACAATCTCCGTACAGTCTGGTCTGTTCGTCTGAGAGTATCGCATGTCGGGCCTAGGGGGGCGGTAAATGTCAGTCCCCTAATAGCGGTACAAGTCGTGTCGGAGTGTAGCCCAGAACACCCTGAGATAACACTGGAAACGCTACCGGTATATCTCGCTTGCCCTGGCTAGGGACTTTGTGTAATGGCTCTCCTAGACACAGCGTGATATCAACCCCCAATAACGGGAGAGACGAATCCTGTCTAACCATCACTGCCTACAAGTGCTTCGGGACTGTACCCAACTGCTACCTGTTTGCACGACTCATTTGAGCCGTGGTAGGGTAGCAATCTAAGAACAGTGGGAACACACTCGAGGCGAAATGACAGTGTCAAGTCAATGGACTATGCTGTACTCATGTCACCTGGGAACTGATAACTGACGATAGGTATAGTACCAACCAACAGTTCCCAACGAGTCCTGTCCAGTGTACTCGTAACCTAACGAGCACCCGCATACTATCTCAAGTACGACGTACTAATGGCTGTGGGACAGACCATCTCCCATGCTGAGATGAGAAGCGCATACACTAGTCTACTCTGGAGTATCGATGCCCCGTCTCGATAATCCAACGACTAGGGACCTGTATAAGGATGTGCTTGTAGATTACCCAGCCCCCACTAGTGTGACTGCCATCACAACGCTGGTAATCAAGCAAAGATCCTAAGGGCTCCACTAATGTGTATAGGCGATATGCTAAAAGAAACACATCCACACATTAAAGTAGAAACAAACCACGAAGCATACTACCATTTCGAGCAAGATTGTCTATACAACTGTGAATATCCTAAGCTTCCATTAAGTAATATACAAACTAGTATGATACAGTAATGGCCTCTAGGGCATATACAATAACAATCTCCCACTTGCACTAAGGCCATGTACTGGCGTATCGAAGACCTATCATCTCGATCAGCCGCTCGAACTGAGTCTGGGGTATGGCCTTCGTGAATGGATCTGCAGTGTTATTCTCCGAATATACTCTCTTCACCTCGATCTCCCGACAATCTACAATCTCCCTGATCAGGTGGTACCGCCTCAAAATGTGCCTGGACTTCTGATGGGACCTTGGTTCCTTCGCTAAAACTATAGCGCCGTTGTTGTCACAATACAGCGGTATTGGATCAACAATGTTAGGAACCACCTGAAGCTCCGTGAGGAACTTCTTCATCCAGACAGCTTCCTTTGCGGCATCGCAAGAAGCTATGTACTCCGCTTCCATAGTTGAGTCAGCAACGGTTTCCTGCTTGGGGATCTTCCAACAAACCTCCCCTCTATTGAGGGTAAAGAAACAACCCGACATGGACTTGGAGTCATCCTTGTCACTCTGGAAGCTGGAGTCAGCAAAGGCCTCGATCTGGAGGTCTTTTCCGCCATACACCAAGAACATCTCCTAAGTCTTTCTCAGGTACTTGAGAATGTTCTTTACTGCTATCCAGTGTTTCTCCCCTGGGTCCGACTGATACCGGCTTACAACGCTCAATGCGTATGCTACATCTGGTCTGGTACACAACATCACATACATTATAGAGCCTACCGCAGATGCGTAGGGTATAGATGACATGCGAGCCCTTTCCAAATCAGTCTTGGGAGACATCTCTTTGGAGAGGGTGATTCCGTGACAAGCCTGTAGATTACCGCGCTTTGAATCTTCCAAACTGAATCGTTTTAGTATGGTGTCGATGTACCTGGACTTCGAATGTCCCAACATCCTCTTAGATCTATCACAATAGATCTAGATCCCCAGAATGTAGTTGGCATCGCCCAGGTCCTTCATGGAGAACCTCTGTGACAAGAATCCTTTGACTGACTGTAGCATAGGAATATCATTTCCTATTAGGAGAATGTCATCCACGTACAAGACGAGGAATACCACAGTTCTCCCTACAATCATACTGTAAATGCATGGTTCATCCGGATTTTTGATAAAGTCGAATTCTTTGACAGTATCATCAAAGCAGATGTTCCAGCTCCGCGATGCCTGCTTTAGTCCATAGATGGACTTAAGCAACTTGCACACTTTACCGCTGCTCCCACTCTAAATGAATCCCTCCGGCTGATCCATATAGACGCACTCTTCCAAATTTCCATTTAGGAAAGCCGTCTTTACGTCCATCTGCCAGATCTCATAATCGTGGAAGGCAGCAATGGCAAGAAAAATCTGAATGGATTTGAGCATAGCCACTGGAGAAAAGGTCTCGTCATAGTCCAAACCAGGTCTTTGACGAAAACTCTTTGCAACAAGTCTAGCTTTCTAGGTTTCAACCTGTCCATCTACACCAATCTTCTTTCTGAAGATCCATTTGCAGCCTACGGGTTTTACCCCTTCTGGAGCAAAGTCCAAAGTCCAAACTTTGTTGGTGTACATGGACTCCATCTCGGTCCGCATTGCATCCAGTCATTTTACTGAGTCACCGCTCTGAATGGCTTGCTGGAAGCTAGTAGGCTCATCATTTTCAATGACGCAATCCTCTCGATCCCCGTCTATGAGAAAACCGTAGTATCTCTCGGGCGGATGAGACTACCTACTATTCCTGCGGAGTGGTGCTGGGATGTCCGGTTCTCCTGAAACTTCTAGTTCTTCCAAGCTTTCAGTAATAGCTTGTGGTTCTGGAATCTCTTCCAGTTCTATTGTGCTCCCACTTATCTGACTTTCTAAAAATTCAGTTTCCAAGAAGTGGGCATTCTGAGAAACAAAAACCTTTTGTTCCTCTGCGGAATAGAAAAGATACCCCCTTGAGTTCTTGGGGTATCCCACAAACTTACACAGTACTGAGCGTGCCTCGAGCTTGTCCGCATGCTGCTTCTTTACAAAAGCCGGACATCCCCATGTCTTAAGATACTTAAGATAGGGTTTCTTCCCACTCCACATCTGATATGGGGTGGTAGGCACAGTCTTGGTCGGAGCCTTGTTCAAAAGATATGCAGCTGTTTCTAGTGCATAACCCCAGAAAGATCGCGGTAACTCAGCCTTACTCATCATGGAACGGACCATATCCAATAGAGTTCGATTCCGTCTTTCCGATACACCGTTGTGTTGTGGTGTGTATAGAGGAGTAAGCTGAGAGAGAATTCCATTCTCTTTTAAGTAGCCCAGAAACTCGGCACTCAAGTATTCACCACCTCGATCAGATCTCAGTGTCTTGATACTTTTGCCTGTTTGTTTTTCAACTTCATTCTTGTATTCCCGAAATTTCTCAAAGGCCTCGGATTTATGCTTCATCAGGAAGACATGTCCATATCTAGAAAAATCATCCGTAAAAGTAATGAAGTATGAATAACCACCTCGAGCATGTGTAGACATTGGACCACACACGTCACTGTGTATGAGTCCCAAGAGCTCGTTTGCTCTTATTCCGTGTCCAGTGAACGGAGTTTTTGTCATCTTTCCCATGAGACAAGATTCACAAGTGGCATAAGACTGATACTCGAACGGATTCAAGTATCCCTCTTTATGTAACTTTGTTAACCGTGTCTCATTAATGTGACCCAGTCTACAATGCCATAAGAAAGCCTGATTTGTTTCCGGAGACTTTCTTTTAAGTGTGTTCTGGACACTGAAAACCTGAGCTTGATTCAATACGTATATCCCGTTTTCTAATGTACCTGACCCAATCAGAACTTGATTTAAGTGGATGTGGATCACATCGCTTACAAAAGTAAAATCATATCCTTCCTTAGAAAGTAAGGATACAGATATGATATTACAAGTCGCACTAGGTACATACAAACAGTTACGCAGAATCAATATCTGCCCAGTTGTTAGTCCAAGATGATATTTCCCTATGGATTCAGCGTCCATGCTCATTCCCTTGGCAACCCAAAGAGTCATATCACCTATCCTGATAACCCTACAGTTTCTCAGAGCCTGTAATGAATTACAGATATGACATCCTGATCCGGTATCCAATACCCAGGAAGTGGGGTTAACTGACATACAGTTTTCTACTACAAACACACCCGAAGCCGAAGCCACAACATGCTTCGAATCTTGGCTACTGGCTTTGCTAGCCCTGCAATCCTTCTGCCAATGTTCATTCCCGTAACAATAGAAATGTCCCTCCTTTACTATATCCAGTCCCGAAACTTTTTCCCTTCCCTTTCCTTCTACTTCCCTGGTTTCCTTCAAGGTATAAGTAGAGGGCAGAGACTATAGAATCAAGTCAGTATTTGACTCGTTCTTCAACGTGGTCTTCAGGTCCGTGAGCTCATCAAAATAGCTGGTCTCTGTAAGGACGTTGCCCCCTACAGATGACCCGATAGCCAACCTCGCTTGAAGCAATTTGTTCGAGGTCTCATATCTTGCGATACGAGATTGCTCTCCATATAAATCTTTGTTATGGAGGAAGATAGAAACTAAGTCCATCTTCTCGTGCTGCCTTTGGTATGCACAATCAACTGAGGCCGACACAAGGCACTTGGCATTTGCACAGTCTTTTTCCGATGTCTTACGAATATTAATATCCGCGACAGTGGAAACTGGTCCTGAGACGGCAGGGGTTTGATTAGTTAAGAGGTGTCCCAGCTCGTCATGGGTAATGGACATCTGGACAGACCTTTGCCAGTCATAACAGTCAGATTCAGTCATTTTATTATCTAGATGTAACCTATGAGTGGTCACAGGGTCGCTGCAATTAAGAGAGAGAGAAGAAAACACTCAGTATGATGATCTTGCAAGTTTAGATTGGTTTTTAGTTTATCTAAACAGGATAGCTCCCACTGTTTCTCGAATCCTTCCTCAAACCATAAAAGAAGAATTAGTCGGGATTAATCTCACCGTACAATACTTGCTTAACCGTTCAGCCAGGACAGTGTCGGTACTTCGAGGGAGGTTTTACAACGCTTTCGCGAAGTTCCTTAATTAAATAACCTCTTTTCCCTGTGGGCGTAGCCCCGCTAACACCTTTCTAGACACCTAATTGGTTTATAGCATTGATCGTTAAGTGAAAAGTTTCCCGAGGAGTAGCGGATACTCACAGTAGGATCGGGATCCAAATATCATTGTGAGATAATGCTGAAGGAATCCTACTAACATTATCAAACTCCAAATGGTATGCAGCACTAGCAAGTTTCAGTTTCTTTAGAAACTCCTGATGTGGATTTTTGCCCCATGCTCTTATGACCTTGACGAAGGTCAACAAATCATAAGTCACATGTCAAGTTCTACCCATCATTGTCCAGGTTAATTTGAACCCACCCGTATATACCCTTGACGAAGGTCAACAAGGTAATACGACTTTCCAAACCAACGCATCTATCTATGCTACATATGAACACCCAACAGCTACCAATCATTAGGCCTTGACGAAGGTCAACAAACATAACTTGAATACTATTGAATATTCATATGAAATGACGGAGGCCTACGAATGGTTTTGGCGAAACCGTGAACGTAGTGAACTTGATATAATCGAAGAAACCTTGATAGCTTTTAAAAGAAGTGGTTTAAGCTCTGCGTTTTTAAAAGTTTTCTGTTTTGAAAAGAAACCGAGTGGTTTTGAAATTGTTCCAACGACTTAACTTTGGTTTATTTTCTTGCATTAATTTAATGCGTCCCATCATTTAATCCTACCATTGCAGAAAACAACGAAAATATGACGTACGCTTATGCCATCCGCATTCGCCACGGGGCCCCGTCATCACCCGTTAGGTTACTTAACTAACGACAGAGCGAGGGCTGGACTAGCGCGGATGCAAAACATAAGCAACGCCTACTAGATATCATATATAGATATATACATTCATCAGATGTAATGATAGCCATTCCAGATTACAGAAGAACACATTGGATATGCTAGGAATCTGCATTTCGTTCGAGCCTGCAACGAAAGACGGATTACACGGTCGTGATGAATAGCCAAACCCCACCCTAGACCCCTACGGGTGCGGCAAACTACCCGCCAAGTACCCGAAGTGAAGCAACCTCCCTCAACAACGTGAGTAGGCCACTCGGCACTTCAAAGTACCCGGTAGTTTGTGCACCCCACCTTGGGTCTATCCTAGGAGCAAAAACAGTAAAAGAAATAATATACAATGGCGGCTACAACCTCATCCCAGATGTGCGTCCATACAAATAATATTACATCAATTACATATTACATCAAATGAAAGATAAAGAAAACTCTCATCTCACAACCCCCGGCTATTCATCCGCAACAATCCAACAAGTTCATATACACAATCCAACAACATTACAGATCACAGATATGCACAACCCCCGCTGATCGACGTATAGCGATTAGTCGACGTTCAGTGCATATATCACATTACAGATATAACCATTTAGCAAAAGTTTGTAGAACTTCGATCAAAACACCAATTTGTAACTACCCCAAACACAACTTTGTTCTCTGGAAATTCTGGACAGAAACAAAATACTTTAAAAAACACAAAACAGAACACTGAAGAAACTGCAGCAAACCCGAGTCGCGGCCGAGTCAACTCGGCCGCGGATCTGCGGCGAAATGCGTTGTTTCGCCGCGGTTCCGCGGCGAAACGCGTGGTTTCGCCGCGGTTCCGCGGCGCTTTGACCGAGTTGTGGGCTCGTTTTTGCTGGCTGTTTCTAAAAAACCCTGCACTGATTTTTAAGATATGTGGAATTATTTTTAGAGCAGTTTTAAAAATCGGCAGAAAGTGTGGGTTTTTGACATGTTTCGCGATTTTTTTTCGGATCGAAGTTCTAATCACTTTGCTAACACGCTAGTTGTTGTTTAGCTAGGCTCTGATACCACTGTAAGTCCACGTTGTCTACCCCGGTGCCTATGGGGAGGCGGAATAGCTAAAAAACGATTTTTGATACAAGGCAACATGGACTAGAAAAGAGGATCTTTGCTAAACAAAAACCTAGCAAACTAACTACAAGTTTAGCTGCTCGGTTAGAGGGTTATACCTAGGTCTTGAACTCCTTCTTTTCTTGCTCCTTGGAGTGGTTTGAACGGCTCCTCCTCGTAGTCTTCTCTTTGTCAAAGAAGGATCCACCCGAAAGCCTCTACCTTGAGCTCCTACCTCAACCTAGAGGTAACTAAAGTGCTTGGCTTGCTAAACCTAGAACTCTAGAATGAGTAGAGTGAAGTTTTGGTGGTTTTATTTCAAAAGCTCATGGTTCTCAACACGTGAGAAATGAGAGCTTTGAGAGAGAGGAAGAGGATGAGCTAAAACTATGAGAGAGAAAGTGCAAGAAAGAATGAGGAAATTTTACAACCATGCTCTCATATTAGGAATAATGATAATAATAATAATAATTAAGAAATTGTGATGGTTAGTTTATGAATGACCATTATCATTTCATTCATTTAATGCAATTGCAAAGAATAAGAAGCTTCTTTGAAATGAAATGATGATGGTCAACATGTCAACAATGGTCAACCGGTCAACAAAGTCAACAAGTCAACAAAAGTCAAAAGTTCAACTCAACCATGGCACAATAATACTTAATTAATATTATTAATCATATTTCTCAATCTTATTAGGGTTTGGAAAAAGTCAACGGTCAACAACCCTAATGAGAATCCTATACCTCTGCCTCTGTCAACTGTGCATACACACCCGCACCCGTGTTCCGAGGAACACGAATACAATGAGATAAAACCAATCCCAAAACACATACTAGGATCTGGCTTAAACCAAAGCCCGCTAGTTATAACTGCCCGGATACCAAACGTGCACAAGTGCGCGGATGTGAACTAACCCCGTCGCAAAACCATGCGACCTCTACTCTATTTTGCCCAAAGGCGAACAACCCTCTGTGTGGGACTCTAAAGACTCGACACTACGCTGGCAGTGGGTTTAACCACAGGCCACAAGCGGTACTAGCTATAAGTAACGGTCCCCAGGTAGATGCCGATAAGAAGACTGATGAGGTGAACCCATCCGAACTCTTACTGAGCCTGAATGTGACAATCTCCGTACAGTCCGGTCTGTTCGTCTAAGAGTATCGCATGTCGGGCCTAGGGGGGTGGTAAACGTCAGTCCCCTAATAGCGGTATAAGTCGTGTCGGAGTGTAGCCCAGAAAACCCTGAGATAACACTGGAAACGCTACCAGTATATCTCGCTTTCCCTTACCAGGGACTTTGTATAATGGCTCTCCTAGACACAGCGCGATATCAACCCCCAATACCGGGAGAGACGAATCCTGTCTAACCGTTACTGCCTCCAAGTGCTTCGGGACTGTACCCAACTACTACCTGTTTGCACGACTCATTTGTGGTAGGGTAGCAATCTAAGAACAGTGGGAACACACTCGAGGCGAAGTGACAGTGTCAAGTCAACGGACTATGCTGTACTCATGTCACCTGGGACCTGATAACTGACGATAGGTATAGTACCACCCAACAGTTCCCGACGAGTCCTGTCCAGTGTACTCGTAACCTAACGAGCACCCTCATACTATCTCAAGTACGACGTACTAATGGCTGTGGGACAGACCATCTCCCCTGCTGGGATGAGAAACGCATACTCTAGTCTACTCTGGATTATCGATGCCCTGTCTCGATAATCCAACGACTAGGGACCTGTATAAGGATGTGCTTTTAGATTTCCCAGCCCCCACTAGTGTGACTGCCATCACAACGCTGGTAATCAAGCAAAGATCCTAAGGGCTCCACTAATGTGTATAGGCGATATGCTAAAAGAAACACATGCACGCATTAAAGTAGAAACAAACCAAGTAGCATACTACCGTTTCGAGCAAGATTGTCTATACAACTGTGAATATCCCAAGCTTCCATTAAGTAATATACAAACTAGTATGATACAGTAATGGCCTTTAGGGCTTATACACTAACAGTTTTAAAATCGGCAGAAACATGGTGAAAATGTTGTTTTTCGGATTCGTTTTGCGATCGAATTTCTAACGACTTTGCTAACAAGTTAGTTATGGTTTAGCTAGGCTCTGATATCACTGTAAGTCGACGTTAGACACCCCATATGATGCGGGGAGGCGGAATAGGTAAAACAATCATTTTGTTTAAACTAACATCGACTAACTTTATGGATCTTTGCTAAACCCTAACTAACAACTATATAGAAGTGATTAGCTACTATGTTAGATGATTATACCTAATGAATCAAGTCCTTCTTGTTCTCGTTGATCACCTCCTCGTCGGCCTCCTCGATGTGATGGAAGATCCACCCGAGAGTTGCTTCTCCAAGCTTTAACCTCTCACTTGAGGTAACTAGGTGACTATGAGTGCTAATCAAAGCAACCTAAAGGATATAGAAGAGGATTAGGGATCTATTAGTCTTGCTAACCCTAGGATCTCAACACATGAGAGGATTAGGCTTAGTTGTTGAAGAGAGAGAGCTTGAGGAGAGAGAAGGTGTAAGTGAGAATGATAATGAATTATGTCTCATTTTAGAATATATGAAGCATGATAATTATTAAATGAATAACATAATAATAATATCAATCATGCTTCATTAACTCTCTTTGGGTGAATCATCTCATGAGTCATTAAGCAATAAATGCTTCATTGACTCATTTGGATGAATCACACCATGAGTCACTAATCCATTTAATGCAAATTCCATCTAAGCCTCCAACTTATCAATCTTCTAGAAGCTTCTTGACTAATTACGAGAATGCCCCTCCTATCCGTGAAAACACGGAAATACTAAGACTGTATAAATCCAATAATCCAATACTAGAATCTGGCTTAAACCAAAGCCTGCTAGTATAAACTGTCCGAACATCGTACGTGCGTAAAAACACGTATGTGTCCGAACCCTGTAAAACCATACGACCTCTATATCGTTTTGCCTGAAGCAGGGAAATTCTCTGTATGGGACTCTAAAGACTCGACACTACGCTGGCAGTGGGTTTAACCACAGTCCGCAAGCGGTACTAGCTGTACGTAACGGTCCCCAGGTAGATGTCGATAAGAAGGCCGATGAGGAAACCCATCCGAAATCCTACTGAGCCAAATGTGACAATCTTCGTACAGTCCGGTCTATTCATCTAGGACTATTGCATATCGGGCCTAGGGGGCGGCAAGCGTCAGTCCCCTAAAAGCGATATAAGTCGTGTCAGAGTGAAACCCATTACACCTTAAGAAGCTACCGAAAATCCTACCAGTAAATCTCGTTTGCCCTGGCCAGGGACTTTGCATAATGGCTCTCCAAACACAGCGCGATATCAACTCCCAATACCGGGAGAGACGAATCCTATCTAACCGCCACTGCCTCCTGTAAGTCCGTGTTGCCCATCCCGGTGCTTACGGGAGGCGGAAAACATAATAAAAATCGGATTTTTAATGACTTAGGCAACATGGACTATGCTTGTGAGGATCTTTGCTAAACTAAAACTAGCTAAAGTAAACTAACAACTAACAAAGTTGTAGAAAGGTTATACCTTTGGTCTTTAGTCCTTCTCTTCTTGCTCCTAGGTATGGTAGAAAAGGATCACCTTGCTTGTCTTCTCCCGTCAAAGAAGGATCCACCCGAAAGCCACCACCTTTAGCTTCAACTCCAAGCTAGGAGTAACTAGAGTGCAAGAAATGCTAAGACTTGAACCCTAGAAGTGAGTAGAGAAGATCAAGAGAGGGTTTTTCTCAAGCTATTTGTTTCTCAACACATGAGAGGGAGAGAGCTTGAGGGAGAGGATGAGCAAGAGAGAGAAAAGATATGATAGAATGAGAAAAATAGTGAGCCATTCTCACTAATATGTGAGGATAATTCTAATTAGATAATTAGCTTGAAAATTGTCATGATAAATCATGAATTGACCATTATCATTTCATTTTTGCAAAGATCAAAGAGCATCTTCCAAATGAAATGATTATGGTCAAGTTGTCAACATGGTCAACAAGTCAATGAAGTCAAATTGTCAACAACAACCATGCACAATAATTAAGCTAATTATCAATTAACAATAATCCACACAAAATCAATAGGGTTAATAAAATGACAAAGGCCATTAACCCTAAACAAGGTCCTCTCCCCCAATCTCAAGCAACTGTGCATACGCACCCGCATTCGTGATCCGAGGAACACGAACACAATGAGAAAAACCAATCTCAAAACATATACTAGGATCCGGCTTAAACCAAAGCCCGCTAGTATAAACTGTCCGGACAGCAAACGTGCACAAGTGCGCGGATGCGAACGAACCCTGTCGCAAAACCATGCGACCTCTACTCGTTTTGCCTAAAGGCGAATAGCTCTCTGTGTGGGACTCTAAAGACTCGACACTACGCTGGCAGTGGGTTTAACCACAGACCGCAAGCGGCACTAGCTGTACGTAACGGTCCCCAGGTAGATGTCGATAAGAAGACTGACGAGGTGAACCCCATCTGCACTCCTACTGAGCCTGTATGTGACAGTCTCCGTACAGTCCGGTCTGTTCGTCTGATACATCGCATGGCGGGCCTAGGGGGCGGTGAACGTCAGTCCCCTAATAGCGGTACAAGTCGTGTCGGAGTGTAGCCCAGAACACCCTGAGATAACACTGGAAACCTACCAGTATATCTCGCTTGCCCTGGCCAGGGACTACTCGTGTAATGGCTCTCCTAGACACAGCGCGATGTCAACCCCCAATACCGGGAGAGACGAATCCTGTCTAACCGTCACTGCCTCCAAGTGCTTCGGGACTGCACCCAAAAACTACCTGTTTGCATAGCTCCTTTGAGCCGTGGTAGGGTAGTAATCAAAGTGCAGTGGGAACACACTCGAGGCGAAGTGACAGTGTCAAGTCAGCGGACTAAGCTGTACTCATGTCACCTGGGAACTGATAACTGACGATAGGTATATTACCAACCAACAGTTCCCGACGAGTCCTGTCCAGTGTACTCGTAACCTAACGAGCACCCGCACACTATCCCAAGTACGACGTACTAACGGCTGTGGGACAGACCGTCTCCCACACTGGGATGAGAAGCGCATACGCTAGTCTACTCCGGAGTATCGATGCCCTGTCTCGATAGTCCAACGACCAGGGACCTGTATAAGGATGTGCTTATAGATTACCCAGCTCCCACGTGTGCGAGCGCCATCACAACGCTGGTAATCAAGCAAAGATCCTAAGGGCTCTACTAATATGTATACCAGCAATATGCTAAAAGAAACACATGCACATATTAAAGCAGAGACAAACCAAGTAGCATACTACCATTTCGAGCAAGATTGTATATACAACTGTGAATATCCCAAGCTTCCATTAAGTAATATACAAGCTAGTATGATACAGTAATGGCCTCTAGGGCATATACACTAACAATCTCCCACTTGCACTAAGGCCATGTACTGGCGTATCGAAGACCTATCATCTCGATCAGCCGCTCGAACTGAGTCTGGGGCAAGGCCTTGGTGAATGGATCTGCTGTGTTATCCTCTGATGCAACTCTCCGGACCTCGATCTCCTGGCGATCCACGATCTCCCTGATCAGGTGATACCGCCTTAAGATGTGTCTGGATTTCTGATGGGACCTGGGTTCCTTCGCTAAAGCTATAGCCCCGTTGTTGTCGCAATACAGAGGTATTGGGTCAACAATGGACGGAACCACCTGAAGTTCCTTCAAGAACTTCCTCATCCAGACAGCTTCTTTTGCGGCATCAGATGCAGCGATGTATTCCGCTTCCATAGTCGAGTCAGCAACGGTTTCCTGTTTGGAGCTCTTCCAACACACCGCCCCTCCATTGAGGGTAAAGACAAAACCCGACATGGACTTGGAATCATCCTTGTCACTCTGGAAGCTGGAGTCAGCAAAGGCCTCAACCTGCAGGTCTTTTCCGCCATACACCAAGAACATCTCCTTAGTCCTTCTCAGGTACTTGAGAATGTTCTTTACTGCTATCCAATGTTTCTCCCCTGGGTTTGACTGATACCTGCTTACCACACTCAGTGCATAAGCCACATCTGGTCTGGTACATAACATCGCATACATTATAGAGCCTACCGCAGAAGCGTAGGGTATAATAGACATGCGATCCCTCTCCAAATCAGTCTTGGGAGACATCTCTTTGGAGAGGGTGATCCCGTGACAAGCCGGTAGATTACCGCGCTTGGAATCTTCCATACTGAATCTCTTCAGTATGGTGTCGATGTACCTGGACTGCGAGAGTCCTAATATCCTCTTGGATCTGTCACGGTAGATCCGGATACCCAGAATGTAGGAGGCATCACCCAGGTCTTTCATGGAGAACCTGTGTGACAAGAACCCCTTGACAGATTGTAGCATAGGAATGTCATTTCCTATTAAGAGAATGTCATCCATGTATAACACGAGGAATACTACAGTTCTCGCTACAAATCTACAATAGATGCATGGTTCATCTGGATTTTTGATAAAGCCAAATTCTTTGACCGTCTCATCAAAACAGATGTTCCAACTCCGCGATGCCTGCTTGAGTCCATAAATGGACTTGAGCAACTTGCACACCTTTCCGCTGCTCCCACCCTGAATGAAACCCTCTGGCTGGTCCATATAGACACACTCCTCTAAATGACCATTTAGAAAAGCTGTCTTTACGTCCATCTGCCAAATCTCATAATCGTGGAAAGCAGCGATGGCAAGAAGGATCCGAATGGATTTCAGCATAGCTACTGGAGAAAAGGTTTCGTCATAGTCCAAACCAGGTCGCTGACGAAAACCCTTTGCTACCAGTCTAGCTTTATAGGTCTCAACCTGTCCATCTACACCAATCTTCCTTTTGAAGATCCACTTGCATCCTACGGGTTTTACCCCGTCTGGAGCAATGTCCAACGTCCATACTTTGTTGGTGTACATGGACTCCATCTCGGTCCGCATTGCATCCAGCCATTTTACCGAGTCGACGCTCTGAATGGCTTGCTGGAAGCTAGTAGGCTCATCACAATCCAGGATGCAGTCTTCTCTATCCCCGTCAATGAGAAAACCGTAGTATCTCTCGGGCGGATGAGACTGCCTACTACTCCTGCGGAGTGGCATAGGAATGTCCTGTTCTTTTGAACCTTCTGGTTCCACTAAACTTTCAGTAGTAGTTTGTGGTTCTGGAATTTCTTCCAGTTCTATTGCGCTCCCACTTATTTCTTTTTCTATGAACTGATGTTCTAGAAAGTGGGCATTGCGAGAAACAAGGACTTTTTGTTCCTCTGCGTAATAGAAAAGATACCCCCTGGAGTTCTTTGGGTATCCCACAAACTTGCACAGTACTGAGCGTGCCTCGAGCTTGTCCACATGCTGCTTTTTGACATAAGCTGGACATCCCCAAATCTTCAAGTATTGAAGATAGGGTTTCTTCCCACTCCATAACTCATATGGTGTGGTAGGCACAGTCTTAGTGGGAACACGGTTCAAAAGATATGCAGCTGTTTCTAGCGCATATCCCCAGAAAGATCGCGGTAACTCAGCATTACTCATCATGGACCGTACCATATCCAATAGGGTTCGGTTCCGTCTCTCCGATACACCGTTATGTTGCGGGGTGTATGGAGGAGTAAGCTGAGAGAGAATTCCATTCTCTTTTAAGTAATTCAGGAATTCGGCACTTAAGTATTCTCCTCCTCGATCCGATCTTAGGATCTTGATACTTTTGCCGGTCTGTTTTTCTACTTCATTCTTATATTCCTGGAACTTATCAAAAGCTTCGGATTTATGCTTTATTAAGAAGACATGTCCGAATCTTGAGAAATCATCCGTAAAAGTTATGAAGTAAGAAAAACCGCTTCGCGCATGTGTAGACATTGGACCGCACACGTCGCTGTGTACGAGTCCCAAGAGCTCGCTCGCTCTTTCTCCGTGTCCAGAAAACGGAGCCTTTGTCATCTTTCCTTTGAGACAGGATTGACAAGTTGCATACGATTGATATTCGAACGAATCTAAATATCCTTCAGTATGTAACTTAGTCAATCTTCTCTCGTTGATGTGACCCAGTCTACAATGCCATAAGAAAGTTTTATTAATATCTGGAGACTTTCTTTTATGTGTATTCTGGATATTGAAAACCTGTGGTTGGTTTAAAACGTAAATACCGTTGTTTAATGTACCTGACCCAATCAAAACTTGATTAAGGTGAATGTTCACTACATTACTTACAAATGCAAATTCATAACCTTCTTTAGATAATAAAGATACAGAAATGATATTACAGGTTGCATTTGGTACATAATAACAACTACGCAAAACCAAAAAGTGTCCATCTGATAATCCCAGGTGATAGTCCCCCACGGCCTCTGCATCCATGCTAGCACCGTTCGCAACTCTGAGGGTCATGTCACCTGCCTTCAAAACTCTACGCTTTCTCAACGCCTGCAAAGAATTACAGATATGAGATCCTGATCCGGTATCCAATACCCAGGATGTAGAGTTTATTGATAGACAGTTTTCAATAACATACACACCTGAAGCTGAAGCTGCAACTCGCTTCAAATCCTGTGTTCTGGCTTTCCAAGCCTTGCAATCTTGTTTCCAGTGGCCACTTTTGTGACAATAGAAGCATTCTTCCTTCCCCACCAGCTTCCCCGCTACCTTTGTTGCTTTACCCTTTCCCTTCGTATCCACTTTACCGACACCGCCTCTTGGTTTGGCGGGGGCTTTCTTCTTCTTGCCCTTGGCTTTCGCCCTGGACCTAGAAGAGGAAGATCCTCCTACAAACAAAGTGGATGTCTCCCTACCCTTCTGTAGGGTGCCCTCAGCAGTCCTCAACATGTTCAGAAGCTCGGCAAGTTCAACCTCCTTTCCTTGCATGTTGAAGTTAAGAATGAACTGGGCGTAAGTGGAAGGAAGGGACTGGAGAATCAGATCAGTATAGAGTTCATTCTCCAACGTGGTCCCAAGGTCCGCGAGCTCCTCTATGTAGCCGATCATCTTAAGCACGTGGTCCGCTACCGATGATCCGACGGCCAACCTTGCCGAAAAGAGCTTCTTCGACACTTCGTATCTTGCGATACGAGACTGCTCTCCATACAGTTCTTTTGTATGGAGAAATATGGACTCTAGGTCCATATTCTCGTGCCTCCTCTGATGGTCGTTGTCCATCGAGGCTAATACGAGGCATTTGGCCCTCGCGCAATCTATCTCCCATGTCTTACGGATTTCTACATCCGCGACGCTGGAGGTGGGACCTGGGACAGGGGGAGCTTTGGTGGTAAGTATATACCCCAGCTTGTCATAAGTGATAGCCATCTTGACATTCCTGAGCCAATCTTTGTAGTTTGGCCCTGTCAATATGTTTTTATCTAATAGTAACTTAAGTCCGGTCATCTTGAATGGTCGCTGCAATTAGGAGAGAGAAAAGAAACACTTTAGCATGATGCTCTTGCAAGTTTAGAGTGGTTTTTAGTTTGTCTAAACTGGATGGCTCCCACTGTCTCTCGAATCCCTTCTCAAACCATAAAGAAAAGGATTAGCCGGGATCATTCTCACCGTACAATACTTGCTTAACCGTTCAGCCAGGCCAGTGTCGGTACTTCGAGGGAGGTTTTCCAACGCTTTCGCGAAGTTCCTTAATTAAGTAACCTCTTTTCCCTGTGGGCGTAGCCCCGCTAACACCTTTCTAGGCACCTACTAGGTTTATAGCATTGATCGTTAAGTGAGAGTTTTCCCGAGGAGTAGCATATACTCACAGTAGGATCGGGATCCAAATATCATCGCGTGATAAAACCGAAGGAATCCTACCAGAATTATCACACTCCAAATGGTATGCAACGCTAGCAAGTTTCAGTACTTATGAAACTCCCGATGTGGATTTTTGCCCCATGCTCTTATGACCTTGGCGTGAGGTCAAAATGTCATAAGTCACATGTCAAGTTCTTCCCATCATTATCCTGGTTAATTTGAACCCACCCGTACCTACCCTTGACGTAGGCCAAAACGGCAGTACGACTGTCTCAAATCAACGCATTCTATCTATGCAACGGATAAATATCCGGCAGCTACCAATCACTATGCCTTGGCGTGAGGTCAAAATATATAGCTTGAATACTACCGAATATTTAACCGAAATGATGGAGGGCTACGGATGGTTTTGGCGAAACCGTGAACGTAGTGAACTTGATATAATCGATGGAACGAGATAGCTTTTAAAAGGAGTGGTTCAAGCTCCGCGTTTAAAAGTTTTAGTTTTGAAAAGAACCGAGTGGTTTTCAAAGTGTTCCAATCGACTTTTACTTGGTTTATTTCTAGCATTAGTTCTTTTAATGCGTCCCATCATTTAATCCTACCATTGCAGAAAACAACCAAAATATGACGTACGCTTATGCCATTCGCATTCGCCACGGGGCCCCGTCATCACCCGTTAGGTTACTTAACTAACGACAGAGCGGGGGCTGGGCTAGCGCGGCTGTAAAACATAAGCAACGCCTAAATAGTTATTATATATAAATATATAGCAATGATAGACATTACAGATCACAGATGAATACATTGGATATACTAGGAATCCGCAATGCGTTCGAGCCTGCAACGCAAAGCGGATTACACGGTCGCGGTGAATAGCCAATACCCCACCCAAGACCCCTACGGGTGCGGCAAACTACCCGCCAAGCACCCGAAGCGAAGCAACCTCCCTCACCACCGTGAGTAGGCCACTCGGCACTTCGAGTACCCGGTAGTTTGTGCACCCCCTCCATGGGTCTATCCTAGGAGCAAAAACAGTAAAAAGAATTATACAATGACGGCTACAACCCCGACCCGGTTGTGCGGCCATACAAAGAATATTATTACATCAATTTACATGTTACAAATGAATGAAAGAAAAACAACGCTCATCTCACATCCAACCCGGCTATTCACCCGCGACAATCCAATCCATTCATATCCACAAACCAATAACAATCACAGATCATGTATAACCCCGACTAATCGTCTTATAGCGATTAGCCGACGTTCAATACATGCAAGCATTACAGATATAACCGATGTAGTTAAAGCGTAGTGAAGTTCCGGAAAAATACGGATTTATAGGCCCGCAAAAGCAAATTTTAGTTCTGGAAAATCTGGGCATATAATATATATCCTAAAAATCCCAAAAACAATACAGAAAAACACTGCACGAAAAACGATGCAGTGAAGACATCAAACCGCGGCGCTTCCGCGGCACGAGCCTACCTCGTGCGGCGGAAGCGCGGCGCTTTGGATGATTCTCTGTCTCGTTTTTCGTGGGTGTTTTTAAAAAACCCTGAGATGAATTTACAAATATAAAGTTTTCTATTTTGAGCAGAAAAAATTTCAACAGAAACTAGGGTTTTTCAAAGTTCGGTTTTTGGATTTTTCGGTTTCGAAACTTCGCTACACTTTACTACCTAGCTAGTTTGAGTTTAGTTAGGCTCTGATACCACTGTAAGTCCGTGTTGCCCATCCCGGTGCTTACGGGAGGCGGAAAACATAATAAAAATCGGATTTTTAATGACTTAGGCAACATGGACTATGCTTGTGAGGATCTTTGCTAAACTAAAACTAGCTAAAGTAAACTAACAACTAACAAAGTTGTAGAAAGGTTATACCTTTGGTCTTTAGTCCTTCTCTTCTTGCTCCTAGGTATGGTAGAAAAGGATCACCTTGCTTGTCTTCTCCCGTCAAAGAAGGATCCACCCGAAAGCCACCACCTTTAGCTTCAACTCCAAGCTAGGAGTAACTAGAGTGCAAGAAATGCTAAGACTTGAACCCTAGAAGTGAGTAGAGAAGATCAAGAGAGGGTTTTTCTCAAGCTATTTGTTTCTCAACACATGAGAGGGAGAGAGCTTGAGGGAGAGGATGAGCAAGAGAGAGAAAAGATATGATAGAATGAGAAAAATAGTGAGCCATTCTCACTAATATGTGAGGATAATTCTAATTAGATAATTAGCTTGAAAATTGTCATGATAAATCATGAATTGACCATTATCATTTCATTTTTGCAAAGATCAAAGAGCATCTTCCAAATGAAATGATTATGGTCAAGTTGTCAACATGGTCAACAAGTCAATGAAGTCAAATTGTCAACAACAACCATGCACAATAATTAAGCTAATTATCAATTAACAATAATCCACACAAAATCAATAGGGTTAATAAAATGACAAAGGCCATTAACCCTAAACAAGGTCCTCTCCCCCAATCTCAAGCAACTGTGCATACGCACCCGCATTCGTGATCCGAGGAACACGAACACAATGAGAAAAACCAATCTCAAAACATATACTAGGATCCGGCTTAAACCAAAGCCCGCTAGTATAAACTGTCCGGACAGCAAACGTGCACAAGTGCGCGGATGCGAACGAACCCTGTCGCAAAACCATGCGACCTCTACTCGTTTTGCCTAAAGGCGAATAGCTCTCTGTGTGGGACTCTAAAGACTCGACACTACGCTGGCAGTGGGTTTAACCACAGACCGCAAGCGGCACTAGCTGTACGTAACGGTCCCCAGGTAGATGTCGATAAGAAGACTGACGAGGTGAACCCCATCTGCACTCCTACTGAGCCTGTATGTGACAGTCTCCGTACAGTCCGGTCTGTTCGTCTGATACATCGCATGGCGGGCCTAGGGGGGCGGTGAACGTCAGTCCCCTAATAGCGGTACAAGTCGTGTCGGAGTGTAGCCCAGAACACCCTGAGATAACACTGGAAACCTACCAGTATATCTCGCTTGCCCTGGCCAGGGACTACTCGTGTAATGGCTCTCCTAGACACAGCGCGATGTCAACCCCCAATACCGGGAGAGACGAATCCTGTCTAACCGTCACTGCCTCCAAGTGCTTCGGGACTGCACCCAAAAACTACCTGTTTGCACAGCTCCTTTGAGCCGTGGTAGGGTAGTAATCAAAGTGCAGTGGGAACACACTCGAGGCGAAGTGACAGTGTCAAGTCAGCGGACTAAGCTGTACTCATGTCACCTGGGAACTGATAACTGACGATAGGTATATTACCAACCAACAGTTCCCGACGAGTCCTGTCCAGTGTACTCGTAACCTAACGAGCACCCGCACACTATCCCAAGTACGACGTACTAACGGCTGTGGGACAGACCGTCTCCCACACTGGGATGAGAAGCGCATACGCTAGTCTACTCCGGAGTATCGATGCCCTGTCTCGATAGTCCAACGACCAGGGACCTGTATAAGGATGTGCTTATAGATTACCCAGCTCCCACGTGTGCGAGCGCCATCACAACGCTGGTAATCAAGCAAAGATCCTAAGGGCTCTACTAATATGTATACCAGCAATATGCTAAAAGAAACACATGCACATATTAAAGCAGAGACAAACCAAGTAGCATACTACCATTTCGAGCAAGATTGTATATACAACTGTGAATATCCCAAGCTTCCATTAAGTAATATACAAGCTAGTATGATACAGTAATGGCCTCTAGGGCATATACACTAACACCTCCAAGTGCTTCGGGACTGCACCCAACTGCTACCTGTTTGCACGACTCCTTTGAACCGTGGTAGGGTAGCAATCTAAGAACAGTGGGAACACACTTGAGACGAAGCAGCAGTGTCAAGTCTGCGGACTATGCTGTACTCATGTCACCTGGGAACTGTTAACTGACGACGGGTATAATACCAACCAACAGTTCCCCGCGAGTCCTGCCCGGTGTACCCGTAACCCAACGAGCAACTGTATACTATCTCCAGTACAACGTACTAATGGCTGTGGGACAGACCATCTCCCCAACTGGGATGAGAAGCGTACACACTAGTCTACTCCGGAGTATCGATGCCCTGTCTTGATAATCCTACGACTAGGGACTTGAAAAAGGATGTGCTTGAAGACTACCCAGCCCCCACTAGTGTGACTGCCATCACAACGCTGGTAGTCAAGCAAGATCCTAAGGGCTCTATCAATATGTATTCTCGATATGCTAACATATACACATATTAAGATAGATATAAACCAAGTAGCGTACTACCATGTTTAGCAAGACTGTTAATATAACTGTGAATATCCCAAGCTTCCATTAAGTAATATACAAGCTAGTATGATACAATAATGGCCCCTAGGGCATATACACTAACAATATATAATATTGTAACATGTTAGGGTTACAAATGCAATATGGTTGTTGAGTTTAAACCAAGATTAGGGTTAGCATTTGGGTTAGCTTTTTGCATGAGCTTTCATGAAGCTTCATCAACATTTGACTTAGTCTTCTTTCTTTGTTCTTTTGTGTAGATATTAGTTAACCCAACCCAAACCCTTGACCTATGGTTTATTCTCTACAAGGGTTAAGGCTATCATACTTAACCCATGGTTATAATTGTAACCATAACAATAATTCATTATTCATCACAAAAGGATTTGCTTCATAATCTTCTTCTTCTAGCTCTTGTAAAAGCTTCACTAGCTTTTGGTTTTGTGATGATATTGAGTGAGAAATAGAAAACAAATGAGAGCAAAATTCTTACTTCATCATCCTCATCTATTCTAGCCACTTAGATTAGGATGTTCACTTCTCTAATAAGTTGATTAGTGAAGTGTTAGCTTGGGTTTGAGATTCTTCAAGGTAGATCATCTTAGATCATGAAGACTACAAGCAAGGTGTCTATTTTACCTCATGGAGCCACTCGAGAGTCGGAGTTCATGTTGATCGCAGCGAAGGGACCTCAACACGGAGCTTATGAAGCGAAGGAACGGACTACAAAGGTTGTAATCCCTATCTCTTTTCTTATTTGTATGTGATACAAACTTGTTACCTTAGAAATTCTAGCATGATTCATGGTTAGTTAGCTTTGCACCTCTCTAATTTTTAAAATGGCATGAGTGATGCTACCAAACCGTAGACTAGGTGTAAGGGTAACCCAACAGTGGTATTAGAGCCAAACTAGAATTCTAGATACGGTGTTATAACAATTACGAAAACGAAAATCACTTCGAAATACGGTATTAGGAAACCCCATTCTTGCTCTCTGGAAATTTTACAAAAAGTTCTTTAAAAATTTTTTAAACAGGTGCAGAATGGTCTCTGGGCCAATATATGAACATGGGAGAAATATGGAGGGAGGGAAACGGTTTTGAACCGGCCACAGGAGGGGAAATTCCGGCCACGCCGGCCCCACCACTTCTTCTGGACTCCGTATTTCCCCTGTGGTCTTGTGTCTCCAGTTTGGGTTTCCTGGTATTGTTTATTTAGCCCAATTTTTATGTGATGATTGGTTTGACCTGGGGCTAATGCATAGTGCTTCATAGTCGTATAATTTAACAATGTATTGGTAACCTTGACTATTTTTAGCAGTTCGATCGAACATCGCACACCACATTTTGTACCCCGCTGAAATTTCTAAATGTTGTAATTTTCCGAAGTTGATTGTACTCGTAAAATCGTCCAAGTATCCCTATGGACCCCCTAGAAGACTATAATAACCTTAACTCGATTCTGTGCTCACGGAACCGCGTTCGAACCTTCGGGTTTGCCGTAGTTCTGTGGTGTCATAGGTGAGGCGTTGGTTAACTCCTTCTACGGCTGGACCATGGACACTGTGGCATGGTTTTTGAGTGTTTTAACTTTGCTCAAGTGTTGAGCTCACGAGGGTAATTTTTCAGTGTATGTTGATTCGATCGAAACGTTAAACATCGTCATGATATTCTGTAATGTGATACAATATGTGGAATTCATATAGTTAGGCATGAAATCCGTAATATGTGATATTTCAGGTTTACGATGTCTAAGTCGATTGTGAATTCCAAATGTTGTAGTTTTACACTTTCATTTCTGTGACCGTAAGCGTAGTATGTGGTGTATCGCCGTCTTCGTTGCTATACATCAACGACAATCGGGATACGCATACTTACTTACGTTGATGATATGAGATATTATGTGTTGCTGTGATATGTTATATTGGATCGTCGTATTCTGAATAGCCGGGGGTTTTATGTGAGATGAGGGTTTTTGTTCATGTAAAATTCATTGTATGTAATATTCATTTATTGGGGCACTTCCGGGTTGAGGATGATGTCAGCATTGTATATTATTTACTTTTCTGCATTAGGTAGACCCAAGGAGGGGAGCACAAGTAACCGAGTTCTATGGTCCAGTGGGAGGCCATCTCGAGGAGTCGAGACCGGATCTCCTAACCCTAGAATTGGCAGTGTTACATGCCGCTCTCGTAGGGGTCTAGGGATGTGGGTTTGGCTATTCATCGCGACCGTGGAATCTGTGTTTTATACAGGCTCGATATAAAACACGGACCTCCTAATATATCCAATACTTCATATGTTTCTTCTGCTGCTGATATATTGTGATGTGATCACATTATATGCGTGAGACGAATGCTTTTTTATTGTATATATGATATATAATAAACGTTGCTTATGTTTTGCACCCGTGCTAGCCCCGTCCCGGTATGCCATTAGTTAAGTAACCTAACGGTGCATAACGGAACATTGTGGCGAATGCGGATGGCATAAGCGTACGTCGTATTTTCGTTTCTGCTGTGATGCTTAGGAAGCATAAATGATGGGATTTATTAATGAGATTAATAAAAGAAAAGAAACTTAAAAGATGTTGTAGAATCAAATTTTGAAAAAGGGTAGCTACAGTTTTTGCTTTGCATAGTGGTATATGTGATATACCTTGCACCTTATTCGATGAGGAAAGAGTCGAGATCCCTTCACCGGGAGTGACCTCTTTAGCAAAACTGGCAGATGCTACAAACTCACGGTTTAGTTTTTGATTGCTTCAATAGTTCTTGCTTTGCACAGCGGTATTTGTGAAATATCCTGCACCTTATTCGATAAGGAAAGAGCCGAGATCCCTTCACCGGGAGTGACCTCTTTAGCGAAACTAGAAAAGCCTAAAAAACACTCCTTTTCAAAATCACTTGTTTCTACAACGATATCAAGTTCATTACGCTCATGGTTTTCTGAAAAACCTGCGTAGCCCTCCGTCATTTCAGATAAAGATTAGTTAGTATTCGTGCTGCGTTTGTTGACCTTAGCCAAGGCGTAGTGTACGGTAGCTAATTAGTATTTATCTGCTAAAATATGAGATGCGATTGAGTTAGGGTAGTCGTACGACTTTGTTGACCTTAGCTAAGAGTCGTACGGGTGGGTTTAATTCAATCAGAAAATAACGGGTTGAACTTGGCTAGCACTTATGATTTGTTGACCTTAGCCATGGTCATGAGTTGCTAGGGGAAAAAGCATTATCGGGAATTTCAACTGTTGAAATTTGCAATGAGATTGCATACCTTCTATGAGATAGATGGATCTCGATACCCACTACGAGTAAGAGTTACTCTTGGGAGAGTTTTACACAGGACAATTAGCCGATCAAGTAGGTGACTAGAAAGGTGTTTACGGGGTTATGCCTATGGGAAAACGAGGATTATTTTAATTAGGTCCATGCGAAAATACGGGGAACCTCCATCAAAGTACCAACACTGGCCTGGCTGAAACATTGGCGAACTTGTAAGGTGTAATTAATCCCGGCTAATCTTACCTTTTAGGGTTTTAAGGAAGATTTGATAAAAAGCAGTGGGAGCCATCCTGATTAGATAAGATAATAACCAATCTAATCTTGTAAGAGCATACGCTAAAGTGTTTTCTTCTCTCTCTCTCTAGGTAGCGACCATATCAGGCCTTAATCAAGATAATAACATGGATGTATTGACTGAACCCGCTTTTTATACTGAGCAGGGGAACGTTGGTCCCGCTCCCATTTATAATTGTTATAAGTCCGAGCAGGGAATAGAAGAATATCCGGATTCTCACGCCACCTAAACGAAGAATAAGCATGTTGATGCATCTTCTTCAGGTGTGTTAGTTATCGAGAACTGTTTCTCAATTCACTCTACGTCCTGGGTATTACATACCGGATCTGGATCCTATATATGTAATATGTTACATGGGCTACGTAAAGTTAGGGAACTGGGAGAGGGTGATCATTCCATAAGAGCAGGGAATTGTGCAAATGTTGCAGCCAAAGAAGTTGGCGAATATCACCTTGTATTACCAAATGGTAATACATTGGTTCTGAACGAATGCTATTACATTCCGACACTGATATGCAATCTTATATCAGTTTCTTTATTGAGCAAAGAAGGATATAATTTTATAGTACAGGATAATGTTATGAACATATTCCTGAATCAAAAGTTGATTGGACCATGCTCGTTAAATAATGGCATATACGTTCTCAACCAAACTACAGTACTTAATGTACAAAACACACACAAGAGGAAGAGTTCAGAAATGAACGAATCCTTCTTGTGGCATTATAGACTAGGTCACATCAATGCGACACGGCTAGCTAAGTTACATAAGGATGGATATTTGAATCCGTTCGAATTTTCATCTTATGATACTTGCCAGTCATATCTCAAAGGCAAGATGACCAAAACTCCGTTTAGTGGACACGGAGAAAGAGTTACGGAACTCTTGGGACTGATACATAGTTATGTATGTGGTCCCATGTCTACACATGCCAGTGTCACGACCCGAAATATTAGCTCGTGACCAGCACTTAAATCACGCAACGTCTAAAGGCGTAATGTAATTCAAGTAAGCTGAAACCCAAAAATCTAAACCTTTTAAGAAAAATAAAGGAGGTGAAGTTTTGAAATAAAGGTACAATAAAATCAAGTTTTCTTAATGCAAAGAAAAGGAACATAAAAATGCAAGTGGATTATGCAAGTTTAAAAACATGTTTCGTCTTTTTGAAAATTGGGCAGCACCTCCTTTGTATATTTTGATCCAAAACCACAAATACATAAAAAGAATATTGGCATCCCCAAGCGGGAGCTAACTGTAACATTTTAAAAATAATTAAATAATTAATTAAATAAATAAAATCTTTTAAGTGAATTTTATAATTTTCGGTAAAGTAAAACGTAGTTTTCATAAAACTAAACCGTAATTATTTTTCACTATAAATTTAAAAATTCCTATTTTAATTATGTTATTACTAGTAAATGGTGTTTATTTAACCACTTATAAATTTTTAGTTTAATTAAATATTTTTCTTAAATTAATTATTTTAAATATTAACATAAGCTTTATTTATACACTAAAATAGTGTAAATTACAAATTTGAATGGGTTAAATTTGCAAAAATGAACCATTGCATCTTAGAATCAAGTGTGTTTCATGCAAAATTTATTTTCAAAATTTTACAATGGTTCTAGACCATTCTAGGTCAAATGGAGTGAAAAAAATAAAGAATTTTTAAATAAAATCATGAAAAGACTTAATGGAATGATATTTTTGTGAAACCTTCTACACTTTTCTTCACCTTGTCTCACTCTCCTCTCTTTTCCTCACCTCATGGCCGGCCTCACCACCATGGGCAGCCCCAAAATTTTCCCCCCATCATTTTTGTATTAAAAATCATCAAAATTCAACAAAAATCCAAATAAAAATCCACAAAATCCTAATTAATTCCTACCCTCTATTCTTTGCTCATCTTTACAAGGATTTTGGAGATGGAAAGAATTCATTTTGGAGGCTTATTTTCATGTTTGGATTTCATGTTGTGGAGGTATACATTTTCTTCTTTTGATTTATTGTTATTAGATGTTTCATTTAAACATAATTAGATTTAATAAATTAATTCTATTTACAAGTTTTAAAATTCAAGTTAGGGTTTGAAAAATCAAGTTATGGTTTTATTAATTCATTAGGGTTATAATAAATAGTTTAACACTTTTAGAAATGGAAAATCATGCATGGTTGTTATATTGTAAATTGTTATCCAAAATTGTTTAAATTAAACCATTTTTTTTTCAAACTAGATTTCTATATATTGTATATATTGGTGAAATAAAATTCCAATTAATGTTTATAACACTATATTGTGGTTTTAATGAGGGTATTAACTTGTTAGTGGAATGAAAAACTTAAATTGGCTACTAGTTTCTATTGATAATTGAAAAATACTAATAAAAATGCTATTTTCGCTAACTAGAATTTGGAAATTCTTAAATAAATGAGGTTTAAAATGTAACTTATGATTTCATTATATTACTATCATCGTAAATTATAGTCTGATAAGTTAATTTAGGCAAAATCAAGTTTAGTCGTGAAATTATGAAATTTTTGCTTGCAAGGTGTTGAAATTGATAAAATTGCAAACTAGGAATTTAGTTTTAATACAAATTAGTGTAATAAAAATATGGTAATAGTTTCTATAATTTATTTATGTTATTTAATGAGTTTTATGACCATTAGTTTGATTTTAACGTCAAGTTTTGAAGTAAAACGGTGAATTGACATTTTCAAGCTTTTCGGAATTGGATGATTTGATCGATTTTAGGGTTCCGATGATTTGAACCAAGTTTTATATTATAAGTAATGGGTTTTGAAACTACGGGTTGTTTATTGGTTTTTATCTCGATCAATCGGAGTTTGTACGCCGATATCGAGCGATATTTGGTTCTTTTGGTTGAATGGGACATAGGTTTTAACCTATGCGCGTTCCGTGCGTCATTTTGACTTTTGTCCGTGATTCAGTTTACGATACTATATATGTTTGCGTATAGGTACCCCTCACATGGACTGCGGGCGATAAAGAGGAGGATGACGACATCATTTTCGGCAAAAAAGGACCAGGTGAGTAGATGTATATCTACGGGGCGAAGTCGGGTGGATGGCGTTTAGCACCCCCGCAAACGTAGAATAGGGATTGTACTTATTGTCTTTAGGAAGCCAGACGTGACCTTAGATTTCTTGATGAGTAGGACCCTAGTAATGACCCTAGATTGGACTAGACTGATTAGAAAGACCATACCAGAGGATGAATACCTTGGAAGAGATTCGTAGGTTTCAGGTAGATACACACACACGCACACACTGAGACTCAACGTAGTGTATACGTGTATGTATATATATATAGGACTAGGTGAAGGTATATATATATATACACAATACGTATATGTGATACAAGGATGTGATATGACACACGGGGATGAAACAATATAACAGGGCTGATGCTGTGATTCTTGGCTATACAGTTGTGTTATGATATTAGCGGATCATTAGAAAATGAGATAATGGATTTGTATACATGAACAATAATAAAGGATGGTGATGATATTGAAGTATATGGGACTCTAAATAGAACCCGGACCGTAACCTATGCCTGAAAGTCTGATATGAGATATGTGTAACTTGATTACGATATGATAAATACATATATGTGACTTAATCACGACTTGACATATGTGATTTGATCAAGATATGATATATGTGACATGACATTTCTGAGGATAATTAACGATGTATATTTATGCTGGCAATGATATATGATTGATGTATGCGATTACAGTATAGCACCTTGAGCATGACATGTGTTGATAATGATATTATACGAATGATGAGACAGGTAGGTGATACTTGACCCATACCCCGATATTGGGATGCCGTACGATGGATCTTACCGTACGAGGCATAGATGTGATGATTGATCCGCACTCTTGATTCGAGGAAGCCGTACTACGTACGTGACGCTATTGAGGCTGGATCGCCGACTATTAGAGATATGGATTCAGACTTTTGGTGTAATCCTATTTCTTATCGACTAGTTTCTTAGGTTTAGTTCCTTAGGAGGTTAGATGGACACTAGTGTAAGTTCGAGTCATATAGTTGTAGTTTTACTTGTATATCAGTGGATAATACACATCCGTCTTTACTTTCAGACTGTAATCATCATGGTGCATGTTCATTCATATGTTTCTATAATCAGCTAACAGCTAGATCGATATAATATTCTGATTACTCTCTGGTGTTAGTATAGACATAGCATTTATTACTTTGATATTTCATGCATTCACATTTTCATGTTATCTTGCAGTATTTTGGGGCATATGCCGACACTTATCATATACTTACTCATGATTTTGGGATTTTGGATTTCTATGAGATTTCAGGATTTCGGGGAAAACCGCAAGAATATATAAATAACTTCTCTCTCTCTCCTTCTCTCTTTTTAAAATATAAAATGCGGTTTTCTCATGATGTATGTGTCGTCCACCATGAGATTTCATGTTTTCTGTTGGATTTCGAGATCCGATTCGAGGAGTGTATGAATCGTCTCGGGTACATGGTGGGCCCGGTATGGTACCCCAGGGCAAGAAGATTGAGTTGTAGACGATGAGCCTGGCAGGGGAGGACTACCTACCGGTGATGTCTGGCACGGCGGATATCCGGAAGATACCGACCGTTGTCGTGGGATTTGATGATATGGGCCGATCCGGACTGACGGAGCCCGAGACATTGAGATTATGAGGTATTGAGACTTGAGATTTACATGTTTTGTGTCGATGCTTGACACGGATTTCCGTGGATTTCATCGTTGATATTTCAGATTTCTATGCACATTTTAACATGATAAAAGCTAAAGATTTCTTATACAGATATATCTAGATTTCAGGATTTGTTATTGTACATTCATGGTGCATGCATACTCATTCACATGACATAGTACTATATGAGGCACTGACACGAGCACGGAGCTTTTGCACTTACACGTAGTTTATTATTCTGTCTTTACTTGATGAATAGTAGTATATTAGTATATTATTATGACTTAAGACAGCGTCCTGCATTCGATTTCTTTTCGCAGATATCTTCTAGTCACGAGTTGGCAACTCACTCCCGTTGTGCCAAATTTTATTACAGGTTCGATGAACAGGTTTCCCTGGCAGCTTGCTGGCACATCTTTTCATTTAGGGTGATTTGCACGGTAGGTTGGTTCACTTGTATCTGAACCGCCATTGTACTTTTATTATTTCATTTGTATCTAGAAAGCTCCATCAACCAAACTTGTATTACTTGATAGTTACTGGACCAGTTATTTTTATTTCGACCTTAGAGTCGCGCTTGTATTATCATGATATCTGGTGGATTTGTTTTCTTTTGAGTTTTGAGCCTCGCCCTTTGGCGTTGTATACTTTTATGCATTGGTGTGGTTGTTTCCGCCTTTTGGCGTAGAGCTAGCTCCTGTTGGGGATGCTTTTTATTGATTGTATATATTATACTTGTTTGTACCCGTTTGGGGCCCGTTTTTACAGAGGAGACTCTGCCGAAATTTTTGAGAAAATTGGATGATGCTTTTAAACTTATTTTCTTCATGTTTTCCTTTCCTTCTTCTTCTTTTATGGTTTAGATTTCTGGGCTTCGGCTTACTTAGGTTACGTTGCGCCTCTAGACGCTTCGTAATCTAAGTGCCGGTCAAGTTCCGTACTTTCGGGTCATGGCAAAGTTGGTATCAGAGCGCTAGGTTTAACCTTGTATAAGTCTAGGTGACCCTTGGTTGATGGAGTAGGCGACTTAGGTTGAGTGACGTACCGTGGGTATGATCCGCGGCATACTTACGATATGCTACTCTTCTTAAGTATCCTTAGGATGTATATTTGTTTGCACCGCATTTCATTCGTTCGTTTGATCTATCTTCGTCGATATCGGATGGTGGAATCTGTCATCACGGTCGCACGGGCAGAGGGAGCTGCGGCTCGAATGCGATAACCATTAGGGTATTGGTTATTCTTGAGGATTGAAGCATTGTTTAGCGTGCGGACGAAGGGTATTCACGTGCTGTCCAAACGAAGTTAAAGGATTTGAACGATTGTCAGAAACCCATTTTCCTAAGTTTAAGGTATTCGGAAGAACATGCAGGTATTTCTATGGACCCTCTAGAAGAATGAAACCCTAACTTGACATAATGACCACAAGAACGCCCTTGAACCTTAGGGTTTACGGCAGTTCCGCGGTTCCATTAGTGAGGCTTGGGT
Source organism: Agapanthus africanus (assembly GCA_030015575.1). NCBI lineage: Eukaryota > Viridiplantae > Streptophyta > Magnoliopsida > Asparagales > Amaryllidaceae > Agapanthus > Agapanthus africanus. The sequence continues at coordinate 215,775,847 of JASDDO010000029.1, forward strand.
TTGCCCTTCTACAGCTGGACCATCGATGCTGGGGTATGTACCGGATATTTTAAACTATACTTGAGTGTTGAGCTCTCAGGGAATTATGGGATTTTGATGGATCGATCGAAAAGTTTAATGTAGTCCGGATATCAGGTGAAGGGATCGACTACGCGGGAGACTCAAGATATGAGTATTGCCGTTGGTAGCGCAGTCAGCATGCCTATGAAGAGACGAGTTCAAAGCAGTAGACACCAGAGGAAAGGGGGAAAGAGGCGCATATTGACGATAGTGTTTACGATTGTGATTTGGTGATCTGAATTTCATATTTTCGTTGATTGGATTTTGGTATTTTGATGATTTTATTCTACGATTGGTATTTCTTATGTGTACCTTCATTACATTCTATTTGTGTTTCATATATCAGTTGCATTGATGTTGTTTAGTACATACCCAGTGCACTTGATTTGGTTTTAATACATTTTGAGATTTTGATTTGATTTCGTGCCTATGGTTACACATGATTTTGACATATGCTTCGACCTAGTTTTCATGCACTTTCGTACTGTGATTTCAATTTTGATATTCGGTGTATGATTTCGTGCACCATGTGCACCTGATTGAGATTTTTGCGCACACTTGGCGCACTTGATGCGATTTTGTGCACACCAGATGCACTAAATCGGGGTTTTGTGCAGATTAGATGCACCTGATTTTGAGTCGTGCATGCCCATTGCACTTGACAGATGTTTTTGGTGCACACCTGTTCCACATAGTTTTGTTTTTGTGTGTATTCGTGGTATCTGTATTTGGTTTCGATTTCAGTACGCACCGGACGCACATGATATTTTTATGATGTGATTGGGATTAATTTCAGTTTGAGCAGTATGTTTTTATAATCATTACTATTTGATTTAGTAACCAGGCGGGACATGTATGTTAAATAAAGCATATATATATATAGCTATTTTATAAAAAAAAAATAAACATCCGCTACTTATGCCGTGACACGTGCGTCACACGGCGATTTTCAAAAGGGGTTCTTGCATGCTTCTTTATCCAGATGTTTGGACGATTTTACTATGATGCGCACAATATATAAGTTGTAGTTTTGATATATATTATGTTGGTTTTCGTATTGGGTTTTGGTATTTTATTTTCGCCATAACTCTGATGATTGTGTTATGCTTGACGGAGTTGATTTTAGTTATGTATTGATGATTTCGGAGCCCCGACGATTTGAGCGTTTTGGCTGAATGTTTTAGTAATTGGGGGGAGTTTTAATTTAAATTCGGGGACCGAATTTCTTAAAGGGGGGAAGATTGTAACATTTTAAAAATAATTAAATAATTAAATAAATAAATAAAATCGTTTAAGTGAATTTTATAATTTTCGGTAAAGTAAAACGTAGTTTTCATAAATCTAAACTATAATTATTTTTCACTATAAATTTAAAAATACCTATTTTAATTATGTTATTACTACTAAATGGTGTTTATTTAACCACTTATAAATTTTTACTTTAATTAAATATTTTTCTTAAATTAATTATTTTAAATATTAACATAAGCTTTATTTATACACTAAATTAGTGTAAATTACAAATTTGAATGGGTTAAATTTGCAAAAATGAACCATTGCATCTTAGAATCAAGTGTGTTTCATGAAAAATTTATTTTCAAAATTTTACAATGGTTCTAGACCATTCTAGGTCAAATGGAGTGAAGAAAATAAAGAATTTTTAAATAAAATCATGAAAAGACATAATGGAATGATATTTTTGTGAAACCTTCTACACTTTTCTTCACCTTTTCTCACTCTCCTCTCTTTTCCTCACCTCATGGCCGGCCTCACCACCATGGGCAGCCCCAAAATTTCCCCCCATCATTTTTGTATTAAAAATCATCAAAATTCAACAAAAATCCAAATAAAAATCCACAAAATCCTAATTAATTCCGACCCTCTATTCTTTGGTCATCTTTACATGGATTTTGGAGATGGAAAGAATTAATTTTGGAGGCTTATTTTCATGTTTGGATTTCATGTTGTGGAGGTATAAATTTTCTTCTTTTGATTTATTGTTATTAGATGTTTCATTTAAGCATAGTTAGATTTAATAAATTAATTCTATTTACAAGTTTTAAAATTCAAGTTAGGGTTTGTAAAATCAAGTTATGGTTTTATTAATTCATTAGGGTTATAATAACTAGTTTAACACTTTTAGAAATGGAAAATCATGCATGGTTGTTATATTGTAAATTGTTATCCAAAATTGTTTAAATTAAACCATTTTTTTTTCAAACTAGATTTCTATATATTGTATATATTGGTGAAATAAAATTCCAATTAATGTTTGTAACACTAGATTGTGATTTTAATGAGGGTATTAACTTGTTAGTGGAATGAAAAACTTAAATTGGTTACTAGTTTCTATTGATAATTGAAAAATACTAATAAAAATGCTATTTTCGCTAACTAGAATTTGGAAATTCTTAAATAAATAAGGTTTAAAATGTAACTTATGATTTCATTATATTACTATCATCGTAAATTATAGTCTGATAAGTTAATTTAGGCAAAATCAAGTTTAGTCGTGAAATTATGAAATTTTTGCTTGCAAGGTGTTGAAATTGATAAAATTGCAAACTAGGAATTTATTTTTAATAAAAATTAGTGTAATAAAAATATGGTAATAGTTTCTATAATTTAGTTATGTTATTTAATGAGTTTTATGACCATTAGTTTGATTTTAACGTCAAGTTTTGAAGTAAAACGGTGAATTGACATTTTCAAGCTTTTCGGAATTGGATGATTTGATCGATTTTAGGGTTCCAATGATTTGAACCAAGTTTTATATTATAAGTAATGGGTTTTGAAACTACGGGTTGTTTATTGGTTTTTATCCCGATCAATCGGCGTTTGTACGCCGATATCGAGCGTTATTTGGTTCTTTTGCGTGAACGGGACATAGGTTTTAACCTATACGCTTTCCGTGCGTCGTTTTGACTTTTGTCCGTGATTCAGTTTATGATACTATATATGTTTGCGTATAGGTACCCCTCACGTGGACTGCGGGCGATAAAGAGGAGGATGGTGACATCATTTTCGGCAGAAAAGGACCAGGTGAGTAGATGTATATCTACGGGGGGAAGTCGGGTGGATGGCGTTTAGCACCCCCGCAAACGTAGAATAGGGATTGTACTTATTGTCTTTAGGAAGCCAGACGTGACCTTAGATTTCTTGATGAGTAGGACCCTAGTAATGACTCTAGGTTGGACTAGACTGATTAGAAAGACCATACCGGAGGATGAATACCTTGGAAGAGATTCGTAGGTTTCAGGTAGATACACACACGCACACACTGAGACTCGACGTGGTGTATACGTGTATGTATATATATATATATAGGACTAGGTGAAGGTATATATATATGCACACAATACGTATATGTGATACAAGGATGTGATATGACACATGGGGATGAAACAACATAACTGGGCTGATGCTGTGATTCTTGGCTATACAGTTGTGTTATGATATTAGCGGATCATTAGAAAATGAGATAATGGATTTGTATACATGAACAATAATAAAGGATGGTGATGATATTGAAGTATATGGGACTCTAAATAGAACCCGGACCGTAACCTATGCCTGAAAGTTTGATATGAGATATGTGTAACTTGATTACGATATGATAAATACATATATGTGACTTAATCACGACTTGACATATGTGATTTGATCAAGATATGATATATGTGACATGACATTTTTGAGGATAATTAACGATGTATATTTATGCTGGCAATGATATATGATTGATGTATGCGATTACAGTATAGCACCTTGAGCATGACATGTGTTGATAATGATATTATACGAATTATGAGACACGTAGGTGATACTTGACCCATACCCCGATATTGGGATGCCGTACGATGGATCTTACCGTACGAGGCATAGATGTGATGATTGATCCGCACTCTTGATTCAAGGATGCCTTACTACGTACGTGACGCTATTGAGGCTGGATCCCCGACTATTAGAGATATGGATTCAGACTTTTGGTGTACTCCTATTTCTTATCGACTAGTTTCTTAGGTTTAGTTCCTTAGGAGGTTAGATGGACACTATTGTAAGTTCGAGTCATATAGTTGTAGTTTTACTTGTATATCACAGATGAGTGGATAATACACATCCGTCTTTACTTTCAGACTGTAATCATCATGGTGCATGTTCATTCATATGTTTCTATAATCATCTAACAGCTAGATCGATATAATATTCTAATTACTCTCTGGTGTTAGTATAGACATGGCATTTATTACTTAGATATTTCATGCATTCACATTTTCATGTTATCATGCAGTATTATGGGGCATATGCCGACACTTATCATATACTTACTCATGATTTTGGGATTTTGGATTTCTATGAGATTTCTGGATTTCGGGGAAAACCGCAAGAATATATAAAAAATTTCTCTCTCTCTCCTTCTCTCTTTTTAAAATATAAAATGCGGTTTTCTCGTGATGTATGTGTCGTCCACCATGAGATTTCATGTTTTCTGTTGGATTTCGAGACCCGATTCGAGGAGTGGATGAACCGTCTCGGGTACATGGTGGGCCCGGTATGATACCCCGGGGCAAGAAGATCGAGTTGTAGACGATGAGCCTGGCAGGGGAGGACTACCTACCGGTGATGTCTGGCGCGGCGGATATCCGGAGGATACCGACCGTTGTCGTGGGATTTGATGATATGGGCCGATCCGGACTGACGGAGCCCGAGACATTGAGATTATGAGGTATTGAGACTTGAGATTTACATGTTTTGTGTCGATACTTGACACGGATTTCCATGGATTTCATCGTTGATATTTCAGATTTCTATGCACATTTTACCATGATAAAAGCTAAAGATTTCTTATACAGATATATCTAGATTTCAGGATTTGTTATTGTATATTCATGGTGCATGCATACTCATTCACATGAAATAGTACTATATGAGGCACTGACACGAGCACGGAGCATTTGCACTTACACGTAGTTTATTATCCTGTCTTTACATGATAATTAGTAGTATATTAGTATATTATTATGACCTAGGACAGCGTCGTGCATTTGATTTCTTTTCGCAGATATCTTCTACCCACGAGTTGGCAACTCACCCCCGTTGTGCCAAATTTTATTACAGGTTTGATGAACAGGTTTCCCTGGCAGCTTGCTGGCACATCTTTTCATTTAGGGTGATTTGCACGGTAGGTTGGTTCACTTGTATCTGAACCGCCATTGTACTTTTATTATTTCATTTGTATCTAGAAAGCTCTATCAACCAAACTTGTATTACTTGATAGTTACTGGACCAGTTATTTTTATTTCGACCTTAGAGTCGCGCTTGTATTATCATGATATCTGGTGGATTTATTTTCTTTTGAGTTTTGAGCCTCGCCCTTTGGCGTTGTATACTTTTGTGCATTGGTGTGGTTGTTTCCGCTTTTTGCGTAGAGCTAGCTCCCGTTCGGGATGCGTTTTATTGATTGTATATATTATACTCGTTTGTACCCGTTTGGGGCCAGTTTTTACAGAAGAGACTCTGCCGAAATTTTTGAGAAAATTGGATGATGCTTTTAAACTTGTTTTCTTCATGTTTTCCTTTCCTTCTTCTTCTTTTATGGTTTATATTTCTGGGCTTCGGCTTACTTAGGTTACGTTGCGTCTCTAGACGCTTCGTAATCTAAGTGCCGGTCACGTTCTGTACTTTCGGGTCGTGACACTAACTCTTCGCCAAACGGCGGATCACAACCACACAAGATAGTAAATATGAGTATACGACGCCCAACAGCGAAGATCACCATAAAAGATAAAGAAATAAGCAAGACATCAAAACCACAAGTAGCAGAAAGCCCCTCGCTCTAAGTCTCGCAACCATAATCCCACTAAGTCTCATTATTTAAACAATTTACAAATTTCGATTGATGGAGTTAACTAGATACAATATGAAATATAGATATAAGTGTGGGTACGATACAAATGTCCCACCTACTAGTGCAAAACACCCGGATGCAACTGTGTGCCAGCGAAGCCGCTACTGATCTAAGCGGGTAACCTGCAAGAACTGTGGCACAACGGGGGTGAGTTGCTAACTCGTGAATAGAAATATATCAACAAGTAGAAATCGAATAAATAACGACTCCTAGGTCAACTATATCATAAACGTAATACTATGATATCTAGGGTGACCGGGTCAGTATATGTGCCAACAAGGTAGTCAATGCCTATAAGCATGTGGATAACATCCAACAGTATAATCGAGGTATGTATGCATGCGGATCTCGTCCATCCATATAATCAATGTATGTATGCATGTAGATCTCGTCCACCCATATAATCAATGTCTGCATGCACGTAAATATCATAAAAGAGCGCGCATGAAAGTATTAGGATGTAAATCAACGTTGTCCCTCACGACACATCAAAATCATGGAACCTGAGCGCCAAGCATCGACACTCACAAACGTCATGAAAACCGTGCCCAGCATCGGCACGTAAATCCTCATATATCGGGCTCCGTCGGTCCGGATCGGCCCACGGGCTCCGTCGGTCCGGATTGGCCCATATCATCTCTCGACTCCGGTCGGTATCCTCCGGATATCTGCCGAGCCCAAATATTATCACCGGTAGGTAGTAATCCCTCTGCCAGGCTCACCGTCTGTATACACAGCATCCCTTTCTTGCCCCGGGATACTATACCGGGTCCACCATGTACCCGCAATCAGCCTCATCCGCCTCCTCGAATCGGGTTTCACATGTTACACGTCTCAGAACCGAAAAAACGCATGGTAGACGCACTGAAATATCATATCAAGAGAAACCGGGCTTTTAAAATAACACATAATCTCTTTTAAAATGTCCATGGTTCTCAAATCCAAAAATCTCATGAAAACAGCATATCTCAATGTGTAAAATCATATAGCATGACGTATGCGACATATAATAGAGATGTAAGCATATCCGTATATCATGCAACATGGAACAGTGATATGACATATTAAGGGAAAATCGCTCCTTTAAATGATTCCAGTTTTTAAAATATAACATGCGGTTCCCAATTTCCCAATAAAACCAGTTATTTATGTAGGCACAATATGTATATGCGCAAGTATAGATGTATCAATGTATATATGCACCAATATGAATATACAATGTGTATGTGCGCAAGTATGGATGTATCAATGTATATGTGCACCAATATGAATATACAATGTGTATGTGCGCAAATATGGCTATATCAATGTATAGGTGCACTAATATGAATATACAATGTGTATGTGCGCAAATATGGCTGTATCAATGTATACATGCACCAATATGAATATACAATGTGTATGTGCGCAAATATGGATGTATCAATATATATGTGCACCAATAGGAATATACAATGTGTATGTGCGCAAATATGGATGTATCAATGTATATGTGCAACAATATGAATATACAATGTGTATGTGCACAAGCAAGTTATGCGAAGAGTCATATGATGATGCAGTAATCCTACTGTGTAGTGACATGGCAATTATCGATGGTGAAGTGTGTGAGCCTACAATCTGTGTACGTGTAACATACGCATCATCGATAGTGGTGCAGGTGTACTATCACAGGTATAAGCAAGGCAATGAGAATAATATGAATGCAGCATAAGGTAATCATATGCAAATACTGACAGGTATACGTATCTAACATGATCGAGTCGGTAAATCTATCAATCGGCATCCAGCCTAACAACATCGCGTACGGTATAATACATCGTACGGCAGCCTGTAGTCAAGGGTATGGATCAAACATCAAATCAAACTCATCACACACGGAAAGTTATCGTACGGCGGCATTAAGCAAATAGGGATCCTATCATCTTATAAGACAAATGAGGGTACGACCTAATATCACATACGGCCTATCATCCATGATTCACAACATTCTATATATATATATCTATGTACCTATGTCCCAGGTCATATCCGCAATAATCTCATATCAGGGGACCGGCAGGGTATAAATCATCTCGATCGACTCGCATCCGTATACCAACATATCATCATATCATCATATCATCATATTCGTCTTATATTCTTTCATCGCATTTACATCTCACATCAAGTTGAGTTTACATAAACATTCTATCTCTACTATAAGTATAAGTATCTAATCTAACATACGCACCCGAACCATACAAGCAGATTTTAAAGGAAGCGAATCGTAGTTTTGAAAATAGGAGTTACGGTGTTTTTAAGGAAAAGATATAATTTGAAAATCCGTAAAGTCCCTCAAGGTATATATTTAAAAGATACATACGATTCTTCGGTTTAGAAAAGGGTATGGTTCGGATGACACATCTGCATCGGCTATCTAGTCCTATAGTACCCTAAACGGCAATGTCGTCACATGTCATCCTCAAATTCCGTCATCCTATAATAGTCGTTACCTATCACTTCTAACTATCCTCTAGTTTCTAATATGGTTTCATAGCTATCTTCATTCTAACCCTAGTTTCCTAATCTTGGTTTCCTTAACCATATTCTATAAATTAGTTTTCCATCAAAACTTTGCGGGGGTGCTATACGCCATCCACCCGACTTCCCCCGTAGATATACATCTACTCACCTTGGTTCTTGTTTGCCGAAGTCGATAACGCCACGCTCCGTCGCCTCGGAATCCACGTGATGGTACCTACAATAATACACAATCGCAATGCGTGTCAAAATTAAGGCGGAAAACCAAAACGGCACACGTTTCGCTCATAGGTTAAAACCTATAGCCCACGCATGCAAAACTAACAAATTACCCCTAGTCGTTGATGTACAAACATTCAACAACCAAATACAAAGCCAAATATCAAGAATTAGCATTTCAAAATATGGAAAACATAGCTAAAGTCACACTAAACTGCTCCCAGATTTTGACTCAGGTCAAATAAATCTAAGCAAACAAGTCTAGGGTGATGTATATAGTATATATGACCTACTAGACCAACCCCAACACCCCAGACAACCAAGTGGCCGGCCCCATCCCTATAAATTCCGGCGAGCCCGGCCCCCTATACACAGTTGGGTCTCGTTTTGTCATGGTGGTCTCCTCTGGTCTAAAATTGGTCTTTGGTATTGTTTGCTACTCTCAAAATTTCCCTGGGTTGCTCTAGATACCCTATAGGCACACTAAAAGTCACAAAACTGATACGGAACAATTCCTAAGCTCGTGCATCAGGTTTAATTCTATGGTTCAGGTCAGGGTAACGTGTCACCATGGTCACACAAACACTCACAAAAGTTCCCAGATTTCACCTAAATCCATTACAGAAAAATCTAGTAGAACCAAACACCTCCAAACATCTTCTGGTAACTACCCTACAAAATCCAAGCCCAAACTCCCCTACCCACCCGAGGTCGCCGGATTTGGCCCAATGGTCGCCGGCCATAACCGATGGGAAAAGGTTAGGGTCCTAGGTGAACACTCAGGGTCTCGAGTACAATACTACCACACTGTTTGTTTTCCCAATGAACGCTCGGGGTCACAGCAGGTCAGCGACATCACAAAACGACATCCAAAACACGATATCTCACAAAACTAATCTAAAGAGAAGAAATTATACCTCAATAAGGCCACTCAAGAAAACCCTAGCACCCCAATGTCATCAAAATTCCACTTTGCTTGGTTCAATGTGTAGAGGAAGAGATGGGGGTTAATTTTTGTGAAAGGGGTTTAGGGTTTTGGGGATTATTTGGAGATGGATCTAGGGTTTGAGGTGGAAGGTAGTGAGCTTGAGAAAGATGAAGGAGAGGAAAAAGAAAATGATGGGGAATGTGGGCAGCAGCCCTCCTTTCTCTTTCTCACTGTTATTCTCACCCACTCACTTTCCAAGTTATTATTATGTCCCCTCTCTCTCTCCAACTTATCATTACACCCTTTTCCCCTTCTATTCTCACCAAAAACACATACACCCAAATGAAATAACATAATTGAAATAACATGTAACATGTCATGGTGCACTAGCCATGAAAAACTGTAGAAACACGGATTTGGCTTAATCGCGATTAGCAGTGCACTAATCGGGTTTTTATCCAAATTACATATAAAAATATTTAAAAATGCCAAATCCTTTAAATATATTATTAAATGAATAAATCATTTTAATTTTCATTTATTTCGCAATTATTGGTATATATATATACCCTTTTTCGAAAACCCCAATTTCGCAAATCGGGCAGTTTTTGGGAAAAAAATATTATTTTAATATTAAATTCCAAAAATAATATTTTATATTTTCTGAAATGTTACAATCTTCCTCCTTAGAGAAATTCAGTCCCTGAATTTAAATTTAAAACCCCAAAATCTAAAACATTTCAATAATCAGCTCAAATCAACGGGGCTCCGAAATCACGGAAGATACAGAAACAACACAACGCGGCATGTGCGCATGAAAACGAGTACAAAACTCAAATCGAACTCCGTCAAGTGTCACGCAAATCATCGGATTTGCACGCATATCCTCAGAGTTACAATATAGATATAGATCTCGAAATAAACTACTGAAATCCAATATACACTAGTCAAATACCATAATACGTGTATAGTACGCATCTTTGGAAAACTTCCAAGAACTAAATAAAACTCATGCAAAAATCTTTTCTAAATCGCCGTGTGATGCGTAACTCACTGCCTAAGTGACGGACGCTCGTTTGTGAAGGAAATAATATATGTCCATATATATATTTTGCTAAATATACGTTCCGTCGTTTTCAAAATATCCCAAAAGGTTTTCCTTTATAAACTTTCGCGTCGCTCACGGACACGTAGGAAACAGCGAGACTATAGCTCCTTTGAAAACCTCTTGGTAAGCTTTTAATGCATGCAAAGTAGTCAGGTACTGTCCTCAGATCGGTCCTGTTCGGCTACTATATACTATATATAGTACCTATCATGAAAACAAAGTGCTCAAAAAGCAAAATCGGCCTCAAAAGGCGTATCCGACAATCACATGCGTCTGGTGCGCACGGAAATCAAATCCAAGCACAGGTGCCACAATATGCACAAAAGCCAAAACTACGTGCAACGGGTGTGCACGAAAGCATCTGTCTAGTGCAACGGGTGTGCATGACAACAATATCGGGTGCATCTGATATGCACAAGAATCCCGATTTAATGCATCTGGTGTGCACCAAAATCGCATCTCATATCATGCGCCCAACACGCGCGAAAATCCAAATCAGGTGCATCCAACATGCATCAATAAAATCTAAATCATGTGCATCCCACATGCACGAAATCACGAAATCCAATATCAAGTGCCGAACATGCGCAAAAGTCCACTCCAAGCACGTCAAATATGCGCAAGAATCTAATCAGGTGCATAAGGTGCACAAAACAAATATCGAGTATCAAAATCGAAATCGACGGTATACAACACCTTTCAATCCAAATCCAAATCAAGTATACCGTGGAATATAATCTCACAACCATGTGCATCAGCGTGCACAAAAGCAAATCAAAATACTAAAAAGTGCATGAAAACTATGCCGAAAGCATAAATCAAATCATATGCATGCCCTAGGCATGAAATCACAATAAATATCTCAAATGACATCAAAACGAAGTCAGGTGCAACAGTGGTGCACAAAATACGTATCAATGCATTACAAGCACATATAAGCTATACCGAGTGCAAAAATCAAATCATCCTTATGAAATCCACGAAATCATAAACACATGCCACGAAGGTACAAAGTCGACATCAAATGCAATAGGTATGCACAAATCACAAATCAACACAACGATGTATAAAATATATATCAAGTGCGACAACTATGCACAAAATGTAAATACCCAGTAGATGCAGCCATGGTGCACGGAAACAATATCATGAAACTCAATCATCAAAACTCAAATCCAAGCAATATAAGCGTGATACTCAGATCACAAACGCAAATCGCAAAAAAGGACATTGAGGTACACCTCCTACATTGTCGAAAATGAATCGGTGCGCCTAAAACCGGCAGAACAAGAATATCCGCTCGCTTCGTGCTCACGGTCTGGCGTCATCTGTCTCTGGGTCCTTATCTTCTCCGTGGATTTACCAATCTCGCAATCCATCGGCTTATCGGCCCAGTCAGGTGTGCTAATGGGGACGATTCCGTTCTGGCACTTCTCTGGTCATCTCCCGGTCAATCATCACGACCTCTCGTAAGGCAGCATGTCACTAGCGTTGGCCTCTGGCTCTCTGAATACACGTGACACATCTGCTCCTGGATGCAAATCTCATTGCAGCAGTGTCCCGGAAGGAATCCTGCTCAAGGTCTCTTCCGACCTCGCCTATGCCGAACTGTACGGAGGCTGGTACTCTTTGTAAGTCTACGGTAGGGCCCCGGCTGTCGATCCAAGGCCAAATGCAGAAACAAAAACTTTTTAGAAAACCAGCGCTATTGTAGTCTTTCACCCGGATTGAACCATTAACGCTAAACTAGCTAACTACTAAGAAGTGAGAGTGGCTATACCGATCGATCCGTGTCCTTCGGTCTTTGGCCACCATCCCAAGCTCCTCCCGGCATCTTCGATCTCCGGTCTCCTCGTCGGAAGGGCACCACATCAATAAGTCTTTTTACGGGTTCCCGCTTCATCCGAAGCAACTCGAACATGAAGTATGCTAGCCGAAATGTCCAAGGTAAGGTAGAGAATGTGTGTGACAACTTTGTCTCAAGTATCCATTGATTCTCAACACATGAGAGTGTATGGATGGAGGTTGAAGATGATGCCATTAGTGGAAATGGTGAGCTAGAGGAAGAAGAAGAAGAAGAGGTTTTCTTTTTTTGTGTGAGATGAAAAATGAGAGCACTAGAATGATAATCTAAGAGCCAACCCCAAGCCTATGGCTGCCCTCTCTCCATCCATCATTTCACACCCTTAATCAAACACTAATGTGACATTTGCAAAATTAAAGAGACCATGAGTCACTAAACATGTCTATGTCACATTTAATGCACCTCATCATGAACTAAGCTCATAATTTCCACCAAAATAAACATTAACCGAATGTTTAGTCCAACAAAAAGATACGGCAACATCTAAAGTAAACTCGTGACGGATCACAAGGATACCCTTCACCTGTATATACATACCTGCATCCACATTCCGACTGAATGCAAATGCGATGAGACTAAAGTAATCCAACAAATCTAATACTAGGATCCGGTTTAAACCAAAGCCCACTAGTATGATCCGTCCAATCATGATCCGTGCACAAGTGCACGTATATGATCAAACCCTGCCATAATACCATACGGCCTCCACAACATTTCGCCCGAAACTTGAGAAACTGTCTGTGGGGGACTCTAAAGACTCGTCAATACACTGACTGTGGATTTAACCACTAGCACGTCAGTGGTACTAGCTGTACGTAACGGGCTACCGGGTATTGACCAAAAGGGAGGTCGATGAGCGAACTCATCCTGCCACCCTACTGAGCCTGTCAGTGACAATATCCGTATAGTCCGGTCCGTTCGTCTATGAGTATCGCATGTCGGGCCTAAGGCGTTGGTAAAAGTCAGACCCCCAAAAGCGGTACAAGTCGTGTCGGAGTGTAGCCCAGAACACCCTGAGATACTACTGGAATACCTACCAGTAAATCTCCCACCTTGGCCAAGGACTTCGTGTAATGTCTCTTCTAGACACAGCGCGATCTCACCCCCAATACCAGGAGAGACGAAACCCCTGCCGATCCGCTCACTGTCTCCATGTGGCTCGGGACTGTACCCAACTAAAACCTGTTTGCACGACTCCTTTGAGCCATGGTAGGGTAGTAATCAAAGCATAGTGGGAACTCACACGAGATAAATGACGATCTCAGGTCGATGAACTAACCTGTACACATGTCACCAGGGAACTGCTATCTGACGTCAGGTATAATACCAACTAGCATGTTCCCGGCGAGTCCTGTCCGGTGTACTCGTAACCCAATGAGCACCTGTATACATCTTAGGTGAACCAACTGACACCAATGTCTTGTGAGACCGACCACCGCCCCTCGTCGAGGTCTCGACTGTATACACTAGTCTACTAATGGAGTATCGATGCCCAGTCTCGAAACTCCCTCGACTAGGGACCTTTTAAGGATGTGCTTATAGACCCCAGCTCCCACGTATATGATCGCCATCATACTGCTGGCCGTCAAGCAAGAATCCTAAGGGCTCTATCAACGTGTAATAGTAATATGTAATATCACCTAAAGCATGTACACGATGATAAAGATAAACCAGATAGCATACTATCATCTTGAGTAAGACTCTCCTACCGGCATAGGTCCTCCCTCAATCATTGCAATCACATGCCTGCGATCCAATAATTGACTTTGAGGGCACTATATCCAACAATCTCCCACTTGCACTCATGGCTAATTATTACGATGTCGCATACTCACAACCCGTGTGATACCGAACACCCAACTCCTCTACTGATCAGTCTCACAAAGCCCATTTGTGAAACTATTGCGTAAAAGGAATAGCCTCAGTGAGTGGATCCGCTCTGATGTTTCTTTCTTTGTCTCTCTTTATCTCAAGTTCGCGGAGAAAGCCATCTCCCGAAATGAGTAATACCTGTCTTAGAATATGTTTGGATATCTGATGGGACTTAGTTCATAAATGAACTCCAAATCCAAACATCTTAGACTGTATCGTCAACTGAACTTAATCAGTATCCTGCGCCATGCCTCCCTCAGTATTCGCTTGGACCTCCTGTCCAAACTACTGCCCCTCGTCAGAGGGAAAACTATAACTCTGACAGTCACTCTGTCATCCAGGTCACCTTAGAAGCTTGAAATGATAACCGTCTCCCGAAGGAGGCTGTTGTTATCATATCCCTAGAATATCCACTTATGTTCTAAAACTGCTTCTGAATGTTTCTCCAGGATTGGATTAATATCAACTTATTGCATCTCGTGCAAAAACAACATCTGGTGTGGTACTCGACATCTCATGATCAACTCAATTGCCTAAGCAAGTGATCTGCCAATCATGCACATCCCTCTCCCCTTTAGTCTGTAAGACACCTTTAGAGAGGGTGACTCCATCACCTGCAGGTATACTACCGTGCCAGGAGTCGTCCATTCTATAACACCTGTAGAATGCTGTCTTAGTACCCAGATTGGGATGCTACCCAAATCCAGATCTAAAACCATAGATCTAGTAACCAGAATGCCTGATATAATATTCATATCCTATGTGGAGAAACCACTGTGTGACAACCAAAGTATAACCGATCGTAGTATATGAATTTCACTTCCTACTCTATGTATGTCATCCAAATATCAGGACATCACACCCTACTAATTTCTTAATAGATCCATCCCCTATTCTGATGAAGTCAAACCTATGACTATCACATCAAAAATAGATGATCCATCTCTGCTATATCTGCTTTAGTCCATAAATAGACATAAGCTACTTGTTCGTTATGCTTCCGCTGCTCCCACTGACTACGACAACCCTCTGGCAGAGTCATATACATGTGAACTTCTAAAACTAGTTTAGAACGATGCTATATTCATCCTCCTGCTGGGTCTCATAGCCTGGAACAACAGTAGTGTCAAGTCTGAGAAAACAAGAACCTCCCTGTCACCATCTTTGAGCATACCGAAATACCTCTCGAGTGCCTGAGGTTACCCACCATATCTGCGGAGTGGCCAATGGAATGTCAAACCTGATTGAATCTTTAGGTTCTTATCAAATTTCCAGTAATCGTTTGTGGTCCTGGAATCACTTCCGGTTCTACCATACTCCCACTACTGTTTTCTGAAAAAATCCATTTTTATTAAAACTGTGGCGAGTCAAGAACAATATCACTATTGATCTTCCAGATGGTAGAAAATCAACACTCGTCATAGCCCGGGTCAACGCACAAACAGCCATTACAGAAACGTGCCTTGAGTTATCCAGAGTCTGGTTTTAAGCATAAGCCAGACAACTCCATATACCTTAACATCGTTAAGATATGAGCCATTCTATATCTAATATAGAAATAGAGGCACTGATTTAATTGGAACCAGATTTAAATCATGCAGCTGTCTCCAGTGCATGTCAACTAAATGGAAGGAGGCCGATCAGCGTTACTCAGCTTAGGAATGCATCTAGATATGAGTAACCTTAAAGAGAAACAAGTTTCTCAAAACCATTACTATCAACTGAATACCGAATACAAGTATCTATATCTTCGATCACCTTGAAGAATCTTGATACTTGCAAAAACTGGTTCTCTACTTTATTCATATACCTATAACTTCTCAAAACTTAGATCTTGTATTTCTACGAAACACATGTCTAAGAACTAGAGAAGTCACAAGTAAACAGAATATAGTACGAGTACCAACCCCTCTGTCCTAATGGATACTGGAAAATATACAATGTTTTTTATAAGTCCCCTGAGTTGAATAACTCAAACCCTGTGCGTCGTAGGTTGAAAACTGTACTATGGTTCTAAAGAATTACACCGCTGTTTAATGCTCCTTACCTAACCATCAACTGATATAGCTAAATGTCATGGACATAATTTCAAAAGGTTATATCTCACTTTATAAAAATAAACATAAAGATATATCAATTTGAAATTGGTGCATAACAACGGATATTCAAAACCAAATATTTGCCGTCCGGCAAACAACCCAGGCGATTTCCTCAAATATCATCAATTACAACGAATCCCGATATAATGAGGATGATCACCTAATTTCCAATAACTTACTCCCACTCATCATCTGTAAAACCATACAGATGTGAGAATCAAACCTGGTAAATACATACCCTGGAGCAAGGACTAATTAGGAAATCAGTTTTCTATTAACAACGCGCAGTGAGACCGAAACATGAAAATGTTTCGAAGGGGTATCCTGGTATTCTTAGTAATGCCTATTCCATTATCCAGATTCATGACTGTAACCGTATATTTCTTTGCCATCTCTCCAAATCCCTTTATATGTCTTTAGTCATTACCTTCTGTACACCACTTTAGGCTAAATGGTTTTCTTCATTCCCTACCGTTCGGCACCAGCCTATGGTTTGGAAGAAGACTATCCAATAAGCATAATAGGTGTACTGTCCTAATCCTAGGAGCACTCACAACGCGAAAGAAGGTAAAGATAAAAGACAACTAAATAAACCTTATTCTATTTCTCCTGAACCAAAATTCATCCCCGAACTGGAACAAGTTCCTTCGAGTTCGTATATAACCATACGATGGAGTATCCATATAACAGTGGATCTTCATAGTGATACGGGGTGTTCTGGAGAAATACAAAGGTGAAGTAGGAGTGGCGATGAAATACTTGGCTTGGTCGTTAATAGCAGTCGCAATTTACTTTGCCCTCTTTCTAATCCCTTTATTTGTCTTTACTTATTACATTATGTACACCTTACTTAGGCTAATTGGTTTTCTTCATGTAGGGTTCCTAGGCACACTAAGGAGGTTCCACAAGGCATCAACCATGCCAAATTCAAAAATTTCCGATGCCGAGAAACCCTAACTAGATCGTTAACTAGAGAAAAGGCGAAACTACAAGCTACTAAACTGCTTTAGTACTAAGTGAACGGAAATACAACCTTTGTAGATCCGGTCCTCCACTTCTCTAGCTCCGTGTTGACGTCCCCTCGCTGCGATCATCGGATCCCGGACTCTAGCGTCGGCTTCATCGGAGAAATGGGCGGGCTAGGTCGTTGACTTCGATGCCGAAGATG
Organism: Agapanthus africanus; assembly: GCA_030015575.1. Classification (NCBI taxonomy): domain Eukaryota; kingdom Viridiplantae; phylum Streptophyta; class Magnoliopsida; order Asparagales; family Amaryllidaceae; genus Agapanthus; species Agapanthus africanus. The sequence continues at coordinate 215,793,596 of JASDDO010000029.1, forward strand.
ATCTACGTCGAGGCAACACAAGATCAAGCTCCAACTTCACCAAGTCATGAAAGTTGTGAAGAAAACACCCTATACTACTTGGCAAGTGGTAGAGGATGAAGAAATAGGAAGTGGGTTCACTTTAGAATTGGATTTCTCACTCTTTTTCTCATTTCACCATTGAAGCTAGCAAGCTTCTTTCTTCTTGATGAAGAAGAAGAAGAAGATGATGATAAAGAATATGATAAGAATTATTGGAAAATAGAAAATAAGTCATTCTTATCATATTAGCAACCATGGTTAAGTGTAGAGAATAAACTAAGGTTAGGTGAATGGTTAGGTTTAGCATGAAACAAAAATGGTAGACTTTTTCAAAGCTTCAGGAAGCTTCAACTATAAAACAAAGCAAGCCACCATTTCTCTTTTTGCCAAAATAAATAAATAAATGAATAAATAAAAACCCTAACCATTTACTTAACCAAGGTTTAAATCAAACATACACCCAAGTTTGCATGTATCATCAAACATGATACAAACTAGTGCACAAAACTATATCATATATACAATGTGCACATCAAGTGAGAAAATCCATCTTAAGTGAACAAATACTAGTTAATGTAAAGTAATATATCAAATATATATAATTATACATTAAATCATTAAATCAACACTTGATTTAACGATCCGGTCATATCTCATATAACCGACTAATATCAATAGTAACAACTTATCGAATCAACACTTGATCCGATAACCCGGCTATATCGCATATAACCGATCACTGTCACAAATCGCGAGAATCGAATACAATATCACATACTGGTATTATTCTCGGTCCCGCACATATCTCATATGCGCTCCTATTTCGTTTCGCTTGAGCCAGGAAACCTCTGTGTAGGACTCTAAAGACTCGTCAATACGCCGGCAGCAGGTGATGATCATATCAAACACCCACAAGCCGCAAGCGGTCTACTAAACATAACGGCCACCCAGGTATTGAGCGATCAGAAGATCTACGAGCAAGCCCGCTCACACTCCTGTGAATCCAACTAGTAACACTTACCGTACAGTCCGGTCTGTTCGTCTGATATGTCGCATATCTCGCCTAGGGGTGGTAAACGTCAGACCCAGTAGCTCGATAAGTCGTGTCGATATGAGGTCTATAACAGTTCGAGAAACTACTGATAACACTTACTAGTAAATCTCAGCAACCCTGGCCAGGGATTTCCGGTTATAGCCAATCGAACACAGCGCAACATCAACCCCCAATACCGAGAGAGACGAATCCCCTCCTATCGCTCATTGCCTCCATGTGATTCGGGACTTTACCCAAAAACCACCGTTTTGCATGCCTTCTTGGACGTGGTAAGGTGGAAATCAAAGCACAGTGGGAATCACACAAGTCTCTATGACGATCTCGGGTCTACAGACTAACCTGTAACAGTGTCACCAGAGAACTGCCATCTGACGTAAGGTATAATACCATCTGGGAGTTCTCGGCGAGTCCGTCCAGTGTACCCAGTCTTAACTGAGCACCCGTATATCATCTCTGATGTCAAACACCAATGGATATGGGATCATCCATCGCCCATCTGTATGGGTCGAGAAGGTATACGCTAGTCTACTCTGGTATATCGATGCCCCGTCTTGATACACCCACGACTAGGGACCTTGAAGGATGTACTTATGGACTACCATGTCCCCACTAGTATGATCCGCATCATAGTCCAGGTAGTCAAGTACACATCCTAAGGGCTTTACCAACATGTAACAGAAAGACAATCAGTGTACACGTTAAGGTAAAGAGTAACCAGATAGCATACTATCATGTCGAGCAAGAAAGTCCTCCCTACATATGTCCAAGCATCCACAACAATATACATCCTATGTATAGTAATGGCCTCTAGGGCATACATATAACTAACAATCTCCCACTTGCACTAGGGCCATCTGTAGCAGTGGTTGTAGTATCTCATACTCAACCATCCCATAATAGTCTCTCTCTGGGAAAAGGCCTTTGTGAGTGGATCCACCGTGTTGTCCTCTGAGTCTGCTCTCCTAACCTTGATCCCCTGGAGATCAACCATCTCCACGATCAGGTGACACTGCCTTAGAATATGTCTGGATCACTGATGGGACGGGTGTTCCCTGGCATAAGCCACAACTCCATTGTCACACAATGGGAGGAACTAAGTTCATCTCATGAACTAATATACACCCAGACAGCCTCTTTGATAGCATCTTAAGTAGCGATGTATCCAGCCTTTATCATCTAGTATGCCACGGTATCTAGCTTGGAACTCTTCCAACATACCGTCCTTTTTTCTGAGGGTAAAGACAATGCCTGTGACTGACTTTCAGTCGTCCTTATCACCCTGGAACCCTTCCAGTGATTCTCCCCAGGACCAATTGATACCATCTCACTACCACTAGTGAGTATCCTAATATCCAATTAGATTTATCTCATAGATCCAAAACCCAGGATTTAGGAGGTATCATTTTGATCCTTTATGGAGAATCTTTGTGATAAGCGGAGATTGACCGAGCGTAGCATAGGAAACTCCTTCCCTATCAAGAGTATGTCATCCACGTACTCTATGAGGATCACTACCATACTCCCTACTACCTTTTTGTATATACAAGGTTCATCTACCATTTTGATGACGTCAAACTGTTTGACTAACTCATCAAAACAGTTGTTCCAACTCCGCGATGTCTGCTTCATCACATAAAATACCTTGCACACATTTCCGCTGCTCCCACTATTTACGAAGCCCTCTGGCTGTGTACTTATAGACGTTCTCTTCTAAAATATCATTTAGAAAAGCAGTCATGACACCCAACCACCAGATATCGTAGTCATGGTATGTAGCCGTGGCAAGTAGGATCTGGATGGACTTAAGCATAGCCTCCGGAAAAAGGTTTCATCATTATCCACGCCTGGTCGATGACGAAAACCTTTAACAAGTCTAGCTTTGAAAGTCTCAACTTTTCCATCTACACCAAGTAATCTTCTCAAGATATACTTGCTCCTGATGGAGATTTAACCCTTCAGATATAGCAACCAAAGTCCATACTTTGTTGGTGTATGAGGATTCCATTTCAGATCAATAAACATCCAGCCATTCTTACAGAGTCTCACTCCTGATGGCCAGCTCGAAACTAGTTGGGTCATCATCTCATGATGCAATTCTCGCTCCCACTGTCATAGAGAAACCGAATTATCTCTCAGGCGGATGAGGAATCCTACTAGATCGGCGGAGAGGCTGAGGTTCGTTGGGAACTATTGAATCCTTTGGTTCTACCAAATCATCAGCTGCAGTTTATATAGCTTGAACCTTTCCAGTTCTACATTACAGACCTTGCCTCGAGCTTGTCCGGATTTTTCTTTTAGACATAGGCCGGACAACCCCAAATCTTAACTAACTTAAGATATGGGCTCTTCCCTTTCCATATCACATATGAAGTGGTAGGCAACTGATTTGATTGGAACCCTATTCAATAGGTATGCAACTTCATAAGTGCATAACTCCCTAAAAGAAAATAGGAAACTCTGTAGTACTCATCATAGAGCACACCATATCACATAGGGTGTTATTGCTCCGCCAGTCTTGGCATGTGTAGACAGGGGACCTTCATACATCAGCATGTATCAATCCCAAAAGTTCACTAACTCTTTCTCTGTTTCCAATAAACAGAACTATGGTCATCTTATCTTTGTGACATGACTGGCGAGTTTCACAAGATGTAAATTCAAACTAATTTAAATAAGCATCTTTATGTAACTCCAGCTAGTCGGGTCCCATTGATATGACCTAGTCTACAATACCTCAAGAAGGATCCGTTCATTTCTGAACTCTTCCTCTTGTGTGTGTTCCGTATACTAAGAACTGCAGTTTGATTTAGAACATCAATGCTTTTAGATAACGTGCCTGAACTGATCAACTTTTGATATAGGAAATGTTCAAAACATTATCCAACAATACAAAATTTTATCATTTCTTTACTAAAAGAGATTGATATGATTTTGTATATCAGGTTCGGTATCTAATAACATTTGTTCAGAATCAATGTATTCAGGTAATACAGGGTGACAGTGACCAACAGACCTGGCTGCAACACTTGCACCGTTTTCTGCCTCATGAAACTTATCACCCGTTCTAAGTTCTCTACCTATCTGTAGCCCTATGTAACAGATTACATATCTGGGATCCTGATCCGGTATCAAATACCCAGGTCATAGAGGATATTGAGAAACAGTTCTGTGTAACGAACACACCCGAAGATGATGCATCATATGCACTTTCCTCGTTTGGGCGGCACGGGAAATCTGGTATTCCCCAATTTCCTGCTCTGTCTAATAACATTTATAAGTTGGAGCGGGACCAACGTTCCCCAGCTCAGTATAACAAGCGGGTTCGGTCAATATATCCATTTTATTATCTTGATTAAGGCGTGATATGGTCGCTACCTGGAGAGAGAGAAGAAAACACTCAGCGTATGCTCTTACAAGATCAAATTGGTTATTATTTTATCTAATCAGGATGGCTCCCACTGTTTTTATCAAATCTTCCTTCAAACCCTAAAAGGAAAGACTAGCCGGGATTAATTACACACTACAAGTTCGCCAATCTTTCACCCAGGCCAGTGTCGGTACTTTGAGGGAGGTTCCCCGTGCTTTCGCACGGACCTAATTACGGTAAACCTCGTTTTCCCAGAGGCGTAACCCCGTTGACACCTTTCTAGACACCTACTTGATCGGCTAATTGTAATGTGTAAAACTCTCCCAAGAGTAACTCTTACTCGCAGTGGGTATCGGGATCCAACTATCTCATAGAAGGTATCCAATCTCATTGAAAATTTCAACACTTGAAATTCCCGATAATATTTTGCCCCTAGTGTTCTATGACCTTGACGAATGCCAAACAACCCATAGTCCACTAGTCAAGTTCAACCCGTACATTTCTTGATTGAATTAAACCCATCCGCACGACCCTTGACGAATGCCAAACAACGCCGTACGAATACCCTAATCTAATCTGCATCATATGCATAAGCAGATAAATACTAGTTAGCTACCGCACACTACGCCTTGACGAATGCCAAACTACCGCAGCACGAATACTAACTAGTACTTATCTGAAATGACGGAGGGCTACGATAGGTTTTTTCTGAAAACCTATTGCGTAATGAACTTGATATCGTTGTAGAATCAAATGATTTTGAAATGGAGTGTTTTTTAGGCTTTTCTAGTTTTGCTAAAGGGGTCACTCCCGGTGAAGGGATCGTCGGCCCTTTCCTCATCGAATAAGGTGCAGGATATATCATATATACCACTGTGCAAAGCAAAAACTATAGAAGCAATCAAAATACAAACCGAGGGTTGTAGCATCTGCCAGTTATTGCTAAAGGAGTCACTCCCGGTGAAGGGATCTCGGTCATTTCCTTATCGAATAAGGTGCAGGATGTTCTACAAGGAACACCGCGATGCAAAGCAAGAACTGTAGCTACCTTTTTTTAAGAAATTCGATTCCACAACATCTTAGGTTTCTTTTCTTTCATTAATCATATTAATGAAGTCCCATCATTTAAATACCTAAACATCACAGATAAATACGACGTACACTTATGCCATCCGCATTCGCCTCGATGTCCTCTCGTGCACCGTTAGGTTAGGTAACTAACGGCAGAGCAGGGCAGGGCTAGCGCGGGTGTAAAACATAAGTAACATCTATATAATATATCATATATACTATATACAGTATTTATCACAGAATATCAAATGATCAAATCACAGATATCGCAGTTGAAGAAACATATGAAACATTAGCTATACTAGGACGTCCGTGTTTTCAATACGAGCCAGTATAAAACACGGATTCCACGGTCGCAATGAATAGCCAAACCCACACCCCTAGACCCCTACGAGAGCGGCAAGCAACCCTACCAATTCTAGAGTTAGGAGACCCGGACACGACTCCTCGAGTTGGTCTCCCACTGGACTCCAGAACCCGGTTACTTGTGCCCTCCTCCTTGGGTCTATCCTAGTGCGGAAAAGTAAATAATATGCAAAAGGTGACATCTTCCGCAACCTGGAAGTGCCCCAATAAAAGAATATTACATACAAGTTTTTACATGAATGAAAATGAAAAACACTCATCTCACATAAAAACCCCCGGCTATTCAAACACGACGATCCAATATAACATATCCAGCAACACATAACATCACATGTCATCAACGTAAGTAAATATGCGCATCCCAATTGTCGTTGACATATAGCAACGAAACCGGCGATATCACATATTACACTTACGGTCACAGAAAAGAAAGTGTAAAACTACAACAGTTGGAATCCGCAAACTCTTTAGACATCACATGCCTAATCAAATGAATCCCTTAGACATCACATGCCTAACTATTATAAACCCCGCATTTTAGTCTCAATATCGAAAACACTTTTCAATATCTAGTCGGGCAATTCAACAAGATTCCCGAAAAACTAATCGAATGCTCGTCGCAAACTTTAGTAGGCGGCCGCACCCCCCAATACCGTCGACGAAGTGCACCAAGGTGGAACACCGCTACCGCGAGCACCCTGACGGATGCTTTCGGCGACGGGGTTCTCCTACAGTCACTTGGTCGGGGCTAAGGGGTGTAGCTGTCTATTAAGTTTATCTAGCGAGTATCCGCATACGCTACGCGATTGCGACGGACTTTTGATCACATCAAAATTCCGTGGCAACCGATCAAGTGAGACTAAAGTGCTATGTTTATAACATTCATTCAGTTATCTCATAACTTCTTGTGAATTCCAATTATTGTATCACATTCCAGATAAATAGAAAATGTTAAACTTTCCGATCGAACAGTCAAACACCCAAGTTTTCCCGAAACAGCTCAACACATGAAATAAGTTTAAAAACATCCAGTTCATGCCTCAGTACCAACGGTCCAGCCGTAGAAGGGTCAAGCCAACGCCTCACATGTGGCACGCCGTACTGCCCCAAACCCTAAGGTTCAAAGGGTAGTTCAAGACGGTCACATAATCGAGTTAAGTTTTGTTGTCTTTTAGAGGGTCCATCGTGTTACTTGCACTACTTAGAACATTCTTAAACTACGGAAAAATCCAACACTTGGAAATTTCCCGGCAGGGGAAAAAGTGGGTATTTATATCCGGTTGAACTTTTTAACATATTCTAAAATTATCCGGAAAAACACATAGACGAAATTAAATAAACCGATCGAATAATCGAATCCCCAAAACAACCCCAGAAAACTCAACTCTTGAGTAAAGATTAAAATTACCCAGAAAATTCAGGAGTCAAATAGAAACATTACTGTGCAAATTTTGGTCAACGATGCAATAGAATGGCAGCGGAACCGCCGCGCCACGTGGGTTAAGGCCGCGGTTCCGCGGCGGTTTGATGGAATTAGAACCTCGTTTTGCACAGTAATTCTTATAAAACCCTGCTTATTTTTCTGCATATTTTTAATCCTGAAAAAACCACAGTTTCAAAAATTGTACAGAGAAGGGGTCGGATTAGGGTTTCGGGTTCGTTCGGGTTTCTCTACTCATAGCCTAAGGCTCTAGCTAGGCTCTGATACCACTGTAGGGTTCCTAGGCACACTAAGGAGGTTCCACAAGGTATCAACCATGCCAAATTCAAAAATTTCCGGTGCCGAGAAACCCTAACTAGATCGTTAACTAGAGAAAAGGCGAAACTACAAGCTACTAAACTGCTTTAGTACTAAGTGAACGGAAATACAACCTTTGTAGATCCGGTCCTCCACTTCTCTAGCTCCGTGTTGACTTCCCCTCGCTGCGATCATCGGATCCCGGACTATAGCGTCGGCTTCATTGGAGAAATGGGCGGGCTAGGTCGTCGACTTCGATGCCGAAGATGATCTACGTCGAGGCAACACAAGATCAAGCTCCAACTTCACCAAGTCATGAAACTTGTGAAGAAAACACCCTATACTACTTGGCAGGTGATAGAGGATGAAGAAATAGGAAGTGGGTTCACTTTAGAATTGGATTTCTCACTCTTTTCTCATTTCACCATTGAAGCTAGCAAGCTTCTTTCTTCTTGAAGAAGAAGAAGAAGATGATAAAGAATATGATAAGAATTATTGGAAAATAGAAAATAAGTCATTCTTATCATATTAGCAACCATGGTTAAGTGTAGAGAATAAACTAAGGTTAGGTGAATGGTTAGGTTTAGCATGAAACAAAAATGGTAGACTTTTTCAAAGCTTCATGAAGCTTCAACTATAAAACAAAGCAAGCCACCATTTCTCTTTTTGCCAAAATAAATAAATAAATGAATAAATAAAAACCCTAACCATTTACTTAACCAAGGTTTAAATCAAACATACACCCAAGTTTGTATGTATCATCAAACATGATACAAACTAGTGCACAAAACTATATCATATATACAATATGCACATCAAGTGAGAAAATCCATCTTAAGTGAACAAATACTAGTTAATGTAAAGTAATATATCAAATATATATAATTATACATTAAATCATTAAATCAACACTTGATTTAACGATCCGGTCATATCTCATATAACCGACTAATATCAATAGTAACAACTTATCGAATCAACACTTGATCCGATAACCCGGCTATATCGCATATAACCGATCACTGTCACAAATCGCGAGAATCGAATACAGTATCACATACTGGTATTATTCTCGGTCCCGCACATATCTCATATGCGCTCCTATTTCGTTTCGCTTGAGCCAGGAAACCTCTGTGTAGGACTCTAAAGACTCGTCAATACGCCGGCAGCAGGTGATGATCATATCAAACACCCACAAGCCGCAAGCAGTCTGCCAAACGTAACGGCCACCCGGGTATTGAGCGATCTGAAGATCGACGAGCAAGCCCGCTCACACTCCTGTGAATCCAACCAGTAACACTTACCGTACAGTCTGGTCTGTTCGTCTGATATGTCGCATATCTCGCCTATGGGTGGTAAACGTTAGACCCCAGTAGCTCGATAAGTCGTGTCGATATGAGGTCTATAACAGTTCGAGAAACTACTGATAACACTTACCAGTAAATCTCAGCAACCCTGGCCAGGGATTTCCGGTTATAGCCAATCGAACACAGCGCAACATCAACTCCCTATACCGGGAGAGACGAATCCCCTCCTATCGCTCATTGCCTCCATGTGATTCGGGACTATACCCAAAAACCACCGTTTTGCACGCCCTCTTGGACGTGGTAAGGTGGAAATCAAAGCACAGTGGGAATCGCACAAGTCTCTATGACGATCTCGGGTCTACAGACTAACCTGTAACAGTGTCACCAGAGAACTGCCATCTGACGTAAGGTATAATACCATCTGGGAGTTCTCGGCGAGTCCGTCCAGTGTACCCAGTCTCTACTGAGCACCCGTATATCATCTCTGATGTCAAACACCAATGGATATGGGATCATCCATCGCCCATCTGTATGGGTCGAGAAGGTATACGCTAGTCTACTCTGGTATATCGATGCCCCGTCTCGATACACCCACGACCAGGGACCTTGAAGGATGTACTTATGGACTACCATGTCCCCACTAGTATGATCCGCATCATAGTCCAGGTAGTCAAGTACACATCCTAAGGGCTTTACCAACATGTAACAGAGAGACAATCAGTGTACACGTTAGGGTAAAGAGTAACCAGATAGCATACTATCATGTCGAGCAAGAAAGTCCTCCCTATATATGTCCAAGTATCCACTACAATATACATCCTATGTATAGTAATGGCCTCTAGGGCATACATATAACTAACACTTCATTCCCCACCTTTCGGCACCTGCCTATGGTTTGGATGAAGACTATCCAATTAGCGTAATAGGTGTACCGTCCTAATCCAAGGAGCACTCGCAGCCTGAGAGAAGGAAAAAGGAAAAGACAACTGAATAGTCCTATTCATTTTCTCCAGAATCGGAAACCATTCTCGAATCTGGAACAAGTTCCTTCGAGTTCGTATATAACCATATGACGGTTTTATCCAGTGGAAGTGGATGTTCGTAGTAATACGGGGTGTTCTGAAGAAAAGGGTAAAAGTAGGAGTGGCAATGAGGTATGCAACCCAGACAATCCAAAAGCCAGTGTTTTAAGAAGGTTCAGTTAATCTTAGTCACTGAGTCATAGTCTAGGGTCGGGCCATAGTCACTGCCAAAGAGAGAGAGAAAAGAAACACTATGTGTGCACTCTAACTTAGATCAGAATGGTTATCAATTTATCTAATCAGGAAACCTCCTACTGTAACCTCAAATTCTCCTCCAAACCTGAAAGAAGAATTAGTCTGGATCACCCGAGGAGTAAACCAACTCATCAGTGGGAATCGCGATCCAACTATCTTCGCATGATAACGTAATAGAATCCACTCACATTATCACACTCCAGAAGGTATGCGCATATCTGGCAAGTTTCAGTTTCTTTAGAAACTCCCGATGTGATTTTTACCCCAAGCGGTTTATGACCTTGACTTTGGCCAACAAATCATAACCCGTAAGTCAAGTTCTACCCGTCATTGTCCTGATTGATTTAGACCCACCCGCACACACCCTTTACTTTGGCTAACAAAGTGGTACGACTGTCCTAAACCGATGCATATCCATGCAACGGACAAGCAACACACAGCTACCGCACACGATGCCTTGACTTTGGCCAACAAACACCGCACGAATACTATGCCCTACTTATCCGAAATAATGGAGGGCTACGGCTGGTTTTTGGCGAAAAACTTTTAACGTAATGAACTTGATATCTTTGAAGGAATCCAAGTGGTTTTATAAATATATAGTAGCGAAAACTTTTGCTAAAGAGGTCACTCCCGGTGAAGGGATCTCGGCTGTTTCCCCGTAAAATGGGGTGCAGGATATTCCAAATGAATACCGCGATGCAAAGCAAAAATTAATCGACTATAGTGAAGTTATTACCCTGACGCAAACTTCTGTCCAAGGGGTCACTCCCGGTGAAGGGATTGTAAGTCCATGTCACGCACCCCACGATCTTGAGGGGAGGCGGAATATATGAAAAACGATTGTCAAAGCTTCGTAACACGGACTTGAGCGCATGAATCGTTTCTAAACCGTTACTACCAAACTACGAAAGGTTTAACTACTCGGATTCGAAGTTATAACTCACGTTACTTGTCCTTTGGGTCTTCATCGCGGTCCTCCACTCCTCGTAGGCTCCTTGGAACATCGGCACCTCAACGGCCTCCTCGAGTCAAAGACGATCCACCCGAGGGCTCCTACTACAAGCTTGATCTCTAACTTGAGATAACTAGGTTGCTCAAAGTGCTAATCTAAGCTACCTAGGGGATATAGAGTGAGGTTAGGGTTAGGGTTTCAAGAATGAGAGAGCTTGAGGAGAGAGAAGGTGATGATAAGAATGATATTGAAAAATGAACTCATTAGAATATAACAACCATAACAATTTATCAAATAAATAATATAAATGATTAATCATCATGGTTGATGCATTCACCTTGTGTGATTCATCACATGAGTCATAAGCTCAATAAATGAAGCATTAACTCTAAGGATGAATCACACAAATGAGTCATTAAGCAATAAATGCTTATGCCACCTTAACCCCCAAGTCGCCATGCTTCTAGAAGCTTCCCGGAAATTCCGAGAACGCCCCTCCAATCCGTGAAAACACGGAAAAACTTTAGACTGTATAAATCCAATAACCTGATACTAGAATCTGGCTTAAACCAAAGCTGGCTAGTAAAAACTGTCCGAACGTCGTACGTGTGTTTAAACACGTATGCGTCCGAACCCTTGTCGTAAAACCATACGACCTCTATATCGTTTCGCCTGGAGCAGGGAAACTCTCTGTGTGGGACTCTAAAGACTCGACACTACGCTGGCAGTGGGTTTAACCACAGACCGCAAGTGGCACTAGCTGTACGTAACGGTCCCCAAGTCGATGTCGATAAGAAGGCCGATGAGGAAACCCATCCGAACTCCTACTGAGCCTGATGTGACAATCTCCGTACAGTCCGATCTATTCGTCTAAGACTATCGCATATCGTGCCTGGGGGGCGGCAAGCGTCAGTCCCCTAATAGCGATATAAGTTGTGTCGGAGCGTAGCCCATTACACCTTGAGAAACTACTGGAACCTACCAGTAAATCTCGCTTGCCCTGGACAGGGACTTTGCGTAATGGCTCTCTGACACAGCGCGATATCAATCCCCAATACCGGGAGAGACGAATCCTGTCTATCCGCCACTGCCTCCAAGTGCTCGGGACTGCACCCAACTGCTACCTGTTTGCACGACTCCTTTGAGCCGTGTTAGGGTAGCAATCTAAGGACAGTGGGACACACTCGAGGCGAAGTAGCAGTGTCAACTCTGCGGACTATGCTGTACTCATGTCATCTGGAAACTGCTAACTGACGACAGGTATAATACCAACCAACAGTTCCCCGTAAGTCCTGTCCGGTGTACCCGTAACCTAACGAGCACCTGTATACTATCTCCAGTACGACGTACTGATGGCTGTGGGATAGACCATCTCCCCAACTGGGATGAGAAGCGTACACACTAGTCTACTCCGGAATATCGATGCCCAGTCTCGATAATCCAAAGACCAGGGACCTGTATAGGATGTTGCTTATAGACTACCTAGCCCCCACTAGTGTGACTGCCATCACAACGCTGGTAATCAAGCAAAGATCCTATAGGCTCTACTAATATGTATAAGCGATACATTGCAAGAAACATATGCACATATTAAAGTAGACACAAACCAAGTAGCATACTACCATTTTTAGCAAGACTGTCAATACAACTGTGAATATCCCAAGCTTCCATTAAGTAATATACAAACTAGTATGATACAATAATGGCCCCTAGGGCATATACACTAACAGGGATCCCGGCCCTTGCCTCGTCAACTGAGGTGATGGATGTTCATAACCGAATATCACTGTGTAAAACAAAAGAGAACGTCCTTACAATAACAGCTTTTTGAAAATTTATTCCAACAATATCAAACAGGTTTGTTTAGCTTGCATTGATCCGAATCAACTCAGTCGCATCAATTGATCACACCAATAAAGAACGAAATATGATGTACGTATATGCCATCCGCACTCGCCACTGGGTCCCGTCATCACCCATTAGGTTACTTAACTAACGACAGAGCGGGGACTGGACTAGCGCGGATGTAAAACATATACAACATCTACTAGTATATACATCAATATATAATAATCGCTCAAGGCGTGATAAATGCAACATCACAGAAACGTAATAAGCATCACAGAACAATACAGATAATCTGGGAGCCCTGGGTTTCCTTTGAGCCGCAACTGAAACCCGACGTTCTCCTCGTCGTGTGGATAGCCTGTGCAATGAAATCCTAGACCCCTACGGGCGCGGCAAGTTACCCGCTAAAACCAGAAGAGAGGCAGCCCCCTTCAACAACGTGAATGGGCCACCCAGCACTTCACGGAATCCGGTAACTTGAGCACCCCTCCTTGGGTCAACCTATACCCCCTACGAGTGCGGCGAATAGCCCCCCAATTCTAGAGTGAAGCCCCCTCCATCTCAAAGCCATGAGATGCGGGACCATTTTCCTCTAGAACCCGGCTATCCGTGCACTCCACCGAGGGGTAAAACTAGTACAGAAAAAAAGAAAAATATGTACAACAGGTGCATCGACCTCAACCCGGTCGTGCCCTAAAAGAATAATATACAAACAGGCAGTGACGGCAGTCCACAAGTCGGACGCTCGCCCCGCAATATCAAATGTACAAATAATACCAAACTGTACTAACATTGCACCAAGCTATCCACCACGACAATCCACAACATCACAGCACAACACAGAACATCAACGTGAATGTCACGTTCATAAATCCATCTAAAAGGGCTATAGCGATTAGACAAGATTTACCGATCAAATGACATTCACGGTCACAGATAGTAATGTAAGTTCTACGAACAAACTTATTTAAAATTTCGATCGACAAAATTTCCCGAAATGGGCCCCAAGTACAATTCCAGCACTCAAAATAATTTGGGCCAAAACTAAAAATTCCAGAAACCACATTTTCACACAAAAGACCAGCACAAGAAAAATGGTGCACTGAAGCCACATAACATCGGCGGAACTGCGGCCAAAACATGGTTATTGCTGCGGTTCCGCGGCGTTACTGTGGATTCACACTACCAAATTTCTACAGAGGTCTTAAAAAAGCCTGCCTGATTTTCTGACATACCCAAAATAATTTTTTGACCACAAAAATTTCGACAGAAACTCAGAAAATGGAAATGCGGTTTCGGAAATTTTGATCGATCGTTGTTTTAAACATGTTAGAACAAGCTAGTAAAGGTTAATGGCGTGGCTCTGATACCATGTAAGTCTACGGTAGCGCCCTGGCCGTCGATCCGAGGCCAAATGCGGAAACAAATACTTTTTAGGAAACCGGCGCTATCATAGTTGTCACGACCCGAAAGTACAAAACATGACCGGCACTTAAACTACAAAACGTCTCGAGGCGTACGTAATCTAAGTAAGCCGAAAACCTAGAAATCCAAACCAAGAAAAGTAGTAGAGTGAAGGAAAAACTATTTTAAATCAAATAGTTTGCAACATACTCCAAAATATGCATTTTTAAAATCACAAGTCTTTTCTAAAAATTTCGGCAGAGTTTCCTTTGTAAAAACTGACACCAAACGGGTACAAAACCCGATAAAGCATATATAATGAAATAAGGTATCCCCAAGCGGGAGCTAGCTCTTCGTCAATCGGCGGTCACAACCACGCAAGCAATAAAATACAACGCCGAAAGGCGAGGATCACCACAGAAAAGGAAACTCAAATAGCATGAAATCAATAGAAATACAACGCGTGACTCTAAGGTCGAAAGAATAAATATCACTGGTCTCTATCTCTGAAATAAATACATGTTTGGTTGATGGAACTTCTAGATACAACTGAATGATAATATACAAAATATACTGATGGTCACGATACTAGTGAACCCACCTACTAGCAAATCACCCAGAAATGGAAGTAGTGCGAGCAAAGCCGTAATGAAACCTATACGTCAAAACCTGCAAGAAACTGTGGCACAACGGGGGTGAGTTGCCAACTCATGAGTAGAAAACATCTACAAACAGAAATCGCATGAACAACGCAATCCTAGGTCATACGATCATAATATATCCTCAAACATATAACCTGCAGCATATAACAATAGCTAGGGTATACCTCTAAACAACTGCAATACCAAGTGCTCGTGTCAGTGCCTCAGTTAGCAATATATCATATGAATGAGGTATGAATGCATGAAAACAGAATACATGAAAACGAAGAAAACTGCTTTCATAACTTAGTGAGATTTTTTGTATATTTAAAACGAGATATCATAATGAAATCAGCATAAACAGTGTCTAGCATCGACACAAAACATAAATCTCAATCTCAATATCTCAGGCTCGGTACCTCAATATCTCAAAAAAACTCAGTGTCTCAATCTCACTATCTAGGGCACTGTCAGTCCAGACCGGCCCCTAATATCCATCACAAGACCACGACGGTATCCTCCGGATATCCGACGCGTCAGGTAAAATCACCGGTCGGTAGTGCTCCCCTGCCAGGCTCAACGCCATCATCTGCGACCTTCTCGCCCCGGGGTACCGCACCGGGCCCACCATGTACCTGAAACGGTTCATCCAACTCCTCGAATCGGGTCTCGAAATCCATCAGCAAACTCATGGCGGACGGCTCAAACATCATGGGAAAACCGCACTTTTCATTTTAAAAGAGAGAGAAAAGAAGTTTATAAATGTTTTGCGGTTTTCCCCCAAATCCAGGAAATCTCATGAAAATCCGAATCCAAATCATCGATGGCATGTAAAACAATGAATATAGGCATAAAAATCCATGAATGCGTCATAACAGTGAATGACAATATGCATGAAGTAGCAAGTAGTAACTGCAATGTCTAAACAGGCATATAAGGCAAGTACACTAATATCATGTCGAAACTATTAGCTAACAAGCTATGTCAATGTAATAGTATTCTCTAAAGTGTACGTGACATGGCAATTACCTATGATGATGTGTGTGAGCCGGCAAGTAAGTGTACGTAGAACATACGCATCATCGGTAATGGTGCTGGTGTCCTAACAGGATGATATAAACAATGGAATATGAAATCACAATATAAGTATGCGATGCGGAGCGAACAGCAATAATGTGCGGGAGCTGAATACTAGACACAATGATAACTAATATGGTCTAACAACTACACTAAACTATAGGGCTGAGCTAACAGGCTAAATGAAAGTTGAGGAAACCGTCTAACATCTGAGTCGATACACATATATATATTAGTTGGTGATCCCGCCTCAATAATATCACATCCGATACCATATCTATAATCAGACATTCACAAGTCAAGAATGCAAATCTAACATCAATATATAGCTCGTACGTAAATCCGTCGTACGGCATCCCAAATCTGGGTACGGGTCAATATCGCATTCATCACATTATTCATCTGGTATCCTCTTCATCAAAGATCATAATCCGGGTACTGATCTATGTCTAGTACAATACTAATATCATCAATATAATCATGATCCGACCACTGATCGACAGTCTCGTACAAACCGATATCATCAGCACATATCATCACAAAGAAGTATACATCGCCCAATGCGACCCATTATAGCTATCTTAACATATCTTATCTCATGTCTCGATCACAAGTCAACTATTCTATGTATATCACCATTCACATGGTATCGTCGTCCAAGGATCCGCTATAACATCATGACGTATCTCAAATACGAATCTTGCCATATCACCGATCTCACGGTCTCAAATCAAATCTCATCGACTCACCTCAAATCCCAAATACTATCCTCAAATCCAGTATATGAACACATAGTCCCATACTCATGTGAACACATAAATATATATTCCCATATACGCACATATGAAAGAAGAATGTATGCAAGTATGGGTGTGTGTGTATGTGTGGTGCAACCACTACTCTAGGGTTTCGCAACACTAAACCAATTCAATCACACCTAGAATCCATCTTTATCATCAATAATCTCAAACAATATATAATCAATATATGTGTGTATACGTATTCATATATATCACCACGAACTGCGGGGGTGCTATACGCCATCCGCCCGACTTCTCCCCGTAGATATAAATCTACTCACCTTGCTTCTTGTGTGCCGATACCGATATCGCCATCTTTATCTTCAACGCCTCGATGTCACATGGGGTACCTACAAGGATATCACAAACACTAAAGCACATGTAAATCACATCGGAAACCAAAACGGCACACGCTACGCCTATAGGTAAAAACCTATAGTCTCGCATGTAAATACGATCAATAACCCTTTGCCGTTGACGTTCAAACGTCACCCGACAGAAATGAATCACCAAATACCAAAATCCATGCTAAAACAAGTCGTAAACCATGCACCAACACATGAAAATCATCCCAGATTCTACCCTAGGTGGAATCAGTAAAAGTTGCATATACCAAAGGTCAAATTTACTGGAGCTAGGGCCCAGAAACAAAAACGAGACCAAACCCACCTGCTCTGGCCGCAAATTTCGGCCAGAAGGGATTTATCTACGGCCTGAAAAAGGTGTTAGGGGCTATGGCTTTGGGTGGTGGTTTCTAGGTGCCTGCACATCTTACTGTCAAACCAAAATTATTTCCAGGTGGCTTGGGTGATAGCAGATTTCCAAAAACACTCATAGAATTACAGTTTTTCCCGATACCGTTTCTATAAATCCGTATTCTGGGTTTTAATCTCAGGTTTGTTCCAATGTAACATTACCGCAGGGGTTGCAGTCTCTAATTACACCTTAATTCACCTTTGATTTCAGATCAAACCCTAAACCCTAACTTGGAATTTCCAAAGTCCATCAAAACACACAATATCGACATGAAACAAGTATTGATGCACATGGAATTGAAATACTATACTAATGGTGCATAAATTATCTCCTTTGGCAACTCAAGAATTTTCTTGCGTTGCTCAAAGTCCTCAAAATCCATTCTTTCTAGGTCCAATGTGTAGCTAGTGAGCTTGGGAACAATTTTTGTGAAATGGGAATAGGGTTTTGGGGTTGGATCCAAGGTGTTTTGGGGGATTGAAGGTGGAGGAAGAAGAGGGGGAGGGCAGCAGCAGCTCATGAGGGAAAGGGAGAGAGAATGGTGTGAAGAAATGATGGGGGATAGTTCAAAAAAGAGGGTTGACCTATTCTTTCTCTCTCTTCATCATACCATACCTTTTTCTTTTCTTTTCTTTTTCCTTTATTCCTTCTCACCCAATGGTAACCCTAGGCAACCATACACCCACAACATGTAAGAAAATGTGACAAGTGTGGAAAAAATGATATGTGCATGTTTTGCACAAAAAAGCTAAAAATTCGATTAGCGATTTTTAATCGCGATTAGCACTAAATTAGCATATAATTAATCATAAAAACTTAAAAATGGTATAATTCCATAAAATACCCTGTTTTAGAATTTTCCGTAATTTTTCCAAAATTTTTCCTATTTATCGGTATTTAATTATACCGAAATATTAAAATATTCATTAAAAATTTATATTAAATTATAAAAATTCCCAAAAATAATATTTTATTTTTTTGAAATGTTACAATCTTCCCCCCTTAAAGAAATTCGGTCCCCGAATTTAAATTTAAACCCCCAAATTCTAAAACATTTCGATAAAAGTCCAAGTCGTCGGGGCTCCGAAATCATCAATACATAAAACGTATCATAGCGCAATGCATGCGCATGAGTAATGAGCAGATAACTCAAAATCGATACTCCGTCAAGCATCCCGCAATCATCGGAGTTAAGGTGAAGACACGAATGCCAAATCCAAAGCAAAACCGATATGCTATAAATCGGAACTATACATGTAAATATCTGGAAGAAATGCATGCCAAATCTTTTAAAGTCGCTGTGCAATGTGCATAACACTGCACAGTGGCGGACATCTATCATAAGAAAATAACCATATACGTATCTATCTTTCGTTTAATATGTACGTTCCGCCGTTTTGAAAACAATTTAGAAGGGCTTCCTTGTTTTAAACGTTTCGTGTCATATCGGACACGTAGGTAAATACTGAGACTATAGCTCGCTTTTGGAAATCCCTTTGAAATCTATCAATGCATGCAAAATATACTCAGGTATTGTCATCTAACTCGTCCTTCTCAGTACGAAAACAATAATAAAACATCACAAAAACATACTGCTTCATAAGAAATCAATCCCAAAATATGCATATGAATACTACGTGCGTCTGGTGCACACAGAAATCAAAATCCATAAATGTGCCATACATGCGCAAAGAAACAATATCTAAGTGCATCGGGTGTGCACGAAACATCTGTCAAGGGCAACAGGTATGCCTGATAGCAAAAACAGGTGCATCTGACATGCACGAAGAATCTCGATTTAGTGCATCTGGTGTGCACCAAAATCGTATCTCATAACATGCGCCCAACACGCGCGAAAACCCAAATCAGGTGCATCCATCATGCACGAAATCATGAAATCCAATATCAAGCGCTGAACATGCGCAAAATCCAATCAGGTGCACAAGGTGCACAAAACAAATATCGAGTATCACCATCGAAATCGAACTCCAGTGCATTTAAGTGCACAAAATGCGTATCACTGCACTGCAAGCATATGTGAACTATACCGAGTGCAAAAACCAAATCGTGTGCGTACATATGCACAAAATCAACTCAACTGTGTGAAACCTATAAAATCATAAACATGCAAGACCAAGGCACGAAAACGATAACAAGTGCAACAACTATGCAAAAGTCGTAAATACTCAGTAGGTGCAACCATGGTGCATGAAAACAAATAGTATGAAACTCAATCATCAAAATCAGTCATGCGAATAGACCGCCCAAAATACCGAAATTAAATATGGCGGAATAGTCCCGCTCAAGCACATCCTCCAAGAATCTCTGGCCAACTGTCGTGGTCACTCATAGCATGTCTCATTGACGATCATGAACTCTGGCCTGCTGGTGTGCGTAACATGACCACTCCTGGGTCCAAGCCTTCTCGTAATTTATTCCAGAAAGGTCCTGTCGAGGTCTCTCCCAAATCTCGTCTCTGCCTAACTGTCCGGAAGTCACCATCCTTTACTATATCTGTTTCTTGTTCCGGAACGGCTGCATACTCATCGCGACTCCTTCTGGAAGGTATATCTAAGTACAATGCCTCGGCATGCGTATCGCATCTTTAATGTCGGCGGAGTGGAACGTCATCTTATCCAGATCCTGTACAAACCACTTACTCCACTTTTCTCTAATGTCGACTGCTTCGGACTCGTCTCGTCGTGGCTGCATGGACTGAGCTCCAACGGCCATCCTCGTATGTGGAGTCTCCTAAGAAGTGCATCTCACCATATAGCATCCGAAGGAAGTCGAACCATTTGATCGATTCGTCAAAACCTCATAATCCCCCAAGAGTTCAACATCTTGGATACAGTTTAATAGTATCGAGTACATACCACGGCATTGGTGGTCCAGCCATAGAAGGGCAAACCCAAGCCTCACTAATGGCGCCGCGGAACTGCCACAATCCCTAAGGTTCAAAGGCTTTCACACGGTCATTATGTCGAGTTAGGGTTTCATTCTTCTACAGGGTGCATAGAATTTCCTGCATGTCTTTCCGAATACTTTAAACTTGGAATAATAGGTTTCTGACATTCGATCGTCTCTGTCGACTCTCAACGTCTCCGCGTGAAGTCGTCCCTAGCTGGAATCAATCTATCTGATGACCACGCATCGGGGTAGGCGAACAAACCACATGTCCTAGTCATTCATCCTCAGTGACTAGCGACCTTCTATCATCTCTTAGTACAACTTGTACTGCAATAGCTCCAATATATGGGGCGATATCTCGTCGTTCGCAGCAACAACTGGCTCACTCGTATGCACGCTGAACAGTGCCTCAATCATCATGAATAAGCAATACATCTACGGTCATCAAAATCTGGCTGGCCTTTATCAGTGGCCCAATCCTCTGGTGCTGATCCGCACGTCCGAGTAATCTCATACTGCGATCCATCAAACACTCGTGGCGCGAAAACAAAGTAAAAAGACACATCTCTGCAATCGTGTGTCGCCGAAATTACGCCCTGGTCAGTCCTTATTCGTGATGAGCTCGTGCTGACCATAACTCTAGTCGTAGCTCTCCCTGCCTGTAGTCGTGGCAGTAAAACCATAACTGGTACCGATGAAGCTAGATCAGGAATGAATATAATACTGAGTAAAGAAATGTACATCCTAAGGCTTTTTAAGTGGAGTAGCGTATCGTAAATATGTCGCGGATCATACGTACGGTACGTCACTCTACTCAAGCTACCTACTCCATCAACCAAGGGTCATCCTACGCTCCGAAGGTAAAACCTAACGCTCTGATACCAACTTTGTCATGACACGAAAGTACGGAACATGACCGGCACTTAAACTACGAAACGCCTCGAGGCGTACGTAATCTAAGTAAGCCGAAAACCCAGAAATCCAAACCAAGAAAAGTAGTAGAGTGAAGGAAAAACCGTTTTAAATCAAATAGTTTGCAACATACGCCGAAATATGCATTTTTAAAATCACAAGTCTTTTCTAAAAATTTCGGCAGAGTTTCCTTTGTAAAAACTGACCCCAAATGGGTATAAAACCTGATAAAGCATATATAATGAAATAAGGCATCCCCAAGCGGGAGCTAGCTCTTCGTCAATCGACGGTCACAACCACGCAAGCAATAAAATACAACGCCGAAAGGCGAGGATCACCACAGAAAAGGAAACTCAAACAGCATGAAATCCATAGAAATACAACGCACGACTCTAAGATCGAAAGAATAAACATCACTGGTCTCTATCTCTGAAATAAATAAATGTTTGGATGATGGAACTTCTAGATACAACTGAATAATAATATACAAAATATACTGATAGTCACGATACAAGTGAACCCACCTACTAGCAAATCAGCCGGAAATGGAAGTAGTGCCAGCAAAGCCGTAATGAAACCTGTACGTCAAAACCTGCAAGAAACTGTGGCACAACGGGGGTGAGTTGCCAACTCGTGACTAGAAAACATCTACGAACAGAAATCGCATGAACAACGCAATCCTAGGTCATACGATCATAATATATCCTCAAATATATAACCTGCAGCATATAACAGTGGCTAGGGTATATCTTTAAACAACTGCAATACCAAGTGCTCGTGTTAGTGCCTCAGGTAGCAATATATCATATGGATGAGGTATGAATGCATGAAAACAGAATGCATGAAAACAGAATACATGAAAACGAAGAAAACTGCTTTCATAACTTAGTGAGATTTTTTGTATATTTAAAACGAGGTATCATAATGAAATCAGCATAAACAGTGTCTAGCATCGACACAAAACATAAATCTCAATCTCAATATCTCAGGCTCGGTACCTCAATATCTCAAAAAAACTCAGTGTCTCAATCTTACTATCTAGGGCGCCGTCAGTCCAGACCGGCCCCTAATATCCATCACAAGACCACGACGGTATCCTCCGGATATCCGACGCGTCAGGTAAAATCACCGGTCGGTAGTGCTCCCCTGCCAGGCTCAACGCCATCATCTGCGACTTCTCGCCCCCGGGGTACCGCACCGGACCCACCATGTACCCGAAACGGTTCATCCAACTCCTCGAATCGGGTCTCGAAATCCATCAGCAAACTCATGGTGGACGACTCATACATCATGGGAAAACCGCACTTTTCATTTAAAAAGAGAGAGAAAAGAAGTTTATAAATGTTTTTGCGGTTTTCCCCCAAATCCAGGAAATCTCATGAAAATCCGAATCCAAATCATCGATGGCATGTAAAACAATGAATATAGGCATAAAAATCCATGAATGCGGCATAACAGTGAATGACAATATGCATGAAGTAGCAAGTAGTAACTGCAATGTCTAAACCGGCATATAAGGCAAGTACACTAATATCATGTCGAAACTATTAGCTAACAAGCTATGTCAATGTAATAGTATTCTCTAAAGTGTACGTGACATGGCCATTACCGATGATGATGTATGTGAGCCGGCAAGTAAGTGTACGTGGAACATACGCATTATCGGCAATGGTGCTGGTGTCCTAACAGCATGATATCAACAATGGAATATAAAATCACAATATAAGTATGCGATGCGGAGAGAACAGCAATAATGTGCGGGAGCTGAATACTAGACACAACGATAACTAATGTGGTCTAACAAATACACTAAACTATAGGGTTGAGCTAACAGGCTAAATGAAAGGTGAGGAAACCGCCTAACATCTGAGTCGATACATATATATATATATATATATATATTAGTTGGTGATCCCGCCTCAATAATATCACATCCGATACCATATCTATAATCAGACATTCCTAAGTCAAGGCTGCGGATCTAACATCAATATATAGCTCGTACGTAAATCCGTCGTACGGCATCCCAAATCTGGGTACGGGTCAATATCGCATTCATCACATTATTCATCTGGTATCCTCTTTATCAAAGATCATAATCCGGCTACTGATCTATATCTAGTACAATACTAATATCTGTAAGTCGATGTACAACAACCGATAACTTGCGGGGAGGCGGAAATATGAAAAACGATCTTGTTCTTTGCTTAAACATCGACTAACCGCAAGAATCGAAGCTAAACGATAACTAACATCAAACATAGAAGTTAACAACTACTATGTAAAGGGATTATACCTAAAGAACCGTGTCCTTCGTCTTTACGAACTCCACCTCCTCCTCGGCCTTCTCCAAGTAGTAGACGATCCACCACGAGAGCTTTACTCCAAGCTTTGCCTCTAAACTTGAGGCAACTAGGTTTCTTTAAGTGCTAATCAAAGTACCTAGATGATATAGAGTGAGGGTTATGGATTAAGTAGTCTAACTAATCCTTGTACTCAACACATGAGAGGGGAGGATTAGGGTTTGAAGAGAGGAAGCTTGAAGAGAGAGAAGGTGAGAAGAATAATTGATATGAGAAAATGAGTTATCATAATATATATGAAGCATTAAGATTTATCAATAAAAGAAAAACAAATGATGAATAATCATGCTTCATAAATATCTAAGGGGGATTCATTACCATGAGTCATTAAGCATTTATGATGCATTAATGACATGGATGAATCACTCATATGACTCACTAATCTCATTCAATGTATATGCCACCTTAACCTCCTTAGTCACCATCTTCTAGAAGCTTCTCGTGCAATTACGAGAACGCCCCTCCTATCCGCGAAAACACGGAAAAACTTTAGACTGTATAAATCCAATAACCGGATACTAGTAACTGGCTTAAACCAAAGCCGACTAGTAAAATCTGTCCGAAAGTCGTACGTGCGTAAACACACGTATGCGTCCGAACCCTTATCGTAAAACCATACGACCTCTATATCGTTTCGTCTGGAGTAGGGAAACTCTCTGTGTGGGACTCTAGAGACTCGACTACTACGCTGGCAGTGGGTTTAACCACAGACCGCAAGCGGCACTAGCTGTACGTAACGGTCCCCAGGTAGATGTCGATAAGAAGGCCGATGAGGAAACCCATCCGAACTCCTACTGAGCCTGCTATGACAATCTCCATACAGTCCGGTCCGTTCGTCTAAGACTATCGCATATCGGGCCTAGGGGGCGGCAAGCGTCAGTCCCCTAATAGCGGTATAAGTCGTGTCGGAGCGAAGCCCATTACACCCTGAGAAACTACCGGAACCTACCAGCAAATCTCGCTTGCCCTGGCCAGGGACTTTGCGTAATGGCTCTCTGACACAGCGCGATATCAACCCCCAATACCGGGAAAGACGAATCCTGTCTAACCGCCACTGCCTCCAAGTGCTCGGGACTGCACCCAACTGCTACCTGTTTGCACGACTCCTTTGAGCCGCGGTAGGGTAGCAATCTAAGAACAGTGGGACACACTCGAGGCGAAGTAGCAGTGTCAAGTCTGCGGACTATGCTGTACTCATGTCACCTGGGAACTGCTCACTGACGACTGGTATAAAACCAACCAACAGTTCCCTGTGAGTCCTGTCCGGTGTACCCGTAACCTAACGAGCACCTGCATACTATCTCCAGTACGACGTACTGACGGCTGTGGGACAGACCATCTCCCTAACTGGGATGAGAAGCGTACACACTAGTCTACTCCGGAGTATCGATGCCCTATCTCGATAATCCAATGACTAGGGACCTGAATAAGGATGTGCTTGTAGACTATCCAGCCCCACTAGTGTGACTGCCATCACAACGCTGGTAGTCAAGAAAGATCCTAAGAGCTCTATCAATACGTATACTCACATATTAAGATAGAAAAACCAAGTAGCATACTACCATATTTAGCAAGACTGTTATATACATATGAATATCCCAAGCTTCCATTAAGTAATATACAAACTAGTATGATACAGTAATGGCCTTCTAGGGCATAAACACTAACAATCTCCAACTTGCACTTGGGCCATGTACTGGCGTATCGAAGACCGATGATCTCGAGTAGCCTCTCGAACTGAATCTGAGGTAGGGCCTTAGTGAATGGATCAGCAATGTTATCCTCTGTATTTACTCTCTTTACATCGATCTCCCGGCGATCTACAATCTCCCTGATCAGGTGATACCGTCTTAAGATGTGTCTGGACTTCTGATGGGACCTGGGTTCCTTCGCTAAAGCTATAGCGCCATTGTTGTCGCAATACAGAAGTATTGGACCAACACTGGTAGGAACCACCTGAAGTTCTGTGAGGAACTTCTTCATCCAGACAGCTTCTTTTGCGGCATCGCAAGCAGCTATGTACTCCGCTTCCATCGTTGAGTCAGCAACGGTGTCCTGCTTGGAACTCTTCCAACAGACCGCCCCTCCATTGAGGGTAAAGACATAACCCGACATGGACTTGGAGTCATCCTTGTCACTCTGGAAGCCGGAATCAGCATAGGCCTCCATCTTGAGGTCCTTTCCGCCGTAAACCAAGAACATCTTCTTAGTCCTTCTCAGGTACTTGAGAATGTTCTTTACTGCTATCCAGTGATTTTCCCCTGGGTTTGCCTGATACCGGCTTACAACGCTCAATGCGTATGCTACATCTGGTCTGGTACATAACATCGCATACATTATAGAGCCTACCGCAGAAGCGTAGGGTATAATCGACATGCGTTCCCTTTCCAAATCAGTCTTGGGAGACATCTCTTTTGAGATGGTGATTCCGTGACAAGCCGGTAGGTTACCGCGCTTAGAATCTTCCATACTGAATCTTTTCAATATGGTGTCTATGTACCTGGACTGTGAAAGTCCCAACATCCTCTTTGATCTATCACGATAGATCTGGATCCCCAGAATGTAGGTGGCATCACCCAGGTCCTTCATGGAGAATTTCTGTGACAAGAATCTTTTGACTGACTGTAGCATAGGAATATCATTTCCTATTAGGAGAATGTCATCCACGTACAAGACGAGGAATACAACAACTCTCCCTACAATCTTACTGTATATGCATGGTTCATCTGGATTTTTGATAAAGTCGAATTCTTTGACAGTATCATCAAAACAGATGTTCCAACTCCGCGATGCCTGCTTTAGTCCATAAATGGACTTAAGCAGCTTGCATACTTTACCGCTGCTCCCACTCTGAATGAATCCCTCTGGCTGATCCATATAGACGCTCTCTTCTAAATTTCCATTTAGAAAGGCCGTCTTTACGTTCATCTTCCAGATCTCATAATCGTGGAAGGCAGCAATAGCAAGAAGGACCCGAATGGATTTCAGCATAGCCACTGGAGAAAAGGTTTCGTCATAGTCCAAACCAGGTCTTTGACGGAAACCCTTTGCAACAAGTCTAGCCTTATAGGTTTCAACCTGTCCATCTACACCAATCTTCTTTCTGAAGATCCACTTGCATCCTACGGGTTTTACCCCATCTGGAGCAGTATCTAAAGTCCATACTTTGTTAGTGTACATGGACTCCATTTCGGTCCGCATTGCATCCAGCCATTTTACCGAGTCGCCGCTCTGAATTGCTTGTTGGAAGCTAGTAGGGTCGTCATTATCAATGATGCAATCTTCTCGATCCCCGTCTATGAGAAAACCGTAGTATCTCTCGGGCGGATGAGACTGCCTACTACTTCTGCGGATAGGCGCTGGTATGTCCCTTTCTTCTGAAACTTCTTGTTCTACCAAACTTTCAGTAACAGCTTGTGGTTCTGGAATTTCTTCCAGTTCTACTGCGCTCCCACTCTTCTGCTTTTCTAAAAATTCAGTTTCTAAGAAGCGGGCATGACGAGAAACAAAAACCTTTTGTTCCTCTGCGTAATAGAAGCAATATCCCATGGAGTTCTTTGGATATCCCACAAACTTACACTCTACTGAGCGTGCCTCGAGCTTGTCCGGATGCTGCTTTTTTGCAAAAGCTGGACATCCCTATGTCTTCAGGTACTGAAGATAGGGTTTCTTCCCACTCCACATCTGATATGGCGTGGTAGGCACAGTCTTGGTTGGAACCTTGTTCAAAAGATATGCCGCTGATTCTAGCGCATAACCCCAGAATGATCGCGGTAACTCAGCCTTACTCATCATGGAACGAACCATATCTAATAGGGTTCGATTCCTCCTTTCCGATACACCGTTGTGTTGTGGTGTGTATGGAGGAGTAAGCTGAGAGAGAATTCCTTTCTCTTTTAAGTAACCCAGGAACTCGGCACTTAAGTATTTACCACCTCGATCAGATCTCAGTGTCTTAATACTTTTGCCTGTTTGGTTTTCCACTTCATTCTTGTATTCTTGGAATTTCTCAAAGGCCTCGGATTTATGCTTCATCAAGAAGATATGTCCATACCTAGAGAAATCATCCATAAAAGTAATGAAGTAGGAATAACCACCTCACGCATGTATAGACATCGGACCGCACACGTCACTATGTACGAGTCCTAAGAGCTCGCTCGCTCTTACTCCGTGTCCAGTAAACGGAGTCTTTGTCATCTTTCCCATAAGACAAGATTCACAAGTGGCATAAGATTGATATTCAAACGGATTCAAATATCCTTCTCTATGTAACTTCGTTAATCGTGTTTCATTGATGTGACCTAGTCTACAATGCCATAAGAAAGCCTGATTCATTTCTGGAGACTTTCTTTTAAGTGTGTTCTGGACATTGAAAACCTGAGCTTGATTCAATACGTATATACCGTCATCTAATGTACCGGACCCAATCAGAACTTGATTTAGGTGGATGTGAACTACATCGCTTACGAATGTAAAGTCATATCCCTCTCTTGAAAGTGAGGACACTGATATGATATTACAAGTCAAACTAGGTACATACAGACAGTTACGGAGAATCAATATCTGCCCACTTGTCAAACCTAGGCGATATTCTCCCACGGATTCAGCGTCCACGCTCATTCCGTTTGCTACTCTGAGAGACAAATCACCTATCCTTATAACTTTACGGTTTCTCAAAGCATGTAACGAATTACAGATATGAGATCCTGCTCCGGTATCTAGTACCCAGGAAGTAGAGTTATTGACAAACAGTTCTCAATTACAAACATACTTGAGGCTGAAGCCACAACATGCTTCGTATCCTGCCTACTGGCTTCCAAAGCCTTGCAATCTTTCTGCCAATGTCCGTTCCCATAACAATAGGAACATCCCTCCTTGCCTACACCAAGTCCCGAAACTTTTGCTCTTTCCTTTCCTTCTACTTTACTGACACTGTATATCGGCTTTGTAGAGGTCTTCTTCTTTTCATCCTTTGCTTTCGCCCTGGATGTAGAAGAAGAAGGTCCCCCATTAAGCAGAGCTTGTGTCTCCCTGGTTTCTTTCAGGGTATAAGTAGAGGGTAGGGACTATGGAAATAAGTCAGCATATGACCTGTTTCCCAACGTGGTCTCCAGGTCCTTGAGCTCATCAATATAGCTAGTCATCGTAAGGACGTCGTCCCTTACTGATGACCCGTCATCCGACCTCGCTTGAATTAATTCGTTCGAGGCCTCATATCTTGTGATATGAGATTGCTCTCCATATAAATCTTTGTTATGGAGAAAGATGGAAACTGAGTCCATCTTCTCGTGCTGCTTCTGGTTTATACCATCAACTGAAGCCAACACGAGGCACTTGGCTTTCGCTTTATTCTTTTCCTTTGTCTGACGGATATCCATATCCGCGACGGTGGAAACTGGACCTGGGACGGCGGGATCTTAAGTAGTAATAGGGTGGTCCAGCTTGTCATAGGCAATGGTCATCTGGACAGACCTTTGCCAGTCATATAAGTTAGATTCAGTCAACTTGTTATCTAGATGTAACCTAGTCATGGTCACAAGGTCGCTGCAATGAGAGAGAGAGAAGAAAACACTTTAGCATGATGCTCTTGCAAGTTTAGATTGGTTTTTAATTTATCTAAACTGGATGGCTCCCACTGTTTCTCGAATCCTTCCTCAAACCATAAAAGAAGAATTAGCCAGGACTATTCTCACTGTACAATACTTGCTTAACCGTTCAGCCAGGCTAGTGTCGGTACTTCGAGGGAGGTTTTCCAACGCTTTCGCGAAGTTCCTTAATTAAATAACCTCTTTTCTCTGGGGGCGTAACCCCGCTGACACCTTTCTTGACACCTACTTGGTTTATAGCATTGATCGTTAAGTGATGAATCTCCTGATAAGTAGCATATACCCACAGTAGGATCGGGATCCAAATATCATCGTATGATAATGTTGAAGGAATCCTACCAACATTCATAAAACTCCAAATGGTATGCATCTCTTTGCAAATTTCAGTTTCTTTAGAAATTCCCGATATAGATTTTTGCCCCATGTTCTTATGACCTTGACGAAAGCCAACAAATCATAAAACACATGTCAAGTTCTGCCCATCATTATCTTGTTAATTTGAACCCACCCGTATATACCCTTGACAAAAGCCAACAAGGTTATACGACTGTCCCAAACCAACTCATCTATCTATGCAACAAATGAATACCCCAGCAGCTACCAAACACTATGCCTTGACGAAAGCCAACAAACATAGCTTGAATACTACTGACCATCCATAAGAAATGACGGAGGCCTACGACTGGTTTTGGCGAAACCGTGAACGTAGTGAACTTGATATAATCGAAGGAACCTGATAGCTTTTTTAAAAAGAGTGGTTAAAGCTCCGCATTTAAAAATTCTGCTCTTTTAAAATAACCGAGTGGTTTCTTTTAAATTGTTCCAACGATTCAACTTTTTGGTTTATTTTCTTTGCATTATTAATAATGCGTCCCATCATTAACCTATCATTGCAGAAAACAACGAAAATACAACGTCCTCTTATGCCATCCGCATTCGCCACGGGGTCCCGTCATCACCCGTTAGGTTACTTAACTAACGACAGAGCGGGGGCTGGGCTAGCACGGGTGTAAAACATAAGTGAAGTCTAAATAGCTATCATATATAGATATTGTACATTCGTCAGACTCAATAATAGGCATTCCAGATCACAGATGAACTTTATTGGATTTGCAAGCAATCCGTATTTGTTTTGAGCCTGCAACAAAAGACGGATTACACAGTTGTGATGAATAGCCATTATCCCACCCAAGACCCCAACGGGTACGGCAAACCACCCGCCCGGCAGTTTGTGCACCCCACCTTGGGTCAGTCCTAGGAGCAAAAACAGTAAAATGAAATAATACAACGGTGGCTACAACCGCAATCTGGATGTGCCCCGCAAAATAATATTACAACAAATTACATTTACATCAAATGAATTAAATAATAACCCATCACATAACCCCGGCTAAACATCACAACAGTCCAACACAGTTCATATACACAAACAGATAAAATCCATTACAGAAATGTGCAACCTCCTGCCATCCGATATACTAGCAGTTAGGGGAGGTTTACGAACGCATTATACAAACACAGATATAATCCAACAAGCAAATACTGTATAATTTCGATCGATTAAACACATTTAATTTTTCTCCAATACTTCTCTGTAAATCTGAAACCTGAGCAAAAATAAAAAATTCCAGAAAATACCAAATATCACAGAGAACCAACACAGGAAATTGGGTTCATGAATCGGCAACTCGGCGGCGGAAGCGCGGCGGATCGGTGGGATCCGCCGCGGTTCCGCGGCGCTTTAGCCGATTCATGGGCCCAATTTTCTTGGGTGTTCTACTACTGTCATTTAGAGCTATCTGAACCTCCCTGAAAAATTTTTGGACTTCATTTAAAAATCGACAGAAACACATGATATCGGGGTTTTCCGGTTTCGTTTTTTCCGTTCGAAATTCATACAATTTTGCAAGTGAGTTATTTATTGTTTAGCGAGGCTCTGATACCACTGTAAGTCGATGTACAACAACCCACGACTTGCGGGGAGGCGGAAATATGAAAAACGATCTAGTTCTTTGCTTAAATATCGACTAACCGCAAGAATCGAAGCTAAACGATAACTAACATCAAACATAGAAGTTAACAACTACTATGTAAAGGGATTATACCTAAAGAACCATGTCCTTCGTCTTTACGAACTCCACCTCCTCCTCGGCCTTCTCCAAGTAGTAGACGATCCTAGGTCATACGATCATAATATATCCTTAAATATATAACCTGCAGCATATAACAATGGCTAGGGTATATCTTTAAACAACTGCAATACCAAGTGCTCATGTTAGTGCCTCAGATAGCAATATATCATATGGATGAGGTATGAATGCATGAAAACAGAATACATGAAAACGAAGAAAACTGCTTTCATAACTTAGTGAGATTTTTTGTATATTTAAAACGAGGTATCATAATGAAATCAGCATAAACAGTGTCTAGCATCGACACAAAACATAAATCTCAATCTCAATATCTCAGGCTCGGTACCTCAATATCTCAAAAAAACTCAGTGTCTCAATCTTACTATCTAGGGCACCGTCAGTCCAAACCGGCCTCTAATATCCATCACAAGACCACGACGGTATCCTCCGGATATCCGACGCGTCAGGTAAAATCACCGGTCGGTAGTGCTCCCCTGCCAGGCTCAACGCTATCATCTGCGACCTTCTCGCCCCGGGGTACCGCACCGGGCCCACCATGTACCCGAAACGGTTCATCCAACTCCTCGAATCGGGTCTCGAAATCCATCAGCAAACTCATGGTGGACGACTCATACATCATGGGAAAACCGCACTTTTCATTTAAAAAGAGAGAGAAAAGAAGTTTATAAATGTTTTTGCGGTTTTCCCCCAAATCCAGGAAATCTCATGAAAATCCGAATCCAAATCATCGATGGCATGTAAAACAATGAATATAGGCATAAAAATCCATGAATGTGGCATAACAGTGAATGACAATATGCATGAAGTAGCAAGTAGTAACTGCAATGTCTAAACTGGCATATAAGGCAAGTACACTAATATCATGTCGAACCTATTAGCTAACAAGCTATGTCAATGTAATAGTATTCTCTAAAGTGTACGTGACATGGCCATTACCGATGATGATGTGTGTGAGCCGGCAAGTAAGTGTACGTGGAACATACGCATTATCGGCAATGGTGCTGGTGTCCTAACAGCATGATATCAACAATGGAATATGAAATCACAATATAAGTATGCGATGCGGAGCGAATAGCAATAATGTGCGGGAGCTGAATACTAGACACAACGATAACTAATATGGTCTAACAACTACACTAAACTATAGGGTTGAGCTAACAGGCTAAATGAAAGGTGAGGAAACTGCCTAACATCTGAGTCGATACACATATATATATATTAGTTGGTGATCCCGCCTCAATAATATCACATCCGATACCATATCTATAATCAGACATTCCCAAGTCAAGGCTGCGGATCTAACATCAATATATAGCTCGTACGTAAATCCGTCGTACAGCATCCCAAATCTGGGTACGGGTCAATATCGCATTCATCACATTATTCATCTGGTATCCTCTTTATCAAAGATCATAATCCGGCTGCTAATCTATATCTAGTACAATACTAATATCTGTAAGTCGATGTACAACAACCCACGACTTGCGGGGAGGCGGAAATATGAAAAACGATCTTGTTCTTTGCTTAAACATCGACTAACCGCAAGAATCGAAGCTAAACGATAACTAACATCAAACATAGAAGTTAACAACTACTATGTAAAGGGATTATACCTAAAGAACCGTGTCCTTCATCTTTACGAACTCCACCTCCTTCTCGGCCTTCTCCAAGTAGTAGACGATCCACCACGAGAGCTTTACTCCAAGCTTTGCCTCTAAACTTGAGACAACTAGGTTTCTTTAAGTGCTAATCAAAGTACCTAGATGATATAGAGTGAGGGTTATGGATTAAGTAGTCTAACTAATCCTTGTACTCAACACATGAGAGGGGAGGATTAGGGTTTGAAGAGAGGAAGCTTGAGGAGAGAGAAGGTGAGAAGAATAATTGATATGAGAAAATGAGTTATCATAATATATATGAAGCATTAAGATTTATCAATAAAAGAAAAACAAATGATGAATAATCATGCTTCATAAATATCTAATGGTGATTC
This sequence comes from Agapanthus africanus, assembly GCA_030015575.1. NCBI lineage: Eukaryota > Viridiplantae > Streptophyta > Magnoliopsida > Asparagales > Amaryllidaceae > Agapanthus > Agapanthus africanus. Next base: position 215,827,215 of record JASDDO010000029.1, read on the forward strand.
ATTACCATGAGTCATTAAGCATTTATGATGCATTAATGACATGGATGAATCACTCATATGACTCACTAATCTCATTCAATGTAATTGCCACCTTAACCTCCTTAGTCACCATCTTCTAGAAGCTTCTCGCGCAATTACGAGAACGCCCCTCCTATCCGCGAAAACACGGAAAAACTTTAGACTGTATAAATCCAATAACCGGATACTAGTAACTGGCTTAAACCAAAGCCGACTAGTAAAATCTGTCCGAAAGTCGTACGTGCGTAAACACACGTATGCGTCCGAACCCTTGTCGTAAAACCATACGACCTCTATATCGTTTCGCTGGAGTAGGAAAACTCTCTGTGTGGGACTCTAGAGACTCGACTACTACGCTGGCAGTGGGTTTAACCACAGACCGCAAGCGACACTAGCTGTACGTAACGGTCCCCAGGTAGATGTCGATAAGAAGGCCGATGAGGAAACCCATCCGAACTCCTACTGAGCCTGCTGTGACAATCTCCATACAGTCCGGTCCGTTCGTCTAAGACTATCGCATATCGGGCCTAGGGGGGCGGCAAGCGTCAGTCCCCTAATAGCGGTATAAGTCGTGTCGGAGCGAAGCCCATTACACCCTGAGAAACTACCGGAACCTACCAGCAAATCTCGCTTGCCCTGGCCAGGGACTTTGCGTAATGGCTCTCTGACACAGCGCGATATCAACCCCCAATACCGGGAGAGACGAATCCTGTCTAACCGCCACTGCCTCCAAGTGCTCGGGACTACACCCAACTGCTACCTGTTTGCACGACTCCTTTGAGCCGCGGTAGGGTAGCAATCTAAGAACAGTGGGACACACTCGAGGCGAAGTAGCAGTGTCAAGTCTGCGGACTATGCTGTACTCATGTCACCTGAGAACTGCTCACTGACGACTGGTATAAAACCAACCAATAGTTCCCTGTGAGTCCTATCCGGTGTACCCGTAACCTAACGAGCACCTGCATACTATCTCCAGTATGACGTACTGACGGCTGTGGGACAGACCATCTCCCCAACTGGGATGAGAAGCGTACACACTAGTCTACTCCGGAGTATCGATGCCCTGTCTCGATAATCCAATGACTAGGGACCTGAATAAGGATGTGCTTGTAGACTACCCAGCCCCACTAGTGTGACTGCCATCACAACGCTGGTAGTCAAGCAAGATCCTAAGAGCTCTATCAATACGTATACTAACATATTAAGATAGAAAAACCAAGTAGCATACTACCATGTTTAGCAAGACTGTTATATACATATGAATATCCCAAGCTTCCATTAAGTAATATACAAACTAGTATGATACAGTAATGGCCTTCTAGGGCATAAACACTAACAATATCATCAATATAATCATGATCCGACCACTGATCGACAGTCTCGTACAAACCGATATCATCAGCGCATATCATCATAAAGAAGTATACATCGCCCAATGCGACCCATTATAGCTATCTTAACATATCTTATCTCATGTCTCGATCACAAGTCAACTATTCTATGTATATCACCATTCATATGGTACCGTCGTCTAAGAATCCGCTATAACATCATGACGTATCTCAAATACGAATCCTGCCATATCACCGATCTCACGGTCTCAAATCAAATCTCCTCGACTCACCTCAAATCCTAAATACTATCCTGAAATCCAGTATATGAACACATAGTCCCATACCCATATGAATACATAAATATATATTCCCATATACGCACATATGAAAGAAGAATGTATGCAAGTATGGGTGTGTGTGTATGTGTGGTGCAACCACTACTCTAGGGTTTCGCAACACTAAACCAATCCAATCACACCTAGAATCCATCTTTATCATCAATAATCTCAAACAATATATAATCAATATATATGTGTATACGTATTCGTATACATCACCACGAACTGCGGGGGTGCTATACGCCATCCACCCGACTTCTCCCCATAGATATAAATCTACTCACCTTGCTTCTTGTGTGCCGATGCCGATGTCGCCATCTTTATCTTCAACGCATCGATATCACATTGGGTACCTACAAGGATATCACAAATGCTAAAGCACATGAAAATCACATCAGAAACCAAAACGGCACACGCTACGCCCATAGGTAAAAACTTATAGTCTCGCATGCAAACACGATCAATAACCCTTTGCCGTTAACGTTCAAACGCCACCCGACAGAAACGAATCACCAAATACCAAAATCTATGCTAAAACAAGTCGTAAACCATGCACCAACACATGAAAATCATCCCAGATTCTACCCTAGGTGGAATCAGTCAAAGTTGCATATACCAAAGGTCAAATTTACTGGAGATAGGGCCCTGAAACAAAAACGAGACCAAACCCACCTGCTCTGGCTGCAAATTCCGGCCAGAAGGGATTTATCTGTGGCCTGAAAAAGGTGTTAGGGGCTAGGGCTTTGGGTAGTGGTTTCTAGGTGCCTGCACATCTTACTGTCAAAATAAAATTATTTCCAGGTGGCTCGGGTGATAGCAGATTTCCAAAAACACTCACAGAATTACAGTTTTTCCCAATATCATTTCTATAAATCCGTATTCTGGGTTTTAATCTCAGGTATGGTCCAATGTAACTTCACCGCAAGGGTTGTAGTCTCTAATTACACCTCAATTCACCTTTGATTTCAGATCAAACCCTAAACCCTAACTTGGAATTTCCAAAGTCCATCAAAACACACAATATCGACATGAAACAAGTATTGATGCACAAGGAATTGAAATACTATACTAATGGTGCAGAAATTATCTCCTTTGGCAACTCAAGAATTTTCTTGAGTTGCTTAAAGTCCTCAAAATCCATTCTTTCTAGGTCCAATGTGTAGTTAGTGAGCTTGGGAACAATTTTTGTGAAATGGGAATAGGGTTTTGGGGTTGGATCCAAGGTGTTTTGGGGATTGAAGGTGGAGGAAGAAGAGGGGGGAGGGCAGCAGCAGCTCATGAGGGAAAGGGAGAGAGAATGGTGTGAAGAAATGATGGGGGATAGTTCAAAAAAGAGGGTTGACCTATTCTTTCTCTCTCTTCATCATACCATACCTTTTTCTTTTCTTTTCTTTTTCCTTTATTCCTTCTCACCCAATGGTAACCCTAGGCAACCATACACCCACAACATGTAAGAAAATGTGACAAGTGTGGAAAAAATAATATGTGCAAGTTTTGCATAAAAAAGCTAAAAATCCGATTAGCGATTTTTAATCGCGATTAGCACTAAATTAGCATATAATTAATCATAAAAACATTAAAATGGCATAATTCCATAAAATACCCTATTTTAAAATTTTCCGTAATTTTTCCATAATTTTTCCCATTTATCGGTATTTAATTATACCGAAATATTAAAATATTCATTAAAAATTAATATTAAATTATAAAAATTCCCAAAAATAATATTTTATTTTTTTGAAATGTTACAGTAGTCTTTCACCCGGATCGAACCATTAACGCTAAACTAGCTAACTACTGAGAAGTGAGAGTGGCTATACCGATCGATCTGTGTCCTTCGGTCTTTGGCTACCATCCGAAACTCCTCGCGGTATCTCCGATCTCCGGTCTCCTTGTCGGAAGGGCACCACATCAATGAGTCTTTTTACGGGTTCCCTCTTCATCCGAAGAAACTCGAACATGTAGTTTGTTAGCCGACATGTCCAAGGTGAGGTAGAGAATGTGTGTGATAAGTTTGTCTTAAGCATCCATTGATTCTCAACACATGAGAGTGTATGGATGGAGGTTGAAGATGATGCCATTAGTGGAAATGGTGAGCTAGAGGAAGAAGAAGAAGGAGAGGTTTTCTTTTTTTTGTGTGAGATGAAAAATGAGAGTACTAGAATGATAATCCAAGAGCCAACCCTAAGCCTATGGCTGCCCTCACTCTCTCCATCCATCATTTCACACCCTTAATCAAACACTAATGTGACATTTGCACAATTAAAGAGTCCATGAGTCACTAAACATGTCCATGTCACATTTAATGCATCTCATCAAGAACTAAGCTCATAATTTCCACCAAAATAAACATTAACCCTAATGTTTAGTCCAACAAAAAGATACGGCAACATCTAAAGTAAACTCATGACGGATCACAAGGATACCCCTCACCTGTATATACATACCTGCATCCGCATTCCGACTGAATGCAAATGCGATGAGACTAAAGTAATCCAACAAATCTAATACTAGGATCCGGCTTAAACCAAAGCCCACTAGTATGATCCGTCCGATCATGATCCGTGCACAAGTGCATGTATATGATCGAACCCTGCCATAATACCATACGGCCTCTACAACGTTTCGCCCGAAACTTGGGAAACTGTCTGTGGGCGACTCTAAAGACTCATCAATACACTGGCTATGGATTTAACCACTAGCACGTCAGTGGGACTAGCTGTACGTAACGGGCTACCAGGTATTGACCAAAAGGGTGGTCGATGAGCGAACTCATCCTGACACCCTACTGAGCCTGTCAGCGACAATATCCATATAGTCCGGTCCGTTCGTCTATGAGCATCGCATGTCGGGCCTAGGGGGTTGGTAAAAGTCAGACCCCCAAAAGAGGTACAAGTCGTGTCGGAGTGTAGCCCAGAACACCCTGAGATACTACTGGAATACCTACCAGTAAATCTCCTGCCTTGGCCAAGGACTTCATGTAATGGCTCTCCTAGACACAGCGCGTTCTCACCCCCAATATCGGGAGAGACGAAACCCCTACCGATCCGCTCACTACCTCCATGTGGCTCGGGACTGTACCCAACTAAAACCTGTTTGCACGACTCCATTGAGCCGTGGTAGGGTAGCAATCAAAGCACAGTGGGAACTCACACGAGAAAAATGACGATCTCAAGTCGATGAACTAACCTGTACACATGTCACCAGGGAACTGCTATCTGACGTCAGGTATAATACCAACTAGTATGTTCCCGGTGAGTCCTGTCCGGTGTACTCATAACCCAATGAGCACCTGTATACATCTTAGGTGAACCAACTGACACCAATGGCTTGTGAGACCGGCCACCGCCCCTCGTCGTGGTCTCGACTGTATACACTAGTCTACTAATGGAATATCGATGCCCAGTCTCGAAACTCTCTCGACTAGGGACCTTTTAAGTATGTGCTTATAGACCCCAGCTCCTACGTATATGATCGCCATCATACTGCTGGCCGTCAAGCAAGAATCCTAAGGGCTCTATCAACGTGTAATAGGAATCTGTAATATCACCTAAAGCATGTACACGATGATAAAGATAAACCAGATAGCATACTATCATCTTGAGTAAGAATGTCCTACCGGCATAGGTCCTCTCTCAATCATTGCAATCACATGCCTGCGATCCAATAATTGACTTTGAGGGCACTATATCCAACACTCTTGCATAATCTTTTCTCGTTTCCTGGACATCTGCGTATTCCGCACACCTTCCTTCGTGAACAGTCCGTATCCCAACGCCTCTATATACATATCAGATCTCTAATCTCGACGGGGAGTAGCAACAGCTCGTCAGCATCGCACATGAACCTCTGGCTCCACTCGCCTTTGTCATCGTCCGCTTCGACGTCACATCTTGCTATCTGCGTACTGCTACTGTTCTCGACCACGGTCAATCCGAAGTCTCTCACACGGACTCGAAATCGCGTACTCTGTATTTTCATCACTCTGTAGAAGATATCTGGCCGAACGCGTCCTCGGAAACTCGTCCCAACCATCGGAGGAATACTCCATACTCGTCCGCTCTCGATCAACTCACAACGCATCTGGGGTGAGGTCCTTTATACGAAGCTGGTCAGCTTGCTGATCTCTTATCACATGGCATCTGGACGACGTCAAACTTTTCAATCGAGTCATCAAGGCCCCAAAATTTCCCGAAGGCTCAATACCTGAGCGCAGTCTAAAAATATCTGGTACATACCACAGCACCTCTAGACCAGCTGTAGAAGGGCAAACCCAAGCCTTACTAATGGCACCGCTAAACTGCCACAAACCCTAAGGTTCAAAGCGGTTCCATGGTCATCATGTCGAGTTAGGGTTTCAATCTTCTAGAGGGTCCACAGAATTACCTGCATGTTCCTCTGAACACTTTAAACATGGGAAAAATGGGTTTCTGACACTCTCTCGAACTTTTTAACTTCGCCTAGCCGACATGCGAATACCCTCCGTCTGCATGCTAAACAATGCCTCAATCTTCCAGGAAAGGCGATACATCAGCGGTCATCTCTGGATCGGTCTGCTCTAGATCTGAGTAACACTCTCCACACAAAAAAATCTTCAATTCAACCGGGCCTACGTCGGCGCATCAATCTGACGAATCACCTTCGTCTCTCAACTCGGGGTAGACTAGCTATCATCTGTCGCATTTCTGCCTGGAAGCTCCAGCGATTTCAGCTCATAAGCTCTGGAAGCGACATCCTATCCATCTCAGCAACAACTGGGTCATCTGTCTGCATGGTAGGCGACATCAATATCTTCGAGGTGTACTGTACATCAACAGTCCTCTCGCACCCGGCCGCCTCTGTCAATGGCCCGATCATCCGGTGCAAAACCAAACACTCGCCTCATCCAAGAGGTCATAGCATAAATACTAACTAGAGACGTTCCCGTGTCACCAGAAACCACAATGGTCAGTTCTCATACCAGACGAGCTTGCCATGATCGCAACATTAGCAGTAGCTCAAACTGCGCTCAAACTATGGTGACAGGAACCTCAATCGAGTATCAAAGAGAGCAGATCAACGGCAAGACAGGAAACGACAGATCCAGAATGGATACATGATCATAAAAAGGAGCCGTATCACTGAGAGTATGATCATGGAACAAATAAAATCAAGGATCTCAAATGGATGTATAATCATGGATACGAAGATAATTACTGGTCTCAAAATATGTACATCCTAAGGTTTCTTAAGTGGAGTATCGTGTCGTAAATATGCCGCGGAACATACGTACGGTACGTCACTCTACTCAAGCTACCTACTCCATCATTCAGGGTCAACCTATGAAACGAAAGTTCGGGTCTAATACCCCCCGTTCAAGTCTAGGTTCCGTAAGGTCAAGCCTAGGTTCCGAAATACATACCCGCCCTAGACTCCGCATAGTCAAACATAAACTCGAACCAAGGTTAAAACTAACGCTCTGATACCAACTTTGTCACGACCCGAAATATTAGCTCGTGACCAGCACTTAAATCACGCAACGTCTAAAGGCGTAACGTAATTCAAGTAAGCTGAAACCCAGAAATCTAAACCTTTTAAGAAAAATAAAGGAGGTGAAGTTTTGAAATAAAGGTATAATGAAATCAGGTTTTCATAATGCAAAGAAAAGGAACATGAAAATGCAAGTGGATTATGCAAGTTTAAAAACATGTTTCGTCTTTTTGAAAATTGGGCAGCACCTCCTTTGTATATTTTGATCCAAAACCACAAATGCATAATAAGAATAATGGCATCCCCAAGCAGGAGCTAGCTCTTCACCAAACGGCGGATCACAACCATGCAAGACAGTAAATATGAGTATACGATGCCCAACGGTGAAGATCACCACAAAAGATAAAGAAATAAGCAAGACATCAAAACCACAAGTAGCAGAAAACCCCTCGCTCTAAGTCTCGCAACCACAATCCCACTAAGTCTTATTACTTAAACAATTTACAAATTTCGATTGATGGAGTTAACTAGATACAATATGAAATATAGATACAAGAGTGGGTACGATACAAATGTCCCACCTACTAGTGCAAAACACCCGGATGCAACTGTGTGCCAGCGAAGCCGCTACTGATCCAAGCGGGCAACCTGCAAGAACTGTGGCACAATGGGGGTGAGTTGCCAACTCGTGAATAGAAATATATCAACAAGTAGAAATCGAATAAATAACGACTCCTAGGTCAACTATATCATAAAGGTAATACTATGATATCTAGGGTGACCGGGTCGGTATGTGTGCCAATAAGGTAGTCAATGCCTATAAGCATGTGGATAACATCCAACAGTATAATCAAGGTATGTATGCATGTGGATCTCGTCCATCCATATAATCAATGTATGTATGCATGTGGATCCCGTCCACCCATATAATCAATGTCTGCATGCACGTAAATATCATAAAAGAGTGAGCATGAAAGTATGAGGATGTAAATCAGCGGTGTCCCTCACGACACATAAAAAGCATGGACCCTGAGTGCCTAGCATCGACACTCACAAACATCATGAAAACCGTGCCCAGCATCAGCACGTAAATCCTCATATATCGGGCTCCGTCAGTCCGTATCGGCCCATATCATCTCTCGACTCCGGTCGGTATCCTCCAGATATCCGCCGAGCCCAAATACTATCACCGGTAGGTAGTAGTCCTACTGCCAGGCTCACCGTCTTTATACACAGCATCCCTTTCTTGCCCCGGGATACCATACCGGGTCCACCATGTACCCGCAATCGGCCTGATCCGCCTCCTCGAATCGGGTTTCATATGTCACAAGTCTCAGAACCGAGAAAACGCATGGTGGACGCACTGAAATATCATATCAAGAGAAACCAGGTTTTTAAAACAACACATAATCTCTTTTAAAATGTCCACGGTTCTCAAATCCAGAAATCTCATGAAAACAGCATATCTCAATGCGTAAAATCATATAGCATGACGTATGCGACATATAATAGAGATGTAAACATATCCGTATATCATGCAACATGGAACAGTGATATGACATATTAAGGGAAAACCGCTCCTTTAAATGATTCCAGTTTTTAAAATATAACACGCGGTTCCCAATTTCCCAATAAAACCAGTTATCTATGTAGGCACAATATGTATATGCGCAAGTATGGATGTATCAATGTATATATGCACCAATATGAATATACAATGTGTATGTGCGCAAGTATGGATGTATCAATGTATATGTGCACCAATATGAATATACAATGTGTATGTGCGCAAATATGGATGTATCAATGTATATGTGTGCCAATATGAATATACAATGTGTATGTGCGCAAATATGGATGTATCAATGTATAGGTGCACCAATATGAATATACAATGTGTATGTGCGCAAATATGGATGTATCAATGTATATGTGCACCAATAGGAATATACAATGTGTATGTGTGCAAATATGGATGTATCAATGTATATATGCACTAATATGAATATACAATGTGTATGTGCGCAAGCAAGTTATGCGAAGAGTCATATCATAATGCAGTAATCCTACTGTGTAGTGACATGGCAATTATCGATGATGAAGTGTGTGAGCCTACAATCTGTGTACGTGTAACATACGCATCATCGATAATGGTGCAGGTGTACTATCACAGGTATAAGTAAGGCAATGAGAATAATATGAATGCAGCATAAGGTAATCATATGCAAATACTGACGGGTATACGTATCTAACATGATCGAGTCGGTAAATCTATCAATCGACATCCAGCCTAACAACATCGCGTACGGTATAATATATCGTACGGCAGCCTCTAGTCAAGGGTATGGATTAAACATCAAGTCAAACTCATCATGCATGGAAAATCATCGTATGGAGGCATTAAGCTAATAGCGATCCTATCATCCTATAAGACAAATGAGGGTACGGCCTAATATGACGTACGGCATATCATCCATGATTCACAACATTCTATATATATATATATATATATATATGTACCTATGTCACAGTTCATATCCGCAATAATCTCATATCAGGGGACCGGCAGGGTATAAATCATCTCGATCGACTCGCATCCGTATACCAACTTATCATCATATCATCATATTCGTCTTATATTCTTTCATCGCATTTACATCTCACATCAAGTCGAGTTTACATAAACATTCTATCTCTACTATAAGTATCTAATCTAACATACGCACCCGAACCATACAAGCAGATTTTAAAGGAAGCGAATCGTAGTTTTGAAAATAGGAGTTACGGTGTTTTTAAGGAAAAGATATCATTTGAAAATCCGTAATGTCCCTCAAGGTATATATTTAAAAGATACATATGATTCTTCAGTTTAGAAAAGGGTATGGTTCGGATGACACATCTACATCGGTTATCTAGTCCTATAGTACCCTAAACGGCAATGTCGTCACATGTCATCCTCAAATTTCATCATCCTATAATAGTCGTTATATATCACTTCTAACTATCCTCTAGTTTCTAATATGGTTTCATAGCTACCTTCATTCTAACCCTAGTTTCCTAATCTAGGTTTTCTTAACCATATTCTATAAATTAGTTTTCCATCAAAACTTTGCAAGGGTGCTATACGCCATCCACCCGACTTCCTCCGTAGATATAGATCTACTCACCTTGGTTCTTGTTTGCCGAAGTCGATGAAGCCATGCTCCGTCGCCTCGGAATCCATGTGATGGTACCTACAATAATACACAATCGCAATGCGTGTCAAAATTAAGGCGGAAAACCAAAACGTCACACGTTTCGCTCATTGGTTAAAACCTATAGCCCACGTATGCAAAACCAACAAACTACCCCTAGCCGTTGATGTACAAATATTCAACAACCAAATACAAAGCAAAATATCAAGAATTAGCATTTCAAAATACAAAAAACATAGCTAAAGTCACACTAAACTGCTCCCAGATTTTGACTCAGGTCAAATAAATCTAAGCAAACAAGTCTAGGGTGATGTATATAGTATATATGACCTACTGGAACAACCCTAACACCCCAGACAACCAAGTGGCCGGCCCCATTCATATAAATTCCGACGAGCCCGGCCTCCCATACACAGTTGGGTCTCATTTTGTCATGGTGGTCTCCTCTGGTTTAAAATTGGTCTTTGGTATTGTTTGCTACTCTCAAAATTTCCCTGGGTTGCTCCAGATACCCTATAGGCACACTAAAAGGCACAAAACTGATACGGAACAATTCCTAAGCTCGTGCATCGGGTTCAATTCTATGGTTCAGGTCAGGGTAATGTGTCACCATGGTCACACAAACACTCACCACAGTTCCCAGATTTCACCTAAATCCATTACAGAAAAATCTAGTAGAACCAAACACCTCCAAACATCTTCAGGTAACTACCCTACAAAATCCAAGCCCTAACTCCCCTACCCACCCGAGGTCGCCGGATTTGGCCTAATGGTCGCCGGCCATAACCGATGGGAAAAGGTTAGGGTCCTAGGTGAACATTCAGGGTCTCGAGTACAATACTACCACACTTTTTGTTTTCCCAGTGAACGCTCGGGGTCACAGCAGGTCAGCGACATCACAAAACGACATCCAAAACACGATATCTCACAAAACTAATCTAAAGGGAAGAAATTATACCTCAATAAGGCCACTCAAGAAAACCCTAGCTCCCTAACGTCATCAAAATTCCACTTAGCTTGGTTCAATGTGTAGAGGAAGAGATGGGGGTTAATTTTTGTGAAAGGGGTTTAGGGTTTTGGGGATTATTTGGAAATGGATCTAGGGTTTGAAGTGGAGGGTAGTGAGCTTGAGGAAGATGAAGGAGAGGAAAAAGAAAATGATGGGGAATGTGGGCAGCAGCCCCCCTCTATCTTTCTCACTATTATTCTTACTCACTCACTTTCCAAGTCATCATTATGTCCCATCTCTCTCTCCAACTCATCATTACACCCTTTTTCCCTTCTATTCTCACCAAAAACACATACACCCAAATGAAATAACATAATTGAAATAACATGTAACATGGCATGGTGCACTAGCTATGAAAAACTGTAGAAACACGGATTTGGCTTAATCGCGATTAGCAGTGCACTAATCGGGTTTTTATCCAAATTACATATAACAATATTTAAAAATGCCAAATCCTTTAAATATATTATTAAATGAATAAATCATTTTAATTTTCATTTATTTCGCAATTATTGGTGTATATATATATACCCTTTTTCTAAAACCCCAATTTCGCAAATCGGACAATTTTCGGGAAAAAATATTATTTTCATATTAAATTCCAAAAATAATATTTTATATTTTCTTAAATGTTATAGCCAGGAACGGTTCATCCTACTTCATTACATTCACTGACGATCTCTCAAGATACGGACATGTGTTCTTTTTGAAACACAAGTCTGACGCTTTTGAGAAATTCAGAGAATATAAGCACAAAGTAGAGAATCAAAAGGGCAAAAGTATTAAGATCCTTCGATCTGATCGAGGAGGAGAATACTTGAGCAATGTGTTTCTGGACTATCTAAAAGAGAATGGGATTATCTCTCAGCTTACTCCTCCTTATACACCACAGCACAACGGTGTATCGGAGCGGAGGAATCACACCCTATTAGTTATGGTGCGCTCTATGATGAGCAATGCTGAGTTACCTATTTCCTTCTCGGGGTATGCGCTTGAGACAACCATATACCTATTGAATAGAGTTCCAACCAAATTAGTGCCTACCACTCCATATGAGATATGGAATGTGAAGAGACCATCTCTTAAACGAGTTAAGATATGGGGTTGTCCGGCATATGTTAAAAAGCAAAATCCGGACAAGCTCGAGGCAAGATCAATTCTTTGCAAGTTTGTGGGATATCCAAGTAATTCGTATGGATATCAATTCTACCTAAATGAGGAACAAAAGGTGTTTGTTTCTCAACATGCCACCTTTTTGGAAAAGGAATTTCTTACAAAGGAAATTAGTGGCAATGAGGTAGAACTGGAAGAAGTTCCAGCAACACAAACTACGAAAGAAGATTTGGTGGAACCAGAGAATTCAGTAGTTCCCGACGAACCCCAGGCTCTTCGTCGATCTAGAAGGGTTCCTCATCCACCTGAGAGATACTACGGTTTTCTTATTGACGGTGGAAGCGAGGATTGCATCATGGAAGATGATGACCCAACTAGCTTCGAGCAGGCCATCACGAGTGGAGACTCTGTGAAGTGGCTAGATGCAATGCGATCTGAGATGGAATCCATGTACACCAACAAAGTATGGACTTTGGAAGTTGCTCCTAAAGGGGTAAAACCCATTGGGAGCAAGTAGATCTTTAAGAAGAAACTTGGTGTAGATGGAAAAGTGGAGCTAGACTTGTTGCAAAGGGTTTTCGTCAACGACCAGGTGTGGATTATGACGAAACCATTTCTCCAGTGGCTATGCTTAAGTCCATCCGGATCTTACTTGCCATTGCTGCATACCATGACTACGAAATCAGGCAAATGGATATTAAGACCGCCTTTCTAAATGGTGATTTAGAGGAGTGCATGTACATGACTCAACCAGAGGGCTTCGTAGATAGCGGGAGCAGCGGAAAGGTGTGCAAGCTGCTTAAATCCATCTACGGTTTAAAGCAGGCATCGCGGAGTTGGAACATCTGTTTTGATGTCGTAGTCAAAGAGTTTGACTTTATCAAAAACGTAGATGAACCTTGTATTTATAAGAAGGTTGCAGAGAGTAAGGTTGTCTTCCTCGTATTGTACGTGGATGACATACTCTTGATAGGAAATGATGTTCCTATGCTACACTCGGTCAAGCTCTTCTTATCACATAGATTCTCAATGAAAGATCTAGGTGATGCCTCCTGCAATTTGGGAATCAAGATCTATAGAGATAGATCTAAACGGATACTGGGATTGTCCCAATCCAGGTACATTTGACACCATACTAAAGAGGTTTAGTATAGAAGAATCCAAGCGTGGTAACCAACCCACGATCTCTGGACTCACTCTCTCCAAAGAAATGTCTCCCAAGACTGATTTGGAGAGAGCTCGCATGCAAGGGATACCCTATGCTTCGACAGTAGGCTCTATCATGTACGCGATACTATGTACCAGACCCGATGTAGCATACTCCCTAAGTGTAGTGAGTAGGTATCAAGCAGATCCAGGAAAGAGTCACTGGACAGCTGTGAAGAACATTCTCAAGTACTTGAGAAGGACTAAGGAGATGTTCTTGGTGTATGGTAACGGTGAACTCCAGGTGGAGTCCTTTACCGATTCAAGCTTCCAAAGTGATAAGGACGACTCTAAGTCGCGCTCGGGATTTGTCTTTACCCTAAATGGAGGGGCGGTTTGTTGGAAGAGTTTCAAGCAAGAAACCGTGGCAGACTCGACGATGGAGGCTGAATACATCGCTGCCAAAGAGGCTGTCTGGATGAAGATGTTCATCACTGAACTTGGTGTGGTTCCTATTGAGCATCCAATACCTTTGTATTGTGATGAAAATGGAGCTGTGGCTCTGGCCAAGGAACCCAGGTCCCATCTGAAGTCCAGACATATTCTGAGGCGGTATCACCTGATCCGGGAGATAGTTGATTGCCGCGAGATCGAGGTCAGGAGAGTTGAGAAGAAGGACAACACTGCGGATCCACTCACGAAGGCCATTCCCTCGATATAATTTGAGAGACTCTTCGGGATGTTGGGTATGAGATACTACAACAGCCGGCCTTAGTGCAAGTGGGAGATTGTTAGTTATATATATGCCCTAGAGGCCATTGTTGTACATATGATGTATATTATAGTGGATGCTTGGATATATAGAGAGAGAGAGGACTTTCTTGCTCGACATGATAGTATGCTATTTCGTTTCACTTTGTCTTAACATGTTGACTTGTATTGGTTTACTGTCTTGCTCTCACATGTTGATAAAGCCCTTAGGATATGTACTCGACTTCTTTGACTATGATGTAGATCATACTAGTGGGGCTAGGGTAGTCAAAGAGTACATCCTATAACTGTTCCTAGTCGAGAGTGTATCGAGACAGGGCATCGATACACCAGAGTAGAATAACGTATACGCATCTTGACCCATATGATGGGCAATGGATGATCCCATATCCATTGGTGTTTGACATCAAAGATGGTGTACGGGTGCTTAGTAGAGACTGGGTACACTGAACGGACTCGCCGAGAACTCCTAGATGGCATTATACCTATCGTCCGATAGCAGTTCACCGGTGACACTGGTGCAGGTTAGTCTGTAGACCCGAGATCGTCATAGAGTCTTATGTGATTCCCACTGTGCTTTGATTTCCACCTTACCACGTCCAAGAGGGCATGCAAAACGGTGGCTTTTGGGTACAGTCCCGAATCACATGGAGGCAATGAGCGATAGGAGGGGTTTCGTCTCTCTCGGTATAGGGAGTTGATTTTGTGCTGTGTTCGATTGGCTATAACTGGAAGTCCCTGGCCAGGGCTGATATGGACTGCTTCTGGTAAGAGTTATCAGTAGTTTCTCGACCTGTTATGAGCCTCACATCGACACGACTTATCGGTTACTGGGGTCTGACGTTTACCACCCCTAGACTTGATATGCGACATATCATACGAAGGGACCGGACTGTACGATAGTGTTACTGATTGGATTCTGTAGCGTTTTGAAAATCGTTTCGGTGAAATTTCGGAAAATCGGTAAAATAAGGGGGTTTTCTGTAAAAAGTCAAAATGCAAATATCTTATTATAAAAATTAAATATAAATATTATAGCTATGTAATTGCTAGTATTTGGTGTTTATTAAGCCACTGGTGAAATTTCAAATTTTCTGAAAAAAAATTATTTTATTATTATTTTAAGCCGTCACTAATACATTTAATTAGGGAAAATTACAAATTGGAATGAGTTGAAACAAATTTTGTGCATCATGACACATTAAATAAAATTTTATCATGTGGTTTTTGAAATGAAATCGTTTGCCAAAACGGTTTAGAAAATATCGAAGAAAAAGGCTTTTTCCGGTGAATTTAGTGTTAGTGGAAATTAGGGTATATCATTTATTATTTTTCCCTCACCCACACAAACCCAATTTCCCCTCCTTGGCTAAGCCCATGGCATCCCATTACCCAAGTTCCCACAAAAAAAAATGAGAGAAGCAAAACAAATGAAAAGAAAAGGGAAACGAAAAGAAATAGATAAATGAGTATGGACTTTTGACTTTTGTGTTGACTTGAACCTTCCCCACTTGACTTTTCCCCACCTCACACACCCCCCACACTTCCCCCACCTGCACATGACCGAGCCCCCCCCTCTTCTTCAGCCCCACCTCATTTCTTCTACTCTTTTCTCTTCAAAATTCCATCAAAAATCATCAAAAATGCCTCAAAAATTCCACAAAATCAAAATCGAATCCCTACCCATTTATACTTGACCATTCTAGTATGGATCTTGGTGAAGGGAAGCATGTTTGGGAGGCTAGATTTGTGCTAGATCTCAAGATCATTGTGGGGTAAATTCTTAACCTTATGGCTAATTGTTGTTTGAATACTTTAAATCAAGCATAATTAGTTAATAGTTTGGGATTAATTGAATGTTTTGAAAAATCTAGTAAGAGTTGTGATTTCAATTAGGGTTTTTATTATATCATTAGGGATGCAATGTTTAGTTTAAAATCTTAATGAATGTAAAACCTAATCTAGTTGCTAGTTGCAATTTGTTAATTTAAAATTTGCAATAAATAAGCTTTTTATGCAAACTAGGTTTTTATGAAATGCATATATAGGTGAGATTAAATTATGGTTAGGGTTTTTATCACATTATTAACATCTTAATTTGTTGTTTAGCAACATAGATCTTGCAAATCCAACCTAAATTGTTGTTTTTGCATTTTGCTATAAAATTGTTAAAATTTGGGTATTTTGTAAACTAGAATTTTAGGGTTTTTGGAATTTAACGAGATTAAATTATGGGAATTGTTTTGATGACTTATTTAAGATATTTAGTGAATATTGTGGCCGCTAGATTCGTTTATACATCGAGTTTTGTACTAAAACGGTGATTTGTGCTTGCTAGATTTTCGGAAAAAAGACTTTTTAAGTGAAATTGGGGTTTTTGTGAATTTTAAGCTATTTTATATTATAATTAGTGCTTGTAACTGTACAAATGAGTGTGTTGGGAGTTTTCTCGATGGTTTGGCGTTTGTACGCCGACGTCGAGGGTTTTTGGGTCGATTTGTGAAAGCAACCATAGGTTTTGACCTATGTGGGATTCGTGAGTCGTTTTGGTCATGAGTCGGATTTTAATGCGATACGGTGCGTTATGATATGTAGGTACCCCATGTGGACTTCGAGACGACAAGCAAGCGCGTGGCGACGTCGGCACCGGCGAGCGAGGACCAGGTGAGTAGATTTATATCTACGGGGAGAAGTCGGGTGGATGGCGTATAGCACCCCCGCAGTCCGTGGTGGTGTATACGGATGCGTATACACACCAACAATTATTATATGTTATTTGGGATTAATAACGATGTTTAGGATGGATATTGGTGTGTTGGACTATTTTAGTGTTGCGAACCCTAGGGTAGTGTTGCACTACACATACACATATACATACTTGCATACATTCCTATTTATATGTGCTCATGGGATTCTTTATAGTTATGTGTTCGCATGGGTATAGGACTATGTGTTCACATACGGATTTGAGGATAATACTTGGGATTGAGCTGAGTCGATGAGATTTGTTTTGTGGTTGTGATATCGGTGATATGGCAGGATTCGTACTTGAGGTACGTCCTGGTGTTATAGCGGATCTTAGGGCGGCGATAGGGTGAATAGTGTTATAAATAAAATGGTCGACATGTGATCGTGATATGAGGCATGATATGCTAGGATATTGATATTAGGCCGTATCGGGCGATGTATACCCCTTGATGATGATATGTGCTGACGATATCGGTTTGTATGAGATTGTCGATCAGTAGTCAGATCATGAGTATATTGAGGATATTAGTATTGTACCAGACATATGTCAGTACCCTAGACTATGATCTTGGATAAAGAGGATACCAGAGGAATGGTGTGAGGAATATGATATTGACCCGTACCCAGATTTGGGGATGCTGTACGACGGATTTACGTACGAGCTATATCTTGATAATTGATCCGCACTCTTGACTTTGGATGTCTGATTATAGATATGGTATCGGATATGATATTATTGAGGCGGGATCACCGACTAATATATATACAGGTATGTATATGTATCGACTCAGATGTTAGGCGGTTTCCTTACCTGTAGTCTAGCTTGTAGCTTAACCCTTTAGTTTAGTTAGTTGTTAGATTAGATTCGGTTCCTACCTTTTTCAAAGCTTACGAATCGTGCGTATTTTAAAAGACAAGTCAAGGGATTCTACGGATATTTCAAAAAAGAACGTATCTTTTCTTAAAAACACCGTAGCCCCTATTTTCAAAACCCCACGATTCGTGTTATTTCAAAAGGCACCATTGTAGGACTTATATTAGGTTAATACAGATTAGTTATCGTTGCGTCTAGTATTCAGCTCCCACTCATTATTGTTGTTCGCTCCACATCACATGCTTATATTATGCTTCATATTCTAATGTTGATATCTTGTGGTCAGGACACCAGCACCATTACCGATGATGCGTATGTACCACGTACACTTACTTGCCGGCTCACACACATCTTCATCGGTAATTGCCATGTCACGTACACCTTAGAAAACATTATTGCTTGACATGGCTTGTTAGCTAATAGTTTAGACATGATATTAGTGTACTTGCCTTATATGTTAGTTTAGACATTGTAGTTATTACCTGCTACATCATGCATACTGTTATTCATGGATTCTCATGCATATATTCACTTTTTACGTGCTATTGAGGTTTTGGATTCGGATTTCCATGAGATTTTCTGGATTTGGGGAAAACCGCAAACATATACAAACTTCTTCTTTCTCTTTTTAAATGAAAAGCGCGGTTTTTCCCATGATGTATGAGTCGTCCACCATGAGTTTGCTGATGGATTTCGAGACGCGATTCGAGGAGTTGGATGAACCGTTTCGGGTACATGGTGGACCCGGTAAGGTACCCCAGGGCAAGAAGCTCGTGGTGATGACGATGAGCCTGGCAGGGGGAGACTACCTACCGGTGATTTTACCCGACGCGTCGGATATCCGGAGGATACCGTCGTGGTCTTGAGATGGATGGTAGGGGCCGGTCTGGACTGACAGCGCCCTAGATATTGAGATTGAGACATTGAGATTTCGAGATATTGAGGTACTGAGATTTGATGATACAGGCCAGTCCGGGTAGCCGGAGCCTGAGGTTTTGAGATATTGAGATTTATGTTTTGTGTCGATGCTAGACACTGTTGATGCTGATTTCATTTATGATACCTCATTTTAAAAATACAAAGGAAATCTCACTAATTTATGAAAACAGTTTCTTCATTTACATGTATTCTTTTTTCATGCATTCATATCTCATTCATATGATATATTGCTACCTGAGGCACTGACATGGGCACATGAGATCACACTCGGGTTAGATATTACCCTAGCCATTGTTATAGGCTGCATGTTATTCATATATTTGAGGATATATTATGATCATTGACCTAGGTTGCGTTATTTATGCGATTTCTGTGCGTAGATGTTTTTCTATTCACGAGTTGGCAACTCACCCCCGTTGTGCCCCAGTTTCTTGCAGGTTTGCCATACAGCTTTCATTACGGCTTGCGGGCATAGTTTCCTTCGGGTGATTTGCTAGTAGGTGGGTTTACTTGTATCGTACCCCCCATTATATAACTTGTATATTATTACTCTGTTGTATCTAGAAGTTCCATCAACCAAACAAGTATTTATTTCAGAGATAGAGACCAGTGATGTTATTCTTTCGACCTTAGAGTCGCGCGTTTTATTTCTGTGGTTTTCTTGTGGTTTTGAGTTTTTGATCCTCGCCGTTGGCGTTGTATATTATATTGCTTGTGTGGTTGTGACCGTCGATTGACGAAGAGCTAGCTCCCGCTTGGGGATGCCTTTTGTTGATTTCGTATACTATTCATGTTGTATCCCGTTTGGGAGCGAGTATTTACAAAGGAGACTCTGCCGAAATTTTCGAGAAATATTGATGTTTTTTTTTAAAAAACCGCATAATTCGGCTTATGCTATTAAAACTACTTGTTTAAATTGGTTTTCCTTCACTCTACTACTTTTCTTGGTTTGCATTTCTGGGTTTTCGGCTTACTTGGATTACGTACGCCTCGAGACGTTTCGTAGTTTAAGTGCCGGTCATGTTCCGTACATTCGGGACGTGACAAAGTTGGTATCAGAGTGTTAGGTTTTACCTTCAGAGTGTAGGATGACCCTTGGTTGATGGAATAGGTGACTAAAGTAGAGTGACGTACCGTGGGTATATTCTGCACCATATTTACGATACGCTACTGCACTTAAGAAGCCTTAGGATGTACATTTCTTTGCTCAGTATTATATTCATTCCGATCTAGCCTCATCAGTACCAGTTATGGTTTTGCTGCCACGATTACGGGCAGGGAGAGCTACGGCTAGAGTTGCGGTCATCACGAGCTCGTCACGAACGAGGACTGACCAGGGCGAAATTCCGGCGACACATGATTGCGGAGATGTGTCTTTTTATTGTGTTTTCACGCCCCGAGCGTTTGATGGATCGCTATATGATATTACTTGGACGTGCCGATCAGCACTAAAGGATTGAGCCACTGACAGAGGCCAGCCATATTTTGATGACCGTTGGTGTATTGCTTACTCATGATGATTGAGGCACTGTTCAGCGTGAAGACGAGTGAGCCAATTGTTGCTGCGAGTGATGAGATATCGCCCCATATGTTGGAACTATTGCGGGACGAGTTGTACTAATAGATGCTAGAAGGTCGCTAGTCACCCGATGATGAATGACTTGGACAGGTGGTTCGTTCGCCTACCCCGATGCGAGGTCATCAGATAGATTGATTCCAGCTAGAGACGACTTCACGCGGAGACGTTGAGAGTCGACAGAGACGATCGAATGTCAGAAACCTATTATTCCAAGTTTAAAGTAGTCGAAAAGACATGCAGGCAATTCTATGGTCCCTCTAGAAGAATGAAACCCTAACTCGACTTAATGACCGTGTGAAAGCCTTGGAACCTTCGGGTTTGCGGCAGTTCTGCGGCGCCATTAGTGAGGCTTGGGTTTGCCTTTCTACGGCTGGACCACCGATGCTGTGGTATGTGTTCGATACTATTAAACTGTGCCCAAGATGTTGAGCTCTTGGGGGATTATGAGGTTTTGACGAATCGATCGAATGGTTCGACTTCATTCGGATGCTAGGTGGTGAGATGCATTCTTGGGAGACTCCAGATACGAGGATAGTCGTTGGAGCTCAGTCCATGCAGCCACGACGAGACGAGTCCAGAGCAGTCGACATTAGAAAAGTGGAGTAAGAGGTTCATACGAGATCTTGATGAAACGACGTTCCACTCCGCCGACATCAGAGATGCGATACGTATGCCGAGGCATTGTACTTGGATATACCTTCCAGAAGGAGTCGCGTTGAGTATGCAGCCGTTCCAGAACGAGAATAGATCTAGTAAGGGACGATGACTTTCGGACAGTTCGACAGAGACGAGATTTGGGAGAGATCTCGATAGGACCTTTCTGGAATAAATTACGAGAAGACTTGGACCCAGTAGTGGTCATGTTATGCACACCGGCAGGCCAGAGTTCAGGATCGTCGACGAGACATGCTATGAGTGACCACGGCAGTTGGCCAGAGATTCTTGGAGGATGTGCTTGAGCGGGACTATTCCGCCATACTTGATTTGCGTATTTTGGGCGATTTATTCACATGATTGATTTTGATGATTGAGTTTCATGATATTTGTCTTCATGGACCATGGTTGCACCTGCTGAGTATTTACGATTTTTGCACGGTTGTTGCACTTGATATCGTTTTCGTGCCTTGGTTCTCATGTTTGTGATTATATGGATTTCATACAGTTGAGTTGATTTGTGCGTATATACGCACACGATTTGGTTTTTGCACTCGGTATAGTTCATATATGCTTGCAGTGCAGTGTTACGTATGTTGTGCATTTAGATACACTGGACTTCGATTTCGATGGTGATGTTCGATATTTGTTTTGTGCACCTTGTGCACCTGATTGGATTTTGCGTATATTCGGCACTTGATATTGGATTTCATGATTTCGTGCACGATGGATGCACCTGATTTGGATTTTCGCGCATGTTGGGCGCATATTTTGAAGTGTGATTTTGGTGCACACCAGATGCACTAAATCGATATTTTTCGTGCATGTCAGATGCACCTGATTTTGCTGTCATGCACACATGTTGCCTACGACAGATGTTTCGTGCACACCCGATGCACTTAGATGTTGTTTCTGTGCATATGTATGGCACATATTTGGATTTTGATTTCCGTGCGCACCAGACGCTCGTAGTATTCATACGCGTATTTTGGGATTGATTTTTCTTATAGAGCAGTACGTTTTTATGATATTGCTATGTGTTTTCGTACTGAGCAGGACTAGTCAGAGGACAGTACCTGAATATATTTTGCATGCATTGATAGTTATTGAAGGGATTTCCAAAAAGCGAGCTATAGCCTCAGCATTTACCTACGTGTCTGATATGACACGAAATGTTTAAAACAAGGAGACCCTTCTAAATTGTTTCCAAAACGGCGGAACGTACATTTCAAACAAAGGTATATATGTATATAGTTATTTTCTTATGATAGACGTCCGCCACTGTGCAGTGTTATACGCGTTGCACAGCGACTTAAAGAGATTTAGCATGCATTTCCTTCAGATACTTACATATATAGATTCGATATTTACATGTATAGTTTCGAGTTATATCATATTGGTTTTGCTTTGGATTTGGCATTGATGTCTTCCCCATGACTCCGATGATTGCGGGATGCTTGACGGAGTTTTGATTTTAGTTATATGCTCATTTTTCATGCGCATGCGCTGCGCTATGATTTGTTTTATGTATTTACAATTTCGGAGCCCCGACGACTTGATAGTTTTGGTTTAGATGTTTTAGTATTTGGGGGGAGTTTTACTTTAAATTCGGGGACCGAATTTTTTTAAGGGGGGAAGATTGTAGCGTTTTGAAAATCGTTTCGGTGAAATTTCGGAAAATCGGTAAAATAAGGGGGTTTTCTGTAAAAAGTCAAAATGCAAATATCTTATTATAAAAATTAAATATACATATTCTATCTATGTAATTGCTAGTATTTGGTGTTTATTGAGCCACTGGTGAAATTTCAAATTTTCTGAAAAAAAATTATTTTATTATTATTTTAAGCCGTCACTAATACATTTAATTAGGGAAAATTACAAATTGGAATGAGTTGAAACAAATTTTGTGCATCATGACACATTAAATAAAATTTTATCATGTGATTTTTGAAATAAAATCGTTTGCCAAAACGGTTTAGAAAATATCGAAGAAAAAGGCTTTTCCCGGTGAATTTAGTGTTAATGGAAATTGGGGTATATCATTTATTATTTTTCCCTCACCCACACAAACCCAATTTCCCCTCCTTGGCGGAGCCCATGGCAGCCCATTACCCAAGTTCCCACAAAAAAAAAAAAGAGAGAAGCAAAACAAATGAAAAGAAAAGGGAAATGAAAAGAAATAGATAAATGAGTATGGACTTTTGACTTTTGTGTTGACTTGAACCTTCCCCACTTGACTTTTCCCCACCTCACACACCCCCCACACTTCCCCCACCTGCACATGACCGAGCCCCCCCTCTTCTTCAGCCCCACCTCATTTCTTCTTCTCTTTTCTCTTCAAAATTCCATCAAAAATCATCAAAAATGCCTCAAAAAATCCACAAAATCAAAATCGAATCCCTACCCATTTATACTTGACCATTCTAGTATGGATCTTGGTGAAGGGAAGCATGTTTGGGAGGCTATATTTGTGCTAGATCTCAAGATAATTGTGGGGTAAATTCTTAAACTTATGGCTAATTGTTGTTTGAATACTTTAAATCAAGCATAATTAGTTAATAGTTTGGGATTAATTGAATGTTTTGAAAAATCTAGTAAGAGTTGTGATTTCAATTAGGGTTTTTATTATATCATTAGGGATGCAATGTTTAGTTTAACATCTTAATGAATGTAAAACATAATCTAGTTGCTAGTTGCAATTTGTTAATTTAAAATTTGCAATAAATAAGCTTTTTATGCAAACTAGGTTTTTATGAAATGCATATATAGGTGAGATTAAATTATGGTTAGGATTTTTATCACATTATTAACATCTTAATTTGTTGTTTAGCAACATAGATCTTGCAAATCCAACCTAAATTGTTGTTTGTACATTTTGCTATAAAATTGTTAAAATTTGGGTATTTTGTAAACTAGAATTTTAGGGTTTTTGGAATTTAACGAGATTAAATTATGGGAATTGTTTTTATGACTTATTTAAGATAGTTAGTAAATATTGTGGCCGCTAGATTCGTTTATACATCGAGTTTTGTACTAAAACGGTGATTTGTGCTTACTAGATTTTCGGAAAAATGACTTTTTAAGTGAAATTGGGGTTTTTGTGAATTTTAAGCTATTTTATATTATAATTAGTGCTTGTAACTGTACAAATGAGTGTGTTGGGAGTTTTCTCGATGGTTTGGCGTTTGTACGCCGACGTCGAGGGTTTTTGGGTCGATTTGTGAAAGCAACCATAGGTTTTGACCTATGTGGGATTCGTGAGTCGTTTTGGTCATGAGTCGGATTTTAATGCGATACGGTGCGTTATGATATGTAGGTACCCCATGTGGACTTCGAGACGACAAGAAAGCGCGTGGCGACGTCGGTACCGGCGAGCGAGGACCAGGTGAGTAGATTTATATCTACGGGGAGAAGTCGGGTGGATGGCGTATAGCACCCCCGCAGTCCGTGGTGGTGTATACGGATGCGTATACACACCAACAATTATTATATGTTATTTGGGATTAATAACGATGTTTAGGATGGATATCGGTGTGTTGGATTATTTTAGTGTTGCGAACCCTAGGGTAATGTTGCACTACACATACACACATACATACTTGCATACATTCCTATTTATATGTGCTCATGGGATTCTTTATAGTTATGTGTTCACATGGGCATGGGACTATGTGTTCACATACGGATTTGAGGATAATACTTAGGATTGAGCTGAGTCGATGAGATTTGTTTTGTGGTTGTGATATCGGTGATATGGCAGGATTCGTACTTGAGGTACGTCCTGGTGTTATAGCGGATCTTGGGGCGGCGATACGGGTGTGTTAGGTCCACGTTACCTCTCCCGGTACTTTCGGGGTTGCGGAAACGGTAAAACAAAAAATTTTCTAAGGTTTGTAACATGGACCGTAAAAGCCGGATCTTTGCTAAACTATAAACTAGCAACCTAACAAGAGATGTATCTACTCGGTTAGGGGTTATACCTCAACTTGAACTCCTTCACTTCTAGTTGTTGTTCTTCTATGATGTTCTTCTCTTCTTGTTGTTCTTTTCATGGCTTGCTCAAAAGTTGATCCGGACTTCGGTCACCTCCGCGGCCTCCTTGAGTCGAAGACGATCCACCCGAGAGATGTACGCCGAGCTCCACCTCAAGCCGAGGTAACTAGGGCAAGGAGATTGCTAATCTAGAAGCCCTAGGTTGTGTAGAGAGGATGTATGGATGTGTTTGTCAAGTGAAAACCTTTTTCTCTCAACACATGAGATCAAAGGAGAAAACAAGAGGAGGAGGAAGAAGGAGGTTTTTAGCAACCATGGAGCTTCTCTTTTTCAAGAGAGAGAAAAAGAATAATGTTATGATAAGCTTAACCAAGAGAAAAAACTAACCATGGTTGCAATAATGCAAAAACAACATCATTACTAATTCCATCAAGATAAAGTTGATGGCTACAATTGAAATGACCATTATCATAATCCAAAAGAAAATGGAAAAGAAAAGAAGAGTGTGGAATCCTCTTGAAAGTCAATGGTCAACACGGTCAACCGGTCAACAAAGTCAAGAGGGGTCAACGGGGTCAAATGGTCAATGCAATTAGCCATCATAAGATTATCACTAATAGGATTAGTAAATGATGTTCGCTGCTCATAATGGTTTTGACCAAACGAACTGTCAAAACCCTAATGAGCCTGCCACATAATGGTTTTGGCCGAACCAACTGCCAAAACCCTAATGAGGCACCTCCTCCTTCATCGCTCCAGAAAACTGTGCATACACACCTGCATCCGTATTCCGTAGAATGCGGATGCACAGAAGACAAAACAAATCCATCCATGCAATACTAGGATCCGGCTTAAACCAAAGCCCACTAGTATTGCCTGCCCGAACACCATACGCACACAAGTGTACGTAAGTGATCGCAGCCCTGCCGTAAAACCATACGGCCTCTACACGTTTCGCTCAGTGCAGGGAAACTCTCTGTGTGGGACTCTAAAGACTCGACACTACGCTGGCAGTGGGTTTAACCACAGACCGCAAGCGGCACTAGCTGTACGTAACGGTCCCCAGGTAGATGTCGATAAGAAGGCCGATGAGGTACACTCATCCGAAACTGAGCCTGTATGTGACAATCTCCGTACAGTCCGGTCTGTTCGTCTGATACATCGCATGGCGGGCCTAGGGGGGCGGTAAACGTCAGTCCCCTAATAGCGGTACAAGTCGTGTCGGAGTGAAGCCTAATACACCCTGAGATAACACTGGAAACCTACCAGTATATCTCGCTTGCCCTGGCCAGGGACTACTCGTGTAATGGCTCTCCTAGACACAGCGCGATGTCAACCCCCAATACCGGGAGAGACGAATCCTGTCTAACCGTCACTGCCTCCAAGTGCTTCGGGACTGCTCCCAACTACTACCTGTTTGCATGACTCAGTAGAGCCGTGGTAGGGTAGCAATCAAAGAACAGTGGGAACACACTCGAGGCGAAGTGACAGTGTCAAGTCAGCGGACTAAGCTGTACTCATGTCACCTGGGAACTGATAACTGACGATAGATATAATACCAACCATCAGTTCCCGACGAGTCCTGTCCAGTGTACTCGTAACCTAACGAGCACCCGCATACTATCTCAAGTACGACGTACTGACGGCTGTGGGACAGACCGTCTCCCGAGCTGGGATGAGAAGCGCATACGCTAGTCTACTCCGGAGTATCGATGCCCTATCTCGATACTCCCACGACTAGGGACGTGTATAAGGATGTGCTTGTAGATTACCCAGCCCCCACGAGTGTGATCGCCATCACAACGCCGGTAATCAAGCAAAGATCCTAAGGGCTCTACTAATGCGTATAAGTGATATAATAAATAAACACACATGTACACATTAAAGCAGAGACAAACCAAGTAGCATACTACTATATTGAGCAAGATTGTCTGTACAACTGTGAATATCCCAAGCTTCCATCAAGTAATATACATACTAGTATGATACAGTAATGGCCTCTAGGGCATATACACCAACAATCTCCCACTTGCACTAAGGCCATGTACTGGCGTATCGAAGACCTATCATCTCGATCAGCCGCTCGAACTGAGTCTGGGGTAAAGCCTTCGTGAATGGGTCCGCAGTGTTGTCCTTTGTGTCCACTCTCCGCACCTCGATCTCCTGTCGATCAATGATCTCCCTGATCAGGTGATACCGCCTTAAGATGTGCCTGGATTTCTGATGGGACCTTGGTTCCTTCGCTAAAGCTATAGCCCCATTGTTATCGCAATACAAAGGTATTGGGTCAACAATGGACGGAACCACCTGAAGTTCACTAATGAACTTCTTAATCCAGACCGCCTCTTTTGCGGCATCGCTTGCAGCAATGTATTCAGCCTCCATCGTCGAGTCTGCGACGGTATCCTGCTTGGAACTCCTCCAACATACCGCCCCTCCGTTGAGGGTAAACACAAAACCCGAGACGGACTTGCTATCATCTTTGTCACTCTGGAAGCTTGAATCGGTAAAGGACTCGACCCTGAGGTCTCCATTACCGTAAACCAGGAACATCTCCTTAGTCCTTCTCAGGTACTTGAGAATGTTCTTCACTGCTGTCCAGTGGTCCTCCCCTGGGTCCGACTGATACCGGCTTACCGTGCTCAACGCGTAAGCTACATCTGGTCTTGTACATAGCATCGCATACATTATAGATCCTACCGCCGAAGCGTAGGGTATAGTGCTCATGCGAACCCTCTCCTCGTCAGTCTTAGGAGACATCTTCTTGGAGAGGGTAATTCCGTGCAATGCGGGTATGTTACCGCGCTTGGAATCCTCCATACTAAATCTCTTTAGTACGGTCTCTATGTACCTGGACTGCGAAAGTCCCAATAGTTTCTTGGATCTATCTCTATAGATCTTGATCCCCAGAATGTACGAGGCATCACCCAGGTCCTTCATGGAGAACCTTTGTGACAAAAACAGCTTGACCGATTGTAGCATAGGAATGTCATTTCCTATCAAAAGAATGTCGTCCACGTACAAGACTAGGAACACGACAGTTCGTCCTACAATCTTCTTATAAACACAGGGTTCATCTTCGTTCTTGATGAAATCAAATTCCTTGATTGCCTCATCAAAACAGATGTTCCAGCTCCGCGATGCCTGCTTTAATCCATAAATGGATTTAAGCAACTTGCACACCTTTCCGCTGCTCCCACTGTCTACGAAACCTTCTGGTTGATCCATGTAAACGCACTCTTCCAAACAACCGTTTAGGAAAGCCGTCTTCACATCCATCTGCCAGATTTCATAGTCATGGAAGGCAGCAATGGCAAGTAAGATCCGAATGGATTTGAGCATAGCCACCGGAGAAAAAGTCTCGTCATAGTCCAAACCAGGTCTTTGACGGAAACCTTTTGCAACGAGTCTAGCTTTATAGGTTTCCACCTGCCCATCTACACCAAGTTTCCTTTTGTAGATCCATTTGCATCCAACGGGTTTTACCCCAGATGGAGCAATATCCAAGGTCCACACTTTATTGGCGTACATGGACTCCATTTCGGATTGCATTGCTTCCTGCCATTTATCAGAGTCCCTACTGATAATGGCCTGCCTGAAACTGGTAGGGTCATCTTCTTCCAAGATGCAATCCTCTCGATCCCCGTCTATGAGAAAACCGTAGTATCTCTCGGGCGGATGAGAAATCCTACCAGATCTGCGGAGTGGCTGAGGTTCGTTTGGGGTTATTGAATCTAGCGGTTCCTCCAAATTTTCTGTTAAAGCTTGTGTTTCTGGAATTTCATCCAGTTCTACCGTGCTGCCACTAATGTTTTTAACAAGAAATTCTTTTTCTAAAAATGTGGCATTTCTTGAAACAATTATCTTCTGTTCCTCTGCATGGTAGAATAGATACCCACTTGAATCTTTTGGGTATCCCACAAACTTACACAAAACTGCCCGTGCCTCAAGTTTGTCTGGGTTCTGCTTTTTGACATAAGCTGGGCAACCCCAAATCTTAATACGTTTAAGATACAAACTTTTACCACTCCATATTTCATACGGAGTCTTAGGCACGGATTTGGATGGAACTTGATTCAATAGATGTGCTGCAGTTTGAAGTGCATATCCCCAGAATGAAAGAGGTAACTCAGCACTACTCATCATGGAGCGAACCATATCCAGTAGGGTACGATTCCTCCGCTCCGATACACCGTTGTGCTGTGGTGTATAAGGAGGAGTGAGCTGAGAGAGAATACCATTCTCTTTTAAGTAATCTAGGAATTCCGTGCTCAAGTACTCCCCTCCCCTGTCAGACCGGAGGATCTTGATACTTTTGCCAATCTGGTTCTCTACTTCCTTTCTGAATTCCTTGAATTTCTCAAAAGCTTCAGATTTGTGTTTCATCAGATACACATATCCGAACCTAGAGAGATCGTCAGTGAATGTGATGAAGTACGAGAACCCACCCCTTGCATGTATAGACATCGGACCACACACATCACTGTGTATGAGTCCCAAGAGCTCTCTTGCTCTTTCTCCATGTCCGGTGAACGGAGATTTGGTCATCTTCCCTTTGAGACAAGACTGACAAGTTTCATAAGATGAAAACTCGAACGTATTCAAGAGTCCATCTTTATGCAACTTACTCAGTCTTTTCTCTCCGATATGACCAAGCCTACAATGCCACAAGTAGGATTCATTCGTATCTGAATTCTTCCTCTTGCGTGTGTTTTGTATATTGAGAACTGTATTCTGACTTAGAACGTAGATACCATTACACAGTGTACCCTCTGCAACCAGTACCTTATGAAGGTAAATGTTCATGATATTCTTTTCAAGAACAAAGTCATATCCATCTTTATCGAGTAAAGAAACTGATATGATGTTGCAAACCATGGAGGGTACATAGTAGCAATCGTTCAAAATCATAGTCTTGCCATTAGGCAATACTAGGTGATATTCACCGACGGCTGCCGCATTAACTTGTGCTCCGTTCGCTACTCTGAGCGACATATCACCCGGTGCAACTTTCCTACTTTTTCTCAGTCCCTGCAATAAATTACAGATATGAGATCCTGATCCGGTATCAAGTACCCAGGAGGTAGGGCTGACCGTAAAACAGTTCTCAATTACAAGAACACCTGAAGTAGATGCAAAACCATGCTTCTTCTTCAACTGGGTATCCTGGAAATCCATACTTTCCTCTTTCCCATTCTCATACTCATGACTGTTGTCACAAGTTAGAGCTGAACCAACTTTCCCCAGTCCCGAATAAGAATTCGGATCGGTCAAGCGATACATTTTATTATCTTGATTAGGGCGTGAAAAGGTTGCTGCCTGGAGAGAGAGAAAAGAAACACTCAGCGTATGCTCTTGCAAGATTAGATTGGTTTATTAATTTATCTAACCAGGATGTCTCCCACTGTTTACTCAAATTCTTCTTAAAACCTTTTAAAAGAAGAACTAGTCGGGTTTTAATTCACGTCACAATACTTGCTTAACCTTTCAGCCAGGCTAGTGTCGGTACTTCGAGGGAGGTTTTCCAACGCTTTCGCGAAGTTCCTTAATTAAATAACCTCTTTTCCCTGGGGGCGTAACCCCGCTAACACCTTTCTAGACACCTACTAGGTTTATAGCATTGATCGTTAAGTGAAATAATCTCCCGAGGGTAAACCAACTCATCAGTGGGATCGGGATCCAACTGTCATTGTGTGATAACCTAGATGGAATCCACTCTAGTCACCACACTCCAGAAGGTATGCTAAATCTGCAAGTTTCAGTTCTTTTGAAACTCCCGATGTGGTTTTTGCCCCTAGGACCCAAGTGATCTTGACACAGTCAACAAATCAAAAGGTCCTAGTCAAGTTCATCCCGTCATTATCTTGATTGCATTAAACCCACCTGCATAACCCTTGACACAGTCAACAAGGTTCTACAAATGTCCTAACCAATCACTTTGTATCCAGCAAATAAGCTACACTTAGCTACCGTTCACTGCGCCTTGACACAGTCAACAAACGCAGCACGAATACTAAGTATAACTTATAAGAAACGACGGAGGGCTACGGCTGGGTTTTTGGCGAAAAACCCGTTAACGTAATGAACTTGATATCGTTGAAGGAACGTGATACATCCTTTTGAAAAACATAGTGGCGAAAACTTTTGCTAAAGAGGTCACTCCCTGTGAAGGGATCTCGGCTCTTTCCTCGTCGAGTGAGGTGCTGGGCATTCGTAAGATGAATACCTCGATGCAAAGCAAGAATAATCGACTATGGTGAAGTTATTGCCCTGACGCAAAGTTTTGTCCAAGGGGTCACTCCCGGTGAAGGGATCTCGGCCCTTGCCTCGTCGACTGAGGTGCTGGGCATTCATAACCGAATACCTCGATGCAAAACAAAAAGATGAACGTCCTTGTAATAACAGCTTTTTGAAAAATTGTTCCAACAACGTCTTTTAGGTTTATTTTCTTGCATTAGTTCTTTTAATGCGTCCCATCATTTAAATCCTACCATTGCAGAAAACAACCAAAATATGACGTACGCTTATGCCATTCGCATTCGCCACGGGGCCCCGTCATCACCCGTTAGGTTACTTAACTAACGACAGAGCGGGGGCTGGGCTAGCGCGGCTGTAAAACATAAGCAACGCCTAAATAGTAAAGCAATGATAGACATTACAGATCACAGATGAACACTTTGGATATACTAGGAACCCGCAATTCGTTCGAGCCTGCAACGAAAAACGGATTACACGGTCGCGATGAATAGCCAAAACCCCACCCAAGACCCCTACGGGTGCGGCAAACTACCCGCCAAGTACCCGAAGCGAAGCAACCTCCCTCAATGCCATGAGTAGGCCACTCGGCACTTCGAGCTACCCGGTAGTTTGTGCACCCCCTCCATGGGTCTATCCTAGGAGCAAAAACAGTAAAAAGAATTATACAATGACGGCTACAACCCCGACCCGGTTGTGCAGCCAAACAAATAATATTACATCAATTTACAAATTTATTACATGAATGAAAGAAAAAGAAACTCTCATCTCACATCCACCCCGGCTATTCATCCGCGACAATCCAACGAGTTCATATACACAAACCATCAACAACAATCACAGATATGTATAACCCCGACTAATCGACATATAGCGATTAGCCGACGTTCAATACATAAGAACATCACAGATATAACCAACATAGTCAAAGTATATTGAAGTTCGGAAAAAATACGGATTTATAGGCCCCCAAAAACAAATTTCTATTCTGGCAAATCTGGGAACATATAATAAATCAGAAAAATCCTAAAACCATGTCAGAAACACACTGCACCAAAAACGAGACAGTAACTCTACCAGACAGCGGCGCTTCCGCGGCAATAGCAAGCTATTGCCGCGGAAGCGCGGCCGATCTGGTGAGTTACTGTGTCGTTTTTGGTGGGTTTCTTCTAAAAAGCCTGAGATGATTTTTGGGATATAACAAATTTTGTTTTGACCAGAAAAAATTTTAACAGAAACTCAGATTTTTTATAACTTGGTTTTTTTCGATTTTTCCGTTTCGAACTTCGATACACTTTACTACCAAGCTAGTTTATGTTTAGTTAGGCTCTGATACCACTGTTAGGTCCACGTTACCTCTCCCGGTACTTTCGGGGTTGCGGAAACGGTAAAACAAAAATTTTTCTAAGGTTTGTAACATGGACCGTAAAAGCCGGATCTTTGCTAAACTATAAACTAGCAACCTAACAAGAGATGTATCTACTCGGTTAGGGGTTATACCTCAACTTGAACTCCTTCACTTCTAGTTGTTGTTCTTCTATGATGTTCTTCTCTTCTTGTTGTTCTTTTCATGGCTTGCTCAAAAGTTGATCCGGACTTCGGTCACCTCCGCGGCCTCCTTGAGTCGAAGACGATCCACCCGAGAGATGTACGCCGAGCTCCACCTCAAGCCGAGGTAACTAGGGCAAGGAGATTGCTAATCTAGAAGCCCTAGGTTGTGTAGAGAGGATGTATGGATGTGTTTGTCAAGTGAAAACCTTTTTCTCTCAACACATGAGATCAAAGGAGAAAACAAGAGGAGGAAGAAGAAGGAGGTTTTTAGCAACCATGGAGCTTCTCTTTTTCAAGAGAGAGAAAAAGAATAATGTTATGATAAGCTTAACCAAGAGAAAAAACTAACCATGGTTGCAATAATGCAAAAACAACATCATTACTAATTCCATCAAGATAAAGTTGATGGCTACAATTGAAATGACCATTATCATAATCCAAAAGAAAATGGAAAAGAAAAGAAGAGTGTGGAATCCTCTTGAAAGTCAATGGTCAACACGGTCAACCGGTCAACAAAGTCAAGAGGGGTCAACGGGGTCAAATGGTCAATGCAATTAGCCATCATAAGATTATCACTAATAGGATTAGTAAATGATGTTCGCTGCTCATAATGGTTTTGACCAAACGAACTGTCAAAACCCTAATGAGCCTGCCACATAATGGTTTTGGCCGAACCAACTGCCAAAACCCTAATGAGGCACCTCCTCCTTCATCGCTCCAGAAAACTGTGCATACACACCTGCATCCGTATTCCGTAGAATGCGGATGCACAGAAGACAAAACAAATCCATCCATGCAATACTAGGATCCGGCTTAAACCAAAGCCCACTAGTATTGCCTGCCCGAACACCATACGCACACAAGTGTACGTAAGTGATCGCAGCCCTGCCGTAAAACCATACGGCCTCTACACGTTTCGCTCAGTGCAGGGAAACTCTCTGTGTGGGACTCTAAAGACTCGACACTACGCTGGCAGTGGGTTTAACCATAGACCGCAAGCGGCACTAGCTGTACGTAACGGTCCCCAGGTAGATGTCGATAAGAAGGCCGATGAGGTACACTCATCCGAACTCCTACTGAGCCTGTATGTGACAATCTCCGTACAGTCCGGTCTGTTCGTCTGATACATCGCATGGCGGGCCTAGGGGGGCGGTAAACGTCAGTCCCCTAATAGCGGTACAAGTCGTGTCGGAGTGAAGCCCAATACACCCTGAGATAACACTGGAAACCTACCAGTATATCTCGCTTGCCCTGGCCAGGGACTACTCGTGTAATGGCTCTCCTAGACACAGCGCGATGTCAACCCCCAATACCGGGAGAGACGAATCCTGTCTAACCGTCACTGCCTCCAAGTGCTTCGGGACTGCTCCCAACTACTACCTGTTTGCACGACTCAGTAGAGCCGTGGTAGGGTAGCAATCAAAGAACAGTGGGAACACACTCGAGGCGAAGTGACAGTGTCAAGTCAGCGGACTAAGCTGTACTCATGTCACCTGGGAACTGATAACTGACGATAGATATAATACCAACCATCAGTTCCCGACGAGTCCTGTCCAGTGTACTCGTAACCTAACGAGCACCCGCATACTATCTCAAGTACGACGTACTGACGGCTGTGGGACAGACCGTCTCCCGAGCTGGGATGAGAAGCGCATACGCTAGTCTACTCCGGAGTATCGATGCCCTATCTCGATACTCCCACGACTAGGGACGTGTATAAGGATGTGCTTGTAGATTACCCAGCCCCCACGAGTGTGATCGCCATCACAACGCCGGTAATCAAGCAAAGATCCTAAGGGCTCTACTAATGCGTATAGGTGATATAATAAATAAACACACATGTACACATTAAAGCAGAGACAAACCAAGTAGCATACTACTATATTGAGCAAGATTGTCTGTACAACTGTGAATATCCCAAGCTTCCATCAAGTAATATACATACTAGTATGATACAGTAATGGCCTCTAGGGCATATACACCAACAGGGTGAATAGTGTTATAAATAAAATGGTCGACATGTGATCGTGATATGAGGTATGATATGCTAGGATATTGATATTAGGCCGTATCGGGCGATGTATACCCCTTGATGATGATATGTGCTGACGATATCGGTTTGTACGAGATTGTCGATCAGTAGTCAGATCATGAGTATATTGAGGATATTAGTATTGTACCAGACATAGGTCAGTACCCTAGACTATGATCTTCGATAAAGAGGATACCAGAGAAATAGTGTGAGGAATATGATATTGACCCGTACCCAGATTTGGGGATGCCGTACGACGGATTTACGTACGAGCTATATCTTGATGATTGATCCGCACTCTTGACTTGGGATGTCTGATTATAGATATGGTATCGGATATGATATTATTGAGGCAGGATCACCGACTAATATATATACAGGTATGTATATGTATCGACTCAGATGTTAGGCGGTTTCCTTACCTGTAGTCTAGCTTGTAGCTTAGCCCTTTAGTTTAGTTAGTTGTTAGATTAGATTCAGTTCCTACCTATTTCAATGCTTACGAATCGTGCGTATCTTAAAAGACAAGTCAAGGGATTCTACGGATATTTCAAAAATGAACGTATCTTTTCTTAAAAATACCGTAGCCCCTATTTTCAAAACCCCACGATTCGTGTTATTTCCAAAGGAACCATTGTAGGACTTATATTAGGTTAATACAGATTAGTTATCGTTGCGTCTAGTATTCAGCTCCCGCTCATTATTGTTGTTCGCTCCACATCACATGCTTATATTATGCTTCATATTCTACTGTTGATATCTTGTGGTTAGGACACCAGCACCATTACCGATGATGCGTATGTACCACGTACAGTTACTTGCCGGCTCACACACATCTTCATCGGTAATTGCCATGTCACGGACACCTTAGAAAATATTATTGCTTGACATAGCCTGTTAGCTAATAGTTTAGACATTATATTAGTGTACTTGCCTTATATGTTATTTTAGACATTGTAGTTATTACCTGCTACTTCATGCATACTGTTATTCACGGATTCTCATGCATATATTCACTTTTTAGGTGCTATTGAGGTTTTGGATTCGGATTTCCATGAGATTTTCTGGATTTGGGGAAAACCGCAAACATATACAAACTTCTTCTTTCTCTTTTTAAATGAAAAGCGCGGTTTTTCCCATGATGTATGAGTCGTCCACCATGAGTTTGCTGATGGATTTCGAGACCCGATTCGAGGAGTTGGATGAACCGTTTCGGGTACATGGTGGACCCGGTAAGGTACCCCAGGGCAAGAAGCTCGTGGTGATGACGATGAGCCTGGCAGGGGGAGACTACCTACCGGTGATTTTACCCGACGCGTCGGATATCCGGAGGATACCGTCATGGTCTTGAGATGGATGGTAGGGGCCGGTCTGGACTGACGGCGCCCTAAATATTGAGATTGAGACATTGAGATTTCGAGATATTGAGGTACTGAGATTTGATGATACAGGCCAGTCCGGGTAGCCGGAGCCTGAGGTTTTGAGATATTGAGATTTATGTTTTGTGTCGATGCTAGACACTGTTGATGCTGATTTCATTTATGATACCTCATTTTAAAAATACAAAGGAAATCTCACTAATTTATGAAAACAGTTTCTTCATTTACATGTATTCTGTTTTCATGCATTCATACCTCATTCATATGATATATTGCTACCTGAGGCACTGACACGGGCACATGAGATCACACTCGGGTTAGATATTACCCTAGCCATTGTTATAGGCTGCATGTTATTCATATATTTGAGGATATATTATGATCATTGACCTAGGTTGCGTTATTTATGCGATTTCTGTGCGTAGATGTTTTTCTATTCACGAGTTGGCAACTCACCCCCGTTGTGCCCCAGTTTCTTGCAGGTTTGCCATACAGCTTTCATTACGGCTTGCGGGCATAGTTTCCTTCGGGTGATTTGCTAGTAGGTGGGTTTACTTGTATCGTACCCCCCATTATATAACTTGTATATTATTACTCTGTTATATCTAGAAGTTCCATCAACCAAACATGTATTTATTTCAGAGATAGAGACCAGTGATGTTATTCTTTCGACCTTAGAGTCGCGCGTTTTATTTCTGTGGTTTTCTTGTGGTTTTGAGTTTTTGATCCTCGCCGTTGGCGTTGTATATTATATTGCTTGTGTGGTTGTGACCGTCGATTGACGAAGAGCTAGCTCCCGTTTGGGGATGCCTTTTGTTGATTTCGTATACTATTCATGTTGTATCCCGTTTGGGAGCCAGTATTTACAAAGGAGACTCTGCCGAAATTTTCGGGAAATATTGATGTTTTTTTAAAAAAACCGCATAATTCGGCTTATGCTATTAAAACTACTTGTTTAAATTGGTTTTCCTTCACTCTACTACTTTTCTTGGTTTGCATTTCTGGGTTTTCGGCTTACTTGGATTACGTACGCCTCGAGACGTTTCGTAGTTTAAGTGTCGGTCATGTTCCGTACTTTCGGGACGTGACAGATTCATAGGAGAATGCACAGTCTTGCTTGTTGATTTTCTGATCGGTCAATCCCTGGGTGGCTGTTACATTTAGCTGACTGCTTGCAGCTTATGGGTGTTTGATATGATCATCACCTACTGCCGACGTATTGACGATTCTTTAGAGTCCTACACGGAGGTTTCCTGGCTCAGGCAAAACGGAGTAGGAGCACATATGTGATATGTGTGAGACCGAGAATAATACTATATGAGATACCGTATTCTATTCTCGCGATATGAGATATCGACCGGGTATATGTGATATAGCCGGGTCATCGGATCAAGTGTTGATTCGATGAAATGGTACATGTTATATTAGTCGGTTATATGTAATATAGCCGGGTTATCGGATCAAGTGTTGATTCGATAATTTAATGTATAATTATATATGTGATATATTACGTTACATTAACTAATATAAGCTCGCTTTATTTATTCTTTTTCTCACTCGGATAATACATTGATGTATATGTGATATATGTTAATTGTATTATTTACTTTTGTTACATTATATATTATATATGTGATATATAATATTGTAACATGTTAGGGTTACAAATGCAACATGGTTGTTGAGTTTAAACCAAGATTAGGGTCAGCATTTGGGTTAGCTTTTTGCATGAGCTTTCATGAAGCTTCATGAACATTTGACTTAGTCTTCTTTCTTTGTTCTTTTGTGTAGATATTTGTTAACCCAACCCAAACCCTTGACCTATGGTTTATTCTCTACAAGGGTTAAGGCTATCATACTTAACCCATGGTTGTATTTGTAACCACAATAATAATTCATTATTCATCACAAAAGGATTTGCTTCATCTTCTTCTTCTTCTAGCTCTTGTAAAAGCATCACTAGCTTTTGGTTTTGTGATGATATTGAGTGAGAAATAGAAAACAAAAGAGAGCAAAATTCCTACTTCATCATCCTCATCTATTCTAGCCACTTAGATTAGGGTGTTCACTTCTCTAATAAGTTGATTAGTGAAGTGTTAGCTTGGGTTTGAGATTCTTCAAGGTAGATCATCTTAGATCATGAAGACTACAAGCAAGGTGTCTCATTTACCTCATGGAGCCACTCGAGAGTCGGAGTTCATGTTGATCGCAGCGAAGGGACCTCAACACGGAGCTTATGAAGCGAAGGAACGGACTACAAAGGTTGTAATCCGTATCTCTTTTTTTATTTGTATGTGATACAAACTTGTTAACCTAGAAATTCTAGCAAGATTCATGGTTAGTTAGCTTTGCACCTCTCTAATTTCTAAAATGGCATGAGTGATGCTACCAAACCGTAGACTAGGTGCAAGGAAAACCAAACACAGATCACAGATGAACATATTGGATATACTAGGAATCCGCGTTTCGTTTGACCCTGCAACAAAAGACGGATTACACGGTCATGATGAATAGCCAAACCCCACCCTATAGCCCTACGGGTGCAGCAAACTACCCGCCTAGTACCAGAAGTGAAACAGTCTCCCTCAACGACGTGAGTAGGCTATGAAATACTTTAAAGTACCCGGTAGTTTGTGCACCCCATCTTGGGTCTATTCTAGGAGCAAAAAACAGTAAATGAAATAATACAACGGTGGCTACAAGCTCAACCCGGATGTGCCCCGCAAAAGAATATTACAATATATTACAATTTACATTGAATGAAAGATAAAAAATCTCATCTCACATCCTCGGCTATTCATCCACGAAGATCCAATGAAGTTCATATACACAAACCAATATATCCATTACAGAAATGTGCAACCCCCAACTAACCGACATAATAGCAATTAGCGGAGGTTTACGAACACATCAAACACAACTTGAAACAATAAACAACATAAAACTGCGACTTCGAAACACTCGGTATTTGCCACAGTAAAGAGTTTACAGTAAAATCAAAATTGGCAAAAACAAACAACACCAGAAGCCCTAGATTAAAGCCAAAAAGCAATTCCACCATGTATGGGCCGAGGTCGCCAGAAAAAGAGGTGATGTCGCCGGCCCGTTTTTCGAGGAAGTGTCTCGTTTTAGTTTGGTGTTCTTTTCACTGTTCAAATAGCACTCTGTACTTGTTTAAATAATTTTCAGAGCCTCTTTCAAAATCGACAGAAACTTGAACCCAGGCATCGATATTTTCGGGTCGTTTCGGTTTCGTAGTTTTAACTTGTTGTTTAAACTGTTAGCTATGGTTTAGTAGGCTTTGATACCACTGTAAGTCCATATCACGCACCCCATGTGTTCGCGGGGAGGCGGAATATATGAAAAATAATTATCAAAGCTTCGTAACACGGACTTGAGCATACGGATCGCGTCTAAACCATTACTAAAAAACTACGAGAGGTTTAATTACTCAGATTCGAAGTTATACCTCATGTTACTTATCCTTCGGGTCTTCATCGCTGTCCTCCACACCTCGTAGGCTCTATGGAACATGGGCACCTCAACGGCCTCCTCGAGTCAAAGAAGATCCACCCGAGTGTCTATAGTCCGAGCTCCTATATCGAATCTGAGATAAGTACGGCTTCTAATTTGCTAATCGAGAAGTCCTAAAGGGTGTAGAGTATTTAGATAGATTACTTAGTCACTTTAAACCCTAGGATTCTCAACTCATGAGAGCTATTAGGGTTTGAGGAAGAAGATGAAAACTTGAGGAGAGAGAAGTGTTTTGTGATCATGACAAATGAATAATACTCATATTAGAATAATATGAAGCATAATAATATCTCACTTGATAATATCAAGATAATATCTAGCATGCTTCATTTAATTCTAAGGATGAATCACTTCATGAGTCATTAAGCATTTAATGTAAACATAAACCTCATCCTCCACCTCATTTAGTTTAAATCCCAAAAGGAAATAATCACAAATGAGTCACCTTCTTCTAAAAGCTTCCCGAGAAATTACGAGGCTACCCCTCCCATCCGTATTTCCGAAAAACACGGATAATCTTTGACTGAATAAATCCATCTGTATAATACTAGAATCTGTCTTAAACCAAAGCCCGCTAGTATTATCTGCCCGATCATAGTACGTGCACAAATGTACGTAAGTGATCGCGGCCCTGTCGTAAAACCATACGGCCACTACACCTTT
Source organism: Agapanthus africanus (assembly GCA_030015575.1). Lineage (NCBI taxonomy): Eukaryota > Viridiplantae > Streptophyta > Magnoliopsida > Asparagales > Amaryllidaceae > Agapanthus > Agapanthus africanus. The sequence goes on from JASDDO010000029.1 coordinate 215,867,808, forward strand.
TTCCCGGTGCAGGGAAACTCTCTGTGTGGGACTCTAAAGACTCGACACTATGCTGGCAGTGGGTTTAACTACAGGACGCAAGCGGTACTAGCTGTACATAAAGGTCCCCAAGTAGATGTCGATAAGAAGGACGATGAGGAAACCCATCCATACTCCTACTGAGCCTGATGTGACAATCTCCATACTGTCCGGTCTGTTTGTCTAGGAGTATCACATATCGGGCCTATGGGGGCGGTAAACGTCAGACCCCTAATAGCGGCATAAGTCGTGTCAGAGTAAATCTCGCTTGCCCTGGCCGTTACACCTTGAGAAACTACTGGAACCTACCAGTAAATCTCGCTTGCCCTGGCTAGGGACTTTGCGTAATGGCTCTCCATACACTGCGCGATATCAACCCCCAATACCGGGAGAGACGAATCTTGTCTAACCGCCACTGCCTCCAAGTGCTTCGGGACTGCACCTAACTACTACCTGTTTGCACGACTCATTTGAGTCATGGTAGGGTAGTAATCTAAGTACAGTGGAAACACACTCGAGGCGAAGTAGCAGTGTCAAGTCAATGGACTAATTGTACTCATATCACTTGGGAACTGCTATCTGACGATGGGTATAGTGCCAACCTGCAGTTCCCGGCGAGTCTTGTCTGGTGTACCCGTAACCTAACGAGCACCTGCATACTATCTCCAGTACGACATATTGATGGCTGTGGGACACACCATATCCCCAGCTGGGATAAGAAGCGTATACACCAGTCTACTCCGGAGTATCGATGCCCCGTCTCGATAATCCTACGACCAGGGACCTGTATAGGATGTGCTTATAGACTACCCAGCCCCCACTAGTGTGACTGCCATCACAACGCTGGTAATCAAGAAAAGATCCTAAGGGCTCTACTAATATGTATAAGCGGTATGTTAAAAGAAACACATGCACATATTAAAGTAGACACAAACCAAGTAGCATACTACCATTTTTAGCAAGACTGTCAATACAACTGTGAATATCTCAAGCTTCCATTAAGTAATATACAAACTAGTATGATACAGTAATGGCCTCTAGGGCATAAACACTAACAGGGCATTCTTGTAATTTGTCAAGCTATGCTTCTAGATGGTGCCACATCATTATTGGATTTATCCATTTTGTTAAATGTATTAATGATGTGGAAAATGGAGGAGACATGCTTGGCATAGTAGAGGGAATGGCTCATGGTTTATTTTATTAGATTGGGATCACTATTGAGGCATGGGTGCTTATTTTATTGTTTTTCTTGCTATGGCTCAATGAGTGAGATGAGAGATGATATATGTGCCATTCTCCACACCTTGTTCTCTTGATGGTTTATTTTCTTCACTTGATATTTCTTGAGTTGCTCTCCTCTCTTGAGCTCTCTAGGTCTCCTCCATCATTTTCTTCCTCAATGCTAAACCCTATCATTCACATGTGTTGTGAGCCAAGGGTTTAGTGAGACAAACAATCCATTAACACATTCTACATCTCATAGTCTAGTTGGCTTAGCAAACCTTCTACCCTAGTTACCTCACTTGGAGGTTAAAGCTTGGAGCACAAACCTTCGCGGTGGATCATCTTTGACAAGAGAAGACCGATGGAGCAAGCTTGATCCGATCACGAATGAGCCTTGGTGAGGACCACTACAAGACCCGAAAGACTTGATATACTAGGTATAAGAATCTGCCATAGTAGATAAATCCTCAAGTTAGTCTAGCTAGTTAAGGCTTTAGCAAGATCATGGTGTAATAGCTAGTGTTGCGTAGTCAAAAGATTACCGTTTTTGAAATTTCCGCCTCCCCGCGAACCGCGGGGTGCGCGACACAGGCTTACAGTAGTATTAGAGCCTATAAAACCTTAACTAGCAAGTTAGCAAAGTGTTAGAAATTTGATCGCCGGAAAAATCGCAAAAATGCGTCAAAATTGCACAGTTTCAGTCGATTTTCAAAACTGGTCCAAAAATGTTTTCAGGGACCTTAAAAATACGTGCAGGCTTTCTGTAGGGAACCCAAGAAAAAAGATATCGTAACTCGGTTAGACCGCCGTGGAAGCGCGGCGAAACCATGCGTTTCGCCGCGGATCCACTGCCGAGGCGACTCGTTTTTCCTGCAGTTTGTCTATCTTGGTGTTTTGTGATTTTTCTGATACTTTGTTTCTACCCAGAATCTTTTATGTACTGTGTTGTACTTGAGGTAGATTCAAATTTGGTAATCGATCAAAATTCTAAGTACTTTAGCTAATCGGATCTTCTGTGTTTGATATATGCGTTTGGAAACGTCGACTAATTGCTATACGTCGATTAGTCAGGATTGCACATATCTGTGATGTTGTTGTGATGGTTTTTGTATATGAACTTGTTGGATCGTCGTGGATGAATAGCCGGGGATGTGAGATGAGGCTTTTTCATTCTTTCAATCAATGTAAATTTGTAAAGTTATGTAATATTATTTTTTGCGGGGCACATCCGGGTTGAGGTTGTAGCCACCGTTTTATTATTTCTTTTATTGTTTTTTGCTCCTATGATAGACCCAAGGTGGGGTGCACAAACTACCCAAAGTGGCCTACTCACTTTGTTTTGGGAGGTTGCGTCACTTCGGGTATTTGGCGGGTAGTTTTCTACACCCTTAAGGGTCTAGGGTGGGGTTTGGCTATTCATCACGACCGTGGAATCCGTCTTTCGTTACAGGCTCAAACGAAACGTGAAATTCCTAGTATATCCAATGTGTTCATCTGTGATCTGGAATGCCTATCATTGTGTCTGACGAATGGATATTATTATATATGTATTATATAATAGACGTTGCTTATGTTTTGCATCCACACTGGTCCAGCCCCTGCTCTGTCGTTAGTTAAGTAACATAACGGGTGATGACGGGGCCCCGTGGCGAATGCGGATGGCATAAGTGTGCGTTGTATTTTCGTTGTTTTCTGCAATGGTAGGTTAATTAATAGGACTACATTAAATAAATGCAAAGCAAACAAAACAAACCTGAATCGTTGGAACAAATTTTAAAACCGCTCGGTTATTTTAAAACAGCAGACTTTTAAATGCGGAGTTTAAACCACTCCTATTAAAAGCTATCAGGTTCCTTCGATTATATCAAGTTCACTACGTTCACGGTTTCACCAAAACCATTCGTAGCCCTCCGTCATTTCATATGAATATTCAATAGTATTCAAGCTATGTTTGTTGGCCTTAGTCAAGGCATAGTGATTGGTAGCCGCTGGGTATTCATATGTTGTATAGATAGATGCGTTGGTTTGGGACAGTCGTACTACTTTATTGGCCTTAGTCAAGGGTATGTGTGGGTGGGTTCAAATTAACCTGAACAATGACGGGTAGAACTTGACATGTGACTTATGATTTGTTGGCCTTAGTCAAGGTCAAAAGAGCATGGGGCAAAAATCCACATCGGGAGTTTCTAAGGGAATTGAAACTTGCTAGTGCTGCATGCCATTTGGAGTTTGATATTGTTAGTAGGATTCCTTCAGCATTATCACACAATGATATTTGTGTTCCGATCCTACTGTGAGTATCCGCTACTCCTCGGGAGAATTTTTTACTTAACGATCAATGCTATAAACCAAGTAGGTGTCTAGAACAGTGTTAGCGGGGCTACGCCTCTAGGGAAAAGAGGTTATTTAATTAAGGAACTTCGCGAAAGCGTCGTAAAACCTCCCTCGAAGTACCGACACTAGCCTGGCCGAATGGTTAAGCAAGAATTGTACGGTGAGATCAATCCTGACTAATTCTTCATTTTTGGTTTCAGGAAGGATTCGAGAAACAGTGGGAGCCATCCTGTTTAGATAAATTAAAAACCAATCTAAACTTGCAAGAGCATCATGCTAAGTGTTTTCTTTTCTCTCTCTCTTAATTGCAGCGACCCAGTGACCAAGACTGGGTTACATCTAGATAATAAAATGACTGAATCTGACTATAATGACTAGCAAAGGTCTGTCCATATGTCCATTACCCGACAAGCTGGGACACCTCTTTACTAATCAAACCCCCGCCGTCTCAGGTCCAGTTTCCACCGTCACGGATATTGATATCCGTAAGACAAAAGAAAAGGATAGTTCGAATGCCAAGTGCCTCGTGTTGGCCTCAGTAAATGGTGTAAACCAGAGGCAGCACGAGAAGATGGACTTAGCTTCCATCTTCCTCCATAACAAAGATTTATATGGAGAGCAATCTCGTATCGCAAGATATGAGGCCTCGAAATAATTGCTTCAAGCGAGGTTGGCTGTCAGGCCATTTGTAGGGGACAACGTCCTTATGATGACTAGCTATATTAAAAAGCTCACGGACCTGGAGACTACGTTGGAGAACGAGTCACATACTGACTTAATTCTACAGTCCCTACCTCCTACTCATGCCCAGGGGAAGAAAGTTATACTTCCAGTTGAGGGCACCCTGAAAGAAACCAGGGAGACACCCGCTATGCTTATTGCGGAATCTTCCTCTTCTGGATCTGAGGCAGATGCCAAGGGTGAGAAGAAGAAGACCTCCACAATGCTGATATGCAGTGTCAGTAAGGTAGAAGGAAAGGAAAGCGCAAAAGTTTCTGGGCTATCAGTAGGGAAGGATGGATGTTCCTATTGTTATGGGAAAGGACATTGGCAGAGGGATTACAGGGCTTGTAAAGCCAGTAGCCAGGATTCGAAGCATGTTGTGGCTTCAACTTCGGGTGTGTTTGTAATAGAAAATTGTATGTCAATTAACTCTACTTCCAGGGTACTAGATACCGGATCAGGATCTCATATCTGTAATTCATTACAGGCTTTGAGAAACCGTAGAGTTATCAGGGTAGGTGATATGACTCTCAGGGTTGCTAACGGAATGAGCATGGACGCTGAATCCGTAGGGGAATATCACCTTGGATTGACAAGTGGGTAGATATTGATTCTACGTAACTGTTTGTATGTACCTAGTCTAGCTTGTAACATCATATCTGCATCCTTACTTTCTAAGGAAGGATATGATTTTACATTTGTAAGCGATGTGGTCCACATCCACCTAAATCAAGCTTTGATTGGGTCAGGTACATTAGATAACGGTATATACGTATTAAATCAAGCTCAGGTTTTCAGTGTCCAGAACACACATAAAAGAAAGTCTCCGGAATTAAATCAGGTTTCTTTATGGCATTGTAGACTGGGTCACATCAATGAAACACGGTTGAAAAAGCTACATAGAGAGGGATATTTGGATCCGTTCAAATATCAGTCTTATGCAACTTGTCAATCTTGTCTCATTGGAAAGATGACAAAGACTCCGTTCACTGGACACGAAGTAAGATCGAGCGAGCTCTTGGGACTCATACACAGCGATGTGTGTGGTCTAATGTCTACACATGCATGAAGTGGTTATTCCTATTTTATTACTTTTACGGATGATTTCTCTAGGTATGGACATGTCTTCTTAATGAAGCATAAATCCGAGGCCTTTGAGAGATTCCGGGAATAAAAGAATGAAGTGGAAAAACAAACAGGCAAAAGTATCAAGATACTGAGATCTGATCGAGGTGGTGAATACTTAAGTGCCGAGTTCCTGGACTACTTAAAAGAGAATGGAATTCTCTCTCAGCTTACTTCTCCATACACGCCACAACACAATGGTGTATCGGAAAGGCGGAACAGAACCCTATTGGATATGGTCCGTTCAATGATGAGTAAGGCTGAGTTGTCGCGATCCTTCTAGGGCTATGCACTAGAATCAGCTGCATATCTTTTGAACCACGTTCCTACTAAGTCAGCGCCTACCACACCATATCAGATGTGGAGTGGGAAGAAACCCTCTCTTATACACTTTAAGACATGGGGATGTCCAGCTTTTGTCAAAAAGCAGCATGCGGACAAGCTCGAGGCACACTCAGTACAGTGTAAGTTTGTGGGATACCCAAAGAACTCCAAGGGTTATCTTTTCTATTACGTAGAGGAGCAAAAGGTCTTTGTTTCTCGTCATGCCTGCTTCTTAGAAACTGGATTTTTAGAAAATCAGATTAGTGGGAGCGCAATAGAACTGGAAAAAATTCCAGAACCACAATCTATTACTGAAAGCTTGGTAGAACCAGAGATTTCAAAAGAACCGGACGTCCCCGCGCCACTCCGCAGAAGTAGTAGGCAGTCTCATCCGCCCGAGAGATACTACGGTTTTCTCATAGACGAGGATCTAGAGGATTGCATCATTGACAATGATGAGCCTACTAGCTTCCAGCAAGCCATTCAGATCGGCAACTCAGTAAAATGGCTGGATGCAATGCGGACCGAGATGGAGTCCATGTACACCAACAAAGTATGGACTTTGGACATTGCTCCAGAAGGGGTAAACCCGTAGGCTGCAAATGGATCTTTAGAAAGAAGATTGGTGTAGATGGACAGGTTGAAACCTATAAGGCTAGACTTGTTGCAAAAGGTTTTCGTCAAAGACCTGGTTTTGACTATGATGAAACCTTTTCTCCAGTGGTTGTGCTCAAATCCATTAGGATCCTTCTTGCCATTGCTGCCTTCCACGATTATGAGATCTGGCAGATGGATGTAAAGACGGCTTTTCTAAATGGAAATTTGGAAGAGTGCGTCCATATGGATCAGCCAGAGGGTTTCATTCAGAGTGGGAGCAGCGGGAAAGTGTGCAAGTTGCTTAACATTTATGGTCTAAAGCAGGCATCGCTGAGTTAGAACATCTGTTTTGATGATACTGTCAAAGAATTCGACTTTATCAAAAATCCAGATGAACGATGCATTTATAGTAAGATTGTAGGGAGAACTGTGGTATTCCTCGTCTTGTACGTGGATGACATTCTCTTGATAGGAAATGACATTCCTATGCTATAATCAGTCAAAGGATTATTGTCACATAGGTTCTCCATGAAAGACCTGGGTGATGCCTCCTACATTCCGGGGATCGAGATCTATCGTGATAGATCTAAACGGATAGTGGGACTTTCACAGTCAATGTACATCGACACAATACTGAAAAGATTCAGTATGGAAGATTTAAAGTGTGATAATCTACCAGCTTGTCACGGAATCACCCTCTCGAAAGAGATGTCCCCAAAGACTGATTTTGAAAGGGCTCGCATGTCAACTATACCCTACGCATCTGCGGTAGGCTCTATAATCTATGCGATGTTATGTACCATACCAGATGTAGCATACGCATTAAGCATTGTCAGCCGATATCAGTCGAACCCAGGGGAGAAGCATTGGATAGAACATTCTCAAATACCTGTGAAGGACTAAGGAGATGTTCTTGGTGTATGGAGAAAAAGACCTCTGCTGACTCCAGCTTCCAGAATGACAAGGATGACTCCAAGTCCATGTCGGGTTATGTCTTTACTCTCAATGGAGGGGCGGTCTGTTGGAAGAGCTCCAAGCAGGACACCGTTGCTGACTCAACGATAGAAGCTGAGTACATAGCTGCTTGCGATGCCGCAAAAGAAGATGTCTGGATAAAGAAGTTCCTTACGGAACTTCAGGTGGTTCCGACCATTGTTAATCCAATACTTCTGTATTGTGACAACAACGGCGCTATAGCTTTAGTGAAGGAACCCAGGTCCCATCAGAAGTCCATACACATTTTGAGGCGGTACCACCTGATCAGGGAGATCATAGATCGTGAGTAAATCGAGGTGAGGAGAGTAGATACGGAGAATAATACTGCAGATCCATTCACGAAGGTCATCCCTCAGACACAGTTTGAGAGGCTAATTGAGATGATAGGTCTGCGATATGCCAATACATGGCCCTAGTGCAAGTGGGAGATTGTTAGTGTGTATTCCTTAGAGGCCATTATTATATCATACTGGTTTGTATATTACTTAATGGAAGCTTGGGATATTCACAGATGTATTGACAGTCTTGCTCAAAATGGTAGTATGCTACTTGGTTTGTTTCTACTTCAATATGTACATGTGTTTCTTTTAACATATCGCTTATATATATTAGTAGAGCCCTTAGAATCTTTGCTCGATTACCAGCGTTATGATGGCAGTCACACTAGTGGGGGGCTGGGTAATCTACAAGCACATCCTTATACAGGTCCCTAGTCGTAGGATTATCGAGACGAGGCATCGATACTCCGGAGTAGACTAGTGTATACGCTTCTCATCCCAGCAGAGGGATGGATTGTCCCATAGCCATTAGTACGTCGTACTGGAGATAGTATGCAGGTGCTCGTTAGGTTACGAGTACACCGGACAGGACTTGTCGGGAACTGTTGGTTGGTATTATACCTATCTTTGGGAAGCAGTTCCCAGGTGACATAAGTACAGCTTAGTCCGTCGCCTTGACACTGCTACTTCGCCTCGATTGTGCTCCCACTGTACTACGGCTCAAAGGAGTCGTGGAAACAGGTAGTAGTTGGGTGCAGTCCTGAAGCACTTGGAGGCAGTGGCAGTTAGATAGGATTCATCTCTCCCGGTATTGGGGGTTGATATCGTGCTGTGTTCGGAGTGCCATTACACAAATTACCTGGCCAAGGCAAGCAAGATTTACTGGTAAGTATTCCTGTAGTTTCTCAGGGTGTTTTGGGCTACACTCCGGCATGACTTATTGTTCTATTAGGGGTCTGACGATTACCGCCCTCTAGGCCCGATAAGCGATACTCTTAGACGAACAGACCGGACTGTACGAAGATTGTCACATTCAGGCTCAGTAGGAGCTCGGATGGGTTTTCCCCATCGGCCTTCTTATCGACATCTACCTGGGGACCGTTACGTACAGCTAGTACCGCTTGCATCCTGTGGTTAAATCCACTACCAGCATAGTGTCGAGCCTTTGGAGTCCCACACAGAGGGTTTCCCTACTTCAGGCAATTGATGTAGACGTCGTATGGTTTTATGACCTGGGCTTCGATCACGTACGTGGACATGTACACTGATGATGATCAGGCAGACAATACTAAAGGGCTTTGGTTTAATCCGGATTCTAGTATTGTATTATTGGATTGTTATCGTCTCAGGGTATCCGTATTTTTCGGAATGCGGATACGGGTATGTATATACGGTATGAGGGGCATTCTTGTAATTTATCAAGGTATGCTTCTAGAAGGTGCCACATCATTATTGGATTTATCCATTTTGTTAGATGGATTAATGATGTGGAAAATGGAGGAGACATGCTTGGCATGGTGGAGGGAATGGCTCATGGTTTATTTTACTAGATTGGGATCACTATTGAAGCATGAGTGCTTATTTTATTGTTTTTCTTGCCATGGCTCAATGAGTGAGATGAGAGATGATATATGTGCCATTCTCCACACCTTGTTGTCTTGATGGTTTACTTCTTCACTTGATATTTCTTGAGTTGCTCTCCTCTCTTGAGCTCTCTAGGTCTCCTCCATCATCTTCTTCCTCAATGCTAAACCCTATCATTCACATGTGTTGTGAGCCAAGGGTTTAGTGAGACAAACAATCCATTAACACATTCTACATCTCCTAGGCTAGTTGTCTTATCAAACCTTCTACCCTAGTTACCTCACTTGGAGGTTGAAGCTTGGAGCACAAACCTTCGTGGTGGATCATCTTTGACAAGAGAAGACCGATGGAGCAAGCTTGATCCAATCACCGAAGAGCCTTGGTGAGGACCACTAGAAGACCCGAAGGACTTGATCTACTAGGTATAAGAATCTACCATAGTAGATAAATCCTCAAGTTAGTCTAGCTAGTTAAGGCTTTAGCAAGATCACGGTGTAATAGCCGGCGTTGCGTAGTCAAAAGATTACCGTTTTTGAAATTTTCGCCTCCCCGTGAACCGCGGGGTGTGCGACACAGGCTTACACAACAAACTTACACAGAACTGATCTTGCTTCGAGCTTGTCCGGATTTTGCGTTTTAACATAAGCCGGACAACCCCATATCTTAATATAATTAAGACACGGTCTCTTCCCCTTCTATAACTCATATGGAGTGGTAGACACAGATTTGGTTGGGGCCATATTCAACAGGTGTATGGCTGTCTCAAGCGCATACTCCCTAAAGGAAATAGGCTACTCAGCAGTGCTCATCATAGAGCGCACCATATCTAATACGGTGCGATTCCTCCGCTTCGATACACCGTTCTGCTGTGGTGTATATGGAGGAGTAAGCTGAGAGAGAATCCTATTCTCTTTTAGATAGTCATGGAATTCCGTGCTCAAGTATTCTCCTTCACGATCAGATCGCAGGATTTTAATACTTTTACCCATCTGGTTCTCGACTTCATGCTTATATTCTTTGAATTTCTCAAAAGCTTCAGACTTGTGTTTCATCAGGAACATATGTCCGTATCTTAAGAGATCGTCAGTGAATGTAATGAAGTATGGGAAACCATTCCTGGCAAGTGTAGACATGGGACCGCATACATCACTATGTATCAGTCCTAAGAATTCCGAAACTCTTTCTCCGTGTCCACTAAACGGAGTTTTGGTCATTATTCCTTTGAGACATGACTGGCAACTTTCATAAGATGATAATTCGAACGGATTCAAATATCCATCCTTATGTAACATAGCTAGTCGTGTCGCATTGATATGACCTAGTCTACAATGCCACAAGAAGGATTCATTCATTTCTGAACTCTTCCTGTTGTGTGTGTTCTGTATGTTAAGAACTGTGTTTTGATTCAGAATGCATAACCCGTTACATAACGCACCAAATCCAATCAATACTTGATTTAGGTAAATGTTCATAACATTATTCTCTAGTACAAAGTTATATCCTTCTTTATCTAATAAAGAGATTGATATTAAATTGCATATAATAGAGGGCACGTAATAACATTCGTTCAAGATCAAAATATTTCCATTTGGTAATACAAGGTGATATTCACCAACTGCTTTGGCTGCAAACTTGCACCATTCCCTACTTTTAGAGAATGATCACCTATTCCCAGTTCTCTACCTTTTCTTAGCCCAAGTAACATATTACATATATGGGATCCTGATCCGGTATCTAATACCCAGGACGTAGAGTGTACTGAGAAACAGTTCTCGGTAACTAACACACCCGAAGATGATGCATCAACATGCTCATTTTTCGTTTGGGTGGCGTGGAAATCCGGATATTTTCCTATTTCCTGCTCAGACTTATAACAATTATAAGTTGGAGCAGAACCAACATTCCCCAGCTCAGCATAACAAGAGGGTTCGGTCAATACATCTATATTATTATCTTGATTAAGGCCTGACATGGTCGCTACCTGGAGAGAGAGAGAAGAAAACACTTAGCGTATGCTCTTACAAGATTAGATTGGTTTATTATCTTAATTAATCAGGATGGCTCCCACCGTTTTTATCAAATCTTCTTTCAAACCCTAAAAGGTAAGACTGATCGGGATTAATTACACCATACAAGTTCGCCAATCTTTCGACCATGCCAGTGTTGGTACTTTGAGGGAGGTGGGCCTAATTAAAATAAACCTCGTTTTCCCAGGGGAGTAACCCCGTTAACACCTTTCTAGACACCTAGCTAATTATGACGTGTAAAACTCTCCCAGGAGTAACTCTTACTTGCAGTGGGTATCGGGATCCAACTATCTCATAGAAGGTATGCAATCTCATTGCAAATTCAACACTTGAAATTCCCGATAATACTTTTGCCCCTAGCAACCTATAACCTTGACGAAAGCCAACAAACCATATCCGCTAGTCAAGTTCAACCCGTACATTTCATGATTGAATTAAACCCACCTGCACGACCCTTGAAGAAAGACAACAAAGTCGTACGACTACCCTAATCCAATCGCATCATATGCAGCAGATAAGCAGTAAGTAGCTACCGCACACTACGCCTTGACGAAAGACAACAAACGTAGCACGAATACTAAATATTACTTATCTGAAATGTCAGAGGGCTACACAGGTTTTTAAGAAAACCATGAGCGTAATGAACTTGATACGTTGTAGAAACAAGTGATTTTTGAAAAGTAGTGTTTTGAGGCTTTTTGCTAGTTTTGCTAAAGAGGTCACTCCCGGTGAAGGGATCTCGGCTCTTTCCTTATCAAATAAGGTGCAGGATATTTCATAAATACCGCTATGCAAAGCAAGAACTAAAACAAGCAATCAAAAGACAAAACCGAGTGGGTTGTAGCATCTGCTAGTTTCTCTAAAGAGGTCACTTCCGGTGAAGGGATCTCGGCTCTTTCCTCATCGAATGAGGTGCTGGATATTCTATAAGGAATACCGCTATGCAAAGAAAAAACTAGAGCTACTCTTTTTGAAAATTTGATTCTATAACAGCTTTTAGGTTTCTTTTCTTTTCATTAATCTCATTAATGAATTCCCATCATTTATGCTTCCTAAACATCACAGAAGAAACGGAAATACAACGTACGTTTATGCCTTCCACATTCGCCATAGTGTCCCGTTATGTACCGTTAGGTTACTTAACTAACGGCATAGCGCGGCGGGACTAGCGCTGGTACAAAACATAAGCAACGTTTATTATATATCATATATACAATAATAAAACATTCGTCTCATGCATATAAAGTGATCACATCACAGAATATCAGCAGCAGAAGATAACATATGAAATATTGATATACTAGGAATTCCGTGTTTTAAATTAAGCCGGTATAAAACACGGATTTCACGGTCGCGATGAATAGACAAACCCACATCCCTAGACCCCTACGAGAGCGGCAAGCAACCCTACCAATTCTAGAGTTAGGAGACCCAGACGCGACTCATCAAGATGGTCTCCTATTGGACTCTAGAACCCGGTTACTTATGCTCCCCTCCTTGGGTCTATCCTAATGCGGAAAAGTAAATAATATACAACAATGGTGACATCATCCTCAACCCGGAAGTGCCCTAATAAAATAATATTACATACAATGAATTTTACATGAGTGAAAATAAAAACTCTCATCTCACATAAAACCCCCGGCTATTCAAAACACGACGATCCAATATAACATATCCCAGCAACACATAACATCACATGTCATCAACGTAAGTAAATATGCGTATCACAATTGTCGTTTACATATAGCAACGAAAACGGTGATACACCATATATTACACTTACGGTCGCAGAAAAAAAAATGTCAAACTACAACATTTGGAATCCCCAATCACCTTAGACATCATAAACCCGAAATATCACATATTTCGGATTTCATGCCTAAATATATGAATTCCACATATTGTATCACATTCCACAAATAGCTAGAAGACATTAAACATTCCGATCGAATCAACAAATACCCAAAATTTCCCAAAAAGCTCAACACTTGAGCGCAATTTAAAAATACTCATCACATGCCACAGTACCTATGGACCAACCGTAGAAGGGTCAACCCTTGCCTCACCTATGGCGCCGCGAAACTACCGCAAACCCTAGGGTTTGGCGGCGGTTCTTACGGTCATAGAATAGAGTTAGGGTTTTGTTCTTATAGAGGGTCCAACGTATTACTTGCATGATTTTTGAATGTTCTTTAACTCGGAAAAAAATCCAACTCTTGGAAAATTTTCCTTCGAGGGTTAAAGTGGGTATTTGATATCCGCACGAACTTTTTAACACTGTCTAAATAACCCAAAATATTGTTAGAATTACGACTACGAAACACTCCGAATTGCCTTTGCAAAAAGATAACATCACATGCAAATTTAGCAACAACAAGTAACACCTGAAACACCAAAACCGGAGACCAGAACACCAGACAAATACGAACCCCAGAACTCATCAAGGGGCCGGCCTGCTCGGTTTTTCCGCCGAATTGAGTTCGTATTTGTTCAGTGTTCATGTTACATCTCATATAACATTCTGCAGTTGCTTAAAAATATTTACGACGACTTTAAAAATTGACAGAAACTGGGTTGTTAGTTTCGAGTGTTTCGGAGTTGTTTCGGTTTTGTAATTCTACAAACACCGTCTAAATCTTTAGCTAGGCTCTGATACCACTGTAGGATTGCTTGGCACGACAGCAAGGTTTCGGGAGGTATCGTCCATACCCTTTTCAAAAATTTGCCATGCTAAACAATCCTAACCCTAGAATCTTAACTAAAGATTTAAACAATAGAAAGTGTAAACAACTTTACAACTAAGTGAACTAGGAATACAACCTTTGTAGACTGGTCCTTCACTTCAATACCTTCGTGTAGTAGTCCCTTCGCTCCAAGTAGTGATCTTGCGGACTCTAGAGTGGCTCCACAAGATGAAAGAAACGAGCTTGCACGATGTCTTCGAGGCTGAAGATGATCTACGTCGAGGAGACACTAACCCAAGCTACCTCTTCACTAATTAGGGATTAGTGAAGCTAACACCCTAAACTAAATTGCTAATCTAGTAGAGGATGATGAAATAGGATTTTTGCTCACTTTAGAATTAATTTTCTCACTATTTTTATTCTCCTCTCATAAACCTAGAGAGCTCTCTCATGAACAAGATGAAGATGAAGCAAAATAATAGATGAGAGAGTGTATAGTAACCATGGGTGAGAAATATCTCATATAACTCATGTAGAGACTTAACCAAGAGTTTAGATAATGGTTGGGTTAATAAATATCTAGTGCAAGACAAAACTAGTGGACTAAGTCAATGGATTTCCAAGCTTCTACAAGCTTCATGCCATGTGACCCATTTCCAACTAATATTTGATTTACTCTAAATAAATAAACCTTACATTATCATTAGCATGGTGTAAGTCTCATACACCCATGTTGCATTTAGCATCAAGCATGACACATAAAGAAAACACAATTAATATATATCACATATTTATTAAGTGTGCACATTGTTTCCCAATCAGAGCAAAGCTCTGTTCAAAATTCAAATTTTGAAATAAAGCAGAGCCAAGTGTCTGCGCCCTAAGCAGCGCACCACGTGCAAAGCACATGTGCGCTAGCGCTAAGTGCGCTGCACTCTAAGCAGCGCACCATGTGCAAAGCACGGGTGCGCTGGCGCTGGAACTAAAAGCTCCCCACCATCAGATCAAAGATCCAATAATAATGATAAATCATTAATTAATCCGAATTAAATTCTGTTAAGGAAAGATTCCTAAAAATCTTTCCAAACAACAAGATTGTGCTCTGTAAATCAGAGCACCGTTGGATCAATGATCCAATGGTGATTAAAAATCACCAAAAGTACAGAATAAATTCTGTATGGAAATATTTCCCAATCTTGTTAATAACAAGAAGATTGCCTTCTGTAAATCAGAAGCTCTTGGATCAAAGATCCAACGGTGGGGAAATCCCCAAATCAATTGAAGAAAAGATCCCCTTAACTGATTGAACAAATCAGCTTGCCATATATAAAGACCCCAGACTTCAAGTCTCATAGACAGAAAAATAGAGGAACCCTTCCATAAGCTTGAGAGATCTCAGAAAGAAGAGCCAAGCTCTCTGAAAAAGAAGAGTTTCTTCAAGGTAAAAATGAACAGAGAGATGAAATCATCCCATAATTAATAAGAAGAATTCACTTCTTTAAAGATCATGATCTACAAGACCAAGGTCTTCACAAAGAGATCAAATGATCTCATCATAAAAAGAAGAACATAATTCTTCTCACAGATCATTGATCTACAAGACGAAGGTATTTTATGCAAAGAGATCATGAATATCTCATTATAAAAATGGGGGAGAATAATTCAATTCTTTTAAGGATCACAGATCCATAAAGGCAAAGCCTTTTATCAACATAAGAGATTGAAAACATCTCCTACAAAGTAAGAACTTTTGTTCTTCGAATCTTGAGACAAAGTCTCTTATAAAAGAACATTGATCAGTTAGCGCTTTGCGCTCACAACTTAGCACTCTGTGCTCAAGACTGGCGCACAACGCTAAGCGCACCACGTGATCCTCACGTGTGCGCTACTTAGCAGAAGCGCCTCAGCGCGCAAGACTAGCGCAAAGCGCTGCGGAGCCTTAGCGCTCCAAATATAGCGCACTGCGCTCATAAGACTAGCGTTTAGCGCTAAGCGCACCACATGCTTCCCACGTGTGCGCCACTGAAAAAATAGTGTTTGCGCTCATAAGTGTTAGTGTATATGCCCTAGAGGCCATTACTGTATCATACTAGTTTGTATATTACTTAATGGAAGCTTGGGATATTCACCTTGTATAAACAATCTTGCTCAATATAGTAGTATGCTACTTGGTTTGTTTCTACTTCAATGTGTACTTGTGTTTATTTCAGTATATCACTTATACGCATTAGTGGAGCCCTTAGGATCTTTGCTTGATTACCAGCGTTGTGATGGCAGTCACACTAGTGGGGGCTGGGTAATCTATAGGCACATCCTTATACAGGTCCCTAGTCGTAGGACTATCGAGACAGGGCATCGATACTCCGGAGTAGACTAGCGTATGCGCTTCTCATCCCAGTATGGGAGATGGTCTGTCCCACAGCCATCAGTACGTCGTACTGGAGATAGTATACGGGTGCTCGTTGGGTTACGAGTACACTGGACAGGACTCGTCGGGAACTGACAGGTTGGTATTATACCTATCGTCAGTTATCAGTTCCCAGGTGACATGAGTACAGCTTAGTCCGCTGACTTGACACTGGCACTTCGCCTCGAGTGTGTTCCCACTGCACTTTGATCACTACCCTACCACGGCTCAAAGGAGTCGTGCAAACAGGTGATGGTTGGGTGCAGTCCCGAAGCACTTGGAGGCAGTGACGGTTAGACAGGATTCATCTCTCCCGGTATTGGGGGTTGACATCGCGCTGTGTCTAGGAGAGCCATTACACGAGTAGTCCCTGGCCAGGGCAAGCGAGATATACTGGTAGGTTCCAGTGTTATCTCAGGGTGTTTTGGGCTTCACTCCGACACGACTTGTACCGCTATTGGGGGACTGACGTTTTACCGCCCCCTAGGCCCGACATGCGATGTATCAGACGAACAGACCGGACTGTACGGAGAATGTCACATTCAGACTCAGTAGGAGTTCAGATGGGGTTTCACCTCGTCAGCCTTCTTGTCGGCATCTACCTGGGGACCGTTACGCACAGCTAGTGCCGCTTGCGGTCTGTGGTTAAACCCACTGCCAGTGTAGTGTCGAGTCTTTAGAGTCCCACACAGAGGGTATTCGCCTCTGGGCAAAACAGAGTAGAGGTCGCATGGTTTTGCGACAGGGTTCGTTCTCATCCGCGCACTTGTGCACGTTTGGAGTCCGGACGGATTATACTGGCAGGCTCTGGTTTGAGCCAGATACCGGTATATGTTTTGAGGGTTGCTTTTATATCTTGGTATTCTTGTTCCTCGGAACGAGAATGCAGGTGTGTATGCACAGTTGCTTGAGGCGGAGGATGAGGTATTTCATTAGGGTTTCGGAACGGGTGCGTATGCACAGTTGACAGTTATCATTTTCCAAACCCTAATGGATTTATGAATTATCTATTAATAATAGTAATTAAATGAGAATTATGTTATGGTTGATTTTGTTGACTTGTTGACCATGGTTGACTTGTTGACCATGGTTGAATGTTGACCACCATCATGCTTTAAAAAGTCCTCCTTGATTCATGCTTACATTTCATTAAATGAAGCATGGTAGTGGTCATTCCAAATTACCATCAACTATTCTTATTTTGAATTATTATTATTTAGATAATTCTTTTTCTTTTGGCATTATGGTTGCAAGAAAGAAAAAGATAGCTCATTATCTCATTTAGCTTCTCTCTCCTCTCTTCATCTTCTTCTTCCTCTAGCAAAAGAGAACCCTTCTCATGTGTTGAGAATCATTCTCTTTAAAAAGAAAAGCAAACCCTAGTCACTCTCTACTCATTCTAGGTTCAAGGTTTAGCAAGCCGGAAACCCTAGTTCACTCAAAGATCGAGGAAGAGCCCAAAGGTCGAACCTTCGAGGTGGATCCATCTTCGACGGAAGAAGGCGACGAAAAGAGAACCATCAACCTCTACAAGATTTCAAGAAGAAGGAGTTCAAGTTTAGGTATAACCTTCATCCGAGTAGCTAACTCCCTTTAGCGTTTTTGCTAGTTTAGTTTAGACACGATCCCGACCTTGTTTAGTCCATGTTGCCTCTTGCGATAAAAATTTGTTTTTTATACCGTTTCCGCCTCCCCGTAAGCACCGGGGGTCGCAATATGGACTTACAGTGGTATCAGAGCCTAACTAAACTTAAACTAGCTTGGTAGCGAAGTGTATGGAAGTTCGAAACCGAAAAATCACAAAACCGGAAAAACCAAAACCCTAAGTTTCTGTTGAATTTTTTTCTGCTCTAAATGAAAAACTTTATACTTGTAAATTGGGCTCAGGGTTTTGTTTGAACACACAAGAAATACGATGCCATAATTCGTTTAAACCGCCGCGCTTCCGCGGCACGAGGTAGGCATGTGCCGCGGAAGCGCCGCAGTTTGTTTTCCTCTCTGCATCGTTTTTCGTGCAGTGTTCTTCTGGTGGTGTTTTGGGATTTTTCAGATGTATTATATGTACCCAGATTTTCCAGAACAGAAATTCACTTTTGGGGTCCTATAATTCCGTATTTTTTCCGAACTTCACTGCACTTTGGCTATGTTGGTTATATCTGTGATGTTTGCATGTATTGAACGTCGGCTAATCGCTATAAGTCGATTAGTCGGGGTTATACATGATCTGTGTTTGATATTGGATTGTGTATATGAATCTGTTGGACTGTCGCGGGTGAATAGCCGGGGTGGATGTGAGATGAGCTTTTGTTTTTCTTTCATTCATTGTAAATGTAAATTGATGTAATAATATTATTTGTTTGGCCGCACAACCGGGTCGGGGTTGTAGCCGTCATTGTATAATTCTTTTTACTGTTTTTGCTCCTAGGATAGACCCATGGAGGGGTGCACAAACTGCCGAGCACTTGGCGGGTAGTTTGCCGCACCCGTAGGGGTCTTGGGTGGGGTATTTGGCTATTCACCGCGACCGTGTAATCCGCTTTTCATTGCAGGCTCGAAAGGATTGCGGATTGCTAGTATATCCAATGTATTCATCTGTGATCTGTAATGTCTATCATTGCTTTCTATTTAGGCGTTGCTTATGTTTTACAGCCGCGCTAGCCCAGCCCCCGCTCTGTCGTCAGTTAAGTAACCTAACGAGTGATGACGGGACCCCGTGGCGAATGCGAATGGCATAAGCGTACGTCATATTTTGGTTGTTTTCTGCAATGGTAGGATTAAATGATGGGACGCATTAAAAGAACTAATGCAAGAATATCACGCATTAAAAGAACTAATGGAAGATAATTAACCAAGCTAAAATCGTTGGAACACTTTCGAAAAACCACTCGGTTCTTTTCAAAACTAACTTTTAAATGCGGAGCTTGAGCCACTCCTTCTAAAAGCTATCTCGTTCCATCGATTATATCAAGTTCACTACGTTCACGGTTTTACCAAAACCATTCGTAGCCCTCCGTCGTTTCGCATGAATAGGCAATAGTATTCAAGCTGTGTATTTTGGCCAAAGTCAAGGCACAGTGATTGGTAGCTATTGGGTGTTCATGTGTAGCATAGATAGATGCGTTGGTTTGGGACAGTCGTGCTGCCATTTTGGCCAAAGTCAAGGGTATGTACGGATGGATCCAAATTAACCTGGAAAGTGACGGGTAGAACTTGACATGTAACTTATGATATTTTGGCCAAAGTCAAGGTCATAAGAGCATGGGGCAAAAATCCACATCGGGAGTTTCATAAGTACTGAAACTTGCTAGATTTGCATACCATTTGGAGTGTGATGATTATGGTAGGATTCCTTCATTTTCGTCACGCGATGATATTTGGATCCCGATCCTACTGTGAGTATATGCTACTCCTCGGGAAATTTCTCACTAAACGATCAATGCTATAAACCTAGTAGGTGCCTAGAAAGGTGTTAGCGGGGCTACGCCCCCAGGGAAAAGAGGTTCTTAAATTAAGGAACTTCGCGAAAGCGTTGGAAAACCTCCCTCGAAGTACCGACACTGGCCTGGCTGAACGGTTAAGCAAGTATTGTACGGTGGGATTGATCCCGGCTAATTCTTCCTTTGTGGTTTGAGGAGGGATTCGAGAGACAGTGGGAGCCATCCTGTTTAGACAAATTAAAAACCATTCTAAACTTGCAAGAGCATCGTGCTAAGTGTTTCTTCTCTCCCCCTGCAGCGACCAAATCGAAATGACTGGACTTAAGTTACTTCTAGATAAAAACATACTGACAGGGCCAAACTACAAAGATTGGCTCAGGAATGTCAAATTGGCAATCGCTTACGACAAGCTGGGGTATCTTCTTACCACCAAAGCTCCCCCCGTCCCAGGTCCCACCTCCAGCGTCGCGGATAAGGAAATCCGTAAGACTTGGGAGATTGATTGCGCGAAGGCCAGGTGCCTCGTGCTTGCCTCTATGGACAACGAACATCAGAGGAGGCATGAGAATATGGACCTCGAGTCCATATTTCTCCATACAAAAGAACTGTATGGAGAGCAGTCTCGTATCGCAAGATACGAAGTGTCGAAGAAGTTGTTTTCGACAAAGTTGGCCGTCGGATCATCGGTAGCGGACCACGTGCTTAAGATGATTGGCTACACTGAGGAGCTCGCAGAACTTGGGACCACGTTGGATAGTGAACTCTATACAGAT
Source organism: Agapanthus africanus (assembly GCA_030015575.1). Lineage (NCBI taxonomy): Eukaryota > Viridiplantae > Streptophyta > Magnoliopsida > Asparagales > Amaryllidaceae > Agapanthus > Agapanthus africanus. The sequence continues at coordinate 215,888,345 of JASDDO010000029.1, forward strand.
TTAATTCTCCAGTCCCTTCCATCCACTTACGCCCAGTTCATACTGAATTTCAACTTGCAAGAAAAGGAAGTTGAACTTTCAGAACTCCTCAACCTGCTGAGGAGCGCAGAGGGCACCCTACAGAAGGGTAGGGAAACACCCGCTTTGTTTGTAGGAGGATCTTCTTCCTCTAGGTCCAAGGCGAAAGCCAAGGGAAAGAGGAAGAAAGCCCCCGCCAAACCAAGAGGCGGTGTTAGTAAAGTGGGTACGAAGGGAAAGGAAAAGGCAACAAAGATAGCGGGGAAGCTTGTTGGTAAAGAGGAATGCTTCTATTGTCACAAGAGTGGACACTGGAAGAAAGATTGCAGGGCTTGGAAAGCCAGGACACAGGAACTGAAAAGGTTGCGGCTTCAGCTTCAGGTGTGTATGTTATTGAAAACTGTCTTTCTATAAACTCTACTTCCTGGGTATTGGATACCGGATCAGGATCTCATATCTGTAATTCTTTGCAGGCGTTGAGAAGCCGTAGGGTTTTGAAGGCAGGTGACATGACCCTCAGAGTTGCGAACGGAGCTAGCATGGATGCTAAAGCCGTGGGGGACTATCACCTGGGAATGTCAGATGGGCATGTTTTGGTTTTGCGTAATTGCTTTTTTGTACCCAACGCAACTTGTAATATCATTTCTGTATCTTTGGTTTCTAAAGAAGGTTATGAATTTGCGTTTGTAAGTAATGTTGTAAACATTCACCTTAATCAAGTTCTGATTGGGTCAGGTACATTGAGCAATGGTATATACGTATTAAACCAACCACAGATTTTCAATGTCCAGAATACACACAAAAGAAAGTCTCCAGATATCAATCAGACTTTCTTATGGCATTGTAGACTGGGTCACATCAATGAGAGAAGGTTGACTAAGTTACATACAGAAGGATATTTGGATCCGTTCGAATATCAATCATATGCCACTTGTCAATCCTGTCTCAAAGGAAAGATGACAAAGACTCCGTTCACTGGACAAGGAGTAAGAGCGAGCGAGCTCTTGGGACTCGTACACAGCGACGTGTGCGGTCCAATGTCTACACATGCGCGAAGCGGTTATTCTTACTTCATTACTTTTACGGATGATTTTTCAAGATACGGTTATGTCTTCTTAATGAAACATAAGTCCGAAGCTTTTGAAAAATTCCAGGAATTTAAGAATGAAGTAGAAAAACAAACCGGCAAAAGTATCAAGATTCTAAGATCGGATCGAGGTGGAGAATACTTAAGTGCCGAGTTCCTGAATTATTTAAAAGAGAACGGGATTCTCTCTCAGCTTACTCCTCCATACACTCCGCAACACAACGGTGTATCGGAGAGACGGAACCGAACCCTATTGGATATGGTACGGTCCATGATGAGTAACGCTGAGTTACCGCGATCATTCTGGGGGTATGCACTAGAATCAGCTGCGTACCTTTTGAACCGAGTTCCTACTAAGACTGTGCCTACTACACCATATGAGATGTGGTATGGGAAGAGACCCCATCTCAGTCACATTAAGACTTGGGGAAGTCCAGCTTTTGTTAAAAAGCAGCATGCGGACAAGCTCGAGGCGCGCTCAGTACTGTGTAAGTTTGTGGGATATCCAAAGAATTCCAAGGGATATCTCTTCTACTACGAAGCGGAACAAAAAGTTCTTGTTTCTCGTCATGCCCACTTTCTAGAACATCAGTTCTTAGAAAAAGAATTAAGTGGGAGCGCAGTAGAACTGGAAGAAATTCCAGAACCACAGACTATTACTGAAAGCTTAGTGGAACCAGAGGGTTCAAATGAACAGGACATTCCTACGCCGCTCCGCAGAAGTAGTAGGCAGTCTCATCCGCCCGAGAGATACTACGGTTTTCTCATAGACGGGGATAGAGAGGATTGCATCATAGACTATGATGAGCCTACTAGCTTCCAGCAGGCCGTTCAGAGCGTTGACTCGGTAAAATGGCTGGATGCAATGCGGACCGAAATGGAGTCCATGTACACCAACAAAGTATGGACGTTGGACATTGCTCCAGACGGGGTAAAACCCGTAGGATGCAAGTGGATCTTCAAAAGGAAGATTGGTGTAGATGGACAGGTTGAGACCTATAAAGCTAGACTTGTAGCAAAAGGTTTCCGTCAAAGACCTGGCTTGGACTATGACGAAACCTTTTCTCCAGTGGCTATGCTGAAATCCATTCGGATCCTTCTTGCCATTGCTGCCTTCCACGATTATGAGATTTGGCAGATGGACGTAAAGACCGCTTTTCTAAATGGAAATTTAGAGGAGTGTGTCTATATGGATCAGCCAGAGGGTTTCATTCAGAGTGGGAGCAGCGGAAAGGTGTGCAAGTTGCTTAAGTCCATCTATGGACTAAAGCAGGCATCGCGGAGTTGGAACATCTGTTTTGATGAGACGGTCAAGGAATTTGACTTTATCAAAAATCCAGATGAACCGTGCATCTATAGTAGATTTGTAGCGAGAACTGTGGTATTCCTTGTTTTATACGTGGATGACATTCTCTTAATAGGAAATGACATTCCTATGCTACAATCTGTCAAGGGTTTCTTGTCACACAGGTTCTCCATGAAAGACCTGGGTGATGCCTCTTACATCCTGGGGATCCGGATCCATCGTGATAGATCCAAGAGGATATTAGGACTTTCACAGTCCAGGTACATCGACACCGTACTGAAAAGATTCAGTATGGAAGATTCCAAGCGCGGTAACCTACCGGCTTGTCACGGGATCACCCTCTCTAAAGAGATGTCTCCCAAGACTGATTTGGAGAGGGATCGCATGTCTATTATACCCTACGCTTCTGCGGTAGGCTCTATAATGTATGCGATGTTGTGTACCAGACCGGATGTAGCTTATGCACTGAGTGTAGTAAGCCGGTATCAGTCAAACCCTGGGGAGAAACATTGGATAGCAGTAAAGAACATTCTCAAGTACCTGAGAAGGACTAAGGAGATGTTCTTGGTGTATGGCGGAAAAGACCTCCAGATTGAGGCCTTTGCTGACTCCAGCTTCCAGAGTGACAAGGATGATTCCAAGTCCATGTCGGGTTTTGTCTTTACCCTCAATGGAGGGGCGGTGTGTTGGAAGAGTTCCAAACAGGAAACCGTTGCAGACTCGACTATGGAAGCGGAATACATCGCTGCATCTGATGCCGCAAAAGAAGCTGTCTGGATAAGGAAGTTCTTAAAAGAACTTCAGGTGGTTCCGTCCATTGTTGACCCAGTACCTCTGTATTGCGACAACAACGGGGCTATAGCTTTAGCAAAGGAACCCAGGTCCCATCAGAGATCCAGGCACATCTTGAGGCGGTATCACCTGATCAGGGAGATCGTGGATCGCAAGGAGATCGAGGTTCGGAGGGTTGCTTCAGAAGAGAACACTGCAGATCCATTCACCAAGGCCCTACCCCAGACTCAGTTCGAGCGGCTGATCGAGATGATAGGTCTTCGATACGCCAGTACATGGCCTTAGTGCAAGTGGGAGATTGTTAGTGTATATGCCCTAGAGGCCATTACTGTATCATACTAGTTTGTATATTACTTAATGGAAGCTTGGGATATTCACCTTGTATAAACAATCTTGCTCAATATAGTAGTATGCTACTTGGTTTGTTTCTACTTCAATGTGTACTTGTGTTTATTTCAGTATATCACTTATACGCATTAGTGGAGCCCTTAGGATCTTTGCTTGATTACCAGCGTTGTGATGGCAGTCACACTAGTGGGGGCTGGGTAATCTATAGGCACATCCTTATACAGGTCCCTAGTCGTAGGACTATCGAGACAGGGCATCGATACTCCGGAGTAGACTAGCGTATGCGCTTCTCATCCCAGTGTGGGAGATGGTCTGTCCCACAGCCATCAGTACGTCGTACTGGAGATAGTATACGGGTGCTCGTTGGGTTACGAGTACACTGGACAGGACTCGTCGGGAACTGACAGGTTGGTATTATACCTATCGTCAGTTATCAGTTCCCAGGTGACATGAGTACAGCTTAGTCCGCTGACTTGACACTGGCACTTCGCCTCGAGTGTGTTCCCACTGCACTTTGATCACTACCCTACCGCGGCTCAAAGGAGTCGTGCAAACAGGTGATGGTTGGGTGCAGTCCCGAAGCACTTGGAGGCAGTGACGGTTAGACAGGATTCGTCTCTCCCGGTATTGAGGGTTGACATCGCGCTGTGTCTAGGAGAGCCATTACACGAGTAGTCCCTGGCCAGGGCAAGCGAGATATACTGGTAGGTTCCAGTGTTATCTCAGGGTGTTTTGGGCTTCACTCCGACACGACTTGTACCGCTATTGGGGGACTGACGTTTTACCGCCCCCTAGGCCCGACATGCGATGTATCAGACGAACAGACCGGACTGTACGGAGAATGTCACATTCAGACTCAGTAGGAGTTCAGATGGGGTTTCACCTCGTCAGCCTTCTTGTCGGCATCTACCTGGGGACCGTTACGCACAGCTAGTGCCGCTTGCGGTCTGTGGTTAAACCCACTGCCAGCGTAATGTCGAGTCTTTAGAGTCCCACACAGAGGGTATTCGCCTCTGGGCAAAACAGAGTAGAGGTCGCATGGTTTTGCGACAGGGTTCGTTCTCATCCGCGCACTTGTGCACGTTTGGAGTCCGGACGGATTATACTGGCAGGCTCTGGTTTGAGCCAGATACCGGTATATGTTTTGAGGGTTGCTTTTATATCTTGGTATTCTTGTTCCTCGGAACGAGAATGCAGGTGTGTATGCACAGTTGCTTGAGGCGGAGGATGAGGTATTTCATTAGGGTTTCGGAACGGGTGCGTATGCACAGTTGACAGTTATCATTTTCCAAACCCTAATGGATTTATGAATTATCTATTAATAATAGTAATTAAATGAGAATTATGTTATGGTTGATTTTGTTGACTTGTTGACCATGGTTGACTTGTTGACCATGGTTGAATGTTGACCACCATCATGCTTTAAAAAGTCCTCCTTGATTCATGCTTATATTTCATTAAATGAAGCATGGTAGTGGTCATTCCAAATTACCATCAACTATTCTTATTTTGAATTATTATTATTTAGATAATTCTTTTTCTTTTGGCATTATGGTTGCAAGAAAGAAAAAGATAGCTCATTATCTCATTTAGCTTCTCTCTCCTCTCTTCATCTTCTTCTTCCTCTAGCAAAAGAGAACCCTTCTCATGTGTTGAGAATCATTCTCTTTAAAAAGAAAAGCAAACCCTAGTCACTCTCTACTCATTCTAGGTTCAAGGTTTAGCAAGCCGGAAACCCTAGTTCACTCAAAGATCGAGGAAGAGCCCAAAGGTCGAACCTTCGAGGTGGATCCATCTTCGACGGAAGAAGGCGACGAAAAGAGAACCATCAACCTCTACAAGATTTCAAGAAGAAGGAGTTCAAGTTTAGGTATAACCTTCATCCGAGTAGCTAACTCCCTTTAGCGTTTTTGCTAGTTTAGTTTAGACACGATCCCGACCTTGTTTAGTCCATGTTGCCTCTTGCGATAAAAATTTGTTTTTTATACCGTTTCCGCCTCCCCGTAAGCACCGGGGGTCGCAATATGGACTTACAATAAGATAGTGCTCTGCACTCATAAACTGGCGCAATGCGCCCATCATCGGGCGCTTAGCGCCAAGCGCAACACGTGTCACTCACGTGTGTGCTACTCGGCAGAAGCGCACTGCGCTCTTTGACTGGCGCAAAGCGCCAAGCGCACTATGTGCTGCGCTGACAGAACATAAATTGTTCTTTAATAAGCCCCAGAGCCATGATGAATGCTCAGCATTCAATAAAAGACAAAAATACTGTCAGAATCCGAATCAATGCTCAGCATTGTTAAAAGGGCTAAGCCCAAATAAATGCTCAACAGCCCAAAATAAATGTTAAACATTTTAACTTGACTGGACTTAGCCCAAGATTGGCAATATGTTCTCAATTCAGATTAACTGAGCCCATATGCTCATAAATCTCAGATCTTAGTCCCAATTGGACTACAGATCTCCCAACCAAAATTGGTTCAAGGGTACATCTCTTCATTCCTCTGATATTTGTCGTTGTAATCCTTCAACGTCTTCAGAGAGGTGACGGGTCCCGACAACCATACATTTCATAGACTATGACGTCTTTAAACTGGACTGTGGGGTCCTTAAACCCATGGACTATGATGTCCTTGAACTTTATAGACTATGACGTCTTTAAACTATGGACTGTGGGGTCCTTAAGCTCATGGACTATGATGTCCTTAAACTTTATAGACTATTGTAGGGTTCCTAGGCACTCTAATGAGGTCTCACAATGCATCAACCATGCCAATTTCAAATTTAAACGGTGCCGAGAAACCCTAGAACGGATCGTTGGCTAGATTTCTAGGCGAATAAGCAACTAGTTAACAACTTTACTAAGAGAATACGGAAATACAACCTTTGTAGATCCGGTCCTCCACCTCCACGGCTCCGTGATGAAGTCCTCTCCGCTGTCCAAATTAAAATCCGGGCTCTAGCGTCGGCTTCATCGGAGAAATGGGCGGGCAAGGTCGTCGGCTTCGTGCCGAAGATGATCTACGTCGAGGCATCGCAAGATCAAGCTCCCACTTCACCAAGTCATGAAACTTGTGAAGAAAACACACTCTACTACTTGGCAAGAGGTAGAGGATGAAGAAATAGGAAGTGGGTTCACTTTAGAATTGGATTTCTCACACTTTTCATCAATCCACCATTGATGAAGTGAAACTTTCTTCATTGAAGAAGATGAAGAAGAAGAAGAAAGTGTTATGATAAGTTAATTCGAATAATTGAAAAAGAATTATCCTTATCATAACATGAACCATGGTTTGATGTAGAGAGTTAACTCAAGTTAGATGAATGGTTAGGGTTTGAAGAAGAAGACAAAAAGGTTACATGAGTCAAAGTTGCATGAAGCTTCATGAAGCTTCATGTAAGAAAGCAACCTTTTTATTTTCTTTTCCCTTTTTCCTTTAATCCAAATTAAAAGATAAATGAATAAATGAATAATAAATAAAACCCTAACCATTTACTTAACCAAGGTTTAACTCTTTACACAAAACCTAGTAATCTTGCATCATCAAACATGATACAATCAAGTGCACAAAAGTATATCACATATACAATGTGTACATCCGAGTGAGAATATCCATTTAAAGTGAACCAATACTAGTTAATGCAAAGTAATATATCAAATATATAGTTATGCATTAAATCATTAAATCAACACTTGATTCAATGATCCGATCATATCGTATATAACCGACTAGTATCCAATGTATCGGCTTATCGAATCAATCCTTGATTCGATAACTAGGTTATATCGCATACAACCAATCGATACATTCATCGCGAGAATGAAATACGGTATCGCATACACGCATTATTCTCGGTCCCGCACATATCTCATATGCGCTCCTATTTCGTTTCGCTTGAGCCAGGAAAGCTCTGTGTAGGACTCTAAAGACTCGTCAATACGCCGGCAGCAGGTGATGATCATATCAAACACCCACAAGCCGCAAGTGTTGGAGATAGTGCCCTCAGAGTCAATTATTAGGTCACAGGTACGTGATTGTAATGATTGAGGGAGGACCTATCCCGGTAGGACAGTCTTACTCGAGATGATAGTATGCTATCTGGTTTACCTTTATCATCGTGTACTGCTTAAGGTGACCTGACACGTCGCTATTACACGTTGATAGAGCCCCTAGGATTCTTGCTTGACCACCAGCAGTATGAGGGCGATCATATAAGTGGGAGCTGGGGTCTATAAGCTTATCCTTAAAAGGTCCCTAGTCGTGGGAGTTTCGAGACTGGGCATCGATACTCCATTAGTAGACTAGTGTATACAGTCGAGACCCCGACGAGGGGCGGTGGCCGGTCTCACAAGCCACTGGTGTCAGTTGGATCACCTAAGATGTATACAGGTGCTCATTGGGTTATGAGTACACCGGACAGGACTCGCCGGGAACATGCTAGTTGGTCATATACCAGACGTCAGATGGCAGTTCCCTGGTGACATGTGTGCAGGTTAGTTCATCGACCTGGGGATCGTCATTTGTCTCGTGTGAGTTCCCACTGTACTTTGATTACTACCCTACCACGACTCAAAGGAGTCGTGCAAACAGGTTTTAGTTGGGTACAGTCCCGAGCCACATGGAGGCAGTGAGCGTATCTTCAGGGGTTCGTCTCTCCCGGTATTGGGGGTGAGGTCGTGCTGTGTCTAGGAGAGCCATTACACAAAGTCCTTGGCCAAGGCAAGGAGATTTACTGGTAGGTATTCCAGTAGTATCTCAGGGTGTTCTGGGCTACACTCCGACACGACTTGTACCGCTTTTGGGGGTCTGACTTTTACCAACCCCCTAGGCCCGCCATGCGATACTCACAGACGAACGGACCGGACTGCACGGATATTGTCACTGACAGGCTCAGTAGGGTTGTCAGGCTGAGTTCACTCACAGACGTCCCTTTTAGTCAATACTTGGTAGCCCGTTACGTATTGGCTTATACCTCTGACGTGCTAGTGGTTAAATCCACAACCAAGATGTTGATGAGTCTTTAGAGTCCCCCACATTCAGTTACTCAGCTTTCGGGCGAAAGGTTGTAGAGGCCGTATGGAGATATGGCAAGGTTCGATCAGATACGTGCGGTATTGCACGGATCAGGATCGGACAGTTTGTACTATAGGCCGTATGGTTATATGGCAGGGTTCGATCAGATACGTGCGGTATTGCACGGATCAGGATCGAACAGATATTACTAGCCGGCTTTGGTTTAAGCCGGATCCTAGTATAGTACAGTGTAGAGTTTGTCTCATTGCATTTGTATTTCGGTCGGAATACAAATGCGGGTGTGTATGCACAGTATCGGGGTTTTCCTGTAATTTATTACGGGACCAGTTTTCTGGAGTTGCCAGTTTGCTTTCCGTTTCGGCCAATTTCCATTGTTCCGTTCATTGGCCGAAGATTGGTGGAGGAGGGTTTATTTGCATTGTTGCAAATAGGCATTTGTGGAGGGGTTCTTTGTTTTTTGTAGCATCATGATAGTCTTCATGATGGTGCACCATCCATTGACTTGCTTGACTTCATACTTCATGATGGCTTGACTTTGTTAGCATCATGGTTGTTGATGATGGTTGTGTGGAGTGTTGGCATTGCCTTGTGATCATTCCCTTTTGCATGATAGCTTTCCTCTCTCTCTCTTTGGGATTAGATGAGAATGGCTCCCATCTTTTTGATACACTCTCACTCTTTCACTCTCTCCACCACCATATACATGGCCGGCCACATTGAGGGAGGGGGCTGTCCAAATTTCTTGGGGTGGGATTTTTGTTCTTCTAGCTTTGTAAAATCCCACATGTTTCATCTCCACAAGCTCATATCATTTCCTCCACCAAAAAGGCAATTCCATAACCCCAAAGTGAGACTTGAGGGCTACATATTCTACAGCGAACCTTGGGCACGTCGAGTAGCCGGCTTCGTGCCCGAGTTGCCTCGGCATTGAGGTGGGAGCCCGTAAAAGAAGAAGGCGATGTGGTGCACTTCCGGCGACGAGGAGGAGACGGGACATTCCGCAGGAGATCGGGACGATGACGAGAAGACCGGAGGACTTGGATCGTCGGTATATCTCTATTCCCTTTCTTGTTGGTAGCTAGGACTAATTAATGGTTCGATCCGGGTAGTAGTGCGCGACGGTTTGCCAGTTTAAGAAAATTTAAAGTTTATCACCGCTTCCGCTTTTGACCGTCGGATTGACGGCCGGGGCGCCGCCGTGCACTTACAGTGGTATCAGAGCCTCGCCATTAACTTAGTCTAGCTTTGTGTAGTGTGTTTTTCTGTTTCGATCGATCGAATGTTCCAAAACTACATTTTTGTTAGCATCAGTTTTCTGTTGGAAATTTTTGGTGTCGAAAATTTTTTCAGGTTGTAAAATATTGATGTACTGGAAAATCTAAGAGCTCTGTAAAAATTCGACGAAGTAACTCCACAGTGGGAGCGCGGAACCGCCGCGAAAACCCCCTTCCCGCCGCCCTTCCGCCGCACACTGTGGAGATCACTTCACCAATTTTTTACAGAGGCCTTCTGGGCTTTAAATATGGGTTTTGGAATATTAAAATTGGGCCCAGGATTTCTGTGAGTGCTACAGTTTTGATTGGGGGCCCACTTGTTAATTTTTGATCGATCGGATATTTTAAACACATTTTTCACAGTATTTACATTATATCTGCGACCGTGAATGTCACTCGATCGGTAAATCCGGTCTAACTGCTATAGCCCGGTTAGACGGATTTGCGAACGTGACTTTCACGTTGATGTTTTGTTTTTGCTGTGATGTTGCGGATCGGTCGTGGGGGATAGCCTGGATGCAATGCTAGTACAGTTTTGTTGTATTATGTACATTTGATATTGCGGGGCGAGCGTCCGACATGTGGACTGCCGTCACTGCCTGTTTGTATTATTATTTTGGGGCACGACCTGGTTGCGGTCGATGTACCCGTTGTATGTATATTTTACTTTCTGTACTAGGATTGCCCCGCGGAGGGGTGCACGGATAGCCGGGTTCTAGAGGGCAACAAGCCCGCGTCTCATGGCATTGAGACGGAGGGGGCTTCACTCTAGGATTGGCGGGCTATTCGCCGCACTCGTAGGGGGTACAGGTTGACCCAGGAGGGGTGCCCAAGTTACCGGATTCCGTGAAGTGCTGGGTGGTCCATTCACGTTGCTGAAGGGGGCTGCCTCGCTTCAGGTTTTGGCGGGTAACTTGCCGCGCCCGTAGGGGTCTAGGTTTTCATTGCACAGGCTATCCACACGACCAGGGGAACGTCGGGTTTCAACGGCTCTGTGAAACCCGGGGATCCCAGATATCTGTATTGTTTCAGTGATGCTGTACATTTCTGTGATGTTGCATTTTATTCACGCCTTGAGCGAATATAATATATTGGTATATATATTAGTAGATGTTGTATATGTTTTACATCCGCGCTAGTCCAGTCCCCGCTCTGTCGTTAGTTAGCTAACCTAACGGGTAATGACGGGACCCAGTGGCGAATGCGGATGGCATATACGTACATCAGTAAATTTTCGTTCTTTTTGGTGTGATCAATTGATGGGACTGCGTTGATTCGGATCAATGCAAGTTAAAAACAAACCTAATCTGATGTTGTTGGAACACTTTTCAAAAGGCTGTTATTGCAAGGACGTTCACTTTTGTTTTGCATCGCGGTATTCATTTGGAATATCCTGCTCCTCAGTCGACGAGGCAAGGGCCGAGATCCCTTCACCGGGAGTGACCCCTTGGACAAAAAGTTTGCGTCAGGGCATTAACTTCACTATAGCCGATTACTTTTGCTTTGCATCGTGGTATTCGGTTGGAATATCCTGCACCCCATTCTACGGGGAAAGAGCCGAGATCCCTTCACCGGGAGTGACCTCTTTAGCGAAGGTTTTCGTCACTATATTTTTAAAAGCTATCCGTTCCTTCAACGATATCAAGTTCATTACGTTAAAGGTTTTCGCCAGAAACCATTCGTAGCCCTCCGTCGTTTCATATGGGTAGTCAATAGTATTCAAGCTGTGTTTGTTGGCCATAGTCAAGGCACAGTGTTTGGTAGCTGTTGGGTGTTCATATGCTGCATAGATAGATGCGTTGGTTTGGGACAGTCGTATAGCCTTGTTGGCCCTAGTCAAGGGCTTGTACGGGTGGGTTCAAATCAACCTGGATAATGACGGGTAGAACTTGACATGTGACTTATGATTTGTTGGCCTTAGTCAAGGTCATAAGAGCATGGGGCAGAAATCACATCGGGAGTTTCAAAAGAACTGAAACTTGCCAGATATGCGCATACCTTCTGGAGTGTGATACCGTGAGCGGATTCCGTCACGTTGTCATGCGATGAGAGTTGGATCCCGATTCCCACTGATGAGTTAGTTTACTCCTCGGGTAACCCCGACTAATTCTTCTTTCAGGTTTGGAGGAGAATTTGAGGTACAGTGGGAGGATTCCAGATTAGATAAATTGGTAACCATTCTGATCTAGGTTAGAGTGCATGCTGAGTGTTTCTTTTCTCTCTCTCTTTGGCAGCGACCATTGACCCGACCCTAGACTATGACTCAGTGACCAAGTTGACCGAACCTTCTTAAACACTGGCTTTTGGATTGTCAGAGTTGCAAACCTCATTGCCACTCCTACTTTTACCCTTTTCTCCAGGACACCCCGTTTTACTACGAACGTCCACTTCCATTGGACAAAACCATCGTATGGTTAGATACGAACTCGAAAGAATTTATTCGAGGATGGTTTCCGGTTCTGGAGAAAACGGATAGGATTATTCAGTTGTCTTTTCCTTTTACCTTCTCTCAAGTTGTGAGTACTCCTTGGTTTAGGAGATAGTACACCTATTACGCAAATTGGATAGTCTTCTTCCAAACCATAGGCAGGTGCCGACCGGTAGGGAATGAAGGAAACCAATTAGCATAACGGTGGTGTGCAGAAGGTATTAAGTTAAGACAAAGCAAGGGATTAGTAAGAGGGCAAAGTAAATTGCAACAGATATTCACGACCAAACCAAATATTTCGTTACCACTCCCACATCACCTTTGTATTTCTCCAGGACACTCCGTATCACTACGAAGATCCACAGTTTATTTGGATACTCCATCGTATGGTTATATACGAACTCGAAAGGAACTTGTTCCAGTTCGGGGATGGATTCTGGTTCAGGAGAAATAGGAATAAGGTTTTTTCAGGTGTCTTTTATCTTCACCTTCTCTCGCATTGCGAGTGTTCCTAGGATTGGGACAGTACACCCATTATGCTTATTGGATAGTCTTCTTCCAAACCATAGGCTGGTGCCGAACGGTAGGGAAGGAAGAAAACCATTTGGCCTAAAGGGGTGTGCAGAAGGTAAAGACTAAAGACATATGAAGGGATTTGGAGAGGTGGCAAAGAATTATACGGTTACAGTTGTGAATCTGGATAATGGAAAGGGCATTACCAGGAATACCGGGATACCCCATCGAAACATTTCAATGTTTCAGTCTCACTGTATAATGTTAAAAGAAAACTGATTTCCCGATTAGATACTTGCTCCAGGGTATGTATTTACCAGGTATGATTCTCACATCTGTATGGTTTTACAGATGATGAGTGGGAGTAAGTTATTGGGAATTGGGTGATCATCCTCATTATATCGGGATTCGTTGTAATCGGTGATATTTGAGGAAGTCACCTGGGTTGTTTGCCGGTCGGCAAATATTTGGTTTTGAATATCCGCTGTTATGCACCAATTCCAAATTGATATATCTGTACGTCTATTTTCATAGAGTGAGATATACCTTTCTGAAATTATGTCTATAACATTTACCTATATCAGTAGATGGTTAGGTAAGGAGCATCAAACAGCGGTGTAATTCTTCTTAACCATAAGTACAATTTTCGACCTACGACACACAGTGAATGAGTTATCAGACTCAAGGGACTTATACAGAGTATTGTATGTTGTCCAGGGTCCATCAGGACAGAGGGGTTGGTCCTCGTACTACATTCAGTTTACTTATGACTTCTCTAGTTTTTAGACAAGTGTTTCGTAGAAACACAGGATCCGAATTTGGAGAAGTTATTGGTATTTGAATAGAGTGGAGAACCAGGTGTCACAAGTATCGGGATTCTTCAAAGTGATCGAAGATGTAGATACTTGTGTATGGTGTTCAGTTGATAGTAATGATTTAGAGAAATTGCTTCTCTTTCAGGTTACTCATAATTGGAAGTATTCCTAAGTTGAGTAACGCTGATCGGCCTCCTTCCATTTAGTTGACATGCACTGGGGATAGCTGCATGATTTGAATCTGATTCAATTAAATCAGTGCCTCTGTTTCTATATTGTATATAGAACAGTTCATATCTTAACGAAGTTAAGGTACGGGGAGTTGTCCGGTTTATGCTTAAAACCAGACTCCGGATAACTCATAGGCACGTTTCTGTAATGGCTGTTTGTGGGTTGACCCAGGCTATGACGCGGGTTGACTTTCTACCATCTAGATGAACGATAGCAATATTGTTCTAGACTCGCCACAGTTTTATTAAAAATGGATTTTTCCAGAAAACAGTAGTGGGAGTATGGTAGAACTGGAAGTGATTCCAGAACCACAAACGATTACTGAAGATTTGATAAGGAACCTAAAGATTCAATCTAGATTGACATTCCATTGGCCACTCCGCAGATAAGGTGGGTAACTTCAGGCACCCAAGAGGTACTACGGTAGCCTCAAGGACGGTGACAGGGAAGTTCTTGTTTTCCCACAATTGCCATTGCTGTTGTTCCAGGTTGCGAGACCCGGCGGGAGGATGAGTATAGCGTCGTTCTAAACTAGCTTTAGAAGTGTACGTGTATATGACTCTGCCAGAGGGTTGTCGTAGTCAGTGGGAGCAGCGGAAGCATTGGTGGACAGGTTGCTTATGTCTATTTATAGACTAGAGCAGATGTAGCGGAGATAGATCATCTGTTTCTGACGTGACAGTCATGGGTTTGACTTCATCAGAATAGGGGATGGATCTGTTGAGAAGGTATTAGGGTGTGATATCCTGGTATTTGGATGATATACACAGAGTAGGAAAAGAAACTCCTACACTACGATCGGTTATACTTTGGTCGTCACACAGTTGTTTCTCCACAAAGGAAATGGATTTTATATCAGACATACTGGTTACTAGATCTATGGTCTTAGATCTAGATTTGGGTGGTTTCCCAATCAGGGTACTTGACAGCATTCTAAGAGTATTTAGGATGGACGACTCCTGGCACGGTAGTGTACCTGCAGGTAATGGAGTCACCCTCTCCAAAGGTGTCTTACAGACTAAAGGGGAGAGGGACGGGCATGATTGGCAGATCACTTGCTCAGGCAATTGAGTCAATCGTGAGATGTCAAGTACCACACCAGATGTTGTTCTTGCACTAGATGCAATAAGTTGACATTAATCCAATCCTGGAGAAACAGTCGGAAGCAGTTTTAGAACATAAGTGGATGTTCTAGGGAGATGATAACGACAGCCTCATTCAGGAGACAGTTATCATTCCAGGCTTCCAAGGTGACATGGACGACAAGGAGGTTGTCAGAGTTATAGTTTTCCTTCTGATGAGGGGCAGTATTTTGGACAGGTGGTCCAAGGCAATACTGAGGGAGGCATGGCGCGCAGGATACTGATTAAGTTCAGTTGACGATACAGTCTAAGAAGTTTGGATTTGGAGTTCATTTATGAGCTAGGTCCCATCAGACATCCAGACATATTCTGAGACAGGTATTGCTCTTTTCGGGAGATGGCTTTCTCCGCGAACTTGAGATATAGAGAGACATAGAAAGAAACAACTAAGCGGATCCACTCACTGAGGCTATTCCTCGAACGCAATAGTTCCGCAAACGAGCTTTGTGAGACTGACTAGTAGAGGAGTTGGATGTTCGGTATCACACGGGCTGTGAGTATGCGACATCGCAATAATTAGCCTTGAGTGCAAGTGGGAGATTGTTGGAGATAGTGCCCTCAGAGTCAATTATTAGGTCACAGGTACGTGATTGTAATGATTGAGGGAGGACCTATCCCGGTAGGACAGTCTTACTCGAGATGATAGTATGCTATCTGGTTTACCTTTATCATCGTGTACTGCTTAAGGTGACCTGACACGTCGCTATTACACGTTGATAGAACCCCTAGGATTCTTGCTTGACCACCAGCAGTATGAGGGCGATCATATAAGTGGGAGCTGGGGTCTATAAGCTTATCCTTAAAAGGTCCCTAGTCGTGGGAGTTTCGAGACTGGGCATCGATACTCCATTAGTAGACTAGTGTATACAGTCGAGACCCCGACGAGGGGCGGTGGCCGGTCTCACAAGCCACTGGTGTCAGTTGGATCACCTAAGATGTATACAGGTGCTCATTGGGTTATGAGTACACCGGACAGGACTCGCCGGGAACATGCTAGTTGGTCATATACCAGACGTCAGATGGCAGTTCCCTGGTGACATGTGTGCAGGTTAGTTCATCGACCTGGGGATCGTCATTTGTCTCGTGTGAGTTCCCACTGTACTTTGATTACTACCCTACCACGACTCAAAGGAGTCGTGCAAATAGGTTTTAGTTGGGTACAGTCCCGAGCCACATGGAGGCAGTGAGCGTATCTTAAGGGGTTCGTCTCTCCCGGTATTGGGGGTGAGGTCGTGCTGTGTCTAGGAGAGCCATTACACAAAGTCCTTGGCCAAGGCAAGGAGATTTACTGGTAGGTATTCTAGTAGTATCTCAGGGTGTTCTGGGCTACACTCCGACACGACTTGTACCGCTTTTGGGGGTCTGACTTTTACCAACCCCCTAGGCCCGCCATGCGATACTCATAGACGAACGGACCGGACTGCACGGATATTGTCACTGACAGGCTCAGTAGGGTTGTCAGGCTGAGTTCACTCACAGACGTCCCTTTTAGTCAATACTTGGTAGCCCGTTACGTATTGGCTTATACCTCTGACGTGCTAGTGGTTAAATCCACAACCAAGATGTTGATGAGTCTTTAGAGTCCCCCACATTCATTTACTCAGCTTTCGGGCGAAAGGTTGTAGAGGCCGTATGGAGATATGGCAAGGTCCGATCAGATACGTGCGGTATTGCACGGATCAGGATCAGACAGTTTGTACTATAGGCCGTATGGTTATATGGCAGGGTTCGATCAGATACGTGCGGTATTGCATGGATCAGGATCGAACAGATATTACTAGCCGGCTTTGGTTTAAGCCGGATCCTAGTATAGTACAGTGTAGAGTTTGTCTCATTGCATTTGTATTTCGGTCGGAATACAAATGCGGGTGTGTATGCACAGTATCGGGGTTTTCCTGTAATTTATTACGGGACCAGTTTTCTGGAGTTGCCAGTTTGCTTTCCGTTTCGGCCAATTTCCATTGTTCCGTTCATTGGCCGAAGATTGGTGGAGGAGGGTTTATTTGCATTGTTGCAAATAGGCATTTGTGGAGGGGTTCTTTGTTTTTTGTAGCATCATGATAGTCTTCATGATGGTGCACCATCCATTGACTTGCTTGACTTCATACTTCATGATGGCTTGACTTTGTTAGCATCATGGTTGTTGATGATGGTTGTGTGGAGTGTTGGCATTGCCTTGTGATCATTCCCTTTTGCATGATAGCTTTCCTCTCTCTCTCTTTGGGATTAGATGAGAATGGCTCCCATCTTTTTGATACACTCTCACTCTTTCACTCTCTCCACCACCATATACATGGCCGGCCACATTGAGGGAGGGGGCTGTCCAAATTTCTTGGGGTGGGATTTTTGTTCTTCTAGCTTTGTAAAATCCCACATGTTTCATCTCCACAAGCTCATATCATTTCCTCCACCAAAAAGGCAATTCCACAACCCCAAAGTGAGACTTGAGGGCTACATATTCTACAGCGAACCTTGGGCACGTCGAGTAGCCGGCTTCGTGCCCGAGTTGCCTCGGCATTGAGGTGGGAGCCCGTAAAAGAAGAAGGCGATGTGGTGCACTTCCGGCGACGAGGAGGAGACGGGACATTCCGCAGGAGATCGGGACGATGACGAGAAGACCGGAGGACTTGGATCGTCGGTATATCTCTATTCCCTTTCTTGTTGGTAGCTAGGACTAATTAATGGTTCGATCCGGGTAGTAGTGCGCGGCGGTTTGCCAGTTTAAGAAAATTTAAAGTTTATCACCGCTTCCGCTTTTGGCCGTCGGATTGACGGCCGGGGCGCCGCCGTGCACTTACAGCAAGCGGTCTGCTAAACGTAACGGCCACCCGGGTATTGAGCGATCTGAAGATCGACGAGCAAGCCCGCTCACACTCTAGTGAATCCAACCAGTAACACTACCGTACAGTCCGGGCTGATCATCTGATATATCGCATATCTCGCCTAGGGGTGGTAAACGTCAGACCCCAATAGCTCGATAAGTCGTGTCGATATGAGGTCTATAACAATTCGAGAAACTACTGGTAACAATTACCAGTAAATCTCAGCAACCCTGGCCAGGGATTTCCTGTTATAGCCAATCGAACACAGCGCAACATCAACCCCCTATACCGGGAGAGACGAATCCCCTCCTATCGCTCATTGCCTCCATGTGACTCGGGACTGTACCCAAAAACCACCGTTTTGCACGCCCTCTTAGACGTGGTAAGATGGAAATCAAAGCACAGTGGGAACCACACAAGACTCTATGACGATCTCGGGTCAACAGACTACTCTGTACCAGTGTCACCAGAGAACTGCCATCTGACGTAAGGTATAATACCATCTGGGAGTTCTCGGCGAGTCCGTCCAGTGTACCCAGTCTCTACTAAGCACCCGTATATCATCTCTGATGTCAAACACCGATAGATATGGGATCATCCATCGCCCATCTGTATGGGTCGAGAAGGTATACGCTAGTCTACTCTGGTATATCGATGCCCCGTCTCGATACACCCACGACTAGGGACTTTGAAGGATGTACTTATGGACTACCATGTCCCCACTAGTATGATCCGCATCATAGTCCAGGTAGTCAAGTACACATCCTAAGGGCTTTACCAACATGTAATAGAAAGACAATCTGTGTACACGTTAAGGTAAAGATCAACCAGATAGCATACTATCATGTCGAGCAAGAAAGTCCTCCCTATATATGTCCAAGCATCCACTACAATATACATCCTATGTATAGTAATGGCCTCTAGGGCATACATATAACTAACAATCTCCCACTTGCACTAGGGCCATCTGATAGCAGTGGTTGTAGTATCTCATACTCAACCATCCCATAAAAGTCTCTCTCTGGGAATAGGCCTTCGTGAGTTGATCCGCCGTGTTATCCTCTGTGTCTACTCTCCTGACCTCGATCCCCTAGAGATCAACCATCTCCATGATCAGGTGATACTGCCTTAGAATATGTCTGGATCACTGATGGGACCTACGTTCCTTGGCATAAGCCACAACTCCATTGTCATACAATGGGAGGAACATAGTTCATCTCATGAACCAATATACACCCAAACAACCTCTTTGGTAGCATCTTTAGTAGCGATGTATCTTGCCTTTATCGTCTAGTATGTCACGGTATCTAGCTTGGAACTCTTCCAACATACCGTCCCTTTACTGAGGGTAAAGACAATGCCTGCGACTGACATTCAGTCGTCTTTATCACCCTGGAACCCTTCCAGTGATTCTCCTCAGGATCGATTGATATCATCTCACTACAACTAGTGAGAATCCTATCATCCAATTAAATCTATCTCATAGATCCAAAACTCAGGATTTAGGAGGTATCATTTTGATCCTACACGGAGAATCTTTGTGATAAACGGAGATTGATCGAGCGTAGCATAAGAAGCTCCTTTCTTATCAAGAGTATGTCATCCACGTACTCTACGAGGATCACCACCATACTCCCTACTACCTTTTTGTTTTTACAAGGTTCATCTACCATTTCGATGATGTCAAACTCTTTGACTAATCCATCAAAACAGATGTTCCAACTCCGCGATGCCTGCTTTAATCCTATAAAGCATCTTCCACACGTTTCCGCTGCTCCCACTGTCTATGAAGCCCTCTGGCTGTGTACTTATAGACGCACTCTTCTAAAACATCATTTAGAAAAGCAGTCATGACACCCAACCACCAGATATCGTAGTCATGGTATGTAGCCGTGGCAAGTAGGATCTGGATGGACTTAAGCATAGCTACTTAGAAAAGGTTTCATCATTATCCACGCCTGGTCCATGACGAAAACCCTTAACAAGTCTAGCTTTGAAAGTCTCAACTTTTCCATGTACACCAAGTAATCTTCTTAAGATATACTTGCTCCTGATGGGGATTTAACCCTTCAGATAAAGCAACTAAAGTCCATACTTTGTTGGTGTATAAGGATTCCATCTCAGATCACTAAGCATCCAGCCATTCTTACAGAGTCCCACTCCTGATGGCCAGCTCGAAACTAGTTGGGTCATCATCTCATGATGCAATCCTCGCTCCCACTGTCATAGAGAAACCGAAGTATCTCTCAGGTAGGTGAGGAACCCTACTAGATCGGCGGAGAGGCTGAGGTTCGTTGGTAACTATTGAATCCTTTGGTTCTACCAAATTATCTGCTGTATTTTGTATAGCTGGAACCATTCCAGTTCTACATAACTGATCTTGCCTCGAGCTTGTCCGGATTATGCTTTTAGACATAGCCCGGACAACCCCAAATCTTAACCAACTTAAGATATGGGCTCTTCCCTTTCCATATCGCATATGAAGTGGTAAGCAACTGATTTGATTCGAACCCTATTCAATAGGTATGCAGCTTCTCAAGTGCATAACTCCCAAAATAGGAAACAGGTAACTCAATATTACTCATCATAGAGCACACCTTATCACATAGGGTGTGATTGCTCCGCCCCGATATACCATCGTGCTATGGTGTATACGGAGGAGTAATGCCGAGAGAGAATCTCATTCTCCTTTAGAATTGTCCAGGAATTCCATGCACAAGTATTCTCCTCCTTGATCTCATCATAGGACATAATACTTATACCCGTATTGGTTCTCTACTTCTAACTTATATTCTGTGAATACCTCAAAAGGTTCGGACTTGTGTTTCAACAGGAACATAGGTCTGAATCTTGAGAGATTATCAGAGAATGTAACGAAGTACAAAGAACCGGTCTTGGCATGTGTAGACAGGGGACCTTACATACATCAACATGTATCATCCCAAGAGTTTACTAACTCTTTCTCTGTTTCCAATAAACGGAGCTATGGTCATCTTATCTTTGTGACATGACTGGAAAGTTTCACAAGATGTAAATTCAAACAGGATTTAAATATGCATCTTCATGTAACTTCAGCCAGTCTGGTCGCATTGATATGACCTAGTCTACAATGCCTGAAGAAGGATCCGTTCATTTCTGAACTCTTCCTCTTCTCTGTGTTCCGTATACTAAGAACTGTAGTTTGATTTAGAACATTAATGCTTTTAGATAACGTGCCTGAACCGATCAACTTTTGATATAGGAAATGTTCAAAACATTATCCAACAATACAAAATTTTATCATTTCTTTACTAATAAAGAGAGTGATATGATTTTGTATATCAGGTTCGGTATCTAATAACATTCGTTCAGAATCAATGTATTTGGATTACAGGGTGACAGTGACCAACAGACTTGGCTGCAACTCTTGCCCCGTTTTCTGCCTCATGAAACTTATCACCCGTTCTCAGTCCTCTACCTTTCTGTAGCCCTATGTAACATATTACATATCTGGGATCCTAATCTGGTATCACATACCCAGGACGTAAAGGATACTAAGAAACAGTTATGTATAATGAACATACCCGAAGATGATGCATCAGCATGCACTCTCTTCGTTTGGGCGGCATAGGAATTCTGGTAATCCCCAATTTCCAGCTCTGTCTTATAACAATTATAAGTTGGAGCGGGACCAACGTTCCCCAGCTCAGTATAACAAGCGGGTTCGGTCAATAATCCGTATTATTATCTTGATTAAGGCGTGATATGGTCGCTACCTGGAGATAGAGAGAAGAAAACACTCAGCGTGCGCTCTTGCAAGAATAGATTGGTTATTACTTTATCTAATCAGGATGGCTCCCACTGCTTTTTATCAAATCTTCCTTCAAACCCAAAAAGGAAAGACTAGCCGGGATTAATTACACACTACAAGTTCGCCAATCTTTCAGCCAGGCCAGTGTCGGTACTTTGAGGGAGGTCCCCCGTGCTTTCGCACGAACCTAATTAATGTAAAGCTCGTTTTCCCAGAGGCGTAACCCCGTTGACACCTTTCTAGACACCTACTTGATCGACTAATTGTAATGTGTAAAACTCTCCCAGGAGTAACTCTTACTCGCAGCGGGTATCGGGATCCAACTATCTCATAGAAGGTATGCAATCTCATTGCAAATTTCAACACTTGAAATTCCCGATAATATTTTGCCCCTAGCGTCCTATGACCTTGACAGAGGTCAACAAACCATAGGCTGCTAGTCAAGTTCAGCCCGTCATTTCTTGATTGAAGTAAACCCACCCGCACGACCCTTGACAGAGGTCAATAAGGTCGCACGACTACCCTAAATCAATCACATCATATGCTTATGCAGATAAGCACTAATCAGCTACCGCACACTACGCCTTGACAGAGGTCAACAAACGCAGCACGAATACTAACCAGTACATATCTGAAATGACGGAGGGCTACGACAGGTTTTTCTGAAAACCTATTGCGTAATGAACTTGATATCGTTATAGAATCAAATGATTTTAAACTGGAGTGCTTTTGAGGCTTTTCTAGTTTTGCTAAAGGAGTCACTCCCGGTGAAGGGATCGTCGGTCCTTTCCTCATCGAATGAGGTGCGGGATATATCGTATATATCACTGTGCAAAGCAAAAACACTTAAAAGGAATCAAAAGACAAACCGAGTGTGTAGCATCTGCCAGTTATTGCTAAAGGAGTCACTCCCGGTGAAGGGATCTCGGTCCTTTCCTCATCGAATAAGGTGCAGGATATATCACATATACCTCTGTGCAAAGCAAGAACTGTAGCTACCTGTTTTATTTTGAAATTCGATTCTACAACTTCTTAGGTTTCTTTTATTTCATTAATCACATTAATGAAGTCCCATCAATTAAGTACCTAAACATCACAGATAAATACGACGTACACTTATGCCATCCGCATTCGCCTCGATGTCCCCTCGTGCACCGTTAGGTTAGGTAACTAACGACAGAGCGGGGCAGGGCTAGCGCGGGTGTAAAACATAAGTAACGTCTATATAATATATCATATATACTATATAAAGTATCTATCACAGAACATCACATGATCACATCACAGATATCGCAGCAGAAGAATCATATGAAATATTGGATATACTAGGACGTCCGTGTTTTCAATACGAGCCAGTATAAAACACGGATTCCACGGTCGCGATGAATAGCCAAACCCACACCCCTAGACCCCTACGAGAGCGGAAAGCAACCCTACCAATTCTAGAGTTAGGAGACCCGGACTCGACTCCTCGAGTTGGTCTCCCACTGGACTCCAGAACCCGGTTACTTGTGCTCCCCTCCTTGGGTCTATCCTAGTGCGGAAAAGTAAATAATATACAAAAGGTGACATCTTCCGCAACCTGGAAGTGCCCCAATAATAGAATATTACATACAAGTTTTTACATGAATGAAAATGAAAAACACTCATCTCACATAAAAAACCCCCGGCTATTCAAACACGACGATCCAATATAACATATCCAGCAACACATAACACCACATGTCATCAACGTAAGTAAATATGTCCATCCCAATTGTCGTTGACATATAGCAACGAAAACGGTGATATCGCATATTACACTTACGGTCACAGAAAAGAAAGTGTAAAACTACAACAGTTGGAATCCGCAACCTCCTCAGACATCGCATGCCAGACCAAATGAATTCCTTAGACATCACATGCCTAACAATTATAAATCCCGCATTTTAGTCTCAAAATCGAAAACTCTTTTCAATATCAAGTCGGGCAATTCAACAAGATTCCCGACATCCCGATCGAATGCTCGTCGCAAACTTCAGTAGGCGGCCGCACCCCCGACGCCGTCGACGAAGTGTACCAAGGCGGAACACCGTTACCGCGAGCACCCGAACGGATGCTTTCGGCGACGGGGTTCTCCTACAGTCACTTGGTCGGGGCTATGGAGTGAGGCTGTCTATTAAGTTTACCCGGCGAGTATCCGCGTACGCTACGTGACTGCGACGGACTTTTGATCACATCAAAATTCCGTGGCAACCGATCAAGTGAGACTAAACTGCTATGTTTATAACATTCATTCAGTTATCTCATAACTACTTGTGAATTCCAATTATTGTATCACATTCCAGATAAATAGAAAATGTTAAACTTTCCGATCGAACATTCGAACACCCAAGTTTCCCGATACAGATCAACACATGAAACAAGTCTAACAACATTCAGTTTGTGCCTCAGTACCAACGGTCCAGCGGTAGAAGGGTCAAGCCAACGCCTCACATGTGGCACGCCGTACTGCCCCATACCCGAAGGTTCAAAGGGCAGTTCAAGACGGTCACATAATCGAGTTAAGGTTTGTTGTCTTCTAGAGGGTCCATCGCGTTACTTGCACTACTTAGAACGTCGTTAAACTACGGAAAAATCCAACACTTGGAAATTTCCCGATAGGGGAAAAATTGGGTATTTATATCCGGTCGAACTTTTTAACATATTCAAAAAATTATCCGGAAAGCCACACAGACAAAATTTGATAATCCGATCGAACATTCGAATTCCCAAAACAACCCAGAAAAATTCAACTCTTGAATAAGAATTAAAAATTCCCATAAAATCCAGCATCAGAAAAGAGGAGTTACTGTGCAACAATGACAGTGAGATACGACCGTACGGCCGCGGAACCGCCGCATGAGCCATGCTCATGCCGCGGAACCGCGGCGGTTTAGATGAATTAGGATGTCGTATTTCACCATAACTCTTAGATCTTCCTGCTGAATTTTTTACGAATTTTTAATCTGGAAAAATCCCAGAATTTAGAAAAAGTCCAGAGAGCATGGAAATTTTTGCGTTTCGGTTCGTTCGGACTTCAAACTCCGTCTAGACTTCGCCTAAGGCTCTAGCTAGGCTCTGATACCACTGTAGGGTTCCTAGGCACCCTAATGAGGTCTCACAATGCATAAACCATGCCAATTTCAAATTTAAACGGTGCTGAGAAACCCTAGAACGGATCGTTGGCTAGATTTCTAGGCGAATAAGCAACTAGTTAACAACTTTACTAAGAGAATACGGAAATACAACCTTTGTAGATCCGGTCCTCCACCTCCACGGCTCCGTGATGAAGTCCTCTCCGCTGTCCAAATCAAAATCCGGGCTCTAGCGTCGGCTTCATCAGAGAAATGGGCGGGCAAGGTCGTCGGCTTCGTGCCGAAGATGATCTACGTCGAGGCATCGCAAGATCAAGCTCCCACTTCACCAAGTCATGAAACTTGTGAAGAAAACACACTCTACTACTTGGCAAGAGGTAGAGGATGAAGAAATAGGAAGTGGGTTCACTTTAGAATTGGATTTCTCACACTTTTCATCAATCCACCATTGATGAAGTGAAGCTTTCTTCATTGAAGAAAATGAAGAAGAAGAAGAAAGTGTTATGATAAGTTAATTCGAATAATTGAAAAAGAATTATCCTTATCATAACATGAACCATGGTTTGATGTAGAGAGTTAACTCAAGTTAGATGAATGGTTAGGGTTTGAAGAAGAAGACAAAAAGGTTACATGAGTCAAAGTTGCATGAAGCTTCATGAAGCTTCATGTAAGAAAGCAACCTTTTTATTTTCTTTTCCCTTTTTCCTTTAATCCAAATTAAAAGATAAAAGAATAAATGAATAATAAATAAAACCCTAACCAAGGTTTAACTCTTTACACAAAACCTAGTAATCTTGCATCATCAAACATGATACAATCAAGTGCACAAAAGTATATCACATATACAATGTGTACATCCGAGTGAGAATATCCATTTAAAGTGAACCAATACTAGTTAATGCAAAGTAATATATCAAATATATAGTTATGCATTAAATCATTAAATCAACACTTGATTCAATGATCCGGTCATATCGTATATAACCGACTAGTATCCAATGTATCGGCTTATCGAATCAATCCTTGATTCGATAACTAGGTTATATCGCATACAACCAATCGATACATTCATCGCGAGAATGAAATACGGTATCGCATACACGCATTATTCTCGGTCCCGCACATATCTTATATGCGCTCCTATTTCGTTTCGCTTGAGCCAGGAAAGCTCTGTGTAGGACTCTAAAGAAACGTCAATACGCCGGCAGCAGGTGATGATCATATCAAATACCCACAAGCCGCAAGCGGTCTGCTAAACGTAACGGCCACCCGGATATTGAGCGATCTGAAGATCGACGAGCAAGCCTGCTCACACTCCAGTGAATCCAACCAGTAACACTACCGTACAGTCCGATCTGATCATCTGATATGTCGCATATCTCGCCTAGGGGTGGTAAACGTCAGACCCCAATAGCTCGATAAGTCGTGTCGATATGAGGTCTATAACAATTCGAGAAACTACTGGTAACACTTACCAGTAAATCTCAGCAACCCTGGCCAGGGATTTCCTGTTATAGCCAATCGAACACAGCGCAACATCAACCCCCTATACCGGGAGAGACGAATCCCCTCCTATCGCTCATTGCCTCCATGTGATTCGGGACTGTACCCAAAAACCACCGTTTTGCACGCCCTCTTGGACGTGGTAAGATGGAAATCAAAGCACAGTGGGAACCACACAAGACTCTATGACGATCTCGGGTCAACAGACTACTCTGTACCAGTGTCACCAGAGAACTGCCATCTGACGTAAGGTATAATACCATCTGGGAGTTCTCGGCGAGTCCGTCCAGTGTACCCAGTCTCTACTGAGCACCCGTATATCATCTCTGATGTCAAACACCGATGGATATGGGATCATCCATCGCCCATCTGTATGGGTCGAGAAGGTATACGCTAGTCTACTCTGGTATATCGATGCCCCGTCTCGATACACCCACGACTAGGGACTTTGAAGGATGTACTTATGGGCTACCATGTCCCCACTAGTATGATCCGCATCATAGTCCAGGTAGTCAAGTACACATCCTAAGGGCTTTACCAACATGTAATAGAGAGACAATCTGTGTACACGTTAAGGTAAAGATCAACCAGATAGCATACTATCATGTCGAGCAAGAAAGTCCTCCCTATATATGTCCAAGCATCCACTACAATATACATCCTATGTATAGTAATGGCCTCTAGGGCATACATATAACTAACAACTATGACGTCTTTAAACTATGGACTGTGGGATCCATAAGCCCATGGACTATGATGTCCTTAACCTCGGACTGTGGGGTCCTTAAGCCCATAGACTATAACGTCTTTAAACTATGGACTGTGGGGTCCTTAAGCCCAAGGACTACGATATCCTTAACCTCGGACTATGGGGTCCTTAAACCCATGGACTATGATGTCCTTAACCTCGGACTGTGGGGTCCTTAAACCCATGGACTATGATGTCCTTAACCTCGGACTGTGGGGTCCTTAAGCCCATGGACTATAATATCCTTAACCTCGGACTGTGGGGTCCTTAAGCCCATGGACTATGATGTCCTTAACCTTTACAGAATATGATGTCTTTAAACTGGACCGAGATGTCCTTAAACTAACATTGAACCGTAATGTCCTTAAACTAATTATTGACCGCAATGTCCCTAAACTAAACAATAGAGTCCAAATGCTCTTTTGTTGGATCTAAACGATCCCGTTAAGTTGATCTTAGTCTGAAATTAGACCAACGTATCCTTAACAAACGTTTAAGTTGATCATAGTCCCAAATGACATTAACGTATCCTTAAACCCAACCCCAAACACAAATCTAAGAAAATACGGATTTGGAATAATCCACGCCCTACGGGCGACAACAAAAATTAGTCTCCGTATACAATCCACGGGCAACCAAAAACAAAACAAACACCCACGACACGAAGTGACCATCTAGAGAAGGAGAAAGTGGTTACAGCGATGCGGTAGCATAATTAACTGCAGGGGCTTGCGCCTGCAAGGAAGAGTGTCCCCACAATCAAAAACCCCTCAAATGAGGGGGAATCTGACGAAGTCTTCTACATCGGCATCATCCGTTTAAACCTTCGATACATGGTGTTATAAATCAACTTGGCAGCTTCGGAGAGGTGGACAGATAACACTAATTAGCATCTGCCCCAAAATTCAGGCAAGACGGACCTACGTGGCCGCGTCTTTGTGTTTCGGCGGGGAACAGATTCTGGCACGCCCGGTGGGACCTTTTCCTCTTTCCACTCCACACTTCGTGTGTCGTATTTCGCGAACGAATCGCGATTTGATATGGTTGTCCTTGGGTTCGCGGTACTAATATTTGGTTTTACTTCCATGCAGATAAAAGAACATCAATGGCCTCTAACTGCTCCAACTGCAACTGCAACTCCCGTTCCGCCTCGTTCGGAGGAGTAAATTACGGGCCCCAAGCGGCCTCCCTCTTCACATTGCCGGTGGAACAAGTGACCCAAGCCACTACTGGGATATTCTTCAGGACCATGCTCCTACCGATGAGCTTCAGCGCCGCTATACCATTGCAAGAAGCTCCGAAAAGCTCGGTCTTTAATCGGCTCACAACTACTGTGGCCCCTCTCAACGGGTCGTCCAGCTCCAACGCCTCAGTCTTTGACAGACAGGGCCAAAGCTCATTTAGGCCCATAAAGAAGCCCGCGATACCAGAAAGGGTTATCCCTAAGCGGATAGCCGTTCCTGCTCATGAAGTCGTCAAGGCGGCTTCTCCTGCCAAATGGTCGGTCTTCACAAGACTGACTGTTTCAGCTCATGTTCCAGGCGAAATCGTCAAGGCTGCTTCCCTTACTCGGAAGTCTTCCTTCGATAGGTTGGTTATCCCCACTCAGCGGACATCAGTCTTCAATAGGATGACAACGACAACTTTTAACCAACACAGGGGGCATGAGGAAGTCACCTGTAACGCCTTGAAAAGTCGTTTAGGTATTTTCCTGATAATCGGTAAATAATTGGTATTTTTCCGTAAATTGTAATTATAATTATTTTTCAGTATAGGCCTAATTATACTTAATTTGCATAGGTAATTGCTAGTATTTAGTAGCTAATGAGTCGCTTATAAATTTCTGGTTGTTTAAAAAAAATTCCTTAATTTACTTTTTTTAATATTATTTTAAGCTGTTAAATATACATTAAATTAGCGATAAATACAAATTTGAATAGGCTAATTACATACTTAAGAAGCATGACAACTAAAATATAGTTTGTAATATAAAGCTTTATCATGTTATTCCCAAGTTCTAGTTGATTCTAGTTAAAGGAAAATTAAAATTTAAATAAATTAAACTAAATCTTGCAATTTTGTAGCTTGAGGGGGATCTTTTTGCATGAAATTTTCTTTGCAAATCTCTCACATATACACACACCCCCTCACCTCTTGGCCTGGCTGAACTTGGCACCCTTCCCATTTTTCCAAACCCATTTTCCACTTCAAACTTCATAGAAAAGATAAGAAAGGAATAAAATATATAAATTTGAGGTGGGTATTATTGTAGTATGGGAGAGAGTTGACTTGGAGATAAAAATCCACATCACCCTACACTTCTCCCCCACTCCTCACTACTACCGAAACTGCAGCCACCTCCCCCCAAATTTTCCTTCTTTTTTTCCTTCAAAATTCTTCACTAATTCCATCAAAATCCAACTTGAACCTCACAATTTCAAGCCCATTCTTCATCCTTTCTCCTTAGCCGTTCATGCATGGATCTTGGATGCTAGGAGGCCATCTTTGGAGGCAAATCATCTTGCTAGATCTCTAGAAAATTTGAGGTATAATCTTTACCCAATTAACACTTGTGGTTAAATTCCTTGAATTAAATTGATTTAGTGTTAATTTTAGTGCTAATTTCAATTCTAGGTTTTTAAAGAGGATGGTTTGAGTTGAATTAGGGTTTTAAAACACCATTATTAGGTTTACACTAACCTAATCTAAGAGGTTACTTTGCTTAAGTGGGCTTCAAATTATGCTAAATTAGTTTATTTCAAGTGTGAAATTTGGTTTTAATTGCTTGTTTAGGGAATTCAAGAGAAGGGTTTGATTTTGGAATTAGGGTTTGAAGTATTGCAAATAGGTTAGATTAAGTGTAGTGGCTAGCTAGTTGTGTGGTTTTGATCGCACGCCTTTGGCGTGTCGGATATTTAAAGTTCTAAAGTTTAACCGCGATCAGGACGGTATCGCTTTGCAGCTAGCCGCGATGAGCATGGGTCAATCCACAGGGAGACGGAGCGTTTTACGCTCTTGTTAAGACGAGTTAATGCGCGTGGGCGGAATTGTTCGTATCTATCTGAAGTGTATATGCACGTATAAAGTTTGTTAGGAAAAGATACAATAGTGTAAGCTAGTGAATTCGTACTCAAACCTTTGAGCCGAGTCATGACCAATTGAAGCTAGAGCAATCGGCAACAACGTGGATTAGTGTATTTAAGCACGGTATTCATGGAATCCAGCGTATTGCCCTTGTCTGTCCGTTCATGTCATTTGACTTTCGCCTCCGGCCAATCCGAACGCAACCGGTCGCGGTTAGGGATCACCGATAACTTGGTAGGGTAGGGTGCCTAACGGAGCGCTTGCGTAAGGTTTGGACGGAGTTCAATGGGAAAATAACGGGAAAAGGAATGGGAAATGAAATCCTTAACTTACAATATCGTATTCTTTTACTAACAACACATATTCACAACCATTCACAAAAACAAAGAAAAAGAGCAACGAAAAAAGAAACAAGGAGAAGAAAAGAGCAACACAAGAAAGTAAATAAATGACATGGAATTAAAGAGCAAGTAAAGCATGGTAATAAATTGCATGAATGTAAAAGCGAGTAAGAAAGTAAAATACTAGGAACCAAAGAACATATTGCAAGACATGGGTTCAATAACCCAAACTTAAACTTGCAAGCTCAATAAAGAGGTTGCAAGATCAAGAGAGGGCAAAGAACTCATGGTGAATGAAGGCACAAAAAGAGAACTTTATTTATTCCAAGAATGATACACCTCATGAAATCAATAACCAACCCTTAAACTTTCAAGCTCAATGAAGAGGTTGAAAAATCAAGAGAAGGTTAAGAACTCAAAGAGGCTAAGCTATTTACAAGAAAAGAGAAAAGAAAACTTGGACTAAAGAATGACAAAATTGGACTTAAGATTGACCCCTTAAACCTTTGCCCACTGCCTGCTTTTATAGGCAGAAAAGAAAATTAAATAAACAATAAAAATGAGCTGACGTGGCATCAAGGGGGTGTGTGTGAAGAACTGGGGCCCACTGGAGCATGTGGGGCCGGCCAGGCCGGTCCAAGAAGGAATGTGCTCGGCCAAGTTGGTGAGTCCAGGGCTCGTGCTTTGTGTGATGACTTGTGTGTCCCCTCACATCACTTTGGTGCAGTTTATTTTCTCTGATTTGGCTTGGTCTGCACCTAGTTTTTGGAGGGAATTTTGAATCTTCAATTCAACACATAATCGTTACCATTAAATGCCCATTACTTCATTCCCACATGTGCCTAAATTCATGGGTGCCCCCATTATGGTCTTGTTGATTTGTCCATTTGATTTTATTTTGCACTTATTATTGGAGGGAATTTTTGAATCTTTAAATCAATACATAATCCTTAGCGTTGAATGCACATTATTTCATATCCACATGTGCCTAAAAGTCTTGTGTACACACTTGTTTGTGTTGGACCATTTAGATAAAAAAAAAGTGTGTACACAAACTTGTTGCAAAAAAGAAACTCATGGAGTATCGGTCGGTTTGCGGTTCTGGTTGCAGTGTCGGCTCTCAAATGATATATCTGTGCTTTTGAATGTATTTCCAGTATTTTGTCACGGATACCTGTAATCTGTATTACTGAGCAGACACTGGTTAATAGTAACGATAAATAAAAAAAATAGATAATGACTGAGTGGTATTAGAATGCAGTTTTCTAATATGAACAAATACCCCCAAACTTATCTTTTGCTCGTCCTGAGTAAAACAAAACAAAATTGTAGCCTCACTTTCGCACGGAACGCGATTGCACTGAGCTCGTGCA
Organism: Agapanthus africanus; assembly: GCA_030015575.1. Taxonomy (NCBI): domain Eukaryota; kingdom Viridiplantae; phylum Streptophyta; class Magnoliopsida; order Asparagales; family Amaryllidaceae; genus Agapanthus; species Agapanthus africanus. The sequence continues at coordinate 215,920,112 of JASDDO010000029.1, forward strand.
ACAAGCCGTTAAACCTCTAGGTGTCCCTAGTAGGAGGAGTGTTGTTTCCTGAGGGTTTTCAGCGGATACTACCCACAAAATCCCGTCAATCTAGTTTCACAAGTTAATATCGATTCTACTCCTACAGCTTAGTATCTAGGTTAGAAATTCTATTATCCTAAGTTAGAAATATTCAACCCTTATTTTTCACGCCACCTATCTATTTAACTTCAGATCTTATACGTTCCAAAAAATTTTTAGAAAGATCTCGATATCTCCTGAATTTTTCTTCTAAAAGTGCGGTCTTAAATCAGGGATTTTTATCAACTTTACTGAAACATAAGTCCTATTCTCCATTTCTATCTTTTATCCAAACATCGATTGTATACCCTTACGTGTGTGTAATTTTTGCACCCCTACACTCAAGAATTCAATTCAAGCTATAATACCCTTGCCCTAATACCTAATACTACTTCTTTTCATTAATGATGGACGGATTTGCTCACACACCTTTCATGCGACTATTAATGCTTCTTGAGGCACTAACGACCGATTACTGAATGTGTGAGCTTAAAGCGTAAATAGCAGTTTCCAGGTCTTGACTTATTTATTTATTTTTCTTTTCTTTATTTTTCTTTTTCAAGACCGGAATTTTTTTTTTCAATGATGCTCTTTAGGTGGTTAGCTTTAAATACCGTTTTTTCTTTCATACTAGGTTTTCAGGCAAGAGTATTTCTAGGGATCCTCTACTATCCCAAGTTTTAAGGTGCGTGTAAGTGTACTTGTAGGGTATATACTTTCTAAATTTGGAATCAAGAATAGAAACTATTTTTCAGACTTATCTTTTAGTAAACCTTCAATACTTTCCCTTCATCTTGACTTAACTTAAGAACTGAACTCAAGATTACCTATTTCTCAAAAATTGTAAGGACATATAATTACCAAGGTTAAACAGAATGATGGTTATTTTTAGGGTTTTCAATTCCTAATACTAGGATTTAGTTATTTCTAACGTATCAACTAAACTTTCGGAACGAAAATCTCAGTTTCCCTATTAGCTAACTTGACGACAAAGTTTTTATATTTTTGGAAATTTTTCTGATTTTTATGGGTTTTCAAATAAGTATGCAAATGCAGAATATACATATGAATGCGAAGGTGGAAAGCTTACCGAGCACACCCCCAAACTTAAACTTGATAGTGCCCTCACTGTCAGGCTACACCAAGGGGGTCAAAATTGTCAGCGCTCCCTAAAATAAAATTTATACAAAACAAAAAGGAAACCAAAAATATATACACAAAAAGATTCCCCCCAAACTTAAGTGAAACAATGTTTCCACAGTTAAGCGTTGAAGTTCAGGATTAGGGGGGAGAGAACGGTTTCAAATTATACAAGGCCTTACACAGGCCAAAAGTGAGTACCAACCATTCAAAAATTCTATCTCTGTAATATGCGGATTGGTGAAAGAAGGTGAAAAGAAAAGAAATGGAGAATATGCGAGACAGTATGGAGATAGAAGTGGGATACGGTCTCGGTATGTGAGAGGAAGAATGGTGAAAAGGAAAAAGAAATGGTGTACGAACTTGAGGGTGAAAATGGAGTCAATAAATTAGCTCAATTTGTAATGACCGATATGTAAAAAGCGATTGTGCTAATTTATTAACCCGTCAAGAAATTGGGTCAAATCCCTCAAGATTCGCGAGAAAACATGGGTACGCCGAACTTAGTAAACCAGACATAGTAAATGAAAGTGATACGGTTTCTTGCGTGGTCGGAACGATGGAAAGGATGGAGGGGAGTGCTTGAGGAAGGTTATCGGTTACAGGTTCAGGAGGTTGTACACAGTCAATGAAAGGGATAGGATGAATTGGAAAATCCGACTCATCAAGCAAAACTGGTTCATCCTCAAAATTTTCCTCAATATTCAGCACATCCATGCATTTATCCTCAAAATTCAGACGCATATGGAGTTCGGGAAAAATAGTCAATGACTCGGGATGATGAATTGGAAAGAAAAACTCATCCAAATCTACAGGTTCATCATCCAAAATATTCCCAGCGTCAATATCCTCAATCAAGTGAAAATCAATATTCTTAGACACCTCATCAAAAGCATGGATTTCAATCGATTCTGGTTCTAAGATGGAGGTGTAGAGGTCAAAAGGATTGGGTGTGGTTTCACTTAGAAGGGACCCTTCACAATCGGGCAAATCAAACACTACAAAGTTGCACAACTCATTAACCCTTCTATCTTCAATCGGTGAATCGTTTGGAACACTAGATAGACTTTCAAAACAGGAGTTGTGGGATTCAATTTGGGACGGGTAGGTTTGATTTGGAAGGGTGTACAGCTCACTCTCTCCACTCAAATTCTCAGCCTGTCCTACTGCCTCATCATACATTGGAAAATTTGGAGCTAGCTGAAAACTAGCTACCGGGTCACTATGTTGTATGAGTGCGGCCATGGAACCATTCAAATCCATCATCTGCTGGCATGATGCTACACTAAATTCTTCCAACGACTGTTCCAAACTAGACATGGGTTGTGAAGGGGTTTCAGTAAAAGATTCAAAGTTGTTTTGATACTGGAAACTCCCAAATAGCTGTGTAGAAGCAGTGTCTAGGGAAGGCGCAAAAGTTGGGTAGGAATGGTAGGAATTGAATGGTTGGACAGGAGTATGATCAACATACGAATAAGAAGGTGAATGGAATTGTTGATCAAAAGAATTTGTAGTGGTGAAAGGTGTGAAAGATCGGCTACGGGATTGTTCAATTTGTTCAGCGATGGACAAAGTATGACTTGCAAAAGGGGTATCAACATAAGAAGGTGGTGAAGGTTGAAACGATTGATATAAAGTGGATTGCGGAGCGGAAGTGTTTGTCCTAGACGCGTATATGCGATCTTTCAATGAAATTTTGGGCATGGAGGGGTCGTTCGAAATTCGACCAAAGCAAGAACCGTAGGAAGTTATGTCTAGTTGTGGGTACCAATGTTCGGCAAGGGTTTTTCGAGGTGGGGTACCCATGATATGAAGAGAGAAAGAAGAATAAGATAAAAGAAGGGGGAAAAGAATTTGGTTTTTTTTAGTTAGTTATTAACAAAAGAATGAAATATACAAAAAAGATCTGGAAAAAAACAATCACGACACAAAAATACCACACACTTAATCGTTCTAGGGTTCACCAAGGTCAACTAGACCTGCTCAAGAACTTGATTGGTGAAGTAAAACTGTGTCGAGAAACGGGCTCAAGATATACTGATCACGAGGCCAGGTAAGTGTAGAGATAAGGGAAGGTTTTCCTACGCTTTCGCGAAGGTCCTTAATTAAATAACGCTTTCTCTTTTGGCGGTTTCGCCGTTAACACTTTCCTAGACACCCCGTAAACAATATACCGTTAAGCGGTGTTCTAAACACAATTAACCTCTCCTAGTGAGCGCGAAGTCCTCAAGGCTTAAAGTCTAGCTTCTTTTAAAATTTGTGTGGGTAAACGTTTATGCACAGTTTCGTGATTTGTGGGCCACGGAAAAGGTGATGAAATCCTTTACCGTATGTTGTGGGGTTTTCTTGCCCTTACGTCCGTATTAATGTATGCAATGCGCAAATCAAAAAATTTTGTTCAAACAATCAAACAATCGTTTTTTACATTAAGCACAGCACTGCAACAAATACGGGTTAGTCAATTTTTGGTGTTTAGAAGCGAACTTGAAAAAATTCCTGCAAAGATAGATAGTGGATGCGTCGGATTTGAGAAGAAGGTGTTTGTAAAATACGTACCGTTAAGTTTTTGGGTTAGGAAACCCTCGTTGAATAAAATCCGGTAAGCTTGAAAAGTTCGCTTGCACGGGTCAAACTACCCGGATCTTTGGCACTGTACTTCGTAACCACCTTAACTTTGAATGTGCACTTTGCTCCCCACGTTCGTAGTTCGCAAATCCGCAAAATCTACAAATGTCGGAAAAACGGATATTAGTGCAAAAAAAACGATACGAATGCCCAAATACCTGCACACTAAAAATTATAAAAAACAAACAATACAAATAGGAAAAAAATAGAACACTGGAGCACAGAAGAAAGTTTTGGAGCAAATGGAGGCAACTTGGCCGGCGACGCCGGATTATTGGGGGTTCTCGCCGGATTATTTTGGGAATCTTGGCTCCAAAATTCTTCAGGTGTTTCAGTATTCCACTAGTGCCTCGTTGGTATTGTTTATCTTTTTATTTTAGTTACAGAGTGCAAGCAGGTATAAAATCCAGAGAGCAAAATGGTTAGTTTAGTTAGTTTTTTTGTTTTGGTTTTGAAATTTTTTATTTTTATGTTTGGTTTTAAGAAAATTGTTAGATGGATAATCACAAGATTAACCCGAAATAACAAAAACAAAAACGGTACCGTCTCCCCGGCAACGGTGCCATTTGATCGAACGCCTTTGGCGTGTCGGATATTTAAAGTTCTAAAGTTTAACTGCGATCAGGACGGTGTCGCTTTGCAGCTAACCGCGATGAGCACGGGTCGATCCACAAGGAGACGGAGCGTTTTACGCTCTTGTTACGATGAGTTAATGCGCGTGGGCGAAATTGTTCGTATCTATCCTAAGTGTATATGTACGTATAAAGTTTGTTAGGAAAAGATACAATAGTGTAAGCTAGTAAATTCGTACTCAAACCTTTGAGCCGAGTCTTGACCAATTGAAGATAGAGCAATCGGCAACAACGTGGATTAGGGTATTTAAGCACAGTATTCATGGAATCAGGCGTATTGACCCTTGTCCGTCCGTTCTTGTCGTTTGACTTTTACCTCAGGCCAATCCGAACGCAACCGGTCGCGGTTAGGGATCACCGATACCTTGATAGGGTAGGGTGCCTAACGGAGCGCTTGCGTAAGGTTTGGACGGAGTTCAATGGGAAAATAACGGGAAAAGGAATGGGAAATGAAATCCTTAACTTACAATATCGTATTCTTTTACTAACAACACATATTCACAACCATCACAAAAACAAAGAAAAAGAGCAAAGAAAAGAGAAACAAGGAGAAGAAAAGAGCAACACAAGAAAGTAAATAAATGATATGGAATTAAAGAGCAAGTAAGTAAAGCATGGTAATAAATTGCATGAATGTAAAAGCGAGTAAGAAAGTAAAAAACTAGGAACCAAAGAACATATTGCAAGACATGGGTTCAATAACCCAAACATAAACTTGCAAGCTCAATAAAGAGATTGCTAGATCAAGAGAGGGCAAAGAACTCATGGTGAATGAAGGCACAAAAAGATAACTTTATTTATTCCAAGAATGATACACCCCTTGAGATCAATAACCAACCCTTAAACTTTCAAGCTCAATGAAGAGGTTGAAAAATCAAGAGAAGGTTAAGAACTCAAGGAGGCTAAGCTATTTACAAGAAAAGAGAAAAGAAAACTTGGACTAAAGAATGACAAAATTGGACTTAAGAATGACCCCTTGAACATTTGCCCGCTGCCTGCTTTTATAGGCAGAAAAGAAAATTAAATAAACAATAAAAATGAGCTGACGTGGCATCAAGGGGGTGTGAAGAACTGGGGCCCACTGGAGCTTGTGAGGCCGGCCAGGCCGGTCCAAGAAGGAATGTGCTCGGCCAAGTTGTTGAGTCCAGGGCTCGTGCTTTGTGTGATGACTTGTTGTTCATATCAGATTTTTGCATTTTTATACCGCCCAATTTTTATCACATTGCATATCGGTAGGTACTCTTAAGCCGTGTTTGCTAGTCAATTGCAGAATACAGGTTCTCGGCTCTAAACGATGAAATTCATGGAAAAACACGACAAAAACCCGGGTTCCTGCCAACCACAGATAAAACACGGATCTCCGCTCTTTATCCATCTGTTGCCACACACCAGTTTAAGAGACAAAATGGCAAATCAATGTCATTTTCTTGCACAAGGCTCAATAGCAACACAAGATCCAAGAAATCTACACGGAGCTCGAGAAAATCATTACAAAAGATCCATGTCCAATCACCTTTTTGGTCCACTAGAATTCTGGAAGAAATGTGGAAATATTATCAGAAAAAACATGTACCAGACAGAAGGGGACAGCAGACCAGGGAAGCAAGAGAAACCGGAGGGCCCAACTCCTCTATTAGGCCGCGGAACCGCGGCCTAAGCATGCTTAGGCCGCGGAACCGCGGCCGTACGGCCTTGTCGGCTGAAGATACTTCAGGGGTATTTTGGTCTTTCGATGTACATGCAGAATTTTGCCCTAGATTTCCATTTCCCTGCCTATAAATAGCCCAGAACCTTGTGAAGTGAAGGGTGCATAATCTTGTATTTTTAGGGTTTAGAATACTTGTTCTTCTTCCTCTTCTCATCACTTCTCCATTGAAAAACTTGTAGTGAGCTTTTGTGAGTGAAGAATGATGAATAAAGAAGTTCATTTCATTATCATACTTGTCTTGCTCTTATGTTAAATGCTTGTAATTTTCATTTGTTAACTTAGTTGTTGTTATTTCTTGTTGTTTCTTTCTTGTCTCTTTTCCTTTATCCTTAAAAACAACCATGATGCTTACGCTTGATCCTTGCCGATGTGAGGTCGCAAATAGCTAGTTGTTATCTTCTAATCTCCTTCTTTCTATCTTCCTCTTTTGTTTTCTTTTCTTTTCGTTATGATGTGTGAGTAGTTTCCATACTTGTTAGGGTAGGATAAGGGAAGTTTGAGAGAAGGAAATCTCTCTCACTCTTTCCGTGCCCAACATCTTAAATCGACTCCCGTTAATTGAACCACAATCCGCTCCCTTCGGCACCCTATCCTACATGATAGCGGTGATTCCGTAGTGAGACCGGTTGTGGTTGAATTAACCGGAGGTTATGGCTAAGAGACAAGAACGAACGGACAAGCACCAAAAGGAAGAACTTAAGCGTTGGAAAGCCTAGCTTATACTCGCAAGTTCCTTCCTAGTCGTGCTAATCCCCGTTGTTGTCGATTACCATAACATCGATATTAAGAGTGGCAACGAAAGAAGTGAGCGACTCCTAACTCAATCTAACCTAATCCTAACCCTAACAAGCTCTCTTTACATATCATTTTAACACTTAGATAATCACAAACAAATCTGGAAAATTGGACTTAACTCGTTAAAGCACATAGAAAAATATTCCCATCTCCCTGCGGACGACCCGTACTCAACCGGCTAGCTACAAGCGAAACCGTTTTGATTGCGATAATTAACTAAACTTGAACACGCAGAATCTCTACCAATCACTTGTGTGTCCCCTCACATCACTTTGGTGCAGTTTATTTTCTCTGATTTTGCTTGGTCTGCACCCAGGTTTTGGAGGGAATTTTGAATCTTCAATTCAACACATAATCTTTACCATTAAATGCTCATTACTTCATTCCTACATGTGCCTAAATCCATGGCTGCCCCCATTATGGTCTTGTTGATTTGTCCATTTGATTTTATTTTGCAATTATTATTGGAGGGAATTTTTGAATCTTTAAATCAACACATAATCCTTAGCATTGAATGCACATTATTTCATATCCACATGTGCCTAAAAGTCTTGTGTACACACTTATTTGTGTTGGACCATTTAGATAAAAAAAAAAGTGTGTACACAAACTTGTTGCAAAATAGAAACTCATGGAGTATCGGTCGGTTTGCGGTTCTGGTTGCAGTGTCGGCTCTCAAATGATATATCCGTGCTTTTGAATATATTTCCAGTATTTTGTCACGGATACCTGTAATCTGTATTACTGAGCAGACACTGGTTAATAGTACCGATAAATACAACAAATAGATAATGACTGACCGGTATTAGAATGCAGTTTTCTGATATGAACAGGTTTGATGATTATTTGTGAGTGTGGTCATTTTTATCGCTAATCTACGACGGTTACGCCAAATTGCAAATTTTTGTGCTTACTAGGTTTTTGATACAATTAGGAGGTGAATTAATTTGGTTATCTTGAGTATATTATTAGCTTCTACTACGGTAATTAGGGTGTGAGAATGCGTATTGGTTTGATCGGGTCTTAGTTTGACGGTTGTTCCGAACGACGATTCCAGTAAGGGTTGTAGTGGTTTTCGTGTGTGTTCCGCACACCAAGTGCACAATGTGCCTAACTCGTAGACGTTGACCCTTTCATTTTGTGACTTGGCGTCGTTTCAGAATATGTAATCTTATGTTTTGTGTTGTGCAATTCCAGGATCTGTCGCGGAGAGTTCGGACGCGACACGGAAAGGGAAAGCGGTGATTGGACCAAGCTAGCTGGGGATTTCCGGTGAGTAGATGTATACATCTACGGGGGAAATCGTTTGGATGGCGCGATGCGCCCGATGGTTTAGAATTTCTAGTAATACTAGCTTGTTGCATGTAGTTCCTAGTTACCTATTTTACTGTATTGCATGACCTTTATATCCATATATGTGCTAATTCATAATATAGAAACCATTAAAATGAGATATGCGACACAAGAAATATTTGGCTTGCTTAGTTCACTATATATAATTGTGCAACATCATCTCATAGGACACTTGCACCATTACCAGGGTTTTATGCAGCACGAGCACTATTCATGCGGACACACACGCCTTGGTAATTGCTATGCCACAAACACTAGATAACTTGTTTAAACCGGAATTTAGAATAATTTCACCATATAAGACGTATAAACCAGTAATAATATATTAAATTCCGCATGATGAACATGTAGAATTGCTAGTCGCATGCATGTACCTCATTACATCATTCGATCATACATAGTCTTTTAGTCATATATTGCAGTTTGCATTGTTGATATCATAGGCATTCATTATCATTGACATGAGTACTTGTGGTACTTTCTTTCTTGAGGATTTCAGCATTTGAGATTTATGAGATTTTGGAGAAACCGCAAGGATTTAATAAAACTGATATCATTTTAAATAATGCAAGTTGCGGTTTTCTCGAGATATGATACTTGTGTCGTCCACCATGAATTTTCTGTTAGTTTTCGAGACCCGTTTCGAGGAGTAGGATAAACCGTCTCGGGTACAAGGTGGGCCCGGTAAGGTACCCGGGGGGAGAAGTTCGAGTAGTAGAAGATGAGCCTGGCAGGGGCAGACTACCTACCGGTGATTTTTGGCGCGGCGGATATCCGGAGGATACCGACCGTGGTCGTGAGATATTGAGACATTGATACTTGAGATGGGCTAGTCCGGATGGCCGGAGCCCGAGACTTTTTGAGATACTTATACTTTGGGACACTGAGATATTCATTTGAGGTGTCGATGCTTGACACGAATTTTTGTTGATTTAATTGATATTACTTCAGATATTTCAAAAAGAGTTTTCTAAGATGAAAATAATGATTTCCTCATATCAGCATATTCAGATCACGTGTTAAATTGCATTCATGTCGCATACATGCTAGTACATCATACCATATCAATATTGTAGAATTGTGACACTTTGCGTACATGCTTACGATAGTCTTTATAGATATTACATATTACTCACGAGTTGGCAACTCACCTCCGTTGTGCCACAGCCTTTTTGCAGGTCCGATCCGTCAGCACTATACCGGCGGACGCACTTCCTCCATTCGCTTGGATTTGAGCCTTTTGCTCGTAGGTGGGTTGTATCATTATTTTGTTTCCACCTTGTATATTCATTGTATCTCGTGTCCTCAATCTACTGTATCTACTACCAGTACTGATGTATATTGACTTAGAGACGAGACAGTGAGATTTGTGGGCATGTATGTTGTTTCTTTGGCTCGCGCTCACTTGAGCCGATGTGTTGCATTTTACTTATGCCTTTTTATGCTTATTTTGCACATTGATAATTTATATTGTGTGGGATTTGAGTCCGCCTTGGGGCGAAGAGCTAGCTCCAGCTTAGGGATGCCTTAATTCATGTTATTCATATATATTCCTATTTGTACCCGTTTGGGGGCCAATATTTACAAAGGAGACTCTGCCAAAATTTTCGGAAAAATGGATGTTGCTTTTATAAAAAAAAAGTTTGATGTGACTTATTTAATTAAATCGCTTTCAATAAATTGGTTTTCCTTCACTCTACTTCTTATTTGGTTTTGATTTCTGGGCTTTGGCTTACTTAGATTATTTACGCCTTGAGACGTTCGTAATTTAAGTGCCAGTCACGTTCCGTAGCTTTCGGGTCGTGACAAAGTTGGTATCAGAGCGATAGGTTTTACCTTTCTGAGTGTAGGATGACCCTTGGTAGATGGAGTAAGTGGCTTAAGCAGGGTAACATAGCGTGTGTATGTCCGCGACATACTTGCGATACGGTACTCCGCCTAAGTGACTTTAGGATATACTCGCTTCTTTCGTTGCCACTCTTAATATCGGTGTTACGGTAATCGGCAACAATGGGAATTAGCACGACTAGGAAGGAACTTGCGAGTATAAGCTAGGCTTTCCAACGCATAAGTTCTTCCTTTTGGTGCTTGTCCGTCCTTTCTTGGCTCTTAACCTTAACCTCCGGTTAATTCAACCACAACCGGTCTCACTACAGAATCACCGCTATCATGTAGGATAGGGTGCCGTAGGGAGCGGATTGTGGTTCAATTAACGGGAGTTCGATTTAAGATGTTGGGCAAGGAAAGAGTGAGAGAGATTTTCTTCTCTCAAACTTCCCTTATCCTACCCTAACAAGTATGGAAACTACTCACCCATTATAAGAAAAATGAGAATAAAACAAAGGAGGAAGATAGAAAGAAAGAGGTTAGAAGATTACAACTAGCTATTTGCGACCTCACCTCGGCAAGGATCAAGCGTAAGTATCATGGTTGTTTAAGGATAAAGGAAAAGAGAACAAGAAAGAAACAAACACAAATAACAACAACTAAATTAGCAAATGAAAATTACAGGCAATAATAGTTAACAAAATAAAAAGACAAACATGGTAAGAACAAGAACTCCTTTATTCATTCTTCACTCACAAAAGCTCACTACAAGTTTTTTAATGGAGAAGAGATGAGAGGAGGAAGAAGAACAACAACATATAATCTAAAATCTAAATACAAGATTATCGACCCTTGGCTTTGGTAAGTTTTGGACTATTTATAGGCAGGGAAATGGAAATCTAGGGCAACAAACTTCCTCCATATAAAAGTACAAAAATAACCCTGAAACATCATCATTTGGGGAGCCAGTACGGCCGCGGATCCGTGGCCTAGACCCCCTATTGGCCGCGGATCCGTGGCCCTATAGAGGAGTTAGGCCATGTGCTTTTGTGTGATTCCCTGGTCTGCTGTGCCCATGAGTCTGGTATATGTTTTTTCTCAGATTTTCTTCACGAGTTTTCCAGAATTTCTGTTGAACAAAAAGGTGATGAATGTGGATCTTTTTGTCATGATTTTCTCGAGCTCCGCGTAGATATGTTGGATCTTGTGTTGCCATTGAGCCTTGTGCATGAAAATGACATTGATTTGGCATTTTGTCTCTTAAATTGGTGTGTGGCAACATACGGATAGAGAGCGGAGACCCGTGTTTTATCTGTAGTTGGCAGGAACCCGGATTTTATCGTGTTTTTCCATGAATTTCACCGTTTAGAGCCGAGAACCTGTATCCTGTAATTGACTAGCAAACACGGCTCAAGAGTACCTACCGATAAGCAATATGATAAAAATTGGGTGGTATAAAAATTCAAAAATCTGATATGAACAAATACCCCCAAACTTATCATTTGCTCGTCCCGAGCAAAGCCAATTTATTCACAAAAAATTTCCTAACCTCACTTTCGCAGGAAACGCGATTGCACTGAGCATGTGCAACAAGCCGTTAAACCTCTAGGTGTCCCTAGTAGGAGGAGTGTTGTCTCCTGAGGGTTTTCATCGGATACTACCCACAAAATCCGGTCAAGCGAGTTTTGCAAAATTACTATGATTCAAACCCCTAAAGTTTTGTTTCAGAAAATAACAATTCTATGATCCTAAGTCTAGACTATCGAACCTTTATTTTTCACACCTCGCTTCTTATTTAACTTAAGATTTTATATGTCTTTACGTGCAGTGTAAATAGTGTCGTTAAGTTCCAGAAAGATCGATTAAAGTCATCATGTCACACAATAAAGCCCAGATAACAATTTTAAAAGGATCACATAAGTTTTATAAAGAGTTAAGCATTTTTCAAGTTTCGTTTTTCAGTAAAGTTTCAACTTCAGAATTTCTATCTTCCCTAATAGGAAACTAGGTCTTATTTTTCACTCCACATTTTTCTTGTTTTCATTTCATACACACCTCTGTGAACGTGCAATAGTGTTTATCATAGAATAAAACCTTCATATCTCCGCTAGAAATATTTTTTATAAAATCCTGTCTTTTGTCAAGATTATTCTCACACAAAGAACCGTTAGGAATTTTAACTCGGAGAGAACACTTGCTTGACTTTGTTTTAATCTGGACTTTCTAGGCTTCTTAACAAGCTTTGGGCCAATTCACCCAAACCAGTTGGCTTTAGGGCATTAGGTGTAGAAACACCCCAGCGGACTTAATTACTCAAGTTACCTAGGTCCAAAAACAAAAGACAATTTGGCGTGAAAATCATGATGATTCAATACGAACGGAGATATAACCGGCAGTTCAGTTATTTTTTTTTTTGGATAAAAGACGTGTTTAGTGGGTTAGGTGTGTAATCATTCCAATCAAGTTCCAGATAGGTTATTTTTCAGACTTAGTTCCAATTAAGGTATCAATAACATTCCTTCATATTCACTTCACTTCATAAACTATTCTTGATATTACTTATTTCAGAACAAACCTATTTGATCCTCAGAAAATCATTAAAAGTTTTTTTAGACATAAAAGACTTGTCATCTAATTTCCAAAACTCACGACACGTGTAGTGTGATGTAAAGACGTATATCAGCTATAGTTAACTTCAAAGGAGAGTTATCTTTCAGGTTTTCAAAATCTAAAAGTAAGATTTAGTTATTCTTATTTTATCAAACAAAACCGTCGAAATGTTGAATCTGAGTTCTCCCATTAGCTATCTTGACAGAAAAGATTTTATGTTTTTAGAAAATTTTCTGATTTTTATGGATTTTATGGAAATATGCAGATGCAAAATATACATATGAATGCGAAGGTTAGAAATGCGTACCGAGCGTACCCCCAAACTTAGGCTGGACAGTGTCCTCACTGTCATTGCAGGAAGAGATCATTTGAAGGGTCAAAATTGTCGGTTAGATATACACAATTTTTTTTGTTTTTTTAAAGAGAAAAGAATATCCATAAATAAATATAAAATGGTATATACATACCCCCAAACTTATTTGGAACAGTGTCCACTGTTCTTGGCTGGATAACCGAAGTTTTGTGGTAGGCAGAGGAAGATTATGCAGGGTAAACCGGCTCCTGTAAGACCAGGAGCTCCTCTGTTGGTTCGGCGCTAAGGTACGGTTTTAGTCGGTGTCCATTTACTTTGAAAAATGAACCGTCCTTGGGATTTTCCAAAACCACAGTGCCATACGGATACACATTCCGCACAAAATACGACCCTTTCCAGCGAGATCTGAGCTTTCCTGGATGGAAGTGTAGCCGGGTGTCGTAAAGCAGTACCTGTTGACCAGGTATGGAAGTTTTGCGCAAAAGGTGTTTATCGTGAAACACCTTCGTTCGATTCTTAACGACAACCGTGCTATCGTAAGCCTCATCCCTAAGCTCGGTCAATTCGTTCAACTGCAGCTTCCGATGGCTTCCCGCATCTTCGAGAGACCGATTCAATTCTTTTATCGCCCAAAATGCGCGATGCTCTATTTCGACAGGTAGGTGGCAAGCCTTTCCGTACACAAGCCGATAGGCAGACATGCCAAGATCGGTCTTATAAGCGGTTCGAAATGCCCAAAGGGCATCAGTGAGTTTCAGCGACCAATCCTTACGGTTCTCGGAAACCGTCTTCTCCAGTATCTGCTTGATTTGCCGATTTGAAACTTCGGCTTGCCCACAAGTTTGGGGGTGGTAGGGCGTAGATAGCTTATGATTAATGGAATATTTCCGCAGCAAGGCCTCGAAAGTCTTATTGCAGAAATGAGTTCCATTGTCGCTAATGATCGCTCGGGGGTGCCCAAACCGGGAGAAAATGTTTTCTTTAAGAAACCTAATGACAACCTTGTTGTCGTTAGTCCGGCTAGGCACAGTCTCGACCCACTTAGAGACGTAATCAACAGCGAGAAGGATGTACAAGTTCCCGAAAGAGCTGGAAAACGGCCCCATGAAATCTATCCCCCAAACGTCAAAAATCTCCACAACCAAGATTGGTTGGAGCGGCATCTCGTTCCTCCGGGATATCGGGCCCAAGTGTTGGCACCGGGAGCAAGTCTTGCAATAGTCATGAGTGTCTTTGAAGAGTTGTGGCCAATAGAAACCATATTGCAAGATCTTCTCAGCTGTCTTTCTGGGGCCAAAATGCCCGCCACATTCTTGATCGTGGCAAAATGACAGCACACTCTTGAATTCATCGTCAGGGACACACCGACGAATAATCTGGTCGGGACAGTACTTGAACAAATAGGGTTCGTCCCAGTAAAAGTTTTTTACTTGGGATAAGAAGCGAAGTCTGTCCTGACTTGACCATTCAGTCGGTAGTAATCCTGTGGCCAAATAGTTCACAATATCTGCGAACCAGGGTTCGCAAGATACTGTCAAGAGCTGTTCATCCGGGAAAACATCGTTGATCGGAATATGAAGCGAAGGCAAAGAAGGAAGTCGTGAGAGATGGTTGGCGACTACGTTTTCACATCCTCTTTTGTCCTTGATGACAAGGTCAAACTCTTGAAGCAAGAGGATCCAACTTATTAGCCGGGATTTTGCATCTTTCTTCGCAAAAAGATGGCGCAGAGCAGAATGGTCTGTGTAGACAATGACTGGAGAGCCGATGAGGTAGGGCCTGAACTTTTCTAGAGCAAATACAACAGCCAAGAATTCCTTCTCAGTTGTTGTATAATTGAGTTGGGCGTCGTTCAGGGTTCGACTAGCATAATAGATTACGTGCGGCATCTTGTTGATGTGTTGTCCAAGGACAGCACCAATGGCAAAGTCGGATGCATCGCACATAATCTCAAATGGGTGCGTCTAGTCAGGTGAAGAAAGAACGGGAGCAGAAGTGAGTATGCTTTTTAATGACTCGAATGCAGTCACACAGCTCGAGTTGAAGTCGAATGGTGTGTCCTTGGCCAGCAAAAGAGTCAAGGGCCTAGCAATCTTGCTAAAGTCCTTGATGAACCGTTTATAGAAACCGGCATGGCCAAGGAAGGCTCGGATGTCTCGGACGCATCTGGGAGGAGATTGGAAATGACCTCAATCTTTGCTTTGTCAACCTCTAAGCCATTTTGCGAGATGATATGTCCTAAGACAATACCTTCGCGCACCATGAAGTGGCACTTCTCCCAATTCAAAGTGAGGTTCTTGTCCTTACATCGGGAAAAGACAGCGTCGAGATGCAGCAAACACTCGTTAAAGGAATCGCTGAAGATGGAGAAATCTTCCATGAAGATCTTTAGGAATTTTTCCACCATGTCTGAGAAGATTCACATCATACACCGCTGGAAGGTAGCGGGCGCATTGCATAACCCAAAGGGCATGCGACGATATGCAAACGTGCCGAAAGGACAAGTGAATGTGGTCTTGTCCTGGTCTTTTTCGGCGATGGGAATTTGATTATAGCCGGAGTAGCCATCAAGAAAGCAGTAGTACTCGTGTCCGGCCAATCGTTCAAGCATTTGGTCAATGAAAGGTAGTGGAAAGTGGTCTTTCCGCGTTGCGGCGTTGAGCTTTCTATAATCGATGCATACTCGCCACCCAGTTTGGGTGCGAGTAGGGATTAACTCGTTCGCCTCGTTAGTGATGACCGTTATGCCTAATTTCTTGGGGACAATGTGAATGGGGCTAACCCACTGGCTATCAGAGATAGGGTAAATGATACCACTATCCAGACATTTTACGATCTCCTTCTTTACAGCCTCCTTCATGACTAGGTTGAGATGTCTCTGTGGATCCGTGGCTGGTTTGGCATCATCCATCAGATGAATGTGATGTTCAACAATCAGGGGACTAATCCCCTTGATGTCCGCCATGGACCAGCCAAAAACTTGCCTATTGCTGTGCAAGACCGCAAGAAGGGCTTTCTCTTGCTCTGGAGCTAGAGAAGCCGAGATGATAACAGGGAGGGTCTCGTTCTCACCCAAGTAAGCGTACATAAGGTGAGACGGCAAAGGCTTGAGTTCGAGCGTTGGAAGTGAAACGATTGAAGGCAAGATTGGTGAAAAGGTCTCGAACTCAAAGGATTCCAGCAAAGGTTCAAAACGAGTGTAAGCGACCGAGTTGGATGGTTCAGGTAACTCATCCGGAAATTCGAAGGATTCAAACTCGGGTGGAGAGTGGCTAAGATCGTTCGAGAACGTGAAACACTCGTAGTCATTGTCGGGCGCAGAAACAGCAGCAGGTTCGAAGAGGAACGCACTAGTGGCGTTAAGGTTATCGTGATCGAACAGAAACTCCTCGAATTCACACTCTTCTGGGGTGATCTCCTGGATTGAGCAAACGTCGAGTATATTAGCATTAGGTTCGGAGGGCTGATTCCCCAACCTAAAAATGTTGAGTTCAATTGTCATATTTCCAAAAGATAGGTTCATCGAACCATTTCGACAATTGATCACAGCATTTGAGGTTGCAAGGAATGGGCGACCGAGTATCACCGGAATTTGGTTCCGGGGGTTAGCTACAGGCTGTGTATCTAAAACAATGAAGTCAACGGGGAATGTGAAGTCCCTAACCTTGATTAACACATCCTCTAGCTCACCCCTAGGATGGGTGATCGATCGGTCGGCCATTTGGAGAGTACAGTATGTGGGTTTCAGCTCTCCTACACCTAATTGCTCATATACTGAGTACGGAAGCAGGTTAACACTGGCACCAAGATCTAATAGTGCGCGGTTGATGTTCTTATCCCCAATGGTAATAGAAATCGTAGGACAGCCAAGGTCCTTCCGTTTTTGCGGTAAACATTGGGTAAGAGCATCACTCACAGCACTAGCCAAGAAAACTTTCTTGGGTACCTGAGACTTTCTCTTTTTCGTGCACAAGTCCTTTAAGATTTTCGCGTAGTACGGGACTTGTTGGACAGCATCTAAAAGGGGAATATTAATGTTAACCTTCTTAAACAACTCCAGAATCTTCTCCATTTATGGATTTTGTTTATAGGACCTCAACCGGTTTGGAAATGGAACGTTTTTAAAATTGGTTGAGTCCAATGCTTGTGGAGGAGATTGTGGAGCTGGAACGGATCCCAGAACTGGTGTTTTCGTGGAGTTAAAAGTGGGTCCGTTCAGAGCAGAAGAAGAAGAAGGAGTGCCTTTTGAAGAATGGAGAATAGGCTCAGAAGACGAAGAAGCAGAAGAAGAAGAAGAAGAAGTGGCCGGGGTGTCATCGTCGATCCGTGTGCCAATATTGTTTTGCAGCATCCTTCCCGATCTCAATGTAGTCACGGCACTCACATTATGGTTCTGTTGTTCAAGAGCAACATGTACATTATATGGGTGACCGGGATTTGGGAGTGGTTGGGATGGAAGCTTCCCCTTCTCTCGCTCGCTTAAGGCTGCATTCAGCTGTGCAATTTGGGCCTCGATGGTCTTGATGCTTTGCCCGTGTGCAGCAGTGTGTTGCACCAAAGACTGAATAGACGACTGGATGTTGGCGGTGGATTGTGTCGATTGTTTAACGAACGCCTCCAGACTTCGTTCTAGCGAGGTAACGTTATCGTTGTTTGACGGAACAAAGTTTTTTTGAGGAAAAGAATTGTTGGGTGCAAAGTTGTTCGTCTGATTTTGAAAAGGTTGGGGTTAGAAGGGCTGCTGAAACTGATGTTGAGTTTGTTGTTGTGCTTGTTGTTGCGGAGGAGGAGGCCTCTGGAAATTGTTGTCTTGGAATTGATGCTGATTCTGATTCCAAGCGAAATTGGGGTGGTTCCTCCAACCGGGATTGTAGGTGGAAGAGTATGGATCATTGCTCGGTCTTTGCTGAAATGCAGCATTAACCTGATCCTATCCTTGCGATGGTGGATTGTAAGGACACTCTTCGGTTAAGTGAGAAGGATCAGAACAACAAGCACAAATGGTACGAAGGGAAAGAACAGGGGCAGGAGCAGGGGATGAAAATTTGCTCTCTATCGCTTCAAGTTTTCTCGTTATTGCAGCCATTTCAGCTTTCATCGCAATAGAGACATCAAGTTGGTGAATTCCTACCCTAGACTGACCGGTAGAAGTGGAGGTAGAAGAAGAAGAATTCGGTCTGGTGCTCTCCCATTGTAGCGTTTGTTCCGCAAGGTCGTCGAAGAATTGCCACGCTTCCTCGTCAGATTTCGATAGGAAGTGGCCCTGACAAATGGTTTCCAACAACTGCTTGGTTGCTGGGTTCAGGCCCTCGTATAAGGTTTGTTAAAGTTGCCATTTTTCGATACCATGGTGAGGGCACTGAACAAGAAGGTCTTTATACCGGTCAAAGCACTTCCAGAAGGGTTCAGTAGGAAGCTGAAAGAATTGGTTGATTTCGTTACGGATCCTTGCGGTTTTATGATTTGGATAGAATTTTTTGAGAAACGCTTTAACAAACTCCTCCCAACTGGTTATGGAGTGGAAAGCGGTGCTATACAGCCATTTTTCAGCAAGATTGCATAAAGTGAACGGAATGACCCGTAGACGTATAGCATCGTCCGACAGCTGGGTGGTTTTCATCATGGCACAAACGTTTTGAAATTTGTTGATGAAGATATAGGCATCTTCAGATTCAAGCCCATGAAATTTCGGGAGCATGTTAATGAAGTGGGGCTTAATTTCAAAATTATCCACATTGGCCGGTGGGAGGGAAAGACAGGTGGGAAGTGCAGAACGGGTGGGATAGAAACGATCCTGGAGCGCGATTCGCTGCGGCACTACAACAGGCGGTGGTGGTGGGTTATTCGTATCCATAGGAGGTCGAATCAATCCCGGGGGAGTTGTAGTGATGTTTGGATTAAATACTGACATCGCGGAAGAAGAGGTTGGTGATGGTGAAGGTGAGGATGTATGAACAGAATTCCGGTCAACGTCGAAGTTGGCCGGCAATGGTAAGGGTGAATGAAGCGTGGACGGAGTTTCGACGTCTGAGTCGATTGCGTAGTCGGTAGCGACTAACGTAACACGGACTAGGCGGGCGCTAGTGTCCCGAGTCCAAGCGGACATACACTAAACAAGTTTAGTATAGTCAAAGCGGAGAAGGTGAGGGTAAGAAAACGTCAATGGAGAATTGCAATGGGTGGTGGGTGAAAAGATGGGATTTTGGCGACAAAGGGCAAGTTTTTGTAAAAGATTTTGATTTTTTCCTTTTTTTTCTTTTTAGAAAGAGCTTTACAGAAATATGTACGGGCTTACGGCTTCAAGCAATCAAAAACAAGATATGCACAATCACACCTAGATCTAGGGTCACCTAGGTCAGCTAGACAGCTCCTAACTGTTCCAAAGGGCTAGAAATAGGACCTCAAACCGTCTCTTCTCCAACAATTGCGGCAAGGTAAGTGCCAGGTAACTGGGAGGCTCCCCACTACGTAAGTAGTGGTCCTAATTAAGTAACCACTTGCCTTGGACACACTTGTCTAGACACCGCAAAAGTCAGGATAGGATAAACGGCCGATGCCTGTAACTAGTCCTCTGTCCTATTGAGCGCGAAGTCCTTAGGGCTGAGTCTAGTATTTTTTAATTAACAGTGGTCAATGCATATGCTTTTTTTGATTTCTGGCGTCCTAGGAAGGGTGATGAAATCCCCACCCAATCTGAATTGGTTTCAAGCCCCTTAAAGTTCGTATTAATATATGCAAAGCAGTAACAATCAACTGCAAACAATTTTTATTTTTTTAGCGCGGCGCAAAGAATCCTGCACAAAAACAATTTATTGGAAGGGGGACGAGAATTTGAGCAAAGAATGCTGCAGAAATCACAGTTCAGTGGAGTTCAGAGGAGTGGGGAAGAGGAGAGAGATACTCACAGAAAAAATGGCACCCTGAAGGCACCAAACGGCCGTGGTTCCGCAGCCAGAGGGCTCTAAAACCCCGGTTATGCGGCCGAAATGGTGAGTTGGACGTTCAAATTTCTTGCAGGTGCTGGTCTGGGTGTCCTATGTGTAGGGTTCCTAGGCACACTAATGAGGTCTCACAAGGCATCAACCATGCCAATTTCAAATTTTACAGGTGCCGAGAAACCCTAATACGGATCGTTGACTAGAGTTTATGCGAAACTAGAAGCTACTTAACAACTTAACTAAAGGGTAAACGGAAATACAACCTTTGTAGATCCGGTCCTCCACCTCCAAAGCTCCGTGACGGTGTACCCTCGCTGCGATCATCGGATCACGGGCTCTAGCGTCGGCTTCATCGGAGAAATGGGCGGGCTAGGTCGTCGACTTCGATGTCGAAGATGATCTACGTCGAGGCAACACAAGATCAAGCTCCAACTTCACCAAGTGGTGAAACTTGTGAAGAAAACACCCTATACTACTTTGCAAGAGGTAGAGGATGAAAAAATAGGAGGTGGGTTCACTTTAGAATTGGATTTCTCACTCTTTTTCTCAAGATGCCATTAATGGCGGCAAGTTTTCTTCTTGAAGAAGAAGATGATAGAATATGATAATTCTCATTTTCAAAAAGAAAATAATATGAATACTTATCATATACTAACCATGGTTAGGTGTAGAGAATAGACTATGGTTAATTTGAATGGTTAGGGTTAAGCATGAGACAAGAATGGTGGACTTGTTCAAAGCTTCAACAAACAAACAAAGAAAGCCACCATTCCTTATTTATCTTTTCCAAAATGAAAAAATAAATAAATGAATAAGAAAAATGTAAACCCTAATCATTAACTTAACCATGGTTTAATTCTTTACACAAACCCAAGTGTGCATGTATCATCAAACGTGATACAAACAAGTGCACAAAAGTATATCACATATACAACTTGTGAACTTCAAGTGAGAAAATCCATTTAAAGTGAACCAATACTAGTTAATGCAAAGTAATATATCAAATATATAATTATGCATTAAATCATTAAATCAATACTTGATTTAACGATCCGGTCATATCGCATATAACCGACTAATATCCAATGTATCGGCTTATCGAATCAATCCTCGATTCGATAACTAGGTTATATCACATACAACCATTCGATACATTCATCGCGAGAATAGAATACGGTATCACATACACGCATTATTCTCGGTCCCGCACATATCTCATATGCGCTCCTATTTCGTTTCGCTTGAGCCAGGAAACTTCTGTGTAGGACTCTAAAGACTCGTCAATACGCCGGCAGCAGGTGATGATCATATCAAACACCCACAAGCCGCAAGCGGTCTGCTAAACGTAACGGCCACCCGGGTATTGAGCGATCAGAAGATCGGCGAGCAAGCCTGCTCATACTCCTGTGAATCCAACCAGTAACACTTACCGTACAGTCCGGTCTGTTCGTCTGATATGTCGCATATCTCGCCTAGGGGTGGTAAACGTCAGACCCCAATAGCTCGATAAGTCGTGTCGATATGAGGTCTATAACAATTCGAGAAACTACTGGTAACACTTACCAGTAAATCTCAGCAACCCTGGCCAGGAATTTCCGGTTATAGCCAATCGAACACAGCGCAACATCAACTCCCTATACCGGGAGAGACGAATCCCCTCCTATCGCTCATTGCCTCCATGTGATTCGGGACTGTACCCAAAAACCACCGTTTTGCACGCCCTCTTGGACGTGGTAAGGTGGAAATCAAAGCACAGTGGGAACCAGACAAGACTCTATGACGATCTCGGGTCAACAGACTACTCTGTTCCAGTGTCACCAGAGAACTGCCATCTGACGTAAGGTATAATACCATCTGGGAGTTCTCGGCGAGTCCGTCCAGTGTACCCAGTCTCCAATGAGCACCCGTATATCATCTCTGATGTCAAACACCAATGGATATGGGATCATCCATCGCCCATATGTATGGGTCGAGAAGGTATACGCTAATCTACACTGGTATATCGATGCCCCGTCTCGATACACCCACGACTAGGGACCTTGAAGGATGTACTTATGGACTACCATGTCCCCATTAGTATGATCTGCATCATAGTCCAGATAGTCAAGTACACATCCTAAGGGCTTCACCAACATGTAACAGAGAGACAATCAGTATACACGTTAAGGCAAAGTGTAACCAGATAGCATACTATCATGTCGAGCAAGAAAGTCCTCCCTATATATGTCCCAGCATCCACTACAATATACATCCTATGTATAGTAATGGCCTCTAGGGCATACATATAACTAACACTATGCTTGTCTGGATTTCCTGAATCTTGATTTGCTCACTGTATCTGCTCCAGATTTTTACAGTAGACCGTTGGCTTTGTCTTGATCCGTCGCGGTGTAGCCGCGAGATATGGGTCTAACTTTCCACGTCTTTGGCACTGAACTCGACCGTCTTTTTATCCTGCACACTTGCATAAAAACTAATCAAAAATAACAAGATGATTTTTTTTACAATGTATTTTTTTTGTTTTGTTTTTCGGTTAGATTTATATTCACAAATTAACCCGAAATTACACAAAGAAATAACCTACCGTCTCCCCGGCAACGGTGCCATTTGATTGTTAGAGTTTTTGCGTGTTCAAGTTTAGTTAATTACCGCAATCAAGACGATTTCGCTTGTAGCTAGCCGGATGAGTACGGATCGTCCGCAGGGAGATGGGAATCTTTTTCTATGTGCTTTAACGAGTTAAGTCCAAATATCCAGATTTGTTTTTAGATTACTTAAGTGCTAAAATGATATATATAGAGAGCTTGTTAGGGTTAGGATTAGGTTAGTTTGAGTTAGGAGTCGCTCGCTTCTTTCGTTGCCACTCTTAATATCGGTGTTACGGTAATCGGCAACAACGGGGATTAGCACGACTAGGAAGGAACTTGCGAGTATAAGCTAGGCTTTCCAACGCATAAGTTCTTCCTTTTGGTGCTTGTCCGTCCGTTCTTGGCTCTTAGCCTTAACCTCTGGTTAATTCAACCACAACCGGTCTCACTACGGAATCACCGCTATCATGTAGGATAGGGTGCCGTAGGGAGCGGATTGTGGTTCAATTAACGGGAGTTCGATTTAAGATGTTGGGCAAGGAAAGAGTGAGAGAGATTTCCTTCTCTCAAACTTCCCTTATCCTACCCTAACAAGTTTGGAAACTACTCACCCATTACAAGAAAAATGAAAATAAAACAAAGGCGGAAGATAGAAAGAAAGAGGTTAGAAGATTACAACTAGCTATTTGCGACCTCACCTCGGCAAGGATCAAGCGTAAGCATCATGGTTGTTTAAGGATAAAGGAAAAGAGAACAAGAAACAAACAAACACAAATAACAACAACTAAATTAGCAAATGAAAATTACAAGCAATAATAGTTAACAAAATAAAAGGACAAGCATGGTAAGAAAAAGAACTTCTTTATTCATTCTTCACTCACAAAAGCTCACTACAAGTTTTTTAATGGAGAAGAGATGAGAGGAGGAAGAACAACAACAACATATAACCTAAAATCTAAATACAAGATTATCGACCCTTGGCTTTGGCAAGTTCTGGACTATTTATAGGCCGGGAAATGGAAATCTAGGGCAACAAACTGCCTCCATATAAAAGTACAAAAATAACCCTGAAACATCATCATTTGGGGAGCCAGTACGGCCGTAGATCCGCGGCCTAGACCCCCTATTGGCCACGGATCCGCGGCCCTATAGAGGAGTTAAGCCATGTGCTTTTGTGTGATTCCCTGGTCTGCTGTGCCCATGAGTCTGGTGTATGGTTTTTCTCAGATTTTCTTCATGAGTTTTCCAGAATTTCTGTTGAACAAAAAGGTGATGAATGTGGATCTTTTTGTCATGATTTCCTCGAGCTCTGCGTAAATATGTTGGATCTTGTGTTGCCATTGAGCCTTGTGCATGAAAATGACATTGATTTGCCATTTTGTCTCTTAAACTGGTGTGTGGCAACATACGGATAGAGAGCGGAGACCCGTGTTTTATCTGTGGTTGGCAGGAACCCGGATTTTGTCGTGTTTTTCCATGAATTTCACCGTTTAGAGCCGAGAACCTGTATCCTGTAATTGACTAGCAAACACGGCTCAAGAGTACCTACCGATAAGCAATATGATAAAAATTGGGTGGTATAAAAATGCAAAAATCTGATATGAACAAATAACCCGAAACTTATCATTTGCTCGTCCCGAGCAAAGCCAATTTATTCACAAAAAATTTCCTAACCTCACATTCGCAGGGAACGCGATTGCACTGAGCATGTGCAACAAGCCGTTAAACCTCTAGGTGTCCCTAGTAGGAGGTGTGTTGTCTCCTGAGGGTTTTCAGCGGATACTACCCACAAAATCCGGTCAAGCCAGTTTTGCAAAATTACTATGATTCAAACCCCTAAAGTTTTGTTTCAGAAAATAACAATTCTATGATCCTAAGTCTAGACTATCGAACCTTTATTTTTCACACCTCGCTTCTTATTTAACTTAAGATTTTATATGTCTTCACGTGCAGTGTAAATAGTGTCGTTAAGTTCCAGAAGGATCGATTAAAGTCATCATGTCACACAATAAAGCCGAGATAACAATTTTAAAAGGATCACATAAGTTTTATAAAGAGTTAAGTATTTTTCAAGTTTCGTTTTCCAGTAAAGTTTCAACTTCAGAATTTCTATCTTCCCTAATAGAAAACTAGGTCTTATTTTTCACTCCACCTTTTTCTTGTTTTCATTTCATACACACCTCTGTGAACGTGCAATAGTCTTTATCATAGAATAAAACCTTCATATCTCCGCTAGAAATATTTTTTATAAAATCCTATCTTTTGTCAAGATTATTCTCACACAAAGAACCGTTAGGAATTTTAACTCGGAGAGAACACTTGCTTGACTTTGTTTTAATCTGGACTTTCTAGGCTTCTTAACGAGCTTTGGGCCAATGCACCCAAACCAGTTGGTTTTAGGGCATTAGGTGTAGAAACACCCCAGCGGACTTAATTACTCAAGTTACCTAGGTCAAAAAACAAAAGACAATTTGGCGTGAAAATCATGATGATTCAATACGAACGGAGATATAACCGGCAGTTCAGTTAATTTTTTTTGGATAAAAGACGTGTTTAGTGGGTTAGGTGTGTAATCATTCCAATCAAGTTCCAGATGGGTTATTTTTCAGACTTAGTTCCAATTAAGGTATCAATAACATTCCTTCATATTCACTTCACTTCATAAACTATTCTTGATATTACTTATTTCAGAACAAACCTATTTGATCCTCAGAAAATCATTAAAAGTTTTTTTTAGACATAAAAGAATTGTCATCTAATTTCCAAAACTCACGACACGTGTAGTGTGATGTAAAGACGTATATCAGCTATAGTTAATTTCAAAGGAGTGTTATCTTTCAGGTTTTCAAAATCTAAAAGTAAGATTTAGTTATTCTTATTTTATCAAACAAAACCGTCGAAATGTTGAATCTGAGTTCTCCCACTAGCAAACTTGACAGAAAAGTTTTTATGTTTTTAGAAAATTTTCTGATTTTTATGGATTTTATGAAAATATGCAGATGCAAAATATACATATGAATGCGAAGGTTAGAAATGCGTACCGAGCGTACCCCCAAACTTAGACTGGACAGTGTCCTCACTGTCATTGCAGGAAGAGATCATTTGAAGGGTCAAAATTGTCGGTTAGATATACACAATTTTTTTTGTTTTTTTAAAGAGAGAAGAATATCCACAAATAAATATAAAATGGTATATACATACCCCCAAATTTATTTGGAATAGTGTCCACTGTTCTTGGCTAGATAACCGAAGTTTGGTGTAGGCAGAGGAAGATTATGCAGGGTAAACCGGCTCCTGTAAGACCAGGAGCTCCTCTGTTGGTTCGGCGCTAAGGTACGGTTTTAGTCGGTGTCCATTTACTTTGAAAAATGAACCATCCTTGGGATTTTCCAAATCCACAGCGCCATGCGGATACACATTCCGCACAAAATACGGCCCTTTCCAGCGAGATCTGAGCTTTTCTGGATGGAAGTGTAACCGGGTGTCGTAAAGCAGTACCTGTTGACCAGGTATGAAAGTTTTGCGCAGAAGGTGTTTATCGTGAAACACCTTCGTTCGATTCTTAACGACAACCGCGTTATCGTAAGCCTCATCCCTAAGCTCGGTCAATTCGTTCAACTGCAGCTTCCGATGGCTGCCCGCATCTTCGAGAGACAGATTCAATTCTTTTATCGCCCAAAATGCGCGATGCTCTATTTCGACAGGTAGGTGGCAAGCCTTTTCGTACACAAGACTGTAGGGAGACATGCCAAGATCGGTCTTATAAGCGGTTCGAAATGCCCAAAGGGCATCAGTGAGTTTTAGCGACCAATCCTTACGGTTCTTGGAAACCGCCTTCTCCAGTATCTGCTTGATTTACCGATTTGAAACTTCGGCTTGCCCACAAGTTTGGGGGTGGTAGGGCGTAGATAGCTTATGATTAATGGAATATTTCTGCATCAAGGCCTCGAAAGTCTTATTGAAGAAATGAGTTCCATTGTCGCTAATGATCGCTCGGGGTGCCCAAACCGGGAGAAAATGTTTTCTTTAAGAAACCTAACGACAACCTTGTTGTCGTTAGTCTGGCTGGGCACAACCTCGACCCACTTAGAGACGTAATCAACAGCGAGAAGGATGTACAAGTTCCCGAAAGAGCTGGGAAACGGCCCCATGAAATCTATCCCCCAAATGTCAAAAATCTCTACAACCAAGATTGGTTGGAGCGGCATCTCGTTCCTCCGGGATATCCAGCCCAAGTGTTGGCACCGGGAGCAAGTCTTGCAATAGTCATGAGCGTCTTTGAAGAGTTGTGGCCAGTAGAAACCACATTGCAAGATCTTCTCAGCTGTCTTTCTGGGGCCAAAATGCCCGCCACATGCTTGATCGTGGTAAAATGACAGCACACTCTTGAATTCATCGTCAGGGACACACCGACGAATAATCTGGTCGGGACAGTACTTGAACAAATAGGGTTCGTCCCAGTAAAAGTGTTTTACTTGGGATAAGAAGCGAAGTCTGTCCTGACTTGACCATTCAGTCGGTAGTAATCCTATGGCCAAATAGTTCACAATATCTGCGAATCAGGGTTCGCAAGATACTGTCAAGAGCTGTTCATCCGGGAAAATGTCGTTGATCGGAATATGAAGCGAAGGCGAAGAAGGAAGTCGTGAGAGATGGTCGGCGACTATGTTTTCACATGCTCTTTTGTCCTTGATGACAAGGTCAAACTCTTGAATCAAGAGGATCCAACGTATTAGCCGGGATTTTGCATCTTTCTTCGCAAAAAGATGGCGCAGAGCAGAATGGTCTGTGTAGACAATGACTGGAGAGCCGATGAGGTAGGGCCTGAACTCTTCTAGAGCAAATACAACAGCCAAGAATTCCTTCTCAGTTGTTGTATAATTGAGTTGGGCGTCGTTCAGGGTTCGGCTAGCATAATAGATTACCTGCGGCATCTTGTTGATGTGTTGTCCAAGGACAGCACCAATGGCAAAGTCGGATGCATCGTACATAATCTCAAATGGGTGCGTCCAGTCAGGTGAAGAAAGAACGGGAGAGGAAGTGAGTGAGCTTTTTAATGACCCGAATGCAGTCACACAGCTCGAGTTGAAGTCGAATGGCGTGTCCTTGGCCAGCAAAAGAGTCAAGGGCTTAGCAATCTTGCTAAAGTCCTTGATGAACCGTCTATAGAAACCGGCATGGCCAAGAAAGGCTCGGATGTCTCGGACGCATCTGGGAGGAGGTAGATTGGAAATGACCTCAATCTTTGCTTTGTCAACCTCTATGCCATTTTGCGAGATGATATGTCCTAAGACAATACCTTCGCGCACCATGAAGTGGCACTTCTCCCAATTCAAAGTGAGGTTCTTATCCTTAAATCGGGTAAGGACAGCGTCGAGATGTAGCTAACACTCGTTAAAGGAATCGCCGAAGATGGAAAAATCGTCCATGAAGATCTCCAGGAATTTTTCCACCATGTCTCAGAAGATTCCCATCATACACCGCTGGAAGGTAGCGGGCGCATTGCATAACCCAAAGGGCACGCGACGATATCCAAACGTGCCGAAAGGACAAGTGAATGTGGTCTTGTCCTGGTCTTTTTCAGCGATGGGAATTTGATTATAGCCGGAGTAGCCATCAAGAAAGAAGTAGTACTCGTGTCCGGCCAATCATTCAAGCATTTGGTCAATGAAAGGTAGCGTAAAGTGGTCTTTCCGCGTTGCGGCGTTGAGTTTTCTGTAATCGATGCATACTCGCTACCCAGTTTGGGTGCGAATAGGGATTAACTCGTTCGCCTCGTTAGTGATGACCGTTATGCCTGATTTCTTGGGGACAACATGAATGGGGCTAACCCACTGGCTATCAGAGATAGGGTAAATGATACCACTATCCAGACATTTTACGATCTCCTTCTTTACAGCCTCCTTCATGACTGGGTTGAGACGTCTTCGTGGATCCCTGGCTGGTTTGGCATCATCCATCAGATGAATATGATGTTCAACTTTCAGGGGACTAATCCCCTTGATGTCCGCCATGGACCAGCCAAAAGCTTGCCTATTGCTGTGCAAGACCGCAAGAAGGGCTTTCTCTTGCTCTGGAGCTAGAGATGCCGAGATGATAACATGGAGGGTCTCGTTCTCACCCAAGTAAGCGTACTTAAGGTGAGACGGCAAAGGCTTGAGTTCGAGCGTTGGAGGTGAAACGATTGAAGGCAAGATTGGTGAAAAGGTCTCGAACTCAAAGGATTCCAGCAAAGGATCAAAACGAGTGTAAGCGACCGAGTTGGATGGTTCAGGTAACTCATCCGGAAATTCGAAGGATTCAAACTCGAGTGGAGAGTGGCTAAGATCGTTCGAGAACGTGAAACACTCGTAGTCATTGTCGGACACAGAAACAGCAGCAGGTTCGAAGAGGAACGCACTAGTGGCGTTAAGGTTATCGTGATCGAACAGAAACACCTCGAATTCACACTCTTCTAGGGTGATCTCCTGGATTGAGCAAACGTCGATTATATTAGCATTAGGTTCGGAGGGCTGATTCCCCAACCTAAATATGTTGAGTTCAATTGTCATATTTCCAAAAGATAGGTTCATCAAACCATTTCGACAATTGATCACAGCATTTGAGGTTGCAAGGAATGGGCAACCGAGTATCACCGGAATTTGGTTCTGGGGGTTATCTACAGGCTGTGTATCTAAAACAATGAAGTCAACGGGGAATGTGAAGTCCCTAACCTTGATTAACACATCCTCTAGCTCATCCCTAGGATGGGTGATCGATCGGTCGGCCATTTGGAGAGTACAGTGTATGGGTTTCAGCTCTCCTACACCTAATTGCTCATATACTGAGTACGGAAGCAGGTTAACACTGGCACCAAGATCTAATAGTGCGCGGTTGATGTTCATATCCCCAATGGTAATAGAAATCGTAGGACAGCCAGGGTCCTTCCGTTTTTGCGGTAAAGATTGGGTAAGAGTATCACTCACAGCACTAGCCAAGAAAACTTTCTTGGGTACCTGAGACTTCCTCTTTTTCGTGCACAAGTCCTTTAAGATTTTCGCGTAGGACGGGACTTGTTGGACAGCATCTAAAAAGGGAATGTTAATGTTAACCTGCTAAAACAACTCCAGAATCTTCTCCATTTGTGGATTTTGTTTATTGGACCTCAACCGGTTTGGAAATGGAACGTTTTTAAAATTGGTTGAGTCCAATGCTTGTAGAGGAGATTGTGGAGCTGGAACAGATCCCAGAACTGGTGTTTTTGTGGAGTGAGAAGTGGGTCCGTTCAGAGCAAAAGAAGAAGGAGGAGAGCCTTTTGAAGAATGGAGAATAGGCTCAGAAGACGAAGAAGCAGAAGAAGAAGAAGAAGAAGAAGAAGAAGAAGAAGAAGCGGCCGGGGTGTCATCGTCGATCCGTGTGCCAATGTTGTTTTGCAGCATCCTTCCCGATCTCAATATAGTCACGGCACTCACATTATGGTTCTGTTGTTCAAGAGCAACATGTACATTATGTGGGTGACCGGGATTTGGGAGTGGTTGGGACGGAAGCTTCCCCTTCTCTCGCTCGCTTAAGGCTGCATTCAGCTGTGCAATCTGGGCCTCGATGGTCTTGATGCTTTGCCCGTGTGCAGCAGTGTGTTGCACCAAAGACTGAATAGACGACTGGATGTTGGCGGTGGATTGTGTCGATTTTTTAACGAACGCCTCCAGACTTCGTTCTAGCGAGGAAACCTTATCGTTGTTTGACTGAACAAAGTTGTTTTGAGGAAAAGAATTGTTGGGTGCAAAGTTGTTCGTCTGATTTTGAAAAGGTTGGGGTTGGAAGGGCTGCTGAAACTGATGTTGAGTTTGTTTTTGTGCTTGTTGTTGCGGAGGAGGAGGCCTCTGGAAATTTTTTCCTTGGAATTGATGCTGATTCTGATTCCAAGCGAAATTGGGGTGGTTCCTCCAACCGGGATTGTAGGTGGAAGAGTATGGATCATTCCTCGGTCTTTGCTGAAATGCAGCATTAACCTGATCCTGTCCTTGCGATGGTGGATTGTAAGGACACTCTTCGGTTAAGTGAGAAGGATCGGAACAACAAGCACAAATGGTACGAAGGGGAAGAACAGGGGCAGGACCAGGGGATGAAAATTTGCTCTCTATCGCTTCAAGTTTTCTCATTATTGCAGCCATTTCAGCTTTCATCGCAATAGAGACATCAAGTTGGTGAATTCCTACCCTAAACTGACCGGTAGAAGTGGAGGTAGAAGAAGAAGAAGTCGGTCTAGTGCTCTCCCATTGTAGCGTTTGTTCCGCAAGGTCGTCGAAGAATTACCACGCTTCCTCGTCAGATTTCGCTAGGAAGTAGCCCTGACAAATGGTTTCCAACAACTGCTTGGTTGCTGGGTTCAGGCCCTCGTATAAGGTTTGGCAAAGTTGCCATTTTTCGATACGAAACTGAGGGAAGCAGCCGCCCTTCGCGCATGGTGAGGGCACTGAACAAGAAGGTCTTTATACCGGTCAAAGCACTTCCAGAAGGGTTCAGTAGGAAGCTGAGAGAATTGGTTGATTTCGTTACGGATCCTTGCGGTTTTATGATTGGATAGAATTTTTTGAGATACGCTTTAACAAACTTGTCCCAACTGGTTATGGAGTGGGAAGCTGTGCTATACAGCCATTTTTCAGCAAGATCGCATAAAGTGAACGGAATGACCCGTAGAGGTATAGCATCGTCCGACAGCTGGGTGGTTTTCATCATGGCACAAATGTTTTGAAATTTGTTGATGAAGATATAGGCATCTTCATATTCAAGCCCATGAAATTTCGGGAGCATGTTAATGAAGTGGGGCTTTGTTTCAAAATTATCCCCATTGGCTGGTGGGAGGGAAAGACAGGTGGGAAGTGCAGAACGGGTGGGATAGAAACGATCCTGGAGCGCGATTCGCTGCGGCGCTACAACAGGCGGTGGTGGTGGGTTATTCGTATCCATAGGAGGTCGAATCAATCCCGGGGGAGTTGTAGGGATGTTTGGATTAAATCCCGACATCGCGGAAGAAGAGGTTGGTGATGGTGAAGGTGAGCATGTATGAACAGAATTCCGGTCAACGTCGGAGTTGGCCGGCAAAGGTAAGGGTGAATGAGGCGTGGACGGAGTTTCGACGTCTGAGTCGATCGCGTAGTCGGTAACGACTAACGTAACACGGACTAGGCGGGCGCTAGTGTCCCGAGTCCAAGAGGACATACACTAAACGAGTTTTGTGAAGTCAAAGCGGAGAAGGTGAGGGTAAGAAAACGTCAATGGAGAATTGCAATGGGTGGTGGGTGAAAAGATGGGATTTTGGCGACAAAGGGCAAGTTTTTATAAAAGTTTTTGATTTTTTCCTTTTTTTTTCTTTTTAGAAAGAGCTTTACAGAAATATATACGGGCTTACGGCTTCAAGCAATCACAAACAAGATATGCACAATCACACCTAGATCTAGGGTCACCTAGGTCAGCTAGACAGATCCTAACTGTTCCAAAGGGCTAGAAATAGGACCTCAAACCGCCTCTTCTCCAACAATTGCGGCCAGGTAAGTGGGAGGCTGCCCACTACGTAAGTAGTGGTCCTAATTAAGTAACAACTTGCCTTGGACACACTTGCCTAAACACCACAAAAGTCAGGATAGGATAAACGGCCGATGCCTGTAACTAGTCCTCTGTCCTATTGAGCGCGAAGTCCTTAGTGCTGAGTCTAGTATTTTTTAATTAACAGTGGTCAATGCATATGCTTTTTGTGATTTTTGGGGTCCTGGGAAGGGTGATGAAATCCCCACCCAATCTGAATTGGTTTCAAGCCCCTTAAATTCCGTATTAATATATGTAAAGCAGTAACAATCAACTGCAAACAATTTTTATTTTTTTAGCGCGGCGCAAAGAATCCTGCACAAAAACAATTTATTGGAAGGGGAAGAGAATTTGCGCAAAGAATGCTGCAGAAAACACAGTTCAGTGGAGTTCAGAGGAGTGGGGAAGAGGAGAGAGATACTCATAGAAAAAATGGCACCCTGAAGGCACCAAACGGCCGCGTTTCCACAGCCAGAGGGCTCTAAAACCGCGGTTACGCGGCCGAAATGGTGAGTTGGATGTTCAAATTTCTTGCAGGTGCTGGTCTGGGTGTCCTATGCTTGTCTGGATTTCCTGAATCTTGATTTGCTCACTGTATCTGCTCCAGATTTTTACAGTAGACCGTTGGCTTTGTCTTGATCCGTCGCGGTGTAGCCGCGAGATATGGGTCTAACTTCCCACGTCTTTTCCACTGAACTCGACCGTCTTTTTATCCTGCACACTTGCACAAAAACTAATCAAAAATAACAAGATGATTTTTTTTTACAATGTATTTTTTTGTTTTGTTTTTCGGTTAGATTTATATTCACAAATTAACCCGAAATTACACAAAGAAATAAACTACCATCTCCCCAGCAACGGCGCCGTTTGATTGTTAGAGTTTTTGCGTGTTCAAGTTTAGTTAATTACCGCAATCAAGACGGTTTCGCTTGTAGCTAGCCGGTTGAGTACGGGTCGTCTGCAGGGAGATGGGAATCTTTTTCTATGTGCTTTAACGAGTTAAGTCCAAATGTCCAGATTTGTTTTTAGATTACTTAAGTGCTAAAATGATATATAGAGAGAGCTTGTTAGGGTTAGGATTAGGTTAGTTTGAGCTAGGAGTCGCTCACTTCTTTCGTTGCCACTCTTAATATCGGTGTTACGGTAATCGGCAACAACGGGGATTAGCACGACTAGGAAGGAACTTGCGAGTATAAGCTAGGCTTTCCAATGCATAAGTTCTTCCTTTTGGTGCTTGTCCGTCCGTTCTTGGCTCTTAACCTTAACCACCGGTTAATTCAACCACAACCGGTCTCACTACGGAATCACCGCTATCATGTAGGATAGGGTGCCGTAGGGAGCGGATTATGGTTCAATTAACGGGAGTTCGATTTAAGATATTGGGCAAGGAAAGAGTGAGAGAGATTTCCTTCTCTCAAACTTCTCTTATCCTACCCTAACAAGTATGGAAACTACTCACCCATTACAAGAAAAATGAAAATAAAACAAAGGAGGAAGATAGAAAGAAAGAGGTTAGAAGATTACAACTAGCTATTTGCGACCTCACCTCGGCAAGGATCAAGCGTAAGTATCATGGTTGTTTAAGGATAAAGGAAAAGAGAACAAGAAAGAAACAAACACAAATAACAACAACTAAATTAGCAAATGAAAATTACAAGCAATAATAGTTAACAAAATAAAAGGACAAGCATGGTAAGAACAAGAACTCCTTTATTCATTCTTCACTCACAAAAGCTCACTTTAAGTTTTTTAACGGAGAAGAGATGAGAGGAGGAAGAAGAACAACAACATATAACCTAAAATCTAAATACAAGATTATCGACCCTTGGCTTTGGCAAGTTCTGGACGATTTATAGGCAGGGAAATGGAAATCTAGGGTAACAAACTGCCTCCATATAAAAGTACAAAAATGTAACATTTTAAAAATAATTAAATAAATAATTAAATGAATAAAAGTGTTTAAGTGAATTTTAGGATTTTCGGTAAAGTAAAATGTATTCTTCGTAAAACCAAACCGTGATTGTTTTTCACTATAAATTTAAAAATATCTATTTTAATTATGAAATTACTAGTAAATAGTGTTTATTTAGCCACTTATAAATTTTTGGTTTAATAAAATATTTTTCCTAAATTAATTATTTTAAATATTAACATAAGCTTTATTTTTACACTAAATTAGTGTAAATTACAAATTTAAATGGTTTTAATTTGTAAAAATGAACCATGGCATATTAGAATTTAGTGTGTATCATGCAAAATTTATTTGCAAATTTTTCCTTGTTTCTAGATCTTTCTTGAGTTATTTTAGAAAAGAATTAAAAGAAAATGAATAAAGCATGAAAAGACATTAAGATGATGACATTTTGGAGAAGTTTCTACACCATTTCTCATGTGTTTCTCCCTCTTCCCCTTATTGTGGCCGGCCTCCCCATCACCATGGCTGCCCCCCCCCCCATTTTCCACCTCATTTTTATTCAAAAATCATCAAAAATACTACAAAAATCCAATTTAAATTCCACAAAAACCTAATTATTTCATACCCTTTATTCTCTACTCTTCTCTACATGGATTTTGGAGTGGGAAAGCATGTATTTTTTAGGCTCATTTTCAAATTTGGACATGAGGTTGTGGAGGTATAAATCCTTCTCTTTTGTTTTATTTCTATTAGATATTTCTTTTAAAGCATAATTAGATTAATTAGATTAATTCTTGTTGCAAATTCTAAAATTCAAGTTAGGGTTTGAAAATTCAAGAGGTGGTTTTTGTTAATTAATTAGGGTTATAATAGCTAGTTTAACATCTTTTAGAGTGGAAAATTCTTGCATGGTGGTGGTATAATAAATTGTTGATCGAAATTGTTTAATTTAAACTATTTAGCTAACTAGATTTTTTCTAAAATGTGTTGTGGGTAAAATAAAATTCTTATTAAGGATGTTATCATTAGATGGTAATTTTAGTGAGAATATTAGCATATTAATTGAATGAAAAACTTAGTGTGATCATTAGATTATTTTGATAATTGGAAAAATAGTAATAAAATACTATTATTTTGTAAACTAGATTTTAGGAATTTCTAAATAAATGTGATTAAAAATATAATTATAGTTTCATTACATCATTATCATCATAAATTGTGGTTTAAGTGATTAATTTATGCAAAATCATGTTTTGAGGTGGAATTGTGGTATTTTGTTTGGAAAATGTTAAAATTGTTAAAAGTTGCAAACTAGAAATTTCAAATAAATGCAAAATTGTGTAATAAAAATATAGTAATGGTTTGTATAGTCTAGTAATGCTATTTAATGAGTTTTATGACCATTGGTTTCATTTAAATGTCAAGTTTCGATGAAAAACGGTAAATTGGCATTTTCGGGTTTTTCGAAAACGGACGATTTGATCGATTTTAGTGTTTCGATGAATTTGATCATGTTTTACAATATAAGTAATGTGTTTTAAAACTACAAGTTGTTTGATGATGTTATCTCGATCCATCGGAGTTTGTACGCCGATATCGAGCGGTATTTGGTTCTTTTGCGTGGACGGGACATAGGTTTTAACCTGTGCTTGCTCTTCGTATCGTTTGACTTTTGTATGTGATTCGGTTTACGATGCTATTTATATGTTTGCGTCTAGGTACCCTCACGTGGACTGCGGGCGATGAAGAGGAGGATGGCGACACTGTCTTCGGCAGACATGGACCAGGTGAGTAGATGCATATCTACGGGGGGAAGTCGGGTGGATGGCGTTTAGCACCCCCGCAACGTAGAATAGGAATAGTACTTATTGACATTAGGAAACCAGAAGTGACCCTAGTAGGACCCTAGTATTGACCCTAGGCTGGACTAGACCGATTTAGGAAAACTATATCAGAGGATGAGTACCTTGGAAGAGGTTCGTAGGTTTCAGATAGAAACACACCCGCGCACACACTGAAAATCGACATGGGGTACGTGTATGTGTATATATATAGAACTAGGTATAGGTATATACATATATATACAACACATATAGGTGATTCAGTGATGTGATATGATATCCGAGGTATGATGAAACAGTATAACTGGGCTTGATGCCATGATTTTTGACTATACAGTCGTAATAAAGTGTTAGCGGATCATTAGGGAATGAGATAATGAACTTGAATATATAAATTACAAAGAGTGGTGGTGATATTGATGTACATGGGACGCTAGAATAGTACTCGGACTGTAACTTGTGACTGATTACGATATGATATATGTATAACTTGATTTCGACATTATATTGGTGTGACCTGATGCCGATATCATATGAGTATGACTTAATCACAATATGATACATATGACATTATACGAATGAGGAGACACCTAGGAGATACTTGACCGTACCCCGACATTGGGATGCCGTACGATGGATTTTACCGTAC
Organism: Agapanthus africanus; assembly: GCA_030015575.1. Classification (NCBI taxonomy): domain Eukaryota; kingdom Viridiplantae; phylum Streptophyta; class Magnoliopsida; order Asparagales; family Amaryllidaceae; genus Agapanthus; species Agapanthus africanus. The sequence continues at coordinate 215,956,670 of JASDDO010000029.1, forward strand.
GAGGCTTAGATTTGATGATTGATCTGCACTCTTGATTCGAGGAAGTCGTACTACGTACGTGACGCTGTTGAGGCGGGATCGCCGACTATTAGAGATATTAATTCGGACCTTAGGTAGACTCTAGTTTCTTACTGACTAGTCTATTAGGTTTAGTTCCTTAGGATGTTAGATGGACACTGGTTTAGGTTCGACTCACATAGTGGTAGTTGTACTCGTATCTCGCAGAGAAGCGGATAATGCACGTCTGTATTTACATTCATACTGTAATCATCATGGTGCATGTCTTTTATATGTTGCTATAATCAGTATAACCTTTATCTGTTAGGACACCAGCACCATTACCGATGATGCGCATATTCCACGCACACTTATTTGCCGGCTCACACACATCATCATCGGTAATTGCTATGTCACGTACACTTTAGATCATATTATCTTTTATTGATAGAATCAGTTAACAACTAAACCGATGTAATATTGTGATCACTCTCTGATGTTAAGTATAAGACATGACATTCATTACTTAGACATTCATGCATTCATATTTTCGTGTTATCATGCAGTATTATGGGCATATGCCGACACTTATCATATAGTTACTCATGATTTTGAGATTTGGATTTCTATGAGATTTCTGGATTTTTGGGGAAAACCGCAAAAATATATAAAAACTTCTCTCTCTCCTCTTCTCTTTTTTTAAAATAAGATGCGGTTTTCTCGTGATGTACGTGTCGTTCGCCATGAGTATTTCATGTTTTCTGATGGATTTCAAGACCCGATTCGAGGAGTGGATGAACCGTCTCGGGTACATGGTGGGCCCGGTATGGTACCCCGGGGCAAGAAGATCGAGTTGTAGATGATGAGCCTGGCAGGGGAAGGCTACCTACCGGTGATGTCTGGCGCGGCGGATATCCGGAGGATACCGACCGTTGTCGTGGGATTTGATGATATGGGCCGATCCGGACTGACGGAGCCCGACATATTGATACTTGAGGTTACATGTGTTGTGTCGATGCTTGACACGGATTTCCATGGATTTCATTGTTGAGATTTCAAATGCTTATACACACTTTACTATGATAACGGCTAAAGGTTCTCATACATATATATCTGGATTTCAGGATTTGTGACTTTACATTCATGGTGCATGCATTTCATTTCATATGACTTAGTACTATATGAGGCACTGACACGACACGGAGTATTTGCACTTACACGTAGTATTACCCTGCTATTACTAGATGTTTGGGATATAGTAGTGTATTATTATGACCTAGGATAGCGTCGTGCATTCGATTTCTTTTCGTAGATGTCTTCTACTCACGAGTTGGCAACTCACCCCCGTTGTGCCAAATTCTTTATAGGTTCGATGTACAGGTTTCCCGTGGCAGCTTGTTGGCACATCTTTTCTTCAGGGTGATTGGCACGGTAGGTTGGTTCACTTGTATCCGAACCACCATTGTACTTTTATTCATTCATTTGTATCTAGTAAGCTCCATCAACCATATTTGTATTACTTGATAAGTTATTGGACCAGTCTTTTACTTCGACCTTAGAGTCGCGCCTGTATTATTCTGATCTAGTGGTTTTGTTTTCTTTTGAGTTTGAGCCTCGCCTACTGGCGTTGTATATTATTGTGCTTGTTGTGGTTGTTTCCGCCTGTTGGCGTTGATGCTAGCACCCGTTTGGGGATGCTTTTTATTGTTTATTCATATTATACTTGTTGTACCCGTTTGGGGGCCAGTTTTTACAGAGGAGACTCTGCCGAAATTTTTGGTAAAATTTGCTGATGTTTTTTTTTTTTTTTTTACTTGTTTTCTTTTCTTTTCTTCTTTTTCTTCTTTTATGGTTTAGATCTCTGGGCTTCGGCTTACTTAGGTCACGTGGCGCCTCTAGACGCTTCGTAATCTAAGTGCCAGTCACGTTCCGTACTTTCGGGTCGTGACAAAGTTGGTATCAGAACGCTAGGTTTAACCTTGTATAAGTCTAGGTGACCCTTGGTTGATGGAGTAGGCGAGTTAGGTAGAGTAACGTACCGTTGGTATGGTCCGCGGCATACTTACGATACGCTACTCTGCTTAAGGAGCCCTAGGATTTACATTGTTTGCACCGTATTTCATTCGTTCTTTTGATCTATCTTCGTCAATGTCGGATGGTGGTTCCTGTTACCACGGGCAGAGGGAGATGCGGCTCGAATGCAGTAACCATTAGAGTATTGGTTATTCTTGAGGACTGAAGCATTGATTAGCGTGCGGACGAAGGGTATTCACATGCCGTCCGGATGAAGTTAAAGGGTTCGAACGATTATCAGAAAACCATTTCCTAAGTTTAAAGTATTCGGAAGAACATGCAGGTATTTCGATGGACCCTCTAGAAGAATGAAACCCTAACTCGACATAATGACCACGAGAACGCCCTTGAACCTTAGGGTTTACGGCAGTTCCGCTGTGCCATTAGTGAGGCTTGGGTTTGCCCTTCTACAGCTGGATCATCGATGCTGGGGTATGTACCGGATATTTTTAAACTGTACTTGAGTGTTGAGCTCTCGGGGAATTATGGGATTTTGATGGATCGATCGAGAAGTTTAATGTAGTCCGGATATCAAGTGAAGGGATCGACTATGTGGGAGACTCTAGACATGAGTATTGCCGTTGGTAGCGCAGTCAGCACACCTATGAAAGAACGAGTTCGAAGCGGTCGACATCAGAGGAAAGAGGCGCACATTGACGATAGTATTTACGATTGTGATTTAGTGATTTGAATTTCCTATTTTCGTTGATTGGATTTTTGTATTTTGAGGACTTGTTCTACGATTGGTATTTCCTGTGTGTACCTTCATTCTATCTGTGTTTCTTATATCAGTTGTATTGATGTGGTTTAGTACGCACCCAGTACACTTGATTTGGTTTTATATATTTTTTTGAGATTTTTGATTTGATTTCGTGCATAGGGGTTACACGTGATTTTGACATATGTTTCGACCTAATTTTCATGCATTTTTGTGCTGTGATTTCGATTTTGATATTCAATATATGTTTTCGTGCTCCATGTGCACCTGATTAGGATTCTTGCGCATACTTGGCGCACTTGATGCGATTTTGTGCACACCAGATGCACTAAATCGGGGTTTTGTGCAGATTAGATGCACCTGATAGTGAGTCGTGCACGCCCGTTGCACTTGACAGATATTTTTGGTGCACACCTGTTGCACTTAGTTCTGTTTTGTGGGTATTCATGGTTTCTGCATTTGGTTTCGATTTCAGTGCGCACCGGACGCACATGACATTTTATTGATGTGATTGGGATTGATTTTAGTTTGAGCAGTATGTTTTCATGATCATTATTATTTGAGTTAGTAACCAGGCGGGACGTGTATGTTAAATAAAAGATATATATATAGCTATATTTTAAAAAATTAAACGTCCGCTACTTAGACCTTGACACGTGCATTGCACGGCGATTTTCAAGAAGGGGTTTTTGTATGCTGCTTTATTATGATGATTCGGCGATTTTACTAGGATGCGAACTATATATAAGTTATAGATTGATGTATATTATGATGGTTTTCATATTGGGTTATGATATTTCATTATCGCCATAACTCCGATGATTGCGTCATGCTTGACGGAGTTGATTTTCGTTATGTGTTAATGATTTCGGAACCCCGACGATTTGAGTATTTTGCTAAATGTTTTAGTATTTGGAAGGGGAGTGTTAATTTAAATTCGGGGACCGAATTTCTTAAAGGGGGGAAGATTGTAACATTTTAAAAATAATTAAATGAATAAAAGTGTTTAAGTGAATTTTAGGATTTTCGGTAAAGTAAAATGTATTCTTCGTAAAACCAAACCGTGATTGTTTTTCACTATAAATTTAAAAATATCTATTTTAATTATGAAATTACTAGTAAATAGTGTTTATTTAGCAACTTATAAATTTTTGGTTTAATAAAATATTTTTCCTAAATTAATTATTTTAAATATTAACATAAGCTTTATTTTTACACTAAATTAGTGTAAATTACAAATTTAAATGGTTTTAATTTGTAAAAATGAAACATGGCATATTAGAATTTAGTGTGTATCATGCAAAATTTATTTGCAAATTTTTCCTTGTTTCTAGATCTTTCTTGAGTTATTTTAGAAAAGAATTAAAAGAAAATGAATAAAGCATGAAAAGACATTAAGATGATGACATTTTGGAGAAGTTTCTACACCATTTCTCATGTGTTTCTCCCTCTTCCCCTTATTGTGGCCGGCCTCCCCATCACCATGGCTTCCCCCCCCCCCCATTTTCCACCTCATTTTTATTCAAAAATCATCAAAAATACTACAAAAATCCAATTTAAATTCCACAAAAACCTAATTATTTCATACTCATTATTCTCTACTCTTCTCTAAATGGATTTTGGAGTGGGAAAGCATGTATTTTTTAGGCTCATTTTCAAATTTGGACATGAGGTTGTGGAGGTATAAATCCTTCTCTTTTGTTTTATTTCTATTAGATATTTCTTTTAAAGCATAATTAGATTAATTAGATTAATTCTTGTTGCAAATTCTAAAATTCAAGTTAGGGTTTGAAAATTCAAGAGGTGGTTTTTGTTAATTAATTAGGGTTATAATAGCTAGTTTAACATCTTTTAGAGTGGAAAATTCTTGCATGGTGGTGGTATAATAAATTGTTGATCGAAATTGTTTAATTTAAACTATTTAGCTAACTAGATTTTTTCTAAAATGTGTTGTGGGTAAAATAAAATTCTTATTAAGGGTGTTATCATTAGATGGTAATTTTAGTGAGAATATTAGCATATTAATTGAATGAAAAACTTAGTGTGATCACTAGATTATTTTGATAATTGGAAAAATAGTAATAAAATGCTATTATTTTGTAAACTAGATTTTAGGAATTTCTAAATAAATGTGATTAAAAATATAATTATAGTTTCATTACATCATTATCATCATAAATTGTGGTTTAAGTGATTAATTTATGCAAAATCATGTTTTGAGGTGGAATTGTGGTATTTTGTTTGGAAAATGTTAAAATTGTTAAAAGTTGCAAACTAGAAATTTCAAATAAATGCAAAATTGTGTAATAAAAATATAGTAATGGTTTGTATAGTCTAGTAATGCTATTTAATGAGTTTTATGACCATTGGTTTCATTTAAATGTCAAGTTTCGATGAAAAACGGTAAATTGGCATTTTCGGGTTTTTCGAAAACGGACGATTTGATCGATTTTAGTGTTTCGATGAATTTGATCATGTTTTACAATATAAGTAATGTGTTTTAAAACTACAAGTTGTTTGATGATGTTATCTCGATCCATCGGAGTTTGTACGCCGATATCGAGCGGTATTTGGTTCTTTTGCGTGGACGGGACATAGGTTTTAACATGTGCTTGCTCTTCGTATCGTTTGACTTTTGTATGTGATTCGGTTTACGATGCTATTTATATGTTTGCGTCTAGGTACCCTCACGTGGACTGCGGGCGATGAAGAGGAGGATGGCGACACTGTCTTCGGCAGACATGGACCAGGTGAGTAGATGCATATCTACGGGGGGAAGTCGGGTGGATGGCGTTTAGCACCCCCGCAACGTAGAATAGGAATAGTACTTATTGACATTAGGAAACCAGACGTGACCCTAGTAGGACCCTAGTATTGACCCTAGGCTGGACTAGACCGATTTAGGAAAACTATATCAGAGGATGAGTACCTTGGAAGAGGTTCGTAGGTTTCAGATAGAAACACACCCGCGCACACACTGAAAATCAACATGGGGTACGTGTATGTGTATATATATAGAACTAGGTATAGGTATATACATATATATACAACACATATAGGTGATTCAGTGATGTGATATGATATCCGAGGTATGATGAAACAGTATAACTGGGCTTGATGCCGTGATTTTTGACTATACAGTCGTAATAAAGTGTTAGCGGATCATTAGGGAATGAGATAATGAACTTGAATATATAAATTACAAAGAGTGGTGGTGATATTGATGTACATGGGACGCTAGAATAGTACTCGGACTGTAACTTGTGACTGATTACGATATGATATATGTATAACTTGATTTCGACATTATATTGGTGTGACCTGATGCCGATATCATATGAGTATGACTTAATCACAATATGATACATATGACATTATACGAATGAGGAGACACCTAGGAGATACTTGACCGTACCCCGACATTGGGATGCCGTACGATGGATTTTACCGTACGAGGCTTAGATTTGATGATTGATCCGCACTCTTGATTCGAGGAAGTCGTACTACGTACGTGACGCTGTTGAGGCGGGATCGCCGACTATTAGAGATATTAATTCGGACCTTAGGTAGACTCTAGTTTCTTACTGACTAGTCTATTAGGTTTAGTTCCTTAGGATGTTAGATGGACACTGGTTTAGGTTCGACTCATATAGTGGTAGTTGTACTCGTATCTCGCTGAGAAGCGGATAATGCACGTATGTATTTACATTCATACTGTAATCATCATGGTGCATGTCTTTTATAAGTTGCTATAATCAGTATAACCTTTACCTGTTAGGACACCAGCACCATTACCGATGATGCGCATATTCCACGCACACTTATTTGCCGGCTCACACACATCATCATCGGTAATTGCTATGTCACGTACACTTTAGATCATATTATCTTTTATTGATAGAATCAGTTAACAACTAAACCGATGTAATATTGTGATCACTCTCTGATGTTAAGTATAAGACATGACATTCATTACTTAGACATTCATGCATTCATATTTTCGTGTTATCATGCAGTATTATGGGCATATGCCGACACTTATCATATAGTTACTCATGATTTTGAGATTTGGATTTCTATGAGATTTCTGGATTTTTGGGGAAAACCGCAAAAATATATAAAAACTTCTCTCTCTCTCCTCTTCTCTTTTTTTAAAATAAGATGCGGTTTTCTTGTGATGTACGTGTCGTTCGCCATGAGTATTTCATGTTTTCTGATGGATTTCGAGACCCGATTCGAGGAGTGGATGAACCGTCTCGGGTACATGGTGGGCCCGGTATGGTACCCCGGGGCAAGAAGATCGAGTTGTAGATGATGAGCCTGGCAGGGGAAGGCTACCTACCGGTGATGTCTGGCGCGGCGGATATCCGGAGGATACCGACCGTTGTCGTGGGATTTGATGGTATGGGCCGATCCGGACTGACGGAGCCCGACATATTGATACTTGAGGTTACATGTGTTGTGTCGATGCTTGACACGGATTTCCATGGATTTCATTGTTGAGATTTCAGATGCTTATACACACTTTACTATGATAACGGCTAAAGGTTCTCATACATATATATCTGGATTTCAGGATTTGTGACTTTACATTCATGGTGCATGCATTTCATTTCATATGACTTAGTACTATATGAGGCACTGACACGACACGGAGTATTTGCACTTACACGTAGTATTACCCTGCTATTACTAGATGTTTGGGATATAGTAGTGTATTATTATGACCTAGGATAGCGTCGTGCATTCGATTTCTTTTCGTAGATGTCTTCTACTCACGAGTTGGCAACTCACCCCCGTTGTGCCAAATTCTTTACAGGTTCGATGTACAGGTTTCCCGTGGCAGCTTGTTGGCACATCTTTTCTTCAGGGTGATTGGCACGGTAGGTTGGTTCACTTGTATCCGAACCACCATTGTACTTTTATTCATTCATTTGTATCTAGTAAGCTCCATCAACCATATTTGTAGTACTTGATAAGTTATTGGACCAGTCTTTCACTTCGACCTTAGAGTCGCGCCTGTATTATTCTGATCTGGTGGTTTTGTTTTCTTTTGAGTTTGAGCCTCGCCTACTGGCGTTGTATATTATTGTGCTTGTTGTGGTTGTTTCCGCCTGTTGGCGTTGATGCTAGCACCCGTTTGGGGATGCTTTTTATTGTTTATTCATATTATACTTGTTGTACCCGTTTGGGGGCCAGTTTTTACAGAGGAGACTCTGCCGAAATTTTTGGTAAAATTTGCTGATGTTTTTTTTTTTTTTACTTGTTTTCTTTTCTTTTCTTCTTTTTCTTCTTTTATGGTTTAGATCTCTGGGCTTCGGCTTACTTAGGTCACGTGGCGCCTCTAGACGCTTCGTAATCTAAGTGCCGGTCACGTTCCGTACTTTCGGGTCGTGACAAAAAATAACCCTGAAACATCATCATTTGGGGAGCCAGTACAGCCGCGGATCCGCGGCCTAGACCCCCTATTGACCGCGGATCCGCGGCCCTATAGAGGAGTTAGGCCATGTGCTTTTGTGTGATTCCCTGGTCTGCTGTGCCCATGAGTCTGGTATATGTTTTTTCTCAGATTTTCTTCACGAGTTTTCCAGAATTTCTGTTGAACAAAAATGTGATGAATGTGGATCTTTTTGTCATGATTTCCTCGAGCTCCGCGTAGATATGTTGGATCTTTTGTTGCCATTGAGCCTTGTGCATGAAAATGACATTGATTTGCCATTTTGTCTCTTAAACTAGTGTGTGGCAACATACGGATAGAGAGCGGAGACCCGTGTTTTATCTGTGGTTGGCAGGAACCCGGATTTTGTCATGTTTTTCCATGAATTTCACCGTTTAGAGCCGAGAACCTGTATCCTGTAATTGACTAGAAAACACGGTTCAAGAGTACCTACCGAAAAGCAATATGATAAAAATTGGGCGGTATAAAAATGCAAAAATCTGATAAGAACACCGGCACAGATGCAGCGGTGGATCCGTAGACATTCCTCGACAAATTAGCTAGGATTTGCCGTTCTCTCAGATGTTCCGACGATAGATGGGTGGAGCTTACGAGTTTCCTTCTAGAGGGCCTTGCGCAGATATGGTGTGAGTCGGTTGAGAGAAGTCGAGCTGCAGGTCTACCTCTTATGACTTGGGCTAAGTTCACAGCAGTATTTCTAGCCCGTTTCCTTCCAGAGAGCATTCGTGATGCTCGAGCTCGTAGTTTTGAGGATTTGCTCAAGACTCCAGGGATGACAGTATCCGAGTATGATATCCAGTTTACTCAGTTGTCCCGATATGCTCCGTACTTGGTTGATACTGAAGAGAAGAGGGTAAAGAGGTTTGTGCAGGGACTCGACACACAGTTATTTCTTGCCATCGGCGCCCAGCACTTTGACACTTATGCAGCTGTTATGGACACGGCCTTACGGATGGAGGCGCGCATTTCAGAGACTTCGGCCGTTTCTGGGCCGAAGAGGATTCATACCGATATGCCAGCTCAGAGGCATCGTGACAGATTCTTTCCGAGAGATGGTGGCGGCAGAGGAGTCAGACGGGGTCAGCTATTTGGTTCTTATCAGCAGGGCCAGCAGGCGTCGCCAGGATGTTTTAGGTGCGGGAGTCCGTACCATCGTATCAGAGACTGTATGGTGAGACGACAGGGAGTGGCGACGGTTCCACACATGACTTTACTGTTGGATATATGTATTCCTTAGAGGCTATTATGAGATAGTGTATGTACTGATATGTGTGTGTGTGTGTGTGTGTGTGTGTGTGTGTGTGTGTGTGTGTGTGTGTATGTTCAGAGGACAGTCTTGCTCGACATGATAGTATGCTATTTGGTTTCACTTTATCATATGTTCACTTGATTATGTTTATATTCATTTGGTACATGTTGATAAAGCCCTAAGGATATTGGCTTGACTACTGGGATTATGATGCGGATCATACTAGTGGGACATCTGCAGTTTATAAGCATATCCTTGAAATGTTCCTAGTCGTAGGTATATCGAGATAGGGCATTGATATTCCAATGTAGACTAGCGTATACCATTCTTGTTCCATATGATGGGCGATGGATGATCCCATATCCGTCTGGTGTGTTGACACCAAAGATAGTATACGGGTGCTCAGTGAGACTGGGTACACTGAACGGACTCACCGAGAACTCCTATATGGTATTATATCACACGTCGGATAGCAGTTCTCAGGTGACACTGGTATAGGTTAGTCTGTAGACCCGAGATCGTCATAGAGTCTTGTGTGTCCTCCCACTGTACTTTGATCTCCACCCTACTACGGCTCTACTGAGTCGTACAAACATGTGGATTTTGGGTATTGTTCCGAGGCATATGGAGGCAGTGAGCGATAGGAGGGGTTTCGTCTCTCCCGGTATTGGGGATTGATGCTGTGCTGTGCACGATTGGCTATGACGGGAAGTCCCTGGCCAGGGCTGCTGAGATATTACTGATAAGTGTTATCAGTAAGTTTCTCGATCTGTTATAGACCATATACCGGCATGACTTATTGAGCTATTGGGGTCGACAATTCCATCCCTAGACTCGATATGCAGCATATCTGGCGAAGAGACCGGACTGTACGGTAAGTGTTGCCAGATGGATTGACAGGAGTTTTGACAGGTTCGCTTGTTCTTATCCTGATCGCTCAATACCCGGGTGGCCGTTACGTTTAGCTGACCTCTTGCGGCTTGTGGGTGTTTGATATGATCATCACCTACTGCTGGCGTATTGACGAGTCTTAGAGTCCCACATAGAAGTTTCTCGACTCAGGCGAAACAAAGTGGTGCGCATATGAGATATGTGCGGAAGCTCGATTAAATATGAGTATGTGATACTGTATTTTAATCGGGCATTTTATACTAGTCGGGCCATATGAGATATGACCAGTTTATTAAATCAAGTGTTGATTTAATATTGACTTTTATATCATTTATTTAAACCCTTTTCTTTTAATGGATGCATGCATGTATATGTACATGATGATGTGCATACACACATACATACATGAAAATGTATCAAAGTTGATGATACAAGTTAGATGGCAATATAAGAATCACATGGTAGATAAATATATATATGGATATTTTTGAATAAAGTTAAAGATAAAGGAAAAAGAAAATGACTCATTTCTTTGTTCATGACTCATTTCTTCTACACATTTCCATGGTTGACTTTGACTCAACCATGGCTTATTTTTCCTTTGCCTTTAACACAAGAAGAAAATATCTAAATATTATTTTAACTATGGTTATTCTTTTGATATTATCTCTCTCTCTCTCTCATATTCTTTTTGATTATTCATTCCAAAAGAAAATATCAAGGCATCTTCTTCTTCCTCTCTCTAGCTCTCTCTCTTGAGTGATATTTTGAGTTGGATAAAATAAAAGAAAGGGTATTAAGTGAGATTAGCAACCACTTCATCATCCTACACAACCCTTGCTACTTTGTGTTGGGTGTTTTGCTTCAAGGTTTTCAAAGAACAAGTGAAGCAACAAGCTTGGGGCAAAGGACTTCGGGTGGATCGTCGTGGACTTGGAGGTGATCAAGCGAACATTTCCAAACCAAAGGAGTCATCCTAGGAGGTCTACAAAGGTTGTAGTCTCTCCACATAGTATAAATTATCTTTTAGATATGATACTTTTAATTGTTACTTCAAAATTCTAGTTCGATTCCCAGTTTAGTTTACTTAGCACCTCATAAATTAAAGTTATGGCATGTGTGATGCTTCCAAACCCTAAATGAGGTGTTAAGGAAACCCTTCATTTACCACCTTCACCACCTCCTCAGAGAGCTCTACTTCCTGCCCCCGGTGATGCTCCACGTCAGTTAGGCGCCCCAGAGGCCGTGGATGTGGCGGTCCTATTCAGAGAGGACGAGGAGGCCGAGGCCGAGGCCGAGGACAGCCGGCTATTGTGTTGGATATATATGCCCTAGAGGCCTTCATTGTATAGGATGCTAGGGATATGTATGTACATGACAATCTTGCTTAATATGATAGTACACTATTTGGTTTGTCTTTATCTTAACATATGATATATTTTGCGTACTTTTCATATATATATATATACATGTTGATAAAGCCCATAGGGTGTTTGCCTGACTGCCGGCGTTGTGATGGCAGTCATACTAGTGGGTGATGGATAGTCAATAGGCACATCCTTAGATGTCCCTGGTCGCAGGAGTATCGAGACTGGGCATCGATACTCCGGAGTAGACTGGTGTATACATATGTAGACCCTGAGGAGGAGCGATGGATTGGTCCCGCAGCCATTGGTGGAGTGCACCTAAGATTGTATACAGATGCTCACTGGGTGTGAGTACACCGGACAGGACTCGCCGAGAACTGACTGGATGGTATTTATACCTAACGTCAGATAGCAGTTCTCAGGTGACATGTATGCAGATAGTCCGTTGACTTAAAGTCGTCATTTGTCTCGTGTGAGTTCCCACTATGCTTTGATTACTACCCTACCACGGTTCAAAGGAGTCGTGCAAACAGGTTTTAGTTGGGCACAGTCCCGAGCCACATGGAGGCAGTGAGTGACTGTTAGGGATTCGTCTCTCCCGGTATAGGGAGTTGATATCGCACGGTGATCGGTTGGTCATTACCATAAGTCCCTGGCCAGGGCTGATTGAGAATTACTGATAGATTGATCAGTAGATTCTCGGATGGTGATAGAGCCATACCGACACGACTTGTACGGTTATTAGGGGTTTGACGTTTACCACCTCCCTAGACCATACATGCGATACTCTTAGACGAACAGACTGGACTGCACGGATATTGTCACGGACAGGCTCAGTAGGAGTTCGGATGGGTATCCTCATCGGCCTTCTTATCGACATCTACCTAGGGACCGTTACGTACAGCTAGTGCCGCTTGCGGTCTATGGTTAAACCTACTGCCAGCGTAGTAGTCAAGTCTTTAGAGTCCCATACAGAGTTTTCCCAACTCCAGGAAAAACTATATAGAGGTCGTACGGTTTTACGACAAGGGTTCGGAAGAATACGTGTTTAAACGCACGTACGACATTCGGACAGTTTTTACTAGACGGCTTTGGTTTAAGCCAGATTCTAGTATCAAGTTATTGGATTTATACAGTCTAAAGTTTTTCCGTGTTTTCACGGATGGGAGGGGCGTTCTCGTAATTTCCGGGAAGCTTCCAGAAGCATGGTGACTTGAGGGGTTGAGATGGCATTGTCATTAATGTTATTATGACTCATTATGTGTGATTCACTATGTCATTAATGCATTATTAAATGCTTAATGACTCACATAGTGAATCACTCATATTCATTTATGAAGCATGATGAATAATCTCTTATTATTCATTTTATTGATTTATTCATTATGCTTGATATATTAAGTGAGAAGCAATTTCATTTCATTATTCTAGTTCACCTTCTCTCTCTTCAAGCTCTCTCTTTCTTCAAGCTCTAATCCTACCACTCATGAGTTGAGTACAAGGATTAAAAAAGACTAAACATTCCATAACCTAACTCTATATGACCTAAGTTTCTTTGATTAGCAACTAGAGAAACTTAGTTACCTCAAGTTTTGAGGTGAAGCTTGGATTAGGGTTCTCGGGTGGATCATCTATCACTTGGAGGAGGCCGAGGAGGACGAAGAGATCGTAAAGACGAAGGACACGTATCATTAGGTATAATCTCTTTACATAGTAGTTTAGAACTTCTATGGTAGTTGTTAATTATCGTTTAGCAAAGATCTTCGGTTAGTCGATGTATGCTTCAAGAACAAGATCGTTTTTTAAATTTTCGCCTCCCCGCAACTCGTGGGGTGTTGCACATCGACTTACATATTGGTGGGGGACAGGCCCGACTATTGGCTTTGTCTCCGCAGGATGCGTAGGCATCCAATGCCATTGTGACAGGTACCTTGCCAGTATGTTCTTTCGACGCGCGAGTATTATTCGACCCAGGTTCCATACATTCGTATGTATCTACACACGTTGCACCGTTGTTGGGCCGTGAGTCATCATCGTTAGATCAACCGCTTGTTGTTATTACTCCAGTAGGCGAGTCGTTTGTTGCTCATTTTGTGTTTCGATTGTGTTCCGTTCGTATCGGGGAGAGGGATTCGTTGGTTGATTTGATTCTCTTCGATATGTTGGACTTTGATGTGCTTCTGGGCATGGACTGGCTGGCCACTTGTTATGCATCTATGGACTGCCGTGAGAAGGCAGTCAGATTTAGCTTTCCGGAAGATCTAGTCCTTGTTATTCAGGGAGACCGCAGCGTCACCCTTCCCAGCTTGATTTCGTTTCTTCGCGCCGGTCAGCTCTTGCGGAAGGGATGTCAGGGATTCTTAGAGTATGTTTGTGATACTCGAGCTGCAGAGGTTCCTTTGGACCAGGTCCCGGTTGTTAGTGAGTTCCCTGATGTTTTCCCTGACGAGCTGCCTGGGTTATCGCTTGAGTGCGATGTTGAGTTCTGCATCGATTTGATCCCCGGCGCGGGGCCTATTTCCATACTGCCTTATCGGATGGCCCCGGCGGAGCATAGAGAGCTGAAGGATCAGTTGCAGGATTTGTTAGATAAAGGCTTATTCGACCTACTGTGTCTCCGTGGGGTGCTCCTGTCCTGTTCGTCAAGAAAAAAGATGGCAATTTGCGCTTGTGCATTAATTACCGCCAGCTGAACAGGGTTACCGTACGGAACAGATATCCCTTACCATGTATCGATGATTTGTTTGACCAGCTTCAGGGTGCGGGATACTTTTCGAGGATTGACTTGCGATCGGGCTACCATCAGTTGCGGGTGCGGCAGGAGGATATTTCGAGGACGGCTTTTCGCACACGTTATGGACACTATGAGTTTTTGGTGATGTCGTTCGGACTCACCAATGCACCAGCCACGTTTATGGACTTGATGAACCGCATTTTCAGGCTGTATCTAGATCTGTTCATCATCGTGTTTATTGACGACATTTTGGTGTATTCCCGGAGCCGAGAGGAGCACGAGCAGCACTTGTGGATCACATTACAGACATTGAGGGAGCACCAGCTGTTCGCAAAATTCTCCAAGTGCACGTTTTGGGTTGACAGGGTTGATTTCTTGGGTCACGTGATTACGAGAGATGGTATATATGTGGACCCGAAGAAGATCGAGGTCGTTCAGCATTGGCCCAGACTGGCATCAGTTACAGAGATTCGTAGTTTCCTAGGCCTGGCTGGCTACTACCGACGATTTGTTCAGGACTTCTCAAGTATTGCTGCACCGTTGACCGGGTTGACCCGGAAGGGAGTTTCTTTTGATTGGACCGAGGCGTGCGAGCATAGGTTCAAGCAGTTGATGACTCGTCTGACTACTGCACCAGTGTTGTCATTACCTTCGGGATCGGGTGGATTAGTTGTTTATTGCGACGCTTCTCGAGTAGGACTAGGTTGCGTGTTGATGCGGCACGACAGGGTTATTGCGTATACTTCTCGGTAGCTGAAGACACATGAACAGAACTATCCTACGCACGATTTAGAGATGGTTGCAGTGGTGTTTGCACTCAAGATCTGGAGACATTACCTATACGGCGAGTCGTGCCAGATATTTACGGACCACAAGAGCTTGAAGTACATATTTCAGCAGTGATACCTGAATCTGAGACAGCGCCGTTGGATGGAGCTGGTGAAAGACTATGATTGCGAGATCCTTTACCATCCGGGCAAGGAGAACGTGGTGGCAGATGCTTTGAGTCGAAGGCCCGGAGGTAGTTTATCCTGTTTGAGGGCCGTGCAGAGGCAGTCGTCAGCAGATTGGCAGATTCTATGCGACAGCCGAGTGCAGTTCGAGTTCACTCCGACAGAGGGACAGCTTGCGCATATTCGTGCACGTCCGCAGTTGCTTGACCGTATTCGAGAGGCACAACCCAGTGATGACAGTCTTTCAGAGATCATAGAGCAGGTTCGGCAGGGTAGAGTTTTCGAGTTCGTGCTCGATGATCAGGAGGTACTGCGATTTGGGACTCGATTGTGCGTACCAGATTCTGAGGGACTGCGGCGTGAGATTCTTTTGGAGGCACATAGATCGATATATAGCGTTCATCCCGGTTCCACCAAGATGTACCACAATTTGTGAGATGTTTACTGGTGGGACGGAATGAAGAGGGTCGTCACAGATTTCGTGTCGAGATGCCTGACTTGTCAACAAGTCAAGGCCGAGCACCAGAGGCCCGCGTGAGAATTGCAGCCTTTGCCCATTCCGGAGTGGAAATGGGAGCAGATTTCTATGGACATCATTGTAGGTCTACCCAGGACCAGTCGAGGGTATGATTCCATTTGGGTGATCGTGGATCGTTTGACGAAAGCGGCTCACTTCCTGCCAGTGAAAACCACTTTCGGATTTGCTCAGTATGCCCAGATTTACATCGATGAGATCGTACGGTTGCATGGCATCCCGACTTGTATCGTCTCCGACCGAGGTACCCAGTTTACCAGCCGACTATGGCAGAGACTTCAGGAGGCGTTGGGCACCCGATTGAGTTTCAGCACAGCATTTCATCCGCAGACCGACGGCCAGTCAGAGCGGACTATTCAGACTCTAGTGGACATGCTCCGAGCGTGCGTTTTAGACTTCGGAGGCAGCTGGGATCATCATTTACCCTTAGTGGAGTTCTCCTACAACAACAGCTTCCAAGATACTATTCAGATGGCACCTTTCGAGGCCTTGTATGGGAGGAGATGCAAATCGCCCGTCTGTTGGACAGAGCTCAGCGAGAGCAGTATTTTAGGGCCGCAGATCGTGCAAGAGACGACCGAGAAGATACAGTTGATTCGAGACCGGATGAGAGCGGCCCAGAGCAGGCAGAAATCGTATGCGGACAGACGCCGTCGCAGACTAGAGTTCGCAGTTGGCGATCATGTTTTTCTGAGGGGCTCTCCAATGAAGGGCGTGATGATGTTTGGGCGAAAAGAAAAGCTTAGTCCTAGATTTATAGGTCCCTTCGAGATCCTTGAGCGTGTCGGCGCAGTTGCGTATCGTTTGGCTCTTCCAACCAGCTTTCCTGATGTTCACCCCGTCTTCCATGTTTCGATGCTCCGCAAGTACCTTCACGACCCTTCTCATGCGATTCAGCACCCGACGATCCAGCTGGAGCGTGACCTTTCTTTTGTAGAGCAGCCGGTGGTCATCCTGGATCGGCCGGTGAAGAAATTGAGATCGAAGGTTATACCGACTGTCAAGGTCCTTTGGCGTGGCCCGAGCAGCGAGGAGGTCAACTGGGAGACCGAGAACGAGAAGAGGAAGAAATATCCCCATCTCTATGACGGTACACGTAGCTAGATTTTTTTAAATTCGGGGACCGAATTTCTTTAAGGGGGGAAGATTGTAACACCTTGAAAAGTCGTTTAGGTATTTTCCCGATAATCGGTAAATAATTGGTATTTTTCCGTAAATTGTAATTATAATTACTTTTCAGTATAGGCCTAATCATACCTAATTTGGATAGGTGGTTGCTAGTTTTTAGTAGCTAATGAGTCACTTATAAATTTCTGATTGTTTAAAAAATTTCCCTAATTTATTCTTTTTAATATTATTTTAAGCTGTTAAATATACATTAAATTAGCGATAAATACAAATTTGAATGGGCTAATTACATACTTAAGAATCATGACAACTAAAATCTAGATTGTAATATAAAGTTTTATCATGTTATTCCCAAGTTCTAGTTGATTCTAGTTAAAGGAAAATTAAAATTTAAATAAATTAAACTAAATCTTGCAATTTTGTAGCTTGAGGGGGGTCTTTTTGCATGAAATTTTCTTTGCAAATCTCTCACACATACACACATACCCTCACCTCCTAGCCTGGCCGAACTTGGCACCCTTCCCATTTTTCCAAAACCATTTTCCACTTCAAACTTCATAGAAAAGTTAAGAAAGGAATAAAATATATTAATTTGAGATAGGTATTATTGTAGTATGGGAGAGAGTTGACTTGGAGATAAAAATCCACATCACCCCACTCCTCACTGCTGCCAAAACTGCAGCCACCTCCCCCCAAATTCTCCTTCTCTTTTTCCTTCAAAATTCTTCACTAATTCCATCAAAATCCAACTTGAACCTCACAATTTCAAACCCATTTTTCATCCTTTCTTCTTAGCCATTCTTGCATGGATCTTGGATGCTAAGAGGCCATCTTTGGAGGTAAATCATCTTGCTAGATCTCTAGAAAATTTGAGGTATAATTTTTACCCAATTAACACTTGTGGTTAAATTCCTTGAATTAAATTGATTTAGTGTTAATTTTAGTGCTAATTTCAATTCTAGGTTTTTAAAGAGGATGGTTTGAGTTGAACTAGGGTTTCAAAACACCATTATTAGGATTACACTAACCTAATCTAAGAGGTTACTTTGCTTAAGTGGGCTTCAAAATATGCTAAATTAGTTTATTTCAAGTGTGAAATTTGGTTTTAATTGCTTGTTTAGGGAATTCAAGAGAAGGGTTTGATTTTGGAATTGGGGTTTGAAGTATTGCAAATAGGTTAAATTAAGTGTAGTGGCTAGCTAGTTGTGTGGTTTGATGATTATTTGTGAGTGTGGTCATTTTTATCGCAAATCTACGACGGTTACGCCAAATAACAAATTTTTGTGCTTACTAGGCTTTTGATACAATTAGGAGGTGAATTAATTTGGTTATCTTGAGTATATTATTAGCTTCTACTACGGTAATTAGGGTGTGAGAATGCATATTGGTTTGATCGGGTCTTAGTTTTGACGGTTGTTCCGAACGACAATTCTAGTAAGGGTTGTAGTGATTTTGGTGTGTGTTCCGCGCACCAAGTGCACAATGTGCTTAACTCGTAGACGTTGACCCTTTCATTTTGTGACTTGGCGTCATTTCAGGATATGTAATCTTATGTTTTGTGTTGTGCAATTCCAGGATCTGTCGCGGAGACTTCGGACGCGGCACGGAAAGGGAAAGCGGTGATTGGACCAAGCTAGCTGGGGATTTCCGGTGAGTAGATGTATACATCTAGGGGGAAATCGTTTGGATGGCGCGAGGCGCCCTTTAGTTTAGAATTTCTACTAATACTAGCTTGTTGCATGTAGTTCCTAGTTACCTATTTCACTGCATTGCACGACCTTTATATCCATATATGTGCTAGTTCATCGTATAGAAACCATTAAAATAAGATATGCGACACAAGAAATATTTGGCTTGCTTAGTTCACTATATATAATTGTGCAACATCATCTCATAGGACACTTGCACCATTACCAGGGTTTTATGCAGCACGAGCACTATTCATGCGGACACACACGCCTTGGTAGTTCCTAATTACCTATTTTACTGTATTGCACGACCTTTATATCCATATATGTGCTAGTTCATCGTATAGAAACCATTAAAATGATATATGCGACACAAGAAATATTTGGCTTGCTTAGTTCACTATATATAATTGTTCAACATCATCTCATAGGACACTTCCACCATTACCAGGGTTTTATGCAGCACGAGCACTATTCATGCGGACACACACGCCTTGGTAATTACTATGCCACAAACACTAGATAACTTGTTTAAACCGGAATTTAGAATAATTTCACCATATAAGACGTATAAACCAGTAATAATATATTAAATTCCGCATGATGAACATGTAGAATTGCTAGTCATATGCATGTACCTCATTACATCATTCGATCATACATAGTCTTTTAGTCATATATTGCAGTTTGCATTGTTGATATCATAGGCATTCATCATCATTGACATGAGTACTTGTGGTACTTTCTTTCTTGAGGATTTCAGCATTTGAGATTTATGAGATTTTGGAGAAACTGCAAGGATTTAATAAAACTGATATCATTTTAAATAATGCAAGTTGCGGTTTTCTCGAGATATGATACTTGTGTCGTCCACCATGAGTTTTTTGTTAGTTTACGAGACCCGTTTCGAGGAGTAGGATGAACCGTCACGGGTATATGGTGGGCCCGGTATGGTACTCCGGGCCAAGAAGTTCGAGTAGTAGACGATGAGCCTAGCAGGGGCAGACTACCTACCGGTGATTGTTGGCGCGGCGGATATCCGGAGGATACTGACCGTGATCGTGAGATATTGAGACATTGATACTTTAGATGGGCCAGTCCGGATGGCCGGAGCCCGAGACTTTTTGAGATACTTATACTTTGGGACACTGAGATATTCATTTGAGGTATCGATGCTTGACACGGATTTCTGTTGATTTAATTGATATTACTTCAGATATTTCAAAAGAGTTTTCTAAGATGAAAATAATGATTTCCTCATATCAGCATATTCAGATCACGTGTTAAATTGCATTCATGTCGCATACATGCTAGTACATCATACCAAATCAATATTGTAGAATTGTGACACTTTGCCTACATGCTTACGATAGTCTTTATAGATGTTACATATTACTCACGAGTTGGCAACTCACCCCCGTTGTGCCACAGCCTTTTTGCAGGTCCGATCCGTCAGCACTGTACCGGCGGACGCACTTCCTCCTTTTGCTTGGATTTGAGGCATTTGCTCGTAGGAGGGTTGTATCATTATTTTGTTTCCACCTTGTATATTCATTGTATCTAGTGTATTCCATCTACTGTATCTACTATCAGTACTGATGTATATTGACTTAGAGACGAGACAGTGAGATTTGTGAGAATGTATGTTGTTTCTTTGGGTCGCGCTCACTTGAGCCGACGTGTTGCTTTTTTACTTATGCCTTTTTTTGCTTATTTTGCACATTGATGATTTATATTGCGTGGGATTTGAGTCCGCCTTGGGGTGAAGTGCTAGCTCCCGCTTGGGGATGCCTTATTTCATGTTATTCATATATATTCCTGTTTGTACCCGTTTGGGGGCCAGTATTTACAAAGGAGACTCTGCCGAAATTTTTGGAAAAATGGATGTTGCTTTTTAAAAAAAAGCTTGATGTGACTTATTTGATTAAATTGCTTTCAATATATTGGTTTTCCTTCACTCTACTGCTTATTTGGTTTTGATTTCTGGGCTTTGGCTTACTTAGATTACGTACGCCTTGAGACGTTCGTAATTTAAGTGCCAGTTACGCTCCGTACCTTTCGGGTCGTGACATCACCTTTACAGCTGAGACAATCCCAACGGCTCGACACGCTCGATGTCGCCACTGGAGCCGAGTAAGGAAGGCTTGGGGCAACTCTCCTTCTGGACTGACTCTGCCGGCTCCAACGGTGGAAATCGATGCTGCTGTTCCAACTGGGAACATCATTGAACCGCTAAGGAGGGTGCACAAAAACTCTCCGACTGCCATGCTGAAGAGATCTCCTCCACCCATGGAGAATGCTACAAAGGTGAAGCTAGAGCAGCCTCCTCAGCGGCTGTCCTCTAAAATTTATAAAGTTTGGCGACAGGTCCAGAACTCGGTGATTGATCAAGATTACTCCCGCCGACAGAAAAAGATGAAGGTTCGGCGAGAAGAGTTCAATCCTGTCAAGCCACAGAAGATGACAGCTATTTGGGTGCCCACTGCAACGGCCCCCTCAACTTTGACCGCCCACAAGAGGAGAAGGCCGGAGAAAATCCCTATGTCTGCAACGAATCGCAAGACCGCTGAACCCAAATGCCCCAAGTCTGGGGGCATGGTGGTGCATACCGTCTACATGGCATCCGGAAAAGAGGATAGCCGTATCTCCACAGGTCATCGACCGCTTACGCGATCAGTGACTAAGGCTCAGGAGCAACAACAACAAAAGCTCTAAGAAATGCTAACGGCTATGGCCGCACTTACGGGACCGAAAGCAAGCCCGGAGACATCCTCGGAGCAGCGCCATGAGCAGGAAACCGATGTCGAATTCCTTCGGAGAATGCTTGAGAAGAAGGACAAAGAGGCCGCGGAATAAGCGGCTAATATAAAACAAATGGCCCTTCTGTTCCAAGATATGGAGGGCATGATGATCCAGCCGGACCCTCCAGCCGAAGATCCTCCAATAATAATTGAAGATGATAAAGGAGAGACATCAAATCCTCTGTCGGCTCTGTCAACAGCCAAGGAGGAGATGATCTCCGAAGCTGCCCTGGATGATTACATCGCTCAGCAGATATGAGTTCACCAGGCGAATGAAGTGGCCGGCCAAATTGTTAAAACTGGATGACCCTATCCGGGTTGGTATGACCAAATAAACTACCCGCCGGGATACACGATCCCCAAATTCTACGTATATAAGGGGACGGGGAATCCACACCAGCACGTTGCTCAAATCAGGGCTCTGTGCGGCAACATGGGAGGTGATGATAAATTACTGCTCCGCCAATTCGTTGGCAGCTTGTCAGAGACAGCATTTTAGTGGTATTCCGAGCTCCCGTACGACCCCATTAAGATATTTGCAGAAATGGAGTTACTCTTTACACAGAGGTTCGCAAGCGCTAGCGAGCGGACCCCGATCACCGCATTGATTAACGCCAGGGTAAAGCCAGGCGAAACGTGGGTGCAATACGCAATACGGTGGCGGAATCTATGGTCGAAGTGCGAGCAGCGCATTGAAGAAGCGCCTGCGGTAGGCATGTTCGTGGGCACTCTTGACCCGCAAGCGACCATTTCACAATTCATGATGTTCTTCAAGCCGACCACTTTCCAGGCCTTGATTGACAAGTTGGGCCAAATGGACCACATGGGTCATAAACTGTCTTCTTCAAAGCTGGAATCTCGAAATGAAAAAAGAAAAGGGAAAGCGACCTTCGTCGCCAATGCTCAACAGCAGCCCAGTGGCCCGAAGCTAACTGATCATCAAGACAAGAAACGGTGATTCTTTAATGAGAGAATGAAGCGCCCTTATTCGTTTCCCCGGGATAAAACAAGGAAATTGTTTGAACTAGCGGTGCGCAACAAGCTCATTAATTTGCCGAATCCAAAACGCCTGTTGCAACCCGGTGAGGCTAATAATCCAAATTATTGCCCCTATCACCAAGCGATAGGCCATCCAATTGAGCATTGCTTCATCTTTAAAGGCTAGATTGAAGATCAATACCAACATGGCAAATTCGTCCTGTCCGAGAATTGGAAAGTAAGCCCGCCTCAACCGCACGCTCTTAAAAGCGGGGACACACCGGGGGCATCATGCTCTTTTGTAGAAGAAGCTCCATGGGAGATCGTTCTTTCAGCCAAAACGAAAAGAATGCTGAAGGATCTCAAAGCATGTCCGGCGATCAAATGGAAAAATCAGCTAGAACCCAAAGTCATCGAGGGAATGCTGAAGTCGTGCCCAACTCCAAAAATTGGCGGTGATAGTCAAAGTGCCCACACCCAGCCGTCAAAGTCTTCGAAGAAAAAGAAAAAGACCGAAAAGCCCATGAAGGCTGATGACAAGCGCACGGACCTACAAAAGCATATTGACGCGCAGGAAGAAAAGAACCAGAAGGTGCGAACTCCGGTCACAATCCAAGAATTTCTTAGCCATGTCCTTGAGGACGAAGATGATGATAATGGAGAAGACTCGTCAGATGAACCTGAGGATTGTGTGGGAAGCTGCCATGTGATCTCTCACTCGTTAATAGACGGTGAAGATGCTCCCGACGCGGAGAAACTGGGGGCAAATCCTGAGCCGGGACTTTTAGGACAATCAGACGAAATGATTGATGCATTCCTGAACGAAACTCTTCTGAAAAGCAAAGTTGATCGAGAGCGCGAGATGGTCATATTTGAAAAGGCCAAACGCCGGTGACTGGACGAAAGGGTCGAAACACTCCCATCAGATCAAAGTACATCCACCGCAAATAAAAGCAGGTTCAAGATGAGGAAAAGGTACGCCAAAGCCATATCGATGGGAATGAAGCTGCCACCCTCCGAAGGAAACACTCCTGATGAAGCGGATATACATCCTAGCTACTGCTTATATCATCGAAGGATTGCACACCCCACCGAAGAGTGCAACGCTTTTAAAAACTGGTGGCAGGGATATGTTGCTCACTGACAAAATTTCAAGAGGATGAAACGCGAAACTTGTCGGGAGCAATGAAATACGACCGAGGAGCGCAAAAGAACTACCGGCAACTGTCACATGGTCGACGCTGGGGGATCTCAAGTTCTAACCTTTGGGAGCGATTCTAATGAAGAAATAGCCCTTGGCCCTCTCTTCAAAGAACCCACATCCAAAACAGAAGAAATGAAGACCTGTGAGAACATTCAGCTGCGCAATCGTACGCTGCCCGAAAAGAATCTCGGGCCCGCGAATAGTGGGTCGAATAGAAAAGATAAGGGGAAAGAAACAATCCCTTAGGAAATCTCCCTAGATGATCAAGTCGTCAAAGAGTTGACAGCCATGGACACGCCAAAGAAAAACAAGGTGGATTACAACGTTCTGGCACACTTGAGGAAGCTACCTTCGCAGCTAAGCATTCTTGATGCCCTCTTGTTATCAATAGAAGCAAGAGATTCTCTGATCAAGACGTTACAAGAGCCCGAACAGTTCCAAGCTTTCCTCACCGAAGAAAAGATGAAGGACGAACTGGAAGAAGTACACACGACCGATATCACTTTCGGCGATGAAGATCTCCTCCTCGGGACGTGTGAGCATAACCGCCCTCTTTATGTCTCCGGATACTGTCATGATATCAAGATAGGCAAAATCCTGGTTGACAATGGGTCCTCTATTAACCTCCTCAATGTAAGAGTGTTGAAGGAAATCTGCATGAGCGTTCAACATCTCGCTCGGGATAACATCACTATCTCCGAGTTTGACTCCCAGTCATCACGGACGCTCGGGTCACTGACATCAAGTTTTGCTTGGCCGCTGTGCTTTGGGCTGCTAGTCACTGACATCAAGTTTCACGTCTTTGACGCTAAGACCTGCTATAACGCTTTGCTTGGCCGGCCTTGGTTACACGAGTACAACATTATCCCTTATACACAATATCAATGTATGAAGTAATTCAAAAATGGTCTCGAGTACACTGTGACAGGGGAACTAAACCCATTCTCCATGAATGAAGTCCGCAAATATGAGGATGCCAAGTACTTCCTGCTAGATTTCGAAGACATAGAAAGATGTCGCAAACCGGAGGACAAGAACAAAGCTATCACTACTATTCCGGTCTTCGGGAGTGATACTGAGGAGGAAGAAGAAATAGTTTATTCAGGTCCGCCCCAATGCAACAAGCCGGGATCGTCCACCCCTATTCTAGTCTTCGGCAGCGATTCGGAAGATGAGGTCAATGCCGTAATCTCTGCTCGGCCATCGATACAAGCCTTCGCTGATGAAGATCAAAGTTTGCAAGTTGCTATGGTTCCGCAAGAGCATTACAAAGAGCTCGATGCACTTGAAACTTATAGTGTGCAAGACTATAGACATTCTATGTCCCCCCAGGCGAAAAGGTGAAAAGGCGATCCTATTCTACCGATCCAGGGAAACCAAAGTAGAGAAAGAAATTTGGCATGGTGCGGTTTCTACACTTGACAGGCTCCAGCCCATCCGTTTTCCCAGATACTACACAGACGGATTAAAAAGACTGTTGAGGCGCCAAGGCGTACCCTTCAAACAGACTACTCGACAAGCCCAGTTCTATAACAGGATCTGGAACGTCCCCGGAACTCAACGAAAGTTTCCCAACGGGAGAATGGAAACGATCGGGGTTGGATATGTTCAATCCCAGAAACGGAAGCGATTTCACGGCTGCTACGTCATACATGACTTTGATGAAGAAGGAGATACTCTGTGGGAAGATGCTAACCCTGAACCAAAACGAGCTCCCGCCGTGAAAATGCCAAGTCCGTCATTCGAAGAACAAATGGACAAGATTATAAGAGAAGCGGGTCAAAAGTTTCGAGACGACCATAATCGCGAAATGACCATCTACGAGAAAGCCAGAACACAGCGCCTCCTTCAGCAGGCTGCAGAAAGTGACGATGCCTTCCGTCGCCAGCCTGTCATACAAAAGACCTGACGCAGAGGCAGGAATAAACCCAAGAACGAAAAAAGCGTTCGACAGCGGCAAAGCGGGCCCAAGAAGCCTCGCGATCGAGAATTGGGCAGCCTAGATTCGTCTCTTCTAAAGACAATGGGTTGAGCGTATTCTTTTTCCCAAGACAAGACAAGGAAGATACTCGATCTTGTCATAAAATATCAGATGATTACCCTCTCGAAGTCCAAACACCCCGAGCAAACAGGAGAGGTCTCTCACCCGGACTATTGCTCCTATCACCGAGCGATAGGACATCCTCTCTAAGACTACTTCACATTCAAAGACTGGGTACAAGACCAGTATCAGCAAGGC
Source organism: Agapanthus africanus (assembly GCA_030015575.1). Taxonomy (NCBI): domain Eukaryota; kingdom Viridiplantae; phylum Streptophyta; class Magnoliopsida; order Asparagales; family Amaryllidaceae; genus Agapanthus; species Agapanthus africanus. The sequence continues at coordinate 215,982,683 of JASDDO010000029.1, forward strand.
AGGTTCACTCTATATTGGATCGTCGTGTTCTGAATAGCCGGGGGTTTTATGTGAGATGGGGTTTTCTTTTCATTCATGTAAAATTCATTGTATGTAATATTCTTTTATTGGGGCACTTCCGGATTGAGGTTGATGTCACCATTGTATATTATTTACTTTTCCGCATTAGGTAGACCCGAGGAGGGGAGCACAAATAACCGGGTTCTAGGGTCCAGTGGGAGGCCATCTCGAGGAGTCGAGACCGGGTCTCCAAACCCTAGAATTAGCAGTGTTACTTGCCGCTCTCGTAGGGGTCTAGGGATGTGGGTTTGGCTATTCATCGCGACCGTGGAATCCGTGTTTTATACAGGCTTGAAATAAAACACGGACGTCCTAGTATATCCAATATTTCATATGTTATCTTCTGCTGCAATGTTCTGTGATGAGATCATATTACTGCCTGAGACGAATGCTTATACTATATATATATATATATATATATATATATATATATATATATATGTTGATATATAAATATTACTGCTTTCGTTTTTTCTGTGATGGTTAGGAAGCATTAATGATGGGATTTATTAATAAGATTAATAAAAGAAAAGAAACCTAAAAGATGTTGTAGAATCAAAACTTTATAAAAAGGGTAGCTACAGTCTTGCTTTGCACAGCGGTATATATGATATACCCTGCACCTTATTCGATGAGGAAAGAGCCGAGATCCCTTCACCAGGAGTGACCTCTTTAGCAAAATTGGCAGAAGCTACAAACTCACGGTTTAGTTTTTGATTGCTTCTATAGTTCTTGCTTTGCACCGCGGTATATATGATATACCCTGCATCTTATTCGATGAAGAAAGAGCCGAGATCCCTTCACCGGGAGTGACCTCTTTAGCGAAACTAGAAACGCCTCAAAAACACTCCTTTTCAAAATCACTTGTTTCTACAACGATATCAAGTTCATTACGCAATAGGTTTTCAGAAAAACCTATCGTAGCCCTCCGTCATTTCAGATAAGTCCTACTTAGTATTCGTGCTACGTTTGTTGACCTCCGTCAAGGCGTAGTGTGCGGTAGCTAACTAGTATTTATCTGTTTATGCATATGATGCAGATTGGATTAGGGTAGTCGTACGGCCTTGTTGACCTCCGTCAAGGGTCGTGCGGGTAGGTTTGATTCAATCAAGAAATGACGGGTTGAACTTAACTAGCACTCTATGATTTGTTGACCTCCATCAAGGTCATGGGATGCTTGGGGCAGAATATTATCGGGAATTTCAAGTGTTGAAATTTGCAATGAGATTGCATACCTCCTATGAGATAGTTGGATCCCAATACCCACTGCGAGTAAAAGTTACTCCTGGGAGAGTTTTACACAGGACAATTAGCCGATCAAGTAGGTGACTAGAAAGGTGTTTACGGGGTTAAGCCTCTTGGAAAAGGAGGTTTATTTTAATTAGGTCCGTGCGAAAGCACGGGGAACCTCCCTCAAAATACCAACACTGGCCTGGCTGAAAGATTGGCGAACTTGTAAGGTGTAATTAATCCCGGCTAGTCTTACCTTTTAGGGTTTGAAGGAAGATTTGATAAAAACAGTGGGAGACATCCTGATTAGATAAGATAATAACCAATCTAATCTTGCAAGAGCATACGCTAAAGTGTTTTCTTCTCTCTCTCTCCAGGTAGCGACCAAGTCAGGCCTTAATCAAGATAATAACATGGATGTATTGACTGAACCCGTTTATTATACTGAGCAGGGGAACGTTGGTCCCGTTTTTTCTTATAAGTGTTATAAGACTGAGCAGAAAATAGGAGAATATCTGGATTCTCATACCGCCCAAATGAAGAACAAGCATGCTGATGCATCTTCTTCGGGTGTATTAGTTATTGAGAACTGTTTCTCAATTCACTCTACATCCTGGGTATTAGATACCGGATCGGGATCCCAGATGTGTAATTTGTTACGTGGGCTACGTAAAGCTAGAGAACTGGGAATGGGTGATCATTCCGTAAGAGTAGGGAATGGTGCAGATCTTGTAGCCAAAGCAGTTGGCGAATATCACCTTGTGTTACCAAATGGTAATACATTGGTTCTGAACGAGTGCTATTACATTCCGACCCTGATATGCAATATTATATCAGTTTCTTTATTAAATAAAGAAAGATATAATTTTGTAGTACAGGATAATGTGATGAACATATTCCTGAATCAAAAGTAAAGTTGATAGGATCAGGATCGTTAAATAATGGCATGTACGTTCTCAACCAAACTACAGTACTTAACGTACAAAACACACACAAAAGAAAGAGTTCAGAAATGAACGAATCCTTCTTATGGCATTGTAGACCAGGTCATATCAATGCGACACGGCTAGCTAAATTGCATAAGGATGGATATTTGAATCCGTTCGAATTTTCATCCTATGACACTTACCAGTCATGTCTCAAAGGCAAAATGACCAAAACTCCGTTTAGTGGATACGAAGTAAGAGTTACAGAACTCTTAGGGCTAATACATAGTGATGTATGTGGTCACATGTCTACACATGCCAGGAACGGTTCATCCTACTTCATTACATTTACTGACGATCTCTCAAGATACGGACATGTGTTCCTGAAGAAACACAAGTCTGAAGCTTTTGAGAAATTCAGGGAATATAAGCACGAAGTAGAGAACCAAACGGGCAAAAATATTAAAATCCTTCGATCTGATCGAGGAGAAGAATACTTGAGCACTGAGTTCCTAGACTATCTAAAAGAGAATGAGATTCTCTCTCAGCTTACTCCTCCTTATACACCACAGCACAACGGTGTATCGGAGTGGAGGAATCGCACCCTATTAGATATGGTGCGCTCTATGATGAGCAATGTTGAGTTACCTATTTCCTTCTGGGGATATGCGCTTGAGACATCGGCATACCTACTGAATAAAGTTCCTACCAAATCTGTGCCTACCACTCCATATGAGATATGGGAAGGGAAGAGACCTTATCTTAATTTTGTTAAGATATGGGGTTGCCCGGCCTATGTCAAAAGACAAAAACTGGACAAACTCGAGGCAAGGTCTGTTTTATGTAAGTTTGTTGGATATCCCAAGCATTCGCGAGGGTATATCTTCTACCACAGTGAGGAACAAAGGGTGTTTGTTGCTCAATACGCTACCTTTTTAGAAAAGGAATTTCTTGCAAAAGAGATTAGTGGCTCTGAGGTAGAACTGGAAGAAGTTCCAGTAGAACAAACTACAACAGAAGATTTGATGGAACCAGAGGATTCAATAGTTCCCAAAGAACCCCGGCCTCTCCGCCGATCTAGTAGGGTTTCTCATCCACCTGAGAGATACTACGGTTTTCTCATTGATGGTGGGAGCGAGGATTGCATCATGGAAGATGATGACCCAACTAGCTTCGAGCAGGCCATCACGAGTGGGGACTCTGTGAACTGGCTGGATGCAATGCGATCTGAGATGGAATCCATGTACACCAACAAAGTATGGACTTTGGAAATTGCTCCTGAAGGGGTAAAACCCATTGGGAGCAAGTGGATCTTTAAGAAGAAACTTGGTGTATATGGAAAAGTTGAGACTTTCAAAGCTAGACTTGTTGCAAAGTGTTTTCGTCAACGAACAGGTGTGGATTATGACGAAACTTTTTCTCCAGTAGCTATGCTTAAGTCCATCCTGATCTTACTTGCCATTGCTGCATACTATGACTACAAAATCTGGTAGATGGATGTTAAGACCGCCTTTCTAAATGGTGATTTAGAAGAGTGCATGTACATGACTCAGCCAGAGGGCTTCGTAGACAGTGGGAGCAGCGGAAAGGTGTGCAAGCTGCTTAAATCAATCTATGGGTTAAAGCAGGCATCGTGGAGTTGAAACATCTGCTTTGATGTTGTAGTCAAAGAGTTTGACTTCATCAAAAACGTAGATGAACCTTGTATTTATAAGAAGGTTGCAGAGAGTAAGATTGTCTTCCTCATATTGTACGTGGATGACATACTCTTGATAGAAAATGATGTTCCTATGCTGCAATCATTCAAGCTCTTCTTAGCACAAAGATTCTCAATGAAAGATCTAGGTGATGCCTCCTGCATACTGGGAATTATAATCTATAGAGATAGATCTAAACGGATACTGGGAATGTCCCAATCCAGGTACATTGACACCATACTAAAGAGGTTTAGTATGGAAGAATCCAAGCGTGGGAACCAACCCACGATCTCTGGACTCACTCTCTCCAAAGAGATGTCTCCCAAGACTGATTTGGAGAGAGCTCGCATGCAAGGGATACCCTATGCTTCGGCAGTAGTCTCTATCATGTACGCGATGCTATGTACCAGACCCGATGTAGCATACTCACTAAATATAGTGAGTAGGTATCAAGCAGATCCTGGAGAGAGTCACTGGATAGCTGTGAAGAACATTCTCAAATACTTGAGAAGAACTAAGGAGATGTTCTTGGTGTATGGTAATGGAGAACTCCAGGTGGAGACCTTTACCGATTCGAGCTTCCAAACTGATAAGGACGACTCTAAGTCGCATTCGGGATTTGTCTTTACCCTCAATGGAGGGGCGGTGTGTTGGAAGAGTTCCAAACAGGAAACCGTTGCAGACTCGACGATGGAGGTTGAATACATCACTGCCAACGATGCTGCCAAAGAGGCTGTCTGGATGAAGAAGTTCATCACTGAACTTGGTGTGGTTCCGTCCATTGAGCATCCAATACCTTTGTATTGTGATAACAATGGAGCTATGGCTTTGGCCAAGGAACCCAGGTCCCATCAGAAGTCCAGACATATTCTGAGGCGGTATCACCTGATCCGGAAGATAGTTGATCGCCGGGAGATCGAGGTCAGGAGAGTTGATACGAAGGACAACACTGTGGATCCGCTCATGAAGGCCATTCCCCAGACACAGTTCGAGAGACTCTTCGGGATGTTGGGTATGAGATACTACAACAGCTGGCCTTAGTGCAAGTGGGAGTTGTTAGTTATATATATGCCCTAGAAGTCATTGTTGTACATATGATGTATATTATAGTGGATGCTTGGATATATATAGAGAGGACTTTCTTGCTCGACATGATAGTATGCTATTTGGTTTCACTTTGTCTTAACATGTTGACTTGTATTAGTTTACTGTCTTGCTCTCACATGTTGATAAAGACCTTAGGATATGTACTCGACTACTGGGACTATGATGAGATCATACTAGTGGGGCCAGGGTAGTCAATGAGTACAACCTATAACTGTTCCTAGTCGAGGGTGTATCGAGACAGGGCATCGATACACCAGAGTAGACTAGCGTATACGCATCTTGACCCATGTGATGGGCGATGGATGATCCCATATCCATTGGTGTTTGACATCAGAGATGGTGTACGGGTGCTCAGTAGAGACTGGGTACACTGAACGGACTCGCCGAGAACTCCCAGATGGTATTATACCTCACGTCAGATGGCAGTTCTCCGGTGACACTGGTACAGGTTAGTCTGTAGACCCGAGATCGTCATAGAGTCTTGTATGATTCCTAATGTGCTTTGATTTCCACCTTACCACGTCCAAGAGGGCGTGCAAAATGGTGGCTTTTGGATATAGTCCCGAATCATATGGAGGCAATGAGCGATAGGAAGGGATTCGTCTCTCCCGGTATAAGGAGTTGATGTTGTGCTGTGTTCGATTGGCTATAACTGGAAGTCCTGGCCAGGGCTGATATAGAGTACTAATGGTAAGTGTTATCAGTAGGTTCTCGACCTGTTATGAGCCTCATATCTTCACGACTTATCGGTTACTGGGGTCTGGTGTTTACCACCCCTAGACTAGATATGCAACATATCAGACGAAGAGACCGGACTGTACGGTAGTGTTACTGATTGGATTCACAGGAGAATGCACAGGCTTGCTTGTTGATCTTCTGATCGCTCAATACCTGGGTGGCTGTTACATTTAGCTGACCGCTTGTAGCTTGTGGGTGTTTGATATGATCATCACCTACTGCCGGCGTATTGACGATTCTTTAGAGTCCTACACAGAGGTTTCTTGGCTCAGGCAAAACGGAGTAGGAGCACATATGTGATATGTGCGGGACCGAGGATAATACGATATGAGATACCGTATTCTATTCTCGCGATATATGATATCGGCCGGGTATATGTGATATAGCCGGGTCATCGGATCAAGTGTTGATTCGATGAAACGGTACATGTTATATTAGTCGGTTATATGCGATATAGCCGGATTGTCGGATCAAGTGTTGATTCGATGATTTAATGTATAATTATAAATGTGATATATTACATTACATTATCTAATATAAGCTCGCTTTATTGATTCATTTTCTCACCGGATAATACATTGATATATATGCGATATATGTTAATTGTATTATTTTCTTTTGTTACAAATATATATTATATATGTGATATATAATATTATAACAAGTTATGATTACAAATGCAACATGATTTGTGGAGATTAAACATAGTTAGGGTTTGATTTGGGTTAGCTTTTTCATGAAGCTTCTAGAAGCTTTATTTTATTTCTAGCTTAGATATTTTGTTAAGATATTTTGCTTAGATATTTCTAACCCAACCCAAACCCTTCACCCTACGTTTATTCTCTACATGAGTTAAGCCACTCATTCTTAACTCAAGAGTTGTATTTGTAACCATAGCAACAATTTCATTATTCATCACAAAAGACTTCATCTTCTTCTTCCTCTTTGAAAAGCTTACTAGCTTTTGGTTTTGTGATGTTTTAGTATGAGAAATTGAAAACAAAAGAGAGCTAAATTCCTGCTTCATCATCCTCATCTATTCTAGCCACTTAGATTAGGGTGTTCACTTCTCTAATAAGTTGTTTAGTGAAGTGTAAGCTTGGGTTAAAGATTCTTCAAGGTAGAGCATCTTCGAAAAGGAAGACTTCAAGCAAGCATGGATCATTCGGCTTGTGGAGCCTCTCTAGAGTCCGGAAATTCATGGATCGCGGTGAAGGGACTACTACTCGGAGCTTATGAAGCGAAGGAACAGACTACAAAGGTTGTAATCCCTTTCTCTTAGATATAAAGATATTTACATGCTTTGTTAACCCTAATTATCTAGCAAAGATCCTCGCTTTAGGTTGTTCGGCACTTGAAAAATTTAAATTCGGCATGGTTGATACCTTATAGACCCTTGTGATAGTGCCTAGTAACCTTACAACAATAATTCTTTATTCATCACAAAAGCTTTCTTCTTCTTCTTCCTCCTTGAAAAAGCTTTCTAGCTTTTTGTGAAGTGATGATTTAAAGTGAGAAAATGAAAACAAAAGAGACCAAAATTCCTACTTTATCATCCTCATCTATTCTAGCCTCTTAGATTAGGGTGTTCACTTCATTAATACTTGATTAGAGAAGTGAGAGCTTGAGTTTGAGATTCTTCAAGGTAGATCATCTTCGAAAGGAAGACTTCTAGCAAGAATGGATCATTCGACTTGTGGAGCCTCTCTTGAGTCCGGAAGATCGTGGATCGCGGCAAAACGACTACTACTCGAAGCTTATGAAGTGAAGGAACGGACTACAAAGGTTGTAATCCCACTCTCTTAGATGTAAAGTTGTTTACATGCAAAATTAACCCTAATTCTCTGGTTAAGATCTTGGTTAGGATTTGTTTAGCACCCCAAAAATTTTAAAGTAGCATGATTGATGCTTGCCAAAACCTTCACAAGGTGCTAAACTAACCCTACATTCTTTTCATTAAAACAACAACCATGCATGAATGAAGAAATAACCATGAAAGAAAATGTAACAAGTTTTAAAATGTGACATGGTGCATGTCATGTGCACAAAACACGCTTAATACACGATTAGCGATATTTAATCGCGATTAGCATTAAAATAGTGTATAATTAATCATAAAATTTCATAATTTGCTTAAATCCAATAAAACGTCATCTTTTTAGTAATTTCTATAATTTACCAAATTTTTCCCAATTTATAGGTATTTAATTATACCGCACTAATAAAATATTCAATATATTTATTATTTAATTATAAAAATTCCCAAAAATAATATTTTATTTTTCTAAAATGTTACATTTTGGCAGAGTCTTCTTTGTAAATACTGGCCCCCAAATGGGTACAACACATGAAATACATAATAATGAATAAAGGCATCTCCAAGCAGGAGCTAGCTCTTCGCCAATTGGCGGAAACAACCACGCAATGCAATATCAAATACAACGCCGAAAGGCGAGGATCAAAACTCAGAAGAAAACCAACAACTTAAAGAAAACCAAAGAAGAATCAAAATAATACAAGCACGCGACTCTAAGGTCGAAAGAATATACATCTAGACTTCTAAGTCTATTATTTAATACAAGTCTGGTTGATGGAGTTTACTAGATACAACTGAAATATATAAAGTACAGCGGTGGTCACGATACAAGTGAACCCACCTACCAAGCAATCCCCCGGAAGGAAGAAGTGTGCCAGCAAGCTGCAATAAAATCTGTACGGCCAAATCTGCAAGAAACTGTGGCACAACGGGGGTGAGTTGCCAACTCGTGAGTAGAAAACATCACCGAGAAGAAATCGCATGTATGACTTTCTCATAGGTCATACAATAAAATTTTCAAAGTAAATATAGCCTGAAGCATCAATAATGGCAAGGTAAACATGTAACATAAGTGTAATACCAAGTGCTCATGTCAGTGCCTCAGGTAGCTACATATCACATATATAATGTATGAATGCATGAAAACAGAATACATCTAAATGAGAAAACTGTTTTTCTATCTCCATATGATTTCGGCATAAAAATCGAAGTATCATCAATGAAATCAACAAGGAATCCGTGTCAAGCATCGACACAAAATATATATTCCAATATCTTAATATCTCGGGCTCCGACAATCCGGACTTGCCCATATCATAAAATCTCAATGTCTCAATATCTCAAGCTCCGGCAATCCGGACTGGCCCCGGGTTCCGGCAATCCGGACTGGCCCAAATATCAAATCTCACGACTACGTCGGTATCCTCCGGATATCCACCGCGTCATAAATAACCGGTCGGTAGTGCTTCCCTGCCGGGCTCAACGCTATCAACTGCGACCATCTTGCCCCGGGGTACCATACCGGGTCCACTATCCACCCGCAGACGGTTCCTCCTCCTTCTCGAATCAGGTGTATGTTATCACTCAAGAGCCGAGAAAACTCATGGTGGACACCTCTCAAATCATATCACAAGAAAACCGCAACTTTTATCTTTTGAAATGAAAACGAGTTTATAAAATCCTTGCGGTTTCTCCAAATCTAGAAATCTCATAGAAAGTCTGAAATCCCAATATCGAGAGTTAATAAAAAATAAATTACCGGCATAAAGTCCTATAATATCGCATGACAAATGACATATACATGCATGAAGTATCTCAGTAATAAATGCAATATCTAAACTAGCATATAGAAGCAAGTGTACTAGTACTTCATCGAAACTACCAACTAGCAATTTATACCAATGAAGTAGTATTTTCTAAGGTGTACGTGACATGAAAATTACCGATGATGATGTGTATGAGCCGGAAAGTAAGTGTACGTGGAACATACGCATCATCGGTAATGGTGCTGGTGTCCTGACAACAGGGTTTCATAATAGCTATCGAAAACACATTTAAGCATGCAATGCGATGCGAACAGCAAGAATATACGGAAAATGAATAGTAATGCAACAATAAAGAATATGCATTCCTATATACGAGTCATACAGTTTTTGGTGTCTGAAATCACACGAATCGTGGTTTTAGAAAAATAGGGCTATGGGGTACTTGAGAAAAAATGCATCCTTTGAAAAAAAATCCGTAGTATCCCTTGGCCTGTCTTAAAATACTCACGATTCGTTAGTTTTGAAAATGAGTATGACTCGAGCCCAATCTGACATCTACCAAATAAACTACAGGACAAAGCTAAGAGACAAAATCAAAAGGATAAGGAAAATCACCTAAGTCCGAGTCAATATATCTAGTAGTCCGTGATCCCGCCTCAAAAACGTCACATACGATAAAATATATAATACGACATCCTCGAGTCAAGAGTGCAGATCAATCATCATATTTATACATCGTACGGAAAAATCCATCGTACGGCATCCCAAATCGGGGTACGGGTCAATTATCACATATAACACATTATTTATCTGGTAACATTATCATCATATTCTGAATTAGGGGTACTGATCTAAAGTCTAGTACATTCCGATACCATCAAACATATATCCGCGTGTGAATAAAACACATCGCCCATCGATCCACTATACTATCATGTAGTATATCACAACACGACCCAAATCACATAATTGATCTCACGGCATCATGCCCGATCATATCAACTCTCCTCCGAGTATCATATACTATCCTCATCATACGTGTATACGTATATATATATATATATATATATATATATATATATATATATATATATGCACCAACGCATTCTCACACACACACGCACGCACACACACACATATATACATATAAACATATACACCCAGAACAATATCGCGTGTGTGCATGTGTGTGTGTGTCAAACTTACTATAAACATATACACCCAGAACAATATCGCGTGTGTGCATGTGTGTGTGTGTCAAACTTACTCTAGGGTTCGCAACTAAGAATCTAACTAAAATCACACTCTTTCAATTATACCAAAACCAACCCAAGTCCCATAAAGTCTTTCTTGCTACGTATTTACATCTCACATATAAGTAATATATATATATATATATATATATATATTTTTCATATCCTATGAAAATGCGGGGGTGCTATACGCCATCCACCCGACTTCCCCCGTAGATATACATCTACTCACCTAGACGCCTCGGCTAATCTGCTCCGATTTCAGCTCTGTTCTTTTTGCGCCACATCCGACGCCTGTGCACCCGATCCTAGAATCGCACACAAGCAAACAAAAGAATAAATATAAAATTAGTCGCGGACACAACCAATACAAGTCAACCACGCGCACTAACTAAACGTGCACGCACTTGGTGCACGAAACGCGCCGCGACAACGCCACAAACTACAACTAGGGTCGCAATACGTGGCAACTACCAAACCAAAAACCCAATCACACCAATCGCGCGTTCACAACACACTAAATATATATGAAATAGGGTTTAAATCATCAAAACTTTAAACTTAATTAAAAATCGTTTTATTCCAAAAACCTATTAAGCATCAATTAACCGTTTTATTACAGAACTTGATGTTCTAACAATTCTAGTGGCCACAATAATCACTAAATATCTTAACTAAGTCACACAAACCATAACTAAATTTTAATCTCATTTATTTTCACTAACCCAAAAATTCTAGTTTGCAAAATAGCTTAATTAGTACAATTTTAAAATAACAATTAGCAAACTAGCTACTAGGTTAGACTTTACATGTCTTAAAGTGTTAAACTACACAATTAAACCATGATCAAATGACATAAACCCTAACTTGATCCAAACCCAAATCTTGAATTTTCAAGTTAGCAACTAGAACCAAATTAACACTTAAATATGCTAGATTAAAGCAATTTAAACAATAAATTCTCTATAGGGTTAAGATTTATACCTCTTAATTTTAGAGATCTAGCTTGGAAATTAGCCTCCAAAATGCCATCTTGCTCCAACGATTCAAGCATGTATTGGCCAAGGAATAAAGGGTATGGGTTAATTTACGAATTAGTGATGTTTTAAGTGGATTTTTGAAGCAATTTTGAAGGATTTTAGATGAAGAAATGAGATGGGGAGATGTGGAGGAGCTGCTGCCTTGGGGGGCTTGGCTGCAAATGAAAGAGGGGAGAGAAAGGTTGTGGGTGAGTGTGTGAAAGTCAAGAAAAGCCTATACTATAATTATCTACACCATACTTCTTTTCTTAATTGTTTTCTTTTTAAATTTTCTTTTCTTTTAACTATTCAAGTGGGGAAATTTGGGGGATTGGGGCAGCTAGGCTCGGCCAGCCCCTAGAAATGGGATTGTGTGTGAGTGTAAGGTTTTGTTAGAAGTTTCCAAGTCAATAAAAGCCTATTTTCACTTCTAATAATTTATAACTTAATTAAATTATTTTCTAATTGACCCTAGAAATCTCTAGAACCATTGGGTCAAAGTAGAAAGATTAAGCATGTTATAAACTAGGTTATAAATGGTCATGGTTCACTAAATTTGTATTAAGCCATTCCAATTTGTAATTATCACTAATTAAATGTATTAGTGAAGGCTTAAAATAATATTTAAAATAATTAATTACGGAAAATATTTTAGTAAACTAGAAATTTTATAAGTGACCCATTAAATACCAAATACTAGCAATTACATAGCTAGAATAGGTATATTTAATTTTATGTTGAAAGACAATCATATCTTGGTTTTTACGGAAAACCCAGTTATTATACCAATTATCCGAAATTTCACCTAAATGATTTTCAAAACGTTACAGTTTAAATCGATCATAAAATGACGGGTAGAACTTGGCTAGAGCTTATGATTATTTGACCATAATTAAGGTCAAAAGACGCTAAGGGTAAAGACAATATCGGAAATTTCAAAGGTTGAAATTTGCAATGAGATTGCATACCTTCTATTTGATAGTTGGATCTCGATCCCACTGTGAGTAATAGTTACTCCCAAGAGAGTTTTACACTTTACAATTAGCTAATCCAGTAGGTGTCTAGAAAGGTTTCAATGGGTTTATGCCTCTAGGGAAACGAGTTTTATTTTAATTAGGTCCGTGCGAAAGCACGGAGAACCACCCTCGAAGTACCAACACTAGCCTGGCTGACCGGTTAGCGAACTTGTAGAATGTAATTAATCCTGGCTAATTTTCTTTTTAAGGTTTGAGGGAAAATTTGATAAAAAGTAGTGGGAGACATCGATTAGATAAGATTAATAACCAATCTAATCATGCAAGAGTAATCGCTGAATGTTTTCTTTTCTCTCTCCTAATGGCAGATACCAATGTCGGGACTTAAACTTCTATTAGACAAAAATAAACTCATGAGACCAAATTATAAAGACTGGCCGAGGAACGTAAATATTGCCCTTACTTATGACAAGGTTGCATACGTCCTTACTGCTCCAGCCCCTCCCCTCTCAAGCCCTGATTCCTATATTGCGGATAAGGAAATCCGCAAGACATGGGATATTGATTGCGCCACAGCCAAATGCCTCGCGCTTGTTTCGATGGACAATGAACATCAAAAGCAGCATGAGAAGATGGATGTGCAATCCATCTTTCTCCATACAAAGGAGTTGTATGGGGAGTAATCTCATACTCTTCATTACAAGGCATCAAGAAAATTATTTCAGATGAGGATGGCTGCTGGCACATCTGTAGGTGCTCATGTGTTGAAGATGATAGGTCTTATTGAAGAACTAGAGGACATGGGATGGACGATGGAAAATGAACAATATGTTAATATAATTCTACAGTCTCCCCTCTGCCTATGCTCAGTTTATAGTGAACTTCAACATGCACAATCTGGAGAAGTCGCTTCCTGAACTTCTCAATATGTTGAGAAGTGCAGAGAGCATGCTAAAAGTAGCGAAAACTCCCTCTCTTGTTGCTGGGCCATCTTCCTCTTCCGTCCCAAAATCTAAAGCTAAGGGAAAGAAGAAGAAGAATCCTATCAAACCGAGAGGTGGAGTGAAAAAGGCACAGGGGAAAGACAAGACTGGGGCTGCGGCATCGGGAAAAGGGGAATGCTTCTACTGCCACAAGACTGGGCACTGGAAGAGAAACTATGTTGGATATCTCGCTGATCTCAAGAAGAAGAAGCATGCTGATGCTTCCACATCATGTGTGTTTGTTACCGAAAACCGTTTTTCAATTAACTCTGCTTCCTGGGTATTAGATACCGGTTCAGGATCTCATATCTGCAATTGTGTGCAAGGATTGAGAAATAGCAAGGTTTTGAAGAAAGGTGATGACACTCTCCGTGTTGGGAATAGTTCGAATGTACATACTGTATCAGTGGGAGAGTATCGCCTTGGTTTTCCTTCAGGATGTATATTGGTTTTGAACCCGTGTTATTTTGTGTCATCTATGTTGTGTACCATAATATCTGTATCTCTGTTCGACAATGAAGGATATAATTTTGTATTACAATGTAATGTTATGAACATTAACCTAAATCAACAGTTGATTGGGTATGGCACATTAAATAACGAAATCTACGTCTTGAATCAACACACAGTTTTTAACATACAACACACAAACAAAAGGAAGATTTCAGAGATAAATGAAGCTTTTATTTGGCATTATAGACTTGGTCATATTAACGAAACAAGACTAACCAAGCTACATAAAGATGGATATTTATATCCGTTTGAATATAAATCTTATGCGACTTATCAGTTTTGTATCAAAGGTAAAATGACCAAAACTCTGTTTACTGGGCACGGAGAGAGAGCTACTGAACTCTTAGGCCTCATACACAATGATATATGTGAACCAATGTCTACACATGCAAGAAGTGGTTTTTCATACTTCATAACTTTTACTGATGATTTCTCGAGATTTGGACACGTGTTCTTATTGAAACATAAGTCTGAAGCTTTCAAAAAATTCAAGGAGTATAAACTTGAAGTACAAAAACAGACCGGATTGAGTATCAAGAAATTTCGATCAGACCGATGAGGAAAATACCTAAGTACAGAGTTTCTACATTTCCTTAAAGAGAATAGGATTCTCTCTCAGCTCACTCCTCTGTACACACCACAACACAACGGTGTCTCAGAACGGAGAAATCGTACCCTATTAGATATGGTACGTTCGATGATGAGTGATGCTGAGTTACCACTTTCGTTCTGGGGGCATGCATTGGAGACTACAATATATCTATTAAACAGGGTTCCGACCAAAACCGTGCCTACCACTCCATATGAGATATGGTATGGGAAGAGACCATCTCTTTAACGAGTTATGATATGAGGTTGTCATTCTTTTGTTAAAAAGCAGAATCCAGACAAACTCAAAACACGATCGGTTTTGTGTAAATTTGTGGGGTATCCCAAACATTCATATGGGTATCTTTTCTACCATAAGGAGGAACAAAGAGTGTTTGTTTCTCAATATGCCACATTTTTAGAAAATGATTTTTTTACAAATGATATTGTTGGCAATACGGTAGAGCTGGAAGAAATTTCAGAGCCACTACTGACGATTTGGTTGAACCTGAAGTTTCAATAGAACCCAACGAGTCTTAGTCACTCCGTAGATCTAGAACTTCTCGCCCACCGGATAGATACTATGGTTTTCTAATTGATGGTGATAAAGAAGATTGCATCATAAATGACGATGACCCTACTAGTTTTCAGCAAGCTATCACGAGTAGTGACTCAGTGAACTGGCTGGATGCCATGCGATACGAAATGGAATCCATGCACACCAACAAAGTATGGACTTTGGAGGTTGCACCTTCTGGTGTAAAACCCATAGAGTGCAAGTGGATCTTTAAGAAAAAGATTGGTGTGGATGGACAGATAGAGACCTATAATGCTTAGCTTATGGCGAAAAGATTTCGTCAAAGACCAAGATTGGACTATGACGAAACTTTTTCTCCAGTTGCAATACTTAAATCCATTCGAATCCTATTTGTTGTTGCTGCTTACTACAACTATGAAATCTGGCAGATGAACGTTAAAACATCATTTTTAAATGGTGATTTAGATGAATGTGTTTTTATGGATCAGCCGGAAGGTTTCATTGATAGTGGGAGCAGCGAGAAGGAATGCAGATTGCTTAAATCCATCTATGGATTAAAGCAGGCATCATGGAATTGGAACATCTGCTTTGATGATACAATCAAAGCGTTTGATTTTATCAAAGATATAGATGAACCTTGCATTTATAAAACGATTGTAAGGAGTAAAGTCATATTCCTCGTATTGTACGTAGATGACATTCTCCTGATAGGAAATGACGTTCCTATGCTATAATCGGTCAAACTATTCTTATCACAAAGGTTCTCCATGAAGGACCTGGGTGATGCATCATGCATTTTGGGCATTAAGATCTATAGAGATAGGTCTAAGAGATTGTTGGGATTGTCCCAATCAAGATACATAGACACCATACTAAAGAGGTTTAGTATGGAAGATTCCAAGCAAGGTAATTTACCCGCTTGTCACGGTATCACCCTCTCCAAAGAGATGTCTCTAAAAACTGATAAAGAGATGGCTCGCATGAACATTATACCCTACGCTTCGGCGGTAGGATCTATAATATATGCGATGTTATATACTCGTCCAGATGTAGCTTACACACTGAGTGTAGTAAGCAGGTATCAATCCAATCCAGGGAGAAACACTGGACGACTGTGAAGAACATTCTTAAGTACTTGCGAAGGGCCAAAGAAATGTTTTTGGTGTATGGTAACGGAGATCTCCAAATAGAGGCCTTTATCGATTCCAGTTTCTAGAGTGATAAGGATGACAGCAAGTCCATCTCAGGGTTTGTATTTACCCTCAATGGAGGGACGATATGTTGGATGAGTTCCAAGCAAGATACCGTCGATGACTTTACGATAGAAGCTGAGTATATTGCTGCTAATGATGCCGCAAAAGAGGCAGTCTGGATGAGTAAGTTCGTTTCTGAAATTCAGGTGGTTTCATCCATTTCTAATCCAATACCTTTGTATTGTGATAACAATGGAGCCATGGGTTTGGCAAAGGAACCACAGTCCTATCAGAAATCAATACATATCTTGAGGCGGTATCACCTCATCAGGGAGATCGTGGATCGCCAGGAGATCGAAGTGCGGAGAGTGGACACAAAAGATAACATTGCCGATCCATTCACCAAGGCCATCCCTCAAGTCCAGTTCGAGAGACTGTTCGAGATGTTGGGCATGCTGTACGTCAACAACTGGCTATAGTGCAGACAATGGGTACTTATTGCGCCAACTAAAGGCCTTAGTGTAAGTAGAAGATTGTTGGATATGTATGCCCTAGTGGCCTTTATTGTTTAGGATGCTGAAGATGTGTATGTACAGAAACAATTTTGCTCAATAAGATAGTATGTTATTTGGTTTACCTTTATCTTAACATGTGATATGTTCTACTTAGTATTTCATATTTTGTATACATGTTGATAAAACCCTTAGGATGCTTGCTTGACTACCAGGACTATGATGCAGATCATACTAGTGGGGCTTGCGTAGTCCGCCAGCACATCCTTTAACAGTTCCCAGTGGAGGGAATATCGAGACAGGGCATCGATATTCCAGAGTAGACTAGTGTATACGTTTCTTGACCTTGTATGGGGGCGATGGTTGATCCCACAACCATTGGTGTTTGACATCAAAGATTGTACACATGTGCTCATTAGAGAATGGGTACACAAAACAAGATTCACCGAGAACTCCTAGATGGTATCATATCTATCGTCAGATAGCAGTTCTCTGGTGACACTTTTACAGATTTGTCTGTAGACCCGAGATCGTCATAGTGTCTTGTGTGGTTCCCACTGTGCTTTGATTTCCTCCCTACCACGGGCTCATCAAAATCGTGCAAACAGGTGGATTTTGGGTACAGTCCCGAATCATATGGAGACGGTGAGCGGTAGGAGGGGTTTCATCTCTCCCGGTATAGGGAGTTGATGTTGTGCTATGCTCGATTGGCTATAACAGCAATTCCCTGGCCAGGATTGTTGAGATTTACTGATAAGAGTTATCAGTAGTTTCTCGAACCGTTATGAGCCACATATCGGGATGACTTATCAAGTTACTGGGGTCTGACATTTACCACCCCTAGACTCGATATGCGACATATCAGACGAAGAGACCGGACTGTACGGTAAGTGTTACTTATAGGCTCATTAGGGTTAGGATGCGTTCGCTCGTCGGCCACCTTTTCGACATGTACCTGGGTAGCCGTTACGTACAACTAGTGCTGCTGATGGGCTTGTGGTTAAACCCACTGTCAGCGTACTGTCGAGTCTTTAGAGTCTCATAGAGAGGGTTTCCCTGATTCAGGCGAAACGATGTAGAGGCCGTAAGGTGTTACGGTAGGGTTTCGATCATATACGTGTACTAGCTACACGAATGATGTTCAGAAGGATAATACTGGTAGGCTTTGGTTTAAGCCGGATACCAGTATTATATTATTGGATTATTGGTATCTTATTGTATTTGTATTTTTCGGAATACGAATACGGGTATATTTATACGGTATACGGTGAGGGGCATTCTTGTAATTGTACAAGAAAAAGGCTTCTAGAAGGAGACACCTCATATATGGATTTTCTAATTTGGAAAATAAATAAATGAGGTGAAATTTGGAGACTTTTTCAAAGCATGGATGAAAGTATGGCTAATGAATATTATATTCATTTGGCTTCACTATTGAAGTATGATTTATTATTTATGAGAAAAATAATCCATATTTCAATAATTGGAAGCTTAGCCATATCATTTGGTTCATGCTTGACCTAGTTCATTCTCACTCTCACATTCTCTCTCCAAATGATCTCCCCCCTCAAGCTCAACCCTAATTCTTCACATGAGTTGTGAAACATAGGTTTTGAGATCAAATAATCCACTTGATTATCTCTATATTATCTAAGTAGTCTCTCTTAGCAAGCTTGACTTCTTAGTTATCTCTTTAGTGGAGGTTGAAATTTGATCCAAAGCTCTCGGGTGGATCATCTATGGCTTAACGGTGACTGGAGAACGAGATCATCCCAAGCACCCAAGAAGCTCAGAAACGCAGCGGATAGAAGACCCGAAGGACCGGTTTCAAGAAGGTATAATCCCTATCATAGTAGCTAAAACTCCTAGATAGGGTACTAGTTATGGTTTAGGATACAATCCGCGTTCAAAAGTCGATGTTGCATGCTTCAAAATTATTGTTTGCTACTTCCGCCTCCCCAAAAGTGTTGTGAGGATGTGCAATATCCACTAACAAAATGTTCTTAATTGTTTTTTTTACTTCCAAATTCATCTCAAGGAAAGCTGTTGGAACAACATTAGAGGCCAAGTTATTTTGACTTGATTTTATATTAGCATATATATATATATATATATATATGTGTGTGTGTGTGTGTGTGTGTGTAAACGCAGTAGAAGAGATATTAAAATAAATTCCAAGAAACCTAGCTAGGTTTGAATTTTGCGGGTGCCTAACTAAAAAACCGGATTCATTAGGTAACCTAGATTTAAAGCCTAGCATTCAGCCCAAAGGGTTTCGACTTGCAAGGGCCCGCTAAAATAAAATCTATATTCACTCAACTCTCATTGTCTCATTGTAAGTGGAGAGTTACATGCAGTGGAAGGGACAGACAAAACATGAAATAAAGGGATCCAATCATCACCATCTTTTGCTAATTTGAAAAAGCTTTAACGACAGGTCGTGCAAAGGTAATCTTCCACGTTTCTACGTGTTTACTTACAACCAGTAATATATTGGTTTTGAATTTATGTTTTTTAAATTTTACAAGCAAGAAAAATTACGAAGAACAATAGATAAGAATCAAGTTCTTCAGATAACTTAAGTTAAACTTCCAGAAATTTAAATGAGATTAATGCTCAGAAACAATGGCATATGTCAAATAAATCAAGACTTAAATGCAAGAAACTCCCACACACGAAAAAGTGGGAAACCTCCCTAATGTTTGAAAACATGCATTTTGCCTCTCTCAGTTAACTTCCATTAGATTTTCCATCCAAAATTTTTATGCCTTAAGCAAAATGCCCTTGCAAAACAAAAAATAACAAAACTAGCATTTAAAAGGAGTCGGGGGCATTTTCATCAAGTTATAAAGAATTTGGATGGAAAATCTAACATAAGTTAAGCAAGCGAGGCAAAGTGCACGTTTTCCAGCATTTTTTCTGCTTTTGGGCGAAACAGGAGGGGTTTCCTAATGTAAGCCGAAAATCAAACATTTGTTTGGAGTTCTTCTATTGGGCCTTCGTTCATATCGTCCAGTCCAAGTAATCTCAGGCCCCACATCACATGTTCTTTTATTGTATCATCATATGTAATGTTATTTAAATTTCATCGACAGGAAGGATTTAATTTGATTAACATATGGAATTTACTACACCAATCCAGTCTATGTAAGAAGCAATGGGCCACAAATAAACGATATTTGTTAATAAAATTAAATACCAGATAACAAATATTCAAAACTCAAAATTCGAATTTACAAGCTTATACTCATATTTTCACACAGACTTTCTTCTTTTCAGAATATTCGTTTCTTTGAGTTTTCGGTTTTATTCGGAGTATTTGCTATTGTCAATATCACGTTAAGGGTGTAAGAGTGCAGGATGTTTTTGGCAGCACAACCATATCGCGAACCCCGTGCCCCCCCCCCCACCCCCACCCCATCTCTTTTGATCTCCAAAGACTAATAATAAGGATACCAATCTTCATATTATTTGCATACTCTTTGCTCTTGTCACTAGTCGGTGCAAATTAATTAACAGTTTTTTGACAATAAAAAATAAGTAACGAAACCAAATGAAAACTGGTGTATCACTTTTTTAGGGCTTGGTGATAAGATAAATATTACCAATCATACTGTTGGTTGGATTTTTAATAAGTTTCATGATAGCAAAATTTTCTGTGCAATTTCCGAACATTTTCCTCCCAAAAGAATTTATTGGAGTTCAAAGTTTACTTAGCTTCTACTGGCCCACTCTAGGGGAGTACAGGCCCGGTCCAACTATACCCCATTGATAACCACTACTCCATAGCGTCTTAATGGCCTTGAATTCCTATTGAATTTTGTGGCCCGATGAGGGAAGCAAACTCAGGACAGGATTCATCCGAACCCGATCCAACCCAATATTCCCGGAGCTGTTCGACATTCTATACCTGTTTGAACATGATCAGGTAGAAGATAGATACAAAACTTTTAGACTGGGGATGAGGTTTAATATAAACCTGTCCGCTCGAACCCAAAACCCGAACCAAGCTCGTTTTCAATATCCAATCCCATTAAATCATATAGATTTAATTCTAATATTTAAATGTAAATATTGTTATTTATTGTATGATAATTTGTTGTGCAATTTTTAAGTCCAATTTTATAAATCTATAATATATAATTTAATATAATTAATATAGTTTTGTCTAAATATAAGTTAAATATATGAGAATAATGAAGGAAAGATGCCCGATAATAAACACTCAATGTTTTTTTAACGATCGGTATTCATCATATTCATCTTTATCATTTAAGATATGGATACATCAAATTTTATATGATTCTACTACTTTTTCATCCTTGATTTAGTAGATGCATAATTAGCGGTTTACCAACAATAGAACTTTTTACATTGCTAATTCAACGGTGAAAAAGTGGTAAAATCACATGAAATTTGGTGTATCCAAATTTTAGATGATAATGATGATGATTGTGCTCATAGAAGATGTATTTTTTTGACGCCATAGGAGGATGTTCTCTCCTATGGATTATTCTCTCTCTCTCTCTCTCTCTCTCTCTCTATATATATATATATATATATATATATATATATATCTTACTTTAAACTTTACAATTTCAATATTTAAAATATGTATAATATGCCAAATCTCAAAATCGCCCAAAAACCAATCCCCATGCCCAAATTTGAAACTTGCCAAAACTGTTCGATACGGGTTCGAGTATGATACATTATAAACCCGATCGAATCAGATTTAAAATTTGTCAAAAACCCGACCAACTCAACACGGTTTTCATCCCTGGGCCGCGATGCGCTGTAGGTGTAGAAAGTAATAGTCCATCTTTATACTTACAATAATAAATGCAAATCTTTTGAGCACCTCATTTAATTTTGTCTTTTTGAACCTTTAGTTTTGAAGAGAAAATTTTATTAACAAAGGAAAAAGACCTCCCAAAATTGGCGGCATTCCATACTATCCTTATCATCAATTAACATCAATGAACATTTACCAATGAGCAGTAGCTCAGTTGCTATGGGCATTTTCCTTCTTGGGAAGAGTGCGTGATTTGAACCCGATAAACCCCAAGAGGAAAAGTGGTCATCTTTCGGGCAAATTCATGGGTTCCTCGTGTGCGTGGATGTATTGTGTGCATAGGTTAGAAGGTTACAGGCAGTGTCGGAAAAAAAAAACCCAACTAACATTTGATATTTCTTTTGGCCTACCCCACACCTTCCCCCTCCCCTTTTCTTACAAAACCTATCATTCATTCCTCCAATATATATTTCTTATCCTTCGTTATTTATTGTCATGTTTCAAATTTTAAAAGGTATATATAAAGAAGTTGATTCAGAGTATGAATGGAAGCCTTAACACTACTGCAGTGAGGGGTTGCCCCTACGGATAGAGGAATTCGTAGGGCGATTTTTTATTGCCCCTATGGTTTACTCCGTAAGGACATAGTTTGCCTTTACGGTGTCCACCGTAGGGACATAAATAAATTAAAAACTATTAAAATGCAATTTTTTTATTTGTCCTACGGTGCCGCAAAAGGATGCCTTACAGATTAATCCGCAGGGGCCAAAAAGGGTTATTTAAAAAAAAAATAAAGCTAAGCAATTTCTCACTGTCTCCCAAAATTTCCCACCAACCCGCGCCACCCCAAAATTCCTCGTCCCTCGTCGCCATCCTATTCTCGTCACCGACTTCCTCGTCGCCGACTTTCTCCTCCATCGCCGTCGATCGAGATCGTCGTGGAGTTCCTCATCACCGCCAATTGTCCTCGTCGCCACTTCCACCTCTTCGAGCTCCATCTTCCCGGTCTCCTCCACCTCGTCGAGCTCTTACTCTCCACCTCCTTGAGAAACATTACTCGTCGGCCGGTCTTTAGCAGAGGTGAGTTAATTTGGAATTTAATTTATAATTTTGTTGTTTTTGGTGTTATTGTTGTTGATTTTAGTATTAGGGTTAAGGTTATAGGGCCGGGTTAATTGGGAGTTAATTTGGGTTAGGGTTAGGCTTTGGATGATGATTAGGGTTGGGGTTAATTAGATAAAATAGGATTAGCGTTAGGGTTAGGGTTATAGGGCCGGGTTAATTTGGGTTAGGGTTAGGTTTTGGGTGAGGGTTAGGGTTAGGGTTAGGGTTAATTAGGTAAAATAGGGTTAGGGTTAGGTTTGGGCGATGATTAAGGTTAGGGTTAGGGTTAATTTGAGTTAATTAGGTAAAATAGAGTTGGTGATGATTAGGATTATAGTTAGGGTTAATTAGATTAATTAGGGTTAATTTTGGTTTGGGCTAAGGTTAATTTGGGTTAGGGTTTGGGTTAGGGTTAATTTGGGTTAATTAGGTAAAATATGATTAATTTGGGTTTGGGTGCTGATTAGGGTTAGCGTTAGGGTTAATTTGGGTTAATTAGGTAAAATAGGGTTAATTTGGGTTAGGGTGTTGATTAGGGATAATTTTGTTTAATTAGCTTAATTTTGGGTTAATTAGGGATATTTTGAGATAGGGTGATAATTAGGGGTAATTTAGGTTAATTAGGGTTAGGGTTTAGAGTGCACTAGTTCTTTCAATAGAATACTCGATGATAACGTAAACATAAAACTTTACCGTAAATGTAAGAAAACCTTACCCTAAACTAAAAACATCAAACCCTTAAAAACGAAACGTAAACGTAAAACCTATTCAAGTTAAATGTTCAAGTTAAAACCAATATATGATACTCGATGATAATATGAAACTTTCATATTCTCATCGATATTCATATGTGAAAATCAAAACGCGACTTAGTCTGCGTCTATCGGTGAACATACGTTCGATATTCGTCGTGACATAGAATTATACGAAGGTTGTTAAATATCGGACGGTATAGTTCTGTGCTAACAACCGTCGTGTAGTCTATATGACGAGAAGATTCAATTGTATGATAACCGATAGATTTGTCCAGTATGGACAAGTTTGGAATGTATAAAGCAAACAACTGCATTCATTTGTGTTTTCATTCGTTTCGAGTTATTTCGTCGGTACTTTTCCGCTGGTTCTCCGTGTACAAAGATAGATTATATGTTTATTTCAACGTTATTTCACAGCATTGAAATGATTATCTATTCTATTATAATGTACTCAGAGAACAACGGGGAGGTGCTGCCAAAATTTACTCGAAATGGATGAAAACACAAGTGAATGGGTGTCTGCTCTATACATTCTTAATGGGATAGAAGCCTTACCCCCGACAGCCGAAACACACACATACAACATGAATACACAACAAACGCACACACAAAGCACATACACACTAACAACCCTACATTTAATGTCACAACCCGGAAAAGGCACGTGACTGGCACTTAAATCACGCAACGTCTAAAAGCGTAACGTAACTCAAGTAAGCCAAAGCCCAAAAATCTAAACCTTTTTGAGGAAAAAATAGTGGAGGTGCAGTTTTGAAATAAAGATATAATGAAATAAAGTTTGTCTTTAAATGCATAGCTAATGATATAAGAAAATGCAAGTGGAATATACTAAAGTTGAGAACATTTTTCGTTTTTTTAAAAAATTTGGGCAGCACCTCCCTTGTATATTTTGATCCAAAACCACATACATACAATAAAAGGCATCCTCATGCGGGAGCTAGCTCTTCGCCAACTGGCGGAATCACAACCATGCAAAAGCACATATATACGACGCCCTACGACGAAGGTCAACCCAGAAAGAACAATAAATAAAGCAAGACATCAAAACCTTAAAAGAAGTGAACATACACTCATCGCTCTAAGTCTCGCCAATACAAGTCTGTCTAAGTCTACCAATATACAACGTTTAGTTTCTGATTGATGGAGTTTATCTAGATACAAAAGGAATAATAATACAAGAATGGGCACTATCCAATGTGTCCCATCTACTCAAGTAAACACCCTGAAGGAACTATGTGCCAGCGATACCGCTATTGATCCAAGCGGTCAAACCTGCAAGAACTGTGGCACAACGTGGGTGAGTTGCCAACTCGTGAGTAGAAAACATCAATGCAAATGACATATATAAATAAACATCTGAACTCATATGCCTGCATGCATGTAGATATCATCCACATGTCTCCATCAAAGACACAATCAATATCATGGAACCCGAGAGTCCAACATCGACACTCGAATCATCATGAAAATATATGCCTGTATGTATGAGGATATCAACCACGTGTATCCATTAACGCCACATCAAAATCATGGAACCTGAGTGTCCTACACTGATACTCGAAACATCATGAAACCCGTGTCTAGTATCGACACACAAATCCTCATATCTCAGGCGCTGCATACTCAGATCGGTCCTCGTATCTATCTCATCTCAGGCCCCGTATACTCAGATCGGCCCTCATATCCATCTCATATCATAACTCCAAAACGGTATATTCCGGATATCCGTCGAGTTTCTATACAATCACTGGTAGGTAGTGCTCCCTCTACCAAGCTCATCGTCTACACCATAAAAATCATTTCTTGTCCCGGGGTACCATACCGGGTCCACCATGTACCCGCAAACAGCATCCGCCAACTCCTCGAATTGGGTCTCGAAAACAATCTCAGAACCGAGAAAACTCATAGTGGACGCGAAATATCATATCAAGGGAAAATTGCATTTTTAAAACAGTACACAATTTCCTTTGAAATATAAACACGGTTCCCAAATCCAGAGATCTTATGGAAACAGCATCTCAATGCATGGAACTATAAAGTACGACGAATGCAACATAGAACAGTAATATGAGCATGTCAAGTATATTATGCAAGCATGTCCTATGATAGTGCTGAGCAATGTGTACTTTTACGGTTAAGATTAATATCATGGTACAGTAGTTCTACTGTGTAAGTTGCATGACAATTACCGATGATGAATGTGTGTGAGCCGGCAAATCAGTGTAAGTGTAATATGCGCATCATCGGTAATTGTGCAGGTGTACTAGCAGATGATATCATATAGCAATAAATACCGGAACGTGGTATGTACATCACGAGGGATAATCTTACATAAACATGAATAATAATCAGTTATATATGTCTACACATGAACCATACGACAGTTTTAAAAGATACGAATCGTAGTTTTGAAACTGGGGGCTACGGTGTTGTTAAGGAAAAGACACCATTTGAAAATCCGTAGCTTCCTTGAAGTTTCCATTTAAAAATGCATACTGATTGTTAGAGATTTTTTGTGTTTAAATTTACCACAATCAAGACGGTGTCGCTTGGTAGCTAGCCGGTTGAGTACGGGTCGATCCACAGGGAGACGGAATCCTTTTTTTTTTATGTTCTAACGAGTTAAATCCAGTAATTAGATAGGTTTTGTTTTAAGATCTATGAATGAGAATAAGTTGATAAAAAACTTGCTAGGGTTAGGATTAGGTTAGTTCGAGATAGGGATCTTCTCACATCTTTCAATGCCTTAGTTATGAATATAGGTGTTAGGGTAATCGGCAACAACGGGGATTAGCACGACTAGGAAGAAACTTACAAGTCTAAAGTAGGCTTTCCATGCTTAGTTTCTTCCTTTTGGATCTTGTCTGTTTGTTCTAAGCTCTTAGTCCTAACCTCCGGTTAATTCAACCACAACCGGTCTAACTAGGGAATCACCGCTATCATGTAGGATAGGGTGCCGTAGTGAGCGGATTGAGGTTGGATTAAAGAGAGTCCGTATTTAAAATTATTGGGCAAAGAAAGGAGTGAGAGAGATTTCCTTCTCTCAAACCTTCCTTCTCCTACCCTAACAAGTGAGGAATTACTAACTCATTAAAAGATTTAAAATATAGATCGAGATAAGAAAAATGCAGATTAAATTCTACAACTAGATTAACAAATAATAATTGCAGATAATAAAATACGATAAGAAGTATGCGAGAGAAATAAAAGAACTTACTTTTTATTGATAACCTTTCAACGATCTCTACAATTTTTGCATTGATAAAGATAAAGAACAAAATTAAAATTCTAGATCTAAAAAGAGACATCTAAAAGAGGCACCCTAAAAGAGGCACCCCGAAAGAGGCACCCCAAATTTGGCTTTGAGCTCTCCTATTTATAAATAAGAAAATCCTAGGTTTACATTCTGATCCATACACGAAATTACAAAACTACCCCAAGAGAGCCGAGTCAAAGAACCGACGCTTCCATCGACACGTGCATTGCACGGCCGTGGAACCGCGGCAGAAGTGCCTGTTTGGCCGCGGTTCCGCGGCCATATGGTGGACTCTTGGGTACATCTTTTTACGTCTTCTACCACTTGCTTTTATCTTCTATTTGGTACATTTGGTTTCTCAAAAACTCTTCTTTTCTCTTTGTAACATTTCAGAAAATATAAAATATTATTTTTGGAATTTAATATTAAAATAATATATTTCCCGAAAACTGCTCGATTTGCGAAATTGGGGTTTTCGAAAAAGAGTATAAATATATACCAATATTTGTGAAATAAATGAAAATTAAAATGATTTATTCATTTAATAATATAATTAAAGGATTTGGAATTTTTAAAATTTATTATACGCAGTTTCGATAAAAACCCGATTAGTGCACCGCTAATCGCGATTAAGCCAACCGTTTTTCTACAGTTTTCCATGGCTAGTGCACTATGTCATGTTCCATTTGGTTACATGTTGTTGTATTTGTATTGTTTTATGGGTATTATGTGATTTGGTTTTGAAATTTGAAAGTGAAAAGATAAAGAAATGGCAAAAGTGTAATTTAGTGAAGAATGGTATGATTGGAGAGAGAGAGTGTATGTGAATAAGTGAGAGAGAGGGGGGGGGGGCTGCTGCCTAACCTTTTCCCCCATCATTTTCCTCCTTCTTCATCTTCCTCCAACCCCATTTCCCTCCACTTCAAACCCTAGATCCATCTCCATATAATCCCCAAAACCTTATACTCCCTTCACAAAAATTAATCCCCATCTCTTCCTCTATACATTGAACCAAGCAAAATGGGATTTTGGCAACTTTGGGACTTCTAGGGTTTTGTTTGGGAGTAACCATGAGGTATATCTCTTTTCATTTAGAGTAGTTTGATTTCCTAGCTTTTTTGTTTAAGTTTAGATGTCGTTTAGTGGTGGATGTGTGAACTTTGAAATCCCAAGAGAGGGGTCTGGGAAATTGGTGATGTTTTGTGGCTGTCAATGAGACTATTGAGGTGATTCTTGACCTGGACGATAGCCTAGAAACCAAAACACGGATTTGGTAATTGAGTTCATGTCGGTTTATGAGAAATTTGGGTGTGCAGGAAAATCTGGAGCAACCCGGGGGATTTTTGAGAGTAGCAAACAACTCTAGGGACCAAATTAGGGTACTAGGAGACCACCTTGACGAGACGGACCCAACCTGAGAAGGGGGACCTGAGGAGGCCGGTTTTTTTGATGAAGTGGCCGGCCACTTGGTGACATGGGGTGTCGGGGTTGGTTTAGTAGCTCATATACATCATATACAGCACCGTAAACTTGTTTGTGTAACTTCTTTTGGCCTGAATCAAAATCTGGAGCACTTTAGTGTGGTTTTTGGCTATGTTTCCGTATTTTGAAATGTTTAGTTTTGATATTTGGATTTGTTTTTGGTTGTTGGATGTTTGTACATCAACGACTAGGGGTAATTTGTTGGTTTTGCATACGTGGGCTATAGGTTCTAACCTATAGGCGATCCGTGTGTCGTTTTGGATTTCAGAACATGATTTTTATAGCGTTGCAATATGTGTTGTTATTGTAGGTACCTTCGCATGGATTCCGAGGCGACGGAGCGTGGCGTCATCGACTTCGGCAAGCAAAGACCAAGGTGAGTGGATCTATATCCACGGGGGAAGTCGGGTGGATGGCGTATAGCACCCCCGCAAGGTTTTGGTGGAAACAGATTTGTAGCTTATGGTTAAGAAAACCTAGATTGGGAAACTAGGGTTAGGGTTAAATGATAGTTAGTAAAACCATATTAGAAACTATGTTAGTTATATGTATGCCCTAGAGGCCATTACTGTACATTGGATGTATATTGTAGTGGATGCTGGGACATATATAGGTAGGACTTTCTTGCTCGACATGATAGTACGCTATCTGGTTGCTCTTTATCTTAACATGTATACTTTCTGTCTCTCTGATTACATGTTGATAAAGCCCTTAGGATGTGTACTCGACTTCCAGGACTATGATGCAGATCATACTAGTGGGGCCTGGGTAGTCAATGAGTACATCCTTCATTGTTCCTAGTCGTGGGAATATCGAGACGGGGCATCGATATTCCAGAGTAGACTAGCGCATATCTTCTCAACCCATGCGATGGGCGATGGATGATCCCATATCCATTGGTGTTTGACATCGAAGATGGTATGCGGGTGCTCAGTGGAGACTGGGTACCCTGAACGGACTCGCCGAGAACTCCCAGATGGTATTATACCTCACGTCAGATGGCAGTTCTCTGGTGACACTGGTACAGCTTAGTCTGTTGACCCGAGATCGTCATAGAGTCTTGTGTGTCTCCCACTGTGCTTTGATTTCCACCCTACCACGGCTCTACTGAGTCGTGCAAACAGGTGGTTTTTGGGTACAGTCCCGATTCACATGGAGGCAATGAGCGATAGGAGGGGATTCGTCTCTCCCGGTATTGGGGGTTGATGTTGCGCAATGCACGACTGGCCATAACAGGAAATCCCTGGCCAGGGTTGCAGTGATATACTGGTAAGAGTTATCAGTAGTTTCATGAATGTCATGGACCTCAAGTCGGCATGACTTATCGAGCTATTGGGGTCTGACGTTTACCACCCCTAGGCGAGATATGCGACATATCAGACGAACAGACCGGACTATACGGTAAGTGTTACTGGTTGGATTCACATGAGTGTGAGCGGGCTTGCTCGTCGATCTTCTGATCGCTCAATACCCGGGTGGCCGTTACGTTTAGCAGACCGCTTGCGGCTTGTGGGTGTTTGATATGATCATCATCTGCTGCCGGCGTATTGACGAGTCTTTAGAGTCCTACACAGAGGTTTCCTGGCTCAAGCGAAACGAAATAGGAGCGCATATGAGATATGTGCGGGACCGAGAATAATGCGTGTATGTGATACCGTATTCCATTCTCGCGACGAATGTATCGATTGGTTATATGCGATATAACCTGGTTATCGAATCAAGGATTGATTCGAGAAGCCGATACATTGGATACTAGCCGGTTATATGCGATATGACCGGATCATTGAATCAAGTGTTGATTTAATGATTTATTGTATAATTATATATTTGATATATTACTTTGCATTAACTAGTATTGGTTCACTTTAAATGGATTTTCTCACTTGAATTGTGCAAGTTGTATATGTGATATACTTTTGTGCACATGATTGTATCATGTTTGATGATACATGCTTATTTGGTTAAGTGTAAAGAATTAAACTATGATTAAGTTAATGATTAGGATTTTGTTTACTTAATTACTTATTCATTTATCTTATTTATTTATATCCATTTTGGAAAATGAAAAAGATAAATGAATGGTTGCTTGTTTTGTTTTTAGTTGAAGATTCTTGAAGTTTTGACTAACCTGTTTGCACGACTCAGTAGAGCCATAATGGCTTATACGGCGGATCCGCGGCCATAATGTATCTTTATTTGATGAAATGTGCTCAGTAATTCTTAGTATGCAGTGCTGGTTTTCCTGGGAATATTTTAATATTTATTCCAGAGTTTTATTTTCTGGGTTGTATTGGGAACTTAGTGTATCGATCGGATTGTCTAATTTTGTCAGTGTGTTCTTCCGGATAAATTTTAGAATATGTTAAAAAGTTCGACCGGATATAAATACCCACTTTTTCCCCTGCCGGGAAGTTTCCAATTGTTGGATTTTTCCGTAATTTAACGATGTTCTAAGTAGTGCAAGTAACGCGATGGACCCTCTAGAAGACAACAAACCTTAACTCGATTATGTGACCGTCTTGAACTGCCCTTTGAACCTTCGGGTTTGGGGCAGTACGGCGTGCCACATGTGAGGCGTTGGCTTGACCCTTCTACGGCTGGACCGTTGGTACTGAGGCACGAACTGAATGTTGTTAGACTTATTTCATGTGTTGAGCTGTATCGGGAAAACTTGGGTGTTCGATTGTTCGATCGAAAAGTTTAGCATTTTCTATTTATCCGGAATGTGATACAACAATTGGAATTCACAAAAGTTATGTGATAACTGAATGAATGTTATAAACATAGCACTTTAGTCTCACTTGATCGGTTGCCACGGAATTTTGATGTGATCAAAAGTCCGTCGCAATCACGTAGCGTACGCGGATACTCGCCGGGTAAACTTAATAGACAGCCTCACTCCATAGCCCCGACCAAGTGACTGTAGGAGAACCCCGTCGCCGAAAGCATCCGTTCGGGTGCTCGCGGTAGCGGTGTTCCGCCTTGGTGCACTTTGTCAACGGCGTCGGGGGTGCGGCCGTCTACTGAAGTTTGCGACGAGCATTCGATCAGAATGTCGGGAATCCTGTTGAATTGCCCGACTTGATATTGAAAAGTGTTTTCGACTTTGAGACTAAAATGCGGGGTTTATAATTGTTAGGCATGCGATGTCTAAGTAATTCATTTGGTCAGGCATGCGATGTCTGAGGTGGTTGCGGATTCCAACTGTTGTAGTTTTACACTTTCTTTTCTGTGACCGTAAGTGTAATATGTGATATCGCCGGTTTCGTTGCTATATGTCAACGACAATTGGGATGCGCATATTTGCTTACGTTGATGACATGTGATGTTATGTGTTGCTGGATATGTTATATTGGATCGTCGTGTTTGAATAGCCGGGTTTTTTTTATGTGAGATGAGTGTTTTTTCATTTTCATTCATGTAAAAACTTGTATGTAATATTCTTTTATTGGGGCACTTCCAGGTTGCGGATGTTGTCACCATTTGTATATTATTTATTTTTCTGCACTAGGATAGACCCAAGGAGGGGAGCACAAGTAACCGGGTTCTAGGGTCCAGTGGGAGACCATCTCGAGGAGTCGAGTCCGGGTCTCCTAACCCTAGAATTAGTAGGGTTACTTGCCGCTCTCGTAGGGGTCTAGGGGTGTGGGATTGGCTATTCATCACGACCGTGGAATCCGTGTTTTATACTGGCTCGTATTGAAAACACGGACGTCCTAGTATATCCAATATTTCATATGTTTCTTCTGCTGTGATTTATCTGTGATCATGTGATGTTCTGTGACAGATATTATATATAGTATATATGATATATTATATAGACGTTGCTTATGTTTTACACCCGCGCTAGCCCTGCCTCGCTCTGGCGTTAGTTACCTAACCTAACGGTGCAGACGGGACATCGAGGCAAATGCGGATGGCATAAGCGTACGTTATATTTATCTGTGATGTTTAGGTGGAATTAAATGATGGGATATTCATTAATGAGATTAATGAAAGAAAATAAACCTAATTGATGTTGTGGAATCGAATTTCAAAATAAAAACTGGTAGCTACAGTTCTTGCTTTGCATCGCGGTGTTCATTATAGAACATCCTGCACCTTATTCGATGAGGAAAGGACCGAGATCCCTTCACCGGGAGTGACTCCTTTAGCAATAACTGGCAGATGCTACACACTCGGTTTGTCCTTTGATTGCTTCTATAGTTTCTGCTTTGCACAGTGATATATATGATATATCCCGCACCTCATTCGACGAGGAAAGGACCGACGATCCCTTCACCGGGAGTGACCCCTTTAGCAAAACTAGAAAAGCCTCGAAAACATTCCATTTAAAAACCATTTGATTCCGCAACGAGATCAAGTTCAAAGCGTTAAAGGTTTTCACAAAAACCAGCCGCAACCCTCCGTCATTTTAGGAAGTAGAGTACTTAGTATTCGTGCTGTGTTTGTTGACCATAGTCAAGGCACAGTGTACGGTAGCTAAGTGATGTCTTCCTACACCGCATATGATGCGATTAGTTAGGACAGTCGCGTGACTTTGTTGACCTTAGTTAAGGGTCATGTGGGTGGGTCTGATTAATCACGAAATGACGGGTAGAACTTGACTAGTACTTATGATTTGTTGACCATAGTTAAGGTCATAGGTGCTAGGGGTAAAAACCTTTATCGGGAGTTTCAAGTGTTGAAACTTGCAATGAGATTGCATACCTTCTATGTGATAGTTGGATCCCGATACCCACTGCGAGTAATTGTTACTCCTGGGAGAGTTTTGCACTTTACAATTAGCCGATCAAGTAGGTGTCTAGAAAGGTGTCAACGGGGTTACGCCTCTGGGAAAACGAGGTTTACTGTAATTAGGTCCGTGCGAAAGCACGGGGAACCTCCCTCAAAGTACCGACACTGGCCTGGCTGAAAGATTGGCGAACTTGTAGAGTGTAATTAATCCCGGCTAGTCTTTCCTTTTAGGGTTTGAAGGAAGATTTGATAAAAACAGTGGGAGCCATCCTGATTAGATAAAATATATAACCAATCTGATCTTGCAAGAGCGCACGCAGAGTGTTTTCTTCTCTCTCACTCCTGGTAGCGACCATATCACGCCTTAATCAAGATAATAATACGGATGTATTGACCGAACCCGCTTGTTATACTGAGCTGGGGAACGTTGGTCCCGCTCCAACTTATAATTGTTATAAGACAGAGCAAGAAATTGGGGAATACCAGAATTCCTATGCCGCCCAAACGAAGAAAGTGCATATGATGCATCTCCTTCGGGTGTGTTCATTACAAAGAACCGTTTCTCAGTATCCTCTGCATCCTGGGTATATGATACCGGATCAGGATCCCAGATATGTAATCTGTTACATAGGGCTACAAAAGGGTAGAAAAACTGAGAACGGGTGATAAGTTTCATGAGACAGAAAACGGGGCAAGTGTTGCAGCCAAGTCTGTTGGTCACTGTCACCCTGTATTACGAATACATTGATTCTGAACAAATGCTATTAGATACCGAACCTGATATACAAAATCATATCAGTCTCTTTATTAGTAAAGAAAGGATATAATTTTGTATTGATGGATAATATTTTGAACATTTCCTATATCAAAAGTTGATCGGTTCAGGCACGTTATCTAAAAGCATTGACGTTCTAAATCAAACTACAGTTCCTCGTATACAGAACACACACAAGAGGAAGAGTTCAGAAATGAACGAATTCTTCTTGAGGTATTGTAGACTAGGTCATATCAATGCGACCCGACTAGCTGAAATTACATTTAGATGCATATTTAAATCAGTTTGAATTTACATCTTGTGAAACTTGCCAGTCATGTCACAAAGATATAATGACACCAGCTCTGTTTACTGGAAACAGAGGAAGAGTTGGTAAACTCTTGGGACTGATACATGATGATGTATGTAAGGTCTCCTGTCTACACATGCCAGGACTGGTTCTTTATACTTCATTATATTCTCTGATAATCTCTCAAGATTCAGTCATATGTTCCTGTTGAAACATAAGTCCGAACCTTTTGAGGTATTCACAGAATATAAGTTAGAAGTAGAGAACCAATAACCGGGTATAAGTATTATGTCCTATGATGAGATCAGGGAGAAGAATACTTGTGCATAGCATTCCTGGACTATTCTAAAAGAAAATGAGATTCTCTCTCAGCATTACTCCTCCGTATAAACCATAGCACGATGGTATATCGGGGCGGAGCAATCACACCCTATATGATAAGGTGTGCTCTATGATGAGTACTACTGAGTTACCTATTTCCTTTTTGGGGGTTATGCACTTGAGAAGCTGCATACCTATTGAATTAGGTTTGAATCAAATCAATGCCTACCACTCCATATGAGATATGGTATGGGAAGATCCTATCTCTTAAGTAAGTTAAGATTTGGGATTGTCCGGCCTATGTCAAAAGCAAAATACGGACAAGATCGAGGCAAGGTCAGTTCTGTAGAACTGGAAAGGTTCCAGCTATTCGAAACTACAGCTGAAGATTTGACAGAACCAAAGGATTCTATAGTCCCCGACGAACCTCAGCCTCTCCGCCGATCTAGTAGGGTTCCTCAACCGCCTGAGAGATACCTCGGTTTCTCGATGACAGTGGGAGCAAGGATTGCATCATGAGATGATGACCCAACTATTTTCGAGCAGGCCATCGAGAGTAGGGACTCTGTAAGAATGGATGGATGCTTAGCGATCTGAGATGGAATCCATGTACACCAGCAAAGTATGGACTTTAGCTGCTATATCTGAAGGGTTAAATCCCCATCAGGAGCAAGTATATCTTGAGAAGATTACTTGGTGTAGATGGAAAAGTTGAGACTTTCAAAGCTAGACTTGTTAAAGGTTTTCGTCATCGACCAGGCACGGGTAATGATGAAACCTTTTCCATGGAATATGCTTAAGTCCATCCAGATCCTACTTGCCATGGCTACATACCATGACTGCGATATCTGGTGGTTGGGTGCCATGACTCCTTTTCTAAATATTGATTTAGAAGAGAACGTCTATAAGAACACAGCCAGAGGGCCTCGTAGACAGTGGGAGCAGCGGAAACGTGTGCAAGATGCTTTATAAGATAAAGCAGGCATCGCGGAGTTGGAACATCTGTTTTGATGGATTAGTCAAAGAAGTTGACATCATAAAAATGGTAGATGAACCTTGTATAAACAAAAAGGTAGTAGGGAGTATGGTGACGATCCTCGTAGAATACGTGGATGACATACTCTTGTTAGGGAAGGAGTTTCCTATGCTACGCTCGATCAATCTCCGCTTATCACAATGATTTTCCATATAGGATCAAAGTCATACCTACTAAATCCTAAGCTTTGGATCTATGAGATAGATTTAATTGGATGTTAGGATACTCACTAGTTGTAGTGAGATGGTATCAATCAATCCTGGGGAGAATCACTGGAAGGGTTCCAGAGTGATAAGGACGACTGAATGTCAGTCGCAGGCATTGTCTTTACCCTCGGTAAAGGGACGGTATGTTGGAAGATTTCCAAGCTAGATACCGTGACAAACTAGACGATAAAGGCTGGTAACATCGCTATTAAAGATACTACCAAAGAGGCAGTTTGGGTGTATATTGGTTCATAGGATGAACTAGGTTCCTACCATTGTGTGACAATGGAAGTGTGGCTTCGACCCTGGAACCCTGGTCCCATCAGTGACCCAGACATAATCTGAGGCAGCATCACCTGATCATAGAGATAGTTGATCTCCAGGATGATCGAGGTTAGGAGAGTAGACTCAGTGGACAACACGGCGGATCCACTCACGAAGGCCTTTTCCCAGAGAGAGACTCATATGGGATGGTTGAGTATTAGATACTGCGACCACTGCTACAGATGGCCCTAGTGCAAGTGGGAAATTGTTAGTTATATGTATGCCCTAGAGGCCATTACTGTACATTGGATGTATATTGTAGTGGATGCTGGGACATATACAGGTAGGACTTTCTTGCTCAACATGATAGTACGCTATCTGGTTGCTCTTTATCTTAACATGTATACTTTCTGTCTCTCTGATTACATGTTGATAAAGCCCTTAGGATGTGTACTCGACTTCCAGGACTATGATGCAGATCATACTAATGGGGCCTGGGTAGTCAATGAGTACATCCTTCATTGTTCCTAGTCGTGGGAATATCGAGACGGGGCATCGATATTCCAGAGTAGACTAGCGCATATCTTCTCGACCCATGCGATGGGCGATGGATGATCCCATATCCATTGGTGTTTGACATCGAAGATGGTATGCGGGTGCTCAGTGGAGACTGGGTACCCTGAACGGACTCGCCGAGAACTCCCAGATGGTATTATACCTCACGTCAGATGGCAGTTCTCTGGTGACACTGGTACAGCTTAGTCTGTTGACCCGAGATCGTCATAGAGTCTTGTGTGTCTCCCACTATGCTTTGATTTCCACCCTACCACGGCTCTACTGAGTCGTGCAAACAGGTGGTTTTTGGGTACAGTCCTGATTCACATGGAGGCAATGAGCGATAGGAGGGGATTCGTCTCTCCCGGTATTGGGGGTTGATGTTGCGCAATGCACGACTGGCCATAACAGGAAATCCCTGGCCAGGGTTGCAGTGATATACTGGTAAGAGTTATCAGTAGTTTCACGAATGTCATGGACCTCAAGTCGGCATGACTTATCGAGCTATTGGGGTCTGACGTTTACCACCCTTAGGCGAGATATGCGACATATCAGACGAACAGACCGGACTATACGGTAAGTGTTACTGGTTGGATTCACAGGAGTGTGAGCGGGCTTGCTTGTCGATCTTCTGATCGCTCAATACCCGGGTGGCCGTTACGTTTAGCAGACCGCTTGCGGCTTGTGGGTGTTTGATATGATCATCATCTGCTGCCGGCGTATTGACGAGTCTTTAGAGTCCTACACAGAGGTTTCCTGGCTCAAGCGAAACGAAATAGGAGCGCATATGAGATATGTGCGGGACCGAGAATAATGCGTGTATGTGATACCGTATTCCATTCTCACGACGAATGTAACGATTGGTTATATGCGATATAACCTGGTTATCGAATCAAGGATTGATTCGAGAAGCCGATACATTGGATACTAGCCGGTTATATGCGATATGACCGGATCATTGAATCAAGTGTTGATTTAATGATTTATTGTATAATTATATATTTGATATATTACTTTGCATTAACTAGTATTGGTTCACTTTAAATGGATTTTCTCACTTGAATTGTGCAAGTTGTATATGTGATATACTTTTGTGCACATGATTGTATCATGTTTGATGATACATGCTTATTTGGTTAAGTGTAAAGAATTAAACTATGGTTAAGTTAATGATTAGGGTTTTGTTTACTTAATTACTTATTCATTTATCTTATTTATTTATATCCATTTTGGAAAATGAAAAAGATAAATGAATGGTTGCTTGTTTTGTTTTTAGTTGAAGATTCTTGAAGTTTTGACTTAGTCTCCATTCTTGTCTTATACTTAACCCTAACCATTTAAACTAACCCTAATTCATTCTCTACACTTA
Organism: Agapanthus africanus; assembly: GCA_030015575.1. Taxonomy (NCBI): domain Eukaryota; kingdom Viridiplantae; phylum Streptophyta; class Magnoliopsida; order Asparagales; family Amaryllidaceae; genus Agapanthus; species Agapanthus africanus. The sequence goes on from JASDDO010000029.1 coordinate 216,020,561, forward strand.
ACTAAGGTTAGATTATGATAAGTATTATATTTATTTTCTATTCTAAATATACTTATCATATCTTTTTCATCTTCTTCTTCATGAGCAAGAAGAAGAAAAGCTTTCTACACCAATGGCAACTTGAGAAATCAAGTGAGAAATCCAATTCTAAAGTCTACCCACTTCCTATTTCTTCATCCTCTACCTCTTGCCAAGTTGTATAGGGTGTTTACTTCATAAGTTTTCAAAGCTTGGTGAAGTTGGAGCTTGTTCTTGTGATGCATCGACGTAGATTATCTTCGGCATCGAACCGACGATCAAGCCCGCTCATTCTTCGATGATGCCAATGCAAGAGTCAAGGGTTCGATTTGGACAGCGGAGGGAGATCATCGCGGAGCTTAGGAAGTGGTGGACCGGATCTACAAAGGTTGTAGCCCCTTTCCTTTAGATACATTTCCGTTTACTTACTCGCTTCGCCTATATATCTAGTTAACGATCCGTTCTAGGGTTTCTCAGCACCGTATTTTTTAGAAATTTGCATGGATGATGACTTGTGAGACCTCACTAGGGTGCCTAGGATCCCTACAAACTAAGGATAGTTAGAAGTGATATAATACGACTAATATGTGATGACGGTATTTGAGGATGATATTTGATGATATTGCCGTTTAGGGTACTATAGAACTAGATAGTCGACGTAGATGTGTCATCCGAACCATACATATTTCTAAACTGAAGAATCGTATGCATCTTTTAAACAGTTACCTTGAGAGACGTTACGGATTTTCAAATGATATCTTTTTCTTAAAAAAACACCGTAACCCCTATTTCCAAAAACTATGATTCGCTTCTTTAAAATCTGCTTGTATGGTTCGGGTGTGTAGGTTAGATTAGATACTTATACTTAGTAGAGATAAAATGTTTATGTAAACTCGACTTGATGTGAGATATAAATGCGATGAAATAATATAAGATGGATATGAATATATGATGATTTGATGGTATGATGGTATAAGGATGCGAGTCGATTGAGATGAATTATACCCTGTTGGTCCCCACATATGAGATTATTGCGGATGCGACCTGGGACATAGGTATATAGAGATATTTATATATGTTGTGAATCGTGAGTAATAGCCGTACGAGACGTTAGGTCCGTACCCTCCTCGTCTTATAGGATGATAGGATCCCTGATAGCTGTTGGAGATAGTGGCCTCAAAGTCAATTATTGGATCGCAGGTACGTGATTGCAATGATTGAGGCAGGACCTATACAGATATGACAGTCTTGCTCGAGATGATAGTATGCTATCTGGTTTGTCTTTATCATCGTATACATGCTTTAGTTCACTATTGCATGATGATAGATCCGATAGGATTCTTTCTTGACAACCAGTAGTATGATGGCGATCATATACGTGGGAGCTGGGATCTGTAAGCACATCCTGAAAGTGTCCCTAGTTGTGGGAGTATCGAGACAGGGCATCGATACTCCAGAGTAGACTAGTGTATACTGTCGAGACCCCGACGAGGGGCGGTGGCCGGTCTCACAAGCCACTGGTGTCAGTTGGTTCACCTAAGATGTATACAGGTGCTCATTGGGTTATGAGTACACCGGACAGTACTCGCCGGGAACATGCTAGTTGGTATTATACATATCGTCAGATAGCAGTTCCCTGGTGACATGTGTACAGGTTAGTTCATCGACATGAGATCGTCATTTGTCTCGTGTGAGTTCCCCCTGTGCTTAGATTACTACCCTACCACGCTCAAAGGAGTTGTGCAAACAGGTTTTAGTTGGGTACAGTCCCGAGCCACATGGAGGCAAGTGAGCGGATCGGCAGTGGATTCGTCTCTCCCGGTATTGGGGGTGAGATTGCGCTGTGTCTAGGAAAGCCATTACACAAAGCCCTCGGCCGAGGCAGGAGATTTACTGGTAGGTATTCCAGTAGTATCTCGGGGTGTTCTGGGCCACTCTCTGATACGACTTATACCGCTAATGGGGGTCTGACGTTACCAGCCCCCTAGGCAGATATGCGATACTCATAGAAGAACGGACCGGACTGTATGTATATTATCACTGTTAGGCTCAGTAGGGTTTATGGATGAGTTCGCTCGTCAGCTTCCCTTCCAATCAATACATAGGCAAACCGTTACGTACAGCTTGTACCTCTGACGTGCTAGAGGTTATACCCAGTGCCAGTGTGTTGATGAGTTATTAGAGTCCCCTACAGACACTTTCCCAAGTTCAGGCGAAACGTTGTAGAGGCCGTATGGTTTTATGGCAGGGTTCGGAAAATGCACGTGCGTTTTCGCACGTGTCATTTTTCGGGCAGATAATACTGGTCGGCTTTGGTTTAAGCCGGATCCGAGTATTATACTGTGTAGATATAATATCTTTATCTCAGATGCATTTGTATTCGGTCGTAATCCAAATGCGGGTATGTTTATACCATTACGGGGTTATCCTGAAATTCGTTTCAGAATCACTTTTGGAAGTTGCCAGTTTCCAGTTTTCTATCAGCTGTATTTAACATTCGGTTAAATGCGGATTTATCTTTTCTTCATGAGGGTGAGTCATGAGGTGAGTCATGAGTGTGGAATGTTCTAGTGTGGTGACTAGGATTAATGAGTCATCCATTTGCATTAAATGATTGATGATGTGTTAAGGTGATTCATTATATGCATTTAATGAATGGATGACTAGGTTAGTTGTGTCACCATTTGCATTAATTCATTTTGCTAATGGTTACCCTCTCTTGCTCCTACACTCACCCCCCACCTCTATTTATGGCCGGACCCTCTTGGTGATGAAAATATGGTTGTTGTTCGTTTGGAAGAAAAGATTATAGTTTTGGTGTATGGAAATTTCATAGCTCATTTCATTCCATCACCCGATCCAAAAGACAACTTCATTAACCGTTCGTCCATAGCCTTGGACGTAACAATACAAAGTGTTCTAATCATTCTCTACATCATCTTGGTCGTCTCTTTTAGCAAACTTGACGATCGAGTTGCCTCGGTTCAGAGGCGGGAGCCCGTTTAAAGATCCGTCGACGTGGTGCCACCTAGATGAGAAGAATGGAGATCGAGGAGATCGCAGCAGCCGCAACAAAGCGTGGGATGATGGTTGAAGACCGAAGGACTCGGATCGTTCGGTATAACATTTCTACCCACTTTGTAGTTTGTTAGTTTAGCTTTAATGGCAGATCCGGGTTATAGTACGCGATTGCGCCAGTTGTAAAAAGTTTTTGTTCCGCATTTGGCGTCTGTTAGACGGCGGGGGCGCTACCGTGGACTTACAGTGGTATCAGAGCCTCACCATTAAGCTATACTAACTTGTGCTAACACGTTTAAAAGATCGATCGAACGGAATTTCCGAAATCGCAATTTTATGCACACTGAGTTTCTGTCGATTTTTCAAAGGGCCTAAAAATAATTTTGCATATCACAGAAAAGCGTGCAGGGTTTTTAAAGAATTATGGGAAAATTTGGGCATGTGATCCCACAAGACCACCGCGGATCCGCGGTCAAACCTAGGGTTTGACCGCGGAATCGCGGCGAAGTCGTGGGAACAGTGCACCATTTTTTTCCAGAGAGCTTCTATGTGGAAATTGTGGTTTTTGGTATAGTTATTTTGGGCCTAGATTTTGTTACTGTACAGCAGATGTACGTTGGGCCTACTTCGGGAAATTTAGTCGATCGAAATTTTAAATTTGTTAGTATGCAGTATTTATATTATATCTCCGACCGGGAATGTCATTTGATCGGTAAACCGCGTCTGATTGCTATAGTTCTTTTAGACGGGTTTGCGAACGTGACATTCGCGTTGATGTTCTTTGTTGTGCTGTGATGTTTCGGATTTGTCGTGGTGGATAGCAGGGTGCAATGATAGTGCAGTTTGGATTTATTTGTACATTTGATATTGCGGGGCGAGCGTCCTACATGTGGACTGCCGTCACTGCCTGTTGTATAATATTCTTTTTGGGACACGACCGGGTTGAGGTCGATGTACCCGTTGTACATATTTTATTTTCTGTACTAGGTTTATCCCGTGGCGGAGTGCACGGATAGCCGGGTTCTGGAGGGCAACGGGTCCATATCTCATGGCTTTGAGAGGCAGAGGGATCTCACTCTAGAATTGGCAGACTATTCGCCGCACTCGTAGGGGGTACAGGTTGACCCAAGGAGGGGTGCTCAATTTACCGGATTCCGTGAAGTGCCGGGTGTTCCATTCACTATGCTGTGGGGGACTACCTCGCTTCAGGTTTTGGCGGGTAACTTGCCACACCCGTAGGGGTCTAGGTTTCATTGCACAGGCTATCCACACGACCAAGGGAACGTCGGGTTTTAGTAGCGGCTCTGTGAAACCCGGGGATCCCAGATTATCTGTATTGTTCTGTGATGCTTATTACTTTTCTATATTGTTGCATATTATCACGCCTGGAGCGATTATTGTATATTGGTATATATACTATTAGATGTTGTATATGTTTTACACCCGCGCTAGTCCAGCCCCCGCTCTGTTGTTAGTTAAGTAACCTAACGAGTGCTGACGGGACCCAGTGACGAATGCGGATGGCATATACGTACATTTTATTTTCGTTCTTTTCTGGTGTGATTAATTAATGGGACTGCATTGATTCTGATCAATGCAAGGATAAAACAAATCTATATTTGATGTTGTTGGAACAAATTTTAAAAGGTGTTATTATAAAGATGTTTCCTTTTGTTTTGCATAGTGATATTCAGTTGGAATATCCTGCACCTCATTCCACGAGGCAAGGGCCGAGATCCCTTCACCGGGAGTGACCCCTTGGGCAGAAGTTTACGTCGGGGTAGTAACTTCAATATAGTCAATTACAAGTTGCTTTGCATTGCGGTATTCAGTTAGAATATCCTGCATCTCATTCCATGAGGAAAGAGCCGAGATCCCTTCACCGGGAATAACCTCTTTAGCAAAAGGTTTTTCGTCACTATATTTTTATAAAAAGCTATCAGGTTCCTTCAACGAGATCAAGTTCATTACGTTAAAGGTTTTTCGCCAAAAACCAGTCGTAGCCCTCCGTCATTTCTTATGGATGGTCAGTAGTATTCAAGCTATGTATTTTGACCAACGCCAAGATATATTGTTTGGTAGCTGCTGGGTATTCATCTGTTGTATAGATAGATGAGTTGGTTTGGGACAGTCGTTCTGCCATTTTGGCCAACGTCAAGGGCATGTGCGGGTGGGTTCAAATTGACCTGGATAGTGACGGGTAGAACTTGGCATGTGACTTATGATATTTTGACCAACGCCAAGGTCATAAGAGCATGGGGCAAAAATTACATCGGGAGTTTCAAACATACAGGAAACTTGCCAGGCATGCGCATACCTTCTGGAGTGTGATAACTTGAGTGGCTTCCATCAAGTTATCATGCGATGATAGTTGGATCCCGATTCTCACTGATGAGTTGCTTTACTCTTCGGGTGATCCCGACTAATTCTTCTTTCAGGTTTGGAGGAGAATTTGAGATTACAGTGGGAGGTTTCCTGATTGGATAAATTGATAACCATTCTGATCTAGGTTAGAGTGCACGCAGAGTGTTTTTCTCTCTCTCTTTGGCAGCGAGCTTTAACTGACCCTAGACTATGACTCAGTGACCAAGTTGACTGAAGCTTCTTAAAATACTGGCTTTTGGATTGTCCGAGTTGCATAAGTCATTGCCGCTCCTTCCTTTACCCTTTGTATTTCTCAGAACACCCCGTATTACTACGAAAATCCACTTCCATTAGATAGATCCATCGTATGGTTATATACGAACTCGAAGGGACTTCTTCGAGGATGGATCCAGGTTCAGGAGAAATAGAATTAGTTTATTCAGTTATCTTTTATTATCACCTTCTCTCAGGTTGCGAGGGCTCCTTGGTTTAGGAGAGTACACCTATTACGCTTATTGGATAGTCTTATTCCAAACCATAGGCTGGTGCCGAAAGGTAGGGAATGAAGAAAACCAATTAGCCTAAGTAGGGTGTACAGAAGGTAATAGCTAAAGACAAAATAAAGGGATTAGAAAGAGGGCAAAGTAAATTGCGACTGTTATCATTCACGACCAAACCGCGTACTTCATCGCCACTCCTATTTCACCTTTGCTTTTTCCCAGTTCGGGAGAAATAGAATAAGGTTTTATTCAGTTGTCTTTTATCATCACCTTCTCTCAAGTTGCGAGTACTCCTAGGATTAGGAGAGTACACCTATTATGCTTACTGGATAGTCTTCTTCCAAACCATAGGCTGGTGCCGAACGGTAGGGAAGGAAGAAAACCATTTAGCCTAACGATGGTGTACAGAAGGTAACGACTAAAGACAAATAAAGGGATTTGGAGAGATGGCAATGAAATATGCGGTTACAGTCATGAATTGGTTTATGAAAGAGGCATTACTAGGAATACCAGGATACCCCTATGAAACATTTTCATGTTTCAGTACATTGTTAAAGGAAAACTGATTTCCCAATTAGATACTTACTCAAGGGTATGTATTTACCAGGTTTCATTCTCATATCTGTATGGTTTTACAGATGATGAGTGGGAGTAAGTTATTAGGAATTAGATGATTATCCTCATTATATCGGAATTCGTTGTAATTGGTGATATTTGAGGAAATCGCCTGGGTACAGTTTTTCAACCTACGATGCACAGGTTTTGAGTTATTCAACTCAGCAGACTTATACAGAGTATTGTATGTTGTCCAGTGTCCGTCAGGACAAAGGGGTAGGTCCTCGTACTATGTTCTGTTTACTTATGACGTCTCTAGTTTTTAGACAAGTGTTTCGTAGAAATACAATGTCTATGTTTTGAGAAGTTGTGGGTATAAGAATAAAGTAGAGAACCAGGTATCACAAGTATCGGGATTCTTCAAAGAGATCGAAGATGTAGATACTTATGATTGGTATTCAGATGATAGTAATGGTTTTGAGAAACTTGTTTCTCTTTCAGGTTACTCATAATTAGATGGATTCTTAAGTTGAGTAATGCTGATTAGCCTCTCTCCATTAAGTTGATATGCACTGGAGACAACTGCATGGTTTGAATCTGGTTCCAATTAAATTAGTGCCTCTATTTCTATATTGTATATAGAATAGTTCATATCTTAACGATGTTAAGGTAAGGGGAGTTGTCCAGCTTATGCTTAAAACCAGACACTGGATAACTCAAGGCACATTTCTGTAATGGCAGTTTGTGGGTTGACCCTGGCTTTGACGAGGGTTGACATTTCTACCATCTGGAAGATCAATAGTGATATTGTTCTAGACTCGCCACAGTTTTAGTAAAATGGATTTTTTCAGAAAACAGTAGTGGGAGTATGGTAGAACTGGAAGTGATTCCAGAACCGCAAACGATTACGAAAAATTTAATAGGACCTATATATTCAATCAGGTTTGACATTCCATTAGCCACTCCGCAGATATGGTGGGTAACCTCAGACACCCGAGAGGTACTCCAGTAGCCTCAAGGACAGTGATAGGGAGGTTCTTGTTTACCCAAACTTGACACTACGGTTGTTCCAGGATATGAGACCCGGCAGGAGGTTATGTATAGCGTCGTTCTAAACTAGCTTTAGAAGTGTACATATATATTATTCTGCCAGAGGGTTATCATAGTCAGTGGGAGCAGCGGAAGTGTAGGGTTGCTAGGCACGCTTACAAGGTTCTACGAGGCATCAACCATGCCCGATTTAAAAATAGCCGTGCCGAACAACCCGAAACCGGATCTTTAAACTAGAGTTTAGGCGAAACAAGTATGTTAAACAGTTCAACACTAAGTGAGAGGGATTATAACCTTTGTAGATCCGGTCCTTCACTTCTTAAGCTCCGTGTTGAAGTCCCTTCGCTGCGATCATCGTGTTCCGGACTCTCGAGAGGTTCCACGAAGAGAAAGATGCAGTCTTTCTTCCGATCTTCGATACAAAGATGATCTACCTTGAAGTTTCGTTAACACAAGCTAACACTCATAATATGAAGTGAACACTCTCATCTAAAGGGCAAGGATAGATGAGAATGATGAAGTAGGATTTTTGCTCTCATTTATAATCTTTTTCTCACATATTTTCATCACCTTGAAAAAGCTAGAAAGCTTTTTCTATGAATAACTCAAGGAAGAAGATGATAGAAATCATTTGTGATGAATAATAAAATGTTGTCATAATTATTTATGCAACCATGGTTGTAGTAACCTATGTAGAGAGTTTACTAGGGTTAGGGTTTGGGTTGAGTTATATGTGAGTCACTAGAAAATATCAAGACAAATATCTTCTTCATGACAAAAAGAAACCTTCTAGAATCTACTAGAAGTCTTAACCCTAATCCAAACCCTAATCATCTTTAAACTCCACTAATTATGTTGCATTAATAATTATAACATGTTACAATATTATATATCACATATATAATATTTATTGTAGCAAAATAAAATAATACATTTAACATATATCGCATATATATCAATGTATTACCCGAGTGAGAAAAAGAATCTTTTAGTGAGCTAATATTAGTTAATGTAATTTAATATATCATATATATTATTATATATTAAATTATTGAATCAACACTTGATCCGACAATCCAGTTATATCGCATATAACCGACTAATATTTATCCGTACCGATTCATCGAATCAACACTTGATCCGATGACCCGGCTGATATCAAATATCGCGAGAATATAATACGGTATCTTATATCGTATTATCCTCGGTCCCGCATATATCACATACGTGCCCCTACTCTGTTTTGCCTGAGTCAAGAAACCTCTGTGTAGGACTCTAAAGAATCGTCAATATGCCGGCAGTAGGTGATGATCATATCAAACACCCACAGGCTGCAAGCGGTCAGCTAAACGTAACAGCTACCCAGGTATTGAGCGCTCAGAAGATCAACAAGCAAGCCTGTACATTCTCCTGTGAATCCAAACAGTAACACTCCCGTACAGTCCGGTCTCGTCGTCTGATATGTCATATATCTCGCCTAGGGGTGGTAAACGTCAGACCCCAGTAGCTTGATAAGTCGTGTCGATATAAGGTATATAACAGTTTGAGAAACTACTGATAACACTTACCAGTAAATCTCAGCAACCCTGGCCAGGGATTTCCGGTTATAGCCAATCGAACACAGCGCAACATCAACTCCCTATACCGGGAGAGACGAATCCCCTCCTATCGCTCATTGCCTCCATGCGATTCGGGACTGTACCCAAAAGCTTCCTTTTTGCACGCCCTCTTGGAAGTGGTATGATGGAAATTAAAGCACAGTGGGAATCACACAAGACTCTATGACGATCTTGGGTCAACAGACTACTCTGTACCAGTGTCACCGGAGAACTGCCATCTGACTTGAGGTATAATACCATCTGGGAGTTCTGGGCGAGTCCGTCCAGTGTACCCAGTCTCCACTGAGCACCCGTACACCATCCTTGATGTCAAACACCGATGGATATGGGATCATCCATCGCCCATCATATGGGTCAAGATGCGTATACGCTAGTCTACTCTTGTGTATCGATGCCCTGTCTCGTACACCCTCGACTAGGAACAGTTATAGGATGTACTCGTCGACTACCGTGGCCCCACTAGTATGATCTCATCATAGTCCCAGTAGTCGAGTACATATCCTAAGGGCTTTATCAACATGTAATATAGAGACAATCAGAGTACATGTTAAGATAAAGTACAACCAGATAGCATACTATCATGTCGAGCAAGAAAGTCCTCCCTATATATGTCCAAGCATCCATTACAATATACATCGTATGAACAGTAATGGCCTCTAGGGCATACATATAACTAACAATTTCCCATTTGCACTAGGGCCATCTGTTGTGATATCGCATACCCAACAATTTGCTGTGGTTGAAGCATCTCATACTTAACCATCCCATAAAAGTCTCTACTGGGAAAAAGGCCTTTGTAAGTGGATCCGCGCTGTTGTCCTCTGTGTCTACTCTCCTAATCTCGATCTCCCTGGAGATCAACCAGCTCCATGATCAGGTGATACTGCCTAAGAATTATATCTGGATTTCTGATGGGACGGGGGTTCCTTGGCTAAAGCCACAACTCCATTGTCACACAATGGTAGGAACGAAGTTCATCTCATGAACTTATATATCCAGACTGCCTATTTGGTAGCATCCTTGTTAACGATGTATCTTGCCTTTAATCGTCTAGTAAGTCACGGTATCTAGCTTGGAACTCTTCCAACATACCGTCCCTCTTGTGAGGGTAAAGATAATGCCTGCGACTGACATTCAGTCGTCCTTATCACCCTAGAACCTTTCCAGTGATTCTCCCCAGGATCGATTGATACCATCTCACTACAACTAGTGAGTATCCTAACATCCAATTAGATCTATCTTATAGATCCAAAACCCAGAATTTAGGAGGTATCATTTTGATCTTATATAGAGAATCCTTGTGATAAGCGGAGATTGACCGAGCGTAGCATAGGAAACTCCTTCCCTATCAAGAGTATGTCATCCACGTACTCTACGAGGATTACCTCCATACTCCCTACTACCTTTTTGTATATACAAGGTTCATCTACCATTTTGATGAAGTCAAACTCTTTGACTACCACATCAAAACAGACGTTCTAACTCCGCGATGCCTGTTTTATCACATAAAACATCTTGCACACGTTTCCACTGCTCCCACTGTCTACGAAGCCCTCTGGCTATGTACTTATAGACGCTATCTTCTAAAACATCATTTAGAAAAGCAGTCATGACACCCAACCACCAGATATTGTAGTCATGGTATGTAGCCGTGGCAAGTAGGATCTGGATGGACTTAAGCATAGCTTTGAAAGTCTCAACTTTTTCATGTACACCTAGTAATCTTCTCAAGATATACTTGCTCCTGATGGGGATTTAACCCTTCAGATAGAGCAACCAAAGTCCATACTTTGTTGGTGTATAAGGATTCTATCTCAGATCGATAAGCATCCAGCCATTCTTACAGAGTCCCACTCCTGATGGCCAGCTCGAAACTAGTTGGGTCATTATCTCATGATGCAATTCTCGCTCCCACTGTCATAGAGAAACCGAAGTATCTCTCAGGTGGGTGAGGAACCCTACTAGATCGGCGGAGAGGCTGAGGTTCGTTAGAAACTATTGAATCCTTTGGTTCTACCAAATAATCAGCTGCAGTTTGTATAGCATGAACATTTCTAGTTCTACATAACAGACCTTGCCTCGAGCTTGTCCGGATTTTGCTTTTAGAAATAGGCCGGACAACCCCAAATCTTAACAAACTTAAGATATGGGCTCTTCCCTTTCCATATCACATATGAAGTGGTAGGCAACTGATTTGATTTAAACCCTATTCAATAGGTATGCAGCTTCTCAAGTGCATAACTCCCAAAAGGAAATAGGAAACTCAGTAGTACTCATCATAGAGCACACCATATCACATAGGGTGCTATTGCTCCGCCCCGATATACCATCGTGCTATGGTGTATACGGAGGAGTAATGCTGAGAGAGAATCTCATTCTCCTTTAGAATAGTCCAAGAATTCCGTGCTCAAGTATTCTCTTCCCTGATCTCATCAAAGGACATAATACATATACCCGTTTTTGGTTCTCTACTTCTAACTTATATTCTGTGAATATCTTAAAAGGTTCGGACTTGTGTTTCAACAGGAACATATGTCTGAATCTTGAGAGATCATCAGAGAATGTAATGAAGTACAAAGAACCGGTCTTGGCATGTGTAGACAGGGGGCTTTCATACATCAGCATGTATCAATCCCAAGAGTTTACTAACTCTTTCTCTGTTTCCAATAAACGGAGCTGTGGTCATCTTATCTCTGTGACATGACTGGAAAGTTTCACGAGATGTAAATTCAAACTAATTTAAATATGGATCTTTATGTAACTTCAGCTAGTCGGGTTGTATTGATATGACCTAGTGTACAATGCCTCAAGAAGGATTCGTTCATTTCTGAACTCTTCCTCTTGTGTGTGTTCCGTATACTAAGAACTATAGTTTGATTTAGAACGTCAATGCTTTTAGATAACGTGCCTGAACTGATCAACTCTTGATATAGGAAATGTTCAAGACATTATCCAACAATACAAAATTATATCCTTTCTTTACTTAATAAAGAGACCGATATGATTTTGTATATCAGGTTCGGTACCTAATAACATTCGTTCAGAATCAATGTATTCTGGTAATACAGGGTGACAGTGACCAACAGACTTGGCTGCAACACTTGCACCGTTTTCTGTCTCATGAAACTTATCACCCGTTCTCAGTTCTTTACCTATCTATAGCCCATGTAACAAATTACATATGTGGGATCCTGCTTCGGTATCACATACCCAGGACGTAAAGGATACTGAAAAACAGTTCTCTGTAATGAACACACCCGAAGGTGATGCATCAGCATGCACTTTCTTCGTTTGGGCGGCACGGGAAATCTGGTATTCCCCAATTTCCTGCTCTGTCTTATAACAATTATAAGTTGGAGCGGGACCAACGTTCCCTAGCTCAGTATAACAAGCGGGTTCGGTCAATATATCCGTTTTATTATCTTGATTAAGGCGTGATATGGTCGCTACCTGGAGAGAGAGAGAAGAAAACACTCAGCGTATGCTCTTGCAAGATAAGATTGGTTATCTAATATATTTAATCAGGATGTCTCCCACTGTTTTAGTCAAATCTTCCTTCAAACCCTAAAAGGAAAGACTAGCCGGGATTAATTATACTCTACAAGTTTGCTAATCTTTCAGCCAGGCCAGTGTCGGTACTTTGAGGGAGGTCCCCCGTGCTTTCGCACGAACCTAATTAAAGTAAACCTCGTTTTCCCAGGGGCGTAACCCCGTTAACACCTTTCTAGACACCTACTTGATCGGCTAATTGTAATGTGTAAAACTCTCCCAGGAGTAACCCTTACTCGCAGCGGGTATCGGGATCCAACTATCTCATAGAAGGTATTCAATCTCATTGCAATAATATTTTACCCCTAGCGTCCTATGACCTTGACGGAGGTTAACAAACCATAGGCTGCTAGTCAAGTTCTACCCGTCATTTCCTGATTGTATTAAACCCACCCGCATGACCCTTGACGGAGGTCAACAAGGCCGCACGACTACCCTAATCCAATCTACATCATATGCATAAGCAGATAAATACTAGTCAGCTACCGCACACTACGCCTTGACGGAGGTCAACAAACGTAGCATGAATACTAAGAAGGACTTATCTGAAATGACGGAGGGCTACGACAGGTTTTTAAGAAAACCCTTTGCGTAATGAACTTGATATCGTTGTAGAATCGAGTGATTTTTAAATGGAATGTTTCTGAGGCTTTTCTAGTTTCGCTAAAGGGGTCACTCCCGGTGAAGGGATCGTCGGCCCTTTCCTCATCGAATAAGGTGCATGATATTTCACAAATACCACTATGCAAAGCAAGAACTATAGAAGCAATCAAAAGACAAACCGAGTTTGTAGCATCTGCTAGTTTCACTAAAGAGGTCACTCCCGGTGAAGGGATCTCGGCTCATTCCTTATCGAATAAGGTGCTGGATGTTCTACAAGGAACACCGCTATGCAAAGCAAGAACTAGAGCTACCAGTTTTTAAACAAGTTTCTACAATATCTTAGGTTTCTTTTATTTCATTAATCTCATTAATGAAGTCCCATTTTATTATGCTTCACAAGCATCTCTTTTGAAACGAAATCTGCAATATAACATATATCTCATATATATAATATAAACATTCGTCTCAGGCAGTAATATGATCTCATCACAGAACATTGCAGCAGAAGAACATATATGAAATATTGGATATACTAGAAGGTCCGTGTTTTCAATATGAGCCTGTATAAAACACGGATTCCACGGTCACGATGAATAGCCAAACCCACATCCCTAGACCCCTACGAGAGCGGCAAGCAACACTATCAATTCTAGGGTTAGGAGATCCGGTCTCGACTCCTTGAGATGGTCTCTCACTGGACCCCAGAACCCGGTTACTTGTGCTCCCCGCCTTGGGTCTACCTAATGCGGAAAAGTAAATAATATACAATGGTGACATCATCCTCAGCCCGGAAGTGCCCCGATAAAAGAATATTACATACAAATGAATTTTACATGAATGAAAAAGAAAAAACACTCATCTCACATAAAACCCCCGGCTATTCAGAACGCGACGATCCAATACAACATATCACAGCAATACATAATATCTCATATCATCAACGTAAGCAAGTATGCGTATCCCGATTGTCGTTGGTGTATAGCAACGAAGCCGGCGATACACCACATACTACGCTTACGGTCACAAAAAAGAAAGTGTAAAGCTATAACAGTTGGAATCCGCAACCTCCTTAGACATCGCATGCCTAACCAAATGAATTCCTTAGACATCGCATGCCTAACAATTATAAACCCCGTATTTTAGTCTCATTATCGAAAACTCTTTTCAATATCAAGTCGGGCAATTCAACAAGATTCCCGACATCCTGATCGAATGCTCGTCGCAAACTTTAGCAGACGGCCGCACCCCCGGATGCTGTCGACGAAGTGTACTAAGGCGGAACACCGCTGCCGCGAGCACCCGAATGGATGCTTTTGGCGACGGGGTTCTCCTACAGTTACTTGGTCGGGGCTATAGGGCATGGCTGTCTATTAAGTTTACCCGGCGAGTATCCGCGTACGCTACGTGATTGCGACGGACTTTTGATCACATCAAAATTCTGTGGCAACCGATCATCTGAGACTAAACTGCTAGATTTATAATATTCAAATTAGTTATCTCATAAGTACATGTGGATTCCAAATATTGTATCACATTCCAGATAAATAGACAATGTTAAACTTTTCGATCGAATAATCAAACACCCAAGATTTCCCCAATATATCTCAACACTTGAAATCAGTTTAAAAACATCCATCACATGCCACAGTACCAATGGTCCAGCCGTAGAAGGGTCAAGCTAACGCCTCACATGTGGCACGCCGTACTGCCGCAAACCCTAAGGTTTAGAGGCAGTTCAAGACGGTCACATAATCGAGTTAAGGTTTGTTGTCTTCTAGAGGGTCCACCGCATTACTTGCACGACTTAGAACATTCTTAAACTCGAGAAAAAAATCCAACTTTTGAAAAAATTTTCGACTGGGGAAAAAGTGAGTTACTGATATCCGTTCGAACTTTTTAACAGTTTCTAAAAATTATCCGGACAAACTAAACAAAGTTAAATTATCCGATCGAATCAACGAGTCCCCAATACAACCCTAGAGAACTCAACACTTGAGTGGAATTAAAAAATTCCCAGAAAAAAATAACAAGAAAGGACCTAAGAATAATTACATGAAATTCCAGTGACTAAGTCACAATTTGGGTCGCGGAACCGCCGCCAAACCCTTGGTTTGGCCGCTGTTCCACGGTCAAATTATTGACTTAGAGGACCGTACTTCACAATAATTCTTAGTTTTTTCTGCTTGTTTTTCTGAGCATTTTTAATTCAGAAAAAACCACATTTTTGAAAAATGTACAGAGAAGGGTTCGCGTCGGGGTTTTCGGGTTCGATCGGACTTTAAACTTCGTCTAGACTTCGCCTAAACCTCTAGCTTGGCTCTGATACCACTGTAGGGTTACTAGGCACGCTTATAAGGTTCTACGAGGTATCAACCATGCCCGATTTAAAAATAGCCGTGCCGAACAACCCGAAGCCGGATCTTTAAACTAGAGTTTAGGCGAAAACAAGTATGTTAAACAGTTCAACACTAAGTGAGAGGGATTAAAACCTTTGTAGATCCGGTCCTTCACTTCTTAAGCTCCGTGTTGAAGTCCCTTCGCTGCGATCATCGTGTTCCGGACTCTCGAGAGGTTCCACGAAGAGAAAGATGCAGTCTTGCTTCCGATCTTCAATACAAAGATGATCTACCTTGAAGTTTCGTTAACACAAGCTAACACTCATAATATGAAGTGAACACTCTCATCTAAAGGGAAAGGATAGATGAGAATGATGAAGTAGGATTTTTGCTCTCATTTATAATCTTTTTCTCACATATTTTCATCACCTTGAAAAAGCTAGAAAGCTTTTTCTATGAATAACTCAAGGAAGAAGATGATAGAAATCATTTGTGATGAATAATAAAATGTTGTCATAATTATTTATGCAACCATGGTTGTAGTAACCTATGTAGAGAGTTTACTAGGGTTAGGGTTTGGGTTGAGTTATATGTGAGTCACTAGAAAATATCAAGACAAATATCTTCTTCATGACAAAAAGAAACCTTCTAGAATCTACTAGAAGTCTTAACCCTAATCCAAACCCTAATCATCTTTAAACTCCACTAATTATGTTGCATTAATAATTATAACATGTTACAATATTATATATCACATATATAATATTTATTGTAACAAAATAAAATAATACATTTAACATATATCGCATATATATCAATGTATTACCCGAGTGAGAAAAAGAATCTTTTAGTGAGCTAATATTAGTTAATGTAATTTAATATATCATATATATTATTATACATTAAATTATCGAATCAACACTTGATCCGACAATCCGGCTATATCGCATATAACCGACTAATATTTATCCGTACCGATTCATCGAATCAACACTTGATCCGATGACCCGGCTGATATCAAATATCGCGAGAATATAATACGGTATCTCATATCGTATTATCCTCGGTCCCGCACATATCACATACGTGCCCCTACTCCGTTTTGCCTGAGTCAAGAAACCTCTGTGTAGGACTCTAAAGAATCGTTAATACGCCGGCAGTAGGTGATGATCATATCAAACACCCACAGGCTGCAAGCGGTCAGCTAAACGTAACAGCTACCCAGGTATTGAGCGCTCAGAAGATCAACAAGCAAGCCTGTACATTCTCCTGTGAATCCAAACAGTAACACTCCCGTACAGTCCGGTCTCGTCGTCTGATATGTCACATATCTCGCCTAGGGGTGGTAAACGACAGACCCCAGTAGCTTAATAAGTCGTGTCGATATAAGGTATATAACAGTTTGAGAAACTACTGATAACACTTACCAGTAAATCTCAGCAACCCTGGCCAGTGATTTCCGGTTATAGCCAATCGAACACAGCGCAACATCAACTCCCTATACCGGGAGAGACGAATCCCCTCCTATCGCTCATTGCCTCCATATGATTCGGGACTGTACCCAAAAGCTATCTTTTTGCACGCCTTCTTGGACGTGGTATGATGGAAATCAAAGCACAGTGGGAATCACACAAGACTCTATGACGATCTCGGGTCAACAGACTACTCTGTACCAGTGTCACCTGGGAACTGCCATCTGACGTGAGGTATAATACCATCTGGGAGTTCTGGGCGAGTCCGTCCAGTGTACCCAGTCTCCACTGAGCACCCGTACACCATCCTTGATGTCAAACACCGATGGATATGGGATCATCCATCGCGCATCATATGGGTCAAGATGCGTATACGCTAGTCTACTCTGGTGTATCGATGCCCTGTCTCGATACACCCTCGACTAGGAACAGTTATAGGATGTACTCGTCGACTACCGTGGCCCCACTAGTATGATCTCATCATAGTCCCAGTAGTCGAGTACATATCCTAAGGGCTTTATCAACATGTAATATAGAGACAATCAGAGTATATGTTAAGATAAAGTACAACCAGATAGCATACTATCATGTCGAGCAAGAAAGTCCTCCCTATATATGTCCATGCATCCATTACAATATACATCTTATGAACTGTAATGGCCTCT
Organism: Agapanthus africanus; assembly: GCA_030015575.1. Taxonomy (NCBI): domain Eukaryota; kingdom Viridiplantae; phylum Streptophyta; class Magnoliopsida; order Asparagales; family Amaryllidaceae; genus Agapanthus; species Agapanthus africanus. The sequence continues at coordinate 216,038,310 of JASDDO010000029.1, forward strand.
AGGGCATACATATAACTAACAGGAAGCATAGTGGGAAAACAGCTTATGTCTATTTATAGACTTGAGCAAATATAGCGGAGATAGATCATCTATTTTTGATGTGACAGTCATGGCTTTGACTTCATCAGAATAGGAGATGGATCTGTTGAGAAGGTAGTAGGGTGTGATGTCCTGGTATTTGGATGACATACACAGAGTAGGAAGTAAAATTCCTATACTACGATCGGTTGTACTTTGGTCGTCACACAGTTGTTTCTCCACAAAGGATATGGATATAATATCTGACATTCTGGTTACTAGATCTATGGTTTTAGATCTAGATTTGGGTAGTTTCCCAATATGGGTACTTTGAAAATATTCTAATAGTATTTTAGAATAGATGACTCCTGGCATGGTGGTGTACCTGCAAGTGATGGAGTCACCCTCTCTAAAGGTGTCTTAGAGACTAAAGGAGAGAGGGAAATGCATGATTGGCAGATCACTTGCTTAGGCAATTGAGTCGATCATGAGATATCAAGTACCACACCAGATGTTGTTTTTGCACTAAATGCAATAAGTTTATATTAATCCAATCCTGAAGAAACATAAGGAAGCAGTTTTAGAAGATAAGTGCATGTTCTACGGATTTGATGACGGCAGCCTCCTTCGGAAGACGGTTATCATTTCAGGCTTCAGAGGTGACATGGATGACAGAGTGATTGTTAGAGTTATAGTTTTCCCTCTGACAAGGGACAGTATTATGGACAGGTGGTCCAAGAGGATACTGTGGGAGGCATGGTGCTAGATACTGATTAGGTTCAGTTATCGATACAGTCTAAGAAGTTTGGATTTGGAGTTTATTTATGAATTAGGTCCTATCAGATATCCAGATATATTCTAAGACAGGTATTACTCGATTCGGGAGATGGCTTTCTCCGCGAACTTGAGATTTAGAGAGATATAGAAAGAAACATCAGGACGGATCCACTCACTGAGGCTATTTCTCGAAAACAAGAGTTTTACAAACTAGCTTTGTGAAACTGATTAGTAGAGGAGTTGGGTGTTCGGTATCACACGGGCTGTGAGTATGCGACATCGCAATAATTAGCCTTAAGTGCAAGTGGGAGATTGTTGGAGATAGTGCCCTCAAAGTCAATTATTGGATGGCAGGTACGTGATTGCAATGATTGAGGCAGGACCTATACAGATATGACAGTCTTGCTCGAGATGATAGTATGCTATCTGGTTTGTCTTTATCATCGTATACATGCTTTAGTTCACTATTGCATGATGATAGAGCCCATATGATTCTTGCTTGACTACCAGTAGTATGATGGCGATCATATACGTGGGAGCTGGGGTCTGTAAGCACATCCTTAAAGTGTCCCTAGTCGTGGGAGTTTCGAGACAGGGCATCGATACTTCAGAGTAGACTAGTGTATACAGTCGAGACCCCGACGAGGGACGGTGGCTGGTCTCACAAGCCACTGGTGTCAGTTGGTTCACCTAAGATGTATACAGGTGCTCATTGGGTTATGAGTACACTGGACAGGACTCGCCGGGAACATGCTAGTTGGTATTATACATATCGTCAGATAGCAGTTCCCTGGTGACATGTGTACAGGTTAGTTCATCGACCTGAGATCGTCATTTGTCTCGTGTGAGTTCCCACTGTGCTTAGATTATTACCCTACCACGCTCAAAGGAGTTGTGCAAACAGGTTTTAGTTGGATACAGTCCCGAGCCACATGGAGGCAAGTGAGTGGATCGGCAGGGGATTCGTCTCTCCCGGTATTGGGGGTGAGATCGCGCTGTGTCTAGGAAAGCCATTACACAAAGCCCTCGGCCGAGCAGGAGATTTACTGGTAAGTACTCCAGTAGTATCTCAGGGTGTTCTGGGCCACTCTCTGACACGACTTATACCGCTAATGGGGGTCTGACGTTACCAGCCCCCTAGGCAGATATGCGATACTCATAGACGAATGGACCGGACTGTATGTATATTGTCACTGTTAGGCTCAGTAGGGTTTATGGATGAGTTCGCTCGTCAGCTTCCCTTCTAATCAATACATAGGCAAACCGTTACGTACAGCTTGTACCTCTGACGTGCTAGAGGTTATACCCAGTGCCAGTGTGTTGATGAGTCATTAGAGTCCCCCACATACACTTTCCCAAGTTCGGGCGAAACGTTGTAGAGGCCGTATGGTTTTATGGCAGGGTTCGGAAAATACACGTGCGTTTTCGCACGTGTCATTTTTCGGGCAGATAATACTGGTCGGCTTTGGTTTAAGCCGGATCCGAGTATTATACTGTGTAGGTATAATATCTTTGTCTCAGATGCATTTGTATTCGGTCGTAATACAAATGCGGGTATGTTTATACCATTACGGGGTTATCCTGAAATTCGTTTCAGGATCACTTTTGGAAGTTGCCAGTTTCCAGTTTTCTATCAGCCGTATTTAACATTCGGTTAAATGCGGATTTATCTTTTCTTCATGAGGGTGAGTCATGAGGTGAGTCATGAGTGTGGAATGTTCTAGTGTGGTGACTAGGATTAATGAGTCATCCATTTGCATTAAATGATTGATGATGTGTTAAGGTGATTCATTATATGCATTTAATCAATGGATGACTAGGTTAGTTGTGTCACCATTTGCATTAATTCATTTTGCTAATGGTTACCCTCTCTTGCTCCTACACTCACCCCCCACCTCTATTTATGGCCGGCCCCTCTTGGTGATGAAAATATGGTTTTTGTTCATTTGGAAGAAAAGATTATAGTTTTGGTGTATGGAAATTTCATAGCTCATTTCATTCTATCACCCGATCCAAAAGGCAACTTCATTAACCGTTCGTCTATAGCCTTGGACGTAACGAGACAAAGTGTTCTACTCATTCTCTACATCATCTTGGTCGTCTCTTTTAGCAAACTTGACGATCGAGTTGCCTTGGTTCAGAGGCGGGAGCCCGTTTAAAAATCCGTCGACGTGGTGCCACCTAGACGAGAAGAATGGAGATCGAGGAGATCGCAGCAGCCGCAACAAAGCGTGGGATGATGGTTGAAGACCGAAGGACTCGGATCGTTCGGTATAACATTTCTACCCACTTTGTAGTTTGTTAGTTTAGTTTTAATGGCAGATCCAGATTATAGTACGCGATAGCGCCAGTTGTAAACAGTTTTTGTTCCGCATTTGGCGTCTGTTAAATGGCCGGGGCGCTACCGTGGACTTACAATAGCTTAATGCCGCCGTACGATGATTTTCCGTACGTGATGAGTTTGACTTGAGGTTTGATCCATACCCTTGACTAGAGGATGCCGTACGATGGATTATACCGTACGTGGTGCTATAAGGCTAGATGCCGATTGATAGATTCACCGACTTAGACATATGATGGATACATATACCTTATAGCTTTTAGCTGATGATTTACCTTATGCAGCATTCATGTTATACTCATTGCATTGCATATACTTGTGCTAGTACACTTACACCATTATCGATGATGCGTATGTTACACGTACACTGATTTGCCCGCTCACACACTTCATCATCGATAATTGCCATGTCACTACATAGTAGGATTGCTGCACCATGATATGACTCTTTGCATGATTTACTTGCTATAGTTACCTGTGCACTTTATCTCGATGTTGCATTTGACTTTGGAGATATTGGGAACCGCAAGACATATTTTCAAAAACTGGGATCATTTAAAGAAGTGGTTTTCCCTTAATATGATACATCACTGTTCCATGTTGCATGATATACGGATATGCTTACATTTCCATCATATGTCCCATACATCATGCTTTATGATTTTACGCATTGAGATATGCTGTTTTCATGAGATTTCTGGATTTGAGAACCGTGGTCATTTTAAAAGAAAGTATGTATTGTTTTAAAAACCCGGTTTCTCTCGATATGATATTTCAGTGCGTCCACCATGTGTTTTCTCAGTTCTGAGAGTGGCATGTGAAACCCGATTCGAGGAGCGGTAGGCACCATCTGCGGGTACATGGTGGACCCGGTGAGGTACCCCAGGGCAAGAAGACTCGTATATGTTAGACGGTGAGCCTGGTAGGGAAGCACTACCTACCGGTGATAGTATTTAGACTCAGCGGTTATCCGGAGGATACCGACCGGAGTAGCAAGATGGATTCGAGGGCCGACCAGGGCGTGCGGCACCTGAGGGCCGATCTGAGGATGCGGCGCCTGAGATATATAAGGATTTACATGTCGATACTGGACACGGTTTTCATGATATTTCGAGTGTCGATGCTGGACACTCGGGTTCCATGATTTGGAGGTGTCGCGAGGGACACATGTTTATTTATATCCTTGTATTTTCATGCATATGCTTTTATGATATTTACATGCATGATGTTGTTGTGTCAGTGGGTGCCACATGGACGAGATCCACTTGCATACATGCATTGATTTTACTGTTGGATGTTATCCATATGCTTATAGGCATTGACTACCTTGTTGGCACATATACAGACCCGGTCACCCTAGATATCATAGTATTACCTTTATGATATAGTTGACCTAGGAGTCGTTGTTTATTCGATTTCTATCTGTTGATATTTTTTCTACTCATGAGTTGGCAACTCACCCCCGTTGTGCCACAGTTCTTGCAGGTTGACCGCTTGGATCAGTAGGAGCTTCGCTGGCACACAGTTGCATTCGGATGTTTTGCGTTGGTAGGTGGGACACCTGTATCGTACCCACTCTTGTATCTATATTTTATATTGTATCTAGTTAACTCCATCAATCAAAATTAGTAAATTGTATAAGTAATGAGACTTAGTGGGATTGTGGTTGCGAGACTTAGGGCGAGAGGTTTTCCGCTACTAGTGGTTTTTATGTCTTACGTACTTTTCTTTATCTTTTGTGTTGATCTTCGCCGTTGGGCGTCGTATACTTATTTATATTGTTTTGTGTGGTTGTGATCTGCCGTTTGGCGAAGAGCTAGCTCCCACTTGGGGATGCCATTATTCTTATTATGTATTTGTGGTTTTGGATCAAAATCTACAAAGGAGGTGTTGCTCAAATTTTCAAAAAGACGAAGCATGTTTTTTTAAACTTGCATAATTCACTTGCATTTTCATGTTCCTTTTCTATGCATTAAGAAAACTTGATTTCATTATACCGTTATTTCAAAACTCCACCTCCTTTATTTTTCTTAAAAGGTTTAGATTTCTGGGTTTCAGCTTACTTGAATTACGTTATGCCTTTAGACGTTGCGTGATTTAAGTGCTGGTCACGAGCTAATATTTCAGGTCGTGACAAAGTTGGTATCAGAGCGTTAGGTTTAACTTTTGTTCGAGTCTATGTTTGACCATGCAGAGTTGTTCATATCAAAATATTGCATTATTATATTTCCCATTCCTAGTCACTTTACAAATAAACAGGTGCTTTTGACCCATATCTGCTACATAGTTGCAGGTTACAGGTTCTTAGAACAAAAACAGTGAAAACAATGAAAAGACAATGCAAAAGTGAGACTTCGACCAAAAAACAGGGAATTTTGATCAAAGCCTGCACGAAGATCAGTTCACAAAGTACAAGGCAGCGCAAGGTTCAAGACTTCGTTACGAAGCGACGGTAAAAGTCCACTACAATTATTCACTGGGAGATCTGGAAGAAACCTAGAAGCCAATCTGAAGAACTAAGCAAAGAAGTAGGAAGACAAACAAGACCAGAGCCAGCACAAGAAATTTCAAGACCCAAGACCATCTTTTGGCCGCGGAACTGCGGCCAAACCTGGCCTGCGGCTGTGGTTCCGCGGCCGGATATAGCCCGCAGTGGCTGATTTTTTACCATAAAGTTGGCGGCGCTGACTAGTCTTCCTAGGGGTATTATTGTAATAGCAGACATGCGGCGATTGTAAACCTAAGGTTTTCTATGTCCTATAAATAGAGACCCAAATCCTTGTATTAGATTATGCCTCCTTTCATTAATAAAATTCAGATTTCTTTTGGAGAGCATCGATGCCTCTTTTCATTTCATCTATTCAGATCTGACAAGTCTTGTGTAAATGTTTGGAGAGAGCCATCAATAAAGTGAGTAGTTTTATTTAATTGCCTTACTATAGATCTTTAATTCCTTGCCCTAGTTAGATAGATAGAATGTTTTTCAATTCCCTAATGAGCGAGTAGTCTCCTCGCTTGTTAGGGTTAGCTTTGGGGAAGGCTTGAGAGATGCAGATCTCTCACCCCTTTCTTGCCCATCACACTTTTTTATAGGACTCCATGCAAAACATGCATACACCGCTCCCTATGGCACCCTATCCCACGAGGTAGCGGTGATACCGTAGTATAAAGGCCCGGTTGAGCATGTTTTCCATGGAGGTTCGGGTAAGGATCGATAAAGGAAGGACAAGAACCTAGAGGAAGAAACACCGTCTTTTCCCAATGGTACTAATCCTCTTTATTGATAATTACCATAACACCTCATAGATCTTAATTTGGGTATAGAAAGCGGTGAGATTTATTATATTTCCAAACTTACCCTAAACCTAATCCTAGCAAGATTTAGATCTAGATTAATTTAGTTTTTAGATTTAATCAATCCGTTCACTCCGTTCGGAATTAACTCGTAAGAACAATTAAGAAATTCACAACATCCCTGTGGACCGACCCGTACTCACCTGCTAGCTACCAAGCGACGCCGTTCTTGATTGCGGTTACTAAATATTTTTGATTCATCTTTTAAAAGCGCATAAGCTAAATAAAATCAATTCAATCAAGAGTCTAGGGCGGGTATGTATTTCGGAACCTAGGCTTGACCTTACGGAAATTAGACTTGAACGGGGGGAGGGGGTATTAGACCTGAACTTTCGTTTCATAGGCTACCCTGATTGATGGAGTAGGTAGCTCAAGTAGAATGACGTACCGTACGTATGTTCCGCGGCATATTTACGATACGATATTCCACTTAAGAAACCTTAGGATGTACATATTTTGAGATCCTTGATTTTTATTTGTTCCATGATCATACTCTCATTGATGCTGTTCCTTCTTATGATCATGTATCCATTCTGGGTCTGTCGTTTCCTTTCAGGCCGTTGATCTGCTTTCTTCGATACTCGATTAAGGTTCCTGTCACCATGATTGAGCGCAGTTTGAGCTGCTGCTAGTGTTGTGGTCAGGGCAAGCTCGTCTGGTATGAGGGCCGACCATTATGTTTCTGATGACATGGGAACGTCTCGATGTAGTTTTGGTGTTTTGACCTCCTGTTGAGGCGAGTGTTTGGTTTTGCACCGGATGATCGGGCCTTGGATAGAGCTGCCAGTTGCGAGAGGACTGTTGATGTACAGCATACCTCAGAGATATTGATGCCGCCTACCGCGCAGACAGATGACCCAGCTGTTGCTGAGATAGATAAGATGTCGCTTCCAGAGCTTACGAGCTGATATCGCCGGAGCTTCCAGGCAAAAATGCGACAGATGATAGCTAGCCTACCCCGAGTTGAGAGACGAAGGTGATTCGTCAGATTGATGCGCCGACGTAGGCCCTGTTGAGTTGAAGATTTCCAGTGTGGAGAGTCTTACTCAGATCTAGAGCAGACTGATCCAGAGATGACCGTCGATGTATCGCCTTTCCTGAAGGATTGAGGCATTGTTTAGCGTGCGGATGAAAGGTATTCACATGTTGTATAGGCGAAGTTAAAAAGGTTCGAACGAGTGTCAGGAAACCATTTTTCCCAAGTTTAAAGTGTTCGGAAGAACATGCAGGTAATTCTGTGGACCCTCAAGAAGAATGAAACCCTAATTCGACATGATGACCATGGAACCGCTTTGAACCTTAGGGTTTGTGGAAGTTTAGCAGTGCCATCAGTGAGGCTTGGGTTTGCCCTTCTACGGCTGGTCCAGAGGTGTTGTGGTATGTACCAGATATTTTTAGACTGCGCTCAGGTGTTGAGCCTTCGGGAAATTTTGGGACCTCGATGACTCGATCGAAAAGTTTAACGCCGTCCGGATACCATGTGATAGGAGACCAGTATGCTGACCAGCTTCGGATAGAGGACCTCACCCAGATGCGTTGTGAGTTAATCGAGAGCGGGCGAGTATAGAGTATTCCTCCGATGGTTGGGGCGAGTTCCCGAGGATGTGTTCGGCCAGATATCTTCTACAGAGTGATGAAGATACCGAGTTCATGACTTCGAGTCCGTGTGAGAGACTCTGGATTTATTGAAGCCGAGGACCATTGCAGTACGCAGATAGCATGATGTGACATCGAAGTGGATGATGATACAGATGAGTGGAGCCAGATGTTCATGCGAGATGCTGACGAGCTGTTGCCACTCCCCATCGAGATTAGAGATCTGATATGCATACAGAGGCGTTGGGATATGGCCAATTCCCGAGGAACGTTGTGCTGAAACGCAGATATCCAGAAAACGAGAAAAGATTATGCAAGAGTCCAGCCTCCGTACAGTTCGGCATAGGCGAGATCGGAAGAGACCTTGAGCAGGATTCCTTCCGGGACACTGCTGCAATGAGATTTGCATCCAGGATCAGATGTGTCATGTGTATTCAGAGAGCCAGAGGCCGACGCTAGTGACATGCTGCCTTACGAGTGGCCGTGATGATTGACCGGGAGATGACCAGAGAAGTGCCAGAACGGAATCGTCCCCGTTAGCACACCTGACTAGGCCGATGAAATGCGAGAGTGGTAACCCGCATAGAAAAGGAAGACCCAGAGACAGAAGACGCTAGACCGTGAGCAGGAGGTGAGCGGATATTCTTGTTCTGCCGGTTTTAGGCGGACCGATTCATTTTCGACATTGTAGGAGGTGTACCTCAATGTCCTTTGTTGCGATTTGCGTTTGTGATCTGAGTATCACGCTTGTATCGCTTGGATTTGAGTTTTGATGATTGAGTTTCATGATATTGTTTTCGTGCACTATGGTTGCACCTACTGGGTATTTACATTTTGCGCATAGTTGTCGCACTTGACATATATTTTATACACCATTGTGTTGATTTGTGATTTGTGCATATCTATTGCATTGATGTTGATTTTGTACCTTCGTAGCATGTGTTTATAATTTCATGGATTTCATACGGATGATTTGATTTTAGCACTCGGTATAGCTTATATGTGCTTGTATTGCATTGATAAGTATTTTGTGCCCCACAGTTGCACCTGATTTCGTTTTGATGTCATTTGAGATATTTATTGTGATTTCATGCCTAGGGCATGCATATGATTTGATTTATGCTTTCGGCATAGTTTCATGCACTTTTAGTATTTTAATTTGCTTTTGTGCACGCTGACACATGATTGTGGGATTATAGGCCACGGTATACCTGATTTGGATTTGGATTGAAAGGTGTTGTATACCGTCGATTACGATTTTGATTTATACACCTTGGTGTACTCGGTGTTGCTTTTTATACGTTTGAGCTATTGATTGTATTTCATGCATTTGATGCACCAGATATTGTTTTTGTGCACAATAGGTGCACCAGATATGTAGGGTTCCTAGGCACACTAGTGAGGTCTCACAAGGCATCAACCATGCCAATTTCAAAAATTAGAGGTGCCGAGAAACCCTAACATGGATCGTTGGCTAGATAAATAGGCGAAAAAGCAACTAGTTAACTACTTTAACTAAGAGTACGGAAATACAACCTTTGTAGATCCGGTCCTCCACCTCCACGGCTCCGTGATGAAGTCATCTCCGCTGTCCAAATCAAAATCCGGGCTCTAGCGTCGGCTTCATCGGAGAAAGAGCGGGCAAGGTCGTCGGCTTCGTGCCGAAGATGATCTACGTCGAGGCATCGCTAGATCAAGCTCCAACTTCACCAAGTGATGAAACTTGTGAAGAAAACACACTCTACTACTTGGCAAGAGGTAGAGGATGAAGAAATAGGAAGTGGGTAGACTTTAGAATTGGATTTCTCACTCATTTTCATCAATCACCATTGATGAAGTGAAGGTTTCTTCATTGAAGAAGATGAAGAAGAAGAAGAAAGTGTTATGATAAGTTAATTTAGAAAATAAAAATAAAAGAATACTTATCATAATCAACCATGGTTAAGTGTAGAGACTAAACTAGGGTTAATGGAGTGGTTAGGGTTAAGCATGAGACAAAATGGTCACTTTTGGTCAAAGCTTCATGAAGCTTCAACTAGAAAACAAACAAAGCCACCATTATCCTTTATGCTTTTTTATTTATTTCCAAAATGAATAAATAGATAAATAAATGAGAAAAGGAAATAAAACCCTAATCATAAGTTTAACCATGGTTTAATTCTATACACTTAACCAAGTAAACATGTATCATCAAACATGATACAATCAAGTGCACAAAAGTATATCACATATACAACTTGTGCAATCCAAGTGAGAAAATCCATATAAAGTGAACCAATACTAGTTAATGCAAAGTAATATATCAAATATATAATTATACATTAAATCGTTAAATCAACACTTGATTCAATGATCCGGTCATGTCGCACATAACCGACTAGTATCCAATGTATCGGCTTATCGAATCAATCCTTGATTCGATATCTAGGTTATATCGAATATAACCAATCGATACATTCATCGCGAGAATCGAATACAGTATCACATACTGGTATCATTCTCGGTCCCGCACATATCTCATATGCGCTCCTATTTCGTTTCGCTTGAGCCAGGAAACCTCTGTGTAGGACTCTAAAGACTCGTCAATACGCCGGCAGCAGATGATGATCATATCAAACACCCACAAGCCGCAAGCGGTCTGCTAAACGTAACGGCCACCCGGGTATTGAGCGATCTGAATATCGACGAGCAAGCCCGCTCACACTCCAGTGAATCCAACCAGTAACACTACCGTACAGTCCGGTCTGTTCGTCTGATATGTCGCATATCTCGCCTAGGGGTGGTAAACGTCAGACCCCAATAGCTCGATAAGTCGTGTCGATATGAGGTCTATAACTGTTCGAGAAACTACTGGTAACACTTACCAGTAAATCTCAGCAACCCTGGCCAGGGATTTCCTGTTATAGCCAATCGAACACAGCGCAACATCAACTCCCTATACCGGGAGAGACGAATCCCCTCCTATCGCTCATTGCCTCCATGTGACTCGGGACTGTACCCAAAAACCACCGTTTTGCACGCCCTCTTGGACGTGGTAAGATGGAAATCAAAGCACAGTGGGAACCACACAAGACTCTATGACGATCTCGGGTCAACAGACTACTCTGTACCAGTGTCACCAGAGAACTGCCATCTGACGTGAGGTATAATACCATCTGGGAGTTCTCGGCGAGTCCGTCCAGTGTACCCAGTCTCTACTGAGCACCCGTATATCATCTCTGATGTCAAACACCAATGGATATGGGATCATCCATCGCCCATCTGTATGGGTCGAGAAGGTATACGCTAGTCTACTCTGGTATATCGATGCCCCGTCTCGATACACCCACGACTAGGGACTTTGAAGGATGTACTTATAGACTACCATGTCCCCACTAGTATGATCCGCATCATAATCCAGGTAGTCAAGTACACATCCTAAGGGCTTTACCAACATGTAACAGAGAGACAATCAGTATACACGTTAAGGTAAAGAGTAACCAGATAGCATACTATCATGTCGAGCAAGAAAGTCCTCCCTATATATGTCCCAGCATCCACTACAATATACATCCTATGTATAGTAATGGCCTCTAGGGCATACATATAACTAACAAGATATTGTTGTTATGCACACCCGTTGCAGTGGACAGATGCTTTTGTGCACACCCGTTGCACTTTGTTTTCATGTTGGGCACCATATTATATAGTGGCCAAACATGACTGATCTGAGGACAGTACCTGAGTACCTCGCATGCATTAAAATCTTACCAAGAGCTTTTCAAAGGAGCTATAGTCTCGTTATTTCCTACGTGTCCATGAGCGACGCGAACGTTTATAAAGGAAAACCTTTTGGGATATTTTGAAAACGACGGAACGTATATTTAGCAAAATATATATAGACATATATTATTTCCTTACAAATGGACGTCCGTCACTTAGGCCGTGAGTTAGGCATCACACGGCGATTTAGAAAAGATTTTTGCATAAGTTTTATTTAGTTCTTGGAAGTTTTCCAAAGATGCGAACTATATACGTATTATAGTATTGGACTAGTGTATATTGGATTTCAGTAGTAGATTTCGAGATCTGTATCTCTATTGTAACTCCGAGGATATGCGTGCAAATCCGATAATTTGCGTGACGCTTGACGGAGTTCGATTTGAGTTTTGTACTCGTTTTCATGCGCACTTGACGCGCTGTGTTATTTCTGCGTTTTCCATGATTTTAGAGCCCCGTTGATTTGAGCTGATTATTGAAATGTTTTAGATTTTGGGGGTTTAAATTTAAATATGGGGACCGAATTTATTTAAGGGGGGAAGATTGTAACATTTCAGAAAATATAAAATATTATTTTTGGAATTTAATATTAAAATAATATATTTCCCAAAAACTGCCCGATTTGCGAAATTGGGGTTTTCGAAAAAGGGTATAAATATATACCAATATTTGTGAAATAAATGAAAATTAAAATGATTTATTCATTTAATAATATAATTAAAGGATTTGGAATTTTTAAAATTTATTATACGCAGTTTCGATAAAACCCGATTGGTGTACTGCTAATCGCGATTAAGCCAAATCCGTGTTTCTACAGTTTTCCATGGCTAGTGCACCATGTCATGTTCCATTTGGTTACATGTTGTTGTATTTGTGTTGTTTTATGGGTATTATGTGATTTGGTTTTGAAATTTGCAAGAGAAAAGATAAAGAAATGGCAAAAGGGTAATTTAGTGAAAAATGGTATGATTGGAGAGAGAGAGTGTGTGTGAATAAGTGAGAGAGGGGGGGGGAGGCTGTTGCCTAACCTTTTCCCCCATCATTTTCCTCCTTCTTCATCTTCCTCCAACCCCATTTCCCTCCACTTCAAACCCTAGATCCATCTCCATATAATCCCCAAAACCTTATACTCCCTTCACAAAAATTAATCCCCATCTCTTCCTCTACACATTGAACCAAGCAAAATGGGATTTTGGCAACTTTGGGACTTCTAGGGTTTTTTTTGGGAGTAACCATGAGGTATATCTCTTTTCATTTAGAGTAGTTTGATTTCCTAGCTTTTTGTTTAAGTTTAGATGTCGTTTAGTGGTGGATGTGTGAACTTTGAAATCCCAAGAGAGGGGTTTGGCAAATTGGTGATGTTTTGTGGCTGTCAATAAGACTTTTGAGGTGATTCTTGACCTGGACTATAGCCGAGAAACCAAAACACGGATTTGGGAATTGAGTTCATGTCGGTTTGTGAGAAATTTGGGTGTGCAGGGAAATCTGGAGCAACCCGGGGGATTTTTGAGAGTAGCAAACAACTCTAAGGACCAAATTAGGGTACTAGGAGACCATCTTGACGAGACGGACCCAACCTGAGAAGGGGGACCAGAGGGGGCCGGTTTTTTGATGAGGTGGCCGGCCACTTTGTGACATGGGGTGTCGGGGTTGGTCCAGTAGCTCATATACATCATATACAACATCCTAAACTTGTTTGTGCAACTCCTTTTGGCCTGAATAAAAATCTGGAGCACTTTAGTGTGGTTTTTGGCTATGTTTCCGTATTTTGAAATGTTTAGTTTTGATATTTGGATTTGTATTTGGTTGTTGGATATTTGTACATCAACGATTAGGGGTAATTTGTTGGTTTTGCATACGTGGGCTATAGGTTCTAACCTATAGGCGATCCGTGCGTTGTTTTTTATTTCAGAACATGATTTTTATAGCGTTGTGATATGTGTTGTTATTGTAGGTACCTTCACATGGATTCCGAGGCGACGGAGTGTGGCGTCATCGACTTCGGCAAGCGAAGACCAAGGTGAGTGGATCTATATCCACGGGGGAAGTCGGGTGGATGGCGTATAGCATCCCCGCAAGGTTTTGGTGGAAACCAATTTGTAGCTTATGGTTAAGAAAACCTAGATTGGGAAACTAGGGTTAGGGTTAAATGATAGTTAATAAAACCATATTAGAAACTAAGGATATTTATGTAAGCCCGCGGGGGCGCCCCGGCCGTCGATCCGACGCCGGAAACGCGGAAACAAAAACTTTGCAAAACTTGCAACCGGCACCACCGCGGACTTTTCACCCGGATCGGGCCATTAACCTAGCTAACTAGCAAATAAAAATACGGGTAGAGAAGTATACCAAGCGATCCGTGTCCTTCGGTCTTCGTCTCCACTCCGATCTCCCGCGGATATATCGTCCGTCACCTCCTCGTCGAAACGGGCACCACATAGCCAAAATCTTTTACGGGCTCCCACCTCTTGACCGAGGCAACTCGGGCGTGAAGTTGGCTAGCCGACGCATCTAAGGGATGCTGTAGAATAGTGTAGTAGCCATGTCTCTTTTGAGGTTTAAGAGGTTGCCATTTTTGGAGGAATTTTTCACAAGAATTTTCATAGATGCTTGAGGGAATAATGGAGCATGCAAGGAAAAAGGCTCGGCCAAAAAATCCTATTGTGCTCACTGTAAATTTGAATGAAGCATCTCTCTCTCTCTCTCTTGCTGTGAAAAAAATGAGCCCCATTTTTAGCTCATTCATTTCCAAAGAAATAAACCGTCATTTCATCAAACAAAACTCCAGCACACTCACGGGGGGGCCACTAAAATTACATGAAAGAATTATTCCACACCAATTATTAAACCCTCACTCCATTCCCCCACAGTGGCCGGCCCATTCAAAAGTGAGTGGAAAAAGGGATGATTAATTTTTCAAAGGAGAAAAAGAAAAATCAAAAAGAATAATGGTCACACCAAAATCAAGCTCAAACCCTTTCACTAACCATCACCATAAATGCAAGGATAAAGACTAGAAAAGAATCTCATGATTATGAAGCCACACTCATGCAAAGAAACCCCTCACAAAAATGTTAATTGCAAACTTGCAATTAACACCCTCCAACGAAAAGTCCGACCGGGAAGGAAAAAGAGAAAACCGGCCGGAACGGAATGCAAACTGGCAACCCCAGAAAACCGATCCCATAATAAATTACAGGAAAACCCCACTACTGCAAATACATGCCCGCATTTGTATTCCCACTGAACACAAATGCAAAGAGACAAAACTACACTATCTAATACTAGTATCCGGCTTAAACCAAAGCCGGCTAGTAAAATCCGTCCGATCACGATCCGTGCAATACCGCACGTATCTGATCGAACCCTGCCATATCTCCATACGGCCTCTACAGCGTTTCGCCCGAAACCTGAGTAACTGAGTGTGTGGTGGACTCTAAAGACTCGTCAATACTATGCTGTGGATTTAACCACTAGCACGTCAGAGGTATAAGCCATACGTGACGGGCCACCAGCTATTGACCAAAAGGGACGTCGATGAGCGAACTCATCCTGACACCCTACTGAGCCTGTCAGTGACAATATCCGTACAGTCCGGTCCGTTCGTCTATGAGCATCGCATGGCGGGCCTAGGGGGTTGGTAAAAGTCAGACCCCCGAAAGCGGTACAAGTCGTGTCGGAGTGTAGCCCAGAACACCCTGAGATACTACTGGAATACCTACCAGCAAATCTCCTGCCTTGGCCAAGGACTTTTCATGTTCTGGCTCTCCTAGACACAGCGCGACCTCACCCCCAATACCGGGAGAGAAGAACCCCTGCAGATCCGCTCACTGCCTCCATGTGGCTCGGGACTGTACCAAACTAAAACCTGTTTGCACGACTCCTTTGAGCCGTGGTAGGGTAGTAATCAAAGCACAGTGGGAACTCACACGAGACAAATGACGATCTCTGGTCGATGAACTAACCTGTACACATGTCACCAGGGAACTGCTATCTGACGTCTGGTATAATCCCAACTAGCAGGTTCCCGGCGAGTCCTGTCCGGTGTACTCATAACCCAATGAGCACCTGTATACATCTTAGGTGAACCAACTGACACCAGTGGCTTGTGAGACCGGCCACAGCCCCTTATCGGGGTCTCGACTGTATACACTAGTCTACTCTGGAGAATCGATGCCCTGTCTCGAAACTCCCTCGACTAGGGACCATTTAAGGATGTGCTTATAGACCCCAGCTCCCACTTATATGATCGCCCTCATACTGCTGGAAGTCAAGAAAGAATCCTAGGGGCTCTTTCAACGTGCAATAGCGACTCATAAGGTCACCTAAAGCTGTGCACGATGATAAAGACAAACCAAATAGCATACTATCATCTTGAGTAAGACTTTCCTACTGGGATAGGTCCTCCCCTCAATCATTGCAATCACGTGCCTGTGACCCAATAATTGACTCTGAGGGCACTATCTCCAACAATCTCCCACTTGCACTCAAGGCTAATTATTGCGATGTCGCATACTCACAGCCCGTGTGATACCGAACACCCAACTCCTCTACTAGTCAGTCTCACAAAGCTCGTTTGCGAAACTAATGCGTTCAAGGAATAGCCTCAGTGAGTGGATCCGCAATGATGTTTCTTTCTATGTCTCTCTTTATCTCAAGTTCGCGGAGAAAGCCATCTCCCGAAATGAGCAATACCTGTCTTAGAATGTCTGGATGTCTGTTGGGACCTAGCTCATAAATGAACTCCAAATCCAAACTTCTTAGACTGTATCGACAACTGAACTCAATCAGTATCCTGCGCCATGCCTTCCCTCAGTATCCTCCTGGACCACCTGTCCAAAATACTGCCCCTCGTCAGAGGGAAAACTATAACTCTGACAGCCACTCTGCCATCCAGGTCACCTTGGAAGCCTGGAATGATAACCGTCTCCTAAAGGAGGCTGCCGTTACCAATTCTCTAGAACATCAACTTATGTTCTAAAACTGCTTCCGATTGTTTCTCCAGGATTGGATTAATATCAACTTATTGCATCTACTGCAAGAACAACACCTGGTGTGGTACTTGACATCTCATGATTGACTCAATTGCCTAAGCAAGTGATCTGCCAATCATGCACATCTCTCTCCCCTTTAGTCTGTAAGACACCTTTAGAGAGGGTGACTCCATACCTGCAGGTATACCACCATGCTAGGAGTCGCTCATTCTAAATACTCATAGAATGCTGTCTAAGTACCCAGATTGAGAAACCACCCAAATCTAGATCTAAAACTATAGATCTAGTAACCAGAATGTCTGATATAATATCCAAATCCTATGTGGAGAAACTACTGTGTGACGACCAAAGTATAACCGACCGTAGTATAGGAATATCACTTCCTACTCTGTGTATGTCATCAAATACCAGGACATCACACCCTACTACCTTCTTAACAGATCCATCCCCTATTCTGATGAAGTCAAACCTATGACTGTCACATCAGAAATAGATGATCTATCTCCGCTATATCTGCTTTAGTCTATAAATAGACATAAGCCTGATGTCTACCAATGCTTCCGCTGCTCCCACTGACTCCAACAACCCTCTGGCAGAGTCATATAGACGTGCACTTCTAAAGCCAGTTTAGAAAGACGCTATACTCATCCTCCTGCCGGGTCTCACAGTCTGGAACAACAGCAATGGCAAGTCTGGGTAAACAAGAACCTCTCTGCCACCGTCCTTGAGCATACCGAAGTACCTCTCAAGTGCCTGAGGTTACCCACCTTATCTGCGGAGTGGCCAATGGAATGTCAATCCATATTAAATCTTTAGGTTCCTTATCAAATCTTCAGTAATCGTTTGCGGTTCTGGAATCACTTCCAGTTCTACCATACTCCCACTACTGTTTTCTGAAAAAATCCATTTTTGATAAAAATGTGGCGAGTCAAGAACAATATCACTATTGATCTTCCAGATGGTAGAAAATCAACCCTCGTCATAGCCTGGGTCAACCCACAAACAGCCATTACAGAAACGTGCCTTGAGTTATCCAGAGTCTGGTTTTAATCATAAGCCGGATAACTCCCCATACCTTAACAATGTTAAGATATGAACTGTACTATATCCAATATAGAACTAGAGGCACTGATTTGATTGAACCAGATTCAAATCATGCAGCTGTCTCCAGTGCATGTCAAGTAAATGGAAGGAGGACGATCAGCGTTACTCAACTTAGGAGTACTTCCAATTATGAGTAACCTGAAAGAGAAGCAAGTTCTCTTAACCATTACTATCAACTGAATACCATTCACAAGTATCTACATCTTCGATCACCTTGAAGAATCCCGATACTTGCAACACATGGTTCTCTACTTTACTCTTATACCTATAACCCCTCAAAACTTAGACCCTGTGTTTCTATGAAACACATGTCTAAGAACTAGAGAAGTTAAAAGTAAACAGAATATAGTACGAGGACCAACCCCTCTGTCCTAATGGACACTGGACAATATACAATACTCTGTATAAGTCCGCTGAGTCTAACAACTCATTCACTGTGTGTCGTAGGTTGAAAACTGTACTTATGGTTAAGAAGAATTACACCGCTGTTCAATGCTCCTTACCTAACCATCCACTGGTATAGGTAAATGTCATAGACATAATTTCAAAAAGGTATGTCTCACTCTATAAAAATAGACGTACAGATATATCAATTTGAAATTGGTGCACAACAACGGATATTCAAAACCAAAAATTTGCCGACCGGCAAACAGCCCAGGTGACTTCCTCAAATATCACCAATTACAACGAATCCTGATATAATGAGGATGGTCACCTAATTCCCAACAACTTACTCCCACTCATCATCTGTAAAACCATACAGATGTGAGAATCCAACCTGGTAAATACATACCCTGGAGCAAGTGTCTGATTGGGAAATCAGTTTTCTTTTAACAGTACACAGTGAAACTGAAACATTGAAATGTTTCGATGGGGTATCCTGGTATTCCTAGTAATGCCTCTTCCATTATCCAGATTCACAACTATAACCGTATAATTCTTTGCCACCTCTCTAAATCCCTTTTTATGTCTTTAGTCATTACCTTCTGTATACCCTTTTAGGCCAAATGGTTTTCTTCTTTCCCTACCGTTCGGCACCAGCCTATGGTTTGGAAGAAGACTATCCAATAAGCATAAAGGGTGTACTGTCCTAATCCTAGGAGCACTCGCAACGCGAG
This sequence comes from Agapanthus africanus, assembly GCA_030015575.1. Taxonomy (NCBI): domain Eukaryota; kingdom Viridiplantae; phylum Streptophyta; class Magnoliopsida; order Asparagales; family Amaryllidaceae; genus Agapanthus; species Agapanthus africanus. The sequence goes on from JASDDO010000029.1 coordinate 216,057,371, forward strand.
AGAAGGTGAAAATAAAAGACACCTGAATGTACTTTATTCCTATTTCTCCTGAACCAGGATCCATCCCCGAACTGGAACAAGTTCCTTTCGAGTTCGTATATAACCATACGATGGATTATCCAATAAACTGGGATCTTCGTAGTGATACGGAGTGTCCTGGAGAAATACAAAGGTGATTTAGGATTGGCGAAGAAATACTTGGTTTGGTCGTGAATAGTAGTCGCAATTTACTTTGCCCTCTTACTAATCCCTTTCTTTGTCTGAACTTAATACCTTCTGTACACCGTTTAGGCTAACTGGTTTTCTTCATTCCCTACCGGTCGGCACCAGCCTATGGTTTGGAAGAAGACTATCCAATTTGCGTAATAGGTGTGCTACTCCTAAACCAAGGAGTACTCGCAACCTGAGAGAAGGTGAAAAGAAAAGACAACTGAATAGTCCTATCCGTTTTCTCCAGAACCAGAAACCATCCTCGAAGTCCTTCGAGTTCGTATATAACCATACGATGGTTTTGTCCAATGGAAGTGGACGTTCGTAGTAATACGGGGTGTCCCGGAGAAAAGAGTAAAAGTAGGAGTGGCAAAGAGGTCTGCAACTCTGACAATCCAAAAGCCAGTGTTAAGAAGGTTCGGTCAACTTGGTCACTGAGTCATAGTCTAGGGTCGGGCCAATGGTCGCTGCCAAAGAGAGAGAGAAAAGAAACACTCAGCGTGCACTCTAACCTAGATCAGAATGGTTATCACTTTATCTAATCTGGAAACCTCCCACTGTAACGTCAAATTCTTCCCCAAACCTAAAAGAAGAATTAGCCGGGATCACCCGAGGAGTAAACCAACTCATCAGTGGGAATCGGGATCCAACTCTCATCGCATGATAACGTGACGGAATTCGCTCACGCTATCACACTCCAGAAGGTATGCGCATATCTGGCAAGTTTCAGTACTTTTGAAACTCACGATGTGGATTTCTGCCCCATGCTCTTATGACCTTGACTTTGGCCAACATATCATAAGTCACATGTCAAGTTCTACCCGTCATTCTCCTGGTTGATTTGAACCCACCCGTACATACCCTTGACTTTGGCCAAAATGGCAGTACGACTGTCCCAAACCAACGCATCTATCTATGCTGCATATGAATACCCAACAGCTACCAAACACTGTGCCTTGACTTTGGCCAACATACACAGCTTGAATACTATTGACCATCCATATGAAACGACGGAGGGCTACGAATGGTTTCTGGCGAAAACCTTTAACGTAATGAACTTGATATCGTTGAAGGAACCGGATAGCTTTGAAAAATATAGTAACGAAAACCTTTGCTAAAGAGGTCACTCCCGGTGAAGGGATCTCGGCTCTTTCCCCGTAGAATGAGGTGCAGGATATTCCAAATGAATACCACGATGCAAAGCAAAAGTAATCGGCTATAGTGAAGTTACTGCCCTAACGCAAACATTTGTCCAAGGGGTCACTCCCGGTGAAGGGATCTCGGCCCTTGCCTCGTCGACTGAGGAGCAGGATATTCCAACTGAATACCACTGTGCAAAACAAAAGAGAACGCCCTTGCAATAACAGCTTTTTGAAAAAGTGTTCCAACAACATCAGATTAGGTTTGTTTAACTTGCATTGATCCGAATCAATGCAGTCCCATCAATTGATCACACCACAAAGAACGAAAATATACTGACGTACGTATATGCCATCCGCATTCGCCACTGGGTCCCGTCATCACCCGTTAGGTTAGCTAACTAACGACAGAGCGGGGACTGGACTAGCGCGGATGAAAAACATATACAACATCTACTAATATATATATAATATATAATTTTCGCTTAAGGCGTGATAAACAATGCAGCAGCACAGAAAAGTATAGCAACACAGATCAATACAGATATCTGGGATCCCCGGGTTTCACAGAGCTGCTGAAACCCGACGTTCCCCTGGTCGTGTGGATAGCCTGTGCAATGAAAAACTAGACCCCTACGGGCGCGGCAAGTTACCCGCCAAAACCTGAAGCGAGGCAGCCCCCTTCAGCAACGTGAATGGACCACCCAGCACTTCACGGAATTCGGTAACTTGGGCACCCCTCCTGGGCCAACCCTATACCCCCTACGAGTGCGGCGAATAGCCCGCCAATTCTAGAGTGAAGCCCCCTCCGTCTCAATGCCATGAGATGCGGGCTTGTTGCCCTCCAGAACCCGGCTACCCGTGCACCCCTCCGCGGGGTAATCCTAGTACAGAAAGTAAAATATACATACAACGGGTACATCGACCGCAACCAGGTCGTGCCCCAAAATAATAATACAAGCTGGCAGTGACGGCAGTCCACATGTCGGACGCTCGCCCCGCAATATCAAATGTACATAATACAACAAAACTGTACTAATATTGCATCCAGGCTATCCCCACGACCGATCCGCAACAACACAGCAATACACAGAACATCAACGTGAATGTCACATTCGCAAATCCGTCTAACCGGGCTATAGCAGTTAGACAGGATTTACCGATCGAGTGACATTCACGGTCGCAGATATAAAGTAAATACTGTGAACTGGCATGTTTAAAATATCCGACCGAACACATATTATCAAGTGGGCCCCAAGCAGTACTGTAGCACTTACAGAAAATCTGGGCCCAAAGAAAATATCCCAAAACCCCTATTTCCTAACCAGAAGCCTACTGGGAAAATTTTGTGCAGTGAAGACACATTCCCACCGCGGAACCGCGGCCAAACCTGGGCTTTGGCCGCGTTTCCGCGGCCGTACTAAGCGATCACAGTACCAAATTTTACCAGAATTCTTAGGTTTTCATGCTTGTGTTTCTGCAATGACCTGAAAAATTTTTGGAGCTTGAAAAAATTTCGACAGAAACATGAAGTATGAAAAATACGGTTTTTGGGAACTTTGTTCGATCGAGTTCTAAACTTGCTAGAGCAAGCTAGGCATGGTTAATGGCCTGTCTCTGATACCAATGTAAGCCCGCGGGGGCGCCCCGGCCGTCGATCCGATGCCGGAAACGCGGAAACAAAAACTTTGCAAAACTTGCAACCGGCACCACCGCGGACTTTTCACCCGGATCGGGCCATTAACCTAGCTAACTAGCAAATAAAAATACGGGTAGAGAAGTATACCAAGCGATCCGTGTCCTTCGGTCTTCGTCTCCACTCCGATCTCCCGCGGATATATCGTCCGTCACCTCCTCGTCGAAACGGGCACCACATAGCCAAAATCTATTACGGGCTCCCACCTCTTGACCGAGGCAACTCGGGCGCGAAGTTGGCTAGCCGACGCATCCAAGGGATGCTGTAGAATAGTGTAGTAGCCATGTCTCTTTTGAGGTTTAAGAGGTTGCCATTTTTGGAGGAATTTTTCACAAGAATTTTCATAGATGCTTGAGGGAATAATGGAGCATGCAAGGAAAAAGGCTCGGCCAAAAAATCCTATTGTGCTCACTGTAAATTTGAATGAAGCATCTCTCTCTCTCTCTCTTGCTGTGAAAAAAATGAGCCCCATTTTTAGCTCATTCATTTCCAAAGAAATAAACCCTCATCTCATCAAACAAAACTCCAGCACACTCATGGGGGGGGGGGGCACTAAAATTACATGAAAGAATTATTCCACACCAATTATTAAACCCTCACTCCATTCCCCCACAGTGGCCGGCCCATTCAAAAGTGAGTGGAAAAAGGGATGATTAATTTTTCAAAGGAGAAAAAGAAAAATCAAAAAGAATAATGGTCACACCAAAATCAAGCTCAAACCCTTTCACTAACCATCACCATAAATGCAAGGATAAAGACTAGAAAAGAATCTCATGATTATGAAGCCACACTCATGCAAAGAAACCCCTCACAAAAATGTTAATTGCAAACTTGCAATTAACACCCTCCAACGAAAAGTCCGACCGGGAAGGAAAAAGAGAAAACCGGCCGGAACGGAATGCAAACTGGCAACCCCAGAAAACCGATCCCATAATAAATTACAGGAAAACCCCACTACTGCAAATACATGCCCGCATTTGTATTCCCACTGAACACAAATGCAAAGAGACAAAACTACACTATCTAATACTAGTATCCGGCTTAAACCAAAGCCGGCTAGTAAAATCCGTCCGATCACGATCCGTGCAATACCGCACGTATCTGATCGAACCCTGCCATATCTCCATACGGCCTCTACAACGTTTCGCCCGAAACCTGAGTAACTGAGTGTGTGGTGGACTCTAAAGACTCGTCAATACTATGGCTGTGGATTTAACCACTAGCACGTCAGAGGTATAAGCCATACGTGACGGGCCACCAGCTATTGACTAAAAGGGACGTCGATGAGCGAACTCATCCTGACACCCTACTGAGCCTGTCAGTGACAATATCCGTACAGTCCGGTCCGTTCTTCTATGAGCATCGCATGGCGGGCCTAGGGGGTTGGTAAAAGTCAGACCCCCAAAAGCGGTACAAGTCGTGTCGGAGTGTAGCCCAGAACACCCTGAGATACTACTGGAATACCTACCAGCAAATCTCCTGCCTTGGCCAAGGACTTTTCATGTTCTGGCTCTCCTAGACACAGCGCGACCTCACCCCTAATACCGGGAGAGACGAACCCCTGCAGATCCGCTCACTGCCTCCATGTGGCTCGGGACTGTACCCAACTAAAACCTGTTTGCACGACTCCTTTGAGCCGTGGTAGGGTAGTAATCAAAGCACAGTGGGAACTCACACGAGACAAATGACGATCTCAGGTCGATGAACTAACCTGTACACATGTCACCAGGGAACTGCTATCTGACGTCTGGTATAATCCCAACTAGCAGGTTCCCGGCGAGTCCTGTCCGGTGTACTCATAACCCAATGAGCACCTGTATACATCTTAGGTGAACCAACTGACACCAGTGGCTTGTGAGACCGGCCACAGCCCCTCATCGGGGTCTCGACTGTATACACTAGTCTACTCTGGAGAATCGATGCCCTGTCTCGAAACTCCCTCGACTAGGGACCATTTAAGGATGTGCTTATAGACCCCAGCTCCCACTTATATGATCGCCCTCATACTGCTGGAAGTCAAGCAAGAATCCTAGGGGCTCTATCAACGTGCAATAGCGACTCGTAAGGTCACCTAAAGCTGTGCACGATGATAAAGACAAACCAAATAGCATACTATCATCTTGAGTAAGACTTTCCTACTGGGATAGGTCCTCCCCTCAATCATTGCAATCACGTGCCTGTGACCCAATAATTGACTCTGAGGGCACTATCTCCAACAATTTAGAAGTGATATAATACGGCTAATATGTGATGACGGTATTTGAGGATGATATTTGATGATATTGCCGTTTAGGGTACTATAGGACTAGATAGTCGACGTAGATGTGTCATCCGAACCATACATATTTCTAAACTGAAGAATCGTATGCATCTTTTAAACAGTTACCTTGAGGGACGTTACGGATTTTCAAATGATATCTTTTCCTTAAAAAAACACCGTAACCCCTATTTCCAAAAACTACGATTCGTTTCTTTAAAATCTTCTTGTATGGTTCGGGTGTGTAGGTTAGAATAGATACTTATACTTAGTAGAGATAAAATGTTTATGTAAACTCGACTTGATGTGAGATATAAATGCGATGAAAGAATATAAGACGGATATGAATATATGATGATTTGATGGTATGATGGTATACGGATGCGAGTCGATTGAGATGAATTATACCCTGCCGGTCCCCTTATATGAGATTATTGCGGATGCGACCTGGGACATAGCTATATAAAGATATTTATATATGTTGTGAATCGTGAGTGATAGCCGTACGAGACGTTTGGTCCGTACCCTCCTCGTCTTATAGGATGATAGGATCCCTGATAGCTTAATCCCGTTGTACGATGATTTTCCGTACGTGATGAGTTTGACTTGAAGTTTGATCCATACCCTTGACTAGAGGATGCCGTATGATGGATTATACCGTACGTGGTGCTGTGAGGCTAGATGCCGATTGATAGATTCACCGACTCAGACATATGATAAATACGTATACCTTATAGCTTTTAGCTGATGATTTACCTTATGCAGCATTCATGTTATACTCATTGCATTGCATATACTTGTGCTAGTACACTTACACCATTATCGATGATACGTATGTTACACGTACACAGATTTGCCGGCTCACACACTTCATCATCGATAATTTCCATGTCACTACACAGTAGGATTGCTACACCATGATATGACTCTTTGCATGATTTACTTGCTATAGTTACCTGTGCACTTTATCTCGATGTTGCATTTGACATTGGAGATATTGGGAACCGCAAGACATATTTTCAAAAACTGGGATCATTTAAAGAAGCGGTTTTCCCTTAATATGATACATCACTGTTCCATGTTGCATGATATACGGATATGCTTACATTTCCATTATATATCACATACATCATGCTTTATGATTTTACGCATTGAGATATGTTGTTTTCATGAGATTTCTGGATTTGAGAACCGTGGTCATTTTAAAAGAAAGTATGTACTGTTTTAAAAACCCGGTTTCTCTCGATATGATATTTCAGTGCGTCCACCATGTGTTTTCTCGGTTCTGAGAGTGGCATGTGAAACCCGATTCGAGGAGCGGTAGGCACCGTCTGCGGGTACATGGTGGACCCGGTGAGGTACCCCGGTGTAAGAAGACTCGTATATGTTAGACGGTGAGCCTGGCAGGGGAGCACTACCTACCGGTGATAGTATTTGGACTCGGCGGTTATCCGTAGGATACCGACTGGAGTAGCGAGATGGATATGAGAGCCGACCAGGGTGTGCGGCGCCTGAGGGCCGATCTGAGGATGCGGCGCCTGAGATATAAGAGGATTTACGTGTCGATGCTGGACACGGTTTTCATGATGTTTCGAGTGTCGATGCTGGACACTCAGGTTCCATGATTTGGAGGTGTCGCGAGGGACATATGTTGATTTATATCCTCGTATTTTCATGCATATGCTTTTATGATATTTACATGCATGATGTTGTTGTGTCAGTGGACGACATGTGGATGAGATCCACTTTCATATATGCATTGATTTTACTGTTGGATGTTATCCATATGCTTATAGGCATTGACTACCTTGTTGGCACATATACAGACTCGGTCACCCTAGATATCATAGTATTATCTTTATGATATAATTGACCTAGGAGTCGTTGTTTATTCGATTTCTATCTGTTGATATTTTTTCTACTCATGAGTTGGCAACTCACCCCCGTTGTGCCACAGTTCTTGCAGATTGACCGCTTGGATTAGTAGCGGCTTTGTTGGCACACAGTTGCATTCGGGTGTTTTGCGTTGGTAGGTAGGACACTTGTATCGTACCCACTCTTGTATCTATATTTCATATTATATCTAGTTAAATTCATCAATCAAAATTTGTAAATTGTATAAGTAATGAGACTTAGTGGGATTGTGGTTGCGAGACTTAGGGCGAGGGGTTTTCTGCTACTTGTGGTTTTTATGTCTTGCTTTTCTTTATCTTTTGTGTTGATCTTGGCCGTTGGGCGTCGTATACTTATTTATATTGTCTTGCGTGGTTGTGCTCCGCCGTTTGGCGAAGTGCTAGCTCCTGCTTGGGGATGGCATTATTCTTATTATGTATTTATGGTTTTGGATCAAAATATACAAAGGAGGCGCTGCCCAAATTTTCAAAAAGACGAAACATGTTTTTTTAAACTTGCATAATTCACTTGCATTTTCATGTTCCTTTTCTATGCATTAAGAAAACTTGATTTCATTATACCTTTATTTCAAAACTCCACCTCCTTTATTTTTCTTAAAAAGGTTTAGATTTTTGGGTTTCAGCTTACTTGAATTACGTTACACCTTTAGACGTTGCGTGATTTAAGTGCTGGTCATGAGCTAATATTTCGGGACGTGACACTCTTCCAGATATTCAGCAGTGGAATTTTTCCTTGAACTCCGCTTGAACTGGTATGCAGCATCATGCAGATCAGTATTCATCTATTAGTAGTCCCACATTTGTTGCGACTTTTCACGAATCTTACTGTAAGGAGCTGAGAACCTGTAACCTGCAGCTATTTAGCTGACATGGATCAAAAGCACCTATTTATATGCAATGTGATTAAGAATGGGTGATATAAAAATGCAAAATCTGATATGAACACATACGATTCGTCAATTTTGGAAATAAGTATGGTTCAGGTGGCATTTTTACGTCAGCGATCCCGCCTCATAGCATCCGATATGGAAATATTCTCGATCATCCTCCTCAAATCACGAGCGCAGATCAATCATCCGGTAAAACTTATCGCGTACTGTAATCTATCGTACGGTAACATCAACAGAATATGGATTCTATCATCCTATTCATCAATAAGGGTACGGATCTATGGTCTCGTACGTCATATCTTATCGATCTCAAAACACATCTATATCAAATTCATATCATGTCTCACATCCGTATATCGACATATTAAGCCAAATCATCTTAGCTCATCACATTCCCTTTTCATCATAACAATATCGCACATCAAGTCATCTTGCATATATATCACCTTCTCATTTGTATGTATGTAGAATCTCATATCATCTATTGACGTACGAATATAACATGTACATAGCCTTGCATCCTCAAGCCAACATATCCACTAATATCATCTTTTATCGTATCATCTCATACTAAAACCTTTTATCATATCCGTAAGTTCATAGCATATCTTTTTCTCCAAATATAATTTATTATCGATTTCCATATCAATGGTTGCGGGGGTGCTGTACGCCATCCACCCGACTTCCCCCATAGATATTGTTGGCTATAGTGCTCTCAAGTCAATTATTGGATCGCAGGCACGCGATTGCAATGATTGAGGGATGACCTATACCGGTGGAACAGTCTTACTCGAGATGATAGTATGCTATCTGGTTTGTCTTTATCATCGTGTACATACTTCAGGTGACACTATAGATCACTATTAAATGTTGATAGAGCCCATAAGATTCTTTCTTGACTACCAGCATTATGATGGCGATCATATACGTGAGAGTTGGGTGGTCTATAAGAACATCCTTAAAATGTCCCTAGTCATGGGAGTTTCGAGACTGGGCATCGATACTCCAAGAGTAGACTAGAGTATACTGATCGAGACACCGACGAGGGGCGGTGGCCGGTCTCACAAGCCATTGGTGTTAGTTGGTTCACCTAAGATGTATACAGGTGCTCATTGGGTTATTAGTACATCGGACGGACTCGCCGGGAACATGCTAGTTGGTATTATACCTATTGTTAGATAGCAGTTCCCTGGAGACATGTGTACAGGTTAGTCTATCGACCTGAGATCGTCATTTATCTCGTGTGAGTTTCCACTGTGCTTTGATTACTACCATACCACAGCTCAAAGGAGTCGTGCAAACAGGTTTTAGTTGGGTACAGTCCCGAGCCACATGGAGGTAGTGAGTGGATTGTCAGGGGATTCGTCTCTCCTGGTATTAGGGGTTGATGTCGCGGTGTGGATGGGTGGCCATCACCAGAAATCCTTGGCCAAGGTAGTCAAGAATTACTGACCTAGGATCGGTAGTTTCTCAGGTGGTGATAGGTTTCATACCGACACTGAATGTCAAGTTATTAGGGGTCTGACTTTTACCACCCGCTAGACTCGATATGCGATACTTATAGACGAACAGACCGGACTGTATGGATATTGTCACTGTCAGGCTCAGTAGGGTTTTCAGGATGAGTTTGCTCGTAGGCCTCCCTTTCACTCAATACCTGGGTAGCCGTTACGTACAGCTAGTGCCACTGACGTGCTTATGGTTAAACCCACTGCCAGCGTATTGATGAGTATTTAGAGTCCCACACAGAGGGTTTCCCTGCTTCGGGCGAAACATTGTAGAGGCCGTATGGTTTTATGGCAGGGTTCGATCATATACGTTCACTTGTGCATGGATCATGATCGGACGGATAATACTAATGGGCTTTGGTTTAAACCGGATCCTAGTATTATATTGTTGGATTATTTTCGTCTCGTTGTATTCGTATTCAGTCGGAATACGGATGTGGGTATGTATATACAGATGAAGGGTATTCTTGTAATTCGTTACAAGTTTACTTTAGAAGATGCTTTTTCTTTTTGGATTAAACATTTAGGTTAAATGTTTATGAGGTGGAAGTGTGAATCATGGCTTGTATTAACTCTTGCATGACTCATTGTAGTGACTCATGGTAGTGATTCATTGTGACTCATGCTTGGTTTTGTTTTGGGTGAGATATTTGTAGTAAGCAAGTGAGATATTATTGTGATGGCAGATATTTTATTTTGGGGTGTGGATTTTCTTAAGTTGCTTGCTCATCACAAAAAATAACTCACACAAAAGAAAAAGTCAGCCACTTCTTATTCTTCACTTGTTTTTTCTTGAGCTCACACTCTTCTCCACTTGGCATCTTCTTCAACCTCCACCCTATATGTCTTATGTGTTGAGAAACTTAGGGTGTATTGAGACAAAATAATCACACACTCTCTCTACTTCATCTTGGCTATCTAGGTTAGCTAACTAGATACTCGAGTTGTTTCGGTTTTGTGGTCGGAGCCCGTATTACAGACCCTCGAGGTGGATCTTCTTCGATGTGGGGAGACCGGAGATCATACATGATCGAGGAAGCCGCGAGGAGCTTGGGACAGAGGTTGAAGACCGAAGGACACGGATCGTTCGGTATAACCTCTCTAAACTCCTTTTCATATAGCTAGTGTAGGGTTAATGGTACGATCCATCGATTAGGGTTTCGTTAGCACCGGTTTCTAAAAGTTTTTGTTCCTTATTTGGCCACGAATTGATGGCCAGGGCATTGGCGTAACCCAACATGGTATCAGAGCCAACCCATTAACCACATACTAGTTGTTTTAGATGATGTTAAAGTATCGAAACCGAAACAACTCCGAAACAATACCAACTAGCATTCTAGTTTCTGTTGATTTTATTTTAGTCTTCTAAAAATATTTAAGCAACTGCAGAAGACTACCTTGATGACCACTAGAACACACCCCAAACACGAACCCCAGATTCAAAAATTGGACTGGCCAGATCAACCAAATTTCCGAGGTCGCCGGTTTTGTGAAAGCTTCTGGACTTGATTTTTGTGGTGTGGTCTAGTATCCGGAATATTAGTTCAGTGGTATTGCTAGTTTAGCCCAGTTTGGATATGGTTTTATCTATTAGTTTGGGGCTATTCGGGGTTATTTCGAAGTCGATATTTCTAATATTGTTTAAAGTTTACAGTACATGCATTACTATCTGCGACCGTGAATGTCATTAGATCGGTACAACTTGTCTAATTGCTATAGTTCTTTTAGACGGGTTTGCGAACATGACATTCACGTTGATGTTCTGTGTTGTGCTGTGTTATGGCGGAATCGTCGTGGTGGATAGCTTGGGTGCAATGTTAGTACAGTTTAGTTTTATTTGTACATTTGATATTGCGGGGCAAGCGTCCGACATGTGGACCGCCGTCACTGCCTGTTTGTATATTATTTATTTGGGGCACGACCAGGTTGAGGTCGATGTCACCGTTGTACATATTTTCTTTTCTGTACTAGGATTACCCTATGAGGAGTGCACGGAAAGCCGGGTTCTGGAGGGCAACGGGTCCGTATCTCATGGCGTTGAGATGGAGGGGACCTCACTCTAGAATTGGCGGGCTATTCGCCGCACTCGTAGGGGGTGCAGGTTGACCCAAGGAGGAGTGCTCAATTTACCGGATTCCATGAAGTGTCGGGTGGCCCATTCACTTTGATGAAGGGGGTTGCCTCACTTCTGGTTTTGGCGGGTAACTTGCTGCGCTCGTAGGGGTCTAGGTTTTCATTGCATAGGTTATCCACAGACCCGAGGAACGTCGGGTTTCACTTGCGGCTCAAAGGAAACCCGGGGATTCCAGATTATCTGTATTGTTCTGTGATACTTATTTCTTATCTGTGATGTTGTATTTATCATGCCTGGAGTGATTATTATATATATTTATATATATACTAGTAGATGTTGTATATGTTTTACACCCGTGCTAGTCCAGCCCCCGCTCTGTCATTAGTTAAGTAACCAAACGGGTGATGACGGGGCCCAGTGGAGAATACGAATAGCATATACGTACATCATATTTTCGTTCTTTTCTGGTGTGATTAATTGATGGGACTGCGTTGATTCTGATCAATGCAAGGAAAAAGACCTATTCGATGTTGTTGGAACAATTTTCAAAAGCTGTTATTACAAGAACGTTTTCTTTTTTTTTGCACAGAGTTATTCGGTTATGAATATCCAGCACCTCATTCGACGAGGCAAGAGCCGAGATCCCTTCACCGGGAGTGACCTCTTAGGCAGAATTTTGCGTCAGGATAATAACTTCACTATAGTCGATTACCTTTTGCTTTGCATCGCGGTATTTTGTGGGAATATCCTGCACCTCATTCCACGAGGAAAGAGCCGAGATCCCTTCACCGGGAGTGACCTCTTTAGCAAAGGTTTTCGTCACTATATATTTGTAAAAAGCTATACGGTTCCTTCAACGATATCAAGTTCATTACGTTAAATGTTTTTTGCCAATAACCATTCGTAGTCCTCCGTCATTTCAGACGAGTAGCACCTAGTATTCATGCTATGTTTGTTGGCCTTAGTTAAGGCATAGTGTATGGTAGCTGTTTGTTACTTTTCTATTGCATATATAGATGCGTTGGTTTGGGACAGTCGTACATCCTTGTTGGCCTTCGTCAAGGGCGTGTACGGGTGGATTCAAATTAACCCGGACAATGACGGGTAGAACTTGACATGTGACTTATGATTTGTTGGCCTTAGTCAAGGTCATAAGAGCATGGGGAAAAAATCACATCGGGAGTTTCAAACATACATGAAACTTGCCAGACATGCACATACCTTCTGGAGTGTGATAACTTGAGTGGATTCTATCAAGTTATCATGCGATGATCATTGGATCCCGATTCCTACTGATGAGTTGGTTTACTCCTCGGGTGATTTTAGATGATCCCGACTAATTCTTCTTTCGGGTATGGAGGAGAATTTGAGGATACAGTGGGAGACATCCTGATTAGATAAAGTGATTTACCATTCGGATCTAGGTTAGAGTGCACGTTGAGTGATTCTTTTCTCTCTTTGTTTGGCAGCAACCATGGCCCGACCCTAGGCTAGAACTCATAAACCAAGTTAACCGAACCTTCTTAAAACACACTGGCTTTTGGATTGTCAGAATTGCATACTTCATTGCCACTCCTACTTTTACCCTTTGCTTTTCTCCGAAACATTCCGTATCTCTACGAAGATCCACATTTATTGGATATGACCATCATATAGTTACATATGAACTCGAAGAAACTTGTTTCAGGTTCGAGAATGGTTTCCGGTTCTGGAGAAATTGAATAAGACTATTCAGTTGTCTTTTCCTTTTACCTTCTCTCAGGTTGCGAGGGCTCCTAGAATTAGGAGAGAGCACACCTATTACGCTTATTGGATAGTCTTCTTCCAAACTATAGGCAGGTGCCGAAAGGTAGGGAAAGAAGAAAACCGATTAGTCTAAGTGTGGTGTACAGAAGGTAATAAGTAAAGACAAATAAAGGGATTAGAAAGAGGGCAAAGTAAATTGCGACTGCTATCATTCATGACCAAACCACGTATAACATCACCACTCATACTTCACCTTTGAATTTCTCCAAAACACCCCGTATCACTATGAAGATCCACATTTATTGGATAATCTATCGTATAGTTACATACGAACTCGAAGGAACTTGTTCCAGTTTGAGGATGGATTTTGGTTCAGGAGAAATAGAATAAGTATTATTCCGTTGTATTTTATCTTTATCTTCTCTCAGATTGCGAGGGCTCCTAGGATTAGGAGAGTACACTTATTATGCTTATTGGATAGTCTTCTTCCAAACCATAGGCTGGTGCCGAACGGTAGGGAAGGAAGAAAACTATTTAGCTTAAGGGTGGTATACAGAAGGTAATGAGTAAAGACAAATAAAGGGATTTGGAGAGACGGTAAGGAAATATACGGTTACAGTCATGAATCTAGATAGTGGATAAGGCATTACTAGGAATACCTGGCTACCCCTTCGAAATATTTTCATGTTGCAGTTTCACTAAGCGTTGTTAATTGAAAACTGATTTCCCAATTAGATCCTTGCTCCAGGGTATGTATTTACCAGATTTGATTCTCACATCTTTATGGTTTTACAGATGATGAGTGGGAGTAAGTTATTGGAAATTAGGTGATTATATCCTCATTATATCGGAATTCGTTGTAATTGGTGATATTTGAGGAAATCACCTGGGGTTTTGCCTGACGACAAATATTTGGTTTTGAATATCTGTAGTTATGCACCAATTCAAACTGATATATCTGGACATTTATTTTATAAAGTGAGATATAACTTTTTGAAATTATGTCCATGACATTTACCTATATCAGTTGATGGTTAGGTAAGGAGCATTAAACAGCGGTGTAATTCTTCTTAACAATAGTCCAGTTTTCAACCGACAACGCACAGAGTTTGAGTTATTCAACTCAGGGGACTTATACAAAGTATTGTATGTTGTCCAGTGTCCATTAGGACAAAGGGGTTGGTACTCGTACTATATTCTGTTTACTTGTGACTTCTCCAGTTTTAGACAAGTGTTTCGTAGAAATACAAGGTCCAAGTTTTAAGAAGTTATAGGTACAAGAATAAAGTAGAGAACCATGTGTTGCAAGTATCGGGATTTTTCGAGGTGATCGAGGATGTAGATACTTGTGTTTGGTATTCAGTTGATAATAATAGTTTTGAGAACTTGCTTCTCTTTCAGGTTACTCATATCTGTATGCACTCCTAAGTTGAGTAATACTGATTGGCCTCTCTCCATTTAGTTGACATGCACTGAAGACAGCTGCATGATTTGAGTCTGGTTCCAATTAAATTAGTGCCTTTGTTTCTATATTGTATATAGAATGGTTCATATCTTAACGATATTAAGATATATGGAGTTGTCCGGCTTATACTTAAAACCAGACTCTGGATAACTCAAGGTACATTTCTGTAATGGCAGTTTGTAGGTTATCCCGGGCTATGACGAGGGTTAAATTTCTACCATCTGTAAGATTAATAGTGATATTGTTCTTGACTCGCCACAGTTTTAGTAAAATGGACTTTTTCAGAAAACAGAAGTGGGAGTATGGTAGAACTGGAAGTGATTCCAGAACCACAAACGATTACTAAAAATTTAATAGAACCTAAAATTCAATCGGGTTTGACATTCTATTAGCCACTCCGCAGATATGGTGTGTAACCTCAGGCGCCCTAGAGGTACTTCGGTATCCTCAAAAACGGTGACAGGGAGGTTCTTGTTTACCCAGACTTGTCATTACTGCTGTTTTAGACTATGAGACCCGGCAGGAGGATGTGTATAACGTCGTTCTAAACTGGCTTTAGAAGTGCACATATATATGACTTTGCCAGAGGGTTGTTATAGTCAGTGGGAGCAGCAGAAGCATAGTGGACAAGTAGCTTATGCCTATTTATAGACTAAAGCAATTATAGCGGAGATAGATCATTTATTTTTGATGTGACAGTCATAGGTTTTGACTTCATTAGAATAGGAGATGGATCTGTTAAGAAGGCAGTAGGGTGTGATGTCCTGGTATTTGGATGACATATTGTAGGAAGTGAAATTTCTATACTACGATCGGTTGTACTGTAGTTGTCACACAGTGTTTTTTACACATAGGATATGGATATTATATCAGGCATTCTGGTTACAAGATCTATGGTTATTAGATCTAGATTTGGGTAGTTTCCCAATCTGGGTACTCAGATAATATTCTAAAGGTGTTTTAGAATGGACGACTCCTGGTATGGTAGTGTACCTGCAGGTGATGAAGCCACCCTCTCTAAAGGTGTCTTACAGACTAAAGGGGAGAAGGACGTGCATGATTGGTATATCACTTGCTTAGGTAATTGAGTCAATCAAGAGATATCAAGTACCACACCAGATATTGTTTTTGCACTTGCTGCAATAAGTTTTTATATTGATCCAATCCTGGAGATGTTAGGAATATGTATGCCCTAGAGGCCGTTATTATTGATATAGTGGATGCTTGGACATATATATAGAGGACTTTCTTGCTCGACATGATAGTATGCTATCAGGTTACCTTTATCTTAACATGTAGACTGGTATTTATACTGTCTGTCTGTTACATGTTGATAAAGCCCTTAGCATATGTACTTGACTACCAGAACTACGATGAGATCATACTAGTGGGGCCAGGGTGGTCCAAAAGTACATCCTTTAATAAGTTCCTAGTTGAGGGAATATCGATACTAGGGCATCGATACTCCAGAGTAGACGAGCGTATACGCTTCTTGACCCATATGATCGGCGATGGATGATCCCACATCCATTGGTGTTTGACATCAAAGATGGTATACGGGTGCTCAGTGGAGACTGTGTACACTGAAAATGACTTGCCGAGGACTCCTATGTGGTAGTATACCTATCGTCAGATAGCAGTCTTCTGGTGACACTGGTACAGGTTAGTCTGTAGACCTGAGATCGTCATAAAGTTTTGTGTGGCTCCCACTGTGCTTTGATTTCCTCCCTACCGCGGCTCAAAGGAGTCGTGCAAACAGGTGGATTTTGGGTACGGTCCCGATTCACATGGAGGCAATGAGCGATAGGAAGGGTTTCGTCTCTCCCGGTATTGGGGGTTGATGTTGCGCTATACTCGATTGGCTATAACTGGAAGTCTCTGTCCAGGGCTGTCACGACCCGAAATAGCACGTGATTGGCACTTGAATCATATGAAGTCTATAGGACCCCATCTAATTCAAGTAAGCCAAAACCCCAGAAATCTAAAACCATTTTAAGTAGTAAATAAAGAAAACTAGTTTTTAAGAAGTGAAGAAAACATGTTTTAAAACGAGATTTTTAAATAAGTAAGCCGAATATGCATTTTTAAAATGTCTAGTCCTTTCTGAAAATTTCGGCAGAGTTTCCTTTGTAAATACTGGCCCCGAACGGGGTACAACATGAATAATACATATACAATGATAAAAGGCATCCCCAAACGGGAGCTAGTTCTTCGTCAATCGACGGTCACAACCACGCAAGCAGTATAATATACAACGCCGAAGGGCGAGGATCGAAACTCAAAATCAGCAATGAAAACCATAATACTACAACGCGCGACTCTAAGGTCGAAATAATACATAACTGGTTTTCAAAGTTTGAAACAATATACAAGTTTGGTTGATGGAATTACTAGATACAATTGAAAAAAAATAATACAAGGGTGGTCACGATGCGAGTGAACCCACCTACCAATGCAATCACCCAGAAAGGAAGCAGTGCCAGAAAAGCCGTAATGAAACCTGTACGGCAAAACCTGCAAGAAACTGTGGCACAACGGGGGTGAGTTGCCAACTCGTGAATAGAAAACACCACAGAGCAGAAATCGTATGTATGACACAATCCTAGGTCAATACGATCAGATATGTATATAACCTCAAATGAATAAGTCTGAAGCAAGATAAGGTGGCAATGTAACATCTATACACGAGTGTAGTGCCAAGTTCTCGTGCCAGTGTCTCAGGTAATAACATATCATAAATATGAGGTATGATCAATGTCGACTATATCATGAAGTCTATGAATATGTCGATATCATCCAACTATGTGATCAATGTCATCAATGTCAATATATGTATGTGGAAATCGTCCACGTGTCACCCATTGAAAATAAGCATCATGCATGTAAATATCATAAACATATGCATGGAAGTATGAGGATGTAACTCAACATGTGTCGCTCGCGACATATCAAAATCATGGAACCTGAGTGTCAAGCATCGACACTCGAAAACATCATGAAACCTGTGCTTAGCATCGGCACGTAAATCCTCATATAAATAGGGCTCCGTCAGTCCGGATCGGCCCATTTCATCTCTTAACTCCGGTCGGTGTCCCCCAGATATCCGCCGAGCTCAACACAATCACCGGTAGGTAGTACTCCCCTGCCAGGCTCACCGTCCAACATATACGAGTCTTCTTGCCCCGGGGTACCTCACCGGGTCCACCATGTACCCGCAGACAGTGCCTACCGCTCCTCGAATCGGGTTCACATGCCGCTCTCAGAACCGAGAAAACACATGGTGGACGCACTGAAATATCATATCAAGGGTAACCGGGTTTTTAAAACAATACATAACCTCATTTAAGATACCCACGGTTCCCAAATCCAGAAATATCATGGAAACAACATATCTCAATGCGTATAATAAGAAAGCATGATGTATGCGACACATAAAAGAAATGTAAGCATATCAGTATATCATGCAACATGGAATAGTAATATGCACATATTTAGGGAAGACCGCTTCTTTAAAATGAATCAGTTTTAAAAAGTATCTTGCGGTTCCCAAATCCTCAATTCAAGCCAGAATCATCTATGTATGTGCAAATGAGTATGTGTACAAGTATGGGTGTACAATATGTAAGTACACGAATATGCCATGCAAGGGATCATATCCTGAATGCAACAGTCCTACAGTGTAGTGACATGGCAATTATCGATGATGTTGTGTGTGAGCCGGCAAGCAGGTGTATGTGGAATATATGCATCATCGATAATGGTGCTGATGTCCTAACAGCATGGTTTTAATATAGCAATAACATATTTAACATGCAATGCGATGCGAACAGCAAGAATATGCGGCAAATGAATAATAAACACAACAGTGCAGAAACTACATCAATGTATCTATGTCAAACTGTTTTGCCATTTGAAAGAAGACGAATCAGGGTTTTTAAGAAAATAAGGGCTACGGTGATTTTAAGAAAAGATGCGACTTTTGAAAATATCCGTAGAATCCCTTTGCCTGTCTTTAAAATACTCCCGATTCGTCAGTTTTTGAAATAGGTATGACATCGGCCTAGCCTAAATCTACTAGCAAAACTACAGCTTTAACTTACGAGTCAATCAGGAAGGGTATGGAAACCACCTAAATCTGAGTCAATATATATATATATATATATATATATATATAATAGTCGGTGATCCCGTCTCAAAAGTACCGCGTACGATACAATATCAGATGACATCCTCGAGTCATGAGTGCGGATCTATCATTAATATAAAGCTCGTACGGTAAATCATCGTACGGCATCCTAAAAGATGGGTACGGGTCAATATCATATTCATCTCATCAATTATCCGGTATCCTTATCATCATATCTTATGATCTGGGGTACTGATCTAAGTCTAGTACAAATCGATACCATCTATATAAATATAAATGCGTGTGTGAAACGCACGTCTAAAGGCCCGCCAAAATCACATAGTGTATCCAAAATACGAATCACATCATATCACCGATCTCATGGCACTATGCCCAATCTCATCGACTCATCTCCAAATATCATACACTATCCTCATCATCTAGGTATATGTATAACAAATAAGCATGTGTGTGCGTGTGGGTGTAAACCTATACTAGGGTTCGCAACTAGAAAACCATACTAGTTTACTTCTAACCCTAATCTATCCATAGTGCACTTACACACCTCTAGAATATCCATGTCACGCAATAAGCTATCATATAGATAATTGTAAAGTCCCCGGGGAAGTCCAATTGTATATATATAGTATACTAAATATCGAACTGCGGGGGTGCTATACGCCATCCACCCGACTTCCCCCGTAGATATAATCTACTCACCTTGAATCCCGCGTGTCGGTGTCGATGTCGCCTTCACCTTCTTCATCGTCTCGAATCGTCGTGGGGGTACCTAAATGTCACACGTATCGCATTGCATTAAAACCAAATTGAAACCAAAACGATACGCTTAAAAGCTTATAGGTTAAAACCTATAGGTACGCTTTCAAAACCATCAAACAATCCTCGATATCGTCGTACAAACGCCAAGTAATCGAGGTAAAACGCAAATATATAAATCTAGAATTTAAAATACGCAATACGAAAACACGAATCAAAACAGAAACTATAGAAAAGGGTCCCATATTTCATCCTAGGTCAAATTAGACAATTTTGTATATACCAAGGGTCTAGTATATATGAAATAAAGCTTCAGAACCAACACGAGCCAAAATGGTGGGACCCAGGCCGCAATTTGCGGCCAATTGGATTAAATCTATGGCCTGTCTGGGGAATTAGGGGCAAGGGTTTTGGTGGTAGCTTCCTAGGAGCCTGCATGTATCACTGTCCAAGCAAAATAATTTTCAGAGTCTCAGGGTGATAGCAGATTTCATTTAACCCTCACAGATTCCACAAATTCCCGATATCGTCTTTTCTAAATCCATATTTCGGATTTCTAGTCTCTGTTTTAGGCTTGAATTCTAGCACTAGGGGGTTTGTGTGGCCTCTACTGAGCTTAATTACCCATCACCACTCTCACTTCCCATTAACCATAACTAGAGTTTTCCTAAGTCCTCAAAACCACTCGATATCGACATGAAACAAGTATGGATGCATAAGGAATTAAAACACTACTCTAATGGTGCAGAAATTACCTCCTTTGGCAACTCAAGAAAATTCTTGAGTTGCTCAAAGTCCTCAAAATCTTCTCTTTCTTTGTCCATGGGGTAGCTAGTGAGCTTGTGCATCCTTTTTGTGAAATGGGGTTTGGGTTTTGAGTTGATTTTCATGGTGTATTGGGGGATTGAAGATGGAGGAGGAGGGGGTGCAGCAGCAGCAGCAACAAAGGAAGGAGAGGGGAGAGAAATGAGAGGATGAAATGATGAGGGATGGCTCATGACAAAGGGTTGACCCCTCACCCACTCTTTCTTTCTCTAATCATGCCTCCATATTATAATCTTATCCTTTTCTTTTCTATTTTCATTCTCACATCAATAGTAACCCCAAAATAACAAGCCATGCACCCAAAACATGTAGGAAAATGCAATAAGTATAGAAAAAGATATGGTGCATGTTTTGCACAAAATACGCTTAAAGCGCGATTAGCGATTTTTAATCGCGATTAGCACTAAATTAGCATATAATTAATCATAAAAACTTAAAATTTGCATAATTCACATAAAACACCCTCTTTTAATAATTTCGATAATTTTCCAATTTTTTCCCCATTTATCGGTATTTAATTATACCGCCTTGTTTAAAATATTCAATATTTTATTATTAAATTATAAAAATTCCCAAAAATAATATTTTATTTATTTTGAAATGTTACAATCTTCCCCCTTAAAGAAATTCGGTCCCTGAATTTAAATTTTAAACCCCCAAATTCTAAAACTTTTCAATAAAAGTCTAAGTTGTCGGGGTTCCGAAATCATCAATACATAGACGCATCATAGCGCAATGCATGCGCTTGAACAATGAGCAGATAACTCATAATCAAAACTCCGTCAAGCATCCCGCAATCATTGGAGTCAAGGTAAAGACACAAATGTCAAATCCGAAAAAAAACCAATATGATATATATCATAACCATACATGTAAACATCAAATCTATACATGTAAATATCATAAGAACGTACTGCTCCATAAGAAATCAATCCCAAAATGTATATAAGAATACCCTGTGCGTCTGGTGCGCACGGAAATCAAAATCCATGTATGTGCCATATATGTGCACAGAAACAACATCTAGGTGCAACGGGTGTGCACGAAACATCTGTCATAGACAATGTGTGTGCCTGACAGCAAAATCAGGTGCATCTGACATGTACGAAGAATCCCGATTTAGTGCATCTGGTGTGCACCAAAACCGCATCTTAAAACATGCGCTCAACACGCGCGAAAATCCAAATCAAATGCACGGAGTGCAAGAAATCAAAATCAATATCAGAATCAAAATCAACATATCGAATGACATCAAATCGAAGTCAGGTGCAACCGTAGTGCACAAAATATAAATCCGGTGCAACAAAGGCACGAAATATAAATCTGGTGCGATAAATGCACGAAATATAAAACTGGTGCATCCTGTGCACAAATATGAATACCCAGTAGGTGCAACCATGGCGCACGAAAACAAATATCATGAAACTCCATCATCAAGACTAAATCATGCGAATAGATCGCCCAAAATACCGAAATCCAAGGTGACGGATACGTGATAACCAAATCACCAAATCACAAATCATAAATACTGTCGTCGGTATATCCTTCTTCAAAGTCGAGAAGGTATCGGTGCATCCAATGCTAGCAGCGCAAGATATCTACTTGCCTCTTGCTCACGGTCTAGCATCCTCTGTCTCTGGGCCCTTATCATCCCTGTGGATTACCAATCTCACGATCCATCGGCTCATCGGCCCTGTCAGGTGTGCTAACGGGGACGATTCCGTTCTGGCACTTTTCTGGTCAATCCTCACAACCACTCGTAAAGCAGCACGTCATTAGCGCCGACCTCTAGTCCTCTGAATACATATTACACATCTGATCCCGAGTGCAAATCTTATCGCAGCTGTGTCCTGGAAGGAATCCTGCTCAAGGTCTCTTCCGATCTCGCCTATGCCGAACTGTACGGAGGCTGGTACTCTTGCATAATCTCTTCTCGCTCTATGGACATCTGCGTCCTTAGCACAACATTTTCTCGAAAACTGGTCGCATCTCAACGCCTCTGTAGATATATCCGACCTTTAATCTTAACGGGAAGTAACAACAGCTCGTCAGCATCTCGCACGAACTTCTTGTCCCATTTGTCTGTATCGTCGTCCATTTCGACGTCTTGTCTCTATCTGCGCACTGCAAATGTTCTCGGCTACAGTCCATCCGAAGTCTCTCACACAGACTCAAAATCACGAACTCGGTATCTTCATCACTCTATGGAAGATATCTAGCCGAACACGTCCTCGGGAACTCGTCCCAACCTGCGGAGATATACTCCATTCTCGTCCTTTCTCGATCAATTCACAACGTATCTGGGTGAGGTCCTCTATACGAACCTGGTCAACTATCTCGTCGACGATGCCGAACTCTGGCCTGCTGGGTGTGCGCAATATGACCACTCCTGGGTCTAGGTCTTCTCGTATAGTATTCCAGAAAGGTCCTATCGAGGTCTCTCTCAAATCTCATTTCTGCCGAATTACCCGGAAGTTATCATCTTTTCTATATCTGTTTCTTATTCCGGAACGGCTGCATACTCATCGCGCCTCCTTCTGGAAGATATATCCAAAATCAACGCCTCTGTATGCGTATCGCATCTCTCATGTCAGCGGAGTGGAACGTCATCTCATCAAGATCTCGTACGAATCTCTTACTCCATTTTCTCTGTTGTCGACTGCTTCGGACTCGTCTCATCATGGCTGCATGGACTGCGCTCCAACGGCTATACTCGTACCTGGAGTCTCTCAAGCAATGTGTCCCATCACATGATATCCAAAAGATGTCGAACCATCCGATCGATTTGTTAGAACCTCATAATCCCCCAAGAGATCAACATCTTGAGTACAGTTTAATAGTATTACAGTACATACCACAGCACCTGTGGACCAACCG
The DNA here is from genome assembly GCA_030015575.1 of Agapanthus africanus. Classification (NCBI taxonomy): domain Eukaryota; kingdom Viridiplantae; phylum Streptophyta; class Magnoliopsida; order Asparagales; family Amaryllidaceae; genus Agapanthus; species Agapanthus africanus. The sequence continues at coordinate 216,080,874 of JASDDO010000029.1, forward strand.
TAGAAGGGCAAACCCAAGCCTCACAAATGGCACCGCTAAACTGCCGCAAACTCTAAGGTTCGAAGGCGTTCCATGTTCATTACGTCGAGTTAGGGTTTCATTCTTCTAGAGGGTCCATAGCATTACTTGCATTGTCTTCCGAATACTTTAAACTTGGAAATGGGTTCCTAACATTCGATCGTCTCTATCGACTCTCAATGAATCTGCGTGAAGTCGTCTCTAGCTGAAATCAATCTATCTGATGACCTCGCATCGGGGTAAGCGAAAGAACCACATGTTCTATTCATTCATCCTCGGGTGACTAGCGACCTTCCATCATATCTCTAAGTATATACTCATGCTGCAGTAGCTCCACCATCTGTGCAATATCTCGTCATTTGTAGCAACAACTGGCTCATTCGTCGGTACGCTGAATAGCGCCTCAATCATCCTGAATAAGCGATATATCAATGGTCATCACACTCTGGCTGGCCTCTAGCAGTAGCCTGATCCTCTGGTGCCGATCAGCACATCCGAGAAATCTCGTAACAGCGATCTGTCAAACGCTCATGGCGCGAAAACACAATAAAACGAAGCCTCTATGCAATCGTACGTCTCTGGAATCACGCCCTGGTCAGTCCTCGTCCGTGACGAGCTCAAGCTGACGCAACTCTAGCCGTAGCTCTCTCTGCCCGTGTAATCGTGGCAGCAAAATCACAACCAATATCGATGAGGATAGATCATAGGAATGAATATAATACTGTGCAAGGAAATGGACATCCTAAGGTTTCTTAAGCGGAGTAGCGTATCGTAAGTATGCCGCGGAACATACGTACGGTACGTCACTCTACTCAAGCTACCTACTCCATCAACCAAGGGTCATCCTACGCGATGAAAGTTCGGGTATAATACCCCTTCGACTAAGTCTAAGTTCCATAAGGTCAAGCCTAAGTTCCGTATATATATAAACGCTCTAGGCTCCGCATAGTCAAACTTAGACTTAAACCAAGGTTAACCTAGCGCTCTGAAACCAACTTTGTCATGACCCGAAATAGCACGTGACTGGCACTTGAATCATATGAAGTCTATAGGACCCCATCTAATTCAAGTAAGCCATAAGCCCATAAATCTAAAACCATTTTAAGTAGTAAATAAAGAAAACTAGTTTTTAAGAAGTGAAGAAAACATGTTTTTGTTAGTTATATGTATGCCCTAGAGGCCATTACTATACATAGGATGTATATTGTAGTGGATGCTGGGACATATATAGAGAGGACTTTCTTGCTCGACATGATAGTATGCTATCTGGTTGATCTTTACCTTAACGTGTACACTGATTGTCTCTCTATTACATGTTGGTAAAGCCCTTAGGATGTGTGCTTGACTACCTGGACTATGATGCGGATCATACTAGTGGGGACATGGTAGTCCATAAGTACATCCTTCAAAGTCAGTGTATCGAGACGGGGCATCGATATACCAGAGTAGACTAGCGTATACCTTCTCGACCCATACAGATGGGCGATGGATGATCCCATATCCATCGGTGTTTGACATCAGAGATGATATTCGGGTGCTCAGTAGAGACTGGGTACACTGGACGGACTCGCCGAGAACTCCCAGATGGTATTATACCTCACGTCAGATGGCAGTTCTCTGGTGACACTGGTACAGAGTAGTCTGTTGACCCGAGATCGTCATAGAGTCTTGTGTGGTTCCCACTGTGCTTTGATTTCCATCTTACCACGTCCAAGAGGGCGTGCAAAACGGTGGTTTTTGGGTACAGTCCCGAGTCACATGGAGGCAATAAGCGATAGGAGGGGATTCGTCTCTCCCGGTATAAGGAGTTGATGTTGCGCTGTGTTCGATTGGCTATAACAGGAAATCCCTGGCCAGGGTTGCTGAGATTTACTGGTAAGTGTTACCTGTAGTTTCTCGAACAGTTATAGACCTCATATCGACACGACTTATTGAGCTATTGGGGTCTGACGTTTACCACCCCTAGGCGAGATATGTGACATATCAGACGAACAGACCGGACTGTACGGTAGTGTTACTGGTCGGATTCACTGGAGTGTGAGCGGGCTTGCTCGTCGATCTTCAGATCGCTCAATACCCGGGTGGCCGTTACGTTTAGCAGACCGCTTGCGGCTTGTGGGTGTTTGATATGATCATCATCTGCTGCCGGCGTATTGACGAGTCTTTAGAGTCCTACACAGAGGTTTCCTGGCTCAAGCGAAATGAAATAGGAGCGCATATGAGATATGTGCGGGACCGAGAATAATACGGTATGTGATACTGTATTCGATTCTCGCGATGTGACATTGATCGGTTATATGCGATATAGCCGGGTTATCGGATCAAGTGTTGATTCGATAAGTTGTTACTGTTGATATTAGTCGGTTATATGCGATATGACCGGATCGTTAAATCAAGTGTTGATTTAATGATTTGATGCATAATTATATATTTGATATATTACTTTGCATTAACTAGTATCGGTTCACTTTAAATGGATTTTCTCACTCGGGTGTGCGCATTACATATGCGATATGATTTTGTGCATTTGATTGTATCATGTTTGATGATACATGTTTACTTGGTTAAGTGCAAAGAATTAAACCATGGTTAAAAGAATGGTTAGGGTTTCATTTCCTTTATTTATTCATTTATTTATTTGTTTATTCATTTTGGAAAAGAGGAGAAAAGAATGGTGGCTTAATTTGGAGTTTAGTTGAAGCTTCATGAAACTTTGATCAAGTCAACCATTCTTATCTCATCCTTAACCCTAACCATTCCCACTAACCATGATTCATTCTCTACACTTGACTCTAGTTAACATTATGATAAGAATTCATTTTCTTTTCTTTTACAATTATGCTTATCACAATATTCTTCTTCTTCTTCATCTTCTTTCATGAAGAAAAAGCAAGCTCCATCAATGGTGATTGATGGAAATGAGTGAGAAATCCAATTCTAAAGTCTACCCACTTCCTATTTCTTCATCCTCTACCTCTTGCCAAGTAGTAGAGTGTGTTTACTTCACAAGTTTCTTGACCTGGTGAAGTCGGAGCTTGATTTAGCGATGCCTCGACGTAGATCATCTTCGGCATGGACATCGACGACCTAGCTTGCCCATTCTTCGATGAAGCCGACGCTAGAGCCCGGATTTGATTTGGACAGCGGAGATGACTTCGTTGCGGAGCTATGGAGGTGGAGCACCGGATCTACAAAGGTTGTATTTCCGTATCTCTTAGTTAAGTGTTAACTAGTAAGCTTTTCGCCTAGTTTTCTAGCAAACGATCCGTAGTCGGGTCTCTCGGCACCTAGATTTTTTTAATTTGGCATGATCGATGCCTTGTGAGACCTCACTAGGGTGCCTAGGAACCCTACAGTGGTATCAGAGACTAGCTAGAGCCTTAGGCGAAGTCCAGACGGAATTCGAAGTCCGAACGAACCCGGAACCCCAAAACAAATATGCTCTCTGTACTTTTTCCGAAAATGCGGATTTTTGTGTATTAAAAATGCCTAAAAAATTCAATAAATAATTATAAGAATTACTGTGCAAACTCAGGTGAATAATTCATCAAACAGAGCGCGGAACCGCGGCAGAAGCCCAGCTTCTACGGCGGTTCCTCGGCTAGGTGATGACGTCACCTCCCAATTTCTGCACAGTAATTCCTATTTTAATTTGATGGGTTTTCTGGGAATTTTTAATAATTTTTCAAGAGTTGAATTTTCTGCAGTTGATTTGGGGATTCGGTGTTTCGATCGGAGTATCAAATTTTGTCTGTTTGGCTTTCCGGATAAATTTTAGAATATGTTAAAAAGTTCGACCGGATATAAATACCCAATTTTTCCCCTGTCGGGAAATTTCCAAGTGTTGGATTTTTCCGTAGTTTAACGACGTTCTAAGTAGTGCAAGTAACGCAATGGACCCTCTAGAAGACAACAAACCTTAACTCGATTATGTGACCGTCTTGAACTGCCCTTTGAACCTTCGGGTTTGGGGCAGTACGGCGTGCCACATGTGAGGCGTTGGCTTGACCCTTCTACGGCTGGACCGTTAGTACTGAGGCACGAACGGAATGTTGTTATACTTGTTTCATGTGTTGATGTATCGGGAAAACTTGGGTGTTCGAATGTTCGATCGGAAAGTTTAACATTTTCTATTTATCTGGAATGGGATACAATAATTAGAATTCGCAAAAGTTATGAGATAACTGAATGAATGTTATAAACATAGCAGTTTAGTCTCACTTGATCGGTTGCCACGGAATTTTGATGTGATCAAAAGTCCGTAGCAATCACGTAGCGTACGCGGATACTCGCCGGGTAAACTTAATAGACAGCCTCACGCCATTGCCCCGACCAAGTGACTATAGGAGAACCCCGTCGCTGAAAGCATCCGTTCGGGTGCTCGCGGCAGCGGTGTTCCGCCTTGGTGCACTTCGTCGACGGTATCAGGGGTGCGTCCGCCTACTGAAGTTTGCGACGAGCATTCGATCAGGATGTCGGGAATCCTGTTGAATTGCCCGACTTGATATTGAAAAGTGTTTTCGATTTTGAGACTAAAATGCGGGGTTTATAATTGTTAGGCATGCGATGTCTAAGTAATTCATTTGGTCAGGCATGCGATGTTTGAGGTGGTTGCGGATTCCAACTGTTGTAGTTTTACACTTTCTTTTCTGTGACCGTAAGTGTAATATGTGATATCGCCGGTTTCGTTGCTATATGTCAACGACAATTGGGATGGACATATTTACTTACGTTGATGACATGTGATGTTATGTGTTGCTGGATATGTTATATTGGATCGTCGTGTTTGAATAGCCGGGGGTTTTTATGTGAGATGAGTGTTTTTTCATTTTCATTCATGTAAAAACTTGTATGTAATATTCTTTTATTGGGGCGCTTCCAGGTTGCGGAAGTTGTCACCTTTTGTATATTATTTACTTTTCCGCACTAGGATAGACCCAAGGAGGAGGGCACAAGTAACCGGGTTCTGGAGTCCAGTGGGAGACCAACTCGAGGAGTCGAGTCCGGGTCTCCTAACTCTAGAATTGGTAGGGTTGCTTGCCGCTCTCGTAGGGGTCTAGGGGTGTGGGTTTGGCTATTCATCACGACCGTGGAATCCGTGTTTTATACTGGCTCGTATTGAAAACACGGACGTCCTAGTATATCCAATGTTTCATATGTTTCTTCTGTTGCGATATCTGTGATGTGATCATGTGATGTTCTGTGATAGATACAGTATATAGTATATATGATATATTATATAGGCGTTACTTATGTTTTACACCCGCGCTAGCCCTGCCCCGCTCTGCCGTTAGTTACCTAACCTAACGGTGCACGAGGGGACATCGAGGCGAATGCGGATGGCATAAGTGTACGTCGTATTTATCTGTGATGTTTAGGTACTTAAATGATGGGACTTCATTAATGTAATTAATGAAATAAAAGAAACCTAAGATGTTGTAGAATCGAATTTCAAAATAAAACAGGTAGCTACAGTTCTTGCTTTGCACAGAGGTATATGTGATATATCCTGCACCTTATTCGATGAGGAAAGGACCGAGATCCCTTCACCGGGAGTGACTCCTTTAGCAATAACTGGCAGATGCTACACACTCGGTTTGTATTTTGATTGCTTTTAAGTGTTTTTGCTTTGCACAGTGATATATATGATATATCCCGCACCTCATTCGACGAGGAAAGGACCGACGATCCCTTCACCGGGAGTGACTCCTTTAGCAAAACTAGAAAAGCCTCAAAAGCACTCCATTTTTAAAATCATTTGATTCTACAACGATATAAAGTTCATTACGCAAAAGGTTTTCTTAAAAACCTGTCGTAGCCCTCCGTCATTTCAGATAGGTAATAGTTAGTATTCGTGCTGCGTTTGTTGACTCAGTCAAGGCGTAGTGTGCGGTAGCTAATTATTGCTTATCTGCAAAGCATATGATGCGATTGGATTAGGGTAGTCGTGCGGCCTTGTTGACTCAGTCAAGGGTCGTGCGGGTGGGTTTAATTCAATCGAGAAATGACGGGTTGAACTTTACTTACGGTCTATGGTTTGTTGACTCAGTCAAGGTCATAGATCGCATGGGGCAAAATATTATCGGGAATTTCAAGTGTTGAAATTTGCAATGAGATTGCATACCTTCTATGAGATAGTTGGATCCCGATACCCGCTGCGAGTAAGTGTTACTCCTGGGAGAGTTTTATACATTACAATTAGCCGATCAAGTAGGTGTCTAGAAAGGTGTCAACGGGGTTACGCCTCTGGGAAAACGAGGTTTACATTAATTAGGTTCGTGCGAAAGCACGGGGGACCTCCCTCAAAGTACCGACACTGGCCTGGCTGATAGATTGGCGAACTTGTATTGTGTAATTAATCCCGGCTAGTCTTTCCTTTTAGGGTTTGAAGGAAGATTTGATAAAAAGCAGTGGGAGCCATCCTGATTAGATAAAATAATAACCAATCTATTCTTGCAAGAGCGCACGCTGAGTGTTTTCTTCTCTCTCTCTCCTGGTAGCGACCATATCACGCCTTAATCAAAATAATAATACGGATTATTGACCGAACCCGCTTGTTATACTGAGCTGGGGAACGTTGGTCCCGCTCCAACTTATAATTGTTATAAGACAGAGCAGGAAATTGGGGATTACCAGAATTCCCGTGCCGCCCAAACGAAGAGAGTGCATGCTGATGCATCATCTTCGGGTGTGTTCATTACAGAGAACTGTTTCTCAGTATCCTTTACGTCCTGGGTATGTGATACTAGATCAGGATCCCAGATATGTAATATGTTACATAGGGCTACAGAAAGGTAGAGAACTGAGAACGGGTGATAAGTTTCATGAGGCAGAAAACGGGGCAAGTGTTGCAGCCAAGTCTGTCGGTCACTGTCACCCTGTATTACCAATACATTGATTCTGAACGAATGTTATTAGATACCGAACCTGATATACAAAATCATATCACTCTCTTTATTAGTAAAGAAAGGATATAATTTTGTATTGTTGGATAATGTTTTGAACATTTCCTATATCAAAAGTTGATCGGTTCAGGCACGTTATCTAAAAGCATTAATGTTCTAAATCAAACTACAGTTCTTTGTATACAGAACACACATAAGAGGAAGAGTTCAGAAATGAACGAATTCTTCTTGAGGCATTGTAGACTAGGTCAGATCAATGTGACCCGACTAGCTAGAGTTACATATAGATGCATATTTAAATCAGTTTGAATTTACATCTTGTGAAACTCGCCAGTCATGTCACAAAGATAAGATGACCATAGCTCTGTTTATTGGAAACAGAGAAAGAGTTAGCAAACTCTTGGGATGATACATGTTGATGTATGTAGGTCCCCTGTCTACACATGCCAGAACTGGTTCTTTGTACTTCGTTACATTCTCTGATGATCTCTCGAGATTCAGACATATGTTCCTGTTGAAACACAAGTCCGAACCTTTTGAGATATTCACAGAATATAAGCGAGAAGTAGAGAACCAATACGGGTATAAGTATTATGTCCTTTGATGAGATCAAGGAGGAGAATACTTGAGCACGAAAATCCTGGATTATTCTAAAGGAGAATGAGATTCTCTCTCAGCATTACTCCTCTGTATACACCATAGCACGATAGTATATCGGGGCGGAGCAGATACACCCTATTTGATAAGGTGTGCTCTATGATGAGTACTACTGAGTTTCCTATTTCCTTTTGGGCGTTATGCACTTGAGAAGGTGCATACCTATTGAATAGGGTTCAAATCAAATCAGTTGCCTACCATTTCATATCTGATATGGAAAGGGAAGAGCCCATGTCTTAAGCAAGTTAAGATTTGGGGTTGTCCAGCCTATGTCTGAAAAGCATAATCCGGACAAGCTCGAGGCAAGGTCTGTAATGTAGAACTGGAAAGGTTCCAGCTATACAAACTACAGCAGATGATTTGATAGAGCCAAAGGATTCAGTAGATTCCAACGAACCTCAGCCTCTCCGCCGATCTAGTAGGGTTCCTCACCCACCTGAGAGATACTTCGGTTTCTCTATGACAGTGGGAGCGAGGATTGCATCATGAGATGATGAGCCAACTAGTTTCGAACTGGCCATCAGGAGTAGGACTCTGTAAGAATGGCTGGATGTTTAGCGATCTGAGATGGAATCCTTATACACCAACAAAGTATGGACTTTGGTTGCTATATCTGAATGGTTAAATCCCCATCAGGAGCAAGTATATCTTGAGAAGATTACTTGGTGTAGATGGAAAAGTTGAGACTTTCAAAGCTAGACTTGTTAAAGGTTTTCGTCATTGACCAGGCGTGGATAATGATGAAACCTTTTCAAGTAGCTATGCTTAAGTCCATCCGGATCCTACTTGCCACGGCCACATACCATGACTACGATATCTGGTGGTTGGGTGCCATGACTGCTTTTCTAAATGATGATTTAGAAGAGTGCGTCTGTAAGTACACAGCCAGAGGGCTTCGTAAACAGTGGGAGCAGCGGAAACGTGTGCAAGATGTTTTATCTGATAAAGCAGACATCGCGGAGTTGGAACATCTGTTTTGATGAAGCGGTCAAAGAGTTTGACATCATCAAAATGGTAGATGAACCTTGTATATACAAAAAGGTAGTAGGGAGTATGGTGATGATCCTCGTAGAGTACGTGGATGACATACTCCTGATAGGGAAGGAGTTTCCTATGCTACGCTCGATCAATCTCCGCTTATCACAATGATTCTCCATATAGGATCAAAGTGATGCCTCCTAAATCCTGGGTTTTGGATCTATGAGATAGATTTAATTGGATGTTAGGATTCTCACTAGTTGTAGTGAGATGGTATCAATCGATCCAGGGGAGAATCACTGGAAGTGTTCCAGGGTGATAAGGACGACTGAATGTCAGTCGCAGGCATTGTCTTTACCCTCAGTGGAGGGACGGTATGTTGGAAGAGTTCCAAGCTAGATACCGTGACATACTAGACGATAAAGGCAGGATACATCGCTACTAAAGATGCTACCAAAGAGGCTGTTTGGATGTATAATGGTTCATAAGATGAACTACGTTCCTACCATTGTGAGACAATGGAGTTGTGGCTTATGCCAAGGTATACAGGTCCCATCAGTGATCCAGACATATTCTAAGGCAGTATCACCTGATCATAGAGATAGTTGATCTCCAGGGAGATCGAGGTTAGGAGAGTAGACTCAGAGGACAACACAGCGGATCCACTCACAAAGGCCTGTTCCCAAAGAGAGATTTTTTATGGGATGGTTGAGTATGAGATACTGCAACCACTGCTACAGATGGCCCTAGTGCAAGTGGGAGATTGTTAGTTATATGTATGCCCTAGAGGCCATTACTATACATAGGATGTATATTGTAATGGATGCTGGGACATATATAGGGAGGACTTTCTTGCTCGACATGATAGTATGCTATCTGGTTGATCTTTACCTTAACGTGTACACTGATTGTCTCTCTATTACATGTTGGTAAAGCCCTTAGGATGTGTGCTTGACTACCTGGACTATGATGCGGATCATACTAGTGGGGACATGGTAGTCCATAAGTACATCCTTCAAAGTCCCTAGTCGTGGGTGTATCGAGACGGGGCATCGATATACCAGAGTAGACTAGCGTATACCTTCTCGACCCATACAGATGGGCGATGGATGATCCCATATCCATCGGTGTTTGACATCAGAGATGATATTCGGGTGCTCAGTAGAGACTGGGTACACTGGACGGACTCGCCGAGAACTCCCAGATGGTATTATATCTCACGTCAGATGGCAGTTCTCTGGTGACACTGGTACAGAGTAGTCTGTTGACCCGAGATCGTCATAGAGTCTTGTGTGGTTCCCACTGTGCTTTGATTTCCATCTTACCACGTCCAAGAGGGCGTGTAAAACGGTGGTTTTTGGGTACAGTCCCGAGTCACATGGAGGCAATGAGCGATAGGAGGGGATTCGTCTCTCCCGGTATAGGGAGTTGATGTTGCGCTGTGTTCGATTGGCTATAACAGGAAATCCCTGGCCAGGGTTGCTGAGATTTACTGGTAAGTGTTACCTGTAGTTTCTCGAACAGTTATAGACCTCATATCGACACGACTTATTGAGCTATTGGGGTCTGACGTTTACCACCCCTAGGCGAGATATGCGACATATCAGACGAACAGACCGGACTGTACGGTAGTGTTACTGGTCGGATTCACTGGAGTGTGAGCGGGCTTGCTCGTCGATCTTCAGATCGCTCAATACCCGGGTGGCCGTTACGTTTAGCAGACCGCTTGCGGCTTGTGGGTGTTTGATATGATCATCATCTGCTGCCGGCGTATTGACGAGTCTTTAGAGTCCTACATAGAGGTTTCCTGGCTCAAGCGAAATGAAATAGGAGCGCATATGAGATATGTGCGGGACCGAGAATAATACGGTATGTGATACTGTATTCGATTCTCGCGATGTGACATTGATCGGTTATATGCGATATAGCCGGGTTATCGGATCAAGTGTTGATTCGATAAGTTGTTACTGTTGATATTAGTCGGTTATATGCGATATGACCGGATCGTTAAATCAAGTGTTGATTTAATGATTTGATGCATAATTATATATTTGATATATTACTTTGCATTAACTAGTATCGGTTCACTTTAAATGGATTTTCTCACTCGGGTGTGCGCATTACATATGCGATATGATTTTGTGCATTTGATTGTATCATGTTTGATGATACATGTTTACTTGGTTAAGTGCAAAGAATTAAACCATGGTTAAAAGAATGGTTAGGGTTTCATTTCCTTTATTTATTCATTTATTTATTTGTTTATTCATTTTGGAAAAGAGGAGAAAAGAATGGTGGCTTAATTTGGAGTTTAGTTGAAGCTTCATGAAACTTTGATCAAGTCAACCATTCTTATCTCATCCTTAACCCTAACCATTCCCACTAACCATGATTCATTCTCTACACTTGACTCTAGTTAACATTATGATAAGAATTCATTTTCTTTTCTTTTTCAATTATGCTTATCACAATATTCTTCTTCTTCTTCATCTTCTTTCATGAAGAAAAAGCAAGCTCCATCAATGGTGATTGATGGAAATGAGTGAGAAATCCAATTCTAAAGTCTACCCACTTCCTATTTCTTCATCCTCTACCTCTTGCCAAGTAGTAGAGTGTGTTTACTTCACAAGTTTCTTGACCTGGTGAAGTCGGAGCTTGATTTAGCGATGCCTCGACGTAGATCATCTTCGGCATGGACATCGACGACCTAGCTTGCCCATTCTTCGATGAAGCCGACGCTAGAGCCCGGATTTGATTTGGACAGCGGAGACGACTTCGTTGCGGAGCTATGGAGGTGGAGCACCGGATCTACAAAGGTTGTATTTCCGTATCTCTTAGTTAAGTGTTAACTAGTTAGCTTTTCGCCTAGTTTTCTAGCAAACGATCCGTAGTCGGGTCTCTCGGCACCTAGATTTTTTTAATTTGGCATGATCGATGCCTTGTGAGACCTCACTAGGGTGCCTAGGAACCCTACAGTTTTAAAACGAGATTTTTAAATAAGTAAGCCGAATATGCATTTTTAAAATGTCTAGTCCTTTCTGAAAATTTCGGCAGAGTTTCCTTTGTAAATACTGGCCCCGAACGGGGTACAACATGAATAATACATATACAATGATAAAAGGCATCCCCAAGCGGGAGCTAGCTCTTCGTCAATCGATGGTCACAACCACGCAAGCAGTATAATATACAACGCCGAAGGGAGAGGATCAAAACTCAAAGGAAAACTCAAAATCAGCAATGAAAACCTTAATACTACAACGCGCGACTCTAAGGTTGAAATAATACATAACTGGTTTTCTAACTCTGAAACAATATACAAGTTTGGTTGATGAAATTACTAGATACAACTGGAAAAAATAATACAAGGGTGGTCACGATGCGAGTGAACCCACCTACCAATGTAATCACCCAGAAAGGAAGCAGTGTCCGAAAAGCCGCAATGAAACCTGTACGGCAAAATCTGCAAGAAACTGTGGCACAACGGGGGTGAGTTGCCAACTCGTGAATAGAAAACATCAAAGAGCAGAAATCGTATGTATGACACAATCCTAGGTCAATACGATCAGATATATATATAAACTCAAATGAATAAGTCTGGAGCAAGATAAGGTGGCAATGTAACATCTATACATGAGTGTAGTGCCAAGTGCTCGTGCTAGTGCCTCAGGTAATAACATATCATAAATATGAGGTATGATCAATGTCGACTATATCATGAAGTCTATGAATATGTGGATATCATCCAACTATGTGATCTATGTCATCAATGTCAATATATGTATGTGGAAATCGTCCACGTGTCACCCAATGACAATAAGCATCATGCATGTAAATATCATAAATATATGCATGGAAGTATGAGGATGTAACTCAACATGTGTCGCTCGCGACATATCAAAATCATGGAACCTGAGTGTCAAGCATCGACACTCGAAAACATCATGAAACCTGTGCCTAGCATCGGTACGTAAATCCTTATATACATTGGGCTCCGTCAGTGCGGATCGGCCCATCTCATCTCTCAACTTCGGTCGGTGTCCCCAGATATCCGCCGAGCTCAACATAATCACCGGTAGGTAGTACTCCCCTTCCAGGCTCACCGTCCAACATATACGAGTCTTCTTGCCCTGGGGTACCTCACCGGGTCCACCATGTACCCGCAGACGGTGCCTACCGCTCCTCGAATCGGGTTTCACATGCCACTCTCAGAACCAAGAAAACACATGGTGGACGCACTGAAATATCATATCAAGGGTAACCGGGTTTTTAAAACAATACATACTCTCATTTAGATACCCACGGTTCCCAAATCCAGAAATATCATGGAAACAACATATCTCAATGCGTATAATCAGAAAGCATGATGTATGCGACACATAAAAGAAATATCAGTATATCATGCAACATGGAACAGTAATATGCACATATTTAGGGAAGACCGCTTCTTTAAAATGAATCAGTTTTAAAAAGTATCTTGCGGTTCCCAAATCCCCAATTCAAGCCAGAATTATCTATGTATGTGCAAATGAGTATGTGTACAAGTATGGGTGTACAATATGTAAGTACACGAATATGCCATGCAAGGGATCATATCCTGAATGCAACAGTCCTACAGTGTAGTGACATGGCAATTTTCGATGATGATGTGTGTGAGCCAGCAAGCAGGTGTACGTGAAACATATGCATCATCGATAATGGTGCTGGTGTCCTAACAGCATGGTTTTAATATAGCAATAACATATTTAACATGCAATGCGATGTGAACATCAAGAATATGCGGCAAATGAATAATAAACACAACAGTGCAGAAACTACATCAATGTATCTATGTCATACTGTTTTGCCATTTGAAAGAAGACGAATCGGGGTTTTTAAGAAAATAAGGGCTACGGTGTTTATAAGAAAAGACGCGTCTTTTGAAAATATCCGTAGAATCCCTTTGCCTGTCTTTAAAATACTCCCGATTCGTTAGTTTTTGAAATAGGTATGACATCGTCCTAGCCTAAATCTACTAGCAAAACTGCAGCTTTAACTAACGAGTCAATCAGGAGTGATATGGAAACCACCTAAATCTGAGTCGATATATATATATATATATATATATATATATATAATAGTCGGTGATCCCGCCTCAAAAGTACCGCGTACGATACAATATCAGATGACATCCTCGAGTCATGAGTGCGGATCTATCATCAATATAAAGTTCGAACGGTAAATCATCGTACGGCATCCCAAAAGCTGGGTATGGGTCAATATCACATCCATCTCATCAATTATCCGGTATCCTTATTATCATATCTCATGATCTGGGGTACTGATCCAAGTTTAGTACAAATCGATACAATCTATATAAATATAAATGCGTGTGTGAAACACACGTCTAAAAGCCCGCCAAAATCACATGTCGTGTCCCAAATACGAATCACATCATATCACCGATCTCATGGCACTATGCCCAATCTCATCGACTCATCTCCAAATATCATACACTATCCTCATCATCTAGGTATATGTATAACACATAAGCATGTGTGTGCGTGTGGGTGTAAACCTATACTAGGGTTTGCAACTAGGAAACCATACTAGTTTACTTCTACCCCTAATCTATCCATAGTACACCTACACACCTCTAGAATATCCATGTCACGCAATAAGCTATCATATATAGTATATATATAGTATACTAAACATCGAACTGCGGGGGTGCTATATGCCATCCACCCGACTTCCCCCGTAGATATAATCTACTCATCTTGAATCCTGCGTGTCGGTGTCGATGTTGCCTTCACCTTCTTCATCGTCTCGAATCATCGTGGGGGTACCTACATATCACACGTATCGCATTGCATTAAAACCAAATCGAAACCAAAACGATACATTTAAAAGCTTATAGGTTAGAACCTATACGTACCCTTTCAAAACCATCAAACAATCCTCGATATCGTCGTACAAACGCCAAGTAATCGAGGTAAAACGCAAATATACAAATCCAGAATTTAAAATACGCAATACTAAAACACGAATCAAAACAACAACTATAGAAAAGGGTCCCAGATTTCACCCTAGGTCAAATTAGACAATTTTGCATATACCAAGGGTCTAGTGTATATGAAATAAAGCTTCAGAACCAACACGAGCCAAAATGGTGGGACCCAGGCCGCAATTTGCGGCCAATTGGATTAAATCTGCGGCCTGTCTGGGGAATTAGGGGCTAGGGTTTTGGTGGTAGCTTCCTAGGAGCCTGCATGTATCACTGTCCAAGCAAAATAATTTTCAGAGTCTCGGGGTGATAGCAGATTTCATTTAACCCTCACAGATTCCACAATTTCCCGATATCGTCTTTTCTAAATCCGTATTCCGGGTTTCTAGTCTCTGTTTTAGGTCTGAATTCTAGCACTAGGGGGTTTGTGTGGCCTCTACTAAGCTTAATTACCCATCATGTCACGACCCGAAAGTGCACGTGACTGGCCCTTGAATCCTATGAAGTCTATAGGACTCCATCTGATCCAAGTAAGCCAAAAGCCCAGAAATCTAAAACCATTTAAGGAGTAAATAAAGGAACTGGTTTTTAATAAGTAAAGAAAGCATGTTTGAAATCAAAGTTTTTCAAATAACTAAGCCGAAAGTGCATTTTTAATTATGTGTAGTCTTTTCTGAAAATTTCGGCAGAGTTTCCTTCGTAAAAACTGGCCCTGAACGGGGTACAACAAGAATAATATATACGAAATGATAAAAGGCATCCCCAAGCGGGAGCTAGCTCTTCGTCAATCGACGGTCACAACCACGCAAGCAATAATAATATACAACGCCAAAGGGCGAGGATCAAAACCCCAAAAAGAACTCAAAATAGCCAGAAAACCATAATACTACAAGCGCGACTCTAAGGTCGAAATAATACATCACTGTTTTTCTAAGTCTGAAACAATATACAGATTTTGGTTGATGGAATTTCTAGATACAATGAATAGTACAGGTACAATGGCGGTTCTGATACAAAAGAACCCACCTACCCAAGCAAGTCACCCATATGGAAGCCGTGTGCCAGAAATGCCGCTATGGAATCTGTACGGCAAAAACCTGCAAGAACTGTGGCACAACGGGGGTGAGTTGCCAACTCGTGAATAGAAAATATCTACAAGCAGAGATCGAATGTATGACTCATCCTAGGTCAATACAATCAGATATAAATAAACCTCAATATGAATAAGTCTGAAGCATGCTAAACTGGCAATGTAATCTCTATACATGAGTGTAGTGCCAAGTGCTCGTGCCAGTGCCTCAGGTAATAGCATATCATAAATATGAGGTATGATCAATGTAATCAAATCTGCATGTACGTGGATCCCGTCCACTCGTCACCCAATGACAATAACCATCATGCATGTAAATATCATCAGCATATGCATGGAAATATGAGGATATAAACCACCTGTGTCCCTCGCGACACGTCAAAAATCATGGAACCGGAGTGTCCAGCATCGACACTCGAAAATATCATGAAAACTGTGCCCAGCATCGGCACGTAAATCCTCATATATCGGGCTCCGTCTGTCTGGACCAGCCCACGGGCTCCGTCTGCGGAATCGGCCTTCGGCCCCGGCAGTACGCCCATATCCATTTATCGACTCTGGTCGGTACCCTCCGGATAACCGCCAGGTCCAACCAATCACCGGTAGGTACTCACCCACCTCCAGGCTCAATCGGCAGAGTCCATCGATCATCTTGCCGAGAGGAACCATACCGGGTCCACCATGTATCCGCAATCGGCCTCATCCGCCTCCTCGAATCGGGTTCCACATGTCGCTCTCAGCACCGAGAAAACACATGGTGGACGCACTGAAATATCATATCAAGGGTAACCGGGTTTTTTTTAAAGCAATTACATATTCTCTTTTGAAATACCCACGGTTCCCAAATCCAGAAATATCATGGAAACAACAACTCTCAATGCGTATAATCAGAAAGCATGATGTATGCGACATGTAAAAGAAATGTAAGCATATCATTATGTCATGCAAGAATCATATACTGAATGCAATAATACTACAGTGTAGTGACATGGCAATTATCGATGATGAAGTGTGTAAGCCGGCAAACAAGTGTACGTGGAACATACGCATCATCGATAATGGTGCTGGTGTCCTAGCAACATGACTGAAATATATCAACAATACAAGCGATGCAATGCAAATAGCATGAATATGCGGAATCGAATAATCAACGCAACAGTAAAGAATCTACCTCAATAAATATATCATGCAGCCTTGCCTTTTTAAATATGACGAATCGGGGTTTTTGGTAAAATAAGGGCTACGTGTTTTAAGAAAAGATGCGTCGTTTGAAAATATCCGTAGAATCCCTTTTGCCTATCTTTAAAATATCCCCGATTCGTTAGTTTTGAAATAGGTATGACTCGGGTCTAGTCTAACGCCTACTATGCGAACTACGGATCCAACAATCAGGTCAATCGGGAGGGGTATGGAAATCACCTAAATCTGAGTCGATATACACATATATATACAATAGTCGGTGATCCCGCCTCAATAGTATCACGTACGATACAGTATATCATATATCATCCTCGAGTCATGAGTGCGGATCTAATCATCAATATATAGCTCGTACGGCATCCCAAATCTGGGGTACTGACCTAAGCCTAGTACAAACGACATCATCAATATATGCATGCACGTGTATGAAACACTTCGTCAAGGACCCGCTGAGTCATCATGTCGTATCTCGAATACGAACTCTGTCATACCGCCGATCTCACGGCCTCAAATCAAAACTCATCGACTCATCTCAATCCTACGTATCATCCACAAATCCCGTATATGAACACATAGTCCCATACCCATGTGTAGAGATACACACCTCCATGTGCGCACAGGTAAATAAAGAATGTATGCAAGTATATGTGTACGTGTATGTGTGGGTGTAACCACTACTCTAGGGTTTCGCATTATACTAAACCAATACATCCTTATCATCAAAAATCCATTATTACCATCAATAATAATCTTAAACAACACATAATAAATATAGGTGTGTATACGTATTCGTATACATCACCACGGACTGCGGGGGTGCTATACGCCATCCACCCGACTTCCTCCGTAGATATGAATCTACTCACCTTGCTTCTCGTGTGCCGATGCCGATGTCGCCATTTTCATCTTCTTCGCCTCAACATCACGTAGGGTACCTACAAGTATATCACAAACGCTAAAGCACATGAAAATCACATCGGAAAACCAAAACAGCACGCGCTACTTGCATAGGTAAAAACCTATCGTCTCGCATGTAAACACGATCAATATCCACTTGTCGTTGACGTCCAAACGCCACCCGACAGAAACGAATCACCAAATACTAAAATCCATGCTAAAACAAGTCATAAATCATGCGCCAACATAGGAAAATCAACCCAGATTTTACCCTATATGGAATCAGACAAAATTGCACATGCCATGGGTCAAGACTACTGGAAATAGGGCCATGCACCAAAAACGAGATGGTTTCCCCTGCTCTGGCCGCAAATTGCGGCCAGAAGGAATTAATTGGTGGCCGAGAATTGGAGTTGGGGGCTAGGGTTTGGTTTCGTGGTTCCAGGGTGCCTGCACATCTCACTGTCAACTCAGTTTTATTTTAGGGGTCTCGGGGTGATAGCAGATTCCTAAATACGATCACAGATTCACAGTTTTTCCCCGACATCGTCTCATAAATCTGTATTCTGTGTTTTAGCTTCAGGTTTGGTCCAATCTATCATCACACCAGGGGTTCTAGGGTCACTACAAGCCTCAATTTCACTTTTGATTTCAGGTCTAACCCTAAACCCTAACTAGAATTCTCCAAAGTCCATAAAATGACACCATATCGACATGAAACTAGAATTGATGCACAAGAAATGAAATACTACTCTAATAGGTGCAGAATTTAGCTCCTTTGGCAACTCAAAAAAATCTTGAGTTGCTCAAAGTCCTCCAAATCCATTTTTGCTAGGTTCAATGTGTAGCTTGTGAGCTTGGGAGCAAGTTTTGTGAAGTGGGAATGGGGTTTTGGTGAGGGAATTGAGAGGGATCTATGGAGTGAAGGGGAGGGAGATGAGGGAGGAGCAGGAGCAGCAGCAGCTCTTGGGGAAGGGGAGAGAGAAATGAGATGGGGAAATGAAAAGGGATGGTTCAAAAAGAGGGGTTGACCCTATACCGACCCTCTCTCTCTCACATCATCATACTTACCTTTTCTTTTCTTTTCTTTTCCTTTTCTTCTCCCACCATGGTGAACCCTAAGCAACCATGCACCCAAAACATGTAACAAGTGTAACAAGTGTGGAAAATGATATGTGCACATTTTTGCACAAAAATTCTAGAAACCCGATTAGCGATTTTTAATCGCGATTAGCACAAAATTAGCACATAACTAATCATAAAAACTTAAAAATGGCATAATTCCATAAAATACCCTATTTTAGAATTTTCCAAAATTTTTCCCCATTTATTTGTATTTAATTATACCGGAATATTAAAATATTTATTAAAATAATATTAAATTATAAAAATTCCCAAAAATAATATTTTATTATTTTGAAACGTTACACATCACCACTCTCACTTCCCATTAATCCTAACTAGAGTTTTCCTAAGTCCTCAAAACCACTCGATATCGACATGAAACAAGTATGGATGCATAAGGAATTAAAACACTACTCTAATGGTACAGAAATTACCTCCTTTGGCAACTCAAGAAAATTCTTGAGTTGCTCAAAGTCCTCAAAATCTTCTCTTTCTTGGTCTATGGGGTAGCTAGTGAGCTTGTGCATCCTTTTTGTGAAATGGGGTTTGGGTTTTGAGTTGATTTTTATGGTGTATTGGGGGATTGAAGATAGAGGAGGAGGGGGTGCAGCAGCAACAACAACAAAGGAAGGAGAGGGGAGAGAAATGAGAGGATGAAATTGTAGGGTTCCTAGGCACACTCAAGAGGTTCCACAAGGCATCAACCATGCCAAAATCAAATTTTTCCGGTGCCGAGAAACCTTAATGCGATCGTTAACTAGAGGATAGGCGAAAACAAATGCGAGCAAACAACTTTACTCTAAAGTGAATGGAAATACAACCTTTGTAGATCTGGTCCTCCACTTCCTTAGCTCCGTGATGATGTCCCTCCGCTGCGATCATCGGATCCCGGACTCTAGCAATGGTTTCGTCGAAGAAATGATCGGGCTAGGTCGTCGACTTCGATGCCGAAGATGATCTACTTCGAGGAAACTCAAGATCAAGCTCCAACTTCACCAAGTCATGAAACTTATGAAGAAAACACCCTATACT
Source organism: Agapanthus africanus (assembly GCA_030015575.1). Classification (NCBI taxonomy): domain Eukaryota; kingdom Viridiplantae; phylum Streptophyta; class Magnoliopsida; order Asparagales; family Amaryllidaceae; genus Agapanthus; species Agapanthus africanus. The sequence continues at coordinate 216,100,759 of JASDDO010000029.1, forward strand.
ACATGGCAAGTGGTAGAGTATGAAGAAATAGGAAGTGGGTTCACTTTGGATTTGGATTTCTCACTTGGAATCATCACTTGATCATTTTCAAGCAAAGGTTTTCTTTTTTCTCTTGAAGAAGATGAAGAAGAAGAACGATAAAGAATAATGAATAAAAATAAATTCAAGTGATGGTTGTCATTTAGTAACCATGGTTAAGTGTAGAGAATAAACTAGGGTTTAGTTAAATGGTTAGGGTTAAGGCAAAAGACAAAATGGCTAGACTTTTCAAAGCTTCAAGAAGCTTCAAGTATCAAACAAAGAAAGCCACAATGTTATATTTTGCCAAAAATAAATAAAAAGAATAAATAAACAAGTAAAAACCCTAAACCATTAACTAAACATGGTTTAAGTCTTACACACACCCATGTTTGCATGTATCATCAAACATGATACAAACTAGTGCACAAACATATATCATATATATACAATGTGCACAATCAAGTGAGAAAATAATCTTAAGTGAACAAATACTAGTTAATGTAAAGTAATATATCAAATATATAATTATACATCAAATCATTAAATCAACACTTGATTTAATGATCCGGTCATATCGCATATAACCGACTAATATCAAGTGTATCAATGTATCGAATCAACACTTGATTCGGTAATCCGGCTACATCATATATAACCGTCCAATGATACAAATCGCGAGAATAGAATACGGTATCACATACTGGTATTATTCTCGGTCCCGCACATATCTCATATGTGCTCCTATTTCGTTTCGCTTGAGCCAGGAAACCTCTGTGTAAGACTCTAAAGACTCGTCAATACGCCGGCAGCAGGTGATGATCATATCAAACACCCACAAGCTGCAAGCGGTCTGCTAAATATAACGGCCACCCAGGTATTGAGCAATCAGAAGATCAATGAGCAAGCCCGCTCACACTCCTGTGAATCCAACCAGTAACACTTACCGTACAGTCCGGTCTGTTCGTCTGATATGTCGCATATCTTGCCTAGGGGTGGTAAACGTCAGACCCCAATAGCTCGATAAGTCGTGTCGATATGAGGTCTATAACAGTTCGAGAAACTACTGGTAACACTTACCAGTAAATCTCAGCAACCCCGGCCAGGGATTTCCGGTTATAGCCAATCAAACACAGTGCAACATCAACTCCCTATACCGGGAGAGACGAATCCCCTCCTATCGCTCATTGCCTCCATGTGATTCAGGACTGTACCCAAAAACCACCGTTTTGCACGCCCTCTTGGACGTGGTAAGGTGGAAATCAAAGCACAGTGGGAATCACACAAGACTCTATGACAATCTCGGGTCAACAGACTAACCTGTACCAGTGTCACCAGAGAACTGCCATCTGACGTAAGGTAACCATCTGGGAGTTCTCGGCGAGTCCGTCCAGTGTACCTAGTCTCCACTGAGCACCCGTATATCATCTCTGATGTCAAACACCAATGGATATGGGACCATCCATCGCCCATCTGTATGGGTCGAGAAGGTATACGCTAGTCTACTCTGGTGTATCGATGCCCCATCTCGATACACCCACGACTAGGGACCTTGAAGGATGTACTTATGGACTACCATGTCCCCATTAGTATGATCTGCATTATAGTCCAGGTAGTCAAGTACACATCCTAAGGGCTTTACCAACATGTAACAGAGAGACAATCAGTGTACATATTAAGGTAAAGAGCAACCAGATAGCATACTATCATGTCGAGCAAGAAAGTCCTCCCTATATATGTCCAAGCATCCACTACAATATACATCATATGTATAGCAATGGCCTTTAGGGCATACATATAACTAACAATCTCCCACTTGCACTAGGGTCATCTGTAGCAGTGGTTGTAGTATCTCGTACTCAACCATCCCATAATAGTCTCTCTCTGGGAAAAGGCCTTTGTGAGTGGATCCGCCGTGTTGTTCTCTGAGTCTGCTCTCCTAACCTCGATCCCCTAGAGATCAACCATCTCCATGATCAGGTGACACTGCCTTAGAATATGTCTGGATCACTGATGGTACGGGCGTTCCTTGGCATAAGCCATAACTCCATTGTCACACAATGGGAGGAACGAAGTTCATCTTATGAATAATATACACCCAGACTGCCTCTTTGGTAGCATCTTAAGTAGCGATGTATCCAACCTTTATCGTCTAGTTTGCCACGGTATCTAGCTTGGAACTCTTCCAACATACCGTCCCTTTACTGAGGGTAAAGACAATGCCTGTGACTGACATTCAGTTGTCCTTATCACCCTGGAACCTTTCCAGTGATTCTCCCCAGGATCGATTGATACCATCTCACTACAACTAGTGAGAATCCTAACATCCATTTAGATCTATCTCATAGATCCAAAACTTAGGATTTAGGAGGTATCACTTTGATCCTATATGGAGAATCCTTATGATAGGCGGAGATTGACCGAGCGTAGCATTGGAAACTCTTTCCCCATCAAGAGTATGTCATCCACGTACTCTACGAGGATCACTACCATACTCCCTACTACCTTTTTTTTATATAAGGTTCATCTACCATTTTGATAAAGTCAAACTCTTTGACTACCACATCAAAACAGACGTTCCAACTCCGCGATGCCTGCTTTATCACATAAAACATCTTGCTCGCGTTTCCGCTGCTCCCACTATCTACGAGGCCCTCTGGCTGTGTACTTACAGACATACTCTTTTAAAACATCACTTAGAAAAGAAGTCATGGCACCCAACCGCCAGATATCGTAGTCATGGTATGTAGCCGTGGCAAGTAGGATCTGGATGGACTTAAGCATAGACACTTAGAAAAGGTTTCATCATAATCCATACCTGGTCAATGATGCAAACCTTTAACAAGTCTAGCTTTGAAAGTCTCAACTTTTCCATATACACCAAGTAATCTTCTCAAGATATACTTGCTCCTGATGGGGATTTAACCCTTCAGATAAAGCAACCAAAGTCCATACTTTGTTGGTGTATAAGGATTCCATCTCAGATTGCTAAGCATCCAGCCATTCTTATAGAGTCCCTACTCTTGATGGCCTGCTCGAAACTAGTTGGGTCATTATCTCATGATGCAATCCTCGCTCCCACTGTTATAGAGAAACCGAAGTAAATCTCAAGTGGGTGAGGAACCTTACTAGATCGGCGGAGAGGCTGAGGTTCGTTGAAAACTATTGAATCCTTTGGTTCTACCAAATTATCAGCTGCAGTTTGTATAGATGGAATATTTCCAGTTCTACATAAAAGAACTTGCCTCGAGCTTGTACGGATTTTGCTTTTAGACATAGGCCGGACAACCCCAAATCTTAATTGACTTAAGAGATGGGTTCTTCTCTTACCATATCACATATGAAGTGGTAGGCAACTGATTTGATTTGAACCTTATTCAATAGGTATGCAACTTCTCAAGTGCATAACTCCCAAAAGGAAATAGGAAACTCAGTAGTACTCATCATAGAGTACACCATATCATATAGGGTGCTAGTGCTTCGCCCCGATATACCATCGTGCTATGGTGTATACAGAGGAGTAATGCTGAGAGAGAATCTCATTCTCCTTTAGAATAATCCAGGAATTCCGTGCTCAAGTATTCTCCTCCTTGATCTCATCATAGGACATAATACTTATACCCGTATTTGAGTTCTCTACTTCTAACTTATATTCTGTGAATATCTCAAAAGGTTCGGACTTGTGTTTCAACAGGAACATATGTCTGAATCTTAAGAGATCATCAGAGAATGTAATGAAGTACAAAGAACCGGTCCTGGTATGTGTAGACAGGGGACCTTACATACATCATCATGTATCAGTCCCAAGAGTTTGCTAACTCTTTCTCTGTTTCCAATAAACAGAGCTATGGTCATCTTATCTTTGTGGCATGACTGGCAAGTTTTACAAGATGTAAATTCAAATTGATTTAAATATGCATCTAAAATGTAACTAAAGCTAGTCGGGTCACATTGATATGACCTAGTCTACAATACCTCAAGAAGGAATCATTCATTTCTGAACTCTTCCTCTTGTATGTGTTCCGTATACGAAGAACTGTAGTTTGATTTAGAACATCAATGGTTTTAGATAACGTGCCTGAACCGATCAACTTTTGATATAGGAAATGTTCAAAACATTATCCAACAATACAAAATTTTATCATTTCTTTACTAATAAAGAGACTAATATGATTTTGTATATCAGGTTCGGTATCTAATAACATTCGTTCAGAATCAATGTACTGGTAATACAGGGTTACAGTGACCAATAGACTTGGCTGCAACACTTGCACCGTTTTCTATCTCATGAAACTTATCACCCGTTCTCAGTTCTTTACCTATCTGTAGCCCATGTAATAGATTACATATGCGGGATCCTGATCCGGTATCACATACCCAGGAAGTAAAGGATACTGAGAAACAGTTCTCTGTAATGAACACACCCGAAGGAGATGCATCATATGCACTTTCTTCGTTTGGGCAGCACGGGAAATCTGGTATTCCCCAATTTCCTGCTCTGTCTTATGACAATTATAAGTTGGAGCGGGACCAACGTTCCCCAGCTCAGTATAACAAGCGGGTTCGGTCAATACATCCGTATTATTATCTTGAGGCATGATATGGTCGCTACCTGGAGAGAGAGAGAAGAAACACTCTGCGTATGCTCTTGCAAAATCAGATTGGTTATTATTTTATCTAATCAGGATGGCTCCCACTGTTTTTATCAAATCTTCCTTCAAACCCTAAAAGGAAAGACCAGCCGGGATTAATTACACCCTACAACTTCGCCAATCTTTCAGCCAGGCCAGTGTCGGTACTTTGAGGGAGGTTCCCCGTGCTTTCGCACGGACCTAATTACAGTAAACCTTGTTTTCCCAGAGGCGTAACCTCGTTGACACCTTTCTAGACACCTACTTGATCGGCTAATTGTAATGTGTAAAACTCTCTCAGGAGTAACTCTTACTCACAGCGGGTATCGGGATCCAACTATCTCATAGAAGGTATGCAACCTCATTGCAAATTTCAACACTTGAAATTCCCGATAATCTTTTGCCCCAAACGATCTATGACCTTGACAAGGTCAACAAACCATAGACCGTAAGTCAAGTTCAACCCGTCATTTCTTGATTGAATCAAACCCACCCGCACGACCCTTAACAAGGTCAACAAGGCCGTACGACTACCCTAACCTAATCTGCATCATATGCATAAGCAGATAAATACTGGTTAGCTACCGCACACTGCGTCTTGACAAGGTCAACAAACGCAGAACGAATACTAAGCAGGACTAATCTGAAATGACGGAGGGCTACGACAGGTTTTTCTGAAAACTTATTGCGTAATGAACTTGATATCGTTGTAGGATCGAATGAATTTTGAAATGGAGTGTTTTTGAGGCTTTTCTAGTTTTGCTAAAGGGGTCACTCCCGGTGAAGGGATCGTCGGCCCTTTCCTCATCGAATAAGGTGCAGGATATATCATATATACCGCTGTGCAAAGCAGAAACGATAGAAGCAATCAAAAGACAAACCGAGGGTTGTAGTATCTGCCAGTTATTGCTAAAGGAGTCACTCCCGGTGAAGGGATCTCGGTCCTTTCCTTATCGAATAAGGTGCAGGATGTTCTACAAGTAACACCGCGATGCAAAGCAAGAACTGTAGCTACCTGTTTTTATTTTGAAATTCGATTCCACAACATGTTTTAGGTTTATTTTCTTTCATTAATCACATTAATGAATATCCCATCATTTAAGTCCACCTAAACATCACAGATAAATATAACGTACGCTTATGCCATCCGCATTCGCCTCGATGTCCCGTCTGCACCGTTAGGTTAGGTAACTAACGCCAGAGCGAGGCAAGGCTAGCGCGGGTGTAAAACATAAGCAACGTCTATATAATATATCATATATACTATATACCATATCTATCTGAACAAATCACATGATCACATCACAGATAACGCAGCAGAAAATATCATATGAAATATTGGATATACTAGGACGTCCGTGTTTTTAATACGAGCCAGGTTAAAACACGGATTCCACGGTTGCGATGAATAGCCAATCCCACACCCCTAGACCCCTACGAGAGCGGCAAGCAACCCTACCAATTCTAGAGTTAGGAGACCCGGACTCGACTCCTCGAGTTGGTCTCCCACTGGACTCCAGAACCCGGTTACTTGTGCCATCCTCCTTGGGTCTATCCTAGTGCGGAAAAGTAAATAATATACAAAAGGTGACATCTTCCGCAACCTGGAAGTGCCCCAATAAAAGAATATTACATACAAGTTTTTACATGAATGAAAATGAAAAACACTCATCTCACATAAAACCCCCCGGCTATTCAAACACGACGATCCAATATAACATATCCAGCAACATATAACATCACATGTCATCAACGTAAGTAAACATGCGTATCCCAATTGTCGTTGACATATAGCAACGAAACCAGCGATATCACATATTACACTTACGGTCACAGAAAAGAAAGTGTAAAACTACAACGGTTGGAATCCGCAACCCCTTTAGACGTCGCATGCCTAACCAAATGAATTACTTAGACATCGCATGCCTAACAATTATAAACCCCGCATTTTAGTCTCATTATCGAAAACTCTTTTCAATGTCAAGTCGGGCAATTCAACAAGATTCCCGGCATTTTGATCGAATGCTCGTCGCAAACTTTAGTAGGCGGCCGCACCCCCGATGCCGTCGATGAAGTGCACCAAGGCAGAACACCGCTGCCGTGAGCACCCGAACGGATGCTTTCGGCGACGGGGTTCTCCTACAGTCACTTGGTCGGGGCTATGGGGCGTGGTTGTCTATTAAGTTTACCCGGCGAATATACGCGTACGCTACGTGATTGCGACGGACTTTTGATCACATCAAAATTCCGTGGCAACCGATCAAGTGAGACTAAACTGCTATGTTTATAACATTCATATTAGTTATCTCATAACTATTTGTGAATTCCAAATATTGTATCACATTCCGGATAAATAGAAAATGTTAAACTTTCCGATCGAACAACCAAACACCCAAGTTTTCCCGATACAGATCAGCACATGAAATAGGTTTTAAGAACATTCACTTCATGCCACAGTACCAACGGTCCAGCCGTAGAAGGGTCAAGCCAACGCCTCACATGTGGCACGCCGTACTGCCCCAAACCCTAAGGTTCAAAGGGCAGTTCAAGACGGTCACACAATCGAGTTAAGGTTTGTTGTCTTCTAGAGGGTCCATCGCGTTACTTGCACTACTTAGAACGTCTTTAAACCACGGAAAAATCCAACACTTGGAAATTTCCCGACAGGGGAAAAATTGGGTATTTATATCCGGTCGAACTTTTTAACATATTCTAAAATTACCCGGAAAAACACATAGACAAAATTAGACAATCCGATCGAATCTACGAACTCCCAATACAACCCAGAAAACTCAACTCTTGAGTAGAATTTAAAAATTCCCAGAAAATACAGTACTAAGAGATAGGAATTACTGTGCAAAGAAAATGACAAAATGCTTATTTATGGCCGCGGAACCGCCGCCAATGCCAGGGTGGGGCCGCGGTTCCATGGCACTTTAGTCGAGTTGCGCGCACGTGTTCCACAGTAATTCCTGGAAAACCCTGCTGTATTTTTTGGATATTTTTAATATGGAAAAATCCACTATTTACAAAAATGTAGAGAGAAGGGTGAAATCTAGGGTTTCGGGGTTCGATCGGGTTTCTAACTTCGTCTACACTTCGCCTAAGGCTCTAGCTAGGCTCTGATACCACTGTAAGGTTCCAAGGCACACTCAAAAGGTTCCACAAGGCATTAACCATGCCAAAATCAAATTTTTTCGGTGCCGAGAAACCCTAATGCGATCGTTAACTAGAGGATAGGCGAAAACAAATGCGAGCAAACAACATTACTCTAAAGTGAATGGAAATACAACCTTTGTAGATCCGGTCCTCCACTTCCTTAGCTCCGTGATAATGTCCCTCCGCTGCGATCATCGGATCCCGGACTCTAGCGATGGTTTCGTCGAAGAAATGATCGGGCTAGGTCGTCGACTTCGATGCCGAAGATGATCTACGTCGAGGCAACTCAAGATCAAGCTCCAACTTCACCAAGTCATGAAACTTGTGAAGAAAACACCCTATACTACATATCAAGTGGTAGAGGATGAAGAAATAGGAAGTGGGTTCACTTTGGATTTGGATTTCTCACTTGGAATCATCACTTGATCATTTTCAAGCAAAGGTTTTCTTTTTTCTCTCGAAGAAGATGAAGAAGAAGAAGGAAAAAGAATAATGAATAAAAATAAATTCAAGTGATGGTTATCATTTAGTAACCATGGTTAAGTGTAGAGAACAAACTAGGGTTTAGTTAAATGGTTAGGGTTAAGGCAAAAGACAAAATGGCTAGACTTTTCAAAGCTTCAAGAAGCTTCAAGTATTAAACAAAGAAAGCCACAATGTTATATTTTGCCAAAAATAAATAAACAAGAAAAAACCCTAAACCATTAACTAAACATGGTTTAAGTCTTACACACACCCATGTTTGCATGTATCATCAAACATGATACAAACTAGTGCACAAACATATATCATATATATACAATGTGCACAATCAAGTGAGAAAATAATCTTAAGTGAACAAATACTAGTTAATGTAAAGTAATATATCAAATATATAATTATACATCAAATCATTAAATCAACACTTGATTTAATGATCCGGTCATATCGTATATAACCGACTAATATCAAGTGTATCAATGTATCGAATCAACACTTGATTCGGTAATCCAGCTACATCATATATAACCGTCCAATGATACAAATCGCGAGAATAGAATAAAGTATCACATACTAGTATTATTCTCGGTCCCGCACATATCTCATATGCGCTCCTATTTCATTTTGCTTGAGCTAGGAAACCTCTGTGTAGGACTCTAAAGACTCGTCAATACGCCGGCAGCAGGTGATGATCATATCAAACACCCACAAGCCGCAAGCGGTCTGCTAAACGTAAAGGCCACCCGGGTATTGAGCGATCAGAAGATCAACGAGTAGGCCTGCTCACACTCCTGTGAATCCAACCAGTAACACTTACCATACAGTCCGGTCTGTTCGTCTGATATGTCGCATATCTTGCCTAGGGGTGGTAAACGTCAGACCCCAATAGCTCGATAAGTCGTGTCGATATGAGGTCTATAACAGTTCGAGAAACTACTGGTAACACTTACCAGTAAATCTCAGAAACCCTGGCCAGGGATTTCCGGTTATAGCCAATCGAACACAGTGCAACATCAACTCCCTATACCGGGAGAGACGAATCCCTTCCTATCGCTCATTGCCTCCATGTGATTCGGGAATGTACCCAAAAACCACCATTTTGCACGCCCTCTTGGACGTGGTAAGGTGGAAATCAAAGCACAGTGGGAATCATACAAGACTCTATGACGATCTCGCGTCAACAGACTAACCTGTACCAGTGTCACCAGAGAACTGCCATCTGACGTAAGGTATAATACCATCTGGGAGTCCTCGGCGAGCCCGTCCAGTGTACCCAGTTTCCACTGAGCACCCGTATATCATCTCTGATGTCAAACACCAATGGATATGGGACCATCCATCGCCCATCTGTATGGGTCGAGCTAGTCTACTCTGGTGTATCGATGCCCCATCTCGATACACCCACGACTAGGGACCTTGAAGGATGTACTTATGGACTACCATGTCCCCACTAGTATGATCTGCATCATAGTCTAGGTAGTCAAGTACACATCCTAAGGGCTTTACCAACATGTAACAGAGAGACAATCAGTGTACATCTTAAGGTAAAGAGCAACCAGATAGCATACTATCATGTCGAGCAAGAAAGTTCTCCCTATATATGTCCAAGCATCCACTACAATATACATCATATGTATAGCAATGGCCTCTAGGGCATACATATAACTAACAGAAATGATGAGGGATGGCTCATGACAAAGGGTTGACCCCTCACCCACTCTTTCTCTCTCTAATCATGCTTCCATATTATAATCTTATCCTTTTCTTTTCTATTTTCATTCTCACATCAATAGTAACCCCAAAATAACAAGCCATGCATCCAAAACATGTAGGAAAATGCAACAAGTGTAGAAAAAGATATGGTGCATATTTTGCACAAAATACGCTTAAAGCGCGATTAGCGATTTTTTATCGCGATTAGCACTAAATTAGCATATAATTAATCATAAAAACTTAAAATTTGCATAATTCACATAAAACACCCTCTTTTAATAATTTCGATAATTTTCCAAATTTTCCCCATTTATCGGTATTTAATTATACCGCCTTATTTAAAATATTCAATATTTTATTATTAAATTATAAAAATTCCCCAAAATAATATTTTATTTTTTTTGAAATGTTACAAGGGCTGCTTATGAGATTTACTGATAAGTGTTATCAGTAGTTTCTCAAACTGTTATAGGCCAGACATCGGCATGACTTATCACGTTACTGGGGTCTGACGTTTACCACCCCTAGATATAATATGCGACATATCAGACGAAGAGACAGGACTGTACGGTAGTGTCACTGATAGGCTTCATGGAGAGTATGGATGAACTTGCTTGTTGATATTCATATCGCTCAATACCAGGGTAGCCGTTACGTCCAGCTAGTACCGCTGACGGCTTGCAGGTGATTGATATGATCATCACGTACTGCTGGCGTATTGACGAGTCTTTAAAGTCCCACACAGAAGTTTCCTGGTTCGAGCGAAACGAAGTAGGGCACATATGTTGATATGTGCGTGGGCTTGATTAAACATGAGTATGTGATACCATATTGTAATCTAGCAGTTATCTGTTATCGGTTCGGTTATATATGATATAACCAGATTGTCGAATCAAGTGTTGATTTAATAATGTGATATACAGATGAATGATATTAGTTGGTCATATGTGATATAACCGGATTATTAAATCTAGTGTTGATTTAATAATGCGATATATATTATATGTGATATAATTATATCTTAAGTAATATCATTAGCTCACTAATTATTCTTCATAATATATATATATATATATATATATATATATATATATAATGAAGCATGCCATGGTTTCTATTTTTGAGAAAAATAGAAAAAGAGATGGAAAATGTGAGCATGGTTGCAAGCATGGGTTTTATTCATAGTTTATTCATCTTGACTCATTATTCAAGCATGGTTGCAATTTTATATTGCAAAATTACATGCTTGAATGATTGGGGGTCAAGAGTTTCCATTCATTATAGTCTAATTCTCAACACTTAGTCATTTTTCTTGAGTTGCTTCCATGGTTGCTCTCTAGCTTCATCTTCCTCCTCAAATGTCATGGTTTAAGTTTCAACCCTCACATGAGATGTGAATCATGAAGCTTGAACACAATCTTGTGAGCTTTTAACATCCCCTACTTCACCATCCCACACCAAACTAGCAATTTGGTGTGGTGTGTTTGCTAAACTAAAGGAGTTTAGTGTAGAGTTAGCTCGGGCTAGAGGGACTTTGGGTGGATTTTCTTTGGCACAAAGATCATGAACGGGGGTCGTTTAAATTGAAGAGGAGCCTTGTAGAGTCGCGTGGACTTCAACCCGGAGCTTTAGAAGAGAAGGACTCGAACTACAAAGGTTGTATGCTCTTTTCTTCTCTTGGATTTAATCACATCACAAAGGTAAACCCTAAAAATCTAGTAATGATCTTGTTAGTCTAACTTAACACCTAATAAAATTTGAATTTGGCATGCTTGATGCCTCTAGAAACTCATGGTAGTGCTAAGATAGACTTTCATGGTATCAGAGCCAGGTTAGAACATTAGAGTAACTTGTAGCGACGTTAGAAATCCGCCGTTTTTGTCGCGCAAAAACTGCCGATAAAAACAGTTTCGAAATTGATATTTTGAGTTGTTTGCACACCCCGCGGACTCACGGTTTGAATCGAGAAGTCGTGGGGTGGAGCGTGCGCACCCCGGCAACACCCCGGGGGGGACCGAACGGCTGGGCCCACTCCCCAAGACCACCACAAGGTGGTCTTGGCGGTGTGGACCCGAAACTGCCCCACCATAGGCAGTTTCGGGTTTGCCTCACCCCCTGGCCACCTCGTGGTGCCCTCGGGGGTGGGGTGTAAGATTTTGGAAAATTATAAATATTAATTTATAATTTTAAATATGAATTTAATAAGTTTACAAAAATGATATCGCTTATGAAATTGGGAATCGGAATTATATCCGAAAAATGTAGTTATTTCGATAAATATGAATAAAAGTGTGTGATATCATAAAAATGATATTTTTAATTATTTTAACATGACATTGTATTTTACATTAAGCTAATGATAATTAAGTGTTATGATAAGTATTTCATTTTTAAACATGGATGTAGATTTTTTACATAAAAGGGTTTCTTTTGTTTTAATTTTTTTGTTAATGGTTGGCATATCATAACCTAGGCTGCACCTTCACAACACCACACTCTCACCCATGCTCAACTCCCTCCACCTCCTCCTTTTTCACTTTACACCACCACCTTACACTGATCCACCTCACTCTTCATGGTTAACACCTCCTCCTTTCTCTACATACATCCTCACCCCATTTACACAAACTCTTTCTTCTTTCTCCAACTGAAACAAATAAGTCCTTTAAGCTCCAATACAAGAGTTCCTAGTGTTCATCACATCAAGAGAGAATGAGAGAGTTCCCTCACAAATTGTGCACATCATCAAGCTTAAATCAGTACAAACCATAGATGTCCCCCCACACACTTCTTGAGCCGATGATCCCTTGTGAATCATCTCTATAGGTATATCTCACATCCTTTTCAACTTCTATTCAGTTCGCATATCTGTTTTTAGTGTGCAGTGCTAGAAAATTTGGTTTTTTGTGATATTTATCATACTAAATTTGAATCTGGAACCACTAGATATAACCACTAGAAAACCTAACAATACCATAAGTATAATGAGACCACTAGGAGACTTCACTCAAAGCCCGAGACCCCATCTCCATTTATTGACCGGCGAGAACCCCAAATTGTCCGATGTCGCCGGGTGAACAGTTGGTTTTGGTGTTGGTTTTTCTTCTGTGGCTTTGTTTGGGTATGTTATAAGCCATGGTATTATTTTATTTGTTCCAGTATTCTTATAGAGAAATCTGGGAATGTTTTAGTAAGGGTTTTATCAAGTTTCCGATATTCCGATACGGGTTTTTCGTATTTTGTACTGCGACTGAAACATTGACGTTCGTACTTTAATTTCATGGGCGTTTGTTTGTTTTTAGGGTAAGTGAGCTGTAGGTTCTAACCTATGGATGCTTAGATTGTTGTTTTGATTTCGTTATGATATTTACGTCGATATGATATAACTACGATTATAGGTACGATCGCGAAGGTTTCCGAGATGGAGTTGACGGACATAGCAATCGTAGAATCTACGAGCTCGACAAGTTGGTGAGTAGATTTACATCTACGGGGGAAGTCGGGTGGATGGCGTATAGCACCCCCGCAACCTTATACATATGATACTACGATATATAGTTAGTTATTTTGTGTTTATTTAAGTTAATGATATTGGAATCTTGTTGCATTTAGTGTATATTCATGTGCATAAAGTGTTATTGATGGTTTGGTGGATTGGTACGAGGAATCATACCGTACTTATGATAATGAGATTCGTATGCCGAATAACGGCCAAGTTTCCTTTAGACTCGTAAAATAAGGTTTTATTTCATTTTAGAACGTAATACTTGAGTGAGTTATTCTCTTTTAAAAACTAACGATCCGTTTCCCTTTTTGATGATAAAAGATAAGGATGCGATGCCAATTTCCAAAACAAATATCCAGTTTCAACCCAAGGCAGCTTCCTCATTTCAAAACCAACATTTTGTTTCATTTTCAAAGATAATGACATAGCTCATAGCAAGTAGTTACATTTATTAGTTACGCTTAGATTTACTTTACTTGTTCGCGTTATAATTATCGATGTTATACGTTTCCGTGGTACGAACACTCTGATAGAACACTGCACAACTACCAATGAGTATTATGTTGCACGAGCACGTATGCACATGTTACACTACACCTCATTGGTACTGCCATGTCACTGTAAGACTGTTATACTATGTAATGCGTATGTGGATATTGATATGAGTATGCTATTACACTTATAGAACACTAGCACAAATACTAATGATTGCCATGCTGCACGAGCACAGACGCATATGCCACACTATACATCATTAGTATTATCATGATACAGTAGGATGGTTATGTTTATTACTTGTATGATATTATTTACATGCTTTACCTGTTTTACATGTTAATTATTGTGAATACCAGTACTATGGGTATTCATGTTGGATTCTTATGAGTTTCTGGATGTTTTACTTTTGATGATATATATCAGTGGTATGGGATGCTGTTATATATGTATATATATAATATATCATCAGAATGATTAATGCAAGGATTCTTCTTCTTTACTTGTTATCTTTGGATACGATGAGTTGATGTCCACCATGAGTCGTTTTTATGTTTTGTTTTACTCCAAACCGAGTGGGGGGGGGCTATACGGTTATGGATTTCTACGTTATCCAGACTGAGTGGGGGGATTACAGTTGGATACATGGTGGACCCAGTTGAGACCAAGGGACAGGATAGCCGCATGTGAGGCGAGGAGCCTATCGAGGACACTCGATACAAGAGATAGAGATGAGCACGGTAGATATCCAGGGGATACTGACCGGGGTTCGATTGGGCACGGCGGATATCCAGAGGATACCGACCGGGAACAGGGATATCGGGTGGCGATCATCTGTTGAGATGGTGTCGACGGTATCTGCATTTGCGTGTTGGTGATGGACACGAGAGATTTGAGGATTTGCGTGTCGGTGATGGACACGAGTGATTTCTGATTTCGGGTGTCGATGCTGGACATCCATATATATTGATATGTTGCTATCATGAGGTACCTAGTTATATTATAGTTGTTGTTGCTGATCAGGACTGATCCGGGGGACAGTACCGGCATATCTCTTTACTGGTAATTGCATACATTAAAAGGAATTCAATTCGCTCTATAGTCTCATTATTTTGACATGTCTGGTATGACATTGAAATCTTTTAAATTGTAAACCTCTTAACACTATTCATTAAAACAGCAGGACGTATATCTTAAATAAGATACCTATTATATTCATACTGTCACGTCTGCTTTTATGCCGTGACATATCTTTTCCGCGACTATTTTAAAGAAGAGGTATATATATATATTTTCGGCTACCTTTGGGGTTATACCTAGATGCAGGTCATTTGCATTTGATATGTTCTACTTTGGGATCGCATGATAGATAGTGTTGCATTTACGATACATATGCATATCATATAATATATTAGTACAGGATATGATAGTATTATAGTTATGACCTAGGTATCGTTGTGCATTCAATTTCTACCTTGTGGTGTACTTTTATTCACTGTGTTGGCAACTCACCCCCGTTGTGTCACAGTTTCTTGCAGGTGTTACCGCTTGGATTATCAGCAGCTTAGGGCACACATTCCATTCGGTGATTGCTTTGGCAGGTGGGTTACTGTTGTATCGTACTCACACTTGTATATTCATGTATTCTTGTTTCTAGTAAAACTCCATCGAATTAGAAAGGGTATATTGTGAACTTAGAAGCGAGACTTAGAGTTTGTGTGTTTTGATGTCTCACTCATTGGAGTCAACTATTTTATATTGTTGATTTTGTTTCGCTTTTCTTTTCTTCGCCATTGTATGTCGTATATTGTTTGCTTCGTTGCTCCGCCGTTTGGGCGTGGAAGCTAGCTCCTGGTGGGATGCTATATATATTTTTATGTTGTAGCGGGTTTTATTCAAATTACAAAGGAGGTGCTGTTGAATTTCAAAACATCATAGATGCTTTTCAAACATACCTAGTTATACTTAAATGTTTATTTTAAACTGATCCCATCTGTTGACTATTTTAAACCTCACCTCCAATATTTTCAAAAAGGGTTTAGATTCCGGGTTTCGGCTTACTTGGACTGTGTCGACGTCTTTAGATGTCACGTGATTTAAGTGTCGGTCATATGCCACATTTGGGTCGTGACAAAGTTGGTATCAAAGCGTTTGGTTTAACCTTTATTCGAGTCTAGGTTTGACTATATGGAGTCTAGGATTACACTTTTGTTACCTAGGCTTTACCTTATAGGACTTAGACTTGACGTTGGGGGTCTTATACCTGAACTTTCGTTATATAGGATGACCTTGGTTGATGGAGTATGTACTAAGTAGTGTGACGTACCGTACATATGTTCCACGGCATATTTACGATATGATACTCCACCTAAGTTACCTTAGGATTTATATCTTGAGATCTTTCTTCTATTCGTTCCATTGATCTATCCCCGTCGATGCATGTTGATTGTTTCGGTCTCCATGTTTACGTGAGCCGAGAGGGCTACGGTTAGAGATACGGTCAGGGCAGACTTATTTGGGACAAGGACTGACCAGGGTGACATTCCGGTGATATAGAGACATGTCGTTTATTCATCTTCGATCGGGTTCTAATGTTGAAACGAGTTTCTTCGGGATCCGCACCAGACGGTCGAGTCATTGCAGGAAATCAGCCAGACTTGGGGCGTGATGCTTTTCCCTCTCCGAAGATCGTGGTGTCACGTACTGTTCAGACAGCAGTACCAATAATTGCCGAGGTTATCGAGGTGTTGCTTCCAGAGTCATGAAGTTAAAGATTTTCGATGTTTAAGAGCATAGATGGATCAGAGGATTTGTAGTCGTTCAGATGCGGGATAACCAGGATATTTAATCCGTTGTGGCGCTCCGATACGAGATCGGTGAAATTGATTAGCTTCTTCCGATGGATCTTTTTCAGACCTGATGCAAGTCGATCGAGAAAGAAATCGTGCAGTAAGTTTTCCTCCGACATATTGGGATTAGTTTTCGAAGGTGAGCTTAGCCACATTCTTCTACAGAGTATCAGAAATGCCGGATTCGTGTTTTTGGAAGTCTTGTAAGGCTCTGGGCATGGTGATTGATCATCTTTTGTGTGTAAGGAAAAGTTTTATCACAACCAAAGAAATTTATACCGCAATCAATTAACGGTGTCGATGTAGCGCGTTAATGAATACGTATCGTCCACTGAGATGTGAGTACTTGTTCGATTTTGCTTTAGATCAGTCGAATTGAAAATATAAAAGAAAATTCAAGATAGTTGATTCAAGATTTGTGAGAATTGATTTTTAAGAAACATAAAGAAATAGATCAAGAATCAAGAAGATGTCCAAATCAATTTAGTTATCAAGATTTGTAGAATAGCTTGTAGGAATCAATCAAATTAGTAGCTATGATGAATACTAATTAAGACGAATCTTATCTATTGATGGATTGTAGCTAGATCGATGATGAATGAATGAAGATTAGGGATCTATTGAAGAAACTAGGGTTTCTCCTTCACTATTCCTTGTCTTTTCATTGATCCTCAATAAATTCTAGCCTTTAGCAAAGAGGATCATCAATCATTTGATCCCTAATTGGCAACGAAATAATCAAGAACATTGATCTCGCTCCAAATTAGGTTATTGATGATTCTTTTTCCTAGAGTTCACAATTCTTATAAGACTTAAGAGTAGAAAAAGGATTTCATCATCATTAGATCTACCGATTCTCTCGATTCCGTTACAACCGGAGATTTCACTCACACATCATGAAAATTAATGAATGAAGAATCAAGAAATTTCATAATGCAAGAATGTGATGAAAACGAGAATCAACAATTTATCACCTTCATTAAATCTTCTTCAAATTTACACAACTTCTCAATTCGAGGTACAAGATTAAGCTCTCGATCGCTCCTTTGAAGAGGTGAATTTACCGTCGATCTTTGCGAAGCTTGATCACCGTGAGTCGTGGATCGTCGTGGATCTCTTGCTCGGATGATGATCGGCGTTGCGATGAAGGATCGTTGATTGCTCGCTTGATTTGCTTCTCAATGGATCTTGATTTGGCTTTGGAATTGGATTTGGGTTAAGCTTTTTATTGGATCACAAGTTGTGTCACTCAACTTGTGTGTGAAATTATTGAACCCCCAATTAATGAACAACCAATTAATCAACAATCTCAACACTAGATCTAGATCTTCTTTTATAAATTCAAATTCAAATTTCCCTCCAAAAGCTAGGTTCTTAGAAAGAACCTTCTAGAATAAGGTTGTTGGAGAGAGCCTTCTAGAATAAGGTTGTTACAAGGAGTCTTCTAGAAGAAAGTTGTTATGCAGAACCTTCCAGAAGAAGCAACGTGGTAATTTAGCGTCTTGAGGAAGCAAGGTTGTTGAGATGAAGATTCTGGAGATTTCTAGTTCTCTGACGCCGATCCGCGGCAACTCGGCCAATTCGGTCGTGGTTCCGCGGCCAAGTGATGAGTTCACTTGCTCATTTCTTCTGGAGTGTTTGGTGTTGGTCTTAGGGTTTTCTTCTGATGTCTGGAATCTTTTAATTATTTCTTGGATGCTACCAGATTTGAATTCTTTGACTTGCTGTATTTTATCGGCACTTTTGCAATTCCGGTTCTTTTACCTGAAGAATTTTCTGCACACAATCTCAATGAAAAGTGTTGAGATAAACAATATCATGCGTGCAATAATAAACACACAATTTAATATAATGAATGTTGAATATATATACAACACGTGGTATTTAGTATTTTCCAGACAAATTGGTAATATGTGTTATATTTATATCAACTATCCTTAAATGATCAGAATAATGAGGAAATTGATGTGTTACAAAATGCATTATTTCCAACTGAACAAATTCCCCCAAACATAATTTTTATCGTCTCGAGCAAACTTGTTTTATTCAAGAGAAGGAGAAAATTTTATTAAGAAAAAGAAAAACTAACTAGCACACTTTCGTAGGTAAACACGATTGCACTGAGAACGTGCAACAAGCCTTTAAACCTCTAGGTGTCCCTAGTAGGAGGAGTGTTGTCTCCTGAGGGTTTTCAGCGGATTGCACCCACAAAATCCCAAAATAAAAGGAAGACTCTGAAAGTTACATGTAAAGATAAGAATTATAAAAGAAAGACTTTGAAAATCAGAGTTTCCAACTACACTAGCTTTTCAGTTGTCATGAGCCCTATCTTAATAGTCATGAAAAGATGTTAGAAATCACATCATCCCTCAATAAAACATCATCATTATTTTTTATTCCTACCTTTCTTCCAAACACCGATCATATACCCCTACGTGTGTGTAAAGGACATCCCTACACTCGGAGAATTCAATTCAAGCTATCATACTCTTGTCTATTTACCTCAGTACTTTTTAATTAATGAATATTTAGATGGATTTGCTCACACATTTTTCATGCGACCGTTAATACCTCTTGAGGTACTAACCGACCGATTACTCATGTGCTTGCTTATTAGGCGTATATAGTATTTTCCTCGTCGTGCAACACCTAAGGCTTAGCAGTGACTCCCAAACCAGTTGGTCTAAGGCACTAGGTGATGAAGCACCCTCTCTATATTTTTTTATTGCTGCCTTGGTGATTACAAAACCTGTGTTCATTTTTCTACACCATTTTATATATTTTCTTTATTTATAATTTCCTTCATACTTGGGCATTTAGACAAGAGAATTTCAAGGTATTCTCTACTATCCCGAGTTTCAAGACGTGTGTAAGTGCATATAGAAAGGTATCAACGTTCAAATGTTTGGCTTCCAGAATATGAACTATTTTTCAGACTTATTTTTATCCTCAGATTAGTGTCTCCCATGGGACAATGGCTCATAACTACTTATTATTAGTTTCGTTTAAGAAAACTTCTAACCTTCTTGGTTGTAACAACCCCAAATTTCCAATACAAGTTTTTACAAAAAAAAATTTCAAAATCCATAAAAGGGTATTTTAGCCTGAGCACAAGATATAAGTAATTATTTTGCTTTTTAATTACAAGTTAAAAGAATGTAACAACTCCATTTTTAGTGTACAAAATTTGCTTAAAAATTAATGTATACTTGGGGTATTTACATTTTCTGTGTCTAGTTTAAGTAATTAAATAGATCCATAATTACAAGAAGGAGCTTGTAGCTCATTGGTAATACCTTGCACTGCTGAACCAAGCCACCAGAGTTCAAATCTCATGCCCCACGTTACTTTTAATATTATTTTGTTTTGAAATTTTTAGAATACCAACAGTTACACGTGCATTTCTCACAAAAACCCCACTACACCCACAAAACTAAATATACCAGTGACTACATGAGACGACCCCCAACCTCCCCACTGCCTGACTCGGCCCGACTCGGCCGAGTCCCCAACAGAAAAATTCTGGCTCTTGGCCTTTCCTACCCCCCCGCACACTCCATTTATTTAGATCGGTTCCAGAGAAGCCATAAAGTCCCTTTTACACCATTTTTAATGCATTTTAACATATTTTTTTACATTTTTTAAATTAAAACCCTTCATCTACCCTAACCCTAGCCTAACCCTATAAATACCAACCCTACACACTACCCTCTCACCCCAAAACTCTGAGCCAACTCTCAAGAAATCATTAGAAACCTTGTGTACTTTGAAAACGAGTAAGAAGCGAAGCTACGACGAATTTTCCGGTGAACTTCCGACTACCATCCTAGGAGCTCTCGGTGACGAAACAATGCACCGGCGACTCCTCCCGATCCATCTCCCTCTCCTTGTTGTCCTAAACCCGTAAGTCCCCATTTATATCTTTCTTTTCTTTCTAAAAAAAATACGGAATTACAAAACCCGACGGAATCGGAACAAATCCGATTTCCGATTCGGTTTTTTTATAAAACCTCACTTTTCTTTAATACAATTATGCTTAAACCATTACATGTTGACGATTAATCACTAATCAACCATATTGATCAAGTTTCATATCTTAAAGTAATTGCTATTTCATTTTACCGTATTTTTCATTTAAATACCACATAGTTTCAATTCTACATTTAACATCACAAAACTTGCTATACCTTTAAGTAGATCACGAGGTAATAACCTACCTCCTCACATACTCATATGCAACATAGCACAATACCCTTGGGAACATAGAATACGGGAAGCGACACATTTTCATTTAAATACCATTTACTTAATAAAACCATTTTCTAAAGGATTTAGTATTTATACAAATCTTTGCAAAGCGCCGCTACAACCCATTTTGGGGGAACCCGTTCGGGATGGTGCGGATTATCGCACATCCTCGGGCTTAGTAGTGCGAGATTCAGACCTCCGCAAGGAGCATTCGGTCTCGAAAGATATAAAATACGACATCTTAAGAAAATGAGATTTTTAGAATATAAAATATATATTAAAACTATTTTTGTATAAATATATGTATATTTATCATTAAAATACCTATTTTGTTATGATATAAATATTCCAACTTTTTCTAAAAATCACAAGAATCAATTTTACATTAAAATACCATGAATTCCATACAAAACAATATTATAAATAAATACTATTTATTATGAAATTAGGATATTTCCACTAGAAATATCACAATATAAAATTTACATTCATTACAACTCTAAGGACGATTAATAAATACATGGGGTATATTTTGAAAAGTATATAAAAGTATTTTTACATAAAACGCCCTCAAGTTCTATAATTTACCCTAAGGAGCCTAGTAAATATAGATTTAAGCGGGACCAATCTCTTGAGCCTCAGGGAGCCGGAGAAGTGGGTGCTTGCCTATCTAAGGTAGACAACTTAACAACGGTGTTATCAATACGGTAATCGTCTTTAAAAGAGACACAAATCCTGCCGCCTATGTGCAGCGGTTACCAATAACATCAAAACAATCAGGACTTCAATTTACTTTTCTAATTGTTTGACTCAGAGTGAGTCTCATTATAATCTGACTTGAATATGATTCAAGTACAATCTACAATCTACAATCTACAATTTACAATATTACAATTCAACATGAATCCATGAATCCATTATTCCATATATTCAATCTACAACTTGACTGAACCGAACCATGGATATACATTCCATTTACATGATTCTACAGTTATTCCATTTACATGATTATACAGTTATATCCGTTTACTGATATCATGGTTTTGGTCAGTCATCCAACTATACAATCTATAAAATACAAAACAACAATACAATCAAAACACTACGAGGTTTAAGGGGCAGAATGGTACGGAAGGTGTTAAAAGTGACACGAGACAGTAAGATTAAGATACCTAACCTATATTCCGTTGCTTTTGTACCGTGGCTTAACGGTTCCTGGTACATTCCGTTTGCCCTGGTCTCTAGCATATAGAGACCCTTCTCGTATACACTGGCATCCTTCTGTACCAAGCTACAAACAATATCGTTAACACAACATCATACCAATATAACACAATTTTAAAAACCACACTCTCTCTTTCTTCTTTTCTACTTCTCCCTTATCTTTGGGACTTACCGAGCGATTTGTTTGCTGACGACATTCTCTTTCTTTCTTCTTTGAATGTCGTCAGGTGTTTCGGACCTTCTGGAGACAGAGCCCAGCATCGAGGACTTGGACCATGTTAGTTGTATGTATGCCCTAGATGCCAGTATTGTACAGATGATGTATATTATATTGGATGCTTGGACATATATAGAGATGACTTTCTTGCTCGATATGATAGTATGCTATCTGCTTGCTCTTTATCTTAACATGTATACTAGTCTCTTTATACTGTCTGATAGTTACATGTTGGTAAAGCCCTTAGGATGTGTACTTGACTACCTGGACTATGATGAGGATCATACTAGTGGGGACATGGTAGTCCATAAGTACATCCTTCAAGGTCCCTAGTCGTGGGTGTATCGAGACGGGGCATCGATATACCAGTGTAGACTAGCGTATACGCTTCTCGACCCATCAGATGGGCGATGGATGATCCCATATCCATTGGTGTTTGACATCAGAGATGATATACGGGTGCTCAGTGGAGACTGGGTACACTGGACGGACTCACCAGGAACTCCTAGATGGTATTATACCTCATGTCAGATGGCGGTTCTCAGGTGACACTTGTGCAGGTTAGTTTGTAGACCCGAGATCGTCATAGAGTCTTGTGTGATTCCCACTGTGCTTTAATTTCCACCTTACCACGTCCATGAGGGCATGCAAAACGGTGGTTTTTGGGTACAGTCCCGAGTCACATGGAGGCAATGAGCGATAGGAGGGGTTTCGTCTCTCCCGGTATTGGGGGTTGATGTTGCGCTGTGCTCGATTGGCCGTAACAGGGAAGTCCCTGGCCAGGGCTGATTAGAGATTTACTGGTAAGTGTTACTAGTAGTTTCTCGACCCGTTATGAGCCTCACATTGGCACGACTTATCGGTTATTTGGGTCTGACGTTTACCACCCCTAGACTTGATATGCGACATATCAGACGAGGAGACCGGACTGTACGGGAAGTGTTGCCGGTTGGCTCGACGGGAGTTGTAGCAGATTCGCTTGTTCTCTTCTGATCGCTCAATACCCGGGTGGCCGTTACGTTTAGCTGACCGCTTGCGGCTTGGGGGTGCTTGATATGATCAACACCCACAGCCGGCGTATTGACGAATCTTAGAGTCCCACAATGGAGTTTCCTAGTCCAGGCGAAACGTTGTGGTGCGCGTATGCGATATGCGCATGCACCCGATTGAAATGCTCGTATAGGATACCGTATATTGATCGGGCGACTTGTTTTTGGTGGGGTCATATGTAATATGACCGGATTGATAAATCAAGTGTTTATTTATTAATTAACCATTAGTTTCTCACTTGAAATCCTTTCTTGAGTTTGATGGATGTATGCATGCATGTATGCCTTCTTTTTGATTCATGCACATATGGATGTACATATACACATACATACATACATACATCCTTCATGGTTTCTTATACAAAGAAAATGGTGGCAATATAAGACTCACACCATGGGTTTTCATTTGGATTATTATTTGATTTTTGGTTGAAACAAAATGGAAAAAGGAAAAGATAATTCATGATTAGTTTCTAGATCCTTCTTGACCTAACCATTCTCACCCACCATTTGACCATGGATTACTTTTCCTTTTGTGTTTTTAACTCAAATTCAATAATATCCTAACCATGGTTTGATATGAGAAGAGGACAATATATATTGATATATTTTCTATTTTCTTTTCAAGGGTTGAACTTATCTTCTTCTCAAATTGCCATCATCTTCTTCTTCCTCTCTCATTTTGCTCTCTAGTTTTTTGTAGTGAGCAATATACTCATCAAGATTGGATTTTGAAGTGAGAATAAGAACTACAATATCATTCTACACAAGTTTAGACAACTTTTTTAGAGTGTTATCTTCATTCGTTCTTTTGAAAAGGAAAGTTGCAAGCTTGGACTAGGAGCTTCGGGTGGATCGTCGTGGACACTAGGAGACTTCAAGTGAACCTTCCTCCAACCCTCAAGTGGCCAAGGAGTCTAGCGTAGGGAGCTACAAAGGTTGTACTCTCAAAAACCCTAGCATTTCTTTCATGTGATGATGTGTAGTTTATAAAACCCTAATTTTTCTAGGAACGATCCGATGCTTGTTAGCTTAGCACCCTAAAGACTCCACTTTTGGTTCATGTGATGCTTCCAAACCCTTCATGAGGTGCTAGGCTAACCCAACATTGGTATCAGAGATGGCCTAGAATATTAGGCGACACTTTAACGAAGTTAAAACTCTGATCGAACCGGAAAATACGGATTTTGAGTGCTCTCTGGACATTTTTTAAAAATTGACTTTTTTCAGCATAAAAAATACTTAAAAAACACAGTAGGAAAAACTATGAAACACAGTGAAATTCGATGACCTGAACAGTATAAACCGCCGCGGAACCGCGGCAATTCCTGGCTTAGGCCGCGGTTCCGCGGCCGTAAAGAGGCATCATTGCATAAAATTTCCACTGTAATTCTTAGAACTGCTTGTACAGTGTTTTAGGTATGTTTAATCTGAATATAGCACTGTATTTTCTGGAGATGGTTTTGGACTCATAGATTCGATCGGAATTTTCATTTCGTTGCTTTTCCGGGTAAATTAGAAAGTATTGAAGTATTTAAACGAGTATCATTTGCTCACTTTTCACGGGGTTTAAATATTTTGGAGATACGTGCAAGTTTTGTGGTGGTCCCTCTAGAAGACAACAAACCTTAACTCGATTATGTGACCGTCTTGAACTGCCCTTTGAACCTTAGGGTTTGGGGCAGTACGGCGTGCCACATGTGAGGCGTTGGCTTGACCCTTCTACGGCTGGACCGCTATTACTGTGTCACACTCCAAGTTTTTGAACTTCGCTCAAGTGTTGAGCTTTAGCGAATCTTGGGTATTTGATCGTTCGTTCGAAAACTTTAATACCGTCTATTTATCTGGAATGTGATGCAATATGTGGAATTCATATAGTTGGACATGAAATACGAAGTATGAGATATTTCGCATTTACGATGTCTAAAGAGAATGTGGATTCCAAATATTGCAGTTTTACACTTTTTTTTCTGTGACCGTAAGTGTAGTATGTCGATATCGCCGGTTTCGTTGCTATACATGAACGACAATTGGGGTACGCATACTTACTTACGTTGATGATATATGATATTATGTGTTGCTGAGATATGATGTGCAGGATTGTCGCGATAGAATAGCCGGGTTTTTTTTATGTGAGATGAGAGTTTTATATTTTCATTCATGTAAATTCAAATGTAATGTAATATTCTTTTATTTGGGGCACTTCCGGGTTGAGGTTGATGCCACCAGTGTTGTATATTATTTATTTTTCCGTATTAGGATGGACCCAAGGAGGGGAGCACGAGTGACCGGGTTCTGGGGTTCAGTGGGAGTCCATCTCGAGGAGTCGAGACCGGGTCTCCTAAACTCCAGAATTGGTAGGGTCGCTTGCCGCTCTCGTAGGGGTCCAGGGTGTGGCCTTGGCTATTCATCGCGGCTGTGGAATCCGTATTTTCTATTGCTGGCTAAATACTAAATACGCACGTCCTAGTATATCCCATATTATATCTATGTTTCTGCTGCGATACCTGTGATGTGATCATTTGATATGTTCTGATGGATACAGTATATAGTATATATGATATATTATATAGACGTTACTTATGTTTTGCACCCGCACTAGCCCTGCCCTGCTCTGTCGTTAGTTACCTAACCTAACGGTGCACGAGGGGACATCGAGGCGAATTCGGATGGCATAAATGTACGTCGTATTTATCTGTGATGTTTAGGTGAGATAAATGATGGGACTTCATTAATGTGATTAATGAAAGAAAAGAAACCTAAAAGATGTTGTAGAATCAAATTTTCAAATAAAAGGGTAGCTACAGTTTTTCTTTGCATAGCGGTATATATGATATACCCTGCACCTTATTCGATGAGGAAAGAGCTGAGATCCCTTCACCGGGAGTGACCTCTTTAGCAAAACTGGCAGATGCTACAACACTCGATTTGACTTTTGACTGCTTTTGGAGTTTTGCTTTGCAGAGTGATATATATGATATATCCCGCACCTTATTCGATGAGGAAAGAGCCGAGATCCCTTCACCGGGAGTGACCTCTTTAGCAAAACTAATGAAAGCCTCAAAATCACTCCATTTCAAAATTCACTCGATTCTACAACGATATCAAGTTCATTACGCTCATGGTTTTTCTGAAAAACCTGCGTAGCCTTCCGACATTTCAGATAGATATTACTTAGTATTCGTGCTACGGTTGTTTGGCATTCGTCAAGGCGTAGTGTACGGTGGCTATTTACTATTTATCTGTAGCATATGATGCGATTGGATTAGGGTATTCGTACGGCATTGTTTGGCATTCGTCAAGGGTCGTGCGAGTGGGTTTAATTCAATCAAGAAATGTATGGGTTGAACTTGACTGGCGCACTATGGGTTGTTTGGCATTCGTCAAGGTCATAGTACGTTAGGGGCAAAAGCATTATCGGGTATTTCAAGAGTTGAAATTTGCAATGAGATTGCATACCTTCTATGAGATAGTTGGATCTCGATACCCACTGCGAGTAATTGTTACTCCTGGGAGAGTTTTACACAGGAGAATTAGCCGATCAAGTAAGTGTCTAGAAAGGTGTCAACGGGGTTACGCCTCTGGGAAAACGAGGTTTACTTTAATTAGGTCCGTACGAAAGCACGGGGAACCTCCCTCAAAGTACCGACACTGGCCTGGCTGAAAGATCGGCGAAGTTGTAGGGTGTAATTAATCCCGGCTAGTCTTTCCTTTTAGGGTTTGAAGGAAGATTTGATAAAAACAGTGGGAGCCATCCTGATTAGATAAGATAATAACCAATCTGATCTTGCAAGAGCATACGCTAAAGTGTTTTCTTCTCTCTCTCTCTCCAGGTAGCGACCATGTCATGCCTTAATAAAGATAATAATATGGATGTATTGACCGAACCCGCATGTTATACTGTGCAGGGGAACGTTGGACCCGTTCTATCTTATAAGTGTTATAAGACTGAACAGGAAACAGGAGAATGTCTGGATTCTCACGCCGCCCAAATGGAGGACATGCATGTTGATGCACCTTCTTTGGTTGTGTTTGTCATTGAGAACTGTTTTTCAGTTCACCCTACGTCCTGGGTATTAGATACCAGATCAGGATCCCACGTATGTAAACAATTACATGGGCTACGGAAAGGTAGAGAACTGGGAAAGGGTGATCATTCCATTCAAGTAGGGAATGGTGCAAGTGTTGCAGCCAAAGCAGTTGGCGAATATCACCTTGTATTACCAAGTCGTAATACACCGGTTCTGAATGAGTGCTATTATATACCGAACATGATGTGCAACATTATATCAGTTTCTTTACTGAGTAAAGAAGGATATAATTTTGTAGTACAGGATAATGTTATGAACATCTTCCTAGATCAAAAGTTGATTGCATCAGACTCGTTATATAATGGCATATTCATTCTCAATCAAAATACAATCCTCAATTTACAAAACACACACAAAAGGAAGAGTTCAGAACTGAACGAATCCTTCTTGTGGTATTGTAGACTAGGTCACATAAATGCGACACGACTAGCTAAGTTGCATAAAGATGGATATTTGAATCCGTTTGAATTTTCATCTTATGACACTTGCCAGTCATGTCTCAAAGGTAAAATGACCAAAACTCCGTTTACGGGACACGGAGAAAGAGTTACGGAACTCTTAGGGCTGATACATAGTGATGTATGTGGTCCCATGTCTACACATACCAGGAACGGTTCTTCCTACTTCATTACATTCACTGACGATCTCTTTAGATACGGACATGTGTTCCTGATAAAATACAAGTCTGAAGCTTTTGAGAAATTCAGAGAATATAAGCATGAAGTAGAGAACCAAACGGGCAAAAGTATTAAGATCCTTCGATCTGATCGAGGAGGAGAATACTTGAGCAACGATTTTCTGGATTATTTAAAAGAGAATGGGATTCTCTCTCAGCTCACTCCTCCTTATACACCACAGCACAACGGTGTATCGGAACGGAGGAATTGCACGCTATTAGATATGGTGCGCTCGATGATGAGCACTGCTGAGTTGCCTATTTCCTTCTGGGGGTATGCGCTTGAGACAGCCATGCACCTATTGAATATGGTTCCTACCAAATCAGTGCCTACTACTCCATATGAGATATGGAAAGGGAAGAGACCATCTCTTAAGTATGTTAAGATATGGGGTTTTCCGGTCTATGTCAAAAGACAAAATCCGGACAAACTCGAGGCAAGATCTGTCTTTTGTAAGTTTGTAGGATATCCCAAAAATTCACAAGGGTATATCTTCTACCACCCCGAGGAACAAAAGGTCCATCCGAATCTTACTTGCCATTGCTGCACACCATGACAACGAAATCTGGCAAATGGATGTTAAGACCGCCTTTCTAAACGGTGATTTAGAAGAGTGCGTGTACATGACTCAGCCAGAGGGCTTCGTAGATAGTGGGAGCAGCGGGAAGGTGTGTAAGCTGCTGAAATCCATTTATGGATTAAAGCAAGTATCGCGGAGTTGGAACATCTGCTTTGACGTCGTTATCAAAGAGTTTGATTTCGTCAAAAACGTAGATGAACCTTGTATCTACAAGAAGGTGGCAGAGAGTAAGGTTGTCTTCCTCGTATTATACGTGGATGACATACTCTTGATAGGAAATGACATTCCTATACCGCAATCGGTCAAGCTCTTCTTATCACAAAGATTCTCAATGAAAGATCTTGGTGATGCCTCCTGCATATTGGGAATCAGGATCTATAGAGATAGATCCAAACGGATATTGGGATTGTCCCAATCTAAGTACATTGACACCATACTAAAGAGGTTTAGTATGGAAGAATCCAAGCATGGGAACTTACCCACGATCTCTGGAGTCACTCTCTCCAAAGAGATGTCTCCCAAGACTGATTTGGAGAGAGCTCGCATGCAAGGGATACCCTATGCTTCGGCTGTAGGCTCTATCATGTACGCGATGCTATGTACCAAACTCGATGTAGCATACTCACTAAGTGTAGTGAGCAGGTATCAAGCTGATCCTGGAGAGAGTCACTGGACAGCTGTGAAGAGCATTCTCAAGTACTTGCGAAGGACTAAAGAGATGCTCTTGGTGTATGGTAACGGAGAACTCCAAGTGGAGTCTTTTACCGATTCGAGCTTCCAGAGTGATAAGGACGACTCTAAGTCGCAGTCGGGATTTGTCTTTACCGTTTACGGAGGGGCGGTTAGCTGGAAGAGTTCCAAGCAGGAAACCGTGGCAGACTCGACGATGGAGGCTGAATACATCGCTGCCAACGATGCTGCCAAAGAGGCTGTCTGGATCAAGAAGTTCATTACTGAACTTGGAGTGGTTCCATCTATTGAGCATCCAATACCTTTGTATTGCGATAACAATGGAGCAGTGGCTTTGGCCAAGGAACCCAGGTCCCATCAGCGATCCAGGCATATTCTGAGGCGATATCACCTGATCCGGGAGATAGTTGATCACCGGGAGATCGAGGTCAGGAGAGTTGACACGAAGAAAAACACAGCGGATCCACTCACGAAGGCCATTCCCCAGATACAGTTTGAGAGACTCTTCGGGATGCTCGGTATGCGATACTACAGCAGCTGGACCTAGTGCAAGTGGGAGATTGTTAGTTGTATGTATGCCCTAGAGGCCAGTATTATACAGATGATGTATATTATATTGGATGCTTGGACATATATAGAGATGACTTTCTTGCTCGATATGATAGTATGCTATCTGCTTGCTCTTTATCTTAACATGTATACTAGTCTCTTTATACTGTCTGATAGTTACATGTTGGTAAAGCCCTTAGGATGTGTACTTGACTACCTGGACTATGATGCGGATCATACTAGTGGGGACATGGTAGTCCATAAGTACATCCTTCAAGGTCCCTAGTCGTGGGTGTATCGAGACGGGGCATCGATATACCAGTATAGACTAGCGTATACGCTTCTCGACCCATCAGATGGGCGATGGATGATCCCATATCCATTGGTGTTTGACATCAGAGATGATATACGGGTGCTCAGTGGAGACTGGGTACACTGGACGGACTCGCCGAGAACTCCCAGATGGTATTATACCTCACGTCAGATGGCAGTTCTCAGGTGACACTTGTGCAGGTTAGTCTGTAGACCCGAGATCGTCATAGAGTCTTGTGTGATTCCCACTGTGCTTTGATTTCCACCTTACCACGTCCATGAGGGCGTGCAAAACAGTGGTTTTTGGGTACAGTCCCGAGTCACATGGAGGCAATGAGCGATAGGAGGGGTTTCGTCTCTCTCGGTATTGGGGGTTGATGTTGCGCTGTGCTCGATTGGCCGTAACAGGGAAGTCCCTGGCCAGGGCTGATTAGAGATTTACTGGTAAGTGTTACTAGTAGTTTCTCGACCCGTTATGAGCCTCACATTGGCACGACTTATCGGTTATTGGGGTCTGACGTTTACCACCCCTAGACTTGATATGCGACATATCAGACGAGGAGACCGGACTGTACGGGAAGTGTTGCCGGTTGGCTCGACGGGAGTTGTAGCAGGTTCGCTTGTTCTCTTCTGATCGCTCAATACCCGGGTGGCCGTTACGTTTAGCTGACCGCTTGCGGCTTGGGGGTGCTTGATATGATCAACACCCACTGTCGGCGTATTGACGAGTCTTAGAGTCCCACAATGGAGTTTCCTATTCCAGGCGAAACGTTGTGGTGCGCGTATGCGATATGCGCATGCACCCGATTGAAATGCGCGTAGAGGATACCGTATATTGATCGGACGGCTTGCTTTTGGTGGGGTCATATGTGATATGACCGGATTGATAAATCAAGTGTTGATTTATTAATTAACCATTAGTTTCTCACTTGAAATCCTTTCTTGAGTTTGATGGATGTATGCATGCATGTATGCCTTCTTTTTGATTCATGCACATATGGATGTACATATACACATACATACATACATACATCCTTCATGGTTGCTTATACAAAGAAAATGGTGGCAATATAAGACTCACACCATGGGTTTTCATTTGGATTATTATTTGATTTTTGGTTAAAACAAAATGGAAAAAGGAAAAGATAATTCATGACTAGTTTCTACATCCTTCTTGACCTAACCATTCTCACCCACCATTTGGCCATGGATTACTTTTCCTTTTGTGTTTTTAACTCAAATTCAATAATATCCTAACCATGGTTTGATATGAGAAGAGGACAATATATATTGATATATTTTCTATTTTCTTTTCAAGGGTTGAACTTATCTTCTTCTCAAATTGCCATCATCTTCTTCTTCCTCTCTCATTTTGCTCTCTAGTTTTTTGTAGTGAGCAATATACTCATCAAGATTGGATTTTGAAGTGAGAATAAGAACCACAACATCATTCTACACAAGTTTAGCCAACTTGTTTAGAGTGTTATCTTCATTCGTTCTTTTGAAAAGGGAAGTTGCAAGCTTGGACTAGGAGCTTCGGGTGGATCGTCGTGGACACTAGGAGACTTCAAGTGAACCTTCCTGCAACCCTCAAGTGGCTAAGGAGTCTAGCGTAGGGAGCTACAAAGGTTGTACTCTCAAAAACCCTAGCATTTCTTTCATGTGATGATGTGTAGTTTATAAAACCCTAATTTTTCTAGGAACGATCCGATGCTTGTTAGCTTAGCACCCTAAAGACTCCACTTTTGGTTCATGTGATGCTTCCAAACCCTTCATGAGGTGCTAGGCTAAGCCAACAGACCAGATTATTGAAGACCCAGAGCTCTAGCTTCATTGTACACATTTCATTCCAGTACTTTTCTTTTTCTGTTATGCTATTGTTTAGGCATTGTTTTCATCATATGCATTTACATTTCCATGCATTATACAGAAAGAATGTGAATAAATAAAGTTGCTGTTTTATTATATCTTGTCTCTTGTGCTTTATTTTTATATTGCTTAGATACACTTAGCGTATTTACTTCACAGTAAATACGTAGCGGTCTCGTCGGGTCCTCTGCCCTTATACTGGGATGCAGGGCGTGACAGGTTTTGTTGGTGGCCCATGCTGGTCAGAGCTGTATGGAACCCTAAGCAATATAAAATACAAGAACCAGCAACTAAAACATTCTTTACAATTCATACCTCTTGAATCTTATCATTTCATAAACTTTGAATCTGTCCTAACCCAAAATTCCCTCACCTCTTTTACAATCTTACTAAAACCTTCGCATCCTTTCATTCCTTCACACATTTTTCGTACACTATCAAGTACTTCTAACACCTTATAACACCTTAGCAGCCATAGAAGCCAAGACAGATGACCAAGGTAACACTAGTATTTCACTTTCACATTTTTAAAACCCTTGCATCACTTTATTTTTTTCATACACTATCAGTACTTCAGTCATCACACTTTTCTTAAATTTGTTACACTTTCCTTTTACAAATTTCTAGGACGAAATTTTTATAAGGAGGGTAGAATGTAACAACCCCAAATTTCCAATACAAGTTGTTACAAAAAATAAATTCCAAAATCCATAACGGGGTATTTTAGCCGGAGCACAAGATATAAGTAATTATTTTGCTTTTTAATTACAAGTTAAAAGAATGTAACAACTCCATTTTTAGTGTACAAAATTTTCTTAAAAATTAATGTATACTTGGGGTATTTACATTTTCTGTGACTACTTTAAGTAATTAAATAGTTCCATAATTACAAGAAGGAGTTTGTAGCTCATTGGTAATACCTTGCACTGCTGAACTAAGCCACCAGAGTTCAAATCCCATGCCCCACATTATTTTTAATATTATTTTGTTTTGAAATTTTTAGAATACCAACAGTTACACGTGCATTTCTCACAAAAACCCCACTACACCCACAAAACTAAATATACCAGTGACCACATGAGATGACCCCCCACCTCCCCACTGCCTGACTCGGCCGGCGCCGCCGGCCGGACTCGGCCGGACGGCCGAGTCCCCAACAGAAAAATTCTGGCTCTTGGCCTCCCCTACCTCCCTGCACACTCCATTTATTTAGATCGGTTCCAGAGAAGCCATAAAGTCTCTTTTACACCATTTTTAATGCATTTTAACACATTTTTTATATTTTTGAAATTAAAACTCTTCATCTACTTTAACCCTAGCCTAACCCTATAAATACCAACCCTACACACTACACCCTCACCCCAAAACTCTGAGCCAACTTTCAAGAAATCATTAGAAACCTTGTGTACTTTGAAAACGAGCAAGAAGCGAAGCTACGACGAATTTTCCGGCGAAATTCCGACAACCATCATAGGAGCTCCCGGCGATGAAACGACGCACCGGCAACTCCTCTCGATCCATCTCCCTCTCCTTGTTGTCCTATACCCGTAAGTCCCCATTTCTATCTTTCTTTTCTTTCTTAAAAAAATACGGAATTACAAAACCCGACGGAATAAGAACAAATCCGATTTCCGATTCGTTTTCTTTATAAAACCTCACTTTTCTTTAAAACAATTATGCTTAAACCATTACAGGTTGACCATTAATCACTAATCAACCATATCGATCAAGATTCATATCATAAAGTAATTGCTATTTCATTTTACCGTATTTTTCATTTAAATACCACATAGTTTCAATTCTACATTTAACATCACAAAACTGGCTATACCTTTAAGTAGATCACGAGGTAATTGTTGGATATAGTGCCCTCAGAGTCAATTATTGGATCATAGGCACGTGATTGCAATGATTGAGGGAGGACCTATACCGGTAGGACAGTCTTACTCAAGATGATAGTATGCTATCTGGTTTATCTTTATCATCGTGTACAGTTTTAGGTGACCTTACAGGTCACTATTGCACGTTGATAGAGCCCATAGGATTCTTGCTTGACGGCCCGCAGTATGATGGCGATCATATACGTGGGAGCTGGGGTCTATAAGCACATCCTTAATTGGTCCCTAGTCGTGGGAGTTTCGAGACTGGGAATCGATACTCCATTAGTAGACTAGTGTATACAGTCGAGACCCCGACGAGGGGCGGTGGCCGGTCTCACATGCCATTGGTGTCAGTTGGATCACCTAAGATGTATACAGGTGCTCATTGAGTTATGAGTACACCGGAAAGGACTCGTCGGGAACATGCTAGTTGGTATTATACCCGACGTTAGATAGCAGTTCCCTGGTGACATGTGTACAGGTTAGTTCATCGACCTGAGATCGTCATTTGTCTCATGTGAGTTCCCACCGTGCTTTGATTACTACCCTACCACGGCTCAAAGGAGTCGTGCAAACAGGTTTTAGTTGGGTACAATCCCGAGCCATATGGAGGCAGTGAGCAGATCGGCAGGGGTTTCATCTCTCCCGGTATTGGGGGTGAGATCGCGCTGTGTCTAGGAGAGCCATTACACGAAGTCCTTGGCCAAGGCAGGAGATTTACTGGTAGGTATTCCAGTAGTATCTCAGGATGTTCTGGGCTACACTCCGACATGACTTGTACCGCTTTTGGGGGTCTGACTTTTACCAACCCCTAGGCCCGCCATGCGATGCTCATAGACGAACGGACCGGACTGTACGGATATTGTCACTGACAGGCTCAGTAGGGTGTCAGGATGAGTTCGCTCATCGACCTCCCTTTTGGTCAATACCTGATAGCCCGTTACATACGGCTAGTACCTCTGACGTGCTAGTGGTTAAATCCACAGCCAAAGTATTGACGAGTCTTTAGAGTCTCCCACAGACAGTTTCTCAAGTTTCGGGCGAAACGTTGTAGAGGCCTTATGATATATGGCAGGGTTCGATCATATACGTGCAGTAGTGCACGGATCATGATCGGACGGATCATACTAGTGGGCTTTGGTTTAAGCCGGATCCTAGTATTAGATTTGTTGGATTACTTTAGCTCATCGCATTCGCATTCAGTCGGAATGCGGATGCAGGTATGTATATACAGGTGAGGGGTATCCTTGTGATCCGTCACGAGTTTACTTTAGATGTTGCCGTATCTTTTTTATTGTTGTAAACATTTGGATTAATGTTTACAAATGGAAATTGTGAGCTAGAAATCATCATTTTGTGCATTTAATGTGGCATGTGCAAGGGTAGTGACTCATGGTCTCTTTTTATGTGCATATGTCACATTATTGTTTGATTTGTGTGTTGATATAATAAGAGGAGAGAGGGAGGGCAGCCATATCCCTTTAGGTTAGCTCTTGTATTATTTCTTCTTGCTCTCATTTTTATCATACAATTCAAGAAAGAAAAGGTTTCTTCTTCTTCCTCTTACTCTAGCTCACAACCTCCATTAATGGCATCATCTCTAACCTCCATCCATACACTCTCATGTGATGAGAATCAATGGATGATTGAGACAAAGTTATCACACACATTCTCTATATCGCCTTGGACACGTCGGCTAGCGAACTTCATGCCCGAGTTGCTTCAGATGAAGCGGGAGCCCGTAAAAAGACTCGAAGATGTGGTGCCCTTTCCGACGAGGAGATCGAGACCGGAAATGCTGCAAGGAGCTTGGGATGGTGGCCAAAGACCGAAGGACACGGATCGATCGGTATAGCTTTTCTATCCCTTCTCTAGTTGCTAGTTTATAGGTTAATGGTTCGATCCGGGTTTTAAGCATACGATAGCGCCGGTTTCAAGTTTTGAAAAAGTTTTCGTTTCCGCATTTTGTCCTCGGACAGACGGCCGGGGCGCTACCGTAGACTTACATGGTATCAGAGCCACGCCATTAACCTTTACTAGCTTGCTTTAACGTATTTAGAACTTCGATCGAACAAAATTTCCGAAACCGCAATTTCAAAAACGAAGTTTCTGTCGAATTTTTTTTGTCGTCGAAATATTATTTTGAGTATTGCAGAAAATCAAGCAGGCTTTTCTAAGGCCACAGCTAAAATTTGGTGAAGTGATCACACTGTAGCGCCGCGGCATTACCCTTGTTTTGGCCGCGGTTCCGCCGCACTCCTGTAGCATCAATGCTCCAAACTTTCTGCAGTGGTCTCTGACTTGGAATTGGGGTTTCTGGTAATTTTTGTTTTGGCCTAGATTATTTTGAGTGCTGCAGTTGTACTTGGTGCCCACTTCGGGAAATTTTGTCGATCGAAAATTTTAAATATGTTAGTTCACAGTGCTTACTTTATATCTGTGACCGTGAATGTCATTCGAGCGGTAAATCTTGTCTAATTGCTATAGTTCTTTTAGACGGATTTGCGAACGTGACATTCACGTTGATGTTCTGTGTTGTGCTGTGATGTTGCGGATTTGTCATGGTGGATAGCCTGGATGCAATGGTAGTACAGTTTGGTATTATTTGTACATTTGTTCTTGCGGGGCGAGCGTCCGACATGTGGACTGCCATCACTGCCTGTTTGTATATTATTCTTTTGGGGCACGACCGGGCTGAGGTCGATGTACCCGTTGTATATTTTACTTTCTGTACTAGGATTACCCCAAGGTGGGGTGCACGGATAGCCGGGTTCTAGAAGGAAACGAGCCCGCATCTCATGGCTTTGAGACGGAGGGGGCTTTACTCTAGAATTGGCGGGCTATTCGCCGCACTCGTAAGGGGTATAGGTTGACCCAAGGAGGGGTGCTCAAGTTACCGGCTTCCGTGAAGTGCTGGGTGGTCCATTCACTTTGTTGAAGGGGGATGCCTCGCTTCAGGTTTTGGCGGGTAACTTGCCACACCCGTAGGGGTCTAGGATTTCATTGCACAGGCTATCCACACGACCAGGGGAACGTCGGGTTTCAGTTGCGGCTCTATGAAACCCGGGGCTCCTAGATTATCTGTATTATTCTGTGATGCTTATTACATTTCTGTGATGTTGCATTTTATCATGCCTGGAGTGATTATTATATATTGATATATATACTAGTAGATGTTGTATATGTTTTACACCCGCACTAGTCCAGTCCCCGCTCTGTCATTAGTTAAGTAACCTAACGGGTGATGACGGGACCCAATGGCGAATGCGGATGGCATATACGTACATCATATTTTCGTTCTTCTGTGGTGTAATTAATTGATGGGACTGCATTGATTCGGATCAATGAAAACTAAACAAACATATTCTGATGTTGTTGGAACATTTTTCAAAAAGCTGTTATTGCAACGACGTTTTCTTTTGTTTTGCACAGAGGTATTCAGTTGGAATATCCTGCACCTCAGTCGACGAGGCAAGGGCTGAGATCCCTTCACCGGGAGTGACCCCTTGGACAGAAGTTTGCGTCAGGGTAATAACTTCACTATAGTCGATTGCCTTTTGCTTTGCATCGTGGTATTCAGTTGGAATATCCTGCACCTCATTCTACGAGGAAAGAGCCGAGATCCCTTCACCCGGAGTGACCTCTTTAGCAAAGGTTTTCGCCACTATATTTTTATAAAAAGCTATCCGGTTCCTTCAACGATATCAAGTTCATTACGTTAAAGGTTTTTCGCCATAAACCATTCGTAGCCCTCCGTCATTTCAAACGGGTAGCACTTAGTATTCATGCTATATTTGTTGACCTTCGTCAAGGCATAGTGTATGGTAGCTGCTTGTTACCTTTCTGCTGCATAGATAGATGCGTTGGTTTGGGACAGTCGTACAGCCTTGATGACCTTCGTCAAGGGCTTGTACGGGTGGGTTCAAATTAACCAGGACAATGATGGGTAGAACTTGACATGTGACTTATGATTTGTTGACCTTCATCAAGGTCATAAGAGTATGGGGTAAAAATCACATCGGGAGTTTCTAAAGAAACTGAAACTTTCCAGATATGCGCATACCTTCTGGAGTGTGATAACGTGAGTGGATTCCATCACGTTATCATGCGATGATAGTTGGATCCCGATTCCTACTGATGAGTTGGTTTACTCCTCGGGTGATCCCGACTAATTCTTCTTTCAGGTTTGGAGGAGAATTTGAGGTTACAGTGGGAGGTTTCCTGATTAGATAAATTGATAACCATTCTGATCTAGGTTAGAGTGCACGCTGAGTGTTTCTTTTCTCTCTCTCTCTTTGGAAGCGACCATGGCCCGACCCTTGACTATGACTCAGTGACCAAGTTAACCGAACCTTCTTAAAACACTGGCTTTTGGATTGTCAGAGTTGCAAACCTCATTGCCACTCTTACTTTTACCCTTTTCTCCAGAACACCCCGTGTTATTACGAACATCCACTTCCATTGGATAAAACCATCGTATGGTTATATACGAACTCGAAGGAACTTGTTCCAGATTCGAGGATGGTTTCCGGTTCTGGAGAAAATGAATAGGACTATTCGGTTGTCTTTTCCTTTTACCTTCTCTTAGGTTGCGAGTGCTCCTTTGATTAGGACAGTACACCTATTACGCTTATTGGATAGTCTTCTTCCAAACCATTGGCAGGTGCCGAACGGTGGGGAATGAAGAAAACCAATTAGCCTAACGAAGGTGTACAGAAAGTATTAAGTAAAGACAAATAAAGGGATTAGTAAGAGGGCAAAGTAAATTGCGACTACTATTCACGATTAAACCAAGTATTTCTTCGCCAATCCTACATCACCTTTGTATTTCTCCAGGACACTCCGTATCACTACGAAGATCCACAGTTATTTGGATACTCCATCGTATGGTTATATACGAATTCGAAGGAACTTATTCCAGTTCGGAGATGGATTCTGGTTCAGGAGAAATAAGAATAAGGTTTTATTCAGTTGTCTTTTATCTTTACCTTCTCTTGGGTTGCGAGTGCTCCTAGGATTAGGACAGTACACCTATTACGCTTAATGGATAGTCTTCTTCCAAACCATAGGCTGGTGCCGAACGGCAGGGAAGGAAGAAAACCATTTAGCCTAAACGGGTGTACAGAAGGTAATGAGTAAAGACATATAAAGGGATTTGGAGAGATGGCAAAGAAATATACGGTTACAGTTGTGAATCTGATAATGGAAGAGGCATTACTAGGAATACCCGGATACCCCTTCGAAACATTTATATGTTTCAGTTTCACTGTGTATAGTTAAAAGAAAACTGATTTCCCAATTAGCCCTTGCTCCAGGGTATGTATTTACCAGGTTTGATTCTCACATCTGTATGGTTTTACAGATGATGAGTAGGAGTAAGTTATTGGGAATTGGTTGATCATCCTCATTATATCGGGATTCGTTGTAATTGGTGATATTTGAGGAAATCGCCTGGGTTGTTTGCCGGACGGCAAATATTTGGTTTTGAATATCCGTTGTTATGCACCAATTTCAAATTGATATATCTGTACGTTTATTTTTATAAAGTGAGATATAACTTTTTGAAATTATGTCTATGACATTTACCTATATCAGTGGATGGTTAGGTAAGGAGCATTAAACAGCGGTGTAATTCTTCTTAACCATAAGTACAGTTTTCAACCTATGACACACAGGGAATGAGTTATTAGACTCAGGGGACTTATACAGAGTATTGTATGTTGTCCAGTGTCCATTTGGACAGAGGAGTTGGTACTCGTACTATAGTCTGTTTACTTATGACTTCTCTAGTTCTTAGAAATGTGTTTCGTAGAAATGCAAGGTCTAAGTTTTGAGAAGTTATAGGAATAAGAGTAAAGTAGAGAACCACGTGTTGCAAGTATCAGGATTCTTCAAGGTGATCGAAGATGTAGATACTTGTGTATGGTATTCAGTTGATAGTAATGATTAAGAGAACTTGCTTCTCTTTCAGGTTACTCATATCTGGATGTATTCCTAAGTTGAGTAATAATGATCGGCCTCTCTCCATTTAGTTGACATGCACTGGAGATAGCTGCATGATTTGAATCTGGTTCCAGTTAAATCAGTGCCTCTGTTTCTATATTGGATATAGAATAGTTCATATCTTAACAATGTTAAGGTACGGGGAGTTTTCCGGCTTATGCTTAAAACCAGACTCTGGATAACTCAAGGCACGTTTCTGTAATGGCTGTTTGTGGGTTGACCCGGGCTATGACGAGGGTTGACTTTCTACTATCTGAAAGATCAATGGTGATATTGTTCTTGACTCGCCACAGTTTTAGTAAAATGGACTTTTTTCAGAAACCTATAGTGGGAGTATGGTAGAACTTGAAGTGATTCCAAAACCGCAAACGATTACTGAAAATTTAATAGGACCTAAAGATTCAATCTGGTTTGACATTCCATTGGCCACTCCGCAGATTAGGTGGGTAACCTCAGGCACTCGAGAGGTACTTCGGTATGCTCAAAAACGGTGACAGTGAGGTTCTTGTTTACCCAGACTTGCCATTGCTGTTGTTCCAGACTGTGAGAGCCGGCAGGAGGATGAGTATAGCGTCGTTCTAAATTAGCTTTAGTAGTGTACGTATATATGACTCTGCCACAGGACAAGTTGCTTATGTCTATTTATGGACTAAAGCAGATATAGCGGAGATAGATCATCTATTTCTGAAGTGACAATCATGGACTTTGATTTCATCAGAATAGGGGATAGATCTGTTAAGAAAGTAGTAGGGTGTGATGTCCTGGTATTTGGATGACATAAAAAGAGTAGGAAGTGAAATTCCTATACTACGATCGGTTATACTTTGGTTGTCACACAGTGGTTTCTCCACATAGGATATGGATATTATATCAGATATTCTGGTCACTAGATCTATGGTTTTAGATCTAGATTGGGTAGTTTCCCAATCTGGGTACTTAGACAGCATTCTAAAGGTGTTTTAGAATGGACGACTCCTGGCACGGTAGTGTACCTGCAGGTGATGGAGTCACCCTCTCTAAAGGTGTCTTACATACTAAAGGGGAGAGGGATGTGCATGATTGGCAGATCACTTGCTTAGGCAATTGAGTCAAATCATGAGATGTCAAGTACCACACCAGATATTGATTTTGCACTAGATGCAATAAGTTGATATTAATCCTATCCTGGAGAAACGTTCGGAAGCAGTTTTAGAACATAAGTGGATGTTCTAGGGATATGATAACGACAACCTCTTTTAGGAGACGGTTATCATTCCAGGCTTCCAAGGTGACCTGGATAACAGAGTGATTGTCAGAGTTATAGTTTTTCCTCTGACGAGGGGCAGTTGTTTGGACAGGAGGTCCAAGCGGATACTGAGGGAGGCATGGCGCGGGATACTGATTAAGTTTAGTTGACGATACAGTCTAAGAAGTTTGGATTTGGAGTTCATTTATGAACTAGGTCCCATCAGATATCCAGACATATTCTAACACAGGTATTGCTCATTTCGGGAGATGGTTTTCTCCGCGAACTTGAGATAAAGAGAGACATAGAAAGAAACATTAGGGCGGATGTAACGACTCTAAAATTCATATACCTTCATATTAATAAAATACTGTATTTAATTTTTCGTATACTTTTATTCTCTATTAAGTAAATTAATATATTATTTCTTTTGATAATTTGGTAATGTCATTACACTATTTATTATCATTTTAGTTTTATTTCAATTAGTAATATTTAGTAGTTTAAGGTAACTTGATGGTATATGTTAGAAGTGTCCTATATTTTATTTAGCATATTGTAATAGAGTGTTGATTTATTAGTAGTCAAGTGATAGTGATTTATGTATGCAAATGTTATTATTTGAAATGCAAGACCAAATTCAATTTTCTAATTTTCTTTCAATTTATCTATTCTCTTGGCCCACAAGCCCAAAATACCACACCCATTCATATT
The DNA here is from genome assembly GCA_030015575.1 of Agapanthus africanus. Taxonomy (NCBI): domain Eukaryota; kingdom Viridiplantae; phylum Streptophyta; class Magnoliopsida; order Asparagales; family Amaryllidaceae; genus Agapanthus; species Agapanthus africanus. The sequence continues at coordinate 216,142,937 of JASDDO010000029.1, forward strand.
CCCTCACGTTTTGATTAACAATGATTAATTTTGTTTTAGTGGTTATTAAATTTTATTAATTAACAGTAACTAAAAAAAAAAATTATTTGGGATGTTTTAAAACCATTTTCTTTAAAACCTCACTTCATCTTCTTCTTCTTTTTCTTCATTTCGTTCTTTTAATTCTTTTTCCTATTCTTCTCCCTCTATTTTATTTCCTTTCACCTCTTCTCCTTCCCATTAAAACCGATCTCTGTCTCTCTCCCCACTCCCCCTCTCATTAATTCCCCTCCCTTTTCCATTTAATCTCTCGGTCTCTCTCTCTTTCTCTCTCTCACACACACACACACTCGCAACTTCCCCCTTTTTTCTCCTTCCTCACCTTACCTACGGCCGAGATATCTTTCACGAAACCCAACACCCAAGCATCATCGCCACCAACTTCGTCACCGTCGCCTCACCCGCGCCTTCTGATACTGCAGCAAGTGGAACCTCACCAGCATCGCCTGCGCCGCCGTTGCGTGTCTCGCTCATGCCCCCGATCACGAGATCGCCGTCGACATCGACCGCAACGAGCACTTATGCTGCACCTGCAGGGATAGTCCAACGATCGCGACTTCGACGCTGCCTTTCTTCTCTCCCTGAAAAGGTCGCGTGCTGTTCAATGAAATGCCGCAATGGGATATCCATCATTTCCTACGGAAGTAAGTCCCTACCTCCTCTTTATATCTCTTTCCCTGTTTTCTTTACACCTATCAAATCGACTAATTTCTCAAACCGAGAACCTACGCATATTATTGTATTTTCATAATTATCGTGCGTTTATTCTTTGGTTAAGCAAAATGTTGCAATTAGAACCATTGAAGTTGATGTATTGCCTCAAGTTTGAGTATCTGATGAATTGGACAAAGTATGGGTTGTCATTATTCTGATGTTTAATATGCTGTTGTCACCATACTTTCAATTCACCTACCCTTTCAGCAATAATTAAGAAGAGAATTTGAAGATTACAGAGATCATATAAAGTAAATATTAATAATGGTTTAATCTAGAGTATATTTTGTGAGTTAGTCAAATTGTGGAAGTTAGTAGGGTTAGTTGAAGTAAAATAGAGAAACAATGAAGGGAATGTTTTGCATCTTTTCAGAGTTGTGAAATTGCTGCCGGTACTTTTTTCCTAAATAAGAAATTAGGCAACTTAACCCTTAACATGATGCAGGCATACAATAAATGGTAATTCTATAGATGCTTGCTTGTGAAATGATGTGAATCTTAGTTTGCTAAGCCAACTCTTTCTTTCTTCTTTGGAGTTTTAAGTGCCTTATCTGAGATATATGACATAGTATAAATTAACACAAACATGTAGTGTATATGACACTAAATCAGATGTAGGAGTATTTCAAACCAATGTACAAACAAATGATGAATTAAATTAATGGGGTTCATACCCATTATTTAACATATGTATTTAGTTAAAAGTATACAATATTTCAAATTAGATTTGTTTTACTAAAATACACTTGGGTTTTAAAATAGAATTTCTTTTCCTTGCAATTACGCCTCTACAACCCACTTTTGGGGACCCCGTTATAGATGGTGCGGATTATCGCACATCCTCGGGCTTAGTAGAGCGAGATGCAGACCTCCGCAAGGAGCATTCGGTCTCGAAGGGTTTAAAATACGGCATTTAAGAAAAAAATGAGATTTTGAGAAAATAAAATATTATTTAAAATTATTCTTGTATTAATATATATTTAATTATCATTTAAACACCTATTTTATTATAATAACAAGTTTCCATCTTTTTCTAAAATTACAAGATTAAAAGTTACATTAAAATACCATGGATTTCAGATAAATCAATTAATACTGTTATTAGGATATATTCACTAGAATACTACAAATAAAATTCACATTCATTATAACTATAAAGACGAATATTAAATACTTGAGGTGTATTTTGAAAACTATACAAAAGTACTTTTTACATAAAACCCCCTCAAGTTTTACAAATTACAATAAGGCCCCTAACTAATATTGAACTTCAAATTATCTTTCTTTTAGTCTGACTCGGGTTAGAGTCTGACTATTTCTGACTCAAATATGATTCAAGTCAATCTATATTCTTTTATATTCCAATACAATTTGAATACAAGAATCCCTGAATCCAGTTAACAATATATTCATTTTGACTGAATCAAACCATGGATATTCATCCATTATCCTGATATTCCATTTTCCTGATTATACAGTTACAACATGTTTACTGATATCATAGTTTTGGTCAGTCATCCAGTTTACATATTCCAATACTACAACACTGTTAAAACACTACGGGGTTTAAAGGGGTAGATTGGTACGGAAGGTGTTAAAGGTGGCACGAGGTGGTCAGATTAAGACACCTAACATGAATACTGTTGCTGTTGTACCGTGGCATAACGGTTCCTTGTACTCTCCATTTGCCCTGATCTCTAGCATATGGAGATCCCCTCGTATACACTGGCATCCTTCTGTACCAAGCTACAAACAACGGCGTTAAACAATATTCCATAATATTCAACAACATAATACTTTAGAAAATACTGCTACTCTGCCATTCTCATTCTTCTTTTCTTTGGGACTTACCGAGCGACATGTTCGCTGACGACATTCTATTTCTTTCTTCTTTGAATGTCGTCAGGTGCGTTGGACCAAGTTGAGACCGAGCCCACAAGTGAAGATTTGGAGCAGTTCCAAGAAGACCCAGAGCTCTAGATAATTGTACTTTGTTCTTTCCAGTATTTCCTTTTATTATTATGCCACTGTTTAGGCATTGCTTTTCCATTCCAGTTGTATTTTCATTTCATGCATTGTACAAATAATGATATTAATAAAAGTTGTTGTTATTTCAATATCATTTGTCTCTTGTGATTATTTTATATTGCTTAGTTACGCATAGCGTATGTACTTCTGAGTACATACGTAGCGGGCCTCGTCACGTCCACTTCGCCGTACACTGGGAAGTGGGGCGTGACAGGTTTTGTTGGTGGCCCATGCAGGTCCGAGCTGTGTGAATCCCTGTCATGCAGTTCCGGTCTACGTAAACAACCTAAGCAATATAAAATAAGAACCAGCAACTAAAACATTCTTTACAATTCATGTTCCTTGAATCTTACAATTTCATATTCATTGAATCTTATCATTTCAAACATTTTGAATCTGTCTTAACCCAAAATTCTCTCACCTCTTTTACAATCTTACCATAACCTTCGAATTCTTTCATTCCTTCACATATTTTTTTATACACTACCAATAGTTATACCACCAAACTTCTTTTCTTGAATTTGTTACACTTTCCTTTTACAAATTTCGAGGACGAAATTTTTTAAGGAGGGTAGAATGTAACGACTCTAAAATTCATATACCTTCATATTAATAAAATACTGTATTTAATTTTTCGTATACTTTTATTCTCTATTAAGTAAATTAATATATTATTTCTTTTGATAATTTGGTAATGTCATTACACTATTTATTATCATTTTAGTTTTATTTTAATTAGTAATATTTAGTAGTTTAAGGTAACTTGATGGTATATGTTAGAAGTGTCCTATATTTTATTTAGCATATTGTAATAGAGTGTTGATTTATTAGTAGTCAAGTGATACTGATTTATGTATGCAAATGTTATTATTTGAAATGCAAGACCAAATTCAATTTTCTAATTTTCTTTCAATTTATCTATTCTCTTGGCCCACAAGCCCAAAATACCACACCCATTCATATTCCCTCACGTTTTGATTAACAATGATTAATTTTGTTTTAGTGGTTATTAAATTTTATTAATTATCAGTAACTAAAAAAAAAAAATATTTGGGATGTTTTAAAACCATTTTCTTTAAAACCTCACTGCATCTTCTTCTTCTTTTTCTTCATTTCGTTCTTTTAATTCTTTTTCCTATTCTTCTCCCTCTATTTAATTTCCTTTCACCTCTTCTCCTTCCCATTAAAACCGATCTCTGTCTCTCTCCCCACTCCCCCTCTTATTAATTCCCCTCCCTTTTCCATTTAATCTCTCGGTCTCTCTCTCTTTCTCTCTCTCACACACACACACTCGCAACTTCCCCCTCTTTTCTCCTTCCTCACCTTACCTACGGCCGAGATATCTTTCACGAAACCCAACACCCAAGCATCATCGCCACCAACCTCGTCACCGTCGCCTCACCCGCGCCTTCTGATACTGCAGCAAGTGGAACCTCACCAGCATCGCCTGCGCCGCCGTTGCGTGTCTCGCTCGTGCCCCCGATCATGAGATCGCCGTCGACATCGACCGCAACGAGCACTTATGCTGCACCTGCAGGGATAGTCCAACGATCGCGACTTCGACGCTGCCTTTCTTCTCTCCCTGAAAAGGTCGCGTGCTGTTCAATGAAATGCCACAATGGGATATCCATCGTTTCCTACGGAAGTAAGTCCCTACCTCCTCTTTATATCTCTTTCCCTGTTTTCTTTACACCTATCAAATCGACTAATTTCTCAAACCGAGAACCTACGTATATTATTGTATTTTCCTAATTATCATGCGTTTATTCTTTGGTTAAGCAAAATGTTGCAATTAGAACCATTGAAGTTGATGTATAGCCTCAAGTTTGAGTATCTGATGAATTGGACAAAGTATGGGTTGTCATTATTCTGATGTTTAATATGCTGTTGTCACCATACTTTCAATTCACCTACCCTTTCAGCAATAATTAAGAAGAGAATTTGAAGATTACAGAGATCATATAAAGTAAATATTAATAATGGTTTAATCTAGAGTATATTTTGTGAGTTAGTCAAATTGTGGAAGTTAGTAGGGTTAGTTGAAGTAAAATAGAGAAACAATGAAGGGAATGTTTTGCATCTTTTCAGAGTTGTGAAATTGCTGCCGGTACTTTTTTCCTAAATAAGAAATTAGGCAACTTAACCCTTAACATGATGCAGGAATACAATAAATGGTAATTCTATAGATGCTTGCTTGTGAAATGATGTGAATCTTAGTTTGCTAAGCCAACTCTTTCTTTCTTCTTTGGAGTTTTAAGTGCCTTATCTGAGATATATGACATAGTATAAATTAACACAAACATGTAGTGTATATGACACTAAATCAGATGTAGGAGTATTTCAAACCAATGTACAAACAAATGATGAATTAAATTAATGGGGTTCATACCCATTATTTAACATATGTATTTAGTTAAAAGTATACAATATTTCAAATTAGATTTGTTTTACTAAAATACACTTGGGTTTTAAAATAGAATTTCTTTTCCTTGCAATTACGCCTCTACAACCCACTTTTGGGGACCCCGTTATAGATGGTGCGGATTATCGCACATCCTCGGGCTTAGTAGAGCGAGATGCAGACCTCCGCAAGGAGCATTCGGTCTCGAAGGGTTTAAAATACGGCATTTAAGAAAAAAATGAGATTTTGAGAAAATAAAATATTATTTAAAATTATTCTTGTATTAATATATATTTAATTATCATTTAAACACCTATTTTATTATAATAACAAGTTTCCATCTTTTTCTAAAATTACAAGATTAAAAGTTACATTAAAATACCATGGATTTCAGATAAATCAATTAATACTGTTATTAGGATATATTCACTAGAATACTACAAATAAAATTCACATTCATTATAACTATAAAGACGAATATTAAATACTTGAGGTGTATTTTGAAAACTATACAAAAGTACTTTTTACATAAAACCCCCTCAAGTTTTACAAATTACAATAAGGCCCCTAACTAATATTGAACTTCAAATTATCTTTCTTTTAGTCTGACTCGGGTTAGAGTCTGACTATTTCTGACTCGAATATGATTCAAATCAATCTATATTCTTTTATATTCCAATACAATTTGAATACAAGAATCCCTGAATCCAGTTAACAATATATTCATTTTGACTGAATCAAACCATGGATATTCATCCATTATCCTGATATTCCATTTTCCTGATTATACAGTTACAACATGTTTACTGATATCATAGTTTTGGTTAGTCATCCAGTTTACATATTCCAATACTACAACACTGTTAAAACACTACGGGGTTTAAAGGGGTAGATTGGTACGGAAGGTGTTAAAGATGGCACGAGGTGGTCAGATTAAGACACCTAACATGAATACTGTTGCTGTTGTACCGTGGCATAACGGTTCCTTGTACTCTCCATTTGCCCTGATCTCTAGCATATAGAGATCCCCCTCGTATACACTGGCATCCTTCTGTACCAAGCTACAAACAACGGCGTTAAACAATATTCCATAATATTCAACAACATAATACTTTAGAAAATACTGCTACTCTGCCATTCTCATTCTTATTTTCTTTGGGACTTACCGAGCGACCTGTTCGCTGACGACATTCTATTTCTTTCTTCTTTGAATGTCGTCAGGTGCGTTGGACCAAGTTGAGACCGAGCCCACAAGTGAAGATTTGGAGCAGTTCTAAGAAGACCCAGAGCTCTAGATAATTGTACTTTGTTCTTTCCAGTATTTCCTTTTATTATTATGCCACTGTTTAGGCATTGCTTTTCCATTCCAGTTGTATTTTTATTTCATGTATTGTACAAAGAATGATATTAATAAAAGTTGCTGTTATTTCAATATCATTTGTCTCTTGTGATTATTTTATATTGCTTAGTTACGCTTAGCGTATGTACTTCTGAGTACATACGTAGCGGGCCTCGTCACGTCCACTTCGCCGTACACTGGGAAGCGGGGCGTGACAGCGGATCCACTCACTGAGGCTATTCCTCGAACGCAATAGTTTCGCAAACGGGCTTTGTGAGACTGATTAGTAGAGGAGTTGGGTGTTCGGTATCACACGGGCTGTGAGTATGCGACATCGCAAAAATTAGCCATGAGTGCAAGTGGGAGATTGTTGGATATAGTGCCCTCAGAGTCAATTATTGGATCACAGGCACGTGATTGCAATGATTGAGGGAGGACCTATACCGGTAGGACAGTCTTACTCAAGATGATAGTATGCTATCTGGTTTATCTTTATCATCGTGTACAGCTTTAGGTGACCTTACAGGTCACTATTGCACGTTGATAAAGCCCATAGGATTCTTGCTTGACGGCCAGCAGTATGATGGCGATCATATACGTGGGAGCTGGGGTTTATAAGCACATCCTTAATTGGTCCCTAGTCGTGGGAGTTTCGAGACTGGGCATCGATACTCCATTAGTAGACTAGTGTATACAGTCGAGACCCCGACGAGGGACGGTGGCCGGTCTCACAAGCCTTTGGTGTCAGTTGGATCACCTAAGATGTATACAGGTGCTCATTGGGTTATGAGTACACCGGACAGGACTCGCCGGGAACATGCTAGTTGGTATTATACCTGACGTCAGATAGCAGTTCCCTGGTGACATGTGTACAGGTTAGTTCATCGACCTGAGATCATCATTTGTCTCGTGTGAGTTCCCACTGTGCTTTGATTACTACCCTACCACGGCTCAAAGGAGTCGTGCAAACAGGTTTTAGTTGGGTGCAGTCCCGAGCCACATGGAGGCAGTGAGCGGATCGGCAGGGTTTTCGTCTCTCCCGGTATTGGGGGTGAGATCGCGCTGTGTCTAGGAGAGCCATTACACGAAATCCTTGGCCAAGGCAGGAGATTTACTGGTAGGTATTCCAGTAGTATCTCAGGGTGTTCTGGGCTACACTCCGACACGACTTGTACCGCTTTTGGGGGTCTGACTTTTACCAACCCCTAGGCCCGCCATGCGATGCTCATAGACGAACGGAACGGACTGTACGGATATTGTCACTGACAGGATCAGTAGGGTTTCAGGATGAGTTCGCTCATCGACCTCCCTTTTGGTCAATACCTGGTAGCCCGTTACGTACGGCTAGTACCTCTAACGTGCTAGTGGTTAAATCCACAGCCAAAATATTGACGAGTCTTTAGAGTCCCCCACAGATAGTTTCTCAAGTTTCAGGCGAAATATTGTAGAGGTCGTATGATATATGGCAGGGTTCGATCATATACGTGCAGTAGTGCACGGATCATGATCGGACGGATCATACTAGTGGGCTTTGGTTTAAGACGGATCCTAGTATTAGATTTGTTGGATTACTTTAGTCTCATCGCATTCGCATTCAGTCGGAATGCGGATGCAGGTATGTATATACAGGTGAGGGGTATCCTTGTGATCCGTCACGAGTTTACTTTAGATGTTGCCGTATCTTTTTTATTGTTGTAAACATTTGGATTAATGTTTACAAATGGAAATTGTGAGCTAGAAATCATCATTTTGTGCATTTAATGTGGCATGTGCAAGGGTAGTGACTCATGGTCTCTTTTTATGTGCATATGTCACATTGTTGTTTGATTTGTGTGTTGATATGATATGAGGAGAGAGGGAGGACAACCATATCCCTTTGGGTTAGCTCTTGTATTATTTCTTCTTGCTCTCATTTTTATCATACAACTCAAGAAAGAAAAGGTTTCTTCTTCTTCCTCTTGCTCTAGCTCACATCCTCCATTAATGGCATCATCTCTAACCTCCATCCATACACTCTCATGTAATGAGAATCAATGGATGCTTGAGACAAAGTTATCACACACATTCTCTACATCGCCTTGGACATGTCGGCTGGCGAACTTCATGCCCGAGTTGCTTCGGATGAAGCGGGAGCCCGTAAAAAGACTCGAAGATGTGGTGCCCTTTTCGAAGAAGTGATCGAGACCGGAAATGCCGCGAGGAGCTTAGGATGGTGGTCAAAGACCGAAGGACACGGATCAATCGGTATAGCTTTTCTATCCCTTCTCTAGTTGCTAGTTTATAGGTTAATGGTTCGATCCAAGTTTTAAGCATACGATAGCGCCGGTTTCAAGTTTTGAAAAAGTTTTTGTTTCCGCATTTTGGCCTCGGACAGACGGCCGGGGCGCTACCGTAGACTTACAGTAATGACCTACCTCCTCACACACTCATATGCAACATAGCACAATACCCTTGGGAACATAGAATACGGGAAAGCAACACATTTTCATTTAAATTCCATTTACTTAATAAAACCGTTTTCTAAAGGATTAAGTATTTATATAAATCTTTGGAAAGCGCCGCTACAACCCATTTTGGAGGAACCCATTCGGGATGGTGCGGATTATCGCACATCCTCGGGCTTAGTAGTGCGAGATTTAGATCTCCGCAAGGAGCATTCGGTCTCGAAAGATTTAAAATACGACATCTTAAGAAAATGAGATTTTTAGAATATAAAATATATATTAAAATTATTTTTGTATAAATATATGTATATTTATCATTAAAATACCTATTTTGTTATGATATAAATATTCCAACTTTTTCTAAAAATCACAAGAATCAATTTTACACTAAATTACCATGAATTCCTTACAAAACCAATACTACAAATAAATACCATTTATTATGAAATTAGGATATTTCCACTAGAAATATCACAATATAAAATCTACATTTATTACAACACTAAAGACGATTAATAAATACTTGGGGTATATTTTGAAAAGTATATAAAAGTATTTTCACATAAAACCCCCTCAAGTTCTATAATTTACCTTAATGACCCTAGTAAATATAAGTTTAAGCGGGACCAATCTCTTGAGCCTCAGGGAGCCAGAGAAGTGGGTGCTTGCCTATCTAAGGTAGACAACTTAACAACGGTGTTATCAATACGGTAATCGTCTTTGAAAAAGACACAAATCCTGCCGCCCATGTGCAGCGGTTACCGATAACATCAAAACAATCTGGACTTCAATTTACTTTTCTAATTGTCTGACTCAGAGTGAGTCTCATTATAATCTGACTTGAATATGATTCAAGTACAATCTACAATCTATAATTTGTTGGGTTAGCATAGCACCTTGTGAAGGTTTTGGCAAGCATCAATCATGCTACTTTTAAATTTTTAGGGTGCTAAACAAACCCTAACCAAGATCTTAACTAGAGAATTAGGGTTAACCTGCATGTAAACAACTTTACATCTAAGAGAGAGGGATTACAACCTTTGTAGTCCGTTCCTTCGCTTCATAAGCTCCGAGTAGTAGTCCCTTCGCCGCGATCCATGAACTTCCGGACTCTAGAGAGGCTCCACAAGTCGAATGATCCATGCTTGCTAGAAATCTTCCTTTTCAAAGATTGTTTACCTTGAAAAATCTCAAACTCAAGCTCTCACTTCTCTAATCAAGTATTAGTGAAGTGAACACCCTAATCTAAGTGGCTAGAATAGATGAGGATGATGAACTAGGAATTTTGCTCTCTTTTGTTTTCAATTTCTCACTTTAAATTATCACATCACAAAAAGCTAGAAAGCTTTTTTTCAAGGAGGAAGAAGAAGAAGAAAGCTTTTATGATGAATAATGAATTATTGTAGTGGTTACAATTTTAACCATGAGTTAATAAAATGAAGGCTTTAACTCATGTAGAGAATAAACTAGAGTAAAGGGTTTGGGTTGGGTTAACAAATATCTACACAAAATATCAAGCTAGAAAACAAAAAGGAAAGCTTCATGAAGCTTCATGAAAAAGCTCACCCAAAAGCTAACCCAAATCCAAAACCTAACTTTGTTTAAACTTAACAACCATGTTGCATTTGTAACCCTAACTTGTTACAATATTATATATCACATATACAATATATTTTGTAACAAAAGAAAATAATACAATTAACATATATCGCATATACATCAATGTATTATCCAGTGAGAAAATGAATCAATAAAGCGAGCTTATATTAGTTAACGTAACATAATATATCACATATATAATTATACATTAAATTATCGAATCAACTCTTGATCCGACAATCCGGCTATATTGCATATAACCGACTAATATAACATGTACCAATTCATCGAATCAACACTTGATCCGATGACCCGGCTATATCACATATACCGGACCGATATCTCATATCGTGAGAATATAATATGGTATCTCATATCGTATTATTCTCGGTCCCGCACATATCACATATGTGCTCCTACTCCGTTTTGCCTGAGCCAGGAAACCTCTGTGTAGGACTCTAAAGAATCGTCAATACGCCGGCAGTAGGTGACGATCATATCAAACACCCACAAGCTGCAAGCGGTCAGCTAAACGTAACATGCACCCAGGTATTGAGCAATCAGAAGATAAACAAGCAAGCCTGTACATTCTCCTGTGAATCCAATCAGTAAACACTACCGTACAGTCCGGTCTCTTCGTCTGATATGTTGCATATCTAGTCTAGGGGTGGTAAACGTCAGACCCCAGTAACCGATAAGTCGTGTCGATGTAAGGCTCATAACTACTGAGAACTCTTACCAGTAAATCTCCATATCAGCCCTGGCCAGGGACGTCCAGTTATAGCCAATCGAACACAGCACAACATCAACTCCCTATACCGGGAGAGACGAAACCCCTCCTATCGCTCATTGCCTCCATGTGATTCGGGACTGTACCCAAAAGCCATCGTTTTGCACGCCCTCTTGGACGTGGTAAGGTGGAAATCAAAGCATAGTGGGAATCACACAAGACTTTTTGACGATCTTGGCTCTACAGACTAACCTGTACCAGTGTTACCGGAGAACTGCTATCTGATGATAGGTATAATACCATCCAGGAGTTCTCGGTCAAGATGCGTATACGCTAGTCTACTCTAGAGTATCGATGCCCTGTCTCGATACACGCTCGACTAGGAATAATTATAGGATGTACTCGTAGACTACCCTGGCCCCACTAGTATGATCTGTATCATAGTCCTAGTAGTCGAGTACATATCCTAAGGGCTTTATCAACACGTGATCACAAAACAGTATTTGTTAACATGTTAAGATAAAGTGAAACCAGATAGCATACTATCATATCGAGCAAGAAAGTCCTTTCTATATATATCCAAGCATCCACTATAATATACATCATATGTATAAGAATGGCCTCTAGGGCATATATATAACTAACAATCTCTCACTTGCACTAAGGCCACCTGTTGTAGTATCTCATACCCAACATCCCGAAGAGTCTCTCAAATTGTATATGAGGAATGACCTTTGTGAGTGGATCCCCAGTGTTGTCCTTCGTATCAACTTTCCTGACCTCGATCTCGCGGCGATCAATTATCTCCCGGATCAGGTGATACCACCTCAGAATATGTCTGGACTTCTGATGGGACCAGGGTTCCTTGGCCAAAGCCACAGCTCCATTGTTATCATAATATAGAGGTATTGGATACTCAATGGACGGAACCACACCAAGTTCAGTGATGAACTTCTTTATCCAGACAGCCTCTTTAGCAGCGATGTATTCAGCCTCCATCGTCGAGTCTGCCACGGTTTCCTGTTTGGAACTCTTTCAACAAACCGCCCCTCCATTTAGGGTAAATACAAATCCCGAGTGCGACTTAGAGTCGTCCTTATCACTTTGGAAGCTCGAATCGGTAAAGGACTCCACCCGGAGTTCTCCGTTACCATACACCAAGAACATCTCTTTAGTCCTTCTCAATTACTTAAGAATGTTCTTCACAGCTGTCCAGTGATTCTCTCTAGGATCTTCTTGATACCTACTCACTACACTTAGTGAGTATGCTACATCGGGTCTGGTACATAGCATCGCGTACATGATAGAGCCTACTGCCGAAGCATAGGGTATCCCTTGCATGCGAGCTCTTTCCAAATCAGTCTTGGGAGACATCTCTTTGGAGAGAGTTAGTCCAGAGATCGTGGGTTGGTTCCCACGCTTGGATTCTTCCATATTAAACCTCTTTAGTATGGTGTCAATGTACCTAGATTGGGACAATCCCAGTATCCGTCTAGATCTATCTCTATAGATCTTAATTCCCAAAATGCAGGAGGCATCACCTAGATCTTTCATTGAGAATCTTTGTGATAAGAAGAGCTTGACCGAGTGCAGCATAGGAACATCATTTCCTATCAAGAGTATGTCATCCACGTACAATACGAGGAAGACAACCTTACTCTCGGCCACCTTCTTGTATATACAAGGTTCATCTATGTTTTTGATGAACTCAAACTCTTTGACTACTACATCAAAACAGACGTTCCAACTCCGCGATGCCTGCTTTAACCTGTCACGACCCGAAAGCACGGAACATGACCGGCACTTAAACTGCGAACGTCTCGAGGCGTACGTAATCTAAGTAAATCGAAAACCCAGAAATCCAAACCAAGAAAAGTAGTAGAGTGAAGGAAAACCAATTTAAAACAAGTAGTTTTAATAGCATAAGCCGAATTATGCGGTTTTTAAGAACATCAAAATTTACTGAAAATTTCGGCAGAGTCTCCTTTGTAAATACTGGCTCCCAAACGGGATACAACATGAATAGTATACGAAATCACTAAAAAGGCATCCCCAAACGGGTGCTAGCTCTTCTTCAATCGACGGTCACAACCACACAAGCAATATAATATACAACGCCAACGGCGAGGATCAAAACTCAAAAGGAAACTCAAAACCACCAGAAATATAACGAGCGACTCTAAGGTCGAAAGAATAAACAACATCGGTCTCTATCTCAAAAATACATGTTTGGTTGATGGAATTTACTAGATACAACGGAATAATATTATACAAGGTAATATGATGGGTACGATACAAGAAAAACCCACCTACTAGCAAGTCACCCGAATGAAACTGAGCCCGCAAAGCCGTAATGAAACCTGTACGGCAAACCTGCAAAAAACTGGGGCACAACGGGGGTGAGTTGCCAACTCGTGAATAGAAAAACATCTACGCACAGAAATCGCATAAATAACGCAACCTAGGTCAATGATCATAATATATCCTCAAAAATGTATATAACATGCAGCCTATAACAAGGCTAGGGTAAATATCTAACCCGAGTGTAATCTCATGTGGCCGTGTCTGTGCCTCAGGTAGCAATATATCATATGAATGAGGTATGCATGCATAAAACAGAATACATGTAGATGAAGAAACTGTTTTCATAATTTAGTGAGATTTCCTTCGTATTTTTAAACTGAGGTATCATAAATGAAATCAGTATCAACAGTGTCTAGCATCGACACAAAACATAAATCTCACTGTCTCGAAATATCAATGTCTCAATCTCAATATCTAGGGCGCCGTCAGTCCAGACCGGCCCCTACCATCCATCTCAAGACCACGACGGTATCCTCCGGATATCCGACGCGTCGGGTAATATCACCGGTAGGTAATCTGTCCCCTGCCAGGCTCAACGTCAACACCACATTCATCTTGCCCCGGGGTACCATACCGGGCCCACCATGTACCCGTGACGGTTCCTCCACTCCTCGACACGGATCTCGAAAACCACAGCAAACTCATGGTGGACGACACTTACATCACTAGAAAACCGCAATTTACATATTTTAAAAGGTTAATAAGTTTAGAAATTTTGCGGCTTTCCCCCGAAATCCAGAAATATCATAAATCTCAAGAAGTCATCACAAGTGCATATGTCAATGCTAATGAATGTATATGGTATCAATAACCAAGTTGTAATGTATGATTAATAACTAGGCATGAACAATGGAATAACAGTATGCATGAAGTGACAAGTAATAACTACAATGTCTAAACTAGCATATAACCCAGGTACACTAATATCATATCAACCTACTAACTAACAAGCTAAGTCAAGCAATTATATTCTCTAAAGTGTACGTGACATGGCAATTACCGATGAAGATGTGTGTGAGCCGGCAAGTAGGTGTACGTGGTACATACGCATCATCGGTAATGGTGCTGGTGTCCTAACAGCATGCTATTAATAATGCAATAAGAAATTATAATATAAGTATGCGATGCGGAGCGAACAGTAAAAATGAGCGGGAGCTGAATACTAGACACAACGATAACTAAACTGTAATAATCTAATATAAATCCTACAAATGGTGCCTTTTGAAATAACACAAATCATGGGGTTTTGAAAATAGGGGCTACGGTGTTTTTATGAAAAGATAAGTCTTTTGAAATATCCGTAGGATCCCTTGGGCTGTCTTTTAAAATACCCACGATTCGTTAGTTTTTGAAATAGGTAGGAGTCTAATCTAATCTAACAACTACACTAAACTATACGGCTGAACTAACAAGCTGAACTACAGGTAAGGAAACCGCCTAACGTCTGAGTCGATACATATACATACCTGTATATATATTAGTCGGTGATCCCGCCTCAATAATATCATATCCGATACCATATCTATAATCAGACATCCCAAGTCAAGAGTGCGGATCAATCATCAAGATATAGCTCGTACGTAAATCCGTCGTACGGCATCCCAAATCTGGGTACGGGTCAATATCACATTCATCATACTATTCACCTGGTATCCTCTTTATCAAATATCATGATCGGGGTACTGATCTACGTCTAGTACAATACTGATACCGCCTAAGTATGCATGCACATGTGTGAAACACTACGTCAAGGACCCGCTACAACGTCATGTCGTATCTCAAATACGAACCTTGCTATATCACCGATCTCACGGCCTCAAATCAAATCTCATCGACTCAGCTCAATCCCAAGTATCATCCTCAAATCCGTATGTGAACACATAGCCCCATACCCATGTGAACCCATAACTATAAAGAATCCCATGAGCACATATCAATAGGAATGTATGCAAGTATGTATGTGTGTATGTGTAGTGCAACACTACCCTAGGGTTCGCAACACTAAAGTAATCTAACACACCAATATCCATCCTAAGCAACGTTATTAATCCCAAATAACATATAATAAATTTTGGTGTGTATACGCATCCGTATACACCACCACGGACTGTGGGGGTGCTATACGCCATCCACCCGACTTCTCCCCGTAGATATAAATCTACTCACCTGGTCCTCGCTCGCCGGTGCCGACGTCGCCACGCGCTTGCTTGTCGTCTCGAAGTCCGCATGGGGTACCTACATATCATAACGCACCGTATCCCATTAAAACTAAATTCGAAATCGAAACGGCATACGAAAATCAAATCGGCACGCGTATCACGCATAGGTCCAAACCTATCGCCTACGCATGCAAGAATAGTCAAACCAACCCTCGATGTCGATGTACAAACGTCAAACCATCGAGAAAAATCCAATCACACTCATTTGCACATTCACGAACACTAATTTTAATATAAACTAGGTTAAAACTCACAAAAACCCGAATTTCACTTAAAAAGTCATTTTTCCGAAAATCTAGCAAGCACAATTCGCCGTTTTTGTACAAAACATGATGTTTAAATGAATGTAGCGGCCAATATACTTATTAAATATCTTAAATAAGTCATAGAAACAATTTCCGGAATTTAATCTCATTAAATTCCAAAAACCCTAATATTCTAGTTTACAAAAATACCCTTTTTAACAATTTCAAAGCAAAAATGCACAAACTACAATCTAACTTAGATTTGCATGATCTAAAGCATTAAACCACACTTAATAAAGTTAATGAAGCCATGAAAACCTAAACACATTTTTAATCCCAAGAATTTAACCAAATTCAAAAATCTAGTAGGCAAATTAGCACATTAACACAATTTTTTTTAAACTAACCATTAGCACTAGCTACTAATCTTGTATTAACATGACAAAAAGCCTAAATATAACACACAACCATACACCAATTCTACAAAACCCTAACTTGCATTCAAATTCATAACTTGAATTCCAAAACTTGCAATTAAACTCACATATCCAAATTAACACTTAATTAAATTAGCTTAAGAAATTAGTAACAAATTAAGCAACAAAAATGTTTAGAATTATACCCAAAACATATGAAGATCCACAAACACACATAGCCCTCTAAAATGCTCCCTTGCCACCAAAATCCATGCTATACGGGCTAAGCTAAAATGGGTAGGAGTCGGATTTTGATTTGGATTTTTGCTTGATTTTTTGTGGATTTTTCTTTGATGGAACAAAGAGAGGAGAAGAAGAAAATGGGGCTGTTGGGGGGGTTGCTGGTTTCGGCCAGGTTGTGGGGGGTTTGGGTGAGGGAGGAGAGAGAGTGAGGTGGAGAAAATAACAAGTAAGGAAGTCCAAGTCAACACAAAGTCAAAAGTCCAACTCTTTTATCCATTTTCTTTTCTTTTCTTTCATTTCTTTTCCTTGAAATCCAAGTGGGGACAAAAGAGGGGGCTGCTGAATTCATCAAGGGGATAAGTGAATGGGGGTGTGTCGGTGTGGGTACGGGTGTGGGGTGATGAAAAATGATAAATACAGTACCCCAAACATCCATTTACGCTAAAAAAAAGCCTTTTTTCTTCAATAATTTCTAAACCGTTTTGGCAAATGATTTCGTTCCAAAAACCACATGATAAAATTTTATTTAATGTTTTATGATGCACAAAATTTGTTTCAACTCGTTCCAATTTGTAATTTTCCCTAATTAAATGTATTAGTGACGGCTTAAAATAATAATAAAATAATATTTTTTCAGAAAATTTGAAATTTCACCAGCGGCTCAATAAACACCAAATAATAGCAATTACATAGATAGAATATGTATATTTAATTTTTATAATAAGATATTTGCATTTTGACTTTTTTTACAGAAAACCCCCTTATTTTACCGATTTTTTCGAAATTTCACTGAAACGATTTTCAAAGCGTTACATAACCCATTGATGGATTTAAGCAGCTTGCACACCTTCCCGCTGCTCCCACTGTCTACGAAGACCTCTGGCTGAGTCATGTACACGCACTCCTCTAAATCACCATTTAGAAAGGCGGTCTTAACATCCATTTGCCAGATTTCGTAGTCATGGTGTGCAGCAATGGCAAGTAAGATTCGGATGGACTTAAGCATAGCCACTGGAGAAAAGGTTTCGTCATAATCCACACCTGGTCGTTGACGAAAACCCTTTGCAACAAGTCTAGCTTTGAAAGTCTCAACTTTTCCATCTACACCAAGTTTCTTCTTAAAGATCCATTTGCTCCCAATGGGTTTTACCCCTTCAGGAGAAACTTCCAAAGTCCATACTTTGTTGGTGTACATGGATTCCATCTCAGATCTCATTGCATCCAGCCATTTCATAGAGTCCCCACTCGTGATGGCCTGCTAGAAGCTAGTTGGGTCATCATATTCCATGATGCAATCCTCGCTCCCACAATCAATGAAGAAACCGTAGTATCTCTCAGGTGGATGAGGAACCCTACTAGATCGGCGGAGAGGCGGGGTTTCATCGGGAACTACTGAATTCTCTGGTTCTACTAAATCTTCAGTTGCAGTTTGTGTCGCTGAAACTTCTTCCAGTTCTACCTCATTACCACTATCTTGTTTCATAAGAAAACCCTTTTCTAAGAAGGTGGCATGTCGAGAAACAAACACTTTTTGTTCCTCGGAGTGGTAGAAGATATACCCTTGCAAATGCTTGGGATATCCAATAAACTTGCACAGAACTGACCTTGCCTCGAGCTTGCCCGGATGTTGTGTTTTCACATATGCCGGACAACCCCATATCTTAATGTAATTAAGATGTGGTCTCTTTCCTTTCCATATCTCATATGGAGTGGTTGGCACAGATTTGGTGGGAACCCTATTCAATAGGTCTATGGCTGTCTCAAGCGCATACCCCCAGAAGGAAATAGGCAACTCAGCATTGCTCATCATCGAGCGCACCATATCTAATAGGGTGCGATTCCTCCGCTCCGATACACCGTTGTGCTGTGGTGTATAGGGAGGAGTAAGCTAAGAGAGAATCCCATTCTCTTTAAGATAATCCAGGAACTCATTGCTCAAGTATTCTCCTCCTCGATTAGATCGAAGGATCTTAATACTTTTTCCCGTTTGGTTCTCTACTTCGTTCTTATATTCTCTGAATTTTTCAAAAGCTTCAGACTTGTGTTTCAACAGGAACACATGTCCGTATCTTGAGAGATCGTCAGTAAATGTAATGAAGTACGAAGAACCATTCCTGGCATGTGTAGACATGGGACCGCATACATCACTATGTATCAGTCCCAAGAGTTCTGTAACTCTTTCTCCGTGTCCACTAAACGGAGTTTTGGTCATTTTGCCTTTGAGACA
This sequence comes from Agapanthus africanus, assembly GCA_030015575.1. Lineage (NCBI taxonomy): Eukaryota > Viridiplantae > Streptophyta > Magnoliopsida > Asparagales > Amaryllidaceae > Agapanthus > Agapanthus africanus. Next base: position 216,161,945 of record JASDDO010000029.1, read on the forward strand.
TGAATGGCAAGTTTCATAAGATGATAATTCGAACGCATTTAAATAACCATCTTTATGTAACTTAGTTAGTCGTGTCGCATTGATATGACCAAGTCTACAATGCCACAAAGAAGGATTCGTTCATTTCTGAACTTTTCCTCTTGTGTGTGTTCTGTATATTAAGAACTGTGTTTTGATTTAGAACGTATATACCATTATTTAACGAGCCTGATTCGACCAACTTTTGATTTAGGAAGATGTTCATAATATTATTCTGTACTACAAAATTATATCCATCTTTACTTAAAAAAGAAACCGATATAATGTTGCATATCATGTTCGGTATATAATAGCATTCGTTCAGAATCAATGTATTACCACTTGGTAATACAAGGTGATATTCGCCAACTGTTTTGGCTGCAACATTTGCACCATTCCCTACTCTTACGGAATGATCACCCATTCCCAGTTCTCTACCTCTCTTTAGCCCATGCAATATATTGCATATGTGGGATCCTAATCCGGTATCTAATGCCCAGGACGTAGAGTGAACTGAGAAACAATTCTCGGTAACTAACACATCCGAAGAAGATGCATCAACAAGCTTATTCTTCGTTTGGGTTGCGTGAGAATCCGGATATTCTCCTATTCCCTGCTCAGTCTTATAACATTTATAAAAAGAACGGGACCAACGTTCCCCTGCTCAGTATAACAAGCGGGTTCGGTCAATACATCCATATTATTATCTTGATTAAGGCCTGACATGGTCGCTACCTGGAGAGAAAGAGAAGAAAACACTTTAGCGTGCGCTCTTGCAAGATTAGATTGGTTATTATCTTATCTAATTAGGATGGCTCCCACTGTTTTAATCAAATCTTCCTTCAAACTCTAAAAGGTAAGATTAGCCGAGATTAATTACACCTTACAAGTTCGCCAATCTTTCAGCCAGATCAGTGTTGGTACTTTGAGGGAGGTTCCCCGTGCTTTCCCATGGACCTAATTAAAATAAACGTCATTTTCCGAGAGGCATAACCCCGTTAACACCTTTCTTGACACCTACTTGATCGGCTAATTTGTCATGTGTAAAACTCTCCCAGGAGTAACTCTTACTCGCAGTGGGTATCGGGATCCAACTATCTCATAGGAGGTTGCAATCTTATTGCAAATTTCAACACTTGAAATTCCCGATAATTCTTTTACCCCTAGCGTGCTATGACCATAACGCATACAAAACAACCCATAGTCCGCTAGTCAAGTTCAACCCGTACATTTCGTGATTGAATTAAACCCACCCGTACGACCCTTGACGCATGCCAAACAACGCCGTACGAATACCCTAATCCAATCGCATCTCATGCTACAGATAAGTAGTAATCAGCTATAGTACACTATGCCTTGACGCATGCAAAACTACCGCAGCACGAATACTAAATATTACTTATCTGAAATGACGGAGGGCTACGCAGGTTTTTCAGAAAACCTATTGCGTAATTAACTTGATATCGTTGTAGAAACAAGTGATTTTGAAAAGGAGTGTTTTTGAGGCTATTTTCGCTAAAGATGTCACTCCCGGTGAAGGGATCTCGGCTCTTTCCTCATCGAATAAGGTGCAGGATATTTCATAAATACCGCTGTGCAAAGCAAGAACTATAGAAGAAATCAAAAACTAAACCGTGAGTTTGTAGCATCTGCCGGTTTTTCTAAAGAGGTCACTCCCAGTGAAGGGATCTCGGCTCTTTCCTTATCGAATAAGGTGCTGGATATTCTACAAGGAATACCGCTATGCAAAGCAAAAACTGTAGCTACCCTTTTTGAAAATTTGAATCTACAACATTTTTTAGGTTTCTTTTCTTTCATTAATCTTATTAATAAATCCCATCATTTAAGCTTCCTAAGCATCACAAAAGAAACGAAAGCAGTAATATTTATATATCAACATATACATATAGTATAAGCATTCATCACAGGCAGTAATATGATCTCATCACAGAACATTGCAGCAGAAGTCAACATATGAAATATTGGATATACTAGGACGTTCGTGTTTTATTTTGAGCATGTATAAAACACGGATTCTACAGTCGCGATGAATAGCCAAACCCACATCTCTAGACCTCTACGAGAGCGGCAAGTAACCCTGCCAATTCTAGGGTTAGGAGACCCGGTCTCGACTCCTCGAGATGGCCACCCACAGGACCCTAGAACCCGGTTACTTGTGCTCTCCGTCTTGGGTCTATCCTAATGCAGAAAAGTAAATAATATACAATGGTGACATCATCCTTAACCCGGAAGTGTCCCAATAAAAGAATATTACATACAAATGAATTTTACATGAATGAAAAAGAAAACTCTCATCTCACATAAAACCCCCGGCTATTCAATACACAACGATCCAATATAACATATCACAACAATACATAAACATTACAGATAACTAGGCAAAGTTAGATAATTCGATAGATACAACGAATTCCCAAAATACCCCAGTGAGCTCAACACTTGAGCAGAAATAAAAATTCCCAGTAGCATGCCTCAGCACCTATGGACCGTCGCTGAAGGGCCCGTCCCAAGCCTCCACAGTGGCGCCGCGGAACCGCCGCCAAAACCAGGTTTTGGCCGCGGTTACGCGATCACTGTAGCGAGTTAGGGACTCATTCTTCAGGTGGGTCCATAAAATTCCCTGCATGATTTTCTGAGTATTTTTAATATGAAAAATGTCAACATTTTGAAAAATTTCCAGAAAAAGGGTCATTTCGGGGTTTCGGGGTTCGATCGGACTTCTAACTTCGTCTAGACGACTCCTAATGCTCTAGCTTGGCTCTGATACCATTGTTGGGTTAGCATAGCACCTTGTGAAGGTTTTGGCAAGCATCAATCATGCTACTTTAAAATTTTTGGGGTTCTAAACAAACCCTAACCAAGATCTTAACTAGAGAATTAGGGTTAACTTGCATGTAAACAGCTTTACATCTAAGAGAGAGTGATTACAACCTTTGTAGTCCATTCCTTCGCTTCATAAGCTCCGAGTAGTAGTCCCTTCGCTGCGATCCATGAACTTTCGGACTCTAGAGAGACTCCACAAGTCGAATGATCCATGCTTGCTAGAAGTCTTCCTTTTCGAAGATGATCTATCTTGAAGAATCTCAAACTCAAGATCCCACTTCTCTAATCAAGTATTAGTGAAGTGAACACCCTAATCTAAGTGGCTAGAATAGATGAGGATCATGAAGTAGGAATTTTGCTCTCTTTTGTTTTCAATTTCTCACTTTAAACCATCACATCACAAAAAGCTAGAAAGCTTTTTCAAGGAGGAAGAAGAAGAAGAAAGCTTTTGTGATGAATAATGAATTATTGTTGTGGTTACAATTTCAACCATGAGTTAATAAAATGAAGGCTTTAACTCATGTAGACAATAAACTAGAGTTAATGGTTTGGGTTGGGTTAACAAATATCTACACAAAATATCAAAATCAAGCTAGAAAACAAAAAGGAAAGCTTCATGAAGATTCATGAAAAAGCTAACCCAAAAGCTAACACAAATCCAAAACCTAACTTTGTTTAAACTTAACAACCATGTTGCATATGTAACCATAACTTTTTACAATATTATATATCACATATACAATATATTTTGTAACAAAAGAAAATAATACAATTAACATATATCGCATATACATCAATGTATTATCCAGTGAGAAAATGAATCAATAAAGCGAGATTATATTAGTTAACGTAATGTAATATATCACATATATAATTATAAATTAAATTATCGAATCAACTCTTGATCCGACAATCCGGCTATATTGCATATAACAGACTAATATAACATGTACCAATTCATCGAATCAACTCTTGATCCGATGACCCGGCTATATCACATATACCCGGCCGATATCTTATATCGCGAGAATATAATACGGTATCTTATATCGTATTATTCTCGGTCCCGCACATATCGCATATGTGCTCCTACTCCGTTTTGCCTGAGCCAGGAAACCTCTGTGTAGGACTCTAAAGAATCGTCAATACGCCGGCAGTAGGCGACGATCATATGAAACACCCATAAGCTACAAGTGGTCGGCTAAACGTAACAGCCACCCAGGTATTGAGCGATCAGAAGATCAACAAGCAAGCCTGTACATTCTCCTGTGAATCCAATCAGTAAACACTACCGTACAGTCCGGTCTCTTCGTCTGATATGTTGCATATCTAGTCTAGGGGTGGTAAACGTCAGACCCTAGTAACCAATAAGTCGTGTCGATGTAAGGCTCATAACGGGTTGAGAAACTACTAATAACTCTTACCAGTAAATCTCCATATCAGCCCTGGCTAGGGACTTCCAGTTATAGCCAATCGAACACAGCACAACATCAACTCCCTATACTGGGAGAGACGAAACCCCTCCTATCGCTCATTGCCTCCATGTGATTCGGGACTGTACCCAAAAGCCACCATTTTGCACTCCCTCTTGGACGTGGTAAGGTGGAAATCAAAGCATAGTGGGAATCACACAAGACTCTATAACGATCTCGGGTCTACAGACTAACCTGTACCAGTGTCACCGGAGAACTGCTATCTGACGATTGGTATAATACCATCCAGGAGTTCTCGGCGAGTCCGTTCAGTGTACCCAGTCTCCACTGAGCACCCGTACACCCTATTTGATGTCCAACACCAATGTATATCGGATCATCCATCGCCCATCATATGGGTCAAGATGCGTATACGCTAGTCTACTCTGGAGTATCGATGCCCTGTCTCGATACACCCTCGACTAGGAACAGTTATAGGATGTACTCGTAGACTACCCTTACCCCACTAGTATGATTTGTATCATAGTCCTGGTAGTCGAGTACATATCCTAAGGGCTTTATCAACACGTGATCACAAAACAATATTTGTTAACATGTTAAGATAAATTGAAACTAGATATCATACTATCATATCGAGCAAGAAAGTCCTCTCTATATATATCCAAGCATCCACTATAATATATATCATATGTACAACAATGGCCTCTAGGGCATATATATAACTAACACAATTTACAATATTACAATTCAACATGAATCAATGAATCCATTATTCCATATATTCAATCTACAACTTGACTGAACCGAACCATGGATATACATTCCATTTACATGATTCTACAGTTATTCCATTTACATGATTATACAGTTACATCCGTTTACTGAAATCATGGTTTTGGTCAGTCATCCAACTATATAATTTATACAACACAATACAAAAATACAATCAAAACACTACGGGGTTTAAGGGGTAGATTGGTATAGAAGGTGTTAAAAGTGGCACGAGACAGTAAGATTAAGACACCTAACCTATATTCCGTTGCTGTTGTACCATGGCTTAATGGTTTCTTGTACATTCTGTTTGCCCTGATCTCTAGCATATAGAGACCCCTCTCGTATACACTGGTATCCTTCTGTACCAAGCTACAAACAACATCGTTAACACAACATCATACCAATATAATACAACTTTAAAAGCCACACTCTCTCTTTCTTCTTTTCTACTTCTCCCTTATCTTTGGGACTTACCGAGCGATTTGTTCGCTGACGACATTCTCTTTTTTTCTTTTTTGAATGTCGTCTGGTGCTTCGGACCTTCTGGAGACAGAGCCCAGCATCGAGGACTTGGACCAGATTATTGAAGACCCAGAGCTCTAGCTTTATTGTACATATTTCATTCCAGTACTTTTCTTTTTCTGTTATGCCATTGTTTAGGCATTGTTTTCATCATATGTATTTACATTTCCATGCATTGTACAGAAAGAATGTGAATAAATAAAGTTGCTGTATTATTATATCTTATCTCTTGTCCTTTGTTTTTATATTGCTTAGATACGCTTAGCGTATTTACTTCATAGTAAATACGTAGCGGCCTCGTCGCGTCCTCTGCCCGTATACTGGGAAACGGGGCGTGACATTGGTTTTCTTAAATTTTTCCAATCTTTTAAATGTAATTTTTTACTTTCTAATATTTTATTATCTTATTTATGTACACATTTATTTAACATGTTTTGTGCTTATGCAAAGTATGATGCAAAGTGATGCGCAAATAAGCACAAACCTCCCCCAAACTTGTTTATAATAGTGTCCTCACTGTTACCATCCGTTAAATCTCAAAAACCTGTAGGCTTGGGAGGAAAATTTATTAGCGGGGTCAATAAATATGGACGTGAAAATCTCCCCCAAATTTATTTTTTTGCTCACAATTTTTAGGACAACTTTCATTTTCAAGAGCCATAAACAACCCCCCTAAACTTGAGTTAAACAATGTTAAACTTTTTAAAATCATAAGAGGGGGTCAAAATTACTGGTCAATGGAAAGCCTTACAAAGACCGAATATCAACACCAACCATTCGAAAATTTTATCAGTGTAGTGCACCGGTTGGTGGAAGAACATGATGTATGGAGCCAGGAAGAAGTGGGAAAAAGGTAAGTGGTGTGATGGAATGTGTTTGCGTCTCGTTTTGAAGAGATGATTCAATGATTGTGATGGATTACTCGCATTCTCGTGATTGTCAAGAAGAAGGGGTGGAGGTTCAATTTCTTTGTTTTGGAGATGATTCATCTCAACACCCGTGTTTGCTAAAAATGCGAGTTCATCAGTGAAGCTTTCATCGATATCCCGAAGAATAATGTCATTGGAAAGAACGGGATGATACGCAGACTCCATAACAGGTTCATAATCAGCGTTAGATGTTGACCCGGACAACTCTAAAGAAGGGCCCGCATGTGTATAATACATCTCTGGGTCAAACAACAACGTACAAAGGAAGTCTGGATTTGTATCGTGAAGCTGTTCAAATTCGCTACTGTCGACATCCATTAATTCGACAGAACATACATGAGCATAGGGTTCGGAGGCTTGACTTCCCAACTTGTAAATGTTAAACTCAATTGACTTATTCTCGAAGGATAGGGTCATAAAACCGTTTCGGCAATTGATTACAGCGTTGGAAGTCGCAAGAAAAGGTCGACCTAGAATCACCGGAATTTAGTTCCGTGGGTTTGCTACAGGCTGTGTATCCAAAACAATAAAGTCCACAGGGAATATGAATGCCCCGACTTTTGTCAACACATCGTCTAACATACCCTTTAGTTTGGTGATAGATCGATCTGCCATCTGTAAAGTGCATTGTGATGGTTTTAATTCTCCGATACCCAATTGCTCATACACAGAATATGGAAGCAAGTTAACACTAGCGCCTAAATCGAGTAAAACACGATTGATATTTTTACCCCGAATAGAAATAGAAATTGTAGGACAGCCAGGGTTCTTATGTTTCTTGGGTAATTGCTGGGTAAAAGCTGTGCTTACATTACTCGACATGAAAACTTTCTTAGGCACTTGAGTCTTCCTCTTCCTAGTGCACAAGTTCTTAAGAATTTTCGCATAAGACGGAACTTGTTGGATAGCATCTAGGAGAGGGATATTGATGTTGACTTTCTTAAACATATCCACAATTTTCTCCATTTGTGCAGGTTTGTTGGCCCTCAATCTGTTTAGAAATGTAACTCTATCAATAAGTGTTGGGTCCAACATTTGTGGAGAAGTTTGTCGGGGTGGGAAGTGGGTGGTGGTTTCGAGCCTTGAGGAAAACGGAGAATAGGCTCGGAAGAAGAAGATAAACTGGACGAAATAGGGCAAGAATTAGAAGTGGAAATGGATGTGGAAGCTGGGGTGTTATTGATCAATTCATCATTATCAATTTGTTCACCCACATGATTGTCTAGCACTCTTCCAGATCTCAACGTGGTAATAGCACTCACATCATTATAATGCGAGAGTCCAGGATCAGGTGGGGGTTGAGCTGGAAGATTCCCTTTCTCTATAGCACTCATTGCTGCAGTCAATTGTGCAATTTGTGCTTCTATCATTTTGATACTCTTACTGTGGGAGACAGTGTTTTGCACTAACGTCTGGATAAAAGATGTTAAAATGTCATTCGTTTGCATGGATTGTGTAATGAACATGTTGAGTGTAGAGGGTGTATCAGTACCGGCAGAAGAAGGATCAATGTTGTTGGCCGGGTTTTGAAAATTTTGAGGTTGAAAGGGGTGCTGACTCGGTTGTGGCAGTTGCTGTTGCTGTGGAGGGACCCATTGAAAGTCATTTTGGTTTGGAACCGTATTTTGAGTTTGGTATTAGTTCCAAGAAAAATCAGGATGATTCCTCCAACCTTGATTATAAGTGGAAGAAGAAGGATTGTTTCCAGGTTTTGCTGAAATGCAGCATTAGTGTGACCTTGAAACAGTACATTCAAAGGACATTCTTCCGTCAAATGTGATGGTTTTGAACAGCAACCACACACGGTTTTGGGAAGTGTGTATTGCTTTAGGGAGGCTGAAGAGATTTTGTTTTCTATAGCATCGAGCTTCCATTGTATTGCGGCCATTTCGGCTCTCATTGTGACGAAAATATCGAGCTGATTGATACCTTCCCCAGACAATGGTTGACTAACACTTTCCCATTGTAAAGTTTTTTGAGCAAGATCTTCTAGGTAATTCCAAACTTCACCATCATCTTTAGACAGGAATTGACAATGACACATGGTTTCAAGCATCTGTTTTGTCGTGAAATCAATACCCTCATAGATAATTCGACACAGATCCCATCTAGGGATTCCATGATGAGGGCATTGTAAAAGAAGATTCTTGAACCGTTCAAAGTATTTCCAGAATGGTTCATTAGGAAGTTGGGTAAATTTGAACATCTCGCTCCGAACACGGGTGGTCTTATGATTGGGATAAAATTTCTTAAGAAATGCTGCAACGAACTCGTCCCATGTTGAAATAGAATGTGCGGTTGTCTTGTATAGCCACTTCTTGTCTAAATCGCACAAAGTGAATGGGAGAAGACGTAAACGCATAGTATCCACAGACAGTTGTGAATTACCCATCAAAGCACATACGTTTTCGAATTTGGTGATAAAAACGTATGCGTCTTTAGACTCGAGCCCGTGAAATTTGGATAAAAGTTTGATGAAATGAGGTTTAATTTCGAAATTGTCCCCATTGGCTGGCGGAATAGAAAGACGGGTGGGAAGGGGAACACATGTAGGATAGCATCTCTCTTGGAGAGAAATGCGTAGAGGATTCTGCGCATCTGCGGGCGGTGACAGAGTGGTGTTAAAGTTTGATGGAAATCCGTCCATTACGGTCGTGGTGGGTGGTGGGAAAGAAGACGAAGAATTACCGACTCTAGGGTCGATAAAAGAGACACGGGCAAGACGGGAAATAGAATTCCGTGTCCAGCCTAACATGTGCTAAACGGTTGTAGCACAAGTGGCAGCGTTGGTGATAATTAGAGAAAAATACTGGTTTGGTGTTTGTTTTTGAAATAAGACGGATTTTGAAAAATCAAATCACAAAAAATGCACACACCACCCTAGATCTAATGGTCATCTAGGTCAAGTCACTAGACCGCTCCTAGACTTCCAGAAGACAAATCGCAGGATAAATTCTTTACTGCCTCTTTATCCCTTCTGTGGCCAGGTAAGTGCCAGATAAGTGGGAGGTTCTCCACTACGTAAGTAGTGGGCCTAATTATGTAACCACTTATCTTAGATACACTTGTCTTAGATACCACAAAAGAAATGCGGATAAACAGTAGATTATCCATGACCTCCTTCTGTCCTAATTGAGTGCGACGGTCCTTAAAGTCTTATCTAGATGTTTTTTAGTTAATGAGGGTGATGCGGATGCTAGTTTTGTGATTTTTAGGGCTTAGGAAGGGTAATGAAATCCCTACCTAATCTGAATTTGGTCTTTGCCCCTTAATTTCCGTATTAAAATATGCAAAATAACCAATTTCAAGAATCACAACAAATTTATTTTTTACCGGCGCTGAATTTTGCAAAGAATCCTGCAAGAAATTGATTATTGGACAATTTCAGAGAGGAGAGGAGAGAACAGAGAGTATACCAAAGAGATTTTATGCACTGATTCACTTAAACGGCAGCGGAACCGCCGCAAAAACCACACTATGTCCACGGATCCGCAGTCCTATGGAGGAGATAGGCGATCGAATTTTTTCTGCAGCTGTTTGTACTCCTCTGGAATCTGTAGATCTTCTCTGAATATTGATCACACTGCTAAAATGATTCCAGATTCCCTCGCAAAAATTCAAACACTAATCGTTAAGCACTTGCAACGATTCTTGAATTAAAATTTGATGGAATAATAAATTTTCAACTCAAATTGCAAAAACGAACAAATTACGCACGCATCCCCGGCAACGACGCCATTTGATTGATCAACTTTTGTGTGTAAGGAATAGTTTTATCACAACCAAAGAAATTTATACCGCAATCAATTAACGGTGTCGATGTAGCGCGTTAATGAATACAGATCGTCCACTGAGATGCGAGTACTTGTTCGATTTTGCTTTAGATCAGTCGAATTGAAAATATAAAAGAAAATTCAAGATAGTTGATTCAAGATTTGTGAGAATTGATTTTTAAGAAACATAAAGAAATAGATCAACAATTAAGAAGATGTCCAAATCAATTTAGTTATCAAGATTTGTAGAATAGCTTGTAGGAATCGATCGAATTAGTAGCTATGATGAATACTAATTATGACGAATCTTATCTATTGATGGATTGTAGCTAGATCGATGATGAATGAATGAAGATTAGGGATCTATTGAAGAAACTAGGGTTTCTCCTTCACTATCCCTTGTCTTTTCATTGATCCTCATTCAATTCTAGCCTATAGCAAAGAGGATCATCAATCATTTGATCCCTAATTGGCAACGAAATAATCAAGAACATTGATCTCGCTCCAAATTAGGTTATTGATGATTCTTTTTCCTAGAGTTCACAATTCTCATAAGACTTAAGATTAGTAAAAGGATTTCATCATCATTAGATCTACCGATTCTCTCGATTCTATTACAAGCAGAGATTTCACTCACACATCATGAAAATTAATGAATGAAGAATCAAGAAATTTCATAATGCAAAAATGTAATGAAAGCGAGAATTAACAATTTATCATCTTCATTAAATCTTCTTCAAATTTACACAACTCCTCAATTCGAGGTACAGGATTAAGCTCTCGATCGCTCCTTTGAAGAGGTGAATTTGTCGTCGATCTTTGCGATGCTCGATCACCGTGAGTCGTGGATCGTCGTAGATCTCTTGCTCGGATGATGATCGGCATTGCGATGAAGGATCGTTGATTGCTCACTTGATTTGCTTCTCGATGGATCTTGATTTGGCTTTGGAACTGGATTTGGGTTAGGGTTTTGATTGGATCACAAGTTGTGTCACTCAACTTGTGTGTGAAATTATTGAACCCCCAATTAATGAACAACCAATTAATCAAAAACCTCAACCCTAGATCTAGATCTCCTTATATAAATTCAAATTCAAATTTCCCTCCAAAAGCTAGGTTGTTAGAGAGAACCTTCTAGAATAAGGTTGTTGGAGAGAGCCTTCTAGAATAAGATTGTTACAAAGAGCCTTCTAGAAGAAAGTTGTTATGCAGAGCCTTACAGAAGAAGCCACGTGGTAATTTAGCATCTTGAAGAAGCAAGGTTGTTGAGACGAAGCTTCTGGAGATTTCTGGTTCTCTGATGCCCTGACTCGGCCGTGGATCCGCGGCAACTCGGCCAATTCGGCCGCGGTTCCGCGGCCAAGTGATGAGTTCACTTGATCATTTCTTCTGGAGTGTTTGGTGTTGGTCTTAGGGTTTTCATCTAATTTCTGGAATCTTTTAATTATTTCTTGGATACTTCCAGATTTGAATTCTTTGACTTACTGTATTTTATCGGTACTTTTGCGATTCCGGTTCTTTTACCTGAAGAATTTTCTGCACACAATCTCAATGAAAAGTGTTGAGATAAACAATATCATGCGTGCCATAATAAACACACAATTTCCTATAAAGAATGTTGAATATATATACAACACGTGGTATTTAGTATTTTCCAGACAAACTGGTAATATGTGTTATATTTATATCAACTATCCTTAAATGATCAGAATAATGAGGAAATTGATGTGTTACAAAATGCATTATTTTCGACTGAACACATGGTCATAACCAAGTATGTGTTGCAATTCGTGTGACTATCGTGATATGCTCCTTAATAGATGGATTTGTAGAGTAATGGAATAGGAGATTTTTGCGAAGTTTCAGTGGGCAGTTTTTCTTCACCGTCGATATTTAAGATTTGAAGCATATGCAGAGGTGCGTATGACCAAACTTTCATAGGTAAATCTTGAGGAAATGGCAGTTGATACAAAAAATAAAGTGGATTCAGTAATGAGTGCTAGTTCTGGAAAGGCTGGATAAATAATATCAGCAGGAGACTTGATGGATTCTTTCGAGGAGTTGTTAATAAGTAAGATTGGATCCAGGATCAGTCGTTGGCGCATACGCAGAGATTAGAGATCGTCATTATCAACGCGTTGCGAGAGACTGGACTACTGCTCAAGAAGATGTGATGAGAGATATTAGCAATGGGACTGATTGTGTCGTTGCTCTTCACCGGACGATTGTATAAAAGAGGCATGACGTTAGAGATCCGTAAGAAGAACCAGAATTTCAGAGACAGAGAACACTAGACCGTGACAGAAGGCAAGTAGAAATTCTTGCTATGCCAGTTCTGGATGTATAAACACCTTTCGACATTGAGAAAGATATACTTCGATATCCGTTGTTTTGTTATTTGAGTTTTTATAATCCAAATATTTCTTTTTCAACATTGAAGGAAGGACAACTCAACGTCCGTTATTTTGATTTATGTATTTTGAGAACTTAAGGGCCACACAAATGTTTTGTGCACATCAGGTGCACTTGTCGAGATTTTCATGCACGATGATTGCACTTTGGTTGATGTTTTGTGCACACCAGGTGCACTTGTTAAGATGTCAGTGCGAGGTGACTGCACTCGATTTGGATTGTCGAGTACACCAGAGGCACTAGACTGATATTCTCCGTGCACATCAGTTGCACATGATTAAGTGATTAAATATATATATATATACACACACACACACACTAGGTATACTTGGTATGATTTTGTGCACACCCGTTACACATTTTGATGTTTTGTGCACCCCGATGCACTTGAGATTTGTTTTGTGCACCCCGATGCACTTGAGATTTGTTTTGTGCACTCCGATGCACCGGATATTGATCTTGTGCATTCTTGATGCACTCGGTAATTGCTCCCTGCACATTTGATGCAGTGGATATTGTTTTTGTGCACACTTGTTGCACTTGACGCTGTTTTTGTTTTCGTGCATACCGTGATGTGTGGTTTGAGATTTGCATTCAAACCCGTTAGGGTTGATTTTGTTTTTGTGCTTTGCACTTGGGAGAATATCTTATAGGTTTAATTTATATATTTTCTCTTGGTCGTGTGCTACCGATATTGCACCACGACTATGGTATTGATTGTGTATTTGATATACACAACGGCTTTCGTATTTGGCATTATGTATCATAACTGGAGTAATCCTCATAGCGACCGCTAGAGTTACAGTTATGTTTTATATCTTTTGAGTTTTCACCCACACTGTTGCGTTATGATGCGTTTTAGCTCATGTGGGACTTTAGAGTTCCGTTATATTGAGTGGACTACTTATCTTAAAATTTTGGACCCCGACAAATTGTTTTAAATCGAGTTGATTGGATTGAGAAAAATGTTTTAAGATGGGTTTTTTAAATTTAAATTAGGGGACCAAATTTCTTTAAGGGGGTGATATTGTAACATTTTGAAAAATTAAAAATATTAATTTATAATTTTAAATATGAATTTAATAAGTTAACAAAAATGATATCGCTTATGAAATTGGGAATCAGAATTATATCCGAAAATGTTGTTATTTCAATAAATATGAATAAAAGTGTGTGATATCATAAAAATGATATTTTTAATTATTTTAACATGACATTGTATTTTACATTAAGCTAATAATAATTAAGTGTTATGATAAGTATTTCATTTTTAAACATGGATGTAGATTTTTTACATAAAAGGGTTTCTTTTGTTTTAATTCATTTGTTAATGGTTGACATATCATAACCTAGGCTGCACCCTCACAACATCCCACTCTCACCCATGCTCAACTCCTTCCACCTCCTCCTTTTTCACTTAACACCACCACCTTACACTGATCCACCTCACTCTTCATGGTTAACACCTCCTCCTTTCTCTACATACATCCTCACCCCATTTACACATACTCTTTCTTCTTTCTCCAACTGAAACAAATAAGTCCTTCAAGCTCCAACACAAGAGTTCCTAGTGTTCATCACATTAAGAGAGAATGAGAGAGTTCCCTCACAAATTGAGCACATCATCAAGCTTAAATCACTACAAACTATAGATGTTCCCACACACATTTCTTGAGCTGATGATCCCTTGTGAATCATCTCCATAGGTATATCTCACATCCTTTTCAACTTTTATTCTGTTCATGTAGGGTTCCGTAGGCCGACAGCATGGTTTCAGGAGCCATCGCCCATGCCGTTTTCAAATTTTTGCCGTACTAAAGAACTCTAACCCTAGAATCTTAACTAGAAATTTAAACAATACAATATCCAAACATCTTTACATACTAAGTGAATGAGGAATACAACCTTTGTAGACCGGTCCATCACTTCTAAAGCTCCATATAGTACTCCCTTCGCTCCAAGTAGTGAACACCGGAACTCTAGTAAGGGTTCACATGAAGAAATGAACATGCTTGCTCGAAATCTTCGAGGCCGAAGATGATCTACGTCGAGAAGACTCAAGCTCATGCTACCTCTTCACTAATGGTAGATTAGTGAAGAAAACACCCTAAACTAAATGGCTAATAGTAGAGGATGATGAAGTAGGAAATGGGCTCACTCTAGATTTGTTTTTCTCACAATATTTTCTCACCTTAAGAAAGGCTAGCAAGCTTTCTCAATGAAGAAGAAGATGAAGAATCAAGATGAGAGAATGAACTCATGAGGTGAGAATAGCAACCATGGGTGAGTTAATGTCATACACTAACTCCCGTAGAGAATAAAACATGGCTAACAATAATGGATAGGTTAATAAATATCTACAAGTTAAAAAAAACTAGTGGACTAAGTCAAAGATGTTTCGAGCTTCTCCAAGCTTCCAAGCATGACAATTTCAAACTAATATTGAATTACTTTAAATAAATAAAACCTCACATTATTATAAGCATGGTGTGAGTCTCATAAACCCATGTAGCATGTGGCATCTTGCATGACACAAAAGATGTACATTAATATATATCACATATATACTAAGTGTACACTAGTGAGAAAAAGGAAATGTTTAGTGAGCTAATATTAGTTAATGTAAGTTAATATATCAAATATATAATTATACATTAAATTATCAAATCAACACTTGATTTCATAATCCGTCTATATCACATACAATCGACTAATATCAAATTTAATAACTTATCGAAGCAACACTTGATCCGATAACCCGGCTATATCACATATAACCGTCCGATATCACATATCGTGAGAATAGAATGCGATATCACAAATGCGCATTAATCTCGGTCCCGCACATATCACATATGTGCTCCTATTTCATTTCGCATGAACCAGGAAACCTCTGTGTAGGACTCTAAAAACTCGTCAATATGCCGGCAGTAAGTGATGATCATATCAAACACCCACAAGCCGTAAGCGGTCTGCTAAACGTAACGGCCACCCGGGTATTGAGCGATCAGAAGATCAACAAGCAAGCCTGCTCATACTCCTGCGAATCCAATCAGTAACACTACCGTACAGTCTGATCTCTTCGTCAGATATGTCGCATATCGTAGCCTGGGGGTGGTAAAATGTCAGACCCCAATAGCCTGATAACTCATGCCGATGCAAGGTCCATAACGGTTTGAGAAACTACTGATAACACTTACCAGTAAATCTCAGCAACCCTGGCCAGGGATTTCATGTTATGGTCAATCGAGCATAGCGCAACATCAACCCCCAATACCGGGAGAGACGAATCTCCTCCTATCGCTCATTGCCTCCATGTGACTCGGGACTATACCCAAAGACCACCATTTTGCACGACTCAGTAGAGCCATGGTAGGGTGGAAATTTAAGCACAGTGGGAGACACATAAGACTCTATGACGATCTCGGGTCGACAGACTAACATGTACCAGTGTCACCAGAGAATTGCTATCTGACGATAGGTATAATACCATCTAGGAGTTCTCGGCGAGTCCGTTCATTGTACCCAGTCTCCACTGAGCACCCGTACACCTTCTCTGATATCAAACACCAATGGATGTGGGATCATCCATCGCCCATCATATGGGTCAAGAAGCGTACACGCTAGTCTACCATGGAATATCGATGCCCTGTCTCGATACACCCTCGACCAGGAAAAATTATAGGGTGTACTTGTGGACTACCATTGGCCCCACCAGTATGATCTCTATCATAGTCCTAGTAGTCACGTACACATCCTAAGGGCTTTATCAACATGTGAGAGCAAGACAACATCACTTATACAAGTCAACATATTAAGACAAAGAGCAACCAGATAGCATACTATCATGTCGAGCAAGAAATTCCTCTCTATATATATCTAAGCATCCCCTATAATATACATCTCATGTATAATAATGGTCTCTAGGGCATACATATAACTAACAATCTCCCACTTGCACTAAGGCCATCTGTTGTAGTATCCAATACCCAACAATATAGCAGTGGTTGTAGTATACCATACTCAACCATCCCAAAATCTCTTAAATAGTATTTAGGGAAGCAGGCCTTGGTGAGTGGATCCGCCGTGTTATCCTTCGTGTCAACTCTCCTTACCTCGATACATTGAGATCAACCATCTTCCTGATCAGGTGATACTAGCCTCAGAATTTGTCTGGATCGCTGATGGGACCGGTGTTCCTAGGCTAAAGCCACAACTCCATTGTAGTCACAATAACAGTTATTGGACGCTCAATGGTAGGAATCATGTTCATCTCATGAACAAGTAATGCCCAGAAAGCTACTTTGGCAGCATCGTTGGTAGCGATGTATTTAGCCTTTATCGTTTAGTATGCCATGGTAACTAGCTTGGAACTCTTCCAACATACCGTCCCTCCGCTGAGGGTAAAGACAATGCCTGTGACTGACTTTCAGTCGAACTTATCACTCTGGAAGCTAGAACCAAGAACTTTCTTTTAGTGCTTCTCAAGTACTTAAGAATGTCCTCCACAGCTGTCCAGTGATTCTCCAAGATCCGATTGATTGCTGATCACTACACCTAGTGAGTCATCTACATCTGGTCTGGTACATAACATCGCATACTTTGATAGAGCCTACTGCCGAAGCATAGGATATCCCTTGCATGTGAGCTCTCTCCAAATCAGTCTTGGAAGACATCTTTTTGAAGAGAGTGATTCCTGAGTAAGTGGATGAACCACCACGCGTAGAATCCTCCATACTAAACCCCTTTAGTATGGTGTTAAAGTACCGGGATTTGGGACACTCCCAACATCCACTTAGATCTATCACCATAGATCATGATCCATAAGATGTAGTAGGTATCATCCAAATCTTCCTTGGAGAATCCTCGTGATAAGAGGAGCTTGACCGATTGTAGCATGGGAAACCATTTCCTATCAAGAGGATGTCATCTACGTACAATACGTGTAAGACAACCTCACTCTCTACAACCTTCTTGTATATACAAGGTTCATCAACCATTTTGATGAAGTCAAACTCTTTGACTGTCACATCGAAACAGATGTTCCAACTCCGCGATGCATGCTTTTTTAATCCTGATGGACTTAAGCATAGCTTTGAAAGTCTCAACTTTTCCATCTAGACCAAAAATCTTC